>JADMNL010000026.1:49915000-52415000 GCA_016271365.2 Neoceratodus forsteri
AGTTGTTTACAAATATGCATTACCATGCATTTCAGTTCTACTAAACAAAGAGCCAGACAAAACAGCAACATCAATGAATTTTAGAAAAGGTAAGCAATCATAGAATGTGACTTTTTAATTAGAAATAATATGACACCAAACAGGTTGAGAGTGTCCCTTTACACAATGACATATCCTTGCTTCAATACATCAGTTTGCAGCAACAGACTATGTATGTCCTTTCTCTGCACTTAACCAGCACCTACTGACACTGATCTCTGATCTAAACATTTGTAGTGAAAACCCTTCATCCCTATGTGGGCCTTTTTCGTTTGGGTAGTGGGGGCTCAAAAAGGAAAAACAAAACAAGCTATAGACAAAGAACCTCAATGCAGAATCACTGAAAAAAGCGTTATCCCAAAGGGCACTGGCAACAAATCAAGTTTCAAAGAAATACAACATCATACCTATGTCCATAATGCAAAGCATCATGGGATATATGCAAATCACCACAACATTTTCAGATGTGTTCAGTTTACAGCAATTTGCATGCATTTTAAATAGCACAACTAACTTAATTTCTATAATAGTCACCGAGTACTTTTTACCATTATCAAAAACACCTAGTGCCATGGTATTTTCAACATTTACAGGTTTCATAAACATAAGGTATATACATCAAGGTATTTTATGACATAGTGCTATTACATACTAAATCCAACAACAACAAACACAACCTGTTTTACATACGCCTGGAGGTCACCACAATAACCTCCCTGTACGAGGACCTGAGAGGGAAATGGAAAATTAAAGAGGACACTATAGCATTGTCAAGAAAGGGAAGGGGGTGCCCACAAGTGGCCAACCTTATGGATTAGAAATTGTAAAGGATAGATTAGGCTAAGATATAGAAGAACTGTTGCAACTGATTTAACAAAAAGGTCGGTCCAAGAGTGGCAGGAGTTCCCTGTCCCAAGCATTTTCTGGTCGATTCCTTACGGGATGTCTCAACAACCGTGAGGACCTCGTCGGAGAGACCCAAAGCCTGGAACTCTATCTGCTCAGGAACCAGGCTGTCAGGTGCAGGGACTGAAGGTCCAGATGGAGTATTTTCCCCTGACTGGTTGAAAGCAGATCCAGGCGTGCTGGAGAGATATGGATACCAGAACTGGCATGGCCAGTCTGGGGCTACCAGGATCACCTGTGCCTTGTCCCTCCTGACCTTGAGGAGCATCTTGTGGATCAAGGGAAGTGGAGGAAAGGCACAGAAGAGGCCTGAGGTCCACAGCCTTGAGAAGGCATCTCACTGCAACAAGCCCTGATGAGGGTGGCAGGCATGGAACAACCTCAGCTTCTCCTTGGAGGCAAACAGGTCCACCTGAGCAATACCCCAATGCGAGAACAGATCTTGTATTACCTCCAGATGGAGGGACCACTCGTGAGATGCCGTGCCCATCCGGCGGAGAGCATCGGCCAGCTGATTTGAGGATCCTGCAACATGAATGGCTATGGGTTCTGCCTCCAAGCTAAGCATGAGGGTCCAAGTGTGGAGAGCTTTCTTGCACAGGGGCAAGGAGTGCATCCCACCCTGCTTGTTGAGATAGTACATGGTCGTGGTACCTGGGCCTTGACCCTGAATGAACAGAGCGAATGTGGTCAGGGCTAGCTGAACCACTTGGAGCTCCAGAAGGTAGATGTGACATCGGGATTCCTGAGGGGACCAGAGCCCAAGGTGTTGGTTGTCAGGATGACCGTCGGCTTGGGGCGGACAAATGGGATGCCTTCCTGCAGATGAGCTGGGACGAACCACCACGGAGGCCGTTCCACATCCTCTGGGTCATGGTGACCAGCTGGTCAAGGTGACCTGAGCACTGAGACCACTGGCTGGCCAGTTCCCATTGAAAGGAATACCTATGCCAGTGGGTCCAACAGACCATGCTGGTGCAGGCAGCCATGTAGCTCAGAAGGCACAGAAAGACCCAGGCAGGGCGCAACTGTCCAACCAGAAATGACTAGGCAAAGGAGGAGAGAACCTCAGACCTGTCCGCTGGGAGCCAAGCTCTGGCTCATAAGAGTCGAGCTCTGCCCCAATGAAATGAATCACCTGTGAGGGCATGAGTTCTGACTTGGCCTCGTTGATCAGGAGGCCAAGCTCAGAGCAAGTCTGGAGGGCCAAATCCCTGAACGCTCCACCTCCTGCCTGGATGGACCTGCTATGAGCCAGTTGTCCCAGTAGAGCATAACCAGACCCCTCAGCACCTCAGGAAAGCTGCCACCACTGCAATGCATTTGGTGAAGACCCTGGGGGCCAATGAAAAGCCGAAGGGCATGGCCTGGAATTCGTAGAGGGTTCCTTCGGCTCGAAAGCGGAGGAACCGTTGGTGAGATGGACGGATCGGAACATGAAAGAATGCATCCTCAAGATCCAGGGAGCAAAACCACATGCCTTGCTCCAGATTTGGTATGATCAGAGTCAGAGTTACTGTCCAGAAGGTGCGAAACCTGAGGAACCTGTTCAGGTCATACAGATTGAGAATGGGGCACCAGCCCCCCCATTCGTTTTAGTACCAGAAAGTACCTGGAAACAAATCCTGGGTCTGATGGAGGTTCTGCAACTCTGCACATGACCTACTTGCAGAGGAGCTCAGCGATGTCATCTCGAAGAGCCGACTGAGTGACAGCGGACACCAGATCCTCCCGTGAGGCACGGGCTCGGCTTGGGGGGACCTGCTTGAATTCAGAGACAGGCCCCGGCTGATCACTTTCAGCACCCAACTGTCCATGATAAAGGACCAGGCAGAAAGGAAGTGGTGGTGCCGGCTCCCCACGGGAGGACCCAGAGATGGTGTGACGAGATTGAGGGTGGCACCCCCCAACCCGTCACTGAGCAGGCTTGGAGGAAGATCCAGATGAGGGGTCACCAAGTTCCTTCCCTCCAGGCTTTCTGACCGATGAGGCCACCGACTTGGCCCACGGTCACCAGGTTTGAGCCTGCTGGCCCTGCTGCTGCTGGGCTGGTTTAGCCGCAGGAATGGAAGACCAAAAGGGCTTACGCTTTTGGCGCCTGGGGCCTTGTCCTTCAGGGTGGATGTGACAGAGTCCAGAGTGGCACTGGACTTTTCAATACACTGGAGGTGGCCCTCCACACCTGAGCCTGCCCAAACAGGGACATTCGCCAGCTTGTGTTAAGTGTCCGCTGTAAAGGTCGAGATCCTCAACCAAGCCTCTAGGCGCATGGCTACTGAAGCTACGACACAGGGGCACATGAATCACCAATATCCAGAGAAGTCTGGAGCTGTTGCTTGGCCACTGCCCACCCCTGGCCCCAGACCTGCTTGACCGTGGTCTGGAGGTCACGAGAGCTGAGGAATCACCTCATCCAGGAAGCACAAAGGGCATAGGAGAAGTGTGCCATCAGTACGCCAAGCTAGCCTGACGAATGCCAAGCAAAGAGGCAGATAGACTTTCTTAGCTTGAATGGACCAATTTCTTGGACTCTTTATCCAGCTGTCTATCAACATCTCCTGTACTGCCCGAGTGCCAAAAACAGAGTCAGCCACTAATCCCTCAGCCAAGGGATGCTGCGAGATCCCGAGAAGGAGCCGTAGAATCGCATACTTGGCGGCCATCCGGTCAAAGGCACAGGGCAAGAGGCGGGACGCTGCTAATGTCCAGGTCTGGGCTGACAGGAAAGCCTCCATAGAGAGTCCCCTTTGTCCAGAATCTCTGTAAGGGATATCAAGCCCATTTCTGGACTAGCTCGAGCTGCATCCCCATCGATTCGGAGATGAGCCAAAGAATACCCATGTACAAGGTAGGTCCCTCATCCATGGAAAGATCCCTAAAGACTCCATGTTGATGGGACACAAGTACAATGAGGAGTCTTCAGGCTCCAGGAATCCACATAAAGCAGGGATCCACCTGAGTCACCCTCAACCCGCCTTGGGCAGTTGGGAGTGAGGGTGACTGACAGCAAATGGGGCAGCCCTTGGCTGACTGGAGACTCATTAGTCAGAGCCCGGACTTCAGCTGTACAGGTGGTGGCTCCACCATGATCGGCAGAGTAGCCTGCTTCAGCCAAGCGGCTGGGCCTGGGCCGGCACTTCCGAGGGGGTGACGGTGGCGGGAGCCGACATCGGCCACTTGGGTGACAGCCACTTGATAGCCCGGGTGGAAACCGGGGTTGGTTTCAGACTGGTCAAGACTAGCTGCTGCCACATCAAATCTTCGTAGCGCCGACACAATTTGCGCCACAGACTCTCCTTAGCCAAGGAGGACGAAGAAGAGTAGTGGCGGCACCGCTTACCATGATGTCGGGAATGAGATTGCTGGTGACGGCAAGACCTGTCCGACTCAGAGGAAGAAGACTGATATCTCGATCTTGACTGTCGGCAGGCCGATGGGGAACATCGGAAGGAGCCGGGCAGTCCCGCAGCTCTTCCAGGTCAGGGTCTTGGGATGCAGGTTCGATCCAGCAGGCTAAGCCGACCCATCCGAGGACACCGGAAGCACCAGAGTCCGTAAAAGAGAATTTTAGGCCTCGTCTGGCAACAACCTGTCAGCCGGTTAAAGATAAATCGCAGCTGCATCAACAGGTGTCTCAGCCAACTGGTTTGATGGGGGGTTCCATGAAACCAGTGGCCTCAGCTGCGATTTCGACCAAAGTCGAAATCGTAGTCTCCTGAGAACGGGACTGCTCCCAATCCCAAGAGCATCGATGTTCAGTCTTTTCTCTTTTCAACTCCTTCTTATGGGAGCACGAAACGTGCAACCCAGAAGGGCCCTCTCCCTTGGTGGAGAGAGATTGGCACAGCTCTTTGAAGGAGACCAAATAAGTGGAGCCCAACTGGAGTGGAACGAAAGCCTAAGCCAAAGAGAAACTAGCCGTGGCCTGGGCCACCTCTTCCTCAAAGGCCTTGAGCTGTTCAAGCTGTTCTGCGGATCCCGCAGCAGCTGCAGAGACCACCCAATGGGCGTCCTTAGACTTGACTGGTGGGTAACGCTTCTCCAGTCGCCCCAGCTGGAGTCAGGCAGCACGGCCATCCAGAACCGACAGGTGAAAGGACCAACAAATATTGCAGGCCTTCGGATCGTGGTTATATCCTAAACAGTACACGCATGTGGCATGAAGGTCAGCGATGACAACATTTCCGTCAGGCTTACATCAGCAAACCTGGGACGGGTCTTGTCTTCCACCGGTGAAAGTGAGAGAAGAATTTAAAGGCTAAACTCTGATGAGTTTTAAGGTAAGTTTTGAAGCAAACCAAGATTCAAGAGCCAGGGCCTACCACACGCGGGAGCACTAAGGAGGGAACCTGAACCTTTCAGCGGAAAGGTAGATCTGGCATCATGGCGTGGAGCCGAGGGTTATACCACCTGGCTAGGTGGGAGGAGCCAGCTTGAAGATGTTCCGGCACCCCTTAAAGGGAAAGGCGATCTGCCAGAAAGTGTGGCTAGAACAACATATCCACATCCCTACAACTTATTATTAGTCCTAAGGACCACCTTGTCCCTGTGAAATGCAATATAGTCAGTCTCCATAAAAAAAGCCTGTAGCTCACTAATACTTCTTGCAGAAGTGATTGCCACTAGGAAAGTACAGTTATGTAAGAAAGTACAGTTACGTAAGAACTTACCGTAACAGTAGATCTTCGAGAGAGGCTCTTGCAGTAGGTAATTACAAATAGGACTAAAGCCGGCAGGCATCAGGACCCATCGGAAAAATTTCTAGCTAGCAATATCTGGCGGGGGACCGCCCCCACGTCAGGTGACCGATGTCAGTATAAAGGCGGTCCCCACGCCTGCCTTCCAGTTCTTTCCGCCAAAGGCCCAAAAAGGCAAGACGAGAGAGAAGCGGATGTTTCCTTCCCTTGAAAAGGAGCTGAAAAAGCTTTAGGGGGATGGAGGGCAGGAAGGTATTACCTACTGCAAGAGCCTCTCTCGAAGATCTACTGTTATGGTAAGTTCTTACGTAACTGTACTATCTTACTTTGAGAGGGCTCTTGCAGTAGGTAATTACAAATAGGACTGAGTCCCAAGCAGTCTGGAACAGGAAGAAGCAAACGGAAGGAGGAAACTACCCAAATGTAGAACCTCTGGCTGTGAAGACCTTAGGAAAGAAGACCCTGTAAAACAGCCAACCCAAAGCCCGCTCTATGGCGAGAGGCAATGTCCAAACTGTAATGTTTCGTAAAGGTATGTACAGAAGTCCTAGTTGCGGCTGCACAGATGTCTGTCGCTGACACATTCTTGAAACAATCAGCAGAAGCCGTGACCCCTCTGGTGGAGTGGCCTCTGACCTAACCTGGCAGGGTCTTGTTGTACTTGTCATAACAGAAAGTGATACAATGAGCCAACCATTTAGATAGGCACTGCTTAGAAACAGCATTGCCTTCTCTTTTATGAGCAAAAGAGACAAACAATTGATCAGTCTTTCTAAGATCCTTCGTCCTGGTGGTGTAGTAGCTCAGAATTTGGTGAACATCCAAAGTATGCAAGAGGTACTCCCCTTGATTGGAGTGCTGCATAAAGAAAACAGGCAGCTCAATGGATAGATTCAGCGTAGATTCCGCTACCAACTTAGGGAGAAACTTAGGGTTGGTACACAAAGCCACATGTTCCTTGTGGAAAATCAGATACGGGACTTTACACACAAGGGCCTGGAGCTTGGAAATCCTTCGAGCAGAAGTACTGGCCACTAGGATTCCAAGAAAGGAACTTTAAGTCTGCTCAGGCTGCCAGCTCGAAAGGAGGCAGAGTAAGCTTCTCAAGAATAAAATTCAAATCCCAAGGAGGGGCAGGAACTCGAATAGGGGGTCGCAAGTGGAGAACCACCCTAAGAAAAGTCTTAGAGACTTCCAACTGCGCGAAAGTTCTGTCCCCAAAAGAAATATGGTAAGCGGAGATGGCCGCCATGTGAACTTTTAGAGAGGAATGACTAAGACCCAGATAAAAGAGATGCCGCAAGTAATCCAGAAGCCACCCAGCAGAGCAAGAGAATGGCTCGAAATCTTTGGAAGCAGTCCAAATAGAGAACCGTTTCCATTTCATAGCATAGGTAGATCTAGTGGAGGGCTTTCTGCCTCCACTAGAATTCCCAGCCGCCAGCGACACCCTGAATTGGGCTTGAGCTACGCTGCAGGAGCCACGCATGCAACTGTAGGGATCTGAGGCCTGGATGGACCAGTGTCCCCTGATCCTGGGTCAGCAGAAGTTGTGACAGAGGAAGAGTAGGTTCCTCTGAATACTGTTGCAGTAGAGAGAACCAAACTAGCCTGGGCCAGAAAGGAGCGATTAGGATCATGTGAGCTCCTTCTGAGCTGAGTTTCTGTAAGACCCTCGGAATCAAGGGGATCGGAGGGAAGGCATAGACGAATCTGTCCTTCCAATCTAGAGACATAGTGTCTCTCAAAAATGCCGCGCCCCTGGAGCGAGCGAGCAGAAGGTGGAAGTTTTGCATTGTGAGGAGACGCAACAGGTCTACCTGTGGTGTTCCCCAGCATAGGAAGATATTGTCTGCTACCACCAATCCAGTTCCCACTCATGAGCGTGAGCCGATGACCGAATGAGGTGGTCTGCCAACGTGTTCTCGACCCCCGGGACGTGAACTGCTGTGAGGTGAAGGTTGTGCTGCACTGCCCACTCCAAAACTCGCATCACCTCCCTGCAAAGAGGGTAGGAACGAAGTGTTTGTTCGAGCCTGGACCAGGGGCCCTGGGTCCTGTGAGACCCAAAATGGGCTCCCCGACCCTCGCCCGAAGTGTCTGTTGTCAGCATCTGGGAGGGGGGAGAAAGGCAGAAGGGAACTCCACGGCAAAGGTTCTCCTGAACAATCCACCATTGCAAGTCCCGAGCCATAGGATTAGAGACCAGAACTTGTTGATCTAGGTCATCCACCAACTGATCCCACTGAGACCGAAGCATCCACTGAGAGATTATCATATGGAGCCAAGTGCAAGGGACTGTCGGAATAGCAGCTAAGAACTGATCTAGTGCTGACCAGCCTGTGGCTGGACATCAGCTGACCTGAGCCTGGAGGGTGGCCGCCTGTCCAGTGGCAGGAATGCCATGCCGGAGGTCGTCCAGGATTTCCGATAAACTGGAGCCTTGGGAAGGATCAGATGGGACTTGGCCTGGTTGATGGTAATACCCAGGCTGGTAAAAACCTGCAGGCTAAGGGAAAGGAAGCGCAGAAGCTCCTCCCTTGACAGGGCCACCAGGAGCCGGTCATCCAGATATGGGAAAACCTGAACCCCCTGGGTACGCAGGTAGGTTGCTACCACCGAAAGGCATTTGGTGAACACTCAGGGCACTGAGGAAAGACCAAATGGGAGGGCCTTGAACTGGCAGTGGTCCCCCAGAACGAAAAATGCAAGTATTTGCGGTGGGAAGGGCGAATAGGGATATGCCGGTAAGCATCCTGCATGTCCAGAGCACACAGCCACTGTCCCAGCCAAAGGAGGGGTAAAAGACTCTGCAGAGAGAGCATTCTGAACCTTTTGTACTCCACAAACAAGTTCAGAGAACTGAGGTCAAGAACCGGCCTCACATCTCCTGACTTCTTTGGGACCAGGAAGAAATGAGAGTAGTAACCCGTCCCCCGAAGATGGGATGGGACGGGCTCTATCGCCTCCTTCAAAAGAAGAGAGGATATTTCTTCCCATACCAGAAGGTGTTCTGGGGAGTAAGATGACCTGGGGGGGGGAGTTCGAGGTGGTTTCTGAAAAAACTCGATTGAGTGTCCTTCTGCAATCAGCTGGAGCACCCAAGTGTCTGAAGTGATCCTCTCCCAACCCAGTAGATGGAAGGAGAATCTCCCTCCTACTGGTTCCTCTGGGAGGCCCAGGGGCTGTTGGAGAGGTGAGGAGTCAGGAGGTGTGAGACGGCATCACAGCTGAAGCTCCTGCTGCTTTTTTGGGCTGGGGGTGGGCTTGGCAGCTGGAGGGGCCAGACGTTTGCTGGCCCGCTTTCCCTGAGGTTTCACCTTGGTCCAAGAACGTCTGTGAAAGGGACGACGCTGAGCCTGAGAGGGCCTGTACAAGGAGTCAACAGACTTAAGTGCAGTACCTGGTGATGATGTCCTTGACATCGCCACCGAACAGCACTGAACCCCTGAAGGGCGCATCC
The DNA here is from genome assembly GCA_016271365.2 of Neoceratodus forsteri. Classification (NCBI taxonomy): domain Eukaryota; kingdom Metazoa; phylum Chordata; order Ceratodontiformes; family Ceratodontidae; genus Neoceratodus; species Neoceratodus forsteri. Next base: position 49,924,106 of record JADMNL010000026.1, read on the forward strand.
TGGAAAGCAGACTGCAGCTCTGGGACCAAACCTGACACCCGGAGCCAGGCATGATGCTGCAACCCCATGGCGAAAGCCGAGCTCTGACAAACAGTGTCCACTGCGTCGTACGTGGCACAAAGCATGTGCAGACTGGCGAACGCACAGAACGGACTAGGGTCAGCCACTTCCTGTTTCATCTGAAACTCAGGAAGGGAGTCCAACTTCATTTCCACCTCACTAAGGATCATCTTCTGGTAATCCCCCATGTGAGCAATGTAATTCAGGACCCTTAGTCCCAGAGTGGAAGAAGCATAGACCTTCCTCCCATACTGGTCTAGAAGGCAGGATTCCTTGTGGAGTGGTGACGAGCTCAAATGCTTGGGGTTAGTCATCCAGCTGTGAGGGGCACTAATCATGACTAAATCAGCTCTGGGGTGTGAATTCAATGAGTCAGCACCCTCTGGAGCCTGATCAAGCCTGTCCAACGTCCTAGGAGTGGGAGCTAATGCTGACGGTTGCTTCCAAATGGTGGCGACAAGGTCGGCATGAGGCTCAATCCAGGGTGGCACCAGAGTAGGAGCAATCTCGGCAGATCCAGGTGTCCAGCAAGTTTCTTCCACTGTGGATCTGGCTCCAAGGAATGCCACTGATAAACCTCCCTGGATTCTACACAGCAACTCTGTAAAAGAAGGATCCTCCAGATGGGACTTTGGAAGAGTCCTTGGCCTGGGCTTGTCTGGAGTGTGTGGCTCGTCGTCCAGATTGGAAAGACCATCGGAGTCATCTGAGGTCTCCAAAGAGGATGAAGAAGACGAAGACTCCTCTTCCCGGCGTGGGGCAGGAATGGACCCCTTGGGAAGCCCTCAGGGAAGCGTATCCTGCCCTTTCCTGGAAGCGGTGGGCTTGCCTCTGGTATCCAGAGGGGGAAGGGGGTCTCTCGCCTCCAACGTAGGGGGTCTGGAACTGGGGCTGGTGTCGGAAGACGGCTCTCTACTCCTTGGTGAGCTGAGCTTGGCCTCAGCCCACCAGGAAGCCAGAGTCTCCTCAAATCCATCGGCAGCTGAGGGGCGGTGGAGGAGGAGGAGGAGGACAGGGTATGGATACTGGGTGTATCCACATGGCACATATCCATAACCCAATGGCGGAAGCCCAGCGTCAGGTACTGGGACACTGTGTACTGCCACATCGGGTACTGGGGTGCCAGATACTGTGGACCTGTGTAGGATGGCGCCAGATACAACAGAGTCGGGTACTCCAGAAGCCAGGGCTCTGAAGGATCAGAGGACCCTGGAATGGCCCAGGGGTGGGTCCGGAGGGCGGTCCGAATGGAAGGCCCAGCGGCAGTGGACCCGCATAGGGGCGGCCGGCAGGGTGTTGCCGGGCATCGGGTAGGCCGGCGTTAGCATCCAAGGGTCTGATGTCAGGTCATCAGGCCCATCAGGAGGGAGACCCGACGGCAGAATGCCAGCACCCTCCGTGTCACTCAGGGAAGAAGGATTACCATCCCTGGGGTCCAGCAAGGGCGACGCTGGGGCCTCGGAATGCAACAAGAGTTGTGGTGAGCTCGGGATGATGGACAGGCCCGAAGGGTCCGGCGTCGGCTCTAACGCTGAGCGGACATCAGAGGAGCCGACCTCTGGCTTACTGACAGGATCTGGGAGGACATCGGAGAAGCCGGCATCCGACTAATCAGATTCAGCGCTCGACGAAGGCTGCGAAGGAGGGGCGGCCTTGGCAGGTGCTTTGGAGGCTGCGTGCTGCCCTGAAGGGTTGGGCGTCTTACCAGCCTTACCCGGGCAGGTGGAGGAGCCGACGCCCGGCTTACCGGGGCTACTCGGACCAGAAGGCCGCATGGCGGCAGCCTTAACAGAAGCAGATGCCTCCTTAGACCCGAAGGCTCCTGAGGGACCAGAGCGCAAGTCCGATGGGAGGGTCGACGACACCTTGGAAGCATCCAAGACAGCCGTCGAGGAACTGCCTCCCAGAGGAGACGATACCTGCAGCACTGCGACCCCAACCGAGGTTGCAGCGACCAATGAGGAGTCCCAATCCCGGTGTTTCTTTTTGTGGTGGCCCTCTGGAGAAATAGAAGCCCCCCTGAGCTTTTTCAACTCCTTTTCCATGGAGGTCATTTTAAGTTTGAGAATGTGGGCCTCCAGGGACTGTTGCCTCTGCTTTCGGGTGGCCGCATTAAATTGCTGGCAGAGCTGGCATTTCTCGACGGGGTGGTCGGGGCCTAGACAAAAAAAGGCACTATGAATGTCCGTCCTTGTGCAGGAGCTGGGTGCCGCAGTAATCGCACTTGTTTTTGTACTTGGAGGGAGTCGGGGATGACATACACTGTAGCTGAGGTAAAGGCTAATGAATTTTGAAGAAAAATATCGAAAGAGACGGTAAACACTACCAACGATTGACTGCGAAGCAGTAGACTTAACTGCTTGGCGCAACACGAGTTAGCGGGCGGAAAGAACTGGAGGCGGGTGGGGACCACCCTATACTGGACGCCGGTCACCTGACGGCAGTCCCTCGCCAGAGAGTTGCTAGCTAGAAGTCTTTCAGGGGTTCTGACCACCGCCAGCTTCAGTCTTATTTTAATTATCTACTGCAAGAGACCTCTCGAAGTAAGATCTTACCGTAACAGTAGATCTTTGAGACAGGCTCTTGCAGTAGGTATTCACATATAGGACTGACCCGCCAGGCATCAGGACCCCATGGAAAAATTTCTAGCTAGCAGTCTCTGGCAGGGGAACGCTCCCATATCAGGTGACCGGTGTCATACAACGTCAGTATAAAGGGGTGGTCCCCCACGCCCGCCTTCCAGTTCTTTCCTGTCAAGGGCCAAAAGAGACACAACGAGAGAGAAGAGGATATTTCCCTGGTAATGGAGCCAAAGAAGCTTAGAGGGATGGAGGGGTGAAGGATTTCTACTGCAAGAGCCTCTCTCAAAGATCTACTGTTACAGTAAGTTCTTCGCACTATACTGTCTTACTTGAGAGGGCTCTTGCAGAAGGTATTCACAATAGGACTGAGTCCCAAGCAGCCTGGAACAAGGGAAAGCACTCGGGAGGAGGAAAACTATCCACAGGATGGAACCTCCGGCTGAACTGGTCTTATGAAAGAAGACCTTAAAGCACAGATAACCTGAAGCCTGCACTACAGCGAGAGGCAATGTCCAAACTGTAGTCTTTCGGAAAGGTATGGACAGAAGTCCAAGTTGCAGCTGCGCAGATGTCTGCCGCTGACACATTCTTGAAACAAGCCACAGAGGCAGCTACTCCTCTGGTGGAGTGACCTCTGACTTGACCCGGCAGGATCTTGTTGTACTTGTCATAACAGAAAGTGATACAAAGAGCCAACCATTTTGATAGGCATTCCCTAGAAACAGCATTGCCTTCTTTTTTGTGAGTAAAAGAGACAAAAATCTGATCAGTTTTCCTGATATCCTTAGTCCTAGTGGTGTAGTATCTCAGCATTCTGTGAACATCCAAAGTATGCAAGAGGCATTCCCCTTGATTGGAGTGTTGCGTAAAGAAAGTAGGTAGCTCAATGGAATGATTCAGTGTAGATTCAGCTACCACCTTAGGGAGAAACTTAGGGTTGGTGTGTAAAGCCACACGTTCCTTGTGGAAAATCAATTACGGGATTTTGCACATCAAGGCCTGAAGCTCGGAAATGCGCTGAGCAGAAGCAATGGCCAGGAGGAAGAGTGTCTTCCAAGAAATGAACTTTAAATCTGCTGTAGCTGCCGGCTCAAAGGGAGACAGGGTAAGCTTCTCCAGAATAAAATTCAAGTCCCAAGGAGGGGCAGGAATGCAGATAGGGGGTCTCAAATGGAGAACTCCCTCTTAGGAAGGTCTTAGAGACTTCCAATTGAGCAAAAGTCCTGTCCCCGAAGGGAACATGGCAGGCTGCAATCACTGCTATATGGACCTTTAATGAGGAATGGCTGAGACCCAGATCAAAGAGATGGCACATGTAATTCAGGACTTTAGTGGCTAGGCAAGAGAAAGGTTCTAAGTCCTTTGAAGTGGCCCAAATTGAAAACCGCTTCCATTTCATATAGGTGGACCTGGAGGAAGGCTTTTTGGCCTCTACCAAGATGTCCGCTACTAGCTGAGAAACTCTGAAGCAGACTTTTGCTACGTCTGCAGGAGCCACGCATGCAAATGAAGGGATCTGAGACCTGGATGAACAAGGATCCCCTGATCCTGGGTCAACAACTGTTGCAAAAGAGGAAGAGGAAGTGGACGTTCCTCTGAAAACTGTTGCAGAAGACAGAACCAGGCTTGCCTGGGCCAGAAGGGAGCGATGAGAATCATTCGAGCTCCCTCCAATCTGAGCTTCTTCAGGACCCTTGGAATTAAGGGAATAGGAGGTAAGATAACTAATCTGTCCTCCAAGCGAGAGAGACAGAGCGCCCTGACAAAAAATTCTCACCCTGGAGCGAGCAAGCAGAAGGCAGGAAGTTTTGAGTTTTGGACAGACGCCGAAAAGGTCTATCTGAGGCATTCCCCACTCCAAAAAGATGTTGGCTGACTTTTGATCCAGTTCCCATTCGTGGGCTCTGGCCAAGGACCGACTGAGTTGGTCTGCCAGCGTGTTTTCCTCCCGGAACATGAATAGCAGTCAAGTGAAGGTGATGCTGGGTTGCCTAAAGCCAGACTCTCATCGCTTCCCGGCACAAAGGGTAGGAATGTGTTCCTCCCTGCTTGTTGAGATACCAGACTACGCACATGTTGTCTGTTTGTATGAGGAGATGACCAGGAAGGATAAAGGAGTGCAGAGCCTGAAGGGCATAAAGGACTGCTCTCAGTTCGAACACATTTATGTGTAGATCTTGTTCAACCTGGACCAGCTGACCTGAATCCTGTGAGATCCGAGATGGGCTCCCTAGCCTTCGCCTGACGATCTGTCGTCAACGCCTGGGAGGGGGTTTGATGTTGAAGTGAACTCGCAGGCATAGGTTCTCCTGCACCATCCACCAATGTAAGTCCTTGATCATGGATCGGAAACTAGTACCTCTTGGTCTAGATCATCCAGGGTTTGGTCCCATTAGCACCGAAGCATCCACTGAGAGATTCTCATATGGAGCCAAGTGCATGGAACTGTCAGAATGGCAGCCGCCATTAGCCTGAGAAGGCGAAGGACTGGCCTAGCCCCACCCTCCTGTGATCAGACAGAAGACGAGTCTGAGTCTGAGGGTGTCCACCTTGTCTGGAGGCAAAAGGCTTTGCCGATGGTCGTGTCCAGAATCACCCCTTTAAACTGGAGGCGCTGAGAAGGGACCAAATGGGACTTTGCTTGGCTCATGGTGATACCCAGGCTGGTGAAAACCTGCAGGATAAGGGAAAGGGAGTGCAGGAGTTCCTCCCTTGACAGTGCCACCAGGAGCCAATCGTCCAGGTACGGAAATACCTGTGCTCCCTGGGTACGCAGGTGGGCCGCTACCACCGACAGGCGTTTGGTTAAAACTCGGGGAGCTGAGGAAAGACCAAACAGGAGGACCTTAAACTGGTAGTGGTCCCCCTGAAAGCAAAAATGGAGGACTTTGTGGTGGGAAGGGCATATGAGGATATGCAGGTAGGCATCCTGCATGTTCAACGCGCATAGCCACTGTCCCTGCCGAAGGAGCAGTAGAAGGCTCTGTAAAGAGAGCATTCTGAATCATTTGTACTCCAAGAACATGTTCAGAGAGCTGAGGTCTAGAATAGGCCTCATGTCTCCCGGCCTTCTTTGGAACCAGGAAGAAATGCAGTAGTAGCTTGTTCCCTGAATAAGGTCGGGAATGGTTCTATCGCCGCCGACAGAAGGGAGGTGATTTCATCTAGTACCAGAGGAAGATACTGCAGGGAGTAAGATGCCTGGGGGTGCAGTCTTCAGGGTGGTTTCTGAAGAAACTCAATCAAGTGTCCTGCTGAAATCAACTGGAGCACCCAAGCATCTGACGTTATCCTCTTCCAGCCCGGCAGATGGAAGGAGAATCTCTCCCCTACCAATTCCTTTGGAGTCTCCAGAGGCAATAGGAGAGGCGGAGAGTCAGGAGGTGTGGGGCAGCACAGCAGCCGAGGCTTGCACGGCCTTTTTGCTAGGGGGAGGCTTGGTTGCTGGAGGGGACCCGACACTTGTTGGGCCGTTTGCCCTATGACTTTGGTTTTGGATGGTTATGTCTACAAAAGGGACGTCACTCCTGTTGAGGGAGCCTGTACATAGAATCTACAGACTTGAGTGCAGTGCCCTTCTCCTGCAGGTCAGTAATGATGTCCTTGACATCACCTCCAAACAGCACCGAACCCCTGAAAGGAGCATCCCAGATAGCGGATTGTACTTCAGGGACCAATCCTGACACTCGGAGCCAAGCATGACGCTGTAAGCCTAAGGCAAAAGCTGAGCTCCTTCCAGCTGAGTCCACTGTGCCATAAGTGGCATGAAGCATGTGCCTACTGGCCAAATGAGCAGAACGGCAAGATCTGCCCCTTCCTGCTTAGTCTGAGACTCAGGAAGGGAGTCCAATTTTGATTCCACCTGACTAAGGATGGTCTTCTGAAAGTCTTCTATGTGTGCCACAGAGTTCAGCACCCTAATACCCAGGGTAGAAGAGGAATAAATCTTCCCATATTGGTCCAGAAGCCGTGACTCCTTGTCAGGTGGGGACGAGTGTTTTTGGATTAGCGGAACGGCCGTGAGCAGCACTAATAATGACCGAATCCGCCTCAGGGTGTAGGTTCAAAAAATCTATACCCTTGGAAGCCTAATATAGCCAGTCTGCCTTCCTCGGAAGGGGGGCTAACATGGAAGGTTGTATCCAAATAGTGGAAACAAGGTCCGCATGAGGCTCTATCCAGGATGGAATCAGTGTAGGAGCAGTCTTGGATAGATCCAAGTGAGCAGCAGGCTTTTTACACTGTGTGTCTGGCTCCAGCGATTGACACTGATAGACTTCCTGGATTCTCCTCAGTAACTCCAGAAATAAGGGATCCTCCAGAAGGGACTTCAGAGGGGTCCTTGGCTTGGGGCGGTCTGGAGTATGTGGCTTGTCATCCGGATCACAGCATCCCTCTAAGTCCAAGTCAGACATATCCGATGAAGATGAGGAAGACTCCTCCCTAAGCGGGGGAGGGACGGCCCCTCTGGGGAGTTCCCTGGGGTGTGTATCCTCCCCACCCCGGGCACCAGAGATCTCTCCTCTGGTGTTGGGTAAGGGGGAGGGAGTCTCCAGTCTCTAAAGTAGGGGATCCTGCAAGGGTCCAACATCGGTAGATGACTCTCTACCTCTCTGAGTTGAGCCTGGCCTCAGCCCACCAGGAGGCCAGAGTCTCCTTCAAGTCTCGCGTGCTGGGGCATGGGCAGCGGAGGAGAAGGAGGGGATACAGATACTGAGGATATCTGTAAAAGGAGTATCCATAACCCAACAGTGGGAAGACCGCATCAGGTATTGAGGTGCTGGGTACTGTGTATGCCGGATATATATGGAGCCGGGTATGGTGGCACCTGGTATCGAGGTCTCAGATACCTGAGCCAGGGCTTTGGTGGAACAGAGGGACCTGGCAGAGGCCCAGCTGGCAAGCCAGGCAAAGGAAGGGTTGGCCCAGTGGGCGTCGGGCCCGGCGTAGGAACACTGTCTGGTAAAGGGAAATCCTCCGGAGTTGGGTAAGCCAGAGTTGGTGCTGGCGTCTGGGTGTCTGGTCCCGAAGGAGGGGGCCCTGACAGCAGCGTGTCAAGATCCTCTGTGACGACCAGGGAGGGAGGATTAGAGTCCCCGGGGTCAGCAGAGGGGACGCCAACGCAATGCGCTGCAGAGAACCTGGAGCATCAGATCGATAGAGATGGTCCGGCGCAGGTTCCTTGGCCGGGCAGGCGTCGGCAGGGCCGACATCTGGCTTATCAGCCAGATCCGGGCGGGTGTCGGAGGAGCCAACGTCTGACTTATCGGATCCCTTGCCAGAGGAATGGCACGGTGGAGATGCGGCCTTGTCAGGCGAAAATTTGGTTGTGAGCCCTCCCGAAGGAGTGAGCGGCTTAGCAGCCTTGTCTGGGTGGATGTCGGTGGCACTGGCATCCGACTTAGCGGACCCGCTCAAACCCAAGGACCGCGTGGTGGAAGCAGCCCTCCCGGGAATGGAGGCCTCCTTTTCCCTGGAGGCTCCTGAAGGGCTCGAGTGTGAGCCTGACAGGAGGGGCGACACCTTCTTGAACACCACCAAGACAGTTGTCGTGGAGCGATCACCAGGGAGGCGGGTGTTACCTTCAATGCCACGACTCCAGCCGGAGCCGCGGTGGCCATGGAAGCCGATTCTCGCTCCCGATGCTTCTCCTTGTCCAGTTTCTTCTTGTGATCTTTGGGGGAAGTGGACGCCTGCCTTAACTTCTTTAGCTCCTTCTCCATGGATGCCATTTTTTTCCTAAGACTATGGGCTTCCAGGGACTGCTGCCTTCTTTTCCGGGTAGCAGAGTTAAATTGTTGGCAGTGTTGGCATGTCTCCATGGGGTGGTCTGGGCCCAGACAGAAGAGGCACAAGGAATGGCCATCCTTGTGTGGCAGTTGAGAGCCACACGAGTCGCACTTATGTTTATGCGATTCGGAGAGCGTCGGGGATGACATACACAGTGAACTGATCAATTAGCAGAGAAAAGAGAAAAAACTAGGTCGAAAAGTCTGAAAACTAGACTGATGAACAACTGACGAGTGTTGAAAACTCTACCACGAGAAACTTTCACAAGCCGACGGCGGGAAAGAACTGGAAGGTGGATGTAGGGGACTGCCCCTCTATACTGACATCGTATGACACCAGTCACCTGAAGTAGGGGCGGTCCCCCGCCAGAGACTGATAGCTTGAGATTTTTCCGTGGGGTCCTGACGCCTGGTGGGTCATTCCTATATGTGAATACCTACTGCAAGAGCCCTCTCAAAGTAAGATCACAGTTTTCCAAATTACATACTTGAGATGTGCTGAAGTCATATGCTCAAGGGTGGCTGCATGAGCTGTGCAATACATATGTTCAGATCCCACACTGGGGTGGAAGTCCATGTGGGGGATGTAAACGTAGCAGCTCCTTAAAGAATTTCCTGAACACTGAGTTAGAAGCCGGGGATGATGCCTTACCTGCTGGCAAGTAAGCTGAGACAGCTGCCAAGTGCACCTTTAGAGTGGATGGTCTCAGACCCAGGAGTGAAGGTGGGTTAGGTAATCCAGAACAACAGACAACCCCACCTTGAGCGTGGTCCAGATTCTTGCCCTGGCACCAAATGGAGATTCTTTTCCATTTGGATGTGTAGGTCTTCCTGGTGGAGGGCTCTCTGAAACCCTAAGGACCTCCATGACCCCTTCGGATAGATGCAGGTTAGCATACTCTAGGTCCTCAAGAACCAGGCCTTGAGCCTGACAGACCGAAGGTTGGGGTACAGTATCCTGCCTTGGGAGGAAGTCAGCAAGTTGTAGTTCCTGGGAATGCTGAACAATTTGGCGACTGACAGTGCCAGAACCAGGGAGTACCATGGCTGCCTGTCCCAGTCTGGGGCAATAAGGATCATTGATGCCGGCTGCGATCTGAGCTTGTTCAGGCCTCTGAGCAGCAGTGGGAACAGATGGAGGGCATACAGAAACTTCCCTGTCCAATCCAAAAACAGTGCATCCAGAGGGATTGAGCCCCTTGCTGGAGGTCTGCAATAGAATTGGGGAAGCTAGTAGTTGTCTGGGGCTGCAAAGAGGTCTATTTCTGGAGTGCCCCACCTTTTGAACACAATTTGTAACACTTGCTTCTTCAGAGACCACTCATGGTGGTTCTAACTGATTCTGCTGAGGGCATCTGCCAACACACTGACCTTCCCTGGAAGGTGGACTGCTGACAGTGAAACTCCCATCGAGTAGGCCAGACTCCAAATTTTCATGGTCTCTGTGCACAAGGGCGTAGACCTTGTGCCTCCTTGTTTGTTTATGTAGTACATGGTGGTTGTGTTGTCTGTCCTGACATGCACCACCTTTCCCTATAGCAAGCTGGCGAATGCTTAAAATCCCAGGAAAACTGCTCTGAGCTCCAACAGGTTGATATGTATCAATGACTCCTGTTTGAGCCATATGCCGTGAGCAGTGTGCTCTCCCAGGTGTGCTCCCCATTCCAAAAGGGAAGCATCTGTGGTGAGCACTAGGAAAAGATTCTCTTGCAGGAATGGCACCTCCGTCTGAGGTTGTCCATATCCAGCCACCACTGAAGTGCTTACAGGAGTGTTACTGCTACTGCCACCAGCTTTGACAGGGGGTCTTTTTTCTGGTGCTAATGCAGTTTGAGATGATACTGAACATCTCTCATTTGGAATCTTGCCCCTTACACCGTAGCTGTGGAAGCTGCCATATGGCCCAGTAACTGCAGAAAGTGCTTTACAGGCCTTAGACTTTGCAGTTTGAAGGTACCTGACACTTACATCAGGCTGTTTGCCCTTGTCTGTGGAAGAAAAGCCTTTCCCCTCACAGTGTACAGCTCTGCTCCTATAAACTCCAGGAGCTGTACTGACTGCAGTACGGACTTTTTCAAGTTGACCATAACCCTAGTGACTGGAGTAACTCCTGTGTAAGCGTCAGGCATTCCATTACTTGTTGAGGGGATTGCCCCACGACTAGCCAGTCGTCCAGGTAAGGGAATACTGTAACCCCTTGTCTCCTCAGGTATGCCACAGCCAAGCATTTTGTGAACACCACTGGAGAAGAAGTAAGTCTGAAAGGCATTGCCTTGAACTGGTAGTGGCCTGATGGCAGTCTGAAATCTTAGAAATTTTCTGTAGGTCTGCCTGATTGAGATGTGGAAGTATGCATCCTTTAAGTCTAGAGATGTAAGCCAATCCCCTTGCCTTAGGGTTGGAAGGATTGTTTACAAGGTCACCATCTTGAACTTTGGTTTTACCAAATGTCTGCTCAGGTGCCGGAGATCCAATATGGGTCGCCACTTCCCTGTTTTCTTTACTGTGAGGAAGTACCTTGAATAGAGCCCCTTTCCTCTCTGTGATAGAGGAACTGGTTCTACTGCACTTTGAGACAGAAGGTTTGATACTTTCTTCTCCAGAAGCAATGACTGATGGAGAAGAGGGTCTGAATACCCTTGCCCTCAGCTGTGTTCTGAGTTTGAAGCCGAGAGTCAGACCTTGGCCCATTACCTCCAGGACCCACTTGTCTGTGGTGATGGTATGCCATTCCTGGAGGTAGTGGGCCAACTTGCCCCCTACTGGGTATGGGGAGGCAACCCAAGTAGACATCTCAGGGTGCTTGCTTGGCTTGGGTGCTGTCTGAGTGTTGAGCTTAGTTCGGTTGCCATTTCTCCTGCCCATGCCTTTGACGTAGCCTGTCTGAGGTTGGTACTGGGGAAAAGCTTGAGGTTGGAAGAAAGGCCTGTATTGTCCTTTGCCTCTACCCCTTTGGCTTGCTGCTTCTGGGGTGTAGATGCTTTTTCTCTCACAGCAGCACTTTTATATGCTGTATTGTAGTCATCCATTTTCTTCATCTAAGCCTCTGTCTGTTCACCAAACAGAGAAGTAGGCTCACATGGAAAGTCCAAATCCTTGGCTTGTGTGTCTTGGGTCAGGTTGGTAGTTCTGAGCCAAATAAACCTTCTGAGAGACACAGAGGAATCCATTTGTCTGGCAGCAGCGTCATTATTATCCACTGCCATTCTGAACTGGGCTTTTGAAGCCTCTATGCCCCTTTTCGCAGCTTCTTCCAAATCAGCTGCCATAGGGGGAACAGACTTTGAAATTTCTGTAACAGTGTTCCATAAAGTTCTCTGGTATCTGGCAGTATAAGCCATATAGGAGGCCTGCCTGATAATGAGAGAGGACCCCAAGTAGACCTTCCTGGCAATAGAGTCCATCTTCCTGGAGTTTCTGTCTGAGGGTGAGATGCCAAGGGTATGCTAGCCTTATCACAGGCTGCAGCATGTACCACTCCCTCATGGCTAGGGTGACCAAAAGGAACTCTGCTCCACCCCTAGCAACCCAGTATTTTTTATCCACATTTCTGTCCACTGGTGGTACAGAAGTGGGGGGGTCTGCAGGACCTTATTGACCTATTTTTTTAGATATTTATGGAGGGGCACCAGTAGTCTCTTGGAGACTGGGACATCCATCATCTCCCTGTAACCCTGTTCCTCCTCCTCCTCCTCCTCATCGGTGGATTCCTGAGTGGGGAGGTCCGCTGCCTGGGTCACCTGCTTAACAAAAGCGAAGGGAGAAGTATAGTCCTCAGTCCCTCTGTCAGGGAAATCAGGATGGTGAGGATCAGAAGAAATATCCAGTTCAATCGGTTCTCCAAAGTCATCATCCCCATCCTCATCTTCGTCTTCATCCTCATCCTCCCCAAAGAGCTCTACTCCGTATTCCAAGGAACCGGGATAGAAACTGAGGACTGCGTATGTGGCCACTTCTCAATTGGAACTGGAGTACTCGGTTGGAGTGTCTGAATAATTCTAATAGCATTCGTTATTTCTTCAGTGGTGGGAACTGGTGTTTTCTTTGGTTATGGTTCGACTGCTGTATGTTTTTCTTTCTTCTTTCATTTTCCTGCACTTGCCACGTCAGCGGCAGTATTGGCAGGTCTTTTCTTAGATGAGGAACTATCACCCTTGTCAGAGGGCTGTTCCTCCAGTTCTTTCTGACCGGTAGCCGGTTTGTCTGTAGCTGGGTCAGCAGCCTTACCAGACATCTTCTCCTGCATTTAAGTTACCTGTCAAGCGTCGACTGAGGAAAATTTATACAAATTTCACAGTCCTCTTTGAGGTGTTCAAACCCCAAACAAAAACAGATTAAATGAGGATCTGCTTTAGCGAATGGCTCCCCACACTCTGTACAATGCTGGAAACCTGTGGGGCCAGTTCTTTTCTTAGTCTATGACATTTATAGGTCAGTTAAAACCGATGAAACTGAGAATTAACCCAGTAAAATTTATTTAAAATTAAAAAAATTTGTATCGACTAAGTACAGGCGGTCGGAAGAATTGAGACTTACTTCAGATTTTAAATGTAAATGGAAAAAACTAACGGTTCCTTCTCAGTTAAACAAACTGATAAGAAACCGAGAAAACTTACCAGATTCACTCTATTTAGACTAAGACTACCTATGAACCAGAGACAGTGCTTCAAAAACCGAAATATTAAAGCGGACTTCAATAAAACCGAGAAGAAAATAATATCTTCAAGAAAGTGAAGGAGAGCTTCCAGAGACGCCTTACGGAGGCAAGCTGAGAAAGAATCTGACGCTTGCAGGAAGTGCAACCAGAGACAGTGGTTTGAAAACCGACCTGAGCCTAACATTTCACTATTAGCATAGGTTCTATTAACCATTTCGCCCAGAGCAGTCCTATGGTGAGACTATACTGTAGCTGTCAGAATACAGTAAGATTTCCTGAGGTTTGAACAGTTCTACACATCCAGTAAAGAAAAGTAGAAAAACAGTATTTGTTTTAGATAGCGGTTGGTTCCCAAGGATAGACAAATAAGGAACCAGACGTAACACTCAGTTCCTGACAGGAAAAGGAGCCGAACAACAAATAAAATCCCAATAAAATAAATAAACGCTACAGTTCTGAAAGGGAACCGAGTTTTACTTACAAAAAATTAAACGGGTTAAAATTACCACAGAAAATAGCGGTTCCCCACGGTTCCATAGAACCAAGAAAAAAATGCTGTAAACTCTAAATAAACCCACTAAACTATCTGAAATACCTGAAATCAGGGGCAGCAATGTAAATCTAAGTAAAATAAAACAAACTTCTTGTCAAATAAAGAGTTTGTGAAGAAGTTGAGGAGAGCTCTCTGAAGCATCCGAACTCAGCAGGTGGAGTACAGAATCTAAGCAGTTACTAGGGACAGCAGTTTGAAATTGGCATGAGCCAATGAGGGTTCCATCATTTACATACGTTCCAATCTCTCCAGAGCAGTTCAACACTGAGGGCTGACTGCAACAGTTAAGCAAGCAGACTGAGTGATTCCTGGGGTTTGAAGTGTAAATAAAATGTAAATAATGTAAATATGAACAAATATGATGATATGCCTGCAACATGGAAGTTGAGTTTGAGTAAAGCTGTGCTGCAGCCTTTGAGCCGAACAAATGGTGTGTGTGTTGTATTCTTCCAAAGGGGCAGGAGAAGGGGCTGGCATGGAGCGCTCTAGTCTGTGTCCAATGCATGCATACCCAACTCATGGGTGTGATGGTTTAATGTGAGTCGTTTAGTAGCTAGGAGGGAGGTGGGGGCTTGTTGAAAGTTCCAGTACAGTACTGAATCAAGTTCACAGCTATAGATAAATCCATGCTGACAGAAGTTATGCTTTTAGCATCCATTTAAAAAGGAGTTACTTTTATTTTCAGTCGACCTCTACCACTTCTGATCCCTTTGTTCTGTTCTTTGCTTGTGTTTTATGGCCCTCAATGTCCAGTTTGTGATACCTTAATAGAAGTACTGTATTAGAAGAGTAAAAGTTTTGCTAGAGCTTACCCTAATGTCTGGTTTCCTGGACTGCATACCCCTGTCCTTGCTTATGGTATAGATTGTATAGTTATCTCCTTAAAAGTCACTGAAAAAGACGTACAGAGTAAATATAAACAGCAATTCAACATGTACTTTCATAAGCATGATGTTTCAGCTATTACAATTTCCTGAAGAACACGTTTGTTTTATTTTCTGTTTTCCTTTCCAGGGGTTATAACCTTTTTTGACAATCTGCCCAAAAAGTCTGTATAAAAAGGATTTGACTGTCCCCAGGTGGCCTCACACAGCCTGTGTTTATGGCATCAGTCTTTTATCATGGCAACATACTGATGCCACAAATCAGAACGGTGAGGTCAGTTAAGGAAAGTCAAATGCCTTTTGAAAGATACCATGAAGTATGTACTGCATCATCTAAAACATTTAGTAGACCAACAAGAAGAGAAAGTGAAAAAGAACTAGAAAACACAAAACGCAAACATAATTGTTTTTAAGCATATTATTCTTAGAGATTGGAAATAATTATTTAACAAGTAGCTAAGCAGCTCAATATATATTTTCATGAAAATGTTATGCTAGGAAGAAGAAAAAAATTACTCACATGTGTGAGACTCAGACAGCTAGTTCTGATTAATCTACGATTTTTATAATATAAAAATGTGTTATTGAGTGTCTCTCAAGAGTCATGCTGAAACAGCCTGTGGAATGACACCGCACCTCCCAGGTTTTAGATACAGGTGTTACCTGGCAGGCCAAGAGATAATTACAGATTATAAGATACCTAAATTAAGGAGCTCCTGTTTATCTAGCTAAATTGTAGCTTACCAGCTGACAGGATAGAAAGAAAAAATTACTCACCTTAGTAATAATGTTTCTTCTAGTAGAGTCTTGCTGTATTCTGACAAGTGCAGTTAGCCCCAGCCTTTAAACTGCCCCAGAGAACAAAGGGTTAACTTTTCTATGCCTGGCATAGAATGATCATCTCGAGCTCGGTTGATGTCTCTGCCTGTTGTTATTCGAACAGCAATCGTCAGAACTTTACGAGCAAAACTCACTAGGTGTTCTGTGTGTAAACTGTAATTAACTAGCCAACTGGCAGAAAAATAACGTTTTGGGTTCTCAAAGGAAGACTCAAGTCAGGAAACCCAAACACAAAAAACAATCAAATGAAATAACATTTCACCCCAAGAGAACAGAGGGTGTAAAGGGGGCACCTCTAGGGTGTCAACACTGTGCTTGCCCACCCACATCCCAAAAATCTAGGTTCTGAGAGGGGAGGAGGTCAGAATACAGCAAGACTCCACTAGAAGAAACATAATTACTAAGGTGAGTAATTTTTTCTTCAAACAACATGAAGTCTTGCTGTATTCTGACAAGTGCAGACTACCAAGCAGTACCTCCATGGAGGAGGGACAGAACCTACTTTGGGAATAGGCTCTGAAGTACTGCTGTGCCAAACTGAGCATCACTCCTAGCCTGGATATCCAGAGAGTAATGCTTGGTAAAAGTATGGACTGTTTTCCAGGTGGCTGCTTGACAAATTTCTAAAAGAGGGATATCCCTGGCAGCAGCCAGGGAAGCAGCTGTACCCTTGTGGAATGAGCCCTCAGGCCTGAGGGTGGAGTTTTACCCAGTTTCTCAGCAGAACTGTATACAAGAAACAATCCACCTGGCAATAGATCTCTTGGTGGCAGGTTTGCCCTTCCCAACTTCTCCATAAGTGAGGAACAACTGGAGGGAGTCAAACCTATGACCCTTGATATGCTCTATGTAGTAGCTAAGGGCTCTTTTAACATCCAAACTGTGTAACCTCCTCTCTCCTGAGGAAGAATGATCAGTGAAGAAAACAGGGAGAGCTATACACTGATTCAGCTAGAAATCTGAAACCACTTTAGGCAAGAAACACAGAAACATAGACTTTGACGGCAGATAAGGACTGCTTGGCCCACCTAGTCTGCCCATTTCCCTACCTACAGGATAGGCCTCAGATCCTAGTTAACCAACAGCCTATTTCTTCCTACCCCCCACAAGAACTGCCTTATGTCTGTCCCATGCATTCTTGAATTCTCCCACAGTTTTAGACCCCACAACCTCCTCAGGAAGGCTGTTCCATGCATCCACTACCCTCTCTGTGAAAAAATACTTCCTCACATTGCCCCGGAACCGTCCCCTCTATCTTTAATTTGTGTCCCCTTGTTCTTGCACGTCTCTTTTTCAGAAAGATGCTACCCTCTTGGACTTTGTTGATTCCACTGAGGTATTTAAAATTTCTATCATGTCCCCCCTCTCCCTTCTTTCCTCAAGGGTACACATATTAAGCTCCTTTAGTCTCTCCTCGTACAGCTTCTCTTGCAGACCCTGCACCATTTTAGTTGCCCTCCTCTGGACTGCCTCTATCCTGTCTATGTCCTTGTGGAGATGGGGTCTCCAGAAATGGATGCAGTACTCCAGATGGGGTCTCACCAACTGTCTGTACAGAGGGATAACAACTTCCTGTTTCCAGCTGGTGATGCCTCTCCTATGAATCCCAGTAAATCCCCAGCCCTCCCTACTGCCTTCTCATATTGCTTGCAAAGTTTAAGGTCATCTGATATGATTACCCCCAGGTCCCTTTCCTTTTTGTTATTGTTACTACCTCCCTCCTTGTGTAATCTTCCCTGGTTCTTGTTTCCAGGTGCATTATTTTGCACTTCTTTGCATTAAATCCTAGCTGCCATACTTCTGACCATTCCTCCAACCTTGACAAGTCCCTTCTCATCCTTTCCATGCCTCCTTGTGTATCAACCCTGTTGCAGATCTTGTGTCATCTGCAAAGAGGCATACTTTTCCTTCCAGTCCCTCTGCAATGTCACTTATAAAGACATTAAAAGGAATGGACCCAGTACTGAACCTCATGGTATCCACTAGTAACCCCTCTTTCTTCAGATGGACTCCATTTACAATTACCTTCTGTGACCTGTTGTCCAGCCAATGTTTTACCCAGGCTACCACCCTGGGACCCACTCCCAGGCTGTTTAATTTGACTATTAATCTTTTATGTGGGACTGTGTCAAATGTCTTGCTAAAATCTAGGAAGGCCATGTCCACAGCCCCTCCCTGGTCTACTACTTTGGTCACCCAGTCAAGAAATCTATTAGATTCATCTGACATGAAATTCCCACTGTGAACCCATGCTGCCTTGGGTCCTGAGCCCCACTGGCCTCTAGGTACTCAACAATTCTTTCCTTCAGAAGTTACTCCATCACTTTCTCTACCACAGAGGTCAAACTGACTGGTCTGTAGTTTCCTGCCTCTGTCTTGGTCCCACTTTGTGAAGGGGAACACATCCACCTTCCTCCAGTCTTGGGTACCACACCATCCTCTCATGATTTATTAAAAGAGTAGTCAGTGGTTTCACTAGTTCCTCCTTAATTCTTTTTAGAATTCTGGGGTGAATTCCATCAGGCCCCATTGCTTTGTCCACCTTTAGTTTTAGGAGTTCTTGCAGAACCCTTTCTTCTGTGAAAGGGCTGGGATTGACCCCCTATCAAGAGTGCTTCTGTTAATTGGATTAGGCACTTCCCCTCCTCTTTGTGAATACTGAGCAGAAATATTCATTCAGTATCCCAGCTTTTCACTGTCCCCTCTGCCCACCACCATTCATTCTATTCAGCTTCACTATCCCTCCCTTGGTTTCTCACGCTCTGATATACCCTTCTTAACCGAGTTGGCTATCTTTTCCTCAGTTTGGGCCTTTGCTATTCTAATTTCCCTTCCTGCTTCCTTCTGCATTAACTGGTACAGCTCTCTGTCCTGCTCCTTCTGTGTTTCCTTATACTTCCTGAATGCTATCTTTTCTCCCTGACTTTCCAGCCACCTCTTTGAGAACCATAGTGGCTTTTCTTTCGTTTGATTTATTTGCTTCACACAAGGCTTGTTGCCTCTGTGATGGCAGTTTTGATGATTCCCCATTGTTGCTCAACCCCTTCTTCTAGCATGTTTGCTAGTGCTTTTCTGAGGCACTCTCCCATCTTGCCAAAGTCAGCCCTCCTGAAGTCCAGTACCCTCACTTTTGTATGGCTTGACTCTGTAGCTGAGTTTAACATGAACCACACTGTTTCATGGTCACTTGTTCCCAGATGGTAACCCACTTCTAGATCTGAGATGCTCTCACTGCCCCCATTTGAGAGTACGAGGTCTAAGATTGCTCTCTCATGAGTGGGTTCCAAAACTAGCTGTCTGAGGCATGCCACCTGTAGGGCATTGAGAATGGCCCTGCTCTTGGATGAGGCTGCAGTAAATGTGCTCCAGTTAACATCTGGCATATTCAGGTCTCCCATCAACAGTACCTTCCCTTTCTCTGCCATCCTAAGAATGCCTTCTATCATATCCTTGTCCATTCCCTTCCCCTGACATGGGGGTCTGTACACAACCCCTGTGCAGATTGTGGTGCCCTTTCCAGTCTCCAAGGTGACCCACAGTGCCTCCTCTCCTCCCTGTTTACTCTTTTGTTCAGTTGCTTTTATCCCTTCCTTTACATAGAGAGCTACTCCTCCCCCTCTTCTCCCCTGCCTGTCTCTTCTGTAGGTTATGTACCCTGGTATGTTAACATCCCAGTCATGGTTCTCTGTGTACCATGTTTCTGTGACTGCTACGATATCCAGGCATCCCTCTTCCATCAAGGCCACCAGCTCAGGGAGCTTGTTGCCCAGACTACGGGCACTGGTACTCATTACCCTCCATTTCCTGATGGCCTTACTCCTTTTTGCCCCATCCCTGTCCTTCTTGCCTTTGTCACTTTCCCCATTTACCCCTGCCCTTCTCCCTATCGCCACCTCTATGTTGGTGTTTACCGCACTTAGTACCGTGATTTTTTTGGGAGGCTAGGATTTCCCTGCTGCTTTCCAGTGCCTCCCCCCTTGGCTAGTTTAAATGCTTGCCAATGAAGCATTTAAACCTATCACCTAGGATCCTGGTTCCCCTCCTGGACAGATGCAGACCATCATGCCAGTATAGGCTTGCATCACTCCAGGTGGACCCCCAGTCCCCAATGAAGCCAAATCCCTGAGCTCTGCACCAGTTTTTCAACCACTGATTGAATCCCATGGTGTGGAACACCCTAGCCTCTATTACACCATAGATGGGCAGCACCTCCAAGAAGGTTACTGTGCATGCTGCTTGTCTAAGGCCCCTCCCTAATTCCACAAACTCTTCCTGCACTGCTTTAATCCCTTTCTTAGCTGGGTCATTTGTTCCTAGGTGGACAATGACATCCAGCTCCCTTCCCTGTGCAGCTGCTCCAGCAATCCTGATGATTCGCTCCCTGTCCCTCCAAGCCATGGCGCCAGGCAGGCACCTTACCTCCCTCTCACCTTCCTCCCCCAGTTCTACCTTCCTAACAATGGAGTCCCCCACCAGGAGTTGTTTCCTTCCACTGTGGAGTCCCATGCCACTCTCCTGTGGGTCTCCTCTATGAAGGTTCCCAGCATCCTCCTTGGTCTCCACTGCAGGAACCTCCATAGAGGAACCACACTTTGCCAGAATGGCATAGGAATTGGGGAGAGGTACAACTGGAGGGATGCGCCTATGTTCCACCACCCTCACTCTCCCTGAGCCCACTGTGGTCCAACCGCTCCTCTTCCTTGGCAACCTCTGAGGCAACGGCAATGGTGGTCCCTGGGTGGAACAGGAGATCACACAAATCCTGGCCAACTCAGTCTGGAGATGAGCAACCTCCTCCCTCAGCCCAGAGAGGTGCCTGCAGATGGGACAACACCGCATCCTCCAGAATGTCTCCCGGAAGACTGCTGCTCCACAGCCACTGCACTGCACCACTTCCATTATGTCTTATTACTGGCCCCTTAACTGTTGTTTGGAATCCTTACTCTTTCCTCTGTTTTTTTTTCTCTTCTCATTCTACTTACTTTATGCCTCTGTGCCCTTTAAGCTCCTGATTGTCCTGTTCTGAGACACGATTATCCTACATTTTTCAGTAGACCCCTTTCTTGCTCAGAGGCAGGCCTCCAGCAGCTAGAGGGGGCCAGAGAGCTCCTCTTGACCTTCTAGGATGGTAGGTCTTTGGTGGCTCTGTGATCACTCACTTCCTGCTCCCAAACAGGAAATTCCTGTTGTCAGTCAAATCCTGTGCCTATAAAAGTAGAACTAGCTTTCGGTGGGAGGGAAGGAGGGCAATATAGTCTCAGTAGAGAAGTCCAGTCACACAGCACTCCTCCTTCCTCCTGGTGTCTTCTGCCAAGCTACTAACAGAATCTTTCTAAGGCAGTCTTTAAATTTAGCTTCCTTCTAGCTAAGCCACTCCCCCTATTTACTAGATCTTTCTACAAGTAATTTCAACTGCACAGCTATCAAGCCCTTTCAATCACCTGAGATTTACACCTAGATCACTGTTCAGATAACCATTCAGTTCAGTTAACTCAGACAAACACACTATTTTTAATGTTTTGTTTGTTAGTTTGTTTTTTTTAACCTAAATTAAAGGTCCAAGTACAAGAGTTCTACTTCTTTAGTCCCAGTAGAGAAGTCCAGTCACACAGCACTCATTCCTCCTGGTGTCTTCTGCCAAGCTACTAACAGAATCTTTCTAAGGCAGTCTTTAAATTTAGCTTCCTTCTAGCTAAGCCACTCCCCCTATTTACTAGATCTTTCTACAAGTAATTTCAACTGCACAGCTATCAAGCCCTTTCAATCACCTGAGATTTACACCTAGATCACTGTTCAGATAACCATTCAGTTCAGTTAACTCAGACAAACACACCATTTTTTTTCTGTTTTGTTAGTTTGGTTTTTACCCTAAATTAAAGGTCCAAGTACAAGAGTTCTACTTCTTTAGTCCCAGTAGAGAAGTCCAGTCACACAGCACTCATTCCTCCTGGTGTCTTCTGCCAAGCTACTAACAGAATCTTTCTAAGGCAGTCTTTAAATTTAGCTTCCTTCTAGCTAAGCCACTCCCCCTATTTACTAGATCTTTCTATAAGTAATTTAAACTGCACAACTATCAAGCCCTTTCAATCACCTGAGATTTACACCTAGATAACTGTTTGGATAACCATTCAGTTCAGTTAACTCAGATAAACTCACTATTTTTTTTTTGTTTTGATTGTTAGTTTGTTTTTTTACCTTAAATTAGAGGTCCAAGTACAAGAGTTCTACTTGTTTCTGTTAGTTCTAAGGACCACTTTATCTCTGTGAAAAAGAGATGAAATCAGGTTCCACTGACAGGGCTTGCAATTCACTGATACGTCTAGCAGAAGTCATGGCTACCAAAAACACAGTTTTCCAAGTCAAGTACTTAAGCTCTGCTGAAGACTTAGGCTCAAAGGGAGGTTGCATAACCTGAGCAATGCAAACATTAAGATCCCAAGCAGGAGTAGGATCCCTAAAGGGGGGATTGGTGTGAAGTAATCCCTTGAAAAACTTACAGAATACAGGATGGGATGACAGTGAGGAAGACTTATCTACTGACAGGAAAGCAGAAACAGCTGACAAGTGTATCTTGAGAGTAAATGGTCGGAGACCTAGGCCATTGAGATGGACCATATAATCTAGAACCGTAGGCAATTCAGCAGTGTCTGGAGAAATATTCTTCTTAGAACACCAAATGCTGAATCTTTTCCATTTGGAGTTGTATGTCTTTCTGGTGGAGGGCTTTAAGCCTTGAAGATATCCACAACCCCTTGGGAAAGGTACAGATCTGCAAACCCTAACTCTTCAAGAGCCAAGCCTTGAGAGACTGAAGATTGGGGTACCAAATCCTCCCCTGAGAGGATGTTAACAGGTTGTAATTCCTGGGAAGAGACAGGGGAAGATGGACTGCTAGGGACAGCAACAACGGATACCATGGTTCCCCGGCCCAGTCTGGAGCAATCAGAATCACTTTGCAAGGTTGTGACCTTATCTTGACTAACACTTTGAATACGAGAGGGAAGGGGGGAAAAGCATACAGAAATTTCCCTTCCCAGTTCAGAATCAGAGCATCCAGGGGGACTGAGCCAATGACTGGTGGTCTTTAACAAAAAAGAAGAAGTTGGTGATTGTCTGGGGCTGCAAAAAGATGTATCTCTGCAGTGCCCCAACTTGAGAAAATCACCATTAACACCAGGGGATCTAAGACCCATTCGTGATGGCCCTGAGATATTCTGCTCAGTGCATCTGCTAGGACAATTGTCCTTCCCTGGGAGGTGAACTGCTATCAGAGAGGTTTGCAGGGAATAAGCCAGGGACCACAACTTCATTGCTTCTGTGCACAAGGCCGTAGACCGAGTGCCTCCTTTCTTGATGATGTACCACATGGTGGTGGTGTTGTCAGTTCTGACCTGAACCACCTTGTTCTGTACTGATTTGGAAAAAGCTTGAAGTGCCAGAAACACTGCCCTGAGTTCCAAGAGACTGATGTGTAGAAGAGACTCCTGTGGCAACCACAGTCCCTGGGTGGTGAGTTCCCCCAAATGGGCTCCCCAGCCCAGCAGGGAAGCATCTGTGGTAAGGACCACTGAATGAGACTGAGTGGCAAATGGAACCCCTTGCCTCAAATTGTCCTGATCCTGCCACCATTGCAGGGCTTGGATCAGAGTTCAAGTCATTGGGATTAGTTTGGTAAGGGAATCCTTTCTTTGGGAACAAAAGGCTCTTAAGTGGAACTGAATGTCCCTCATTTGGAATCCTGCGCCTTGAACCACTGCTGTAGAAGCTGCCATGTGGCCCAACAGCTGAAGGAAATGCCTTGCTGGTCGAGACACCTGAAGGCTGAATGAAGAGTGAGAGCTCTTGCCCATTCAGGGAAGGAAGTCTCTTGCTTTTACAGTATCCAGCTCTGCCCCTATGCTGAGTGATGAGCTGCACTGGTTCAAGAACCGACTTTGGTAGGTTCAGAATAAATTCTAAACAAGTGAGCACTTGCTGGGTCACTTGCAGGTGTGACTTGACTTGGTCTGGGGACTGGCCCACTAGGAGCCAGTCATCCAAATATGGAAAAATGGAAATCTTTTGTCTTCTTAGGAAGGCAACAACTACTGCCAGGCACTTTGTGAAGACCCTTGGGGTTGAGGGTAGGCCAAAGGGCATTGTTCTGAACTGACAGTGGCCTGAGGGCAACTTGAACCTGAGGTATGTTCTGTGGGAGCATCTGATGGGAATGTGAAAGTAGGCATCTTTGAGGTCCAGGGAGTCTAGCCAGTCCCCTGGCCTTAGAGAGGGAAGGATAATTCCCAGAGTTATCATCTTGAACTTTGGCTTTAAAAGATGTTTGTTCAGGTATCTTAGGTCCAGGATGGGTCTCCACTCTCCGGTCTTTTTGGGGGTTAGGAAGTACCTGGAGTACAGTCCTTTGCCCCAGTGTAGGGTAGGTACTCTCTCAACAGCTCTTAGAACTAGGAGAGAAGAAACCTCTGCCTCTAGGGCAAGGGTCTCTGAGAGATTTGCAGGTGGAAAAGATCTGCCTCTCACCTTCGGAAATTCTTTGAAGCTGAGAACCAGTCCCTGGCTTACTACTTCCAGGACCCACTTGTCTGATGTAATAGACATCTAGTCCTGGACAAAGTAAGCCAGCCTGCCCCTACTGGGATAGGAGAATCAACCCGGGCAGACCCATCAGGGTGTCTACTTGGCAGGGGCTTTAGGCTGAGGGGTGGGTGCAGGCCTACTCATCCCCCTTCTGCCTCTCCCTCTGAAGAACCCCCTCTGTGAAAAGGAAGAAGAGTCCTGTGCTTGCTAAAAAGGCCTTTGGAAAGGCCCGCCCCTGGACTGTTGCCTTTGAGGAGTTGCCTGCCTTTCCTTGGCGTGAGCACTCCTGTAAGTGGTCCTGTATTCGTCCATTTTCTTCATGTAATTCTCTATCTGCTCCCCAAACAGAGAATTTCCCACTACAGGAAAATCCGTGGCCTTAGCCTGGGTATCCTGTGAGAGGCTAGTACATCTGAGCCAAGCCATTCTCTGAGGAGCCATAGATGTAGCCATGACTCTTAATGATATATCACTGGAGTCTACAGCAGCATGAAACTGAACTTTTGATGCCTCAATCCCATCTGCAGCCACCTCCTCCAGCAACTTGGCAAGTTGGGGGAAGCCTGTTTAGCCAGTGGCAGTACAGTGTCCCACCTGGACTTCTGGTATCTGGCTGCATAGGCCATATAATTCACCTGCCTGAGTACCAAGGATGATGCCATGTACTGCTTCTTTGCCATGGCATAAATCTTCCTGGAGTCCTTGGCTAGGGAGGTGTGATGCCAAGGGAATGCTTGCCTTATCACAGGCAGCAGCCTGTACAACCCCAACATGGCTGCATTTCTGATAAAGGAACCTCCATACTGAGCCTGAAAGAGTCTACTTGTCCACATTCTTCTGTCCACAGGAGGTATGGAATTGGGAGACTTAAGAATTTTTTGTGCCTGTTTCCAAAAGATTTGTAATGGGGAATAGACAGTCTCCTGGACTCTGGGATGTCCATCATCTCTACATAGTCAGGCTCTTCCTGATCCTCCACTGCCTCCTCCACAGGAAGCTGAGGTATCAGCCACCTTTCTGTAAAACATGAAGTGTGAAGGGGACTCAGAAAGCCTTGGAGGAGAAACACCTGGAAGGTCTGTCTGGGAGATGTCCTGGTCAATAGGCATATCCAGACTTTCACCATCACCATAATCATCTTCCAACTCTCCTTCCTCCTCAAACTACAGTTCATAAAATTCTTCTAGGGAATAATCCTGAACCAGGGAAACCAACCGAACTGAGCCCCTCCCAAAAGGTGCCAGATCAGTCAGAACCGATCGAAGAGATTCCACAATACGAATCGCTTTGGCTATTTTATTGGTGGTCGGAGTATGAGATTCTGGATCCGAACCGGTCGACTTGTCTTTGCATTTTCTTTTTGTCAGAACCGATTCCCGGAATTGGCTCTCCTTTGCCGCAAGATAGCACCTGGTCAGAGGGACTACCTCCTGGTTCGGTCAGAACGGAACCAGGCTGGCCATCCGGGTCAGCGGACTTCTCGGCCTCCCTTTCCCTCAGTCTACCTAATCTCTTTTCCAGGGTAGATTTGGGAAAATTTTTACAAATTTGGCAGTCTGAATCAAGGTGGTCAAACCCCAGACAATAAACACAGGTGGTGTGGGGATCGGTCTTAGCAAAGACCTCCTCACATACACTGCAGTGCTGAAACCCAGTGGGCCCATTTTTTTTCTTGGGTTTCTCAGACATGGCCAACCTAACCAAACTTACCTTTTTTTCCGCAACCGCCAGGCAAGACTCCCCTATCGGTTCCTGACCGTGTCACAGGTCTTGGAAAAAAACGTACTAAAACCCATTTTTTTCAGAACCGATACGGACCGCTAACCACACACTAAAGTAAAGTACAAAATTTACCTGAATGATCGGTTCAGCCAAACCGATTCACACTTTTTACAAGTTCCACACAGCAAACAGAACAAAACCTATCTATTACTCACGGTACCACAGACAGAGACTTGAACTGACTATGCGGAAACAAAATTTTGGTAGAAAACCGACCGAAAACTAACACTTCAACCGACTTTGAACCGAGCAGCAGGAGAAATCTCCTGAGCGACTGTTCAGTGAGGCGGAGTAAAGAATCTGATGGTTAGAAACATAGAAACATAGACTTTGACGGCAGATAAGGACCGCTTGGCCCACCTAGTCTTCCCATTTCCCTACCTAAAGGATAAGCTGCAGATCCCATTTAACCAACAGCCTATTTCTTCCCACCCCCCACAAAAAATTGCCTCATGTCTGTCCCATGCATTCTTGAATTCTCCCATAGTTTTAGACCCCACAACCTCCTCAGGAAGGCTGTTCCATGCGTCCACCACCCTCTCTGTGAAAAATACTTCCTCACATTGCCCCTAGAGCCATCCCCATCTTCAAATTGTGTCCCCTTGTTCTTGCACATCTCTTTTTCTGAAAGATGCTACCCTCTTGGACTTTGTTGATTCCACTGAGGTACTTAAACGTTTCTATCATGTCCCCCCTCTCCCTCCTTTCCTCAAGGGTATACATATTAAGCTCCTTTAGTCTCTCCTCATATGGCTTCTCTTGCAGACCCTGCACCATTTTAGCTGCCCTCCTCTGAACTGCCTCCATCCTGTCTATGTCCTTGTGGAGATGGGGTCTCCAGAACTGGACACAGTATTCCAGATGGTGTCTCACCAACTGTCTGTACAGAGGGATAACAACTTCCTGTTTTCTGCTGGTGACACCTCTCCCTATACATCTCAGTATCCCCCCAGCCCTCCCTAATGCCTCTCGCATTGCTTGCCAACCTTAAGGTCATCTGATATGATTACCCCTAGGTCTCTTACCATTTTTGTTGTTGTTACTACCTCCCCCCCATTGTGTAATCTTCCCCTGGGTTTTTGTTTCCCGGGTGCATTCCTTTGCACTTCTTTGCATTGAATCCAAGCTGTCATACTTCTGACCATTCCAACCTTGCCAAGTCCCTTCTCATCCTTTCCAAGCCTCCTTGTGTATCAACCCTGTTGCAGATCTTTCTGTCATCTGCAAAGGGGCATACTTTTCCTTCCAGTCCCTCTGCAATGTCACTATATAAAGACATTAAAAGGACTGGACTAGTACCGAACCCTGCGGCACCCCAATTAGTAACACCTCTTTCTTCAGAGTGGACTCCATTTACAATTACTTCTGTGTCCTGTTGTTCAGCCAATGTTTTACCCAGGCTACCATCTTGGGACCCACTCCCAGGCTGGTTAATTTGACTACTAATCTTTTGTGTGGGACTGCGTCAAATGCCTTGCTAAAGTCTCGATAGGCCATGTCCACAGCCCCTCCCTGGTCTACTACTTTGGTCACCCAGTCAAAGAAATCAATTAGATTCATCTGACATGACCTTCCCGCTGTGAACCCATGCTGCCTTGGGTCCTGTGTCCCACTGGCCTCTAGGTACTCAACAATTCTTTCCTTCAGAAGTGATTTCATCACTTTCCCTACCACAGAGGTCAAACTGACAGGTCTGTAGTTTTCTGCCTCTGTCTTGGTCCCACTTTTGTGAAGGGGAATCACATCCGCCTTCTTCCAGTCCTCAGATACTACACCATCCTCCAATGATTTGTTAAAAAGCGTTGTCAGTGGTGTCACTAGTTCTCTGCTTAATTCTTTTAGAATTCTGGGGTGAATTCCATCTGGCCCCATTGCTTTGTCCACCTTCAGTTTTAGGAGTTCTTTCAGAACCCTTTCTTCTGTGAAAGGACTGGGATTAACCCCCTCCAGAGTGCTTCTGTTAATTGGATTAGGCACCTCCCCCACTTCCTCTTTTGTGAATACTGAACAGAAGTATTCATTCAGTATCCCTGCTTTATCACTGTCACTCTCTGCCCACCCACCGTTCATTCTATTCAGTCTCTCTATCCCTCCCTTTGTATTTCTATGCTCCCTGATATACCTATAAAAGGTTTTATCCCCCTTCTTAACCGAGTTAGCTATCTTTTCCTCAGTTTGTGCCTTTGCTATTCTGACTACCTTCCCTGGTTTCTTCTGCCTTAACTGGTACAGTTCTCTGTCCTGCTCCTTCTGTGTTTCCTTATGCTTCCTAAATGCTATCTTTTTCTCCCTAACCATCACCGCCACCTCTTTTGAGAACCATAGTGTCTTTTTCTTTCATTTTGATTTGTTTATTTGCTTCACACAAAGGCTTGTTGCCTCTGTGATGGCAGTTTTGATATTTGCCCATTGTTGCTCCACCCCTCCTTCTAGCCTGTTTGCTAGTGCTTTTCTAAGGTACTCTCCCATCTTGCCAAAGTCAGCCCTCCTGAAGTCCAGAACCCTCACTTTTGTATGGCTTGATTCTGTAGCAAAGTTTATCATGAATCACACTGTTTGGTGGTCACTTGTTCCCAAATGGCTACCCACTTCTAGATCTGAGATCCTCTCACTGTCCCCATTTGAGAGTACAAGGTCTAAGATTGCTCCCTCATGAGTGGGTTCCAAAACTAGCTGTTTGAGGCATGCCACCTAAAGGGCATCAAGAATGGCCCTGCTTTTGGATGTGGCTGCTGCAAAGGTGCTCCAGTTAACATCTGGCATGTTAAGGTCCCCCATCAACAGTATCTCCCCTTTCTCTGCCATCCTAAGTATGCCTTCTATCATATCCTTGTCCATTCCCAACCCCTGACATGGGAGTCTATATACAACCCCTGTGCGGATTGTGGTGCCATTTCCAGTCTCTAAGGTGACCCACAGTGCCTCTTCTCTTCCCTTCCCTGTTTAGTCTTTTGTTCAGTTGCTTTTATCCCTTCCCTTACATAGAGAGCTACTCCCCCCTGCCCTCCCTGTCCCTCCTGCAGGTTGTGTACCCTGGTATGTTAACATCTCAGTCATGGTTCTCTGTGTACCATGTTTCTGTGACTGCTACAATATCCAGGCATCCCTCTTCCATCAAGGCCACCAGTTCAGGGAGCTTGTTGCCCAGACTACGGGCATTGGTAATCATTACCCTACATTTCTAGATGGCCTTGCCCCTTTTTACCCCATCCCTGTCCTTATTGCATTTGTCACTTTCTCCATTTACCCCTGCGCTTCTCCCTATTGACATCTCTATGTTGGTGTCTACCTCACTTAGTACCCTGATATTTTGGGGGGGCTAGGATTTCCCTGCTCCTTTCCAGTGCCTCCCCTTGGCTAGTTTAAATACTTGTCAATGAAGTATTTAAACCTATCACCTAGGATCCTGGTTCCCCTCCTGGACAGATGCAGACCATCATGCCAGTATAGGCCTGCATCCCTCCAGGTGGACCCCCAGTCTCCAATGAAGCCAAATCCCTGAGCTCTGCACCAGGTTTTCAACCACTGATTGAATCCCATGGTGTGGAGCATCCTAGCCTCACCCATGCCATAGACAGGCAGCACCTCCGAGAAGGTTACCGTGTGTGCTATTTGTCTAAGGCCCCTCTCCATCTCCACAAACGCTTCTTGCACTGCTCTGATCCCTTTCTTAGCCAGGTCATTTGTCCCTAGGTGGACAATGACATCCAGCTCCTCCTGTGCAGCTGCTCTGTGATCCTGAGGTTCGCTCCCTGTCCCTCAAGCCATGTGGCGCCAGGCAGGCTATCCTCTCTCTCCCCTTCCTCCCCAGTTCTACCTTCCTAACAATGGAGTCCCCCACAGGAGTTGTTTCTTCCCCAGTGGGGTCCCATTTCCACCCTCCTTTGGGTCTCCTTTGTGGAGGTTCCCAGCATCCTCCTTGGTCTCCACTGTGGGTGCCTCCATAGGGGAACTACACTTTTCTAGAATGGCACAGAAATTGTGGAGAGGTACAACTGGAGGGATGAGCCTCTGTTCCACCACCTCACCTCCGGTGCCCACTGTGGTCCAACCACCTCTTCTTGGCAACCCTGAGGCAACGGCAGTGACCCTGGTGGTCCCTGGGTGGGAGAGGAGGTCCCACAAATGCTGGCCAACTCAGCCTGGAGATGAGCAACCTCCTCCCTCAGCCCAGAGAGGTGTCTGCAGATGGGACAACACTGCATACTCCAAAACATCTCCCGGAAGACTGCTGCTCCACAGCCACTGCACTGCACCACTCCCATCATGTCTTTTTTTCTG
Organism: Neoceratodus forsteri; assembly: GCA_016271365.2. Classification (NCBI taxonomy): domain Eukaryota; kingdom Metazoa; phylum Chordata; order Ceratodontiformes; family Ceratodontidae; genus Neoceratodus; species Neoceratodus forsteri. The sequence continues at coordinate 49,954,111 of JADMNL010000026.1, forward strand.
GCCCCCTGTTACTTGGAATACTTACTCTTTCCCCTGTTTATTTCTTTTTTTTTCTTTCTTCTCTCCCTACTTACTTACTGCCTCTGCACCCTTTTATCTCCTGATCTTCCTGTTCTGAGACAAGAAGTTCCTATATTTCTCAGTAGTCTCCTTACTTGCTCAGAGTCAGACTTCCAGCAGCTAGGGGGGATGGAGAGCTACCCTTGCCCTTCTAGGATGGTGAGTCTTTGGTGGCTCTGTGATCACTCATTTACTGCTCCCAAACACGAAGTTCCTGTTGTCAGTTAAATCCTGTGCCTATAAAAGCAGAACTGGTTTAGGGTGGGGGGGGGTGGAGGAGAGGGAAGGAGGGCAATATAGTCCCAGTAGAGAAGTTTTTAGTTATACCAGTAGCTCCTTCCTCCTGGAGTTGCAGTTTGAATAACAACAGGCAGAGACATCAACTGAGCTTGAGATGAACATTCTATGTCAGGCATAGAAAAGTTAACCCATTGTTCTCTGGGGCAGTTTAAAGGCTGGGGTTAAGTGCACTTGTCAGAATACAGCAAGACTTCATGTTGTTTGAAATATCCATTTTATGACATTTAAAGGACGAAAACCAGGTTATGTCACACTGGTGCGAAGTCACAAATGTTCCTCTGATGTCTGTAAAAGCAGGATGTTGCTCATGGATGAAAGAAGGACTTAAAAATCAACCTTATTTAATTTACCTTCTGATTGATAAGACATCCTGGGTTTATAATTGTTTATATTTTGACAGGGAGGAGCTAGGTGACCTCATGCAAAGAGGTTGGCAAAGCCAGTTTAAAACTGTAGTCTGTATTCCCTTTTGACACACGTTTGGACTCTGAGAAAAGCAACATCAGGCACTGTTAGAAGATAAATATATATTAGAAAAAACAATTCTAAGTGTACTGTGGTAGGAGATTTTGTCTGCACTTTTAAACCTGTTTTAAGTGATTTGTATGTTTTGTAATATATGGTTCTGTATTTACATTTTACATTTTTATATATTTTTAAGTAAACCTCAACTTTAGAGACTACCTGGTATGCCTTTGAAATTCTTTTTCTTGACAAGTGAAGCATATATGGTTAAATCTGACACTATACAAAGCTTACTGGTTTTACCAAATTGGGAAAAGGTAAGAATTCGGTCTTTCATACGGTCTTTAATGGCTCATTTTGTACACCTGGTTAGGTACCCATAGGCAAAAGATATCTGGCATTCCCCAAAGAGCAGAATTATCTAAGCCTGTACGTTGGGTATGCTAGCAAGAGGTACACAGTTTGAATCCCTCCAGAACTTCAGACCAAGGTTGATTTGAACCCACAAAACAGACAGGAGGGTTACCCTGTTCTGTTAACTATTCACAATACTGCACTCAGAGGTTGGCACTGTGGGAGCAGAGGGCCTGACCTGCTGAGTGGGGTTGTGACAGACTGGTTGGCAGCGGTGCGATAATTTTCGTATTACAAGCTTTTATTTTTCAGTGTGTCAGCTTGAGACCATCAACTCACTTGCAAAGAAAGAAAGAGGCAGTGATTTATTTTTAAAAAAGGAGACAGAACTATATCACTTGGCATACAGTCAAGTTCTTACCCATTTTATTTTTTTTCCTAAAGTGCAAGTCAGAGTAGCCGTACTTAGGGAAGAAGATGGCTTCCAACTACAGCAGGCACACTGTAGACTACTTAAAGCAGTTGTGCGGGAACAAAGGAGTCCTGTTCAAGGTGAAAGCCACCAAACAGAAACTCGTGGATGCCCTGATGGTAACAGATACCCAGAGCATCGAGTCACAGACAGTGACTGAAAAGGACCAAACCTTGAGTGTGGCAGAGCTAGCGGCCAGTGCAGTGTCCAGATTTCATAAGGAGGGCAATAGGGCCAGTGTCCACGAAGGGCCACAGCAGCAGGGGAAGATCACCAGTATCCTGGATCCAGAAGTACTCCGGCTGCAAATTGAGTTGCGCAGAATGGAGCTGGAGTTCCAGAGGGAGAGGGACCAAGAACGACACGAGGCAGAACATGAACAGCAAGCTGCAGAGAAGAAGAGAGAGCAAGAACGCCACGAGGCAGAGAGAGAACAGCGAGCTGCAGAGGAGAAGAGGGAGCAAGAAAGCCAAGAGGCAGAGCGACAATGGCAAGAGGTGGGACATAAACAGTGGGAGGCGGACTGTGAGGAGCATAAGCGCCAGAGGCAACATGAACTGCAGAAGCTACGACTCCAACCACCAGCACCACAGCAGGTAAGTGGCTTGGGTTTAACTGGGACTACAGGACTGGGTTACAAATTGAATTCCAAATTGATAGCAACATTTAAAGAAGAGGAGGAGGAGGAGGATATGGATGTCTTTTTAAATTCCCTTGAAAAAGTTTGTATTCAGGTTAAAATTCCTAGGGAGTCCCGGAGCTTCCAGCTATCCCCGCTACTTACCGGGGAAGCTCGGGATGCATTGCGTCAAATGGACAATGAGGACAGTAATGATTACAGCAAACTAAAAGCTGCACTGTAGAAGAAATTTGAATTAACTGCTGAATCATACAGAGCTAAATTCTGTAAGCTCAAGAGAAGACCTGACATGAGCTACAAGGAGCTAGCCATGAAACAACGTCAATTTTTAAAATGTTGGTAGGAAGGAATTGAAGCAAACTTTGTTGATAAAATTGAAAATGTGATTTTGTTATAACAGTTTTTCTGGGCATGACCAGCAGCGCTGAAAACCTGGCTGGAGGACTGAGATCCCAAAACAGTGCAAGAGGCTGCTGAACTCTTGGACCGCTATGCCAAGAGCAGACCTGCTCTGAGAGCAAATGGGATGGGCGTGTCAGCGCAGAAAGAGAAAAGAGTGCCTTCATGGCAGCTAAAACCCTCACTGGCGCCACTGAAACCAGTTAGCCCCAGGTTTCAGAGAAAATATTTCTCTGAGAAAACAAGTGAATGTTGGTTGTGTAAAGAAACTGGGCATATTGCCAAATGGTGTCCCAAACGGACAAGCAATAATACACAAGGTGGGGCTAGGAAAGAAGTGGGTTGTTTGTGTGTCCCTGGAAGCATGCCTGTGAACATGAAGGAACACATGCACCCAGTCATGGTGAATGGTGTACAGGCACTTGAGGTTAAGGACACATAGGCATCCCTGACATTGATAAAGGGGATCAAGTAGAGCCTGGTCAGCTTATACCAATAAATACGTCACTGTACAGGACTTTACTGGTGAGGCGAACATTGCCCCTCTAGGTGTAGCACTCAGAGACTGGGGTTAAACAGGGGAACTGTGCAACAGGTGACTGTATCCAAAACCTTAGCAGTGGATGTGATCCTCGGCAACTATCTCAAACAGGGGATGGTATGTGCAGTTACCCGTAGCCAAGCGGCAAGGGAAAATTGTAGTTCCTTGAACCCCACAGAAGCCATTGTGGGAACCACTAGGAGGCTGGCTCCCCAGCCTCTGTCTCCTGATATGGAGATTAATGAAAGGGGGATAGAAATTTCCCCAGTGGCAAGTAACCACACAGCTACAGAGGGTTACTCCAAAGAGGGAAGGGTGACCCATTGTCAGAGGGATAGGATTGACAGTGATCCTGAGGACCCTGATGCTAGTGCTAGGGACTCTAGTTTAGCAACTGAAGGGGACCTGTCCCATGCCTTGGGAATGTGTGAGGAGTTTGCAGCTGCTCAGAGAAGTGACCCTAGTCTAGAGAATCTGAGGGCTTGGGCAGACTCGGACAGAGCACAGGGAGGTGACAGCAGACATAAGGTTTATTGGGAAAATGGACTTATGTATACTCAGGCTGTGCAGACAGAGGGAGGGGTGCTAGGCAGGTAGCTTATCATTCCCCAGGGGTATCGTGAGCAGTTGCTCAAGACTGCACATGATATTCCCTTGTCTGGTCATCTGGGAATCACGTGCACTATGCAGCCAGTTGGCCCAAAATTTTATTGCAGCCTCACCCAGCAGGTGAAGGAGTATTGCAGGTCTTGTCACCGATGCCAAGAAATAGGAAGGCGGCAAGAAGTCCCAAGCGCCCTGATTCCATTGCCCATAGTGGAGGAGCCATTCCAGAGGGTGGGAATGGATGTTGTGAGAGCCTTTAAATACCCCCAGCTCCTCAGGGAAGAGATTCATCTTGACTGTGGTGGATTATGCCACCCGTACCCAGAGGCAGTTGCCCTATCCTCACTAAGGACAGACAAAGTGGCAGATGCCTTACTTGGGATTTTCTCCCATGTTGGGTTTCCACAGGAGGTTATCACCAATCAAGGGGTCCTTCATGTTGGACCTGATGAAATGTTTATGGGAGAAGTTTGGGGTGGTGCAGATATGCTCATCAGATCACCCAGCTGTGCTATGGGCTTGTGGAAAGATTCAGTGGTACCTTCAAGCCACTGCTCCGGTGTTTGCTGAACAGCATGGAGGGACTGGGAGAAGTACCTTCCCACCTGTTGTTTGCATACAGGAGGTGCCCCAACAGTCGACAGGATTTTCCCCTTGGAACTCTTATATGGCGCCGGGTATGTGGGCCCCTAGACTTGATCCGGGAGGACTGGAGAAGCCAAGCACGCCACCCAGGGAACTCCCATTGTGGATTACGTCTTTAGGCTTAGGAAAAGGCTGAAGGAGCTTATGGGGACAGCCCTGAGCAACCTGGCAGCTCCCAACAGAAACAAAAAGTGTGGCACGACTGCAGAGCCAGAGCTCACTCCATGGTATGGTGGGTCAGGAGTCATGGTCCTTATTCCGTCCAGAAAGACAAGTTGCAGGCTGAGTGGGCAGGACCATACAAAGTAGTTAGGAAGGTAAATGACGTGAACTACATTATAGAGTTGCCTGACAGAAGACAGACAGAAGGGATGTACCATGTCAACATGATGAAGCCATATGCAAATAGGGCTGACATGGTGTTTGCAGTGTGTAGTCATGGGGAGGGGACGGACGAAGAAGACCTCCTTCTGGACTTGCTGGAAGAAAGCAAGAGGGAGTCTTCTGTGGAGGCAGTAAAATTATCTCCCCAGCTGACCCCGGACCAGATCCAGGAAGTAAGGGAGGTTTTAGTGGACTTTGCCCCATTGTTTAGCACCAAGCCTGGACTAAACCCCTTAGCGACTCATGATGTGGAGACAGGGACACAGACTCCCATATGGCGGACAGCATATCTGGTGTCAGAGGCTGTCCAAAAAGACATTAGGAGGGAAGTGGAGGAGATGCTGGATTTAGGGGTGATCCAGAGATCCAGCAGCCCCTGGGCCTCACCTGTAGTCCTTGTGCCCAAGCCAGATGGCTCTACTCATTTCTGTGTGGAATATCGTGGACTGAATGCAGTCCGAGTCAGACGCCCACTCGATGCCCCAGACGGACGAACTCCTGGACAAGTGGGGAGGGGAGACATACCTTACGACTACTGACCTGACTAAGGGCTACTGGCAGGTAGAATTGATGGACGGAGCTAGGGAGAGGTAGGCCTTCATCACTCCGATAGGCTTATTTGAATTTAAAGTAATGCCTTTTAGAATGAAGAATGCCCCAGCCACTTTCCAAAGGTTGGTGAACCAGGTGTTAAATGGTGCTGAGGAGTACGCCGGGGCGTACCTGGATGACATTGCCATCTTTAGTACCAGCTGGGAGGAACACCTATCCCACCTTAGGGAAGTGCTGGGCAGGATACAGAGGGCTGGGCTCACTGTCAAAGCCGAAAAGTGCCAGGTGGCCATGGGGAAGTGGCATACCTCGGGCATGTGGTAGGCTGAGGACAGCTCCATCCTAACCAAATAAAAATAGAGGTAATCCAGATGTGGCCCAGACCAGAAATGCAGAAGCAGGTCAGGAGTTTCTTGGGACAGCAGGGTCTAGAAAATTTGTACTGATTACAGTGCCCTGGCTGCTCCCCTATCTGTCATGGTAAAGAAAATAATGCCAAAGAAAATTACCTGGGACCCAGCCTGTGAGAAAGCCTTTACCAGATTAAAGGAGGCACTGTGCAGTGCTCCTGTTTTGGCAAGTCCTGACTATAGCAGACCCTTTATAGTTCAGACTGACGCCTCAGACGTGGGTATTGGGGCAGTACTGAGTCAGACATCCACCCAAGGGAAAGATCACCCTGGAGCCTATCTGAGTAAAAAGGTACTTCCCAGGGAGCAGGCATACTCCACTGTGGAAAAAGAGTGTCTTGCCATAGTGTGGGCCCTAAAGAAGTTAGAACCATACTTATATGGGCAGCATTTTGTGGTACAGACTGACCACAGCCCCCTGGTTTGGCTGACGCAGATGGGAAAGAACAACGGTAGATTGCTAAGATGGAGTCTTGCTTTGCAAGGGTATGACATGACCATTCTACTTAGGGCTGGAGCCAAACATCAGAACTCAGATGGCTTGTCTCATGTCTATGAGGAGTGAACTGATTTGGGAAGCTCATCCCATGCAGGGATAGAGCCCCAAATTCAGTCTAGGTGGGGAGGAACTGTGACACTCAGACAGCTGGTTCTGATTAATCTATGATTTTGTAATATAAAAATGTGTTAAGTGTCTCTCATGAGACATGCTGAAACAGCCTGTGGAATGACACCTCCTCCCAGGTTTTAGATACAAGGTGTTACCTGGCAGGCCAAGAGATAATTATAGGCTAGAATATACCTAAATTAAGGAGCTCCTGTTTATCTAGCTAAACTGTAGCTTTCAGCTGACAGGATAGAAAGAAAAAATACTCACCTTAGTAATGTTGTTTCTTCTAATAGAGTCTTGCTGTATTCTGACTATTGCAGTGATATCCAACCTTTGAACTCTACCGGAGAGGAAAGAGTTAACTTTCCATGCAAGGCATGGAACACTGAGCTCGAGCTCAGTTGAGACTCTGTCTATTGTCATTTGAACCCAAACCGCCAGATCTTTACGAGCTATACTCACTGGGCATCCTGTGTGGAAACTGTAAACTCATACTAGCCAACTGGCAAGTAAATTAAGAAAAGGAATTTTTTGGTTCCAAGGCAAAGACTCAAGTCAGGAAACATAAAAAACAAAACACAACACACACCCTAAAATTAGAGGGTGAGAAAAAAGGCGGCACCTTTAGTGTGCCAACACTGTTGCTGCCCACCCACATCCCAAAACCCAGGTTCTGTGAGGGGAGGTGGGGAAGAGGTCAGAATACAGCAAGACTCCATTAGAAGAAACAACATTACTAAGGTGAATAATTTTTTCTTCAAACAACATGAAGTCTTGCTGTATTCTGATGATTGCAGACTACCAAGCAGTACCTCCATGGAGGAGGGACAGAACCTATTTTGGGGACAGGTTCTGAAGCACTGCTGTGCCAAACCGAGCATCAGTCCTAGCCTGGATATCCAGAGAGTAATGCTTGGTGAAAGTATGTACTGTTTTCCAGGTGGCTGCTTGACAAATCTCTAAGATAGGAATATCCCTGGCAGCAGCCAGGGAAGCAGCTGTACCTCTAGTAGAGTGAGCCCTCAGGCCTGAGGGTGGAATCCTACCTAGTTTCTCATAACAGAATTGTACACAAGAGACAATCCACCTGGCAATAGATCTCTTAGTGGCAGGTTTATTTACCAACCTCACCATAAGTGAGGAACAATTGAGGAGTCAAACCTATGACCCTTGGTGCGCCTCTATGTAGTAGCTAAGGGCCCTTTTCACATCCAGGCTGTGTAGTCTCCTCTCTCCAGAGAAGGAATGGTCAGTGAAGAAAACAGGAAGAGACATAGACTGATTAAGGTGGAAATCTGAAACCACCTTAGGCAAAAACTTTCTATTGGTCCTAAGGACCACCTTATCTCTACGGAAAGAGATAAAATCAGGCTCCACTGACAGGGCCTGTAACTCACTAATGCGCCTGGCAGAAGTAATGGCTACCAAGAACACAGTTTTCCAAGGCAAGTACTTAAGCTCTGCTGAGGACAAAGGCTCAAAAGGGGGTTGCATAAGCTGAGCAATGCAAACATTAAGGTCCCAAGCAGGGGCAGGGTCCCTGTAGGGAGGATTGGTATGCAGCAATCCCTTAAAGAATTTACAGGATACAGGATGAGCTGAAAGGGAACAGGGCTTGCCTGCTGACAAGAAGGCAGAGACAGCTGCCAGGTGCACTCTAAGTGTAGCTGGTCTGAGTCCCAAGCTATTGAGATGAACCATATAGTCCAGGACTGTAGGCAACCCAGCAGACACTGGAGAAATATGTTACCAGAGCACCAAATAGTAAACCTTTTCCATTTGGAGTTGTAAGTCTTTCTGGTGGAAGACTTTCAAGAAGCCTTTAGAATATCCAGAACACCTTGAGAAAGATGCAAATCAGCAAATTCTAACTCTTCAAGAGCCAGGCCTTGAGATTGAGAGATTTGAGATTCGGATACTAAACCCTCCCGTGAGAACATGTCAACAGGTTGTAGTTCCTGGGAAGAGACGGGGAAGGTGGACTGCTAAGGACAGCAAGAGAGGGTACCAGGGCTGTCTGGCCCAATCTGGAGCAATTAGAATCACTTTGCAAGGTTGAGTCCTGATTTTGACTAGTACCTTGAACAGGAGAGGGAAGGGGGAAAGCATATAGAAATTTCCCTTCTCAATTGAGAACTAGAGCATCCAGGGGGACTGAACCCAACACTGGGGGTCTGTAGCAAAAAAGAGGAAGTTGGTGATTGTCTGGGGCTGCAAAAGATCTATCTGTGAGAGCCCCATCTGGAGAAAATCACCTTCAAAACTAGGGGATCTAGGGACCATTCGTGATGGCCCTGAGATATCCTGCTGAGAGCATCCAGGACATTCTCCTTCCTGGGAGGTGCACTGCTATCAGAGAGGTATTCAGGAATAGGCCAGAGACCACAACTTCATTGCTTCTGTGCACAAGGCCGTCGACCGAGTGCCCCCTTGCTTGTTGATGTACCACATTGTGGTGGTATTGTCTGTCCTGATCTGAACTAGCTTGTTCTGAACCGACTTGGAAAAAACTTGAAGTGCTAGAAACACTGCTCTGAATTCCAAGAGACTGATGTGAAGCAGAGATTCTTGAGGTGACCACAACCCTTGGGTGGTCAGATCCCCCAAGTGGGCTCCCCAGCCCAAGAGGGAGGCATCTGTGGTAAGGATTAGAGAATGAGATTGAGTGACAAAGGGAACTCCTTGCATTAGGTTGTCCTGATCCTTCCACCATTGCAAAGCCTGGATCAGGGTTCGAGTCACTGGGATTAGCTTGGTCAGAGAATCCTTTCTCTGGGACCAGAAGGCTCTTAAGTGGAGCTGAATGTCCCTCATCTGGAATCTTGCTCCTTGGACCACTGCCGTAGAGGCAGCCATGTGGCCCAGGAGCTGCAGAAAATGCCTTGCTGGTCGAGACACCTGAAGGGTGAATGAAGAGGCCAGTGTCACCAGGGTCCTTGCCCTGTCCAGGGAAGGAAGGTCTTGCCCTTATTGTATCCAGCTCCACCCCTATGAAGGTGAGGAGCTGCATTGGCTCTAGGACTGTCTTTGAAAGGTTTAGAAGGAATCCTAGAGAAGTGAGCAGCTGCTGACTTATGTGTAGCTGTGACTTGACCTGGTCTGGAGACTGACCCACTATGAGCCAGTCATCTAGGTATGGAAAGATGGAGATCTGTTTTCTCCTTAGAAAAGCAACTACTACTGCCAGGCATTTTGTGAACACCCTTGGAGCTGATGTTAGGCCAAAGGGCATTGCTCTGAATTGATAGTGGCCTGAGGGCAACTCGACCCTGAGGTACTTTCTGTGGGAGCATCTGATAAGAATGTGGAAATAGGCATCCTTGAGGTCCAGGGAGACTAGCCAGTCCCCTGGCCTTAGAGAGGGTAAAATTATTTCCAGAGTCACAATTTTGAACTTTGGCTTTAAAAGGTGCTTGTTTAAATACCTGAGATCCAGGATGGTCCGCCATTCTCCTGTCTTTTTGGGGGTTAGGAAGTACCTGGAGTACAATCCTTTTCCTCTGTGTAGGGGTGGAACCCTTTCTATGGCTCTGAGAGCCAAAAGGGGAGAAGACCTCTGCCTCTAGATCAAGGGCATCTGAAGGATTTGCAGGTGGACAGGATCTGATTCTCATCTTGGGAAATTGTTTGAAGCTGAGAACCAGTCCCTGGCTTACTACTTCCAGGACCCATTTGTCTGATGTTAAAGACATCCAGTCCTGGACAAAGTAAGCCAGCCTGCCCCCTACGGGTAGTGGAGAATCGGCCCGGGCAAACCCATCAGGGTGCCTGTTTGGCAGGGGCTTTAGGCTGAGGGGTGGTAGCAGGCCTGCTTATACCCCGTCTGCCTCTCCCTCTGAAGAACCCCCTCTGAGCAAAGGCGGAAGAGGAGGCCTGGGCTTGGTAGAAAGGCCTATGAAAAGGCCTGCCCCTGCCCCTGGAATGCTGCCTCTGGGGGAGTGGCTTGCCTTTCCTTGGCCTGAACACTCCTATAAGTGGTCCTGTACTCATCCATTTTCTTCATGTAGTGCTCTGTCTGCTCCCCAAACAGAGAATTACCAACAACAGGAAAATCCATGGCCTTAGCCTGGGTATCCTGTGACAAGCTAGTACATCTAAGCCAAGCCATCCTACGAAGGGCCACAGATGTAGCCATGACTCTAGATGAAACATCACTGGAGTCCACTGCAGCATGAAATTGCACCTTGGATGCCTCAATACCATCTGCAGCCACCTGCTCCAGCTCCTTGACAAGCTGGCCAGGGACCTGTTTAGCTAGAGCCATCACAGTGTCTCATCTAGACTTCTGGTATCTAGCTGTGTAGGCCAAATAATTAGCCTGCCTGAGTCCCAAAGATGCTGCCATGTACTGTTTCTTTGCCATGGCATCAATCCTCCTGGAGTCCTTATCTGGGGGGTGTGAAGCCAAGGGTAAATTTGCCTTATCATAGACAGCAGCCTGCACCACCCCAACATGGCTGCATTGCTGGGTAAGGAACTCCATATCCGAGCCTGAAAGAGTATACCTCTTGTCCATTCTTCTGTCCAGAGGAGGTATGGAATTAGGAGTCTTTAAAATTTTAAATGTCTGTTTCCCAAAAGACTTATGGAGGGGAATAGACAGTCTCCTGGACTCTGGGATGCCCATCATCTCAACATAATCAGGCTCCTCCTTCCATAGGAAGCTGTAGAGTTTCAGCCACTTTTTGTAAAACGTAAAGTGGAAGGGACTCAGAAAGCCTAGGAGGAGAAACGCCTGAAGGTCTGTCTGGGAGATGTCTGGGTCAATGGCACATCCAGACTTTCTTAATCACCATCACTATCTTCATACTCTCCTCCTCCTCCTCCGATTCATAAAAATCCTCTAAATTGTAATCCGGAACGGTGAACCGACCAAACCGAGCCCCTAACTGATGGTGCCGGTTCGGTCGGAAACGAGGTTAGCGACTGAACAATCCTTATCGCTTTGACTACTTCATCAGCGGTCGGAGAAGAAACTTGTGGATCCGAACTGGCTGACTTATCCCTTCTTTTTCTTTTAACCGGAACTGACTCCTCGGAGTCGGCTCTCCTTTTGCCTGAAGAAGTTTCGCCCTGGTCAGAGGGCACTCCTTCTGGTTAGGTTGGAACTGAACAGGGCTGGCCATCCGGGTCAGTGGACTTCTTGGCCTCCCTTTCCCTAAGCCTACCCACTCTCTTTTCCAGGGTAGCTGTAGGAAAACTTTTGCAAATCTGGCAGTCTGAATCGAGGTGGTCAAACCCCAGACAGTAAACACAGGTGGTGTGGGGCCCAGCCTTAGCAAAGGCTTCCCCACACACACTACAGTGCTGAAAAACCCAGTGGGCCTGTTTTTTCTCTTGGGTTTCTCAGACGTGGCCAGTCCTAACCAAACTTACCCTTTTTTCGGCAATCTGCCAGGCAAGACACCCCTATCGGTTCCTGACCGTGTTACGGGTTGTGGAAAAAAATGTAATTAAATCCGTTTTTTTAGAACCAATAAGAACCAGTAAACACACTCTAAAGATCAGGAAAAACTCTTTTTACAAACCTGATCGGTTCAAACCGAACCGATCCGATGTTTACAAGTTCCACACAGAAACCAATAATAATAAACCTATCTAGTACTCACGATACCACAGACAGAGACTGAACTGACAGGTTAGAAGAAGAAAATTCGGTTGAACCGAGTAAAACAACACTTTAACTGACTAAATTGAACTGAGCAAAGGAGAAATCTCCAGAGCGACTGTTCAGTGAGGCAAATAAAGAATCTGGGCGGTTTGGGTTCAAATGACAACAGACAGAGTCTCAACCGAGCTCGAGCTCAGCTTCCATGCCTTGCATGGAAAGTTAACTCTTCCTTTCTGGGGCAGTTCAAAGGTTGGATATCACTGCAAAAGTCAGAATACAGCAAGACTTCATGTTGTTTGAAATATCCATTTTACGATCTTAGAGGACGTAAAACCAGGCTATGTCACACTGGTGCTAAGTCATAAATGTTCCTCTGATGTCTGTAAAAGCAGGATGTTGCTCATGGATGAAAGAAGGACTTAGAAATTAACCTTATTTAATTTACCTTCTGATTAATAAGACATCCCAGGTGTATATTTTTTTATATCCTGACAGGGAGGAGCTACGTGACCTCATGCAAAGAGGTTGGCAAAGCCAGTTTAAAACTGTAGTCTGTATTCTCTTTTGACATACGTTTGGACTCTGAGAAAAGCAACATCAGGCACTGTTAGGAGATAAGTATACATTAGAAAAGATAATTCTAAGTGTACTGTGGTAGCAGATTTTGTCTGCACTTTTAAACCTGTTTTGTTTAAGTGATTTGTATGTTTTGTGATATATGCTTCTGTATTTACATTTTACATTCTCATCTATTTTTAAGTAAACCTCTACTTTAGAGACTACTTGGTGTGCCTTTGAAATTCTTTTTCTTGACAAGTGAAGCATATATGGTTAAAGCTGACACTGTACAAAGCTTGCTGGTTTTACCAAACTGGGAAAAGGTAAGAATTTTTCCTACAATCTTTCATAGAGATTTTAAGGGTTCATTTTGTACACCTGGTTAGGTGCCCATAGGCAAAAGATATCTGGCATTCCCTGAAGAGCAGAATTATCTGAGCCTGTATGTTGGGTACACTAGCAAGAGGTTCACAGTTAGAATCCCTCCAGAACTTGAGACCAAAGGTTGATTAGAACCCACAAAACTGATGGGAGGGTTACCCTCTTCTGTTAACTGTTCACAATACTGCACTTGGAGGTTGGCACTGTGGGAGCAGAGGGCCTGACCTGCTGAGTGGGTTTGTGACAACCTGTAGTAATATTGTTTCTTCCAAGGGACCCTCACTATGTTTAACTACAATCAGCCCCCTGGATGGGGCTATCCTGCAGCACGGAATTTTATCCTAATTAAAGAGCAGCTTCATACTTTTTATAGTATCACCCACCCCAAACATAGAATAACCCTTACTTGGCCCCAAGTTGAATGAAAGGTACTTTTCAATTAATTGCTGCCTGTATTTGTTAAAAAAAAAAGATCGTAATTGGCTCTGTGGAGACGACAACCAAAACACTGCCACTTCCCGAGTTTCTAGACATTCGCCCATGCTCGCACATTTTGTGATGTCAAAAGAAAAAAAATTACTTACCATAGTAATGTTGTTTCTTCCAGGGGATCCCTCATTATGCTTGACATAGGCAGTGGGCCTTGCAGGTGAAGCTGCCCCGAAGCGCCTGAAATGGATTTCAGAACGCAATTCAAATCTCTGCCCTCTGGGTGGTGCTGTATTCTACAGCTTATTGTCAGCTCCTTCGCAGCCTACACAAAAGTAGCTCCATCTTCTCCTTTGCCTACTAATCTATGTAAGCTATAGACAATATAGGCCCAAAGGACAATAAAAAGATGTCTCCAAAGGCAATTATGGCAGAACAACCAATTTAGCAAAAAAGAAATGTATCTGTGACTGGCAACAAATAATGCTCAAGCCATTAAATAAAAAGAGTAACAACTAATTACTGTAGAACCTTTTTGGTTCTGGAAGGGGAGGTAGGGTGGGAGATTCGAGTATAACGAGGGATCCCCTGGAAAAAACAATATTACTATGGTAAGTAATTTTTTCTTTCAAACCCCAGGAATTCCTCATTATGCTTGACATACGCAGACTACAAAACGGTACCTTGGGAGGCTGGGTACAGAACCTACTTGGGTAAAAGGTTCTTCAGTACAGCAATGCCAAACCTGGCATCTCTTCTGAATTATATGTGTAACAGACAGTTTTGCAGGACTCACCTTTGGCTGTTTCTGGGGCCCTCGGGCCCTCAATGGTTACACCTTTAAGGGGTTAGCCTAGGTTCTTGGAGTACCCATGCTACGGGAACAGTAAATGCACTTGGTGCCTCCACCTGGGGTAGTGGCTGGAAATATCTGAAAATAAATTACAGGTTAACACCCCCCAGGAAAATATAGTAGCTGTCTGTCCTCACTGTATCTTCCCCACACAGCAACAATTCCCACCTTTTGCAATAAGTCACTGTACCAGAATGTAACATTAATAATTAACAGATTTATTTTGGGGAGGGGGGGAAAGGCAGAAAAATAGCTGAACAACTTCATCAGTTTTGGAACACTTGTATTCCACTCAGTCCCACCTCCCAACTATGGGTGTACCCGGTTTCCATATAGCAGCTGCCCAGACTGTCTCTACAGTCCCTTAGGTGGGTACCACACCACAGATACAGAAGATGCAGGGATCTTTTGTCAGGGCCCAGATATCTTTAGACAAATGCAAAACTTTTAAACTTATGGCCTGGGCACCTTTTGATCCGAGACTCAGTCCTGCCCAGGATTTAACCCCTGTATTTTGACAAGCTGGGAAATTGATGATGACTTCTCAAAGCCGCAGCTAAGGGTACTTACAATTCTGCTGATTCTCAAGGGATTTGCAGATACTAGACGTCATAATACCATGCTGGTATTAGAAGATGGTGCTGAAACACAAAGCCACTGACTGAAGCAATGACGAAATTTGGTCTTCACCTGCCAAGCCTTTCCCATCTTCTCTTGGGAGGGCCTTTGTATGCGGTGTTCACCTAGCAGGCCTCTCAACTCTTGATCTTGAAAAATTCTCTTCTGATCTGGATACAAATTCTCTCTCTGTCCAGTTACAACTTCTCGGTCTCCAACAAGGAGCAACACCCTGAAACTCACACTTTCGAAGTGTCGGCAGAGCACTGTAGATGTTAGGTAGCAACCTATAGAGTCTATGAAGTCCAATTGTATTCTCTCACATCACTTTCTGCACTGCAGAACAGTGCAATTCCTTTTTGGACAATCTCAGAAATCTCACACATCAGCATTGGTGATATTGTCACTGTCACCACCACATGGTCATCCTCGGTGATACTGCCACCGTCACTACACAATCATCTTGGGTGATACTGTCACCAAAACCACATGGTCCAAATTCCACACAGCCTCTCACAGGTGATGTCTCTCTCTCTCTCTCTCTCTGGAGCAAATTCCTCACTGCAGCAACATTCTTCGGCCAGAGGTTTAACTCTCCATGGCTCTCTCACTAGAGCAAACTTCCTTTTCTAACAGCTGAAGGTCCCATTCTGAGCAGCAGCTCCTAACGGCTTTGCAACAACTTCACAAAGACTCTGTGTCATGTGTCCTATGCTGTGGCCAACAAGATCAAGGAGCAAATCCCAAGACCTTCAAGGCTAGCAAGCCCTAAGCACTCTCTCTCCTGAATCCTGGCTGGGCTATATCCACCAAACAAAGACCTCTTTTGGCAGACAGAAGTCACTTTCGGTAGTCCTTAAAACCCCTGTTCATTGAAATTCACAGAATTCTTCCACTTCAGAAACCTTAAACCCTTTGAAGTCACAGTCCCCCACAGCACTGTCACCACTGTGGTTGCAGTCACTTGCAGCTCTCTCACAGTTGGATGTTAGTGGGCTCCACAGCTGTCCTACAGCTGAAGGTTTCACAATATTCCCTGGGCTCTGGCTGACAGGTAACTGGCAACCCCCAGGAAGGCCCTATTTCCCTTGAAGCCACATCTCTCTCATAGGGGCTGGAGCCCTCTCCTGCAGTAGGGGGTCCTGAAGAAATGACCCCTAGCACCAAAAGTCTCTCAGTTTTGGGAGCTCTCTGAAGCTCCTTATTGGTTAAAACACTTGTCCTTCTGAAAAATTAATATTCATTAATTTCCTTCAATGCTCTACTGTTCCTCTGAACTAGCGACACAAATGAACCCTCCTTTTTCTCCCAAAAGCCCTTTTTTTTTAGTTCCATAGTCCTCTAGCAGCTTTCTGAGCTCCAGATTGGATGGAGCAGGGATTAGAGGGCACAAGTATGGCTGCTGACTAACAATCCCAGTACAGTCCTCACTTTAAAATATATACTGCAGCCACATTAAACATTTTAATATTTCCCACAGATCCATAATAGCCCCTCTCACACAACTGCAGAGTTTTATATTTTAAATTTACTGGCAGCCTGTTGCTGCTGCTGAAGCACTGTCTCCCCAGTATCAGAGGCAGGCTTATTAATAGTCATGAGCCTCATGAATTATTTATATTACCCCCTGTAGCGCTCATAGCCGCTCTTAAATGAAATAACTTTGAGGCCTCTCTGCAGCCTCTTCCAGGTGTATGGACCCCAACTGCCTGAATAAGGGGGGTCGGGAGCACCAAACAGGCACTTTGATCGCCACAGCAGCAGCAGGAAAACCCGATGCCTTCACCACACATGTCTGGACCGCCGCCTCTGCATGTAAGTGGTGATCCAGACTATGTTATCAGGAGAAGAAAAATTACTCACCATAGTAATGTTTCTTCTAGTGGAGTCTTGCTGTATTCTGACAATTGCAGTTAGGTCCTGCCTTTCAACTGCCCAGGAGAACATAGGGTTAACTTTTCTATGCATGGCATAGAATGTTCATCTCGAGCTCGGCTGAAATCTCTGCCTGTTGTTATTCGAACTGTAACTGTCAGATCTTTACGAGCAAAAACTCACTAGGTGTTCTGTGTGGAAACTGTAAAATGTTTATTAGTCAACTGGCAAAATTATAATATTTTTGGTTCTCAAAGGAAGACTCAAGTCAGGAAACCCAAAAACAAAAACCCAGCAAATGAGACAACTTTCCACCCAAAGAAAAAAGAGGGTGTAAAAGGGGCACCCCTAGGGTGCCAACACTGCTCCTGCCCACCCATATCCCAAAAACTAGGTTCTTGGGGGGGGGTCAGAATACAGCAAGACTCCACTAGAAGAAACATAATTACTAAGATGAGTAATTTTTTCTTCAAACAACATGAAGTCTTGCTGTATTCTGACGATTGCAGACTACCAAGCAGTACCTCCATGGAGGAGGGACAGAACCTATTTTGGAAACAAGCTCTGAAGTACTGCTGTGCTAAACCGAGCATCACTCCTAGCCTGGAAATCCAGAGAGTAATGCTTGGTGAAAGTATGGACAGTTTTCTAGGTGGTTGCTTGACAAATTTCTAAGAGAGGGATATTCCTGGCAGCAGCCAGGGAAGCACCTGTACCTCTTGTGGAATGAACCTTCAGGCCTGAGGGTGGAGTTCTACCCAGTTTTTCAGAGCAGAATTGAATACAAGAGACAATCCACCTGGCAACAGATCCCCTAGTGGCAGGTTTACCCTTCCCAACTTCTCCATAATTGAGGAACAACTGGAGGGATTCAAACCTGTGATCCTTGGTACGCTCAATGTAGTAGCTAAGGGCTCTTTTAACATCCAAACTGTGTAACCTCCTCTCTCCCGAGGAAGAATGATCAGTGCAGAAAACGGGGAGCGATATAGACTGGTTGAGGTGGAAATCTGAAACCGCTTTAGGCAAGAACTTTCTGTTAGTTCTAATGACCACTTTATCTCTGTGAAAAGAGATGAAATCAGATTCCACTGTTAGGGCTTGCAATTCACTGATACGTCTGGCAGAAGTAATGGCTACCAAAAACACAGTTTTCCAAGTCAAGTACTTACGCTCTGCTGAGGACAAAGGCTCAAAAGGGGGTTGCATAACCTGAGCAATGCAAACATTAAGATCCCAAGCAGGAGCAAGATCCCTAAAGGGAGGATTGGTGTGAAGCAAGCCCTTGAAAAACTTACAGAATACAGGATGGTATGACAGAGAGGAAGACTTGCCTATAGACAAAAAAGCAGACATAGCTGCCAAGTGTACCTTGAGAGTAGCTGGTCTGAGACCTAGGCCATTAAGATGGACCATATAATCCAGAACTGTAGGCAATTCAGCAGAGTCTGGAGTAATATTCTTCTTAGAACACCAAATGCTGAATCTTTTCCATTTGGAGTTGTAAGTCTGTCTGGTGGAAGGCTTTCGAGAAGCCTTAAGGATATCCAGAACCCCTTGGGAAAGATGCAGATCTGCAAACTCTAACTCTTCAAGAGCCAAGCCTTGAGATTGAGAGACTGAAGATTCGGTTACCAAATCCTCCCTTGAGAGGATGTTAACAGGTTGTAATTCCTGGGAAGAGCCAGGGGAAGATGGACTGTTGGGGACAGCAACAAGGGATACCATGGCTGCCTGGCCCAGTCTGGAGCAAGCAGAATCACTTTGCATGGTTGTGACCTTATCTTGACTAACACTCTGAACAGGAGAGGGAAGGGGGAAAAGCATACAGAAATTTCCCTTCCCAGTTCAGAATCAGAGCATCCAGAGGGACTGAGCCCAAGACTGGGGGTCTGCAACAAGAGAGAGGAAGTTGGTGATTGTCTGGGGCTGCAAAAAGATCTATCTCTGGAGTGCCCCATCTTGAGAAAATCACTTTCAACACCAGGGGATCTAGGGCCCATTCGTTATGGCCCTGGGATATTCTGCCCAGTGCATCTCCTAGGACGTTGTCCTTCCCTGGGAGGCAAACTGCTATCAGAGAGGTTTGCAGGGAATAAGCCAGGGACCACAACTTAATTGTTTGTGCACAAGGCGTAGACCAAGTGCCTTCTGCTTGTTGATGTACCACTTGGTGGTGGTGTTGTCTGTCCTGACCTGAACCACCTTGTTCTGTACAGATTTGGAAAAGCTTGCAGTGCAAGAAACACTGCTCTGAGTTCCAAGAGACTGATGTGAAGCAGAGATTCCTGAGGCGACCACAGTCCCTGGGTGGTAAGTTCCCCCAAATGGGCTCCCCAGTCCAGCAGGGAAGCATCTGTGGTGAGGACCACTGAATGAGACTGAGTGACAAAAGAACCCCTTGCCTCAAATTGTCCTGATCCTGCCATCACTGCAGGGCTTGGATCAGAGTTCGAGTCACTGGAATTAGTTTGGTAAGGGAATCCTTTCTTTGGGACGAAAAAGCTCTTAAGTGGAACTGAATGTCCCTCATTTGGAATCTTGTGCCTCGGACCACTGCTGTGGAAGCTGCCATGTGGCCCAGTAGCTGAAGGAAATGGCTTGCTGGTCGAGACACCTGAAGGCTGAATGAAGAGGCCAGTTCAAAGAGGGTCCTTCCCTTTCCAGGGGAAGGAAGGCTCTTGCTTTTATCGTATCCAGTTCTGCACCTATGAAGGTGAGGAGCTGCACTGGTTTGACAACTGACTTTGGTAGATTGAGAAGGAATCCTAAAGAAGTGAGCACTTGCTGGGTCACTTGGAGGTGTGACTTGACTTGGTCTGGAGACTAACCTACTATGAGCCAGTCATCTAAGTAAGGGAAAATGGAAATCTTTTGTCTTCTTAGGAAGGCAACAGCTACTGCCAGGCACTTTGTGAAGACCCTTGGGACTGATGTTAGGCCAAAGGGCACTGTTCTGAACTGACAGTGGCCTGAGGGCAACTTGAACCTGAGGTACTTTCTGTGGGAGCACCTGATGGGAATGTGAAAGCAGGCATCTTTGAGGTTCAGTGAGGCTAGCCAGTCCCCTGGCCTTAGAGAGGGAAGGATAATTCCCAGAGTTACCATTCTGAATTTTGGTTTTAAAAGATGTTTGTTCAGATATCTTAGGTCCAGGATGGGTCACCACTCTCCTGTCTTTTGGGGTAGGGAAGTACCTGGAGTACAATCCTTTGCCCCAGTGTAGTGTAGGAACTCTCTCTATGGCTCTGAGAGCTAGGAGAGAAGAAACCTCTGCCTCTAGGACAAGGCTCTCTGAGAGATTTGCAGGTGGAAAAGATCTGGCTCTCAGCTTGGGAAATTTTTTGAAGCTGAGAACCAGACCCTGGCTTACTACTTCCAGGACCCACTTGTCTGATGTAAGAGACATCCAGTCCAGGACAAAGTAAGCCAACCTGCCCCCTACTGGAATAGGAGAATCGACCTGGGCAGACCCATCAGGGTGTCTGCTTGGCAGGGGCTTTAGGCTGAGGGATAGATGCAGGCCTGCTCATGCCCCTTCTGCCTCTCCCTCTAAAGAACCCCCTCTGAGAAAAAGAAGAAGAGGCCTGTGCTTAGTAAAAAGTCCTTTGGAAAGGCCTGCCCCGCCCCTGGACTGCTGCGTTTGAGGAGTTGCTTGCCTTTCTTTGGCCTGAGCGCTCCTGTAAGTGGTCCTGTACTCTCCATTTTCTTCATGTAATTCTCAGTCTGCTCCCCAAAACAGAGAACTACTCAGAACAGAAAATCCATGGCCTGAACCTGATATCCTGTGAGAGGCTAGTATATCTGAGCCAAGCCATTCTCTGAAGAGCCACAGATGTAGCCATGACTCTTGATGATACATCATTGGAGTCCACAGCAGCATGAAACTGAACTTTCAATGCCTCTATCCCATCTGCAGCCACCTGCTCCAGCTCCTTGGCAAGCTGGGTAGGGGTCTGTTTAGCCAGTGCCAGTACAGTATCCCACCTGGACTTCTGATACCTGGCTGCATAGGCCATATAATTAGCCTGCCTGAGTCCCAAAGATGCTGCCATGTACTGCTTCTTTGCCATGGCATCAATCTTCCTGGAGTCCCTGTCTGAGGGATGTGATACCAAAGGAATGTTTGCCTTATCACAGGCAGCAGCTTGTACAACCCCAACACGGCTGCATTGCTGAAAAAGGAACTCCATATCTGAGCCTGAAAGAGTATACCTTTGTCCATTCTTCTGTCCACAGGAGGTATAGAATTGGAGACTTAAGAATTTTTTGTGTCTGTTTCCCAAAGATTTGTGGAGGAGAACAGACAGTTTCCTAGACTCTGGGATGTCCATCATCTCTACGTAGTCAGGCTCTTCCTGATCCTCTACTGCCTCTCCACAGGAAGCTGGAGGGTATCAGCCACCTTCCTGTAAAACATGTAGTGTGAAGGGGACTCAGAAAGCCTAGGAGGAGAAACACCTGAAGGTCTGTCTGGGGAGATGTCCGGATCAATAGGCACATCCAGACTTTCACCATCACCATAATCATCCTCATACTCTCCCTCCTCCTCAAACTCCAGTTCATAAAATTCTTCTAGGTATAATCCGAACTGGGGAACCGACCAACCAAGCCCCTGCCAAATGGTGTCAGTTCAGTCGGAACCGATCAGCGATTCCATAATCCTAATTGCTTTGGCTATTTCATCGGCAGTCGGAGTATGAGATTCTGGATCCAAACTGGTCGACTTGACTTTTCCGTTTTTTTGTCGGAACCGATTCCTCGAATCGGCCTCCTTTGCCTAAGAAGTATCACCTTGGTCAGAGGGCACCTTCTGGATCAGTCGGAACCGAACCGGCTGGCCATCCGGGTCAGCGGACGCCTCGGCCTCCTATCCCTCAGTCTACCTAATCTCTTTTCCAGGGTAGATTTGGGAACATTTTTGCAAATTTGGCAGTCTGAATTGAGTTGGTCAAACCCCAGACAATAAACACAGGTGGTGTGGGGATCAGCCTTAGCAAAGACCTCCCCACACACACACACTGCAGTGTTGAAACTCAGTGGGCCCATTTTTTTTCTTGGGTTTCTCAGACATCGCCAACCTAACCAAACTTACCTTTTATCAGCAATCCGCAAGGCAAGACTCCCCTATCGGTTCCTGACCGTGTCACAGGTCTTGGAAAACACATACTAAAACCCATTTTCTTTAGAACCGATACGGACTGGTAACCACACACTAAAGTACAAATTTTACCTTAAAATGATCAGTTCAGCCGAACCAATCCACAGTTTACAAGTTCCACACAGAGAACAGTACAAAAACCCATCTAGTACTCACGGTACCACAGACAGAGACTTGAACCGATATGCGGAAACAACAATTCGGTAGAAAACTGACCGAAAACTGACACTTCAACCGACTTTAAACCGAGCAGCAGGAGAAATCTCCGGAGCAACTGTTCAGTGAGGCGGAGTAAAGAATCTGACGGTCGCAGTTCGAATAACAACAGGCAGAGGCTTCAACCGACCTTGAGATGAACATTCTATGCCATGCATAGAAAAGTTAACCCTGTGTTCTCCAGGGCAGTTGAAAGGAAGGACCTAACTGCAACAGTCAGAATACAGCAAGACTTCATGTTGTTTGAAAGGGCATGGAAAAAATGTACCATCAGCAAGGCCGAGTTAGCCTGACGAAGGCCGAGTGAGGAAGCAGCATAGACCTTTTTCGCAAAATGATCCAATTTCTTGGATTCTTTGTCCGGCTCTCTGTCCACATTTCCTGTATTGCCCAAATGCCGAAAGACAGAGTCAGCCACCAGACCCTTAGCTGAGGCATGCTCCAAAAACCCCAAAAGGGAGCCAGCTGGGACCGTGTATTTGCATGCCATCCAGGCCGAGGGCACAGGGCAAGATGCAGTGTGCTGCCACAGAACCAGAGCTGGGCCAACAATGGCCTCGGCCACAGGGAAGGCCTCTGTAGGAGAGTCCCCCTTTGTCCAGAATCTCTGTAAGGGGATATCTGGCCCATTTCTGAACCGGTTCACGCTCCATCCCCACGGACTCGGAAATGAGCCGAAGAATACCCAGGAACAAGGTGGGTCCCTCATCCAGGAAAACCCTCAGAGGACTCCACATCGATGGGACCTGAGTGTAACAAGGAGTCTTCGGACTCCAAGGAGTACACGAGAGCAGGTGTCCACCTGAGTCGCCCTCGAACTGCCTTGGGCGATCGGGAGTGAGAGTGACCGACAGCCGATGGGGCAACCCTTTTGCCGACAGAGAATCCTTGGTTGGTGCCCCAGACTTCGGCTGTTCGGGTGGTGGCTCCACCACAATCGGCGGAGAAGTCTGCTTCAGCCAGGCTGGCTGGGCCTGAGCCAGCACCTCCGCAGGGGTGACGGTGGCAGGAGCCGATGATAGCCGTTCAGGTGCCAGCCACTTGACAGCCGGGGTAGAAACCAGGGTTGGCCTCATACTTGTCAAGACTAACTGTTGCCACATCAAATCTTTATAGTGCCAAAGCAACTTGCGCCGGAGCCTCTCCTCACCTGAGGAGGACAAAGAAGAGAGCGGTGTGTCAACGAGCGTGGGAAGTGATAAGCCAGACACAGACATTCTTTATAACACACAAGACTTTGTGTGAAATTTATTTACAAAAAAAACTCAAAATAAATTTTTCAGAAATTAACTGTAAAGAAAATAAAGCCAACAACATGAAAAAAATGGCTTTCTCTCAACTTGAGACTATCAGTACTTTTAACAGCTTGAGTACTGCCACAGAGTAGATGAGCTTATCCCCAGCACATCTACTATCCTCTGTGCTCCTATACTATCTCTACCCTAATACATTAAGTAGGGGGATCAGCCTGACCATAAAAAAAATACATTGATTGGGCTTGATTATACCCAGAATGAACCACCTCTTAATTAGTTTCACAAGACAGAAACAAAGCGTAATTAAAACTCAAGGGTTTAACCCCTCCCTTCTGGTGCTGACTTGCCACACCTGTACCCCATAAATATATGTTAGGAGCTGCCACTGGCTCCTTAGAGTGCAGTACCTGCAGCAAGTGAGACAGCAAGTGGACCAGGTAGGCTTCATTTCTACATAAACACGCATGAAAATAACTATTTAACTTTATATTTTTGTAAGGTACCTCATTTTATTATTTAACTACAGCATGACTATATGCTGAGATGCTTGCTTGTTTTTGAACCTAATTGGGGCTGCTTATTTTATTATCATTCCTGTTTACAATGGTAACCTTACATTTCAAAACACAGGCACCACAGGGACAACAGAGAACATTAGAGGGTAGAATAGAAGAGATACCATGATGAGAGGCCACCCCTTCATGGTAGAAATGTGAAATAAGACAAAGGACAGTGGAGAAATTACTACTGCAGTAGATTTGAGAGAATATAAGGGTAAAGAGGAGAGGAATGTCCTGGTGCTGGGGGTTACAACTATCACACACCCCAATGTCAAGCGAAAACCACCATTTATTTCAATTAATCCCGAGTTTTCAAGACAACCTACCCAATCCCTGAGGTAGGATGGAGCTCACCACCCTCTCTTTGAAAGCTCCACCCAGGGCACCATTTCAAACATTAGAATTATCTTTACAGATAGATGTGAATCGTCAAAAGCATAAACGTCCACATTTATTAAATAGCCTGGGGTGTCATGACTGTATCTCTTAACCTTCTTTCCTATGTGTTAAACGTTGATACAGTTTTTCAATTATCTATTTTAGGGCTGGTGGTACCTACTTCTGCCCCATGTCTGGACAAAAAATCTGCATTCATATGAGCTGAGCCTGCTCTGTGTTGTACTGTAAAACTATAAGGTTGCAGGGCCAGGTACCATCTCATGATTCTATTATTTTTGTCCTTCATTTGTGATAGGAAGCAGAGAGGATTGTGATCGGTTATTAAAGTAAATGGGGCACCCCATAAATAAAATTTCAAGGACTCAATGGCCCACTTGGCTGCCAGACATTCTTGCTCGATGGTAGCATACTTTTGTTCCCTATCGTGGAGTTTCCTTGAAATGTATATTACAGGATGTTCCTCTCCATCTATCGTTTGGCTCAACACTGCCCCTATACCTGATCCTGAGGCATCTGTATGTACCTCGAATGGGTATGCGTAGTCAGGACTACGCAGGACTGGGGAGGAGCATAGGGCTGCCTTAATTTTATTAAATGCTTCCTCACATTCAGGAGTCCATTTTATCTGATTTCCAAACTTCTTTTAGTTAAATCTGTCAATGGAGAAGCAACAGAAGCAAAGTTGGGAATGAATCTTCTGTAATACCCGGCAAGACCCAAGAAAGACCGTACGTGTTTCTTGGTGCTGAGCATGGGACACTGGCCTACTGCTTCCACCTTCGATATCTCTGGCTTAATAAGACCATTTCCCAGTATGAAACCAAGATATCTTGTCTCTTTCATGGCAATAGTACATTTTGTGGGGTTGATAGTTAGTCCTGCCTGTTGGATAGAAGAGAAAACTGCTTGAAGATTTTGTAAATGAGTTTCCCAGGATGAACTAAAGACAACCACATCGTCCAGGTACGCTGCACAATAGGTGTTATGAGGTGCCAATACCTGGTCCATAAACCGCTGGAAGGTAGCCGGGGCCCCATGTAGCCCAAACGGCATGGTTTGAAACTGGAAAAGACCCGTGGGAGTACTAAAAGCAGTTTTCTCCTTGGCGGATTCTTCTAAGGGATCTGCCAATAGCCTTTGTGAGATCTAGTGTAGAGATATAAATGGCTTTGCCAATTCTATCCACTATGTCATCTACACGAGGCATAGGATAAGCATCAAACTGTGCCACCTGATTTAAGCCCTGAAGTCCAAGCACAGTCTAATTCCTCCTTCCTTTTTTGGGACAATTACCATAGGGGAATCCATGGACTCTTAGAAGGTTCTATAATCTGTAATGATCTTAGTTTCTGTATCTCCTGTTTTACCTCCTCTCTAAAGGCGTTCTGGGAGTCTGTATGCCTTTTTCCTTTGGGTTTAGCATCAGTACATATGTGGTGTTCTACACCTTTAGCCATGCCCGGTATTAGTGAATGTTTTGCTAAACTCATTCAACAAGGACCTTACTGCCTGTGTTTGTTGTACATTAAGTTCTGGGTTTATAATAACATCATCTACTCCTGTTTTCTTTTCCAGTCTGCCATATGCCAACTCTATTTCAGTTTCTCTGGGTTCTGGAATTACGGAGACTCACCCTGTAGTTCCTTTTTCGTGCCAACGTTTCAATAGATTGGCATGGTAAATTTTCTTTTTTGTCTTTTGTCCGGGGTTTCAATTTCATAAGTAACAGGCCCTGCTTGTCTAATTATTTTGTAGGGTCCTTGCCATTTCATTAAAAGCTTATGTGTAGAAGTGGGCAAAAGTAACAATACCTGTTTCCCAGGAGAGAAGGATTTATTTTTGGCCGTACCTTGATCATAGTATTGTTTTTGCTGGATTTGTGCCTTAACTCCCATTTCATGAGCCTTTTCAGTATATAGCACCAATCTTTGTCTTAATTGCTTCATATACTTTGCTATTCCTAGAGATTTTAGTTCTGTGTTGTCCTCCAGCACTCTTTAACTACATCCAGAGGTCCCCGAGGGTTTCTTCCAAAAAGTTCAAAAGGTGAGAACCCTGTGGATGCTTGGGGAACCTCCCGGTAGGCAAAGAGAAGGAAGGGAAGATATAAATCCCAATCATGCCCCTCTTCATGTATGAATTTCTTTATCATACGCTTAAGGGTTTGATTAAACCTTTCAACTAAACCATCTGTCTGGGGATGATAGGGAGAGGTTCTTATAGCTACTATCCCCAGAAGGCGGTATAGTTCCCTTAGTAGTTCAGCGTTAAAGTTAGCCCTCTATCAGTGAGAATCTCTTTAGGTATTCCAACTCTGCTAAAGAGTTTTACCAGTTCCTCTGTGATTCTTTTTGGTCGTGACTGTTCTCATGGGTATAGCTTGGATACTTGGTGCATAATCACACACCACCAAGATGAATTTGTTTCCTTTTACTTTTATCAACAGGGCCCACAATGTCCATTCCAATTCTCTCAAAAGGTGTAGTCACTAGTGGCAAGGGATTAAGTGGCATTACCTCCTTTCTAGTGGCTTGAGGGTGATTTGACATTTAGGCATTCCTGACAGTATCGAGCTATGTCCCCATGTATCCCAGGCCAAAGAATCTTTGCAGTATTCTACTGGAGGTTTTGTCTCTCCCTGTATGCCCAGCCCAATGAACATCATGCCCAGTGCTAAAATATCCTGTCTGTAACATTGGGGTACTAATAATTGGTCCACTGTTCTTGGGTAGTTGGGTTGGTACAAACTCTATATAATAATCCATTTTTCTCCTGTATTTCAAGGGTACCTGCTTTCTCTTTTCCCACCTGTAAAAAAAATGGTTGCAGAGACATCCTTTTCTGTTGCTCTTTCATTTCTGCCTTAACAAATACAGGATTATTTTCTACCTTCACTCCCTGTTGTTCCTGTTGCCACTTGTGTTTTAATAATTTCTTTGCTTTACGGGTTTTCTATCCTTCCCAGGGGGATTGACTACTTCTCCTTCAAAGGGAAACACTTTTCCTAGCACAATCTCTTCTTTACTCTGGGCCCTTGTAGTTACAGCTGAGACAGCTTCTTGTTCCAGTAGTAGTGAGGCAAACCCAGGATAGTCATGCCCAATCACTACGGGGACAGGGAGATGTGGGACTACACCAGCAGAAATGTCAGATGTTACCCCTCGTATTCCCATAGACAGTCGTACAGTAGGGTATTGGTGTGAATCACCATGCACACAAATAACATGCATAGGATCCCCTCGTTGCATTGTAGATACTAAATCTTCCCTAATCAGAGTATTCTTACTACCAGAATCCAAAAGTCCCATGACATTTTTCCCTTTTATAATAATATCAGAAAACATATACCCAGAATTTAGTAAAGCTAAGTGTGCCATATCTGTTTTCTTTGATGGACAAAACAGGCAATATGTCCTAGTCCTTTACATTGTGACATACAATGTTAGATGGAACAGTTCTTATTCTTTGTCCACTCCTCCCTCTTCTCTCCCACTCTTCCTTTTTAGGATAGGCATTCTGAACATTTCTTACCAGACCAGTCTGTGGTTTTGTTGGGGATTCAAATTGTCTCTGTCCTCCTTTTCTGAAAGGTTGATGGGCTGTCAGAAAGTCCTCAGCCAGTGTCACAGCTATTTCAGCGGACTCGGGATTATGTTCTTTGATCCAGATCTGGACCTCATTTGGCAAGATTTGTAAAAATTGTTCCAGTACAAAAAGTTCTATAATGTCAGTTTGAGACTTTCCTTCTGGCTGAATCCATTTATTACATAGTTCTCTGAGTCTTATATATGTTTCCCGAGGAGGATCATGGGGAGAATGTCTCAAGGCACGAAAACGCTGCCGATATGTCTCAGCATTAATGTCATATCTTTTAAGAATTTCCTGTTTCACCATGTCATAGTCCCTTCAAAGACGGGGATCCATATTCTCGTGATGCTAATCTGGCCTCGAGGTTGGGGCTAATCGCATCACCCATTGGGATTTAGGCCAGTCACATGCTTTAGCAACTCTCTCAAACGTGGTAGGTATGACTCAATATCTTCATTGACAGTCATCCTAGTTAGTTTAATGTCTCGGGATTGTTGGGGTTAGTGTTATTATTTCCCATTTCCCTGTCCAGCCCCCATGGTCTGAATTAGTTGTAAAGTTTCTGCCCACCTCATATCTTGGCGCCGGGCCTCTCTCTCTCTTTCCTGTGCATCAATGTCCCTCTGGCGTTCGATTTCCAACTGGCGAACTGCCAACCAGTGTAGCAGATCCGAAAGGCCCTCAGGAGGTCTGTCATCTACCTCTGGTCGTCTCTGCTGTCGCTCTTCTTCTTCACCATCACTAGTGGACTGCTCCTTTGGTAACTTTTGCCTTACTGAAGTCTCCAAACCAGGATGTAGGGGTACACCGGGTTCTCTCTGTCTGTGACCAAGTCACAGCTCCCATCGTTTTGGTATCATCTGTGCCAGTTGCCATTGTCCTTTCTTATCACAGTACCAGGTCTGGTACTAAGCTGGTTTCCCCCAATATAGCTTGGACAACCAGTATATCCCACTTCTAACACCACTTTGTCAATGGGCGTGGGAAGTGATAAGCCAGACACAGACGTTCTTTATAACACACAAGACTTTGTGTGAAATTTATTTACAAAAAAAACTCAAAATAAATTTTTCAGAAATTAACTGTAAAGAAAATAAAGCCAACAACATGAAAAAAAATGGCTTTCTCTCAACTTGAGACTATCAGTACTTTTAACAGCTTGAGTACTGCCACAGAGTAGATGAGCTTAGCCCCAGCACATCTACTATCCTCTGTGCTCCTATACTATCTCTACCCTAATACATTAAGTAGGGGGATCAGCCTGACCATAAAAAAAATACACTGATTGGGCTTGATTATACCCAGAATGAACCACCTCTTAATTAGTTTCACAAGACAGAAACAAAGCGTAATTAAAACTCAAGGGTTTAACCCCTTCCTTCTGGTGCTGACTGGCCACACCTGTACCCTATAAATATATGTTAGGAGCTGCCACTGGCTCCTTAGAGTGCAGTACCTGCAGCAAGTGAGACAGCAAGTGGACCAGGTAAGGGCTTCATTTCTTACATAAACACGCAAGGAAAATAACTATTTAACCTTATATTTCTTGTAAGGTACCTCATTTTATTATTTAACTACAGCATGACTATATGCTGAGATGCTTGCTTGTTTTTGAACCTAATTGGGGCTGCTTATTTTATTATCATTCCTGTTTACAATGGTAACCTTACATTTCAAAACACAGGCACCAGGGACAAAAGAGAACATTAGAGGGTAGAATAGAAGAGATACCATGATGGGAGGCCACCCTTCATGGTAGAAATGTGAAATAAGACAAAGGACAGTGGAGAAATTACTACTGCAGTAGATTTGAGAGAATATAAGGGTAAAGAGGAGAGGAATGTCCCGTGGTGCTGGGGGGGGGTTACAACTATCACACGGTGCCACCACATACCATGATGTCAGGAGCGAGATCACTGGTGATGGCAAGATCTGTTCAACTCGGTAGAGGAGGACCAAGACCTTGATGGGGTACATCGGAAGGAGCCGGGGATCCTTACGGCTCCTCCAGGTCAGGATCCTGAGTGGGCAGGTTCGACCCAGCAGGCTGAGCCAACCCATCCAAAGACACCGAAGTCTGAAAGAGAGAGTTGTCTGCCTCATCTTACGACAACCTGTCAACTGGTTTGAGAAGAATCTCGGCCGCATCAACAGGCGTCTCAGCCAACTGGTCCAACAGGGTCTCCGTGAAACCAGCGGCATCGTGCAACAATTTCGACTGAAGTTAAAAGTGGAGTCTCCAGAGAGCGGGATCGCTCCCGATCCCAAGAGCGTCGATGTTGTCTTTTTCTTCTTCGACTCCTTCTTGCAAGAGCGTGAGAGATGTGACCCAGAAGAAAAACTTACTCACCTTAGTAATTATGTCTCTTCTAATGGAGTCTTGCTGTATTCTGACTATTACAGTTAGCCCCAGCCTTTAAACTGCCCTGGAGAACAAAGGGTTAACTTTCTATGCAGGGCATAGAATGCTGAGCTCGAGCTCGGTTGAGGTCTCTGTCTGAGTTCTCTGAAATTCAACTGTCAGATTCTTACAAGCAAAAACTCACTAACTATTCTAAGTGGAAATTGTAAAATTTTTACCAGCCAACTGGCAACAAAAAGTTTTGGATCCCCAAAGGAAGACTCAAGTCAGGAAACCAAAAACCAAAAACCAATCCAAACAAGAATAAAGATAAAACAAACACCCAAACAAAACAAAGATGGTGTAAAAGGATCACCCCTGAGATGCAACACTGCACCTGCCCACCCACTTCCCAAAAACAGGTTCTGAGAGGAGGAGGGAGAATACAGCAAGACTCCATTAGAAGAACATAATTACTAAGGTGAGTATTTTTTTCTTCAAACAACATGAAGTCTTGCTGTATTCTGACTATTGCAGACTACCAAGCAGTACCTCCATTGAGGAGGGACAGAACCTACTTTGGGAATAGTCTCTGAGGTACTGCTGTGCCAAACTGAGCATCACTCCTAGCCTGGATATCCAGAGAGTAATGCTTGGTAAAGGTATGGACTGTTTTCCAGGTGGCTGCTTGACAAATTTCTAAGAGAGGAATATCCCTGGCAGCAGCCAGGGAAGCAGCTGTGCCTCTGGTGGAGCGAGCCCTCAGGCGTGAGGGTGGAAATTTTCCTAGTTTCTCACAGCATAATTGTATACAAGGTACAATCCACCTGGCAATCGTTCTCTTGGTGGCAGGTTTGCCCTTCCCCACTTCTCCATAAGTGAGAAACAGCTGGAGGGAATCAAACCTGTGACCATTGGTACGCTCTATATAGTAGCTAAGGGCCCTTTTAACATCTAAACTGTGTAGCCTCCTCTCTCCTGAAGAGGAATGATCAGTGAAGAAAACAGGAAGAGACACAGACTGGTTCAGGTGAAAATCTGAAACCACTTTAGGCAAGAACCTTCTATTGGTTCTAAGGACCACTATATCCCTATGAAAGGAGATAAAATCAGGTTCCACTGACAGGGCTTGCAGTTCACTGATACGTCGGGCAGAGGCAATGGCTACTAAAAACACAGTTTTCCAAGTCAAGTACTTAAGCTGTACTGAGGACATAAGCTCAAAGGGAGTTTGCATCAACTAAGCAATACAAACATTTAAATCCCAGGCAGGGGCAGGGTCTCTGAATGGAGGATTGGTATGAAGCAATCCTTTGAAAAATTTACAGAACACAGGATGAGATGATAGTGAGGAAGACTTCCCCACTGACAGAAATGCAGACAGCTGACGAGTGTACTTTGAGAGTAGCTGGTCTGAGGACTAGGCCATTAAGATGGACCATATAATCCAGAACTGTAGGCAATTCATCAGTGTCTGGGAAATATGCTGCTTAGAACACCAAATGCTGAATCTCTTCCATTTGGAGTTATAGGTCTTTCTAGTGGCGGGCTTTCGAGAGGCTTTGAGGATGTCCAGAACCCACTGAGACAGATGCAAATCTGCATACTCTAACTCTTCAAAAGCTATGCCTTGAGATTGAGAGACTAAAGATTGGTGTACCAAATCCTCCCCTGAGAGGAGGTTACCAGGTTGTAATTCCTGGGAAGAGACAGGGGAAGATGGACTGCTAGGGACAGTAACAGGGGGTACCAAGGCTGTCTGGCCCAATCTGGAGCCATCAGAATCACTTTGCAAGGTTGTGACTTCATCTTGACTAAAACTCTGCACAGTAGAGGAAAGGGAGGGAAAGCATACAGAAATTTTCCTTCCCAGTTCAGAATCAGAGCATCCAGAGGGACTGTGCCCAAGACTGGGGGTCTGCAGCAAAAGAGAGGAAGTTGATGATTGTCTGGGGCTGCAAAGAGATCTATCTCAGGAGTGCCCCACCTTGAAAAAAAATCACTTCAAGACCAGAGGGTCCAGGGACCATTCGTGATGGCCCTGTGAAATCCTGCTCAGTGCATCTGCTAGCACATTGTCCTTCCCCAGAAGGTGGATAGCTATCAGAGAGGTTTGCAGGGAATAAGCCAGGGACCACAACTTCATGGATTCTGTGCACAAGGCCATAGACCGTGTGCCTCCCTGCTTGTAATGTACCACGTGGTGGTGGTGGTGTCTGTTCTGACTTGAACCACTTTGTTCTGCACTGACTGAGAGAAAGCTTGCAGGGCCAGAAAAACTGCCCTGAGTTCCAGGAGATTGATATGGAGAAGAGATTCCTGAGGGGACCACAGTCCCTGGGCAGTGAGGGACCCCAGATGGCTACCCAGCCAAGGAGGGAAGCATCTGTGATAAGGACCACTGAATGAGACTGAGAGGCAAAAGGGACCCCTTACCTTAAACTGTCCTGATCCTACCACCACCGAAGCGTTTGGATCAGGGTCTGGGTCACTGGGATCAGTTTGGTAAGAAAATCCTTCTTTTGGGACCAAAAGGCCCTCAGATGGAACTGTATGTCCCTCATCTGGAATCCTGCCCCTTGGACCACCGCTGTAGAGGCTGCCATGTGACCCAAGAGCTGGAGGAAATGCCTTGCTGGTCAAGACACCTGAAGGCTGAAGGAAGAAGCCAGTTCTATAAGAACTCTTGCCCTTTCCAGGGGAAGAAAGGCTCTTGCTTTCACAGTATCCAGCTCTGCTCCTATAAAGGTAAGAAGCTGCACTGGTTCGAGAACTGACTTGAGAAGATTGAAAAGAAATCCTAGAGAAGTAAGCACTTGCTGGGTCACTTGCAGGTCTGACTTGACTTGGTCTGGGGACTGGCCCACTATGAGCCAGTTGTCCAGATATGGAAAAATGGAAATCTTTTGCCTCCTTAGAAAGGCAACTACTACTGACAGGCACTTTTTGAAGACCCTTGGGGCTGAAGTTAGGCCCAAGGGCATTGCTCTGAACTGATAGTGACCTGAGGGCAACTAGAACCTGAGGTACTTTCTGTGGGAGCACCTGATGGGAATGTGAAAATAGGCATCTTTGAGGTCCAGATAAGCTAGCCAGTCCCCTGACCTTAGAGAGGGAAAGTACAGTTACGTAAGAACTTACCGTAACAGTAGATCTTAGAGAGGGGCTCTTGCAGTAGGTAATTACATATAGGACTGACGCCGGCAGGTGGCAGGACCCCACGGAAAAATTTCTAGCTAGCAGTCCCTGGCGAGGGAACGCCCCTACGTCAGGTGACCAGCGTCAGGAGACGTCAGTATAAAGGGGCGGTCCCGGACGCCCGCCTTCCAGTTCTTTCCCCGCACAGGCCAAAAGAGGCCAGATGAGAGAAGCTGATATTTCCCTCAATGGAAAAGGAGCTGAAAAAGCCTAGGGGGATGGAGGGCAGGAAGGTATTACCTACTGCAAGAGCCTCTCTCGAAGATCTACTGTTACGGTAAGTTCTTTCGTAACTGTACTATCTTACTTCAAGAGGGCTCTTGCAGTAGATAATTACATATAGGACTGAATCCCAGGTAGCCTGGAAAAAAATGAGGCACCGGGAGGAGGAAAACTACTCAAAAAAGTAGTTCTGGTTGTGCAAGTCTCAAGATAGGAGGCCTTGCAAAACAGGCAGCCCGACGCCTGCTCTACCATGAGAGGCAACGTCTAAACTGTAGTGTTTAGTAAAGGTATGGATGGAAGTCCAGGTGGCGGCAGCACAGATGTCTGCCGCAGACATATTCTTAAAACAAGCCGATGAGGCAGCTACTCCTCTTGTGGAGTGGCCTCTGACTTGACCTGGGAGGGTCTTGTTGTATTTGTCATAACAGAAAGTGATGCAATGAGCCAACCACTTAGACAGGCATTGCTTGGAAACAGCATTGCCTTCCCCTTTTGTGAGCAAAAGAGACAAACAATTGATCAGTCTTTCTGAGATCCTTCGTCCTGTTGGTATAGTATCTCAGAATCCGGTGAATATCCATAGTTTGGAGTAAATACTCCTCTTGATTAGAGTCCTGCGTAAAAAAGGCAGGTAACTCTATGGACTGATTTAGAGTAGATTCAGCTACTACTTTAGGGAGAAACTTAGGATTCGTGTGAAGAGCAACACGTTCCTTATGAAAAATCAAGTATGGGATTTTACACATCGGGGCCTGGAGCGCAGAAATTCTCCGAGCAGAAATAATGGCCACCAAGAAGAGAGTCTTCCATTAAAGGTACTTCCAAATCCAAGAAGCTGCAGGTTCAAGGGGGGAGAGTAAGTTTCTGAGAACAAAATTCCAAGTCCCAAGGGGAGCAGGAGGGATGGGGGCCTCAGATGGAGGACCCCTCTGAGAAAGGTCTTAGAGACCTCCAGTTGAGCGAAAGCCTTGTCTGTGAAGGGAACATGATAGGCCGAGATGGCCGCCATGTGTACCTTCAGAGAGGAATGGCTGAGACCCAGGTCAAACAGCTGATGTAGATACTCTAGCAGAAGCCCCGCTGAACAGGAGAAGGGTTCCACGTTCTTGGAAGTGGCCCAGATAGTGAATCTTTTCCACTTCATGGCATAAGTGGATCTGGTGGAGGGTTTTCTGGCCTCCACCAAAATCTCCGCCACTTTGGGAGACACTCCAAAACGGGATTCAGCTAAGTCTGCAGGAGCCATGCATGCAGTTGAAGGGATTTGAGGCCTGGATGGACCAGGCTCTCCTGATCCTGGGTCAACAAACCTCGAGATAGAGGAAGAGGAAGAGGAGGATCCTCTGAGTATTGTTGCAGAAGAGAGAACCAAACTTGCCTGGGCCAGAAAGGAGTGATCAGAATCATTCGCGCTCCTTCTGAAGATAGTTTCTGCAAGACTCGTGGGATAAGTGGAATTGTGGGAAAGGCATACACGAATCTGTCCTTCCAGTCTAGAGACAGAGCGTCGCCTCCAAAAGCACCTAGCTCTGGAACGAGCGAAGCAGAAGCGGAAGTTTTGCGTTTGGGGGATGCTGACAGGTTGACCTGTGGTGTTCCCCAAAGTTGGAAGATATTGTCTAGGACCTGTTGGTCCAGTTCACACTGTGATGAGGTCCTGGCGTTGGAGGTACCAATGTCAGAGGGCTGGCGTCGAGCCCGGCGTCAGGGAGCCAATGTCAGGTCCAGCACACCAGGTGGCGGAAGAAGACTGGCCAGACAAAGAACCCCAGCTTCGCCCGGGGATGGAGGGAAAACCTCGGGTCGAGTTAGAGACTCTGGTTCCCCAGATGGCAGCAAAGGCTGCAGGGAACCGGGTACGACGGACTTGGGGGGGTCCGTCGTCGGTTCCTTCGCCAGCCGGACGTCGGACAAGCCAATGTGAGGCTTAGGGGTGAGCTCATGGCGGGTGCCGGAGGAGCCAGCATCCGACTTAAGAGAGCCATCACCAGAGGTGGGCCGAGTAGAGTGATCGGCCTGATCCAATGGGGTGGAGGCCGTGCACCAAACGCCACCCCGGAGGGTCGGGCGTCTTTAACTGGCCCCCTCCGGGCGGATGCCAGAGGAGCCGACGCCCGGCTTACCGGAGTCGCCCACAGTGGCAGGCAGCGCAGCCTGGTGGACGAACCAGGGTGGAGGCCTCCAACTGCATGGAGATGCCTGCAAGGCCTGAGCGCGAGCCAGACAGGCGGGCCGAATGCTCTCGGAAACCTCCGAGGTGGCCGTCGAGGCGCATCCCCGGAGGGATGTTACCTGCATCCCAGCGACTCCGAAGGAGACGTGGTGGAGGAGTCCTTGTCCTGGTGCCTCCTTCTCCTTCTTCTGCTGATGACCTTCGGGGGAGGTGGACGCCTGCCTCAGTTTTTTGAGCTCCTTCTCCATAGAACTCATTTTCTTCTTCAGAATATGGGCTTCCAGGGATTGCTGCCGCCTTTTCCGGGTAGCCGCATTGAAACTGACGCAGTGCTGGCACTTCTCAACTGGGTGATCAGGGCCTAGGCAGAACAGGCACAGGGAGTGGTCATCCTTGTGCGGTAGTTGGACGCTGCACAAATCGCACTTATTCTTGTGCTCGGAGGGTGTAGGGGATGACATACACCGACGATTGTACTGACGTTAGTCGAAAAAACAATTATTTTCGGTAAAATAAAGGCGAAGATAGGGCTGACGAAGCACCTAACTTTTCTGTGAGGCCAAATCAGCTAATGGCGGAAAGAACTGGAAGGCGGAGCATCCGGACCGCCTTTATATCGACATCTCCTGACGCTGGTCACCTGATGTGGGGGCGGTCCCTCGCCAGGGACTGCTAGCTAGAAATTTTTCCGTGAGGTCCTGCCACCTGCTGGCATCAGTCCTACATGTAATTACCTAATGCAAGAGCCCTCTCGAAGTAAGATGGATTATTCCCAGAGTTACCATCTTGAACTTTGGTTTTAAAAGATGTTTGTTTAGGTATCTTAGGTCTAGGATGGGTCGCCACTCCCCTGTCTTTTTAGGGGTAAGAAAGTACCTGGAGTACAGACCTTTGCCCCAGTATAGGGTAGGTACTCTCTCTATGGCTCTTAAAGCCAACAGAGATGAAATCTCTGCCTCTAGGGCAAGGATTTCTGAGAGACCTGCAGGTGGAAAAGATCTGGCTCTCATCTTCGGAAATTTTTTGAAGCTGAGAACCAGTCCCTGGCTTACTACTTCCAGGACCCACTTGTCTGATGTAATAGACATCCAGTCCTGGATGAAGTAAGTCAGCCTGCCCCCTACTGGAATATGAGAGTCGACCCAGGCAGACCCATCAGGGTGTCTGCTTGGCAGGGGCCTTAGGCTGAGGAGTGGATGCAGCTCTGCTCATCCCCCTTCTGCCTCTCCCTCTGAAGAACCCCCTCTGTGAAAAGGAAGAAGAGGCCTGTGGCTGGTAGAAAGGCCTATGAAAAGGCCTGCCCCTGCCCCTAGACTGCTGCCTTTGAGGAGTTGCCTGCCTCTCTTTGGCCTGAGCACTCCTGTAAGTGGTCCTGTACTCATCCATTTTCTTCATGTAATTCTCTGTCTGCTCCCCAAACAGAGAATTACCCACTACAGGAAAATCCATGGCCTTAGCCTGGGTATCCTGCGAAAGGCTAGTACATCTGAGCCAAGCCATTCTCTGAAGAGCCACAGATGTAGCCATGACTCTTGATGACACATCATTGGAGTCCACAGCAGCATGAAACTGAACTTTTGATGCCTCAGTCCCATCTGCAGCCACCTCCTCCAGCTTCTTGGCTAGCTGGGGGGAGGCCTGTTTAGCCAGTGCAAGTACAGTGTCCTACCTGGACTTCTGGTATCTGGCTGTACAGGCCATATAATTTGCCTGCCTGAGTCCCAAGGAAGATGCCAAGTACTGTTTTTAGCCATGGCATCAATCTTCCTGGAGTCTTTATCTGGGGGGTGTGAAGCCAAGGGAATGTTTGCCTTATCACAGGCAGTAGCCTGCACTACCCCAACATGGCTGCATTGCTGGTATAAAAACTCTGTATTTGAGCCTGATAGTCTGTACCTCTTGTCCATCCCTCTGTCAACGGGGGTACAGAATTAGGAGACTTCAGGATTTTTTTGTCTGTTTCCCAAAGGATTTGTGAAGGGGAATAGACAGTCTTCTGGACTCTGGGATGTCCATCATTTCCACATAATCAGGCTCCTCCTGATCCTCCATTGCCTCCTCCATAGGAAGCTGGAGGGTCTCAGCCACCTTTCTGTAAAACCAAAAATGGGAAGGGGACTCAGAAAGCCTAGGAGGTGATACACCAGAAGGTCTGTCTGGGGAGATGTCTCGTTCCACAGGCACATCCAGACTTTCATCATCATCACCATCATCTTCAAACTCCCTCCTCCACAAACTCGTTCATAAAAATCTTCAGGGGTATAATCTTGAACTGGGGAACAACCAAAACGCCCCCTGTAAAAGGTGCGGATCGGTCGGAACCGCTGAGCGATTCCACAATTTGAATCGCTCTGGCTATTTCCTCGGCGGTCAGAAAATGAACCTCTGGATCCGAACCGGTCGATTTTTCTTTGCGTTTCCTTTTTGTAGGAACCGACCCCTCAGGATCGGCTCTCCTCTTGCTCGAAGAAGTATCGCCCTGGTCAGAGGGCACTCCTTCTGGTTCGGTTGGAACTGAACCGGGCTGGCCATCCAGGTCAATGGACTTCTCAGACTCCTTTTCCCTCAGTCTACCTAGTCTCTTTTCAAGGGTAGATTTAGGAACATTTTTACAAATTTGGCAGTCTGAATCGAGGTGTTCAAACCCCACACAATAAACACAGGTGGTGTGGGGGTCGGCCTTAGCAAAGACCTCCCCACACTCACTGCAGTGTTGAAACCCAGTGGGCCCAGATTTTTTCTTGGGTTTCTCAGACATGGCCAACCTAACCAAACGTATCCTTTTTATGGCAACCACCAGGCAAGACTCCCTTATCAGTTCTTAACCGTGTCACGGGTGTTGGAAAAAAAACGTTCAAAACACATTTTTTTTTTTTAGAACCGATAAGAACCGGCAACCACACTCTAAAGTAAAACACAAGGATTCAATATAAATGATCGGTTCAGCCGAACCGATCTAACACTTTACAATTTCCACATAGAAAAACAGAACAAAACCTATCTAGTACTCATGGTACCACAGAAGAGACTGAACTGACTATGCGGAAATAAATTCGGTAAAAACCGACAACTTAACCGAGACTGACTTTCGAACCGAGCTGAAGGAGAAATCTCCAGAGCGACTGTTCAGTGAGGCGGAGTAAAGAATCTGACAGTTGAATTTCAAAGGGCTCCAGACAGAGACCTCAACCAAGCTCGAGCTCGGTATCCTATGCTCTGCATAGAAAGTTAACCCTTTGTTCTCCGGGTAAATTTAAAGGCTAACTGCAATAGTCAGAATACAGCAAGACTTCATGTTGTTTGAAGGGCCTTCTCCCCTAGCCGAGACAGATTGACACAGCTCTTTGAAGTAAGACAAATAAGTGGAGCCCAGTTGGAGTGGAATGAAGGCCGAAGCCAAAGAAGAACTAGCCACGGCCTGGGCCACCTCCTCCTCAAAGGCCCTGAGCTGTTCAAGCTGCTCAGTGGACCCCACAGCCATGGAGATCACTCAATGGGCATCCCTGGATTTAACCAGCGGGTAACGCTTTTCCGGTCCCCCCAGCTGGAGTCGGGCAGTGCAGTCTTCCAGAACCGGTGTATGAAAGGACCGACAGAGACTGCAAGCCTGCGGATCATGGTCATGTCCTAGACAGCACACGCACGTGGCATGAGGGTCGGTGCGAGACATCTTCTGCCTGCAGGAGCACTGGCGGAACCCAGGAACGGTTTTCTCTTCCATCGCAGAAGTGAGAGAAGCAGTAGCCGAAACTCAAATGAATTTTAAGGTAACTTTAGGAAGCAAATCCGAAGATTCGTGAGACAGGGCCTACCACAAGCGGAAGCGCTATGGAGGGAACCTGAACCTTCCAGCAGAAAGGAAGATCTGGCGTCATGGGGCACAGCTGAGGGTTTTATCACCCAGGTGG
This sequence comes from Neoceratodus forsteri, assembly GCA_016271365.2. Classification (NCBI taxonomy): domain Eukaryota; kingdom Metazoa; phylum Chordata; order Ceratodontiformes; family Ceratodontidae; genus Neoceratodus; species Neoceratodus forsteri. The sequence continues at coordinate 49,993,899 of JADMNL010000026.1, forward strand.
GTGGGAGGAGCCAGCTTGAAGACGTTCTGGTGACCCTTAAAGGGAAAGGCGATCTGCCAACAAGTGTGGATAGAACAACATATCCACATCCCTAGAACATCAAAATTCACAATTTTTAAAATCATGATCTGGGCCCCTGACACTTAAAATAGAGCTTGTGGCAGTCTGACTTTGCCAGACACTTGAAACCGACAGTACAATTTTCAAATCCTGTGGGCCATTTTCCTTTTAGGCCTATCCGTCATGTCAATCACTGATAGTACCTTAAAAAAAGAGTTAGTTCTTCACAGACAAAAAAAAAAAATGGTCTAATATAATGCATGTTTACTTTCAGCATGGAGAGTTTGCCCCAAGGGAAGTTTCTGCCCCCCCCCCCGAGTAGTCCTCTTGCTCTTCATCAAAGAATAAAGCTCCCTACTTTCTTTTTTTTAATTATTTTTTTTTATTATTTCTATTTATGCTCCTCCGTCGGGTCGCCTCCCATTCTGACTGACCCCCCAGCCCCGCCCCCAGAATAGCTGCTTACCTTGTACCCCGCCCGGGAGCGGAGCCTGTGGGGAGTCGGTCATCATCCTGCTGCCGCCGGCATTTTCTGCCTCCAGTTATCTCCCAGGAGCCCCAGGAGTAGGAGCTCATGCATGTGAAGGGCGCGCATGCCTCCTACAGCCCCAGTTACGACTCCTTTCCCCCACCCCATGGCCTAACGCCCGGCCCCCTCTGAGCCCGTGCCATTCCTAGCCTCCACTGGGGTGACCATCGGCCAAGGGGTGCAGCATCCCCTCCCCAGAGAGGACAGCCTGCCTGTCGGCAGCTCAATCCAGCTCAGCCCTCCCCCCCGCTGCCGACCTCCGATGACCCGAGTTCGTTCCTGAACCTGGGTCACCGGCGTGCCATGAGGTAAGGCATCCAGTGTCTCAGCCATCAGTGCCACCAGGCTGGCAACTCCCTGTTTTCTAAGTCTGATTCACAATCTTCTTCACTGGATGTTACTGGGGCTATATCCCTGTGTCTGGAGGGCTCCTGTGGATGTGGCATTCCAAGCTGCATGGGCATCTTAGGCATTGGAAGAGGTAGCTCCTTTTGGTCATTTTCTTTTGTTGGTGTTTTGCTTGGTTAGTCATTTCATGAGGAGGCCCACTACACTGCACAGCTCTTCAAACAGAGAGGGCAACTCCTGGGGTCCCAATTCCAGGAAGAGAGGGTAACATGCTTTTCATGGCAAATGAGGTGGATCCTCTGATTGTCCAGAGGCTTGAGAAGATGAAGTGGCCTTAGGCTAGATTGTCCAGCTGTAGAAGCTGTGTCCAAGGAGTCCCTGTGCTCCAGAGCCATTGTGGAGGATTAGGAAGGGACCTGGGCTTCCTTATACCTGGTAGCTTAGGCCTTGTCACAGCAAGCACAGTAGGGGTATGCCATTGCACTTGGAAGCCTTAGAACTGGTGTCTTTTGGAGGAGGTCCTCAGGAAGATATTGGAAATTATTAATGTAGGCCAAAAATGAAAATTACACACTCACCATAATTCCTGATGTTCTAGGAACAGATTCACCATTGATTTACATTAGTGGTATTAGCGGAGGTGCCAAGACCCCGCATGAGCCAGAACTTTTCAGAAGGCTTGCACTGAGGAAAGCTACACACATTCATGGCACCGTGAGATTGACTCTCGGTGCATGGCTTACCCCAGCACCAGCCCTCAAACACCACAGTACTTTTTGACCAAGAACATGCAGCATAACCTATCAAGTACTCATGCACTTAACCCAAGAGCATAAGATAACCCCGGTGACTTGTGTATGAAGGGTCAAAAAACCAGTAACACAGGTGTTTTCAGACTCCAAACCAAGAATAAGGGGTGAAAGCCAATAAAACATACTGAAATGAGCCAGGGGGGTGGTGGGTGTGTGAATCAATGATGAAGGTATTCCTAGAAGGTCAGGAATTACGATGAGTACATCATTTTCATATCGTCCTGGAATCAGTCTTCACCATTGATTCACACTAGTGAGTCAGAAGTTCAAGTTAAGACAAAATCCCTCAGACTAGGGCAGCAGATGCAAAGGGCTTACTCAGGAAAGAAGTCCCTTCATGACTGTCCTGCCAATGGTGGCATGTTGACTGGTATGGACATATAGGGCATAGTGCTTAACAAAGGTGTACAGTGTGCTCAAAGCTACAGCTCTGCAGATATCACTGAGAGGCACAGAGTGAGTCTGTGCCACAGACATGGCAACTGCTCTGGTGGAGTGGGCATGTACCGGGCCTTCAAGTTGAACCTGAGCCATGGTATAACACTGGCATAGGCACCACACAATCCAGACAGAAATGTATTAGATTGTAGCAGGCTGTCCCTTTTGATAAGGATCGAAGGAAACAGAGCCATTTGGATTTCCTGGTCTTTGGTTCTGTCCAGGCAAAACCTAAGGACCCTCTGAACATCCAGAGAAGGAAGAGTGTGCACTCCGCCATTCTGGAAGCTGGCAAATTAAAAAATTACTCACCTTAGTAATTGTGTTTCTTCTAATGGAGTCTTGCTGTATTCTGACACATGCAGTTAGCCCCAGCACTTGAACTGCCCGAGATGAAAGAGTTAACCTATGCTAAGAGTATAGAACATTGAGCTCGTGCTCGGTTCAAACCTCTGTCTGCTGCACTTTCAAGTGTAACTGTCAGATTCTTATGAGCCAAGACTAAGTACACCTATAATGTGGAAATTGTAAAAAAACACTAGCCATAAGGGCAACCAAAAGTTTTGGAGTCCCAAAGGCTCAATTTGAGAACCCCAAAACAAAAAACTCAGGTAGTGACTTTAACATAACTTTATAAATAGCAAACAATAGAGCTACTATGCACAGCTCCTCCCAAGGAGAGGGAGCCAGTGCACCTCTGGGGTGCAGCACTGTACCTGCCAGCCCACTTCCCAAAAATCAGGTTCTGAGAAGGAGTGGGGAGGCCAGAATACAGCAAGACTCCATTAGAAGAAACACAATTACTAAGGTGAGTAATTTTTTCTTCAAACAACATGAAGTCTTGCTGTATTCTGACAATATGCAGACTACCAAGCAGTACCTCCCAGGAGAAGGGTACAGAACCTACATTTAGAAATAGGCTCTGCAGCACTGTTGTGTTTAACCCAGCATCACTCCTAGCCTGGATGTCCAGAGAGTAATGCTTGGTAAAAGAATGAACTGTTTTCCAGGTGGCTGCTTTACAGATCTCTAAGAGGGTATATCTCTGGCTGCAGACAGAGAAGCAGCTGTACCTCTGGTAGAATGAGCCCTCAGGCCTGAAGGGGGTATTTTCCTAGCTTGCCATAGCAGAACTGTATACAGGAAACAATCCACCTTGCAATAGTTTGTTTGCTAGCAGGTCTACCTTTCCTACTTCACCATAAGTGAGGAACAGTTGGGAAGAGCTGGATCTAAAATCCTTAGTACGCTCTAAGTAGTAGCTAAGGGCTCTTTAACATCCAGGCTATGCAATCTCCTTTCCCTGAAGAGGAATGATCAGTGAAAAGACAGGAAAGGACATGGACTGGTTCAGATGAAAATCTGACACCACTTTGGGTAAGAACTTCCTATTGGTTCAAAGGACCACCTCATCTCTATGGAATGAAATTAAGTCAGGCTCCACTGACAGAGCTTGCAGTTCACTGATCTGTCTGGCAGAGGTAATCGTTACCAAAAAGACAGTTTTCCAAGTCAAGTACTTAAGGTCTGCTATGGCCAAAGGCTCAAAGGGTAGTTGCATAACTTGAGCAATACAAACACTGAGATCCCAAGCAGTAACAGGTTCCTTAACTCACTCAGCCCCATAGCACATATGTGCGTCATCAGGAAAATTCCTTTAGTCCCTGTAGTGCATATGTGCATCAGGTATTCACTTCATCTCATCCCCAGAGCGCATATGTGCATCCTTCACTTCTTATGCACTTTCTGGATCAACCAGTCAGGGATAAGGTTATTGGAAAGTACAGGTCGGTAGGAAACATTCCTACCTACCAGAATACCAACTTTATATTGGACACATTTGCTACCTTTCAGATTTTTTTTAGGTTTTAATTTGGGTTAAAACGTGAAGAAAATGTTATTTTTCTCCATTGCATGTACCGTTAAAAAAACAGTAAATGCTAGAAACGTGTGATCCCTGATTTGAAAGCTCTTTTCATTTTGAAAAATTAGTATGCTGGTATCTGGGAGCTAGGAGGTGAATTTTATTTTTTTGTTATTTTTGGGATTAAAAAAATGTAGAAATGTGATTTTCCTCCATTTCAGGTACTGTAAAAAACAAAAAAAAAACTATAAATGCTAGAAACGCGTGTGACCCATCATTTGAAAGGTCTCTTTAATGTGGACAATTATCATGCTGGTGTCTGGGGTCTAGGAGGTGTACTTTTTATGATGCAGGTTTTTATTTGGGAACAAAATGTTAAAAAGTGCTCTTTTTTATCATTTCAGGAACTATAAAAAAATATCTGCAAATGCCACTAACATGAGTGACCCATCATTTTAAAGCTCTTGTTATTGTGAACATTTTCCATGCAGGTGTCTGGGGGCTAGGAGGCATGCTTTTTTAGTTATTGTGGTTTGTGCGTCATCTGTGCAGTTGTGCAGATCATTTTTCCGTATTCAGTTGGTTTATTGGCGTTATGTGTTGGCCATGCCTTACTTTATGGTCTGTTTTATTATGTAAAACAGCTCAGAAATACTCTAAACTGTGGCAGTGTAATGCACAGATGTTGGTGTGATGGAAAACCATCATACAACAGACATTGCCACTTCTAAGGTGTTTCTTTTGAGGTTTTTTTAAAAAGGAAAAAAATGTACATTTTCATTGTTACATGCTCTGTTAAAAAAAAAAAAAAGGTTAATACTACTACCTGTGACCTCTTTTAAGATATTTTATTGTGAGCAAACTTCGTGCTGTAAGTTTTGTGACAGGAGTTACAGTTTTTTAGTTATTTATACTCAAAGTCTGAGTGTTACCATTTTAGTTCCAAACATTCTAACTGCTCAGGAAAACGGGCCATTTTTACATTAGGAATACAGCACTCACTCAAGATTCCATTCTAGAGCTGAGTGAGTTAAAGGAGGATTAATATGAAATAGCCCTTAAAATGTACAGAACAAAGGGTGAGAAGCTAGAGAAGAAGGCTTCCCACTGATAAAAAATACAGAAACAGCAGTTAGATGCACCTTGAGAGTAGCTGGTCTGAGGCCTAGGCTATTGAGATGAACCATATAGTCTAGAACTGTAGACAAGTCAGCAGAGTCTGGTGATATCTGTTTACTAGAACACCAAATACCAAACCATTTCCATTTGGAGTTGTAGGTTTTTCTAGTGGCAGGTTTATGAGAAGCCTTGAGGATGTCCAGAACCCCCTTCCCCGAGACAGATTCATATTTGCATATTCTAGCTCTTCAAGAGCCAAGCTTTGAGATTGAGAGACTAAAGATTGAGATACCAAATTCTCCCCTGAGAAGAAGTTAACAGATTGTGATTTCTGGGGAGAGCCAATGGTAAATGGACTGCCAGAGACAGCAAGAGAGGATACCAAGGCTGCTTGGCCCAGTCTGGAGCAATCAGGATCACTCTGCAAGATTGTGACCTTATCTTGAAAGAACTCTGAACAATAGAGGAAAGTAGGGAAAGGCATACTGAAATTTTCCCGACCAATCCAACAGTAGACCATCCAGTGGGACTGAGCCCAATACTGGAGGTCTGCAACAAAAGAGAGGAAGTTGGTGACTGGAGCTGCAAAGAGATCTATTTGAGTAGTGCCCCATCTTAGAAATATCACTTTTAGCACTAGAGGCTCCAGGGACCATTTGTGATGGCCCTGAGAAATCCTGCTCAAAGCATCTGCCAAAACATTGTCCTTCCCTGGAAGGTGGACTGCTACCAGGTTTGTCTGTAGAGAACAGGCCAGAGACCAGACTTTCATGGCTTCCGTGCACAAGGCTGTCGACCAACTGCCTCCCTGCTTGTTGATGTATCACATGGTGGTGGTGTTGTCTGTCCTCACCTGAACCACCCTGTTTTGTAATGAATTCCCGAAAGCCTGTAAGGCTAAGTATACTGCCCTGAGTTCTAAAAGGTTGATATGGAGAAGAGACTCCTGAGGGGACCCACTCCTTGTGCTGTAAAGGTTGCTAAATGAGCTCCCCATCCCAGGAGAGAAGCATCTGTGGTCAGAACCACCAAATGAGTCAGAGATGAGAGGGGCCCTTGTCTGAGGTTGTCCTGATCCAACCACCACTGGAGAGCATGGATCAAGGTCTGAGTCACTGGAATCAGTTTGGTGAGAGGGTCTTTTTCTGGGACCAAAAGCCCTCAAGTGAAACTGGATGTCCCTTATCTGAAACCTGGCCCTGAAACCACTGCGGTGGCAGCTGCCATGTGGCCCAGAAGTTGGAGAAAATGCTGCTGGGCAAGAAATCAGGAGACGAAATGACGAAGCTAGATCAGTAAGGGCCCTTACTCTTGACAAGGGAAGAAAGGCCTTTGCTTGACAGTGTCCAACTCCACCCCTATGAAGGTGAGGAGCTGCACTGGTTCTAGAACTGACTTTGGAAGACTGAGGAGGAATCTCAGGAAGTGAGCACTTGCTGGGTCACTTGTAGATTTGACTTGACTTAGTCTGAGACTGCCCACAATGAGCCAGTCATCAGATATGGGAAGATAGAGATGTTTGGCCTCCTTAAAAAGGCTACTATTACTGCTAGGCATTTTGTAAAGACCCTTGGTGCTGATGTTAGCCCAAAAGACATTGCCCTGAATTGATAATGGCCTGAGGGCAGTTCCAATCTGAGATACTTTCTGTGGAAGCACCTGATGGGGATGTGAAAGTAGGCATCCTTGAGGTCCAGGGAAGCTAAACAATCCCCTGGCCTTAGAGAGGGAAGAATTATTCCCAGAGTCACCATTTTGAACTTTGGCTTTAGTGGATGCTTGTTTAAGTATCTTAGGTCTAGGATGCTGCCACTCCCTGTCTTTTTGGGTAAGGAAGTATCTGGAGTACAGACCTTGCCTCTGAGGGATGTAGGAACCCTCTCTATAGCTCCGAGCAACAGAGAGAAACCTCTGCCTCTAGGGCAACGGTTTCCGTAGATGTTTGCAGGGGAAAGACCTGACCTCAGCTTTGGAAATTTCTTTAAATTGAGGGCCAGTCCTGACTTACTACCTCCAGGACCCACTTGTCTGAGGTAACAGACTTACAGGCCTGGAAGTAGTCAGCCACCCTGCTTCCTACAGGGATTGGGGAGTCGACCCAGGCTGACACCTCAGGGTGTCTGCTTGGCAGGAGCCTTAGGCTGAGAGGTGGATGCAGCCCTGCTCATCCCCCTTCTGCCTCTCCCTCTAAAGAACCCCCTGTGGGAAAAAGAAGAGGAGGCCTGTGCCTGGTAGAAAGGCCTGTGTAAAGGCCTGCCCCTGCCCCTAGCCTGCTGCTTCTGAGGAGTTGACTGCCTTTCCTTGGCTTGTGCACTCCTATAGGTGGTCCTGTACTCATCCATCTTTTTCATGTAGTTCTCTGTCTGCTCCCCAAACAGAGAATTACCTTCAACAGGGAAATCCATAGCTTTAGCCTGGGTATCCTGCGAGAGACTAGTACATCTGAGCCAAGCCATCCTCCGAAGAGCCACCGATCTAACCATGACTCATGATGAAACACCATTGGAGTCCACAGCAGCAGCATGAAACTGAACCTTAGATGTCTCTATCCCATCAGCAGCCACCTCCTCCAGCTCCTTGGCTAGCTGAGGGACGCCTGCTTAGCCAGATCCAAAACAGACTCCCACCTGACTTCTGGTATTTAGCTGCATAGTAATGTAATTAGCCTGTCTAAGTCCCAGAGACGATGCCAAGTACTGCTCCTTAGCCATGGGATCTATCTTCCGGAGTCCTTATCTGGGGGTGTGAAGCCAAGGGTATGCTAGCCTTGTCACAGGCTGCAGCCTGCACTACCCCAACATGGCTGCAATGCTGGTACAGGAACTCCGTAGCTGAGCCTGACCGCATATCTCCTGTCCATTCGTTTGTCCACTGGAGGCAATAAATTTGGAGTTTTTAGAAGCTTGTGAGTCTGTTTCTCAAAAGATTTGTGTAGGGGGATAGACAGTCTCTTGGACTCTGGGATGTCCATCATGTCTACAAAATCAGACTCCTCTTGCTCCTCCACAGGGAGCTGGAGGGTATCAGCCACTTTCCTGTAAAACATAAAGTGGCAAGAGGACTCAGAAAGCCTGGGAGGGGAAACTCCTGAAGGTCTGTCTGGGGAGACGTCCGGTTCAATGGGCTCATCCAGACCTTCCCCACCGTCCTCATCCTCATCAAACTCTTCTTCCCCCTCCCATTCCAGCTCATAATATTCTTCCAAAGAATAATCGAAACCGGGGAAACTGACCAAACCAAGTGCCTACCGAGAGGTGCCGGATTAGTTGGAACCAAATGGAGTGATTCCACAATACTAATCGCCTGGCAATTTCCTCGGGCGGTTGGATGGTGGGAATCTGAATACTAACCAGCTGACTTTTCCTGCTTCTTCTTTTTGCAGGAACCGACCCTCAGGGTCGGCTCTCCTCTTACCAGAGGAAATCTAGCCCTGGTCAGAGGGCACTGCCTCAGGTTTGGTCGGAACCGAACCGGCTGGCATCCAGATCAGCGGACTTCTAAGTTCTTCTTTCTCCCTAAGCCTGCCCAACCTTTTCTAGGGTAGCCTTAGGAAAATATTTTGCTATTTGGCAGTCTGAATTGAGGTGGTCAAACGCCAGACAATAAACACACATGCAAAGGCCTCCCACACACACACACACATACAGTGTTGAAACCAGTGGGCCTGCTTTTTTTTCTGGGTTTCTTGGACACGGACACAGTAAACAGAAAACTTACCCTTTACACAGCTTCAGGCCAGGTAAGACAGACTTATCAGTTCCTAACCGTGTCACGGGTATTAGAAAAAAAATGTTAAAAGACTTTTTTTTTTTTTTTTGGAACCGATAAGCACCAGAATCACCACAGAAATCCAAAGAGTGATCGGTTCAGCCGAACCGACCATAACAATTTTATGTTTTACAATTTCCACAAACTTTACCACAGTCCACTACCTCTACTACTTACTGTACCACAGACAGGGATCTGTACCGAGGAAAAAGTATAACACTTTCGGACTAAACTGATGATTTTCACTAACACGAACCGAAGCGAAGGAGAAACTCTGGAGCGAATAAATTAAAGTTAGGGCGGAGTAAAGAATCTGATGTATACACTTGAAAGTAGCAGACAGAGTTTTGAACCGGCACGAGCTCAACGGTCTATGCTCTTAGCATAGAGTTAACTCTTTAATCTCCGGAGTAGTTCAAGTGCTGGGGCTAACTACATATTGTCAGAATACAGCAAGACTTCATGTTGTTTGAAGTAGGTAGGTAGCACTAGAGGCTGACGCAGATGGAACTCCAACACCATTTTTGATAGGAACTTAGGGTGCATGCAGAGAACTACCTTGTCCTTGCGGAAAACAGTATATGGAGGATCAGTGACCAAAGCATGGATTTCAGACAATCTGTGAGCAGAAGTGATGGCCACAAGAAATGTTGCTTTCCAAGTTAAATATTTCAGATCACAGTGAGCAAGGAGTTCAAAGGGCTTGTGGGTGAGCATATCCAGCACAAGTTTGATATCCCAAGCATTGACAGGATTTCTTATGGGAGTCCTTGTGTGGAAGATGTCCTTAAGGAACCCCTTGAACAGTGGCAGCTATGCCAGGTAGAGGGTATCAATTGGCTTGTGGTATGCAGAAATAGCACATAAGTGGACCTGAATCATGGAATACTGAAGACCAGCATCAGAAAGGTCCAGCAAGTACCCCAGAACCTTGTTAGCTGGATACCCAAAAGGGTCCATGTGGGTTTTGGAGCACCAGATGGAAAACCTTTTCCATTTAGCTGTGTAAGTCTTCCTAGTAGAAGGTTTAAATGCAGCAAAAGTATTTTGGACACCCTCTGAGATAACTTGTACATTTTCAATTCTGTGTGTTCAGGAACCAGAGCTTAAGGTGAAGGGAAGACAGGTCAGGATGGACCAGATGACCCTCAGTCCCTAAGTCTATTCTGCATGAAAGAATCCTGATTCTTGCATAGGGAGAGGCATCACCAGTAGAAAACAAGAAGTTGTTATCCCTCTGTACAGACAGCTGGTGAGACCCCATCTGGAGTACTGTGTGCAGTTCTGGAGACCCAATCTCCGCAAGAACATAGACCACATGGAAGATGTCCAGAGGAGGGAAACTAAAATGGTGCAGGGTCTGCACCAGAAGACATATGAAGAGAGACTAAAGGAGCTTAATATGTATAGCCTCGAGGAAAGGAGGGAGAGGGGGGGACATGATAGAAACTTTCAAGTACCTCAAGAGTATCAACAAAGTCCAAGAGGGTAGCATCTTTCAAAAAAAGAGGTGTGCAAGAACAAGGGGGCACAATTTGAAGATAGAGGGAGGGCGGCTCAGAGGTAATGTAAGGAAGTATTTTTTCACAGAGAGGGTTGTGGATGCCTGGAACGGCATTCCGGAGGAGGTTGTGGAGTCAAAAACAGTGGTTGAATTCAAGCATGCATGGGACAGTCATAAGGCAATTCTAGGGGGTTGGGGTAGAAAGAAGTAGGCTGCTGGTTAACTAGGATCTGCAGCTTATCCATTAGGTAGGAAAATGGGCAGACTGGATGGGCCAAGCAGTCCTTATCTGCCATCAAATTCTATGTTTCAATTCTATGTTGACAGACAGTCAGGTCAACAGAGGAAACCACATCTGCTAAGGCCAAAGGTAGCGATCAGTGTCATCTTGTCTTTGTGTGCTTTCAGCCTGGGCAATACCATCTGCAAGAGAGATTAGAGAAAATGTATACAGAAGTACATTTTGTCATTGTAGTCTGAATGCATCCTGAGAAAAAGGCAATGTGCTGGATTTCTGGAGCAGAATAAAGGCAGTTTGGCATGGAGAGGGATGCAAAAGATCCACGCCTGTGGTGTCCCCACTCATAAAACAGCGATCTCATGATGTGCGGAGCTAGTGACCACTCGTAAGGATAGGTCTCTGTTAGCCTGAGCTCATCTGCCAGAGTATTCTGGACTCCTGGCAGATAAATAGCTTGGAGCAAGATTCCCTATTCCAGCCACCATTCCCACACTCTCATCGCCTTCCTGCAGAGAGGATAAGAGTGTGCTTCTCCTTGTTTGTTGATGTAGTACAGCACAGACTTCTTGTCTGTCTGGTGGCTGACAAGGCCCACTAGGGCTCGCAGACGAAACAAAGCAGTCTGCATCTCCAACACATTGATGTGAAGATGAGACTCTGATGGATCCCAGACAATTTGTGTTTAAAGGCCCTGATGGTGGGCTCCCATCCCAACAGACAGGCATCCACGGTAAGAGTCACCTGAGGCTCTGGCTGGGAGAAAGGAAAGCCCTGGAGGTATTGTCTTCCACTGACCACGTGAGAGACCAAACCAAGACCTTAGTCATCTGAATGGGCTAGGTCTGAGAATGTCATGCTTGTGAACACTGTACACTCAGCATCCACGGAGTCGGTCTCATAGTAACCATGTCAGGTGCACTGTGAACACTGATGAGGCTATCAGACCCAGCATGTGTTCTATTGAGTAGGTTTTAACAGATTTGCACTCCCTTATGCAACATGCCACCTGCAGGATAGCCTGCAATCTGCTCTCTGGAAGGAGCCAGGGCATTGGTCTTATCCAGAAGAGCCCTTATGAACAGCTGCTGTGAGGGTTGGACCTGAGACTTTCTAGATTCAGCCAAACCCCATGGAGGTATGGAACTGAGAGGCCATGGCCACTGCCTATTCCATCTCCTGCCTAGATGGATTGGCCATCAGCCAACAGTCCAGGTAAGGGCAAACGTGGAACCACAGTTTTCTCAGATGCACTGTGAGCACCGCTAAGCACTTTGTAAAGACCTGAGGTGCACAGGAGAATAATGCTGCCCCAGCACAACTAATCAAAGGTATCAGTGGAGACTGGTGTTCGCTGTATGTGTTGGTATGCATTCTGCACATCCAGGAAAGCTAACCAATCTTGAGGTTTCAGAAAGAAAGCAGAGACTCCCAGAGAAATCATTTCAAATTTTTCTTGATTCATGAACTTGTTCAGGTTTCTGATGTTGAAGAATGGGGCACATTTCTGATTTCTTTGGTACTAGGAAGTAGAGGAAGTAGAACCGTGTTTCATTCTGACTCTGGCTACTTCCACTGCTCTGTTCCTCTGAAGGCTTGCAATCTTCAGCACCAGAAGCTCTGACATATGGGCTGATAAGTTGGGCTGCTTTCTGGGAGGACAGTCCTGAGGGATTCTTCTGAAGTCCAGGAGTATCCCTCCCAGATGATCCTGAGGACCAACTTGTCCATCACAATGGACCCTCACTGAAAGTAAAACTGTGTCAAGCACTCTCCCACTGGGACATAGAGGTCTGCCTCAGGCAGATGAGGTAGAACCAGGTGGAAGCTTCAGAAAGCTACACTGGGTTGCTTTTGACATTAACACCTTCAGTTGTGCCTTCTTGTGAGGCTTGGGAATGTAACATTTGTTTTGGACTCCATTGCCTTTCCTGCAGAAAGACTGCCACTTCTCAAAGAAACCACGTCCTTTCCCCCTCTGAAGGTTAGCAGGAACTGGCCTGGAAGTCTTAAGGGTTCTTCTAGTTTTCTGAGACACTTCAAGAGACTTCTCTACCTGCTATCCAAACAGGTAAGGACCATCAAAGGAAACATTCATAACCTGTTGCTGGACATCCTAAAAAACACAAAAAAACAATGGTATCTAGTCAGGAATGCCTTCTGATACAGATACCTACAATAGCGGAGTGGGAGGCACTGTCAAAGGCACCCATAGTGTTGAAAGTGGCCAATGGCCAAAGTTTAGTGACCAGTGGCCAAGGTTTTAGTAACATAGAAACATAGACTTTGACGGCAGATAAGGACCGCTTGGCCCATCTAGTCTGCCCATTTCCCTACCTACAGGATAGGCCGCAGATCCTAGTTAACCAACAGCCTATTTCTTCTACCCCCTCAAGAATAGCCTTATGTCTGTCCCATGCATTCTTGAATTCTCCCACAGTTTTAGACCCTCACCTCCTCAGGAAGGCTGTTCCATGCATCCACTACCATCTCTGTGAAATAATACTTCCTCACATTGCCCCTGAACCGCCCTCCTTCTGTCTTTAAATTGTGTCCCCTTGTTCTTGCAAGTCTCTTTTTCTGAAAGATACTACCCTCTTGGACTTTGTTGATTCCACTGAAGTACTTAAAAGTTTCTATCATGTCCCCCCTCTCCCTTCTTTCCTCAAGGGTATACATATTAAGCTCCTTTAGTCTCTCCTCATATGGCTTCTCTTGCAGACCCTGCACCATTTTAGTTGCCCTCCTCTGGACTACCTCTATCCTGTCTATGTCCTTGCGGAGGTGGGGTCTCCAAAACTGGACACAGTACTCCAGATGGGGTCTTACCAACTGTCTGTACAGAGGGATAACAACTTCCTGTTTTCTGCTGCTGATGCTCTCCCTATACATCCCAGTATACCCCCAGCCCTCCTACTGCCTTCTCACATTGCTTGCTAACCTTAAGGTCATCTTGATATGATTACCCCAGGTCCCTTTCCTTTTTGTTGTTGTTACTACCTCCCCACCCATTGTGTATTCTTCCCTGGGTTCTTGTTTCCCAGGTGCATTATTTTCACTTCTTTGCATTGAACTAGCTGCCATACTTCTGACCATTCCTCCAACCTTGCCAAGTCTCTTTTCATCCTTTCCACGCCTCCTTGTATATCAACCCTGTTGCAGATCTTTGTGTCATCTGCAAAAGGCATACTTTTTCCTTCCAGTCCCTCTGCAATGTCACTGATGAAGACATTAAAAGGACTGGACCCAATACTGAACCCTGCGGTACCCCACTAGTAACCCTCTCTTCTACAGAGTGGACTCCATTTACAATTACCTTCTGTGTCCTGTTGTGCAGCCAATGTTTTACCCAGGCTACTACCCTGGGACCCACTCCCAGGCTGGTTAATTTGACTATTAATCTTTTGTGTGGGACTGTGTCAAATGCCTTGCTAAAGTCTAGGTAGGCCATGTCCACAGCCCCTCCCTGGTCTACTACTTTGGTCACCCAGTCAAAGAAATCTATTAGATTCATCTGACATGATCTTCCCACTGTGAACCCATGCTGCCTTGGGTCCTGTGCACCACTGGCCTCTAGGTACTCAACAATTCTTTCCTTCAGAAGTGACTCCATCACTTTCCCTACCACAGAGGTCAGCCTGACAGGTCTGTAGTTTCCTGCCTCTGTCTTGGTCCCACTTTTGTGAAAGGAATCACATCCGCCTTCCTCCAGTCCTCGGTACCACACCATCCTCCCATGATTTATTAAAAGAGTAGCCAGTGGTTTCACTAGTTCCTCCTTAATTCTTTTTAGAATTCTGGGTGAATTCCATCAGGACCCATTGCTTTGTCCACCTTCAGTTTTAGGAGTTCTTGTAGAACACTTTCTTCTGTGAAAAGACTGGGATCGACCCCCCAATCAAGAGTGCTTCTGTTAATTGGATTAGGCACCTCCCCCTCCTCTTTTGTGAATACTGAGCAGAAATATTCGTTCAGTATCCCTGCTTTTTCACTGTCCCCCTCTGCCCACCCACCGTTCATTCTATTCAGCCTCACTGTCCCTCCCTTTCTCTTTCTACACTCGCTGATGTACCTATGAAAGGTTTTATCCCCCTTCTTAACTGAATTGGCTATCTTTTCCTCAGTTTGGGCCTTTGCTATTCTGACTTCCTCCTGCTTCCTTCTGCCTTAACTAGTACAGCTCTCTGTCCTGCTCCTTCTGTGTTTCCTTATACTTCTGGAATGCTATCTTTTCTCCTGACTTTCACAGCCACCTCTTTGAGAACCATAGTGGCTTTTCTTTTCATTTCATTTGTTTATTTGCTTCACACAAAGGCTTGTTGCCTCTGTGATGGCAGTTTTGATGATTCCCCATTGTTGTTCCACACCTCCTTCTAGCCTGTTTGCTAGTGCTTTTCTGAGGCACTCTCCCATCTTGCCAAAGTCAGCCCTCCTAAAGTCCAGTACCCTCACTTTTGTATGGCTTGACTTGTAGCTGAGTTTACGTGAACCACACTGTTTGATGTCTTGTCCCCAGATGGCAACCCACTTCTAGATCTGAGATCCTCTCACTGCCCCTGTTTGAGAGTAATGAGGTTCAAGACTGTTCCTCACGAGTGGGTTCGAAACCAGCTGTCTAAGGCCTGCCACCTGTAGGGCATCAAGAATGGCCTGCTCTTGGATGTGGCTGCAGAAAATGTGCTCCAGTTAACATCTGGCATATTCAGGTCTCCATCAACAGTATCTCCTTTCTCTGCCATTCTAAGAATGCCTTCTATCATATCCTTGTCCATTCCCTCCCCTGACATGGGGGTCTGTACACAACCCCTGTGCAGATTGTGGTGCCCTCTCCAGTCTCTAAGGTGACCCACAGTGCCTCCTCTCCTCCCTGTTTACTCTTTTGTTCAGTTGCTTTTATCCCTTCCTTTACATAGAGAGCTACTCCTCCCCCTCTTCTCCCCTGCCTATCTCTCCTGTAGGTTATGTACCCTGGTATGTTAACATCCCAGTCATGCTTCTCTGTGTACCATGTTTCTGTGACTGCTACGATATCCAGGCATCCCTCTTCCATCAAGGCCACCAGCACAGGGAGCTTGTTACCCAGACTATGGGCATTGGTACTCATTTACCTCCATTTCCTGATGGCCTTACTCCCTTTTGCCCCATACCTGTCCTTCTTGCCTTTGTCATTTTCTCCATTTACCCCTGCCTTCTCCTATCGATACCTCTGTTGTTGGTGTTGCGCGCCACTACCATGATTATTTGGGGGCTAGGATTTTCCTGCTCCTTTCCAGTGCCTCCCCTTGGCTAGTTTAAAAGCTTGCCAATGAAGCATTTAAACCTATCACCTAGGATCCTGGTTCCCTCCCGGACAGATGCAGCCCATCATACCAGTATAGGCTTGCATCACTCCAGGTGAACCCCAGTCCCAATGAAGCCAAATCCTGAGCTCCAAACCAGTTTTTCAACCACTGATTGAATCCCATGGTCAGAACACCTAGCCTCTCCTATGCCATAGATGGGCAGCACTCCAAGAAGGTTACCGTGCATGCTACTTGACTAAGGCCCCTCCCCAATTCTACAAACTCTTCCTGCACTTCTCTAATCCCTTTCTTAGCCAGGTCATTTGTCCCTAGGTGGACAATGACATCCAGCTCCCTCCCCTGTGCAGCTGCTCTGGCAATCCTGAGGATTCGCTCCCTGTCCCTCCAAGCCATGGCACCAGGCAGGCACCTTACCTCCCTCTCCCCTTCCTCCCCCAGTTCTACTTTCCTGACAATGGAGTCTCCCACCAGGAGTTGTTTCCTTCCCCTGCAGGGTCCCCTGCCACCCTCCTGTGGGTCTCCTTTGTGGAGGTTCCCAGCATCCTCCTTGGTCTCCACTGCGGGTGCCTCCATAGAGGAACCACACTTTTCCAGAATGGCATAGGAATTGTGGAGAGGTACAACTGGAGGGATGCACCTCTGTTCCACCACCCTCACCTCCTGAGCCCACTGTGGTCCAACCGCCTCTTTCTTGGCAACCTCTGAGGCAACGGCAGTGGCACTGGTGGTCCTGGATGAAGAGGAGGTCCCACAAATCCTGGCCAACTCAGCCTGAGATGAGCAACCTCCTCCTCAGCCCAGAGAGGTGCCTGCAGATGTGACAACACCGAATCCTCCAGAACGCCTCCGGAAGACTGCTGCTCACAGCCACTGCACTGCACCACTCAATCATGTCTTATTTCTGACCCTTTAACTGTTTGCAATCCTTACTCTTTCCTTTGTTTTTTTTCTCTCTCCTTATTTCTGCCTGTGTGCCTTTAAGCTCCTGATTGTCCTGTTCTGAGGCAAGAATATCCTATATTTCTCAGTAGACCATTTACTTGCTCAGAGGCAGACCTCCAGCAATAAGAGGGGCCAGAGAGCTACTCTTGCCCTTCTAGGATGGTGGGTCTTTAGGTTCTCGCGATCACTCACTTCCTGCTCCCAAACAGGAAGTTCCTGTTGTCAGTCAAATCCTGTGCCTATAAAAATAGAACTAGCTTTGGGTGGGGGTGGAGGGAGGGAAAGAGGGCAATATAGTCCCAGCAGAGAAGTTCAGTCACACAGCAGTCCTTTCTCCTGGTGTCTTCTGCCAAGCTTAATAGTAATCTTTCTAAGGCAGTCTTTAAAATGTAGTTTCCTCTAGCTAAGCCACTCCCCTACTTACTAGATCTTTCTACAAGTAATTTAAACCTCACAGCTATTAAGTCCTTTCAATCATCAGAGATTTACACCTAGATAACTGTTCAGATACCCATTCAGTTCAGTTAATCCAGACAAACACACACTTTTTTGTTGTTTTGTTTGTTAGTTTTTTTTTACCCTAAATTAAAGGTCCAAGTACAAAAGTTCTTCTTCTTTAGTCCCAGCAGAGAAGTCCAGTCACACAGCAGTCCTTTCTCCTGGTGTCTTCTGCCAAGCTATTAGCAGAATCTTTCTAAGGCAGCCTTTAAATGTAGCTTCCTTCTAGCTAAGCCACTCCCCCTACTTACTAGATCTTTCTACAAGTAATTTAAACCTCACAGCTATTAAGTCCTTTCAATCACCTGAGATTTACACCTAGATAACTGTTCAGATACCCATTCAGTTCAGTTAACCCAAACACACACTTTTTTTGTTGTTTTGTTTGTTAGTTTTTTTAACCTAAATTAAAGGTCCAAGTACAAAAGTTCTTCTTCTTTAGTCCCAGCAGAGAAGTCCAGTCACACAGTAGTCCTTTCTCCTGGTGTCTTCTGCCAAGCTATTACAGTAACAAAACTTTTATCAACAATATATAGTTGGCTAACCAAAAGGTTGAGGAGATAGAAAGGTGTAAAGTGGCTAGTGTAGATTGCTAAAGGGCTAGTAAAAGGTGAAGATGGCTAGTAGATGACTAAATGATGCCAACATTTGAATTGATATATCTAGTAGCAATGGTTGCAAGTGGCTAAGTAAATGAATGATACCACCATGTCCGTTAATAAGATTTTAAAAGGTTAATGGCTGAAATGAAGAAAATGAAATAATTGTAAGTACAAAGCAAGGTCTAACTTGAATTGCCTATATTCAGCAGTTTTTTAAACGGTTACGGCTAAGATAAGAATGCAGCTGCTAGTAACCACAGCTGGTCTTAATGATTAAGTTCCCCAATTTGGCCACTGTCTGTTTTTTTTATCTGTAAACACAGTATTTTTAAAACAGTCACATCCCCTTGCATGTTTTCTATATCCTGAAGTAAGTATTTTTGATAAATAAAAAAACTCTGATTACTTGTTTTTCCATTTAAGAATGACCGTATGTCTCTGGCAAAGTGTCAAAAGTATCTTATGACACGAGGTATCTTATGGCCAATGTATTTTTGAACCCAAGTCTTATGACTTGTTGAATGACATATTGTCTGTGTTTAAAACTGCTGAGGTAGTTTTTGGGAAATTCCAGCCTTGCATTTTTTTCTAAGCTTGCTACACATAAATATGGGACCTATGGTTATGTCCAACGTCCCTTCTGAGAAGACACAGTCTAGGACAATCTGCAGAATGAGACTATCCAGATTGCTCGGGAGAGC
Organism: Neoceratodus forsteri; assembly: GCA_016271365.2. Taxonomy (NCBI): domain Eukaryota; kingdom Metazoa; phylum Chordata; order Ceratodontiformes; family Ceratodontidae; genus Neoceratodus; species Neoceratodus forsteri. The sequence continues at coordinate 50,012,625 of JADMNL010000026.1, forward strand.
CAGAGATATATGGTTTCATGCGTCTCTGAAATGCTGTAGCCCTGTAATGCAAATATTACTAGCTGTCTAGATTGCATGTTAGAAACACCTCAGTGGACTGTTCCATTCGCTATAAGATTAAACTGTATCAGGTACACTTGGGTAGTAGCAGGCTACCTGAGACTATCTCAATAAATTACAACTAATTTGGCAAAGAAATAGTGTGTTGGCTTTACTGAATTACTGAGAATTACCAACCAGGAACCTGTATAAACTCTATAATTAGATCCAGTTTAACAACAGCAGCTTTGAGCTGATGACTGTTAATCGCAATTCCATGTGTGTCAGTCTAAAGAATCTTTTGTTTAGTTTCAGAATCTGTCAGGGACTCTACCAGAGACTTAAGTGTGCTCCAAAGGATATAATCATATTTAGAAAAAGGCCCTTGGTAGCTAGCAATCTGCATGCTAAGGGTAGCTGCTGTGGAAGTCCACGTGCCCAGAGTGTTAATCTTGTGTGACTCCTTGTTAACAGGGTGTGCAGTGAGAATAACAATGGCATCAGCTATAGGTTGAGAAACATACACTGGTCTGTCTTTAGGGAAGTGTATTTCTGGTCTACCTGCTCACAGACAGAAGGGATAGAGGCAGGTCCATTCCAGACCACAGCAGGCAAGGTTTCAAATGACAGTGGAAAAAGAAGGAACTAAACTGACCAGCATGGTAGAAATGTTTAACCACTGCAGACAGAGACATTTACCTCGGTCAGTGGCACAAGGCTCAAAATCAAGTGCAGAATGCATATTCTGAGCAAAGCCTAGAAAGTTAGATCCTCCTGTGGAACAGAAGAAGGGATGGGTCCAAAGAGTCCAGACTAAAGAAAAGTCTCCACTGCTGCCCTCAGAAAGGAAGAGGTCAGAGTTAGACTCATCCCCCTCCCCATCCTCTCTGGAGGGAGGGAGGGCCATAAGGGGAATGGACCATAGGCCATCCTGTCCAGAACATGGCCTTGGCAACACTGGCAACATCAGCCCCAAGGGATGAGGGGCCAGTGCAGGAGGTGGTGCTGCAACTAGAACTAAGTCCAGTACTGGGGAGATCCTTAGAACCAGGGGTGGCACCAAAACTGGCACCAGGCCCAGAAAGGCCTAAACCCAGCACTGACACTGGCGCCAACCCCATCACCACTGACCCAGCCAGTACTGATGCTGGTCAAGTCACAGTGACATTGAATGGGATGTGGACAGTGGAGCAGGAGTCGGCAGTGTGGTCACTGTCAAAGGCTCAGGAGCTGTTGCCAGAGCCAAATGCTCTACCCGGCTTGAGGGCCCCACCTGTGACTCCAGTTCCACCAACCCCAAAGGACCAGGGACCTGCTCTGCTGGCAGAGGCAAACGAGCCAGATGCTGTATTCGCTGCTTTTTAAGAGCTGCCCAATGATGGAACTGCCCACTGGAGTCCACACTTACAGAGAGAAGCTCCATGCCCAAGGCCTCAACCTCCTAGTACTAGGGGGCCACTGATGATGCCAACGGCACCAATTAGGGCCTCTGGCTCAGGAAACCAAGGATCCTGTGGCACAGCTCACAAAGGGTGACCTTGAGTGGTACTGTTTCTTCACGTTCTGACAGGAAGAAAAACCTCAAGGCCGGGTAACGAGAGAACCTGACAGGGATCAGGAACGCACTCAGTGCTTCTGGAGGACTGTCTTTCCTCACAAGTACAGGAGAGCCAGTTGTCAGAACCATTTCCCAGACACGGCCCCGCTGCCGGAGCAGCTTGCCTGAGAAGGCTTATTACCATCGTCCTCCATGGCTGTTGACCGTTGACTCTTTAGGACTGTGAGACTGACAGAAATATTTTTATAAAATCACTAAACTGACACAAAAGTAATAGACTCTAGCCGTAAACACTAAAACTGAGAGAAATGACAGCTGTTGCCACATAGACATGAAGTACTGACTCAGGGTGGGTAAGTGACATTGCCATTGATGCGCACTTGACAGCGGGGAGAAAAGGAACTAAGGCAGTTAAGGGCTGGTGCCAAGGTAAGCCATGCAGCACAAGCCTATCTCATGGTGATGCTCATGTGTGTAGTTTACTTCAGCACCAACCCAACTTGAAAAGTTCTAGCTCCTGCAGGGTCCTAGTACTTCTGGTTAACATGCACTAGTGTGACTCAATGGTGAAAACTGAGTCCTGCAAGATCTAAGAAAAATAGCTGTTTGACAAGAATGGTTACACGGCAGCTTTCAGGCAGCAAGTATCCTTGCAACCAGGAAACTGTGACCCTTGAGAACCCAACAACTAGTCTGCCACTTAAATTTTTCTTTACCAAGGATTCTGAATCTGCAGCAATCAATCCTGTTTAATGGGTCAGTTTGTTGCAGGCAATTCTGACTTGCAAAACAAGTATTTCTGACCCAAACTACAACCTCAGTATGGCAGCTGCAGTCCTATGCATATGCTCTGTCGTGATGAAGATGGCCACCATGCTTGAAGGCGCATGTGAAGTCATTCGTAAGATGGGCGCTGCCTGAACTGCATGCAGGGCCATGAGAAAGATGGCAACCAGCTTCTCAAACATGCTGTTGGCCTCCTAATATGGCGCTGCAGCTGTCATGCGACTTCAGTGTAGGAAGCACCCAGCCACATTAGAGTTTGCACTGTCCTTCCCACTCAGCATATATTCTCAATGGCTGCACCACCAGAGACTTTTAATATAACATAAAGCCACACATAAACATATTACATTACTCCTACTGGCAGCAAAGAAAGCCATACCAAGCTTTGGCTCACCACTAAAGTCCCAACTTGAGAACCTGGAGGAACCTTACTGTGGAGGCATACGCCTTGAGAGACTCTCAGCTCAGATGCTTAACCATTCCAAGACTTTTGAACTTAAATGGCATAAGTGGATCATGTATCAATTGATAATTTCTCTGATTTGCACCATGAGGTCTAATTAGGGGGTATTGGGCATACAAAATAATCGTGCCTGGTCATCATCCAGTGTGAACTTCAGGAAAGGGAGGGCAGTCTACTGACATTTTCTAAAAGTGGTCTCTGTCTCCTCAGCCTCCCCAATGCTATCTGCCATAGTCCTTGTTCTTGAGATTTTCCTTGATTCTGGTTCTTTATTTTTACAAGTCTTTTCTTTCTTAACTTAACATTCTGTCTGCACTGTCTTTGCAGCAAGCTGTGATATAAAAGTATCACTTTAGCAGGAAGCTAATTTTAATGAGATTGTATGGCTAAATATTACAGGAAAGCACATCTGTACTCTCCAAACAGTTAATTTATTTTGTCTCATCCTCAGTAGACACTTTATGGTGCTAGACATCATAGGAAGAAAGGAAAAGTCTTCATGCTTCCTTATGTTAAAATGGCTGAGATTGGAGAGAAGCCATTTATAATTTTGACTAACATTGGTTGGTTTCATCATTTATATGAGGCCTACTGTCCCTGAAGGAAAATCCATATTCTTCAATGGACTAATCAGCCAAGACAGATATTGTAATTCTTCACAGCAGACAATGTCAGCAGCATGTGAAAATGTGTGTTATCTGTAACTTTAAGATTTTGCACTGTGATCTGTGAAGACATAGGGTATTCCTTCTCCCTAAATCAAAATATAAGCCCTGATCCCACCCGTGGGCAAAAGCACTGGTGCAGGAGAAACAGTATCACCAGACACAAAGAGTAGACTCTTACAGACCTACCAGGCACTGCAGTTCTGGGTTCCTCCTTCAAAGATAAATGGCAGTTCTTGCAAATTCCTTCAGAAAGCCTCTCTTCAGTTGCAAAACTTGTTTAATATGGTAAAAATCAAAATCAATTCAGAAATTGACAAAATTCACAGAAGTGGGGGAAAATTTCTACGTATTCTGTGTTCCTGTTCATGGCAGAAATGGTAATTCTCATATGCACTGTATATTGCTGGTATATTTGATGCAAAGACTCAAGTTATATAAGCTTGTATTTCACTTGTTTAAAATACAATAAAATATAAGTAAAAAAAAAAAGATTCCTTACTAGGCAGAGAGCTGTCTACTAGCTAGTGGCCAGACTGAAAAGACTGAGGCTGTATGGGTAAACAGGCGTGTCCTAACATGCTCAGACTTTTCAGTCTGTCACAAATGACAGAAGCAGACAGCCCATACCATTACTGCCTGCATACAAGAGCAGATACACAACTGTAACTAACTAATACTGAACATGTGTTTCTTTCTTTTCAACATGTCTTTATGCCCTTTCTAAAGTGTTATGTCCCCAAGTTGCTCCTGGAAACAAGCCTCGCTCAATGTGCCATTTTAAATAAATAAATCAATACAGTAATACATATCATGAAATATGCTACTGTATATAAAACTGAATTGAATTATATCTTACAAAGGTTACAATAAGTTTTTCATCACACGTGTATCATTTTTTCTACATACAGTACAATGTGATTTTATAATCAGCTATAAGCTAGAAACAGCAAATAAGCCATGAAATCTTTAAAAAAAGGTCATGGTACTAGAATTACATACGTTTCCTTCTCCAGGTGGACAGTGTATTTATTCCCATCTACTGGAATGACATATGACACATGTTCCTAAAGAAGTCAGAAGAGTAAAATTGAATGAGTGGAATCCAAATTTTGTGAGAATTCTTGTACGCCTAGAAAAGCAGTAACGAGGAATAAATTACACTGTAAATGACCAGGACTAAATCCTTGCAATTATTAAGTAGTGAATGTGTGTTAGTAGTTACGCTAGTTTTAGTCTGTCTACGGTCACATCAGTTTCACTCTTTTTACTCCCAAACTATCTAGAGTATATTGCTATTAGCATCTAATCCTAGTAAAGCCAACATTATTGTAAAATTATGTTGACATTGTGAAGATTAAACCATTTTATCTTTCTTATGTTCTATAAATATGAAGACTGCCTTCAAAGTGATAGCAGGAAACTGACACATGAGTGACAGCTTACATTTGGGCTCTTACATGAGACCTGTAGCTGGTTTAAATCATAAAGATGGGCTTGTCTCCACCACACAAGGGACCTAATGAAAGAAAAGCCCCCTGACATGGAATATTCACCACACCATGAATTGGCCATTTTAATTTTTTTGGTTATACATTTTCTATGCCTGTTCCTCGGCTGGGAGGAATGTACCTATGGTTCCCCCCATCCATCCTGCTATCTCCGCAGCTACAGCCCCCAACGCAGTCAGGAGCTCAGAGAGACCCCTATGTCCCACCCCTCCCTAGCCACATCGCAGTGGGTACATACCCCTCACACCGCGGAAGACCAGGGGGCAGGCACACACCAGGGGAGCTACTGTGGGTGCAACCGACGTGGCGGCCCCAGATCCAACTGTCACCACCCAAGGGGGACTGGCTTGATTTTTCCTGTGTGTTTTCTCCTCCACAGAGCAGGCAGGCATACAATGATGCCAAGGACTCTCCATGTGCGCACCTGCACCCAGCAAGTCTGGCATCAGCCTGCGTCGACCACCACAGAGGACCGCGGCTTTGCACCAGTGCCCAGCCACCACCAGAAGCCAGTACAACCAGGTCGATCCCTCCCACCCTCCCTGGAGAAGGAGAGCTGTCCTTAGGATGCTCGATCCTCCTCCTCCCCAGCTGACCCCCAGCACCTGAGGTCACTCCCGACCCTGGGTTGCTGGCATGGCATGAGGTGTGGCATCCAGCACCTCAACCCTCAGCACCACCAGGCCGGCTTCCTGAATTGGCAATTTTAACTGACTGGTATCTGGCCCATGTTATCTCTCACTTATGGAGAACCGACCACCATGAGGGTATGTCTGTGGCATATCATGGTCAACACTGTCAGTAAATACCTGGAGGAGGCAAACCCAGAGAAAGACTTGGAATAGAAGTCTCAGGCACAGATAGCTCAAGAGCTGAGTCAAGAGTAGTGATACTGTGTAGAATATCAATCACACGTTGCAGCAACTTTTGGCTTCAAAATAAAAAGCCAATAACCAAAACTGTCCAAAAGATTCTAGCCACACCACATTCATCACTTTATACCTTGTGCCCTGCTCCCTTCATCCATCAAATTGTACCTCAAAGAAGGGAAAAAGGAAAGTTACTTACCACAGTTCTTGATCTTCTAGAGTTAATTCTTTATAGAGCAGTGGTCTGTGCTCTTAGTGCCAGAGGCACCAGGGACCCTAAGAGAGTGCAGACATTTAGGACAGCTGGTGTAAACACTGGTGCCAACATGTGACCAAGTTACATGCCCATTCCACACAAAAGGCACCACCCGTCCCAACCACCTCAGATCATTTTTTTTGTCAAGGTGAGCGCATAAAGAAATAAGAATTTGTCAATGCCAAATGCATGCTTGCTTATATTTGCTGTATCGGGGTTTGGCTTTGATAGGGGAACTGCCATGATTAGGAAGTGAAGAGGGTCACACATAGCGTTGTCATTTTTGTAGAATGTGACCTTGAATTTTCAAAATACTAGGTGTTTTTCTTTTTTTTGCCCCAGCATATAAATATGACAGGTACCATTTATGAAATGACCATGAAAACAGGTTTTGAGAGGGGGATTTGATAATGACACCTGTCATGTTCATTCAATGGGGGTAAGAAATATCAGTATGTCAAAAAAAGTGGGTTCAAAAGTAAAAATATTGCAAAGTTATGTGTATGCATTGAAAAATGTCAGTGTTTGTTCATAACTTTGTCTTCTGTTTTTCAATTTTGACCTCAAATGATCAACACAGTCTTTTTATTACACCACCTTATGAACATGACAGGTCTCATTTATGAAATTCTGTCAAAAGTGTCATTTTGAGGCACAAGTGTGAAAAGACGTTTTGGGCAGGATTTGAAAAATGAAATGTATTGTAGCATGTTCATGACAAGGAATATAACAAGCATTTGTCAATGCCGAATGTTTGCTTGCTGGCATTGGCATTCGTAATGTAGGAGTTACAGAGCTGCATAATAGGAATGGTAATGAAGTATTGAACTGAAGCCAACCCCGCCACCACCCTGCAGAGACTGACAGGCATTGGGATGTGCCTTTGGGTCGTCAGGCAAAAAGGCCACACCATTTCACCACACCCTACCCTGCAGACACCGACAAGTGTCACGATGTGCCTTGTGGTCTTTGGCCCTTATGCTCACCTCACTCCATCAGGAAATATGGTGAGATGGGCGCTGTATAGGAGAATGGAGTAAACTTTGGGGCTGAAGAGTCCAAGGCACACCTCGATGTCTCTCACTGGCTGCGGGGTGTGGAATTGTATGAGCACTGCAGGTGAGAATCCCAAGTCACACCCCTGATGCCTGTCAATCTCTACATGGTAGTGGCGTTATGGTCGAAACCCAAACATCTCAGGCGTGACGTTGGCATTTTACTCCAAATTTTCAACACAGGATTTTTGTGACCCCACCTTACGAACAGTGGCAATATCAGTTTGTTACTAAAGCTGATTTTGCACAGTGACTATGCTATTTGGCACCACAGGTGCGAAACACATTTTGAACAGGATGTGAAAATGACAGCTGTACTGTTCATGGGGAGGTGGAAAAATGGCAATGTAGAAAATCTGCAGTGACAATATTAAAAAATGGTGAAGTCACGAGCGTGTAGGAACTACAATAATAATGCTCAACAACCTCAATAAAAAAAGGACTGATTCTTGCGGAACCTATTTCAGGTTCTGGAATGAGAGAAAAGTTAGGGATTGTAAACATCCCTTAAAAGAAACAAAATTACTACAGTAATTAGTTTGTTTCTTCTAACTCCAGAATTCACTCACTTAAATGTTTAGACTTAATGCAGACTCAGTAGCAGTACCTTGGAAGGCTGGGTCTGGAATGAACAGTAGTTAGGAAAGGATCTACGATGACGCTTTGACAATTTCTTGTCGACGTGATGTTTCCCTGACACCATTACATTAACTGCAACTGCGGTTGGGATGCTGGCACTGCACCCCCCCAAACATTCTCAACTCTGAGACAGAGCTGAGTCAGGCATGGTGTGCAGGACTATGAGGAAGGGTGCCGGGGTCCCAGGTGGACTTTACAGCAACATACCGATGTTGTCAGTATCGACCATGTCACTGTAAAGCTTTCAATGTAGCGACGGTATACCATTAGGGAAAAAGGTTCTGTAAGACAGCAGTTCTAAACCTGCATCCCTTCTGGACTGTCCATCTGAAACATAGTGCTTTATGAAGGTGTGTACAGTTTTCCAGGTAGCTGCTTTGCAAATGTCTAACAATGGGATGCCCTGGAGGGTGCCACAGAGGCAGATGTATATCTTGTGGAGTGTACCCTTAAGCCTTCTGGTGGCATTTTTCCAGCTCTTTCATAGCAGAATTGAATGCAACAGACTATCCAGTGAGAGACAGACACTCTTTCTAGCTGGTTTGCCTTTGCCAACCTTACCATAATAACATACAGCCAGATACTCTGGGACCTGCCCACGTTTGTCTGACCCATGTCGATAGTCAGGATTCACTTTAGATCCAGGCTATGCAACTTTGCCTCACCTAGACTGAAATGATCTGGAAACAGTACAGGAAGGGTCACTGACTGATTCAGGTGGAATTCAGCTACTGCCTTAGGTAGGAATTTTCTGTTGGTTCTATGAACTACCTTATCCCTATGAGGGATTATGTAATTTGGCCCTCTGCAGAACACTTGCAACTCACTTACCCTCCTATCATCCTATTAGAGATGATTGTGACCAGGAATATGGGTTTCCATGTAGCATACTTCAGGTCAGCCGATTCCATAGGCTCGAAGGGGGCCACCATAAGCTGGGCAAGGCCTATACTGCAGTCCTACGGTTGGAGAGGGTCCCTCACTGGTGGGTCTGAGGCCTTTAAAAAACTTTTGCTGATACTGCTGCTAGGTGCATCTTTAAAGTCGAAGACCGCAGACCTAATGACTGTAGGTATTCCAGGATTGAAGGCAACCCTGCCTTTATTGGGTTTATATTTCTGGGAACACACCAGTAAGAAAACCTTTTCCACTTTAAGCATTATGCTTTATTTCCTTAAAAACCCTAAGCACCTTCAAGACTTCCTCCGGGAGATCCAATCCAGAAAATTCTAACTCCTCAAGAATCGTGCTCTCAGGCAGGGCCCTGGTATTTGAAATGTTATTCTGCCCTGGGACAAAGTCAACAAATTGTGACTGAGTGGCAGGCTGATTAGATTCTTCCTTGACAGAACTAGGAGCACTGAGTACTACATCAGTCTGGTCCAGTCTGGAGCTATCAGGATCATTGTTGCAGGTTCCCTCCTGAGTTTCAGGAGTACTTTCTGAATGAATTGGAATGTGGGAAGACAAACAGACATGTCCCTTTCAAATCCACTACCAGGGCATCCTCTTGGATTGTCCCTCAGGCAGAGTGGTATGCAATAAAACTGTGGAACCTGATAGTTCTCTCAAGATTCAAACAGGTCTATATTGGGAGTACCACACCTTCTGAATACTGTGGCCAGAACCTGCTGGTTTAAGGCCCATTCGTGATTTCCCTGGCTGATTCTGCTTAGGGAATCTGCCAGGACATTGTCTTTGCCTGGCAGATACACTGCAGATATGTTTGCTTCTAAGGAATATGCCAGGTCCCAGATCCTCATTGCCTCTGTACACAGTTTTGAAGATCTTGTTTCTCCCTGCTCATTTATGTAGTACATGGTTGTGGTGTTGTCTGTCCTGATTTGGACAGACTGAGCCTGTAGCTGGAAAAAGAAAAGAGAAGCCCCATCATACTTAATTTCCTTTTCTGTTAGCTCCAACGTTGTCAATGGGAAAGTAGTTAGTACATATGGGTAATGTACTCCCCCACTGGGGATGTGGTATGGCTCCAAAACTGTGACCTCAGCACAGACCCCTGGGGACTATACATTCCAGTTGCATTCTACCTTAGTCCACTTCTGTCAATGCAGAAATCAATATACAACTATTAATGCCATGTCCGTAGTTGAACCCTTGCATAAACATGTACCAGAAAAATCAGAGATGAATGGAACATGCAGGCCTACCTGATATGAAGAACTGTTTCTTACATTCAAGATATCCGACTGCCACTTGTGTACTCCAACATTAGGGACCAGGTTCACTATCATGTCTCATGATCGTCCATTTCTGAAAGTTGTCTTAAACACAGAGAAAATGTTTTGTTAAAAAGGAAATAACTGAATTTACATGACTGGAGGAGACCCTGAAGCTTCCCCAGGGAAAGCTGAACCTTGTACATCTCACCTTTAAGTCTGTGGTTCATGACACAAACCATAAAGTATTGTACAGAAGCGTCCAAATACAGTGTTAAGCTGAAAATAACACGTAAAGAACAGTGTTGCGGGCATAACAGTGTGAAGAAAAATATCGGATGCGGCAGGACAGAGTGGGTCCAGAAATGACATTTCTGACTTTAACTTTCTGTCCCCTTATAAATTCACAACTCAGAGGATGGTTATATTTCTGTGGGTAGGGCGGAGGAAAGCAAAGCCCTCTGCATTACACCTGGCACACTAGTTGTTTGGTACCATCACTGTGATGGTACTGCTGTTTCTCCACGCTGTTCTGCTTCGTGCTGTTATTAAGGCACTAATAGCTCCAGATAAGAGTTTTTGGGATGAGTACTTGTACTCTTCATTTTGAAAGTGAGTGAGTAAAACCAAATTCTGATGTGTACAAATGTCTGGATGGAATAGAGTGAGGAGTAAATTTTTAAAAACAATGTCATTTTTTTTCTAAATAAGAACTGAATCTGATCAGGTGCCAACAATGCTGCAGATAATGTTGGCTGGTAGGACTAATTTACTCACCAGTTTTAAAATATAGTGAGTAAAACAAAATTTGGATGGGTGCAAGTGTTGAAAATCTGGGGAAAAAATGCTCCTTTTGAATCACCAGTTAAGTTATGAAGCACTATTCTTTGGAGTGTGGAGCATTTACAAATGCTCGGTGAGTATCGGTACTCATTAAAAAAACATTTCTGAAGAGTATTTCCTAAGATGAGGTGAGTAAAATAGGTCAGTACTCCCCTTAGCTGGAGCTCTGGGCGCCATTATCACCTAGTACCTCCAGATACAGCTGATGAATCCTAAAACATGAAAGAGCACTGTAAGTATCCTAAAATACAAAAAAACAATATACATCTACATAGATATAGCTATCTATATATTTATTTATCGGACAATATTCTCCAGAGGAGCAGACTGCTTCAGGGACAGGCCCCACTGACTACACGGGAGCTAACATAAAAGAAAATCACAGTAAATATGATGAAATTTCTGCTTTCTGTATTGCTCCATGTTGTCAATGGGGATTCGAAGGTAGTTTATTTTATTTATTTGATTAACTGGGTAAGTACACTGTTCCCAGGGGCAATTTTCAGATCGCCACTCCAGGCCATTTAGATGGCACACAGTATACGAAGTTCACATAATACAACAGAACAATGGCAGATCAAGTGGATACATATCTACAAGGTTTGTCACGAACATAGGATTAGTGGAAAATACATAGTAATAGAATACACAGTTTTACATGGGTTCTAAGAAAATTACTCACCATAGTAATGTTGTTTCTTCTAATGAGTCTTGCTGTATTCTGACTATATGCAGTTAGCTCCAGCATTTGAACCGACCCGGAGAGTAAAGGGTTAACTCTATGCAACAGCATAGAACGTTGAGCTCAAACTCGGTTTTCAAACCTCTGCCTGTGGGACTCTGAAGTGTAACCGTCAGATTCTTACGAGCACTAAACTAAACTAACTCAAAGGAGAAGTTGTTTTCAAAATGTTGTGCCAAATGGCAAAACAAAGCTTATGGGTCAGAAGACTCAAGTCGAGAACAATCAAAAAGAACACAACAGGTAGTGGTCTGCCAAGAAGTTTAATAACACACCAAAGAAACCCCCTAAGAGGTGGAGGCATGTCCAGTACACCTATGGGGTGCAGCACTGTGCCTGCTCCACCGCATCCCAAAACTACTAGGTTCCAGGAGGGACAGCAGGGAGGGAAGTCAGAATACAGCAAGACTCCATTAGAAGAAACAACATTACTATGGTATGTAATTTTTTCTTCAAACAACATGAAGTCTTGCTGTATTCTGACTATATGCAGACTACCAAGCAGTACCCCCTTGGAGGAGGGAGTTAGAGAACCTATTTTGGGAACAAGCTCTGCAGCACAGCCGTGCAAACCTAGCATCACTTGTGACAGAATGTCCAAAGAGTAATGCTTGGTGAAGGTGTGAAAAGATTTGCAGGTACCTGCCTTTACATATCTCCACTAACGTAGACATCTCTAGCTGCTGCAATAGAAGCAGCTGTACCTCTGGTAGAGTGAGCCCTCAGGCCTGAAGGAGGCCCTTCCCAAGTTTAGAATAGCAAAACTGAAGGCAAGAGACAATCCACCTGGCAATAGACCTCTTGGTAGGAGGCTTGCCCTTTCCCACCTCACCATATATGAGAAATAATTAAGAATAATCCCTCCTATGGGCTTTAGTATGCTCAATATAGTAACTGAGAGCCCTTTTCACATCTAGACTGTGTAGCCTCCTCTCGCCAGAGGAAGAATGATCAGTGAAAAAGACAGGCAGAGACATAGACTTGTTCAGATGAAGTCTGACACCACCTTGGGAAGGAATTTTCTATTGGTATGAAGGACCAACTTATCCTTATGAAAGGAAATGAAATCAGGTTCCATTGATAAGGCCCATAGTTCACTGATCCTCCTAGCTGAGGTAATGGCTATCAGAAATACAGTTTTCCAAGTCAAATACTTCAGCTCAGCTGAAGATAAAGGTTCAAAAGGGGGCTGCATCAGCAGTGCAATACAGATGTTCAGATCCCAAGAAGGAGTATGCTCCCAGAAGGGAGGACTGACATGAACCAAGTCTTTGAAGAACTTCCTGACAACTGAATGAGAAGCTAGGGAAGAGGCCTTACCAGCCAAAAGAAAAGCAGACACAGCTACCAAGTGTACTTTAAGAGTACAAGGCCAGAGGCCTAAACTGTTAAGAAGTACTAAATAGTCCAAAACAGTGGCAATGTCAGCCAGCTCTAGCTTAATATGCTTAATGGAACACCAAAAACCAAACCTCTTCCATTTGGAGTTGTATGTCTTCCTAGTGGCAGGTTTACTGCTACCTTTTAAAATTTCCAAGACTAATTGGGACAGATGCAAACTGGCATATTCTAGCTCTTCAAGAGCCAGGCCTTGAGCCTGAGAGTCTGAAGGTTGGGATACAGAATCCTCCCCTGAGAGAAGGTGAGGAGATTGTACTGCCTGGGAAGACACAAGGGCAGTGTAACTGACAGTGACAACAGAAGAGGATATCAAGGCTGTCTGGCCCAGTCTGGAGCCACCAGAAAAAAAATTACTCACCGCAGTAATCTTCTTTCTTCCATGGGGTCCTTTAGCATCAGTAACTTTTTGCACTTAGCTGGCTAGGTGCAATTTCCCCGGAGGTGTGTCTTTAAGAGATTTTTTAATAAGCCCAGGGCCAACCAATTAAAAGACAGGACGGGGTAAGAACTGAGTGGGAGCTGTTGACTGCTTCAGAATTGTTTCAAGGAAAAACGAGGCAAATGCCCAAAAGAATTAACAGGATTCAAAACATACAAATGTCCAAAAGTGGAAATAGAAACAGCAACACAAGGTGAAAACTCATCAAAACAAATGCCAAATTTGGTAAAAGTGATGTAAGAGCCCTTCTCCGATAGGTGAACCGGGAGGAATGGTGGGCTTATTGATGCTAAAGGACTCCATGGAAGAAAGAAGATTACTGCGGTGAGTCATTTTTTCTTCTTACCCCAGGAGTCCTTTAGCATCAGTAACTTTTTGCAGACTACCAAGTAGTACCAAGTGGGAGGCGGGCAGAGAACCTACTTAGGAAAGAGGCTCTGTAGAACTGCCATGCCAAATTTAGCATCAGATCTGGTCTGCACATCCAAACTGTAGTATATCACAAAAGTGTGCACAGATTTCCAGGTAGCTGCTTTGCAGACATCCAGTAGGGGAATGTCCCTTGCTGCTGCAAGTGAGGCTGCATTACCCCTGGTGGAATGGGCCCTGTGCCCCACTGGAGGTTGTTGACCAACTTTCTCATAGCAGAATCTAATACAAGAGACCAACCAACGAGAAATAGTTCTTTTGGTAGCTGGTCTTCCTCTGCCTACATCCCCCGTAGGTGAGGAACAACTGAGTGGAAGAGCCTCGGGACTGTCTAGTATGCTCTAGGTAGTGAAAGAGGGCTCTTTTGACATCCAAGCTGTGGAGCTTTTGCTCACCAGGAGTGGATGGCTCAGTAAAGAAGACAGGCAGAGTAATGGACAGGTTCAAGTGAAACTCTGAACCCACCTTTGGCAGAAATTTCCTATTTGTCCTGAGCTCAGCTTTATCATTGTGAGGAATGATGTAATTCGGCTCAGTGCACAGGGCCTGTAGTACTTAAATCCTCCTGGCAGACGTAATGGCTACCAGGAAGATGATCTTCCAAGTTACAAACTTCATGTGGGCCGTGGACATAGGCTCGAAGAAAAAATTACTCATCTTAGTAATGTTGTTTCTTCTAATGGAGTCTTGCTGTATTCTGACATATTGCAGTGATGTCCAACCTCTGAACTGCCCCGGAGATGAAAGAGTTAACTTTCCATGCCAGGCATGGAACGCTGAGCTCAAGCTTGGTTGAGACTCTGTCTGTTGCTGTTTGAACTCAAACCGTCAGATCTTTATGAGCTATACTCACTGGGTGACCTGTGTGGAAACTGTAAGCTTACACTAGCCAACTGGCTACTAAATATAATAAAAATATATATATTTTTTTGGTCCCAAAACAAAGACTCAAGTCAGGAAAACCAAAAAATAAACAAAACACAACACCCACACACCCAAACTAAAGGTGTGAGAGAAGAAGGTGGGAGGCTACCTCGTGCCAACACTGCCACTGCCCACCCACATCCCAAAACCAAGGTTCTGAGAGGAGGGGGGGGAGGTCAGAATACAGCAAGACTCCATTACAAGAAACAACAGGTGAATAATGTTTTCTTCAAACAACATGAAGTCTTGCTGTATTCTGACATATTGCAGACTACCAAGCAGTACCTCCATGGAGGAGGGACAGAACCTACTTAGAAAATAGGCTCTGAAGCACTGCTGTGCCAAACCGAGCATCAGCCCTAGCCTGGATATCCAGAGAGTAATGCTTGGTAAAAGTGTGTACTGTTTTCCAGGTGGCTGCTTGACAAATCTCTAAGATAGGAATATCCCTGGCAGCAGCCAGGGAAGCAGCTGTACCTCTGGCAGAGTGAGCCCTCAGGCCTGAGGGTGGGATCCTACCTAGCTTTTCATAGCAAAATTGAATGCAAGAGACAATCCACCTGGCAATAGATCTCTTAGTGGCAGGTTTTCCTTATCAACCTCACCATAAGTGAGGAACAGTTGGAGGAGTCAAACCTGTGACCCTTGGTACGCTCTCTATGTAGTAGCAAGGGCCTTTCACATCCAAACTGTGCAGCCTCTCTTCCCAGAGGAGGAATGGTCAGATGAAGAAACAGGAAGAGAGCATATAGACTGCTAAGGTGGAAATCTGAAACCACCTTAGGCAAAACTTCCTATTAGTCCTGAGGACCACCTTATCTCTATGGAAAGAGATAAATCAGGCTCCACTGACAGGGCCTGTAACTCACTTATGCATCTGGCAGAAGTGATGGCCACCAAGAAAACAGTTTTCCAAGTCAAGTACTTAAGTTCTGCTGAGGACAAAGGCTCAAAAGGGGGTTGCATAAGCTGAGCAATGCAAACATTAAGGTCCCAAGCAGGGGCAGGGTCCTTGAAGGGAGGATTGGTATGAAGCAATCCTTTGAAAAATTTTGAAAATACAGGATGAGCTGAAAGGGAAGAGTGTTTGCCTGCTGAAAGAAAGGCAGAGACAGCTGCCAGATGCACCCTTAGTGTAGCTAGTCTGAGTCCCAAGCTATTAAGATGAACCATATAGTCAAGGACTGAGGGCAGGCCAGCAGACTCTGGAGAAATATACTTCCCAGAGCACCATAAAGAAAATCTTTTCCACTTGGAGTTGTAAGTGCTTCTGGTGGAAGGCTTACGAGAAGCCTTTAAGATATCTAGAACACCTTGAGAGAGGTGGAAATCAGCAAACTCTAACTCTTCAAGAGCCAGGCCTTGAGGTTGAGAGATTTGAGATTCGGATACCAAACCCTCCCCTGAGCACATGTTAACAGGTTGTAATTCCTGGGAAGAGACAGGGGAAGATGGACTGCTAAGGACAACAAGAGAGGGTACCAGGGCTGTCTGACCCAGTCTGGAGCAATCAGAATCACCTTGCAGGGTTGAGACCTGATTTTGACTAACACCGAACAGGAGAGGGAAGGGGGGAAAAGTATACAGGAACTTCCCTTCCCAATTGAGAACTAGGGCATCCAGGGGGACTGAGCCCAACACTGGGGGCCTGCAGCAAAAGAGAGGAAGCTGGTGATTGTCTGGGGCTGCAAAAAGATCCATCTGTGGAGTGCCCCATCTGGAGAAGATCATCTTCAAAACCAGGGGATCCAGGGACCATTCGTGATGGCCCAGAGATATCCTGCTGAGAGCATCTGCCAGAACATTGTCCTTGCCTGGGAGGTGTACTGCTGTAAGAGAGGTGTTCAGGGAATAGGCCAGAGACCATAACTTCATTGCCTCTGTGCACAAGGCTGTAGACCGAGTGCCCCCTTGTTTGTTGATATACCACATTGTGGTGGTATTGTCTGTTCTGATCTGAACTACTTTGTTCTGAACAGACTTGGAAAAAGCTTGAAGTGCTAGAAACACTGCTCTGAGTTCTAATAGATTGATGTGAAGCAGAGATTCCTGAGGAGACCACAACCCTTGGGTGGTCAGGTTCCCCAAGTGGGCTCCCCAGCCCAAGAGGGAGGCATCTGTAGTAAGGATTAGAGAATGAGACTGAGGACAAAAGGAACTCCTGTCTTAGATTGTCCTGATCCTGCCACCACTGTAACGCCTGGATCAGGGTTGAGTCACTGGAATCAGTTTGGTCAGAGGTCCTTTTCTGAAACCAGAAGGTTCTCAAGTGGAACTGAATGTCCCTCATCTGAAATCTTGCTCCCTGCACCACTGCTGTAGAAGCAGCCATGTGCCCCAGGAGCTGCAGAAAATGCCTTGCTGGTCGAGACACCTGGAGGGTGAATGAAGAAGCCAGTGAGATAAGGGTCCTTGCCCTGTCTAGGGGAAGGAAAGCTCTTGCCCTGACTGTATTCGGCTCTGCCCCTATGAAGGTGAGGAGCTGCACTGGCTCTAGAACTGATTTTGAAAGATTCAGAAGGAAACCTAGAGAAGTGAGCAGTTGCTGAGTTATCTGTAGATGTAACTTGACTTGGTCTGGAGACTGGCCTACTAAGAGCCAGTCGTCCAGGTATGGAAAGAAGGAGATCTTTTTTCTCCTGAGGAAAGCAACCACTACTGCCAGGCACTTTGTGAACACCCTTGGGGCTGATGTTTGACCAAAGGGCATTGCTCTGAATTGATAGTGGCCTGAGGGCAACTGAACTCGAGGTACTTTCTGTGGGAGCACCTGATGGGAATGTGAAAATAGGCATCCTTGAGGTCCAGGGAGGCTAGCCAGTCTCCTGGCCTTAGAGAGAGCAGAATTATTCCCAGAGTCACCATTTTGAATTTTGGCTTTAAAAGGTGCTTGTTTAAATATCTGAGATCCAGGATGGGCCGCCATTCTCCTGTCTTTTTGGGGGTTAGGAAGTACCTGGAGTACAATCCTTTTCCCCTGTGTAGGGCTGGAACCCTTTCTATGGCTCTGAGAGCCAAGAGGGAAGACATCTGCCTCTAGGGCAAGGGCCTCTGAAGGATTTGCAGGTGGAAAGGATCTGGTTCTCATCTTGGGAAATTTTTTGAAGCTGAGAACCAGTCCCTGGCTTACTACTTCCAGGACCCACTTGTCTGATGTTAAAGACTTCCAGTCCTGGAAAAAGTAAGCCAGCCTGTCCTCTACAGTAGTGGAGAATCAGCCCAGGCAGACCCATCAGGGTGTCTGCTTGGCAGGGGCTTTAGGCTGAGGGGTGGAAGTAGGCCTGCTCATACCCCGTCTGCATCTCCCTCTAAAGAACCCCCTCTGAGCAAAGGCAGAAGAGGAGGCCTGGTCTTGGTAAAAAGGCCTATGAAAGGACCTACCCCTGCTCCTGGACTGCTGCCTTTGAGGAGTTGCTTGCCTTTCTTTGGCCTGAGCACTCCTGTAGGTGGTCCTGTACTCATCCATTTTTTCATGTAGTTCTCTGTCTGCTCCCCAAACAGAGAATTACCAATGACAGGAAAATCCATAGCCTTAGCCTGGGTATCCTGTGACAGGCTAGTACATCTGAGCCAAGCCATCCTCCGAAGAGCCACAGATGTAGTCATGACTCTTGATGAAACATCATTGGAGTCCACAGCAACATGAAACTGTACTTTCGATGCCTCAATCCCATCTGCAGCCACCTGCTCCAGCTCCTTGGCAAGCTGGTCGGGGGCTTGTTTAGTCAGAGCCAGCACAGTGTCCCACCTGGACTTCTCCTATCTAGCTGTGTAGGCCATATAGTTAGCCTGCCTGAGTCCCAAAGATGCTGCCATGTATTGTTTCTTTGCCTTGGCATCAATCTTCCTGGAGTTCTTGTCTGGGGGGTGTGATGCCAAGGGAATATTTGCCTTATCACAGGCAGCAGCCTGCACTATCCCAACATGGCTGCATTGCTGGGAAAGGAACTCCGTGTCTGAGCCTGAGAGAGTGTACCTCTTGTCCATTTGTCTGTCCACAGGAGGTATAGAATTAGGAAACTTAAAATTTTATGTGTCTGTTTCCCAAAGGATTTGTGGAGGGAATAGACAATCTCCAGGACTCTGGGATGTCCATCATCTCAACATAATCAGGCTCTTCCTGATCCTCTACTGCTTCCTCCACAGGAAGCTGGAGGTCTCAACCACTTTTTGTAAAACATATAGTGAGAAGGGACTCAGAAAGCCTAGGAGGAGAAACACCTGAAGGTCTGTCTGGGGAGATGTCTGGGTCAATAGGCACATCCAGACTTTCATAATCACCATAACCATCCTCATACTCTCCCTCCTCCTCCTCAGTTCATAAAATTCTTCCAAAGTATAATCCGAACTGGGAACCGACCAACCAAGCCCTGTCAGATGGTGCCGGTTCGGTTGGAAACGAACTAAGCGATTGCTCTATCCTTATCGCCTTGGCTATCTCATCGGCGGTCGGAGTATGAATTTCTGGGTCCAAACTGGCCGATTTGTCTTTTCTCTTTCTTTTCACTGGAACCAACTCCTCAGAATCAGCTCTCCTTTTGCCTGAAGAAGTATCACCCTGGTCAGAGGGCACTCCTTCTGGTTCGGTCGGAACCGAACCAGGCTGGCCATCCGGGTCAGCAGATTTCTCATCCTCCCTTTCCCTCAGTCTACCTAATCTCTTTTCCAGGGTAGATTTGGGAAAATTCTTGCAAATTTGGCAGTCTGAATCGAGGTGGTCAAACCCCAGATAATAAACACAGGAGGTGTGGGGATCAGCCTTGGCAAAGACTTCCCCACACACACTGCAGTGTTGAAACCCAGTGGGCCCGGTTCTTTTCTTGGGTTTCTCAAACATGGCCAATCCTATCCAAAACATACCCTTTTTTCGGCAATCCACCAGGCAAGACTCCCCTATCAGTTCCTGACAGTGTCACGGGTCTTGGAAAAAATGAAATTAAATCCGTTTTTTTTAGAACTGATACGGACCAGTTACCACACTCTAAATTAAGCAAAAGCTTTTTTTACCTCAAACTGATCAGTTCAGCCGAATCGATCCACAATTTACAAGTTCCACACAGAAACAAAACAAAAAACCTATCTAGTACTCACGGTACCACAGACAGAGACTTGAACCGACTAAGCGGTAACAGCAATTCGGTAAAACGACCTAAAAACCAACACTTCAAACGACTTTTTGAACCGAGCAGCAGGAGAAATCTCCGGAGCGACTGTTCAGTGAGGCGGAGTAAAGAATCTGACGGTTGGAGTTTAAACAACAGCAGACAGGGACTTCAACCGAGCTCGTGGTGAACATTCCATGCTGGCCATGGAAAGTTTAACTCTTTGTTCTCCGGGGCAGTTGAAAGGCAGGACCTAACTGCATATGTCAGAATACAGCAAGACTTCATGTTGTCTGAAAAAAGGTCCTTGACCTGGCTGAGGCTGAGTTTCAGAGAACCCATCGCCAGGTTCCAGGGGCAGTTCTGAAGCTCCGGTACCGGTATCAACATCCATCCCGTCTGGCGTCGGTGGTCTGACTGGTGGGGACACTGGGGAATGCCAAGGACCAGCATTTGATCAGCCGGCATCGAAGCGTCATTCCCCCCCCACGTCAGACTGAGGAGAAGAAGCCAGGGGCAACGGGATCTTGGCCGAAGGAGGCCCAGGTGCCTTTGGAGTGCCTTAGGCAGGTTTGTGCCAGGAAGTCTCAGACACAGGCTTGGCAGATTTGTCCGAGGGATGCTTGTCCGATGACTGGACCTGACGTGTGTCTGTTGACGGAGCCTGGTGCTTGTTAGAGGCCTTGTGGGAATGTTTCAGTGGGAGGAAGGAAGACCTTCCCGCCGGCAGGCCCGACGATTCTGCCTTCTCCCAGTGGTCAGTACTGCATTCAGAGGCCGACCGAAGTGTGCCCCCTGAAACAGAAATCTTAAATATTTCCTGTGAGGTTTTCAGGTTTTGATACAGTATGAAAGTGGGCATCCTCATCTCGAGGAACAGATCCAACTCTGCCTGCAGTACTGGTAGTAGGTCTCTGTAGTGTCCAATCCGGAACTTTGTGTATTCCATAAAAAAGTTCTGGTCCTTAAGATCCAAAATAGGCCTTAGATCCCCTCTCCATTTTAGAACTAGGAAGTACTGAGAATAGAACCCTGTGTTTCTCTGTTCCCTAGGTACAGGTTCTTTTGCTCTTTCCTGGACCGGCTTGTGAATTTCCTTCAGAAGCAGAAGAATGTGCTTTTGAGAATAATGTGTAGGCCCTGCTGGATGGTCTGGAGGTAGCTCTAGCAGCTCCAGATCATGTCCTTGTGCTATTATTTCCAGGACCCAGGCATCTGAGGTCAGATCCTTCCAGTGGTCCAGGAGGAGGGAGAGATGACCCACAACAACCACCCCTGAAGGCAATGGTGACTGGTGTGTGTGTGTGTGTGAAAGGAGCCAGGCTGAGTAAGTTGCACCTGCCATACTGCCACCTCTAGGGGCTTTGAATGAGCACCTGGAGTGGCTGCTGGAGTAGCCAGGACCCTGATCCTTTACCATTGCCTGACTGTCTAGTGGTGGTTCGGTGTCTCACACCAGCTGGAAAAAATGGCACCCTCTGTCTGCTCCTTGGCTGGGTGTGATAGAGGGAATGAACTGATCTGAGGGATCTGCCTGAGGCTTGCAAATTTGGGAGGATGTCTTGCACATTTGCACCAAATAATTTATATCCTCTGAAAGGGGCATTTAGAATTGACAGCTGGACGTCATTTGCAAAGCCCACCAGTCTTAGCCAGGAATATCTTCTCAAACATATTCCTGAGTCTGCTGCCCTATCTGAGGCATCCAAAATGTCATAGTCTATACATAGGAGGTGTTTACTTTTGTCAGCCGTAGCTGTTAAGGCCTTAAGGAGCTCTTGCTTTGGTGCACCTTCTGGCAGAGCCTCGGCAGCTGCTTTAACTTTTCTCCAGTATGTGTTTTGGTATTTTACTATATGGCCCTGGTAGTTTGCAATTCTTTGGCCCAAAGAGGCAGAGGCATAGGTCATTTTACCCATGACATCTAGTGTCCTGGATTCCTTTTTCAGAAGGAAGAGAATTGGGATGTTTTGGTGCCTTTGTTCAGTCGCGAGCAGTGTTAATGACCACAGAGTTAGCTTCAGATTAACGTGCAAAGAAAGGCTAACCTGAGGGGGCCACATTGATTTTATCTATCTTTCAAGGTATGGCAGGAATTACATTGGGCCTATGCCAGGCAGTAAAAGTGACATCCTCCAGGGCAGGGAGGCGGGGTGGAATTACTATTGGGGGGGGTCAGAAAGCTCCAAGAAGTCTATCAGGTGATTTTTGGTTGTGTCCTGCTACTCCAAATCAAAACCCATGGCAGCTTGAAGTTGCTGCATCATGGTTAAAAAAGAGGGGGTCCTGGAGACGTGACCAACTGCAGAGCAAGGAGTAGCAACTCCGAGGGGCCCAAAGTTATATGAAGGCAATTTGTTTAAAATATAAAAAACTGACAGCTTTAAGTGTCATTTACTGTAAGTGTTCTCAGGCAAAGGAGAAAATCTTGCTGAATACTCCTGTACCGAATTTGTATTGGTTTTGACTATTGCAGATCAGCATGGGGAGAAAGCAAGTAGGTGCTGGCTAAGAGGGAGCCCAGCTGAAAGAACCGCGACTGGGACCCAGCAAGGATGATTAACAACCTGATTTGGATGGCACATCTTCCCAGCTAACTAATGCAGCACTTTTATGGGCTATTCAGTCTCTGGACAAGAGGATGGCTGATTTCCAAGATTAGCTTTAATCGATAGACTCAAAAATTAGCTCCCTTTTGGCAGAGACTCAAACGGCTGCTAAGACAGCTGACAGAGCTGTGTTTACGGGCGTGACAAAAGAAAATGGTTTGCTTCGCAAATGGTTTGAGGTCCTGGAAAAGTACAGTTACATAAGAACTTATCGTAACAGTAGATCTTCGAGAGAGGCTCTTGCAATAGGTAATTACATATAGGACTGACGCCAGCAGGCGGCAGGACCCCACAGAAAAATTTCTAGCCAGCAGTTCCTGGCGAGGGACCGCCCCCACGTCAGGTGACCGGCATCAGGAGATGTCGGTATAAAGGGGCGGTCCCTGACGCCCGCCTTCCAGTTCTTTCCTGCCACAGGCCAGAAAGGCCGGACGAGAGAGGAGCAGATATTTCCCTCACTGGAAAAGGAGCTGAAAAAGCCTAGGGGGATGGAGGGCGGGAAGGTATTACCTACTGCAAGAGCCTCTCTCCTGTTTGTTGATGTACCACACCATGCACATGTTGTCCGTCTGGACGGCTAGGTGGCCGGGAAGGATGTATTGGTGAAGGGCTTGGAGAACGTGCAACACTGCCCGGAAGCTCGAGCACACTTATGTGGAGAGCTTGTTCTAGCTTGGACCAGGAGCCCTGGGTCCGATGAGGGCCTAGATGGGCTCCCCAACCTTCGCCCAAGGCATCTGTGGTTAGAGTCTGGAAGGGGGGAGGATGAAAGAAAGGAACTCCCCGAAACAGGTTCTCTCGAACCATCCACCACTACTAGTCTTGAAGCATCAGCGAGGAGACCAGAACTGGGTGATCTAGGTCATCCACTAGCTGATCCCATTGGGACCATATAGTCCACTGAGAAATTCTCATGTGGAGTCGAGCGCAAGGAACCGTTGGGATAGCCACTGCCATGAGCCCGAGAAGGCGAAGGACTGACCTCGCAGGGACCGTCCTGCGGTCGGACAGCAGACTTATTTTGGTCTGGAGGGTGGATGCCCTGTCCGGAGGCAGGAAGGCCTTGCCCGTGGTCGATCGAGAATCGCCCAATAAATTGAAGTCTCTGGATGGGACCAGATGAGACTTGGAATGGTTGATGGTAATACCCAGGAAGGAAAAACCTGCTGGGTAAGGGAGAGGCAACAAGAGTTCCTCCCTGGCGAGGCTGTCAGGAGTCAATCGTCCAGGCGGAAACCTGCACTCCCTTAGTACGCAGGGTGGGCCACCACCACTGCCAGGCATTTGTAAATACTCGGGGGCCGAGGATAGACCAAACAGGAGCGCTTGAACTGGTAGTGGTCCTGGAATGCAAAACGAAGGTATTTATGGAGATGGGCAATGGGAATGTGCAGATAAGCATCCTGCATTATCCAGAGCACAAAGTCATTGACCTGCTGAGGAGGGCAGAAGGCTCTGCAAAGAGAGCATCCTGAACCTTTTGTATTCTGCGAAAAGATTCAGGGAACTGAGATCCAAAATTGGTCTGAGATCTCCAGTCTTCTTTGGGACCAGGAAGAAATGGGAAAAGTTACCCGTCCCTCGCAGATGAAGGGGAACGGGCTCTATAGCTTGCTTCAGCAGGAGAGCCGAAATTTCCACCTGGACCAAAAGAAGATGTTCCTATGAATATGACGACTTCAGAGGGAGGTGGCGAGGTGGTTTCTGAAGAAACTCTATCGAGTGCCCCTCTGCTATGAGCTGGAGCACCCAAGAATCTGTGGCTATCCTCTCCCATCCTGGAAGGTGGAGGGAAAACCTCCCTCCTACCGGTTCCTCCGGGGAGTCCGGAGGCATGGGAGAGGAAAGGAGTCAGGTGGTGTGGGGCAGCACCGCAGCTGAAGCACCCGCTGCTTTTTTGGGTGGGGGGCTTAGCAGCTGTGGGGGCCCGGTGTTTTGTGGCCTGCCTTCCCTGTGGTTTCGCCTTTGGCCGATTCCGTCTGCAAAAGGGACGGCGCTGCTGCTGATGGGGACGATACATGGAATCAACTGACTTCAGTGCCATCCCCTTCTCTTGCAAATCGGTGATGATGTCCTTGACATCACCCCCGAAAAGCACCAACCCCCAAAAGGGTGCTTCCTGGATAGCAGATTGCACCTCCGGGACCAATCCTGACACGTGGAGCCAAGCATGACGCCGTAGGCCTACGGCGAAAGCTGAGCTCTGCCCAGCAGTGTCCACTGCATCGTATGTTGCACGAAGCATGTGGCGACTGGCCGAACGAGCAGAGTGGACAAGATCAGCCAACTCCTGCTTGACTTGGGAGTCAGGCAAGGAGTCCAGTTTGGCTTCCGCCGGAGTCAGAATGGCCTTCTGGTAGTCCCCCATATGGCCGACATAGTTCAGGGCCCTGATCCCCAGAGTGGAGGAAGTATAAATCTTTCTCCCATACTGGTCCAGAAGGCATGATTCCTTATCACGTGCTGACGAGCTAAGATGTTTGGGGTTTCCCGACTGGCCATGAGTGGCGCTAATCACGACCGAGTTGGCACGAGGGTGAGAATCGAAAATCAACACCTCTGGAGCCTGATATAGCCTGTTCAACTTCCTAGAAGTGGGGCTAGAGCCGACGGCTGTTTCCATATTGTGGTAATGAGTTCGGCGTGAGGCTGTATCCAGGGTGGCACCAAGGTAGGAGCTGTCACGGGCAGATCCAGATGTTCAAAGAGTTTCAGATGCTGAGGATCTGTTTCAGGAGTGCCACTGATGAACCTCCTGGATTTTAAGCAACTCCAGAAAGAAGGATCCTCCAGAGGAGACTTCGAGGAGTCTCTGGCCTGGGCTTCGACGGTGAGGAGGCTCGCTGCCTCGGAGCAACCGTCGGAAAAATCCAAGGAGTTTGAGGGTGAAGAGGAGGATGAAGAGGAAAAGACTCTTTCCCGACTGGGAGGAACAGACCACTTGGGAAGTCCCCGGGAAGCGTGTCCTCCCTTCTGGATCCAGACAAAAGAACCCTGGAATCTGGAGATGGTGAGGGAGTGTGCCGCCTCGGATGTGCAGGAACCTGGGATGGCACCATCGCGGAAGGTGGCCTCGACCTCTTTGGTGAGCTGAGCCTTGGCCTCAGCCCACCAGGAGGCCAGATTCCTGCAGGTCCACCGGCGGCCGAAGGTGGTGGTGGAGGAGGAGGATAAGATATGGTTTGTAACTGTATGGAGCGTATCAAAACCCGGCTGCTGGTAGCCCGGCTCAGGTATTGTAGCGTTGGGTACTGTGGCGCCGGGTACTGCGGCGCTCTGATACTGCGGTCCCGGGTACTGGCGCCAGATAAGGACGGAGGGTACCTGGAGCCGGGGCTGCCGGGCAGGCAGCCGGCCGGTGGCCTCATGGGGCGGGTCCATAGTGAGGGCCTGGAGAGCCCGGTGGAGCGGGATGTCTCCCGGAGTCGGTAAGGCCGCATCAGGGCCGACGCCAGAGGCCCTGGCATCAGAGATACCAATGTCGGAGGGGCCAGCGTCGGAGCCGGCATCCAGGAAGCTGACATCAGGTCTGGTGCACCAGGTGGCGGAAGGACCGACGGAGGAGGAAGATCCCCAGCCTCGCCCGGGGATGGAGGGGAAAAATCCCTGGGGTCGAGTTGGGGAGACTCTGGTTCCCCAGACGGCAGTGAAGGCTGCGGAGAACCGGGTACAACGGATGTGGGAGGGTCTGTCGTCGGTTCGTTCGCCAGCCGGACGTCGGACGAGCCAACGTGTGGCTTAAGGGCGAGCTCCCGGCGGGCGCCAGAGGAGCCGGCATTCGACTTATGAGAGCCATCACCAGAGGCAGGTTGAGTAGAAGGATCAGCCTGGTTTGGTGGAGTGGAGGCCACGAGCCACCCCAAAGGGTCAGACGTCGGAGGAGCCAACGCCCGGCTTACCGGAGTCGCCCACAGTGGAAGGCCACAAAGCCTGCGGCTGAACCAGGGGCAGAGGCCTCCAACTGCCCGGATGCACCCGCAAGACCCAAGTGCGAGCCAGACAGGCGGGCCGACGCCCCCTTGGAAATCTCCGAGGCGGAAGTCGAGAAGCGGTCCCCTGGAGGGGACGTTATCTGTGTCCCAGCGACTCCCAAGGGAGACGCGGTGGAGGAGCCCTTGTCCCGGTGCCTCTCCTTCTCCTACTTCTTCCGATGGCCTTCCGGGGAAGTGGATGCCTGCCTCAGCTTTTTGAGCTCCTTCTCCATTGAACTCATTTTCTGCTTCAGAATATGGGCTTCTAGGGACTGCTGCCGCCTTTTCCGGGTAGCCGCTTTGAAATTGAGGCAGTGCTGGCACTTCTCGACCGGGTGATCGGGGCTTAGGCAGAACAGGCACAGGGAGTGGCCATCCTTGTGTGGTAGTTGGGCGCCGTACGAATCGCACTTATTCTTGTGCTCGGAGGGTGTAGGGGACGACATACACCAATGATTGTACTGACGTTAGTCGAAAAAGCAATTATTTTTGGTAAAGAAACGACAAAGATAGGGCTGATGAAGCACAAACTTTTCCTTGGTGCTGCACAAGCTAACAGCGGGAAAAGAACTGGAAAAGCGGTGTCGAGACCACCCTTTATACCGAGCGTCTCTGAGCGCGGTCACCTGATCGATGGGCGGTCCCTTGCCAGGGACTGCTGCTAGAAATGTTTCCGTGGGGTCCTGCCTGTGTCAGTCCTATATGTAATTACCTACTGCAAGAGCCCTCTCAAGTAAGATACAATGTTCTAGAAAGTAATGTTAGAATCCTAGGACTTCCAGTAGGCACTGAAGGAGACAACGTGCCTGATTTTATCACCAACTGGCTAACTGAACATTACCAATTACCTCGGCTCCACTAGTGCTAAAAAGTTACAGGATTACCCTCACCCCCAGAAGCTTGCAGCTGTCGAGCCAACCAACAATCCCCAGCCACAGACTATCTTGGTTAAACTGGGGTTGGTCATGGAGCAAGACGCAGTTCTGCACAAAGCAAAACAGAAGGGACCATTAGAACAGAGGGAGAACCGGTACACCTTTTTCCGACCTTAGCTATGAAACCAGGCAATCAGAATGTTTTGACAGGGTATGCACCAGATTAATGCAACTAGAATCCAATGTCTCTTCTTATGCCACAGCAGTCTAAAAAGTTATATATGGTGACAAAACTTCCAACCCTAAAGATGCTGCTAAACTAGTGGGAAAAAATGAAAAGGAATTTCTGTGCAGGGAGTTGGAATCGAAATAAGAGGATACAAAGACTGCATGAGTGACTGATGGAGGTATGTCTGAGCCAGGAGTTGTTCATTCAGAACTAACTGTGGGAATATTGGACATGTATTCAATACTGGGCTGTGGGGTACTCATTATATTAAATAACTGTTGGTGATTGATATTTGCCCCGGCAATACCTGGCACAAACAATATGGCAGTGCAACATGATGTTAATAACGTCGCAGGTTCTACCTTCTCCTTTCCTCGCCTTGAGAAACAATTTTGCACCACACTGAGACCTACCAGCACAGGTGCACTGGGAACGCTAAATGAACACTGTGTACAGAGGACTATATATAGTTGGACATATTCTTTTACAGATGGGAGTCTATGTAACTTCTGTGAGACTCTTGATATGAATGTTATAGCTCATGTCCTGAGAGAGTTGCCCGGACTTTTTATGAGATAGTATAGTGCAGTGGGTTAAGGCTCTGAGCTGCAGCTCTGGAGACCTGGGTTTGAAACCCAGCTGTCAGCTTAGTGTGCCACTCCTGGTTAAACAATTGGAATCCCACAGTCACCTAGATGCATACTATGTGATCCTGAACAAGTCACTTAACTTCCTTGTGCTCCCAAGTCGCATCTGGAAACAAGCTTCGGCTTAGTGTGCTACTCCTGGTTAAACAATGCTCCTTTCCCATTAGTCCTCTTTACTCTGACCTGACGTGCTTTTTACATTTTAGCAAGTAGGTACCCTAGTACAGAGAAGTCCTTACAAATGTTGGTTTTAGAGAATACACCTAGTATGATGTCATAAAATGGACTGTTTACTAGTTATAAAGCCTCTTACAAAGTTTTGTCAATCTGAAAGTTTTATACACTGCCTTCAAAAAAGTGGGATCTGTCTCTAGGGGCTGCCTATTATTATGTCCCTGCTTATGGCAGAACAGGCAATGTAGCAGTTATGATGAAATGTTATAGGCATATCTCAATGAAGTAACAGAGTTTGGGGTACAGAAGTCTACTTATTATTAAAATGTTGCATGCTCTACTGAATGGTTACAGAATATAATGATTGTGCCATGCCTACCCATGGTCTTTTATGCTGTATTGTCTTACAGTTAAAGTCTAGAAATAAAGTTAAAAAATAAAAGAGAGGTCCTCAGAAGGGGACCTGGGATGTAAACCACCAAGTCCTCACAAGGACTGTATTCCATGTCATTGTCCATCTGGTCAATAGGACAAAGGGAGAGTGTTGGTGAAGCCATCAGTGCTTGAGAGGGTTTAACCTTGGTAGGCAGTGGTGCAGGGGATTGAATGATGGACCCCATCGACAGACCTCCAGGTGTAGGATGTGAAAGCAAAAGCCATTTGAGGATGTCCATAAAAAACAACAAGACGGCATACACACCTGCACCTGTGTATGCGACGGAAGTACAGGAGGAGGGTGACAGGGGAGGCAGATTCTTTGCGTCAACGGCAATGCACCAGCGCTCTACTAGTCTGGTGGCACCTGAAGCCTGACCTGACCTGGAAGCTATGTTAACAATCTGGGCAGCTAGCAGCATTGCCACCAAGCTCCTGACAGCACAGAGGTGGTTCACCACAAGGTGGGGTGACTGAGAACAAACCTGAGGGGCTTTGTCTTTGTCTCTCTCCTCTCCCAGTGCTTGTACTTATGTGACCCAGATGTTTTTTTTCCTCAGGATTTTGAGAATTTGGATCCCAAGGAGTGCACCGGCGACACAGCAGAGCTGTTTTGCTGGAGCTCCTTCTCCATTTGGGTACCTGCTGCTTTAATAGGTGCTTTTCTAGAGTGCATTTTCTGCATCACTGAGTGGCTGTGTTGAATCCTTGCAAATCTAGCGTGCCTGAACATTGTGGTCTGGGCCTAGGCAGCACGTGTAGATGTTGCGCGAGTCTCCGGAATATATTTTCTTGCCACACCTACAGTAGCGGAACAGATTCGATGACTCTTTAGTTGACATACACGCCATCGCAGATCACTTGAGAAAGTGATAGCATGACTAAGGTGAGAAAATAAATTGGTGATTATAACAACGTCATTTCTATGCACAGTCCAACAAGAATGGTCAACGGTGGAAAAAGAACTAAGGAGGGAAGGGTCTTCTCATGTTTATATAGGAGAGTCGACATCTGACGTTGTCATGGGTGGCCCCTGGTGGACTGCTTGCAAAATATTTCTGTAGTTCCATAGGTGTGGCCTGATGAAAGAGATATCCTCAAAGAAGATCTTCCCAGTCCAGTCCAAGACCAGGGCGTCCTCTGGGGCTATCCCTCTGGCTAACAGTCTGTCACAAAAATGTAGAAGCTGATTGTTTTCACAAGAAAAAAACAGGTCTGTCTTCAGTGTGCCCCACCTTCTGAACACTGTAACCAGAACCTGTCTGTTTAAGGCCCATTTGTGGTTTCCCGAACTGATTTTGTTTAAAGAATCTGCCAGGACATTGTCTCTGCCTGATAAGTGCACCACATGAATGTCTGCTTCTAGGTGTGTGCCAGGTCCCAAATCCTTATTGCTTCTGTGCACAGTTTTAAGGATCTTCTCCTCCCTGTTGGTTTTGTAATACGTTGTTGTGGTGGTGTGTGTTCTGATTTGGACAGACTGATCCTGTAGCTGGGAAGAAAAATATTTCACTCCAAGCAGCACTGCCCCAAGCTCCAGGAGGTTGATGTGTTCCAGTGACTCCTGTGGGCTTCATGTGCCACTCACTGTGAGGTCCTGTAGGTGGGCACCCCACCCCAAAAGTGAGGTTTCTGTAGTAAGGATACTTGTTGATGACTGCTAAAGGAAGGGAAGCCCTCTCTGAGGTTGCTTTCTTCCTTCCTGCTATTCTAGTGATTTTGCCAGCACTTTGAAAGTGGATACCACCTTTGAGACCGGTCGCCTCTTAAGTGGTACTGATTATCTCTCATTTGGAATCTGGCCAATGGAACCACAGCTGTGGATGCAGTCATGTGTCCTAGTAACTGCAGGAAGTCTCTTGTAGGTCTTGGCTGACCTGTTGTAAAATACTCTGCTGCAGCTATCAGAGCTGAAACTCTGGTCTGCAGGAGGAAAGCTTTCCCCTGTAAGGTGTTCAGCTCTGCTCCGATGAAGTCCAGCACTTAAACAGGTTCTAGTTGGGACTTTTAAGGGCTACAAACTGGAACTGACAGTTTCCTAGCCTGAACCTGCGTATGTTCTGTGGGTAAGCCTGACTGGAATGTGAAAGTCGGTATCTTTCATTTCCAGTGACCCTAGCCAATGTCCTGAGTGAAAGGATGGTACCACTGTGCCCAGTGTAACCATCTTGAACCTTTTTTTATGTGTTTGTTCAGACATCTAAAGTCTAAAATGGGTCTCCCCTCGCCATTTTTCTTGTGGGTCAGGAAGTACCTTAAAAACAGGTCCTTGCCCCAGTGAGAGGCGGGGACTTCTGCCACTGCTTTTGCTTGCAGCGGTTTGTTCACTTCCTGTTCCAACAGAAATCTTTCTGTGGGAGAGACAGCTGGAAAACTTTTGTGTTTCTGCAGTTCTGGACATTTTTTCAAATGCAGGGACAACCTCTGGCCCAATGGGACAGGCCTTCCCTCCACTGGCAATGAGTGGATGACCTAGAGTAGAATTGCCAGGGGGTTGTTTGGACTGTAGCTTGAGGCCTGGTGCTACAGCAGCACACTTGGAGCCCCTCCTGCCTCTGCACCTATAGTAACTTCTTTGGGTTGATATTCATAAGGGGCATAGGAAGCATGAGCTCTTGGGAAGTAGCCCTGCCCCTGCCTCCCCTACCATAAGGCCTGTACTAGTGGTACTAGTGGAGACCCTTCTTTCTCAGCTGCCTCTACTAAGTGGTTTTGTATCCACTCACTTTTTTATATAGGACTAGGACTGATGGAGTGTGGGAAAGGGTGTATTCTTAGACTTCTCTCTGACTGTCACAATCTGTCCCACCTAACAAGGAGGACAGCCCTTACCAATTTAGGCACCGCACATAAAACTGTGTTTGTCTGTTGGGCCTCATGTTGTTATCCACTAGTGCGAAAAGATAACCTACATCAAAGTACAGCAGACGCAGATGATCTGTGTCCTACTGGACAATTTTAACTAAACAATGATCCCTGAAAATCCCAAGAAAAAGAATAAATTGGATGCAAATCCCTCATTATACAACAAAACCCTTAACTGGTGCAAAGTTAATACCAGACTAGAGATCCTAATAAAGGGTGGAATACCTCTGGAAAACCATCACTGGAGGCTTCACGTTCATGTAGTCCACTTAATTTCTGTGGGATTATGATTTCAAAGGAAGTCAGATCCACATAATCACTAAAACCTAAAAAAACAAAACAAAACGAGAACATTAAATCCTCTCAGACTGACTAAAGGATCTACAGCGGAGCACTATTACTGTGAGCTGTGATTAAGTGAGAACTGCACAAACAGAAAACTTCAACAAATATTTAAACGTAATTGCTGAGTTTTACCTTTTGGGTGTCATCGCCCATTACCCTAATGCGGCAATAGTCCATTACCCTAATGTGCCGATAGTCCATTACCCTAATGTGGCAATAGTCCATTACCCTAATGTGCCGATAGTCCATCACCCTAATGTGGTAATAATCTGTCTGGGCCCCTCAAAATGTTCAAAGTGTCGTATAAGGGAAGGAAGAGATAGTTAATCTGGTCAAACTGCTGGCCAGTCGATCCCTTCCACTTCCTGATCTGCCGCCCTCGCCCCTGTGCTCAGACGTGTTGTGACATCTTACCAAGAAGAATGCAGGGGCACACCCCACTGAAGCCTACAAAGGAGGTTTTCAAAACTTTATTATTCATGTTTAAGCTACCTGTGATAAAAATGGAAGCCACCACTTAACTAATAGGGCCCTATTAGCTGATCGGTGGCTTTCTTCATTAGACGCAGCAATCCCAGCCCTGGCATACTTGTTAGAGGAATTTGCCCACTTGTCAGACCTAAAGAATAACTGGGACAAAACTGAGGTGTTAGGAAAAATAAGCAGTATAAAGTCAGTACCTAGGAATTTAGGACGTTCATTGGGCAAAGGACAGCTTCAAGTTTCTAGATAATTAATATTTTGGGGTTACCTGGAAGGGATGAGTGCAGAGAATAACATGGGACCCTGATAAATACCCTGTAAGGTGGTGGCCTAGTGGAAGATGATAAGGCTGTCACTATGGGGAAGGTACAGATCCTCAGTATGATGGTCCACCTGAAGGTTATGTACATTCTTCAGAGCTTGCCACTTAGATTTCCAGCAACCTATTGGAAACAACTGGGAGGCGAGGATGGTTAGCAAATTTCTGTGGGAGGGAGGGAGGGAAGAAAAACAAGCATTTGTCAATGCCGAACCTTGACTGCTTATATGTGCCGTTTAGGTATTTGTAAGTGAAAGTACCATGCCTAAGAACTGTCATGTGCGCCCTCCCAAGACATCCACTGTGTCTTTCTGTTCAGTATTCACAGAAGTGGGGGAGGGGCAAGGGGCACTGCAGTACAGCAGTTGCAAAGGCGTGAAGAGGTGGACAATAGTCCATTCACAGGCAGAAGAATCCTGCAGAAGGTGGGTAAACTGAAGGTGGACAAAGTGATGGGACCAGATGGCATACATACAAGGATATTAAAAGAACTGTAAAGGGAAATAGCAGTACCTCTGGCAGCCATGTTCACTGAGTCATTCAACACAGGGGTGGTACCAGAGAATTGGAGGAGGGCACATGTGGTCCCTCTATACAAATCCAGCAGTAGGGAGGAGGCAGAGAACTATAGGTCAGTCAGCCTCACTTCAGTAGTGGGGAAGATCATGGAGACATTGGTTAAAGAAAGGATAGTGGGGCATCTAAAAGCCATCGGAGCCCAGGACGATAGGCAACATGGATTCACAGTGAGGAGGTCATGTCAGACAAATCTGGTTAATCTCTTTGACTGGGTGACAAAGGAAGTAAATCAGGGTGGGCCAATGGACAATGCTTATCTTTTTTTTTTATTATTATTTGCATATTTATTCCTCCTCTCCTCTCCTCCCCTCAGCTCTGGTCTTCTTGGGAGCACCAAGGAGTCATCCCTCTGCGGTCCGCCCTACCTAGACAGTCCTCCGTCACCCATGTAGCCTCGGTTTACCCCCCGGGTGGGGAAGAGGTGAGCCCTAACAGCCCGAGCAGTCAGTAGCATCGGATGGTCGGGTGTCAGGTGAGCGGCCACAGATTGAGGGCAAGCTATGGTTCTCCGTCTCCACTGGAGCCGAAGGGCATTTTTCCCATTTCTTGGGGAGTGGCTAGTGCCCTGATGTCAAGGCATGGAACCGACATCTGCCACTCCCCTGCCCCTTCTCTATGTCGTCAGCGCTTGCTGCATCTCCGGCCTCCACCCGAGGGCAGCTGAGCACCGACTAGGGACCCCTGTCCCTCCCGGGAGAGGAGAGGAGAGCTGTCCTCCGGACGCTCGATCCTCTCCCACCCCCTGCCGAGCCCCAGCAGCCCAGGCTGGTTCCGAACCCAGGTTGCCAGCGTGGCACGAGGTGTGGCATCCAGCGCCTCAATCCTCAGCGCCACAACAACGCTTACCTTGATGTAAGCAAAGGCTTTGACACCATCTCACATAGGAGGCTGATAAAGTAGCTAAGTAGGCTGGGCATGGTGAAAAGGGTGGTGAACTGAGTTAGAAACTGGGTACCAGACAGGAGGCAGAGAATGGTGGTAAACAGGACGCAGTCTGGGGAGAGGGGGTGACCAGTGGGGTGCCGCAGGGATTGGTCCTGGGGCCAGTCCTGTTCAATGTCTTCATTAGTGGCATTGCAGAAGGGCTGAAGGGAAATGTCTGCTTGTTTGCAGATGACACCAAGATCTGTAACAGTGGATACCCCAGAGGGGATGGAGAAAATGAGGAGGGCCATGGGGAAGGTTGAGAAATGGTCTGAGGACTGGCAACTGATGTGCAATTCAAAAAATTGCAAAATCATGCACGTGGGACACAGAAACCCTAGGAACAGGTACAGAATGGAGGGGAGGGAGTTGCTGACAGTCACAAAGAAGGAAACGGACCTGGGGGTTCTTATTTCAGATGACCTGAAAATGTCAAAGTGGTAAGGCAGCTGGGAGGGCCAGTGACATGCTGGGGTGCACAGGCAGGGGTATCACCAGCATAAGGAGGGAGGCAGTGTTGCCATTATATAAAACCATGGTCAGGCTTCACATGGAGTACTGTGTGCAGTTCTGGAGGTCGCACATTCGTAAGGATATTAGCAGGCTGGAGATGGTCCAGAGAAGGGTGAATGAGATGGTACAGAGCTTGCAACACAAGACTTATGAGGAGAAATTAAGGGACCTCAATATGTACTCACTGGAAGAGAGGAGGGAAAGAGGGGATATGATAGAAACATTGAAGTACCTCAAGGGTATAAATACAACTACTGAGAAGCAGGAGACAGCTGCTGTAGGTATATGTGCCAGCTTCTGTGTGATATTCTTTTGTTCTTATATATATCTATAATCTCCAGTATTTCAGTAACCACATGACCACACTGCCTTCTTTAGGCAGTTTTATGCTGGTTGATGCCTGATGTCAGATGGCAGACAGAGGCATCACCAGATTGTGTTTCCATTTGGAAAACTTCATAGAATGTTCTTGTACTGGTAAGTGTTTTGGAAAGCTGGTAAAGGTCTCACAATTTTTATTATGATTTTATCTCCTTAAGTCTGTCTCCTTTGCCCCCCCCATCCCCACACCCCAACAGTCATCAGTGGCCACAGCTGCAGCCTTCATCTTGCCAAGATGGTGGGTGAGAAACATACAAGCATAGAATATGAGGGCAGATAAGGACCGCTTGGCTCACTTAGTCTGCCCATTTCCCTACCTGATGGATAAGCTGCAGATTCTAGTTAATTAACAGCTTACTTACTCCTACCCCCCAGTAGAATTGCCTTATGTCTGTCCATCAGCAGCTGCCATCACAGTCTGTGAAGTCTGACGTCTTTCAGTGCCACTTATTGGTCATCTTCCAACACAGGCGAGGTGCTGCCAGTCCAAAACTAACTCAGGAAAAGCAGGTTTCAAAGTGGGGAAAAAATGGAGTGAGCAAGAATCAAGTACTCATTCGGATGCAGCATCGATTTTAAGATCAGTATACTGGTGTGGACACTGCAAACAGAACCCCAGCTCTTTAAGCAGCCTTATGAAGAGTAAAGGCTTCTCAAAGCACTGCGGTTCTGTTTATTGTACTGTAAGTGGTCTGCATCTCATTCGGTAATTTACTGTACCTTACATCTGGATGTATAGTAGGCTCAACTTTAAATAAACACTGCACCTGAATTAACACATGATGCCATAGAAAAGTAGAGTTATGTAAGAACTTACCGTAACAGTACATCTTCAGAGAGGCTCTTGCAGTAGGTAATTACATATAGGACTGACTTGACGAGGCAGCAGGACCCCACGGAAAATTTCTAGCTAGCAGCCTCTGGCGTAGGACCACTCCTTTATACCGCGTCCACCTGATGTGGGGCGGACCTCGCCAGAGACTCATGCCCGCTTTCCAGTTCTTTCCCGCCACAGGCCACAAGAGACCGGACGAGAGAGATGAGATTTCCTTTACTAGAAAAGGAGCTGAAAAGCTTAGGGGATGGAGGGGGGAAGGTATTACCTACTGCAAGAGCCTCTCTCGAAGATCTATTGTTACGGTAAGTTCTTACGTAACTGTACTATCTTACATCGAGAGGGCTCTTGCAGTAGGTAATTACATATAGGACTGAATCCCAAGCAGTCTGGAATAAGAAGAAGCACACGGGAAGAGGAAAGCTACTCAAAGCAGATCCTCTAGCTGTGAAGGCCTTAAGAAAGGAGGCCTTGCAGAACAGCGAGCCCGAAGCCTGCTCTACGGCAAGAGGCAATATCCGAACTGTAATGTTTTGTAAATGTATGGACAGAAGTCAAAGTAGCGGCAGCACAAATGTCTGCTGCTGACACATTCTTGAAACATGCCGCTGAGCAGCAACCCCTCTGGTGGAGTGACCTTTTATTTGTCCCAGAAGGGCCTTGTTGTATTTGTCATAACAGAAGGTGATGCAATGAACCAACCATTTAGACAGGCATTGCTTGGAAACAGCACTGCCCTCTCTTTTGAGGGCAAAAGAGACAAAAAGTTGATCAGTCTTTCTGAGATCCTTTGTTCTGTTAATGTAGTATCTCACAATCCAGTGAACGTCCATAGTGTGAAGTAGATACTCCCCCTGATTGGAGTACTGCATAAAGAAGGCAGGTAATTCTATGGACTGGTTCAATGTAGATTCTGCTACCACCTTGGGGAGAAACTTAGGATTGGTTCCTTGAGAAAATCAAGTACAGGATTTTACACATCAGGGCCTGAAGCTCGGAATCCTCAGAGCAGAGGTAATGGCCACTAGGAACAGCGTCTTCCATGAAAGGAACTTCATGTCTGCTGAGGCTGCGGTTCAAAAGGAGGCAAAGTAAGTTTCTGAGAATGAAGTTCAAATCCCAAAGAGGGTGGGAGTCTGGGATGGGGTCCCAAGTGAAGGACCCTCCGAGGAAAGTCTTAGAGACTTCAGTTGAGCAACGTCCTATTCTGAAGGGAATATGGTAGGCGAAATGGCGCCATGTGTACCTCGGAGATGAGTGACTAAGACCCAGGTCGAAGAGATGGCGCAGGTACCACAGCAGCCGCCAACTGAGCAGGAGAAAGGCTCAAGCCTTTGAAGCGGCCCAGATTGGGAACCGTTTCCACTACATGGCATAAGTAGACCTTGTGGAGGGTTTCCTAGCCTCCACCAGATCTCAACCACCTGGGAGAAACCCCAAAGCGGGCTTTAGCTATGTCTGCAGGAGCCACGCATGCAGTTGAAGGACTTGAGACCTCGACGCACTCAGGGTCCCCTGATCCTGGGTCAATAAAATTTGTGACAGCGGAAGAGGAAGAGGAGGCTCTCTGAGTATTGTTGCAGAAGAGAGACCAAACTTGCCTGAACCAGAAAGGAGTGATCAGAATCATTCGAGTCCCTTCTGAGTCGAAGTTTCTGCAAGACACGGGATCAGAGGAATCGGGGAAGGCACAGATGAATCTGTCCCTCCAATCTAGAGACAGAGCATCTCTCCAGAAATGCCTCACTCTTGATCGAGTGAGCAGAGGTCGGGAAGCTTTGCATTTAGAGGTGAAATGAACAGGTCCACCTGAGGTGCCCCCCAACGCAGGAAGATATCGTCTAGGACCCCCTGATCCAGCTCCCACTCGTGAGCTTGAGCAGACGAGCGCCTTAGTTTGTCTGCTAAGGAGTTCTCGACCTCCAGAACATGAATTGCCGTGAGGTGAAGGTCGTGTTGTGCTGCCCAGTCCCAGACTCTCATCGCTTCCCTGCAAAGAAGGTAGGACTGAGTCGCGCCCCGTTTGTTGATGTACCATACTACACACATATTGTCCGGCCATGAGCGGTGCTAATCACAACCGAGTCAGCACAAGGGATGGGAGTCTAAAAAGTCAACACCCTCGGGAGGCTGGTATAGCTTGTTCGACTTCCTGGGAAGTGGGGCTAAGGCCAACGGTTGTTTCCATATGGTGGTAATAAGGTCGGCATGAGGCTCGATCCAGGGTGGCACCAAAGTGTGAGCTGTCACAGGCAGATGCAGACGCTCAGCAAGTTTTTTATGCTGGGGGTCTGGCTCCAAGGATTGCCACTTATCTACTTCCTGGATCTTCTGTAGCAACTCCATGAAGGAAGGATCCTCTGGAGGAGATTTCAGAGGAGTCCTTGGCTAGGGCTTGGACGGACAGCGTGGCTTGTCGTCTTGCTCGGAACAACCGTCAGAAGGATCCAAGGTGTCTGAGGAAGAAGAAGAAGAAGAGGAAGAGGTAGACTCCCTCTTCCAACGAGGGGGAGGAATGTACCCCTTGGGAATCCCTCAGGGAAGTGTGTCCTGCCCCTCTCTGGACCCAGAGGGTTCAGCCCTGGTGACCGGAGGTGGGGAAGGAGAGTGTCGCCGTGGACGTACAGGAACCGGCACCGGCACCATCGTCAGAAGACGACTCTCCACCTCTCTGGTGAGCTGAGCCTTGGCCTCAGCCCATCAGGAGGCCAGAGTCTCCTGCAAGTCCACCGGCGGTTGAGGGGGCGTTGAAGGAGGAGGAGGGGGGATACTGGTATGGACTATATCCAAAAGGCATGTATCCATTACCCGATGGTGAGAAACCCAGCGTCAGGTATTGAGGAGCCGGGTATTGTGGTGTCGGATATGTTGGCGCTGGGTACTGAGGCGCCGGATACTACGGTCCCAGGTATGGCGGTGTCGGATATGATGGAGCCAGGTACCCGGGAGCCGGAGGAGCTGCCGGAGCAGACGGCCCGGCTGGAGGTCCCACGGGCGGTTCTGGAGCAGAAGGCCCGGGGGGGTGGAGGACTCGGCGTCGGGGCGACATCGGGGGGGTGGGATGTCGTCCAGCATCAGCAATACCGGCGTTGGAGCCAGCGTCCGGGGAACCAACGTCAGATCGGTCAGACCAGAAGGTGGACAGTCTGACGGAGGTGGAACAGAAACCTCAGCGTCACCCAGGGATGGGGGGGAATCCTCAGGGTCGGGCTAAGGAGACTCAGGGTCCCCAGAGGGCAGCGAAGGCTCGCGGGGGCAGGCAGCAGGCGTGGGGAGGTCTGGCGTCGGCTCATCCGCTGTCTTGGGCGTCGGATGAACTGATGTGGCTTAGCAGCGAATCCGGCAGGCGCCAGCATCCAACTTAACGGACCCTTCGCCGGAGGCAGGCACGATGGAGGGGCAGCCTGGTCGGGCGGAAGGGGCCCGCGCGCGCCCGAAGGGTTGGATGACTTACCGATCTTCTCGTGCAGGCGTTGGAGGCGAGCGTCTGGCTTATCGAGCCGCGTTCGCACCAGTAGGCCCACGAATCCATGGCTTTACTGGGAGCGGGGGCCTACAAGCCTGGATGCGCCTGAAGGGCACGAAGCGGAGTCAGATGTGGGTGGCTGCCGCCGCCTTAGAAGCCTCTAAGGCAGCTGTTGTGGAGCGGTCCTCCGGAGGGGGGGACGTTACCTGTTTCACGGCAACTCGCGAGGAAGACGCAGTGGGAGAGGAGCCCTTGTCCCGGTGCCTTTCCTTATCCTTTTTCTTGCGATGGCCTTCAGGGGAAGTCGACGCCTGACAAAGCTTTTTCAGTTCTTTCTCCATGGAGCTTTTTCTTTTTCAAAATGTGGGCTTCCAGGGACTGCTGCCGCCTTCTCCGGGTGGCCGCATTAAAGCTGAGGCAGTGCTGGCACTTCTCCACTGGATGGTCAGGGCCTAGGCAAAAAAAGGCACAGGGAATGCCGTCCTTGTGCGGGAGTTGCCGCCGATTTAGTCGATTTTGTTTTTGTGCTTGAAGTAGGGGACGACATATATTGACGGATATCTGATGAAAGCTAAGAAAAATCAAAATACTCGGTTAAAAGACCAACAAAGGAGTCTGACGAGCAGGGAACTTTTCCGCGAGGTGCTGGCATAAGCTAATGGTGGGAAAGAACTGGAAAGCAGGCGTGAGGGACCGCACCTTTATACCATCTCCTGACGCCGGTCGCCTGACGTGGGGGCGGTCCCTCACCAGAGACCGCTAGCTAGAAACTTTCTGTGGGGTCCTGCCACCTGTTGACGCCAGTCCTATATAATTACCTACTGCAAGAGCCATCTCAAAGTAAGATCTGCAGTTACGTAAGAACTTACCGAACAGTAGATCTTCAAGACAGGTTCCTGCAGGTTCATATAGGACTGCGCCTCTGGCGCCAGGTCTGCATGGCAAACTTGTAGATAGCAATCATCAGCGGGGACCGCCCCTGAAGTCAGGGCATTGTGACATCAGCCCAACTATAAAAGGGGCAGTCCCACGCCCGCTCTCCAGTTCTTTTCCAACGGAGACCTATAGAAAGATAAGAAGAAAACCGGAGTGAAACTCCTGAGACCCTGCTTCCACTCTAGTCCCACAGAGCTAGTTAGAAAGGAAAATAAAGCATCCAAAAACTGGGGGATTGAGGGTGGGAAACTAGACCTACTGCAGGAACCTCTCTCGAAGATCTGCTGTTACGGTAAGTTCTTACGTAACTGCAATATCTTCATAGGTATCATAGGTAAATCAGAGCCAAGAAGACCATGGTCCATATTGTCACAATTTACTAATTGTACCATTATTAATTTTGTACTCAAAAGGTATCTAATCGATTTTTAAATAATACATACTTTTACTGGCCACTACTAAAAGTGGCAGGCCATTCCATATTCTAGATACTCTCTCTGTTTTGTTCTACAGCATTCTACCATTAATTGTAACGGGTAAGCCCTGGTTTCATAAACGACTTTTCTACAAGCTAATCCCAAGGTTTCCCATAAACTATTATCCTGTAAGGCACGATACACCAAACATAAGTTTCCCCTCAATCTACAATATTCCAGACTGTAAAGTCCAAGTTTAGTGAGTCTATCATCATATTCTAAACCCTGTACCTCATCCATTTTTTTGTTGTCGTTCTCTGGATTCGCTGTATGGCATTTATAGTACCCCTGTCTCCTGGTGCCCAAAACTGGGCACAGTACTCCAGGTGAGGCCTAACGAGTGAGGAATACAGTGGGAGCAGGACCTTACCACTATTACTTTTTATGTGTTTGTTTATACAATGGAGAATACCCCCAACTTTTTTGATTATTTGCTGACGATGTAGACCAAAGTTTAAATAACTTTTTACTCTGATTCCCAAATCTCGCTCATCTTCAATCTGTTTACCATTGTGTAATTTGCTCCTGGATTGTTCTTCCCAAAGTGCATTACAATACATTTATCAATGTTAAACATGAGTTTCTTTGTTAATGCCCAACTTTCTAATTCGTTTAATGCATATTGTAAAGTAATTACATCTTCAGATTTATTGATTTTGTAGCCAATGCGGGTGTCATCAGCAAATTTGGTTAGCCAGACATCTGTTGATGAAAATAATGAAGAGATATAAATATTGAAAAGACAGAGACCCAGAACAAAACCCTGAGGAACCCCACTAGTAACTTGTTCATATTCTGAATAATATCCCTTTATACAGACTCATCGAGTTCTCTCGGACAGCCATGATTCAATCCATTTGGTAATATTCCCATCTAATCCCACTGTTATTGTTGCATCTATTAGTTCACCATGTGGCACCTTATCAAAGGCCTTGGAAAAATCCAGTAGAATCACATCCACAGCTTCACCTCTGTCCAGTGCCATACTGACACCGCCATAAAAATGTAACAGATTTGTCATACAAGATCTAGATTTTACAAAACCGTGCTGTGCAGTATCTGGTTGCATAATGTTCCCAATGTAACTTTTAACTGTGCCCTCTAGGATCTTACTCAAAACAGACGTTAGGCTAATGGGTCTATAATTAGCAACATTTTGTTTGGATCCTTTTTTAAAAATGGGAATAGCTGTGGCCTGTCTCCATACTTCTAGAACTTCTCCTTCTATAATAGATTTTGTAAATAGGGCAGCTATTGGACCAGATAGAGGAATTGCCCATCTTTCAAAATACGGGGGTGGAGTCCATCGGAACCAGCTGATTTATTGGGATCTAATCTCAAAAGTAATTTTTCCACTTCCGTTTCCTCAGTTATATATTGTTTAGTTGTAGATTGCTTATTGTGACTAATGATTGGGCTAGTTTTTTATTGAAAACAGAAGAAAAATAATTATAAGCTGTAGCCATTTGTAATTGATCAGTTTGTAGCTTACCATTTGAATTTGTTATTGGTCCTATAACAGGTGCGCCACCCCTCTTATTATTTATATAGGTATAAAAGGATTTATGATTATCTTTAACGTTTACTGCTAACCTATACTCATAATCGCTTTGCTTTTCTAATACTCTTTTTGATAACTTTAATTGATGTTTATAATCTATCAATATTTTGAGAACTGCTTAATTTCACTTTTATGAATGCCCTGTTTTTATTTTTGATATGCTTCTTAACTGTTGCATTCATCCAAGGTGTTTTAGGTTTATTGTTTTCTGTTTTCTTTATTTGGGGAATATATTTTTTTGTAGTAATAGTTAATTTAGTATTTAAGGACTGACACATTTCTGAAAGTGTTTTATGCATGAAGTCAGATTCCCAATCCCAGTTGGTCATTTCATTCCGAAAATCGCCAAAATTAGCCTTTTTAAAGTTATAAATTGAAATACTACTGGGGTCAAATTCCAAATTTATTTTATAAGTAAAACAAACCATGGAGTGATCACTGGATCCAAGTGGGGGAATAACCTTACAATTAGTTATGCTAGTACCCAAGTTGTTCAAGACTACGTCCAAAATATTTTCACCCCTAGTGTTTATCTTTACTATTTGTTCCATATTATGTTCCAAAAATAATTCCAAATAATTGTTTTCAGTAGTGGTATTTGTATGTAGTGTATTCCCATTTATACCCGGTAAATTTAAATCCCCCATAAGTATGGCACTAGATGTTGATGAGAACTCATTTACAAATTCTAGTAGTTGGACATCGTCTCTCAGGGTAATAGATGGAGATCTGTGTACTACTCCTAAATTAATACATTCACCAGTCTTTGGAAGAATTTTAATCCATAAGGCTTCAATACTAGGCCATTTGGTTATTTCAATATTTAGAGTCGTAATACTGTCAGAAACATAAAAGGCCACTCCCCTCCCTGGCACCAATTCTGTCCTGTGGAACAAGGTAGCCTGTAATATCCTTTTCCCATGTATCAGTATCTTGCCACCACATCTCAGTTATTGCACATATATGAATATTTAATTGAATCAGAGTATATACTAGCTCATCAAACTTGTTGTTTAAACTCCTAGCGTTATTAAGTAAAAGTTCCAATCTGGTAAGTTTAAACCAACCATGCTAGTCTTTGTGTCTGCAAAAGTGAATAACCCCACTCCATTTTCTAGTTTAAACTGCAATCAATTTGTTTCTTAGCCTGTTTGCAAAAATCTGTTTCCCATGCTTATTCAAATGCATGCCATCCCTTGCAAACAATTCCTGTTTTACAAGCCCATCCAATTTTCAAGAAATGCAAACCCTTCTCTTTGACACCATCATTTGAACCACCCATTTAGGAAAATAATATCTTTTCTTTTAGTTGGGCTGGCTCTAGGGATGGGTAATAGTCCAGAAATGATTAGATCACCCCTTGATTTTTTACTGTATTAGCTACTGATTCAAAACCTCTTTGTATCTCAGTAATAGGTCATCTACCCAAGTCATTTACCCCACATGTATAAGGGTGAGTGGATTTGAGTGTGTTCTTGTAACCCTGGTAGTAATTTTTTAATATCACCTATACCTGCTCCTGACAGAGCACTCACAGTGGTGTACATGTTTCTATTTTACATAAGGCCTGGTCTGTGTGGCGAACACTGAGTCACCAATAACTAGAACATCTCTCGGATGGTCCATACAATTTGATTCACTGATGTTCTGTGCCACCTCAATTTGGCTTTTGTTAGGTATAGTATCTGTTGGTGGATTTTTACTGCAAGGTGCAACTTCCAGGGCACTATACCTATTAGTGAGCGTAATGTTTGTTATATTAGAATTTCGCCCAATATTTCGCCTCCCCTTTTTTCCAATAGTTTTTGGAACTTGGCACCACTCCTCTTCCACATTTAAGTTACTACCTTCTAATATAGGTTGTGTAGATAAATCAGTAACCATAGTATCTATAACAGAGTCAATATAGTCCTCGAGACTGCTGATTTCCAATTGGACCTGTAGCTGTTGCTTGAGTCTAACAATTTGAGCCCTCAACCCTTCAATCGTTTTACAATTTTCACATGTGAAATCTGAGCATACAACCTTATCTGTATACATACCGCATACAAGACATCTTTTAAAATCCCTTGCTGGATCGGCCATTTTTTTTTTATTTAGTTACTGTGCAAAAAGTTTCAGGGCCCTGTGCCCAGTATCCCAGCGGACACAGCAGACACTACTGACCTGCCCCATGTCTCTCGTGCATCTCCTGGCCCTATACGACTGCACCCTGCTCGCCGCAGGGCCGAGTTTTAAGCTTAGGGGAAACCGGAAATGACAGTGCCAGCTGTGAAGCGCTTGTAAACAAAAGTTTCCAAATGTTGCACTAAGTGTCCCTAAAGTAACACCAGCACTATAGTAACCCCCCAAAAGGTTGAATTT
Source organism: Neoceratodus forsteri (assembly GCA_016271365.2). Taxonomy (NCBI): domain Eukaryota; kingdom Metazoa; phylum Chordata; order Ceratodontiformes; family Ceratodontidae; genus Neoceratodus; species Neoceratodus forsteri. The sequence continues at coordinate 50,057,510 of JADMNL010000026.1, forward strand.
TTAATCCTTTTTGAGTTTTAAGGGCAAATACAGTGCCTTGTAGTTCACCAGTAATCAGAAGAACTACGGGCACTCTCTTCCTGCTTCCTGTAAAACAGGAGGTAGGGCTCCTTCAATAATGTAATTGACTGTAGTAGCATACAATGTTTAAAAATGGTATATTCACACACTCAATTAAAATACAATTTGAAAGTGACTCCCAGCATAGAAGCCCAACTTTTCTCACAGTCGCTCTATTTGCTCTATCTTACTTCAAGAGGGTTCCTGCAGTAGGTCTTCACATATAGGACTGAATACCAAGCAGTCCTGAAGAAAAGCAAAACATAGGTGCATCCGGAAGAAGAAGTCGCCATGAGGAATCACAACAGAAGGCCTTGCAAGACCGCAAGACCAAAGCCAGTTCTGCACCGAGAGGCAATGTCCAGACTGTAATGCTTAGTAAAGGTGTGAACAGACGACCAGGTGACCGCAGCACAGATCTCTGCCGTGGACATATTCCTAAAAAGGCAGTGGAGGTCACCCGCCAAGAGTGGAGTGGCCTTTGACTGCCCCGGAAGGAACTTCCCATATTTCATGTACGAAAATGGATGCAGTTAGCTAGCCATCGAGAGATGGTTTGCATGGAAATACCTTGCTGGTATTGAGGGGCAAGGCTACGAACAGTTGGCTAGATTTCCTAGCCTCTTTTAGTCCTGTTCATGTAGTACCTCAGGATCCAGTGCACATCAAGGGTTTGCAGAAGGTGTTCCCCCTGTTGGTATACTGTGGATAATACATCGGCAATTCCAGCTCTGGTTTAAAGTGGTTTCGAAACTACTTTGGGCAAAAAAGGAAGTCCAAAAGACTATCCGGTCCTTATGAAAAATCAAACAAGGTTCTTTACAGATGAAGGCCTGTAATTCGGAAACCCTGCTGGCCGAAGTAACTGCAACTAAAAATAAGGTCTTCCAGGAAAGGAAGCGCAAGTCGCAGGAAGAAGCTGGTTCAAACAGGGGTAAGGTCAGCTTCTCGAGCATGAAATTCAGGTCCCAGGGAGGACAAGGATTCCGGATTGGAGGTTTCAAATGAAGGATGCCTTTCAAAAAGGTTTTGGCAAACTCCAGCTGAGCTAAGGTTTTGTCTTCCACCAGGAGGTGGTAGGCCAACACCGCAGAGAGGTGGACCTTTTTTTTTTTTTTTATACTTTCTTTTTCTCCCTCCTGTTTTTTTCTGCCCTCGTGGTCCTACTCCTTCGGGCCTCTCAATGCTCTAAGCCGTCCCTGGATCTGCTCCTAGAGTGCCTCCTCTCCTTCTCTGCACAGTGGGGTCTTGTCAGGTGACGGTCTGAGCAGAGAGGCCGTCATCCAGGACCACAAGGGTGATTTTCCCTTGTCTGTTGATCCCGTCCCCTGGGGATGCCAGCGCTTGGGACTGGGTCCCGAGAGGTAACGTGCTGACGCACGTCTAGCCTCTCATGTGCCGTGCGACGTCCCTCCCGACCCCCAAAGTTGAGTCGCTTGCCCTTCAGGGAATCGGTGCTTCCACCGAATCCTTTATGGGGAATGACTTGACACTTACGCCCTGGGTATTCACCCCTGAGGGAGGCAGAGCATCCGTGACGCCGATCTCCCTCCCCTGCTAGCCCCTCCCCCAGGTCCGTTACCAAACCTGGGTCGCCGGCATAGCATGAGTGTGGCATCCAGCGCTTCAACCCTCAGCGCCACCGGGCCGGCCTGAGAGGTGGATCTTAATGGAGGAATAGTTAAGGCCTGCCTCAGACAGGTGTGTGAGGTACTCTAGAACCTGGGATGCCGAGCATGAAAATGAATCCCAGCTCCTTGCTTGGGCCCATATCATGAATCTCTTCCACTTCATAGCGTAAGTGGATCTAGTGGAGGGTTTTCTGGCCTCCACTAGAATATGAACAACCTGCGAAGATACCCCATAGCAAGAAATCGCTACGTCTACAGGTGCCACGCATGAAGATGGAGAGACTGAAGGCTCAGATGCACTGGGGTGCCCTGCTCCTGAGTCAGAAGATTGTGGGAAATGGGCAGAGGAACCAGGGGTTCCAGTAACGATTGTTGCAGAAGAGGAAACCAAATTTGGCGTGGCCAAAGAGAAGTAATCAGGATTGCATGGGCCACCTCTTGTTGAAGTTTCACCAGAACCTTCTGAATGAGAGGAAAAGGAGGAAAGACATACAGAAACCTCCCTGTCCACGAAAGAGACAGCGCGTCTCACCAAAAAGCACCAAGCCCGGGAACGAGTGAGCAGAAGACGGGAAGTTCTGCGTTCAATGGGGAGGCGAACAGATCTATCTCTGGCCGACCCCATCGAACAAAGAGATCTTCAACTACCTCTGATTTTAGCTCTCACTCATGGGCCCTGGCCACTGATTGACTGAGACTGTCCGCCAGGACATTGGTGATGCCCGGAACATGGACTGCTGTCAAGTAAAGGCTGTGCTGAATCGCCCAGTACCACACCCTCATGGCTTCTCTGCAAAGACAATATGACCGGGTTCCTCCCTGTTTGTTTAGGTACCAGACAGTGGACATGTTGTCCGTTTGAACTAAGAGAGATCCCGGAACCAGCAGCGACTGGAATGCCTGGAGCGTGTAAAGAACTGCCCTGGTCTCCAGAACATTAATGTGGAGCATCAGCTCCTGATCGGACCAAGAACCTTGTGTCTCATGAGTCCCCAGATGGGCTCCCCAGCCCAGATCTGAGACATCCGTAGTGAGAATTTGGGTTGGAACTACAGGAAGGAAAGAATTCCCTTCGATAAGTTTGAAAGATCTTGCTACTAGCGAAGATCTCTCTGAAGGCTGTCTTTTGGTTCATATCGTCCGTCCTCTGGTCCCACTGGACTCGAAGAGACCAATGAGTAACCCTCAAGTGAAGGCCATTGGGACTGTCGAATGGCGGCCACCATCAGTCCCAATAGATGAAGCACCAAGTGTGCTGGGATCCATCGGGCCTGTGCCACAAGAGTGGCCTGAGAAGCTAGGGTCTCGGCCTGATCCGATGGCAGGAAAGCCTTGCCCTGAACAGTGTCTGGTACAGCTCCAATGAACTGGAGCCTCTGGGATGATACTAGTTGGGACATGGGAAAATTGACAGTTATGCCCAGTAAAGCAAACAAGCTCAGCGTGAAAGAGAGAGACTCTTTCAGGCTGGTAGGAGAGGGTGCAGCGAGGAGCCAGTCATCCAGGTATGAGAAGACATAGATGTCCTGACGGCGTAAAAACACCACCACCACCACCGCTAGGCATTTGGTGAACACTCTGGGGCCGAAGAAAGGCCAAAAGTGCTCTGAATGGAAATGCTTCTCATGAAAACAAAACAGAGTAAACGGTGGTGGGCCGGGAGGATAGGAGTATGCAGGTAAGCATCCTGCATGTCCAGGGAGCACAGCCAAGAATTGGGGTGGAGCAGGGGGAAGAGCCCCTGAAGGGTCAACATACGAAACTTCTTGTACTTGACGAAGATGTTTAGTGTGCTGAGGTCCAGGATTGGTCTCAGGTCACCCGTTTTCTTCGGAACCAGGAAGAAGTGGGAGTAGAATCCCCTTCCTATTTGGTTTGACCAGACAGATTCTATTGCCCTCTTTAGAAGTAGTGCCTGGCTCTCCTGAGAGACTATGGGGACCTGATCCCAAGGATAGAAGGACCGTCCTGGTGGTTGAGGGGCTGGGATTTCACTGAATTCTATTGAGTGACCTCGTTGGATTAGCTGAAGCACCTAAGTTTCTGTGGTGACAAACCTCTAACTGTCCAGGTGGGCGAACCTCCCTCCGACCGGTTCCTCCTGAGATACTGGAGGAGGCGGAAGGAGGGAACAAAATCAGGATGCCGAGGGGAGGGCTTTTGCTCCAGAGGCCTGTTTGACAATTTGGCCTGTGGGGTTTGAGCTCCAGATCCAGGTGTGCGTATCTTTGCCTGGCGGTTCGCCTGGAGTTTGTTTCACCTTCTTTGGTGTTGAAAGGCAGCTTTTTCTGGCCCATCTTGTATAAGGAGCGGACATCCCACAAGGAGCGTCCGCTCTCCTGCAACCCAGTAATAATATCTTTAACATCGCTGCCAAAGAGGACAGAACCCCTGAAAGGGGCATCCAAAAGAAAGGACTGCACATCCTGTGCCAGTACCGCTATATGGAGCCAGGAGAGGCGCCGAAGGCAGATTCCCGTGGCTGCCACTCTAACCACCGAGTCCACCAAGTCGTAGGTTGCCCGAAGGGCATGACGACACAAGGATTTCCCCATCCTAACTTTCTCCAACAACTTCTTTTTCAGGGTTTCGTCCTGAACTTCCTGGAGGTCCCTTTCCAAATCCAACAGAGAAGATTTTTGAAAGGCGACCATTGTGAAGCATAATTAAGGAAACGTATCGCATAAGAAAAACAAGCATTTGTCAATGCCGAACGTTCACTTGCAGGTATTTGCAGTGGTGTTTGGCATGTCTGTGCTTACCCTAATGCCCTGTGCGATTGCTGGTATTTACACAATAAATTTTCAGCATGACCTTTTGTTACCCCATTATGCGCTACATAGCGGAAACACGTTTTGGGCAGGATGTGAAAAATGACAGCTATTACTGCTCATGAGGAGGTGTGGTAAAATGGCAATGTTGAAAATCTGGAGTGAAAATATTGAAAATTCGTAAACTTACGAGCGAGCATAGGAACTGCGCAACGCACACTCGTAAAACAGTCATTTTTAGGAATTTTTTCACCCAATTTTCAACACAGCCATTTTAAGACCTCTGCTCATGATCAGTGTCACTGTGATTTTCTTAATGTGTCCCATACATTGATTTTGCACACCGACTGCGCCATTGTGCGCTACATGGGCGGAAACACGTTTTGGGCAGGATGTGAAAAATGACAGCTGCACTGCTCATGAGGAGGTGTGGTAAAATGGCAATGTTGAAAATCTGGAGTGAAAATATTGAAAATTCGCAAACTTATGAGCGTGCATAGGAACTGTGCAATGAACACTCATAAAACAGTCATTTTTAGGAATTTTTTCACCAACTTTTCAACACAGCCATTTTAAGACCTCTGCTCATGATCAGTGTCACTGTGATTTTCTTAATGTGTCCCATACATTGAGTTCGCACACCGACTGCGCCCACTGTGCGCTACATGGGCGGAAATACGTTTTGGGCAGGATGTGAAAAATGACAGCTGTACTGCTCATGAGGAGGTGTGGTAAAATGGCAATGTTGAAAATCTGGAGTGCAAATATTGAAAATTAGAACGCACGAGCGCAAGGAGGAATTGCGCAACGCACGCTCGTAAAACAGTCATTTTTAGGAATTTTTTCACCAAATTTTCAACATAGCCATTTTAAGACCTCTGCTCATGAGCAGTGTCACTGTGATTTTCTTAATTTGTCAAATACATTGATTTCGCACACCGACTGCGCCACTGTGCGCTATATGGGCGGAAACATGTTTTGGGTGAGATGTGAAAAATGACAGCTGTATTACTCATAAGAAGGTGTGGTAAAATGGCAATGTTGAAAATCTGGAGTGGAAATATTGAAAATTCGCACACCTCACGAGCGTCATGAGAACTGTGCAATGCACGCTTGTAAAACAGTCATTTTAGGAATTTTTTCACCAAATCTTCAACATAGCCATTTTAAGACCACTGCTAATGAACAGCGTCACCGTGATTTTCTTGTGTCCCATACATTGATTTTGTGCACTGACTGCGCCATTGTGCGCTACATGGGTGGAAGCACGTTTTGGGCAGGATGTGAAAAATTACAGCTGTACTGCTCATAAGGAGGTGTGGTAAAATGGCAATGTTGAAAATCTGGAGTGAAAATATTGAAAATGTGCGAACTTACGAGCCTGCGTAGGAACTGCGCAACGCACGCTCATAAAACAGTCATTATTTGGAATTTTTGCAGCAAATTTTCAACATGGGGTTTTTGGGACCCCTTCTCATGAATGATGTCACTGTCATGGCATTGATTTGGGCCCGAAGGGTGATTTCCCGGAGTGACTGCACAGTGACTGCAAATCACCCTTCAGGCCCCAATAACGCCATGACAGTGACATCATTCAAGGAGTAGGGGTCCCAAAACCACATGTTGAAAATTAGTGCAAAAATTCCAAAATGCCTGAGATATGCAATAAAGTTGAAAACCCCTATCTAGCCCATTATACGGCTTACCGGCATTTCCTCAGTTCGCAGTCGGCTTTGAAGAGTGCAGATGTGTTCCCGGTCCACTGAAGATTGTCGCGCCGAGCTCCGGAGGTAAGTATGGGGTGAAGGGGGTGTGGGGAGGCTAGGTGCGCAGTGCGTGGGTGCGGGTTGTGGGAGGGGGGAGTGGGAGAAGCGCCGTGGGACCGTTTTTGGTTTACAGGTGAAAACAAAAAGAAAAGACTATGTGGGACGTTTGCCATGCTGGGGTGGGCTCCCAGCATGGCAGAAGGATGGCTGGGGCCGAGGAGCAGACGGGGGGATTGGGCACCCCCATCGGCAAACAACATGGGCATTTGCCACGCTGGGGTGGGCTCCAGCATGGTACCAAAGATTTGGGGCGGCAGCGTGAAGCGGGGGTGGCGTGACCAGCGGTGCTCTGTATGACAGCGGTGGTTTTCTTTAGTGAAGGTACCACATGTCACACAGCCTCGCACCCATTGGTGCAGGACATCCATGCCTGCTCAACGGAGCAGTGGATTGAAAGGGAGAGGCAACCAAAGTGTGCTACTTCTCCAAAACGCCTCGCACATGCGCGCAAGCAAACGTAAAAATTACTCAACTTAGTAATGTTGTTTCTTCTAATGGAGTCTTGCTGTATTCTGACTATTGCAGTTAGGTCCTGCCTTTCAACTGCCCCGGAGAACAAAGAGTTAACTTTCCATGGCCAGCATGGAGCGTTCAACAGCAAGCTCGGTTGAAACCTCTGTCTGCTGTTGTTTAAACTCAACCATCAGATCTTACAAGCAATACTCATAGAAGTTCTGTGTGGAAACTGTAAAGACTCACACTTAGCCAACTGGCAACTAAACTTTTAAAAGGGTTTTTGGTTTCAAAGCAAAGACTCAAGTCAGGAAACCCAAAAACAAAACACAACACACACCCAAAATAAAGGAGGGTGAAAACGAGCACCCTAGGGTGCCAACACTGCTCCTGCTGCCCCATCCCCAAAACCAGGTTCTGAGGGAGGGTGGGGAGTCAGAATACAGCAAGACTCCATTAGAAGAAACAACATTACTAAGGTGAGTAATTTTTCTTCAAACAACACAAGTCTTGCTGTATTCTGACTATTAGCAGAATACAACAGTACCTCCATGGAGGAGGGACAGAACCTACTTGGGAATAGGCTATGGAGTACTGCTGTGCCAAACTGAGCATCACTCCTAGCCTGGATATCCAGAGAGTAATGCTTGGTGAATATGGACTGTTCCAGGTGGCTGCTTGACAATTTCTGAAGATAGGAATATCCCTGGCAGCAGCCAAGAAAGCAACTGTACCTCTAGTAGAGTGAGCCCTCAGCCTGGGGTGGTGTTCTACAGTTTTTCATAGCAGATTGTATACAACAGACACTCCACCTGGCAATAGATCTTTTAGTGGCAGGTTTGCCCTTACCGACCTCTGCATATGTGAGGAACAACCAGAGGGACTCAAACCTGTGGAACCTTGGTGCGCTCTATGTAGTAGCTGAGGGCACTTTTAACATCCAAGCTGTAAACCTCCTCTCTCCAGGAGGAATGGTCAGTGAAGAAAACAGGGAGAGACATGGACTGATTAAGGGGAAATCTGAAACCACCTTAGGCAAAAACTTCCTGTTAGTTCTTAGGACCACTTATCTCTATGGAAAGAGATGAAATCAGGCCCACTGACAGGGCTTGCAAGTCACTGATACACCTGGAAGAGGGTAATGGCTACCAAAAAACACAGTTTTCCAAGTCAAGTACTTAAGCTCTGTGGAGGACAAAGGCCAAGGGTGGTGGATAAGCTGAGCAATGCAAACATTAAGGTCCCAAGCAGGAGCAGGGTCCCTAAAGGGGGATTGCGTGAAGCAATCCCTTGAAGAACTTACAGAACTCAGCATAGGTTGACAGGAGGAGAGGCTTGCCTACTGACAAGAAGGCAGAAACAGCTGCCAGATGCACTTTATGTAGCTGGACTCAAGTCTAAGCCGTTAAGATGAACCATATAGTCCAGGACTGAAGGCAACCTAGCATATTCTGGAGAAATATGTTTATGAGCACCAAATAAGTGAACCTTTCCATTTGGAGTTGTAAGTCTTCTATGGAAGGCTTTCGAGAACCCTTAAGGATATCCAGAAACCCTTGGAGAAAGGTGTAAATCAGCAAACTCTAACCTTCAAGAGCCATGCCTTGAGATTGGAGAGATTTGAGGTTCGATACCAAATCCCTCCCCCAGAGAGGATGTCCACAGGCTGTAATCCTGGGAAGAGACAGGGGAGGTGGACTGTTGGCACAGCAACAGTGGGTACCAGGCTGTCTGGCCCAGTCTGGAGCTTGGTTGAGACCTGATCTTGACTAGCACTTTGAACAGGAAAGGGAAGGGGGGAAAAACATACAGGAACTCTTCCCAACTCAGAATCAGACATCCAGGGGACTGAGCCCAAGACTGTGGGTCTGGAGGAAGTTGGTGATTGTCTGGGGCTGCAAAAAGATCTATCTGTGAGTGCCCCATCCTAGAAAATCACTTCCAAAAACGAGATCTAGGGGCCCATTTGTGATGGCCCTTGGGATATCCTGATAACAGCATGCTAGGACATTGTCCTTCCTGGTATGGAGGAACTGCTATCAGAGAGGTTTGCAGGAAGAAGCCAGGCAAAACCATAACCTCTAGTGCTTCTGTGCAGGCCACAGACTGAGTGCCTCCTTGCTTGCTGATGTACCACATTGTGGTGGTATTGTCTGTTCTGAACTGGACCACCTTGTTCTTGTACAGATTTGAAAGCTTGCAGTGCCATGAAACACTGCTCTGAGTTCCAAGAGACTGGATGTGGAAGCAGAGATTCTTTGAAGCGATCATAAGCAGTCCTTGGGTGGTAAGGTCCCCAAGTGGGCTCCCCAGCCCAGCAGGGAGGCATCTGTGGTGAGTATCACTGAATGAGACTGAGTGACAAAAGGAATCATGCTCGAATTGTCCCGATCCTGCCACCACTGCAGAGCCTGGATCAGGGTTCGAGAACACTGGGACAAGTCTGGTAAGAAAACTCTTCTTTGGGACCAGAAGGCTGTTAAGTGGAACTGAATGTCCCTCATCTGGAATCTTGCCCCAGACCACTGCTGGAGAGGCTGCCATGTGGCCCAGAAGCTGCAAGAAATACCTTGTTGGTGCATACACCTGAAGGTGCGAATGAAGAGGCCAGTTCTATATGGGTCCTTGCCCTGTCCAGGAGGAAGGCTTCTCCTCATTGCATCCAGCTCCGCCCTATAAAGGTGGGGGAGGGACTTGTACTGGACTCCAGGAACCGACTTTGGGAGATTGAGGAGGAATCCTAAGGAAGTGAGCACTTGCTGAGTTATCTGCAGATGTGACTCTGACTGGTCTGGAGACTGACCCACTATGAGCCAGTCAGTCCAAGTATGGAAAGATGGAGACCTTTTTCTCCTGAGAGAAAGCAACCACTACTGCCAGGCACTTCGTGAAACACCCTTGGGGGCTGATGTTAGCCAAAAGACATTGCTCTGAATTGATAGTGGGCCTGAGGGCAACTCGAACCTGAGGTACTTTCTGGGAGCACCTGATGGACATGTGAAAATTAAGCATCTTTGAGGTCCAGGGAGGCTAGCCAGTCCCTGGCCTTAGAGCAACAGAATTTTCCCAGAGTCACCATTTTGAATTTTGGTTTAAAAGGTGCTTGTTCAGATATCTTAAATCCAGGATGGGCCACCATTCTTCCTATCTTTTGGGGGTTAGGAGTACCTGAATACAACTTTGCCTCTATGTAGGGTAGGAACCTTTCTATGGCTCTGAGAGCCAGGAGGGAAGAAATCTCTGCCTCTAGGGCAAGGGTCTCTGATGGTTTGCAGGTGGAAAGGATCTGATTCTCATCTCGGGAAATTTTTGAAGCTGAGAACCAGTCCTGGCTTACTACTTCCAGGACCCACTTGTCTGATGTCAAACACTTCCAAGTCCTGGACAAAGTAAGCCAGCCTCCCCCACAGGTACTGGAGAATCGGCCTGGGCAGACCCATCAGGGTGTCTGCTTGGCAGGGGCTGAGGCTGAGGGGTGGAAGCAGGCCTGCTCATTCCCTGTCTGCCTCCTCTGAAGAACCCCCGAGCATAAGCAGAGAGGCCTAGACTTGGTAAAAGGTCTTGAAAGGGCCTGCCCTGGAATGCTGTCTCTGAGGAGTGGCTTGCCTTTCTTTGGCCTGAGCACTCCTGTAGGTGGTCCTGTACTCGTCCATCTTCTTCATGTAGTTCTCTGTCTGCTCCCCAAACAGAGAATTACCAATGACAGGAAACCATGGCCTTAGCCTGGGTATTCTGTGATAGGCTAGTACATCTGAGCCAAGCCATCCCTCGAAGGGCCACAGATGTAGCCATGACTCTAGATGAAACATCATTGGAGTCCAAGCAGCATGAAATTGCACCTGGATGCCTCAGTGCCTGCTCCAGCTCCTTGGCAAACTGGTCAGGGTCTGTTGTAGCCAGAGCCACAGCACAGTGTCCCACCTAGACTTCTGGTATTTAGCTGTGTAGGCCATATAGTTAGCCTGCCTGAGTCCCAAAGATGCTGCCATGTACTGCTTCTTTGCCATGGCATCAATCCTCCTGGAGTCCTTATCTAGGGGTGTGAAGCCAAGGAATAGTTTGCCTTATCACAGGCAGCAACCTGTGCTACCCAACAAGCTGCATTGCTGGAAAGGAACTCTGTCTCTCAGAGCCTGAAAGGACATACCTCTTGTCCATTCTTCTGTCCACAGGAGGTATGGAATTAGGAGTTTTAGAATTTTAAATGTTTGTTTCCAAAAGATTTATGGAGGAATAGGCGATCTCCTGGACTCTGGGATGTCCATCATCTCTAACAAATCAGGCTCCTCCTGATCCTCTACTGCTTCTTCCATTGGAAGCTGGAAGTTTCAGCTGCTTTCTTATAAAACATAAAGTGGAAGGGGACTCAGAAAGCCTAGGAGGAGAAACACCTGAAGAGTCTGTCTGGAGAGATCTCCGGGTCCAATAGGCACATCAGACTTTCATAATCACCATCATCATCATTATCCTCATACTCTCCCTCCTCCTCCTCCTCCGGTTCATCAAATTCTTCTAAAGTATAATCCGGAACCAGGGGAACTGACCGAACCGAGCCCCTGACAGATGGTGCAGGTTCGGCCGGAACCAAAGTTAGCGACTGAACTATCCTTATCGCTTTGGCTATTTCACTCCAGCGGGCAGAGAAAGAATTAAGAGGATCCAACCGGATGATTTTTACCTTCTCTTTCTTTTAACCCGAACTGACTCCTCAGAATCGGCTCTCCTTTTGCTCGAAGAAGTTTCACCCTGGTCAGAGGGCACTCCTTCTGGTTCGGTTGGAACTGAACCGGGCTGGCCATCTGGGTCAGCGGACTTCTCAGCCTCCTTTTCCCTCAGTCTACGTATTCTCTTATCCAGGGTAGCTTTGGGAAAACTTTTACAAATTTGGCAGTCTGAATCGAGGTGGTCAAACCCCAGACAATAAACACAGGTGGTGTGGGGATCAGCCTTAGCAAAGGCTTCCCCACACACACTAGTGTTGAAACCCAGTGGGCCCGTTTTTTTTCTTTGGTTTCTCAGACATGGCCAATCCTATCCAAAACTTACCCTTTTTTGACAATCTGCCAGGCAAAGACCTCCTATCGGTTCCTGACGTGTTAACGGTCTTGGGAAAACGTAATTAAATCCATTTTTAGAACTGATATGGGACCAGTTACCACACTCTAATAAATTCAAAAGTTTTCAAAACCAATCTGATCGGTTCAAACGAACAGATCCAATGTTACAAGTTCCACACAGAAACTAAATACCACGAAACCTATCTAGTACTTCACGGTACCACAGACAGAGACTTAAACTGACAGTTTCAGTAGAAATTCAGGTAGAAACGAGCCGAAAAAAAACGACACCTTAACCGACTTTTTGAACGAGCAAAGGAAGAATCTCGAGCGACTGTTCAGTGAGGCGGAGTAAAGAATCTGATGGTTGGAGTTTAAACAACATGAACAGAGCTTCCAACAGGCTACGCTGAGCGTTCCATGCTGGCCATGGAAGAAGTTAACTCTTTGTTCTCCAGGGCAGTTGAAAGCAGGACCTAACTGCAATAGTCAGAATACAGCAAGACTTCATGTTGTTTGAAGAAGAAGAGTACATTTTACGATAAAACTGGTTGAGTTGACGCAAGTCCTTGTCGGGTGAAGAGCTCAGATGTTTGGGCTGGGCTGAATAATTCGTGAGCAGCCGTGATGACCATCGAGTCAAGCAGGATGGGAGCTAAGGTGAGATATCCCTTCCGAGGATAATAGATCGCGTTGGCTGTCAGTGAGACTGCTGGAGCGGAGGGCGGTTGCTGCCCAACTGTGGTTACAGGGTCCTCATGGGGCCCCATCCATGGAGGAATGGGGATAGGAACAGAGGTGGCCATATCCAGGTGCTCCACAGGAACCCATTTTCTTTCTTAATCAACTGCTAGACGGCCGTACCAGCCGCGCCTGAATTGAACGCCCAATGGAAATCTCGAAAGAGGGATCCTCCAGAGGCGTCTTTTGGAGAGTCTTTAAGAAGGACCTCTATGGGAGATCTAGGCTCCGACAGCATCCGAGTCAGAGTCGGTGTCAGACGGCTCAGAGCCACTAGGCATGGAAGGGTCTGGTTCCGTGGTCCCTACCGTAATAGAGGTTGACATCTAGCACGAGGAGGTGGTGGAGAAGCAACCCTGGGGGTAGATGCTTCCCTCAGCGGCTGTCTTAGCTCTGACACAAGCTGCACTAGCTCTTTCCCAAACAGGGATGGACTCATGGTCCGGTGCTGGGGGCTGGGACCTCGGATACCCTGGGTACTGAGGTAGTGCCAGGATGGGTAAAATGAAAGTTCAGAGATAACCCGACATGGGGAGACCTGGAGTAGGATATCCCGATTGAGAAGCATAACATCGAAACCAGGCGTCAGGATAACCGGCGATGGACCACCTGGCCCAAGGCCGGGTATTGAGTTACCGACGGAGGGCTACCCGCAAGCGGGAGAGAGGGGCTGCAGGACTAGGAACCCAGTCAAAAGGCCTGCAGGGGGTGGTGCCATGGCACCAGAAGGTGGCGTCGGATCCAGGAGCACGCCAAAGAGCTGGAGGGTGGAGGCTCCATAACAGGATCCCATCGGCAGCGGAATGAAATCTGGCAATGGTGGATGGCCTGGCAAGGGGGAGAAACTGAGAGGCCCCCCCGACGGCAGGTCTGAGTGCGATCTTGCTAAAGCAAAGAGCAAAGGATCGGGTGGCGAGTCTCTGGAGTGGAGATCCCTGGGAGACAACAGGTCAACTTGTCCCTCACTCTGTCTGACGTCGGGGACCAAACTGGAACCCAACGGGAGAGTGGACGGATCCTGACGGGCGTCGGAGGAGCCAGCATCCGAAACAGCAGATCCGACCGGGCTAGAGATGCTGAAAGGCCACCACAAGTCTGACCAGCGCAGGCTCGCACCCTTTGCGGAGAAGAGGGTGACCTCGGCAGGACAAGGCGATGAAATTACCACCTCTAAAGAGGCAACCTCCGGCTGCCTGCTCACCTCAGCAGGAGGGGAGAGGCCCAGCCAAAAGTGGACTGGGCGCCCAAAAAGTACTCACGGTTGCAGGCCTCTCGTGTGGCGATGGACTCCAGTCCCAACGCTTCTCTTTACTTTTCTTCTTTTTCGGGGCTGGCGACGATGACCGTTCCCTGAGTTTTTGGAGCTCCTTTTCCATAGACGCCAAGCGTCGGGTCATACGATGGGCCTCGAGGGACCGCTTGTGCCTGGTTCTGGTTGCCTGGTTGAAGGCTTGACAGATGGAACACTCCTGGACATTGTGCTTTGAACCAAGGCAAAGGAGGCAGCGGGAATAGTCATCCCCGTGCGGGATTTGAGCGCCGCACTTAGAGCACTTTTTCTTCTGTCTAGAAGACATCAATTTGAAGAAAATTCTGAGAGAAATCTAGTAAGAGGCGAAGGATAACTTCGACAAAATATAACGCGGATGTTAGATTGCTGTTGACATGAGCCGAACGTTACTGAGGCAACAGCGGGAAAGAACTGGACAGCGGGCACAGGACCGCTCCTTTTATAGTCGGGCTGACGTCATGACACCCTGACGTTGGCGGCGGTTCCCACTGATGATTGCTATCTACAAGTTTGCCGTGCAGACCTGACGCCAGGGGGCACAGTGCTACATGTGAAGACCTGCTGCAGGAACCCTCTCGAAGTCAGATCACAGAATTTGTCAGCAGAAAAGGCCCGTGCAGCCCACCCAGTCTGCCCAAATGTTCTCTACATACTTGTAACTCCTGCCTGTATATGTTACTGTATGTCTTATTCTGCCTGCGTCCATCAGGACCTCCTTGTGAATCAGCTTGCTTAATGGATTTTTCCTGCAATGAACTTGAACCTACTCCACTTCTATAGCCCTATTGATCTCCGTTGACTCCCTCCTTCCCCTTTTTCTAATATACCCCTTTGTTTATCCCATGCATGCTTCATGCCCCCTACCATTTTAGCTTCCACCACTTCTCCTGGCAGTCTGCTCAAGGTGTCTACCACCCTTTCAGTAAAGAAATATTTCTTCACATCTATCCTGAATGCCCCCTCTCCCAGCTTCATTGTATGTCCCTTGGTTTGGGTGCTCATCCTCATTTGAAGGAAACTCCCCAACTGTACCCTCTTTACCCCTGTGAGGTACTTTGTGGGTCTTGATCATGTCACCCCTCACCCCTCCTCTTCCAGAGTGTACATGTTGAGATTCTTCAGCCTTTCCTTGTAGGGATTTCTATGAAAATTCTGAACCATTTTAGTTGGCCTCCTGTGGAAAACCTCCACCTTATGTCCTTTCTGAAGTGTAACTGTAAAACTAGACACAGGACTCCAGCTGCGGATATACCAGGGAGTTATACAATGGCAGCACAACATCCCTCCTCCTCCTACTGGAGATGCCACTACTTATGCACCCCAGAATCCAATCTGCCCTGCCCATAGCCTTGTCACACTGTACTGCCATCTTGAGGTCCTGTGATATAATAACCTCAAGGACCCCTTCATGTCTAGTGAGTATCAGTACCTCCCCCCATCCTATACCCAGCATCGGGGTTCTTATGCCCTAGGTATATGATTTTACAGTTGGCACTGACGGAACCCCAAGTAAGTAAGTAAGAAAATGGAATTGATTTGAATGAATTGCAGGCTTCTAAACAGCTTTTCAAGGAGTGTGCTTGTGTGCGGGGGGGGGGATGGGGCTCTGCTACTATAACTATTTGCTTTTGATTTGGTATAATGTGTGAACAGACTAACCCTGCTCCCCACTCCGTGTGCTATATCAGAGATAAAGAGCCCAAATAGCATTGGGCCAAGCATTGAGCCATGCGGCACCCCGTTTGTCACTGCTCTGGGTGCCGAGAGCTACCCCACCATCACCACCCTCTGCACCCTTCCCTGTAAGCAGTTCTCTATTAATTTAGTCAGACCACCTTCCACCCGTACCCCTCCTTCTCCTCACTCTTCTCCTCCTTAGCCTGTGTCCCTCCTCCCGGTAGTCCGCAGCCTTTCTCCTCCTTATTCTTACCGGTTGGTGGTGCCCTCTGTATTACACTCAGAGCACTCAGTCTGCCCCCTTCCAGGGTTACTACGCCTCCGCCTTTACCAATTTCTAAGGTGGTGAGCTCATCAGACTCCCCTGCCCTGACCTTTCTATCAACCTCAGTCTTTTGGCCACCCCCATTTTCTCCTGGGCTACAGTCAGCTTGGACATTCCAACCAACCTCTAGACATCCCTGACATCAGACCGACCTGCTCACCTCCACAGATTACCCCGTGGTGGGGTGGGAGGAGCTTCCCAAGTTAACCCATTGGAGCAGGATCTGGTTGAGGAGGCGCCGTCGGGCGGGCGGGGGTTGGAAGCTCATGCTGCCTGACCGTAGCCCATTTTCCACTTTTCTCCCTTTGCGGAGTGCGGGCATGCAATGACGCTTAGGTACAGCGCAAACATCCACCACACTCTGCCACCCTTTATTACACTGTTGCTAGCACCAATGGTCGCCATCAGGGGCCGCTGCAGAGCGGTGGGTCCCTGATCCGCCCCAGGATAGAGAGCAGCCCCAGACACTCAATCCTATCCCTCCCTTGCCATCCCCTGGCGGACCGGGCTTGTGTCCCAACCTGGATCGCCAGCATGGCGTGAGGTGTGGCGTCCAGCGCCTCAACCCTCAGCACCAGTGGCCTGGCAACAATGCTGCCTTTAAACTCCCTCCCTTCCTGCTCCAGTGTACCTTGTCCCAGCGTACAAGTCAGTATTCTCCCCAGAGCCTACAACAGTTAGTCAGTAACCCATAATGTTTCATATGGCACCAATCCCTCAGCCACTCAAACTCCTCAAGCCTACCTTCCTCCCCATGCTTGCACATGGTACCGGCAGTACCTCCAAGAATGCCACCAACTCCCACCCCTCATACTGCCTGCCCAAGTACTCAAACCTCCCCTCACTACTTCCACAGTGTCCCTGGCAGTTGTTTGTACCCACATGCAACAGTAAATGTGGTTTCTACCTCCCTAGCTGCACACTTGAGCAGTGCCTGCCTGCCCATCCTGCAGTCAACCTGGGGACAGTTTCAACCCAAATATGGCCGTGCCTGTACCCCTTTCTGCCCCATTTCCCCCATTTCACTATATAATCCCCCAGGACGAGAACCCCCATGGCCCTTACCCCATTTCCCTTCTAATGCCCCTTTCACCACCCCAGTATTCGTTCTTCCCTGTCCCTTACCCCTGCCAACTGCACCCTCTGTGACTTCTGTATCTGTACCACCTATTTCCGCCTCACCCCTTTTCTCTGCCTTATTCCTCCCATCCCCCTTGAACTCCTTCCCAGCCTGACTACTTCCTACTGGGTTTCCCATTGACCCTCCTCCTCTGCTGATTTCCAATCCCTCCTATCCCGCTGTTGTCAATTTAGAGCCCCAATTCCCTTCTACCCGATAGTGATGCCTCCCATCCTTCCCCTTCCCATAGCCTCTCTCCTCCAGTCACCACCCCTCCTTCCTTACTAGCCCACTTCTACTCTTTGTCTTGCTATCTTCCCCTACCTGCTGCTATCCCTCTCATGCCCCACTTGTCCCCCGCTTCAGTATGTTCCTGCTCCCCTTCTCTGTCCCACAGCAGAGGTTCGAATCTTTTCATAGTCTATACCTGTCATACATCTCTTCTCCCTATCGGTTTCTCTCTCCTACTTGTTTCCCTCCATGCCACCCCTGGTCCCTCCCTAACCGCAGCCATCTGCTCTCTCTCTCCTGATACTCCTCGTGGTCTCTTCCTCCCCCATCAGGAGGCCCCCCCTGCCCTCGCCTCGGGCACCCCTCCCTTCTCCTCTCTTTTCTGCTAGTGCCTCTGATACTGGGGTTGGTTTCAGTGTCTAGCTATTCTTCATCCATCCCCTTTGCCATCCCCTATTCCCCCCTCAGGATGCCTACCATACTCATCTGCCCTACCACTTACATTCCTCCTAACCTCCACAGTTCCTCTCTCAAACAAGCTGCTCATCTATGGACCATATACCCCCAATCCACCAAGCCCAGTCCAGAATCATGGCAGAACCACACCCTGTACACCTTCCACCCTTCCAAAGATTCACGCCCTATTGACATGTGGCAGCTACCCCATTTTGCCCCATCTTCTGTTACAGGCTCTTACTCCAGGTTCTGTACCCTACCACAACTGTTAGGCCCCTATTTACTCAAATTTCTGTCCCCCCAACACTAATCCCCTACAACCCCTTGCCCGATCGGGTAATTCAGTCTCAAATCTCATCCGTTAGATACTGTATTACTGTAGCAATCCTAAAGCCTCCTTGTCTGTTTTCCCCTCAGCTACCATACTTTTTGTTCTAGGCTCATATAGTTTTCCCTAGGCCAGTTAGAAATCCTATTGCACTCCAAAGTTACTCAGCTCAGTTAGAGAAAGAAACAGAACAACTAAATCTGTATTATTACAGCAATCCTAAAGTATCCAATCATTGCTTTATCTCCACTCCAGAGACCCTGCTGTAATATAGGACCACAGAGGACCCTGGGCCGGAGTGTGGGCTACTGTAAAGTCCCAGCAGAGCTCCACTGAGCTCGCTCACTCCCCCTCTCTCACTCGCTCGTTCTGTTTCTCCCAACGCTGCATGCTGCCCTTTTGTACTGGGCTCCTGCCTGCGTTGGCACCTTTTTCTGCCCAAAAAGAAATCCACAGCAGTCCTGATAGAGCTCCGTTGAGCTCGCTCACTCCCCTCTGTTACTCGCTCGTTCTGTTTCTCCCGCCCGCTGCAGGCTCCCTTTTCTACTGGGTTCCTGCCTGCATTTGCACTTTTCTGCCAACAAAGAGATGTCGGCAGTCCGACCAGAGCTCAGATGAGCTCGGTCTCCCTCTCTCGCTGGTTTGATACTAATCTGTCCCAAACACTGATTTCCCAAAGCGACTGCGCTATTTTGGCCAGGATGTGAAAAATGACAGCTGTACTGTTCATCAGGAGGTGTGAAAAAATGCCAGTGTTGAAAATCTGGTGTGAAAATATTACTAATTTGCGAAGTTACAAGGGTGCGTGGAAACTGCACAATGCACACTCGTAACACAGTCCTTTTATGGACTTTAATCACAAAATTTTCAACACAGGCATTTTAGGACCTCTGCTGATGAACAGAGTCACTATGGTTTTCTCAATGTGTCCGAATACTGATTTCCCACAGTGACTGCGCTATTCTGTATCCAATCATTGTTTTGTCTCCACTCCAGAGACCCTGCTGTAATACAGGACCACAGAGAACCCTGGGCAGGAGGGTCGGCAACTCTAAAGTCGCGAAAGCTCCATTGAGCTCGCTCACTCCCCCCTCTCACTCGCTCCTTCTGTTTCTCCCCCCGCTGCAGGCTGCCCTTTTATACTGGGCTCCTGCCTGTGTTGGCTCCTTTTTCTGCCCACAAAGAAGTTCACAGCTGTCCTGACACAGCTCCGTTGAGGTAATTCACTCCCGCTCTCTCACTCGCTCATTCTGTTTCTCCTGGTGCTGCAGGCTGCCCTTTTGTACTGGGCTCCTGCCTCTATTGGCACCTTTTTCTGCCCACAAAAAATCTGCAGCAGTCCCAACAGAGCTCCGTTGAGCTCACTCACTCCCTCCCCCTCTCTCACTCGCTCATTCTGTTTCTCCCAGCGCTTCAGGCTGTCCTTTTGTACTGGGCTCCTGCCTGTGCTGGTGCCTTCTTTAGCCCACAAAGAAATCTGCAGCAGTCCTGATAGAGCTCTGTTGGACTCGCTCACTCTCTCTCTCTCTCACTCGCTCGCTCGTTCTGTTTCTCTCACCGCTGCAGGCTGCACTTTTGTACTGGGCCCCTGCCTGAATTGATGCCTTTTTCTGTCCACAAAGAAATCCACAGAGCTCCGTTGAGCTCGCGCACTCCCCCTCCCTCACTCGCTGTCTTGATCGGTTTCTCCCCGCGCTGCAGGCAGGCCTTTTTATACTGGGATCCTGCCTGCGTTGGGGCTTTTTTCTGCCCACAAAGAAATATGCAGCAGTCCCGACAGCTAAGTTGAGCTCGGTCACTCCCCCCTCTCACTCGCTCGATCTTAATCTGTCCCAAACACTGATTTCCACAGCGACTGTGCTATTCTCGCCAGAAGAGCAAAAACATATTTTGGCCAGGATGTGAAAATGACAGCTGTACCATTCCTAAGGAGGTGTGAAAAATGCCAGTGTTGAAAATCTGGTGTGACAATATTACAAATCTGCTAAGTTACAAAGGTACATGGAAACTGCACAACACACACTTGTAACACAGTCACTTGATGGACTATCGTCACCAAATTTTCAACATAGGCATTTTAGAACTCTACTCATGAACAGTGTCACTGTCATTTCTTAATCTGTCCCAAACACTGATTTCCTACAGCGACCATGCTATTCTGCTGGAAGTGTGAAAACACTTGTCGGCCAGGATGGGAAAAAATGACAGCTGTACTGTTCATAAGGAGATGAGAAAAATGCCAATGTGGAAAATCTGGTGTGAAAATATTGCAAATTCACAGAAATTATAGTCGCAACCTACTTGCTGGGTGCTCGTAAAATGTCATTTTGATTTTTCCCCCAATTTGGAACATAGGCTTTTGAGAGCCCACCTCATGAACACTGGCACTGTCATTTTGTTAATCAGTCCCGAAAAGTGATTCTGTGCAGTGACCAAGAAATCACCTTTCGGGACCGAATAACGCCATGACAGTGCCTGAATTCATGAGCAGGGGTCCCCAAAACCCCATGTTGAAAATGTGGTGCCAAAATTCAAAAAACTGCCTGAGATATGCATCAAAGTTGAAAAAACCCTATTTATACCATTATACAGCTTACCAGCATTTCTTCAGTTCGCAGTCGGCTTTGAAGAGTGCAGACATGTTCCTAGTCCACCGAAGATCGTCGTTCAGGGCTCGGAGGAAAATATGGGGTGAGGGTGTGTGGGAGGAAGGGTGGGCGCGGGTTGTGGGAGGGGCAGGAGACTGCAAAGGACTGTTTTCTTTTTTACAAGTTAACAAAACAAAAAACATCGGGGACTTTTTTTATGGTGAGCATTTGGCACGCTAGTGGCCCCAGTGTGCCAACATAGTGTTTTGGGGCAGCTGTAGCTGATGGGGATTGGGCACCCTGTCGGCACAAAGGGGGAGCAAGAGCAGTGTGGAATTGGTGTCCCATCGGCACAAAAGAGGCGCAAGAGCCGAGGGGATTGGGCACCCATCGCACAAATCTACTGTTTTTTGTGGGGACATTATGCCAATGGGGAGTGGGCTCCCTCATCGGCAAATCAAACTGGGAGGGGGGACAAAATGCAGACGAGGAGTGGACTCCCCCGTCGGCAATGTGAACTAGGACGGGAAGAAAAAATTACTCACCTTAGTTATGTTGTTTCTTCTAAAGGAGTCTTGCTGTATTCTAACTATTGCAGTAAGGTCTTGCCTTTCAACTGCCCCGGAGAACAAAGAGTTAACTTTCCATGGCCAGCATGGAACATTCAGCGCAAGCTCGGTTGAAGCCCCTGTCTGCTGTTGTTTAAACTCCAACCGACAGATCTTTATGAGCAATACTCACTAGAAGTTCTGTGTGGAAACTGTAAAACTCACACTAGCCAACTGGCAACTAAATTAATTAAAAAGTTTTTTGGTTTCAAAGCAAAGACTCAAGTCAGAAAAGCAAAAACAAAATACAACACATACCCAAAGTAAAGGAGGGTGAAAAGGCACCCCTAAGGTGCCAACACTGCTCCTGCCCACCCACATCCCAAAAACAGGTTCTGAAAGGGAGGCGGGGGAGGTCAGAATACAGTAAGACTCCATTAGAAGAAACAACATTACTAAGATGAGTATTTTTTTCTTCAAACAACATGAAGTCTTGCTGTATTCTGACTATTGCAGAATACCAAGCAGTACCTCCATGGAGGAAGGACAGAACCTACTTTGGGAATAGGCTCTGAAGTACTGCTGTGCCAAAGCAAACATCACTCCTAGCCTGGATATCCACAGAGTAATGCTTGGTGAATGTATGGACCATTTTCCAGATGGCTGCTTGACAAATTTCTAAGATAGGAATATCCTGGCAGCAGCCAGGGAAGCAGCTGTACCTCTAGTAGAGTGAGCCTCAGGCCTGAGGGTGGGGTTCTACCCAGTTTTCATAGCAGGATTGTATACAAAGACAATCCACCTGGTGATAGATCTCTTAGTGGCAGGTTTGCCCTTACCGACCTCTCCATATGTGAGGAACAACTGAGAGACTCAAACCATGACCCTTGGTGCGCTCTATGTAGTAGCTGAGGGCCCTTTAACATCCAAGCTGTGCAGCCACCTCTCTCCAGAGGAGGAATGGTCAGTGAAGAAAAAACAGGGAGTGACATAGACTGATTAAGGTGGAAATCTGAAACCATCTTAGGCAAAAACTTCCTGTTAGTTCTTGGACCACTATTCTCTATGGAAAGAGATGAAATCAGAACTCCACTGACAGGGCTTGCAATTCACTGATACGCCTGGCAGAGGTAATGGCTACCAAAAACACAGTTTTCCAAGTCAAGTACTTAAGCTCTGCAGAGGACAAAGGCTCAAAGGGTGGTTGCATAAACTGAGCAATGCAAACATTAAGGTCCCAAGCAGGAGCAGAGTTCCTAAAGGGGGGAATGGTGTGCAGCAATCCCTTGAAGAACTTACAAAACACAATATGGGCTGACAGGGGAGAGGGCTTGCCTACTGACAAGAGGGCAGAAACAGCTGCCAAATGCACTTTAAGTGTAGCTGGCCTAAGCCCTAAGCCATTAAGATGGACCATATAGTTCAGAAATACAGGTTACTCACCTGTAACAGGAGTTCTAGGAATGGTATATGTTGTTCATCCACACAGTCTGGCAGGTTCCTTGCCGCTTTAAATCTTGCCGGAAGGTCTTCAAGCTGGCTCCTCCCACCCACCTAGGTGGTAAAACTCTCGGCTCCACCCCATGACACAAGATCTAGCCAGCTGGAAGCCAGGTTGTGCATCGAAGCTGGGGAGGTTGGGTGGGTCGTGTGGATGAACAACATATACCATTCCTAGAACTCCTGTTACAGGTGAGTAACCTGTATTTCTAGGGACATGGATATGTTGTTCATCCACACTGTCTGGCAGACTCCACGCAGTTCTCTGGGAGGAGGGAGACAAGGCATACACCCCCCTACTTAGGGAATAAAGACTGGAGAACTGAGGCCCCAAAACCAGCATCCCGGCGTGACTCAAGGTCGATGTGGCAGTGGGTGAAGAAGGTGTGTGCTGACTTCCAGGTAGCAGCCCTGCAGATTTCCTGGATAGGGACATCCCTGGAAGCAGCCACCGATGCAGCGGTATGGTGGGTAGAATGAGCTCTTATCCCTCTGGGAGGCTCCATGCCCGCCAACCTATAGCAGAGATCTATGCAGGAGGTGACCCATCTGCCTATCGTCCGCTTGGCTGCAGGTCTGCCAGGTGCGGCTTCAGCGTAGCTGACAAACAGCTGGCAAACCTCTCCCCAAACTTCAGTCATCCGCTCCTTATAATAAGCGAGCGCGCTCTTCTAGGGTCCAAAGTATGGAGCCTATATTCGGCCTCCGAGGTGTGATTGGGGTAGAACACTGGCAGAGTCAACACCTGGTTAAGGTGAAACTCCGACACCACCTTCGGAAGGAATTTCGGGTGGGGGTGCAGGACAACCTTGTCCCTGTGGAAGACCAGATAGCAAGACTCAATGGAGAGCACCTGGGAGCTCTCCCATCCTTCTGGCTGACGTGATAGCCACCAAGAAGGCAGTCTTCCACCACAGGTGAGAGATGTCACACCTGTGCATGGGTTCAAAAGGCTTACCCATTAGCTTAGCCAATACCAGCAGTAGATCCCACGGAGGTGGAGGTTCTCGCACTGGAGGGGATATGTGGGCAAGGTCTTTAAAAAAGCACCCAATCACCTTCTCCTGCGCCACCGACTGCTTCCCGGCCCGCGCCCGGTAAGCAGAGATGGCTGCCAGGTGCACCTTAAGGGTCGTCGACCGAAGCCCTTGCTGAGAAAGGACCACAGGTAGTCCAGAATGCTTGCCAAGGAACAGGAGGAAGGGTCCAGGCCCTCTCCCTGACACCAAATGGAGAATCTCTTCCATTTGAAGGCATAGCATTTTCTGGTCGACTCCTTACGGGATGCCTCAACGATGTTGAGGACTCGTTGGAAAACCCAAGTCCTGGAACTCTAGCCAGTCAGGAACCAGGCCGTCAGGTGCAGGGATTGAAGGTCCAGATGGAATACCTTCCCCTGATTGACTGCGATCAGGTCCAGGTGGGCTGGAAGCTGTCTCGGGAGCCTGGAGCTGAGACTGAGGAGATCTGGATATCAGAACTGGCGGGGCCAGTCTGGGGCTACCAGAATCACCTGCGCCTTGTCCCTCCTCACCTTGAGAAGCACCTTCTGGATCAAGGGAAATGGGGGAAAGGCGTAGAAGAGGCCCGGGGTCCACGGCCTCGAGAAGGCATCCCCCTGCAGTAAGCCCTGCTGAGGGGGGCCGGCATGAAACAGTCTCAGCTTCGCATTCTCCCTGGAGACAAACAGGTCCACCTGAGGCATGCCCCAGTGGGAGAACAGATCTTGTACTACCTCCGGCAGGAGAGACTACTCGTGGGACACAGCCCCTATCCGGCTTAGGGTGTTGGCCAGGGTGTTGGAGGCTCCTGCCACATGGATGGCAAGGAGATGCACCTCCAGGGTGCGCACGAGTGACCAAATGTGGAGAGCTTCCCTGCACAGATGCATGGAGCGCGTCCTGCCCTGGCGGTTTAGGTAGTACATGGTCGTGGTATTGTCCGTCTGGACCTGAACCACTTGACCCTGTAGAAACGGAGTGAAGGCGGTGAGGGCTAGATGAACCGCTCAAAGCTCCAGAAGGTTGATGTGATATCGGGACTTCCGAGGGGACCAAAGGCCATGCGCTCTGTGCTCCCCCAGATGGGCACCCCAACCCATCAAAGAGGCATCAGTCAATAGAGAGACCATCAGCTCGGGCAGACAAACGGGATGTCCTCCTGCAGATGTGCTGGAATGGTCCACCGCTGGAGAGTGTTCCACATCCCCTGGGTCACTGTCACTAACTGATCCAGTGGATCGAAGTGCTGTGACCATTGGCTGGCCAGCCCCCATTGAAGGGGATGCATGTACCAGCGGTCCCAATGGACCACGCTGGTGCAGGCTGCCATGAGGCCCAGGAGGTGCAGGAAGTCCTGGGCAGGGCACAATTGCCCAACCTGAAATGATTGGACAAAGGAGGAAAGAACCTTGGCCCTGTCTGCCGGGAGCTGTGCTCTGGCTTGTACAGAGTCGAGCGCTGCCCCGATGAATTGTATCACCTGCTTTGGCACGAGTTCTGACTTGGCCTCATTGATGAGGAGGCCAACCTGAGAGCAAACCTGGAGGGCCAGATCTCTTGACCGCTCCACCTCCGTTCTGGAGGGGGCTGCAATCAGCCAGTCATCCAGGTAGGGGTACACCCGGACCCTTCGGCACCACAGAAATGCTGTCACCACTGCCATGCATTTGTTGAAGACCCTGGGAGCTAGGGAAAGGCCGAAGGGCATGGCCCGGAACTCGTAGAGGGATCCCTCTGCCCTGAAGTGGAGGAATCTCTGGTGGGATGGACGGATTGGGACATGAAAGAACGCATCCTGGAGGTCCAGAGAACAGAACCACATGCCTCATTCCAAGGATGGGATTATCTGAGCCAGAGTGACCATCCTGAAGGTCCGAGACCTTAGGAACCTGTTCAGGTCGTGCAGGTCGAGAATGAGGCACCAGCCCCCCATCCATTTGGGACCAGGAAGTACCTGGACACAAACCCGGGTCTGGAGGAGGATCTGCCACCTTCCTGATCACCTCTTTTCGAGGAGCAGGGTGATGATCGGCCGGCGAGCCGACAGAGAGGCTGCAGACCCCATAGCTCCCGAGGGCAACGGCTTGGAAGGCAAGGCCTGTCGAACTCCAGGGCAGGCCCTTTCCTACCACCTCAACACCCAGTGGTCCGCGTGGTGATAGCGGACCAGGCAGAAAGGAAGTGGCAGAGCTGTTCCCCCACGGGGGAACCAAGGGGAGTGACGAGGCTGGGGGCGACACCCCTCAACCCGTCATTGGGCAGACTTAGAGGACCAGCCGAGGGACCTCCTGGGCCTTTTCCTCCCTGCTTCCTATTAAAGGAAGCCACAGGCTTGGCTTTGGGGTGCCAAGCGCGAGCCTGCTGGCCCTGGTGTTGGTGCTGTTGGGCTGGACGTGCCGCAGGTGCAGAAGAGCAAAAGGACTTAAGTTGCTGTTGTCGACGGCCCTTGTCCTTCTGGGCGGAGGTGACCGAGTCCAGAGTGGCATTGGACTTTTCGATCTGCTAAAGGTGACCTTCTACTCCAGGGCTGAAGAAGTCAGTCCCCAGGAAGCGACATCCGCCAATTATGTTGGGTATCCGCTGAAGGTGGATATTCTCAGCCATGCTCTGGCGCGATGGCCACTGTGGCTGCAACTGATCTGGCACAGGAGTCTCCAATGTCCAGAGCCATTTGGAGCTGTTGTTTCACCACCGCCCTTCCTGGTCCATACCTGCTTGACCATGGTCTGCAGGTCGGCCGAGAGATGAGGGATCACCTCATCCAGGGAGCCATGAGGGCGTGGGGGAAGTGTGCCATCAGCACGGCTGAGCTGGCCTGGCGGAGGCCAAGGGAGGACGCAGCATACACCTTGCACCTGGCATGGTCCAGCTTTTTGGACTCCTTGTCGGGGGGCTTATCCATATCCCTAGCGTTCCCGGAAAGCCGTGAAACGCTATCGGTGACCAACCCCTCGGCAGAGGGGTGTTCCGAAAAACCAGACAAAGAGCCGGTAGGGACCGCATACTTCCTGGCCATCCTGCCTGAAGGCGCAGGAAAGAAAGCAGGCCACTGCCAGAGCTCAAAGGCTGGGCCAACATTGGCTTCAGCCACCAGAAAGGCCTCCGTGGGTGAATTCCCTCGGTCCAGTATCTCCGTTAGGGGATAATTGGCTCGCTTGGATACGGGCTCGAACTGCATCCCAGTAGCCTCCAAGATGAGCCGAAGTAGACCCATGAAGGACGATGGGCTTTCACCCATCGACTGGCCCCCGGAGGACTCTAGGTCAATGGGCCTGGAGAACAGGGAGGAGTCGTCATCGAACTCCAAGGAGTCCACGAAGAGCTGCCTGGGGCCTAAGCCACCCTCCACCTGCCGAGGACGGTCAGGAGTGAGGGTGACTGACAACCTGTGGGGCAGGCCCTGACCCGACCGAGAGTCCTTGGTCGGCGCCCCCGATTTCAGTTGTGGAGGCGGAGGTTCCACCACAATCGGTAAGGCAGCTGGTTTCGGCCGAACAACTGGCCCAGGCTTGGGCACCTCAACTACAGCGAGGGATTGTTTCGGCCGCTCGGGTGACAGCCACTTGATGGCCGGGGAAGGCGACAGCATCAGCTTGTTCCCGGACAGAAGTAACTGCTGCCGCATCAGGTCCTCGTAGCGTCAACACAATTTGCACCGAAGCCTCTCCTCTTCCGAGGAGGAAGACAGAACGAGTGGTGGCGCCGCTTACTTCGGTGCAGAGACTGAGACCGCCGATGTCAGCGGGATCAGCTGGACCAAAACGATGTCAAGACCGAGATCCTCAGTGTTTCGAGGACGGTTCTGGGAAGGAGCGGGGGACAACCTCTCTTCCCTTGGTTCGGAAGCCTTGACCGGGGACTCCGGCACCGGAGGTGCAGGCAAATCCTCTGTCTCCATCGGGGAACCGGTGAAGAAGGGTTGTCGGCTTCACCAGTCGACAGTCCGTCCAACGGCTCGAGAAAAATCTCGACCACGTCGACGAGTGTCTCGGCCGGCTGACCTGACGGGGACACCGTGAAGCCAGTGGCCTTAGCCGCAACCTCGACCGAAGTCGAGTGTTGACTGTCCAGGGAAGGGGACCTCTCCCGCTCTCATGAACGCCGACGGTGGGACTTACCTTTCGAGTCCTTCCTTTTTGACCGAGAAGAATGTCCCAATGGCCCCTCTCCCTTCGTGGAAAGGGATTGGCAAAGCTCCTTAAAAGAAAATGAGTAAGAGGTACCCAGAGAGAGCGCGGGATAAATGCCGCAACCGAGGAAGATGCGGCCTGTGCCGCCTCCTCCTCGAGGGCGATCATCTGCTCGAGTTGCTCATCCAAGCCAGCCGCCACGGTAACCGCCCAACGGGTCTCCTCCGACTTCACTGGCAGGTAGCATTTTGGGTGCCCAAGCAGTAACCGGCAGCGTGGTCTTCCAGGACGCTGGCGAAAACAAACGCATAACCCTGCAGGCCTGTGGGTCATGGTCCAGGGCCGAGGCAGTAGACGACGTGGTGTGCGTCTAGTCCTGACATTTTCTGCCCACATGGGCACCACCGAACCGAGTCGATTTGTCCATCAAGCTGCGAGGGAGTAATTTGACTGAAGTCTTGAAAATTTGAAAAGAAGTTTCAGCAATCAAGAATTAGGATCCAGTCTACAAGCAGAGCTGCTTATGAGGAACCTGAGCTCCAAGCGTAAGGAAGATCATGGCTATGGGGCAGAGCCGAGGAGTTTTACCACACGGTGGTGGGAGAAGCCAGCTTTAAGACCTTCCAGCAAGATTTAAAGCGGCAAGGAACCTGCCAGACAGTGTGGATGAACAACATATCCATGTCCCTAGAACTGTAGGCAACCCAGCAGATTCTGGAGAAATATGTTATTAGAGCACCAAATAGTGAACCTTTTCCATTTGGAGTTGTAA
This sequence comes from Neoceratodus forsteri, assembly GCA_016271365.2. Taxonomy (NCBI): domain Eukaryota; kingdom Metazoa; phylum Chordata; order Ceratodontiformes; family Ceratodontidae; genus Neoceratodus; species Neoceratodus forsteri. The sequence goes on from JADMNL010000026.1 coordinate 50,086,016, forward strand.
GTCTTTCTGGTGGAAGACTTTCAAGAAGCCTAAGGATATCCAGAACCCTTGAGAAAGGTGCAGATCAGCAAACTCTAACTCTTCAAGAGCCATGCCTTGAGATTGAGAGACCTGAGGTTCGGATACCAGATCCTCCCCTGAGAGGATGTCAATAGGTTGTAATTCTTGGGAAGAAACAGGGGAAGGTGGACAGCTAGGGACAGCAACAGGGGGTACTAGGGCTGTCTGGCCCAGTCTGGAGCAATCAGAATCACTTTGCATGGTTGTGACCTTATCTTGACTAACACCTTGAACAAGAGAGGGAAGGGGGGGAAGCATACAGAAATTTCCCTTCCCAATTAAGGATCAGGGCATCCAGGGGGACTGAGCCCAAGAGTGGGTGTCTGCAACAAAAGAGAGGAAGTTGGTGATTGTCTGGGGCTGCAAAAAGATCTATCTGTGGAGTGCCCCATCTCGAGAAAATCACTTTCAAAATTAGGGGATCTAGGGTCCATTCGTGATGGCCCTGGGATATCCTGCTGAGAACATCTGCTAGGACATTGTCCTTCCCTGGGAGGTGAACTTCTATCAGAGAGGTTTGCAGGGAATAGGCCAAGGACCACAACTTCATTGCCTCTGTGCACAAGACCGTAGACAGAGTGCCTCCTTGTTTGTTGATGTACCACATGGTGGTGGTGTTGTCTGTTCTGATCTGGACCACCTTGTTCTGTACAGATCTGGAAAAGGCTTGCAGTGCCTGAAACACTGCTCTGAGTTCCAAGAGATTGATGAAGCAGAGATTCTTGAGGTGACCACAGCCCTTGGGTGGTAAGATCCCCAGGTGGGCTCCCCAGCCCAGCAGGGAGGCATCTGTAGTGAGTATCACTGAATGAGACTGAGTGACAAAGGAACTCCTTGTCAAATTGTCCTGATCCTGCCGCCATTGCAAAGCCTGGATCAGGGTTCAAGTCACTGGGACTAGTTTGGTAAGGAATACTTTCTTTGGGACCAGAAGGCTCTTAAGTGGAACTAAATGTCCCTCATCTGAATCTTGCTCCCTGGACCACTGCTGTGGAAGCTGCCATGTGGCCCAGAAGCTGAAGGAAATGCCTTGCTGGTCAAGACACCTGTAGGGTGAATGAAGAGGCCAGTTCCATAAGGGTCCTTGCCCTGTCCAGGGGAAGGAAGGCTCTTGCCCTTATTGTATCCAGCTCCACCCCTATGAAGGTGAGGAGCTGTACTGGATCGAGAACTGACTTTGGAAGGTTGAGGAGGAATCCTAAGGAAGTGAGCACTTGCTGAGTTATTTGCAGATGTGACTTGACTTGGTCTGGAGACTGACCCACTATGAGCTAGTCGTCCAAATATGGAAAGATGGAAATCTTTTTTCTCCTTAGGAAAGCAACCACTACTGCCAGGCACTTTGTGAACACCCTTGGGGCTGACGTTAGGCCAAAGGGCACTGCTCTGAACTGATAGTGGCCTGAGGGCAATTCGAACCTGAGGTACTTTCTGTGGGAGCACCTGATGGGAATGTGAAAGTAGGCATCTTTGAGGTCCAGGGAGGCTAGCCAGTCCCCTGGCCTTAGAGAGGGCAGAATTATTCCCAGAGTCACCATTTTGAGTTTTGGTTTTAAAAGGGGCTTGTTCAGATATCTTAGATCCAGGATGGGCCGCCATTCTCCTGTTTTTTGGGTAGATGGGAAGAACCTGGAGTACAATCATTTGCCCTTGTGTAGGGTAGGAACCCTTTCTATAGCTCTGAGAGCCAGGAGGGACGAAACCTCTGCCTCTAGGGCAAGGGTCTCTGATGGATTTGCAGGTGGAAAGGATCTGGTTCTCATCTTGGGAAATTTTTGAAGCTGAGAACCAGTCCCTGGCTTACTACTTTCAGGACCCACTTGTCTGATGTCAGAGACTTCCAGTCCTGGACAAAGTAAGCCTGCCCCTACAGGTAGTGGAGACTGGCCGGGCAGACCCATCAGGGTGTCTGCTTGGCAGGGCTTTAGGCTGAGGGGTGGAAGCAGGCCTGCTCATTCACCGCCTGCCTCTCCCTCTGAAGAACCCTCTGAGCATAGGAAGAAGACGAGGCCTGGGCTTGGTAAAAGGCCTTTGAAAGGCCTGCCCTGCCCTGGACTGCTGTCTTTGAGGAGTGGCTTGCCTTTCTTTGGCCTGAGCACTCCTGTAGGTGGTCCTGTACTCATCCATCTTTATGTAGTTCTCTGTCTGCTCCCAAACAGAGAATTACCAATGACAGGGAAACCATGGCCTTAGCCTAGGTATCCTGTGAGAGGCTAGTACATCTGAGCCAAGCCATCCTCTGAAGGGCCACAGATGTAGCCATGACTCTAGATGAAACATCACTGGAGTCCACAGCAGCATGAAATTGCACCTTGGATGCCTCAATCCCATCTGTAGCCACCTGCTCCAGCTCCTTGGCAAGCTGGTCAGGGGCCTGTTTAGCCAGAGCCAGAGCAGTGTCCCATCTGGACTTCTGGTATCTAGCTGTGTAGGCCATATAGTTAGCCTGCCTGAGTCCCAAAGATGCTGCCATGTACTGCTTCTTTGCCATGGCATCAGTCCTCCTGGAGTCCTTATCTGGGGGGTGTGATGCCAAGGGAATATTTGCCTTATCACAGGCAGCAGCCAGCACTACACCAACATGGCTGCATTGCTGAGAAAGGAACTCCGTGTCCGAGCCTGAAATGGTGTACCTCTTGTCCATTCATCTGTCCACAGGAGGTATGGAGTTAGGGTTTTAAAATTTTAATTGTCTGTTTCCCAAAAGATTTATGGAGGGAATAGACAGTCTCCTGGACTCTGGGATGTCCATCATCTCAACAAAATCAGGCTCCTCCTGATCCTCTACTGCTTCTTCCATTGGAAGCTGGAGGGTTTCAGCCACTTTTGTAAAACATAAAGTGGGAAGGGGACTCAGAAAGCCTAGGAGGAGAAACACCTGAAGGTCTATCTGGGGAGATGTCCGGTCAATAGGCACATCCAGACTTTCATAATCACCATCATCATCCTCATACTCTCCCTCCTCCTCCTCCAGTTCATAAAATTCTTCTGAAGTGTAATCTGAACCGGGGAACCGACCGAACCAAGCCATTCCCAAATGGTGTCGGTTCGGCCGGAACCGAAGTTAGCGATTGCACTATCCTTATCGCTTTGGCTATCTCATCAGCGGTTGGAGAATGAATTTGTGGATCCGAACTGGATGATTTTTCTCTTCTCTTCCTTTTAACTGGAACCGACTCCTCAGAATCGGCTCTCCTTTTGCCTGAAGAAGTTTCACCCTGGTCAGAGGCAATCCTTCTGGTTCAGTCGGAACCGAACCGGGCTGGCCATCCGGGTCAGCGGACTTCTCGGTCTCCCTTTCCCTCATTCTACCTACTCTCTTATCCAGGGTAGCTTTGAGAAACTCTTACAAATTTGGCAGTCTGAATCGAGGTGGTCAAACCCCAGTCAATAAACAAAGGCGGTGTGGGGATCAGCCTTAGCAAAGGCTTCCCCACACACACTGCAGTGTTGAAACCCAGTGGGCCCGTTTTTTTTCTTGGGTTTCTCAGACATGGCCAATCCTAACCAAAACTTACCCTTTTTTCGGCAATCTGCCAGGCAAGACACTCTATCGGTTTCGACCGTACAGGGTCTTGGAAAACGCACTAAACCGATTTTTAGAACCGATACGGACCGTTACCACACTCTAAGTAAATTCACAAACTTTTTAAGACTAAACTGATCGGTTCAAACTGAACCGATCTGAAATTTACAAGTTCCACACAGAAACTAAATGTAAAACCTATCTAGTACTCACGGTACCAGAGACAGAGACTTAAACCGACAGATTCGGCAGCAGAAATTCAGTAGAAACCGAGCAAAAAACTACACTTAAACTGACTTTTTTGAACCGAGCAAAGGAGAAATCTCCGGAGCGACTGTTCAGTGAGGCGGAGTAAAGAATCTGACGGTTGGAGTTTAAACAACAGCAGACAGGGCTTCAACCGAGCGCGCTGAACGCTCCATGCTGGCCATGGAAAGTTAACTCTTTGTTCTCCGGGGCAGTTGAAAGGCAGGACCTAACTGCAATAGTCAGAATACAGCAAGACTTCATGTGGTTGGAATATTATATTTGCCACCAGTACACTAGCAGAGAATTGTATCTGATTCTAAGAAAGAAGAGATGGTCCTTCTCCAATCGCCATCCCCATGAGAACACTAATGTCATCTCCCTGGTAGCTAGTGGCTCCCATCCCTGATCCACTGGTTGTATGAGACTGAACTGTTCCTGGTGGTCTTGTGGACCCCCCACCCAGCCTGACAGGCAGAATCACACCACCCCAACCCACTTCCCCCACCCCCAGTCTGAGCCAGAAACCAGCATAACCCTCCTCTCACCAACATGGCTGGCCACTGAGCTCTCAATAAGTCATGTATGGTGTGCAGTATCGCCACTGACACTGACTGACAGCTCAGAGTGAGCTGTCATGTGATGAGTGTGTACCATATACAGTACATGCTCACTGAGAGCTCATTCGGCAACCACCCATGGTGGAGAGATGAGGGCCTGGTTCCTGGATGGGGTAGCAAGGTGTTGGGGCACTACCTGCCGGGGTGGGGGCCACTTGACCACCAGGCACAGTTCAGTTTCCTACAACCAGCAGATTGGGGATGGGGTGGAGAACCACTAAGCCACCAGAGAGATGTTGTTAGTGTTCTCATGGAGACGGCGATCGGGGAAGAGGACAGACCACTAGACCACAAGGAACATGTTTTCTTGACAATAAAGGGGATTGGGGGGGTGCTAATCTCTGAACCAGGGGACATTCTTTTTTTATATCAGGTGGGTGATCAGGTGGGTGGGAGGGACTACTAGCCACCAGGAATTGTTTTTATTATATCAGAGGGATCGGATTGGGGTGTGGAACCACTAGCTACCAGGGACACTTTTCATTATATTGGGCGATGGACACACACACAAGAACTGAATTGCATTTAAAAATGCTGTTTATTTCACCATAAAGCTCAAACGTGACATTATCCAAAACTGAACCCCCCACCAACCTAGGTGTCTGAAATAAACAAACTCTTATTTTTAAATTAAATCCAGCCTAGGCACTGCAGTAGCTGCATAGGAGGTCTCACAATGGGTTTTAGAAAACACTGTAATAGAGAAGACCTCTTCAGAAGAGGCACATCTTGTCATGGTACTAGAGTATATTTTAACACCATTGTGAGACCACCTATGCAGCCAGCTACTGCAGTCTTCAGCATGGTTTAGCTGAAGAAGTTGAACAAGTTCTACTTGCAATGTGGAACACAAGCACTGTTTTGTGATGTTGTCATCTATTACTCGTCTAGTTCTTTGCAGGACAGGCCCATTCTTCAGCAGTTTTAGTTACCCTGCCAAGGAGTGAGACCTCGCTGACTCGCTCAGTTCTTGTTCACCCACTGGTGATCTGCCTGTGGATATTATGTCTTCCTTGACCTTGAGGTCTGCCTAGTGAGCAGAACTAGAGAGAGAGCTAAAAGGCATTTCACCACTCCACCCCAAAGTGTCAAATTTTTCTTACCCCCAGGCTCCAGCTTCAGGCTCCTGACTGAGATGACTGACGAGCTGACAGAAGATGGAACCTTCTTAATGTTATTAAACAGGCTGTTGCTGCTAACAAGTCTCGGGGGGAGAACAAAATTACTCACCATAGTAATCTTGTTTCTTCAAAGGGATCACTCATTATGATTAAACTGATGCAGTCGAGAGATGCAATTATATGCAAATGATGGAACTCTCAATTGGCTCATGTCAATTTCAAACTGCTGCCCTAGCAACTGCTATACTCTGAGTGCTTCAGATTCTTACGTAGCCTAACTAGGTATAAGACCCACTAGCTAAAAATAATATTTCTGTAAAATAATTTTTGTCCTCTCAGGTCAAAAACTTCCCAAGAAGTAAACCTAAAAAAACTTGAGACCACAAGGGAACCAACTGGTTAACAAATATAGAGTCTCTAACCTGACCTATATGGAAAAAACACCCTAAAACAGGGATGCAGAACAACTTTCATAGGTTCTAGTAGGAGAGGCTGGGTGGATGCTTTAATCATAATGAGTGCCTCTTTGAAGAAACAAGATTACTATGGGGAGTAATTTTTTCTTCTAACCCCAGGAATTACTCATTATGATTAAACTGATGCAGACTACCAAGCAGTACCTTTGGAGATTGGGCAGAAAACCTATGCAACCCCCCCTACAAATGGGGGTTCCCGAAAAGTCTTCCTTGGGCTTGCCTAAAATACTCACTGCCAGGCTGGTGTCCTAATTATTGCCAGAGAGTGCCTGTATAGCCTCTGTGTACTGTCTCTTTAAGAGTTGCCTAGATTGCAGTTATAATTAACCTGGGAGGGGGCTGAGTGTTTCATGCTCGAGTACCACCTGGCTGCCAGATAATCACTCCGCTCTGCCATCGCTATTAGTGCAGAGGGAGCTCTGTTAGATGATGTACTTATTCGCTGATCATTTGTTATGTTTGCTTGCATGCATGTGCAAGAAACATAGTGCCATCATCCGAGTTTTCGTAGGTGTGGCACCCTGTCTTCCAATGCAGTCAGTGTGTTTGCAGGCGCAGTCACAGTTCGCCAGTGAATGCTGCAGCTGTCTATGACAGCAGTTGAAAATGCAGTGCTGTACAGTTGAAAGGGAGAGCTCCGCTTCAGTGAGCAGCGATAAGACGCGTGCTCAGCGCTACACCACACACGCATATTGCATGCTCATCGCCCCCATGCACACACAGTATGGCCGATGGGGTCCCTAATCCCCCTGCTCAAATTTGCTGCACTCCTCCCCCACAGAGTTCCAGGTGCCAAGTCCCGCTGTAGTCAAAGGAAGAAAACTACAAGAAAAACCTTCCTCGCTGACTGTCCTGAACCCTGCCTCCCCACCCGCACCCACCTTCTGCACACCCTGCCTCCCCACACCCCCACACCCCATACTTACCTCCGGAGTCCGCGAACACTCTTGGTGGACCAGGAACACGCCTGCACTCTTCAAAGCTGACCGAACTGAGGAAATGTTGGTAAGCTGTATAATGGAATAAATAGGGCTTTTCAACTTTGCTGCATATCTCAGGCATTTTTAGGAATTTTTTCGCAAATTTTCAACATGGGGTTACCCACCTCAAAGAATTCTGTCACTGTCATTTTGTTAATCGGCCCTGAAAGATGATTTTGCGGTCACTGCGTGGAACCACTTTTCGGGACCGATTTACAAAACAACAGTGTCACAGTTCATGAGGTAGGCCCCAAAAACCCTATGTTGAAAATTTGGTGCAAAAATTCCCAAAAATGACTGTTTTACGAGCATGCGTTGTGCTGTTTCTATGCACACTCGTAAGTTCGTGAATTTTCAATATTTTGATTCCAGATTTTCAACACTGCCATTTTACCACATCTCCTTATGAGCAGTACAGCTGTCATTTTTCATATCTCGCCCAAAATGTGCTTCCGCGCATGTAGCGCACAATGGCACAGTCGGTGTGCGAAATCAATGTTTGGGACAGATGAAGAAAATCACAGTGACACTGTTCATGAGCAGAGGTGTTAAAATGGCTATGTTAAAAATTTGGTGAAAAAAGTCCATTAAACGACTGTGTTACGAGCGACCATTGCGCAGTTTCTACGCACCCTCGTAAGTTCGTGGATTTCTAATATTTTCAGTCCAGATTTTCACCACTGCCATTTTTCCACACTTCCTTATGAACAGTACAGCTGTCATTTTTCACACCATGGCCGAAATGTGTTTTCGTACTTCCAGCGCAGAAATGCGTGGTCGCTGTGGGAAATCACTGTTTGGCACAGATTAAGAAAATCACAGTGACACTGTTCTGAGTAGAGGTTCCAAAATGCCTGTGCTGACAATCTGCTGTAAAAAATCCCAAACTAACTGCATTACGGGTGTGCGTTGCGCAGTTTCTACGTATGCTCGTGACCACCAGTTTTTTAAATATTTTCACCGCAGATTTTCAACATTGCCATTATTTGCACCTCCCCATGAACAGTACAGCTGTCATTTTTCACATCCTGTTCGAAATGTGTTTTCATATCTGTGGTGCCAAATGGCATAGTAGCTGTGCAAAATCAGCTTTCGGCTAACGCACTGATATTGCCACTGTTCATAAGGTGGTGGTCACAAAAATCGTTTGGAGTGAAAATGCCAACGAACGCCTGAGGCATTAGGGTTTCCGACCATAATGCACCACCCTGTAGAGATTGACAGACATCAGGGGTGTGACTTGGGATTCTCGCCTGTAATGCTCATACCATTCCACACCCTGCAGCCAGTGAGAGACATCGAGGTGTGCCTTGGACTCTTCGGCTCCAAAGTTCACCCCATTCTCCTATACAGCACCCATCTCACCATATTTCCTGATGGAATGGGGTGAGCATACGGGCCAAAGACCCCAAGGCACACCGTGACACTTGGTGTCTGCAGGTTAGGGTGTGGTGAAATGGCGTGGCCGTTATGCCTGACGACCCAAAGGCACACCCCAATGCCTGTCAGTCTCTGCAGGGTGGTGGTGGGGCTGGCTTCAGTTCAATACTTCACTGCCATACCTATTATGCAGCCCTCTAACTCCTGTACTACCAATGTCAATGCCAGCAAGCAAACATTCGGCATTGAAAAATGCTTGTTAGAATAGTAATAATATTGCAGTTTGTTCTAACCTGCCTTCTTTGCAGCATGGACAGTTCTGTTTGTTTCCACCATCTTGGTCTTGGACTGCCAAAATAGGCCAATCAGTACCTTTGGGGACTCTAAACTGGAGCCTGTCCCCAAGGGTCTTGTGGGAGAAAAATTCTGTAGGAATTGTAGTTTTTTGGTTTTTTTTGTGCCTAAATGAACCTGGAGGGGAGCCCTTGTTGTGACTGACAGAGAAATCAGACAACCAAACCTTTTGGATCCTGGGGAAAGTCCCAGGCTGCTTGCAGCTATTTTCAGTTTGAGTTGGAAAGTGAAAGACATAACAGCTCGAGATAGTCAAGCAGTAATCATGTGTAGATTCGCGTGGGAGAACTGTGAAAGGGCTGAGTTTTGGCCTGCAGGTCTTCCTGCTGTCCCTGAGAGGGAAAACAGAGTTGATTTGGACTGAATCCAAGTTGTGAGAACGATTTAAGCCACTGGACTGTGACCAGACTTTAACCTGAAAAAGACTGAAGATTTGCTGAATGTGATTGGCCTGTCAGGATTTCCAGCCACCTCTGAACTCCCGGTTTGTTCCCCTGTAATTGCGACCAGATAGCAATCTGCCTGGTACAGTAGAATTTCTTACATGTAAATGTGCAGTCTGCTGTTAGTGGGTCGTGATTTGGTTCCCCACTGTGCGCTGAACTGTGTTCTGCTTGCTGGAGGCTGCATCCAGCTCCTATGGACTGAATCCATATACATTTCCATTGGGCCTGGGACTTGCGATACTGGCCCACCCAGACTACCCACTGCACAGAGAAAGCCATCGACGAGAGACCTGCCTGGGGATCAGCCCCCTGCTCACGCTTTGAACAGGAATGACACCTCAGTAATTCGTGTGGGCCCTTCCTCTGCTGGCACTCCAGTTCAACAACCTGCTGTCTCGATTTCGTCCTGCCTTATGTCCTGTATTGGGTATCATGAGTAAACATCAGGGTAGCTCCCTACAACAGCAGCTGTATCTAAAGTGTTGTCATCTGATTGCTTTGTTGTCTTTTCTGTCATGAACTGAGCCCTCCAGCTCCTGATTACAAATAGTGTGCGTTGTGCATGTTGCTTTCTTCCATCACAGGGCCCCAACCAACTGTGGCCTGGCCTACCCGGGGCAACATTCTAGCCCAGCCACCGTCTTCCTACCTGGGTACCCAGAGTGTGTGACTGTGTAGGGACTCTGAAGTGTATGCATAACTGTCTGATTGATATATCCTTTAAGCAAATCAACCTGATTACGCCCCTTCCTTGTTCAAGTCCCCTGAATAAATCAGATCCAACTCTTTTTGCATTTAACCTAACTGTGGTTCTAGTTTGTGCCAAAAGTACTGTACTGATGCTATTCACTGTGTATAACCTTGTTTTACAGGGGGCCTCCAGGGTCGAGCTAGAGGAACTAGCCCTGGTGGTAAGTGCAAACACTGTGAGTAATTGCCTGGTGAATAAGGGTCATTGTGAAAGTGATTATTGTGTATTGTTCAGGCCCCAGAAGGGAAAGGGGGTTTCAGTGTCCCAGAGGGCTGTGCCCAGGTTAGCTTCACCACTAACAACCCTGACCTCCGGGTGGAGACACCCATTTCAGAACCCAGGCGCTTAACCTGCAACTAGCCACGTGGGCAGGGGTAGTGGCTCTAGGATAGCGCCACCTAGGGGTTACACCTATTTAGGAAACAGGTTCTGCAGCACTGCTGTACCAAATCTGGCATCACTTCTGGATTGTAGAGCCAGGCTGTAATGCTTTGTGAAGGTGTACTGTTTTTCATATAGCTGCTTTGCAGATTTCCAGTAGTGGAATTTCTCTTGAAGCTGCCACTGAAACAGCTGTGCCCCTGGTGGAATGTGCCCTCAGGCCCGCCTGCCACCTGAATTTTACTATAACAAAACTGTATACACGCCACTATCCAGAGCAATTGTAATGCTTTGTGGCAGCTCCAAGTCTCACCTACTTCTCCATAGGTAAGAAAGAGTCGTGTTTGACCTGGTCTGTAAGACTTGGTTCTGTCAATATAGTGGCTAAATGCCCTTCTGACATCAAGGAGTGAACCCTCCTTTCTGGAGAACTGGAGTTCTCTGTAAAAAAGACAGGTGAAGCGATGGACTTATTTAAGTGGAAATCAGACACCACTTCGGGAAGGAATTTTCTACTGGCCCTGAGGACCACTTTATCCCTGTGGAATGAGATGTAGTCTATGTCCGTGCACAGGGCCTGTCACTCACTGATCCTTCTGGCTGAAGTAATGGCAAATAAGTTTTCCAAGTGATATACCTCAAATCTGCTGTGCCATTGGCTTAAATGGAGCATCCATGAGCTTGGCAATGCATCTATTCAGATTCCAGACTGGAACCGGTTCCCTCAGAGAGGGTTCAGGAGGTTAAACCTTTAAAATACTTCCTGAAGACTGGATGGGAGGCCATGGATCTCTTTACCAGCTGACCGATAAGCTGAGACTGAAGCCAAATGAACCTTGAAGGTGAAGGCTTCAGGCCTAGAGAATCAAGTGTGTTAAGTAATCCAGGAGAATGGCTAAATCAGCCCTTGATGGGTTAACGCCTCCCTGTACACCATATGTAAAACCTCTTCCACTCAGAATATGTCTTCTTAGTGGAACATTTCCTGGAACCCCTAAGTACTGTCACCGCCTGTTCTGACAGTTTAAGATTAGCATATTCTAAGTCCTCAAGAGCCAGGCCTTGTGCCTCAGTGATTTGAGTTTGGGGTACAGTATCCTGCCCTGAGAGGAAGACAGCAGGTTGTGCCTCCTGGACAGATGAATTGGAGAAACTACTGATAGAATCAACAGAAGTGAATACCAGTATTGCCTTGCCCAATCTGGTGCCACCAGTATCACTGTCGCTGGTTGGCACCTCAATTTCAGTAGGGTCCTGAATATCAGTGGAAAAGGATGGAAGGCATACAGGAACTTCCCCGTCCAGTCCAGTGCCAATGCATCCAGTGGTATTGCGCCCCTGAGAGGAGGCCTGCAACAGTACACTGGTAAATTGCAGTTACGTAAGAACTTACCGTAACAGTAGATCCTCGAGAGAGGTTCCTGAAGTAGGTCTTCACATATAGGACTGCGCCCCTGGCGTCAGGTTCCAACAGCCAACTTGAAGCTAGCAATCATCAGCGGGACCGCCCCTGCCGCCAGGGTGATGCAACGCCAGCCGACTATAGAAGAGGCAGCCCCACGCCCACCCTCCAGTTCTTTTCCACCGGAGACCCAAAGAAAGGTGGTAAATAGAAAGAAAGGAGTGATAACAACTAGGACCGTGCCTCTCTAGACCCGGGTCTAGGCAGGATGAAAATGAAGGAAAACATTCCAGGAGTTGGAGGAAGGTGGGTGGAAACTAGACCTACTGCAGGAACCTCTGTCAAAGATCTACTGTTACAGTAAGTTCTTACATAACTGCAATATCTTACTCTCGAGAGGGTTCCTGCAGTAGGTCTTCACATATAGGACTGAAAACCTAGCAGTCCAAAAGAAAAATTCGGAGATACGTTCGGGAGGAGGATAGATCATCAACTGAGTGAGTTATGACAGGAGGCCTTGCAGAACCGTAAGACCGAAACCAGTCCTGCGCCTAGAAGCAATGTCCAGATTGTAATGCTTAGTGAAGGTGTGGACAGATGACCACGTGGCCGTTACGCAGATCTCTGCTGTGGACACATTCCTGAAAAAGGCGGTAGAAGTAGCAACACTCCTAGTGGAGTGACACTTAACTGCCCCAGGAAGGCATTTTACATGTTTTTGGTAAGTGAAGAGGATGCAGTTAGCCAACCACCTGGAAATGGTCTGTTTGGAAATGGCCTTGCCCTGGCACTGGGGTGCGATGGCCACGAAGAGCGGAGTGGTCTTACGGACTCTTTAGTCCAGTTTGTGTTAATATCTCAGAATCATATGCACATCTAATGTGTGCAAAATATATTCCCCCCGTTAGAATGCTGGGGATAATAGACTGGTAGTTCGACACTCTGGTTGAGAGTGGTTTCTGAAACTACCTTTGGAAGGAAGGAAGTGTTAGTCCGCAGGATGACTCTGTCCCTATGGAAAATCAAATAGGGTTCCTTACAGACAAACCTGAAGTTCTGAAACCCTTCTGGCGGAAGTGACTGCCACTAAAAACAAAGTCTTCCAACAAAGGAAGTGCATGTCACAGCTAGAGGCTGGCTCAAAGGAGGTAGGGTCAGCTTTTCTAACATAAAGTTAAGGTCCCAGGGGACAGGGGTTCGGGCGGAGGTTTGAAATTGAGGATGCCTTTCACAAAGGTTTTGCGACCTCAATTGAGCCAAAGTTTTGCCCTCCACGGGAGGTGGTAGGCCGACACCACAGAGATGGACCTTGACAGAGAATAACTAAGGCCCATCTCTGATAGATGCGAGGTACTCAACACCTGTGCTGCTGAACATGGAAAAGATCCCAGCCCTTGGCTAGGGCCCAGATCGAGAATCTTTTCCACTTCATGGCGTAGGTGGATCTGGTAGAAGGTTTTCTGGCTTCCACCAAAATATGAGCAACCTGGGAGGAAACACCATAGCGGGAGGCCATAATGTCCACAGGTGCCACACATGAAGGTGGAGAGATTGAAGGCTCGGATGCACCAGGGTGCCCTGCTCCTGAGTCAGAAGGTCATGGGATAACGGCAGGGGAACCGGAGGTTCTAGTGCCAGATTTTGCAAGAGAGGGTACCAAATCTGGCGAGGCCAGAGGGGAGCAATCAGAATCAAATGCGCTCCTTCCTCCTGAAGTTTCACCAGAACCTTCTGAATGAGAGGAAAGGGAGGAAAAGCGTAAAGAAACCTCCCTGTTTAAGAGAGAGACAGTGCATCTCGCCAAAAAGCACCACGCCCAGGAACGAACAGGCAAAAGTTGAGTAGTTTTGCGTTGAATGGGGAGGCAAACAGATCTATTTCTGGCCGACCCCATCGAAGAAAGAGCTCTTCGACCACCTCTAGCTTTAACTCACACTCATGAACCCTGGCCACTGATCAACTGAGACTGTCCACCTGGATGTTGCTTACGCCTGAAACGTGGTCTGCTGTCAAGAAAAGGCAGTGCTGAATCTCCCAGTACCAAACCCTCATTGCTTCTCTGCAGAGAGGGTACGAGTGAGTTCCTCCCTGTTTGTTGATATACCACAGTGTGGCCATATTGTCCATCTGGAAAAGAAGTGATCCCAGTAGAAGGATTATGTATGTGATGTTTTATCTCAAAATAAAATAAAAAGCTATATTTAAAAAAAAAAAAAAGGAGGAGGAGGGACTGGAATGCCTGGAGGGCATACAGAACTGCTCTTGTTTCCAAAACGTTGATGTGGAGCAGAAGCTCCTGGTCGGACCAAGACCCTTGTGTCTTGTGAACCCCCATATGGGCTCCCCAACCCAAGTCCGAGGCATCTGTGGTTAGGATCTGGGTAGGGATAGGGGAATGAAAAAGGGTTCCCCCCAAAAGATTGGAAAGATCTTGGCACCAGCGAAGAACTTTCTGTAGACTGCTGGAGATCATGACCTTCTGGTTCATGTCGTCCGTCTTCTGATCCTACTGGACTCGAAGAGACCACTGGGTGACCCTCATATGTAGTCTGGCCAGGGGAACCATAGAAATGGCCACTGCCATCAGTCATAAAGATGGAGCACAGCATGTGCTGGGATCCCACTGAGCCTGGGCCACAGAGTGGTTTGAGAAACTAAGGGCAGGGCTCGATCTGATGGCAGAAAAGCTTTGCTCTGAACTGTGTCTAGTACTGCTCCAATGAATTGGAGTCATTGGGATGGTACTAGCTGGGACTTGGGCAGGTTGACCGTGATACCCAGAAGAGCAAACAAGTTCAGAGTGAAAGACAGCGACTCTTTCAGGCTGTTCGGAGAGGGTGCTGCAAGGAGCCAATCGTCCAGATACGGGAACACGTAAATACCCTGGCGGCAAAGAAAAGCCGCAACCACCTCTAAACACTTGGTGAACACCTGAGGGGTCAACAAAAGGCCAAAGGGGAGTGCTCAGAATTGAAAATGGGCCTCCTGAAAAATAAAACAGAGAAAGAGGTGGTGGGTCGGGAGGATGGGGATATGCAGGTAGGCATCCTGCATGACCATGGAGCACAACCAAGAATTTGTTTGGAGCAGGGAAAGAAGCCCCTGAAGGGTCAGTATGCAAAACCACTTGTACTCGACGAAGAGGTTGAGCATGCTGAGGTCCAGGATCGGTCTCGGGTCACCCATCTTCTTTGAAACTAGGAAGAAGTGGGAGTAAAATCCCCTTCCTAGTTGGTTTTGAGGGACAGGTTCTATGGCCGCTTTTAACAGGAGGGCCTGAATCTCCTGGAAGACTATGGGAATCTGATCCCTTGGATAAAAAGACCATCCGGAGGATGAGGGGCAAGTATCTCTGTGAACTCTATCGAGTGACCTCGCTGGATGAGTTGTAACACCCATGAATCTGCGGTGACGGACCTCTACCCCACCAGGTGGAGGCCAAACCTCCCTCCTACCAGTTCCTCCTTGTTGGCTGGAGGTAACAGGAGGAGGGGAAAGGAGTTAGAACACCGAGGGGAAGGGAGCTTTAGACCCGGAGGCTGGCTTAGGGAATTTGGCCTGGGGAGTTTGGGGTCCCGAACCAGGGGCTCGTCACTTTCCCTGACGTTTAGCCTGGTTTTATTTCCATCATCTTTGGTGATGAAAAGGCTGCTTCTTCTGCCCCGTACATGGAGCGTACATCCCAAAGGGAGCATCCGCTCTCCTGCAGCCCGATAATTATATCTTTGGCGTCGCCGCTAAAAAGGACGGAACCCCTAAAAGGGGCATCCAGGAGGAACGACTGGACATCTTGTGCCAAATGCAGATCCCCGTGGCTGCCGCCCTAGCCACCGAATCCACCGAGTCATACATTGCTCTTAAAGCGTGAGGAGAGGAGGACTTGCCCATTCGTAAACACACTAGAACTTCATCAGGCTAAAACACTTCGGTTATGCATGCACCACACAGGAGGCGGCTAACACCCAAACAAAAGACAAAATCCAACGTCGAGTGGTGCGCAAAGAATACAAGAACACAGTAAATGCTGGTTAGCAAAATATTTTACTGCAAAACGTGAGTACATAACACAAAGCAGGAACATTGCGAATGACTACCCCTAGTGCCTCGACTACAAAAGTCTTCAAGGGGGTAAAGTCACACCATTCAGATTTTGTCCAGCAACTTGTTATGGAGTGTCTCATCCTGGACCTCCTGAAGGTCCCTCTCCAGCTCGGAGAGGGAGGCCTTCTGGAAGGCCACCATGTGTGAAACATAGTTCAGGGACCGGATTGCACAGGAGGAAGAGGAGTAAACCTTCCGGCCAAAGTGATCCAACTGTCTTGAGTCCTTGTCGGGGAGCGAGGAACTCAAATGTTTTGGTTGTGCCGACCGGTCATGAGCGGCAGTAATGACCATCTGAGTCAGCTATAGGATGAGCAGAAAGATGTTGGATCCTTTCCGAGGGATACTAGGTATGATTGCCCTTTCTGGAAACAGCAGGGATAGAGGATGGCTGCTGCCAGATAGTAGTAACCAGATCCTCATGAGGACCCATCCAGGGGGGAATGGGTAGGGGATCTGCAGTGACCAGATCCAAGTGTTCCACCAGTCTCTTACGCTGGGATCCACTTCTTTGGAAGGCCAGCCTCCTGTTGCCTGTATAGTACGCAGAAGGCCCCCAAAGGAGGGATCTTCTGGAGGAGATTTTGGGGACTCCTTGGGTGGAACCTCGACTGGGGACCGAGGGTCCGAAGGGTCAGAGTCGGTGTCCGAGTCGGAAGGCTCAGAACCACTGGGGACGGAAGGGTCCACCCCAGAGGGGCCCACTGGTAGAGCACCTGCTGCTCGTCTGGAGGGTGTCGATGGGGGAGGGGCCCTAGGTAGGGGGATATCACCCACAGGCTGCCTTAACTCCGTGATGAGCTGGATCCTGCCACCACACGGGGATCGTCCCTCGATCTGGCATTGGAGGTGGAGGAGGAGGAGGAGGGCTGGTAGACTGGGTACTGTGAGTATAGCCAAGAAGGGCACTGAAACCTGGCAATCCCAGGTTATAGCCATAAGGGTTGTACCCAGGGTATCCCGGCATCGGGTATCCCGGCAACGGGGGCACGTGGCCTGGCATCGGGTAAAGTGATGCAGGCAGTGGACCACCCAGTGGGCAGAGCAATAGAGGTCTGGCTCCGGAAGACCACCTGGAGGTTCAACTGGACCTACCGGGAGAGATGCCAGAGGGCCACAAGGTGGCGTGGGGTCTGGAAGGGCCCCCCCGATGGTCCCAAGGGAGGGGGCTCCATAGAAGGATCCTTGGCCAGCGGCAGACTCCTGTCCGGAGGCGGCAAAAGACCAGGCGATGAGGGTAATTCCAGAAGGGACCCCAACGAAAGGTCTAATAACAATCCTGATGGCAGGGAAAAAGCAGGATCAGGTGGCGAATCCCTGGGAAGAAGGACCCAGAGGGATGAAGAGTCTCTCTACAGCACACTCAGGCCAGCATCGGGGGCCTCACGGGAGACCAACGGGCGAGAAGAAGGATCTGGGCGGGCGACGGACAATCAGCCGTCTGACTTATCGGACCTGACCGGGCTAGTGGAAGCAGAAAGGCCGCCGCTAGGCTTATCAGTCGAGGCCGCGCACCCATCGACTAGGTCGAGAGGTGACTTATTGGCAGTGCTGGGAGACACAGCAACAACCTCGATAGAGGCTACCCCCGGCTGCCCGCTCACCTCGGCAGGAGGGGGAGAAGGTGCCCGGCCCAAAGAGGCGGATGGGGCACCTGAAGGAGTACTCACAGTTTGTGGAGCAGGCCTCCCACGTGGCGATGGACTCCTGTCCTGGTGCTTCTCCTTATTCTTTTTTCTTGGGGACGGCGACGATAACCTTTCTCTCAACTCCTGGAGCTCCTTTTCCGTCGACGCCAGCCGTCGGGTAAGGAGGTGGGCCTCGAAGGTCCGCTTGCGTCTGGTCTGAGTGGCTTGACTGAAGGCTAGCACATTCGTCCGAGTTGTACTTGGGGTCTAGACACAAGAAGCAATGGAAATAGTCGTCCCGTGCGGGACTTGAGCTCCGCAAATAGAGCACTTCTTCTTTGGGCGAGTTGCAATACAATCGGTCGAATCAGATGAGGAAAAAAGTATAATATTGAAGAAAAAACTTCGACTGACGCAGCCTTAGAAACATAGAAACACAGACTTTGACGGCAGATAAAGACAGCTTGGCCCACCTAGTCTGCCCATTTCCCTACCTACAGGATAAGCTGCAGATCTTAGTTAACCAACAGCCTATTTCTTCTTACCCCCCACCAGAATTGCCTTATGTCTGTCCCATGTATTCTTGAATTCTCCCCCAGTTTCAGACCCCACAACTTCCTCAGGAAGGCTGTTCCATGTGTCCACCACTCTCACTGTGAAAAAATACTTCCTCACATTGGCCCTGAATCACCTCCCCCCTCTATCTTTCAATTGTACCCCCTTGTTCTTGTACATCTCTTTTTCTGAAAGATGCTGCCCTCTTGGACTTTGTTGATTCCACTGAGGTACTTGAAAGTTTCTATCATGTCCCCCCTCTCCCTCCTTTCCTTAAGGGTATGCATATTAAGCTCCTTTAGTCTCTCCTCGTACGGCTTCTCTTGCAGACCCTGCACCATTTTAGTTGCCCTCCTCTGGACTGCCTCTATCCTGTCTATGTCCTTGCGGAGATGGGTTCTCTAGAACTGAACGCAGTACTCCAGATGGGGTCTCACCAACTGTCTGTACAGAGGGATAACAACTTCCTATTTTCTGCTGGTGATGCCTCTCCCTATACATCCCAGTATACCCCAGCCCTCCCTACTACCTTCTCACATTGCTTGCTAACCTTAAGGTCATCTGATATGATTACCCCAGGTCCCTTTCCATTTTGTTGCTGTTACTACCTCCCTCCCATTGTGTAATCTTCCCTAGGTTTTGTTTCCCAAGTGCATTACTTTGCACTTCTTTGCATTGAATCCAAGCTGCCATACTTCTGACCATTTCTCCAACCTTGCCAAGTCCCTTCTCATCCTTTCCATGCCTCCTTGTGTATCAGCCCTGTTGCAGATTTTTGTGTCATCTGCAAAGAGGCATACTTTTCCTTCCAGTCCCTCTGCAATGTCACTTACAAAGACATTAAAAAGGACTGGACCCAGTACTGAATCCTGCGGTACCCCACTAGTAACCCCTCTTTCTTCAGAGTGGACTCCGTTTACAATTACCTTCTGAGTCCTGTTGTCCAGCCAGTGTTTTACCCAGGCTACCACCCTGGGACCCACTCCCAGGCTGGTTAATTTTACAACTAATCTTTGTGAGGGACTGTGTCAAATGCCTTGCTAAAGTCTAGGTAGCCATCTCCACAGCCCTCCCTGGTCTACTACTTTGGTCACCCAGTCAAAGAAATCAATTAGATTCATCTGACATGACCTTCCTGCTGTGAACCCATGCTGCCTTGGGTCCTGTGCCCCACTGGCCTCTAGGTACTCAACAGTTCTCTCCTTCAGAAGTGATTCCATCACTTTCCCTACCACAGAGGTCAAACTGACAGGTCTGTAGTTTCCTGCCTCTGTCTTGGTTCCACTTTTGTGAAGGGGAATCACATCTGCCTTCCTCCAGTCCTCAGGTACCACACCATCCTCCCATGATTTGTTAAAAAGGGTAGTCAGTGGTTTTACTAGTTCTCCCCTTAATTCTTTTAGAATTCTGGGTGAATTCCATCAGGCCCCATTGCTTTGTCCACCTTCAGTTTTAGGAGTTCTTTCAGAACCCTTTCTTCTGTGAAAGGACTGGGATCGACCCCATCAAAAGTGCTTCTATTAATTAGGGGCAAGCACCTCCTCTCCTCTGTGAATACGAGCAGAAATATTTGTTCAGTATCCTGCTTTTCACTGTCCTCTCTGCCCACCCACCGTCCATTCTATTCAACCTCACTATCCCTCCCTATGTCTTTCTACGCTCCCTGATGTACCTATAAAAGGTTTTATCCCCCTTCTTAACCGAGTTGGCTATCTTTTCCTCAGTTTGGGCCTTTGCTATTCTTTTTTTTTTTAAATAGTATTTATGCTCCTAACTACCTTGTCTCTCCCCTCTCTCAGACATCCTCTGAACTGCTCTTCCCCATATCTCACCACAATCTGCCACTAGAGTACCATGGATCTGCACAGTAATCAAGGCACCCAGATGACCCCCCAGGTGGGGTGAGGAGGCACTCCCCCGTACTCACCTCCCCAAGTCCAACATGCTGAGATGCAGATCCTGTACATCGAGGTCTGCCGCTGCGGGCCCGAGATGAGCAGGGAGGTGTCGTCACCTGGGAGAGACCAAGGGTTTTTTCTCTTGTTCTCCCTAGACGTCGGAGTGCAGTGGGAGCCAATGAGCTGGAAGGCTCTGCCCCGTCATCTGCCCAATGCCCATGCTGCTGCTCCAACTATCTCATCTACCAACCAGGATTCCCTAGATAGTGGTATTGCAATGGGAGCATGCAGTGACCCCCCCCCCGGAGAAGAAGAGCAGCCGTCGGGCGCTTCATTCTTCTCCTCCCCGGCCGACCCCCGGTGTCCCGGGCTCGTTCCCGAGGTCCTTTGCTATTCTGACTTCCCTTCCTGCTTTCTTCTGCCTTAACTGGTACAGATCTCTGTTCTGCTCCTTCTGTGTTTAATTATACTTCCTGAATGCTATCTTTTTCTCCCTGGCTTCCCCCGCCACCTCTTTTGAGAACCATAGTGGCTTTTTCTTTCATTTTGATTTATTTGCTTCCCACAGAGGCTTGTTGTCTCTGTGATGGCAGTTTTAATGTTTCCCCATTGTTGCTCCACCCCTCCTTCTACCCTGTTTGCTAGTGCTTTTCAAAGGCACTCTCCCGTCTTGCCAAAGTCAGCCCTCCTGAAGTCCAGTACCCTCACTTTTGTATGGCTTGACTCAGTAGCTGAGTTTATTGTGAACCACACTGTTTGATGGTCACGTGTTCCCAGATGGCAACCCACTTCTAGATCTGAGATCCTCTCACTGTCCCCATTTGAGAGTACGAGGTCTAAGATTGCTCCCTCACGAGTGGATTCCAAAACTAACTGTCTGATGTATGCCACCTGTAGGGCATCGAGAATGGCCCTGCTGTTGGATGTGGCTGCAACAAATGTGCTCCAGTTAACATCTGGCATATTCAGGTCTCCCATCAACAGTATCTCCCCTTTCTCTGCCATCCTAAGAATGCCTTCTATCATATCCTTGTCCATTCTCTCCCCCTGACATGGGGGTCTGTATACAACCCCTGTGCGGACTGTGGTGCCATTTCCAGTCTCTAAGGTGACCCACAGTGCCTCCTCTCCTCCCTGTTTAATCTTTTGTTCAGTTGTTTTTATCCCTTCCTTTACATGAGAGCTACTCCTTCCCCCCTTCTCCCTCCTGTCTCTCCTGTAGGTTACGTGCCCTGGTATGTTAACATCCCAGTCATGGTTCTCTGTGTACCATGTTTCTGTGGCTGCTACGATATCCAGGCATCCCTCTTCCATCAAGGTCACCAGTTCAGGGAGCTTGCTGCCCAGACTATGGGCATTAGTACTCATTACCCTCTATTTCCTGATGGCCTTACTCCTTTTTGCCCCATCCCTGTCCTTATTGCCCTTGTCATTTTCTCCCTTTACCCCTGCCCTTCTCCCTATCGACATCTCTATCTTGGTGTTTACCTCACTTATTATCCTGACTTTTGGGGGCGGGCTAGGATTTTCCTGCTCCTTTCCAGTGCCTCCCCCCTTAGCTAGTTTAAATGCTTGCCAATGAAGCATTTAAACCTATCACCTAGGATCCTGGTTCCCCTCCTGGACAGATGCAGCCCATCATGCCAGTATAGGCCTGCATCACTCCAGGTGGACCCCCCCAGTCCCCAGTGAAGCCAAATCCCTGAGTTCTGCACCAGTTTTTCAACCACTGATTGAATCCCATGGTGTGGAGCACCCTAGCCTCACCTATGCCATAGACAGGCAGCACGTCTGAGATGGTTAGATCGCTGTTCTTACTCATGAGCCGAACTAACTGAGGTGACGGCAGGAAAGAACTGGAGGGCAGGCGCGGGACCGCCCCTTTTATAGTCAGGCTGACGTTGCGTCACTTGACGTTGGGGGCAGTCCCCGCTGATGACTGCCAGCTACAAGTTTGCCATTGGAACCTGATGCCAGGGGGCGCAGTCCTATATGTGAAGACCTACTGCAGGAACCCTCTCAAAGTAAGATCTGGTGATTTTCTAAAGAGGCAAAGAGAGCTATCTCTGGAGTGCCCCGTCTCCTGAAAATCGAACTGAGAATTTGGGGATTCAGACACCACTCGTGGTGGTCCTGACTTATCCTGCTGAGAGAGTCTGCCAGCACACTGTCCTTCCCTGGAAGATGTATGGCTGACAAGGATACCTTCATGGAGTTAGCCAGGGACCACAGCCTCATTGCTTCTGTGCACAGTGGGGCTGACCTGGTTCCTCCTTGTTTGTTGATGTAGTACATAGTGGTGGTGTTGTCTGTTCTGACCTGCACCACCTTGTTTTGGAGGTGTGGAGCAATTGCCCGCAGGGCTAGGTACACCGCCCTGAGTTCCAGTAGATTTATATTTATTTATTTACGAGTTTAACCAGGAAGGCATACTAAGCAGGGCTGCTCGATTCCAGATGTGACCTGGGGAACAAGTCCCAAGAAATAGTACATCACTTCAGTTCTCTTTTGGGACGCCAGTTTTCAACATTTATTAAAAATCATTTAAACTAACAACAAGGGGGGAGATAAGGTTATTACCGACATCTCTAAACACCCACTCACTACATATTGATAAACTGAACGTCCTATCGTTCAATGCACAGTCACTTAATATTACAAAAATGGCTGAACTAGAACTGAAAATACAGGAACTCAAAATAGGATTAATAGCTATAACAGAAACATGGGGAAATTCTGATAAACAATGGATTATGAAAATCCCTGGATTTAAACATTACTGTAAAAACAGAAGAGACAATAAAAAAAGAGGAGGTGTGAGTCTATACGTTACAAATGCTATTCTGTCTTTTGAATCCCCATTAAAAACTCAGACAGAAAGTATTTGGGTGCACTTACAACCCAATGGTCACCCTCAGATTCTGGTTGGTACTTTTTATTGTTCGCCTTCTTCAGATATTTGTTATATTAAACAACTAACTAAGGAAATTACCCAATTGGCAGATAAGGGAACAGTAATTATTTGGGGTGATTTTAACCTCCCATCTATTAATTGGGACAATTTAACAGGCTTTCCTCAATATGATACACAGTTAATTTCAACAATCATAGATTTGGGTCTCACTCAATTAGTTAAAGAACCCACTCGAGGGATAAATATACTGGATCTAGTTATATCTAATATGGAAGCATCTCTAACTAATTTACGTGTTACTGACCCAATAGGTAACAGTGATCATATGTCAATCCTCTTTACCATTCCTCTGGTACATAAAACATCTGCAAATAAACTTATGATAAAACACTATGACAAAGTCGATTTTCTTAAAATCAACAAGCAGCTTAAGGTTATACCATGGGATTTAATATTTTCTCCATTAAATATAGAAGACACTTGGAACATTTTCAAAGATATAATTTACAATCTAGAAAAACAACATGTTCCAGAAAGGAAAAAATATAATAATAAAGGAAAAATTCCCGCATGGTACAACTGTTCTATCAAGAAACAGAAGCAGAAGTTATTTACACAATTAAAACAGTGTTGGTTAGATCAGAAAGAGGGACTACTATTAAAATACAGGAAGGTAGTTAAGGACCTTACTAAGTCCATCATACTAGCTAAACGAAATTTGGAATTTAAAATTGCTCACACCAAAGACTCTCATAAAAGTTTATATTCATATCTGAATGGAAAAAAGGGAGATACCAGAAGGGTAGGCCCATTAATTATAGATAATACCACTATCATTTCAGATAAGGTGATTGCTATCGAATTCAATAAGTACTTCTGCTCGGTTTTTGAGCAAGGTATAGAGTTTGCACCACTAGTTCATATATGTAAACATCTTGATCATATCATTACATCAGAGGAAACACGTAAACTTCTTGAAATGCTAAAAAAAAACAAGTCCTGGTCCAGATAATATAACCTCTAAATTTCTTATAGGAACATCTGACTTTATTGTTATACCACTTACCATCATTTTTAATAAATCACTTAAGGAGTCTAGGGTCCCCTCGGATTGGAAAGTAGCCACTGTTACTCCTATCTTTAAAAAAGGATTACATTGTAAAGCAGAAAATTACAGGCCTATTAGTCTCACTTCTATACCCTGCAAACTATTGGAAAAAAAGATCAAATCACTAATTGAAGAAGAAATGCAGTTCTTAAACATTGGAGATATAACTAGCATGGATTTAAATCAGGTTACTCATGCACAACCAACTTGCTCTCCTTTTACAATAAGATTAGTAAAAACCTGGACCTCAATATCCCAGTTGATGTCATCTTATTCGACTATAGCAAGGCTTTTGATAAAGTATCACATTCTATACTGATAAATAAACTAATTAAACTGGGTTTTTCACATGGTATTGTGTCATGGGTTCATAGTTGGTTGAATGACAGAACACAGAGTGTTAGGGTGAATGGGGAACTTTCCGAAAGAAAAAAGGTATCGAGCGGTGTTCCCCAAGGCTCTGTTTTGGGACCAATACTATTCAGTATCTTTATTAGTGATCTAATTATCTCATCAAACAATATAATTTCAAAATTTGCAGATGACACTAAGTTGGGTGGATGTGTTGACAGTGACACTAATAGAAATATCTTAAAATATGATCTTGCTAGTATTGAATGCTGGGCAAATGCCAACCGAATGTTTTTCAATGTCTCAAAATGCGTAGTTTTGCACACGGGTAGTAAAAATCCCAAACAAACATGTTTTCTTAACAATATCACTATTAGAGAATCATCTGTGGAAAAGGATCTGGGAATACTAGTAAATAATAAATTGTCATCTACTGATCATTGTAACAAATTGGCCAACCAAGCTAATGAGCTTCTTCGTAGAATAAATAACACATTTGTTGTTAAATCGGAGGAATGCATTATGTCTCTTTATAAATCACACATCAGACCTTACACGGATTATGGATCACCCTTCTGGAGTCCTTATTTGATTGCAGATATTACTAGAATAGAACAGGTGCAGAGAAGAGCAACAAAACTTGTACCACATCTCTCAGCTAGACTATGGAACTAGGCTCCAAAAAACAGGACTGTATTCACTTAGTCTTAGAAGAACAAGAGGTGATCTTCTTCAGCTCTTCAAGATCATCCATTCTGCTACCTTAATGGAATTATGTGGACTGTCTTTTACATCAAGGAAAATTGTAGCAAGAAATCACAATAAACAAATAGAAATTGATCGAACTAAAATAAAAGACAGCAATTTTTTACAGTTAGAGCTCCTAGAATCTGGAATTCTTTGCCACAGGACATTATAGACTGTGAGAATATAAACAACTTTAAAATTAAACTTGACAAATGGCTCCTAAAAGCAACTTGACGGGCATAATAATCCACAAGGTGTCGAGGACAATCTCGATGGGCTTAGGCCTTCTTTTGTCCATTAACCGAGTAACCGAATAATCACAGGGCACAGTAATTATACATCACAGCAAGGTGTCCACCTGCCATATCAGACAATCGGCAGGTAGAAACAAAGGAAAACAGAGGAGGGGGAAATACAAATGGATAAAATTACACAGAATACCATCTGAGAACACAAAATACATGCACATAGTGGGAACTAGCTAAAAGCATGAGCAGCTGGAGGAGAAGTATGTGCTGAGTAGGAGATTGAGGTGGTGGGGGTTAGATGAGTGTCTAATATTGGCTGGCAAGGTGTTCCAGAGCTGGGGGATACGAAATTTGAAAGCTGCTTGTCCTTTGGTTGTGTGCATGAAGGGGACGTGGAAGAACCTGGGGTCCATGCTTCTGAGGGAGTAAGCAAGGGGAGGTTGTGGGGAGAGGACAGAGGCCAGGTAGGGGGGAAGGGACTGGGACCAGAATTTGGCTACGGACCTAGCACAGTGGGTTAATCTGCGGTCTTGGAGGAACAGCAGGGCTAGGGAGCTGTATAAAGTGCAGTGGTGGGTTGTTTGCGGGTAGTCGAGGATAAAGTGACAGAAGGAGTGAAAAAGTGTGTCAAGGCTGGCTAAGGAGGATGAGAGAGCAGTGCCATAGACTATGTCACCATAGTTGAGTATTGGGAGGATCATCTCTTGAACAATAGCTTTCCGGGCTGGAGAGGGGAGGCAGCCTTTGTACCGATATGGGGCGCTGAGTTTAGGGAGTAGTTTCTTATGGATGGAATCAATATGAGTGGAGAAATCTAGGTGCTGATCGAGCCAGACGCCTAAGTATCTGAAACTGGTGCATGCTTCCAGGAGGGTCCCATCCAGTGTTTGGAACGGGGGGAAAGAGGCTTGGCAAGAGGGTCTTTGCTGTGAACCGAAGGTTAGCGACACAGTTTCTTAGGGTTTAGGAATAGTTGGTTTGAGCGGAACTAGTGCTGATGGTGTTGAACCTGCCGAGTAGATTAGCCACATCGCTTGTGGAAGGGCCCGATGACAGCACTGCGTTATCCGCATACATATGGATGGATGAGTAAAGACTGGCTGGTGGGAGGTTGTTTAAAAATATGGAGAAGAGCAGTGGGCCCAAGACTGAGCCTTGGGGGACACCGGCAGTAACCGGTAGGGGGCTAGAGATGTGGGAGGTGATTTTTACAGACTGGTGCCTACCTACCAGGTAGCTGTGAAACCAGTTGGAAGCCGGCTCAGAGAGGCCGGCATCTTTTAGTTTAGAAAGGAGCAGAGCATGGGAGACGGTGTCGAAAGCCTTGGCCAAGTCTATAAAGATGGCAGAGGTGATGCGGCCATTGTCCATGCCGGTGAGTATGCCATCAGTGATTCTTAGCAGGGAAGTGATAGTTGAGTGTGAGTTTCGAAAGCCAGATTCATATGGGTTGAAGAAGGAGGATGCGTCCAGATAGGGAGAGACTTGGGCAAGGACAAGATGTTCCTGTAGTTTGGCCAGAATCGGGAGGAGGAAGATGGGGCGATAAGTTACCCGGTGACGAGGGGTCACCCCCTTTTGTGAGGGGTATGACGGTAGCCTGTTTCCATTTGGTTGTTAATTTGTCTAGTGAGAAGGAGAGGTTGAAAAGATCGGCTAGTGGGATGGCTATGGCTGGAGCCGACAAGTATAACATCTTGGCATCCAGGGCCGTGGGGCATTTACTTTTGTTAGGGTTCAGGGATCATAGGGATTTGAGTACTTCGGCCAGGGATACAGGGCAAAAGGAGAAGCTGGATGGTCGGTAGGAGTGCTCTTGGTGGGTGGGGGAGCACGGAGTAGGTGGGTGCTGGAGGGACGATAGGAGCGAGTCCGCGTAGCCGGAGAAGTAGGTGTTGAAAGCAGCAGCTACCTCGCATGGGTCAGGGATGGTAGTGCCCTGTAGTGATAGTGTCGGTGATGGCGGGTGGGTTGGGGGGAAAGGTTTGAACAATTTCCAAAAGTTTGTCGGGTGGATAAGGTTTGCGCTGACAGCTGATAGGAAGTAGTTCTTTTTAGCAACAGGGACTCTTGAGGAGACCATGTGCCACTCACTGTGTAATCCAACATGTGTACTCCCCAACCCAGAAGGAATGCATCTGTTGTAAGAATTAAGGAAGATTGTTCCTTTATGAAAGGCACACCTACCAGAAGGTTGTGATTGTCTAGCCACCACAGCATGGCCTGTAGCAGGCTGTGGGTGACTGGAACCAGTTTGGACAGAGGGTCTGTCCTCTGCGACCAATATTGCCTCAAGTGAAACTGGATGTCTCTTACTTGAAATCTGGAACCCAGTACCACTGTGGTGGCAGCTGCCATGTGACCCAGAAGCCTGAGGAATTCTCTGGCTGCTTTGAGTTTTCCTGGCACAAATGAGTTTGCAATCTGTAGAATACTGTTTACCCTGTCCTGTGGCAGAAAAGCTCTGCCCAGACTGGTGTTTAGTTCTGAATCAATGAATTCTAGTACCTGAACTGGTGTTTGCTGAGACTTCTGCTCATTTATGAGAAAACACAGGGATTCCAGAGTAGATTTTGTTAGTGCTAAGGCCTGCTCTGTAAGCTGCAGAGATGGGCCCACTACTAGCCAGTCATCCAGGTAGGGAAAGACTGACACCCCTTGTTTTCTCAGAAACTCCACTACCACGGCCAAACACTCTGTGAAAGCCCTTGGGGCACAAGTTAGTCCAAAAGGAAGTGCTGCAATCTGATAATGGCCTAAGGCCAGTCTGACTCTCAAGTACTTTCTGTGAGAAGGTCTGATGGGGATGTGAAAATAAGTATCCCTTAGATCTAGGGAGGCTAGCCAGTCTCTCTTTTGTAAAGTGGCAATGATTATTGCAAGAATGACCATTTTGAATTTTGGCTTCAGAATGTGTCTGTTTAGAAGTCTTAGATCCAGGATAGGTCACCAATCCCCATTTTTCTTTCTTGTGAGGAAGTATCTGGAGTAGAAACCTTTGCCCCTCTGGTTTAGGGGCACCGGCTCCACTGCTTTGATTGCCAGCAGATGTTTTACCTCTGCTTCCAGTAAAATCCTGTCTGCAGATGTAGCTGGTGCAAATGTTCTTGCTCTCAGCTTGTGAAGAGATTTGAAGCTGAGTGCCAGACCCTGGCTCACTACCTCCAGGACCCATTGTCTGTGGTGATGGTATGCCAATCCTGGAGGTAGTGAGCCAGCCTGCCACCCACTGGTGGCTCTATGACAGAGGATGCGACCTGTACCAGCCCGTCAGGGGTTCTGAGTGGACTGTGCCTGAGTCAGCGGGGAGGGAGAAGCTCTTCTCATGGCTCTCCTATCCCTTTCTCAAAAATATCCTCTAGGCTGCTGTTGCAGCTGAGAAGCCTGAGCCTGGAAAAATGGTTTGGGATAGGATCTCCTACCCCTGCCTCCCCTAGTTTGGGCCTTATAGGATGTGGAAGGCCTGTCCTTAGAATTACTTCTATAGGTAGCCTTGTATTCTTCTACCTTTTTCGTACATGCCTCTGTTTTGTCAACAAATAACGAGTTTTTCTCGAATGGGAAATCCATCGCCTTGGCCTGGGTGTCCAAGCTCATGTTTGTGGCCCTGAGCCATGCAAATCGACTAAGGGAGACAGATAGTGCCATTAATCTGACTGCAGAATCATTAGTGTCCACAGCCATGCTGAACTGGGATTTTGTGGCATCTAGTGCAGCTCTTGCTGTATCTTGCAGGTCAACTGCCACCTCACCTGGCACCCTGTCAGCCAGGGCTAAAACTGTTTTCCAGACTGCCTTCTGGTATTGCACAGTGTAAGCCATGTAGTTGGCCTGTCTAACTATCTGAGAGGCAGCCATGTACCCTTTTTTACCCATTGCATCCATCTTCTGAGAATCCTTGTCAGGAGGATGGGTAGCCACAGGAATCCTGGCTTTGTCACAAGCAGCAGCCTGCACCACCCCCTAAGGATCAGGGTGGCTGAAAAGAAAATCAGCTGTGATCCTATTGTGCTGATAATTCTTGTCAACTTTTTTGTCCACTCCTGGAATGGAAGTGGGAGTTTGAAATATCTGTAATGCTGCCTTTTTTAAGGACTTATGCATAGGTAGTAATAAACGTTTTGTGGGGGCTAGCCCCATCATGTCTAAAAATTCGGCCTCTTCCACTTCCTCCTCTGTCTCCTGCAGAGAGAGAATGAGTGTCTCCACCATGCTTTTCACAGAAGTATAATGTGAGGTATAATCCTCGGGACCCCGGGGGGGAGGGGACCGAACTCTTGTTCTGGAGAAACCTCTGGATCTATTGGTTCCTCATCAAAATCATCATCATCATCATCTTCACCAAAGGTGGCTTGCAGTTCCTGAGGGGCTGGAACAGGCACAGGAACTGGAGCACTCGGTGTGTGAACCGGGACTGCAGCCTGCAGTGCTTGAAGACCTGTAAGGCCTTGGCAAAGTCTTCAGCCGAGGGCATACCAGGTTTGTCTGCTGGAAGCTCCTTAGCATTCTCGGATGGAGGTGCAGCAACATGTTTTTCCTTGCATTTTTTCTTAAGTGGAACAGGTTCAGTCCCTGACTCCACTGACATTTTTTTTCTCACATCACTATTTTTGCTCCCTGCAGCCACTGACCTGCCTCGTAATCCAGCCACCACTCCACCTCCACCACTGACCCAGAGTTTCATGCCCAGCTGGCATACGCAGCTATACCTGTGAAAGGGGCACTCCCAATTGCCCCTGTGCCCGGCAAGGATCCAATACCGGTAAGCGACTATCTAGGCATCATTGGCTGATGGGAGTATGGCCATTAAGCTGCCATGGTCAGTGCTGCCATTTTTCAAGTGTTCTTTATGCCCCCGGAGTGCAGCATGCAATGACGTTGGGCACATTTGCACCTACACTTGCCGCACTCCCCACACACACCTCTAGCAGTGCCCCGGTCATCACCAGGTGCTGCTGCAGAGCGGTGGCACCCTGGATCCCACCCAGGATAGGAGAGCAGTCCTCCAGATGCTCAATCTTATCCCCCCCACCGACCCCTGACACCCCGGGCTCACGTCCAAACCCAGGTCGCCAGTGTGGTGTGAGGTGTGGCGTCCAGCGCCTCAACCCTCACCGCAACCGGGCCGGCACTCCACTGACCTTTTTGACTTACCTTGCTCAATCTTATCTGATTCTTTGTCAGGATCCTTAGCTTTACCTCCATCCTTTTTTGTGCCAGAGGTGGAGGAACCACTTTGCCCAGTAGCAGCAGAAGCAGAGGCCATTTCTTCCAATAGTTTGGACCTTTTCCTAAAAGTTTTAGGGAAAAATGTCTTATAGATATCACAATTTGCAAAAATATGGCTAGTACCCAGACAAAAAACACAAAGGGAATGTCTGTCTGCTTTTGATGTAATCTGACAACAAGACTCACAATATTTAAAACTAGTGGGTCCTGTGCATTTTTTGGTTTGACAACAGGGACCTCTGACATTGAGCAGGAATCGATAAAATAAACTATAACAAAATTATCGGTTCCTTGGAACCGAATATTTTAAATATAAACAATCGCTAACAGTTCCGGGAACCGAACGCTACTCGGTTCCTGACAGAAAAAGGGAAATTTATCATTTTAGATAAAAATAAAACAGGTACAAACGGTTAAGGAACCGACCGTACAAAATAACAAATATCACTAAATTGAGGTAAAACCTCTCTAGAAATAGCGGAACCCTCGGTTGCAAGGAAACATAGAATTTGACGGCAGTTAATGACCGCTTGGCCCACCTAGTCTGCCCATTTCCCTACCTGATGGATAAGCTGCAGATTCTAGTTAATCAACAGCTTACTTCCTCCTACCCCCCACTAGAATTGCCTTATGCCTGTCCCATGCATTCCTGAATTCTCCCACTGTTCCCGACTCCACAACCTCCTCAGGAAGGCTGTTACATGCATCCACAACCCTTTCTGTGAAAAAATACTTTCTAACACTACCTCTGAGTCGTCCCCCCTCTATCTTCAAATTGTGCCCCCTTGTTCTTGCGCATCTCTTATTCTGAAAGATGCTACCCTCTTGTACTTTGTTAATTCCCTTGAGATACTTGAAAGTTTCTGTCATGTCCCCCTTCTCCCTCCTTTCCTCAAGGGTATACATATTAAGCTGCTTTAGTCTCTCCTCGTATGTCTTCTGGTGCAGACCCTGCACCATTTTGGGTGCCCTCCTCTGAACAGCCTCCACTCTATGTCCCTGCGGAGAAGAGGTCTCCAGAATTGCACGCAGTACTCCAGATGGGGTCTCACCAACTGTCTGTACAGAGGGATAACAACTTCTTTTTTTCTACTGTTGCTGCCTCTCCCTATGCATCCCAGTATCCCCCCAGCCCTCCTTACTGCCTTCTCACATTGTTTATTTATTTATTTTTATTCAATCTAGGATTACAAGTACCTTTGAGCGCCAAGCAACTAATTTACAAAGGTTCCATATCAATGGGGGGGGGGTACAGATCCATAATGAAAAACAGACTGGTTTCACAAACAAGCAATTTGTATTACAAAATACAGAATAAGAGAACAGCAAATAAATACACATTAGTTCAGCACGTGATTCAAGGCAGGGAGTGAGAAGAGGAGGGAATTAGGAGGGCGCCAGATCAGGAAGGGAGAGCAACCAGGCGGCATTGTCAAGTAGCAGCTAGGATAGTAAGGGACGAAAAGCAAGGAAGACGGGGGGAAGAGGGGGAGATGGGAGGGCAGGAAAGGAATGAAGAGTGAGAGGGCAAGACAAGTAGAGAGAACAGTGGAAGAACGGTGGGGGAGAGGTCCGGGAAGAGGGACAAGGATGTTAAGTGGTGCAATCACAGGAGTTTTCAGTTAGGATGTGCTGACGAAGTTTGAGTTTGAATTCACCGAGACTAGTAAGGTTAGCCAAACCATTGTGGCGGCCATTTAACCAGTATGGCGCTTTGATACAAAAGGAGCATTGGTATTGGGCGGTTTGGCACATCGGGACTAGTAGGAGTGTGGAAGATGAAGTCTGGCGTATGTTGGGTCTTGGGGATTTGTGTAGTAAGCATCCTAATCCCGAAGGCATGAGTCCAAGGAGAAATCTTTTTGGCAAGTAAGCAGGTGTGGTATTTAATTCTCCCATGCAAGTTGAGCCACCCAGTCTGCATATAGACATCGCAGGTGTGGGTGAGGCGTGGTGCACCAACTAGGAGTTTACAGGCCTTGTTTAGTGCCACAGTGAGTCTTTTGAGTGCAGTGGTGGAAGCAGTTCCGTAAATGACAAGGACATAGTCGACTGCCCACCTTTAGGTTATCTCATATAATTACTCCTAGGTCTCTTTCAATTTTTGTTGTTGTTATCATCTCACTCCCCATTGTGTACTCTTCGCCTGGGTTTTTGTTTCCCAGGTACATTACCTTGCACTTCTTTGCACTGAATCTGAGTTGCCATATATTTGACCATTCCTCCAACCTTGCCAAGTCCCTTTTCATCCATTCCACACCACCTTGTATATCAACCCTGTTGCAGATCTTTGTGTCATCTGACATACGTTTCCTTCCAGGTGCTCTCCAATGTCACTTATAAAGACATTAAAGAGGACCAGTCCCAGTACCGAACCCTGCGGTACCCCGCTAGTTACCCTCCTTTCTTCACTGTGGATTCCATTTACTATTACTTTTTGTGTTCTGTTGTCCAGCCAGTCTTTTATCTAGGCTACCACCTTGGGAACCACTCCAAGGCTGGCTAACTTGTATATTAACCTTTTGTGTGAGACTGTGTCAAATATCTTGCTAAAATCTAGGTAGGCCATATCCACAGCCCCTTCCCGGTCTACTACTTTGGTCACCCAGTCAAAGAAATCTATTAGGTTCATCTGACATGACCTTTCTGCTGTGAAACCATGCTGCCTTTGGTCCTGTGCCCCACTGGCCTCTAAGTACTCAACAATTCTTTCCTTCAGAAGTGATTCCATCATTTTCCCTACCACTGAGGTCAAGCTAACTGGTCTGCAGTTTCCTGCCTCTGCCCTGCTCCCACTTTTGTGTAGCGGAATCACATCTGCCCTTCTTCAGTCCTCAAGTACCACCCCATCCTCCCATGATTTATTAAAGAGAGTAGTCAGTGATGTTACTAGTTCTACCCTTAGTTCTTTTAGAATCCTGGGGTGAATCCTATCAGGCCCCATTGCTTTGTCCACCCTCAGTTTCAAGAGTTCTTTCAAAAACCTTTCTTCTGTGAATGGACTGGTATCAACCCCCACTATCCAGAGTGTTTCTCTTGCTTGGTTTAGGTACCTCCTCTCTTCCGTTGTGAATACTGAATAGAAATATTCATTCAGTATCCCTGCTTTTTCACTGTCACCCTCTGCCCACATTCCCTCCCCTTTATTAAGTCTCTGTATTCCTCCCTTGGTCTTTCTTCACTCTCTAATGTACCTATAAAAGGTTGTATCCCCCTTCTTAACAGAGTTGGCTATCTTTTGCTCACTTTGTGCCTTTGCTACTCTGACTGCCTTCCCTGCCTCCTTCTGCTTTAACTGATAAAGTTCTCTGTCCTGCTCCTTCTGTGTTTCCTTAAATTTCCCGAATGCTATCCTTTTCTCCTTAACCATGAAGAAACTGTTAATTACCTAATATATTCACACAATTTATGAAATAAACTAAAACTAAGGCAGCAATTTGAAATATAAACTAAAAACACTACTTATCGACCTGATAAAACAGATTCTGAAGAGGTTGAAGGTGAGCTCTCCGGGACGTCTTCACTAGGCAGGCGTAGTAAAGAATCTGAAGCACTCAGAGTGCAGCAGTTGCTAGGGCAGCAATTTGAAATTGGCATGAGCCAATTGAGAGTTCCATCATTTGCATATAATTCCATCTCTCCGGGCAGTCCAACACAGGAGGCTGACTGCATCAGTTTAATCATAATGAGTGATTCCTGGGGTTAGAAGACACCCTTACCCGACGAGGCGAGTTGGCGACCATCCAAGAGACCCACGGAGGAAGGGGACTGACAGGCAGGCCTGGCGGTTGGCAAGGCGCCTAGTGTGGCTGAATCCTTCTCTAAGTTCTTCTTGAGTCATCGCATTGTCTCACTGCTCTAGTCTCTCCTCTTCCCCTCAGGTTTGGCACCAACATGTGAGTGAGTACCTACTATGGGCTGAGAGCTCCAACCGTCACCACTACTCTACCGTTTCTCCAGACTGGGAGGCAACCGCCAACTGACTCCTGGCTCCTTTCACAGCTCCCCGCGGAAACTACCCGTTCTGTAGTCTGCTCAACAAATAATCACTCTAGACTTTTTCTCCTTGCGTTTAGGCCACCACCGTCCACAACTCCTTCCTGTATCGGCTCCTTTCTCTCTCTCTCTCTCTCTCAGTCCGTTGCGTGCGGTAGTGCGCCAAGCCGACAATTCTACATCGCGTTGCTTTATTGGCTGCTGCTGTGTTGAGAGAGGAGGAGCCAAGGAGAAGAAGTGGAGCCTCAGACTACCAGCAGGACAATGGATTTTCTCATGCTCACCACCCCCCCAAGCAGGCTAGAGCAAGCTGCCTGCCACACCAGCCAGCCAGGCAACAGTCTACAGTGTGTACAGCACAACCATTACACAGCAGCACCTCGGATCACGCGGAACACGGAGGCATGCATGCATTTTAAGGGCCAGCGCACACCAGCTCTGTCATTTATTAAAAACATTCGGAGGTCAGTTGGGGGGGTTTGAACACCCTAAATACCCCCTCCGCCTACGCCCCTGTGGCGTGAGCATTATTGTTGACAATCCCAAGTCACACCCCTGATGCCTGTCAGTCAACACAGGGTGGGGCATTATGGTCGTAAACCCTAACACCCTGGGCGTTTCTTGGTATTTTTACTCCAAGTTTTCAACATGGACTGTTTGTGACCCCACCACATGAACAGTGACACTATCAGTTTGTTAGCTGAAAGGTGATTTTGCACAGCAACTGCGCCATGTGGCGCCACAGGTGCAAAAACAGTTCGAACAAGATGTGAAAAATAACAGCTGTACTGTTCATGAGGCGGTGTAAAAAAATGGTAATGTTGAAAATCTGGAGGAAAAGTATAAAAAAACTTGTGAAGTCGTGAGTGTGCGTAGAAACTGTGCAACGCACACCCGTAATTATTTTGGGGATATTTTTACACCAGATTTTCAACATAGGCATTTTGGGACCTCCGCTCATGAACAGTGTCACTGTTATTTTCTTAATCTGTCCCGAACACTGATTTCCCACAGCAACCACGCTATTCTGCACCGGAAGTGCGAAACACATTTCAGCCAGGATGTGAAAAATGACAGCTGTACTGTTCATATGGAGGTGTGGTAAAATGCCAATGTTGAAAATCTGGAGTGAAAATATTAAAAATTCTCGAAGTTACGAGTGTGCATAGAAAATGCGCAACGCATGCTCATAAAACAATCATTTTTAGGAATTTTTTCACCAAATTTTCAACATAGGTTTTTTTGGGGGCCTACCTCATGAACTGTGATACTGTTGTTTCATTAATCAGTCCTGAAAGGAGGTTCCACGCAGTGACCACGAAATCACCTATCGAGACCGAATAACAAAATGACAGCAACTGAGTTCATGAGGTGGGGTCCCAAGAACCCCATGTTGAAAATTGGTGAAAAAAATTCCTAAAAATGGCTGCGATATCCACTTAAGTTGAAAAAAACAATATTTATGCCATTTAACAGCTTACCAGCATTTCTTCAGTTCGCGGTCGGCTTTGAAGTGTCCAGACGTGTTCCTGGTCCACCGAAGATTGTCGCGCCAGGCTCCAGAGTTAAGTATGGGGTGGGTGTGTGTGGGGAGGTAGGGTGCACAGAGGGTGGGCGCGGGCTGGGGGAGGAGGTGCCACAGACAGCAAGGGACTGTTTTCTTTATTTTTACAGGACTGAAGAAAAACAAAAATTGAAAAAGGACACCGCGGGACTATTGGCGTGCTGGGGATGGGCTCCCAGTGTGACACCTGGATGTTTGTTGGGGAAGGGGGATTGGAGCCAACAGGAATGGGGCACCCAGTCGGCCATACAGTGTGCCGGGGGGGAACGCATGAGCAGAGGGTGACTGGGCACCCCCTTGGCACACAACAAAAAGGGGGGGTGCATCATGCCGATAGGGATTAGGCTACCCCATCAGCAAATGAACTGAGGAGGGGGCATGTCAACAGGGGGATTGGGCACCCCCGTCAGCTTTTAGAACTGGGAGAGGCAGGCAGCGGCCTTCCATCAGCTTCATGGGGACTATGAGAGGCCGACGGAGAAGCCGTCACCATGGGGACACCACACAATGCAGCTGTAATTGGCTGCTGCAGTCAGGGATGCCCCACAGCAAAATCAACTGATTGTGTAGTGACGGGGTGCTCCTTGATTGCAGTGGCCCAGTTTCTTTGATCATAGTGGCATACTCGTTAATTGCTGTCATCGACAGCATGCTCCTCTATTCACCGCAGCAGAGACCAGCCCCAGAACGGACTGCTGCCATTCAGCACAACACTGCCGCACCTCCACAACCCGCTTGTCAAGGAAGCTGATGCAATGTGTTTCTTGCACATGCATGCAAGCAATACAAAAATTACTTACCACAGTGATCTTGTTTCTTCTAATGGATTTTTGCTGTATTCTGACTAAATGCAGTTAGCCTTTCCAGTTCAACTGCCCCAGAGATGAAAGAGTTAACTCTATGTAAATGCATAGAACGCTGAGCTCTAGCTCGGTCTTCAAACCCCTGTCCCTGGTACATTCTATGCAACCATCAGATTCTTACGAGCACTAAACAGTGGGCAGACTGGATGGGCTTTGCAGTCCTTATTTGCCGTCAACTTCTATGTTTCTATGTGACTGCTAAACTACACTACATACATAACAATTTAATAAAACAGTTGTAAACATGCTAACAGCCAAACAAAAAAGGGCAACTAGAAGACTCAAGTCAGAAATGCCCAAGAAAATGCCACCCCAGTGATGCGGCACTCAAAAAATTGAACAGCTATAATACAATGCTGCCCTTTCAAGTTCTGTTAGGAGAGGCAGGGAGGGAGGTCAGAATACAGCAAGACTCTATCAGAAGAAACAATATTACTGTGGTAAATAATTTTTTCTTCAAACAACATGAAGTCTTGCTGTATTCTGACTAAATGCAGACTACCAAGCAGTGCCCTATGGAGGTTGGTACAGAACCTACATAGGAAATAGGCTCTGCAGTACTGCTGTGCCAAATCTGGCATCACTCCTAGCCTGGAAGTCCAGGCAGTAGTGTTTAGTGAACGTGTGAATAGTTTTGTGTGAATAGTTTTCCAGGTAGCTGCTTTGCAAATTTTAAGCAAGGGAATATCTCTGGCAGCTGCAATAGTGGCAGCTGTTCCCCTAGTAGAGTGGGCACTAAGACCAGCTGGTGGCTCTTTCCCCAGTTTGCCACAGCAGAACTGAATGCAAGACATAATCTACCGAGCAATGGTCCTCTTGGTGGCTGGTTTGCCCTTACCCACTTCCCCATTGGTGAGGAACAGTTGTGTACAGTCACTCTTATGGGCCTTTGTCTGATCCAGATAGTAGCTAACAGCCCTTTTAACATCTAGTCTATGTAGTCTACACTCTCCTGAAAGTACAGTTACGTAAGAATTTACCATAACAGTAGATCTTCGAGAGGAGCTCTTGCAGCAGGCTATAACCTTCAGGACTATGCCGCAGGCACTAGGACCAACTGGGAAAACTTCTCAGCCAGCAGTATACAGCAGGGACCGCCCCCGACGCTGGCCCTGCCCCGACGTCGGCCCTGGTACAAAAGGGGGCGGACCCAGCTCCACCTCAGTTCCCCCGCCAAGGCCCGCAACAAGCCCTGACAAGAGAAGGAGATGAAGCAAATATAGGAGATGTAAATGAATATGAATCTGCACACCTCGAGGGGGAAGGTTGGTGGGAAAGTAACACCTGCTGCAAGAGCTCCTCTCGAAGATCTACTGTTATGGTAAGTTCTTACGTAACTGTACTATCTTACTTCGAGTGGGAGCTCTTGCAGCAGGCTATAACCTTCAGGACTGAATACCAAGCAGTCCACGCCAAAGAGGTAGACGACCCCCCGGGAGGTGGAATATGCTGACTCCAGAGACCTCAGGACAGAAGTCCTTGCAAAACAGCCAAGCCGAAGCTAGCTCGGCATCTGGAGACGATATCCAAGCTGTAATGCTTGACCAAGGTATGCACCAAGTTCCAGGTAGCAGCCACACATATGTCCCCGATAGAGACATTTCTCAGGGCGGCGAATGAAGCAGACACTCCTCTAATGGAGTGACCCCTGACCGGGCCCGGTAGGGGCTTATTGTGTTTCTCACAGCAGAAGGAAACACAGTGGACTATCCACTTCGATATCATCTGCTTGGTCACCGGTTTACCCAAGCATCATGGTGCAAAGGCCACAAAAAGTTGCTCCGATTGACAGTGCGCAGCCGTCCGCTTGAGGTAGTACCTCAAAGTCCTGTGGACATCCAGTGTGTGAAGGAGAGCCTCCCCTCTATTGGATGGGGAAGGAAAATAAACTGGAAGGTCAACCAACTGGTTGAGTGTCAACTCTGAGACCATTTTCGGAAGAAACTTAGGATTTGTTCTAAGTGAAACCCTTTCTCTGTGGAAAATCAAATACGGCTCTTAACACATCAGAGCCTGAAGCTTGGAAACCCTTCGAGCTGAAGTAATAGCAACCAAAAAACAAACCTTCCAAGAAAGGTAACGCAGCTCACAATCCGCTGCTGGTTCAAAGGGAGGGGGAGGGTGAGCTTCTCCAACACATAAAAGAGATCCCAGGGTGGGATAGGGTCCCAAATGGCAGGTCTCATATGCAAAATTCCTCTTAAAAAGGTGCGGGCAACATCCAATTGTGCCAATGCCCTATCTCCAATGAGAGCACGATAGGTGGAGACAGCCCACATATGCACCTTGACAGAGGAGTAACTCAGGCCATTTTGATACAAGGAGAGGAGAGGAGATACTGCAACGCTGTGTTCACTGGGCAAGTGACGGGGTCCAACTGCTGTGACGAGGCCCACAGACAAAAATGCTTCCACCTCTTAGTGTAAGCAGAACGGGTGGAGGGC
The DNA here is from genome assembly GCA_016271365.2 of Neoceratodus forsteri. NCBI lineage: Eukaryota > Metazoa > Chordata > Ceratodontiformes > Ceratodontidae > Neoceratodus > Neoceratodus forsteri. Next base: position 50,125,405 of record JADMNL010000026.1, read on the forward strand.
TTTCTCACCGAAACTAGGACTGCTGTCACATCCGGGGGAACCCCGTATCTGTGTTGAGCTACATCTGAAGGAGCCAAGCATGTAGGTGTAAGGACCGAAGGTCCGGATGGACCACGACCCCTGTTCCTGGGCCAGCAACTGCGAGCATATGGGCAGCGGAACTGGAGGCTCCATGGATAACCGCTGCAGGAGTGGGAACCAAATCTGCCGAGGCCATGTGGGGGCTACGAGAATCATTCGGGCCCCTTCTGCCTGTAAATTCAGTAGGACTCTCTGAATGACAGGGAAGGGCGGGAAGACATAGAGAAACCTCCCTGCCCAGCAAAGGGATAACAGTCTGGCCAGAAAACTCCAGGCGCGTGCTCTCATGAGCAAAACATTGGCAGTTTGGCGTTGCGTGGTGATGCAAAGAGGTCCAGCTCTGGATGACCCCACTTGTCGAAGAGCTAATCTGCCAAGGACTGTAGCAGCTCCCACTAATGTGCTCTGGATCGAGACCTGCTTAGGCTGTCGGCAAGATCGATGAGGATGACTGGAACGTGCACTGCGGACAGCAGAATGTGCCACTCCAGCGCCCCGTGCCAGACTCTCATCGCCTCCCTGCAAAGGTGGTATGAATGAGTGCCCCCTTGCTTGTTAATGTAGAAGATGACCACCATATTGTCTGTTTGAACCAGAAGAGAGCCTGGCACCAGGTCCTCTTAAAAGGCCTGTAAGGCAGAGAGAACCGCTCGCATCTCCAGTACATTGATATAGAGGGACTGCTTCTCGGGTGACCAAACCCCTTGCGTTTGATCAGCACCCAGGTGCGCCCCCCCATCCCAGGTCTAATGCATCTGTTGTAAGAGTCTGACCTGGTGGCTCTGGACGAAAGCTGACCCCTTTCTCCAAGTTCTGGGGGTCCATCCACCAAAGTAAAGTTCTCCTGACTGGCTCAGTGATCCTGACCATGAAGTCTAGATCGTCGTAGCCTTGGTCCCACTGTATCATGAGCATCCATTGTGGGATCCACATGTGGAGGTGTGCCAAAGTAGTGACCGGAATGGCCGCCGCCATGTGCCCCAGTAGCCTGAGGAAGTTCCGTGCTGGAACTTGAGGAGTTATTGAGATCCCTTTGGCAATCTCTCGCAGGCGACCGCCCCTGTCCTGGGGGAGGAAGGCCATGCCCTGGATGGAATCCAGTACCGCTCCAATGAAAACGAGCTTTTGACTGGGCTCTGGGGACGATTTTTGCAAATTCAGGGTGATCCCCAGCTCTCGGAATAGAGTATAGATGTCTCTGAGGGCATGAAGTAGGCCTGCCCTTGACGGGGCTGTAAGTAGCCAATCATCTAGGTATGGGAAAACGTAGTGTCCCATGTGCCTTAGAGCCGCAGCCACTACTGCCAAGCATTTTGTAAAGACTCGCGAAGCGGAAGAGAGGCCGAACAGAAGAACTCGGAATTGGTAGTGCTCCCCTTGGAAGTGGAACCTCAGAAACTTCCTGTAGGGAGGGAAGACCCCGATATGCATATGTGCATCTTGCATGTCTAGGGAGCAGAGCCAGTCCCCTTGGTGCAGCAGAGGAAGAAGACCCGTGAGGGTCACCATCCTGAACCTTTTGTACTCTATAAAGAGATTTAGAGAGCTGAGGTCCAGAATGGGATGAAGATCCTGTGTCTTTTTTGGGACCAGGAAGAAATGGGAGTAAAACCCCTTTCTCTGCGGATGCCAGGAGACTACCTCTATTGCCCTTTTCTGCAAGAGGGTCTGAATCTTTCCTTCTATTAGTGGGATGTGAGAAGGAGGATAATGGCAGTACTTTGGCGGAGTATTTGGGGGAAACTCCGTGAACTCCAGCGTGTGTTCTCTCCTGATGATATCTAGGACCCATTGGTCCACAGTAATCGACTTCCACCCTTCGAGATGAAGGGAGAAGCGTCCCCCGACCATCTCCCCTGGGTCTTCCTGTGGAAGAGGGGTGGTGGAAAGGAGTCATTGGGCTAAGCCGGGTGTAAGCAGAGAGGCCTGGGAGGACTTGGGCCCACAAGTAGGAGCGCCTCCAGGCTGCTGGTTACCAGATCTCCTATGGCAGCCACCTCTCTGCCCCTGCTGGTTACCATGGGCATGACCTTGACCACCTGAGGACTTGAGAAATGGCCGCTTGCAGTGTCTTCGCCGGTCGCAGCGGTACACCTGGTGGACCGACCAGACAGACTTGCCTGACTCCTGGAGGCGAGAAATCAAAGCTTCCGTCTCCTTCCCAAAAAGCACGGTACCCTGGAAGGGTAAATCCTTGATACCAGGCTGCAGATCCTGGTGAAAGCCCGAGACTCTCAACCAGGCATGGCGACGTAGGCACACCCCGGAAGCGGCTGCCCTGACTGCCGTATCTGCAGTGTCATACGAGGCTCTCAGGACATGGGAGCCTACGTCTGAGCCCGATTTTAAAATGTCCAGAAGCTCTGTCTTCTGATCAGAGTCTGGAATGGCCTTCAAAAGCTCTTGTCCTAATTCCCATAGCGCATTCTGGTACTGGACCATATGCGTCAAGAAATTGAGGGACCGTATGGAGCAGGTGGAGGCAGAATAAATCTTCTTGCCCACCTGGTCCAAAGAGCGAGACTCCGGGTCGGGAGGCTGTGAGCTGAGGTGCTTTGGCTGTCTGGATTTATCATGGGCAGCCGTGATCACCAAGGAGTCCGCCTGAGGGTGTTCAGCTAGGAAAGATTCTGCCCTCGGGGCCTTGTACAGCCTATCCGACTTCTTCGGAACAGCCGGGACTGAAGCTGGATGCTACCAGGTAAGGTCCTGGAAAGTATCCACCAAAGGAGGGATCACCAGTGGTTTCAGCTCCTTCTGCCTCAGGTACTTCGCCAGTCTCCGGCGTTCCAGATCCAGGTCCTCTGTCTCCCATTCTTTGAAGGCCTGGATATGCCTCATGATGGCCATGAAGGTTGGATCGTCTGGAGGCGAGTGAGGCTGGTCCTTCTCTCCTGGGGACTGCTGCACACTGAGAGAGGAAGATGACGCAGAAGAGGATGAGGGAGATCGACTATAAGATCTCGAATAGTCTGACCTCTCCTTGTGACCAGACTCCCGCTGTCATCGGTAACTGGGGGACCGACGTCAGTCCAAAGACTGACTCCGGTCCTGAGACCGGCGACGGAGCAGAGACCGACGTCGGCCAGAGGACTGACGTCAGGAGCGTTCTCATCTAGAAGACTGAGAAAGACTCCAAGAACGTGACCTAGACCGACGACGGTCTCCAGAATCCCTGGAGTGACGTCAGTGGTCTCCAGACTGGGTGCGGGAACAAGCCCTAGAAGGAGATGTAGACAGTCGCTCTGAAGACTTCCGAGGGGAAGGCTCACCTCCTGGCTGTGGTTTTCCTGTCAGGTCCGGTAGCGGTGTCTGGGCCGGCGACGGGGGAGCGCTTCTGGACCTGCCCCCACCAAAAGGAGAACAGCTCCTGCAGCTCATCCTTCAAAAAGAGTTCTGCCGCCTGGCCCGGAAAGGGAGTATCCAGGACGTCGGCCCACGAAGAAGAGCCCTCCTGGAGGCCCAGGGGGGAGGAAGACTTGGGCGACGAGGACATTGGCTCATACACGGCCGATCACTCACCCTTTGCCCCTTTGACCGGCTTCGGTGGCGGTACCAATGACGGGGTGCCGCCAGGGGGCGCCGGAGAGTCCCTGAGCTCCGGAGGCGCGCTCAGCAGGCTGCTGCCAGTGCCTTGGGAGGTGGGGCCGAGCCACCTCCAAGGGCTTGGTGGTAACTCCTTAGCAGGGCTACCTTTGGCTTGGCCGGCTTCTCCCCCGAAGTGCCGGCCTTGGCATGAGATGACTTCGGATGCTCTCCTGATACTGAAGGACGGGCCTTCTTGGGAGAGGGCCGCGAGTGAGACCGGGACCGGTGCCAGGACCGACTACGGTCTTTACCGTGATGCTTCTTCTCCTTGCGTTTCCCCTCGGAGTGCAGATCCATCTTCTGCTCCAGAAGGAAAGCCTTCAGGGCCTTGAGACGACGGATGCGGGTCCGGCTAGTAAAAGTCTGGCAGGCAGAGCAGGCCGCAGTGTCGTGGTCCGGCCCAAGGCAGAATACGCAGCGTTGATGGCCGTCCTTGGCTGGGATCTGCCTCCCACACTTGCACTTATTTTGGTGGTGTTCCGGCGAGGCCAACGACGGGGAAGACATCCGTCTGGAAATTTCAAAAAAACATCGGAAACGGTCCCACGTCGGTTAACGAGAAAAGGAACCACTGAAAATGGTAAAAAAGTGGGTTTGAAGGAAATTCTTGCTGTTTTCTGGCAAGCTGATTGAAGATCTCTTCACGTCCGGGATGCGGCGTGAAAAGAACTGAGGTGGAGCTGGGTCCGCCCCCTTTTGTACCAGTGCCAACGTCGGGGTGGGGCCGGCGTCCGGGGCGGTCCCTGCTGTATACTGCTGGCTGAGAAGTTTTCCAATTGGTCCTAGTGCCTGAGGCACAGTCCTGAAGGTTATAGCCTGCTGCAAGAGCTCCTACTCGAAGTAACATCTTGAATGTTCAGTGAAGAAGACAGGTAATGTCACGGACTGGTTCAGATGGAAGTCAGAGACCACCTTCGGAAGAAATTTCCTGTTTGTCCTAAGGACGACCTCGTCCCTATGGAGTGCTATGTAGTTAGGCTCCATTGAGAAGGCCTGTAGCTCACTAATCCTCCTTGCAGAGGTTATGGCTACCAGAAATACAGTTTTCCATGTCAGGTACTTGAGCTCAGCAGAGGACATGGTTCAAATGGGGGCTGCATTAGCTGTGTTATGCAGATATTCAGATCCTAAGAAGGGGTTGGCTCCCTATGAGGGGGATGTAGGTGGAGCAACCCTTTAAAAAACTTCTTGAAGATTGTATGAGAGGCCAGGGAAGGGCCCTTCCCTGCTGAGAGATAGGCAGAAACAGCTGTCAAATGTACCTTCAGGGTAGAAGGCCAAAGGCCTAAGGAATAAAGGTGGGCTAAATAGTCCAACAGGACTGCCAGTCCAGCTGTCTGTGGATCTATTTCCTTTTGTGCACACCAGATAGTAAATCTCTTCCATTTGGAAGTTCTTCTGGTGGCAGGTTTTCTGGAAACCTTCAGAATATCCAGGACCCCTTCAGAGAGATGCAGGCACTCTAGGTCCTTAAGATCCAGGCCCTGAGCATGAGAGACTTGAGGTTGGGGTATAGGATCCTCCCTTGGGAGGAGGTCAGAAGATTGTGCCTCCTGGGGAGGCAGATCGGGCTGGTCACTGCCACAGACATCAGCATGGGATACCAGGGTTGTCTGACCCAATCCAGAGCCATCAGAATCACTGATGATGCCTGGCTCCTGAGTTTGATCAGAACTCTGAAGATCAGATGGAAAGGGGAAAAGGCATACAGAAATTTGCCTGTCTGGTCCAATCAGTGCATCCACAGGCACCGAACCTAGAACTGGAGGTCTGCAGCAGTACTGGGATAGCTGATGACTGTCTGGGGCTGCAAACAGATCTATCTGTGGTGTGCCCCATCTCCTGAACACTGCATGCAGTATTTCCCTGTTCAGAGACCACTTGTGGTGGCTCTGATTTATCCCACTGAGGGCATCTGCCAGTAATATTGTCCTTGCCTGGTAAGTGCATGGCTGAGAGGGGGGCCTTAAGAGAACAAGCCAGACTCCAGATCTTCATTGTGTCCATGCACAGGGAAGAGGACCTTGTCCCTACCTGCTTGTTGATGTAGTACTTGGTGGTGGTGTTATCTGTCCTTACCTAAACCAAATTCCCCTGTACAATTTCTACAAATGACTGAAGAGCTAGGAACACTGCCCTGAGTTCCAACAGGTTGATGTGGAGCAGAGACTCCTGGTGAGACTATGTCCCATGAGCAGTGTGGTCCCCTAAATGAGCTCCCAACCCCCGGAGAAAAGCATCTGTGGTCAGAACCACTGTAGGAGACTGCTGGAGGAATGGAACACCCTCCCTGAGGTTGTCCCTGTCCTTCCACCACTGCAATGCCTGGATCAGAGTGGCTGTCACTGGTATCAGTTTGGACAGGGACTCCCTTCTCTGGGACCAATAGGACCCGAGATGAAACTGGATATCCCTCATCTGAAACCTGGCTCCTGGAACCATTGCTGTAGAAGCTGCCATGTGTCCCAGAAGGTGGAGAAAATGTCTTGCCGGATGGGACACCTGTTGCTGAAAAGAGTTTGCCATGTGGATGAGGCTATCTACTCTTCCCACTGGCAGCAGAGCTTTTTATTGGACCGTGTCCAATTCTGCTCCTATGAATTCTAGGATCTGGACAGGCTCCAGAATTGACTTCTCCAGGTTTAACAGAAATCCTAAAGATATGAGGGTATCCTGTACCAGACCCAAGGCATCCCTCACCTGCTGAGGGGACTAATCTACAACCAACCAGTCATCCAAATTGGTAAATACAGACACTCCCTGTCTTCTTAGATGAGCTACCACCACTGCCAGACATTTTGTGAATGTTCTGGGGGCTGTGGTAAGGCCGAAGGGCATTGTCTTGAACTGATAATGGCCCGAGGCTAATTCGAACCTTAGGTACTTTCTGTGAGAGTGTCGGATTGAAATGTGGAAATAAGCATCCTTGAGGTCCAAGGAAGCTAGCCAGTCTCCTTGCCTGAGGGTAGGAAGGATTTTGGTTAGAGTCACCATCTTGAATTTCGGTTTTGTTAGGTATTTGTTACAATACCAAAGATCTAGAATGGGCTGCCACTCCCCACTTTTCTTCAGGGTAAGGAAGCATCTTGAGTACAACCCTTTTCCTTTGTGAAGAGGAGGAGCAGCTTCCACAGCTTTGTGCTTCAGGAGTATGGTAACCTCTGCCTCCAGCAGGGCTGTCTCTGAACTGTTGGCAAGTTTGAATGACCTTACTCTTGTTCTTGGAAATAGTTTGAAACTTAAGAGCAAGGCCTTGGTTCACTACTTCCAGGACCCATTTGTCTGTAGTAATGGCCTTCCAGGTCTGGAAGTAGTGAGCCAATCTGCTCCCTACTGGCAGCGGGGAGGTAGCCCAAGCTGACACATCAGGGTGTCTGCTTGGCAGGAGTCCTAGGCTGAGAGGTGGAAGCAGCCCTACTTACACCCCTCCTACCTCTGCCCCTAAAGAATCCTCTCTGCTGTTGGTAAGCACGGAACGCCTGGGCCTGGTAGAAAGGTCTTTGGTAAGGCCTTCCTCTGCTTGGCTTAGGCTGCTGCTTTTGTGGAGCTGCAGCTTTTTTCTTAGCTGCTGCACTCCTGTAAGTAGACCTATACTCATCCATTTTCTTCATATAACTCTCTGTCTATTCCCAAAACAGAGAATTCTGAATGACAGGGAAGTCCATAGCTTTAGACTGGGTGTTCTGGGAGAGATTGGTACACCTAAGCCAAGAGAATCTTCTTAGGGAGACTGCAGCAGCCATGAACCTAGAGGATACGTCATTTGAATCCACAGCAGAGTGAAATTGGATTTTGGATGCTTCAATGCCATCCTTGACTATTTGCTCCAGATCCTTAGCTAGCTGAAGTGAAGCAGTCTTAGCAAATTCCAGAACAGATTCCCACCTGGATTTCTGGTATCTTGAGACATATGCCATGTATGAAGCTTGTCTAATTCCCAATGAGGCAGCCAAATACTGCTTCTTGGCCATGGCATCAATCTTCTGAGAGAACTTTGCAGGAGGGTGTGAGGCAAAGGGGATGCCAGTCTTATCACAGACACCAGCCTGAACAACCCCTACATGGCTACAATGGTTTTACAGGAACTCTGTACCATTGCCAGACAACATATACCTCCTGTCCATTCTTTTGTCCACAGGGGGAATGGAAATAGGCATCTAAAAAATTTTGTCTGTTTTTTAAGAGACTTATGAAAAGGAATTGAAAGTCTCTTAGTGTCAGGGACATCCATCATTTCAAGGAAATTTGGCTCCTCCTCCACTTCAGCTGCCTTGAGAGTAGGAAGCTGTAAGGTCTCAGCTACTTTTTTGAAAAACATATAGCGAGAGGAGGACTCCTCAGGCTGTCTAGGAGGAGAAACCGACTCTGGTCTATCAGGGGGAGACATCAGGCTCAATGGGGTCACCCAAGCCTTCCTCTTCCTCCTCTTCTTCCTCACTTTCCCACTCAAGTTCATAATAGGCCTCTGGATCATATGAACCAGTGGGGAATGAAACAGCAGGTGGCCGAACTACGGTATGCAGTTTCTGAACCGGTCTGTAAGGACTGTACAATCCATATTACTTTAGCGATTTCCTCAGCAGTTGGAGCAGCAAATGTTGGCTCCGAACCGGCCAGTTTTCTTTTTCTCTTTGCAGGTACCGACTCCTCAGTATCTGCCTTTGTTTTGGTCAAGGAGGTTACTGCCCTGGTCAGAAGGCACCTTCTCCTGTTCCCCAGCTCCCTCAGGAGCCGAATCGGACCGGCCATTTGGGTCAGCGGATTGGTCGGCCATTTTTTCCTTAAGCCTGGCTAAACGCTTATCCAGTGTGGCTTTCGCAAAGTTTTTGCAGATTTGGCAGTCTGTTTTTAGGTGGTCAAACCCCAGACGGTAGACATAGATGAGGTGGGGATCAGCCTTGGCAAACACCTCCCCACATTCTGTGCAGTGCCACAACCCAGTTGGACCGGTCTTTTTCTTGGGTTTCTCTGGCATAGTGCACTGAAAAGCCAAGTTACCCTTTTATAAAGTGGTGGTCAGGCATGAGTAACAATATGTTTTCGGTTAATGACTGGTTCAATGCTCGATTAAAAAAAATGAGAAAAAGTCTTGTTTTTTTTTTAAACCAAAAACTGCCGGATCCCAAACCAACTACTGTAACAAGTTAAACTTTAAATTTTACTTCAAAAGGAAAAAATTCAACTCGGTTTCCTCCAGGTTACACAAATCGTAAGAGACAACTGAAGATTTACCAGTTTTGGAGAACACCTAAACTAGTATAACGTAGGACAGAGGCTTCAAGAACTGAAAATTGATGTGCAATTTTGAAAAACCATCAAAAAACCAACTGTAACCGAAGCGCACGAGGGAGAAATCTCCGGAGTAACTTCACAGGCAGGTGGAGTAAAGAATCTGACAGTTACATAGAATGCACCAGGGACAGGGGTTTGAAAACCAAGCTCGAGTTCAACGTTCTATGCAGTTGCATAGCGTTAACTCTTTCCTCTCCGGGGCAGTTGAACTGGAAAGGCTAAATGCATTTAGTCAGAATACAGCAAGACTTCATGTTGTTTGAACCCCTCAATACTACCTCTATCAGATGTCTACTTGACCTTTTGGAGTTGAACCGGCCTTTTGCTGCTGCTTTGACACTGAAAAATGGTCCTTTTATTTACTTATTGAAATGTTTTACCAGGAAGGTACACTGAGCGACAAGTCGCTCGTCTCCTGGTGCGACCTGGGGGGGGGTACAATAGGACTGAAACATTAAACATTCAAGTTACAAGATCAACATTAACATACAGTTCTAAGACTGGTGTTACAAGCAGTGGTACAACAGCGTTGCGCACAATAGATGGAAAGAGTGGTCAATAATAAGTGCCAGGTTAATAAGTAAACAAGAGCTTATGTAAAAGTAAAGAAAAGGGGGGTCAGGAAGGAGGGGAGGGGGAAGAGTGTTAAGAAAAAATTACTCACCTTAGTAATTGTGTTTCTTCTAATAGAATCTTGCTGTATTCTGACAATATGCAGTTAGCCCCAGCACTTGAACTGCTCCGGAGAGGAAAGAGTTAACTCTATGCCAGAGCATAGAACATTGAGCTCAAGCTCGGTTCAAACCTCTGTCTGCTGCACTTCCAAGTGTAACCGTCAGATTCTTACAAGTTAATACTAACTAGCTACACCTACTGTGTGGAAATTGCAAAATAACTAGCCCTAAGGGCAACCAAGAATTTTGGATCCCAAAAGACTCAGGTCGAGAAATCCAAAAGAAAAACCACGTAGTGAACAACTATAACTATCAAAAAACAATATAACATAACACACTCTCCCTCTCCAGAAAGGGAGAGTACCAAGTGCACCCATGAGGTGCAGCACTGCACCTGCCAGACCACCTCCCAAAAACCAGGTTCTGAGAGGGGAGGCGGGGGGGAGGTCAGAATACAGCAAAACTCAATTAGAAGAAACAATTACTAAAGTGAGTAATTTTTTCTTCAAACAACATGAAGTCTTGCTGTATTCTGACAATATGCAGACTACCAAGCAGTACCTCCATAGAGGAGGAACGGAACCTATTTTGGGAATAGGCTCTGCAGTACTGCTGTACCAAACCTATCATCACTCCTAGCCTGGATATACAGAGAGTAATGCTTGGTGAATGTATGGACTGTTTTCCAGGTGGCTGCTTTGCATATCTCTAACAAGGGTATATCCCTGGCAGCAGCCAGGGAAGCAGCTGTACATAGATACATAGTGTTGGCAGATAAGGGCCTATGGCCCACCTAGTTTGCCCATTTGAGTTTATAAAGTACAATAATGTAAGAACTTACTGTAATAATAGATCTTCGAGAGAGGCTCTTGCAGTAGGTAATTACATATAGGACTGATGACGGCAGGCGGAAGGACCCCACGGAAAAATTTATAGCTAGCTGTCCCTGGCAAGGGACCACGCCAACATCAGGTGACCAGCGTCAGGAGACGTCGGTATAAAGGAGTGGTCCGTGACCCCCGCCTTCCAGTTCTTTCCCGCCACAGGCCAGAAAGGCCAGACGAGAGAGGAGCGGATATTTCCCTCACTGGAAAAGGAGCTGAAGCCTAGGAGATGGAGGATATAGTATATTTACTGCAAGAGCCTCTCTTGAAGATCTACTGTTACGGTAAGTTCTTACGTAACTGTACTATCTTACTTCGAGAGGGCTCTTGCAGTAGGTAATTACATATAGAACTGAATCCCAAGCAGTCTGGAACAAAGAGAGGCACCGGGAGGAGGAAAACTACTCCAAAAAGCAGTTCTAGCTGTGCAAGCCTCAGGACAAGAGGCCTTGCAGAACAGCCAGCCCGAAGCCTGCTCTACAGCGAGAGACAACATCCAAACTGTAGTGTTTAGTAAAGGTATGGACGGAAGTCCAGGTGGTGGCAGCACAGATGTCTGCCGCTGACACATTCTTGAAACAAGCCGCTGAGGCAGCGACTCCTCTTGTGGAGCGGCCTCTTACATGACCCGGGAGGGTCTTGTTGTATTTGTCATAACAGAAAGTGATGCAATGAGCCAACCACTTAGATAGGCATTGCTTGGAAACAGCATTGCCTTCCCTTTAATGAGCAAAAGAGACAAACAGTTGATCAGTCTTTCTAAGATCCTCCATCCTGTTGGTGTAGTATCTCAGAATCCGATGAACATCCATAGTATGGAGTAAATACTCCCCTTGATTAGAGTACTGCGTAAAAAAGGCAGGTAACTCTATGGACTGATTCAGAGTAGACTCAGCTACTACTTTAGGGAGAAACTTAGGATTCGTGCGAAGAGCAACTCGTTCCTTGTGGAAAATCAAGTATGGGATTTTGCACATCAGGGCCTGGAGCTCGGAAATTCGTTGAGCAGAAGTAATGGCCACCAAGCAGAGAATCTTCCACGAAAGGAACTTCAAATCCGCAGAAGCTGCAGGTTCAAAGAGAGGGAGAGTAAGTTTCTCGAGAACAAAGTTCAAGTCCAAAGGGGAAGCAGGAGTACGGATGGGGGGCCTCAGATGGAGAACCCCACGGAGAAAGGTCTTAGAGACCTCCAATTGAGCAAAATCTTTGTCTGCGAAGGGAACATGATAGGCTGAGATGGCCGCCATGTGTACCTTCAGAGTAGAGTGACTGAGACCCGGGTCAAACAGATGACATAGATACTCCAGCAGAAGCCCGGCTGAACAAGAGAAGGGTTCCATGTTCTTGGAAGCAGCCCAGATAGTGAATCTTTTCCACTTCATGGCATAAGTGGATCTGGTAGAGGGTTTTCTGGCCTCTACCAAAATCTCCGCCACTTTGGGAGACACTCCAAAACAAGATTGGGCTAAGTCTGCAGGAGCCATGCATGCAGTTGAAGGGATCTGAGGCCTGGATGGACCAGGGTCCCCTGATCCTGGGTCAGTAAACCTCGAGATAGAGGAAGACGAGAATCCTCTGAGTATTGTTGTAGAAGAGAGAACCAAACTTGCCTGGGCCAGAAAGAAGCGATCAGAATCATTCGTGCTCCTTCTGAAGCTAGTTTCTGCAAGACTCGTGGGATAAGTGGAATTGGGGGAAAAGACATAGACGAATCTGTCCTTCCAGTCTAGAGACAGAGCGATGCTCCAAAAAGAGCCTCGCTCTGGAACGAGTGAGCAGAAGACGGGAAGTTTTGCGTTTAGAGGGGATGCAAACAGGTCGACCTGTGGTGTTCCCCAAAGTTGAAAGATACTGTCTAGGACCCCTTGGTCCAGTTCCCAGTCATGAGTCAGAGCAGAAGAGCAACTGAGCTTGTCTGCCAGGGTGTTGTCGACTCCCGGAACGTGAATTGCAGTGAGGTGAAGGCCATGTTGTGTTGCCCAATCCCAAACCCTCATTGCCTCCCTGCAAAGAGGGTAGGACCGAGTCCCTCCCTGTTTGTTGATGTACCACACCACGCACATGTTGTCCGTCTGGACGGCTAGGTGGCCAGGAAGGATGTATTGGTGAAGGGCTTGGAGAGCATACAACACTGCCCGAAGCTCAAGCACATTGATGTGGAGAGCTTGATCTAGCTTGGACCAGGAGCCCTGGGTCCAATGAGGGCCTAGATGGGCTCCCCAACCTTCGCCCGAGGCATCTGTGGTTAGAGTCTGGGAGGGGAGAAGATGAAAGAAAGGAACTCCCCGAAACAGGTTCTCTCAAACCATCCACCATTGCAAGTCTCAAAGCATGGGCGAGGAGACCAGAACTGGGTTATCTAGGTCGTCCACTAGTTGATCCCATTGAGAGTGCACAGTCCACTGAGAAATCCTCATGTGGAGTCGAGCGCAAGGAACCGTCGGGATAGTAGCCGCCATGAGCACGAGAAAGCGAAGGACTGACCTCGCAGAGACCATCCTGCAGTCGGACAGCAGACTTATATGAGTCTGGAGGGTGGACGCCCTGTCCGGAGGCAGGAAGGCCTTGCCCGTGGTCGTATCGAGAATCGCCCCAATAAACTGTAGCCTCTGGGATGGGTCCAGATGAGACTAGGAATGGTTGATGGTAATACCCAGGCAGGCAAAAACCTGCTGGGTAAGGGAGAGACAACGCAGGAGTGCCTCCCTGGACGAGGCCGCCAGGAGCCAATCGTCCAGGTACAGGAAAACCTGCACTCCCCTGGTACGCAGGTGGGCTGCCACCACTGCCAGGCATTTGATAAACACACGGGGGACCGAGGATAGACCAAACGGGAGTGCCTTGAACTGGTAGTGGTCCCCCTGGAACACAAAACAAAGGTATTTGCAATGAGATGGGTGAATGGGAATGTGCAGATAAGCATCCTGCATATCTAGAGCACATAGCCACTGACCCGACCGGAGGGGGGGCAGAAAGCTCTGCAAAGAGAGCATCCTGAACCTTTTGTATTCTGCGAAAAGATTCAGGGAACTGAGATCCAAAACTGGTCTGTTATCTCCTGTCTTCTTTGGGACCAGGAAGAAATGGGAATAATAACCCATCCCTCGTAGATGAAGGGGGATGGGCTCTACTGCTTGTTTCAACAGGAAAGCCAAAATTTCCTCCTGGACCAAGAGAAGATGTTCCCGTGAATACGACGACTTCAGAGGGGGATGGCGGGGTGGTTTCTGAAGAAACTCTATCGAGTGTCCCTCTCCTATGAGCTGGAGCACCCAAGAATCTGTGGTTATCCTCTCCCATCCTGGAAGGTGGAGGGAAAACCTCCCTCCAACTGGTTCCTCCGGGGAGTCCGGGGGCAGTGGGAGAGGAAAGGAGTCAGGTGTGTGGGGCAGTGCCGAGCTGAAGCACCCTGCTGTTTTTGGGCGGGGGCTTAGCAGCTGTGGGGCTCATGCCAGGCCCTCCTTCCCTGGGGCTCTCGCCTTGGGCCAACTCCGCCTGCAAAGGACAGCACTGCTGCTGATGGGGACGGTGCATGGAATCAACTGACTTCAGTGCCGTCCCCTCTTCTTGCAAATTGGCGATGATGTCCTTGACATCACCCCCGAAAAGCACCAACCCCCGGAAGGGTGCTTCCTGGATAGCAGATTGCACCTCCGGGACAAACCCTGACACACGGAGCCAAGCATGCCGCCATAGGCGTACAGCGAAAGCTGAGCTCCACCCAGCAGTGTCCACTGCATCGTATGTCACACGAAGCATGTGGCGACTGGCCGAACGAGTAGAGCGTACCAGATCAGCCAACTCCTGCTTGACTTGGGAGTCAGGCAAGGAGTCCAGTTTGGCTTCCACCTGAGTCAGAATAGCCTTCTGGTAGTCCCCCATATGGCTGACATAGTTCAGAGCCCTGATCCCCAGCATGGAGGAAGCGTAAATCTTTCTCCCATACTGATCCAGAAGGCGTGATTCCTTATCAGGTGGTGACGAGCTAAGATGTTTGGGGTTTGCCGACCGACCGTGAGCGGCGCTAATCATGACCGACTCAGCACGAGGGTGAGAATCCAGAAAATCAACACCCTCTGGAGCCTGATATAGCCTGTTCGACTTCCTAGGAAGTGGGGCTAAAGCCAAAGGCTGTTTCCATATTGTGGTAACGAGGTCAGCGTGAGGCTCTATCCAGGGTGGCACCAAGGTAGGAGCTGTCACAGGCAGATCCAGATGTTCAGCGAGTTTCAGATGCTGAGGATCTGGTTCCAGGGAGTGCCACTGATGAACTTCCTGGATTTTCCTAAGCAACTCCATAAAAGAAGGATCCTCCAGAGGAGACTTCGGAGGAGTCCTTCGCCTGGGCTTCAACGGACAGCATGGCTCGTCGTCTCTCTCGGAGCAACTGTTGAAAGAATCCAAGAAGTCCGAGGTTGAAGAGGAAAAAGACTCCCTTTCCTGACCCGGGGGAGGAACAGACCCCTTGGAAAGCCCCTGGGGAAGCATTTCCTGCCCTTCTCTGGATCCAGACGGAAGAACCCTGGAATCCGGAGGTGGTGAGGGAGTGTGCCGCCTTGAACGTATGGGAACCTGGGATGGCACCATCGTCAGAAGGCGGCTCTCAACCTCTTTGGTGAGCTGAGCCTTGGCCTCAGCCCACCAGGAAGCCAGAGTCTCCTGCAGGTCCACCAGTGGCCGCGAGGGCGGTGGAGGAGAAGGAAGTGGGGGATAAGGATACAGGTTATAACCGTATGGAGCGTATCCAAAACCCGTCTGCTGGTAGCCCGGCGTCGGGTATTGTGGCGTCAGGTACTGCGGCGTCAGGAAGCCCGGCATTGAGTACTGTGGTGCAGGATACTGCGGTCCCGGGTATGCCGGCATCAGATAGGACAGAGGGTACCCGGGAGCCGGGGGGGGCTGCCGGAGCAGACGGCCCAGCCGGTGGCCTTATGGGCGGTCCACATTGGAGGGCTCGAGGGCCCAACGGGAGGGATGTCTCCGGAGTCGGTAGGGCTGGCGCCAGGCCAACCGCCGGAGGGGCCGGGTGGCCAGAGCCAGCGTCCGGGAGCTGACGCCAGGTCCGTGCAACAGGTGGTGGAAGGACTGATGGAGGAGGAAGATCCCAGCTTCGCCCAGGGATGGAGGAGAAAAATCCCCGGGGTCGTGTTGGGGAGACTCTGGGTCCCCAGACGGCAGCGAAGGCTGCGGAGAACTGGGTACGACGGACTTGGGAGGGTCTGTCGTCGGTTCCTTCGCCAGCTGGGCGTCGGACGAGCTGACGTGTGGTTTAAGGGCGAGCTTGAGCCAGTGTCCGACTTATGAGAGCCATCACCGGAGGCAGGTCGAGTAGAGGGATCAGCCTGGTCCGGTGGAGTGGAGGCCGTGCACCACCCCGAAGGGTCAGGTGTCTTACCGGCCCTCTCTGGGCGGACGTTGGAGGAGCCGATGCCCGATTTACCGGAGTCACCCACAGTGGTAGGCCGCAAGCCTGCGGCCGAACCAGGGGCGGAGGCCTCCAATTGCCGGGAGGCGCCCACAAGGCCCGAGCGAGAGCCAGACGGGTGGGCCGACGCCCCCTCGGAAATCTCCAAGGCGGCCGTCGAGGAGCAGTCCCCCGGAGGGGACACTACCTATGTCCCAGCGACTCCCGAGGGACACGCAGTAGAGGAGCCCTTGTCCCAGTGCCTCTCCTTCTTCTTCCAATGGCCTTCGGGGGAAGTGGATGCCTGCCTCAGTTTTTTGAGCTCCTTCTCCAATGAACTCATTTTCTTCTTTAGAATATGGGCTTCCAGGGATTGCTGCCATCTTTTCTGGGTAGCCACGTTGAAACTGAGGCAGTGCTGGCACTTCTCAACTGGGTGATTGGGGCCTAGGCAGAACAGGCACAGGGAATGGCTGTCCTTGTGCGGTAGTTGGGCGCTGCACGAATCACACTTATTTTTGTGCTCGGAGGGTGTAGGGGATGACATACACTGATAATTGTACTGACGTTAGTAGAAAAAAAGCAATTATTTCTGTAAAAAACCGACGAAGATAGGGCTGACGAAGTGCGAACTTTTCCGTGAGGCACTGCACGAGCTAACGGCGGGAAAGAACTGGAAGGCGGGCATCAGGGACCGCTCCTTTATACCGACGTCTCCTGATGCCGATCACCTGATGTGGGGGCGGTCCCTCGCCAGGGACTGCTAGCTAGAAATTTTTCCGTGGGGTCCTGACGCCTGCCGGCGTCAGTCCTATATGTAATTACCTACTGCAAGAGCCCTCTTGAAGTAAGATCTTCAGTTTATGTTTTCCTAGAACTCTGTTGCCCCTTACTCCTGACCTCCAGAATTCCTTTATGTCTATCCCATGCATTCTTAAATCCCGTGATTGTTTTAGCCCCCACCACTTCCTCAGGTAGGGTATTCCACTTGTCCACCACCCGTTCTGTGAAGAAATTCTTCCTCACATTTCCTCTGAATCGTCCTCCCTCCAACTTCATCCCATGCCCTCTAGTCCTGGAACATCTTTTTCGCTTAAAAATAGTGTATTCTTGCACCCTATTCCTCCCTGTAAGATATTTGTATGTCTCTATCATGTCCCCTCTCTCCCTTCCTCCTCTCCTCCAGGGAGTACATATTCAATTCCTTCAACCTGTCCTCATAGGGCTTGTGATGTAATCCATGTACCATTTTTGTTGCCCTCCTCTGAACCTTCTCTACCCTGTCTATGTTCTTACAAAGGTAAGGTCTCCAGAACTGTACACTGTACTCCAGGTCGGGTCTCACTAGTGTCTTGTATAGTAGAATCATGACCTCCCTTTTCCTGCTGGTGATGCCCCTGCCTATGCATCCCAGCATCCTATTTGCTTTACCTGCTGCATTGTCACACTGTTTCCCTACCTTGAGGTCATCAGAGATGATAACCCCAAGATCCCTTTCCTGCTTGGTGCATGCTATATCCTCACCCCCCAACTGATATATTGTGCTAGGGTTTTTGTGCCCCATATGCATTACCTTGCACTTCTTTGCATTGAATTTCAACTGCCAAACCCCTGACCATTCTTCAAGTTTCTGCAGGTCCTTCTCATTCTGTCTACACCCTCTGGTGTGTCTACTCTGTTACAGAGCTTTGTGTCATCAGCAAACAGTGAAATTCTGTCTTCTAGGTCCCATGAATGTCACTGATGAAGATGTTGAATAGGACCAGTCCCAGCACTGATCCCTGTGGTACCCACTGGTCACTCTTCCCTCTGTGGAGTGACAGCCATTTACCACCACCCTCTGTGTCCTGCCGCCCAGCCAGTTATCTACCCACCACACTACTGTCCTACCCATACCTATATTCCCTAGTTTGTGTAATAGTCTTCTATGTGGCACAGTGTCAAAGGCCTTGCTGAAGTCCAGATAGGCCATGTCCACTGCCCTCCCCTGATCCACCTCCCTAGTCACCCAGTCAAAAAATTCAACTAGGTTGGTCTGACATGACCTCCCCCTGGTGAAACCATGTTGCCTTGGATCCTGCAGTCCATTGACAATCAGATGCTCCACCAATCTCTCCTTCAGTAGTGCTTCCATGATCTTCCCCATTACCGAGGTGAGACCGACTGGTCTGTAGTTCCCCACTTCCTCTTTGTTCCCACTTTTGTATAAGGGGACTACATCTGCTGTCCTCCAGTCTTTGGGTACCTCCCCTGTTTTCAGTGATAGGCTAAACAGGATAGCTAGAGGTTCAGCCACCACCTCTCTGAGTTCTTTAAGGACCCTGAGGTGCACCCCATGTGGCCCCATTGCTTTATCAACTCTTATTACTTCCAGCTCCTTCAGGACCCTTTCTCGTATAAAGGGACTGGTGTCCATTTCTGCACCATTCTCACCCCTTGTACTCCATTCATACCCATTACCCTCCTCTTCCTCAGTAAAGACTGAGCAGAAATACCTGTTCAGTATGTCAGTTTTACTGTTGTCATCCTCCACGCGGCCCCCATCCTCCCTCTTCAGTCTCACTATCCTTCCCTTTGCCTTTCTTTTTTCACTTATGTACCTGTAAAAGGTTTTGTCCCCTCTACCCATTGATTTTGCAATGTGCTCTTCTGTCTGAGCTTTGGCTTCCCTTATTGACCTCCCTGCCTCCCTTTGCTTCTCCTGGTACTTCTCCTATCCCCTTCTGTCTGTGTCTTTTGTATTGCCTGAATGCAATCTTTTTGGCTTTCATTTTCTTTGCTACCTCTTTGGAAAACCATAATGGCCTCTCTTCCTTTTCCTCTTGCTAACCTGCTTAATGCATAATTCTGTTGCTCTTGTAATCCCTGTTTTAAATACTGCCCACTGTTCCTCAACCCCGATTCCTGCCCCATTCCCTAATGCCTCTTTCAAGTATCTCCCATTCTCCCAAAGTCTGCCTCCCTAAAATCCAGGATACATGTTTTTGTGTGGTTTGGTTCTGCTCTTTCTGTGATTTCAAACCACAATGACTGGTGGTCACTGTTCCCCAGGTGCTCCTCCACTATTACCCCATCACACTGTCCCTTTTTGTGAGCACAAGGTCCAGTATTGCCTTCTGCCGAGTTGGTTCCATGACCAGTTGCTTGAGGAAGGCACCCTGAAGGGAGTCCAGGAAAAATCTGCTCCTAGTTGATGCTGCTGCTGGGATGCTCCAGTCCACATCTGGAATATTGAAGTCTCCAGCCAGTACTACCTCACCCTTGTCTGCCATCCTTTGGGTGGCTAGCATCAGCTTCCTATCTGTTTCTTCCTCCTGGGCTGGTGGTCTATAGACCACACCTGTTCGGATGGCTGGCCCCATTTTCCTTTCCAGCTTAACCCACAGTATCTCTCCCCCATTTTGTTCCTCCTGGATCTCTGTGGCCCTTATGTCATTTTTCACATACAGTACCACTCCTCCTCCTCCCTTCCTACCTGCCCAGTCTCTTCTGAATATGTTGTTGCCAGGAATGACCATCTTCCAGTCATGGTTATCATTGCACCAGGTTTCAGTGATGGCCACAATGTCCAGGTCTGACTGCACCATGACAGCCTCCAGATCTTCCATCTTGTTGCTAAGGTTCCTGACATTAGCACACATGGCTTTCCATGATTTGACCTCCTTAGACTGTTTAGCTGTTCTACTCCAGCCCCTTCCCTGGTTGTCCTTTATCCCTGGTTCTCCTTGCTGTCTGCCCTTCTGCTGATTTTTGCCCCTTTTCTGCCTATCCACTTCTTGGGTGCTAATCTCTATCTTCTGCACACTGCTTTGTTGAGATATTCACTCCTCCGGTTCACTGGTTCCACTGCTAGCTGTGGGGGGTGAGCAAGTAGGTACCCTCCTTGCTGGCCTGCCACCCCCGTTTGCTAGTTTAAATGCTTGTCAATGTAGCATTTAAACTTAGCATTGAGTGCTTGGATTCCCCTCCAGGATGGATGCAGGCCATCAGGCTTCAACAAACCTCCATCCCTCCAGGTGGGTCCGCAGTCACCAATGAATCCAAACCCTTCCTCATAGCACCAGTTCTTCAACCATGAGTTAAAGTTCCTGGTGCATGCACCCCTATGCTCTCCCATGCCTCTCACAAGTAGTACTTCTGAGAAGGTGACAGAAGTAGCTACTTGCTTGAGACCCCTTTCCAATTTCCTAAACTCTTCCTGAACTTCCTTTGGCTCCCCATTTGCCAGGTCATTAGTACCTAGGTGGATAATGACATCCAGCTCACCCTCCCGTCTTGTCTTCCCAGCGATCCCCAGGATTTTCCTTCCAACCCTCCATGCCATGGCACCTGGTAGGCACCTCACCTCCCGGTCCTCCCCCTCCTCCCCCTCCTGTGTTCCTAGCTGTATCTCTCTTATGATGGAGTCCCCCACCAGGATTTGCTTCCTCCTCCTCTGGGGTCCACTGTCCTCCCCACTGAGGTCACCTCCTTGGCTAACCTATACATCCTTTCCTTCCACTTCTCTGGGTACCTTTATTTGGTTGCCCCCATTTGCCAGTGTGGCACCATGAGTTCTTCAGTGGAACAGGATCTGGGATGTGCCTGTGCCTGACTGTCTTAACCCACCCTGAGCCCACCGTTATCCAAGTGCTCCTCATTCTTGGCATCCTTTGAGGCAGCGGTATTGGACTGGCTGGTCTCTGGATAGGGGTGATGGTACTCCTGACCCAGTTTACTTCCGCTCTGAGTCTGGCTACCTCATCCCGCAGTCCAGAGAGATGCATGCAGATAGAGCAGCACCTCAGTGTCCAGAAGGTCTGCCTGAATATGGCTGCCCCGCAGCTACTGCACTGCACCACTCCCCACATTATACTGCAGTTATACTGCTATTCCACTTCTTGTCTGTTACTGAAGCTCTCCTCATTCCCTTTTTATTAATTTACTGTCCTAAAAATCCTGCCACTGATCCTCAGATACTTTTCTTTTAAAAAAAGGAAAAAAATAAATAAATGAGTCAAAACACTTGTCGTGCTGAGAGTGGGCTTCTTCCCCTTATGCCCCTCCTACTCCACACCCCCTACTATCCCCTGTGTTTAGCTCCTGTCAATCAGATTTAACAGGGCATATAATTGGGGGAGAAGAAAATTTGCAGCAATTAAAGACAGCAAAGAAATACACCACCACTACGTTTTAAATTTTCAGCAGCCCAAAAACAATTCTACCTAAAGACAGCAAAGAAATTACAGTGTCACTAAAAGCCCACAATCTAAGTTTAATAACAAAAATAGCAATTACCAGTTACTGTAAAGCACTGATATGAATATGTTTCCTTCCCCTTCTGGCTTCTTCTGTACCTCTAGTCAAATGAGCCCTCAGGCCTGAGGGGGGTATTTTGCCTAGCTTTTCATTGCAGAATTGTATACAAGAGACAATCCACCTGGCAATAGTTCTCTTAGTAGCAGGTTTACCCTTCCCCACGTCGTCATAAGTGAGGAACAACTGGAGAGAGTCAAACCTAAGTGCCTTCGTACATTCAATGTAGTAGCTAAGAGCCCTTTTAACATCCAAACTGTGTAATAGTCTCTCTTCTGAAGAAGAATGATCAGTGAAGAACACAGGAAGAGACATGGATTGGTTCAGATGGAAGTATGAAACCACTCTGGGTAAGAACCTCCTGTTGGTTCTACGGACCAACTTATCTCTATGGAATGAGATAAAATCACGCTCCACTGACAGAGCTTGTAATTCGCTGATACGCCTGGCAGAGGTAATAGCTACCAGGAACACAGTCTTCCAAGTCAAGTACTTAAGTTCTGCGGAGGCCAAAGGCTCAAAATGGGGTTGCATAAGCTGAGCAATGCAAACATTAAGACCCCAAGCAGAGCCAGCCCAGTGGCGCAGAGGGCTGAGGTGCTGGATGCCACACCTTGAACCACACCGGCAACCCAGGTTCAGGAATGGACTCGGGTCATCAGGGGCTAGCTGAGGAAGGAGTGGACTGAGCATCCGAGGACTGCTCTCCTCTCCTGGGGTGGGTTGGGAGGAAGCCTCACTTGTAGTGGCCCCGTGGAGACCAGGGGTACTACATGCAGCGGCGCAGGGAGGACAACCAGAAAGCCGGAAAAACAACTTCGACTCCTGCGGGATGATGGCCTCTGTATCCTTCATGCCCCTGGAACCTCCAGGAGCCTGCTACTTCACAGCAGCACCCTCGAGCCTGTAAAGATAAAAATAGAGTACTGGGGTTTCCTGGCCCCCCGGTGCCTTCCCCCCTCCAAGGAGGGGGACCTGCCCAGAAATGGGTTACTCCGGAATGACTCGGAGGTTGGCTGCGATATGTGGTGAGAGCAGCGCTCAGGAAGAGGATGGCCGGGAATGGAGAGATACTAGGAAGGGCATGAAATAGAGGTGGAAGCCGGAGCATAGGAGGAGGTAAAAAGATAATGCCAAAAAAAAAAAAAGATCCCAAGCAGGAGTAGGATCCCTAAAGTGGGGACTGGTATGAAGCAATCTTTTGAAGAATTTACAGAAAACAGGGTGAGATGCCAGTGAGGAGGGCTTTCCCACCGACAGAAATGCAGAAACAGCTGATAAGTGTACTTTGAGGGTAGCTGGTCTGAGGCCTAAGCCATTAAGATGAACCATATAATCCAGAATTGTAGCCATGTCAACAGAAGAATCTGGGGATATGTGCTTATTGGAACACCAAATGCTGAATCTTTTCCATTTGGAATTATAAGTTTTTCTGGTGGCAGGTTTTCGAGACGCCTTGAGAATGTCTAGAACCCCTTGAGACAAATTCAGCTTTGCATATTCTAGCTCTTCAAGAGCCATGCCTTGAGGTTGAGAGACAGAACGCTGGGGTACCAAATTCTGCCCTGAGATGAGGTTAGCAGATTGTAATTCCTGGGAAGAGCTAAGGGGAGATGGACTGCCAGGGACAGTAATAGAGGATACCAAGGCTGCCTGGCCCAGTCTGGAGCAATCAGGATCACTTTGCAAGATTGTGACCTTATCTTGACCAGAACTCTGAATAATAGAGGAAAGGGGGGAAGGCATACAGAAATGTCCCCTGCCAATCCAGAAGTAGAGCAACCAGAGGGACTGAGCCCAATACTGGGAGTCTGCAACAAAAGAGAGGAAGAAAAAATTACTCACCATAGTAATGTTGTTTCTTCTAATGGAGTCTTGCTGTATTCTGACTATATGCAGTTAGCCCCAGCACTTGAACTGCTCTGGAGAGTAAAGGGTTAACTCTATGCAAAGGCAACTGTCTGTGATACTCTGAAGTGTAACCATCAGATTTTTACGAGCTCTAAACTAACTAACCCAAAGTAAGAAACTGTTTCAACATTTTTGAGCCAAGTGGCAAAAACAGGGTTTTAGGGTCAAAGACGCAAGTCAAAAAAAACCAAAAAGAACACAACAGGTAGTGATGCACCAAACTGAAAGAAAAAAAAAACAAGAGATGGAGGCATGTCCAGAGCACCTCTGGGATGCAGCACTGTGCCTGACCCACCACATCCCAAAACTACTAGGTTCCAGGAGGGGAGGCAGGGAGGGAGGGAAGTCAGAATACAGCAAGACTCCATTAGAAAAAACAACATTACTATGGTAATTTTTTCTTCAAACAACATGAAGTCTTGCTGCATTCTGAATATATGCAGACTACCAAGCAGTACCCCCTTGGAGGAGGGAGTTACAGAACCTATTTTGGGAACAAGCTTTGCAGCACAGCGGTGCCAAACCTAGCATCACTTTGTGACTGAATGTCCAAAGAGTAATGCTTGGTGAAGGTGTGAACAGATTTCCAGGTAGCTTCTTTACATATATCCACTAAAGGTATATCTCTAGTGGCTGTGACCGAAGAAGCTGTACCTCTGGTAGAAAGAGCCCTCAGACCAGAGGGAGGCTCCTTCCCAAGCTTAGAGTAGCAGAACTGAATACAAGAAACAATCCACCTGGCAATAGACCTCTTGGTCGCAGGCTTGCCCTTTACCACCTCACCATAAGTGAGAAACAACTGAGAACAATCCTTCCTATGGGCCTTAGTATGCTCAATATAGTAACTAAGAGCCCTTTTCACATCCAGACTGTGTAACCTCCTCTCTCCAGAGGAAGAATGATCAGTGAAAAAGACAGGCAGAGACATAGACTGGTTCAGATGAAAGTTTGACACTACCTTGGGAAGGAATTTTCTATTGGTGCGGAGGACCACCTTATCCCTATGAAAGGAAATGAAATCAGGTTCCACTGATAAGGTCTGTAGTTCACTGATCCTCCTAGCAGAGGTAATGGCCACCAGGAACACAGTTTTCCAAGTCAAGTATTTCAGCTCAGCTGAAGATAAAGGTTCTAAAGGGGGGCTGCATAAGCTGTGCAATACAGATGTTCAGATCCCAGGAAGGAGTAGGCTCCTGAAAGGGAGTACTGACATGAACTAAGGCTTTGAAGAATTTCTTGAAAACTGGATGAGAAGCTAAGGAAGAGCCCTTACCTGCCGAAAGAAAAGCAGACACCGCTGCCAAATGTACTTTAAGAGTAGTAGGCCATAGGCCTAAACTGTTAACATGTACCAAATAGTCCAAAACAGTGGCAATGTCAGCCAGCTCTGGCTTAATATGTCTACTGGAACACCAAATCCCAAACCTTTTTCCATTTGGAGTTGTAAGTCTTCCTAGTAGCAGGCTTTCTGCTAACTTTTAAAATATCCAAAAGTGATTGGGAAAGATGCAAACCTGCATATTCTAGCTCTTCAAGAGCCAGGCTTTGAGCCTGAGAGTCTGAAGGTGGGGGTACAGAATCCTCCCTTGAGAAGAGGTGTGAAGACTGTACTGCCTGGGAAGACACAAGGGCAGTGTTACTGACAGTGACAACAGTAGAGGATACCAAGGCTGCCTGGCCCAGTCTGGAGCCACCAGAATCATCTTGCAAGGCTGAGACCAGATTTTTATCAGATATCAGAGGAAAAGGAGGAAATGCATACTGAAACTTGTTCGTCCAATCCAGTAGAAGGGCATCCTGGGGAACAGGACCCAGAAGGGGTGGTCTGCAACAATAAAGAAGGGGTTGATGATTGTCTGGGGCTGCAATGAGATCTATCTCTGGGGTGTACCATCTCCTGAAAATGACCTGAAGAATGACAGGGTTCAGGGTCCATTTGTGGTGACCCTGGAAAATCCTACTGAGATCATCTGCTAGAATGTTGTCCTTCCTTGGGAGATGCACCGCCATCAGAGAAACCTGTAGGGAATAAGCTAGAGACCAAATTTTCATGGCTTCTGTGCACAGGACTGAAGACCGAGTGCCTCCCTGCTTGTTGATGTACCACATGGTTGTGGTATTGTCTGTTCTGATCGGCACCACTTTCCCTTGGACAACCGTTGAGAATGTCTGGAGAGCCAGGAAGACAGCTCTTAATTCAAGAAGATTTATGTACAGAAGGGACTCCTGGTGTGACCAAGTTCCCTGAGCTGTGAGATGACCTAGGTGGGCCACCCACCCCAACAGGGAGGCCTCTGTGGTGAGAATCACAGAAAGGACATGACTGATGAACAGGACCCCTTGTCGAAGATTGTCTTCCTCCAACCACCACTGAAGGGCCTGGACCAAGTTTTTGGAGACTGGAACCAGTTTGGAGAGAGGGTCCTTTTTCTGAGACCAGAAAGAGCTGAGATGAAACTGAATATCTCTCATCTGAAATCTTGCTCCCTGAACTACTGCTGTGGAAGCTGCCATGTGGCCCAGCAGCTGTACAAAGTGTATGGCAGGCCGGGACACTAGAGGACGAAAAGAGGAGGCTAAAGTGACCAGTGACTGAACCCTTCAGAGAGGAAGAAATGTTCTTGCCTGAACTATATCTATGTCCACCCCTATGAAAGTGAGAAGCTGGACTGGCTCTAGAACAGACTTCTCTAAATTTAGAATGAAGCCCAAGGATTCTAGAAGTCTTTGGGTGACCTCTAAAGCTGACCTGACTTGGTCTGAGTACTGGCCCACTAGAAGCCAGTCATCCATGTATGGGAACAGAAGGATGCCCTGCCTCCTGAGGAATGCCACCACCACCACCACTGCAAGACACTTGGTGAACACCCTTGGGGCAGATGTTAGGCCGAAGGGCATGGCCCTGAATTGGTAATGGCCTGAGGGTAACTTGAACCTGAGATACTTTCTGTGGGAATCTCTGACAGGTATATGGAAGTAGGCATCCTTGAGATCCAAGGAGGCTAGCCAGTCTCCTGGTCTCAGAGAGGGAAGAATTACTCCCACAGTCACCAATTTGAACTTTGATTTTGTCAAATGTTTGTTCAGGTACCTTAAATCCAATATGGGTCACCACTGCCTTGTCTTTTTGGGGGTAAGGAAGAATCTTGAATACAGTCCTTTTCCCCAGTGACAAAGAGGTACCTTTTCTACTGCTTGCTGAAGCAGAAGAAAGGAGATTTCTGTCTCTAAGGCCTTTGTCTCCAAGGGAGAGAGAGGACTGAAAGACTTTGTTCTTATTCTTGGGAACCTTTTGAAACTGAGAGCAAGTCCCTGGCTCACTACTTCCAGGACCCATTTGTCTGAAGTAATAGACTCCCAGGCCTGGGAGTAGTGAGCCAGCCTGCCCCCTATTGGGATTGGGGAGGCGACCCTGACTGACACTTCAGGGTGTCTGCTTGGCAGGGCGCTTGGACTGAGTAGCTGATGGGGTCTTAGTTACCTCACGTCTACCTTTTCCCCTAAAGAACCCCCCTGCTGAAAAGAAGAGGAGGGGGCCTGAGCTTGGTAAAAAGGCCTGTAAAAAGGCCTGCCCCTGCCCCTAAACTACTGCTTCTGAGAAGTGGTCTGCTTTTCTTTGGCTGCAGCACTCCTACAGGTGGTTCTGTATTCATCCATCTTTTTCATGTAATTCTCTGTTTGGTCCCCAAAGAGAGAATTACTAGTTACAGGAAAATCCATGGCCTTAGCCTGGGTATCCTGTGAGAGGTTGGTACACCTAAGCCAAGCAAATCTTCTCATGGAGATAGATATAGCCATGACCCTAGAATGAACATCATTGGAATCAACAGCAGTGTGGAATTGCACCTTATATGCCTCTATACCATTTGCAGCTACCTGCTCCAGCTCCTTGGCTAGCTGGGGAGGGGCATCCTTAGCCAGTGCCAGAACCGTATCCTACATAGATTTCTAGTACCTGGCTGTGTGTGCCATGTAATTGGATTGTCCGAGTCCCAAAGAGGATGCCAAGTACTGTTTTTTTTGCCATGGCATCCACTTTTTTGGAATCCTTATCTGGGGGGTGAGATGCCAGGGGAATATTAGCCTTGTCACAGGCTGCAGCTTGTACTACCTCAACATGGCTGCTATGATTTGAAAGGAATTCCATCCTTGGACCTGACAAAGCATACCTCCTGTCCATTCTTTTTTCCACAGGAGGAATGGATATAGGAAACAGTAACATTTTTTGTGTCTGCTTCCCCAAGGATTTGTGTAAAGGGATAGACACCCTCTTTGACTCTGGGACATCCATCATTTCCAGGTAGTCATGTTCTTCCTGATCCTGTTCAGCCTCTTCCATAGGAAACTGAAGAGTATCAGCCACTTTCTTGTAAAACAAGAAATGGGAAGGGGACTCAGAAAGCCAGGGAGGAGAAGCCTGAGAAGGCCTGTCCAGGGAGATGTCAGGCTCTACTGGCTCATCTAGGCCCTCATCGTCTTCATAGTCTTCATCCTCCTCCCAATCGCCCTCATAATATGCTTCAGGATCTATATCTGAACCCAATACTTCTGACCAAACCGATCGAAACTGAACTGAAACCAGTTCGGTCGGAAGTGGGCAAAGCGATTAAACTACTGAAATCGCTTTCGCTATCTCATCAGCAGTCAGACCATGGGAAGCGGGATCTGAACCAGCCGATTTCCTCTTTCTTTTGCTTGGAACCGATTCCGTAAAATCGTCTCTCCATTTGCCCGAAGAGGTATCGCCCAGGTCAGTGGGCACCTCTACAGGTTCGGCCACAACCGAACCGGGCTGGCCATCTGGGTCAGTGGACTTCTCGGCCTCCCTCTCCCTTAGCCTACTCAAACGTTTATCGAGAGTGGCTTTGGGAAAGTTCCTACATATTTGGCAGTCTTCCTTGAGGTGGTCAAACCCCAGACAATACACACAGACGAGGTGAAGGTCGGCCTTAGCAAAGGCCTCCTTACACTCGGTACAGTGCTGAAACCCAGTGGGTCCGGTTTTCCTCTTGGGTTTCTCAGACATGCCTTAAACCAGAAAAAAATCACCTTACACAGCGGTTAAGCCAGGCGATCACAAACGCAACGGTTCCAACCGTGTCACGGGTCAGTTAAAAAAATCCAAAAATATCAGATTTTTTTAGGAACCGATGAGTACCAGAAAAACCACACACACAGTAATAATAATTAATATGAAGATAAACTTCGGTTCTGAACCAGACCGACTGGCAAAGAACTGAAATAAAACAATTTCTTAACAAACAACATAGAAAATAACCACTACCTATAGCTACCACTTACTGTACCAAGACAAAGGTAAGAATACCGAAATGCAGAAAATCACGGTTTAAAAAAAAAAAAAAATGACCGATTCAAACTAGACCAAACTGAAGCGCAGGAGGACTCTCCGGAGCGACTTCACAGTAAGGGAAGTAAAGAATCTGACGGTTACACTTCAGAGTACCACAGACAGAGGTTTGAAAACCAAGCTTGAGCTCAACGTTCTATGCCTTTGCATAGAGTTAACCCTTTACTCTCCGGAGCAGTTCAAGTGCTGGGGCTAACTGCATATAGTCAGAATACAGCAAGACTTGATGTTGTTTGAAGTTGGTGATTGTCTGGGGCTGCAAAGAGGTCTATCTCTGGAGTGCCACACCGTGAAAATATCACCTTCAACACTAAGGGGTCCAGGGACCACTCGTGATGGCCCTGAGAAATACTGCTCAAAGCATCTGCTAGCACAGTGTCCTTCCCTGGAAGGTGGACTGCTACCAGAGAAGTCTGCAGAGAATAAGCCAGGGACCACAGTTTTATGGCTTCCGTGCCAAGGCCGTAGACCGAGTGCCTCCCTGCTTGTTGATGTACCACATAGTGGCGGTATTGTCCATTCTGACCTGAACCACCTTGTTCTGTACTGATTCTGAGAAGGCTTGTAGAGCCAGGTACACCACCCTAAGCTCTAGGAAATTGATGTGAAGTAGAGACTCCTGAAGGGACCACACTCCCTGTGTTGTAAGTGCTCCCAAGTGAGCACCCCATCCCGGGAGAGAGGCATCTGTGGTGAAAACCAGAGAATGAGACAGGGTAATGAATGGGACTCCTTGTCTGAGGTTGTTCTAGTCCAACCACCACTGGAGAGCTTGGATCAGAGTCTGAGTCACTGGAATCAGTTTGGTTAGAGGGTCTTTTTTCTGGGACCACAAAGTCCTCAAGTGGAACTGAATGTCCCTCATCTGAAATCTGGCACCTTGTACCACTGCAGTGCAGGCTGCCATGTGGCCCAGGAGTTGAAGAAAATGCCTTGATCAGATGAGAGATCAGGAGGCGAAAGGAAGAAGCCAGGTCTGTGAAGGCCTTTACCCTTGCTAGAGGAAGAAAGGCTCTTGCTTGGACAGAGTCCAACTCTACCCCATGAAGGTCAGGAGTTGCACTGGTTCAAGAACTGACTTTGGAAGATTGAGGATGAATCCTAGAGAAGTGAGCAATTGCTGAATCACTTGTAGGTCTGACTTGACTTGGTCTGGAGACTGACCCACAATGAGCCAGTCGTCCAGGTACGGGAATATGGAGATGTTCTATTACCTTAGGAAGGCCACTATTACTACTGCTAGGCATTTTGTGAATACCCTTGGTGCTGATGTTAGCCCAAAGGGCATTGCTCTGAACTGATAATGACCTGAAGGCAATTCAAACCTGAGGTACTTTCTGTGGGAGCACCTGATGGGAATGTGAAAGTAGGCATCCTTGAGGTCCAGGGAGGCTATCCAATCCCCTGGCCTCAGAGAGGGAAGAATTATTCCCAGAGTCACCACTGTGAATTCTGGCTTTAGTAGGTGCTTGTTTAGGTATCTTAGCTCTAGGATGGGTCACCACTCCCCTGTCTTTTTTGAGGTAAGGAGGTATCTGAAATACAGACCTTTGCCTCTGAGTACTGGAGGAACTCTTTCTATAGTTCTGAGAGCCAGTAGAGAGGAAACCTCTGCCTCTGAGGCAATTGTTTCGGAGATGTTTGCAGGTGGAAAAGACCAGCACCTCAGCTTTGGGAATCTTTTGAAGCTGAGGGCCAGTCCCTGGCTTACTACCTCCAGGACCCACTTGTCTGAGGTGAAGACTTCCACGCCTGGAAGTAGTAAGCCAGCCAGCCAGCCTGCCTCCTACGGGAGTCGACTCAGGCTGACACATCAGGGTGTCTGCTTGGCAGCAGCCTTGGACTGAGAGGAGGATGCAGCCCTGTTCATCCCCCTTCTGCCTCTCCCTCTCAAGAACCCCCTCTGAGGAAAATGAGAGGAAGCCTGTGCCTGGTAGAAAGGCCTACTCCTGCCCCTAGATTGCTGCTTTTGAGGAGTTGCCTGCCTTTCCTTGGCCTGTGCACTCCTATAGGTGGTCCTGTATTCATCCATTTTCTTCATACAGTTCTCTGTCTGCTCCCCAGAGAATTATCCACCACAGGGAAATCCATGGCCTTAGCCTGGGTGTCCTGTGAAAGGCTAGTACATCTGAGCCAAGACAGTCTCTGAAGAGCCACAGATGTAGCCATGACTCATGATGATACATCACTGGAGTCCACAGCAGCATAAAATTGGATCTTTGATGCCTCTATCCCACCAGCAGCCTTGGCTAGCTGGGGGAAGCCTGTTTAGTCAGTTCCAGAACAGTATCCCATCTGGACTTCTGGTATCTGGCTGTATAGGCCATCTAGTTAGCCTGCCTGAGTCCCAAAGAGGATGCCAAATACTGTTTTTTAGCCATGACATCTATCTTCCTGGAATTCTTATCTGGGGTGTGTGAAGCCAAGGGTATGCTAGCCTTATCACAGGCTGCAGCCTGCACAACCCCAACATGGCTGCATTGCTGATACAAGAAATCCGTACCTGAGCCTGACAGCATATACCTCTTGTCCATTCGTTTGTTCACAGGAGGTAGAGAATTTGGTGTCTTAAGCAGTCTTTGTGTCTGTTTCCCAAAAGATTTATGGAGAGGAACAGACAGTCTCTTGGACTCTGGGGTGTCCATCATCTCCACATAGTCAGGCTTCTCTTGTTCCTCAACAGCTTCAACCAAAGGGAGCTAGAGGGTTTCTGCCACTTTTTTGTAGAACATAAAGTGGGAAGAGGACTCAGAAAGCCTAGGAGGGGAAACACCAGAAGGTCTGTCTGGGGAGATGTAGGTTGTATGGGCTCATCCAGACCTTCTATACCATCATCATCATCATAATCTTCATCCCTCTCCAGGTCCAGTTCATAATACTCTTCAGGGGAATAATCCGGAACCGGAGGAACAGACAGAAACGAACGCCTACCTGATG
This sequence comes from Neoceratodus forsteri, assembly GCA_016271365.2. Lineage (NCBI taxonomy): Eukaryota > Metazoa > Chordata > Ceratodontiformes > Ceratodontidae > Neoceratodus > Neoceratodus forsteri. The sequence continues at coordinate 50,156,839 of JADMNL010000026.1, forward strand.
GCGCCGGATCATTCGGAACCGGACGGAGCGATTCCACAATATTAATCGCCCTGGCAATTTCTTCAGCGGTTGGACGATGCGGTTCTGGATCCAAACCGGCTGATTTATCTTTCTTTTTGGCGGAACCGATCCCTCGGGATTGGCTCTCCTTTTGCCCGAAGGAGTATTGCCCTGGTCAGAGGGCACTCCCTCAGATTCGGTCGGAACCGAACTGGGCTGGCAATCTGGGTCAGCGGACTTCTCGGCCTCCTTTTCCCTAAGCCTGCCCAATCTTTTATCAAGGGTGGCCTTAGGAAAATTTTTACAGATTTGGCAGTCTGAATCGAGGTGGTCAAACCCCAGACAGTAAACACAGGTGGTGTGATGATCAGCTTTAGCAAAGGCCTCCCCACACACACTGCAGTGCTGAAACCCAGTGGGTTCTTCTTTTGGGTTTCTCAGACGTAGCCTTTTTTTTTTTTAAACAATTTCCACGCAAAACACACAGTTTTAAGCAATCAGTCCACTACCTACGCACTTACTGTACCACAGACAGGGATCTGAACTGAAGGAATAAACAGAAAAAACGGTATAAAACTGACATTTTACTTGTACCGAACCGAAAACGTAGGCGAGATCTCCAGAGCGACTGTTTAGTTAGGCGGAGTAAAGAATCTGACTGTTACACTTGGAAGTGCAGCAGACAGAGGTTTGAACCGAGCTCGAGCTCAATGTTCTATGCTCTGGCATAGAGTTAACTCTTTCCTCTCCAGAGCAGTTCAAGTGCTGGGGCTAACTGCATATTGTCAGAATACAGCAAGATTTCATGTTGTTTGAAAACAGAGTTGTGCATAAGCAAAAGCGAGAGGTCAGTCTCAGTCTGAGACCAGAGGATGGAAAGAGGATAGGGAAAAGGCTGGGCCAGATCAAGAAGGAGTAGGATGGTTGCATGAGGGAGAAGATTTGGTGGGGGGGGAGGAATCACAGTGGATATGGTGAAGGAGGCCCTTCCGAAACTAAAAACAGGTAAGGCACCAGGGCTGGATTGTTTACGCTCGAGGGTTATGAAGGAATTGGCGGAGGTACTGACAGCACTCTTTAATGCCTCTTTGCAGATGGGATGGGTTTCATGGGATTGGAGGGTGGCTTATGTAGTGCCTTATATACATAAGGGGGGTCTCGGAGAAATGGGGAATTATAGGCCTGTCAGTCTGGCGTCTGTGGTAGGCAAAGTAATGGAGGGCTTTATCAAAGAGAGGCTTGGGAGGCAGTTGGAATGGTTAGGACACCAGGATGATAAACAATATGGCTTTGTCCCGGGGAGATCGTGTCAGACCAACCTTGTAGAGTTTTATGACTGGGTGATGGGAGCCTTGGATAGACATACGCTAATGGATGCCCTATACCTAGAATTCAGCAAGGCATTTGACTCGGTGCCCCATAATGAATTGATAGCAAAAATTGGGGAGATGGGGGAAGGAGGACAGAAACTCAGTTGGGTAGATAATTGGCTTTCGGGGCGTCTACAGAGGGTTATGGTGGGTGGGATACTCTCCTCCCCCAGAAAGGTAATCAGTGGGGTCCCTCAAGGTTCAGTACTGGGGCCACTCTTATTCAATGCCTATGTCTCGGATATGGGGGGGTTAAAAATAGGTTGAGTCTCTTTGCGGATGATTCAAAGCTGGGAGCATTGGTGGACTGTGAAAAAGTGAGGGAGTCAGTCCAGGGGGATCTGAATACCCTGGAGGGGTGGTCAAGAAGGTGAGGACTGAAATTTAATGCCAGGAAACGTAAGGTACTTCATTTGAGGGTAAAAAACCCAGGACATGTATACACCTGGGGGGGTCACACTGCAAGCCACATTGGGAGAAAGGGATTTAGGGGTGGTGGTTGATGTCAAAATGAATAACTCTGAGAATTGTAGAAGAACAGTAGCCAAAGCAAACAGGATACTGGGCTGTATAGCCAGGGGTATTATGTCTAGAAGTAGGGAGGTGATCCTCCCTCTATATAATGCCTTGGTCAGGCCGCAGCTTGAGTACTGTGTACAATTCTGGAGACCTCATTTGAAGAAGAACATAGTGTTGCTGGAGAGGGTTCAGAGGAGAGTGACCAATATGATTCAGGGCATGGAATGGAGGCCTTATGAGGAAAGGCTGAAGGAGCTTGGGCTTCATTCACTGGAGGAGAGGAGGGATAGAGGAGACACGATAGAGGTTTTCAAGTATGTAAAAGGAATAACCAGGAGTGGAATCAAGGAGCTGTTTAGGTTAAAGAAGAGGGGAGCTACCAGGGGTCATGAGTGGAAGACAGAGGGGGGAAAATTATGGGGAGAGCGTAGAAGGCTTTTATTTCACTGAGAGGGTGGTGGACGGAGCAGTGGAATGCGCTGCCTGGGTGGCTGGTGGAAGAGGGCACAGTGGAGGCCTTCAAGAAGGAGTGGGACAGGTATAAGGGAAATCTGAATAAAATGAAGACTCTCTTGGGGGCTGGGGGGGTGGTAAGGCGAGCAGCCACTAGGTTGCTGGCTTTCGAGCAGACAAGACTGACCATTTGGCCTATTCTGCTGGCTCTTTAGTATGTTAATATGTTAGTATAGTCTGCAGAAAAAGTGAATCAATAATAAGTGCTGGGTTAGTAAATAACAAGTGCTTACATGTAAGAAAAGGGTGAAAGGAGAGGAAGGGAGGGGTGAGGTGGAGGGATGTAGGGGGAAGGGAGTAGATGAGGGATACAAGCCCCTGGGGGTAGGAGAGGGACCCATAGAGAGTATTTGGCATCCTTTGCATTCTGTGAGAGATCAAGGGAGGCCAGTAAGGGGGAGTAGTTTGGAGGAAGGGGAGGACAGCTAGCAATTAGTTAGGTACTGGTAAGGGGGATATCCTGGATATCTTAAAAAGTACAATCCAAGCCAGAATCGAACAACAAGCCTCTTTTGAAGGCTAAGTTAAACAGATTGGGGGGGTATTAGTGAGCACCCAAGATGGCAGATGAACTTTACGAGTGCTCCAGATCTGTCTCACTGAGTTTAAGTTAGTATAAGTGTTTTTGGGTGCGGAACATTTAGGGGGGTTTGTACCTGTTGGCAGAGTGCGTGCTAAGGAGTGAAGATGGACCCCGAAAAGGACTGCCAGTAATCTCAACATGGTTTGGATCCCTTTCTTATGACTGCAGCTAATACACTAGGAGTGGGACCTACGCAACAAGGGGGCACCTCCGGGTCTGATTTACCTACGCACCAAATATTGGCAATGTTACACAAGATACAGGCTACCTGTGAAGAAACAAACCAATGTTTGGCAACTGTCAAAACTAAGCTGTAGGAGTCTGAGACTAAAAGAGAACACATCGGTGATACAGGGGCTCACTGAGGAATTGAGCAAACAGGTGGAACAGAATGCCCTATATGTGCGCGACCTACAATTTCTCCATGCTGAGGTGGAAGTCTTAGAGAATTCTCAACGACAAGCCAATGTTCATATCGTGGGCTTCCCATCTAATTTTTTTTTTTTTTGATCCTCTCACCAAGTATCCACCCTGGTCACGGACCCCCGAGGTCCCTCATGTCGGCCGCATCCCCCGGTCACCCCTGGCTTACCCCCCAGAGGGTGGGGCCACGGAGCTGGCACCCCACATTCCAGCCCGCAGTCCTAGTAACTGGTTGGGGGATTGGCGACATAGGAGAGGAACCCCCGGGGAGGGCTTCATAGAGGCGGAGGTCCTCTTATTTTTAGTTATGTGGTATGACCCTCTGGAGAGCCGGACGTGCAATGACGTCCGTGCACTTACGTGCAGACGTCCGCCGCTTCTCCCCCCTGTCAGATCGCTGTCAGACACCCAGCCTCTGCTGGGTGTCACTACCAGCGCACGCATGCACCCTCACCACCCGAGAGGAAGGAGAGCTGTCGCAGAGCGCTCGATCCTTCCTTCCCCTCGCTAGTCCTCGGCGGCCCGAGTCCGCTCCTTAACCCGGTCGCCGGTGTGGCGCGAGGTGTGGCGTCCAGCACCTCAACCCTCAGCGCCACTGGGCCAGCTATTCCCATCTAATTTTAACAAGTGCAACAGATCTTTTACCGACCTTGGAGAAAATGATTTATACAAACTTACAATTGTTGCTTCTCAACTCAGAGGTCAACATAGTGAGAGCATTCAGTATTCTTCGCAGGCTCAACCGCTTGGGTCAGAAGCCTCCGGACCTGTGATAATCACTGCTACATTATCACCAGCAGAGGCTGAAATTCATCTCCTTCAAGCTGCTCAGAGCCATCGAGATATCACCTGGGAGAGCCACAGGCTGGCTTTCTTTCCTGATCTTTTGGCTCAGACGCAATCTCACAAAAATTATCTTTAAATTGTGAAAAGTCCCTTTTGGCACAGGGCATCTGTGCACAGATGTTATTTCCAGCACGGCTGCAAATTCAGCATCAAGTTAAGACTCATACCTTTACCAATCCTGAATTGGCCTCAGCCTTTGCAGACGAGCTTCTTATCAGCATTGCTGCCGTGGCTAACTCTGTAGATGGTGAGGGGTGACTACTCTAAAAACCCATGGTGCATGTTCGCCACTGTTCTTAATTTGCTATAAGCTGTTGCAGTAACGAGGTCACGTTTCTTGACCACAAGATGCTGGCTGTTTTACAGAGTTGTTAACCAAACTTTGCCCTTTTTTTTTCTCCCAAGTTTCACCTTTTGCCTAATGTATACTATACTGATCAAGTTATACACATGTCGATAGCCTCACACTAATTCAGATCCTTTCATTTTCTCTTTTCCTCATTCTGACTTGTACTCACTTTGCCATGTTGGCACTATTCACTAGTAAATTAAAGCAGTAATATCCTCTATATTCTGGTAGGGTGAAACCGTTTTTGTAACGTGTGATGGATCACACTGTTCTGTTTGTGAACTGCCTGTGATATCCTTTTTGGAATTGTTATGCTCTCCTATTTGGTAGCTGGTAAGTCTACTTTGGAATGTAGGGGTCTCCCTCAGCTTAACGGAGCCCAGGCCTTCTATGCACATGGTCTTTCCTGACCGAGAAGCTCAGCCTCCCACAGGTATTGACATCCCACAAGGGGCCTGGAATGTTGACGTCCCTACTGTTTTGCATACTTACAGGTGAGAGTGCTCTCTTTGACAACATTACCAGGCTGGACTTGACTTCTGTTTTCTACTATGTTGGTATTTTTTTGTTACATATATGTGTGTGTGTGTGTGTGTGTGTGTGTGTGTATAAATATATATATACACACACACACACATATATGCATACATATACATATATGTATAGATACTGCTCTTTTTACACCATTGGTTTCACTGTACCTTCCCGTTCATGTTACGCAGAGAAAGTACAATTACATAAGAACTTACCGTAACAGTAGATCTTCGAGAGAGGCTCTTGCAGTAGATAATTACATATAGGACTAAAGCCGGCAGGCATCAGGACCCATCGGAAAAATTTCTAGCTAGCAGTCTCTGGCGAGGGACCACCCCCAAGTCAGGTGACCGGCATCAGGCGACGTCAGTATAAAGGGGCAGTCCTTCACGCCCACCTTCCAGTTCTTTCCCGCCAAAGGCCAAAAAGGCGAGACAAGAGAGAAGCAGAGATTTCCCTTCCTGGAAAAGGAGATGAAAAAACTAAGGGGGATAGAGGGCGGGAAGGTATTACCTGCTGCAAGAGCCTCTCTCAAAGATCTACTGTTACGGTACGTTCTTACGTAACTGTGCTATCTTACTTCGAGAGGGCTCTTGCAATAGGTAATTACATATAGGACTGAGTCCCAAGCAGTCTGGAACAAAGAGAAGCACACGGGAGGAGGAAACTACTCATGAGAGATCCTCTGGCTGAAGAGGACTTAAGAAAGAAGTCCTTGCAGAACAGCCAACCCAAAGCCGGCTCTATGGCGAGAGGCAATGTCCAAACTGTAGTGTTTGGTAAAGGTATGGACAGAAGTCCAAGTTGCGGTGGCGCAAATATCAGCCAGTGACACATTCTTGAAACAGGCGGCAGAGGCTGCTACACCCCTGGTGGAGTGACTCCTGACCTGACCTGGCAAGGTCAAGTGATATAGTGAGCCAACCATTTGGACAAACATTGTTTGGAAACAGCGTTGCCCTCTCTTTTGCTGGCAAAAAAAACAAATAGTTGGTCAGTCTTTCTGAGATCCTTCATCCTGTTGGTGTAGTATCTCAGAATCCTGTGAACGTCCAGAGTATGTAAAAGATACTCCCCATGATTGGAGTGCTGTGTGAAAAAGGCAGGCAGTTCAATGGACTGGTTCAGCGTAGATTCCACTACCACCTTAGGGAGAAACTTAGGATTGGTGCGCAGAGCCATACATTCCTTATGGAAAATCAAATATGGGATTTTGCATATCAAGGCCTAAAGCTCGGAAATTCTTCGAGCGGAAGCAATGGCCACTAGGCAGAAAGCCTTCCACGAAAGGAACTTAAGTTCTGCTGAGGCTGCCAGCTCAAAGGGAGACAGCGTAAGCTTCTTGAGAATGAAATTCAGATCCCAGGGTGGAGCAGGAACCCGAATGGGGGGGTCTCAGATGAAGAACCCCCTCGTAGAAAGGTCTTCGCGACCTCCAGCTGAGTGAAAGTTCTGTCCCCAAATGGAACATGATAAGCAGCCAGAGCCGCCATGTGAACTTTCAAAGAGGAATGACTGAGACCCAGGTTGAAAAGATAACGCATGTAGTCTAGTAACTCGCCCGACAGGACAGGAGAAAGCCTCCAGGTCTTTGGACGAACCCCAAATAGAAAACCGTTTCCATTTCATGGCATAGGTAGAGCAAGTGCAGGGCTTCCTGGCCTCCACCAAGATCTCTGCCACTTGAGGAGAAACCCCAAAACGGGCTTGTGCTACATCTGTAGGAGCCAAGCATGTTGCTGAAGGGACTTGAGACCCGGATGGACCAGGGATCCCTGATCCTGGGTCAACAGTAGTCGCAAAAGTGGAAGAGAAATCGGAGGTTCCTCTGAGTACTGTTGCAGAAGACAGAACCAAACTTGCCTGGGCCAGAAGGGAGCGATGAGAATCATACGGTCCCTTTCTGAGCTGAGCTGAGCTTGTGCAGGATCCTCGGAATCAACGGAATTGGGGGAAAAGCATAAATGAATCTGCCCTTCTAGTCGAGAGACACAGCATCTCTCCAGAGTCGCCCGCGCCCTGGAGCGAGCGAGCAAAAGGTGGGCAGGTTTGCATTTAGTGGGGACGCGAACAGGTCGATCTGAAGGGTTCCCCAACGTAGGAAGATGCCGTCTGCTATTTCCTGGTCCAATTCCCACTCATGAGGTTGAGCCGAGGATCGGCTCAAGTGATCTGCCAATGAATTCTCTACCCCCGGGGACGTGGACCGCCTTGAGATGAAGGTTGTGTAGGGTCGCCCATTCCCAGACCCGCATTGCTTCCCAACAAAGAGGGTAGGAACAAGTCCCCCCCTGTTTGTTGAGGTACCAGACTACGCTCATTTTGTCAATCTGGACAGCCAGGTGACCGGGAAGCAGAAAGGGGTGTAGTGCTTGAACAGCGTACAACACCGCTCTGAGCTCGAGCACGTTGATGTGAAGCATCTGCTCGAGTATGGACAATGAGCTCTGGGTCTGCTGGGATCCCAAATGAGCTCCCCAACCTTCGCCCGAGGTGACCATTGTCAGTGTTTGGGAGGGGAGAGGAAGGCAGAAGGGAACTCCCCAACAAAGGTTCTCCTGAACCAACTACCAGTGCAAATCCCAAATCATCGGGGTCGAGACTAGCACCTCTTGGTCCAAGTTGTCGACCAATTGATCCCACTGAGACTGAACAGTCCACTGAGAGATTCTCATGTGGAGCCGAGTGCGCAGAACTGCCGGAATTGCTGCCGCCATGAGCCCCAGGAGGCGAAGTACCGACCTGGTGGGACTCCACCTGTGAGAAGACAAGAAGCTTGCCTGAACCTGGAGTGTGGCCACCCTGTCTGGGGGTATAAAGGCCATACCAGTGGTCATGTCCAGAATCGCCCCGATGAACTGGAGGCGCTGAGATGGGATCAAATGGGATTTAGCCTGGTTGATGGTAATACCAGGCTGGTAAAAACCTGCCTGATAAGGCAAAGGGAACACAGGAGCTCCTCCCTGAATGGGGTCGCCAGGAGCCAATCGTCCAGGTACGGGAAAACCTGCTCACCCTGAGTAGGCAGATGGGCCACCACCACAGACAGACATTTGGTGAATACTCGGGGGGGCGCCGAGGAAACACCAAATGGGAGGGTCGTGAACTGGTAGTGGTCCCCCTGGAAAGCAAACCGGAGGTATCTGAGGTGGGAAGGGTGGATAAGGATATGCAGGTACGCATCCTGGATGTTCAGAGCACACAGCCACAGTTCTGGCCGAAGGAGGGACAGGAGACCCTGTAGGGAGAACAACCTGGACCTTTTGTACTCCACGAGCAGATTTACAGAGCTGAGGTCCAGAATGGGCCTCACGTCTCCTGTCTTCTTGGGGACCTTCAGCCTTCTGAGGTGCCGTCTTTTGGATGAGACGTTAAACCGAGGTCCCATCTGCCTGGATTGGTGGTAGTTCAGGTGGATGTTAAAGACCCCATGGGATTTATCAAAAAGAGTAGGGGAATTTCCCAGTGTCCTGGCCAAATTTCCCTCATTCGCTAGAAATACCACCAACAGTTTCATCTGGTTCAAGGTCAGTTGGCTTTCATCTGTATCCCCCTCCCCCGGGTCGTGCCTGAAAATAGGCAGAATTTGTCTAGTGCACTTATCCGGTCAACAAAAACAAAATAAAATAAAATAAATAACCAGGAAGAAATGGCAGTAGAAGCCCGTCCCCCGAAGAGGGGGAAGGGACGGGTTCTATTGCCTCCTTCAACAGAAGGGAGGAGATTTCTTCCTGAACCCTGAGAAGATGTTCGGGGGAGTGAGACAACCTGGGGGGTGGGTTCCTGGGAGGTTTCTGAAGAAACTCTATGGTGTGGCCCTCTGCTATGAACTAAAGGGCCCAAGTGTCAGAAGTGATCCTCTCCCAACCCGGTAGATGTAGGGAGAATCTCCCGCCTACCAGTTCCTCTGGATCAACCAGAGGCTGTGGGATAGGGAGGGAGGGAGTCAGGAGGTGTGGGGCAGCACCACGGCTGGAGCTCCCGCTGCCCATTTGGGTGGGGGGGTCTCGTAGCCAGAGGGGCCCAGCGTTTGTTGGCCTGCTTTCCTTGTGGTTTCACCTTAGGCCGTGTGCGACGGTAAAAGGAACAACGCTGCGCTTGAGGGACTCTGTACATGGAGTCAACCTCCTTGAGAGCAGTGCCCTTCTCTCTCAGTCTGGTAATGATGTCCTTGACATGGCCACCGAACAACACCGAACCTCGGAAGGGGGCATCCTGGATGGCGGATTGTACTTCCGAGGCCAAACCTGACACCTGAAGCCAGGCATGTCGCTGCAGACTCACGGTGAATGCCGAACTTCACCCAGAAGCCTCCACCGCATCGTAAGTAGTGCGCAGCATGTGCCTACTGGCCAAACATGCGGAGTGGACCAGGTCTGCCACTTCCTGTTTAGTCTGGGACTGAGGAAGGGTGTCCAACTTGGCTTCCACCTCGCTAAGGATAGCCTTCTGGTAATCCCCCATGTGAGCCACATAGTTCAAGGCTCTGATACCCAGAGTGGAAGAAGAAAAGATCTTCCTGCCATACTGGTCCAGAAGGCGGGATTCGGTGGGGACGAGCTCAGGTGTTTCGAGTTAGCTGAACGGGGTCGTGGGATAGCATTGATCACGACTGAACTCAGCCTTGGGGGTGGACAAAAAAAGTCAATCCCCTAGGGAGCCTGATACAGCCTATACGCCTTCCAAGGAAGGGGGGCTAAAGCCGACGGTTGTTTCCAGATAGTGGAAACGAGGTCGGCGTGAGGTTCGATCCAGGGTGGAACTAATGTGGGAGCGACCTCAGGCAAATCCAAATGGGCAGCTAGCTTCTGCCTCTGTGGATCTGGCTCCAGAGATTTCCACTGATGAACAACCTGTATTTTTCTTTGCAACTCCGTAAACGAGGGATCCTCCAGAGGGGACTTCGGAGGAGTCCTGGGCTTGTCACTAGTGCGAGGCTCGTCTGGATCAGAGCTGTCATCAGAGTCCTCCGATGAGTCCGAAGAAGAAGGAGACTAAAACCCCTCCCCACTCAGGGGAGGAACATGGCCCCTAGGGGGCAAGGTGCTACCCCCAGCCTTAGACCCCGTAGCAGTGTCTCTGGGGTTGGGGGGAGGAGGGGTCTCTCGCGCCCGGCGATGGGGATCCGGGACCGGGCCAGTCATTGAGAGGCGGCTCTCCACCTCCCTGGTGAGCTGAGCCTTGGCCTCAGCTCACCAAGAAGCCAGAGTCTCCCTCAGATCCACCGGCAGCTGAGGGGCGGTGGAGGAGGGGGAAGGGGGATACGGATACTGGAGGTATCCATAGGGTGAGTATCCATAGCCCGAGGGAGGGAAGCGGGGCATCGAGTACCGCGGTGCCAGATACTACAGCGTTCAGTAGGACGGCGTTAGATCCGGCATCAGGGGCTCTACCGGGGTAGAAGGTCCTGGAAGAGGCCCTGCAGGCAGGCCAGGGACAGGTGGCCTGGCGGGCATCGGGTCCGGCATCAGGGTGACGTCCGGCAAGGGGACATCGGCCGGCAATGGGGCCGGTGTCCGAGGGTCCGATGTCAGGCCTTCCGGACCTATGGGAGGGAGGCCTGACGGAGGTGCCGAAGAGTCCCCAGTGGCGTCCAGGGGAGGGCCGGAGGGATCCTCCGGGTCCAGCTGGGGAGACACAGGGGCCTCAGACGGCAGCGGCGAAGGCTGCAGGGAGCCAATGATGTTGGATAAGACCAAAGGGTCTGGCATAGGCTTCATCGCCAAGTGACCGCCGGACAGGCTGGCAGTTGTCTGACCGGGGGGATCCGAGCGGGCGTCGGAGGAGCCGACGTCTGATCAGACCCAGTGCCTGAAGAAGGCCGCGCAGGGGGGGTGACCCTGATGGGTGGCTTGACGGCCGCGCACTGCCCCGAATGGTCAAGCAACTTAGAAGCCGGCTCCGGGCGGACGTCGGAGGAGCCGACACCTGACTTACCGGAGAGGCTTGAACCAGAAGGCCACGCAGGGGCAGCCTTACTGGGAGTGGATGCCTCCTTTTTCCCCCGGAGGCTCCCGACTGGCCCGAGCACGAACCAGCTGGTGGGACACCACCAAAACGGCTGTCGGGGAACAGTCCCCTGGAGGGGATGTTACCTGAAGGGTGGCGACCCCAGCTGAAGTCACCACAGCCGTGGATGAGTAGTCCCAATCCCGGTGCTTCTCCTTCTTCTTCTTAAGGCCCTCGGGGGAGGTGAAAGCCTGTTGGAGCTTTTTCAGCTCCTTTTTCATGGAGGACATCTTCTTCTTTAGGATGTGAGCCTTCAGGGACTGCTGCCTTCTTCTGCGGGTAGCCGTGTTGAACTTCAGGCAGTGCTGACAGGAATCCATGGGGTGGTCGGGACCTAGGCAGATAAGACAATGAGAATGGCCGTCCTTGAGCGGGAGTTGGGCGCCGCATGAGTCGCACTTGTTTTTGTGCTCAGACGTGGTACGGGAGGACATACACGGCAGGTAAAAGAATCCTGACGAATATATTCGAAAAATCGAAAAAAAAAAAACGACGGTATAACTACCGGCCATGACTGACTGATGAGCAGTGGAACTTAACCGCGAGGCGCTGTTGAAAGCTAACGGCGGGAAAGAACTGGAAGACGGGCATGAGGGACCGCCCCTTTATACCGACATCACCTGATGCCAGTCACCTGATGTGGGGGCGGTCCCTCGCCAGAGACTGCTAGCTAGAAATTTTTCCGTTGGATCATGACGCCTGCCGGCTTCAGTCCTATATGTAATTACCTACTGTGAGAGCCTTCTCAAAGTAAGATCTACCTTTATGTATTTTTTTATGTAATATGGTGTATGCTGTATGACATTAAACTCAATAAATAAAGTTAAAAAAATAAGTTAAACAGCTTGGTCTTCAAAGCCTGATCAGCGACCCAATGTTAAAGCCACACTCCTTGCATAGCGGACACAATGTGGTGAGCAGAGTGAGCAGACATGCGCAATTTCTGCACCGTGGCATCCCCTAAGAAGGTAGAGGTTATGGATACCTACTGCAAAATGCTTGCCCCCTCCAAATCCGGGGGAACGAAGTTGCCCAGGGTCGTAACCCACAAGCTTAAAGCTCTGCCAACAATAAAAGAGGCATAGGAGGTGCAGAGGTTTGTGCTGTTGAAGGCAAAGGCTCTTCTGCATGAAGCATCCACTCACTTGTGCGAATCTGTTAAGGCCAAGGACCCTTCAATAGGAATAGTGATGTGTCTGATGGAATTATGAACTGTCTTATCTGCCAGAGGTGAGTTTCTTCCAAAAAAGGGAAACACCATACCTTAGGTGTTGGCATATATTTTCTTTGGTCCACACCTGCCCATTCCTGTTCAATGATTTGGTCACAGTGAATAAAGTCTGGAAAACACTCTGAAGTGGAGGAAGACGCAGACAGGAAAGGACTGACATCCAGTGCCTCCGTGAATTGCACCGCCTTGAGCTGTAATGTTCTTAGTTATCAGATAGGACAAAGACATGGTATCAAACAGGGGAAAGATAGGAATCCTCCTCTTTGGCTCCGTCCACTCTTCTTCCTCCTCCTCTTCCACCTCAGAAGGTTAGTCCTCCCGTCCTTATCAAGTAGCTTCCTAAAGTCAGGATTTTCCCCAAGATCCCTGATATCCTCATCCTGACCCCCTGTATGGTCAGGGTCGGACTCTGCCTGCAGAGCCATATTAGCAACCCTGTCCTACTGCGGCACACCTGGTCATGCCTGTGTGGGCTCTCCTGACCTAAGTAGCCAAGTTTGGGGTTGGGTGTGTCTGATGGGATGTCCTGTGGAACATCGGGGCCCAAAAGCTCTAACAGGAACAAGGAAGATTTATGCAAGTCTGCTTTGCAACTGCCAGCTGGTACACCAGGTGCACCCCCTTCAACTCGGAGGTCTGAAGGAGAAGGCTGCATTACCCTTTTGCAGGTCTTACCTCTTTTAAAAATGAGAGATCTCCAATAAGCCATGGTGTCAAAGTAAAACTGCCCTGCAGGTGCCCAAGGTTAGAAAACCTGAAGTTTATTCCAAAAATAAATATAGTTTACTACTGCCATGATCCCCACCTCCAACTGTGTGTTGGGGGGGAGTAAAAAACCTGAAAAGAGTACTCCTCTCAAACCCAAACAGCCTGAATATTCAATTCCAGGACAGAAATGAGCTATACAAGCAGAGCCACTGCATCCCGCACGAGAGAAGTGATGACGTGCACACGCTTTCAGAAACAGTGCACGTGCATGATGTCACAACACTGCATGACATCAGCAAGTCGGCATGCCAGAGTGCAGTGCACGCACAACACAGGCGCATGAACAGCACACTAAGGATAGAGAAGCCTCTAGAAGAAAAAAAAAAAAGAGTGCATGCCCAACTGACAGTGAATGGCGGAAAAATAGCAGGAAGTTGCACGGCTCAATAGAACCAAGAAAAACTGCCAAACCGCCTGAAGGGCAGAAAAATGGACCACTAACCTGCTGGAAAGACTCTGAAACTACCCAGAGTCAAAAGGCTCCTGTTACAGAAACCTTTTTTTTTTTTACTGCTGAGGAGAATTTTAAGGGGAAATGTCCCAGTAAAGAAAGATAGCCAAATTAAAGGGGAAATGTCCCATCAAGAAGTACCAAACGAGCACCTGTCAGGCAAACGCAACCAAGAGAGACCACAAAAAACTGGGAAGGGGGAGGAATCTATGCCTAAAGATGGTGGGAACCCTCAGGAATGCCCAAAACTAAAAACGCCCTAAGAAAAAACAGATATTTGCCTGAGGCATCTTTTTATTTTGGCTCGTGCTTGCGCGGCCAACATATTGTACTAGTAGCAGATTTGGAGGCGCGGTCACTGTGGACAAATGCAGGGCACGTATCAGTAGGTGCGTCCCTCATTCCCCAATAAGGCAGCATGCAGGCGCCACACCAGGAATACATAATGTGGCAAGCACATCTAAGGAAAGGTCCTCTGCAATGAGAGCCAAGCTCATCACGCAGCGGCACCTCCCGACATGCCTTTCCTGGTGAAGCATGCTAGAAAACAGGGCGGCAGTCAGCCACAATGCTGACTTCAGGGGTGCCCAATCCCCCTGTCGGAATGCCCTGAATTAGTTCATGTGCCAACCACTCCCCGTCGGCATAATGCCCCCCATTTGTTGTGTGCCGAGGGGGGTGCCCAATCCCCCTCGACTCTAGTCCCCCTCTCTTCGGTATGTGCCGACCGGGTGCCCAACTCTGCCTGGCCAGCCCCAAACACTCAGGTGGCACGCTGGAAGCCCACCCCAGCATGCCAAATGCCCCTTAAAAAAAAAAAAAAAGTCCCACGATGTTCTTTTTTTTTTAACCCTGTAAAAGAAAACAGTCCCTCACGGTCTGTCCTGCTCCCTTCCCCAACCCGCGACCACCCTTTGTGCACCCTTCCTCCCCACACACACCCTCACCCCATACTTACCTCCTGAGTTCGGTGCAACGGTCTTTGGTGGACCAGGAACACGTTTGCACTCTTCAAAGCTGATCGCGAACTGAAGAAATGCAGGTAAGCTGTATAATGGCATAAATAGGGGTTTTTTCAACTTTGGTGCATATCTCAGGCATTATTTGGAATTTTTGCACCAAATTTTCAACATGGAGTTACTGAGGCTCCTCCTCATGAATGCAGTCACTGTCATGGTGTGATTCAGTCCCGTAAGGTGATTTCACAGTCACTGCGTGGAATCACTTTTCAGGACCAATTAACAAAATGACAGTGCCACTGTTCATGAGGTGGGCTCTCAAAAAGCCTACGCTGCAAATTTGGTGAAAAAAAATCTAAAAAATGACTGTTTTACGAGTGTGCGTTTCGCAGTTTCCACGCATGCTCGTAACTATGTGAATTTGTAATATTTTCACTCCAGATTTTCAACATTGACATTTTTCCACACCTCCTTATGAACAGTGCAGCTGTCATTTTACATATCCTGGCCAAAATGCGTTTTCGCACTTCTGGCGCAGAATAGCGCAGTCGCTGTGCAAAAATCAGTTTTCAGGACAGTTTGAGAAAATGACAGTGACACTGTTCATGAGCAGAGGTCCTACAATGCATATGTTGAAAATTTGGTGATGAAAGTCCATAAAATGACTGTGTTACAAGCATGCGATGCGCAGTTTCCACGCACCCTTGTAACTTTGCAAATTTGCAATATTTTCATGCCAGATTTTCAACACTGGCATTTTTTCACACCTCCTTATGAACAGTACAGCTGCCATTTTTCACATCCTGCCCAAAATGTGTTTTCGCACCTGTGGCACACAATGGCGTGGTCACTGTGGGAAATCAACTTTTGGGACAGATTAACAAAATCACAGTGCCACTGTTCATGAGGGGATGTCCCAAAATGCCTATGCTGAAAATGTGTCTCTTCAGGGTGGGTGAGTTTGGCAGTTCAGTACTTCACTGCCATTCCTATTATGCATCTCTAACTCCCGCACTACTAATGCCAATGCCAGCGAGACAACATTCGGCATTGACAAATGCTTGTTTTTCCTTGTTAATACAGAAATCGGAGATCTGCTGAAAATATACACCCCTAAAGTATGTGACAGATGTGGCCCCCAATCCAAGCACAGGCAGTGGAAATGGAAAGAGAAGGTTAACCAATTTGAAAGCGCAGTTTAAGAGGTACAATTGCAATTAATGGGTGCTCCCTGTCACCAAGTAGCCTCAACCTGCTATGCAGAATTACAGCCCCTGAAAACAGGAAGCTGATGTTTCTTCAGACAAGCTTTTCAGTTGTTTCCTCTTCGATGGCACAGCAAAGACTGGAGAGTTGCTGCTGTCCGGAATGCCCATGTGCCCGATATTCTAGGCTGATTCAGCCTTTGGGCTGTCGATTTCCCCTAGTAGGGGTGCACAATACCCATTTGTAATGACTACCCATTGACAATGTCGAGCACTACAGAAACTGCAGATTTGCCAGAAAAAAGAACTAAAGAAAAAAAAAAGCCCTAACCAATGCATAGTAATTGAGAACTGTTATGAATGAAAACTTACTTTAAAACAAGAAATTGATCTGGAGACCGGAAATACCAGAGCTAACTTTGGGGCAACTGCTCTCTTCAGGTGCAAAAACAAATCTGATGTTAGGAGCTGAAGTGGCGTGTGACAACAATGCAGAATTTGAACCTTTAAATTCTTTTTTTTTAAACTCTTTTCTTTATTAAATTTTCCAAGCATGAAAATGATTACAAACACAACAATGAACTCCAATACATGTCACAGTGGATTTGACAGATACAGTCTAATATAAATCATGCAAACAAAAAAGCAGGGTTTTATTTAACTCTAAAAACTGATTAGCGTTTTGCTCATAAAAGTGATAAATCTTTGTGAAAATGCATAACTCTTTCCTCACTGTGTTTAACAAGCACAGCACTTCTAGAAAATCTATATAAATACTTTCTGTACAGTTAGTATCGTCCCCCCAAAAAACTGCTAATCAATTATTTAAAACCTTGAAAAGGAAAGGGAAAAATAACTCTCTCTCTAAACTACCCCTCTCTAAAATACCACCCGACCCCCCCAACCAACCAACTACACCACCCACCCCTGGGAGCATTACATTTAAATATAGGATACCATCTACAGAAAAGGAAGAAATCTAACCAACATATTATGTTTAATTTGTGATCTGAAAACCAGAAGATAGAAGCTACCCTCTTATCAAGATAGGACCAAAAACAAAAACACTACCTATAGGTGGTTAAAAAGAAAATAAATTTGGTTTACTGAAAAACCAACAGGACTAGGATATGAAATCTGTAATTAGCATGAGGTTCTATATCCGGGCATCACTCTCTGCCAGGAAGCTGATGTCTGTTGTAAAGCATCAGTGAGGGATTTCTGGTGTTGGAAAGCCTGATTCTTAGCTATGAGAATGGCAGCCCCTGGGCTAAGGGGGAATTAGTGCCTCCTGGCTGCAGTGTTACTACATAGCCTGTGGGCTGAGACAGCTATGGAAAACTCTCCAGGCAGAGACCTTAGGGGCATCTGTCAGATGGCTACCTCCGGAAGCACACATGATGGGGGAAACCCCTGGAGTCAACAGTCTGGGCCCAAAGAAAAGAGGTGGAGTACCACCCAATCCGACTATACCTGTGGGATATGTGACAGCAAGCCAAAAAGCAGCTTAAAGTAGCATTAAAGCTGCCTGTCACATGGTGGTCATTATGGAGAAACCCCAAGCAGAGAATTGGGGGTGTGTGCTTAGTCCTCCAATGGATAGATTTGGAGAGGGCGGAGTTAGTGTGGGTAAAAGAACAGTGGTATGTTTAACCATACTAGCTACCAATGCATCCATGTTGGTGGAGTTGCCCTTTCTCTTTTACATGTACTCCTGAAAATCCTGACCTTGTCTTAACAAACAGCTTCTTTTTATCCGTACCTGACCATTCCTTGTTAACAAATTGGTTGAAATGCTGAAAACTTGGAAAGTAATCTGGGGTGTTACCCATAGATGACAAAATAGATTTTACAGGTAGTAGGACCACAGACTGAAACTCTGCAAGCTCTAGTGCCTTGCAGGTTTTCGTAACCAGATAAGGGGTAAGCACTACAGTGCCATATTGACACATGAAATGCTAATGAACCTCTTCAACATGCATGGCACTAACAACTTCTTACCATATCCTTACCAACCAATCTGCATATCATTATCAAGGCACACTGCCCCGGAAGTAGAGGAAGGCTGTGGGCTGCAAAGTACAAAAGAGTAGTCCAGTTCCACTTGTGAGAAGGCTGAGATGTAAGGACACAGCAAGTCTTTTGCCACACCAAAAGAAAGCTATTGCTTTGTCTGTGGAGAGCAGCATAACATTTGTAATGTGCCTATTCAATATGTCATTATACTGAGGTCCACTGACCATGTAGGTTTCAAAGAAAAGTACTTGCGTCTCCAACCTCTATCAACAGTGCTGCGGAGAACTCCATTACAAGTTTTCAGCTGTCCCTTTGGTTGACTTTTACTGGCTTTCACAAAGCTCAACTAGTGTTTTAAATGGTCCACACTATTTGTGCACTGTTAAAACATGCTTCTCCCAAGTGTTAACTGGCACTGCACAAACAGCCTGTTAACACAGCCACCAGACTCCCAATATGCCATTTTGCCATGATATATGCAGCTTCCATTATGGGAATTAGTGCACAAACTACCTTCCAGGAGCCAGCACCCCAGTTTGCATGGCATAAGTACAGTCTGCATGGTGCAAACACCTCAAATATCCAGCCCAATGTATGTAGATCTCCCCAAATACTACCGAAAATGAAGTACTGGAAATGACCAACTTACCAGAACAGCCACATCCTTTTAGGTATAGCATCACCAGGCTGAACACCACCACACCATCTTTTGGTAGTTTTCGATCCATGCTGTCACAAAGATTTCTTTGTCCCTTTTCCCTCTTTCTCAAGATATCCAACTAGTTGTTTTACAGCTTCAACAGCAAACTCTGAAGAATAAAGATAGGGCTATTATTTGGATATGTAGTGCAGGATCCACAGAAACACAGAATCTGATGGCAGATAAGAGCCGCTTGGCCCACCCAGTCTGCCCATTTGTTTCCCACATTCTCTACATACTGTGCAAGCAAACTACCCTCTGCAGGGCTTCAGATAAGATTTTTTGGGATGAGTGCTGTACTCCTCAATCTGAAAATGAGGTGAGCAAAACCAAATTTAGATGCGTACAAATGTTTGACCGGAGTGGAGTGACGAGTACATTTGTTAGAACAATGTTTTTTTCTCTAAGTATTGAACAAGTTCCAGCAATATTCCAGATAATGCTGGCAGGTAGGACTACTTTATTCACCAGTTTTGAAATATAGTGAGTAAAACAAAACTGGGATGGGTACAAGTGCTGTAAATCTAGAAAAAAATGCTCCTTTTGAATCACCAGTTATGTTATGAAGCAGTATTCTTTGGCGTGTGGAGTATTTACAAATTCTGGGTGAGTACTGGTACTCATTAAAAAAAATTTCTGAAGAGTATTTCCTAAAATGAGGTGAGTAAAATAGGTTGGTACTGCCCTTATCTGGAGCCTTGATCCTGTGATTAATGAATATAAGGATCCATGAAAAACTGAGTCTCTGACTTAAAGAGCTAGCAGCTCCAAAACCAGCAGACAAAAAATGTTATTCATTTTTATAAGTAGCCTGTGGTTACTTGTTATGGTACTTAAACAGTAATTTTATAGAGAATTTTATCAATTCGATGATTCAGCGATGTAGCCAGTGGGTTTCCTGGATGCACAGAAACCCTCTCCCATCTTGCCTCCAAAATGGTTTCAAACAAAGTTTTTTTGAACCCCAGGTCTAAATAATGATGCAGTATTTCTTTGGTGGAAATCCCCGTCCCCACATCCTGGCTACGTCCCTGTGATTTTCTGCCCAATACTATTAGCTGTGAGATTTCGAACAGTGTGTGTCTGGAAGCTTAGCTAACTACGGTGTCTAGTTCTATTCCCCTTTATAACTCGTGCATCGGTATGGTGACCCCATACATTGTGGTATCACAACTGACCAATCTGGCAGCAGGCGAGTGGATACTCTTGGTTATTTGTGATTACCTAATTAGTCAGGTCACAATGCTGATGCGGTATGAAGGGGACTAGAACTCTATATGACAGCCTCCAGCTGTAGTTCTGTTCAACACATCACACCTAGCACTGTCAGGGAGAATCTGTTTCAAATTAAAATCAGCGAAGCAGTGACACTAATTTCAAATAGCACTCAAAATTATATTAAAAAAAAAAGATGAAAAGACACTCCCACAGATTACTGTAGAGCGCTATACAAAGACTGATGTCACAAAAGAAACAAGCATTTGTCAATGCCGAATGTTTGCTTGCTGGCATTGGCATTGGTAGTGTAGAAGTTACAGAGCTGCGTAATAGGAATGGCAGTGAAGTATTGAACTGAAGCCAACTCCACCACCACCCTGCAGAGAGTGACAGGCATTGGGGTGTGCCTTTGGGTCGTCGGGCATAACAGCCACGCCATTTCACCACACCTCACCATGCAGACACTGACAAGTGTCAGGGTGTGCCTTGGGGTCTTTGGCCCTTATGCGCACCCCATTCCCTCAGGAAATATGGTGAGATGGGTGCGATATAGGAGAATGGGGTGAACTTTGGGGCCGAAGAGTCCAAGGCATACCTCGATGACTCTCACTGGCTGCAGGGTGTGGAATGGTATGATCATTACAGGCAAGAATCCCAAGTCACACCCTGATGTCTGTCATTCTTCACAGGGTTGGGCGTGTGGTGGAAACCCTAACACCTCAGGCATTCGTTAGTATTTTCACTCCAAATTTTCAACATGGTTTTTGTGACCCCCACCTCATGAACAGTGGCAATATCAGTTTGTTAGCCAAAAGCTGCTTATGCACAGCAACTACGGCATTTAGCACCACAGGTGCAAAAACACATTCAGAACAGGATGTGAAAAATGACAGCTGTACTGTTCATGGGGAGGTGTAACAAGCATTTGTCAATGCCGAATGTTTGCTTGCTGGCATTGGCAGTGGTAGTGTAGAAGTTACAGAGCTGCGTAATAGGAATGGCAGTGAAGTATTGAACTGAAGCCAACTCCACCACCACCCTGCAGAGAGTGACAGGCATCGGGGTGCGCTTTTGGGTCGTCAGGCATAACGGCCACGCCATTTCACCACACCTCACCATGCAGACACTGACAAGTGTCACGGTGTTCCTTGGGGTCTTTGGCCCTTATGCGCACCCCATTCCATTAGGAAATACGGTGAGATGGGTACGATATAGGAGAATGGGGTGAACTTTGAGGCCGAAGAGTCCAAGGCATACCTCGATGCCTCTCACTGGCTGCAGGGTGTGGAATGGTATGAGCATTACAGGCAAGAATCCCAAGTCACACCCCTGATGCCTGTCATTCTCTACAGGGTTGGGCGTTATGGTTGGAAACCCTAATACCTCAGGCATTCGTTGGTATTTTCACTCCAAATGTTCAACATGGTTTTTGTGACCCACCTCATGAACAGGAAATATCAGTTTGCTAGCGAAGCTGCTTATGCACAGCGACTACGCATTTAGCACCACAGGTGCAAAAACATTCGAACAGGATGTAAAAATGACAGCTGTACTGTTCATGGGGAGGTGTAAAAAATGGCAATGTTGCAAATCTGCAGTAAAAATATTTAAAAAAATGGTGAAGTCACGAGTGTACATAGAAACTGTGCAACGCACACTCGTAATATAATTAGGTTGGGGATTTTTTACAGCAGATTGTCAACTCAGGCATTTTGGTGCCTCCAATCATGAACAGTGTCACTGTGATTTTCTTTATCTGTCCCGAACAATGATTTCCCACAGCGACCACGCATCTCTGCGCTGAAAGTGTGAAAACACACTTCGGCCATGTTATGAAAAATGACAGCTGTACTGTAAATAAGGAAGTGTGGTAAATGCCACTGGTGAAAATCTGGACTTAAAATATTACAAAGTCATGAACTTACGAGGGTGCGTGGAAACTGCGCAATGCTCACTCATAACACAGTCATTTTATGGACTTTTGTCACCAAATTTTCAACATAGCCATCTTAAGACCTCTGCTCATGAACAGTGTAACTGTAATTTTCTTAATCTGTCCCAAACATTGCTTTTACTTCCAACAGCACCATTATGCGCTACATGTCGAAAACACATTTTAGGCGACATATGAAAAAATGGCAGCTGTACTGTTCATAAGGAAGTGTAATAAAATGGCAAAGTTAAAAATCTGGAGTGAAAATATTAAATTCGCAAACTTATGAGCATGCATAGGAACTGCGCAACGCACACTCGTAAAACAGTCATTTTTAGGAATTTTTTCACCAAATTTTCAACATAGCCATTTTAAGACCTCTGCTCATGAACAGTGTCACTGTGATTTTCTTAATGTGTCCCTTACGTTGATTTTGCATATCGACTGCACCATTGTGTGCTACATGGGCAGAAACACATTTTAGGCAAGATGTGAAAAATGACAGCTGTACTGCTCATAAGGAGGTGTGGTAAAATGGCAATGTTGAAAATCTGGAGTGAAAATATTGAAAATTCGTGAACTTACGAGCGTGTGTAGGAACTGCGCAATGCACACTCGTAAAACAGTCATGTTTTGGAATTTTTTCACCAAATTTTCAACATAGCCATTTTATGACCTCTGCTCATGAACAGTGTCATGTGATTTTTCTTAATTTGTCCCATACACTGATTTCAGACTACCGACCTGCCCATTGTGCGCTACATGGGTGGAAACACGTTTGGGTGAGATGTGAAAAATGACAGCTGTACTACTCGCAAGAAGGTGTGGTAAAATGGCAATGTTGAAAATCTGGAGTGAAAATATTGAAAATTCGTGAACTTAAGAGATTAAGTAGGGCGAGCAGCGCCACGCTAAATAAAACAGTCATTTTAGGAATTTTTCACCAAATTTTTAATGTAGCCATTTTAAGACCTCTGCTCATGAACAGTGTCACTGTGGTTTTCTTAATTTGTCCCGTACATTGGTTTCGCAAACCGACTGCGCCATTGTGTGCTACATGGGTGGAAACATGTTTTGGGTGAGATATGAAAAATGACAGCTGTACTACTCATAAGAAGATGCAGTAAAATGGTAATGTTGAAAATCTGGAGTGAAAATATTGAAAATTCGCGAACTTACGAGCATGCGGAGGAACTGTACAACGTACGCTCGTAAAACGGTCATTTTTGGGAATTTTTCCACCAAATTTTCAAAATAGGCTTCTTGAGAGCCCACCTTATGAACACTGGCAGTGTCATTTCATTAATCGGTCCCAAAAGGTGATTTCGTGCAGTGACTGCGAAATCACCCTTCGGGCCCGAATAACACCATGACAGTGACAGCATTCATGAGAAGGGGTCCCAAAAATCCCATGTTGAAAATTTGGTGCAAAAATTCCAAAAAATGCCTGAGATATGCAACAAAGTTGAAAAAACCCTATCTAGCCCATTATACAGCTTACCGGCATTTCCTCAGTTCACGGTCGGCTTTGAAGAGTGCAGACGTGTTCCCAGTCCCCCGAAGATCATCGTGCCAAGTTCCGGAGGTAAGTATGGGGTGAGGGGTGTGGGAGACAGGGTGTGCAGTGGGTGGAGTGCGGTTGTGGGGAGGGGGCAGGAAGACTGCGTGGGACCGTTTTTTCTTTACAGGTTAAAAAAAAAAAAAAAACTGACGGGGCGTTTGCCACGCTGGGGTGGGCTCCCAGCGTGGCAGAAGAGATGGCGGGGGATCGGTGGAGCCGGCGAGGGATTGGGCACCCGTCGGCCATGGCATTGTTGCCATGCTGTGGTGAGCTCCCAGCACGCACCCAGTACTTCGGGGAGACCGTGAAGCCGGCGGGGATTGGGCACCCCATCGGCTATACCATTGAGTTGCCACGCTGGGGTGGGCACCCAGCGTGGCATTCGAAACTTTGGAGGAACTCAGCACAGCTGATGGGGATTGGGCACCCGTCGGCTATAGAGTGTGTGCGTGGGGAGGGGGAGCACGCAGTATACGTGGTGTGTGTGTGTGTGTGTGTGTGTAGGGGGAGCTGCGCATGAGCTGGCGATATCTTATCACTGCTCTCTAAAGCATAGCTCCCCCTTTCAACTGTATGCCACTGCATTTTGGAGCTTGTCATAGACAGCTCCAGCATGCATTGGCTGACAGGGGCCACGCCTGCCAACACACTGACTGAATTGGAAGAGGGGGTCACACACCTCCGAAATCTCGGATGATGGCACTATGTTTCTTGCACATGCGTGCAAGCAAACATAAAAAATGGCAATGTTGCAAATCTGCAGTAAAAATACAAAAAAAAAAAATGGTGAAGTCACGAACGTGCATAGAAACTGTGCAACGTACACCCGTAATGTAATTAGTTTGGGCATTTTTTACAGCGGGCATTTTGGGACCTCCGATCAAGAACAGTGTCACTGTGATTTTCTTTATCTGTCCCGAACAATGATTTCCCACAGCGACCACGCATCTCTGCGCTGAAAGTGTGAAAACACATTTCGGCCATGTTGTGAAAAATGACAGCTGTACTGTTCATAAAGAAGTGTGTTAAAATGCCACTGGTGAAAATCTGGACTTAAAATATTACAAAGTCATGAACTTACGAGGGTGCGTAGAAACTGCGCAATGCTCACTCGTAACACAGTCATTTTATGGACTTTTGTCACCAAATTTTCAACATAGCCATTTTAAGACCTCTGCTCATGAACAGTGTAACTAATTTTCTTAATCTGTCCCAAACATTGCTTTCACACACTGACTGCACCATTGTGCGTTACATGGGCTGAAACACGTTTTGGGCAAGATGTGAAAAATGACAGCTGTACTGCTCATAAGGAAGTGTAATAAAATGGCAATGTTAAAAATCTGGAGTGAAAATATTGAAAATTCACAAACTTACGAGAGTGCGTAAGAACTGTGCAATGCACGCTCGTAAAACAGTCATTTTTAGAATTTTTCACCAAATTTTCAACATAGCCATTTTAAGACCTCTGCTCATTAACAGTGTCACTGTGATTTTCTTAATGTGTCCCACAAATTGATTTCGCACACCGACTGCGCCATTGTGTGCTACATGGGCGGAAACACGTTTTGGGCAAGATGTGAAACATGACAGCTGTACTGCTCATAAGAAGGTGTGGGTGTGGTAAAATGGCTATGTTGAAAATCTGGAGTGAAAATATTGAAAATTCGCAAACTTACGAGCATGCGTAGGAACTGCGCAACGCACGCTCGCAAAACAGTCATTTTTAGGAATTTTTCCAACTAATTTTCAACATAGGCTTTTTGAGAGACCACCTTATGAACAGTCACAGTGTCATTTCATTACTCGGTCCCAAAAGGTGATTTTGCACAGTGACTGCGAAATCACCATTCGGGCCCAATTAACACCATGACAGTGAGAGCATTCATGAGCAGGGGTCCCAAAAACCCCATGTTGAAAATTTGGTGCAAAAATTCCAAAAAATGCCTGAGATATGCAGCAAAGTTGAAAAAACCCTATCTATCCCATTATACAGCTTACCGGCATTTTCAAATTTCTTGGTCGGCTTTGAAGAGTGCAGATGTGTTCCGGTCCACTGAAGATCATCGCCAC
Organism: Neoceratodus forsteri; assembly: GCA_016271365.2. Classification (NCBI taxonomy): domain Eukaryota; kingdom Metazoa; phylum Chordata; order Ceratodontiformes; family Ceratodontidae; genus Neoceratodus; species Neoceratodus forsteri. The sequence goes on from JADMNL010000026.1 coordinate 50,182,100, forward strand.
CAGAGTCCGGAGGTAAGTATGGGGTGAGGGTGTGTGTGGGGAGGCAGGGTGCGAGTGGGTGGGTGGGGGCAGAGACAGCGAGGACCGTTTTATGTTTCAGGGTTTGTTTTTTAAAAAAAAGGACGACTACGCGGGACACTTGCCACGCTAGGGTGGGCTCCCAGCGTGACACAAGGATGGCTGTTGGAGGAGCGTGGAGCCGACGGGGGACTGGGCACCCCCGTCGGCGATAGCATCTGTTGCCACGCTGGGGTGGGCTCCCAGCGTGGCACCCTGTACTCCCTGTGGGGGCACAGTGAAGCCGACGGGGGATTGGGCACCCCGTCCAGCTATCGATGTAGCCATGCTGGGGGGCACCCAGCGTGGCATGTGGAACTCGTTTGGGGGAGCGCAGCACAGCCGACGGAGGATTGGGCACCCCCGTCGGCTATACAGTGTGTGCGTGGGGGGCGAGCACGCAGTATGCATGCGGTGTGTGTGTGTGTGTGTGTGTGTGTAGGGGGAGTGCGCATGAGCAGGCGATATCTTATCACTGCTCACTGAAGTGTAGCTGCCTACACACTGCTCACAGATTATCAAAAATCATTAACTGTCAAGGCTTGCTCCAATGCATCAAGCAAGGACCACTTTTGCATGCTGGAGACCAAGGCTAATACTCCCATCCCAGGATGGAAGGAACACAGACTGACAGGAAGGGGGGGTTGAACTAGCAAAGGCAGAGGTGAGTTACGAAACATTGTGACAAATCAGCTGCAATGATGCAAGCCTCTCATTAGACAATGAAGGCAGAAAAAGACCAATGGTCCATCCAGTCTGCCAGTAGTTCCCTATCAAAACCTGGCACCTATTGTCCACACAGCCAACTAGCCCTCACTATCCACCCCCATGTTCCCCTCCCTACTGTTACCCCCAAGTAACCCCAATACCCTTCACTCTGCCCCAGCCATGCTTAAAACCGTTTATGGTTTTAACACCCATCACCACATTTGAAGATTGTGCCAGGGCCCTGTAACCAGAAATTCCAGAATCCCCCACAGCCAACACCACAGCAGAGGAGGTCGCGAGGGTGCTCCACGGCCCTCCCCCAACCCCGAAGGCAATCCCAGACTCCCAAGGTCACGAGGGTGCTCCACGGCCCTCCCCCCCAGTCCACTGAAAGGATCTCACACAGACAAGCTCTGTACCTCGAGGAAAGGAGGTCACGAGGGCGCTCCATGGCCCTCCCCCAACCTCGAAGGCAATCCTGGACCCCCAAGGTCGCGAGGGCGCTCCACGGCCCTCCCCCAGCCCACCAAAAGGATCTCACACAGACAAGCTCTGTACCTCGAGGAAAGGAGGTTGCGAGGGTGCTCCACGGCCCTCCCCAACCCCAAAGGCAATCCCAGGCCCCCAAGGTTGCGAGGGAACTCCACGGCCCTCCCCCCAGCCCACCGGAAAGATCTCACACAGATAAGCTCTGTACCTCGAGGAAAGGAGGTCGCGAGGCGCCAGCCCTCCCCAACCCCCAGGCAATCCCGGACCCCCAAGGTCGCGAGGGCGCCCACGGCCCTCCCCCCAGCCCACCGAAAGGATCTCACACAGACAAGGTAAATTCATCCTGGACTGAAATTCTTCCTGGACTATCGTTACCTGAGGACGCAGCTCCCTGCTTGTCCTGGAAAGCGCTTTGGCGCCATTTAAAAAAAAAAAACGCTAACAGGAGAAGAACAATTCCGTACCTGTTATTGGGCACAGCATTACTGGAATCAGCCCCCCTGTCGATGGCAGTTACTGTTAGTGTTTCTGTCATCAGACAGCCTAGCCCCGCCGAACGCTACGCGTTCGACTCCCCACCGGCCCCACCACCACCCTTGGTCGGCTCTCCCTTAAATAGGCTGACAGTGGTCACATGTGCTGGAAATTTGACCTATCAGCCCAGTTCTCCATCTGCAGGTTATACTAACCTGCCACTAGGGGCATAACTAATTAATCTCAAGCTCCTAGCTAACTAGTTCACTGCAAAAAAAAAAAAAAAGCCATACACTGCTGCAGGCTTATATCTTCACTGAGCACAACTGCTGCACTGCGGACACAATAAATTGCCCCGTGCTCTGCTGGGCCCCTCCACGCCCAGTAACCCCCCTGCTAGCATGCCTGTCCCCTCAACCCCCCTCCCCCCTGGGCCCACCAGGGGCGGAACTACCACTCACATACAGGATGGCTTCCTGCACCCCCTCAACCCCCCCATGGCTATCTGTCAAGGGGCTAAAAATCATCCATCTAAATGTCTGCAGCCTCCTACACAACCTTGCTCAGCTCGCTGCCTGGGTTGCCCACTATAATCTGGATATATTGGGTATCACAGAAACGTGGCTAAAACCACACACTCCCGACTCTGTATGTACCCTGCCAGGGTACAGCCATATCTGGTGTGATCGTAGGGGGAACAAACGTGGAGGGGGGGTGCTACTTTACTATAAAGTCCACCTCAATGTGTCTGCCATTTAACACCCACCTACCCCCCCCTCGTCATGTGAGTTCCTGCACACCCTTCTCCTACTAGGGCTCACAAAGAAAATCCACCTGATCTGCTGCTATAACCCTCCCAGAGGCGGGCTACCTGGACTCTCCTCACTTCTCCACAGCATCAGTACGAGAGTGGGAACAAGTGAAGTCCTTATTATTGGAGACTTCAACCTCGACTGGATGGGATCCAACTCTAAATCTTATGAGCCTCCGCTCTCAGGCCTTGCCCTGAACCAGATTATCACCGAACCAACGAGACCATCCCCACGGGGGGATAAAGGATCACTGATTGACTGGGTCCTGACCAACAGGCCTGACAGGATCACATCCTCGGGCATCCTACCTGATGCCATCTCGGACCACTCACCCACCTTTTGTACTTGGGGCATCTCCCAGGCAAGAATACCCAGCAAAGTGATACAAATGAGGGACTACTCAAAGCTCTACTTGCCCAACTTCCTCAACGACCTCAGATCAATTGACTGGTCCGGGGTCACCGCCTCCTTGGACCCATCAAGCACTGGATGCATTCCTAACCAAATACATCCCAGTACAGAACAAGCATCGCGCCTCACTAGAAGGAGGTGCGAGGCACCATCATCAAATGGCTTCATGGGGTCTATTCTCTCTAATGAAACTCAGGGACAAATGCTGGGAAACCTATAAGGCCTCTCTCAGCGTCGATGATCTCGCTGCTTACAGGCGCCTCAGAAACTAGTGCAAAAAAGCCATCAGGGCCGCCAAAAGCGAGTTCTGCCGATCCGCCCTACTCTCCTCTACCAACAACCTGAGGAGCTTTTGGCAGAACACAAAAAGCGCGGTTGGGAGCTCTGCAAGAGTGCAAGTTATGGACTTGCTCATTGATGGGGTTAGCTGCAGCAGCCCTCACACAATCGCTAATACCTTTAACACTATGTTCACCGAACAGGCCCCCCCTTCCCCACCTCCTGCCCCCACCGCCACCAAGTCCTCAAACTCTCAACCACCTGAACCATACCCCCCAATGCCACTCGACCGGGACCTGCGGCCCGATCCTCCTTCTTTCTACAGCAGGTATCGATCACCGAGACCCAGAGGCTGCTTTCCAGCCTCTCCCTTCATACCGGCCCAGGGCATGACAACCTCGAGCCAAAGCTGCTCAGGCTAGGTGCCCACCTCCTAGCCTGGCCAATAACGCATATCTTTTACTCCTCTCTAACCACCGGTGTCATCCCAGATATCTGGAAAATAGCCAATGTCATCCATGTCCTAAAACAAGAAAACCCTAAAGATCCCCTGAACTACCGACCGATTGCTATTCTGTCGGCCGCCTCTAAACTTCTAGAGAAAGTTGTGGCCTCTCAGTCAACCGAGTACCTCCAGGAGCACAACCTCCTCTCTCCAGCCCAACACGGGTTTAGGAAGGGGCACAGCATGGCTACTGCCCTCACTGTAGTCACCTCACAGATCAGAACTGCAACCGACCAGGGCAATCTCACTGGTGCGATTTTTGTGGACTTATCCAAGGCCTTCGACAGGGTGGATCACTTCCTCCTCAGCGCCACTCTTCTCTCCCTCGGACTCTCAAACCCCACTCATGCCTGGTTCCACAATTACCTCTCTGGTAGGAAGCAATACACCAACTTTAACAGGACCCTCTCCAACCTCACCGCTGTCCAGTGTGGGGTCCCCCAGGGGTCCGTCCTCGGCACAACACTCTTCTCCCTTTTCATCAATGAATAGCCGTCTATCACCACCCATGAGCTTGCCACCCTGTATGCTGATGACCTTGTCATTCTGGATAGCGCCCGAGACATCGGCACCATCAATTCCCAACTAAACTCTGACTTCAAGTGGATCCAAACCTGGCTGGATGAGCACAAGATTGTCATCAACCTCAAAAAAAAACCAGGCTATGCGCTTTGGTTCCCTGAATAGAACAAAATCCTGCCCTGCCCCCCCCTCTAATCCATGGGGTTGACAGCTTGCCCCTGCAGATAGCTGCCGCTGTCAAGTACCTTGGCGTCACTCTGGACCCCCAGCTGGACCTCTCCCTACATATCCGAAACATATGCAAGACTATGAATGTTAAACTTGGACTCGCCTACAGAGCCAAAAACTGCCTCACCCCGGCCGCTCGGATGGCCCTAGCCAGAGGTGTTCTCCTCCCCTTTCTCTGCTATGGGCTAGTGACCTTCGCCCCTGTACCCAAAATCCAACCTCTTGAAATGGGATACAGCCTACAACAGCATCTGCCGCTTTGCGATCTCTGCCCCCGACCTCACATGTGACCTTTTACACACTCGCCTTGGTGGCTCCCTCCTGAGAAGCATCGCATCTTCATAGTAGGGAACTGTTGACAACATCATCAGAACAGCCACCCCGCTGCCCTTGCCCTGCCCCTCAACCCCGACAACTCTTCCCACCACCTTAGGTCAAGGGCGGCACTAAATCGCCTGGTTCCCAGAACACGCACCCTTGCGGGTGATCAAGCCTTCGCCAACTATGCCCCCAAACTATGGAACTCATTCCAGCCCTTACTCGGTCCACCCCCTCCCATCCAGAGTTTAAAACTTCCCTTTGGACCTTCCTGAAGGGCTCCTCCACCTGTCCATGCGCCTCGTAGCCCCTCGATCTATACTCACACGAGGGGGGGTCTCTGCGCACTCCTGGCCCACTGCACTTACTCTTCTGTTCACTGGTCAAGCAATTGGCTAGATGTAATGCTATAATTGTAAATGCCTGCAATACCATTGTATGTCACTCTGACTCACTCACTGTTTGTGTATGCTCTAGCTCTTAACTCTCCCGGGTCATCTGTAACCCCCTTCCCGGGCATGTATCTTTTTACTGGTTGCCTTTTTACATTTATTTCTCTATATGACATGTTATGCTCTTTGTATATAATACCAGTTTGTCACTGTACCTGTTTATCCAAGCTTGTAACTCTCCCGGGTCGCACCTGAAAATAGGCACTTAGCTGTCTAGTGTGACTTACCCGGTTAACAAAAGCAAATAAATAAATAAATGAATATATTGGTAAATCCAATAGCCTCCAGCACATGTCAGAGTCCTTACAAGCTCTGACCTTTTGTCCACTGTTCCACCATCCTTCCTGGGCCAAGCACAGTCACAAAGAAGTGCACTTAGCCCCAGGAGAACAGCAGGACTGGCAAACATCTGATTTGAGCTCACAAAATCTGTAACATGCACTGCAGGTCAATGAATTCCCCACCGTTGTAGCCCAGCTCCAACATCAGCCGCAGGGGTTCTGGGATTTCTGGTCCTAACAAATGTCAGTTTGGAAGTCAGCAGAAATATGAATTAAACTCAGTGGCAACCAAGCTAGGATCCATGATAATTTTTCCTTCAAGGCTGAGAGTGGGAGTGGGGGGGTTGGGCCAGTGGGGAAAGAAGGATTTTATTGACTTCCAGAATTGAGTAGGGTGAGCAAAGTTATTGTTGAACGCAGTTTTAAAGTAATTTGATTTGGCCTGTCGTATGAGTCTTGTACAGGCATTTCTTAAACATGCAGAACCCTCTCCTGTTAACCCAGGGACTTCTGCACAGGTGTCTGTAATGCCCATCAAGGGGTAATACAACAGGCAGCCTGTGATAAAGCTAAAGTCCCTCTGTCCTCACACCTACCGGACAAGGACTCCAGAAAATTGGACAGTATGGACAAAAAAGGCTATTTGTCAGCCTCACTGGCCATGAGACAGGCTACTTTCCAAGCTTATGCTGCCCAGTATCAGAAATCCCTTTGGCAGTCGGTACTGGCAATGTCCATCCATGAAAGCCACCTCAACCTTGTCAGATGACCTGGCTGAAACTGCCAGGTTTGGGCTAGAGGCGGCTAAGTACCAGTTCCAAATGGCTGCTGATTCGAATGACACTGCAGCCAGATGGATGGCTAATACAGTGGCTCAGAGGAGGTTTGCTTGGCTTAGGGCTACAGACCTCATTCAGGATACCCAATCGAAGGCCCTGGATTTTCCATTAGAAGGAAATTCTCTTTTTGGGGAATCCACGGTGGCCTATATGAAAAAGGTGGATGAAGATAAGGCTACTTATAGAAGTAACTCTGCCAGAGACAGAGCTTCTTCATCCACCAGGCCCTATGGAAGGGGGGGGCAGGGGTCATTCTTTCATGACAAGACCTTTTTTCCAGCCAGTAGCCATACCCCAATACCAACAGTACCCCCAACAGGGTTACTCTAGGGGTAGGGGTAGAAGGGGCTCTAGGCGAGGGTCTCGGGCACGACCTCAACCCCAGCCTAAACAGAACCCCTGAGATGCAGGCTGCCTCCCCCCTACCTGTCGGAGGCAGACTTTCCCATTTCCTCCACCTTTGGTCAACCATCACCACAGACAAGTGGGTGTTGGAGGTAGTGGGCAAAGGTTTGTCTCTGGACTTCAAATTTCTTCCTTGAAAAATTCCAGGGTTTCCATCTCTCCTCCCCTAGCACAAACTTCATTGTTAGAGGCAGAGGTTCAGAAGCTGCCACAGCTCAGAGCAGTGGAACCAGTTCCTACAACCCTGAGAGGAAGAGGTTTTTACTCCAGATACTTCCTAACAACAAAGAAAAATGGGGAGTGGCGGCCAATTTTGGATCTCAGAGCTTTAAACAAGCACCTGAAAAAGCCAAAGTTCAAAATGGTAACTTTGGCTCGGATTCTGCCAACAATCCAAAAAGGGGACTGGCTGGCATCTCTGGACTTACAAGATGCCTATTTCCACATCCCCATAAAAGAATCTTACAGGAAATATCTCAGATTCAGACTCCCATCAGGTCATTATCAGTTTGCAACCCTGCCCTTCGGCCTTTCCTCGGCACCAAGGGTGTTTACAAAATGCCTAGCAGCTGTGGTGGCATTTCTTCGAAGACAGGGAGTGACTGTCTTCCCATATCTGGACGACTGGCTGGTGGTGGGCAAATCACCAGAACAAGTCAGAACCTCTCTAAAGTTCACACAGGATCTTTTGGAGTCCTTGGGTTTCATAATAAATGGGGAAAAAAATCTGTCTTAACCCCTACACAGACTTTATAGTTCATAGGGGCAGAGATCAGTACTCTACAGGTCAGGGACTTTTTGCCACTGGACAGGGTGCAAAGCCTTCAGGCCATAGCAAATTCCTTCAAGTTGCACAGGCAAAAAACAGCCAGGCAATTCCTGCAGCTCTTGGGTCATATGGCTGCATCCACAGACACAGTGCAGGGTTCCAGGTTTCACATGAGAGACATCCAGTTTCATCTCAGGAATTATTGGAGTCAGAAAAAAGACCCCTTTTCAAAACTCACTCCAGTGACAAGGCCTCTGTTACAAACCCTTTTGTGGTGGAAAAGGGAATCCAACCTAAGGCAAGGAGTCCCTTTTCAGAAGGAGGACCCTTCACTAGTCCTCACGACAGATGCATCCCTTCTGGGCTGGGGCGCCCATCTGGGGGAACACACAACTCAGGGTACCTGGACAGAAGCAGAGTCCCTCCAGCATATAAACTTGCTGGAACTCAGAGCAGTATGGCTGTCACTAAAAGGTTTCTCTACGCTTGTGATGGGCAAGGTGGTACAGGTCAGAACAGACAATACCACCACTGTGTACTACATAAACAAGCAGGGAGGCACCAGCTCAGGTCCCCTATGCACAGAATCCATGAAAATTTGGACTCTGGCATATTCTCTAAAGGTGTCCCTGCAAGCAATCCATCTGCCAGGAAAGGACAATACCTTGGCAGACACACTGAGTCGAATCAATCAGTCCCATCACGAATGGACACTGAACAGGCAGGTGGTGCAGGTAATTTTCAGAGGTGGGGCATTCCAGCGATACACTTGTTCGCATCCCACCAGAACCACCAGTTGCCTCAGTATTGCTGCAGACCACCAGCCCAGGGCACAATCCCTCTGGACGCTCTGGTACTGGACTGGTCATTCAAGTTTCTTTATGCCTTTCCCCCTTTTCCTCTGGTTTTCAGAGTACTACTGAAGCTCAAATCCCTCTCAGCTTCTCTGATCTTGATAGCTCCAGATTGGCCCAGGCAGCCATGGTACTCTCTTCTGCTCTCCATGTCAGTGAGCAAACCAATAAGTTTGCCTCTCCGGCACAATCTCCTGACCTCCAATCAGGGAACATGTTGTACCCAAATCTCAAGTCCCTCCACCTCAAGGCATGGCTCTTGAGGAATTAAATATGAGACTTAAACCTTTCTGAAGCTGTATTAACTATCTTGAAAGGTTATAGGGAGCCTCCACTAAGAAAACGTATTCTGCTAAGTGGAAAAGATTTTCTTTTTGGTGCTCTGGTAGGAATAATGCCCCAAGTGACGCAGGAGTCTCAGTGGTGTTGGATTATCTGACTCATTTACATTCACAAGGTCTACAACCCAGTTCTCTAAGGGTTCATCTTGCAGCAGTGTCTGCATATCTTTCTGCTTGGGCAAAGGTGTCAGTAGCATCAGATCCCATTTTCAAAAGATTTTTTAAAGGCCTGATACATTTGCATCCTCCTCACAGGGCACCAGTGCCTGCTTGGGATCTTAATATATGAATAGCTAGATTAATGAGGGCTCTTTTTGAGCCCATGGCTACAGTCCATTTAAAGTATGTTACCTGGAAAACAGTTTTTCTGGTAGCAATTACCTCAGTAAGAAGAATCAGCGAGCTTCAGGCTCTCTGTATTGACCAGGACTACATCTCCTTTCACAGAGATAAGGTAGTCCTCAGAACAAACAGACAATTCCTTCCCAAGGTCATTCCAGACTTTCATCTGAACCAATCACTCTGCCTGTCTTTTTCACAGATCATACAAGCTCTGGTGAAAGAAGACTCCACAGTCTGGATGTGAAAAAAGCTCTCAGCTATTACATGACAGCTACTAAGGGCCATAGGCAAGACAAAAAACAATTTTTCCTTACATATGGGGATGTTGGAATCAGCAAACCAGCCTCAAAAAGATCAATTTCTTGATGGATTGTCCAGTGTATTTAATTCTGCTACACTAGAGCAGGTAGGGAGTCCCCAGCTGGGCTGAGGGCACACTTGACAAGAGGAACAGCTGCCAGTCTTGCAGTTGCTAGGGAGGTTCCATTATTGGACATTTGTAAAGCAGCTACTTGGAAATCAGTGCACACCTTTACAAAGCATTATAACTTGGATGTTTTGTCCAGAAATGATGCCAGGTTTGGCACAGCAGTCCTGCAAAGTCTGTTTCCAAAATAAGTTCTGTGCCCACCTCCAGGAGTACTGCTTGGTAGTCTGCACAAAGTTATGAATATTCTGAGCATTACTGGGGTTAGAAGAAAAAATTACTTACCATAGTAATCTTCTTTCTTCCCAGTGATGCTCAAATATTCATAACTCCCTCCCATCCTCCACTTCTGGAACTTCAGCCTCTGCATTCCGCATGCTAGTGCCACATAGCCATACCCTTCTGGGTACACTTCTTTATACCAGATAGATTTTAACAGAGTTTTCTGTCTCCCTTAATAGTTTTCTCATGCTGTCTGGTGAACACCATTGTTAATTGATGTAGTTCCTACCTAGGAGGTTTTTTGGGGTAAATTGTTTTTATTAGGGTAATCCTAAAAATGTTTAATTAATTAGCTGTTGGATTTTTTCTTAATGCCTGACTTCCAGGCTTATTACAAATCTGAAGGGTTTAGAACACTACAGTTGGTAGAGGCAGTATTTGAAAGGTGCTCACGTGCGAAGAATTCCATCATTTGCATGTGTTCCATCTCTCCGGGCAGTCCAACCCACCAGGCTGACTGCACAAAGTTATGAATATCTGAGCATCACTGGGAAGAAAGAAGATTACTATGGTAAGTAATTTTTTCCTTTTTACTTTCAATTCCAGCAGACTTCTTTCTGTGATGTAGTGAGCTGGTAAACTTCTATGTTTCTGAAGGCTTGGAAATTGTTTGTACTGCAGACACAAACCCAGACCATCACTTCCTGTACCCACTTGTCTGTGGAGATGTTTATCCTGGAAGTAGTGTCCCACAGGCAGTGGTAGGGTGACCTGGGCAAAATTGTCAGGGGTTTTGTTTTGGCTGGAGCTTAGACACTGTAGCTGCAGCATTATGCCTGGAAGCCCTTTTTCCCCTTCCCCTCTACTAACCTCTTTGTGACTGTTACTCACAGGGGGCATAAGAGACATAGGCTCTTGGGAAATATCCCCTGCGTCTGCCCCCCTTCCGTATGACCTTTAGGAGGTAGAGGCTTTTTCATTCTCAGCGTTACTTTTTAAAAATGGTTTTGTTGGCCCGGTGGCACTGTGGGTTGAGATGCTCGACGGCACACCTCGCGCAATGCCAGCAACCCGGGTTCGGGAATGAGCTTGGGTTGTTGGGGGTCGGCAGGGGAGGACTAGGATTGAGCATCCGTAGACAGCTCTCCTAGTCCTGGGGTGGGTTGGGGACACCACATCATGCTGCAGCGGACCCTGGGGATGCCCGGAGGCACTGCATGCATCGGAGTTACTGGAGGGGGAGCGCAGCAGACGTCTGCACACAAGTGCATGAATGTCATTGCATGTCTGCGCTCCACTGGGGAGAAAACTGGAAGAAAATGGCTGGGCTCGACCGAGCAGCTTCATGGCCGCGCCTTGTGGTGCTGGGAAGACTGTCATGGAATTGTGCTGGGGGGGTCCGGGGCCAGCCTGTCGTGGTATGGTAAGGGCAGCCCTCCAGCAGGTCGGCAATGTCCATACCGATAGCCCCTATCATGCAAGTCAGCCTGCTGCTCTCCCGGTGGGCAGGGCTGGCGGCTTGATGCCCCCGTCGGTTAGACACCGCAGCAGGCGTTAAATAGTGATATGAGAAAAAAATGTAAAATTAAAGTGGTTTTGTATTCATCCACTTTTTTCATGCAGGCCTCTGTTTTGGCACCAAATAATAAATCTCCCTCAAAGGAGAAATCCTGGGCCTTGTTTTGAGTATCCTGGGAAATGATGGTAGTCCTCAGCCAGGTAATACTCCCTAAAGACACAGCATGAGCCAAAACTCTGTCAGCAGTGTCATTAGTGTCACAGTCTGGAAATGTTTTGTGACATCCAGGGCAGATCTTGCTGTGGCAACCAGGTTCTGTGACAAACCAGCATCTGTTCTTTCTGCCAGTGCCAGAATTGTGTTCCAAAGCGCTTTGTGAATAAGCTGCAGTGATTCCCATTCATTACTATTGAGAGGCGGGCCGCCACGCAATCCTAAGCACCCACCTCATATTGTGCAGCCGCCACTCTTTGCCTTTAAATTCGTGCACTCGCGCGATTAAATTTGTGCACTCGCGCGAGTACATTTGTGCACTCGAGCGATCAGGCAAGACTGACGCAGCTGCAGTAAAGCTCTGCAGGTTTGGGGATCATGGGGTAAACTCTTGAAAGTCAGCAGACCAGGCTAAGGCACCAAACCGTGGAGCCAATAGAGAGGAAGCCTCTGGGAGTGACAGTCCAGCAGCCTATAATGGAGCTGCTACGAACTCGTTGGGTAACTCCCATTAGTCTGCTGCCACTTTAGGATTTCTCAGATCATTCAGTCGGCTCCAGAAGTGCTAGTTGTAGTACTATTGAGTGCAACTCTTTGCCTAATTATTGATTAAAAAAAAAAAACCTTTTATTTTGTTTTAGAAACTTTAGTCTCATGAAGTATCAGAACTAAGTGTATATGAAGTGTTACTGAGTGGGGGGGGGGGAGAGATCATTGCGTGGTCTCCAGCATTTCAGACCTGCAAATTCTTCTGCCTTTCACTGAAAGGGCAGCTGCAGCAAAAAAAAAAAAATACTGGCAGTAAAAGAAAAAAACACCAGTCTGCACTGGAATCACTGATTTATTTTCTATGGAGAGTCAGAACTCCTCCGATTCACTGAACATGCCTGATGCACACTTGATTAGGATTAATGGTCAGACCTGCATTTTTAGGTAACTGCTTGTAGGTGGTTCTGGATTGTAAACTACAACATTAGACCTGTAAGCAGTGCAAGGGGCTAGAATATCTGTCCTGAAAAAATTGAAGTGGGTCGTTGAGAGAAGGGGAAAGGGGGAGAGAGAGAGCTCATTGTGTGGTCTCCCACAGTGGGTGTTTGATGAGCTGCAGTGCATAAAAGAAAAAATAGATACTGGCAGTAAAGAAATAAAATAATTCATCAGTGCTCTGCACAGCAGTCAGATTATTACTACCTGTGTACAGCACCACAGCCAGTTGTGTTTGTGAGGAGACACTGGGGACAGACGCCCTGACTTGACCCTCCCCCTCCAAGGGGGTCTGCCAGTCCTGTCCTTGTGCAGTCAGTTGCTTTGTCAGTGTGTGGTCACTTGTTTCTATTTGTGAGGAAAAAAAATTCAGGGCTCCTGCCTTAACTGTGCCACCAAACCCTGATTCAGGGAGCAAAACAATATTTGTGTGAGAGAAAAAAAAAATTGGGGGCTCCTTAACTGTGTCTCTGTCCCAGTCAAGTTGTGCAGTCTTGCTTCATCAGTGGTCACTTGTTCTAAACCCTGATTCAGGGAGCAGAAAAATATTTGCGTGAGAAAACATTTGGGGCTCCGCTCAACCAGCATTACCAAACTCTCGTTCTGTATTGACAAATAAACACACGACAAGTAGGGGGGAAAAAAAGCTTTATTGTACACAATGCAGAAACTAACTAACTTTGGTTTCAAATTAACTCAAAAACGGAAACATCCTGATCAAGATCATGACAGTCGTGAGTCGATGATTGGGACAATGCCAGTTGGTCCAGTTGATCAGTATGTCCAAGAGACTCCCTGCACCTACTCCTATAATACAGAAAAAAAACTTCTAAGCATAGAACAACAGGCTTTTATACTGGCTGGCTTAACAAATACTGTTGGTTAGAGTACAAAGAAAATGATGGCATGTTTTGTGCATTTTGCATAAAACATAAACAGATGCCCAAATCAGGAACAGTTTGGGTACTCAGTGGGTGTAAGACATTCAGAGAAGATGCTATAAAAAGGCATCAGAACAGTTCAGGTCACGTTGTTGCTTCTGAACTGGAAGCAAACTGCAGAATTTCAGCTTCAAAAGGTGGAATAGAGCAGGCAATGCAGCAGGCCCTGACCCTGGAACAAGAAGCTTTTGTGCATCCCTTCGTTGCATGTACTGGCAAATAAAAAATGAGCTGCCTCACACAACGAAATATAGCTCACTGCTGGATCTCGCCAAATCATTGGGATGCAAATACCTAGACAATATACATATTGCTGATGCTGTTAAATATTGTTCTGATCGAACTGTCAGAGAAATGGTTCTCTGTCTGGGTGAGGTGGTCAGGAGATCAGTTCTTACATGTAACCCCTAGATGGCGCTATCCCAGGGGCTACTACCCCGGCCTGATTTGCCACTAACAGGTTGAGGGGCCTGGATCCAATGGCGGGTGCCTCCACCCAGAGGTCAGGGTTTGCAATAGTTAAACTAACTTGGTCACAGCCCTCTGGGACACTGCAACCCTTTCTTCCACTAGTGGCCCACACAATATATCAGAATTACCTTCACAGTATACACTTACCCCAGGACTGGTTCCGCACTGGGACCTCCGTGAAATAAGATACAGTGCAACAATCACAGTACAGTACTTTAACATAGACAAATACCTCAGGCAGTATAACTTTGCTGAAACAAGCAGCTCTGATTTATTTAGGGGGATATAACAAGGACAGGGGGAAATCAGGTTAATTAGCTTATCACTCTACTCATCTACCTATGGCTCTGTGCACAGGCCTATCCCTATCAGTTACTGTCCCTGGGTACTCAAACCCTAGTGGCTAGTCCAAACCGTGGCAGCTGGTAGGGGCCCTTTCACACAGAGAAAAGAAAAATTAGTTTAAACAGTCAGCAGTACAGTGATTCCATTTGGATTTAATGTGGCAATTCAACAGGGAGCGACCCTGAATTAGTACTCACGACCTCCAAACAAGATAGGGTCCTTCAACTCAGCAGGGCTACTCTTGAGCTCCACGAGACTCCTCACACATTTATATGGTAAAAAAGAAAGTACTGTACCAGGCAGGCTGCTTCTCTATCCCGATCGCAATTACTGCACAATACCCGGGAGAACACACAGCAGATTCAGTTCCTGACAGATCGAGTGCAATTCAGCAATTTCTCCAGTCTTCTACAGGGTGAGCCTGGTTTCTACTCTTCAGAGATCCTTTGATTCTCTTCACAGGACGGATTCAGTCCTAACAAGCAGTTACACAAGCTGCAGATCGGAACTCTGGGCCTTACACACGTTTTTGACTGAAACTGCACTGAAGGAGCACAGGGTTTCTTTCCTTCACTGCCAGAGCTAAACTGAAACTCCAACAGACAAACTGGGCACTTCCTTTGAGTTCCTCCCAGTTCTTGGCTGGATTAGCTGTCACTCACAATAGACTGCTGCTGTTGGTCCAAAAAGGCGCGAGTCTAAACTACATCTCCCAGAGTCACTGCCCATAATCCTCTTGTGGCTGGCTCAGATTATGAGTCCAAGTTCTGATTCGTCCAAGGTACCATTTTAGAGCTAGCTTACCCCACACTGATTGGTCCAGTTCAGCAGTTCAAAACCAGAATGGGGAACTAGGCAGACACAGTTCTGACTGCAAAGAAAGCAGGTTAGACAAACTGTCATTTCATTATTACTCTAAATGATTTCTGGCAAACAGTTACATCTTTCAGATAGGTTCCCTTTGCACTCCTAGTGACTGCAAAAATGGAGTGAATTGGCAGCAGCTCGAGTGGTACTCAAACAGAGAAGCACACAGTTCCCCCATACAAACTAATTATGTCTGCAAGCAGACAGCTCTTAAAGAGACAGTACCAGAGGCTCTAAAAACACTCACTGATAAACGGCTTAAACGCCAAACACCATTCAGGCTTGGAGCATTCAAGCAAGCTCCTGGAAGTCTTTTGGGAACCCCCATTTGCAGGGGGGTTACATACAGATTTGAAGGCTGCCAAATTTTTTTCATATTTGGTGAATGAAACAACTGATATTGCTGTTATGAAGCAGCTCATTTTGTATGGTATGTACTGCAAAGAAGGGAAACCCAGAGTTTCTTTCCTGGGACTTGAGGAACTAATTGATGGAAAGGCAGACACAATTGTTAAAAAAATTCTGGAGTTCTCTGATAACAATCAAATCTCGGTTGATCACCTTGCAGGGTTAGGCAGTGATGGAGCAGCCGTTATGCTGGGCAGGCAAAACGGGGTGGCTAAAAAGCTGACAGAAGTCAGCTCAATTCTTGTTGAAAATCATTGTATGGCTCACCGGGAGGCCTTGGCTGTAAAGGCAGCAGCAAATGAAGTGAAAGGCATTAAAAAGTTTAATCAAACACTAGATCACTTATACAGATATTATGAAAACTCTGCTGTTCGCATGGCTGCCCTGAAAGAAATTCAGCAGGTAATGGAAAACCCTGTTTTAAAGCCTAAACAGGCAAAAGCAGTTAGGTGGTTGTCCCATGATGCAGCATGTGACACACTAAGGAAGATTTTCCCATCCGTTGTTATGTCCTTGCATAGAGAGGCCTCTGAAAGGCATGATCCCCAAGCTGTGGGCCTAGTAAAAATGGTGGAAAACTGGGAGTTTCTCTTTATTTTATGCATGATGTGTGACACTTCCACACCTTAGCATCTTATCTAAATGCTTTCAAACATCAGCTCTGAATTTTACTGATATAAAGAGACATTTACATTCCACTTTAGAGATTCTTAGGGCACGCCTACTGGTACCTGGTCAGTACTTCTCCTCCCGTTCCGCCCCTGAACTAGTACTCCTGAATGATAATGGCCTGTACTTGCCATTTAGCGAACCACAGTTAAATCATTTCAGAACCTCTGTGCATGACAAGTTTATTAGGGCCCTAATTGCTCAAATTGAGCAAAGGTTTCCAAGCACAGAACTTTTGGATGCGTTCAGTATCTTTGACCCCAGCATGATACCAGAAGGTGATATTGAAGAGTTGGAAGGGTATGGTAGTGATAGCCTTGACATTATTCTTGGTCAGTATGCTACTGTTGCGGATGTAGATGCTTCTGCACTGGAATGGGCTTCTCTGCGTAGTCTCATGTTCACGGAAAAGATGGCCTTTAAGACTATTTCTGATGTGCTGCACGCTCTAACTACTAAGTATGTAGACCTGTATCTAAACATATCTACTTTGGCAGAACTGGCAATGATAATACCCATGTCAACTGCAGATTGTGAGAGGGGTTTTTCTGCACTGAATCGAATAAAAACGCAGGAACGAAATAGATTAAGTGCCAGCGTGCTAAATGCACCTCTGCTTATCTCAATTGAGGGGCCCTGATGTCGACAGTTTCCCTTATTTGGAAGCTGCAGCTCATTGGGCAGGACTGCGAAACCGAAGATTAGATCTTGGCCTTGCAGGCACTAGTAAAGAGTTGCAGTATGGCCTCACCAAAATGTCAAGACTCTTACAAACTGTTGCCTGGCCTGCAACTAGAATGCAGAGGTTCACCAGTATGTTTTATCACACTTTTCTTTTGCTACTGCATACTACAGAGGCCTCCAGATCATTATATTACTCTTATTTCTTGTTTCTTATGCATTTTATTGCATCCCACCTGACTCCGCCCAACGGTAGCTCCGCCCCTGGTGACCCTGCCCCCTGTGGCCCCTCCCCTTACCACCGCTCTATATTTTCACGCAATGTGGAACACTGAGCTGTATGCCTGATTTGTAGGGGAGCTGTTTCATAAACCTTTTGCCATAGTACCCAGTGTTGTAGGTCTTTTTCAGGAGGCTGCACAGAGAGAGTGAGGTTTGCTCTCTCACACGCAGCAGCCTGTTGTTCTCCATGATGATCAGGATGGGCAGACAGATATTCCACTCCCTGCTTGTCCAGCGGGTAGTTCCTCTCAATTTTTTATGCTAATGGCTGCAGCTGAAGTGGGTGCAGCCATGACTTTTGCTATGGCCATTTTAAGTGGTTTATGTCTAGAAAGTAACACCCATCTTTGTGGAGCTACCCCCAACATGTCCATAAATCAGCATCCTAGTCATCCTCCTCTGTTTCTAGTGCGGGATGCTGAGGGTATCGACCATTTGTCTGACAAATGAGGATAAAGATGAGTAGTGCTCAACTGGCCTTGGAGGAGGTTCGAAATTTTGCTCAGGTGTGCCCTCTAATTCCATGGGGTCACCTTCCTCCTCCATCTACACGTTAATATTCTTCTTCCACCTCCTCTGCTGGCAGATAGATTGGAGCCTGAGCATGGGCGGGGGGGTAGAGGGTATTTTATTCAGATTTCACATGCCCTGGATTGCCTGGAAAAATTCCCACATTTTTGATATGTCCCCTGATGAGGGCATTTTATCTGTGCCATCTACCTGCTCCTTTCTCCGTGCAGGAGGATTGGTAGTGACAGTATTTTCTTTCGATTTCTTTTTGGCAGACACCATTTCCAGTGTCTGCTCTAAGGCTCTTTTATTATTATTTTTGCCATCACTGGATTCAGGGTTCCCCCTTTTGGACACCCTGATATCTGAACCTGCTTTACCAAACCTTCCTGATGGTTGTACAGTTTTATCTTTTTTCTTCTCACCATTTATGTTATTGGTGTTGTACATGAGGAACTGGACCCTTCTAATGCGTGCGTTCCACCATCGCTGGGAACACTCTCAGAACCTTTTTTAATTTTTTATTATGTTTAGGTGACACAGAGGCAGACTGGGAAGGTTTCCTGGCCTGGAGGGGTGGGGATGGATGATAGGGGTTTCTGGAACACAAGGGGGGGAGGGCCTCGGCACCCAACTAGGGATCTGAGGTTCGAGCAGACTCGATAGACCAGAAGGCCTAATCTGCTGGCAATTAGTATGTTAGTATGTTCCATGTCAAATGAGTGAAAGCAAAATGGCGCAGGCAAAAAAGGGCGCTGCGTAGTCACTAGAAAATGGTGCGGTCCAAAACTGCGCTAGATTAGATAAACTAACTCCGCAACCATGCAAGCTGTTATGATGGCACTGTTTTTGACCGCACCAATTTATTTTCACTCTTTTTTTTTTTTTTGCTCCTTACTTGCCCCCTGGCCTGCCTCTCCTTCCAGCTGCTCATGACTCCTCCGATCCCCTCGCCCTGACCCCCTTCCTCTCACCTCAGATCACAGCTGACCCAGGGGTGGCCCGGCGTATCCCTTCGCCGGGTGGGTCCCTCTCCTCCGAGGGGGAAGGCACCAGGAGGGGCAGCCAGCGCACTAGGCAATCAGTCCCCGGGCACTGCTGAGGTGGATTCAGGGGCGTCAGGGCATCTCGAGTCGGCAGGAGCTTGGCAGCCATCATCCGGCAGACCAGAAGGCCAGGATTTCTGCTTTTCTCCCCGGGGGCGTGGTGTGCCACAAACGTCTGGGCAAAGCCGACGTTCACCACGCCCCATATGCAATGGGGCTCGCTTAAGCTTTTGTTCTCCCCAGCCTCCGCCAGGAGGCAGCAGACAGCGAGCCATGTCCCCTCCCTCCCCCCCGGAGTAGGCGAGCAGTCGCAGGATGCTCCAGCCTACTCCCCCCGGCTGGCTCTCCAGCAACCTGAGTCCATTCCCGAACCCGGGTCGCTGGCATCACAAGCAGAAATCCAACCGCTGCGCCGACGAGCCGGCTTATTTTCACTCTTTTGATGGGACACTGACTGGGAAGGCATGCTTCTTTTTAAAATCTTTACCTTTTTAAATGAGGTTTTTGGGCAAAAAAATATGAGATGACTTTTTTATAAAGTGGTGTTGTGGACCTAGATAGTTTACAGGAGAAAGTACAGTTACGTAAGAACTGACCGTAACAGTACATCTTCGAGAGAGGCTCTTGCAGTAGGTAATTACATATAGGACTGATGCCGGCAGGCGTCAGGACCCCGTGGAAAAATTTCTAGCTAGCAGTCTCTGGTGGGGAACCGCCCCCACATCAGGCGACCGATGTCATGCGACGTCAGTATAAAGGGGCGGTCCTCCACGCCAGCCTTCCAGTTCTTTCCTGCCAAAGGCCAAAAGGTGAGACGAGAGAGAAGCGGATATTTCCCATCCTGGAAAAGGAGCTGAAAAAGCTTATGGAGATGGAGGGCGGGAAGGTATTACCTACTGCAAGAGCCTCTTTTGAACATCTACTGTTACAGTAAGTTCTTACATAACTGTACTATCTTACTTCGAGAGGGCTCTTGCAGTAGGCAATTACATATAGGACTGAGTCCCAAGCAGTCTGTAACAAGAAGAAGCAAATGGGAGGAGGAAAACTACTCAGGAGTAGACCCTCTGGCTGTGAAGGTCTTAGGAAAGGAGCCCTTGCAGAACGGCCAACCCGAAGCCCGCTGTACGGCGATAGACAATTTCCAAACTGTAATGTTTCGAAAAGGTATGGGCAGAAGTCCCAAGTAGCGGCTGCACAAATGTCTTCCGCTGACACATTCTTGAAACAAGCCACAGAGGCAGCGACCCCCCGGTGGAGTAGCCTCTGACTTAACCCGGCAGGGTCTTGTTGTACTTATCATAACAGAAAATGATACAATGAGCCAACCATTTAGACAGGCATTGCTTGGAAACAGCATTGCCTTCTCTTTTATGAGCAAAAGAGTCAAACAGTTTATCAGTCTTTCTGAGATCCTTCGTCCTGGTGGTGTAGTATCTCAGAATCCAGGGAACATCCAGAGTATGTAAGAGGTAGTCCCCTTGATTGGAGTGCTGTGTAAAGAAAGCAGGTAACTCTATGGATTGATTCAGCGTAGATTCCACTACCACCTTGGGAAGAAACTTAGGGTTGATACGCAGAGCCACACGTTCCTTGTGAAAAATCAAATATGGAATTTTACACATCAGGGCCTGGAGCTCGGAAATCCTTCGAGCATAAGCAATAGCCACGAGGAAGAGAGTCTTCCACGAGAGGAACTTCAGGTCTGCTGATGCTGCTGGCTTGAAAGGAGGGAGAGTAAGCTTCTCAAGGATAACATTCAGATGCCAAGGAGGGGCAGGAACCTGGATAGGGGGTCTCAAGTGGAGGATCCCTCTAAGGAAGGTCTTAGAGACCTCCAGCTGAGCAAACGTCCTGTCCGCAAAAGGGACATGGTAGACCGAGATGGCCGACATGTGAACCTTCAAAGATGAATGACTGATACCCAGATCAAAGAAGTGTCGCAAGTATTCCAGAAGCTGCCCAACAGAGCACGAGAAAGGCTAGAAATCCTTGGAAGTGGCCCAGATAGTGAACCGTTTCCATTTCATGGCATAGGTAGATCTAGTGGAGGGTTTCCTGGCCTTCACCAGAATCTCAGCCACTCGGGGGGGGGGGCCCCGAATCAGGCTTGAGGTACGTCTGCAGGAGCTACACATGCAACTGAAGGAACTTGAGGCCTGGATGGACCAGGGTCCTCTGATCCTGGGTCAGCAAAAGTTGCGACAGAGGAAGAGGAAGAGGAGGTTCCTCTGAATGCTGTTGCAGAAGAGAGAACCAAACTTGCCTGGCCAGAAAGGAGCGATCAGAATCATTCGAGCTCCTTCTCAGCTGAGTTTCAGTAAGACCCTCAGAATCAAGGGGATTGGGGGGAAAGCATAGACGAATCTGCCCTTCCAGTTTAGAGACAGAGCGTCTCTCCAAAAAATACAGCACCCTGGAGCGAGCAAGCAGAAGTCGGGAAGTTTTGCATTGTGAGGGGATGCAAACAGGTCTACCTGTGGTGTTCCCCAACGGAGGAAGATATCGTCTGCTACCCCCGATCCAGTTCCCACTCATAAGCGTGAGCAGACGACTGACTGAGTCAGTCTGCCAACGTGTTCTCGACCCCTGGGACGTGAATTGCTGTGAGGTGAAGGTTGTGCTATACTGCCCAATCCAATCCCAAACTTGCATTGCCTCCCTGCAAAGAGGGTAAGAATGAGTTCCTCCCTGTTTGTTGATGTACCAGACCACACACATTGTCCGTCTGGACAGCCAGGTGCCCGGGAAGCAGATGCAGATGCAGAGCCTGAAGAGCATACAGCACAGCCCAAAGCTCAAGCACATTGATGTGGAGAGATTTCTTGAGCTTGGACCAGAAGTCCTGGGTCCTGTGAGGCCCAAGATGGGCTCCCCAACCCTTGCCCGAGGCATCCGTAGTCAGTATCTGGGAAGGGGGAGAAAGACAGAAGAGAACTCCCCGGCAAAGGTTCTCCTGAACCATCCACCATTGCAAGTCCCAAGCAATAGGAGTGGAGACCAGAACGAGTTGATCTAGGTCATCTACCAGCTGATCCTATTGAGACCGAAGCGTCCACTGAGAAATTCTCATGTGGAGATGAGCGCAAGGGACTGTCGGAATCGCAGCCGCCATGAGCCCGAGGGAGGTGAAGGACTGACCTTGTGCTGACCTGCCTGTGGCTGGACAACAGACTGACCTGAGCCTGGAGTGAGGCCACCCTGTCCAGTGGCAGGAATGCAATGCCGGAGGTCGTGTCCAGGATTGCCCCAATAAACTGGAGCCTCTGGGACGGGATCAAGTGGAACTGGGGCTGGTTGATGGTGATACCCAGGCAGGCAAAAACCTGCAGGGTAAGGGAAAGGAAGCGCAGGAGTTCCTCCCTGGACGAGGCCACCAGGAGCCAATCGTCCAGGTACGGGAAAACCTACACCCCCTGGGTATGCAGGTAGGCCACTACCACCAAAAGATATTTGATGAACACTCGGGGCGCCGAGAAGAGGTCAAATGGGAGGGCCTTGAACTGTTAGTGGTCCCCCTTGAATGCAAAACGTAAGTATTTGCGGTGGGAAGGGCAAATAGGGATATGCAGGTAAGCATCCTATATATCCAGAGCGCACAGCCACTGTCCCAGCTGAAGGAGGGGCAGAAGACCCTGCAGAGCGAGCTTTCTGAACCTTTTGTACTCCACAAACAAGTTCAGGGAGCTGAGGTCGAGAATCTGTCTCACATCTCCTGACTTCTTTGGGACCAGGAAGAATTGGGAATAGTACCCCGTCCCCCGAAGGTGGGGAGGAATGGGCTCTATCGCTTCCTTCAAGAAGAGCAGATATTTCTTCCTGAACCAAAAGAAGATGTTCTGGGGAGTAAGACAACCTGGGGGGGGGAATTTCGAGGAGGTTTCCGAAGAAACTCTAGGTGTCCTTCTGCAATCAGCTGGAGCACCCAAGTGTCTGAAGTGATCCTCTCCCAACCCAGTAGGCGGAGGGAGAATTTCCCTCCTACCGGGTCCTATGGAAATCCCAGAGGCTGTGGGAGAGGAAAGGAGTCAGGTGGTGTGAGGCAATATCGCCGGCTGAAGCCCCCGCTGCTTTTTTGGGCAGGAGGGCTTGGCAGCCAGAGGGGCCCGATGTTTATTGGCCTGCTTTCCCTGAGTTTTCGCCTTTTGCCAATTACATCTGCAAAAAGGATGACGCTGAGCCTGAGGGGGTTTGTACATGGAGTCGACGGACTTCAGTGCAGTACCCTTCTCCTGCAAATTGGTGATGGTGTCCTTGACATCGGCACCGAACAGCACCGAACCCTGGAAGGGCACGTCCTGGATAGCAGACTGCACCTCCGGGACCAATTCTGACACACGGAGCCAGGCATGACGCTGCAAATCCACAGCAAAAGCCGAGTGTCTACTGCATCGTACGTGGCACGAAGCATGTGCCGGCTGGCAGAACGTGCAGACCAGACTAGATCAGCCACTTCCAGCTTTGTCTGAGACTCAGGAAGAGAGTACAACTTAGATTCCACCTCACTAAGGATCACCTTCTGGTAATCCCCCATGTGACTAACACAATTCAGGGCCCTTATACTCAGAGTGGAAGAAACATAGATCTTCTTTCCATACTAGTCCAGAAGGCGAGATTCCTTGTCAGGTGGTGACGAGCTCAAGTGCTTTGGATTTTTGTCCGGCCGTGAGCAGCGCTAATCATGACCGAATCAGCTCGAGGGTGAGAATTTAGGGAGTCAACACCCTCGGGAGCCTGATAAAGCCTATCTGACTGCCTAGGAAGAGGGGCTAGGGCCGACGGTTGCTTCCAAATAGTGGAGACAAGGTCGGCATGAGGCTCAGTCCAGGGTGGCACCAGGGTCAGAGCGGTCTCGGGCAGATCCAGGTGAGCAGCGAGTTTCTTATGCTGTGGATCTGGCTCCAAGGAATGTCACTGATTAACCTCCTGGATTTTAGGCAGCAACTCCGTAAAAGAAGGATCCTCCAGAGATGACTTCGGAGGGGTCCTCCGCCTGGGCTTATCGGAGAGTGAGGCTCATCGTCCAAGTCAGAACGACCGTTGGAATCGTCCGAGGTCTCCGAGGAGGAAGAGGAGGAAGAAGACTCCTCCTCCTCCCGAGGCAGGGGAGGAACGGACCCCTTGGGGAACCCACAGGGAAGCATATCCTGCCCTGCCCTGGAACCGGAGGGCTCGCCTCTGGTATCTGGAGGTGGGGAGGGAGTCTCTCATCTCTGACGCAGTGGGTCCGGGACTGGCATTGGAAGATGGCGTTCCACCTCCCTGGTGAGTTGAGCCTTGGCCTCAGCCCACCAGGAGGCTAGAGTCTCCTTCAAATCCACTGGCGGCCGAGGGGGCCGTGGAGTAGGAGGAGGGGGATATGGATATTGGGGATATCCATATTGCGCATATCCATACCCTGATGGTGGGAAACCCTTCTTTGGATAATGAGGCACTGTGTACTGCGGCGTTGGATAGGCCAGCGTCGGGTACTGGGGCACCGGATACTGTGGCCCCGGGTATGACAGCATCAGATAGGATGGGGTAGGATACTCGATGGCCCGGGAGGATGCCCAGCAGGCGGTCCTGGAACAGGAGGCCCGGCGAGTGGCAAGCATGGAATAGGGATGGTATCCTGGAGAGGAAGAGGGATGTCGCCCGGCGCCGGCAGGACTGGCGTCGGTGCCAGTGTCTGAGGGACCGACGTCAGGTCGTCCGGCCTGGCAGGAGGGAGACCTGACAGGAGCGTACCTATATCCCCTGCATCGCCAAGAGAAGGAGAGGAAAAATTCCTGGGCTCAAGCTGAGGAGACGCTGGGGTCTCGGAGGGCAGTGAATGCTGCGGGGAGCCGGGGACAGGAGAAAGAATATTAGGGTCCGGCGTCAACTCAGATGCCGTGCGACCATTGGAGGGGTCGACATTCGACTTACCAGCAGAGTCCGGGCGGACGTCGGAGGAACCGTCAGCCGACTTAGCAGAACCATCATTCGAGGCAGGCCGCGATGGGGGTGCAGTCTGGCCAGGCAGCTTAGGGGCTGTGCGCTGCCCAGAAGGGTCGAGCGACTTAGCGGCCTTCTCCGGGCGGGTGTCAGAGGAGCTGACGTCCGGCTTACCAGAGCCACTCACACCAGTAGGCTGCGCAGTGGCAGCCTTGCAGACAGTGGAAGCCTCCTTTAGCCCGGAGGCACCCGAAGAGCCCGAGCATGAGCCAGACGGGTGGGCCGATGCCATCTTGGAAGCATCCAAGATGGCTGTCGTGGAGCGGTCCCCTGGGGGGGGATGTTACCTTAAGCAGGGTGACTCCAGATGAAGTCGCGGTGGCTGAGGAAGAGGAGTCCTGGTTCCGGTGCTTCTCCTTGTCTTTGCGGTGACCCTCGGGGGAAGTTGAGGCCTGACGAAGCTTCTTCAGCTCCTTCTCCATGGAGGTCATTTTCTTTTTAAGGATGTGGGCCTCCAGGGACTGCTGCCTCCATCTGCGGGTGGTAATGTTGAATTTCGGGCAATGCTGGCATTTCTACACAGGGTGATCTGGGCCCAGACAGAAGAGGCTCTGGGAGTGACCGTCCTTGTGCGGGAGTTGGGCGCCGCATGAGTCGTACTTATTCTTGTGCTCGGAGGGCATAGGGGCCGACATACACCACCGAAAAAGTTGACAAATTTTGAGTAAATCTAAGAAAAAAAACGACGGTAGAACTACCGACGACAGACAGACGAGCAGTTGAACTTAACCGCGAGGCACTTACATGAGCTAACGGCGGGAAAGATCTGGGGGGGCGGGTGTGGGGGACTGCCCCTTTATACTGACGTCACATGATGTCAGTCATCTGACGTGAGGGCGGTCTTCCGCCAGAGACTGCTAGCTAGAAATTTTTCCGTGGGGTCCTGACGCATGCCGGCATCAGTCCTATATGTAATTACCTACTGCAAGAGTCCTCTCGAAGTAAGATCTCTGATTTAGCGAAACTACCCATCCCCAAAGCCTCACCCCCCAGTTAGGCTTTTCGCAATCAAACAATATTGTGTTTACATGTACTTTATTTTATTCTCTTTAACTCCACCGTGAGGCAACATGGCAGGTGCTGCGCTGTGCCATCTCATATTAGAGTGCGGTGTCGCACCATACAAGTGAGCAGTCCGATGCCACACTCTAACATGAGATGGCACTGCGTAGCATCTGCCATGTTGCCTCACAGCAGAGTTTACAAGAATAAGATGAAATAAGTGCAAACATTTACAAGTTTTATGTTGCAAAAAGCCTAATGGGGGTGGGGGGGTGAGACTTTGGGGACTGCGTAGTTTTCGCTAAATTGGAGTTCTCTTTTAAACAAAGCTTGTGACAGTCTGCCCTTGTCAGCAGCTGGAAACAACTGTTAAAATTTTCTGAATGTCAGGCCGACCGAAGGTTGAGGCACTGGACACCACATCTCACGCCATGCCAGCGACCCGGGGTCAGGAGCAACCTTGGGTTGCTGGGGGTTGGCAGGGGAGAGAGAGAGAGATAGAGAGGATTGGGCATCTGATGGACTGCTCTCCTCTCTTGGGGAGGGAAGGATTGTCATCCCACTCCTTGGCTGCCCCCTAGTGGAGGCTGGAGGGCAGCGTCAGAGCCAGGGAGGCACAGGAGCATGGATATATGGCATGCGTGTGCCTCCACACGTGCACTCTCACGCCGCGAGGGGGAGGAGCCAGAGAGGAAACCCGGAAAAGAGAGGACTGGCAGGCACTGTGATGGCCTGACTACATCCCAATCCCAGGCTCACCAAGGCTTCTAGGTTGTGCTCAGGGGGAGGCAGGGAGAGCCAGCACTCCACTCTCCAGCCCTGCCACGAGGAGGGGGGTAATCTGTGGGGGAACCACTGGTGACGAGCAGGATCGGGGCAACCAGGCTGAGATGACGAGCCCCCAGCAAGGGGGCCGGATCTGCCTGCCAAGTCCCGAGAAGGATAAATAGAAGAAAAAAAAACATTTTCTGAATGTCAGAGGCAGACTGAGAAAGGATGCTTCTTTTTAAAATTTATACCCTTTTAAATGAGGTGTTTTTTTTCCCCTCGCCTTATTTTCCCCCTGGCCTGCCTCTCTTTCCGACTGCACATGACTCCCCCGACCTCCTCGCCCCGACCCCCTTCCTACTCACCTCAGATCGCAGCCGACCCAGGGGTGGCCCAGCATAACCCTTTGCCGGATGGGTCCCTCTCCTCCAAGTGTGAAGGCACCAGGAGGGGATACCAGCGCACTCTATGATCAGTCCCTGGGCGCTGCTGAGGTGGATTCTGGGACGTCGGGACATCTGAGATGGCGGGAGCCAGCAGCCATCATCCGGCAGACCAGGAGGTGGCTTTCCACTTTTCTCCCCAGGGGCATGGCGTGCCACAGACGTCTAGGCCAAAGCCGACGTTCACCACGCCCCTTGCACAGTGGGGCTCGCTTAAGTTGTTGCTCCCTGGCCTCTGCCAGGGGCAGCAGCAACAGCGACATGTCCCCTCCCTTCTCCGGAGAAGGTGAACAGTCGTGGGACACACCTGACCTTCTCCTCGTCGGTTCTCCAGCGACCCGAGTCCATTCCCGAACCCGGTCGCCGGCGTCGCAAGCAGAAATCCAAATGTTTCACTGACAAACCGGCTAAATGAGATTTTTGAGCAAAAAGTATGTCTTACCGTTTATAAAGTCATATTGTGGATCTAAACACAAAGCTTAGTGCAGTACAGTAGCCCAACATTAAAAAAGAAGGCTCTTGTACTGAGAAAACAGTAGCAAAGGTCAAATGGTGGCTTTTGTAACAGTACCAATTAATTATGAAAGGGCACAGACAGAAACCGAAAGTGAAAACACTCCATTTTCCATAAACTGGATAATTTAAAAATTGCTAAACCACTGCTGATTTCAATGAAAAGTGGTTCAGTACCAAAAAATAGACCAACTGGAACAGTATCCAACTAGGATAGTCTCTGGTTCCTGGGAATCAATAAGGAACCAGAGAAATCAAAAATTACTGAAAACCTTAAGCAAATGCAGTGTAATCCCAAAAAAATAAGACATAGTTTTAGAATAAATTACAAAACAAAAAACCCAGTTGCAGTACCAGCCGTTACCAGTGTTCACTATGGGGCAACTGCTCTCTTCAAGTAGAGAAACATGAGCAACAGCCGGAGTGGAGTGGAGTGCTGATGCAGAGTTTAAACCTACATTCCAGATTCTAAAGTTTGCATAGGTTCTATCTCTGAGGCACCACTCTCAGCTGAGATGACAACATAAAGTGTAAACATTGAGTAGCCAGCCCACCGGCGCAGCGGCAAGGCGTCTGCTTGCAGCACCGACATTCCCGGGTTCGGTGACGGACTCCAGGAGTCAGAGGCCAGCCGGGAAGAAGGATTGTGTCCCAGGGACTGCTCTCCTTCTCCGGGGAGGGAAGAGTGTCTGACACCATGAGGACCTCTGCAGAGGCTGGGGGTACCACCGCTGCGCACAAACACGTTGGGGGCAGGGCAAACGTTGGTGTCATTGCATGTCCCCATCCCTGGGGATCTCCACATACTAAAAAAAACCTCCGAGTCTATTCATGATGGCCCCACCCCAGCTCCCATTGCGATTAATGTCCGCCGGTGGGGCCCACTCTCACGGCCCTGCCTTGGGGGTCAAGCCAGGGCACAGAGACCAGGTTTCTTAGGGAGGGGGTGCCCGCCCAGTGGCCCCACCCACGGGGTATGCCTGGGCATGGGAGGGGGGCGACAGAGGGAAGGTGACCAGGAACAAAAAAAAGTGTAAACACTGAGTGAGTGATTCTTGCAGTTAGAACAACTATAATGTTCCCCAATCTCCCCCCCCCCACCTTGGCAGCACCCTCCGACCACCTGCCAGCATCCAGTTCTTATCAGATGTCTACAAATGGGTGACCACAGCTGGCGGTGCAAGCAGAGCTGGTTGTCGGGGGGGGCACTGATGGATCCTGACATGCTGACCCATACTCATGTTCACGCATGTACAGATAGCTTCTTCCAGTCGGCATTCTAGAGGGAAGGGAAAGCAAAGTATAAAAAAATCCCAAAACAAGACACAATGAAGTTGGCACTGCTCCTCAGGACTTACACTGCTGACCTAGGCACCCACCTCTGAGCTGAATAGGACCTCCCACATGGCCTAACCCACTCTGTCAACCACCCCCTGGTGGGTAATTCAGGGAGGAACAGGAAGGGGGTAGGTCTAGGAGATGATGGGTGATGGGGTTTGGAGGAGATGGCATGGCTGAAGAGGGCAGACTGGGTGTCAGGAGCATAAAAAAAAGGAAGCATACCAATGCCTGAACATGGTGTCTGGGGGGCAATGTGTTGTCGATGGTGAAATCTTTCGGATAATACTGTAAACTGATGTCCCCTCTGCTTGTTCTGGTGTTAATTTTATTCAGATCAATCAATCAATCAATCAAGTCTTTATTTAACCAGGCGTTCATCGTTGAGCAGAAGCTCATTTGCAAGATGGACCTGGGTGGAGCATGAACAATTGTATATACAGGTCAACACAGGTATTTACAAGGCAATACAGAAAATACTGTTTACAGAGAGGAAGAAAAAGTAGTTCATATGTACACAGAATTTTACAGATATTGTACAGATTACAGGGTATTTACATACATAGAAGTGTCTATAGGAAGATAACCAGGTTATATAAGGTTGCAGGAGGAAGTAACGAAGAAAAAAAAAAAATATACACCAGGTAGAGGAAGGTGGGGGGAAGGGAGGGAGTAGGGGAGAAAGGCTAGGAGGGCAAGTGTGCACAGAGAGGAGTTGGTAAAACGGGATGTAGAGAAGGTGGATGGAGAAAAGGAGTATGTGAGCCGGGATTGAATGCTATAAAGTACGGGGCATGGTAGGATGTCACAACCCAGGGGTAGTGAGCTCCTATTCGAGGTTGGGAAAGGAAGGATAAGGGGATGGACGGCCTAGTGTTGCTAAGACAGGGGGATAAGAGAGAGAGAGAACAATTAGGCTTGTGAGGAGCAAGCGGTGGGGTCAGTACTTAAAATTGGGTCTAGGCATGGCTATATACCAGTGCAGACACCGGTACTGGGTCTGAGTTTGTGAAGCAGTTACATACTTCTCTGATTGTATGGAAATAAAGCGTCTGATGGAAGTTAATCCCATGTCACTTCTCCACAGAGCAGGTGAACACCAGAAGCTGCAACCCTCTTCACTTTAGTTAGAACTGGTGCTGATGCAAAAATAGAACAGGCAAGCAAGCACACACACACAGCAGTGCCCTTTTTTCATTCTGTTTACACCCTTTTCTGTCACTGACACCAGTCCCCCCATTGTCAGTTACCTCAGATTTTCCAAGGCCATCGCAATGCCATGGATAGCACCCCCCCCAGGTGGGATTGAGGGTAGGGGCACCCCCTGACAGGCTCTGCACTGAGACCCTCCAGTGGAACACCCAAGTCAAGGGTGGCGAGACAAATATACTAGAGATGCTAGACTGCAGTGCCAGGGCCCATAGTTCCTCCCCCCCCCCAGTCCCGAGGAGGCATGTGGAGTGACATCATGATGTGCACACACCAGACATGTCAGTTTCCACCCCCATCTCTTCAACATGCTTCTCCAGTGGCACTGCCAGCTGTGGTCACCCAGGTGGCAGTGCTGCATGAGAGAAGTTTACCCTTCCTCCTCCCTCCTCCCCAGATGAGAGCATCCACTGGGACACCGGATCCTCCCCCCCTTCCCCCTGGGTCAGCCTCCGACCATCCGAGATCGCTCCTGATCCCCAATCACCTGCATCGCAAGAGGTAGTGCTATCGCTGCACCAACGGGCCAGCAGCAGTGACCTTTGAACCTCAAATCAAGAAACAAGAGTATGCAAATATGTTTACTCACACTGCGTGACAAAAGAAAGTGTGGCATCAAAGCGCCAGTGCTTCCCATCTCCAACCAATGACACTTCAAGGGACGCAGGGTCCATGTATCTTGAGCTGCAGTTCATACGGCTCTCGGAAAGTGACATAGTGCAAACGGCATCTGATACAACATTTATTTGAATGATCTTTCTTTTTAATTTTGAGGTCCAAAGTGTGCTGCTCTCTGTACCTGAATCTCTCCAGTGTCCTGAGAAAATGATCCTCCCCCAATTTAGTCCACCAACAGATTACCCTGCTTCAAAATCAGTCAGTTTGCATCCTAATCCCTCTCACTCCAGGAAAGGGTTGAAATGTAAAAAAAAAAAACTAAACAAATGTAACCCCCCTGCAAATGGGGGTTCCCAAAAGACTTCCAGGAGCTTGCTTGAATGCTCCAAGCCTGAATGGTGTTTGGCATTTAAGCCATTTATCAGTGAGTGTTTTTAGAGCCTCTGGTACTGTCTCTTTAAGAGCTGTCTGCTTGCAGACATAATTAGTTTGTATGGGGGACTGTGTGCTTCTCTGAGTACCACTTGAGCTGCTGCCAATTCACTTCATTTTGCAGTCACTAGGAGTGCAAAGGAACCTATCTGAAAGATGTAACTGTTTGCCAGAAATTATTTAGAGTAATAATGAAATTACAGTTTGTCTAACCTGCTTTCTTTGCAGTCAGAACTGTGTCTGCTAGTTCCCATTCTAGTTTTGAACTGCTGAACTGGACCAATCAGTGTGGGTAAGCTAGCTCTAAAATGGTGTCTTGGACGAATCAGAACTTGGACTCATAATCTGAGCCAGCCACAAGAGGATTGTATGGGCAGTGACTCTGGGAGATGTAGTTTAGAATTCAGTGCCTTTTTGGACCAACAGCAGCAGTCTATTGTGAGTGACAGCCAATCCAGTCAAGAACTGGGAGGAACTCAAAGGAAGTGCCCGGTTTTGTCGGTTGGAGTTTGAGTTGAGCTTTGGCAGTGAAGAAGGAAGGAGCCCTGTGCTTTTTCAGTGTGCAGTTTTAGTCAAAAACGTGTAAGGCCCAGAGTTCCGGTCTGCAGCTTGTTAGGACTGAATCCGTCCTGTGAAAAGAATCAAAGGATCTCTGAGAGTAGAAACCAGGCTCACCCTGTAGAAGACTGGAGGAATTGCTGAAAATTACACTCGGTCTGTCAGGAACTGAATCTCTTGTGTGTTCTCCCGGTATTGTGCAGTAATTGCGATCGGGATACAGATGCAGCCTGCCTGGTATAGTGCTTTCTTTTATATGGATGTGTGAAGAGGTTTGGCACCTCAAGTGAGCCCTGCTGACATTGAAGGACCCTATCTTTATTTGGAGGTCGTGAGTACTAATTCAGGGTCGCTCTCGTTGAATTGCCACATTAAATCCAAATGGAATTACTGTACTGCTGACTGTTTAATTCTCCTTTCTCTGTGTGAAAGGGCCTCACCAGCTGCCACGGTTTGGACTAGCCACTAGGGCTTAGGTACCCAGGGACAGTAACTGATAGGGATAGGCCTGTGCACAGAGCCATATGTAGATTATTAGAGTGATAAGCTAATTAACCTGATTTCCCCGTCCTTGTTATATTCCCCTAAATAAATCAGAGCTGCTTGTTTCAGCAAAGTTATACTGCCTGAGGTATTTGTCTATGTTAAAAGTACTGTACTGTGATTGTTGCACTGTATCTCATTTCACAGGAGGTCCCAGTGCCGAACCAGACCTGGGGGTAAGTGTATACTGTGAAGGTAATTTGATATATTGTGTGGGCCACTAGTGGGAAGAAAGGGGTTGCAGTGTCCCAGAGGGCTGTGACCAAGTTAGTTTAACTATTGCAAACCCTGACCTCTGGGTGGAGGCACCCTGCCATTGGATCCAGGCCCCTCAACCTGTTAGTGGCAAATCAGGCAGGGTGTAGCCCCTGGATAGCGCCATCTAGGGGTTACATCTTGGAGGCTCACCGCTGGGATTGTGTGTCCTCTAGTGGCCATATTACGAACCACTGTTAAGAAAAAATGGGTACCCGACAGAAGTGGCTGTGCACCGGCTGGTGGAGTGGTGTACTGGGAGGAGATCGACCCCCAAATGCTATGCTTATCCTGGACATCCCCTGGTATCAATACGGACACTGTGCAGGGAGTACTTTCCAAGGTGGAAGGTTTACAAAACCCTGTGGTGGTGGGTCGGCATGCTAATCTGCTCACCCACACTTTCCTGGCCCTAGTAGAGTTTAAGGATCCCATAGATAGCTCCAAAGTGCCACAGACCATTACCCCAGAGGGAGCCCTCACTGCTTGAGAGTGATAACTAAGGACAGTAAAGACCGGGGGAATCAGCCCCACCACTATCTGAAACTTTTGAGGAGAAATTTGCTGAATGGTTGCTGGGAGAGGGAAAACTGTGGAGGACTTGAAGAAACTATTCTTGCCACCTGGGGTGTTCCTCCCCAACACCCTCCTCTGCTCCAGTGCCCGTAATGGTGGCTGAACCAATGCAGACTCTATTTCTGCACCTGCCATTAGTCACGACTCTACCGGAAGGTTGAGGATCTTCTCTGGCACCCTCCCACCCCCAAGGGAGGATGACTGGGAGACCTGGATGAGACTATGTTGCCCCCCAAGTGCTAGAATGGCAATCTGGAAGGCGAAAAGCGAAGAGAGGGTTAGTGAGAGCCTCGAGGTCCTGCCCTGGCTACCATCCGCGGCTAAACGGGCCAGCAACCCTGAAGCGACTGCACAGGCCTATCTTGAGGCCTTGAGAATGTATGGGAGCCCAGATTCTGATGAGGACCTATGGTGGAGAGTAAGAAATGCACAACAGTACCAAGGGAGTTGTTGTCTGTATGTCTCTGCTGGAAAAATTGTTGCAAGAATGCCTCAGAAAGGGTAGTTTGCCAGCGATTGAACTGGACCGAACCAGACTGGACAGAATCCTTAAGTCTGCCCCCTCTCAGAACTGCTGTTGCTTCAGTTACGCCTGGCAAATCGACTGGAATCCCCACCCTCCTATGATGAGTTAATGAGAGAAATTGAGGAGTTGAGAAAAGGCGACCTCGGGAGGTACCTGCACCAACAGCTGTGGCTACGACCCGAAGTGACTGAGGGTGACCCATCAAGTGAAGTTCAGGGCAGAGGTTGACAGTCAATGAGTGCTCTGACAAGGAAAAGATATACCACAATGGGGCGAACTGTTGAGAGAGATCCGGAATTAAAACAGTCCTTTATGAAGGCCACGCTGCAAGTACTGGGCTCTGACCTATATCCGACTGCATCTGCTATGGGGTGGGGTACCCACCCATGTATCTCCTGCTGATAACAGCTCCAAACTCAATTCCTTGACCATGGAAGGAGAAACTGACGAGATGTCTCCAAATGCTTATCACGCCAGACAGAGATGGCACCCAGGTTTCCAGTTAGTAATACCCCGCCCTGGCTCCCAGTGTGTGGCGCCGGCCAGCCAAACTCCAGAAAGTATGTTTTGCTATAATTGTGGGAAAGATGGGCACATGAAAAGGGAATGCCAGTCCCCAAAAGACACTGACAAAGTTGCATATAGGCTGCAAGGAGAGCTTGGAGAACAAATCAGTGGTGGTTAAGAGGTGCGACACATGATCCCAGTGAGGCACCAAAATGCACCACGTCCTTTTGTGGGCAAGGTCAGTTGCCCAGGTCCCCACTACTGCCTCTCCAGACTGGTCCAGAATAGTGGGTCCCTCCATGGAGACCACTGTAAAGGTGAATGGAGTGTCTACAAGAGCT
The DNA here is from genome assembly GCA_016271365.2 of Neoceratodus forsteri. NCBI lineage: Eukaryota > Metazoa > Chordata > Ceratodontiformes > Ceratodontidae > Neoceratodus > Neoceratodus forsteri. The sequence goes on from JADMNL010000026.1 coordinate 50,216,379, forward strand.
GTATTAGACAGTGGCTCCCAAGTGACAATTATGTTCCAGGATTGGTATCAGAAGCATTTGTCAGACATACCCTTACAACCATTAGAAGGACTGCATGTATGGGGGTTAAGGAGAAGGCCTACCCTATTCCGGTATATCCGAATTTGGCTGTCTTCCTCACCTCCGTGGCTGGAGTGGCCGAACAAGTGAGACCCTAGCCTTAGTGTGTCCCCCACTGGACTGTATGATGGTGTCCCTTTGTTGATTGGAACAAATGCTCATATGTTCGGAAGGCTGGCACAGTTGTGTTATGAAAACAGGGTCAAAGACTAGTAGAGCTTTAAGAGTTCCGGGTTTATTAAGAAGGCCTATGAGGCACAGAGAGATGCTGAAAAACAGAACCAGAGGAACCGGTCGGAATTGTATGGAAGAAGGATCCTGAGTCTCTGATCCTGGCACCAAATGCCCAGTGTACCTTACAGGAGAGGTCCGTATCAGAAAGGATGTTAAGAATAAAATATTAATGTTGGATGCACCAGGCATGGAAAATTGCCAGAGGGACTGCTGGTCAAGCCTAGTATTTTGCCCGCTAGAGCCCATGCTTATGCCAGAAGGGTAATGGTCCAAGTTCATAATGTGTCTGAAAGAGACATTCGAGTAAACAGAGGTTGCATCCTGGCTAATGTGCATTGTGCAGACACTGCAGTGCTACCCAGCAGCAAGAGTTCAAGGAAGAATGACAGAGTAACGCCTGACTTGTTTGATTTCGCGACCCGCTGCCAGCTGAATGGAAAGTGAGGATCAGTGAGAAGCTTGCCCAGAGAGACCAGGTGTTTTCTTTAAAGAATGGGATGTAGGATGCGTGCAAGGAGCTGAGCACAATATCCGCCGCATGACGAAAGACCATTTCGTGAGAGGTCTCGGGATGCCTGGCACCTGCTGACATAGATGATGTGAGACGGCATCTGCAAGAGATGTTAGCTGTGTAATACAAGAATCCAGAAGCCCTTATGCTTCCCCCATTGTGGTAGTGAGGAAAAAGAATGGAACAGTAAGGATGTGTGTGGATTATCGCACTCAAACCGCGGACTATCCCTGATCAGTACACAATGCCCTCGCATTCAGGATGCTGGACTGCCTAAACGGGAGCAAGTGGTTCTCTGTGCTGGATCTCCGCAGTGGGTACTACCAGATCCCGGCGGCCCCAGAGGACCGTGAGAAGACGGCCTTTATCTGTCCGCTTTGGCTTCTATGAATTCATGAGGATGCCTCAAGGGATTTCAGTGCCCCAGCCACTTTTCAACGATTGATGGAGCGTGCAGTGGGACATGAACTTACTAGAGTGCCTGGTATACCTAGATGATGTTATTGTGTTTGGCAGCTCACTGGAGGAACATGAGAGCAGATTATTTAAGGTATTGGACCGACTGGAGGACTTTGGCCTTAAACTGTCCATTGATAAGTGTCAATTCTTTCAAACATCAGTAAAGTATGTGGACACATAGTATCCACCGAGGAATAGAGACCGACCAAGTAAAGTTGAGGCCTTGACCACCTGGCCACAGCCCAAAAATCTAAAAGAACTGCAAAGATTCCTGGATTCTGTGGCTATTATCGGCGCTTCATCAAGGACTATTCAAGAGTGATCCGCCTTTACTTAACCTTACTCAAGGGTATCCCTAACCCACAAAAATACTCAAAAGTCAGCGTCCTCAAGACTGAAAGAGTGTATTTCATCCGAGTGAAGTATTTGGAGCCCGCTGGACTCTGATTGTGAGACTGCTTTTCATGAGATCATATATCAACTTACCCATGCTCCAGTGCTGCCTATGCTGATCCAAGAAAACCTTACGTCCCGCACACTGATGCTAGCTTGCAAGGTTGGGGGCTGTGTGTACCCAAGAGCACGAGAATGGCCTGAGACCAGTGGCCTTTGCCAGTAGAAGCCTGACCCCATCCGAAAAGAACTATCCTGTACATAAGTTAGAGTTCTAGCTTTGAAGTGGGCTATTGTTGACCAATTCCATGAGTACTTGTATGGGGCTAAAATACTAGTAAAACTGACAATAATCCTTTGACCTATGTGCAGACCCTCAGCTAAGTTGGATGCCACTGGCCATAGGTGGCTTTCTGCATTATCTACATATGACTATGCTCGAATACCGAGCAGGTCTGAACCACATAGATGCTGATGTTTCTCCCGAGGCCTGTTCCCAGAATGATTGGGTCCGATTGGCAGAACCTGACATCGGCACTGTGCCAGAAGTTTGATAGGAGGAACAATGTCCACGGACGAGTGGACTGCATGGTGGATTGCTTGGGAGCCTCTGAGAATTGCATACCTGCTGCTTATTGCCACTTTTCTAAAATAGACATTGGCACTGCCTCAGCTGGACAATGACAGTATTCGCGGGCTCAACTCCCGCGATCCCATGATCAAAGCAGCTTTAGAAGCCCTCTATGCAGGAAAAGATGTGTCCAAATTACGCCACTGATTTGAGAACTGCACTGTTATACAAAGAAGGTCCTAAGTTGAAACTGATCAATAAACTGTTATACAGAGAAACAGGTAGACAGAGGGGACAAGTAGACAAACAACAACTAGTGCTGCCCACTGCATTGAGACTCAGTACTGAGGTCCTTGCACAACCACATGGGGCACCTTGGTATAGACAGAACACTTGACTTGGTGAGATCCAGATTCTATTGGCCTAAGATGGGGCTGATGTGGAGCAACACATTCGAACTTGTAGTCGCTGTTACAGAGGAAAGCTTTGCCCAGAGGGCTGCCCCTTGTTAACATCACCACCAGTGCACCCATGGAGCTGGTCTGTATTGATTTTCTGAGTTTGAGTCAGATCAAGAAATATCAGTAATGTGCTGGTGGTCACTGACCATTTCACGAGATATGCCCAAGCTTTCCCCACCAAAGACCAGAAAGCATCCACTGTCCAAAGTACTTGTAGAAAACTTTTGTTCACTATGGGCTCCACAAAGAATCCATTCTGATCAAGGAGAGACTTTGAGAGTCGTCTGATCAAAGAGATGCTTTCTCTGTGGGAGTGCGAAAGTCCAGAACCACTCTACCACTACCCAGGGGACCCACAGCCTGAACGTTTCAACCGCACTTTGCTAGATATGCTAGGCACCCTGCACCCAAAGGAGCAATCTAGATGGAGCCAACAAATTAGCACCCTGGTACATGCTTATAACTGCACCAAAAGTGATGCCACTGGATTCTCCCCACCGCCTGATGTTTGGAAGAGAAGCTCGACTACCAGTAGATGTGTGTTTTGGGGTCTCTCCTGATGGGGTTCAAGCTGACAACTATTTACAGTATGTGCAAAGTTAAAGGCCCAGCTAACTCATGCGTACTAACTGGCTTCAAACCATGGCTGCCAAAAGAAATCTGGCCAACAAAGAAAGGTATGATAAAAGGTGAAAGCACAGGAACTCCAGGAGGGAGATCGGTATTGCTAAGAAATCTGGGACTGCATGGCAAGCACAAGATTGCTGACAGATGGCACCATCTCCTCACATTGTAGTGGGCAAACTAGATGATCTGCCATGTACAAAGTAAGGCCTGAGAATAATTCAAAAGATGTAAAAACATTGCATAGAAATCATTTACTGCCCATTGGACAAATCTTAATTGAGTCTGAGCCCCTAGAAGATGCCCCTCTGGACCAGTGACTAGAGCTGCGCTAAGAAAAGATCAAGAAAGTCTGCACCCACAGAAGCAAAGTTAAAGTGTTCCACCCACAAGTCCTAGTTGAGCATGACTGTCAGTCCATATCGGAAGAAAGTGAGAGTGACTTTGAATACTATCCTTCTTACGAACTGAGTCAATTGTTTCGGGGCAATCCCTAGTCAATACTGGAGATGAAGCTGGGCCTTCTGACTGTCTAAGCCCCAGCTTCATCCCTGGAGCCAATGCTCCCAGAAAGTGAAGCAAAGCATCAGATCAGATGAAATGGAATCATTGTCATGGTTGAACTGTTTGAGCTTAGGAGGAAATGATAGATTGGGGCAGACTGGTGATACACCCGAACAAGAAGAGTATTTTGAGGCCCTGACAGTCCACTGCCAGTGTCCGAAAGCTCTCCATGCGAGCCAAATGTTGTGGACTCAGAAACTGTAACTCCTGGAGCTGAAAGTGCCCCAAGTTCTAGCCTCACCCCCATGGAGACTCCTGACAGAGCGAGGACAATGCTGAAAATGAGGCTCAGAGTGCAGAGACTATAACAGTTCCCCAGAAAGACTGGTCGAGCTGTAAAGCCTGTGGTGCACCTCAGTTATGATTCACTTGGGAGGCCTGTGGACTTGCCTCTCAATGTTGTCCATAAAGGAGTGTATGTGTCCCCGAGCTCATTGCCCAAACTGAGCATCAGTGCTAGCTCCAAGTTACTTGTGTTGTCTCTATATGGTGCCCTTGCCCCATCCAGCCCCAAGGTAACTGATAGGGAAGGGCCCCTCTTCAGGTTTCATGTACAAGAGGTAATAACTTGAGTTATGGTACAATGTGTTTGTAATACTGTGTAAGAGTGACGTACTGCAATGTTTCAGAAATGTGTTCTGGTAAAAATGATATATTGACTGATGATTACATTGCGAGCCTAATGCAAATGTATATGGTTGCAGTTAAACTTATAGTACTTGCTTGACGATCGACGCCAAGCTTTCCCAGGCCAGGAAGGGTGTAACCCCGCAAATGGGGGTTCCCAAAAGACTTCCAGGAGCTTGCTTGAATGCTCCAAGCCTGAATGGTGTTTGGCATTTAAGCCATTTATCAGTGAGTGTTTTAGAGCCTCTGGTACTGTCTCTTTAAGAGCTGTCTGTTGCAGACATAATTAGTTTGTATGGGGGACTGTGTGCTTCTCTGAGTACCACTTGAGCTGCTGCCAATTCACTTCATTTTTGCAGTCACTAGAGTGCAAAGGAACCTATCTGAAAGATGTAACTGTTTGCCAGAAATTATTTAGAGTAATAATGAAATTACAGTTTGTCTAACCTGCTTTTGCAGTCAGAACTGTGTCTGCTAGTTCCCCATTCTAGTTTTGAACTGCTGAACTGGACCAATCAGTGTGGGTGTTAGCTCTAAAATGGTGTCTTGGACGAATCAGAACTTGACTCATAATCTGAGCCAGCCACAAGAGGATTGTATGGGCAGTGACTCTGGGAGATGTAGTTTAGACTTAGTGCCTTTTGGACCAACAGCAGCAGTCTATTGTGAGTGACAGCCAATCCAGTCAAGAACTGGGAGGAACTCAAAGGAAGTGCCCGGTTTTGTCGGTTGGAGTTTGAGTTGAGCTTTGGCAGTGAAGAAGGAAGGAGCCCTGTGCTTTTCAGTGTGCAGTTTAGTCAAAACGTGTAAGGCCCAGAGTTCCGGTCTGCAGCTTGTTAGACTGAACTGTCCTGTGAAAGAATCAAAGGATCTCTGAAGAGTAGAAACCAGGCTCACCCTGTAGAAGACTGGAGGAATTGCTGAAAATTACACCTCGGTCTGTCAGGAACTGAATCTGCGTGTGTTCTCCCGGTATTGTGCAGTAATTGCATCGATACAGATGCAGCCTGCCTGGTATAGTGTCTTTTATATGGATGTGTGAAGAGGTTTGTGCACCTCAAGTGAGCCCTGCTGACATTGAAGGACCCTATCTTATTTGGAGGTCGTGAGTACTAATTCAGGGTCGCCCTGTTGAATTGCCACATTAAATCCAAATGGAATTACTGTACTGCTGACTGTTTAATTCTCCTTTTCTCTGTGTGAAAGGGCCCCTACCAGCTGCCACGGTTTGACCAGCCACAGGGGCTTAGGTACCCAGGGACAGTAACTGATAGGGATAGGCCTGTGCACAGAGCCATATGTAGATTATTAGAGTGATAAGCTAATTAACCTGATTTCCCTGTCCTTGTTATATTCCCCAAATAAATCAGAGCTGCTTGTTTCAGCAAGTTATACTGCCTGAGGTATTTGTCTATGTTAAAGTACTGTACTGTGATTGTTGCACTGTATCTCATTTCACAGGAGGTCCCAGTGCCGAACCAGACCTGGGGGTAAGTGTATACTGTGAAGGTAATTTGATATATTGTGTGGGCCACTAGTGGGAAGAAAGGGTTGCAGTGTCCCAGAGGGCTGTGACCAAGTTAGTTTAACTATTGCAAACCCTGACCTCTGGGTGGAGGCACCCGCCATTGGATCCAGGCCCCTCAACCTGTTAGTGGCAAATCAGGCAGGGGTAGTAGCCCCTGGGATAGCGCCATCTAGGGGTTACACAAAAAAATCCATTCTTTATTACTGAGTATATTTGCATGGAAACAGGATCTTTGTGTCACAGACCTAATCTGCTCCTCTTGCTTTTCCCACAGTGAAGTAATACTGCTTAGTTTGTGATGTCCTAGTCTATTGCTGTTTACGATGTCACAGAGGATTATGAATTTATCAACGGGAAAAGCAGGAGGAGCTGATTAAGCTTAAATCACAAAAATATCAGCAGCCCATCGTCAAAGAGGTAGCACTACTGCTCGCGACGCCGGGGACCCAGGTTCGAAAGCAAGCTGCCAAGTGTAGAAGGTGTGAGTGTCTCAGAGGAAGCTCTCCTCCCCTGGTGAGCAGGGTTTACTGCCTCCACAGCAATGCTGCCACCAAGGTGACCATGCAGAGGAGGTAGGCAGGTTAGAGTGGTCGTCCGCTGGCCTTGCATACAGCATACCATTTCCTGTGCACAACTCAAGCCCCATGCAGATGACCAGGACAGACACAAGAAAATGGAATAGACCTGGCTCCAGAGGGGAAGAGATCCAAGCTAAATCCCATGCCCTCCTGTGTCTGTCACACTGCAACATGATGAAATCTGGGGGACAAATTGCAGGTACAACCCCCTTGCCCTGACTGCACCAAGGGGTGGGGGGCAAGCTGTGACACGCGGAGGGGCAGGAGGGCAAAGTAGACATGAGGCAGTGCAGCCTGAGCATTTGGACTCCCTGAGAGTTGTGGGTCTAGAGACCTAAGGGGACATAAACTGTGATTAAAAAATAACTAACTAAATATTATGATTCCATGCAAATAGTTACGAACAATTGAAAATAAAAAGCTAATAAATAATGACATAAAAGTTGAATTGTGTCTAAATATATTTTTAAAACATTTTTCTGGATGCAGGAAGATTGCTTTAAGAACAGCAGTCATACACATTTAGCCCCCACGAAGCTGCTCTTATGTTTATTGCACTTTTGGAAATGGAGCCATTTAGAAATAATAGACCATATTTTGGCTCTGAGAAGCCATCTGTGTGATCCCTTCCAATTCTTGAAGTGAGTGTCTCATCCATGCACTCGAGCACTTTGCGGTGGCGTTTTAAAGGGACACTGCCAACCTCTTTTGCATCTTATTATTTCTAATCGAAAACACAGACCTTGTGACTGCTTACCTCCACTAAAACACACTGACGTTGCTGGTTGTTTGATCTTTCCTTTTTAGTACAACTGAAATGCATGGGAATGGTGCAATTATACTAAACCTTTTTATTGCTTCAAATCCGTGACCTACTCTTATTGCATACATCCTGAATATTAGGACCCCCCCAAGTGCAGCCACTCATGATGCAAGAGTTTCCTCCTATAGCATCACGCGTGGCTAGACTTTGTTAAGAGCATTCCCAAGTCCAGGAAAGATGCAGTGAAAGTTGATCAAAGAATGTAAACAAACATGTTTTTTTGTGTGGTAACTCCAGTACTGTGGGCAATTTATTTTACTTTTAAAACAAATTAATCAGAATCAAACTACCAGCTACATCAGCAATCTCTACAGAATGTGAACAATCATAACATGTTTTTTTTAATCTAGGGACAATTTGTGGTCCAAGGAGGTTGACAGTGTCCCTTTAATTACATTTCTTATATTTTAAACATTAGGGTAAAATCAACTAAACCTCTCAACAAGGAACCAAACAGACCTCTAAAATATAGCAAAAATATAATTAAAAATACACATTTATTGATTTATATGAAGCACACCCTCACACACTCTAAACTAAGGCATCACAAAAATCTGCTCACCCAAGGAAATACAGGAATCAGACAGCAAGCTCCTTGGAGTTCCCCAAATGATTACAACTGAGTAATTACGTCCTATAATGGTAAACCAGCTCCAGGGGGTTTGTTGGGGCGAGGGGGCATCAAAATAGGCACTCTTATACAGGCAATTATAATGAGCAAAAGAGCTGTTACCTGAAGTGCTACTACTATTCTCAGTTGACCTCCCCTACTCCTCCATTTTTTACATGAGTAACTCAAAACTGCCTGGAGTCCTAGATAACTGAACATTCTAAAGTGGGTTATGCTGCTGCGAGAGTTCTAAATGACATCATGGGCTTGAGGCAGTCCAAGCTGTTTCAACTCTGTCAGTTCTCTGTGACAGCTCGAGGGAAACTTGAAAAAAAACATAATTGTGTGTACAGTTTAGCTTATTTGTTTCATATATTTCTGTAGCTGGCTTTGCCATTTTCACAGTCATTATGCACAGGATCACAGTCCATTATACTTTATCTGCTGTGGGTGCTTGTCTTAACCTGACATCAAAATCCTCTGCTTCTGACATCACAGTTTCTACAGAAACAGAATATAATCACAAACAGAAGACTTTTAGCTAGGGAAGCAGCCACAGCAGATACAGTCTAGGGGACTGTGAACCTCTTTCTATGTTTATGTACAGTGAGGTATGGAGAAGCAGGTAATGAAATATGTCAAATATACTAATATTAAGTGAAGTGTACTTATACATTTTAAAAGCTTTCTTTGAGATCTGAGGATATCATTAAAGCAGGAGCTCCAGGGTTCAGTTTTATGTTTCATTTTTTTGCAGTGGTCCATCCATGACAGTAATGCACAAGTTGTACTAGCCCCCACAAGGTTTGCACAGGCACCAAGCTAAAAAGGAGATCACTGGGAAAAAAAAGCACTCCTACTTATTGTTCCTTTTCATCTACTCCTTGGTGTCCAGGTGCACTCTCCCTATCCCCAATAAGTTCTCCTTAGTGGCCAGTGACACCTCCTCTCTTTTACCATCCCCAAAAATTGTTCACGCACTCAGAAATTCTCCTTGGTGTCCAGCAGCAACAGAACTAGAATACTAATCCTAAAATAGCAACGACTCCTTAGCAGGCACGTAAAGCACCACACCATACTGTGGTTGACAAAACTGCACTGCCTCCAGGGGATGTCCACTAGATTGTATTGAGTTTACAAAGGACCGCTCTGACTTCTTGCTCCAAAAATCCTTTACGGCTGGCTGTCTTACTTCTCTCATGACCCCCCCACCCCAAACTGCAGATCAGGGCCAGAGAGCAGTCTGAGCACTGCAGCAGTATTTCTATACTGCTAACATTTGCATGTATATGCCGTTCCCCCAAACTGCACATCAGAGCACAGGGAACACACAGACAGTACATTTTTTGGCTATTTAAAGGGACACTGTCAGCCTGTTTTTCATCATATTATGTAAGCAATAAGACACGACAGGGTGTGTGTTGAACAGATATTACCGCACGCCCAGGGGCATAGTAAGTAAGTAATAAGACACGACAGGGTGTGTGTTGAACAGATATTACCGCACGCCCAGGGCTGTAGTGAGCAATAAGACACGACAGGGTGTGTGTTGAACCGATATTACCGCACGCCCAGGGGCGTAGTGAGGCACGAGGCCACCGGCCGAGTGTCTTCAGCCCCTGGAAGTGCGGTAATATCTGTTCAACACACACCCTGGAGTGTTTTATTGCGCTTATAAAATGTTTTTTTTTTTTATATTTGTCACCTTAAAAAAAAATTATTGAACTGAAAAAACTGAAATCACTGTGTTAATTTGAGATAAAATAGTCCTTCCGCCTACTAGTTGATGACATCATTGTCTTTTGATACATTAACATTTGTACTGTTGTGGCGCCCCCCCCCCCAAGTCCCAATCGAGAGAACAAATGTGGTTAGGAAAGGAAGTAACAGGTTCTTCCTGACAAGTTGCGCCGCTTTCGCAATTAAAAAAAAAAAAAAGAATAAGGGATGCAGATTTGTTTTTTAGTTAAATGTAGTGGGACGGAAGCGCAGTTTGCCATGAGATGCCGTCCCATTCTGGTCTAGTTCCAATTTTGTGCGGCAGCAAGCTTCAGTCTCCCCGAACGAGAAGAATGCTTTATGCACAATAAAACGCTGCTGCTCTCCGATTTTGAGTTCTAGCGGAGATGAGGTTGGGAGCGGGATTGTCATCAAGACATTCACTCCCTCGCTTACCAAGACTAAAAACAATGGCGACTTTTAAAAAATGAATGTTCCACTGAAACATCTTAACATTCCATTTAGGGGCATTGATCTATTGACCTGTACTTTTTTTTCTCTGTGTGTAAAACATATATGACAGTTCGTTTCTAGCCAATTGGAAAGTTTATATTTACAAGCCCATTTTATAAGTAAGTAATAAGACACGACAGGGTGTGTGTTGAACAGATATTACCGCATGCCCAGGGGCGTAGTAAGGCACAAGGCCCTGCCGAGTGCCTTCAGCCCCTGGAAGTGCAGTAATATCTGTTCAACACACACCCTGGAGTGTTTTATTGCGCTTATAAAATGGTAAACTTTTTTTTTTTTATTAATTTTGCCCCCACAAAATAGCACACCTGTAAGCAGCAAAAGGCATTTTTTATCAGAACTTCTGGTAAAATAGTCCTTCCGCCAGCAAGACAATTACATCATGGTTTTGGCAGGCTGTTAGGCTGGAACCCCACGCACCGCCCCCCTCAGCGCGCGTGCGCGTGCACACACACACATACACACTTGCACTCTCCAGTTTCCAAGGACCAACATGACTAAAACGTCCTTTCCTCCGAGAGGGGCTGCGGTTATAGTTCCCTCCAGACACACCTAAGGACCCCACAAGAAGAATACTGCCCTTTTCTTCACTCTTCCGATCCAGTGGCTCGCCGACTTGTAAAACTTTAAACCCGCTACACAGGGTTCGCCTGTTGCGCTGGTCCCGGGTGGTGATGACTGAGGCTGGAGCAAACAATACAACCACCTCCATCCTTCCGTCTCCCCACCGTGCAGCGGCTAGGGACAGCAGCGATTTTGTTCTTCAGAGTTTCGAATGCCCTGCTGCACCCCCACGCCCGCTGCACATGATTAACTATTTGTTTGTATGGCTCTCGCTAAGTGTGAAAACAAGATGGCTAACTTTACATTTATCAACGTTCCATTTTTTTTGTCAACATTCTGTTTGAGGGCATTGATTTGTTTGCCTGTCCTTTTTTTTTCTATGTGTAATACATATATGGCATCGATTTTTCTAGCCAATCAATATTCTTCTTTTGCTATGCCCATTTTATAATTCTAGTTAAAAACCTACATTTTATGATTGCTTATTTTCTCTAAAATTCATCGATGTTGCTGTTTGTTTTGTCTGTCTCCTTGTTTAGTAGAACTGAAATGCATGGTAATGTATATTTCTAAACAACTTTGTTTTGTTTACAATCCTGGATCTGTTCTTTCTGCATGCTTCCTGAGTATTAGAAACACCCTTAAACAGTGCAGTCACTCATGAGACAGTAGCCTCATAAACTCCCACTGCATCAAGGGGGGCTAATCTGTATTGTGGGTGTTCCCAAATCCAGGAAAGATGCAGCTGGAGTTGATCAAGGAATGTAAACAAATCTGTTTTGGTGTGGTAACGCCAGTATGTTGGACAGTCTGTTTTTCACTTTTTAAAGAAAAAAGAATCGGAATCAAACTACAGCTGCAACAGCAATCTTTACAGAATGTTTGCAGTCATAAAAGGTGTTTTTCAAACTAGGGACACTTTGAACCCTAAGGGGGTTGACAGTGTCCCTTTAAGTGGTCTTGTAATGGGTGCAGGAGCTGAGTGAGTTTGAAAATCTGTTCTCCAGGCACTCATGAACACTGTAAATGGACGGGAGACACTGCAGCCAAAGCTGTCAATGGCATATGCAAACACGATGTATTGGGTCCTGAATGGAGGTGCCCGTGCTGGCCAGAGGAAGCCAGCCCAAGAAAGACAGAGCAACAAAAATAAACAAGCAGCGCTAGAGGGGATCACTCAAAGTGAAACAAGCATGCATATACCTATTAATGTGTATTGCAGCAAAGACATAAACCTCTTTCTGTTGCTATAAAAGTTTGAAAGTATATTCATGCTTGTTTCATTTTTGAGCGATTCCTTTGAGTGCTGCCTGTTTTATTTTTTAAAGTTTTCTATGGCATAGTGGCCAAGGCTAGAAAGCCTCATGATTACGCAGTGAAGGGGAGGTCACACCTGGATCTCTTGGTGCACGGTTTCACATTCTCCTCCTTTCCAAAGTGAGTTTCACTTTGCCTATTCTTTTTTTTGTAGTTATTACTTTCTCTCCTCCTACCGCCGGCTTGTATCAGGAGGGTGTCCCCAGCCCCATCCACCAGCGTCCACCAGCCGACGCTGACCTAGCCCCAGGGCTTACCCACCATGGCGGGGTCGGTGGGGGGTCGAACTCCCCCACGAGGACTGTATTAGTGGCCAGCCTGCGATAATGGGGCGGAGCCTAAGAGGCGCTCTGCCATCCTGTACTGGCTGTATCTTTTTCCTCCTGTTCTCCTAGGAGTTGGGACCATGCCATGATGTCAACGGAGGAAACGCACATGCATCTGCACCACTCCTCCAGACGCCTGCTGGGCTCAACTCCTCCCCATTTGTGTTGTGCGGGCGCCATGTCCTAGAGCTCGCCGGGGTAAGCACCAACCACCAAGAACCCCCCTTCCCGGAGAAGAAGAGCAGTCCATTGGACGCTCAATCCTTCTCCTCCCATGCCAACCCCTGAGGGCTCGTGCTCGTTCCCGAACACGGGTCGCCGACGTAGCACGAGGTAAGGCGCCAGTGCCTCAGCCCTCAGCGCCACTGGGCCGGCTCACTTTGCCTATTCTATGCGTCCTTTGTATTGCCTGTCCCTCTATTGTCCACTAACCCTGGACATTCTCTCCCTTTTGAGTCACAGAACCCTCTCCCTCTATGGCCCTCCCACTCTTGAACTCCCAATTCCATGGCCTCCAGCCTCCTTAGCGCCCAACCCTCACCCTGACTAATGTTGCACCCTTTCTCCACAGCCATCTTTACATCCCTCTCATTCAACGAGCCCCTGACACACATCCTCTTTATGGTAATTTGAGACCCAGGGCCTTGACACATACCCTCTCTGCATGGTCCCCCTTAACACCACCACCCAGACCCTGACACACACTCCCTCACCCACCCTCTATGGGTCAGACACTACCCCTCCCTCCACAACCTCAGACACTGCACCCCCATGGCCTCTGACACTAGCTACTAATCCTTTCACAGCTCCAGATACTAGCCCCTCCTCCTTCTACTGCCCCCGACACTGGTCCTGCTCCCTCCATGGCCCTGCAATACTAGTACCACCTCCCTCCACAGCGCTCGACAGCACTCACTCTTCACTCTACAGTCCCCGGAAGGGTTCCATCAAGCCACATCGACAACAAAGTTGTCAACATCCAGTGCACTGAAAGACACAATGCCGACAATCAGCATTGTGCCGTCAGAAAAAAACTGTTTTTCGTGGGGGGCTGTGCACCCCGCACCCACTCTGCCCCCACACCCCCCTTCCCCCACTATTAAAAAAAGCAACTTTGAGTTGGAGTTGCTTCTCGGGAGGGGCAAATGAGGGAGATGCAGTACCAGTGTACAGCAGGACCATTACAGTGACATGCTGCTTTCTTTTTTTCTTTTTTTTTATTTAGTCTTTTTATTTAATTTATAAATACAACAATTGTACAGGCAGCAATACATCACTTATTAATACCAGTTGATAACATCACACTACATTACATGTATACTTGTAGCAGTCATATTAGGGGAAAATAAATTAATGTCTTATTACTTCAGTATCTAGAGAATCATAATTACTCATTTTAAGTTCAGTCTCTGATCCATTCAAATCAGACATAGCACGGGGAGACCTCCCCTTTCCCTCCCAGATTTTATTCCCATTAAAATTCAAGGAACATCACAGATCATATCCCGAGTATCTTTTCAGTGCAAAAGAAGAGCAAAATTATATGTTCACTACATAGCTTAAGGTACAAAATCATCATAATGATTTAGTTGGTAGAGAAACATAGAAGTTGACAGCAGATAAGGACTGCAAGGCCCATCCAGTCTACCCATTTATTTTTCTACCTTATAAATTTGCCATCGGCCTTTGTTCTGTCAATGGCTTATCTATTCATATTCATCTGTATTGCTCCCTCCCTTATGCCTATCCCATGCCTCTTTGAAGCCCTGCACTGTATTCATACCCACCACTTCCTGAGGTAGGCCATTCCATGCATCCACTGCCTTTTCTGTGAAAAAGAACTTCCTCACATTACCCCTTAATTTGCCTCCCTCTAATCTCATGCTGTGTCCTCTTGTTGTCCTATTTTTCTTATATTGAAGCATGTTAGACTCTTTCAACTTGTTAATGCCCCTTAAGGTGTTTGAATGTTTTGATCACATCACCTCTCTCCCTCCTTTGCTCTAGGGTATACATGTTGAGCTCTGTTAATCTGTCCTCATATGTTTTCTGATGCAGTACCTGCGCCATTTTGGTTGCCCTTCTCTGGACTGCCTCAGTTTGGTTAATGTCCTTGTGAAGGTGTGACCTCCAGTACTGCATGCAGGACTCCAGATGGGGCCTAACCAGTGTCTTGTAAAGAGGGATTATTACCTCCTTCCTCCGACTTGTGATGCCCCTACTAATACACCCTAACATTCCCCTAGCCTTACCTACTGCTTTAGTGGTCTGCTTGGATGATTTCAGGTCATCGGTGATGATGATGCCCAAGTCTCTTTCTTCCCTTGTGACTGCCAGTAACTCCCCTCCCAGTCTATAGGTGGCTTCAGGGTTTCTCTTCCCTATGTGCATAATCTTGCACTTTTTTGCATTAAACCCCAGTTGCCACTCTTCTGACCATTTTGCTAGTTTATCCAGATCTCTTCTCATTCTGCCTACCCCATCTGGATCATCTACTCTGTTGCAGATCTTGGGGTCATCTGCAAATGGACAAACCTTACCCTCCAGTCCATCTGCAATGTCACTGATGAAGATATTGAAGAGGACTGGCCCCAGGACTGATCCCTGAGGTACTCCACTTGTGACTTGCATCTCTTCTGACTCTATACCATTTACCACCACTCTCTGTTTTCTGCCCTTCAACCAGTTTGCCACCCAGTTGACCAAATTCTGACCCACCCTGAGCCTACCCCGCTTATTAATCAATCTTCTATGTGGAACAGTATCGAAAGCTTTGCTGAAGTCAAGGTAGGTGACATCAACTGCTCTTTCTTGGCCCACCACTCTGGTTACCCAGTCAAAGAAATCTATGAGATTAGTTTGACAGGACCTTCCTTTTGTAAACCCGTGCTGTCTTGGATCATGCGCTCCTATGGATTCCAGGTGTTGCACTATGCTTTCCTTAAGGAGTGCCTCCATAATCTTGTCCACTACTGAGGTAATACTGACTGGTCTGTAGTTCCCTGCCTCCACCCTGCTACCACTCTTGTGGAGTGGGATCACATGAGCCCTTCCCCAGTCTTCTGGGACCTCTCCTGTGCTCAGAGACTCACTTAACAGTTCTGATAATGGCTCTGCTAGTTCCACCCTTAGCTCCTTTAGTACCCTGGGATGTATGCCATCAGGTCCCATTGCCTTGTCCACCCTGAGCTTATCGAGCTCTTGTAGGACCCTTTCTTTTGTGAAGGCACTAGTGCTTACCTCCCTTCCCCCGTGTCCATGGTACTGAGCTGTGGGCCCTGTCCTACCTTCTCTTTAGTAAATACTGAGCAGAAGTATCAGTTTAGGATAGATGCTTTTACATGGTCCTCCTTCTCACACACACCCTTATCTCCTTCGATCTTTGCAATACCCCCTCTGGACTTTCTTCTTTCACTAATGTATCTATAGAAAGTCTTGTCACCTTCTTTTACTGTCTGTCTATATGATATCCACTTTTGCCATTGCGCATCAAATGTTTGAACTTTGTCCATCATCTTGGCTGAGAGTCGCTCAAGGGCATATATCTCCCTCGACAAAACAATCCAGGCTCTTTTAGTGGGTATTTTATTTGTAAACCACAGTCTAATGATAATTTTGTGGGCAGCTGTTATAAATTTTAAAATTTGTTTCAGCAAGTTTTTGTCAATTTGCAGACCTTTTGGTTTAATAAAAGTCAATATAAATGTGGGAGTGAATAAATCAGTGGTGTCATAAACTGCACTCAGCTCCTCAAGGATCTCCTTCCAAAACTTGGATAGCTTAGGACATGACCAAAAGACATGGTTCTGATTTGCTCTATCATCCCCACATTCTCTCCAACACTGTCCCTCCCCTAATTCTCCCATATTAGCCAGCAAGGCTGGTGTGCAGAAGAAATGAGAATGGAGTTTCCACATGTATTCACGCCAGTATGGTGAGAAAAAGATTTTTATAGTTGGTAAAGCAGAGTCATTCCAGTCCTGCTCACTGATTGATACCTGTAGTTCTTGTTCCCATCTAAACCTGATTGAGTTGGTTGAGTCTCCCTGTCTTTCATTTAAGGCCTTATATATCTTACTAATCAGGTGATCCAAGGTCATTCCTCTGATATGAGCTTGTAACAGTTGTATTATTTGGGTAGGGTTTTCACTTAGGGCCTCAAGTGACTGTTCATATGGCTGAAGGTATGATTTAAGATGTAAATAAATAAAATATTTATGGGGCAAGTGATATTCCTTCCTTTGAGTACTGGAGGAGGGCAAATGTGATTCTACTTCACAAAAGTGGGAGCAGGGCAGAGGCAGGAAACTACAGACCAGTTAGTTTGACTTCAGTGGTAGGGAAAATGATGGCGTCACTTCTGAAGGAAAGAATTGTTGAGTACCTAGAGGCCAGTGGGGCACAGGACCCAAGGCAGCATGGTTTCATAGCAGGAAGGTCACGTCAGATGAACCTATAGATTTCTTGACTGGGTAACCAAGTAGTAGACCAGGGAGGGGCTGTGGATATGGCCTACCTAGATTTTAGCAAGGCATTCGACACAGTCTCACACAAAAGATTAATAGACAAGTTAGCCAGCCTTGGAGTGGGTCCCAAGGTGGTAGCCTGAATAAAAACTGACTGGACAACAGGACACAAAGGTAATAATGTGGAGTCCACAGTGAAGAAAGGAGAGGGGTAACTAACTTGAGGGTACCCTCAGGGTTCGGTACTGGGACCGGTCCCTTTAATATCTTTATAAGTGACATTGGAGAGCACCGGAAGGAAAGGTATGCCTCTTTACAGATGACACAAAGATCTGCAAAAAGGTTGATACACAAGGTGGGGTGGAAAGAATGAAAAGGGACTTGCAAGGTTGGAGGAATGGTCAAATACGTGGCAGCTCAGATTCAATGCAAAGAAGTGCAAGGTAATGCATCTGGGAAACAAAACCCAGGGAAGAGTACACAATGGGGGTGAGTTAATAACAACAACAAAAATCAAAAGAGACCTAGGAGTAATTATATCAGATGACCTAAAGGTGAGCAAGCAATGTGAAGACAGTAAGGAGGGCTGGAGGATACTGGGATGCATAGGAGAGGCATCAACAGTAGAAAACAGGAAGTTGTTATCCCTCTCTACAGACAGTTAGTGAGACCCCATCTGAGTACTGCGTATATTCTGGAGACCCTGTCTCCGCAAAGACATAGACAGAGTGGAGTCTGTTCAGAGGAGGGCAACCAAAATGGTGCAAGGTCTGCACCAGAAGACATACGAGGAGAGACTAAAGCAGCTTAATATGTATACCCTTGAGGAAAGGAGGGAGAGGGGGGACATGATAGAAACTTTCAAATATCTCAAGGGAATTAACAAGGTACAAGAGGGTAGTGTCTTTCATAAGAAGAGATGTGCAAGAACAAGGGGGCACAATTTGAAAATAGAGGAGGACGGCTCAGAGGTAATGTTAGAAAGTATTTTTTCACAGACAGAGTTGTGGATGCATGGAACAGCCTTCCTGAGGAGGTTGTGGAGTCAGGAACAGTGGGAGAATTCAAGAATGCATGGGACAGGCATAAGGCAATTCTAGCAGGGGGCAGGAGGAAGTAAGCTGTTGATTAACTAGAATCTGCAGCTTATCTATCAGGTAAGGAAATGGGCAGACTGGGTGGGCCAAGCGGTCCTTATCTGCCATCAAATTCTATGTTTCTTCTGAAGGGAGACAAAGGGAAGGAGACCTGTTCTGCCCACTAACTGGAAAATGAATAAAATGCCAAATCTCTGCCATTGAACTACATAAGGGCCTGAGGGACCTGCTGTCAAATTTGCATTGTACTTCAGTGTTCCCAAGAACAATTTTTTGGGGAATGTAAAATAATCATTACTGACCTTAAGCCATATTTTTAAGGGTTCCCTGGTGAACTTCGGATAATTCATTATCCCTTGGCATTTGGGGGGCGTCCCAAAAAGGAGCTCCTGAGTGTTGTATAGGTCTCCCCAGGTTACTTCTAATTGTTTCCAGTGTGCATCATACTGTTTAATTAGCCAGTGTATGACTACCCTTAACTGTGCTGCCATTGCATACTTTTTGAGGACGGGGAGGTTAAGGCCACCTCTCTCTCTGGCCAGTTGCAGAACAGAATATATAATTCTGGGATGCTTTCCACTCCAAATAAAGTGGGATATCATTCTGTCCTACACCTGGAAATATGTTTTAGCTGGGGTGAAGGGCAGTGTCTGAAGAAAGAACAATATGCGGGGAAATACATTCTGCTTAATTTTATCTATCCTACTCAAAAAGCTTAGGGGGAGACGTGACCACTGAGATAAATCTTCTGTCAATTTTAGGGTTAAAGGTTCGAGATTTGAGAGCTCTGCATGAATGGGGTTTCTTGTGAGCTTTATTCCCAACTATCTCATCTCTTGTTTGTGTCACTTAAAGGGGAAGTCTTTTTTGAAGTGGGAGGGAGGGAGGTAACTGTACATCAATACCTCGGTTTTTGATTTGTTAATTTTATATCCTGCTAGCTTACCAAATGTTTGTAGTTGTTTCCATACCTCTGGGATGGATTGTTCAGGCTTGGTAACAGCCAGCTGAATATTGTCTGCAAATAGCGATATCTTGTGCGGGCGACCTCCCAATGGAAGGCCCTCTATGTCCTGATAAGATCTGATGGCAATGGCCAGGGGTTCGAGATATAGAGCAAACAACATTGGGGACATTAGGCATCCCTGGAGGGTGCCCCTAGAGAGTTGGAATGTATCTGAAAGTGCCCCATCCACCTTAACATTTGCTTTAGGGGAGGCATAAATATTTTGCAATTGTTTTATAAGTAGTTCCGGGAATCCAAAGTACTCCAGAGTCTGCCATAAAAAAGACCAGCTGACCCGGTTGAATGCCTTTTCAGCATATAACCCCAGCAGCACTAAAGGGATTTGTCTTTCTATAGCATAATCTACTAAGAAATGTGCACGCCTTATGGCATTGTGAGCCTGTCTGCCCTTAATAAAGCCCACTTGATCAGGGTCAATAATAGCTGGTAGTAAATGGTCTATTCTAGAGGCCATGGCTGACATGAACATTTTGTAATCATAATTTAGCATTGAAATGGGGTGAAATGAGGTGGGGTGTTTAACATCTTTATGGGGTTTAAGTATGGCCGATATGGTGGCATATTGCCATGTTGGTGGAGGGGGCCGGGGTTCTCCCTCCTGGACCGCCTGTGAGGCCGGGAATAATATGGGTACTAGCAGCTTTTTGAATTTGTTATAAAATTCAGAGGGATACCCATCTGGACCTGGCACCTTCAGGGTCTGAGCTTTTTTTAGAACTTGGAGTAGTTCTCCCTCTTTGATTGGTGCTAGCAAGGCTTCAGCCTGTGGTGGGCTGATTTGTGGTATTGGTAAACTCTGTAAATATAATTTGATGTTGTCTAGGGGGATCTCCTCTTCTTTAGTGTACAACACATGGTAAAACCGCTGTAGAATAAGTTTAATTTCCTGGGGTCATTTTGCTAATCTCCCTGTTTTAGGATCTTCCATGTTGATTATGTTCAATTCTCTGTTCTCTCAATTTTCTTGCTAAATTTCTGGAGACCTTAGGTCCCCCTCATGATGTCTTACCTTTAGGTAAAATAGTTTTTGTTGTACCGATTGGTTTACTATTTTTTTGCAGCTTTTGTTTTACCATTCTTAATTATTGTCGTATTGTGGGGTCCTTTTGATCTGACCAATGCTGTAAATGTAATAACTCCTCCTGCAGGTTTTTATGTGTTTTTTTCCCCCTGCCGTTTTTTAATGACAGAAAATCACATGATCTCCCCTCTTAATACTACTTTTAAAGTATCCCACAGAATTGTGGGGGCAACTGCATGTTGCGTGTTTTCTTGTTTAATTCTAGGTACAGCCTCCAGGACCAATTAAAGGAACTCTGGGTCCCTAAGATGGGCACGGTTCAGCCGCCAATTGGTTTGCTTATATTGCACCCCTAAGTCCACCCTGAGATATAAGGGAGCATGATCCAATAAGAAGGTGATCCCATGCCATACAGCACAAATGTAGTCTAAATGCTCGACCGTGGTTTTAAAGTAGTCCAGTCGAGC
Source organism: Neoceratodus forsteri (assembly GCA_016271365.2). Taxonomy (NCBI): domain Eukaryota; kingdom Metazoa; phylum Chordata; order Ceratodontiformes; family Ceratodontidae; genus Neoceratodus; species Neoceratodus forsteri. Next base: position 50,236,996 of record JADMNL010000026.1, read on the forward strand.
CCCACTTCCCATGTACAGGGCCCAGTGGGTGTATTCTTTTGTCTTAGGAAAAAAATGTCTCCAGGTGTCCACCAAGCCCAGAGAAGTAATGGTTTGTTTTGTGTATTTTTGGAGAGTATTAGATCTATGGGCCAGAGGGGTATCAGCATCCAAAGAGTGGTTTAAAGTGATATTTAAGTCTCCCCCCAGCAGCAATTGTCCCTCCATGAGGGACATTAAATTCACAAAGAATTTTACTGCTAAGGGCTTCCCTGACCCAGGAGGGAAATAGACAGATGCCAGGGTAACTGGTCTTGAGTACAGCTTGTCCATCACTATGGCTTAGCAGCCCTCTGGGTCACTAATCTCACATTGTTTTTCAAAAGGCACCTCCTGGGAGAGTAGAATCATCACCCCTCTCCTTTTCCCACCCCATAGGATGATTCAGTTATTACAGAATACCCACACCTCTGAAATGTTTTATGTTCATCCAATGACATGTGGGTTTCTGCAGCATAATAAGTCCCAGTCTCTCTTTTCTGAATAATTGAAATAATCGAGAGCGCTTTATCAGATTACCAATCCTATTCGCATTTAAAGATAAAATCAGTCCCGACCATTAGAACCCTTTTGGATAAGGTGGTTCAATTAAGCAGGGGTATACTTATTTTAAGCGTAGATTTCAATATTGCCCCTAGTCCCCATCTCGATACCACCTAAGCTGCCAGATGCAAGCAACCTGCTCCACATAAATTTTTCAAACGCTTTGTACAAGAGGTGGGCTGGCTGGATGTGTGGCGAACCTTCCATCCTAGGGATAGACGATATACTTTTTACTCAGCAGTACATGGTTCTTACTCTAGGATAGATCACTGCTATACACAGAGAAAGAGAGAGCCTGGATTCCTTTAAGGAAGCCACTATTGGGGCTATAGTTCACTCCGACCATGCTGCATTGGTAACTGAATGGGAGATGGGCCTGGAGAGGCGAAATTCCTTTTGGAGATTCAATCCAATCCATCTAAAAATACCCACTTCCGGGAGTTTCTTGATGAAAAACTTCAAAAGATTCAGGAGGATGGGGGGGGCGTGGCTAGCAGCCGACCGGATAAGACGCCTTTCGCATGGCTCCAGACCTACATTACAATAAAAGTTTTAAAACTCTGAATTTACCACTTTGGACTTCGAATTAAACAAACCGTCAGTAAATAGAAGTGCTATAGCTTCTCTTGGGACAAACGTAAGTTGGTTTCGACAATGGGAAGAACCAAAATAAGACCTACAAAGATTCGGGTCGAGGAAAGGCCCTACGCTACCTGCTAGATGGTGTCCTAATGCCATGATTGCCCATCGAGAAGTCCGGGGACTTGAGGTGAAGATAAATGCTATTCTCCAAGCAGTACAGCAATTAGATCAGAAATTGGATTCCTATAGCACCAGACTGACGACTGTAGAAACAAAAGTTGTGGCTCTTGAAAACAATCACTCTGCTCTCAGTTCAACTGTTACAAAAACAACTACGGTGACCGATGGAGTACTGAGGGAAAATAAGCTTCTACGCAACAGGCTAGAATACCTTGAGAACGGAGCTCATTCTTGTAACCTCCGATTTTTGGGCATATCTGAAGGAATCGAGGGAGCTAACTTGGTGAATTGTATGCATCAGTTTCTGCAAGACGTTCTAAAACTGAATATGGAATGTCAGATCATTTGGGCCTACTGAATTACCCCACGGAAGAAGCCTAACAACCCTGAGCTTCCGAGGACTGTTCTGGTGGTCACCACAGGAGTCCTTATGTGGGACATTATTCTGCAAAAAACCAAATCGATAGGGGCTCTTACCCTTTCAGATGGAACAGCAGTGCACTGCTTTCCTGATCTCAGCTATTCAGCTAGAATGAGGCGCCGAGGATTTGACTCAATCCATGCAGGCCTTAGGGAACTCGGGATCAATCACGCATTACAAATGCCAGCGAGGTTGAAAATCGTATACGCTGGAAAGACTTATATATACAACGATCCAGCAGATGCAGCTCGGAGGTTGGAAATGATCCAGGATGATTTCACTAAAACGGGTCATTCAGACCTTGAAGAAGACAATGATGGTCTTTGATAGCCTGGACTTGAACTGGTTGCTTAATATTGAAGTGCCCCTAATAATCATAATATTGGTGACTCTTGATCATAGTGGCGAGGTTTCATGACAGTTTAACAGTAAGAACCTTAGTTATTAAAGTGGTTCAGAGCCACCTGTGGTTATCTTAAGTAAGTTTATTATCACAAACAATATATTAAAGGAATTAATAGATATAGTAGGGGCAGAACCCTTTGGCAGAGCCGGAGAAAGAGTGCTTTTTCCTTTGTTTCTCTTCCTTTTTTCTTAAAAAAAAGAGATTTTTGAAGCTTTTATTGTTATTCACCTAGAAGGTATTTAGTATACTGAACGGGATGTCTGTGTGCATACTAGAAAGGCATCTTTATTAATTGTATCAAAGGGATTTATTCTCAACTTTTGTTATATTTCATGGACTCCTGGGCCAAGTCTGTAGACAAAGGCCTTTCTGAAGGATGGAACTCTCTGGACTTATTTTTTTAAAAGTAATTTTGGAAGGGTAGTCCATGGTCTTGCTGCATAAAGCTAATTTAGGGTAACTTTGCATAGCTTTTTATTTTTAATGGATGTATTATGCTCCTCCTATGCTGCAACTACGAGAGATGGCTTTGTATTACCTAACATAATAATTCCTGTAACCATTTCTATACCTGGAATCAAGGAATATTTTCTTTTGTAAGAATTATTACAAAATGGAAAAAATAAAGTTTAAAAAAAAAAAAGATTCAGGAGGATAACTCGGGCATTGAAGTCTCCTCTGCAATCTGTTGGGACACACTGAAAGCGGTACTACGTGGCCACTCAATACAATACTCCTCAAACCAAGTGAAACAACGTAGGGAGAAACAAGCTCGATTAGAACAGACCCTCACATTTCTTCAGGCAGCACATCAACAGGGTGATGATTCAGTGCTACCCCATATTAAACAGACTAGAATGGAACTAGATACTCTAGCATTGCAGAAAACTGAAATTGCCTTGGCTTTTCTAAGACAGCGATATGGTGAGGTGGGCCCCAGGGCCTCCCCCCTGCTGGCCTTCTGGTTGCGCAAACAAAGTCGCCTTTCAACTATACCCACAGTTCGGGACCCTAAATCGGGTGTCCAGTGTACAAGGGTGAGTGAAATTACCCAGGTATTCAGTGAGTATTATAAAAAACTGTACACCCCAGACCATTCTTCAGAACTTGAGGGCATCAGGGATTTTCTTCATCCTCTGGGCCTTTCCAGGTTAATCAATGATCAGTAGACTCAGCTGGTTTCTCCCATTACACAAATAGAGCTATTGGCTGCCATCTCCCGTGCCAAAACAATGAAAGCCCCTGTCCCAGATGGCCATGGCACCAAACTCTATAAGCACTCAGTGCAGACACTCACTCCAATCCTCCTGCAGGTGTATAATGAGGTACTACAGGGGATAACTAGCCCCCCACCTAGTTGGTCTTATGCGGTGATATCCCTTATCCCCAAACCTGATAAGGATTCGCAACTGTGTACATCATACCACCCAATTTCCATATTAAATGTGTATTATAAGTTCCTCATGTCTATTATGGCCAAACGTTTGGACTCAGTATTGCCTTCCCTTATTAACCTTGACCAGACTGGTTTCGTTAGTGCTAGATCTACCACGGACAATACAAGAAGGGCCCTTCATCTGGTCCAGGAAATGCAATCCCATGGGTCTCCATCTGTCCTTCTCAGCTTAGATGCTGAGAAGGCTTTTGACAGGGTCTCTTGGCCCTTCCTGTTTGTCACTATGTCCGCAATGGGCTTCCCCCCCTTTTGTCTCCATGATTAAGACACTTTATTCCTCACCTAAAGCATGTGTAAAAGTTTCTTGGCATCGTTCCACCTATTTTCCCCTCTTCAGGGGTACCCGACAAGGATGACCTCTGTCCTAGAGTCTGTTTGCCATTTTCATCGAACCTTTGGCACAGGCCATCAGGGAGTCCTGCTCATTAGAAGGCATAGAGGTCGAAGGTACAGAACATCAAATTGCCCTCTATGCAGATAATGTCCTGCTATTCCTCGACAACCCCTCCAGGTCAACCTCAGCGGTATTTAACATAATTGAGCAATTTGGTAGATGCTCAGTGTATAAGCTTAATACCACTAAAACAGAGGCCCTGTCGTTTAATTTCTCCCCCACTCCAGAGTTGGCACAGAAATTTCCCTTCCGTTAGGATCTGGAAAATTGAAATACCTTGGTATCAAGGAGACCAGTCAATTGATCAGATACGGGAAAGCGAGTTTTGCATACTTTGAAGTAAAAATAACTACAAATCATCTTTGCAGTCTTAAATTTATATAAATACTATCAATAATGTATGTGTTAAACTATTGTGAGCTGAACAACACTAAAAACTTGCCAGTATGGGTAGAAATACCCGGGGAAACCAGGAGGGCGCCCGACAGAAAACGCGTCAGACAGCAGCAGAGGTCGAGCTGCCGACTAGTTCCAAAGGAATGGAGACAGACCAGCCATCGAATGCAGCGCTCCTGAGGGCCATCCAGGCCATGAACCACAAACTTGAGTCATTGGTAACGAAGGTAACCCTTCTCGACACTAAAATCTCCACTGTACAAACGGAGGTGACTCAAGCAATGGAGACGGCAACTAAAGCCCTGACTTCAGTCACTGGGGTAATAAAAGAAAACACAATACTATGATACAGGCTTGAACACTTAGAAAATCAAATGAGAGCAGCAAACGTGCGAGTGGTGGGAATGCCAGAAGGGGCAGAGGAGAAAGATGGCCTCAGACAGTTTATTCAACTTTGGCTAGCTGCAGCATTAAATATTTACTCATTTACTTGAAAAAAAGCCTACCGGGTCTACACCTCGATGCTCTATGGGGGATAATCCTCCTGCGCATACTATTATGTTAACGGTCGCAGACTCCAGGGAGAAGGATGAACTTTTTGTGGTAGCACGGAGAGCAGCTAATTTGGAATATCGGGGCCATCAGATACAACTGTTCCCCAACCTAAGTTACTCCACGAGAGCCAGGCGCAAGTCCTTTGATGGAGTGAGGGCTCAACTACGTGCGCTAGGAATTCAGCATGTACTGATGTTACCGACGAGAATTAAAATCACATACGGAGGTAAAGTCCATATGTTTAGTGACCCACAAGCAGCTGGAAAATTTGTGACCAAACTTAAATTGGAATTTGCAGCTTGGCGAGAGATAGCGACTTCTGACTCAGAAGAGGACTAATTAAATGAGGCTGGTAGTCCAGTTCATAACGGCAGGCACATCACTAAAGCCAGGCAGTTGAGAAAGAACTAACTGTTCTCTTTTTTTGGTTTTCACCTCGAGCCTTTACTCCAATTGTATTATCAGTTAGAGGTGCTGAAGGTATAGAATGATGTTATGGCACACGAGTGAGAAAATGAGGGAGGAATTAGACGTTTTCTGATGGTCGAACAGATTCTGTCACTTTCTTTTCTTTTTCCTCAGGTCTGGCATTAACAGACACTCGCATAGAGTAGATGAGATGCAGTTACTCTCCATAAAATTGTTGGAGGGCATGAAAAAAATCTCCCTATGTTTTAAAAAATGTGTTTGTTCAGATAAAGTTCTAATGATTGCTGTTACTTAGGGCATTCAGTGTTTTAGAGGGCCCTACTATGGCTGAAAATACCTAAGGAAAAGTCTATACCACTTCATAGCTATTATGTTGGGGGTTGTGCTGACACATACTAAAATATAAAGTGTTTTAAGGGGTAAAGTCTTTGAAAATAATATATCTGGGGATTTTGACAGCCAAAATGTTTAGCAATCAGTATAGTTTATAATTATGTCTAACACTGGAAAGAAATGCAGTAGTTCTTTTTTCCTGCATGTCCCAAATACTCTGTAGACCCATCTAGATAAAGAGAATATATATATATATATATATATACCCCACCTTAGGTGGGTGAAATGTTTATTTTAATACCGTATCTTAAGGATATCTGTTCTCATTCTTGGCTGTTATTGGTAATTCATAAATTAATCTGTGTAAACAATACATTCAAAAAAGGAACCCCCCCGAGAAATAACAAAATCTGGGATATATGTTATAAAATCCTGTCATAATAGTCTGGTTTAGAGTGGATGTCATCAGAATGGTCATTTTGCCCCGAGCTCTATATTTGTTCCAAAATGTACCCATACATATCCCCACTAAGACATTTTAACTGTGGAACAAATGTATTAGTAGGTTCATATGGGCCAGGCGCCGTCCAAGAATAAAATTCTGTACCCTGACCCTCCCAAGAGCTAAAGGCAGTTTGGCCCTCCCAAACCTTAAACACTACCACTGGGCCTCACATTTCTCATTTATATTACATAGATTGACAAAAGTCAACCCGACCCTCTGGAGAGAAATAGAAGAAGATCTCATGCCATACCAAAGGTGGGTTAGGGTGATGCTACACTGTTCCACCTCCTACCCGCATGATTGGTTTCCCCAGAACCCATGGATCTTGTACCAGCTGAAGGTCTGGGCCGAGATCCGTAAGCAATTATCTCTCACCACATATTTTCCCTTTATTTGCCCAGTGGCCTTCTTGGAGAATTTCCTGACCGCCTCTCTTGACCATGCCTTTGAGTCCTGGGGCCGTTTACAACTCTACTACCTTTCACAGTTCCTACATGGCAAGGATTTTAAGTCCTTCCAGGAGTTGAACCGTATCCATGGACTTCAACACTCTGACTTTTACAGGTATTCACAGCTGAGACATTTTTACTAGTCCCTCCCCCTGGAGCTGGAGCTGCGGGACCTAGGGGCTACTCCGCCCTTGGTGGCATGCCTCCAGCAATGCATTACCTCTGGTAGGGTACCTCATATAATTTCGGTGCTATATAAGGCCATCACAGAAAACCTGGGAACAAATACCGATGAGTACCATGCAAAATGGTGCCTGGAATTAGGGTTTGATGTGCCTCCATTACTGTGGGAAGGGGGCTGTAGATCAATATCTATACTTACCTATTCCCACAGCTGGAGACTGTTCTCCTGGCAGGTAATGCTTAGGTACTTCCGAACCCCAGCGATAACAGCCCATTTCTCAGCGGCTTGCCTTAGGCTCTGCTGGCATCAGTGTGGGGACCCTGCAGCACACCACACACACATATTCTGGCTTTGCCCAAAAATTCATCCTTTCCTGATTTCCTTGACAGCTGAACTAAGTGAACTGATTGGTATTCCACTTACACTCACTGCTGACTTTTTTATCCTGCATATTTTTCCCCCAGACATCAAGGATACCCACGCACACTACTTGATGGGGATTTCCCCTCCTAGCTACAAAAAAGGCCTTGACACAAAACTGGTTCAACATTTTTTTACTTATCAAGTCTAGGATTACAAATACCTGGTTGACTTCAAAGGTTCCTACTGTGCTAGACTGGAGGCAGATAATGACCCATATTTACAGGACCAAAAAGATTTCCTACTCCTTAAATGACTCCTCTGATTATTCACTATGAAATGGGCCAGATGGGTTATGCATATTATGTTAAGAGACACGACCTTCATCCCCTGAATAAACTATACAAGGAATACGGTGACCAACATAAGTCTCCGACTTTGGTCTAGGTACCCAAGCACAAGGGACTCCTGTGAATCCGCAGATTGTGGGGATGTTTTTAGGGCGCTGTTTATCTTAAGTTTTCCTATATATTGGGAGAGAGCTCTGGATCATCAGTAATAGCTATTATTAACTTGTACCTAGGAGTTGATTGTATGGCATAAAGTGTATCCTTAATAGACTACCTAAATGTATGGCTCCACTGTAAATGTTTGTATAATTATGAATTATGACTGTCAACCCCCCTATGTATCCCCAATAAGTGGAAAATTCAATAAAAATATATTTACAAAAAAAAAAAGATGAAATCAAAGTTGACTTAGCTATATCTACTTCTGATCAGTCCTTGTATGCATATTTCCTGCGTGTTAAAAGTACAATATATCTCCTTCCTACCGTACTTATGCCTTTTCTCCCCTATGCTCAATAATATTGTATTATAATTGCTTTACATACTGTCACTGATATAAGCGAATTATAATGTCTGTCTGTTGTTCTATTCAAACACCATAACACTGTTCGAGTGTTTAAAACTACACAAGGATCTAAAAAATTCAGCTCTAGGCCTATAACAACTAAACAAGTGCAGGCCGGTTGCATTTTAACATTATACATGACGCTCAGTACTTTTAGGCCTGCCAAAATAACCAAATGCCAACAGGGCATCAACTTTTTTGTACCAGCAAATTGTACGTGCTGTAACAGGACTCTGTCCTGGCAGAAAAATTAAGCAGCTCCCAAGGTAGAAAGAAGACAGATACCTCTCCTTTGAAGGGGCAGATGTATGCGCCTTGAAGAGGAGTGTCAAGGCAACGCCAAGGGCCCCCAGCATCACTATTTCCCTGGAACCTAGTGGTGCAGCAGGCCACACTGGAAATAAAAATGAGGAACAGAGACCCACAGGAAATGGTCTCTATGTGCCTCATCTCCAGTAAGGCCTTATGGATACGTCAACTGTGTAGGTGTGGATTTCTGACCTTATAATGGTCAGGTGGGCATGTAGCGCTGCAAAAAATGCACTGAGTCATGACGCCTTTCCTGGCTATAGTATAATTAAACAATAACTATGGGAGGACTATCAGCAAGCTTGGGGGGTAATCCAAAGGAAATTCAGAAACATCATTCTGATTCACTAACCTTTTTCCCATCTATTAGCTTGAGAATATAAGCAGGATTTCCATTTTGCAATGTCCCCACCCCAAACAGTCTTCCCCGAGTTGCATTGTGCAGTCCCTGTATGCAGAGTCACCTCCGCATCAGGTTACCAGTTTTTAAGTCTCTGCAGAACCTCTCTCACCACTCACTCCGGTGCAGGTCGCTTAAATCTTTGTAAAAGTTTTTTCACATCCTCTAGGATTGCTTGACTCTGTCTCTTTTTGGAACCTGGATCCCTAGCAGTGTCCCAAACAGCATCATGAAGGCCTTGTTGAGTTTTCCTGAGTGAGGAGTCTTCCTGGGTGGATTGAACCAGGCCCCTGAGTTGAAGAGCTTTCGTTGCTTCATCTGGTGTCTCAAAGGTTTAGGAGCCATCTGGAAACATGACGACTAGTCGAGCAGGGTATGGAGTAGCAAATTTTAGTTGTTGTTGTTTTAAAAGACAAAGTATTGGAGCGTAGGCCCTGCGCTTGGCTGAAATAGATGCGGAATAATCGTTGTCAAAGTAAATGCACTTTCCTTTATACTTAGTATCCCTTATTCTCTAGGCTCTGGTAGGGATAGTTTGATTAGTAGTATAGTTTAAAAACTTCATTATGATGGAGCGAGGTTGTCTGTCTGTCTGAGTTGGTTTCAGCGATAGAGCCCGATGGACTCACTCTATGTCGAATTTAAAAGCTGGGTCTAATTGCAGAGAGTTGCGGAGGACCTCCTCCACAAATTTAAAAATATCTCTCCCTTCTTCATTCTCCGGAATCCCATGAATTCTCAAATTATTCCTGGGCGATCTGTTTTCCAAATCCTCACATTTCTCTTTTAAAGCATGCTGTTCTTCTAGCAAGTGTACTACCATGTGTTCCAGCCTGTCAGTCCGATCATCTAATTCAGTATGTTGTGCTTCAACCTCAGTAACACGAGATGAAAGTTCACTGATTTCTGTAGTTAATTCTGACCGGAAAGTACTAACCTCAGTCCTGAATTCCTGCAACTCTGCTAGAATGGTAGTATTGCTGGGTTGTTGAGAGGAGGCCCCATGTGGAGCAGCCATGTCTGGTTGAATCTCTGCAGAGCTTAATGAAGGGTGAGAGAATCCTGCCGAATCCTTGCTTCTGTGGGTGTGTACGGTCCTTTTCTTGCCTCCCATTCAATGCTGTGGCTCTCCCTGATATTCTTTTTTGATTATTTTTGTGTTTTATTTGTGAGAGAGTCTGTTTTTAGCCCAGGATCAGCAGAGTTAGATTTTACGCTTGCATCCTGGTCGGTGATGTCACCGGAAGTCCCCCGATATGCTGCTTTCTGTTGCTGTAATGGTCTTTGCTGTATAGGTTTCAGTGTTTTGACAGTATACCCCCTGACAGTATCCACGTCCCTGACAGTACCCACTCCTCCCTCCCTCCACAACTCCCCGACACTAACCACCCCCTTCCTCCATACCCTACTCCCATCCTTCAGTCCCCCCAACACCTTTGCTTTCCCCAAAGTCCTACCTCCCTCAACACCCTTGCTCCCTCCACAGTCCCTCCTAACACCCTCATGCCCTTCACGACCCCCAGACACCACCATTCTTGGCCCACAGGACACCTTCCTTCCCATACCACTGGACAACTTTCTCCACAGCCAAAATGAACTCCTCCATCCCGTCCCAGCCCTCACCCCCTGACATAACCCTTCCTCATGAGTTTCCCAGAAATCCCGCTCCCTCCTGGGCCTGGGGAATGTGGTTAGATGTGGAGGGATGGTGTACTGGGGTGATGGTCCAGCTGTTGAAATGGTTTCCAATGGGGGTACAACATAATTAAAGGTGTGAGAGATGTGAGAGAAGGCACCCCCACCTAGGTTTGCTTCTAGGTGCAACCCAGGGATGGGTACATGGGGAAAAATCAGAATAGGTAAATTACAAAAAGCATTTTCTCAGTACAACAAAGAAAAAAAACGAGTAATGCAAAAAACTACACAGAAACAATAATTAAAAATTTCAAAGCAAAAATATTTTGAACTTTGTGAAAAATTTAAAGAATTTCAAAAGTCTGAGGTTTCAACAATAGCTAGAGATGGTTTGCACTACACAATAAAACATTTCATGAGTGCTGAGCTCAAAACTCCACAATCCATAGAAATGATGTCCCTGTGATGAACACAAAGAAAAAAAATCACTCTTGCCAGAGCACCAGAAAAATCAATGGAAAAAAAAATCAGTACAGTATTTGCCTCATTTCTGGTCCTTACGAAAATTTGCAGCACACACGTGTAGTACATTGAGCGTGGCACTTATGGCACTGCACTTAACATACCTGTGGCAGGCAACACTTAGGGGCATTGCCATTCTAGTCCCTCTTCTATTTCTGTGGACTAGAATGTAAATGTCCCCATATGAGGTAAGTGAAGCAGGATGCGATACTGTGGTTGTCAAAATCCCCTGCCTCAAGGGGGGCTTGCCGACAGTCCACATAGGGTTATTGACAGCTTTGGTTGTCACGCTGTTATGCCACAGAAAAATATACCACCTATATTCCTACTCTCCTGACCCCCTTGAACTGCAGATGGGGGCCAGGGTGTGCTCAAAGCACCACAGCAGTTCTCAACAGCTTAAAACTGCATGAATATTCTGCTCCCTTGGCACTCCCTTGAAGTGCAGATTTGGCAGGATAATGAACACGCAATTTATTGCTCAGTTGAGGAGTGATCCCTTTCGATTACAAACACATTCGTATAACACCATGTCAGGCCCAGCCTCCCTGGTATCAACGCTGCATGTCAACACATCTCTAGCATTCACCTCATACTGCTGCAGTTAATGAGATACTTACTCCCTTGAAAGAAACAGACTGCATAAAAAGCAGTGCATGTTGTGTAAGATTTGAGATGCCATAGGACCTGCATCTCCAAAACAGGATTTTTCAGTCCCAGTGTCCAACAGATGCATGATACTCTAGATTTAAGGGAGACAGTGTTTGCAAACCTTTTCTTCGGTGTGTAAACCAGTGACAACATTCACAGTGTCACAAGCGCAGTCTTCAGCTCTTTTTTTGGCTTTAAGGACAACTAGACCCCCTTGGGTCGATTCTAGAAACGTCACACATGGTGCAAAGTGACTTGCACCAGCAAGAATGGTGCAAGTAGCACTTTGGTCCATGAGCTGTGACATTTGGGGTACCAAACTGGAGTTATGCCACCAGTTGCGCCATAACCCCCCCCTGCAACATTGCACAAGGGGGTTTACAGCAGCAGCTGCACCCTATTCTGTAAGGGCAGCTGCAAGCTCCCCGATTTTGGTATTTTACAACAACCCCCGGAGGACATCTGAGAAACTATATTTACACCAGATATTAGCTGGTGTAAATGTACTGTGCATCCACTGGGGTTTGCGCCAATGTGCCGCCAGCCAATCCCTCAGTACATGTAGCCCTTCCTCAGGCCCGAACTCCCAAGATAGTTAGAAACAGCACCCCCCAGCACCGATCCCCTGTAATATTTATAAAATCCCTCATCTCAGCCTGATCCCTGTAATATTTATAAAATACCCCCTCTCAGCCCCGATCCCCCATAATATTTATAATATCCCCATCTCAGCCCCAAGCCCCATAATATTACTACAATCCCCCCTCGCAGCCCCGAGCCCCAATCTGGATCCCTGCACCCTGCAGGAGTAGTATGGCAGCTGTACAAGTAGAAATAAATAAACATATCCCATAGTTCCTGTTATCCCTAGTAGTCTAGTGGCCCCCACCCACACCCCCGCTCCCCCGACCTGTATACATGGCCATAATTGAGCTCTGCTATAAACGTGTACTATAAATAGTATCGCTCAAGTGAATGACAGTAGCTGTCATTCACTGGGCTTATACTACTTACAGTAGTATGTACTCACACAGAGCTCAGTCGGCAGCTAGCGAGTGGTGAGAGGTGGGCTATGCCAGTCACCGCTGGGCATGGGTGGGGAGGAGGAGCGGGGTGGGCTGGCACCTGTGGGGGGGGAGTGAGGGTCCATTAGACTACCAGGGCTAACGGGAAATGTGGGAATGTTATTTAGCAGTGTCACGGTCAGAGGAGACATTGGGGTTTGGGATGGGGCAAGGGGGGGGCCGGTTCAGGTAGCTCTGCAGGGCTTTCATACATATTACATGGGGATCGGGGCTTGGGAGGATCCAAGAGCCCTGCAGGGCTTTTATATATAACTTGGGGACTGGGGCTCGTGGGGGGTGTCCAATAGCTCACCAGGCTTTTATACATATGACTTGGGGATTGGGGCTTGGGGAGGAGAGCGCTTGTGCTGACATTGCTGCAGGCTTGCGGCAACCTGTACAGATACGCCATCTGTTTGGCGCACCGTTCAGGTTGGCGCAAGTTGCGGGACTTAGCTGCGGGACCCTCCTCGATAGAGAATCAGGCGCAGGGTCCTTGGCACAATGGTGTTTGGCGCAAGTCACCCTTGGCGTGACGTCCACCACATATTTTTACAGTTAAGCTATTTAAAAATCTGGCTTCATAGAAAGGTAAAGGAAAGGCTGCTGTTTACATTGATGCTAAAACTGCACTTATTTATTTATTGAAATGTTTCACCAGGAGGGCACACTGAACAACAAGTTGCTCGTCTCGCGGTGCAACCTGGGGGTGAGGTTACATACGGTTGTGAAGGATGATCAGTTACAATAGTATGTGGGTAGTACAAACAGTACAACATTTATGTAACTAACGCAAATGCAGTTTCGTAGCATTTGAAAAATGTAAACATCAGCCTTCCCATTTCAAGAATCCCACTCTGTCTGCTCCCTAAAATGGCAGCCAAAGATGCTGTGTGATGTCATAGGAGCCCAAGGTATACAACTACATTGCTCTCTGCGGTGCCAAGTAGCTCATTTTATTTTCCTGGTTTTAGTGTTGTCTCTCAAAAATGACCAAAACCATGACATACAGATTTAATCTTTGCCGTACTGGTCTTTGTAAGAACAGATTCAGAAGCAAATGATTGTATACCTTTTATTGGACCAGACCAACATAGATGTAACAAAAAGAACAAAGTGCTTTAGCTTTCAGACCAACCCAGTCCTTCCTTGGAAGCTATAAATAAATAAAAGGTATCAAATCATTTGCTTCTGGTTCTGTTCAAAACCATGACTTAACATTTGTATTATTTTTATTTTGATCAACACACATGTAATCGGCCCGCCAGCACAGCGGTAGGGTTACCGCTTGCAGCGCCAGCAACCCGGGTTCGGGAATGGACTCAGGTGACTGGAGGGTCGGCCGGGGGGAGGAGGATTGAGCGCCCAGCGGCCGCTCTCCTCCTCCGGGGAGGGGGGGGATGCATGTCCCACAGCTCTACTGCCACCTGGGTGACCACGGGTGGAGGTGCAGCAGGACTGCATACAGAAGGGAGGGAGGACGTGGGCTGGAGACTGGAGAGCTCGCACGTCTCGATGTGCGCCGCCCCTAGGTTTCCCTAGCATGCTCACGTCCTGTGGGAGGGGACAGAAAAATGGAAAAAGGAACCTGTCGTGGAGGACGGAGACGGGACCCGACTGCCCCAGATAACCCATAACTGGGCTACCGTTGGATGCCGCAGAGGGACCTACTGATGGACTGGAGGGGGCAATGGGTCTCCCCCCTCCTCCCTGCCCAGGGGAGGTAGGCCGAGGCAGCATGGAGGTAGGTCCGAGTGACACCACGGTAGGTACCCGGGGAGGGATTAGGGGAGCACAGTCTAGGGACTCCCTGAAGAACTTCCACCACGGCAGAGAGCAGGGGATGATAAAAAAAAAAAAAATACACATGTTAGGCTATGATGTTGTTGATTTTGTGTGTTTAAACGGGCCGAAATTGAGTTTTATTCAGAGGGCTTTTCTATGCAAACAGCAGTACAGTAAAACCCCAGAGTAAAACATTTCAGATACCTAGTGGTCTAGTGGTTATGTTGAAGTGCCGGCCCGATCCACTGCCAAAGTTGTTGCTGTCTTAGATTTTAAGTACGTCTTATCCACTGTTATGTTGGCAAATAAAGTTTTCCTGATTTGAAACCCCCCAGCAATCAGCCTGCTCACCCGCCCATTGTCACACACTCCACCGGCAGCTCGACACTCGGTTAGTGCTATGCTAGAAGACCCGGTGCCACATACCTCATCAGTTCCATGACATTGAGAAGTGGCACAGGTTTTAATCTTGCACCTGATCCTGTCTCTAACAGAATGCACACTGTTACTGATACACTCCATCCTTTTCGGCTTGCACCACAGTAAGTTTCATTCAACAGTACTCGACACCCGGGTTACTGGGTTACATGAAAATGGTTTGTAGTGTAGCACTGTTCAGTTTTCTGTATGAACAGGAGTTCACATCATGCTCCATCTTGTTCATTCTCCAGTGGTCCAGAATGCAGTGTGCATTTAGTATAATGGAAGACTGCTTTAGGATAAAGAAAGAGCTAACTTCATAGGTGTAAGCAGTTTGACACATGCAGTTCCGTAACAATCTAATCATTTTTTTTTCCATATAGCTTTTTTCCCAGCGGGTTGACACAAGTGAGGCTCTCAGCCCTGTCCCCGTCCCCTTTTGCCTGGCATCCACCACCCCATCCACTGAGCTCTGTATCCTCCATGAATTCTCCCTCTGGCAGGGACAGGAAGGGGATGGCTATCTCCCCCAACTCCCGGAGACACAATCCAGATTTGTGGGCCAGGCGGATCAGTAGCGGCATGGTGCAGAGGCAGGAAGAGCTTCACACAGCCAATGTCAGCCCATTTTCTGCTTTCTCCCTTCAGCCCTCCCTCACCAAAGCAGCATGTAAGCATGCCCACATGGAGGTGTACGCATGCTATGGAACCGTGGCCCCTCCCTTAGTGTCCCTCAGGCTGCTGGCATTACCCCCAGGCCTCCACCCAGGGGCAGCCAAGGGCCGAGGCTGCAAACCTCTCACCCTGGGAGAGGAGCGCTGTCTGTTGGTTGCTCAGTACTCTTCTTCTCCTGCCGATCCCCAGTGATCCTAGCTTGTTCCCGAACCTAGGTCGCCGGTAGGGTGAGAGGTAAGGTACAGAACACCTTAGCTCTCTACACCACTGGGCTGGCACTGTACCAGTCTAATCGAAAGTAAATTACTTTTAATCATACAGGCACTTGATATAAACCACTACCCTAAAAAAATGTTATGGATATAGATCAGCTGTTTGAGTGATGCCACTGTTTGAGATAACTAATACCTAAGCCAGCTAGTACATGAACAAATGCTAAATAAAAAGGAAAAAATGATGCAGTCTTACTCTTGAAAACTGTTAGCAGCAACTAAATTAATTGTGAAACCTGCTTAGTCAAAAACATTACTTAAACAGTATTATAGAGCACGGGAGTGTCTCCGACCAATCCCAGCGCTTCCTTCAGTTGCATGCAAGGTACTCTTATTGCTGTAAGAGTATCTCAAGCACTGAGCCATTGCAATGGGCTTCTCACTGACCCCTTGCATCACCAGCATTTTAAATGGAAAAAGAGTTTTTTTTTTATTTAAAAAAAAGTTAGCAATCTATAATTAGCAGTCTATAATTAGTGCATGGGTCTAGTTGGAGGGCCTCTTGTGGATCTAAGAGTGTTGCCGTTTGTGTCCTTAGGACCACAGAACTGCTCATCTTCAGGTCACAGTCCTCTGGTTCTAAGAACACCAAAGCAACACTCTTAGATCCATAAGAGACCCTCCAACCGGATCCCTAAACTTATACAGCAGGGTTGTGAAAAGAAATGACAGCCGAAGGTCTCTGACACACTTGCTAATATACTACGATCTCAGACAGTCGCAACAAATGAAAAGCACAACGATTTAGAAATGAACTATGTTAACATTAAATAGCAAGCCAGTAATTAATGCTAACAACTTTGGGGATCAACAGACCAATACCTAGTGATTTAGGTTATAATATTGAGCAGATACATAACAGAGTTGCTAGGTAAGGTTACAGAGTTATCTAAGAAAACTGTCAAATGCAGTTCACTCTCTCAGAAAAGACTATGTTCAGACCACATCTACAAAGAGGGAAAACACATGAAAATGACTTAAAGACTTGAATTAGAAAGAAAGGAAAACACACACCTTAATGTAATTTTTACAATACATTACTAATTAGTTGTTAATCAAAAAAATTGAGCAAATAACCAAAACAAGTGAATGACAGACCATGAGACTGCATTGTAGAAAAGGGGAAGAGAGCTGGCCCATCGGCACAGCGGTTGGATTTCCGCTTACGAAGCCGGCAACCTGGGTTCAGGAACGGACCCTGGTTGCTGGAGGGCTGGCCGGGGGGAGAGGGATAGAGCGTACAATGGACAGCTCGCCTTCTCCAGAGGGATGGTGGGGATCCCATCCAGCACTTGATGGACCCCTGGTGGAAGCCGGGGGCACCGCAGCTACCAGTACACAATAGCATTAAGGGGGTGGGGTGGACGCAGGATGTCAGTGCACGTCCCCGCCCCCAGTAAAAATAGGGAAAAATAACTCCCATAATCTGCCGCCTCCGTGAAGCCTGCCTCAGCTTAAATTAGCCTTCTGACTGGCTTCCCCCAGATAGTCCCATTGATCGCGGCACCTGGCCGGTGCTGCGACCCCACCTTCAGAGGGGTAAGTTGGGGGTTTCAGGGGAGGAGCATGGTGGTAGGTGGAAGTTGGAGGCACTGTGACCAGGCAGATAATTGACAGTGGGGCACAAAAAGATAAAATAGAAAAAAAAAGAAAAGGGGAAGAGAATGAACGCCAGCACAGTTCTACTGCAGTGTGTGAGCATGTTTCCAGCACTTCGAGTGTGAACAGGCAGCAACCGTGTTTAAACATGAATCAAACAAATGTGAAGATGGTAGCACGGAAAGTGCAGTAATGGTTTTAAAAACATTTTAAATATGTTTTTCAAACCTGGCCACCATTGTGGGCAGGGCCTTGGTGAGTGACTAAAATCAGTCTGCAGATTTTTCAAACTGAACATTTGTGTGACTCATGCTGTTGTAACCCAGTAAGAGTTCCGAATGTCAGAATGAATTTGTTGCTGCACACACTGCTCCCACTTTGTCAGTTCTGTAAAGTCTGGCCCCTGACAGTTCAAGGAAAACTTAGGAAAACTGAAATTGTTTACATCATTCAGCCTGGTTCATGTATTTTCTATAGCCGGATTTCCCATTCCATGTTAATAATGCTCAGGAAGATTGTCGTCCATTGGACTTTATCTGCTGTGGGTGCGTGTCCAG
The DNA here is from genome assembly GCA_016271365.2 of Neoceratodus forsteri. NCBI lineage: Eukaryota > Metazoa > Chordata > Ceratodontiformes > Ceratodontidae > Neoceratodus > Neoceratodus forsteri. Next base: position 50,255,032 of record JADMNL010000026.1, read on the forward strand.
ATCTGACATTAAAATCCTCTGCTTCTGGAATCATAATTACAATATTTAGACAGAGACAGATTATAGGCACAAGCAGAAGACTAATGTAAGGAAGAGAATCGTTAGAGAAAATCTAGGGAACAGTGACACTGTTTCCATGCCTGTGTAAGTTACAAAGAAAAAGAGTAAACCAAATACGGCAAATGTACTAAATATTAGTTGAAATGTATCCACTACACGTGCTTTCCAAAGCATTCCCTGGATTGTCAGTTCTAGTTGGGTCCAGTAGCTGTCATATAGCGTCGGAACCATCCATTGCTGAGCCTGACCCAAAATGGCCATACGGACTCAATGAGTTAACTAGAACTGACAACCCAGGGAATGCTTTGGAAAGCACGTGTAGTGGATACATTTCAAGTAATATTTAGTACATTTGCCGTATTTGGTTTTCTCTTTTTCTTTGTAACTTACACAGGCATGGAAACAGTGTCACTGTTCCCTAGATTTTCTCTAGCGATTCCCTTCCTTACATTAGTCTTCTGCTTGTGCCTATAATCTGTCTCTATGTAAAATACTGTAATTATGATGCCAGAAGCAGAGGATTTTAATATTAGATCTGGACAAGTACCCACAGCAGATAAAGTTCAATGGACAGCAATCTGAAGCATTATTAACATGGAAATAGGAAATCCGCAGATATACTTCGTTTTCTCACCTGATAGTGCTGAGTTTTGGATTGCAGGATCATCATATGTAGCGCAAACTACACAGTCAGTAAACTGTTTTGTTCTTAGTGAATTACAGCGGTGCTGTGGACCAACACAGAATATGGCAGTGCCTATATTTACATTTCCACTCAATGTACATTCATACGTTTACCTCATTTCCATTTTTGGACTTGCGGCACACTTCTAACTTTGTGCTGGTGGGGTGGGTAAAGCTGTGCTGCATGTGCTATAGCTGTCTTGTTCCAGTCATACCTCTTCTTTAGCTAGGTTTTTCGCCCTCCACAAGTTTAGCTTCATCCCCATCTCATTTAATCAGGTTGAGGTCCTTTTAATTTCTTTGGACACCAAAAAAAGTGCCAGAGCTGACCAGCCTGAACCCCTATTTCTTAATCTGGGCATCACTTCCTGACAGCACCTTTCACTCACCTGTTCAACCTGTCTCTCACACAAGGCGCTCTTCCCTCTTCTTGGAAAATAGCACACATGATCCCTCTCTTTAAGTCTGGTGATCCATGCGACCTTCATAATTATCTGCCCATATCAGTGCTACCCACTCAATCTAAATTACATGAAAAGCTAGTTAACACACAGCTAAGAGAGCATTTGGAAAGCTTCAACATCCCCAATCCCTTACAATCCGGATATAGATCAAAACATGGCTAAGGTGACCAGTGACTGGCAAACTGCACTCAACACTAAAAATCATGTCAGCGCAGTCTTATTGGACCTCAGCAAGGCGTTCAACACTGTGGATCACAAAATACTACTACATGAATTAAATGACATCAGTCTCGACACCACCGCCATGCAATAGTTTTCATGCTACCTTACAGGTAGACAGCAACAAGTTAAAGCTCTATGCTACAGTACCTCTCCCCCCCCCTAAAACCTTGCTGAGAGGAGTACCTCGACAATCTATATTGGGGCCCCTATTATTTGTGAAACCCTTAGGTGGCGCTATCTCTAAGGTTACAACCTCTGCCTGTACTTCTAACCACAGGTTAAGGGGCCTGGACTCGATATTATGGCGCCTCCACCCAGAGTAACAACAGTGGGGGTATCTACCTAATCGGGTATAGCCCTCTGGGAAGCTATAACCACCAGCAAACCCACCTAGTGACCAAATACCTTGTAACACGAGATAACCCTTTGCAGTAGTTGACAAACAGTTAGCAATGAGCATTAATAATATGCACACACACCCCTTGCACTAACCACCAGGGACTAGTCTTCTGCAACTCCCCTGGAACCCCCTGTAAAGACAGCGTTAGCAAGGCATGCATGCACTTTCAATACTGTACACCAGCTAAGAATAGGCTAATAAGCCAGTTTAAACTTGAAACAGCAAATCAGGTTTATTAAGGGGATGTGAACAAGGATGGAGGTATGAATCTAGAAACATGATTACGTTATTGATTTGAGTCATGTTACTCTGCATGCATGCACTTTATAGTCCCACAGCAAAACAGCTTAACAACACTGGGTACCCAGAATGTAATGCTGGCTAGCCCGAATGAGTACCCAGGGTTTCCTGACATTGCAGCTGTTGGAGGGGCCTTTGGTGGAAAGAGAAGGCAATTGAACATGCATAAACAAGACTTTAGTTATTTGTATCCAGGGCCGGTTGGCCCAGTTCTTTGTAACCCTGAAACACGCTGGAGCAATAAGATGATACCACAAAATGATTTAAAGAAAAGTTGCAGGAGCTACAATGAATTTACTCACATCACTAGCTGGTTGAAGAAGGTCTAGTGATTTGAAGACCTGCTGCAGAACATTGAAGAGCATGAGGAAGCTGGGCCTACATGACTCACCTCCACTTCACGGCCTTCCCTCCAGGTGGCTGCAATCTGCGATTTCTTGCTGCGCAGGGGCTGGATCCACAAACTGTTTTTTCACTGAGAAAACAGTCACTGGTGTAGAAGTGGATGGCTTGGGGCAAGTTTGGCATAGATCAAAGGCTGGATAAACACTTCTGGCAAAGTTCAGGATTTTTTTTGATGTATTATTACTTCCTGAGCTCCCAGTTTGCAAGCCTGCCTTCAGTTGTCCCCCCGCACAGCCCCGAGGGTTAGACCCCCTCCCTTGTGCACCCCACGATTTACCCTTTGTGGCAGGGTGGTGGGGAGCGACTCAACCCACCCCAAACGGATCCATGCCAGGGAGGTGCCTTTCGGAGCTGGTGCCGTGGGGAACAATTCATTCTGCTGGAGCTATTTTCCACTTTTCTCCCCTTGTGTGGCGGCACGAGCGTGCAATAGCCGCCTGCGTTGAGAGCTTTGTGCTTCGCTTGCGCTCTCACCAAGCGTCTGCCCCATCTCCTCCCCTTCTGCTGCGCGCATCAGCATGCTGCCCCAGCAGCACTGGAGCCAGTGAAGCACCAACGGCCAATGTCCCACCACCCGGAGAAGGAAGCAGTCCAATGGGCGCTCGATCCTTCTCCTCCCGCTCATCCCGATGACCCGTGCTCGCTCTCACGACCACCGGGCCGCATGGCTTGAGATAAGGCATCCAGCACCTCAGCCCTCAATGCCACCGGGCCGGTCAAAGTTCAGTTTGTTGGTGAAAACCTCCAACTGGCAGACAGTTCAGTCACTGGCAAAAATGGTCTCCTTTCTGGCAAGCAGGAGTCCCTGAACAGTAAGCCATAACCCACGATAAACATTCAGCACATTTAATGAAAACAGCATTCACTTCTCTACCTCTCAGATTGGTTTCAGGCCGGTTCACTATTTCAGTAGACTCACTGAGCAAACCTCTCAATTCGCAAAAGCAGTCTCTCACACAACTCTTGAGCCGAACGCTTCATAGGAGCTCCTCTCAGTCCAATATCTCAAGCTACGTTTCTTAAAATCTTGGGCTAAAGAGGCACAGTTCAAAGATCAACTTCGGCTTAGTCCAATTACTGCTATCAAGCAATCCAATACTGGAAAACAAGGGCAGGAGGGCAAGTCAGGCTTTTCCCTGCCAATTCTTCTCAACTCCTTTCTTGGAGCTGCCTCTCGATGGCTTGAGCTGCTCACTCTCTCTCTGCTCTAACAGCAACTGCCCAACTTTTTCTAACAGTTCTTGAACTAGTCCGGTTTTGTAGCAATCTGGTTGGTTATGGGAGCTGTCAATCACAGTTCGGTTGCTCCCATTAGTAAGTTTAGGTGCCAACCTGTAAAACTACAAGAACTGCAGTTTTTCTTCCCATGAGGCACTTGAACTAAGGACCCCTTAAGATCCCTTGTGTCCTAATTGATCCAAATACCTGGAAGTCCCGGACCAGACATGGTGGCTCCAATTCAGATGAATAAGCTGCAAGAAGGCAGGTTAAAGCAAACACTGTAATTCAAATATAAAAGTGGATTAGAAATTATCTTTTACAGTAAATGGTACTTTGCCGGTCACGAGTTTTGAAACACTCAGACTCAGCCCAGACCATTGACTGTATACACATTGGCTGTGGCCTTAAAGGGACAGGCACGGAGGCACATCATGGCACTCTCACTCAAATCAACAGGATCAAACAAATACCCAGGGATTTACTATCTATGCAGGACATCTGCCAGGCAGTGGGCATGGCTGGAGCCCAGGAAGACACTTAAGGTAAGCCCCCAAATTGATGGGAGGGGGTTACATTTGTAATTTATATAGGTGATATTGATTCTAATATCAGGACAGCAAAGGTCCACCTCTTTGCCGATGATATAGTATTATATGTCGCCAGGCCTACCCTTGAGCTTGCCTGTTCAGATCTGCAACAGGAGTTTAATCTGCTCCAACAAAACCTCCTTCATTTGAAATTATTGCTTAACGGGGAAAAGAACAAAAGTCATGCCCCCCCCCCAAGTCCAAGCTGCAAACACTACAACCTCTGGTCCCAAATACCAAATGACAACCCTTACTGGTGAGTCGCTGGAAGTAGTGGACACATTTAAATACCTGGGGCTCTGGCTTCATTGCCGGCTTTCATTCATTACACATATTTAGGAACTGTCCAAAAAGCTGAGACAGAGGCTAGGCTCATTCTTTAGAATCAAGCATTTGCCTAACCAGGAAGCAAAAATCAGGCTGGTCCAGACCACATTTCTTCTCCTTGTTGACTATGCTGACTTTCTTTACAGTCACTGTTCCAAAACAGCCCTTGCTAAACTGGACGCATGGTCCATAGAACACTAAAATTCACCACCAATGACCCCTTCAGAACTCACCATTGCTCCCTTTCCACCCAACTTGGATGGTCCTTGCCTCACAACAGGAGGCTAAAACACGCCTTTTTATGGGCCTACAGAGCCATCACAAATAAACGCCCTCCCTATAGCTCAGAACTGTTTAAGTGTACACCAAGCGCATACTCGCTTAGGAGACATTCATATATATTGCTTGACAGACCTAGGATAACATCTTGTTATGGTGAATCAGCACTCAGTCACGCTCTCGCAGCCGTGTGGAATGCCCTCCAAAAAACCTTAAAATTTACACAAATTATTGGTTTGCAGACCTTCAAATCCCTGCTGAACCACCCATTGCAGGAACATTGTAATTGTTACTCTTAAAATTGTACCAAATACCCCTGGGGGACGTCTTCCCTGTGCTGCACTGCCTACATAACACTTCATGCCCTGTACCCAGCCTCTTGCAGTATTTGTGTTTTCTTTCTCCCTTTTCTTTCTCCTTTACTCCTAAAAGCTATACTTTAAGAATGTTACTGTGTATACCTTACTGTATTGCCATTTTCATCGTGTACCTAGATCAACCTCAGTATGCCTCTCTCCTGCCTCCCCCTTCCCCTCCTTCACCCCTCCTCTACTCCCCCCCTCCTTCTCTCCACTACTCTGTACTATACCGACAGCCCCTGAAACTCCACTGCTCTTGTACCTTATTCCGCACTTCTGTTGTAACACTGATTATTGTTCTGTCTGTGCTGATACCAGCCCGCCTTTCTCCAAAACTGTTTGTATTCCGTTTATTGCACTATCTTCTAGCTACTCCCTTGCTCCCTTCCTCTTGTTAGGCATTGTGTATTTATACAATCTGTGTATTTCCTATTTGTATGTTAACCAAATGTGTATTTTATTAAATTGTATCAATCTATGTAGTTATCCTCATGTTTTCTCACCCCCAGGTTGCACCGTAGGACGAGTAACTTGGTGGTCAGTGTGCCCTCCTGGTGAAACATTTCAAAAATAAATAAGATATGTTTACTGTATCACAACCAATTAATGTATGTATTATAATGCCTTTCCTCTGTTTTGCAGAAATGTTTCCTGTATCAAAACCAATTATTGTATGTATTGTTATGCCTTTTCCTCTGTTTTGCACATCCAGGACCACCTTGTAAAAACTGAAATGTCACCGTAATGCACTTATTCAATGTATGTATTGTATTGCCTCTCCTTTGCTGTGTCAATCCAGGGCCGCCTTGTAAATGAGCCTGATCAATGGTGTTATTCCTGGTAAAATAAAACTTGAATTGAATTGAAAGTTCACATCTGCTGTTTTGGTCAGGGTAACCACCCAGCCCTCTTGGGCCAGTAGCCTTCCACTTGTTTCCCCCTTGGCTTCACAGCCCACCTCCCCAGAGGCAGGGCCCCTAGGTGGTGATTCACCCCTCCCATGAACAAAATCAGGCGAGTGGTAGGATACATTGTGTAATGCCCCCGTGCACCCTGGCTGCCATTCCAGTGTGGTTTTCACCTTTTACTCCTCACCCACTAAAGGGTACTACCAGACTAGTGAGGACTTCAATAGCTGTAGCAAAATCTCTGCGAGGGAACAAATTCCCTGGTCTGCAACCAGGGGTCCCTGCAGCATCGGTGAAGCACTTTTCCCTCTCGGGGCTGGAAAGCTCTGTGATAGACAGCATTCTGTCCCAGTCCAGACACCTGTTCCTTTAAGATGGCGATCATGTCTGCAGTGGTCCAGGGAATGTGGGTCCCATGAACGCATGATCTATGAAAAGGGACATATCTGCCCCATATAGAGATGAATTTGGTATAGAAAATGAAAAGGGCAGCATTAATATCAGTGGGCTTGTAATGCCCTGTGCGTTGTGTCACAAAGGTTACTGATTTTAGGAGGGCAGATTTCAGTAGGATGGCAACAGTACTAGGGAGGCATGTGGCTAGTATAAAACATGACATGGACACCACCCAGAAAGGGGACATCATAAGGTTGGGACTGGTGGAGGCCACTACCTCCTGTACTGTGTGGAGAAGTAAGAAGGCAAGGTGTAATAAACCAAGCTGGTGGACCAGGGAATTACAGATGAGGGTGAGGGGAAAAAAGGAAGGCTTTTAAAAACTGTAAGAGGACCTGTAATGAAGCAGATAAGGAGGATTATAACAGGAGTTGCAGGGAGGTGACCATGGTGGTAAGGGTAGCCAAGGCTGAGAAGGAAATACAGCTTGCTCAGGGGATTTGGCAGGGTGAAAATTGGTTCTTCATATATATAAGGGAGAGGAGGAAGTGCAGTTAGCAGGTCTCTAGAATTAAGACAGATAGCCAGCCCAGTGGTGCTGAAGGTTGAGGTTTCTGGATGCCACAACTCGTGCCACGCTGGGCACCCGAGTTCAGGAATAGACTTGTTGCTCGGGGGTTGGTGGGGCAAGGAAGGATTGAGTGTCCGTAGACAGCTTTCCTTTCTCGGACGGGGGGATCGAGCGGCATGCTGCAGACTAACACCCAGCGATGGCTGAGTATCAGCACAGGTGTGCTGCCAAGAATGGGGAGGGCCCACATCCAGGTCGCCAGGCTGCCTTCGCAGAGGCGGAGCCAGCTGCTCTGCCCATTGCACAGCTCTGGGCCCAGGGAGGGGGCAAAACAGCAACAGTTGGGAGCCGACATGGTCTATGATGACCTGACTATTGAATCAGAGGACGAGTCCCTCCGAGGAAGGGACTGAAGTTCCTGTCAACATCCCACAAAACAAAAAAAAAATAGAAGTAAGACAGATGAGGGATGGGTAGATAAGGGGGATAAACAGGCTATTTAACGAGTATTTCTGTTCAGTTTTTACAAGGCAGAGGGGGTTACCTAGTCATCATAGGCAGAGCGAGGAAGGAAATGTTGAGGTAGCAAGGATGGAGGATGAGGAGATCCCTAGGCAGAGGGTACTAGAGAGTTTAAGGGCTCTGCAAATGGATAAAGCACCAGGACCAGATGGGATATACCCGAGGATTTTGAGAAAACTTGCAAAGGTGCTAGCAGAGTCTCTGACAGATGTCTTCAGCATGTCCCTTCAAACTGAATGTGTGTCCCAGGGTTGGAGGGTGGTGCATGTGGTGCCCATCCACAAAGGAGGCTTTTGGGATGATCCAGGGAACTACAGGATGGTTAGTCTCATGTCAATTGTGGGTAAACTACTGGAGACTATCCTGGGGGCAAAATAATAGCATTTCTGGAGAAGAATTTTCTCTTAGATGAACAGCAACATGGGTTCACACAGGGAAGGTCTTGTCAGATCAGCCTTGTGGATTTTTATGACTGGATGACTAGGGCTCTGGATGAGGGTAAGGCAGTGGATGTTCTGTACTTGGACTTTAGCAAGGCCTTTCGACTCGGTGCCACACAAGGGACTGATAGGCAAGCTGAGGGACCTGGGGGTTAGCAATGGGGGGGTCAGATGGATTGGGAGCTGGCTGAAAAAGAGGTAGCAGAGGGTTGTGGCAAGGGGGGAAACATCAACACCACGGGAGGTCATCAGTGGGGTCCCACAGGGCTCGGTGCTGGGACCAATGTTATGCAACATCTATGTAGCAGATGTGGAAGTTGGAGTTCAGAGTCAGATAAGTATGTTTGCTTATGATACCAAACTGGGAGCAGTGGTGGATGGGGAGGAGGGGGGAATGCTGCAGAAGGACCTAGAAACCTTGAAGAGGTGGTCTAGTACCTGACAGATGGGCTTTAATGCTAAGTAGTGCAGGATTATGCACTTTGGGAATAGGAATCTTGGATTCAGTTATAAGCTAGGAGGTGTAAAGTTACTGGTATCTGTTGAGGAAAAAGATCTGGGTGTGCTAGTCACAGGCTTTATCAATCACGCTGCACAGTGTAGGAAAGTGGCAGCAAAGGTAAATAGGATGCTGGGGTGTATAGCAAGGGGAATCACCTCAAGGAGTGAAGACGTGATCCTGCCACTGTACAGGGCATTGGTGCAGCCTCACTTGGAGCACTGCATGCAGTTCTGGCATCCCTACTTACGAAGGGACATCATACTGTTGGAGGGGGTACAGAGAAGAGCAACCAAGATGCTGAGTGAGATGAGGGAAAAGCTCTGTGAGGTTAGGTACAGATGCTCAGTATGTATTCGCTTGAGGACAGAAGAGACAGGGGGATATGACTGAGACCTTCAAATACTTGAAGGGTATTAATAGGGTAAGTCATGAGGGTCTGTTTAAATTTAGAAAGGAAGGGATCACAAGAAGGCATAGTCAAAGTCAGGGGGGAGAGCTTTAGAAGGGAGATGAGGAGGCACTTTCTCACTGAGAGGGTGGTGACAGCATGGAATGCTCTGCCTGAGCAACTGATTTTGAGGGTTTCAGTGGGGGGAATTCAAGGAGGGGTAGGATAAACTTAAGGGCAAAATCAAAACAGGGAGGGGGAGATGGTAAAACAGTGGGATCAGGTGGTGGGAAGAGGTATGTGTGTGTGTAGGGGGCAGCATCGGTGCCCAGCACTGAGAACTGCACACTTGTGCAGACTCGATAGACTGTAAGGCCTTTATCTGCTGACTTCATCATATGTTTTTATATTTTTTGTACCCCAGTCAGGATGGGGGTGGGCCTAATCTGTTTCCCCAGCCCTGATCCCCCTGGGCCATAGTAGGGCAGGTTGTGAGCTGCTGGGAGGGTGTTCGAATGGGTAGCTGCCCAGAACGAAAACTGCTGCCCTCATTTGTTTTACAGCCTTGCAGCTGCTTAGTTTGATTCTGTGCTGGAACCTTGCCTTGGCCCCAGCACATAGATAGAAGCCTCAGTTCCACCACCTCTGTCATCTTTCTCCATTGACCACTATAGGAGAGTTCCACCACCTAAAAATCACAGTTCCATCAAGTAGAAATCTAGATGTGCGGCTTCCCCCACTTAAACATTTCCAGTTTAACCACTGATGGGAGCACTAATTATTTGAATATACCCATTGCTCTGCTGGCAATTGGATCCCCCCTTCCCCCCGGTTGTCAGGGACAAACCTGGAGAGTTCAGGATGTGACATTAGGCCTGTGGGAAGTCGTTATATGAAACCTCATAAAGCAGTCTGTGAGGTCCCAATGAAGTCTGAATGCTCAATTATTAAGTATCCAGGTGTCCACATAGGTACATGCCCTAACAATCTTTTTGAAGATAACTTTCCTCCTTTAGTGAAGTTAGCATGGGATGACCTTGAAAGGTGGTCTTTGCTCCCTTTCCCTTTTTACTCTAAATTGCAAATATTAAAAAACAATATTTTACCCAAGTTCCTTTACTTATTTCAGGCTGTACCTTGTCATATCCCCCCAAAAGTATTAACAACTTGGCAGAAAAAATTAATGTCTTTTCTTTGGGCTCAAACTCACCCACGGATTTGAAAAAAAAACATTACTTCTACCTAAACGAAGTGGGGGGAGAGCATGCCCTAGTCTTCAGGAATACTGGTTAGCATCTCACATGAAGAGTGCCCTCCTGTGGTCTCACCCTCCATATAATGCACATTGGCAGCAAATGGAGTTATCGAGGGTAACTAGCCCACCTCTGCAAGCCATCGTGTTTACTCCCCCACCTGTTAAATATATTAACCTATGAGATGTGTACAATTCAAGTAACTTTAAAAGGTTGGTTACAGGGTACTAGAAGAGGCTATACAGCAAAAAGCCTCTGGAAATATAGGTGGTGGTGTTGTGACTCTGAATATCCTCCGGCTACAATACATAAATGGTATGCTGACCAGATGAAAGCTGGAATAAGGGCAACATGGCAAATCACTAGGGGTACTGACCTGATTTCATTGGAAACTCTTAGTACCAGAAACAAGTGGCCAGCAATGGATTATTTCTTTTTTTTTAAACTTTATGTTTATTCTTTTTTTTAAACAAACATACATTTGTTATGCTTTCTTTCAACATTACAGATACATTTCAGAATGAGGGCGCCATTCCTCTTAATATAATCCAGTCGACTGTTAAAAGAATTAAGATACATCTTTGGAGGGTATCACTATGTATAATAAAATAATAAATGGATAATACTTCATCTGTATAGAGTCCATGAGCTGCATGGTAAAGCTCCTTTTATATAATGCAGTATTAATTATTCTATGTCTTTCCCTGGAATTGGGAATCAAAAACAAACCATGCCTAAACACAATATATACACTAACTGTGTATTAATAAATGTAAGAACTTATCTGACTCTAAATTAGTACTAGTTAAGCAACTAAATTATTTGAAGCGCTGAAACATAGAGAGATAAGATGAACAATCGACTCCACAAAGAGCAGTTATTAATTATTAACATGAAACCCCATACATAAAATAAACAGGGCAGAGATACATCATAGGGGTTATACGATCAAAATTTAAGCCTTCTGCAACCCCAACCTATTATTTTATTATATATATCAGCACCAGACCTGGGCAAGAAGAGAATACCTTATGGGAATGCTAAATTGTAGCTCTTCAGGTCTGAAATAAAAAGTTATGAATAACACGTTCAACGAGTGGGAGAAGGCATCGCAGGTTACATTACATATACCCTTCCGGCCCTTTACCAGTCCATTATAAGTGCCCCCGTTGATAAATTAGGCTTTTCAAGTAGCTTCTTCCTCTGATGATAAAACTTCTTCTTCAGTGCTTACCCGACGAGTCGGGACATTCCGTTGGGCCCATTTAAGGGCCTCTGCTGGATCCGAGAAGAGATATACCTTGTTCTGATGCACTATCCTGATACGAGCTGGGAAAATTAACCCATGAGGTATTCTTGCCTCACGGAGGAGAGCCGTCACCCCATCGAATCTTTTCCTCCATTGTCTTGTGGCATAGGAGCGGTTAGGAAACATTTTTATTTGCTGACCGTTGTGAAGCAATGTCTTCTTCCTTCTTGTCAGGGCCAGTAGGTAGTCCCTCGCTCCCACACCATCTAGCACCATTACGACAGTGCGTGAGGCATCTGGATTGTCCTGACGGCCGCGGAAAGCAACTCGATAAGCCTTCTGAATATTTTGTACTGCCTGAGTCATTTCTTCTCCCAGTTGGCTCACAATCCATTCCTGAAGGAATAAAATTAGATGGTCCCCCTCACAGCCTTCAGCGAGGCCCAGAATCCTTACGTTGCAAGCCCTGGCCTGGATTTCCAATGTTTCCAGCCACGATCTGAGATGCACATTTTCTTTTAACACTGCGGCCACAGCCCCCATTGCAGAGTCGGCAGTTTTGGTAGCAGCCGACAACGCCGTGGTAACTGTCTCAAGCATAGTCTCGACGGCTGTCACACGAGTTGTTAGGGAGTCAAATTTTGAAGACAGGCTTGCCACTGATGTAATAAGTTGGTTAACTTATGTCCCAAAGTTTGAATTGTCTCCTCTCCTGTCTCTTCTGCGAAATCGGATTCACGGCCCACTGCAGTCCTCATGGTGAAAGTTCCCGGGGTTGTCCTCGTTCTGGCTCCGTCCCCGTGATATTTATCTTTACGAGGATTACCCATTTCCTTTCTACTATGCTTCAGCTTCAAGATTGGTATAGCTTTGTTGGGATAGTTAGAAGTTGCCTTGTTATATTTTTAGAATTCTAATCCGATGTTAAGAGAGCCATAAAGTTCTGCAGCCATATTGCTCGGGCTCCACAGCGCCCCCCCAATGGATTGTTTCTATTACTATCAGCTAAGAGATTATATAAATAATAAAATGAGACAGGCTTTATCTTGGCAAGATGAAAGACCCTTCCCACTGGTGTTTGAGTCAATCTGGGGAGGAACTCATGGAAAGGAATGAATTCATTCACATATTTGGACTGCCTTGTATGGTATGGGCTGCATGCCCATTGGCTCTTGCTCTGAACCAATGGGCATGCAGCCCAACCGAGCTGTCGGTCGGCGGGCGGCGGGGCAGCAGGTGGGTGAGGTGCTGCTGCCCGCTGACAGCAGGGAAATGGTGGTGGGGCTCTGTGGGTGGTGTGAGGCCACTACATCACCAGGGATATTGGACATTGGGGGTGGGTTTGACGTTATGCCCACTATCGGGCTTTGTGGTCCACTGAACCACTAGGGATATTGGACTTTGGGGAGGGACGTCTGATGCCCATGATCGGGCTGCTCGGGGACATAACATTCTGCCCGCGATTGGGCTAATGGGGAAATAACGTCATGCCCGCGATCGGGCTAATGGGGGATAACGTCATGCCGCTATCGGGCTAATAGGGGGAAAAGAACGCTCTGCCAGCAATCGGGCTAATGGGGGAACACTATTATGCCCGTGATCGAACCGTTCGGTTATGCCCATGATCGGGCTGCAGGCGGCGCCCGACGGCTGCTGCCTGGCAGGGCGCCAGGTGCAAGTCGTCGGGGATCGGTGCACCCACATGCTAATGGCATGCAAATGGGGCCATAATTACATGCAAATGGCCCCCGCACCTTGCATAAATTATGGCCCCATTTGCATGTCACCTTTTGAATATCGCAGGTTTGCACATGGCGCAATGGAACTTGCGCCACTGCATCTGAATGCTCCACTCTGACCACTTGCAGTGGTGCAAGTTCCACTGTGCCATGCACAGTGGCTGTGGCCATGGGGCGATATTCAAAGAAGTTGCTCAATAGCGCAACTCCGTTGAATCTCGCCCTGGCCACACCCCTGCGCAACTTTTTTGAGCAGTGCAAGGGCTTGCGCCACAGAATGGCGCAGTTTGAATATCTGGCCCATAAAGTAAAAAAAAAAAGTAGGGTGCAACTAATATCTGAGATCAACAGAATACTCAGCCAGAGAACAGAATATGCCCTATATAAGACAAGACAAAGACATTGGGGATAGAAGGAGGCAGATTGACTCCTTGTACTTAGATTATGGAAGCACAGCGGGACAAGATGAAAAAAAAACTGCAGATAAAAGGTAATACACATTCACCCTAATGTCATTAAACCAGGTCGTTAAGGAATTCTGGATGGACACATATAAACTTATGTTGTCTGGTGAGGCTGGGACTGATGGGTGGACAAATGCCTTGAGGATCTTGACCTCCCCAACTGTCTCAGGAACTCCGTCAGGAGTTGGACAGGACAGCCACATGGGGAAATTGAAGAGGTGATTAAAATGATACCTTATGGCAAACCCCAGGGAGGGAGGGCTTCCTGATAGAAGTTTATAGAGTACAGTGACAGAAGCTAGCCATTTTCTGTCTTTGGTCTGCCCGTCTACCCAAACACCCCACCAGGTTCAACATCCAGTCCCCTGGATAGACATTTTCATAGCTTAGCAAATTGGCTTGAATGTTTAACTCCCCAGCCAGGTGAACTGCTGACAGAGAGAGAAGATTCTCCTCTATCCACAGCAGGAGATTGGTGGCTTCTTTCAGCATCTCCATGCTCTTTGTGCCTTCTTGATTGTTTATGTACGCCACTGTGATGGTATTGTCTGACCTCATTTTCATGGCTTTTGACTGCACCAGACTTTGAAAATGAAGGAGAGCGAGGGTGCACAGCCCTCATCTGCAGAACGTTTATGTGTAGGTGCTGTTCCATTGCTGGCCAAGTTCCCTGAATGGGAATGCAGTTCAGGTCTGCCCCCCCAACCTGGCAGGCTGGCATCAGACATCAGAATCAGCTCTGGTTCTCCAAACTCACCAACCAACTCAGATGCTGCTGCAGTCGTGGTGAAATGGGGATCCTAGCCTGATACTCATCCAAGGTTGTATCCTAGGCTGACAGCAACATGATCTGCAGGGGCTGCAAGTGAAGGCAAGCCAACAGAACTAGTTCTGTTGCCACCAGTATGAGGCCCAGAAGTCACAGAATGCAGTGAGCTGAAGCCAACAATTGGCTCCTGAGCCACTGAACCTCTCTCAACAGGGCCTCCTTCCTGGCTGGCAAGAGGAAGACCTTCCCCTCATCTGTTCAGAACACCACACCTATGTGCTCCAGGGTCTGTGAGACTTGAGAGAGCTCTTCTCCTGGTTCACCACTCAGCCGTGAGACTCTAACAGCTCCAGAGTCCTGTCACTGACTTTGTTGCCAATGGTGCAGATGGCACTCAAATGAGGAGATTGTCCCAGTAGGGATAGAAATTACGTCCCTTCTGCCAGAGTTGAGCCACCAGGACCAGAACCACCTTTAAGGAAACTCTGGGGGCTGTTGCCAGCCCAAACGGGAGTGCGCTGTACTGGAAGTGCTGTCCTAGGATCGTGAAACTGAGGAACCTCTTATGAGACTGCTGGATGGGGATGCAGAGATATACATCCCTCAGTTCTATGGAAGCTAGATAATCCCCTGGCTGGACAGCTTAGATGATTGAATGCAGGGACTCTATCTTGAAGGTCATGTGGCAAACTAACTTGTTTAGGTGTTACAGAACTTTTGGGAATGACAAAATAGATTGAGTAGAATCCCTGGCCTTGCTTGGTGTGAGGCACTGGAACAATTGCCCCATTTGAGTGAGGTGGTATGAATCTGTGACACTGCTTGCCTCTTTATGGGGTCATTTGAAACCTGGGACAGCAGAAAACGCCCCTTTGAGGGGATTGTTGAAAATTCTATTACATAACCCAAAGCCAGAATTTCCAAAACCAAAGCATCTGATGTAATCAGGGCCCATCTTGTTTAAACATTGTGCAGTCTTCCACCAAGGGAAGGGAGGTAGAGATGGGCCCATGTACCCTCATTGTGAGGGGTCTGCTTTTTGCCCTGTGGCTCCACTGCAACTTCAGGCAAGGGCTCCTCTGCTACTATTGCTCTTAAAACCAGAACAGGCTCCTTTGCTTCTCTGGTTCCCGAAGTTCAGAAAGGGATAAAACCCCCCTCGATGCTGCATCTCTCAGGTGTCTCCTCGACCATTTGGAGTTGAACCAGCATTTTGCTGTTGCTTTGACACTGGAAGATGGCTATTTTTATCCTGGACATCTTTCAAATGTCATCTAGGCCACAACCAAACAACAAGCCTCCCTCAAAGGCTAAGTTAAACAGCTTGGTCTTTGAAGCCTGATCAGTGACCCAATGTCAGAGCCACACTCCTTGTACAGCAGACACAATGTGGTAAGTGGAGCAAGCCAACATGTGAAAAATTCTCCACTGTGACATCCCCTAGGAAGATGGGCACTGGAGGTCATGGATACCAACAGCAAAATGTTCGCCCCCTGCAAATCCAGGGGAACAAAGATGGCCAGGGTTGTAACCCACAAGTTTAAAGCTCTGGCAACAATAAAGGAGGCATAGAAGGTACAGAGGTTTGCACCGTTGGAAGCAAAAGCTCTACTGCATGAAGCAGTCACTTGCTTGTCGTGCAAATCCATTAACATCAAGGACCCCTCAATAGGAATAGTGGTGTGTCTTATGGAGTTATGAACTGCCTTATCTGCCAGAGGAGGGTTTTTTCACTTGCAAGTACAGTATTTTCTTTCAAAAAAGGCAAACACCGTACCTTAGGTTTCGGCAGATATTTACTTTGGTCCACACTTGCCCATTCCTGTTCAATTATTTGGTTACAGTGAATAAAGATTGGAAAACACTTTGGAGCAGAGGAGGATGCAGATAAGACAGGATTAACATCCAGTACCTCCATGGATTGCACCTCCTTCAGCTGTAATGTCCTACATGCTTCAGTTATCAGATAGGACAAAGACTTGGTATCGAACAGGTCAGGGATAGAAATCCTCCTCTTTGGCTCTGCCCACTTCCCTTCCTCCTCCTCCTCAGAAGGTTCATCCTCCTCATCATCAAGTAGCTTCCTAGGGTCAGAATTTTCCACAAGATGCCTGATATCCTCATCCAGACCCTTTTTTTTTAATATTCTTTATTTTGTATTGTTTTTTATATAGTTATATATATGACAGCAGGAGTTCATCTATAGAGTATTGCTCTTTTGTCTTACAACACATGGAATGTTCTTTGGGATGGCAATTCATGTTTCTACAACATCATTCTGTCATATATCAAATGACACTAGATCAAAATTCATATCCTACAAAAATTGATTACTTTCAAATAGCTCTATCGGGGAACAAATG
Source organism: Neoceratodus forsteri (assembly GCA_016271365.2). NCBI lineage: Eukaryota > Metazoa > Chordata > Ceratodontiformes > Ceratodontidae > Neoceratodus > Neoceratodus forsteri. Next base: position 50,271,904 of record JADMNL010000026.1, read on the forward strand.
CTTCATCCAGAGGCGAGATATAGAAAACCCATTGACTCCATTGGAGCTCAAATTGTGACATCCTTCCAGCTCTAGAAGCTACTATTCTCTCTAGATAATATTTCTCAGTCATCAATGAATGCCAGTGAGAGAGGGTGGGTACTTTAGCTGTTCGCCATAGGTGAGTTATAACCTTTTTAGCGGCTGCCAGGTACAAGTATAACTTACTTCTACTTGGTGGAACTTTTCCATCTTCCCCAATATAAAGCAGAATCATCTGATTGGATAACTGAATTTCTGGTCCCACAATATTCTGTATGCTCTTTTATATGCAGTATCTATATCTAACCAGTATTGGGTAACTTTCGGACAGGCACAAAAAATACGTGTTATATTTGCCATTTTTTCTCCACACTCTCTCCAACAAAGGCCATGCCTCATAGATACAAATTTAGCAATTTTGTCAGGGGTATAAAAATATCTACTACAACATTTCTATATATATTCTGACCAGTATGATGACTGTGATACTCTCGTCGAGTGAGGAATAGGTTCCAACCATTTCTCCTAAGTTATCTGAGTCCCTAATTTTCTATTCCATCTCCCCAAGATATCCTCAGTGGATTCTTTCCAAAAGTCTCTTATTGCTTCATATATTTGTCCAGTTAAATGAATTTGTTCCCTGCCTTCTATAGCATCCCTTAAAAGGGACATCAACATAGGTATGAAAGAGGGCAGAGTATTTAATGCTAATTCTTTTTGTATAAATGTCCGAATCTGTAAATATCTATAATGTTGTGTATGGGGGAACTGATATTTTGCCTGTAGTATGGCAAAAGGCAGTACTCCATTTACATCCACATATTGATATAACAAAAGCAAACATTTTTTCTGCCATTCTTGATGGACCCGAACAGCACCCATATCAAAAGATACACTTTCTGTACCGATTAGTTTAAAATAACCAAAAACTTCAGTTAATGTAGTAGACGCCCTTAGCTCATACCAAGCCTTTAACATATAATGGGTTCCGAATGTGAAGTTTTGTAACTGTGGATAAGAATTTGGGGGGGGGGGGAAATATAATAGGGATAATGTTAACAAGATCATCTAATATAAATTCAATAAATTTCCATGGTTTCTCTACCTGAGGGTTCAGCCATGTCATCACTATTTTACATGTTACTGCCTTATGGTAATCTCTAAGGTTTGGAAGATTACAACCCCTTTTTGCCACTGGTAACTGTAACAGAGACCATCTGACCCTTGGCTGCTGCCCAGTCCATACAAACCTTGAAAAAATTCTAGCTCAGGATGCGAAGTAGAATTGTGATGGGATAATCGGTAAAGTCTGGAAATAATATAATATCTTAGGAAACAAGGTCATCCAAATAGCTTGTATTAGAGCTGAAAAAGATAATACCTGACGTGTCCAATTCCCAACTAAATTCTCTATCTCTATTGATAGGGACTCTAAATTAAACAGTTCCAAATGTTCCAGTTTCTGGGGAATATTTACACCCAAATATTTCATCTTATTATTTCTCCATTTCAGAGGGATCTGGTTCTTCAGAGACTGTGAGGGGGTGAAATTTAAAGATAATAACTCTGTTTTTTGTATATTTATTTTGTATCCGGCTATTTCTGAAAACTTATCTATCACTTGTAGGGTACCAGGAAGGGACTTTTTAGGTTCTAGGAATGTTAGTAATACGTTATCTACATATAATGATATGGTAAAATTCCTCCCTCCTAAAGGGACCCCCTGAATATTAGGATGTTGCCTTATGGCTTCAGCCAATGGCTAAATGTATATGGTAAACAGTAAGGGGGAAAGTGGGCAGATCTGCCTAGTTCCTCTTCCCAGCTGTAACATTGAAGATAACTGTCCATTCACTTTAACATATGCCTTTTGAGAGGCATAAATTCTCTGCATCATGCTAGAGAATTCCCCAGGGAATCCAAACTTACGTAAAGTTTTCCATAAAAAAGGCCAACTGACGCGATCAAAAGCCTTGTCTGCGTCAAGGCTGAGCAACACTGCCTGTATCTGTCTCTGATTTAAGTGGTCCAACAAATGGATCATTCTGTGTATATTATCTGTAGTTTTTCTGGCTCAAATGAACCCAGATTGATCTGAATTAATCAAATATGGTAACATTTCCTCTAGTCTATGTGCCCATATGGACATAAATAACTTGTAGTCCATGTTTAATATGGATATTGGCCTATATGAGGTAGTTAAATCTGCTGGTTTGCCTACTTTTAAGATAGGTGAAATAATAGTGTAATCCCATAATGGAGGAGGGGAACCCTCCTGTTGAATTTCTAAAAAGGTGTTTAGTAGTAAAGGAGTCAGTTGTTTTATTAAAAGTCTTGTACCACTCGGATGGAAATCCGTCTGGGCCAGGGATTTTTAATGATTTACTTTTTTTTAAGGCACGTCTGACTTCCTCTGATCTGATAGGGGCTTTTAATCTGGTTTCCATTTCCTTAGTTAGCTTTCTTAATGCAAGGGGGTATAAAAATTCCTCAACTTTGTTAAATTCTGGACCTTGTGGTTTCTCATATAGCTGCCTATAATATTTCTGGAACAGTTGCAGTATCTGCTGTGAGTTAAGAGCTCTTGTTTTTCTCTCTGGATCCACTAAATGTGTTATGATTGCGGCTGTCCTATGTCCTCTAAGGTTCCAGGCTAAATTTCTCGCCCCTTTTGGCCCTATATGTTTTCAAGTAAAATAGCACCTGTTGTGTTTTTTCATCTAAAAGTTTCTGGAGCTCAGCCTTTGTCTGACTAATCTGGGTTTGGGCCTCTGTGGTAATAGGAATAAACTTTGTTTGCATTTCCCTTAGTTTCTCATGTAGTTTACCATATCATGTTTCCCAATATCTCTTCTTGTATGCTGAATACGCAGTTATCTCCCCCCGATCACAACATTCACAGTATCCCAAACTATTGTGTTGGTTGTCTCCTGGGATGAATTCTCTGCAATAATCTGAGCTATTTTTGAGTTAAAGCTGTCCCTAAAAGCTTTATCCTTAAGAAAAGATGTATTCAAGTGCCACCCAGTGGATTTCCTTGGTATTTTAAAATCTAGCCTCAAAAATAGGGGAGAATGATCAGAAAGAAATCTAGGTCCTATAGTTAAATCCTGTAAGCAGTCCAAATGTTCTTTTGAAATGAAAAAGTAGTTCAGTCTTGAGTAAGAGTTGTGTCTAGGGAAGAAAAATGTATATCCCCCAGAAAGAGGATAAAAATGTCTCCATACATCGATTAGACCCAATGCTCCAAGTTGAGAGATAAATAATCTTTGAGCTGATGTTAGCCTATATTTGGAAGGTACAGAGAAGTCCAACCGAGGTGTCAAAGTTAAATTGATATCTCCCCCTATAATAAGACATCTGTGCATAGTGTCTAGGAGCTTTGCAAAAAATCTTTTAAAAAGACAAACAGATGTAAGAGAGGGAAAATACACGTTCACTAACGTGACCTTTGTCCCATAAAGGGTACCTTTTAAGATGACATACCTTCCCTCTGAATCTACGCACTGTGTTTCTAAATGAAAAAGAGAGGTCCTAGGTATTAAAATGGCTACTCCTTGTCGTTTCCCTTTAGGAAAGGACGACGCATATACCAAAAATCTGCCCCCCCAGTTCAATTTTGCATGCTCGGTGTCTGTTAAATGTGTTTGCTGGAGATAATAAAAATCACTGGGGTGTTTCTTGATATATTGGAACAGTCTGGCCCTTTTAATGGGGTTGTTAAGCCTATTTATATTAAGCAAGAGTGCTTTTACTATCTGAGTAGCCATCTTATTCCTTTATGGAAACATATTCTCTCCTGTTGTTCCCATCTTAATAATCTAATTCCCGGGGGATCACCATACTGATGTTCCCCCCAGAGCCATCCTTCAGATTGTCACTTTTTTTGAAACATTTTATGTCTTTCCTATCTAAATTATTCTTAAACATCTCCTGCTGCAATCTTATCAAACCTTTTGAAATCTGAACCAAATTATCAGTATATGTCTGACTTTTGTCTTGAAAACTATGTACATACACTGCATTCCAAATAAAATTGACTTCCAAGGTAGGGGAGTTTAACAAAATATTCCCTAAGTGTGCCTCCTGATAGTCTGGGGTCACTGGAGGATATCTGTTAGCACCAAATGCCCAGGCCTCCTGGGGATATCCTGCTCCCCAAATGAAAAATAAAGAGAAATATGCAGACAAGCTAAATAAAAATCCAAATGTTAACTCAAAATACCCTGCCTGCCTGTCTTCGGTTTGAAATGGGCTTCCCTGTAACATCTGGAGATCCTCCCCCCCCCCGGAATGTAAATTGTTTATTTTATAATGAAATAAATTCTGTAGTATACAACTAGGGCAACTTTTTTCAGACCCTTATATCAGTTTATCCCTAAAACAAATCAAGTAGAGCACTATAATCTGCTCTTTAAAGTTATATCTGTTGCCCCCATCAAAGCAATCAGCAGGGCCAGTTCAAACAACTAAATCAAATGTTTTACGTTTGTTATAGCAAAATTTTTCTGCAGGTAAAATTATTAAGCGTTTGTTTTCTCTGTCCAACATCGTGTGAGTCGTCATCTTATAAAGATCCCAGTTCAGACAACTGAATTCCCAGTCCCTCTCATCAGTCATAAGCTTTCAGGGACCTCTAGCCAGAGGACCATCGAGAAATCACAAGCCAAGCTTCAGCTTCTGTCAGTCAGGTTCTTCCCCTTGCCAATCAGCAAAAAATTGCCAAACAATTAGAAATGTTACCCCTCTTTGTTACTTCTCTGCCATTTTGTGTTCTGCCAGATTCACTGTATGCCAGCGCGGTGGGTCAGTTTTCTGTAATCCTAATGTGGATTTTGTTTTTATTTGAATTCCTGCTTTAAGGAGCTCCTCTCTGGCCTCCTCTGCAGTATGAAATTCCTTCCTTCCCGATGAAAGTTGCACCACAAGTCTAGCTGGGTACGATGTTATGAATCTAATGGCTGACTCTTTCAAAGCTGGTAAAATGTCCACATATGCTCTGTGATTACGCATAGTTTGTGGAGCGTAGTCGTTATCAACATAGAAACGAGTTTGCCCGTAAAAGACCTTGCCCTTTCACCATGCTGCTCTTAATACTGTCTCCTTGACTGTGTAGCTAAGAAAGCGCATAATAATAGATCGAGGCCTAGCATTCGGATCTGTTGACTGTGGGCCCAGCGCATGGTGAACTCTCTCTAAAGTTAATTGAATATCTGAGGGCAATTCAAGAGCTGTTTTGAACAAAGCAATAGTAAACTCAGTAATGTCCTGACCTTCTGAGCCTTCAGGGATGCAATATAATTTTAGATTCTTTCTGCGAGCTCTATTCTCCATATCTTCTTGTTTTTCTTGCAGTTGTACACATTGATCTTATAGGAGTTGAATTGTATTCTCCATGTCGTCTACTCTGTTCTCCACTGCTGTTATCTGTTTCTCCGATGCATCAGCTCAGTGCTCCAGGCTCGCTATGTCTCTGCGAAGCTCTCCATAAAGATCTTTAATTTCTGCACAAAACGATAATAGCTCCTTGTATATAGTATCTAACTTCATGCGTTTGTTTCTCACTTTATTATTTGGTGTGGTCATTTGGTCCTGCTGTTCTGCTGGCGCTTGAGAGTGTTCTGAGTCGGAGGGCTCCTGGGCCAACATTGCTGCTCAATTTAATTCTGGCCACTGCTGCCCGTAGTTGTTCAATTTCTTACATTTTTCTTCTTTGCAATGCTCCTTACGTATGTCCCCGATATCTAGTTCTTGTTTATTTTAAATTGTTTGTCATTGAAAGTGTCAAATCGGTAAGATTACCAGGGGGGGTGTAGTGGAGCTCTGCTTTTACACCGCCATGCTGCTTGGAAGTCCTCATCCAGACCCTTTGTATGGTTAGGGTCAGGGTCTGCCTGAATATCCATATTAGCAGCCCTGTCCTGCTGCAAAGCACCTGAACATGTCTGCATGGACCCCACTGACCTGAGGGGCGTGGGTTGGGGTTGGTTGTGTCTGACAGAATTTAGTGACAGGGTTGAATAAAGCCCTGTCTCATTTGTTATTCAGAAAGAGTTATGTGCAAGGATCTGTCCTTTCCTCTCCTTTCTGTCTCTTGTCTGTCTGATTCTGCAAACAGATTTTCTTATGAGACCTATGAACTAATCACTCTGATGGGCTCATGATTCTCCACCTCTCGCTATCACTCTGCCTTCACTTGATGTTTCTGTCTTTTCTTCCTCCTTGATTATCTGTGGTTATAAAAATATATGTGAAACTGGGAACCCTTTGTTTGCCAATGTATATATTTATATTGTTGAAATGATTACAAAAAGCTGTTTGAAACTCAGAGAGTTAACCTTAAGATGCAGCACAAGCTCTTTTGCAGAGCTATCAACAGGAGGTTAGTGCTGGAACACCATGTTCTATTTTGTTGCACCGACAGGGAAATTGACAAAGTTCTGATACAGAGAAATAACCCTGATAGCTTGCTATACAAATGCCCAGGGTGAAAGCAGCAAAGACTCGCTTTCCCAAAGTGTCAATTTTGCAAGATTCCTTGTTTATTGGACGTGTCATAGATTCTTGATGAAGAACAGCCTTATCATTCATTCTCTGCCAGGACAACTATGGCATCAGCAAAGGCTTGTGAGGCCAGAATAGGACTATCTTTGGGAGGAGCGTATTTCCTTTCTATGGACTTAGCCTGGACTTAGCCACAGAGGGAATAAGCATTGGATTATCCCATACCATTTGTGAGAGAATCTTAAAAGAGGGCTGCACAGGAGGAGTCAATTCCACAGGAATGTCTGGAACATGCAGCTACTGCAGACGCATCAATTTCCCAGGACTGATCTCTGAAGTCTGGAGAGAGAGAGAGAGAGAGAGTGATATTCAAGTTTCTAAGCAGAGACTTAAAGGAAAGGTCCTCGGCCAGAGGCTCTGCTGTAAGAGAAGGTTTATTTACCACCCCTAGGGAGGAACCATTGTCAAAGTCGTCCCCCAACTGAATAGCAGGATCAGGCTCAATATCATCTTCTACTAGTCCCGAAGGGACAGAATAGATAGGAAAGCTTGGAAAAAGAGGAGGAGGAGCTCCACGAATTGGAGTTGAAAACCCCGGTGCCCCACAAGGCACTGCAGGTGGTCCAGCACCGGAACAGAAGATGGTGCTGAGAATACTGGTGGCACCGTGCAGGACACAGCACCGGCACCAGAGGAGCCAGTGCCAGAGTCTGTACCTCTGAACCAGAGGTTTCCAACCCCCAACTTGCTGAGGAAAGTCTGAGAAACTCAGCAGGAGATAAAGGCACCAGTGTTGACCCCTGCACCACAACCATATGAGGGGGAAAACCACCTAAGTGTGGCATCCACAGCACTGGGGAAGGCACCACACAACTAGGAAGCCCCAACCACCTTGCCTGCAGGTCCAAAACCAAAAGGCCCGAAGGCCCAGGTGACGGAATCACCAGCTTAGGCAGACAGGACAACTGCCAAACCCATTGCTCTTTAAGAGTGGCCCAATGGTGAAACTGCTCACCAGAGGACCCCCAGGGGGTGGGGAGGGACTCTGCAATTGAGGATGCTCATCACCAGAAACAGAGGCCATAGGAGACCCCGGCAGGGATGAAGTCAGGCCCCTGCCACTGGTAACCAATGATCAACACACAAACATACCTGAGGGTGACCTCGAATGGTACCATTTCTTTTTTGACCCGGAGGCCAAAGAAGGACTCGAGGCTGAATGGTGCAAAGTCCTCGATGAAGATCGAGAATGGGACCACTTCTTTTTGTGCTTTCGGGAGACCCACCCATCCCCCTGAGCACTGCACTACCTGTAGTCAGACCCCCCTCCATAGAGGGCGGTGGACCAGACCCAGCCCTGCTGACAACACAGCTTTCATGCGAAGTCTCCCTACCATCATCTGCCCCATTCATGGTCAACTATGTTGAAAGAGGGCTGAAGACTTCTTCTGATGATAAAATTTTACTTTGTTTTTAAACTGATAAAAAAACAACAAATCTAATCAAATTCTAAGCGACTATGGCTACTGTCATATAGAAGTGAAGATCTGACTCTCGGCGGGCCAGTGACATCGTCACTGAAGTGCACTCGACAGCGGGAAAAAAGGAACTGAGGTGGTTGGAGGGTCAATGCTGAGGTAGCCTATATGGCATGAGCCAGTTTTGTGGCACCAAGCATGCGTGGTCCTACCTTGGTGCCGTCCCTCCTGAAGATTTTTGGCCCCCACTGAGTCTTAGCACCTCCGGCATAGTACCATTGGTGTGAATGAGTGGTGGAGACTTTATGTCCAGGAAGATGAAGAGATGCAGTGACAGGAGCGACAGAGAAGAGATGAAATGATGGCTGGATGCCTTACAAGCTATCAAAGCTGGAGGATCTGGCACAGGTTCTGCAGAGCAACAAAACTCAAACAACTTAAAAGACATTATACCTACAAAGTTGTGTCCCCACAGATTATATCAAAGTATACCTGATAACTTTTAAAAGGGTTGCTGCAGCCTGCCAGTGGCCAAACCAGCAATCAGGCTGGTACCTTTCCTGACAAGTAAAGCCAAACATGCCTACAGCAATATGGACACTGCACAATCAGAAAACTATGACCTTGTGAAAAGACAAATCCTGAAGAGATATGACATCTCAGGAGAGAGACCTACAGGCAAAGATTCCAGTCTCTGAAGTACAACTTAGTCGACAATCCTCGAGAAGCCTTCACCCGAGTCAGAGAACTCCTTATTAAATGGCTCCAACCAAAGGGCAAAGCAGTCCCACAGGTCATCAACATATTTGCAATGGAGCAATTCATCAACATCCTTCCTGAAGATGTTCAGCTTTGGGTTAAAGAATACTGACCAGAAAGTGGGGACAATGCCGTTTCTTTAGCTGAGAACTATCAGATGACCAAACAGACCATGCAGCATGAGAAGCAACATCCAAGGACCAGTAAGACCCTTTTTTCCCCGATTTACCTCCAGATCAGATTTAACCTCTGGTGGGGGTAGTAAATCTGCACCCAGACATGTTACTTGCTATAACTGTAATAAGCTGGGCCATATTGCAAGAAACTGCTATAAAAATAAGCAGGGTTACACTGGAGCAGATTTGAACTTAGCAAACTGAGGCAAGTATTTAACAGATGTCAAGTTGGGAGATAAGACTGTGAAAGGAATTATTGATTTGGGAAGCAGACAGACCAAAGTGCATGTTGAAGTGCTGGGAAACCACTATGAAAAAGGACCAGGTACTGGTGTCATCTGCATCCATGGGGACACTTGATACTATCCCACTACCCAAGTGACTCTGAATATTAATGGAGTGTCACACCAAATAAAAGTAGGGGTATCCTCTAAGTTACCTGTACCTGTGATTATTGGAAATGACTTTCCAGGATTTACTGAGTTAATCTCAGAGAAACTGAAACCTGCAGTTTCAGCAGCAGTGGTAACAAGAGCACAGGCAAAGAAAGTCTCAGATGGTGGGGACACTTTTCCTTTTGGTAACTTTGATGAGGACTTGTTTGAGCCCAGCTCCAGGATATAGAAATCCAGGAAAGAAAGAAGACGCCTTAAGAAACAGTGGCAGCAAAAGACTGATGCACATAAGGGGTTAATACATTACAGTCCCGTTTAACTGAACCCCAGTTAACCAGAACTCTCTCTTAACCGAACTGACACCATGTTGCCCTTTGTTTTGCCTCTTTTAGCTGTGTTTGCGGTTAGCAGTTTTGTGCACGGACAAAGCAGACAGTGCAGTGTATTGCGATGTGCAGTTGCGCTAACAGTCATCCCAACACTTTAATTTCTGTTGTATTCTGCCCCTGTCTTTTTCATACTGAAACCCCATCTTAACAAGTTACAGTACTCACTGCTCTGCAATTAGGAACTGTGCTCCTATTGGTAGTCTTGCATCAGATGCTACACTTAAATGCTGCAGCAATTTGCACTGAAAATGTTTTTCTTTCTTTCTTTCTTTCTTTCTTTCTTTCTTTCTTTCTTTCTTTCTTTCTTTCTTTCTTTCTTTCTTTCTTTCTCTGTGTTCTTAGTGATGAACAGAATGATTGGCACAAAGCGTAAGTGCACTGTGTTAATGTTGAAGCAAAAGCTGTGGAATTTGTATCAGATTGAGAATGGGGAAAGAGCAGTTGTGCTTGCAGCTGAGTATGGGGTGGGTAAGTCAACCATAAGTAATATTAAACATGCAAAAGAAAAGTTACAACAGTTTTCTATGTCAATGGAGGAGTCATTTGGCCTAGAGAAGAGAAAGACCATGAAAGTCTGCAAGGATGATGAGTGAGATGAGGCTGTATACCTATGGTTTGCTCAGGAGAGGGAAAAGGGTACGCCTATCTCTGGCCACCTCTTAAAAGAAAAAGCAGTCCAGCTTCATGAGAGGCTTGGTAGGGACAGAGGCACCTTTGTAGCCAGTGATGGGTGGCTTAATCGCTTCAAAAATCACCACGGTATTAGACAACTGAGGTTGTGTGGCGAATGCTTAAGTGCTGCCGCTGAAGGAGTAACTTACTTCATGCAACAGTTCACTCTTCTCATTAAAGCTGAGTCTCTGTCTGTGCACCAAATTTATAATGCAGACGAGACTGGGTTATATTGAAGGTGCCTTCCAGACAAAACTTTAGCACACATTGCAGAAAAAGACACCCCAGGGTTCAAGAGACAGAAGGGCTAGGTTACTGTGCTAACTTGTGTGAACACTAGTAGGTCCCATAAACTGCCCCTTTTTATGGTCAGAAAATCTTGTGAACCCAGGTGCTTCAGGCATGTAAACATGTCTGTGTTGCCAATGATTTATGCCAATCAGAAGAATGCATGGATGGCTGGCACACTGTTTCTGAACTTGTACAAGGATCATTTTGTCCCATCAGTAAAAAGGCACCTTTTGCCAGTCAGTCTGCCATTGAATGCTATTCCTCTAGTTGACAGCTTGCTAGTCCATTCTGAGTTGCTCATTATTGAAACTAGGGATGGCAGCATTAAATGTCTGTATTTACCTCCCAAACACAACATCTAAGATCCAGCCATGCAATCAGGGCATTCTTGAAACTTTCAAACATCTGTATCGAAAATGTTTAATGCAGGCTGTACTATCTGATGCAAATCAGGAAATGAGTCTCCAGGAAATTGTTAAATCCATAACCCTTAAGAATATGATTTACATGGGGGGAGAGGCATGGGATAAAATGAAACCAGAAACCATTGCAAAGTCATGGAGGAAATCTGGTATACTGGTCACCGACGAACTTGTGGCTGAAAATGAGGTGAACACTGAGACTGCAGCATTGGACCAAGACAAGGATCCAGAGATTGCAGCCATGGACATGATTGACAAGCTGAATGTTTGCTTGTCAAAAGAGGACCTTGAAAACTGGGTACTCTGTGACAGTGCTGAGGAAGGTGATGAGCATCTGACAGATGATGCCATCATTGAGGCAGTACGGCAGCAACTGGGAGCCAGTGATGACAGGAGTGACGAAGATGTCACCTAATCAGACGATGACTCAGAAGCTGTACTCATGCCAACAAATTCAGAGGCAGTGGCTAGTTTTTATACATGCTTGCTGTGGCTTGAAAATCAACCCAATTGTGACCCAACTGATGCTGTTGAGAGGGCTGAGATCCAAAGCTGCAAATAAATGAGTACAGAGCCTACAACAAACCACAATGAAGCAGTTCTTTACCAAGGTTAACAAATAAATTGTAACCACAACTACAGTACAAAAAGCACTAATAGCACATGTGTGCACAAGCATAACAAAAAAAAATAAGCGCCTAACAGCACAGATTCACTACCCACCCCACCCCAATACCCTGCTCCGACCTGCACCAGCACAGGAAAATCAAACAAACAAAAAATCAAATAAAACCAATACCAAAGAACTGGATACAGCACAGTACAGTACTGTGCAGCACTCATAAATTGAGTGCTATATTTAGAAAGGATTTCCCACTGATAGCAAATACACTTGCATCCATGTCAAAGTCCCCGAAATAGTCAATCCTGATTTAATGAACTCCCGTTTATCAGAATCTACAAACATGTCACCAGAGTGGTTCAGATAAATGGGACAACACTGTATGTGAAATTGTTGAAACTAAACTGATAACTGATTGTGATTTTGTTTCGTAGCAAACTAACAATGTTTTTCTCCAAGGTTATTTTAAGCAGCTGGGTTGAAAAAAAAAACAAACAGGATGAACCAATGTTTAGAACAATGTAATGGACTGCTGTACAGATTTTTCTTGTGTGGCACTTTGGTATTGGTCTGCCAAGGGACCCTTACATTTTTTCTGTTCTGCCAGGCCCATCCAGATTTGCTGCAATGGGCATCTTGATGGTACCAAACAAACTGAGTCGGACACATAAAATAATAAGCAAAATTAGTTTATTCAAAGACTTTAGGCAGGAGCAACTTCTCCCCACGAGGTTTGTACTCAGACTGAGTACAGACAGGAAGCTGAGGTTTCCTAGCCCCTGCAGTAAATAATTAGCATAACTCATTACCATAATGACTCTACTTGCAACATATTCCATTCTTGTTAAAGGGTTAGCTAGCATTAAGCCACATGCTTAACTGTACTCTACATCACCCTGGGACAGTGAGTGAGTGTGAGTTCCACTCAAACAAAAGCAAAAAGAGCATGGCAGTGGCATTAAACAAAGAATAGAAGTAAACCTAAAACATGAGAACATTGATTTAAATATTTGAACTATTTTAAGAAGAAACCCTTTTTTTCCCCAAAACAAACAATACTCCACTGCAGGGGAGGGAAGGAAAGAATCTGGACTACGCTGGTGACCAATCAGTGCAGTGCCAGGGATGGGAGGAGCAACACAGCAACTAGAAGTTTAGTCATGCAACAAGTGCTAAAGAGCAGGGGAAGGGAAAAGAGAAGAGAGGGAAGTGAAGCAGCAGGTGGTACCCAAATGCAAATTAAATATAGGTTAATATTGCAAAACACAAGACATTCCTAATGACCCAGGAGAGAAAACTATCTTACGAAACAGTACATTTTAGAACATTGGAGGCAACAGTTAAATGTACTATAATGAACACAAGAAATAAATGATCAAACTGAGTCCAGTTATCAAAGTTCACGTTTTTCTGTGACTTTTACAATCAGTGGGAGTAGACTTATGTGTGGCTTGTACCAGTTCCTGACAGGATGAGGTCAGGTCATGAAAAGGGACCCAGGAGTTCTGCATACTATCAAAACCACACCACTTGACATGAGAAGTCCAGGATCCGTTTATGTACTTTTTGTGTAATATCTTATCAATCTGGTACCGGTTTGTGTACGAGAGAGTCCTGAGAAGAAGAAGCTGCCAAAGACTGAGAAGTCCCAGGAAGTCCATCTGGTTGATCAGGCAAAACAGAATCCGGCTGAAGAGTGTCAGGACCATGGGGTTCTGGAGAAACTGGTCGCAAATTGTCTGACAAGATTTCGGCTTCAGAAAGTATAGTAGATTCAAGTGCAGCTTCACTGTTTGGGGGACTGGGATCATCTGGAAGGATACCAGTCAAGTACCCATGTTTCAGTTGGCTGTTGTGGATTGTATTATGTACCAGCTTGCCATTGGACTTGCGGCGCAAGTGAACGTGAACAAGAGGAAGCTTTTCCACAATGTAGAAGGGACCGGTCCAAGGGCAAAGCAGTTTTTTGGTGGCACCTGGAACTAGGACAGGTCAGTACAAGTATATAATGTCCCCATCAGAAAATGAAGCTTCATGTGACTTGACTGCTGACATTTTCTGCATTGCAGATTTTCCCTAGCCCAACGTGTCATTTGCAACATGTCTGGCAAGTTCAAGCTGTTCCAACATTGGAATAATGAAGGGTGAAGCTGACTTTGGAACCTCTAGTAATGAGAGATCCCTGTCCAGTGGAGTTTTTGGGTGATGTCCATGGACTAGAAAAAAATGGTGTGTACTCTGTACTGTGGACACGGCTTGTGTTGTAAGAGAATTGCACAAATGGAACAAAATGATCCCAAGTGCCATGAGTCTCATCCAGGTACTTGGAGAGTGTATTAAGAATGCTAGACATAATTCTCTCACTTTGTTCATTGCATTGTGGAAGATAACTTGATTGTGTGAGTCTTTTTGATGTTGAGAAGTTTGCATGTTTCTCGCACAACAGTTGAAAGTTAGTGCCTCTGTCTGAATGCAGGCATGCTGGGGGTACCGTGATGACAAATGATTGTGTTGAGGAAGGCACGTGCCACTGTGACAGCTTTAATGTCTTTTAGGGGAACTAATTCCAAATACTTCGTAAGGTAGTCCTCAAAAACAAGAATGTACTTGTTGCCAGAGTCAGAGCATGTGGGTAAGAGCCCAAGAATGTCTGTGCTGACTCTTTGGAATGGTTCAGTGGCTATACGCAGTGGAATGATGTGTGCCTTTGTCGGTTTGGCAGGAGGCTTTCTTTGGGAGCAAGGCTGGCAGGATTTGACAAATCTGACATTGTCCTTGTTCATGTGAGGCCAGAAGAAGTGAAACCTTGTCTTTTTGTGAGTTCTGTGGATTCCTTTATGACCTCCAGAAAGTGGAGAGGCGTGAGTGGATTGAAGGACCTTGTTGATTAGAGAGGCTGGCGCAACTAACTGCACATGAGTTCTGTCCATGCGATGGTCCTTGCCTTCCTTGGTCCAAACATGGAAAAGCACGCCGTCATTGAGGAAGTATTGTGAAGCAAGGAGAAGTACATCCTGGTGGCATTGCTTTTGTTGTGGTAATATTCCAAACTCTAAGCACGTGATTATGTCTGCGAATTGTGGGTCAGTTCTTTGTTGCATTTTGACCATCGCCAGGGTGATCTCAGTAGTAGAGAAGGTAAGAAGCTCTTTGGCTGCTTGCAGTAAGTGAGGATTGGTGCTTTTCTCTGTGGAAGCAGTTGATAGCAACAAAGCAACTTGCAGTGCTGTAGGAGTGTCCACAGGGAGCACATCTGTGGTGTGGAAAGGAAGAGATTGTAGGCAGGATTCTTCATCTGTTGAGGATGATGCGGAGGGATGCCATTTCCAACTTACAGCATCGTCATTAGAATGAACTAGACCTGGTCGGTACTGAATTTCAGAGTTGTAGCATTGCAATATGGCAATCCATTGGGTGAACTTGCTACTGGCTCCTCAATTTTGAATAACCATCTGAGGGCAGAGTGATCAACAATAGCTGTGAAGGAGGAGTAGCAAAGATAGCAGTCAAATTCTTTACAGCAAATACCATGGCTAGACATTCTTTTTCTGTGATGCCATAGTTTTGTTCAGCTGAGGAAAGAGAGCACCCAGCATATGAAAAAACTCATTCTGTTCCATCTTGGATTTGACAGAGCACAGCGCCCACTGCAAAGGAACTTGCATCTGTGTAGAGTTTGAAGGGTTGTTCGAACCTTGGGTAGGCTAATACTGGAGAAGAGATTAGTTTTTCTTTCAAGGTTTCAAAGGCCTCTTTACATTCGGAAGTCCAAGTATAGTCACACCCCTTTTTGGTGAGGGCGCAAAGTGGAGCTGCAATCTGGGCATAGTTACATTTCTGTAGTATCCAGACAAGCCCAGAAAAGCTCTAAGGTCTTTGAAGTTGTTAGGTTCTGGATAGTCTTTTACTGCTGAGAGCTTATCTGGGTCTGAAGAGATGCCTTGAGAACTAACAACATGTCCCAAGTAGTGAATTTTGTGCTGTGCAAAACAACACTTCTCTGGATGAAGCTTGAGATTGGCTTGTCTGAGACATTCAAACACCTCTTTGAGATGTTGGAGGTGCTCTGAGAAAGTTCTACTGAAGACAATAAGATTGTCCAGGCAGACTAGGCAAGACTTCAGAGACAATCTGCATAATACGGCTTCCATAACACGTTGAAATGTTGCTGGACTGTTCCGAAGTCCCATAGGTAGTCGTTTGAATTGAAAAAGTCCCAAGTGGCAGCTCCAAGCTGTGTATGAGCATGAAGCTGGATCAATAATAATTTGGTAGACTCCACTCTGAAGGTCTAGAGTGGTGAAGTAAGCTGGGCTGGCTGCACCAAGGCTCTTTAAGGCGTCTTCAGTTGTAGGTAAGGGATGAGCATCCTGCACTGTGTAGGCATTGAGCTTTATGTAATCCACCACAAAATGATACCCTTTGTCTTTCTTTACCACCAGCAGGCAAGGTGCACCCAGGGACATGTAGATTCTTCAATAATGTCCTGGTCAAGCATGTCCTTGATCATCAACATCAACATTAACTTTTATTGGATAACAAATTGAGATATCAATATCTCATTTTCAATTGCATCCAACACTTAAAAACATTTTACATACAATAAACAACAAGCAGTTATGCATAGTAACAAACTGTTACAGAAATCATCATTACTGTGTAAAACTTACATCAGGTTTTTAAATTATCCATAACAATTACAGTGTTTATTATAAAGACCAGCTAAATACAACCTAAAGCATGCCAATGGTATTAATTCCTGTACCTTTAATTTCTTGGATATACAGTTCCATGTCCTGGACACCGATGAGGACAATGTTTTTCACCAAATCCTGAACTGCATCTTGGAACATAAAATGTGATCCAAGATGTAGATCTAAGAGAATAATTTGGATCTAACCTGATTTTCATTAAATCAATTAAGAATACTGGTAATGAATGTAGAACAAATTTATATACAAAAAGGTTCCAATGGGTATCACTACAATCCTGCAAGGATGTAAATCCTGATTCCTTATACAGACTACAGCTATGTGTTCTACTGTATATGGTAAATCTGTAATGAACCTAAGTGCATTTTTACAGAGCGGTTCTAATGATCCCAATACTGATTTTCTAGCATTTTTATAAATGCAATCTCCATAATCCAAAACTGACAAAAATAAAGAAGTAACCATCAGTTTCCTTATTTTATATGTAAACATAGTTTTATTACTGTAAAAAAATCCAAGCAGCTTTTTAAACTTATTTGAAATATTAATTATATGCCGATCAAAAGTCAAATGACAATCAAGCATCAGTCCCAGGTACCTATAAGAGGTAACCTGTCCCAACGCAACACCAGATAATGTATAGATATTCCCATTGGAAATCATTTTGCTGTTCTTTTCTAAATATCATCCAAAGTGACTTCTTATGATTCAGTAAATGCCTCGAGTCTTGAAGCATTCCCTGAACTTTTAAGAAGTCCCTCAGTAACACCTCAATTTCTTCATCCATATTTCTCCTTACAGTGTACATAATAGTGTCATCAGCATAAAGATACATACTGGTGTCAGGTGAACAACATTCAGGAAGTTTGTTCATGCACATCAAAAATAATAGGGAACCCAGGACAGAGCCTTGTGGCACCCATGATCTTATGCCAATAAGTTCCGAACAAATGCTGTTCACTATGATGATGTCCTCCAGGACTTGTTTCTGTCTGTGTCCAACATTGTAGGCTGGCTGATGAATTGGCTGCTGGTTGGGCTGCACCTCAGTGGTGTGTTGCAGGATATCACAGCATCTGTGTTTGTGATCTGGACCAACAAAGACATCTGGGTAGTTCTCTAGGAATTCCAAAAGTTGCTGTTTCCCTGTTGGACAGATTGGAGGTTTTGAAGAAGATAGTCACTGACTGAGGGGTAGCTCTGTGGAGGCTGGAGTGGTCATGAAAGTTCTGACAGGATAAGAGTTCGTAGAACTAGGTTGCGGCTCTTGCAGGAGGTGGAGCTGGTCCCCTGAAGACAAGCAAACAAACTTTCCGATCTTGGTTACCTTTGAGATAACCACTGGCTCATCTGTGAAGTTGCAGCATTTTTGTAAAACTGTGCCACCATGCACTGCCAATAAGGTGTTCCTTGGAAGGAGACCTGATGAACACAGCACAGGGATCCCATGACGATGCCAACAACACCTTGTGGAAGTGGTTCACTTTGAATCTTGGCAATCAAAACCATCTCTGACTTAGGAGGCACAGTGACTGAGTCTATAGCTGTGAGTTGCCTCCAAGGGTCTAGTGACAGTTTGTTTGAGGCAAATTCTAGGATGGCTTTGTGAGCTTTGTAGAAGTCCAGGCCAAGAATCACCACCTGTTGTAGGTTAGGCACTAAGTGAAACTTGACAGTAGCCTACTGTGAGCCAAAATGGAGCTTGAGATGAACCATGCCTGTAATAGGTACTGCAGCTGTACTTGCTATGATAATGTGTTTTAGGTCGGCCGGAGAGACATGAGGTACATGACAAATAGCTGGGTTGTCTAGAATACTGCTATGGATGACAGATATCTGCTTCAGAGTTGACCAAGGCATGCATGAGCATGGAGAAGGCCTTGTGATATGCACTGGTAGGGAGGAATACAGGCAAATGGCAACAAAAGTGCAGTGCACTTCCAGGGATCTTCTTTTTGCCTCTCCTGTCTGGGTGCATTACTTACAGTATTGGTACAGCAGTGCACATTTAGTGATTTTGTTGTTTTGTGGCTGTTTGTTTCATATATTACTATTTATTTGAACAGTCCCTGCTTGAGCTGCATGCAGCACCGCAGGTGGAGCAAGAGGGGAAGCAGTGGGTGCAGAGGACAGAGCAAGCCATTCATGATGGGGCTGCAGCATGTAGAAAGGCTTGCTGTAAAAATGTTTTCCTTTTTGTTACTCAGACTGAGTACAGACAGGAAGTTGGGATTTCCTAGCCCCTGCAGGAAATAATTAGCATAACTCATTACCATAATGACTCTACTTGCAACTTTATCCATTCTTTTTAAAGGGGCGGCAGCTAGCATTAAGCTCCATGCTTAACTGTACTCTACTGTAGCCTGGAATTGTGTGTGGCCATGCAGTCAGAAGTGCTCAGCGCATAAGTGGCCTTCAATTATGGCCACCCCCAATGGCCCGTGCAAGTCCGGAGATGCGCGGTTGTCTAGAATATTGCTATGGATAACTGAGATATCTGCTCCAGAGTTGACCAAGGCATGCATGGACCAATCTCCAGTGGTTACAGGGACATAGTTCACTAGGAGAGGTGACCTGATGACAGGAACCTTTGCCCCCGGGGGCAAGGTTGTGCCTAGGTTAACAGCTAGAGGGTGTGGATTGTTTGAGTTGCGAGAGTCAGAGGGGTGGTCAGTTGCTATATTCCCCTGCTCCTGGGAGTAGTTGTGATCATCTTGCTGATTGTGCTGCAGTGGGTGCCTTTGGTTCTGTTGATTTCTGTGGTAGTACTTTAACTTGTGGTAGGCAGGAGCAGTATGTCCCTTGAATCTGCACCACTTGCAGGTCACTAGTTCTCATGAAGGCAGAGGTGGCACAGGTTGCTGTTGAAGTGGACGGAGAGCATTGACAGCGGTAGCAGAAGAGCCAGTTGAGCTGAGGTGCAGTCTGTTGACAGTTGTGGTGAGTGTCTCTATCACTGATTGCTGCTGCTGGACACAGTTTGTGAGTGTGGCTAACTGTGATGACTGGGGCGCTTGCACAGTGGTGGCCTGGGACATTGATATGGACTCTTTTGTGAGTTGAGCAGCTTGGATTGTGTCCATCCAGGTTGTTGGTTTCTGTTGGATTACATACACATGGAGTTGAGGAAGAAGTCCCCATACAAAGGTTGTGATTTGCTCTTTTTTTGATTTTTTGCAAACATTTACAGCGTGATTCAGTGTCAATTATACATGTTTCTAATGACTTGGAGGGTTGCATGGTGTGTTCCCACAGTTGCTGTTCCAATAACCAGGGCAGGTGTGCTGAAGAAAATGATCCTTGTAGGTGGTATGCAGGGTGGCAGTTTCCCCTTTTACCTGATATGGAAATGCGTTGAACCAAGTAATGGCAGTCCCCCTCAGAAACAAGCACAAGACATTTAAAATGCGTAAATGGTCAATCCAACCATGTAAGGAGATCCAGGCATAGAATTGCTGGAGCCAGTTGACAGCATCTTTGTGAGGCAGTACTGAGAAGGGAAGTGGCTGCAGGAAGGTATGGACTGTGGGCTGTGATGAGATAGTTTTAATGAAGGTGAGGTCATCCTGGACAGCTTGCACAGTTGGCATTCCTTGAGATGAGATGGAAGATGGGATGTTGTGCAGGATGACGTCCATTTTGAGGCCCCATGCCCTTGAAGTGTGAGAAGATACTGTAGCTCTCTGGATGCTCTGGCGCTCATATCGGTGTCTTTGTCGGACATTGTGGTTAGAAACTAGTGCTGTTTCCCTGAAGAAAGGTTATAAGGATGAGAAGGAGCTGCCATCATGCAGGAGACGAGACATCGTGGAGTAGATGGAGTGCTGAGAATAAAATATTTTTTGTAGACAAAAGTACAATTATTTGTAAGCAATTTCCAGCAAATTATGTCTTAATAAACAATTCCCACTTAACTCTGTGTTGTCAGTCATTTAAATAAAGTTTTGTTGCAAAATTCAACTATTTGTTGTAGTGTCCCTTGATTTCAATAGGTTTGACATTGATTCCTATGGAGTGAGGTCATTTGGTGCCCTTCACAAGATGGCCACTGAACTCTGACGTACAGTTCCTGAAATACTAACTGTAGCAAGATGGCTGCTGGGCACTTCCTGTGTTATTGTCTTGTAGCACACAAGATATCCAGGGCTGCTTGCCACGAGGTTGCTGTGCAGGAGACAAGATGGTGACTGCCACGCTGCAGACCACTTTCCCCACTGAAATTTGACGGGCTTTGCTGTGGTGAGTGGCAAAAACTTGGGAATTTTGTATTTAATTTGCTTGTTTCATTGTGCTTTTATGGTTTATTTTTCTGTTGTCTCCCAGTGTTGTCCCTCTGTTTATTTTAGGTTCTGCCCCCAGGGTTGTGCTGTGTTTATTCACTTTTTTTTTCTTCTTGCCCCTGTTTATTTATTGTATTGCCCTGCTTGGCTTATGCTGCTGTGCAGTCTTTTGGATTCTTGTTTTCTCTGCCCCCTCTTGTATTATTTACTCCTTGTATTTGACTTCTTTTTCCCCCCTCTCCTGCGCCCTTTTTTTTGTATGGCCCCCGTGTAACATGGCAGCTTTATGTTGCAGCCTTGTAAGTTGGGAAGTGGATCGCTCAGTTGTAGTCCAGATACAATTTATTTTGATTTATTTTTTGGCCGTTTGTAGCGTGGCCAAGTGGATTGCTGCAGAGCTCCTTGCAGTTGCAGGGAAGGGCAGGTTGTGTAATGGAGTAACACTGCTATTTGCTGTGGCTGTCCAAGAGCAGCTGTGTATGGAGATTACTGTGGGGCTGCATTTTCAGGTGTGGCTCCTTGTGTGACACCCGGGCCAGGTGGGGTGACTTTTGAGGGAGGGCAGTTGGTGAGTCAGGGAGTCATGTAGTAAAGGCAGCAGGGCCACAAGGTAGTTTCAGTTTCAGTTGGCACGAGTTGCAGCCGTTTGGGAGGGTAGTGGGCCAAACTGGATCCCTGGTGCAACATGAGCATGGAGGGGGCCCCAGGATATGCATTGGTATGGGGGAATACAGACAAACGGTGACAGCAATGCGGTGCACTTCCAGGGATTTTCTTTCTGACTCTCCTGTACGGGTGTGTTACTTATTGGTATAGCAGTGCACATTTAGTGATTTTGCTGTGTTGTGACTGTTTGCTTCATGTATTACTATTTATTTGAACAGTCCCTGCTTGAGTGGCATGCAGCACCGCAGGTGGAGCGGGAGGGGAAGCAGTGGGTGCAGAGGACAGAGCAAGCCATTCGTGATGGGGCGCAGCATGTAGAAAGGCTTGCTGTAAAAAAATGTTCCTTTTTTACTCAGACTGAATACAGACAGGAAGTTGGGATTTCCTAGCCCCTGCAGGAAATAATTAGCATAACTCATTACCATAATGGCTCTACTTGCAACATTATCCATTTTTGTTAAAGGGGCGGCAGCTTGCATTAAGCCCCATGCTTAACTGTACTCTACACTAGCCTGGAATTGTGTGCGGCCGTGCAGACAGGGTGCTCAGTGCATAGGTGGCCTTCGAATATGACCACCCACGATGGCCCGTGCAAGTCCGGAGATGCGCTGCACATCCAGGGATCCATCCTGCATCTTGTCAATGCCCTTCCCCTCATCTCTCAAACCATCTATTCCGTACCCCCACAACATCAGGTTATCACCTTTGATTCCACAACTCCTGCACCTTCTCTTTTCCCCAGCCCCGCTCACAATCAGGAAAGGTGACTTTCTCCTACAGACTTCCTGACCTTTGAAATCAACTTCACCACTCCATCCACCTCGCTTCTTCTCTAGCCACACTCAAAAAGCAATTAAAACTTCACCCATCCCTGACTGCAACTGCCCCACCTCCACCCCTCCATGACTCCTTCCCCTACACCTCCCTTTCCCTTACCTCCACCTCACTTTTTTACATCTGACTCCTGCCACCTCTATTGTCCTACTCTTCTGTAATCCTCCTTCCCTATCCCCAATTAACCCCCCCAAACCTCCCTTCTCCCCCTCCCTTCTGATACATGGAGCCTGCCATACCTCCCTCTAATTTTTGCCATGTAAAGCTAGCCTAGCCATGAATATTACCCATGGTAATGCAACTTGTTGTATACTATATAAAACTGTCTGTCGCACTTCATTTGTAAACTCGTTCTAAATATTGTAACTGTATATATGTACGTTGTGATTTATTATTGTCAAGCCTCTTCATCCAAATATTGCATGATTGTTGACAAATCTGTTTACTGTAGCCGCCATTACCCTCTCTCCCAGGTCGCACCTGGAAACAAGCCTCAGCTCAGTTTGCCTTTCCTGGTTATCAAATTAAATAACTAACTAAACAAATAAATAAATAAATGTGGTCTACAATGAGAGCTTTGCTAGCAGGTTAGTCAATCTGAAAGTCACAGCTTAACAGGCATGATTTCTAAATTTGAAGGTGCTGCCTACCCTTAGGTTGCCCTAACCTGCTTCCCAGTTGCTCAATCCAGTTGAAAAACAAAATAACAAACAGCAACAGCCATAAAGAAAACAGCTTTTCTTCAGAGAACTCTATCTATGCTGTCTACCCTTCAGTGGTACAGCAAAGACTGCGTAACTGCTGCCTTCAGAATCCTCATGACTCCAGGGTTCTACGCTTTATTGACAGCCTTGGGCTCTACCACCACCACCCCAGGTGGGAGTTTATTACCCATATCTATTAACTTCACCTTGACAACATAGAGCAATACAGAAATATTTTTCATCGGATGTATCCCACTATTTCTACATACAATGAAATGTTATATGCAGCAATTAATCAGAAACCATAAATAATGCATGACATCTTAAAAGAAACAGCTATAGGAATGGAATTACACACATGTGCTTCTTCAAGTTGACAATGTATTCCTTCCCATCTACTGGAATGACATATGACAGATGATCCTAAAGAGTCAGAATAAAAAAGAGAGAGTGAGTCTAAATCTAACTTTTTTAAGAATTCTTGTACTCTTTAAATACAGTCAACCATGGATAGAGATGTGCAAAGTGGTCAAACTTCACTTTAGGAATTAATTTGTGAAGTTTGCCCACTTCTCAAGATGTGAGGGCTGACTTCCCGAAGTTCAGGTGAAGTGGCAATTTTTCAGGTAAACTGCAAATTTACTGGTGAGGTTGCAACTTTACTAAGCCTTCACATGGAAAAGTGTCACTTTGCTAGGAAAACTCCTCAAGAGGTGGTAAATTGGTAACTTCGTAAAGTTTTTCCACAAAGGCAAATTTTGTAACTTCATTGAACTTTGCCAGTGAACTAAAACTTTGCAGCATCTTTAGCCTGCGATAAATTGCACCATACATCACCAGAACTAGATCCTGGCAATCAAGTTTAAGCCATGAGTCTAAGTCTTGGTAATTAGACAAGTTTTATTCTGTCTATGGTCACACTGATTTAACTCTTTTTTAGTCCCAAACTACCTAGAGCTAGAGCTATTAGCATCAATCCTAGTGAAACCAAAATTATTGTCAAATTCTGTTGACACTGCAAGGGGTAAATAGCTTTTTTCTTCTTTTTCTTATGATTGATTGATACGAAGATTGCCTTTAGAATGATAGCAGAAAGCTGACTTATGTGTGGCAGCCTACATTTGTGCTCTTACCAGAGACCTAAAACTTGTTTAGAAATGAAGGATGAGCTTTTCTCCACCACACAGGATACAAAGAAAAAAGAATGAAAAAAAGCCCAGTCATAGAATCTTCACCAGACACTGGATTGCTCAGTCTGACTTATCACTCTCTGGCCCATGTTACCTCTCAAATGGGGGAAAACTGACTACAACAAGGTTATGGCTGCACATGAAGGTCAGCAGTGTCAATGAATACCTGGAGGATGCAAACCCAAAGAAAGACTCACAGTAGGAGTCTCAGGTCCAGCTAGTTTAAAGAGCGGGTGCTTAGTAAGGATGTACTGTATATCTTAAAGAATAAGGGTTTGAAGCCTTTAGATACCTCTGTAACCATTTTGTTTGCTTTTATTTGTTTTTTTTAATTACCTTTTCATAATTGTATTTGCAGTTTGCCAACTACTAGCAGCAAACTCTGGTCAGAGCCAATGTGGCTGAGGAAAACTCTTAGGAGTAGCAAGAGCAGTGAACAGAATATGCTGTGCTCTTGCTGCACTGAAGTCAGCTGTAATACTGCAACGATTACAGTACTGCGCATGTGTAATACTCGCACACGTGCAGTTTGCCCTGGAGTCAGCCTTGCACAATATGGCGGTGCTGACATAACTACGTGTAACAACCCAGTTCCCTCAGGTTACTAGAATCCCATTAGTACTAGTCCTAGGCAGGTAGGAAAAGATAGCTGGTGGGGAGGTCACTAGGGGCTTTCTATGTAATGACATCATTGTTTACTCAGCTAGCTTGAGAGAAGGATGATTATGTAACATAGAACTCTCACATCAGCATAACCGTTTTAGAGTCAGCTTGGTGAGCTTAGAATGTTCATCAGTAAGTTCAAGTGTGGCAGTTAGACTGGCAGGAGGTCTGTCATTGGGGCTCTGTCAAAGGGAGCCCTGGTATTTCTCACTCTAGTTTAGTAAAATCTTCAAGTTTGCCTGCAGGACTCTTTAGTTTCGCTCCAGGGGGAGTGAGAGGGAATGCAGTTCTTGTGGATCCAAGGAACAATCCCCTGAAGTTCCTGAAGTTCACAGCTGCCTTAAGGAAGAACAATGAGTAGAATCAGACAGCTACCAAAGAAAGGTGCCTTTTGTTCTTTCCATGACTGGGAGGAATGAATAACTAATCTGTGAGTACAGAATTTGAGTCTGTTCTCTGAGGGAGTTGTCTGAGGTGTGTGTGCTCTATATAAGGCTAGATCACACCGGTCATTACCCCTTTCAAGACAGCTGTGCTGAATTTAAAGCTAAAGTTGGGAGTCTTTAGCAATTCTTTGGGGATTGGAGACTCATTTGGTGTAACCTTGAAGGAATGGCAGAGGCTGTTTGGGGCAAAGGGAGAGGAACGCCATCTGGAGTTTCAGGCAGAGCTAAGTGGTTCATGGATGGGCGCCAGTGTTCCCTGGGCAATGACCATGCACCAGGAAGATTTTAAAGTGTGTGGCACATCCCATCACTATACACTTTGGAAATGGAAATGTGTGGAAAATGTTTACAGTATGTGGCACATCCCACAGATATACACTTTGGAAGAGAGACAGAAATGTTTTTTATGGAAAACAGTACTGCCTAGCAAAGTGCCCTACAAAAGAGAGTGTGCCTGTATTTCAATGATAAACATGTGGGGGACCACCATTGCTTTAAGTAACATCTGTAAATAAAACCATACTGCAGAAACCCAGTTACTGTTTTGGGCATTCCACTTATTGCTTCTAGTGTGAACGTTATCAGGGCTTCTCAGCAGTTAGGTCTAGTATATGCCTAGCATCCTCTCCCCTGGACCTGGTTGTAAATAAAAAGGTCCACTTTAGTATGTGCCCCCAACCCCCATCCTCTAGATAATGTGCCTGGTATACACTCCAACCACTAGGGGTGGTACCATGAATGTAGCTCTGCCAAAAGAAAATTATATGCCATGTAGTTGTCAGTAGTTCTTTTAATGGGATGCCAGCCAGCCAAAGGTGGTGTGGGGGTTACATACATATGCATGATACTCATGCATGCACAGTTTAAGTCTGCGCCACCATGTTGCACATGGCAGACGTCATGTCCGCACTTGTGGAAAGGACAAGTAGTAGGTATGTTTACGTGGCCCGCAGAGGGGAAGGGCTGCATAAACAGAATCACTGGAAACTGTGCTGGAGCACTGGGGCAGAACATCAGACAGTGTTCTAGTTATATGCTTCCACAGTCCTCTTTTACAAATCCGATGATTTGATAGCATCTGTGGAGCTTGGCCCACACAACTGTAAAAATCAGACTCAGGAGGAAACTATTAACAAACTAGAGATCTGGTCTCAGAATTGTTCATCAGTACAGTCATTTTCTCATTCTTTTCTAAGCAATAATTTCTGGTAAATGTACCTTAACCATATTGATCTCAGTGCTGGTAGACTACTTCTGGTTTTCCCCTGATTGTGTTAGGAGAAGGTAGTAACAGTCTTGAAGCAGTTGCTCCTAGTGATGACATGCTCTGAAAAAAGTGGACCCCATGCTCATCTGCACATTTTAGAAATTACCTCTTGAGTTAAAGGGGACATGAACTGATTACTTGTGTGTAGCTGTTTGAAATGTCTTTATTTTTATAAATTATATTCATACCTCTAAAGTATCCTTATTTTAACTGTGCCTGAATAAAAGCTGAAGCTGTCAGTTGTGTTTTGTTTTGGTTTTAGATTTATAGAACTGTTATTTAATACAACAGCAGTTAAGTACATATGGACACATGTTGATACATGGACATATTAGGATAACAGTATCTCAATTACAAGGGGATCTGTGTTAGGTTTGGGGTTTGAATGTACACATACACTAGTCACTTGTTACAGAATTGCAGATATATCATTTTTAAGATAGTATAAGTTTGACTAGTCATCAGTAATATGGACTTATTGTATACAGAGTTTAAGAAAAATGTATCTGAACAGTACACTGTGTAAAATTTGATTGACACCACTGTGTGAAACAGTTGGTGAATGCTTAACTTACAGTAGGACAGGTTGTCTTCTAGCCTACATTTTACTTAACACATATATATTTTCATATTTATAAGACTTTTAGCATTATTTACCTTGTGTTTTTAATCATTGTCATTTACTAATGCTAGCACAGACACACACACAGGGTTTCAAAATGAAACTTCAGTTGGTTTATAACTTGTGTCAGGGAGTGAACTTTCAAGTCAGTGAAATTTGACCTTGGGATAGCTTTCTATTGATGGAACTAATCCTGTCTTGGCGAAGTAATTTGGACAGCTGAGGCTGTTTAGAAGTACTGTAGGAGATATGCTAAACAAATGTAAATACCTCTAAAAGTATACAACTTACAGATAAACCTGTACAAAAGTTGTTCAGCACAACAAAACCTTTCAAAGTAGCCTATTCATTAAGCTGCACTAATTATATTTTTTAAACTATGGTCATCTGATTACCTGAATTTTCCTTTTTCATCACAATGTTCACCTTTTGGATGGCTATTTTTAAAAAAATCTAATGAATTCGGATGACTACCCTCATTTGAAAGGTAATTTTGTCCTGAGCAACTTTCTTGTTGGTTGTATATTGGCAACTTGTATACTTTCTGAGATATTGACATTTGTTTGGCATGACTCCTACTGTGTTCGCTCAGAGAGAGAGAAAAAAATGAGGTTTTTTGGAAGACCATATTTTACAAAATATAAAGAATTCAGATTAGTGACTACCCTCGTGAGAAAGGTCTTTTTGCCCTGAACAGCTTTCATGCTGGCTGTTTTTGTGCACCTTGAATATTTTTAAAGATATTTAGATTTGTTTGGAAGGTGTGCACATTGCTGTCAGAGAAAAGCAGTTTGGAGTTTTGTGTCCATCATTCTACTTAAACAGAAAGAAGGGAGTATTTTTTAACTGCCATGGAGATTTGCAGAATGGAAGGATACACTGAAAACTCCTAAAAGATGTGTTCCATGGAAACATATTTTTTCAAGTGAAAGCAGGATGACTGTAGGCCCCACCCACAGCCAGAAAAAGAATGCACTGGAATTCTTTTATTGTGATGTCAGAAAATCTTTACTGGCAAGGCTGGCTATGTATTTCAGTGGCAAACTGCATACCTGTTTTCAGAGTTTTACAGAAAAATAACACTTTCTACCACCAAATATTATACATGTAATAGAAATATATGATTTTTGATAACTTGTGATTGTTTGTTATAATTTAGCAGGTGACATTTTCTTTATAACCAGATTTTACTTGGGGAGAAAATGAAAAGTCAATTATCTTTTTAAAAATCATAAAATCAAACAGATGGACCACAGTAGTGCAAACATATAAAGGTCAAAGTCTGTTGCTGAAAGAAGTATCTGTTTCTTTTGAAAAAGATAGAAAATACATTTAGTTCCTCACTGAAATACATTGGGCTCCTAAGTAGCTGGCAGTTTCTGACATCACAGTACCAAGATTTCACTACATTCCTTTTACTAATAGTGTGAAAAGCAAAGATAAAAAACAACTTGTTTCACTGTACCAACAAATATTTTATTATGAAAGTACAACGTATTTACTAACACACCAAACTACAATAAATAAAATAATCAGTTGTCTATTTGTTAGAAGAAAACACCTGCTCTTTAAGGTCTGAGTCAGAGTATTGGACCTTTGCAGGATAAAAATCACATAGTGTAGCAACTTTTGGCTTTAGTGTGAAAAGCTATTAACTGGAACGATACAGCAGATTTCAACCACACCCTATTTACCACCTCAAGCCTTCCACCGAACTCCATCTAGCCATCAGATCTTGCTCCACAGAATAGAAAAATGAGAGCTACACTCTTGCTGTAACTGGTGATCTTCCAGAATATCTTTGCCATTAATTGTCACTTATGGGTCTAGGCTGGAGGCACTAGGATCCTGCAGGAGTAAAGCCTTTGCCAGGGAGCCAACCACAGGTACTAGGCATGGTGCTTGTGAATCTCCTGATGGTGCCACATGACAGTCAATAAACATTACTGTCTCCCTCGCTAAGTTCATATCTGTTTGTTAGGAGAAAAACAAAATGAATGAAAGTAAGAGAGGGCTAAGAATTTCCTAGCTGAAAGAGATAGGGAAAGGATACTCGGTCTTCACATGGGAAGACATTTGTATTGGTCCAGCACCAGCCAGGGCACTTCTCCATACATTGCTTAAGGAAAGGGTGATGAACTACCTGAAAGCAAGTGGGCAACTTGACCCAAAGCAGCATGGCTCCACACCAGGATGCTCACGCCAAACAAATTGGAAAGAATTCTTCAACTGGGTTACAAGAGAAGTTGATTGGGGCAGCAGTGGACGTGGTGTATCTGGACTTTAGTAAAGCCTTTGATACAGTCCCACACAGAAGGCTAGCCAACAAACTAGAGCAAGCTGGTATCGGTCATAAAGTAGTTAAATGGAACACAAGCTGGCTGCAAGGCAGTACATAGAGGGTTATGATAAATGGTACTTTGTCCCAAGAGGGGAAGCTGTCAAGTGGCATGCCACAGGGGTCAGTACTACGCTCCACCCTTTTCAACATATTCATCAGTGACATTGCTAAAGAACTGAAAGGGAAAGTCTGCCTCTTTGCAGATGATACAAAGCTCTACAACAGTGTGGACACACAGGAAGGGATCACAGAAATGGAGGCAGATCTCAGGATGCTAGAGGACTGGTCCAGGAACTGGCAGTTGAGATTCAACACTAAAAAATGTAAAGTCATGCACTTGGGTAGAAGAAGCCCATGCATGAAGTATGTCCTGGAGGGGCAGCTACTAGAAGAAACAAAGTTGGAATGGGGTTTTGGTGTCATGATCTCAAACAATTTAATGGTAGGGAAGCAATGCAAAAAAGTGGCACTAAATGCAAGCAGCATCCTTGGATAGGGGTATTACCAGTAGGAAGGGTGATGTAATCCTCCCATTGTACAGGTCTCTGGTGAGACCTCACTTGGAGTGCTGTGTGCAGTTCTGGAGGCCTCACCTAAAAAAGGACATAGACCATCTGGAAACCATGCAGAGACATGCCACCAAAATGGTACAGGGTCTGCACCATGAAATTTATGAAGCTAGGCTCAGCCAGCGAAATGTATTCTCCCTTGAGCAGAGGAAGAACAGAAGAGACCTGATTGAGGCATTTAAATTTGTTAAAGAGATCAACACAGTATAAACCAGGAGCCTCTTCCAGGAAAACAGGGATGCATGCAGCATGTATCTTGTGGTGCTGGCCCGAGGGCACTGGATTCCACACCTCACACCACACCGGCAGTCTGAGTTCAGGAATGAGTTCGGATGCTGGGGGTTGGCAGGGGAGGGAGAGGATTGAGCATCTGATGAACTGCTCTCCTCTCCCTGAGAAGGGATCCTGGGTACCTCCGGTGCAGTAGGGACACCCAGTGGAGACCGGGGGTACTACTAGCATGGAGTAAAGAAGGGGGAGGAGCATGGTGGATGTCTAGGGGGAAGCCATGCTGATGTCATTGCATGGCCATGCTCCAAGGGGAAACAAAAGAGGAAAATCTCTTACCATACCGGTAGGCGATGGTGCAGTTCAGTGGTGGGGCCCCATGCCCAATGTCAGGCCATCCATCCGGGTGCTTCCAGTTCCTCACCGCCTCTCTGATCACGCCAGTGGATTATAGATAGAGCTCTGGAAGAGTTGGCAGTCCCACCCTGGGGGGCTCAGAGCCGGGGGATTGGGCGGCTGGCTGAGGTGGGGGATCCGGGTTTGGTTAGGCACCAGAAATGGAGGCTTCAGGCAGGCAGCAGAGTCACCATGGAGAGACCTGTCCTGAGAGAGTCCAGCATGGTAGGAGCAAAAATAAAGTCTACAAAAAAAAAAAAAAAAAAAAAGAAAACCGTGCCTGGTGAGAGGTAAATTCAAAACCAATGTTAGGAAGAACTTTTTTTGGAGAGGGTGATGGACCCTTGGAACAGCCTGTCACCAGAGGTAGTGGCAGCCAAGATGGTCAGTGAATTCAAACAGGCATGGGAGAGACAGTATAGTCACCTTAGCAAAACAAATTGATAGTGGGGGGTGGGTAGGAAACCCAGGCAGTCTAGATGAACCATACGGTCTCCTTCTACCGGCAAATTCTTATGTTCTTATGTTCATTTGAAGAAAGGAAAAAAGGCAAATAATAGGTGGCCCAAAGGGGTAGTTGGGTATGGAACAAGAGCCTCATGCACTAGCCGGACAGAAGATAGATAGTAATCTTAAAATTTAAATAGCAGCAGCCCTGAAGCCTTTGGATCTGGCAGACAAGCAAGAGGGGATGCCTGTAATTTGGACTCCCTTGCAACTGAGATGGCACAATGTTCCAAAAATAGGAATGAATTATAGGCTCCTGGAAAAACCAAACCCAATGCTGACTCATGGAGGATTGTTTGAATAGCTAATCAAAATATATCCTCTTTATCATCTCAGGGGAAAAAAGAAGAAATTACTGGTGCACGTGGCACTGTAAGGCCGAACAGCCCAATGGATTTGAGATGTGTACATCTCTTCAGGAATCCCTTAGGGTAGTGAGTAAACAGCCCAGCTGGCATAAGAGAAGAAGAAGAAGAAGAGCAGCATGCCAGCCAAGAGATAGTCTGGCATAGCCAGAAGGAAAAAAAAATCAGAGAAAAGGACTTGCTTATCCTACAACAACAGGAATGTATCCTATGTAAGAGCTAGTGTACTTGATCCCATTCTGTGCATAGCACTGTTCCACAGACAGTGCAACTACCCTCTGGCTCAGACCCATAGGTGGGAAGAAAAAATCACTCACTGTAGTAATGTTCTTTCTTCCATGGGATCCCTCACTATGCTTAGAGTAACCACTGAAAATCAGCCTGCTGGTTTGAGCTACCCCGGAGAGTACACTCTTATGCTAATTATGGGATCTTAGAATGAAATTCAAATCTCAGCTGTGTAATCATGATCCACTCTGCCCTCTAATGTCAGATTTATTTCTGTAGCTAGGGTAGCAGTGACCACTAAACTAGCTAAGCCCATTAAAAGCAGAATGGCACAAAAACTTTGGAGTCCCTGAGAGGCTCATAAACATGGCAGACCAACATTTTTCAAACTAGATCACTGAATATCAATTGTAAGGCAATGCAAAAAGTAATGCTCAAGCAAGATAACAGAAATAAAAGAATTAATTCTTGGAGAAATTTTTCCAAGTTCTGGAAGGGGAGGTAGGGTTGGATTGTTAAGCATAGTGAGGGATCCCTTGGAAGAAACAACATTACTATGGTGAGTAATTTTTTTTATTCAAACCCCAGGAATCCCTCACTATGATAACAGAACCAATTTGGGGAAAAGGTTCTGCAAGACAGCAGTGCCAAAACTGGCATCCCTTCTGGACTGTACATTCAGACAACAGTGCCTTGTGAAAGTGTTTACTGTTTTCCAGGTAGCTGCTTTACAGATATTCTGCAAGAGGATGTCCCTTGCAGTTGCCACAGATGCAGAAGTGCCATGTGTGTTGTATGCCCTGAGGTCTTGAGATGACAGCTTGCCAGCCTTGCTGTAAAAGAACTGTATGCAAGAGACAATCCACCAAGCAAATGATCTCTAGTATGCTGGCATACAATTTCCAATCTCTCTCTATATACTGTATGACAAACAGCTCAGAATGTAAGGACCTGACCTTCGTGCAGTCCGGGTAATAGCTGAGTGCTCTCAACATCCAAGCTGTAGCCTTTTGCCTCCCAGAGCTGGATTTTGCTGTAAAGAACACTATAAGGATAATAGGCTGGTTCAGGTAAAATCGGACATGATTGTGTGCAGTTCTGGAGACCCCATCTCTGCAAAGACATAGAGTGGAGGCTGTCCAGAGGAGGGCAACCAAAATGGTGCAGGGTCTGCACCAGACAACATACAAAGAAAGACTAAAGGAGCTTAATATGTATACCCTTGAGGAAAGAAGGGAGAGAGGGGACATGATAGACACTTTCATGTACCTCAAGGGAATCAACAAAGTCCAAGAGGATAGCATCTTTCGGAAAAAGAGATGTGCAAGAACAAGGGGCACAATTTGAAGATAGAGGGGGGACGGCTCAAAGGTAATGTGAGGAAGTATTTTTTCACGGAGAGAGTTGTGGTTGCATGGAACAGGCTCCCTGAGGAGTCAAGAACAGTGGGGGAATTCAAGAATGCATGGGACAGACATAAGGCAGTACTAGTGGGGTTTAGGAGGAAGTAAGCTGTTGGTTAACTAGGATCTGCAGCTTATCTGTTAGGTAGGAAAACAGGCAGACTAGGTGGGCCAAGTGGTCCATATCTGCTGTCAAATTCTATGTTTCTATGTTTAGGGAGGAATTTTCTGTTTGTCCTTGAGGCTACCTTGTCCCTGTAGAAGATGATGTAATTTGGATCCATGCAGAGGGCTTGCAACTCACACACCCTTCTGGCAGAAGCCATGGCCACCAGGAAAACTGTTTTCCAAGTGACATATTTTAAATCAGCAGAATCCATGGGCTTAAAAGGAGGCTCCTTGAGCTTAGCAGTGCACAGGTTCAGATCTTATGGAGGGAATGGTCCCAGGCAGAGCGATGCAAGTGGAGAAAACCTTTACAGAATTTTTTGAAAATGGGGTGTGAAACCACTGTTTTCTCTTTACCTTCTGAAACAGGGCTGGCACTGCTGCCAGCTGCACCTTAAGGGTTGAGGTCTAAGACCCAGGAACTGAAGGTGGACCAGGTAGTTCAGGACTGTGGACAGGTCTGCTTGCAAAGGACTGAGCTGCTTAGAGGAGCATAACAGGGCAAACCTTTTCCATTTGGAAGCATAGGGTTTCCTTATTGCTGGCTTCCTCAAAACTTTAAGGACCTCCAAAACCTTTTCAGAAAGGCAAATTCCAAGAACTCTAACTCTTCAATAACCATGCCTTAAGACATAGAGTTCTGAAGTCCAGGAAAGCTATCCTGCCCTGAGACAAAGTCAGCAAGTCAGGGGAAGGTGGATGTGATGTTCAATGGAGAGTGACAGGAGCAGGAAGTACCTAAGGAATTTATTTGGGGCCCATCAGACAGCTTGGGAATCAGTAGGTTTTTAGATTTTTAATGGGTTGTGTAAAGGTTTGTGTATTGTGTGTTGACTATCCCTTATTGCTGTATTTGTGTATCTATATCTTGTTGTAAGGGCATGCTGGGCCCACGTGGAAGGGTGCCCAAGATATATAAACTATACTACTACTACTACTAGATTCAACAACACTGTCAGCAAGAGTGGGAAGGGAGGGAAGGCATACATGAACCTATTTGTCCAGCCCAGAGTCAAGGCATCCAATGGGATGGAGCCCACTGCAGGGGATTTGCAACAAACCAGGGAAACCTGGTGATTCTCCCAAGATGCAAACAAGTCTGTCTACAGTGCACCTCACATCCTGAACACTGTATCTGACACCTGCATGTTCAGGGTCCATTTGTGATGTCATTGGCTGACCTGGTACAAGGAATCTGCCAAAACACTGTCTTTCCCTGGCAGGTGAACTGCTGATAGTTGCACACCTATGGAATAAGCAAGAGTCCAGATTTTCATTGCTTTTGTGCATAGTTTTGAAGATCTTGTGGCTCCCTGTTTGTTGATGTATTTCATGGTAGTGGTGTTGTCTGCCCTGACCTGGATTGACTGACCCAACTTGGGAGGTAAAAGTCTTTAGAGTGAGGTACACTGCTCTGAGCTCCAGCAGGTCTATATGCTCCATGGACTCCTAGGAGGACTACACTCTTCTTAAGGTTAAGTTGTCCAGATGGGCTCCCCAGCTCAGGATGGAGACATCTGTCATTAGCAGTACTGTGGGTGATTGCTGAAGCAAGGGAATGCCCTCCCTGAGGATGTTCTCTTCTTTCCACCAGTCCAGTGCTCTTAAAAGAGATTGACACAGGCACCAGCCTCAAAAGAGGGTCTCGCCTTTGGGACCAATGGAACAATTGGATGTCGCTCATTTGAAACCTGGCATCAGTAGCTAAAGGAAGTCTCTTGCAGGCCTGAGTTGGACTAACCAGAAAGACTTTGCCAGGTCTACCAAATGTTACACTCTCTCCTGAGGGAGGATGACCCTCCCACAGAGGGCATTCAATTCTGCAACTATGAAATCCAGTACTTGCACTGGCTCTGTCTGGGACTTTTGAGTTTTTTTTTGAAGCCCAGCCCCTCCAAAGTGTGCTGAATGAGAAGGAGAGGCACCTTGGTCTCCTGCTATGACTTCTCTGCTTCTAGCCAGTCATCGAGATACAGTAAGTGAAGACTGCCACCCCCTGCCTTCTCAAATGTATTGCCACCATGGCCAAGCACTTTGTGAACACTCTGGGAGCTGAAGATACTCCAAAAGGGAGGGCTGTGAACTGGTAGTGACCATTCTCTACCCTGAACCTTAAGATGTTTCAGTGATAGGGCCTGACTGGAATATAGAAATAGGCATCTTCCGGGTACAGAGACCTCCATTGAAAGAGAGAGCTGGAGGTCCTGCACCACTCCTGAACAACATTAAAAACCTAATGTGAAAGAAAGGATGTGCAATGCAGTAGATTTCTGTGAATCAACAAGAGAACCAGCAATTTGTACACTTGTCCTAGATAAAGAATACATATATCTTGAAAATAGGAGTGAAACTACATTACTTCTGAAGCTATCAGACTAAGGATACAGTGTTTCACTGAGGAAGGATGTTTATCTCAAATATATGAATTAGAATAATAAAATAAATTTATATTTACAAAAATTGGGTGAGTGGGTTCATTTTATACTAGTCTGTATTACTGAGATTTTGCCTCGATTGGTCTAGGGCTACTCCCTGAATAATATCTTTATTTTATACCGAGGTTGGCTGCACTGGTAACACTCTATGAGTAAAACATTGTCTTTCTCTGGCAGGTGAACTGCTGATAGTTACACATCTAGGGAATAGGCCAGATTCCAGATTTTCATTGCTTTTGTGAATAGCTTGAAGATCTTGTGACTCCATTTGCTGATGTAGTACATGGTATTTTCTGTGACAGGGCCTGACTGGAATATGGAAACAGGCATCTTTCAAGTCCAGAGAACCTAACCAATCCTCTTGCTGATGGTTTGGGATTACTGATGCCAGGGTCATCATCTTGAACTTTTCCTTTTTCAGGCATTTGTTCAGATATATCTAAAATGGATTGTCACTCCCCATTTTTCTTGTGGGTCAGGAAGTTCCTTGAGTAGAGGCCCTTCCCACAGTGGTGGAGGGACCTTGTTATCCCTGGTCCAACACCCCTGATTGTACCCCCACCTCGCAGACAGCAGCACATATGCAGGTATATGTACTAACGTTAGGGCAAGGGCACTTATTGTATAAGCATAAGTGTCAGGATTTGTGTTCTACTGTATTTTACCAATGCATATTATGCTCCATTATGTTTCACCACTGTACCTTAGTACTGGGAGATGCTTTCCAATATATTTTTATTGTATAATCATAAATTAGGCAACAGTGCCATTTTTAGTGCTTATGCACCACTGTAACTGCAAGTGACCTTGGACTTATAGACATCCCATTGTTCATGCTATATTTGCTAGCCAAGCAACTTTTCATATTAGCTAGGATGGTTACTTATGCCACCTGTTTTTCCCAATTATATGCTTTTCATGTATCTTCTTTAGATGTTGCTATAGAGATTATCGAGGTATAAGAACCCTTGTAGCACATAGCTTCTCTGAGACTAGAGACTGCACCTACATAGGTAAGGGAAACTAGAAGCTCACCCAGTGTATACACTGTTGGTAGTAAGCTTGTATTATTATTATTTACTAGTAATAAATTACATTTATTACTTGTGCACCACTTCTCTGTTGTCTCTTCCTTTGTGCTGTTCCAACAAGAACCTGAGAAAGGTAATTTTATTACCCAGTTACATTTGGCAAATGTGTGCAGGTTGGAAGGTACAGTCAAAGATTTCATTCAATTAATTTTGAATGTCGAGTAGTGTGGTGCAGCATTTGCCTAGTTGAACCTACTCATGCTTACAGTTGTAGCAGTTGTGGCGGACATACTCTGTCTTGGTCTTGGGCAAGGCAGACCCACACTGAACCCCCTTACACTCCCTCTACAAGTGACAGCGTACTGCCTTGGCCTCACTGTTCACCCACTGGGGACCAAAAAGTGGTTGAGTGATGGCACCAAGGATTTTGTCTAGTTTTCCAACTGCTTCTTTGTTTATTTGTCTACCCCTTATTTGTTATACCTGAACTTTGCACTGAACTGAACATTTATTCATACTTCTGGGTTCTAGCTGTAGGTGCTAGAGCCCTGTGAGAGCCAAAAATCTTCAGAAGGGCTGGTGCTGTGGTAGGACTGCACATGCGCAGCACCACGAGATTAGTTCGGCCCTGTGTAGGCTACCTCAGCGTTGACCCTTCAACTGCCTTAGTACCTTTTGTACAGAACAGATGCAGTGTAAACAAAACTAGATAAACACCTAACAAGGGCATAAGATAGTCCTGTTTGACCCATAAGAAACAAGCATTTGTGGATGCCGAATGTTGTCTCGCTGGCATTGACGTTGGTAGTGCAGGAGTTAGAGACGCATAATGGGAATGGCAGTGAAGTACTGAACTGACACCAACCCTAACCCCACCCTGCAGAGACTGACAGGCATTGGGGTGTGTCTTTGGGTCATCAGCTATAATGCTCATGCCATTTTACTTCACCCTACCCTGTAGACATTGAAAAGTGTTGTGGTGTGCTTTTGGGTCTTTGGACCTTATGCTTACCCCATTCCATAAGGAAATACACTGAGGTGGGTGCAGTGTAGGAGAATGGGATGAACTTTGGGGCCGAACACTCCATGGCACACCTCAGTGCCTGTCACTGGTTGCAGGGTGGGGGTGGAATGGCAGGAGTATTATAGCTGATGCTCCCAAGTCACACCCCTGACACCTGTCAGTCTCTACAGGGTGGGGTGTTACAGCTGGAAATCCTAACACCATAGGCGTGTGTTGGTATTTTCACTCCAAACTATCAACATGGGCTTTTTGTGACCCCACCTCATGATAAGTGGCACTGTCAGTTTGTCAGCCAAAAAGTAATTTTGCACAGCAACTGTGCCATTTGGCACCACAGGTACTGAAACACATTTGGGGCAGGATGTGAAAAATGACAACTGTATTGTTCATGAGGAGGTGTAAAAAAATGGCAACGTTGAAAATCCAGAGTGAAAATATGTAAAATTGGTGAAATCATGAGCATATATAGAAACTTCGCAATGCACGGCCATAGCCCAATTATTTTGGGGATTTTTTTAACCACATTTTCAACATAGGCATTTTGAGAGCGCCCCTCCTGAACAGTGGCACTATGGTTTTGTTAATCTGTCCCAAAACTTGATTTTCCACAGCGACCACACCATTGTGAGCCACAGGTGCGAAAACATATTTTGGGCAAAATGTGAAAAATAATAACTGTACTGTTCATAAGGAGTTGTAAAAAAATACCAGTGTTGAAAATCAGGCATGAAAATATTACAAATTTGCGAAGGTACAAGGGTGCGTGGAAACTGCGCAACACACACTTGTAACACAGTAATTTTATGGACTTTCATCACCAAATTTTCAATATAGGCATTTTAGGACCTCTGCTCATGAACAGTGTAGTGTCACTGTCATTTTCTCAAACTATCGCAAAAACTGATTTTGCACAGCGATCATGCTATTCTGTGACGGACATGTGAAAACACATTTTGGCCAGGATATGTAACATGACAGCTGTACTATTCATAAGGAGGTATGGTAAAATGCCAATTTTGAAAATCTGGAGTGAAAATATTACAAATTCATAAAGTTATGAGCATGCATGGAAACTGCGCAATGCATGCTTGTAAAACAGCTATTTTTTTGAATTTTTTTTACCAAATTTGCAACATAGACTTTTTGAGAGCCCATCTCATGAACAGTGGCACTGTCATTTTGTTACTCGTCCCGAAAGGTGATTCCGTACAGTGACCGCAAAATCACCTTTCTGGACTGAATAATGCCACGACAGTGACTGAATTCATGAGGAGGGGTCCCAATAAACCCATGTTGAACATTTGGTGCCAAAATTCCAAAAAATGCCCCAGATATGCACCAAAGTTGAAAAAACCCTACTTATGCCATTATACAGCTTACCAGCATTTCTTCAGTTTGCAGTTGGCTTTGAAGAGTGCAGACGTGTTCCTGGTCCACCAAAGATCATTGCACCAGACTCCGGAGGCAAGTATGGGGTGAGGGGGGTGTTGGGAGGCAGGGTACGCAGAGGGTGGGTGTGGGTTGGGGTGGAGGCAGGCAAGATGTTGAGGGACCATTTTCTTCTTTACAGGTCAAAAAAAAAGATGAGGGTCGGTTTTCTTTTTTTTGCAGGTGTTTGTTTGCTGAGGTGGGCTCCTAGTGTACCACCTGCATAATGGGGAGGGGGAACACAGCTGATGTGTTTGGGTCCCCAGTCGGCACAGAAATGGGTGTGGGGTGCGCATGATGCTGAGGGGGATTGGGCACCCCCTCAGCACACAGCACACATTGGAGGCTAGGGATATTATGCCAACAGGGAATGGGCTCCCCCTTTGGCAAACTAAACTAGGCAGGGGAAACTGAAGCTGATGGGGATTGGGCCCCCATCGGCAAGAAAAGAGTGTTGGGGGGTGCAAGATGCCAAGGGGGATTGGGCACCCCCTCAGCACACACTTGTAATGGGAGGGGGCATCATGCTGATGGGGGGTGGGCTCCCCCATCAGTAAATGAAGTGGCTGCGGCAGTCAGTGCCGCCATGTTTTGGAAAGTGCTTCACTAGCAAGGGCATGTCAGGAGCCGTGTTCTGGTGCCACTGCATGATAAGCTTGGCTCTCATTGCAGCAGACCTTTTCTCAGATATGCTCGCCTCATTAAGTATTGCTGGTGTGGCACCTGCATGCTGGCTTATTGAGGAATAAGGGACTCACCTACTGATGTGTGCCCTGCATTCACCCACAGTGACTGCACCTCCAAATCTACTACTAATGCAATATGTTGGCTGTCACGCACGCGTGAGCCAACATAAAAATTACTTACCATAGTAATCTTGTCTCTTCCCAGTTATACTCAGGTATTCATAACTTTATACAGTAAGCCTTCTAAGCAGAACTGCCCAGGGAGATGGAACATATGCAAATGTAGAATCTTTTGCATAAGCCACTTTTCAAATGCTGCATTCTACTAACTGTCTTTGCTCTAAACACCTCAGATTTCCTAGAAGCCTGGAATGACAGGCCCAAGAGGACTAAGTGTAACAATGATAATAACAATATTGAACATAGTAATAATAATAAAAATGATAATAATTATAGTAGGAACTCCTTTAACACCCAGAAAAGGCCTCCAACAGGAGGGCATAGCAAATTAAGGAATACCCCTGAATGTCAGAATCACCTGAAAAGGATGAACAGCAATAGTGAACACAATCACAACATACTGTATGTGCCAGAAATGGCATTTATACCTCTGAGAGCACAGTATACATGAGTGCAGAGGCTAAAAAGTTCTGGAAGGGCAGGCAGGGTGGGAAGTTATGAATACCTGAGTATCACTTCCAAGAAACAAGATTACTATGGTAAGTAATTTTTTCTCCTAACCTCAGTAATACTCAGGTAATTCATAACTTTATGCAGACTACAAAGCAGTACCACTGGATGTGGGCACAGAACTTTATTTTGGAAACAGACTCTGCAGGACTACTGTGCCAAACCTAGCATCATCCCTGGATTTAACATCCAGGTTATAGTGCTTTGTAAATGTGTGTACTGTTCTTAGGTAGTTGCTTTACAGATGTCCACCAGTGGAACACCCCCCACAGCTGCTGTGGTAGCAGCTGTGCCCCTTGAAGAATGGGCCCTCAACCTGTTGAGGGCTCCTTTCCAGCCTTAGAGTAACAGAAAAAAATGGATACTATCCAGCAAAAAATTTACCTTTCAAACAACATGAAGTCTTGCTATATTATGACATATGCAGTGAGTCCCAACCTTCGAACTGCTCCGGAGGTGAAAGAGTTAACTTTCCATGCCAGGCATGGAACTTTGAATGCGAGCTCGATTGAAAACTCTGTCTGTTGTTCTTCAAACTCAAACTGTCAGATTCT
Organism: Neoceratodus forsteri; assembly: GCA_016271365.2. Taxonomy (NCBI): domain Eukaryota; kingdom Metazoa; phylum Chordata; order Ceratodontiformes; family Ceratodontidae; genus Neoceratodus; species Neoceratodus forsteri. Next base: position 50,313,070 of record JADMNL010000026.1, read on the forward strand.
TTACTCCGCCTCACTGAACAGTCGCTCCGGAGATTTCTCCTTCTGCTCGGTTCATTTGTGGTTAAAGTATTAAGTTTTCAGGTTTTAGCAATTTAAACATAACTAGTCGGTTCAAGCTCTGTCTGTGGTACCGTAAGTACTAGATAGGTTTTACATTATTTTCTGTGTGGAACTTGTAAACGGTATTATCGGTTCGGTTTGAACCGATTAGGTTGTTGTAAAATTCATTAAATCTGTCTTTTAGAGTGCGGTTCCCGGTTCTTATCGGTTCTAAAAAAATGGATTTCATTACGTTTTTTTCCACGACCCGTGACACGGTTGGGAACTGATAAGAGGGTCTTGCTTGGAGGATTGCAATAAACAGGCAAGTTTTGGTTAGGCTGGCACTATGTCTGAGAAACCCAAAAGAAAAACCGGGCCCACTGGGTTTCAACACTGCAGTGTTTGTGGGGAAGCCTTTGCCAAGGCTGACCCCCACACCAAGAGTGTGTTTATTGTCTGGGGTTTGACCACCTCAATGCAGACTGCCAGATTTGTAAAAATTTTCCTGCAGCTATCCTGGATAAGAGAGTTGGTAGGCTCAGGGAAAGGGAGGCCAAGAAGTCCGCTGACCCAGATGTCCAGCCCGGTTCGGTTGTAACCGAACCGGAGGGAGTGCCCTCTGACCAGGGCGAGACTTCCTCGGGCCAAAGGAGAGCCGACTCAGAGGAGTCAGTTCCAGCAAAAAGGACTAGAAAATCAGCAGGTGTGGAGACAAAATTTCTATCTCCAACTGCTGAAGAAATAGCCAAAGCGATTAAAATTGTCCAGTCGCTTTCCCCGGTTTCGACCGAACCGGCACCATCAGGTAAGCGTACGGTTTGGTCGGTTCCACTGGTTCAAGAATATGATTTAGAGGAATTTTATGAACCGGAGGAGGGGGAAGAGGAGTATGAGGAGAGTGAATGTGGATTTGAGAGTCTGGATGTGCCCATTGAACCGGACATCTCCCCAGACAGACCTTCAGGAGTGTCTCCCCCTAGGCTTTCTGAGTCCCCTTCTCATTTTATGTTTTATAAAAAAGTAGCTGAAACCCTCCAGCTCCCTATGGAGGAAGCTGTGGATGATCAAGAGGAGCCTGACTATGTAGAAATGATGGATATCCCAGAGTCTAGGAGACCGTCTATTCCTTTGCATAAATCTTTTGGTAAACAGACAGTAAAGATTTTAAAAACTCCTCACACTATACCTCCTGTGGATAAAAGAATGGACAAGAGGTACACATTGTCAGGCTCTGGTACGGAGTTCCTTACACAACAATGCAGCCATGTTGGGGTAGTGCAGGCTGCAGCCTGTGACAAGGCAAATATTCCCTTGGCCTCACACCCCTGACAAGGACTCCAGGAGGACTGATGCCATGACAAAGAAACAGTACATGGCAGCATCTTTGGGACTCAGACAGGCAAATTATATGGCTTATGTTGCTAGATATCAGAAATCCAGATGAGATACTGTTATGGCTCTAGCAAAACAGGTCCCTGGCCAGCTTGCCAAGGAGCTGGAGCACGTGGCTGCTGATGGTATTGAGGCATCCAAGGTGCAATTCCATGCTGCAGTGGACTCTAATGATGTGTCATCAAGAGTCATGGCTACATCTGTGGCACTTCGCAGAATGGCTTGGCTCAGATGTACTAGCCTGTCACAGGATACCCAGACTAAAGCCATGGATTTTCCTGTTGTGGGTAATTCTCTGTTTGGGGAGCAGACAGAGAATTACATGAAGAAAATGAATAAATATAGGACCACCTATAGGAGTGCACAGGCCAAGGAAAGGCAGGCCACTCCTCAAAGGCAGCCTTCCAGGGGCAGGGCCAGACCTTTTCATAGGCCTTTTTAACAAGCCCAGGCCTCCTTCTGCTTATGCCCAGAGGTTCTTTAGAGGGAGAGGCAGACGGGGTACAAGCAGATCTGCTTCCACCCCTCAGCCTAAAGCCCCTGCCAAGCAAGCACCCTGATGGGGTGGCCAGGGCTGATTCTCCACTACCTGTAGGGGGCAGGCTGGCTTACTTTGTCCAGGACTGGAAGTCTTTAACATCAGACAAGTGGGTCCTGGAAGTAGTAAGCCAGGGACTGGTTCTCAGCTTCAAAGAATTTCCAAAGATGAGAACCAGGTCCTTTCCACCTGCAAATCCATCAGAGGCACTTGCCCTAGAAACAGAAGTTTCTACCCTCCTGGCTCTCAGAGCTGTGGAACGGGTTCCACCCCTACACCAGGGCAAAGGGTTGTACTCCAGGTACTTCCTTACCCCAAAAAAGACAGGAGAATGGTGGCCCATCCTGGATCTCAGATACCTAAACAAGCGCCTTTTAAAACCAAAATTCAAAATGGTGACTCTGGGAATTATTTTACCCTCTCTAAGGCCAGGGGACTGGCTAGCGTCCCTGGACCTCAAGGATGCCTACTTCCATGTTCTTATCAGAAGCTCCCATCGAAAGTACCTCAGATTCGAACTGCCCTCAGGCCATTACCAGTTCAGAGCAATGCCCTTCGGCCTCACCTCTGCCCCGAGGGTATTCACAAAATGCCTGGCAATAGCAGTTGCCCACTTAAGAAGGCAAAAGATTGCCATTTTTCCTTACCTGGACGACTGGCTCATAGTAGGCCAGTCTCCAGAACAAGTCAAACTACACCTTCAGGTAACTCAGCAACTGCTCACATCTCTAGGTTTCCTTCTCAATCTTCCAAAGTCAGTTCTAGAGCCTGTCCAGCTTCTCACCTTCATAGGTGCAGAACTGAACACAAAAGAGGCCAGAGCCTTCCTTCCTCTGGAAAGAGCAAGAACCCTGGTCTCTGGCCTTCTTTCACCCTGCAGGTCTCTGGACCAGCAAGGCATTTTCTGCAGCTCCTGGGGCACATGGCTGCTTCTACAGCAGTAGTGCAGGGAGCAAGATTTCAGATGAGGGACATCCAGTTCCATTTGAGAGCTCTTTGGTCTCAAAGGAGAGACCCTCTGACCAAATTGATCCCAGTGACTCAAACCCTGATCCAAGCCCTTCAGTGGTGGCAGGACCAGAGCAATCTGAGACAGGGGGTCCCCTTCACCCCTCGGTCTCACTCCTTAATCCTTACTACAGATGCATCCCTCTTGGGGTTGGGAGCTCACATAGGCGAACTCACTACCCAGGGATTGTGGTCCCCTCAGGAATCTCTGCTCCACATCAATCTGTTGGAACTCAGAGCAGTTTTTCTAGCACTTCAAGTTTTTTCCACCTCTGTTCAGAACAAAGTTGTGCAGGTCAGAACAGACAACACCACTACAATGTGGTACATCAACAAGCAAGGAGGCACTCGGTCTACGGCCTTGTGCACCGAAGTAATGAAGTTGTGGTCTCTGGCTTATTCCCTGAACACCTCCCTTATGGCAGTTCACCTCCCAGGCAAGGACAATGTCCTGGCAGATGCTCTCAGCAGGATCTCCCAGGGCCATCATGAATGGTCACTGGATCCCCTATTATTGGAGGTAGTATTTGCCAGATGGGGCACCCCGCAGATAGATCTTTTTGCAGCCTCAGACAATCACCAACTTCCCCTTTTTTGCTGCAGGCCCCCAGTGTTGGGCTCAGTCCCTCTGGATGCCTTTCTTCTCAGTTGGGAAGGGAAGTTTCTCTATGCTTTCCCCCCCTTCCCTCTTCTGTTCAAGGTACTAGTCAAAATCAGATCTCAACCCTGCAAGATGATCCTGATTGCTCCAGATTGGGTCAGACAGCCCTGGTACCCACTCCTTATGTCCTTAGCAGTCCACCTTCCCCTGTGTCTTCCCAGGAATCACAACCTGTTAACCTGTGTTCAGGGGAAGGTTTGGTACCCGAATCTCAAATCTCTCAATCTCAAGGCCTGGCTCTTGAAGAGTTAGAGTTTGCTGACCTACACCTCTCCCAAGGTGTATTGGATATATTGAAGGATTCTAGGAAGCCTTCCACCAGGGCTACTTATAATTCCAAATGGAAGAGATTTTCCATATGGTGCTCTGGCAAGCATATTTCCCCAGAATCTACTGACTTACCCACAGTCCTGGATTATATGGTGCATTTGAATACTTTGGGGCTGAGACCAGCTACCCTAAAAGTGCACCTGGCAGCCGTGTCTGCTTTCTTATCAGCAGGTAAACCCTCTTCTCTTTCGGCTCATCCTGTATTCTCCAAGTTTTTCAAGGGGTTGCTTCACACCAACCCTCCATTCAGGGACCCTGCCCCTGCCTGGGATCTTAATATTTGCATTGTTCAGCTTATGCAACCCCCTTTTGAGTCCTTGTCTTCAGCAGAGCTTAAGTACTTGACTTGGAAAACTGTGTTTTTGGTAGACATCACTTCTGCCAGGTGCATAAGTGAATTACAAGCATTGTCAGTGGAGCCTGATTTTATCTCCTTTCACAGAAATAAGGTGGTCCTCAGGACTAACAGAAAGTTCTTGCCTAAGGTGGTTTCAGACTTCCACTTTAATCAATCTATGTCTCTCCTGTGAACTTCACTGACCATTCCTCTCTGGCAGAGGAGACTGCATAGTTTAGATGTCAAAAGAGCCCTTAGTTACTACATAGAAGCGTACTAAGGGTCACAGGTTTGACTCCTCCAACTGTTCCTCACTTATGGTGAGGTTGGTAAAGGGAAACCTGCCACTAAAAGATCCATTGCCAGGTCGATTGTCTCTTGTATCCAATTTTGCTATGAAAAACTGGGCAAGGTTCCTCCCTCAGGCCTGAGGGCTCACTCTACCAGAGGTACAGCTGCATCTCTGGCTGCTGCCAGGGACATCTCTATCCTTAGGATATGTCAAGCAGCTACCTGGAAAACAGTTCACACTTTTACCAAGCATTACTCCCTGGACATCCAGGCTAGGAGTGATGCTCGGTTTGGCACAGCTGTGCTTCAGAGCCTATTTCCTAAGTAGGTTCTGTCCCTCCTCCATGGAGATACTGCTGTGTAGTCTGCATATGTCATAATATAGCAAGACTTCATGTTGTCTGAAGAAAAAATTACTCACCTTAGTAATGTTGTTTCTTCTAATGGAGTCTTGCTATATTATGACCTCCCCACTGCCTGCCCCTCTCAGAACCTCTGCTTTGGGATGTGGGTGGGCAGTGCAGTGTTGGCACTTAGTAGATGCCCACCTTTTGTTTTTCACCCTCCTTTTGGGGTGATTGGGTGTTGTGTTTTCATTTTTTGGATCCCTGACTTGAGTCTTTGTTTTGGGACCAACAAATGTGTCTATATGTTTAGTAGCCAGTTGGCTAGTGTAGGTTTACAGCTTCCACACAGAACCTTAGTGAGTTTTACTCGTAAAGATCTGACAGTTTGAGTTTGAAGAACAACAGACAGAGTTTTCAACCGAGCTCGCGCTCAAAGTTCCATGCCTGGCATGGAAAGTTAACTCTTTCACCTCCGGAGCAGTTCGAAGGTTGGGACTCACTGCATATGTCATAATATAGCAAGACTCCATTAGAAGAAACAACATTGCTCAGGTGAGTAATTTTTTCTTTGATGCTGGGCTACCCTTTCCCACACTTCATAGGTCAGGAACAACTGTTTCCTGTCCTGCCTATGGACTGTAGTCACTGTCAAGTAGTAGCTAAGAGCTCTTTGACATCTAAACTATGAAGACTCCTTTCACTTGAACCAAAGTGCTCAGTGAAAAGACAAGTGAAAAGGTAATGGTTTGGTTCAAATGGAAATCAAAACCCATTTTAGGAAGAAACTTCCTGTTTGTTTTCAGGACCACTTTGTCTCTGTGGAATGAAATTTGAGACGTTAAACTGAGGTCCCATCTGCCTGGATTGGTTGTAGTTCAGGTGGATGTTAAAGATCCTATGGCACTTATCGAAAAGAGTAAGGGAATTTCCCCGGTGTCCTGGCCAAATTTCCCTCATTCACTAAAAATAAAAGTACCACCAACAGCTAAATCTGGTTCAAGGTCAGTTGGCATTCGTCTGTATCCCCCCCCCCGGGCTGTGCCTGAAAATAGGCAGGATTTGTCTAGTACACTTACCCGGACAACAAAATCTAAATAAATAAAGATAAAAAAAATGTAGTCATATTCAATGCAGTGAGACTGAAGCTCACTGATTTCTCTGTCAGAAGTTATTACCATTAGGAAAAAAACAAGTTTCATGTGACATATCTCAAATAAACTGAAAACATAGGCTCAAAAGGGGAACCCATGAGCCTAACCATACACATATTTAGGTACCATGCTGGCACCAGTTCCCTGAGAGGGTGTGTGCAAATGGGATAGGGCTTTAAAGACTCTTTTGAAGACTGGGTCTGAAGCCAGAGAAACAGAGAAGCATTCTGTCCACTGAAATATAAGTATATGCTTTTAAGGTACTGGACTGCAAGCCCAGTAAATACAATAGGTAAGATAGTCAAGCACAGCTGGGACACCAGCCTGTGCTGTTATGGGTGAAGCCCTTAAAGAGCCTTTTGGAGATAGGATCTGGAGTGACTTGAAACATTTTGTCTAGCTGATATGCAGGCTGATGCTACAGCTAGGTGGACCTTAAGGGTGCTGGACTGCAAGTCCAATGAATGTACAGTAAACAGGAAAATAATCAAGCACAGCTGGGACCCCAGCATGTGCTGGTACCAGTTCCTAGTTGAATACCAAATAGAAAAAACACCTTTTCCATTTGAAGCATAGCATTTCTTAACAGAGGGCTTCCTGTAACCACTTAAAATGTCTAAAACATTTCCAGAAAAATACAAGCTTACATATTGTAGGCCCTCAAGAGACATGCCTTGAGCCTGAGTTTTGGGTACAGGAGCCTCCCTTGGTTGAAGGTTAGCAGACTGTGCCTTCAAAGAAGGTGTATTGGTTTGGACTCAGACATGGTGAGCAGCAGAGAGTACCATGGCTGCCTGTCCCAGTCTGGTGCTATCAAGAGCACTGATGCTGACTGGCACCTGAGCTTAAGAAATACTCTGTACACCAGAGGGAAGGAGAAAGAGCATGTAGGTGCTTCCCTGACTAATCCAGAGCCAGAGCATCCAGGGGGATTGTTCCTGTATCCAGTGGTCTGCCATAGTACAATAGCAGGGGGTGGTTCTGGTGGGACACAAATAAGTCTACCTCTGGGGTGCCCCACCTCCTAAAGATTACTAGCACCATCTAACTGTCTAAGTCCCACTCATGATGGGACTAGTTGATTTGAGTCAGAGTATCTGCCAAGGTATTGTCCTTGCCTGGCAGATGAATAACCTTCAGGGGACACCCCCCATGAAGCATCCCAGACTGACTCCATATTATCATGAGTCCTGTGCAGGGAGGGCTTGACCTTATCCATTCCTGCTTGTTTGTGTAATACACTGTGGTGGTATTCTCTGTTCTGACCTGTACCACCTTCCTTGTACTAGCTGTGTGAAAGCCTTTAGTGCCAATAACACTAATCTTGGCTCCAGCAGGTTTGTGTGCAGAAGTGACTCTGAGCTGGGATGGTGTGAACCCCAGATTGGATCCCCTCACTAGTAGAGCTGCATCTGTTGACCGAACAACTGATGGGGACTCTTACTGGAAAAAGGAATCCCTTTCCTCAGGTTAGTTTCTTCTTTCCACCAATGTTTTTTGTTACCAGAATTAGTTTTGAAAGAGGGACCTTTCTCCCAGTGAAGTCTGAGGTGAAACTGAATGTTACGCATCTATAACCTGGATTCCAGGACTATGTCAGTGGCAGGTGCCATGGGGTCAGTAGCTAAAGAAACTGTCTTTTAGCTTTTAGTTTGTTCAGGCTGAATGAACCCACTATCAGTGAAATACAGCTTGCCCTGCTGAGATGCAGGTAGGCCCTGCCTTGCAAGGTATCTAGCTCTGCTCCTATGAACCGTAGTGCCTAAGCAGGCTGAAGAACAGAACTTCTTTAGATTTATCAGGAACCCTAGAGACTCTAGGAGCCCCTGAGAGAGTTACAGATGCTCCCACTTACTGGGTTGATTTTACATTCTCCAGCCAGTCATCTAGGTATGAGAAAACTGTGACACCTTGTTTTCGAAGGTGTGCCACAACCCCTGCCAAGCACTTTGTGCACACTCTTGGGAGTGACCTGATGGGAGTATGAACCTGAGGTACTTTCTGTGAAACTCCCTTATGGGGTGTGGAAATAAGCACCCTTTAAGTCCAGTGATGCCAACCATTCCCTTGTCTGGAGTGTTGACAGAATCAGAGACAAAGTTATCATTTTAAACTTTGGCCTTGTTAAATGCCTGTTTAGTACCCTGAAGTCTAAGACAGGCCAGCTCTCCCCATTTTCTTTGTGGTACCTTTTGCTGTACTAGGACAGGGTCCACTGTCTGACAATAACAGATTTTGAACCTCTTTCTTCATAAATTTTATCCTTACATCTGTAGATGGTTTTAACCCCCCCTTTTTTTTAAACTGCTGGAAGAGATTTGAACTCTGAGACAATCCCTAACTCACTGTGGTGCCTGAAATACCCCTGCTGTGGGTACTGCTGATACTGAGGCACAACTCTGGCCTGCTAAAGGAAAGGCTTGGTGTGAATTGATCTGTCTCTGCCTCCCCTTCCATATGTTTTAGTGGAGGGGAAGCTTTCTTTTGCAGAATTGCTACTATAGGTGGTTTTGTATACATCCACCTTTGTCATGTAAGCCTTTATCTTTCCTCCACGAGGGAATTGCCCTCGACTGGGAAGTGTATAGCCTTGATTTGGGTATCCTGATTGAGGTTTGTGACTCTCAGCCAGGCAAACCTCCTTTGAACCACTGTATCTGCCATCCATCTGGCAGCAGTGTCATACAGGCAGCAGCCATTTGAGGAGGATGGGATGCTAGGGGCAGCGTTGCCTTGTCACAGGCTGTCACTTGTACTACTCCTTGGTGGACAGGGTGGGAGAACAAAAATTCAGCTCCCTCCCTGTCCAGCTCATATTTCTTATCCATCCTCTTTTCAAGAGGGGAAACAGAGCTTGGAATTTGTAGAATCTTTAAAATAGCTTTCCTGAAGAGTGTATTCACAGGAAGGAGAAGCTTTTTAGTGGGTGTCTGCCCAATCATTTCTCACAATATGAAAAGTGAGGAATAATCCTCAAATGCTCTGTGGGAATAGCCCCACTCCTCTTCAGGGAAAACCTCAGTTTAATAGGTTCTCCTTTCTTCTGTTTAATCATAAACACATATTTTTCCTCTTAATAATAGGAAGACTGAGCAGAGGAGACAGCCTGCTTTTCAGGGGTCTGCTGCTGAGAAACAGACAGCCCTTGCAAGCCTAAAAGTTTTTTCTTTAGCCATTCCAGGAATTTTTCCACACTTTCTCTTTGAAAGTTTTACAATTCCTGTAAGAGTTGTCAGGCTTTATAACAGAAGCAGAAGTCCCCAAATGCTGTCCAGCTGGAGGCTCTGAGTTTGATTTCTTTGAAGAAACCAGGGAGTCAGCCGGTTCAGCAAGTCTCTTAGGAACTGCTTGAATACCCATCTCAGGGGTAGCTGTTACAGTAATTGTTGTGGTTTCAGCCACAGTATTTTAGGGTATCAGCTGGTCAGAGCTCGAGGGACCCTTAGGTGGTGATAGTTTTCTGTTTAGCCTTAGCCAGGCATTTTCAATAGTTTTCTCAGGACATGTAATCTTGGATCTTTACTAGAGAAAGGTAACCTCAAAACAATTATTTTAGGGGACTTCAACTTCGACTGGCTGTCTAGGATCTCGACTCCATTGAATACCTTATGTGACTCTCATAAGATGACACAAATAATTAGTGAGACAAAGAACCTCTGTGCGTAAACACTGAGGCAAGGGTTACCCCAAAGGGCATTTGGCTGGGAAGCCAAGTTTCAAGAAAATACAAAATCACACATGCCCCCACAATGCAAAGCATCATGGGCTGCATATGCAAATCACCACAGAATGTTATGCTGGTCCAACTTTAAGCAGAATTGCATGGTGCCGAAAGGCCTCTCACACAGTTTGCAAAGGGTGCTAACAGAAGACATAGACCGTGTTTCGTTCTACCAGGACTCATCAGTATGCCTCGTCTGTTTGACACCCCAGTGGAATGGACCAGCTACCCCTAAGGCAGTGTGCCTGGATATATTGTGGTGAACCCATTAAAATAAAAAACTATTTAAAAGACAAAGAACCTCTGTGCGTAAACACTGAGGCAAGGGTTACCCCAAAGGGCATTTGGCTGGGAAGCCAAGTTTCAAGAAAATACAAAATCACACATGCCCCCACAATGCAAAGCATCATGGGCTGCATATGCAAATCACCACAGAATGTTATGCTAGTCCAACTTTAAGCAGAAATTGCATGGTGCCGAAAGGCCTCTCACACAGTTTGCAAAGGGTGCTAACAGAAGACATAGACACGTGTTTCGTCCTACCAGGACTCATCAGTATGCCTCGTCTGTTTGACACCCTAGTGGAATGGACCAGCTACCCCTAAGGCAGTGTGCCTGGGATATATTGTGGTGAACCCATTAAAATAAAAAACTATTTAAAAGACAAAGAACCTCTGTGCGTAAACACTGAGGCAAGGGTTACCCCAAAGGGCATTTGGCTGGGAAGCCAAGTTTCAAGAAAATACAAAATCACACATGCCCCCACAATGCAAAGCATCATGGGCTGCATATGCAAATCATCACAGAATGTTATGCTGGTCCAACTTTAAGCAGAATTGCATGGTGCCGAAAGGCCTCTCACACAGTTTAATTAGTGAGCCTATTCGCTCGAGCAAAAAGAACCGGAATAATAGTAACCTTTTAGATGTCATACTAGTTAATAAGCCCCACCTATTCACTCATTCTGGCACCTTTTTCTCTGATGTCAGTGACCATTGTTTCATTGCTGGTATTAGATCAGTTCACAACTCAGTACTATCAGCTAAATTTAACACGAAAAGGTCACGGGAGAACTTCGACCAGTTTGCATATGTCAATGACCTGAAAAGTACAGTTACGTAAGAACTTACCGTAACAGTAGATCTTCGAGAGAAGCTCTTGCAGTGGGTTCAATGTTGAGGACTGACACCACATGGCGGTGGTTCCGGCAACTTTTTCTCTAGCAGTACCGATGTGGGGAACGCCCCCTGCCAACGTCGGCTCTGCCCCCGACATTGCCCTATATGAGGGAGGAGCTCCCCACGTGCTCCAGTTCTTGAACGACCCCCCATCAGGCAAAAAACCAGCAGGCCAGAATGGTAACTGATTATCAATGGACAACCCCTCAAAGAGGAAACAATGCCAACCTGAATAGCACCTGATCCCTGAAGGAAGGAGGGCTGGAAATATACCTGCTGAAAGAGCTTCTCTCGATGATCTACTGTTACTGTAAACTCTTACATAACTGTACTATCTTACTTTGAGGAGAAGCTTTTGCAGCAGGTTCAACATTGAGGACTGATTCCTAAGCAGTATAAACTTATAACAACCCCTTGTGAGGGGGTAGAACAGGAAAACAGGGAAGCCATGAAGGGGAGAACCCTCAAGAAACCGGGCTCTGCATCTGGAAATAATGTCTAGGCTATAGTGCCTGACAAAGGTGTGTACAGAACTCCAGGTAGTGGCAGCACAAATGTCTGCTGTTGGAACTTTCTTCAGCGTTGCGAAGGAAGTAGTGATAGCCTTAGTAGAATGGGCTTAAATCAGCCCCAAAGTCAACCTGTTGTACTTATCATAACAATAGGAGATGCAATGGACCAACCAGCATGAAAGCATCTGTTTGGTGACCGGGTGGCCTACGGACCATTGGGCAAAGGACACGAAAAGCTGATCAGACTTCCTGACCTCCTTGGTTCTAACCAAGTAACATCTGAGGGCCCTATGGATGTCCAAGTAGTGGAGAAGGGCCTCTCTCCTATTGGAATGCTCTGGGTAATAAACCAGAAGCTGAACCGACTGGTTTAAAGTGAGCTCCGAAACCACTTTTGGCAAAAACTTCAGATCTGTGCGTAAATCAACCCTGTCCTTGTGAAAGACCAAGTAGGGTTCCCAACACATGAGGGCTTGAGGTTCCAAAATGCACCACACCGAAGTGACAGCTACCAAAAGCAGCGTTTTCCAGGAAAGGAAACGGAGCTCAACTCTCATTGCCGGTTCGAAAGGGGGGAGAGAGAAAGAGCTTCTCCAGGATGAACAGAAGATCCCAAGGGGGAACAGGATCCCTGATGGGAGGTCTGATATGCAAAATTCTGAGCAGGAAAGCTTTGGAGACCTCCATCTGAGCTACCGTCTTACCTGACACAAGTGAGTGGTAAGCGGAGATGGCAGCCAGGTGTACCTTGATGGAGGAATAGCTAAGGCCTTTCTCAAAGAGAAGGAGCAAGTATTCTAGGACCATGTTAACTGGACAGTCCAACGTGTCCACCTACTTAGCTATGGCCCAAATGCAAAAACGTTTCCACTTCATAGAGTAAGTGGCCCCGGTGGCAGGTTTCCTAGCCTCGACCAACACCTGGGTAACCTGGTCAGACACCCCGAAAAGGACCTTGGTTAGGTCCTGAGGAGCCAGACATGGTGGTGAAGAGAATGCAGATTCAGGTGTAACAGAGACCTATTGTCCTGCATCAAAAGATGTGAGGATAGAGGAAGAGGTACTGGAGACTCTGGCGCTAGACACTGCAGTAAGGGAAATCAAATCTGGCGAGGCCACAGTGGAGCAATCAGAATAACAGTGGAAGGCTCTGACTAAGCCTTGAGGAGGACCTTCTGAAGAAGAGGGAAGGGAGGAAAGGCATAAAGGAACCTCCCACTCCAACAGAGGGTCAACATGTCTTGCCAGAAAGTTCCAGGCTCTGAACCTAGCAAGCAAAAACTGGTCAGTTTTGCATTGAATTGGGATGCAAAAAGGTCTGCCTCTGGTATCCCCCACAGGTGGAAATTGTGATCTGCAATGTCTTGATGCAATTTCCACTCATGAGCTTGTGACCTTGTCCTGCTGAGTGTGTCTACCAGCACGTTCTGAAGCCCGGGAAAGTGAACTGCCATCAGAAACAGCTGATTTCCAGGGCCCAATCCCAGACCCACATTGCTTCCTTGCAAAGGGGGTAGGAATGCGTGCTGCCTTGTTTTTTTATGTAAAACATCACCGAAGTGTTGTCTGTCTGCAGAAGAAGGTAGCCCGGAGACAGGACTGATACCAAGGCTTGTAGGGCATAGAGCACAGCTCTCATTTCCAGGACATTGATGTGCAAGTTCGCTTCCAGGGGAGACCAGGAACCCTGGGTACGGTTGGTCTCCAAATGTGCACTCCATCCCTGGGACGATGCGTCCGTTTTCAGAGACTGGGATGACACCCCCAATTGAAAGGGTTGCCCTTCAGGAGCTTTTTGGATGACATCCATCAACAAAGCTCCTGGCAGATTGACTCTGATATTCTGACCAAGGCATCCAGATCGTCTGACATCTGGTCCCACTGGACACTCAGGGAACACTGAATAGTCCTCATGTGGAGACAAGCCAGAGAAACTGACATTATGGCCGCAGCCATGTGCCCCAGTAATCTGAGAATGAGTCAAGTTGGCACCTGTGAGGCCAAAGCGACATGGGACGTGATGGTCTGAATGTGACCCGCTCTGTCGGGGGGGGAGAAAAACCTTCCCAAAAGTGGTATCCAAAGAAGCTTCTATAAACTGGAGGATCTGAGACAGAGACAGGTGAGACTTGTTCCTGTTGATGGTGATTCTGAGACTCTGGAACAGAGAAATGGAATACCTGAGCATCTCTGACAGGCGAAGCCTGGAGTGGGCCAGGAAGAGCCAGCCGTTCAGGTAAGGAAACACGAAGTGGCCCCTTCTTCTAAGTGCTGTGGTCTTGACTGCCAAGCACTTGGTGAAGACCCTTGGGGCCAAGGACAGACCAAAAGGGAGGACTCGGAACTGGTAGTCCTCGTCTTCAAACCTGAACCTGAGGAATCTCCGATGGCTTCTGATAATGGGGATATGCAAGTAAGCATCTTACATGTCCAGAGATGCTAACCATTCTCCTGCTGAAATGAGAGGGAGGAGAGTGGGTAGAGAAACCATCTGGAATCTCTTGTAGAAGACCCATTGATCTAGATCGTTGAGGTCCAGAATGGGTCTGAGATCTCCCGACTTCTTCGGAACTAGGAAGAAATGAGAAAATAACCCCTGTCCTGACTCAGCTGGTGGAATCGGCTCGATGGCCCTTTTGTCCAGAAGGGAGAGTATCTCCTGTCTGATCAGGGCTCTGTGCTTCCTTGGGTACCGGGATGGGGGTGGTGGTCTGTCTGGAGGAACGTATGTGAACTCAATGGAGTGCCCGTACTCCACGAGTTCCAGTACCCAATGGTCGGAGGTCACCTGAGCCCACATATCCATGTAGAGCAAAAAGCAGCCTCTGACCGGCTCCTCTGGTGGAGATACCAGAGGAGAAGGGTTGCCTGAATAGTCAGGCATTGGGTGGGGGATGGAGGGCGGCAGCAGCTGCCTTGGATGGTCTAGAGGCAGAGGCCGAGGAGCCTCTGGCTCTGCCCCTATGACAAAAGCATCCTCACTGAGCCTGCTGCTGAAAATGAGGTTGCTGAGATTGGTGTCCCCCATGGCCACGAAAATGAGGCTTTTTTGCTTGCCCCCATTTTGGGCAGTACATGGACTGCACAGAATGGATAGCCTTTCCAGAGTCCTGCAGCCTGGTGATGATTCACTCCGTGTCCTCACCGAAGAGCACAGAGCCTTTAAAGGGAGCATCCTGAAGACTGGTTTGAACATCTGTCTTGAACCCTGATACCTGAAGCCAAGCATGGCAATGGAGGCAGATACCAGTGGTGGCCTCCCTGGAGGAGATGTCCGCAGAGTTGCAGGCTGACCTCAGAATGTGAGTACCCATGTCTGAGCCATTCTGCAGCAATTTGGTGAACTCAGTCCACTGACAACAATCGGGCAGGCTCTGCACTATGTCCAGTCCTAGTTCCCAGAGGGCATTCTGGAATTGGACCATGTGTGTCAGGAAGTTGAGACTCCTGGTACTGCAGGTGGCAGCCGAGTACACCTTACCGCCCATAGAATCCAGCTGCTTTGATTCTCTATCAGGCGGCTGGGTGCTCAGATGTTTGGGCCTCTGCGAACGATCATGAGCTGCTGAAATCACCACGGAGTCTGCAGCTGGTGGGTCGGCTAAAAAGGAATGGTCCGCAGGCACCTGATAGAGCTGGTGAGCCTTTCTTTGGCTCAGTGGAGGAAGAATAAGGGCACGTCCAGGTTGCACATGTGACATCAGCAAAGGTCTCAACCATGGGAGGGATGACCACTGGCTTTGGGTCTTTTTGGCAGAGGTATTTAGCCAGCCACAATTGCTCGGTATCTAGGACCTCTGTGTCCCAGCCCATGTTGGCCTGGATGTGCCTCATTACCTCCAGAAAGCTGGGGTCATCTGGAGGGGATTTGGGGAACTCTCCGTAACCCCTAGGCCTGGCTCCAAGTAGACGGAGGAAGAGTCTGAGTCTACGTAGGACGTGGTAGGAGAAGAGGGCGAGGGACTGTGTCTCTTCCCTTTAGGTCTCTTGTCCAGAGGAGGAGGAGAGGGGAAAATGAGAAGAACTGCTGGACTGGTCACTCTTAGATTTTTTCTCATACTTGTTAGTAGAAGAGGCAAGTTGTCTCCCCCTCCCACCAGTTTGACTGGATCAGGAAGCATCACCGGAGTAGGTGGAGGTGTCCCTGCTGGTAGGTCTTTTTTAATCATGTCCCACCAGTGGGAGAAAAAAGCTCCTTAACCTGTGAAAGGTATAATTTTGGAGAGTCAAGTGTAGGCTGAAGAGCACCCGAGCCCACACTGGCGTCGGCCCCGCTGTTCGGAGGGGTGGCGTCGGGTCCAACCCCTTGTTGACCGGCATCAGCCTAAGGGGGGACATCGGGGTGATGTCAGCACCACCGCCATCAGGGTTTGGTGTCAGGCAGACCGGCGATCGTGGAGAAGGTGTGTCCAAGCTGACATCAGGCGTCGGGGACAGGACTGGCATTGGGCGGGCTGACGTTGGCTGAACTACGACTGGTGATGGAATAACCTTCACTGGGGTCAGGGATAAGGAAGTGGTGGGCAGATGAGAATTCAGCGTCTGCTTCTCCTTGGGGACCGATGGGCGTCATTCCTGGTCGTGAGACAAACAACAGTCAGTATAATGGCTCGAGGCCTTCTCGGCTGAACACTGGTCAGAAGCCGGAGGTGGCATTGGTCTGAGGCCTTGTGTTTTGGTGGCAAAGAGGAAGCCCTGCCACCTGAAGAGCCAGAGGCCTTGCTCAACTCCTGGGAATCGGCTTTAGAAGAGGAGGCTAAGTGGGAGGAGCCCTTACCTGAGCCCTTGGATTTCTCAGAGGGCTACGACACTTTTATTAGCTGGAGAGAAGCTGTTACATATCCCACAGATGAAGGTTTAAGGGCCGTGAGGTGGGAGTCATGCCCCAATGACCCAGACTTCGATCCTTGAGACCTATGCTTTGAGTGAGATCTCCCTCTGTCCTGCTCCCTATGTTTGTGGTGCTTTCAGTTGGGCTGAGGATAGGATTCCCACAAGGAAGAGACCCGTTCCATGGCAGAAAGTTTCATCTCTGCTAGGAAGGCTGCAAGGGACTTCTGGTGCCAGATTCACGTCCGTGAATTAAAGGGCTGGCAATGAGGGCAGGAGTCGGTGCGATGGTCAGACCCCAGGCAGTAGAGACACGCAGAATGTCTGTCTTTAGCTGAAATCTGCCACCCACAAGCGCACTTATTTATATGCGAGGACACAGATGTCAAAAAACAAACCACAAGTGAAATTTCCTTTTTTTTAGTTATCTATTTTTGTCCCCTGTCATGCTCAGGAGGTGCCTCTCCTTCGGGCTGCCATGACGAGAAGTGGAACTTCTAACGGTGGAGAAGAGCAATTGGTACTAGCTGAAATGCTGAACTAACCCTCACCATGAGGTGGGAAAGAACTGGAGCACGTTGAGAGCTCCTCCCTTATATAGGGCACGTCGGGGGTGGAGCGACATCAGAGGGGGGCATTCCCCACGTCGATACTGCTAGAGAAAAAGTTGCCAGAACCACCACCAGGTGGTGTCAGTCCTCAATATTGAACCGGCTGCAAGAGCTTCTCCTCAAAGTAAGATCACTCTGTACTCTGGCAAGACTTCTACTTAGCTAACATGGTAAACTTAGCATATGATATATTTAATGAAATTCTGATCGGGACAGTAAACAGACATGCCCCGGTGGTAACTATTCATGTAAGGAACAAAACTTGTCATTGGTTTTCAACTGAACTGAAAACTGCATTGCTAGCAAGAGACAAACTCTGGAAAATGGCTTACAGAACCAAGTTGGACACAGACTGGTGCCAGTTCAGGAAGGTATGGAATTTCTGTACAAAAATGATCAGAGAAGCGAAGATAAGAAGTGAAGGCTGCTTTCTAGTGGAACTGGACTCCGCCACTAAATCCCCCTCTAAATTCTGGAGTACTATTAAGGAAATGTTGGGGCACACACCTGGCAACTCCCTACCTACAAAAATCACTTCAGAGAACACTACCATATGTGAGAAAAAAACAGTCCAAATTAGACTGCACTCCCGTAACTTCAAAAAGAAGCACAAACTTCAAATAGATTCAAAGCATTTATTTTGCTAATAATGAATCTTGCTCAAAGCGACCACGTAATCACTCTCTCCAGCACTTCAGGATACAATCCTTCGTCAGGAGGTATGGCAGGTAGGGAAAAGACATACATTTATACACAGATAAATTGACGTCACCACAGGTGTGCTGCATACACATTCAATAAATCAGAATTAAGTAAATTACATCACAATGTCATTTTGCTAATTACTAAAACACCACCAATTATCAAAAAGTATTGTGTATTTATCCTAATCAAATACATAAAAAAAATGCAATGCTGTATACTATTTTATATGGAGCCTTGTTTATTTGTATTCCTCTTATATCCACATATTGCTATAGCATCGTACTAAAATATATATTTTTTTATATTTATTTAGTTTCTTTAACATATTCATTTTAAATAAGCACATACAATTGAATGAAGATGCAACTTTCGTTCATTAGTAGATAAAAATATAAGCTCTGTTTTCCAAAGAGAAGAAATAAAGCTCCAAACCAGTGGAAATAAGAACGGAGAGATGGATCTGAGGGGATCTGTCAAGCCTAGCGATCTGCCCAAGTTCCAGGAATTTCCAGATAAAACTAGAATATCCTAAAACAGATAACAAAAAGAGAGATGAAATGGATATAGATTAAAGGTCAACATTTTTACCAAAAGACAACAAACACACTTTTTTCTGTTTATTGTCACCTTATATTATAGAGATAGCTAATATCCACAATTTGTATCCATAGTTTAAGATTTACATGTCCTTAGGTGGGGGCTCAAAGATAAACAATATTCTAAATGTACTGATTAACAAGTTTTATAATGACTCCATATGTGCATTTTAACAGGATCTTAGAAAGCTAGTAGAGCCTTTCCTTTCCTTTTTAAAATTAATCTAATACTATTAAACAGAAAAAAACTCATAAAGTCCACAGTTTGAATCCCTCCAGGAAAGCTCACAGCTAATTTTAACTTGCTTTCAACAAGACACTTGTTCTTCATATTATCTATTCACACCGTCACATTACTGATTTGTTGACAGAGAAACAGCCTTACTTTTAATATGCCCTAAGGGGGTTCACATTTTGAATCCCTCCAGAACTTAAAAAAAGCTCATAACTGATTTAGGGTCACTTGTAGCAAAACAGTAATATTGTCTGTTATCTATTCACACTGTCACATTATTAATTTAGTGATAGTGAGGCAAGAAATCTTACCTTTAGTATGTCATAGTAAAATTCACAGTTTGAATCCCTCCAGAGCTCAAACATGAAGCTCAAAAATAATTTTGGTTAAACTAAGACAGGACAATTGTTGTATCTGTTATTTTTATTCACATTTGAGTACTTATAATTTTAGTATCAAAAAATCAGAACAAACTGAAAATCCTAATAAGGAACATTGTTTACCTATCCAATAAATATCGATTGATGTCCCATGAGTTATTGAAACCAAACAGTTTCACACTCTTTAAAGTGTAAATCCAGAAACTTTCTTTTTTGAGGAGGTTGTTCATTCTATTACCTCCAAGTCGATTGATTTTGATATGTTCAATACCCATGAAATGTAATAGATCAGGGTTAGAATCATGGTATATCATAAAATGCGTTCCAACAGGTGTATCCTCTTTGATTTATTATAGATCTCACATGTTCTTGAATTCTCGTTTTTAAAGTCCTAGCTGTACAGCCTACATATATCTTCTTACATGGGCACCAGATGGTGTGTATACTGAATACAGTATCACAAGTTATACACTCTCTGATGTCCACTTTCAGTTCCACATTTCTAGGATTTTGGAAAGTCGTGCCTGTCTTAGCTAGTTTACGTACATTGCAACGTTTGCATTGATGGAAGCCCATGGGTCTTTCTAGTAACCAGTTTCTATATACAGGTATTGACGAAGGAGTAAGTGATAACCTACTACGATCAACATGATCTTTGATGTTTTTAGCTCTGCTAAAAGCTACTCTAGGTTTAAGTCCTACTGCCAATCCTGTTTGTGTATTACTTGTTAAAATATGCCCGTTTTTTATAAACCACATTGCCTATTCTTCCAGCTAATCCTTTATACTCTGTTACAAATGTTATGAGGGCATTTTCCAAATTACTTTTTTGTTTTGCTTGTTTCAACAAGATCGATCTATCTTGTTTTGAAGCTACTTCCCCAAGCTTTAGTCAATGTTTCTACCGTATACCCTCTTTCTAGAAATGTAGTTTCTAAATCACTACATTGTTGTAAAAATATATCAGGAGTACTGCAATTCCTACGTAAACACAACCTTTGGCTGAAAGGTATCAATTCCTTTAACACTGGAGGATGGGCACTGTCAGCTCTCAGTATAGAATTTGTGGCAGTCGTTTTTCGGTGACAGTTGGTTGTTACAATTTGATCTGGAATGCCTACCAACATTAAGTCCAGAAAGGCCATGGTGGAAGGATCGCTATTATATGTAAATTTCAGATTTAGATTATTTACATTAATCCAATCAATGAATTCTGGTATTTTCTTTCTACCCCCCTCCCAGATACAAAGACAATCGTCTGTGTACCTGTTCCACATGTTTATATACTTGTGGAATGGATTGTTAATGGGGTCCCAAATTGTGCATTCTTCCCACCATCCTAAACATAAATTTTGCATAACTTGGAGCCATGCTGGCTCCCATTGCCATACCACAACACTACAAAAAGTAGTCACTCTGAAATTTAAAAGCATTATGGGTGGGATATTCAAAAGGGTTGCGCCATGCGCAATAGGGTTGTGCTAGCGCAAGTCTGAAATCGTGCCATTCTGCGATATTCAGCAGGAGGCAGTTGCGCCACAGAAAACATGCTGAGCAACAGCGCAATGCTAATGAAGGTATGCGCAACCGAAGGGGGTGGAACCATGCATAAAGTGCGCAATGCGATATTCAAAGGCTTGTGCAATGTGCAACAGTGGATCAGGTGGAAGTTGCACCATAGCAGAAATGAGTCAAAATAAAAAGGCTCAAGGAAGAGGCACAAGAGCACGACAGGGAAGCCACATGAGGCAGGGAGACAGAGAAGGCCAGAGTAACAAACAGTGCAGGCCAGGGAGTGCACAGGACAGAAGAGGGGCAAGGGAAGGTGTGTGGGGCCACAGAGTGCAGAGGCCAGTAGGTGTACCTGGCGCAGTGGAGGTAGCAGTCAGGACAACGGGGGTAACAGAGCAGCAACAGCCAGGGGGGGAACACAAGCCAGGGACATGGACAGTGCCAGCTTCCACATGGAAGCTGTAATGAGGGGGGTGAGAAGGCATGCTGCAGGGGCACGTGGCCATGGAAGGGCCCGTCAGCGGTACACCCCCAACAGGCAGTACCGAGCCCGCATCAGCTTTGAGCTCTATTCAGATGTTGAGATTGTGGGCCGGTACCACCTGAACAGGGCAATACTGAGGTGGCTCTGTGAGCTGTGCAGTGATGTGATGCAGGCACCCTCACGACGGAGTCATGCTCTGTCAGTGGAGACAAAGGTAACAGCCTGCATGTGCTTGCTCACCACGGGTACCTTCCAGAGACCAACAGGGGACACCACAGGCATAACACAGTCAGCCACATCACGCATCCTCACCCAATTCCTCAGCGCACTGCTGCCACATGCTGCAGAGTACATCCATTTCCCCAGCACTGAGGCAGAGCGTACAGCAAACATACAGGAGTTCCACAGGGTAGCACGTATGCCTGGCATACTAGGGGTGATAGACTGCACCCATGTGGCCATTCACATGCCACCTGGCCCTGATGGGGCTGCCTGTCAGAATTGGAAGGGATTTTCCAGTGTCAACTGCCAGGTAGTGTGTGATGCCAGTGGGCGCATCATCAATGTC
This sequence comes from Neoceratodus forsteri, assembly GCA_016271365.2. Classification (NCBI taxonomy): domain Eukaryota; kingdom Metazoa; phylum Chordata; order Ceratodontiformes; family Ceratodontidae; genus Neoceratodus; species Neoceratodus forsteri. The sequence continues at coordinate 50,334,499 of JADMNL010000026.1, forward strand.
TGTGCCATGCACCCTGGCGGAGCACACGATTCATTCATATGGTACCAATCAGCACTGTGCCATCGATTCGAGAGTGGGGACATCCCCACAGGACATCTAGTGGGTGAGTATGCATGTGGGATTGGCAAATCGGGGGCCAGGGTGGGTAAGCCACAGGTGCCATGGGAGTGGCACACAGGGTTAGGGGCAATATGAGCCTGAACATGACACTAACCTCCACTATCTCCACACAGGTGACAGTGGATACCCACTCTGTCCCTGGCTGCTCACACCCTACCGGCGGCCCACGACCCCATCGCAGCAACGTTTCAATGAGGCACACGCCGCCACACGCAACATCATCGAGCAGGTGTTTGGGATGCTGAAGGCATGCTTCCGATGCCTAGACACCTCTGGCAGTGCCCTACAGTATAGCCCCTCAAAGGCCTGTGGGATATTCCTGGCCTGTTGTATCCTGCTCAACATGGCCAAGACTGTGGGATAGCCGTACAGGTCGAGGAGGGGGACAGCGATGGGGACGCTGGTGACGCCGGTGATGATGGGGATGAGCAGCCCCCCCTTGGACGGCATGACCCCCGACTGATCCGGCTGGCCCAGCTGCACCGGGCACCATCACAGAGGAGCACTTCGCCCAACACAGGTAAGTCATGGGCCATGTGAAACCAACAGTGGCTAGGGCACAACCCACATACACACAGGGAAACACACCAGGGGTGCATGACGGCAAGGGAAGTGGCAGGGCACAGAAGCACACACACACACAACCAGGGAGGGGTGAACAGTAACACGCCACATGGACAGACACACACACACACACACAACAGGCACAAAGTGCACAGGGGTCAGGTGCACAACAGAGCAGGAACACAGACACTAAAAACACACACGTCCACAGGCCACCACCACCACCTGTACTGTCCATGTACGTGTGTCAGATGCTGGGCACCCTTGCACTTTGGTGTACAGTGCAATGCAGGCATCATCATGCACACGCACCTGTGGACAGCAGTTGGGAGGGTGTGCAGGTGGTCCATGTGTCTGCGTGTAGGGCAGGGCACCCACTGGTGCACTGCCCACTGAAACACACATTGCACACAGGGCAGCACCAGACAGGGCCCGCACTGGGAGACAGCTCAGTCATGCGGCACAGTGCCACGGCCACCTCAGATGCGTGGGTGGCCCCACCGAGACCCAGCAGCACTGGCAGGCTGAGCACAGGCCACATGGGGTGGCACTGATGGACCACCAGGGGTCCCACTGCGCAAATGCGACCTTGTCCGCACAGGGGTCTGCAGCATACCCAACATACCTGCACTAGGGGTGCTCGGGATGCCCACAGCTGAACCCGGTGTCAACAGGGTGGGTGTTGCACGACACCGGGAACAGGGAGTGGATAGCATACTTTGCGGTGTGAGTGGCACAGGGGTACCTGACTGTGTGCCCAATGTGGCCACAACACCGACCACTGCCTGTGTCAGCCTGTCGACGGTGGTGGTCACATCCACCTGCAAATGTTCAATCTGGGACAGGATCCTCTCGGTGTCCCTGCTGTGCTGCTCCAGAGCCACACACAGTGCCTCCAAGGATGTTGCAACCCGCATCTGCTGCTGTACTGATGCCTGCAGCAGGCGGGTGTGCTCATCAAAGAGGTCGTCTGCCACATCGGCAACCTGTCCCTCAGGGTCTGGAAGGGCCTGATGTACAGCACCCCTTGAGGTTGGGCGCTGCTCACCAGGACCAGATATGGGCATGTCCACAGGTGGTGCACCTACTTCACCGCTGAGCCCTGTACTCCCAGTCCTGGTGGGTGACTGCTGCTGCTGCCCCTCCACCTGCTGTGCCCACGGGATCAGTGGTTCCACTGCTGTGGCCGCAACAGTGCCAGTGACCTGCACAGCCACTGGTGCTGCCCCACCGGTGCGGACAGGCACAGCCTGGGACTGTGCTGACATGCTGGCACACATGTTGGAACCAGCTAGATCCATGGGCATGAGCTGTCCTGCTGTGTGTCCATTCTGTGACACACACATGTCAATGCCCATAGTGGTCGGTGCATCATCGATGGCGCAGGTCTGTGCCACAGCCACAGCCGCAGCGTGCTGGCATGCTTGCATGCCAGACTGCTGAGACACAGGAAGGGCACTCCCCACACCTGTCTCAACATCAGTGAAGGTAGCCAGGCATGCACACTGGCACAGTGCACGCCAGCAATCTGCGGAGGTGGATGGTCCCTCCTCCAACTCCGGATGGCTGTCCGCAGTGGACAGGCCCTCCACTGCTGACCCCTGCAGATGCACAGGATCTGTAACAGAAAGGAAGGACACGTTAGTGCATGTGAACTACCTTCCCCCCGACCATGATATACCATGCAGTGATGAGCTACCACCTGTCTGGAAGCCACCTCCAGGAACACCCTCAATGGCACTGCGCTGCATGCTTGCAGCGAGCATGTCCTCCGCCGGGGTCAGCTGCACCACCTCCGGTTGTCCCCCGCCTGTTGCAGCACGTGCCTCCCTGATGGCTGCAACCTTCTCCTTCACCCTCCTCCTGTTGGTCCCCATCTTCTTTTTACACTCCTGCACAGAGTGCTGGTGGCTGCCATGCAGGTTGACGGCACGTGCCACCCCCTCCCATGCAGCAACATGGGCCTGAGGGGTGCCCCACCATCCACTGAGAAGTGGCTCCTCATCCAGGTAGGCCTCAAACAGTGCCTCTGTCTCCGCCTTTGTAAAGTTGGGCCTCCTCTTCCTCCCACCATCATCCTCCTCACCCAGTCCTCTCTCGGTCATTTCACAGCCTGTATGGGTGAGAGTGGTCACCTGTGACTGTGCAGTACACAGCAATTCTCTGGGGCCATGGTCCAGAACAGCACAATGCATGCAACTCACCTATCAACTGCAGTAACCGAATATGGCCACTGCAGAACAGTGTCACATATTTATAGTGCAATGCATGCCAATTAGGACTGGAGCAACTTTAATGAGATGCAAATCGTGCCGCTGCACCATTGAATGGCTGATCAGATGATTTGCATATGACGGCTGAATATCGCGCTGTTGCGCTTTGCGCAATACGGTTGAACCGGCTGAGCCAATGGCACAGTTCTGTGACTGCGTAGTACACCGCACTGCGCATGCCCAGGTAGCTTACACAGGCATCTGCTGTGCTGATGACATGCTGTGCACGATAGGCAATTCAGGACATGGCCACCATTGTGCCAGTGGCGCTACAGTGACGGTCACTACATGGCGCTGTGGCACAACTGCGCAATAGTCCACTGTGGCAATGGCACACAGATGACCAATTGTGCTGGACGCATAGACATCCAATGGCACTGTGCGTGGCCTTGCGCCAGAGACCCATGACCCTGTGCCCGACCTTTGCCCCCTTGGCGCTGTACGTATGGCATGTCTGCAGCTCTATCGCGCTGTTCAGTAATGGCGCGATAGGGACTGGTGGCGCTATACCAACAGAGCGATAGGGAATAGCGGAGTTGTATTGCGCAACAATTCCACGTGGGGTTGCCGTGCTGCGGAATGCCATATTGCCTACTATATACATGCAGGGATGGCACGCAGGAGAGCCCCACAATGGAGTGCAGTGGAACTGGCAAACCTGGTGGCCATAGTGAAGCCTCACCATGGCCCACTATTTGGGGATGAACCCCTCAACATGGCAAGAACCCATGTGTGGCAGCAGGTGGCCACTGCCCTTGAGGAGGCCACTGGCGCGCGGTCTGCAGAGCAGTGCAGGCACCGGTACGGTGACCTGCGGAGGAGAGGCAGCACTACTGGCATGACTGGGTCACGTGCCAGGAGGGCGTGGTGCCTCGCCAGGTGGGTGAGCCATCATGCACATGTATGGTCCATAGGGTAACACTCGTATTGTGTCCAGCACATGGGGAGGGTTGGTCTATGGTTGGCTGTGGCGGTGTTTACAGGATATGTGACGATGGGTCTGGCTGGGTGGGCGGGCACATCATTGGGCAGGGGATGTCTGCTTTGGGATTTCACTGATGTGTTTCTCACCTTTTGTTTCCCACAGGCGTGGTGGAGTGGAGGAGGGCCCAGGCTGAGGTGCAGCAAGGGGTAGCAGCGGTGGCTGTACGTGGTGTTGGTGGTGGTGGTGGTGATGAACCACAACAGCAGCCGCAGCGGGCAGCAGTATGATGAGGGTGAGTGTCATGACATCATGAATGCTATTGCATGCTGTGGGGGGGCAGGGCATGGCCACCATCCATGGACAACACAGCCATGCATGCGACATGTGACAGTTAGCACTGTCCAGTGGCACTGCTTGTCTGGGAGTGCATCAATGGTGGTCCATGCATGCACTGGGCACATGCTGTGGCACTGCCTTCCCACTGCATAGCCACATCACTATACAGCCTTGGTTGTGCTGTGCTGGACGCGTGGGTGGTGTGTGTGTGCAGTGGCACACATGGCTGTTGCTGCCTGGTTGGGCATGTCTTGTGCACGGTCACTGTGGGTGGGTGCACTCCATCACAGGAGCGGGGCACTTGGCTGTATGCCATGCATGTTGGGTGGGCTTCAGGGATATGGACAGTCACAGCCATTGATTCTGATCCCTCGTCCTAGGTGTCCGGATCCTGCGGAGACTTGAGCGGGCAATCCACCAGCTCCTTGAAGTATCCATGGAGTCCCTCGACATCCTGAGGGACCTGCAGTGCCATGGCATCAGGTGCAGGAGGAGGCCCCGGGACCAGCAGCAGGCTGATGACGAGCAGGCTGGCAGGCAGTAGCTGGCCATCACCTCCCCCCTTTACCCATCCCTCACACCCTGCCTTCCCTCTCCCAGTTGTTCACCCCTGCCCCTTACCCACCCCTACCTTGTACCCGTACCACCACCCTTGTATTGTATATATTTGTATATAGTTCTGTCTGTTCATATTGTTATTGTTCATATGTTAATTAGAAATATATATTTTGTTATGAATACTGTGGTGGTCTCTGATTTGCAGCTGGCTATAGGTGCTCAGTTGCAGTGGTGTGCATGGCATCTGGGGTGGTATTGTCTTGGGTATGTGCGTGTGTGCGTGGGGAGGTGTCTCTGGTGTGGGAGTGGCTTTCAGTCGGTCTTGCCGTGTGCTGCCACCCACTACGGTTCTGTGGTACACGAGGTTGCAGTGTGACGGGGGGATGCATGGGGATTCCTGCAGTGACAGTCACTGCTCATGGGTGGTGTCTTGGGGTCACAGTGCAGGGTGTGCTGTGCACAAGGGGGGGCTGATGTGCACTGGGGTTGTCCGCCCCCTTTGTGTTGCAGTCTCAGCTTGCCAGTGGGTGTGTTGGGGCAACATGGCCCAGCTGTGCTTTGTTGGCTTGTCCCCATGGGCCGGTGGATATTCCGTCCCTCTCCCACTTATGCTGTGCTTGGGGTGTGGGGGTGCATTGTTAGTTCTGCAGTGTGTTCCTGTGCCCATCTGTGGCATGGGTGGTGGGCCCCAGCCTACCTCCCTGGTTGTGCAGTTCCATTGCTCTGCTGCTGGGGGGCTCTCTGTTTGCGCTATGGTGCCTCTGGGCTGCTCAGCTGGGCTGGCCTTGTTGTGCTATAGCGCATCATATCTGCTCAGCTTCCCCTTCCTGGTTGCGCTATGGTGCAGGTTGTGCGATATTCAGACATTGGCTGGTTGCACAATTTGCCTTGCTCCATGTTTAAATATCGTGTCTATTGCGCATGTGCGCAATGGACTTGTGCTTGCTCCTGCTATTGCGCACGTTTTGGGAGCAGTTTGAATATCCGGCCCCATGTGTCAAAATAAATTCTAAAGTTTGTAATATAAATTCCACGGGCTTTTCATTTCAGAAATCATTATTTTCTAGAAAATATTTACAGGCATGCAAACCATCCTTCTGTTGTATACGGGTGTACAAAGATTCCACATTGATGCTAACCCAAGTGTAATTAACATCACTGACCAGATATTCAAGTTTACAAAGTGTGTGGGTAGTGTCCTTTAAATAGGATGGAAGTTTAACTACACATTTCTGTAAAAAGAAATCTATAAAAGTACCCAGATTTTCAGTAAGACCCCTATTTCCAGACACACTTGGTCTTCCTGGCAGATTTTGTAAGTTTTTATGGATCTTGGGAAGAACATAAAATCCAGGGATCTTCGGATATTCACATCAGATAAACTTGTATTCTGCTTCTGTTATGTCACCATTAGCAATAGCATGTTTCAATAATTTAAACAACTCCTTCTAATATGCAATAATAGGATTACAACTCAGCTTTTTTTTTTGTTACTTAAGTTTTTATTGATGCACAATAACATTACATCAAATCGGCATAGCCCTATCTGACCATTATCACAATTATCACAATCTTAAAGGAGTACAGTTAATCATACCGTATCATCATGGCTAAAGGAGTCTATATTACAACAGATATGCTGTATTCTATGGGTAAAAAACAAGGTGGCCTGATCAACTGTCCACATCAAGATAGGCTCCAGGCATTCCATAATTCTTTCTTCTCTGTTCTCCTATAGTTGATTCTGTTATTTAGTACTTATTTGATTCAGGCCCCTCCCCCCGTTTGTTTGTTTTTTTTAATTCCTCCTTTTTAATATACAGTAGAATACTCCTTAATTTCCCAAATTTGCAAATGACTATGCAAATGACTTAATGACTTTAACCATTTCAAATACGGCAGACTTACTAAACAAAAGGAAAACCAATAATTAAACTAACTGGTTAGTGGTGTGTGCGTAACGAGCCCATCTATCGCCTCCCATTGAAGTCGGATCTTCTACCTCAACTGACTCACTCCCCTTAAGGTTTGTAAACCTGAAAAATCAAATTAAGGGCCCTCGCTCTCTAAATATTCCATGTGAGTTTTTTCTCATACCAAACATTCCATATTAGATTAAATCTCTCCATAGTTAGCCTTAAGGCTGCTGTAATTCTTTCCATTTGTTCTAGCTCATTTACTTTATCTCTCCAGGTTTGGATAGTGGGTGATTTTGTAGATCGCCAGCAAATTGTAATACACTTTAGAGCTGCCAACCTGAAGATGTGATATAGTCTCCTCTGAGGTCTAGGGAGTCTCAGAAACTCGCTACTCGGAAAACCCAAGCAGAGGGCTTCAAATGTTCCTGGGAGGGGGACCTCTAGAACTCTCTGGATCTGTTTATGTACCTGTTGCCAAAAACCCTCTAACTCTGGGCATCCCCAGAAAATATGAAAATGCAAACCCACCCCTCTGCACTCCCTCCAGCATCTGTTTGTGTTGTCCGGGTGAAAACACTGTGTGGCTGTGGGGGTTGTAACTCAGCTTTTCGTAACTAGATTTATCAGTAAGTAAACCTGTTACAGCTTTCACAAAATGTTCTGTTTTCATAACTACAGTGTTACCTCCTTTGTCGGCTGCTTTAATTTCCAAATCATTCCTATCAGATAACTTTTTAAGTGCTATTCGTTCCTCATTGCTAAGATCGTACTTTACAGCAGGAGTTGTATTTGATAACATTTCAGAAACTTGTAGCACTACACTCTCCTATGTTAAAATAGAATGATTAGTCATAATAGGACAAAAAGTAGACTTGCCTCTAAACAGATATTTATGTAAATCAGTAAGTCCCGGTTCTTCCATTTCAAGCTAATTTGAATCCAAATCAATTAGTCCAGCTTCTTGTAACAAGGTAATAAGTGTACTCTCATTCAAGAGATCTAACTCTCCTTCTTCACTCGTAGGATCTGTAATTGTTTCCGAGTCTTCCGTTAGATTAGCTTCGTCATTGGCATCAGTTGGAACTTGTTATAAAATTAAATCAGTCTCCTCATTTATGGTAGCAGTTGTTTCCTCCACTCGCCCCATATTTGAACTTTGTTTTTTAATTTTATTAGAGAAATAAAATTTGAGCCTTATTTTCCTGAAGAACTTTTTCAGATTAAGAATCACTGCAAAATTATTTATTTTAGGTGTCGGTATGAAGGAAAGTCCTTTTTGTAAGACGCTTTCTTCAGAAAAGCTGAGATCTATCCCAGAGATATTTATTACTTGTAAGTCAGTGTTTTTTTGTTCGCTCATCTCTGCAGTACTTCTGAGCCTCTTTCCTCCCCTCTTGCCTCATCTTATTTTTCTTTCCCTTTTTCTTTCATTCATTTGTCTAAAAAAGCCTTCCTTGTTAGATTAATAGCCTCCCTTGAATTTCCTGGCTCTTGATTGTTGTATTCTCTATGATTTTCTTTATCTTCAGTTCTTTCTGGGTTCGGTTTTGAAATCTCACTTTAGACCTCCCCCTCGTACGGCTTCTGGATCTGAACTTTTCTATTCCCTACTTAAGGATATCTCCTCTTTTATAATCTTCTGCGTCTCAACTGTTTAGTTTGTTTTCTAATAATTATCTGTTTTTCATATTTTTTCAACATTTTTTGTAATGCAGCATCAAGTGTTTTGTAACTAGTGTCCTCTTTCTATGTCAAGACCTGTCGTTTCATTTCTCGTAACTCTTCAGTTAATTTATTTAATTTGTTAGTTTCAGATTTTACCAGAAGTTCCAGGAATTTTTTAGAGCATTCACAGGCTATCTGTATCCATTCATCCCTGAATTTGAAATTGTCTAAACCAGAAGCAGGGATAATAATAGCTCTTCAACCCCTCGGTGCTTGTTCTTTATTTAGAAATTCTTCAAGCGTAATAATTGTATATGTTGAATCTATATCTTTTGTTAATAATTTCTCAAGTCTGATAAAAAAAATTTTTGATATCACCTTTATCAGCATCCATTTCAACATTGCTTAGTAGATGTTTTACTCTCTCCAATCTCTCTTTTCCACTGAAAGTATTTTCCCAACCAAAAGTGTCCTCATCCGATTAACTGCTCCCTTCATAAGCAAAAGGGGATCCTTGACTCCTTTAACAATCATTTTGCTGTGGCTGGTCTTGCATTTGACAACTCTACTGCATATCTGGCACACTTGCCATTAGGAGTACAAGATGATGACTATGATGTCCCTGCTCCTGATTTCCCCTTCCAACCTATATCTCTGAAAGAGGTCGAAGACCTCCTACTTCAGCTGGACTTGAAGAAAAGTGTGGGTGCTGATTCACTGGATCCCTACTTCATTAAGATTGCTTATCATGTCCTAGCCATGCCAATCACTCACCTTTTTAATCTATCCTTGTCACAAGGGCTTATTCCCTCAATATGGAAAATTGCTCAAGTTATTCCTTTATTCAAGTCAGGTGACCCTTGTGACCTGAACAATTACAGACCAATATCTCTCTTGCCAGTTCTATCAAAACTTATAGAAAAAATAGTGAGTACCCAGCTCAAGGGTATCTTGAATCAAAAATCTCTTAAATCCCTTGCAATCTGGTTTCAGATCAAGGCACAGTACTATTTTGGCACTTGCTAAAATGACCAATGATTGGTACCGTGATCTGGACAGTAAAAAATTAATCTGTGCCATATTTTTAGACCTAAGCAAGGTTTTTGACACTGTGGATCACAGCCTGCTTCTCTCATCACTGAGGAGCATAGGACTGGATACAGTATCACTGCTTTGGTTCACCGATTACCTCTCAGGATGGTTCCAGCAGATTAAGGCTGAAGGTAGCTCTCCCAACTAAAACCTTTCCAGAGGGGAGTGCCACAGGGGTCTATACTTGGCCCCCTACTATTTGCTATCTATTTTTTTTTTATACTTTATTTTTATTCATTTTTCAATTGTGCAGTACACACAATACAAAGTTAATCGAGTAATAGCAATCTCAGAGATTACAAATATTAGCAATACAAAGACAGGATTTATGTGCTATTACTGTAGTGACCTCATATGTGGGGGATCTCCATTTTCATATTTAAACAAATATCAAGTTATGTCTAGGAAAAGACCATTGCAACAGACTCATGGACATAATCAAAAATATTTATCCACTACTTTCCTGGGTGTATCAACACCCTATAAACACCTAGTGTTTATGTGTCCATGTAAACCGAAGACTGTAGCTTCATATATATACTTGACTACATTAGAACAGAAATAGCTCTTAATAAGCCCTTATAAAACATTTTATATTTCAAAACAAGCTTCACTTCTTAATGTAGCTTGAACTGACACTATTAATTAATATTTAACTTGCAACTATGATTTATGAGAGGCTCTATACTCATATCTATTGAAGTAGTTATAATCCTCCATGACCTAATATGCCAATGTAGCCTCTCAATTGTAACTCTAAGTGACTGAGAATCAAACAGACTGTTTTTTAAAACTCAAACAGGTAATCATAGGAAACCAGAAGAAATGCAAGACATTTTCAAGGACTATCATGCTTCCCAGTCCATGGACTATTTAAGTACAAATACTTCTAGCGTCAGCAGAGTCCATTTAGCCCTCAGGTTTAAGCTGCTGTGAGGAAATTCAGGGATTTTCAGTCCTCATCATTTTCATCTTCCTGAGACCTAGGACATTGCACAAAATCCTGTTTAATTGTCTCTAGTCTCTTGCCCGCTTCCGTCGGATCTGAAAAAATGTAAGTCTTACCGGCATAGTAAAGTCTCAGGCGGGCTGGTAGTTGAAGGAGTGATTAATCCCCAGTGCTCTAAGTCCTGCACCGAACCGCATCAAAGCTCTTACGTCTCTGCCTCATGGCGAGCTTAAATCTGGAAAAAGATATATCCGTTCTCCTGCTTCAAGTTTCAAAGGGCCCATAGATTTAGCCGCTTCCAGAACAGTTCCCGTACATGAGCACCCGCCGTAACAATCATAATAGTTCGAGGTGTTTCAACGGCTGGTTTCCTCCGTGGGTTCAAACGGTATGCTTTAATAAGCTGGCCACGTAAGTCCAAATTCAGTTGGTTCATTAATAAATCTGTTACAAATTCCTGAAGTACTTTACCCTCTTGAGCCTCTGGGACCCCCAGCAATCTCAGGTTACTGGCCCGCATGTTGTTTTCCAGCATTTCAAGCCGGAGTCGCGTGGTCTTGTTTTCGGCCAAAATCCCCGCCACTGCTGCCGCCGAGGTGTTCGCTGAATCCACTGCCGACTTAGCATCTGCAGCCACCACATTCATACGGGATTCCATTATAGTAAATCTGGTGCCTAAGTCATCCACTTTCTTATCCAAATCTCGAATTGCTTGCAAAACTGTGCCAATAGATGGGTCTGGAGCGTTAGATGCCTCAGCCGTTAGGCCGCTACCATGCGGTGTCTCTGTGTGCGCTCTAGACTTATTTGAGTCTTGCTGGATTATATGGCGAGTTTTACCCATTCTGGGCTGCAAAGTTATTTCCCAGTCTTGCTAGAGGTCTCGATTTCTCCCTTTATTAGAAGAAGAAACGCTAGGTTTTCCGTTTTAAATCGCCTTTTTGTTATAATCGGATAGAGCTTCTGTTCAATGCATCTGTCCTGTTTGGTTGCTGGCCATGCCCCCCACTATTTGCTATCTATATTAATAATATAGATGATAGCATATGCAAGGAAAATATACACCTGTTCGCAGATGACACGGTTCTGTACCTTAGTCACACGACTTCTGAAGCCGCCTGTGCAGACCTCCAAGAGGAATTCAACTGTCTTCAGAATCAGCTCCTCTTCAAAAAACTCATGTTAAACGCCAAAAAAACCAAAGCGATGCTTTTCTCACCCTATAGTCATGCTGTGAACCTGGTTAGTACTGGAACGCTATCTCAGATCACCACAGTCCTCGGAGAAAACCTGGAGTTTGTCATGAAATTCAAATACCTGGGAATGTGGCCAGACCAAAATCTTTTATTTTTGGAGCATATTGAGGACTTGCTTAAGAAGCTAAGGAAGAGGCCGGGCCTCTTCTTTAGGATTAACCAGTTCTTGATTACAGATGCTAAAATGTGCCTGATCCAATCAACATTCCTATCACTGGTTGACTATGCAGACTTCTTATACAGTCAGTGCCCAAAAGCTTCCCTCACTAAACTGGACACGCTTTATCAAAGAGCTATCAGATGTATAACAGCCTTCCTCTTTCTACCCACCACTGCTTGCTATATGCTACCATAGGGTGGTCCTCTCTTACTGTATGTTTAGAAGAAATAGAAATGCAGCATTTTGGACTCTTAGAGCTGTCACAAAAAAGCTTCCCCATTATATCTCTGACTGTCTCCTGCCAAGCACAAAAGGAGCTTATGCCTTAAGAAGTGCCTCTTCTTTCACACTTTGTAGTCCCAAGGTCTCTTCCTGCTTTGGTAGAGCAGCATTTAGTTTTAAACTGCCAACCACATGGAATAAATTGCAAAAATCTCTGAAATTGAGCATACCCATTGGCTTGGATTCCTTCAAGACCTTATTTGCTCATACTGTAAGGGAACAATGTAGCTGTTTCCACCGCTCTATAACCTATCCTGAGTCCTAGGCTCCCAGCTCTCAGCTGCCTTCTGTGCAGACTAGAGTACTGCTGGCTCTATGGATCCATCCCAGGTTGTGAGCAAACCCTTTAATTTCTTGCTGCCCAAGTAGGTTGCAACTGCACGATAGCTACCTGTATTTTGGCTTAGGCCTCCTGCCTCCCTCCTCTATGCTCTCCTGTACCGTCTGTGCCCTCTCAGCTCCCCACCCTTACTTTTCCCTTCTGTTTTACTCTGCTGCTGCATTGAACACCTACCTTGTATTACTGTTTTATATGATGCACTGTCACTGTTGTGTTTAAATATATTGTGTCCTGGTGTTAACCAGGCTGTCCTGTAAATAAGTTCTGTATTTAATAGTTGCCTTAATGATGTATTGTCACTGCTGTTTGTAACTTTATCTTTGACTGGCCTTAACCAGGTCCATCTTGTAAATGAGCTTTGCTCAATGGTGTTCACCTGGTTGAATAAAGATTTGATTGATTTGATTTGATTGATTGATTGATTGATGTAATGCAGATTTTACTCTGCATGGAAATGTTCATGCTCAGAGAGGCAAAACAAAGACTGTTTGCCTTAGCAAAATTTTACCATTCTCAACACATGATTTAAAACCAGGATCACCAGTTTTCTTTCTTGGTTTTTCAGATATTTTCCATTTAAAACCGATAAAAGTTGTAACCGCTAAAAAATGTATTTATTTAAACTTTATTTAACATATGCAGTTGGATCTGGAACCGATGAGGAACCGTTCGGGAACCAGGAACTAGAGTAAATGAACCGAGGCTATTGGTACAGGAACCGGTATTAGCGGTTCTTAAAACAAGCTAAATTAAATAAAATTAAACATAACTAATGGAGTTTTTTAGTCAGAAAACTCATATAAATGTAAAATAAACCTCGGTTTTCCACCAGTTATACCAAACCGGAAGAAACCGAGAAAATGTACAATTTAAACACTAAAACTATGGGTTTACTTACAATTACAAAAAGTAAAAGGCAGCAAATGAAATGTAAAGAATACTTATATATATTTTATAAGTTTTCTCATGTCAGAACAAGATGATGAGGAGAGGATCTCCGAGTGTCTAGTCTTGACAGGTGGAGAGAGAAATCTGAGGGGTTTAGAGCAAAGGAAATTAGCAGAATGCAGTATTTGAAAAGTGGCTCATGCAAAAGATTCCATCATTTGCATATGTTCTATCTCTCTGGGCAGTTCTGCTTAGAAGGCTGACTGCATAAAGTTATGAATTACCTGAGTATTACTGGGGTTAGAAAAGAAGGGTCAATTTAAAACAGTGTGTTCACAGCCCAAACCAATGAGGGAGTGAAGTCCAGGAACAGAATGAGTGAGCCTGGGGGATGGCGGGTGGACGTATGAATAAACGGTGAAGTCTTGTCTAGGAAGATCAAGAATTGTGGTAGGTACGTAATTTTCATGTCTTCCTGGAGTCAAAGTCTTCACCATTTATTCATACATCTGGGCTAGAGCACCAAGCTAAATCAATCCCCCAAGCAGGGCGGTAGGAGACAGCTCGCTCAGGACAGAATTCCATTAAGGATTGTCCTGCCAAAGGAAGCATACTGTCTGGCATGGACATCCAGAGCATAGTGCTTCACAAAGGTGTGCACTGAACTCCAAGTGATCACTTTGCAGATATCAGCAATGGGAACAGAGCATATCTCTGCCAGGGATTCAGCAACCACTCTAGTTGAGTGGGCACGTACCTGGCCTTCCAACTTGGCCTGCGCCACAGAATAGCAATGGTGAAGGCATGCCACTATCCCAAGCAGAAATGCATCTGAGGGATACCAGCTGGCCCAGCTGGGCTGTATTGAAAGACACAGAGAGTTGCTTCATTTGACAGATGTCCCTAGTTCTATCTGTGTAGAATCGCAGGGCTCTCTTGACACCCAGGGAATGAAGGGTTCATTCTCCTTCATTTCAGAAGTTAGCAAGGTAGGTAGGCAAAACCAAGGGCTGGTTGAGGCGGAACTCTGGAACCACCTTGGGTAGGAACTTGGGGTGGGTACGGAGAACTATCTTGTCTTTCTGAAATACAGTGTACACAGGGTTTGTGACTAAAGCATGTATCTCAGAGCCCTTAACAGCAGAAGTGATGGCCACCAAAAAGAAAAAATTACTCACCTTAGTAATGTTGTTTCTTCTAATGGAGTCTTGCTGTATTTATGCATCTGGCAGAAGTAATGGCTACCAAGAACACAGTTTTCCAAGTCAAGTACTTAAGCTCTGCTGAAGACAAAGGCTCAAAAGGGGGTTGCATAAGCTGAGCAATGCAAACATTAAGGTCCCAAGCAGGGGCAGGGGCCCTGAAGGGAGGATTGGTATGCAGCAATCCCTTGAAGAATTTACAGAATACAGGATGGGCTGAAAGGGAAGAGGGCTTGCCTGCTGACAAGAAGGCAGAGACAGCTGCCAGATGCACTGTAAGTGTAGCTGGTCTGAGTCCCAAGCTATTGAGATGAACCATATAGTTCAGGACTGTAGGCAACCCAGCAGACTCTGGAGAAATGTGCTTCCCAGAGCACCAAATAGTAAACCGTTTCCATTTGGAGTTGTAAGTCTTTCTGGTGGAAGGCTTCCGAGAAGCCTTTAGAATATCCAGAACACCTTGAGAGAGATGCAACTCAGCAAACTCTAACTCTTCAAGAGCCAGGCCTTGAGATTGAGAGATTTGAGATTCGGATACCAAACCCTACCCTGAGAACATGTCAACAGGTTGTACTTCCTGGGAAGAGACAGGGGAAGGTGGACTGCTAAGGACAGCAAAAGAGGGTACCAGGGCTGTCTGGCCCAGTCTGGAGCAATCAGAATCACTTTGCAGGGTTGAGACCTGATTTTGACTAGTACCTTGAACAGGAGAGGGAAGGGGGAAAAGCATACAGGAATTTCCCTTCCCAATTGAGAACTAGAGTATCCAGGGGGACTGAACCCAACACTGGGGGTCTGCAGCAAAAAAGAGGAAGTTGGTGATTGTCTGGGGCTACAAAAAGATCTATCTGTGGGGTGCCCCATCTGGAGAAGATCACCTTCAAAATTAGGGGATCTAGGGACCATTCGTGATGGCCCTGAGATATCCTGCTGAGAGCATCTGCCAGGACATTGTCCTTCCCTGTGAGGTGCACTGCTGTCAGAGAAGTATTCAGGGAATAGGCCAGAGACCACAACTTCATTGCTTCTGTGCACAAGGCCATAGACTGAGTGCCCCCTTGCTTGTTGATGTACCACATTGTGGTGGTATTGTCTGTCCTGATCTGAACTACTTTGTTCTGAACAGACTTGGAAAAAACTTGAAGTGCTAGAAACACTGCTCTGAGTTCTAAGAGATTGATGTGAAGCAGAGATTCTTGAGGTAACCACAATCCTTTGGTGATCAGATCCCCCAAGTGGGCTCCCCAGCCCAAGAGGGAGGCATCTGTGGTAAGGATTAGAGAATGTGATTGAGTGACAAAGGGAACCCCTTGTCTTAGGTTGTCCTGATCCTGCCATTGCAAAGCCTGGATCAGGGTTCGAGTCGCTGGGATTAGCTTTGTCAGAGAATCCTTTCTCTGGGACCAGAGGGCTCTTAAGTGGAACTGAATGTCCCTCATCTGAAATCTTGCTCCTTGGACCACTGCCGTAGAGGCAACCATGTGGCCCAGGAGTTGCAGAAAATGCCTTGCTGGTCGAGACACCTGAAGGGTGAATGAAGAGGCCAGTGTCACAAGGGTCCTTTCCCTGTCCAGGGGAAGTAAGGCTCTTACCCTTATTGCATCCAGCTCCACCCCTATGAAGGGGAGGAGCTGCACTGGCTCTAGAACTGACTTTGAAAGATTCAGGAGGATTTCTAGAGAAGTGAGCAGTTGTTGAGTTATCTGTAGGTGTGACTTGACTTGGTCTGGAGACTGACCCACAATGAGCCAGTCATCCAGGTATGGAAAGATGGAGATCTTTTTTCTCCTTAGGAAAACAACCACTACTGCCAGGCATTTTGTGAACACCTTTGGAGCTGATATTAGGCCAAAGGGCATTGCTCTGAATTGATAGTGGCCTGAGGGCAACTCGAACCTGAGGTACTTTCTGTGGGAGCATCTGATGAGAATGTAGAAATAGGCATCCTTGAGGTCCAGGGAGACTAGCCAGTCCCCTGGCCTTAGAGAGGGTAGAATATTCCCAGAGTCACCATTTTGAATTTTGGCTTTAAAAGGTGCTTGTTTAAATATCTGAGATCCAGGATGGGCTGCCATTCTCCTGTCTTTTTGGGGGTTAGGAAGTACCTGGAGTACAATCCTTTTCCCTTGTGTAGGGGTGGAACCCTTTATATGGCTCTGAGAGCCAAGAGGGAAGAGACCTCTGCCTCTAGGGCAAGGGCCTCTGAAGGATTTTCAGGTGGAAATGATCTGGTTCTCATCTTGGGACATTGTTTGACGCTGAGAACCAGTCCCTGGCTTACTACTTCCAAGACCCATTTGTCTGATGCTAAAGACATCCAGTCCTGGAAAAAGTAAGCCAGCCTGCCCACTACGGGTAGTGGAGAATCGGCCCAGGCAAACCCATCAGGGTGCCTGTTTGGCAGGGGCTTTAGGCTGAGGGGTGGTAGCAAGCCTGCTTATATCCCATCTGCCTCTCCCTCTGAAGAACCGCCTCTGGGCAAAGGTGGAAAAGGAGGCCGGGGCTTGGTAGAAAGGCCTATGAAAAGGCCTGCCCCTGCCCCTGGAATGCTGCCTCTGGGGAGTGGCTTGACTTTCCTTGGCCTGAGCACTCCTATAGGTGGTCCTGTATTCATCCATTTTCTTCATGTAGTTCTCTGTCTGCTCCCCAAACAGAGAATTACCAATAACAGGAAAATCCATGACCTTAGTCTGGGTATCCTGTGACAGGCTAGTACATCTGAGCCAAGCCATCCTACGAAGGGCCACAGATGTTGCCATGACTCTAGATGAAACATCATTGGAGTCCACTACAGCATGAAATTGCACCTTGGATGCCTCAATACCATCTGCAGCCACCTGCTCCAGCTCCTTGGCAAGCTGGCCAGGGACGTGTTTAGCTAGAGCCATTACAGTGTCCCATCTAGACTTCTGGTATCTAGCTGTGTAGGCCATATAATTAGCCTGCCTGAGTCCCAAAGATGCTGCCATGTACTGCTTCTTTGCCATGGCATCAATTCTCCTGGAGTCCTTATCTGGGGGGGGGTGAAGCCAAGAGTATATTTGCCTTATCACAGGCAGCAGCCTGCAGTACCCCAACATAGCTGCATTGCTGGGAAAGGAATTCCGTATCTGAGCCTGAAAGAGTATACCTCTTGTCCATTCTTCTGTCCACAGGAGGTATGGAATTAGGAGTCTTTAAAATTTTAAATGTCTGTTTCCCAAAAGACTTATGGAGTGGAATAGACAGTCTCCTGGACTCTGGGATGTCCATCATCTCAACATAATCAGGCTCCTCCTGATCCTCTACTGCTTCCTCCATAGGAAGTTGGAGAGTTTCAGACACTTTTTTGTAAAACATAAAGTGGGAAGGGGACTCAGAAAGCCTAGGAGGAGAAACACCTGAAGGTTTGTCTGGGGAGATGTCCGGGTCAATGGGCACATCCAGACTTTCATAATCACCATCACTACCCTCATACTCTCCCTCCTCCTCCTCCGGTTCATAAAAATCCTCTAATTATAATCCGGAACTGGGTGAACCGACTGAACCGAGACCCTAACCGATGGTGCCGGTTTGGTCGGAACCGGAGTTAGCGATTGAACAATCCTTATTGCTTTGGCTATTTCATCAGCGGTCAGAGAAAGAACTTGTGGATCTGAACCGGCTGACTTATCCCGCTCTTTCTTTTAGCGGACCGACTCCTCAAGTCGGTTCTCCTTCCCGAAAGGCGTTTAGCCCATGTCGGGAACTCCTCAGTTCGGTTGGAACTGAACCGGCTGGCCATCCGAGTCAGCGGACTTCTTGGCCTCCCTTTCCCTCAGCCTACCTACTCTCTTTTCCAGTGTAGCTGTGAGAAAACTTTTGCAAATCTGCCAGTCTGAATCGAGGTGGTCAAACCCCAGACAATAAACACAGGTGGTGTGGGGATCAGCCTTAGCAAAGACTTCCCCACACACACTGAGTTTCTCAGACATGGCCAGTCCTAACCAAACTTACCCTTTTTTTGGCAATCCGCCAGGCAAGACACCCTTATCAGTTCCTGACCGTGTTACGGGTCGTGGAAAAAACCATAATGAACTGTTTTTTTAGAACCGATAAGAACCGGTTACCACACTCTAAAAAGCAGAACAAACTTTTTTTACAAACCTGATGTTTACAAGTTCCACACAGAAGCTAATAATAATAAACCTATTTAGTACTCACGGTACCATAGACAGAGACTGAACCGACAGGTTAGATAGAAGAAATTCGGTTGAAACTGAGGGGAAAAAACAACCGAGCGAAGGAGAAATCTCTGGAGCGACTGTTCAGTGAGGTGGAGTAAAGAATCTGGTGGTTTGGGTTCAAACAACAACAGACAGAGTCTCAACCGAGCTCAAGCTCAGCCTTCCATGCCTTGCATGGAAAGTTTAACTCTTTCCTCTCCGGGGCAGTTCAAAGGTTGAATATCACTGCAATAGTCGGAATACAGCAAGACTTCATGTTGTTTGAAGGTAGTCTTCCAGGTCAGAAACTCCAACTCACATGTAACTAGAATGCCTCTAAGGAACTTCTTGAATAATGGCTGCTCAGCCAGAGACACATTCTGGACTGGCTCGTGATAGGTAGAAAGTTCAGAGGTGTACCTTAACCGTTGAATACTGCAGTCCTGCATCTGAAAGGTCTAACAGGTACTCCAATACTTTATTTGGTGGGCATCAGAATGGAGCATGAAGGATCTTAGCACACCATAACGAGAAATGCTTTTTTTCCCCCAAGCCCCACTTAAGTATAATTTAAGGGATCTAAAACACAGATTCTTGAAAATCCCTGTGAAGGTTTATATTTATAGTAGAATGCAAAGAAAATTTTATTTATCAAAATTGTGGAATGAAGTAGATCCAGAAATTTGAAATGTGGATAATTTAGGACAGTTTAAACAATGTTTAGACCTAGTCTGGAAAGACAAATATACATGTTATGATTCCTGTGTATAATGTCTCGAGCTTGTCTCTCTTTGTAGGATTTGTATTTCTATACAAATTTGTCTTCCCTGATCAGGTTCTTGTCCTGGCCTGGGTAAATAAATGTTTTTTTGGTCTCTCCCTTTCCTGTCCCTGCCAATAGGATCTGCTCTTTTCCCAAATACATGGTTAATGATGTGTATACTCACCCTGTGTATCCATCTTGTGTCTATTTTTTGGGGTACATTTAACAGAGGGTTCGTTTCTTATGTAACTCCACTGATAACATGTCTTTACAATATACAGTATCTATATGTTTTTAATGTATAATTTATGTACTATATGTTATAACATCTTATTGTAAAATTGTATAAGAAGCAATATACACTTGTGAAACCATTATCTTTTTACAGGACAGCTTTGATAAACAGGGCCTCATGGTGCTAAAAGTTATTTTCCCATTAAAAAATAAAAGTTTTTACCTATCTATGTAGCGGTGTAAGTTTTTCTGGTGGAAGGCTTATGTGCTGCCGAAAGAAGCTGAGAGATTATCTGGGAAACTTTGAACCTCCCCACTTCTATCTCCTAAGGAGCAAGGCATGGAGATGAAGGGAGTGCAGACTGGGATGAACCAGGGTCCCTGTATCAGAAGGTCCATTTGCAGAGGCAGTTGCCTCAGAGGGCCCTTTGACAATTTTTTAATTAATGGAAACCAGATATATCGAGGCCGGTATGGTACAATTTGAATCATTTCACCCCCCTGCGCCTCTGGTCTGAGTAGCACCCTCTGAACTAGGGGTAGCGGGGGAAATGCGTACAGACAGCATCTTGCCAACTGCAGTCTGAATGCATCTTGACAGAAGATGCCAGGTTCTGGATTTCTGGAGCAGAACAGGGCAGTTTTGAGTTGAGTATGGATGCCAAAAGGTCCATGTCTGGACTGCCCCACTCATTGAACAGCGATTGCACAAAGTCCGGTGCAAGCGACCACTCGTGAGGACCCGTCTCTGTTCTGCTGAGGTGATCCACTAGATTGTTCTGAATTCCTGGCAGACAGACTGCCCGAATCAGAGCTTTGCATTTGAGACACAATTCCCACATCCTTATGGTTTCTGTACACAAGGGGTAAGAGTGAGCTCCATCCTGTTTGTTGATATAATACATCACCGCCTTGTTGTCTATCTTAAGAGGGATTATTTTGTGACAGAGGACATCTTTCAGGGCTTGAACAGCATACAGGACTGCTCTCATCTCTAGAACATTGATGAGGACACTTCCTGGGTCCACACCCCCTGGGTGTTTAACTGTTGGTAGTGAGCCCCCAAGGTGATCAGAGATGCATCCATGGTGATAGTTATCTGTGACTCCAAAGGGGGCAAAGGGCAACCCTTCACGAAGGTTGTCCTCCTGAATCCACCATGCCAATGACCTCCTCAAAGGATCTGTCACTTTGATGGGGTAAGACTGCGGGTGTGTAGTTGGGGACAACTGTGTGCTGAGAATCCACTGAGTGGTCCTCATGTGCAATCGAGCCAGAGGCACCGTGAAAACAGAAGATGCCATGAGGCCCAACATCCCTTACATGGAGTGGGCTCACACAGGGTTGTTTTCTCTGATGAAGCAAGTCATCTGGAGGATGTCGCTTTTCCTATCCTATGGGAGAATCACCCTCACCTTGGAAGTGTCAAGGAGGGCCACTATGAAGAGGAGCTGTTGAGAGGCTTGAAGCTGTGACTTCTCCCAGTTTAGCAGAGCTCCCATGGAGGTGAGGAAGTGAGATGAGGTGAAGACTTCCTCCTGTGTCTCCTGCATTGATGGGCTTGTCAAAAGTCAATCGTCCAGGTAGAGAAAGACTCTAACACTGAGCTTTTGGAGGTGCATAGTGAGAACTGTAAAACACTATGTAAAGACTTGAGGCGCCAAGGAGAGCCCAAAGGGCAAGACTCTGAACTGATAATGCTGACCCAAGACCACAAAACAGAGGTACTTGTGGTGACTTCGGTGCACTGGAACATGCTGGTAGGCATCTTGCATATCCAGGGATTCCAACCAGTTGTACTGATGGAGGAGTGAAAGTAGTGTTCTCAGGGAGACCATCTTGAACTCCACCCTGAACAAGAACTTGTTCAACTTTCTAAGGTAGAGAATTGGGCACATGCTGTCTATCTTCTTTGGAACCAGAAAGTAATGGAAGTATAAACCCATGTTTCTTTTTGCCCAAGGAACAACTTCTTCTGCCTTGTTTCTGAGAAGGCCCTGTATCTTGGCAGTGAGAAGGTCTGACTGAATGGCAGACAAACTGTGCTGTCACTTTAATGGAAGATCCAGAGGGATCTCTGAAAAATTTGAGAGAGTAACCCTCTCGAACAATCCTGAGGACCCATTTGTCTGTGGTGATGGACTTATACTAGTTGTAAAACTGGGTTAGTCGACCTTCCACTACCCTGGAAATGTTCATCTTGGGCAGTTGAGGTGAGACCAGGGAAAGATTTTCAGAGGGTGGCACTGGGTGCTTTCAGGTCCTATGCCTTGTGGTGCATTTTCTTTTGTGGCTGAGAAGCCTGGTTCCTGTTGGAGGCTCCTCGGCCTCTTCCTTAAAAGGGCTGTCTGTTCCAAAAAAAACTGATAGTTCCTGCACCTCTGGGGAGCTAAAGAAGCCAGCCCAGCTGTTTTAATGGCAGTTTTGGTTTTCTGGGTGGCCTCTAGTGCTTGCTCAGCTTAAGGGTCAAACAGATAAGCACCGTCAAAAGGAACATTCATGACCTGTTGCTGAGCATCAGAAAAGAATCCTGATGTTCTGGGGCAGGAATGCCACCTGATACAAATCCCGGTGACTACAGCTCTAGCGGAAGTGTCAAAGGCATCCATAGAAGTTTTCAGCTGAAGACTGTTGGATTCTATGCCCACCTGGTAATAGTTTGCAGAAGCTCCAAGGTAGATTCAGACTCTGGGAGATTCTCAACTATTGATTTAAGAGAGTTCCAAAGCACATATTCATACTGGGAGAAGAGTCCCTGATAACTGGCAGTATGCATGCTGTATTGCTGCTGCAAAAGCCTCTTTCCCCAAGGTGTCAGTCACATGCAATTCCTTATTGATAGGATGTGCTGTTGACTCCTGAGGGAGAATGGCCTTGTCATTCTCTGCAAGGACAACCAAAGCATCTGCAATAGGTTGTGATGCTAAGAAAGGTCTGTCCTTGTGGGAGTATACTTCCTGTCTATGGACTTGGCCACAGAAGGAATCCAAGCCAGCCTCACCCACACTGCCTGTGATAAAGTCTCAAAGGAGGGGGGGACAGGAGGCGTAAGACTCATTGAAGCATTGGAAATACATAGGAACACAAGGCACAAAAGCCTTCCTGGGTCCACAGAGGAAGTCTGCAGAGCCTGGGTAGTCCCCATGTTCTTAAGAAGAGACTGGAAGGAAAGGTCTTCAACTAGGGATTCAGCTGGGACAGAAGGCTTCTTGTTTGAGCCATAGAGCCATCCTCACCTTTGTTGGATAAAACAAGGTCGGGGTCAGACTCATCATGCTTTACCTCTACCACAGAGAGATCAGAAGCAGCTCCTGCATGGCCAAAGCCTGGTCTAAGCAAGGGGTAAACAGGTGAAACCAGAACTGCCAATGGCATTGAAGACCTTACCACCTTGTGGGGCACTGAAGGGCTCAGTGCTGAACAGGGCACTGAAGGGCCTGGTGCCAAATGCGGCACCAAAGGGCCCAGTGCTGGACATGACACCAAAGACCCTGGTGCCAAACATGGCACTGAAGAAGACAGCGCTGAACATGGCACCAAAAAACTTGGTACCAACATCCGAGAACCACTGCCAGACATGGAAAAAGAGGGGGGAAGGGGTATCTGAGCCAGCCCCTTCGTGGACCTGAGCCTGACAGCATATACCTCCTGTCCATTCTCTTGTCCACAGGAGGTAATGAATTTGGTGTCTGGAGAATTTTTTGTGTCTGTTTCCCTAAAGATTTATGGAGAGGAATAGACAGCCTTTTGGACTCTGGGATGTCCATCATTTCTACATAGTCAGACTCCTCTTGTTCCTCAGCAGATTCAACCAGAGGGAGATGAAGGGTCTCTGCCACTTTTTTGTAAAACAAATAGTGGGAAGGAGCTCAGAAAGCCAAGGAGGGGAAACATTGGAAGGCCTGTCTGGGCAGATGTCCGGTTCAATGGGCTCATCCAGACCTTCCACACCATCATCATCATCATCATCATCATCTTCATCATCATTATCGTACCCTTCTTCCCCCACCAAATATAGTTCATAGTAATCATCTCGACAATATTCCGGAACTGGAGGAACCAACCGAACCGAGTGCCTACAGGGAGGCGCCGGGTTGGCCGGAGCCGAACAGAGCAATTCCACAATGCTAATCGCCCTGGCAATCTCTTCAGCGGTTGGACGTGATGGTTCTGGATCTGAATCGGCCGATTTCTTTTTTATTTTTGATGGAACCGACCCCTCAGGATTGGCTCTCCTTTTGCCTGAGGAAGTATCGCCCAGGTCAGTGGGCACTCCCTCAGGTTCGGTCGGAACTGAACCAGGCTGGCCAACCAGATCAGCGGACCTCTCTGCCTCCTTTTCCCTAAGCCTACCCAATCTCTTGTCCAGGGCGGCCTTTGGAAAATGTTTACATATTTGGTAGTCTGAATCGAGGTGGTCAAACCCCAGACAGTACACACAGGTGGTGTGAGGGTCTGCCTTAGCAAAGGCATCCCCACACTCACTACAGTGCTGAAACCCAGTGGGCCCAGTTTTTCTTTTGGGTTTCTCAGACATAGCCTTCCTAACCACTTACCCTTTAGCAGCTTTAAGCCAGGCAAGACCCCCCTATCGGTTACCAACCATCTTACAGGCTGTGGAAAAAACTTCTAAAATACGGTTTTTGGAAAGCGATAGGGACCAGTACTTCACACTAATACAAATAAAGAATAAAACTTAAAGAAAGATTGAATCAAAACAATCGGTTCCAACTGGACCGATTGAAAAGATTACAATTTCCACACAATACAGAAAATAAACTAATGTCCACTACCTTCAACACTTACTGTACCACAGACAGGGATCTGAACCGAAAAAAAAAACTGAAGAAAATTACGGTTTAAAATCGATGTTTTACTGAGACTGAACCGACAAGCGAAGGAGATTTCTCCGAAGCAACTGTTCAGTTAGGTGGAGTAAAGAATCTGATGGTTATACTTTGAAGTGCAGCAGACAGAGGTTTCAACTGAGCTCGAGCCCAATGTTCTATGCTCTGGCATAGAGTTAACTCTTTCCTCTCTGGAGCAGTTCAAGTGCTGGGGCTAACTGCATAATGTCAGAATACAGCAAGACTTCATGTAGTTTGAAAGCGTGATTTCCAAACAGAGGAACTGCCTAGTGAGTTACAAGTTACAACTAGATTTTAACGTGGAGTTTGCTTCAGTCTGCCGTGAGCTGGTGTTGGCAGCTGCATGTTATGTCATTACTGCAATAATTACGCATGAAGGTATCTATTACTATAAATAGAAATGCACTGGATTGGCATCTGTATTCATAAATTGATGGCCACTGTTCTTAAATGTGCCTGAAGGAGTACAGGGGATGATATAATAATATGCAGCAGGGACATGATGAACATTTATGTGGTGTTCTATTTTTTCTTCCAAGAAAAAGGCTTGAAAATAAAGGATACATGTGAATTTAACATTTCTTAAATGAAGTCCATAGGTCAGTTGATGAAATAAAGGGGTATTAAACCAAAAATGAAAATTACGTACCTACCGTAATTCTTGATCTTCTCTTGTATCTTCACCATTCATTACTGCTTGAGTTAAGCCGGAGGCGAGCACCCGCTACGGGAGGTTTTTTTTTTTGGAGTTGGCTCCAACGGCTCCGCCCTCGAGGACGACGCACCGTGTCATGCGAGGGGCGGCCGTTAGTGCCGCAGACTCCTCCTCCATCTCAGTTATGTTAGCCGGAGAGGCGAAATTAAAGGGTAAGAAAAAGAGAAAGTGAGGCAAGAGAGCCGAGGGATAGAAAAAGGAAAGGAAATAAACTGAAAAAGGAATAAGCCGATGGAGAATAGACAGAGGAGAGAGAATTCCTACCCTAAGGGACCGCAGGGCCTCCTTTCCGGGGCGGCTCTAGGGGAGGAACAGAGAGGGAAAGGGAAGAAGAAGGAGAAGGAGAAAGAAAGAAGGAAAAAGGCATGTTGAGGGGGAGAACAGTGCCCATCGAGCATTGTTGGTTGAGAGGCTTATAGGCTCGAAACTAAAAAGGGAGCAAGAATCCCAGTTGCTAGGACTTGAGGGGAGGTTCCACCGAACCACCTGAACAGATCCAAATGAGGGCAGACTCTGAACTCTCAACATGCCAAGTCCCTTCTTCCTAGATGAGGGCTCCTAGACTGTCCGAGCAGAACCTGTTCCGGTAGAGCGCCCATCCAGGAAGAGGACTAAGTCCCTTAACACCTTGTTAAGTGCTAACATGGAAGTGTATGGGAAAGACTATGCCTTCTTTTTTTTTTTTTTTTTTTTAATTTTCTCTTTATCCTCCTTCCTACTTGCAGCCCCCTCCTCTTCGGGAGACACCTATGGGCTTATCAGCCTTCGCTCACCTACCTGGAGCCGGTGCAGTCCATGCCCCATGGAGCCGTGGCTATACCCCCCAGGCGGGTACGAGGCGGGACACCCTTCCACCCCGACGTTCCGCTAATCTTTGTCGGCATGCTGTCTCCGGGCAGGTAGGGGCGGCGTGAAGGCCGGGCCCTGGGTGCTCCGTCCTACCAGGAGGCTGCAAGGGTTTTCCTGGTGTTTCACCGGCGTGCCAGGTCCGAGGCGCCAGCGCCCGGCGTCTGGCACCTCGCTACCCCCTCCTGTTGGAGCATCGGGCTTGCTGGACCCTCAGGTCTCCACCAGGGCCAGACGAACACCGAGCTCAGAGTACCCCCTCCCCGGAGAGGACGAGCAGTCCTTAGGACGCTCAAGTCCTCCCCTCCTGCCGACCTTCCAGCTCCCGGGCTCGCTCCCGAACCCGGCCAGCCATGCCGCAAGCCGGAAACTAACCACCAGCTGCGCCGGCGGGCCGGCGTGAGACTATGCCTTCTTGAAGGCAGTTTTGTATGAAAAGTAGAGAGGAACTCAATCAGACTTGCTAGGGCAAGGCAGACAGATGCTCATAACTGACAAGTTCAGTCAGCATCTAGAAAGCTTGAAATAATACCTGCCAGGGGGATTCCAGACTTTGAGGAGGCCAAGACAGGGCATGGCCACCTGGGCTATGAAACTACATGACCTGAAGAAGGTAAGGAATCGCACCATAGGACAGTCAGAAAGAGTTCCCTCAGAATTAAAGAAATTTGCAACCGTGCTCGTTCCCCTTTACCTTGAGGAAAAAAGTGAGTCCATTCACAAGAATGGGGAAAAAAAACAGAAAAGTGTTTTTGGCATAAAGGCCAAGGGAAGAGAGGGGAATGAGACGGGAGGGGGAGACGCCACAGAAGGAGGCCACTGAGGGGAAGGTGGGTGGGTATCAGTAATGAATGGTGAAGATACAAGAGAAGATCAAGAATTACGGTAGGTACGTAATTTTCATATCTTCCCTTGTCAATCTTCACCATTCATTACTGCAGAGTCCAAGCCCCTCCCTTGAAAAAAGGGGTAGAACCCTGAGGAACAAGACCCCCAGCCTCCTGTTGGTGAGAAACAGAAGGAAGACCCTGGCTAATACGAGAGAGAAGCCTAAGTGGGAGAAGAGCTAGGAGGTGCCCCTGAGGATGGGGAGATGGAGAGCCCTGCAGAAGTCTCCTAGCTCTGGAGGAAAAAGACAGGTCCCGGAAAGTGGGGCGCATCACCTCACGCCGGGCCAGGGGTGACAACCTTGATAGATGAAGCCATGCCGTCCGCCTAATGCAGATTGCTGTCCCCGCAAGCCTGGAAGCCACCTCATTGGCGTCATAAGATGCCCTTGCTTGGTGTCTTGCCAGCTCCAGGCCTATAGCAGAGAGGGCAATAGCTTGTCTGGTGTGCTCTGTATCAGGCATTGATGCTAGGAGCTGGGAGAGCATCGACCACAAATGCTGATTGTAGGCAGCATGGTGAGCCTGATGTGATGCAATGCAAGCCACTGCATGAGAAGAAGAGAACCCCCACCGGTTGAATTGTAGGGAATCCGAATCCGGTGGGCGGTCATGCGCCAGGCGGCGGCACCCAGAAGGAGTCTCTAGGTACACCAAACCCGAGGATGGGTTGGGAAGGGTACCCAGGGATTCGAGGGGCACAGCCTGCTCGGCGACAGTCTGCCAGGGCTGGAGAAAGGCTGACAGCAACTGCAGAGGTGCGGATAGAGCGACTCCTGGAATGGGATAGGCCAGGAAGGTACCACCAGGTGCTGGGCACTGAATTCTCCAAGGAATTCATCGTCTCCCATTCAGTATTGTCTCGCCTTCACGTAAGAGATTCAAGATCCTCACCATCCTCGAAAGGAATCGCTGATATTCAGTGAAATCAGCGCCGGAAGAAAGATGAGCAAGGGGTTCTCTCCCTCAGAGGAGGAAGAGCGAGGATGATGGAGAGCTCGAATGTCCAGAAGATTCCTGCGGCGGTGGGGAGAGTCGAAAGACCCGCTCATGCATGTATCTAACGTATGAGGGGAAGGCCGCCGCAGAACCTCTGAACTGCTCCCAGGATAACGGACCCGTAGGACCGACATAGCCTGGAAGAGCGGGGGGTGGTTGCAGAGGTACTGGAGAAGGGCACCTGCAAAGAGGCAACTGACCTCTGCCAGGGCTCTGAAATCCAGGGAACAGAGCCCGAGCTGGCAGGATCCCGGACAACAAACCAGGCCGCAAGACGGAACCCTGAAGATGCGATGCCTGGAAGAGCCCAGGGGGGAACCTCCCCTGTGACGAACCCGGGACTGCATGGATCCAGAAGGGCAGTCCACAGCAACGCCACCAGAGGGGACCCCGGGGCCCAAGAGGGAAGGGCGGAGTTCAGTGCTACGGCTCCTAGCCACCCCAGGAGGGGTGGCCGGAGACCACGATGACCGTCCCCCGCCCCTGGACCCCTTGGACTCCGAGAGAGCCCTCCTCCTCAACTGCAGCATTCCCCCACCCTGAGAGGCGGCAACAGCACCTTGGAGGGTAGCTGTCACAGACCACCTAGGAGGGGGAGCCCCCCTCAGTCCCCACCACATCACCCCCCCGGGACCCAGGGCCACCCCTAGCCCTAGGCCCCTCAGAGGAGGACGGGAGTGGGGACAGTGGGAGGGGCCCGCTGTGCCGCCTAACACCCCGTGCCACCGGGGAACCCGACCCCGAAGAGTCAGGATGCCAGGATGGGTCCACATCTGAGTCGTTGACCTCCGAAGAGGATGAGATCAGCAGAACCTCAATGCTGGCAACCCCAGGGGTCCCTGGAGAAATGGTGCCGCAAACGGCGCCGGTGCCAGGGACGGTGCCGGATGACCCCAGCCCACCCGCGACAGTCAGACCCAGTCCCAGCTCCCTGCTGCACCAGATTGGGCCGCAGGTACGCCCCGGCATGGAACCCAACCAGCTGCCGAGAGTGCAAACCGGGCCCAGCGGCACCACTGGCAGTGCTGAAGGCCTGGCCGGCGCCACCCACGGTGCCTTCTCAATCACTGATGCCACAAGTGGTGCCGGGATCTGAAACGGCACCGGAGGGCGGCGTCGAGGGTCCACCAGTGCCAGGCCCAGAAATCGTGGGCCTTGACACTGGGGGAGCCTGCACCTCCGAGGAGGTGACTGCCGAGGCGGTGTACCCATCGCGGCCCCAGGAGGGACCAAGCCGTTCCTCCGACACCGCAAGAGAAGCTTCCTCTTCGGCAACAGAAGAGGAGGAAGCCTCCTCCTCCACGGACCATACAGGCCCGGGAGGGGACCCAGGGGAAGGGCCTAGAGACCTTACCTGGGAATCCCTGGAGCGAAGCCGTCCCCCGAAGGTCGGCGGGGCCTTTCCGAGCTTGAATGCGTGGACTTCGAGGACACGACGGTCCATGGAGAAACAAGCGTTGCACGCGTCCATGTTGTGGTTGGGTCCCAGGCAACAGAGACAGACATCATGCCGGTCCGAGACGGAAAAATGCCGGCCACAGGAGCACTGGCACATAGGGCGTGGCCCGCCTGACTTATGCCTTGTTTCCGAACCGGACATGATCCGAACTAAGCGAGGAAAAAAGGCAATAGCTGCAGGCGCGCAGTAAAGAAAGAAAGGAACGGTCTTACCGTATGCGGCCATTGGCAGAATCTTCTGAGAAGTTTAGGAGTCTTGAGGAATCGAGAACTAATGCTACTGCGCAGCAGGTGCAGCCTCGATGGCAGGAGAAACAGAACTGAGATGGAGGAGGAGTCTGCGGCACCTAACGTCCGCCCCTCCGCATGATGCGGTGCGTTGTCCTCGAGGGCGGCGCCGTTGGCGCCAACTCCA
Source organism: Neoceratodus forsteri (assembly GCA_016271365.2). Taxonomy (NCBI): domain Eukaryota; kingdom Metazoa; phylum Chordata; order Ceratodontiformes; family Ceratodontidae; genus Neoceratodus; species Neoceratodus forsteri. The sequence goes on from JADMNL010000026.1 coordinate 50,364,397, forward strand.
AAAAAAAACAAAAAAAACCCCGTAGCAGGTGCGCGCCTCCAGCTTAACCCAAGCAGTAATGAATGATGAAGATTGACAAGGGAAGAACTGTCCAATGTAAAAGCCAGTGCTGATGCTCCGATTGCATTTGATCATGCTGCACCATATACATTTCTTATTAGCAGCTTATTATTCATGACGTGTATCAAACTGTGCTGTACTGGTACAGACCACTAAGAAAAAAGCATTTATCAATGGCGAATGTTGGCTTGCTGGCACTGGCATTTTTATTTATTTTATTTTATTTAGTTTTTGTTTACCGGGTAATTGCACTAGACAAATCCTGCCTATTTTCAGGCACGACCCGGGGGAGGGAGATACAGATGAATGCCAACTGACCTTGAACCAGATTAAGCTGTTAGTGGTATTTTTAGTGAATGAGAGAAATTTGGCCAGGACACTGGGGAACTTCCCCTACTGGCTGCTGTCGGTATGCTGCAGTCAGAGCCAGAGCTGGATGGTGTGAGTGTGGGGGAGCGGGCCTCCTCCCTGTGCCTCTATTCTCAGGGGCTGTGGAGGAAGAGTGCATTCTAGCGGAAGTCGTCATGATGACTATCATTGACACCGAGGAGTGTATGGAGGTGATTCAGGCTGGTGGGCCAACGGAAGTCGTTCCTAAAGAAAAGCATACCTTGCAAACTGTGTTGAATGCAAAGCAGTTGACTTTTCTAAAAGAACTCTCTGTGGTGGATTTTGAGATTGCTACGCTTTCTAAGGCAGCTCTCGGGCCTTCTAAGGATAATCTTCAACGGTCTGGTAAGACCCAACGTGACGCTGTCAGTTCGGCGTCCCTTGCAAGCGACGCACCAAATCCAGTAGCTGGAGCTGGGGCTGGCAGTTTACCGAGTGGCTCCTCGGCATGCCTACAGCCCCAGCAGGATTCACCTGTCTCTGCTTTACAACAGAAATCTTCGAGTGGCTGTGACACTACTCCTGCTCGGGGTGTGCTGCCTGGAACAACGAAAGATGCATTTTCCACAAGGACTAAGGGTCCAGATGTTTTTTTCTTTCCATCATCACAAACTCCTGGATGGAGTAAACAAGGTACTTTTGAACTTTTGAAAGGGTGAGTTTCTAAGGCTTCTAAAGATACATCGACTCTTGTTTTTGGACAGGGGGCTCCTTGGTCTCCGGAAAAAGCCTTGAAGGAGGCTGGTTGGGAACAGGGGGATGGAGGTGTTTGGACTCCTGATTCTCAAGACTCCACTTATCTAAATATGTTACATAAAGCTGGGGAGTCTGTGGCTAACTCTAAAGTTACGAGCTCTAACGATTTTCAGGGGGATATTACTGCTTGTGTTAATCAAGTGTCAGGTATTACTGATACTGTATTGCAATTTGTTGAGCCTGCTCAGGTTGAGAATATTTCTACTGATTTACAGGTCACTCCTGAGGTGCTTGGTTCCCCTGTTGTTGCCCCTTCTATGCCCTTAGAAACAGAGGGTCCTCTTAGGATGGGACCTGCCCCTCAGTTACTAGAATCTCAGGATGAGGATCCTGCTAGACTGGTTGGCTTTAAACTGGCTGATTAGTTTTCATCTAAAGGAGAACCAGCACCGAGAAGGAATGCGGTTTGCCTATTATATAAAGATAGGTTGGTGGATCCTCCTAATCAGATCTATGTGGTGAAAACTTTACTTAAAGGATCCATGAAATTCCTTTCTTCAGAGATATTTGCTCTTATTAGTTTGGGGAATCATAATTTTGATGTCAATTTCAAACAAGTTTCCAGTTTAGATCGATTTTGGGCCCAATATGCTGCTTGTCAGGCCTCTCCTACGTGGTCTCCCTTTCATGCAATTCCTTTAACAAAGCCTACTGTTAGGAATATTACTGTAATGTTTAAAAATGAAGGTGTACACATGGAGGATATTTTATTTTGGTTGAGACAACGCTGTGAGGTGCTTAATAAACCTACACCCACATTAGATAGTGATCAAATATGGGATGGAGGCTGGAGAATTCGTGTAAAATTGTATTCTACTAATAATAGGCCTAGTCACCTGCCTAGTTTTTTTTATCTGGGAAAAGACAAAGGTCTCATTTTTTATGTGGGGCAGCCTAAATCTTGTTTTAAATGTGGCTCCAGAGCTCATTTTAGCTCAGCTTGTGACACAATAAAATGTAGTCATTGTTTCGATTTTGGACATGCTTCCAGTGCCTGTCTTAAGCTTTTTAAGTGTAATTTGTGTGAACGGACAGGGCATGCATATGGACGCTGCCCTTGGGCATCCCATAATAGGGACGATTGTCCGTCACATGTGGGCTCAATTTCCTTGGCTCAACAGGCTCAGGATAAAATTAATGCAGCCTGAGTTATGACTCACAAAACATTTACCTCTAGATCTGGGGAGTTCACTGAAAAGTCTAATGACACTAGTGTTAAGGAAACAAGGGTCTCTCCTCCACCTTTGGAGATAGATCAGACTAAGGGGGTTAAAGACATTTCCGTCTCTGAGGTGCCTGGTTCAGTAGATACAATAGTGGTTGATATCACCATGCTCCCCAGTGAACATGGTGTCTGGTACAGAGGCGGCTGGGTTTGTTCAAATACCTCATAAAAGAACTAGGAAAGGTTTGGCTGTGTTGGGTCGAGGAAAAAATGTGAGAGGTGGTACACGGAGGTCTGGCAATAAATTTGCAGTTTTAGCTACAGATGTCTCTGATAAAGAGTCTGGGGGGGAGGATACAGATAGTTCTTCTATCCGATCTTTTACGGACACTGAGGGAGGGGGGATCTGGACCCCATTGCAAAAAGAACTAGACAAAGTCGGAGAAGTAAGTCACCCATAGGTACCTAATGATGGAGACTTTATCTGTGTGTACATTAAATGTTAATAGTATTAAAGGCTGTAGAAAGCTTGGTGTTTTTTTTTTAACCTTACGAGATTTTACTTGTGATATAATCTGCCTTGTGGATACCAGATTAAAATCTAACCAGGAGCTTCAACAAGCATCCCGGGCATGGACCTTTGGTCCACCTTTTTGGTCTTCAGGTACCGACAAATGTGACGGTGTTGGGATTTTATTCTCTAACTCTGATTTCCAGGTGTCACGGTTGGTTGATATTCAGCCTGGTCGCGCTTTATTGTTAGATATTTCCTATTTCGGTGAAAGATTTAGGATTATTTGTGTTTATGACCCTCAATCTAAAGCACAGAGGGTGTCTCTTTTTCATTTAATTCGGCCTTATGTGTAGTCTTCTAGATTAATTTTGTGGGTTGGTGACTTTAATTCTGGGCTGCATCAGAAGGATAGAGGGTTACAAACCACAAAATTATTCTGCGATTCGGTTGCTTTAAAAGAGGTGGTTACAACTGCTCTGTTGGCGGATGCCTATAGATCATGTCACGAGTCTGGAGATTTACTTTTTTTAAAGGCCCTTTGCGAACTCGTACTGATTTCATATTTCTTTCTAAAGTATTACAGGTTCTATCCTGTAATACTCTGGGGGTTAAGTTCTCAGATCATGCAGCAGTTAAGGTGACTTGCTCTTGGAAGAATTCTCCAAGGTTTAAAAAAAAAATAGGTGGCGGCTTAATGATTCCTTGTTAGAGGATCATCGCCTACAAAAACTGTGGAGTACGGAATGGGCAGCCCGACTTTCGGTGGCAGATATTTATGAAGACCCTTGTGAGTGGTGGGATGATTCTAATAACCAGATGGTGGCAGATTTTTCAGGGACAAGCTGCTGCAAAACATACTGCAACCTACTTATCATATTTAGCATTACGGCAACAATTACAGCATCTGATTTCCTTATCAGATACTACGGATTATGATTATAGTGCTCAGATTGCTGTGATTTGTTCACAAATGAAATCCCTGCAATATGATAGGGCTAGTTCATTGGGGCAGGAGGCATGATTTGGTACGCAGGTGACCAAAGGAGGACTAAATACGTTCAAAGACTGTAAAGGATGGGTGGACTCTAAGTTTGTTCAGGAACTCGGTTCACCCAGTGGTGTTCTGGTATCAGATCCAGGGGTAATGGTTCAGGTGGTAGAACAACATGTCCTTTCTATGTTGGGTAATTCTCTGAGTTGTGAATCAGCTAAACCCTTTTTAGACTCCCTACACCTTCTACCACTTTCTTTAGAGGAGCAGGGTATGTTGTCTGGTGATATTTTAGCCACAGATGTGTCGCTGGCCATTGACAGTCTGAATGTTAATTCTGCACCCGGATCAGATGGCCTTACTGCTCGTTTTTTTTCAAACATTTAAAGAGGATTTGGTTCCTGCTCTGACTTTATTATTTAATGACATGCTGACCACAGCTTCGGTGACTAAGTCCATGAAGGAAGCCATTTTAGTTCTCATTTTTAAAAAGGTTGATCATGCTGAATTACAGAATTGGAGGCCATTGAGTTTATTAAATGTTGATTATAAAATCTTGGCAAAAATTTTGTTGGCCAGACTTTTAAAAATTACACCACGTCTTAGTCCGGCTCAGACTTGTGGTATCCCCGGTAGAAGTCAAAATGATAATTTAATTCAGTTACGTGAATTATTTGCTCTGGGTGAGAAAGGTAGGGTCTCTGGTTGGGTACTGGGGTTAGACCAAGAGAAGGCTTTTGACAGGGTCTCGCATGATTTCTTATTCTCGGTGTTATGCGCTTTTGGGATTCCTTGTCAGTTTCTCCTGTGGATTGAAGCTCTTTATACTGAGGCTACCATCATTCCGAATGTGAATGGTTGGTTGGGTAATCCAGTCACTGTGGTTAGACAAGGATGCCCCCTAAGCCCTCTCCTTTATAACTTTTGTATAGATACATTGATTCAGGCAATTCCCCTTTGTCCTCATATTTTGGGGTTGGGGGTGGCCTCTTCATTGGATTCGGTTAAAATCTTAGCTTATGCAGATGATTTGGTTTTGACCGTAGATATTGGTACTGAGGAAACAGCTGTGTTACAAGTTCTCAATACTTATTCCTCGGTTTCAGGATCCCGAATTAATTTTGGCAAAAGTGTTGGGGTACCTATTGGGCACCTGGATCTTCCACAATTGGGACAGTATGCTGGCATATCGATTGATAATTGCCCATTTAAGTACTTGGGTATTTTATTTGGGACTGATAATATGTGTAGTTATAAATGGCAAACAGTCTTGGGAAAGGCGGAGAGTTTGATTTCTGGATGGAAACAGTATCTGATTGGTAAGAAAAAACATGTTATGTTGCTTAAAACTTTGGTGCTCCCCATATTTTTATATCTTTGTTATGTATTTCCTCCACTCATGGGTTGCTTTTTCAGACTATATAGGATTTTTTTTCAAGGGCTGTGGGGGTCTAGATTGAACCCTTTGAAAAGGAGTATAACTTATAGACCATATAAGGAGGGAGTGATTGGGATGATCAACCCTGTGGCTTTTTTTTATAGTTTATCTTTTAATACTAATTTTGGGAAAGCGTTAAAACCAGGGATGGTGGTATGGAAACCCTTTTTGTTGCACTGGTTAGTGCCTTGCCTTCCCAGTTAGGATTTGGGAAAAAAAGGGTGGGTTTTTCGATTTTCTGATGTTCCACTATATGGGAAAGACACAATTAAAGTGGCTCTATCTTGGGATTTACGTCCACAGGATTTTTGTATATTATCTAGAATACTTCTCTTTGACACCATTTGGAGGAAGGAAGCACAGGATAGGGTGGTTTTCCCTTTTTGTCCATCAAATCGTGTTGATTGGATTCTTCAGCAACTCAGTAATCCCCGTCTGCCTTCCTATGTGTGGGATATAGTTTGGTTAGGTAACTATGGGCATCTGGGTGTTAAAGGCAATCATAAACACAAAGCTTTAGACGCACGATACTGCCCTAGGGTGGGTTGTTCAGTTATTCTTGAAAGCCAGCAACACCTTTTTTTGGAGTGTCCCTTTGCTGTTTCTTTTTGGACCATGTTAGCTGGCTTGTGGTCTGAACCAATGCTATTACATTTATCTTATGCTCAACTTATGTTTTGTGCGTAGGGTACGTTATGTCAAAAATATCATGAAGATACTTTATTTATTGTTTTTGCTTTAATTCGTTATTATTTATGGCAGGCCAGATGTATGCTGGCTTTGCATCAAAAATTGATTCCAGTACCTGAAGTAATAGACAATATTAGAACTGCTATTCGTGTTGTTAAATTGCAGGATTTTAACCGTTATGCAGGGCCTCAGTTTTTTCATTTATGGTCTAACTGTGATCTTTTTACAGTCAATTGAGGGGATTCTTTTTTTTTGCTTTGTTACTTCTGTATTTGTATGTTTTGATTGTTATTGTTTTTTGATTCTTTATGTTTGTTGTATTGGTTAATTCCTTTTTTTTTGTAATGAAGTCCAACTTTTTCTCAATAAAATTCCCCTACTCTTTGTCTGTACGGGGAGCTGCTGCTATGGAGGAAGGTGTGTCAGTACTTCATTCTGCTGGTGTACCTGTGGATGTGCAGATCTCCCAACCCACAGGTCCAGCCCAGGAGACCTTTGTTCTGTCTGATGTGGTGAAGGAAATAAAGAATGATTTCTTGGATAATGTAGTGGACCCAGCAAGTCCACCAACTGGTCTTTTTGCTTCCGATGAAGCCTGGTTATCAAACATTTTAAAACAAAATAAACAGCTTCAGTATGAAGATGTGCTTTGGAAAACAGCCTCTCATGTTGCAACAATGGAGGTTTTTAAAAGTTAAGAAGAAAAAATTACTCACCTTAGTAACGTTGTTTCTTCTAATGGAGTCTTGCTATATTACGACATATGCAGTTTGTCCCAGCCTTAGAACTGCTCCGGTAGTGAAAGAGTTAACTTTCCATGCCAGGCATGGAATTTTGAGCGCGAGCTCGGTTGAAAACTCTGTCTGTTGTTCTTCAAACTCAAACTGTCAGATCTTTACGAGCAAAACTCACTAAGATTCTGTGTGGAAGCTGTAAACCTACACTAGCCAACTGGCTACTAAAATATTAACACATTTTTGGTCCCAAAACAAAGACTCAAGTCAGGGATCCAAAAATAAAATAAAATACAACACCCAAACACCCCAAAAGGAGGGTGAAAAACACAAGGTGGGCATCACTAGTGCCAACACTGCACTGCCCACCCACATCCCAAGAGCAGAGGTTCTGAGAGGGGCAGGCAGGGGAGGTCATAATATAGCAAGACTCCATTAGAAGAAACAACATTACTAAGGTGAGTAATTTTTTCTTCAAACAACATGAAGTCTTGCTATATTATGACATATGCAGACTACACAGCAGTACCTCCATGGAGGAGGGACAGAACCTACTTAGGAAATAGGATCTGAAGCACAGCTGTGCCAAACCGAGCATCACTCCTAGCCTGGATGTCCAGGGAGTAATGCTTGGTGAAAATGTGTACTGTTTTCCAGGTAGCTGCTTGACATATCTCTAAGATAGGGATGTCCCTGGCCGCAGCTAGGGATGCAGCTGTACCTCTGGTAGAGTGAGCCCTCAGGCCTGAAGGGGGAACCTTACCCAGTTTTTGATAACAAAATTGGATACAAGAGACAATCCACCTGGCACTGGATCTTTTAGTGGCAGGTTTCCCTTTACCAACCTCACCATAAGTGAGGAACAGTTGGAGGGAGTCAAACCTGTGACCCTTGGTACGCTCTATGTAGTAACTAAGGGCTCTCTTTACATCTAAACTGTGCAGCCTCCTCTCGCCAGAGGAGGAATGGTCAGTGAAGTACACTGGAAGAGATATAGATTGATTAAGGTGGAAATCTGAAACCACCTTAGGCAAGAACTTCCTGTTAGTCCTGAGGACTACCTTATCTCTGTGAAAGGAGATAAAATCAGGCTCCACTGACAAAGCTTGTAATTCACTATGCGCCTGGCAGAAGTGATGGCTACTAGAAACACAGTTTTCCAAGTCAAGTACTTAAGCTCTGCTGAAGACAAAGGCTCAAAGGGGGGTTGCATTAGCTGAGCAATGCAAACATTAAGATCCCAGGCAGTAGCAGGGTCCCTGAATGGAGGGTTGGTGTGAAGCAATCCCTTGAAAAACTTGGAGAATACAGGGTGAGCAGAAAGAGAAGAGGGCTTTCCTGCTGAAATAAAAGCAGAGACAGCTGCCAAATGCACTTTCAGGGTAGCTGGCCTCAGCCCCAAAGTATTTAGATGGACCATATAATCCAAGACTGTGGGCAAATCAGCAGATTCTGGGGAAATATGCTTTCCAGAGCACCATATGGAAAACCTTTTCCATTTAGAATTATAAGTAGCCCTGGTGGAAGGCTTCCTAGAAGCTTTCAAGATATGGAGAACACCTTGAGAAAGGTGTAGGTCAGCAAACTCTAACTCTTCAAGAGCCAGGCCTTGAGGTTGAGGGATTTGAGATTCGGATACCAAACTCTCCCCTGGGCACAGGTTAACAGATTGTGATTCCTGGGAAGACACAGGGGAAGGTGGACTGCTAAGGACAGAAGGAGTGGATACCAGGGCTGTCTGGCCCAATCTGGAGCAATCAGAATCATCTTGCAAGGTTGAGATCTGATTTTGACTAGCACCTTGAACAAGAGAGGGAAGGGGGAAAGGCATAGAGGAACCTCCCTTCCCAGTCAAGAAGGAAGGCATCCAGAGGGACTGAGCCCAACACTGGGGGCCTGCAACAAAAAAGCAGAAGTTGGTGATTGTCTGGGGCTGCAAAAAGATCTATCTGAGGGGTGCCCCACCTGGCAAATACTAACTCCAGTACTAGGGGATCCAGTGACCATTCGTGATGGCCCTGGGAAATCCTGCTGAGAGCATCTGCCAGGACATTGTCCTTGCCTGGGAGATGAACTGCCATGAGGGAAGTGTTCAGGGAATAAGCCAGAGACTACTACTTCATTGCCTCGGTGCACAAGGCCGAAGACTGAGTGCCCCCTCGCTTGTTGATGTACCACATTGTAGTGGTGTTGTCTGTTCTGACCTGTACCACTTTGTTCTGAACAGATGCAGAAAAAACCTGAAGTGCTAGAAAAACAGCTCTGAGTTCCAACAGATTGATGTGGAGCAGAGATTCCTGAGGGGACCACAATCCCTGGGTGGTGAGGTCGCCCATGTGAGCTCCCCATCCCAAGAGGGATGCATCTGTAGTAAGGGTCAAGGAGTGAGATTGAGGGATGAAAGGAATCCCCTGTCTCAGATTGCTCTGATCCTGTCACCACTGCAGGGCCTGGATCAGGGTTCGAGTTACTGGCATCAATTTGGTTAGAGGATCTCTCCTTTGAGACCAGAAGGCTCTCAAATGGAACTGAATGTCCCTCATCTGAAATCGTGCTCCTTGCACTACAGCTGTGGAAGCAGCCATGTGCCCTAGGAGCTGTAGAAAGTGCCTTGCTGGTCGAGAGACCTGCAGAGTGAAGGAGGAGGCCAGAGTCACCAGGGTCTTTACTCTTTCTGGAGGAAGGAAAGCTCTGGCCTGCTTTGTGTCCAGTTCTGTGCCTATGAAGGTGAGTAGCTGAACAGGCTCTAGAACTGACTTTGGAAGGTTGAGAAGAAAACCTATAGATGTAAGCAGCTGCTGGGTAACCTGAAGGTGTAATTTGACTTGGTCTGGAGACTGACCCACTATGAGCCAGTCGTCCAGGTAAGGAAAGATGGCAATCTCTTGCCTTCTTAAGTGAGCAACTGCTACTGCCGGGCATTTTGTGAATACCCTTGGGGCAGAGGTGAGGCCGAAGGGCATTGCTCTGAACTGGTAATGGCCTGAGGGCAGTTTGAATCTGAGGTACTTTCGGTGGGAGCTTCTGATGAGAACATGGAAGTAGGCATCCTTGAGGTCCAGGGACGCTAGCCAGTCCCCTGGCCTTAGGGAGGGTAAAATAATTCCCAGAGTCACCATTTTGAATTTTGGTTTTAAAAGGTGCTTGTTTAGGTATCTGAGCTCCAGGATGGGCCGCCATTCTCCTGTCTTTTTTGGGGTAAGGAAGTACCTGGAGTACAGTCCTTTTCCCTGGTGTAGGGGAGGAACCCTTTCTACAGCTCTGAGAGCCAGGAGGGTTGAGACTTCTGTTTCAAAGTGAGAGCCTCTAATGGATTTGCAGGTGGAAAGGATCTGGTTCTCATCTTTGGAAATTTTTTGAAGCTGAGAACCAGTCCCTGGCTTACTACTTCCAGGACCCACTTGTCTGATGTTAAAGACTCCCAGTCCTGGACGAAGTAAGCCAGCCTGCCCCCCTACAGGTAATGGAGAATCGGCCCTGGGCATCCCATCAGGGTGCCTGTTTGGCAGGGGCTTTAGGCTGAGGGGTGGGAGCAGGCCTGCTCATACCCCATCTGCCTCTCCCTCTGAAGAACCCCCTCTGGGCATAAGCTGAAGAGGAGGCCTGGGCTTGTAAAGGCATGAAAAGGCCTGCCCCTGCCCCTGGAAAGCTGCCTCTGAGGAGTGGCTTGCCTCTCCTTGGCCTGTGCACTCCTATAAGTGGTCCTATACTCATCCATTTTCTTCATGTAATTCTCTGTCTGCTCCCCAAACAGAGAATTACCCACAACAGGAAAATCCATGGCCTTAGCCTGGGTATCCTGTGACAGGCTAGTACACCTGAGCCAAGCCATTCTGCGAAAAGCCACAGATGTAGCCATGACTCTTGAAGATACATCATTAGAGTCCACTGCAGCATGGAATTGCACCTTGGATGCCTCAATACCATCAGCAGCCACCTGCTCCAGCTCCTTGGCAAGCTGGCCAGGGACCTGTTTCGCTAAAGCCATAACAGTATCCCATCTGGATTTCTGGTATCTTGCAACATAGACCATATAATTTGCCTGTCTGAGTCCCAAGGATGCTGCCATGTATTGTTTCTTTGCCATGGCATCAATCCTCCTGGAGTCCTTGTCAGGGGGGTGTGAAGCCAAGGGAATATTTGCCTTATCACAGGCTGCAGCCTGCACTACCCCAACATGGCTGCATTGTTGTGAAAGGAACTCTGTATCAGAGCCTGACAATGTGTACCTCTTGTCCATTTTTTTATCCATAGGAGGTATTGTGTTAGGAGCTTTTAACATTTTTATTGTCTGTTTCCTAAAAGATTTATGTAAAGGAATAGACAATCTCCTGGACTCTGGGATATCCATCATTTCCACATAGTCAGGCTCCTCCTGTTCATTCACAGCTTCTTCCAAAGGGAGCTGGGGGGTTTCAGCAACTTTTTTATAAAACATAAAATGAGAAGGGGACTCAGAAAGCCTAGGGGGAGACACTCCTGAAGGTCTGTCTGGGGAGATGTCCGGTTCAATGGGCACATCCAGACTTTCAAAATCACATTCACTCCCTTCATAATCCTCCTCCCCCTCCTCCGGTTCATAAAATTCCTCTATATCATATTCTTGAACCGGTGGAACCGACCGAACCGACCGCTTACCTGATTGTGCCAGTTCGGTCGGAACCGGGGAAAGCGATTGGACAATTTGGATCGCTTTGGCTATCTCTGCAGCGGTTGGAGAAGGAAATTTTGGCTCCACACCTGCTGATTTTCTAGTCCTCTTTGCTGGAACTGGCTCCTCCGAGTCAGCTCTTCGTTTGCCCAAGGAAGTCTCGCCCTGGTCAGAGGGCACTCCCTTTGGTTCGGTTGGCACCGAACCAGGCTGGCCATCCGGGTCAGCGGACTTTTTGGCCTCTCGTTCCCTGAGCCTACCAACTCTCTTATCCAGGGTAGCTGCAGGGAAATTCTTGCAAATCTGGCAGTCTGCATTGAGGTGGTCAAACCCAAGACAATAAACACATGTGGTGTGTGGATCAGCCTCGGCAAAGGCTTCCCCACAGACACTACAGTGCTGAAACCCAGTGGGCCCGGTTTTTCTTTTGGGTTTCTCAGACATAATGCCAGCCTAACCAAAAACTTGCCCTTTTACGGCAAATCGCTGTTAAAGACACCCTTTATCGGTTCCCAACCGTGTCACGGTCAGGAAAAACGTAATGAAATCCGTTTTTTTTAGAACCGATAAGAACCGGGAACCGCACTCTAAATGCAATTTAATAAAGTTTAACAACAACCTGATCGGTTCAAACCGAACCGATAATAATGTTTGCATGTTCCACACAGAGAAAATGTAAAACCTATCTATTACTTACGATACCACAGACAGAGCTTGAACCGACCAGTTGCGGTTAAAATAAGACAAATGCGGTTTAAAAAAATGAGAAATTACACTTTTTAACCGACAAAATAAACCGAGCAGAAGGAGAACTCTCCGGAGCGACTGTTCAGTGAGGCGGAGTAAAGAATCTGACAGTTTGAGTTTGAAGAACAACAGACAGAGTTTTCAACCGAGCTCGCGCTCAAGATTCCATGCCTGGCATGGAAAGTTAACTCTTTCACCTCTGGAGCAGTTCTAAGGCTGGGACAAACTGCATATGTCATAATATAGCAAGACTTCATGTTGTCTGAAGAACCTTTGAAAGACGAGGACTTGAGAGCGGCAGTGCAATTTCTGAAAGATCTGCTTAACCTTGACTCAGTGAATGCAGTCCCAGCTGAAGGCAGTGGGAAGCTACCTTGTAACATTGGATCATCAAAAGAATTCCATTTGCATGTGTCAGAGAGGATGGAGCAGTCAGTGACAGCTACTGTGTGGCCTAACTTGCAGGTTGAAACACCACTGAACAACAATGAACTTGTTGGAAATGTGAGTAATCCGTCTCTCGAGCAAATAAATGATTGCATAGCTATGCCTCAGCTTGATTTGCGCAAGGACAGCATAATGAGGTGTCTCCTCCTGCAAAAAATAAAACTTCAATGACTTCCTTAGAGCGCTCACTAATGAGTGCAGGCTGGAAAAGAGGAGAGTCAGGTATTTGGGTTCCTGATCCCTTGCACAGTCCAATACCGGGACAACCTCAGGAAAATAAACTTTTTTGTTTCTTCTAAAATGTTAAAAGAAGATGGGACTTGTTTACAGCATGAAACTTGCTCAGAGGGTTTACAGGGGGAGAAGACTCTGCTATGCCTCCTTTCTCTGCATCAGCGTCCAAGGACTCTGAAAGTGCTGAGACACACACTACAGGGTGGGGTGATAAGCCAAATCTTGATCAAGACTTGCCCCAACAGACTTTTTTTGAACAGTCTAAAAATGCCTGGGATCAGTTTCGAAGAAAGGATCCTTTTACTGGTCCCCCCCCCTTACAACGGCGAAATGCTGTACAGATTGAATATTTAGGTGGTTTGGAATTAGTCCCAGAACATCTATATGTCGGAAAAACTTTGTTAAAAATGTCTTTAGGTTTTTCACTAATGAAATACATACATTAATACACATTTCTGGGTCAAAGGTATTTGATGTAAGTTTCAGTACACCTTGGGGTTGGATCGTTTCTGGTCAAAATATGATGCCTTAAAGTATACTGAGATATGGATACTTTTTCATGTCCTTCCTTTAACTAAACCATCTCTTAAAAATGTTACGATTCTTTTTAGGAATGAATCAATATCGGTGCATGACATTACATACTGGTTAGAGAAGAGATGTGATGTGATTGAGTCTCCCAAACCTATATTTGATGCAGAACATTTGTGGAATGGGGGTTGGAAATACAAGGTGCGATTGAGGAATAACAGCTTGGGCCCAGTACACTTACCAAACAGTGTGTTCTTAGGAAATGAAAGGGGCCACTGTTTTTATCCTGGGCAACTGCAGACTTGTTTTAAGAGTGGGGCTTCCACTCATTTAGGGTCAGCTTGAGATAGGTTAAAATGTAATCTTTGCCTATCATTTAGGCACCATAGCTCTGAATGTAAAGAAGAGATGAGGTGTAATTTGTGTGCGGATACTGGTCACACGTATAGGACTTGTCCATGGGCCACACACAACTGCACAGATCGAGCCAGTCAGAATTCCATTATAAGGGAGGCTCAAAAAAAAGTATGATGCAACAAGGGGCCTCTAAACAGCAGCCTTGACCAGACCCCACTAGGCCCGATCCCCCTTCCCTTCCCGTCCTCTCCCCCCCCTGAAAATATTGAGGTGGATGTTGTAGTAAGTGACATTGTTTCTGAAGATGTGGTTGCCCCTCTGATTTCTGTTCCTCAGTTAGTAGATCCTGGAACAGAGAAAGAGGGAGTTGAGAGAGCTAATGAAATGCCCCCCCATGATGAAAAGTGTAGCAAAGAAACGAGGCATTAGGCAGTCTAGGCCTTGACCTAAGGTTGCTAAAGCTAATGTCCCGGGAGATGAAGATTTACTGTTACAGAATCGTTTTGAAGTTCTGTCTAGAGGCAAACCAGAGTCATAGCAAGGGGGAGACTCAGAAGCCTCTTCCTTGGCCCCTCATTCATCAGAATCTGAAGGGGATCTGTTAGTACAAGATACAGAAACAGACAGAAGGAAGAAAGTTGGTATCAGAGTTAGAAGGAGTTCGAGGTTAAAAAAAACACCCTGAGTTATCCTACAGCTTCCCTTCCTAGCCAGCCTTATTCACTGCTTAGTATTGCTACAGTGAATGTAGATTGTATTAAAAATGCAAAACGTAGACTAATCACTATGGCCTCTTTACTAGACTTAAACTATGACATCTATTTTCTACAGGATACTAGGCTAAATAATGATTTTTTGGTTAGAGCAACCCAGAAACTTTGGTGTTGGGGTCCTTCTTTTTTTATTTTGGGACAGAAGTCTGTGAGGGGGTAAGTGTTTTACTTAGAGGTGATGGGTTTAAAATTTCCAAAATAGTGGATATTTTTCTAGGGAGGGCTTTACTTTTGGATTTTTCTTATGAAGGGGAAGGGTGGAGATTGATAAATATTTATGCTCCCCTTAGAAAAAAAGATAGCATTGACCTTTTCAACAAAATTAAGCCTTACCTGTTCACTACTAGGCATATTTTACGGGCAGGGGATTTCAATTGTGTGATGGATAGTAAAGATAGTGGTGGTACTACCAATAAATTATTCTGTGATTTGAACTGTTTAAGGGGAATAATAGGGCAGTGTCACCTGCAGGACTCATTTCGACTGTTACATCCCCAGGGTGGGTCTACCTATCATAGAGGAGTCTTGTCTACCAGGATTGACTTTTTGTTTACTCAGGAAAAATCTGATATACTTACAGCAGACACAATTTCATTAGAAACATCAGATCATATGATACTTAAAGTGATTGTGGGAGGCATGTCAGGTCCTAGGGTAGGTCGTCATTATTGGAAACTAAATATGACTCTTTTAAAAGAAGATAAGGTGGTTATGGCAGTCACTGATCTTTTAAAGGCTAGGATGTCAGTGGCTGTACTATATAAAAATCTTAGTTTTTGGTGGGAAGACACTAAAACAAAATTGTGAACTTTATTTCAAAATTATTCCACTCAGTTTCACATTTCCCAGTACCACACATACCTTAAATTACATCAACAGTTGTTAAAAGTCTATTCCATTATGAATACTCAACACATTTCACTGACAGCTCAGGTTAAGAATTTAAAAGACGGGATGGTTAACATACAATATTCCAGGGCAAAAGTTATGCTGAATGAGCATAGAATTTGTTCCCCTGGGAAAACCAGCTTTGATGATGCTTTTAAAAGCTGTACACAGAGAGCATCAGATAAATTTATAGAAGCTGTGAGAAATATGGAAGGTAAGAAAAAATTACTCACCTTAGTAATGTTGTTTCTTCTAATGGAGTCTTGCTATATTCTGACAGTAGCAGTGAGTCCCAACCTTCGAACTGCCCCGGAGGTGAAAGAGTTAACTTTCCATGCCAGGCATGGAACGCTGAGCTCGAGCTCGGTTGAGACTCTGTCTGTTGCTGTTTAAACTCAAACTGTCAGATCTTTACGAGCTAAACTCACTAAGCTCCTGTGTGGAAGCTGTAAACCTACACTTGCCAACTGGCTACTAAACATAAATACATTTTTTGGTCCCAAAACAAAGACTCAAGTCAGGAGACCCAAAAAATGAAAAAACACGACACCATCTCACCCCAAGAAAAGAAGGGTGTGAAAAAAAAAAAAGGTGGGCACCTACTGTTTGCCAACACTGCACTGCCCAGCCACATCCCAAAAACAGAGGTTCTGAGAGGGGCAGGCAGGGGGGGAGGTCAGAATATAGCAAGACTCCATTAGAAGAAAGAACATTACTAAGGTGAGTAATTTTTTCTTCAAACAACATGAAGTCTTGCTATATTTTGACAGTAGCAGACTACAAAGCAGTACCTCCATGGAGGGGGGACAGAACCTACTTAGGAAATAGGCTCTGAAGCACAGCTGTGCAAACCGAGCATCACGCCAGCCGGATGTCCAGGGGACAATGCTTGGTAAAGTGTGAACTGTTTTTCAGGTAGCTGCTGACATATCTCTAGAATAGGGATGTCCCTGGCAGCAGCCAGGGAAGCAGCTGTACCTCTGGTAGAGTGAGCCCTCAGGCCTGAGGAGGAACCTTATCCAGTTTTTCATAACAAAATTGGATACAAGAGACAATCCACCTGGCACTGGATCTTTTAGTGGCAGGTTTCCCTTTACCAACCTCATCATAAGTGAGAAACAGTTGGAGGGAGTCAAACCTCTGACCCTTGGTATGCTCTATGTAGTAGCTAAGGGTTCTTTTCACATCTAAGCTGTGCAGCCTCCTCTCGCCAGAGGAGGAATGGTCAGTGAAGTACACTGGAAGAAACGTAGATTGATTAAGGTGGAAATCTGAAACCACCTTAGGCAGGAACTTCCTGTTAGTCCTGAGGACCACCACATCTCTATGAAAGGAGATAAAATCAGGCTCCACTGACAAAGCTTGTAATTCACTTATGCGTCTGGCAGAAGTGATGACTACCAGAAACACAGTCTTCCAAGTCAAGTACTTAAGCTCTGCTGAAGACAAAGGCTCAAAAGTGGGTTGCATAAGCTGAGCAATGCAAACATTAAGGTCCCAGGCAGGGGCAGGGTCCCTGAATGGAGGGTTGGTGTGAAGCAATCCCTTGAAAAACTTGGAGAATACAGGGTGAGCTGAAAGAGAAGAGGGCTTGCCTGCTGAAATAAAAGCAGACACAGCTGCCAAATGCACTTTCAGTATAGCTGGTCTCAGCCCCAAGCTATTTAAATTAACCATATAATCAAGGACTGTGGGCAGATCAGCAGATTCTGGGGAAATATGCTTCCCAGAGCACCATATGGAAAATCTTTTCCATTTGGAATTACAAGTAGCCCTGGTGGAAGGTTTTCTAGAAGCCTTCAGGATATCCATAACACCTTGGGAGAGGTGTAAATCAGCAAACTCTAACTCTTCAAGAGCCAGGCCTTGAGATTGAGAGATTTGAGATTCGGGTACCAAACCCTCCCCCGAGCACAGGTTAACAGGTTGTAATTCCTGGGAAGACACAGGGGAAGATGGACTGCTAAGGACAGTAGGAGTGGATACCAGGGCTGTCTGGTCCAGTCTGGAGCAATCGGGATCATCTTGCAGGGTTGAGATCTGATTTTGACTAGCACTTTGAACAGGAGAGGAAGGGGAAAAGCATAGAAACTTCCTTCCCAGTTGAGAACTAAGGCATCCAGGGGACTGAGCCCAACACTGGGGCCTGCAGCAAAAAAGGGGAAGTTGGTGATTGTCTGGGGCTGCAAAAAGATCTATCTGAGGGGGTGCCCCATCTGGAAAATATCACCTCCAAGACCAGGGGATCCAGTGACCATTCGTGATGGCCCTGAGATATCCTGCTGAGAGCAGCTGCCAGGACATTGTCCTTGCCTGGGAGGTGAACTGCCATGAGGGATGTGTTCAGGGAGTAAGCCAGAGACCACAACTTCATTGCTTCGGTGCACAAGGCCGTAGACCGAGTGCCTCCTTGCTTGTTGATGTACCACATTGTGGTGGTGTTGTCTGTTCTGACCTGTATAACTTTGTTCTGAACAGATTTGGAAAATGGCGATGCTAGAAATACTGTCTGAGTTCCAACAGATTGATGTGGAGCAGAGATTCCTGAGGGACCACAACCCCTGGGTGGTCAGGTCAGCCCATGAGAGCCCCCCCACCCCAAGAGGGAGGCATCTGTAGTAAGGGTTAAAGAGTGAGACTGAGTGACAAAGGGAACCCCTTGTCTCAGATTGTTCTGATCCTGCCACCACTGTAGGGCCTGGATCAGGGTTCAAGTTACTGGGATCAATTTGGTCAGAGGGTCCTTCCTTTGAGACCAGAAGGCTCTCAAATGGAACTGAATGTCCCTCATCTGAAATCTTGCTTCCTGCACTACTGCTGTAGAAGCAGCCATGTGCCCCAGGAGCTGTAGAAAAGACCTTGCTGGTTGAGACACCTGCAGGGTGAATGAGGAGGCCAGAGAGACCAGGGTCCTTACCCAGTCCAGGGGAAGGAAGGCTCTGGCCTTCTCTGTGTCTAGCTCTGTGCCTATGAAGGTGAGGAGCTGGACAGGCTCAGAACTGACTTGGAAGATTTAGAAGGAAACCCAAAGAAGTGAGCAGTTGCTGAGTTATCTGTAAGTGTAACTTGACTTTGGTCTGGGGACTGGCCTACTATGAGTCAGTCATCCAGGTAAGGGAAGATGGCAATCTTTTGCCTTCTTAGAGAAGCAACTACCACTGCCAGGCATTTTGTGAATACCCTTGGAGCAGAGGTGAGGCCAAAGGGCATTGCTCTGAACTGGTAATGGCCTGAGGGCAGCTCGAACCTGAGGTACTTTCGATGGGAGCTTCTGATGAGAATATGGAAGTAGGCATCTTTGAGGTCCAGGAACACTAGCCAGTCCCCTGGCCTTAGAGAGGGTAGAATAATTCCCAGAGTCACCATTTTGAATTTTGGTTTTAAAAGGTGCTTGTTTAAGTATCTGAGATCCAGGATGGGCTGCCATTCTCCTGTCTTTTTGGGGTAAGGAAGTACCTGGAGTACAACCCTTTGTCCTGGTGTAGGGGTGGAACCCTTTCCACAGCTCTGAGAGCTAGGAGGGAAGAGACCTCTGCCTCTAAGGCAAGTGTCTCTGATGGATTTGCAGGTGGAAAGGATCTGGTTCTCATCTTTGGAAACTTTTTGAAGCTGAGAACCAGTCCCTGGCTTACTACTTCTAGGACCCATTTGTCTGATGTCAGAGACTCCCAGTCCTGGACAAAGTAAGCCAGCCTGCCCCCTACAGGTAGCTGAGAATCGGCCCTGGCAACCCCATCAGGGTGCCTGTTTGGCAGGGGCTTTGGGCTGAGGGGTGGAAGCAGGCCTGCTTGTACCCCGTCTGTCTCTCCCTCTAAAAAAAACCCCTCTGGGCATAAGCAGAAGAGGAGGCCTGGGCTTGGTAAAAAGGCCTATGAAAAGGCCTGCCCCTGCCCCTGGGAAGCTGCCTTTGAGGAGTGGCCTGCCTTCCCTTGGCCTGTGCACTCCTATAGGTGGTCCTATACTCATCCATATTCTTCATGTAATTCTCTGTTTGCTCCCCAAACAGAGAATTACCCACAACAGGAAAATCCATGGCCTTAGTCTGGGTATCCTGTGACAGGCTAGTACATCTGAGCCAAGCCATTCTTCAAAGTGCCACAGATGTTGTCATGACTCTAGATGACACATCATTGGAGTCTACTGCAGTATGGAATTGCACCTTGGATGCCTCAATACCATCAGCAGCCACCTGCTCCAGCTCCTTGGCAAGCTGGCCAGGAACCTGTTTTGCTAAAGCCATAACAGTGTCCCATCTGGATTTTTGATACCTAGCAGTATAGGCCATATAATTGGCCTGTCTGAGTCCCAGGGATGCTGCCATGTACTGTTTCTTTGCCATGGCATTAATCCTCCTGGAGTCCTTGTCCGGGGTGTGTGAAGCCAAGGGAATGTTTGCCTTATCACAGGCTGTAGCCTGCACTACCCCAACATGGCTGCATTGTTGTGTAAGAACTCCATGTCTGAGCCTGACAATGTATACCTCTTGTCCATTCTTTTATCCACAGGAGGTATAGTGTTAGGAGTCTTTAAAATCTTAAATGTCTGATTCCCAAAAGATTTGTGCAAGGAATAGACAGCCTCCTGAGACTCTGGGATATCCATCATTTCCACATAGTCAGGCTCCTCCTGGTCATCCACAGCTTCTTCCATAGGAAGCTGGAGGGTTTCAGCCACTTTTTTTTAAAACATGAAATGGGAGGGGGACTCAGAAAGCCTAGGAGGAGACACTCCTGAAGGTCTGTCTGGGGAGATGTCCGGGTCAATGGGCACAACCAGACTTTCAAATCCACATTCACTTTTCTCATACTCCTCTTCCTCTTCCTCCTCCGGTTCAGAAAATTCCTCTAAATCATACTCTTGAACCGGTGGAACTGGCCGAACTGAGCGCCTGCCTGATGGTGCCGGTTCGGTCGGAACCGGGGAAAGCAACTAAACAATTTTGATCGCTTTGGCTATTTCTTCAGCGGTTGGAGAGGAAAGTTTTGGCTCCACACCAGCTGATTTTTCTTTTCTAGTTCTTTTAGCCGGAACTGACTCCTCAGAATCGGCTCTCCTTTTGCCTGAAGAAGTCTCGCCCTGGTCAGAGGGCACTCCTTCTGGTTCGGTTTGAACCGAACCGGGCTGGCCATCCGGTTCAGCGGACTTTTTGGCCTCCCTTTCCCTGAGCCTACCAACTCTCTTTTCTAGGGTAGCTGCAGGGAAATTTTTACAAATCTGGCAGTCTGCATTGAGGTGGTCAAATCACAGACAATAAACACAGGTGGTGTGGGGGTCAGCCTTGGCAAAGACTTCCCCACACACACTGCAGTGTTGAAACCCAGTGGGTTAGGTTTTTCTTTTGGATTTCTCAGGCATTGTGCCAGTCCTAACCAAACTTACCCTTTTATGGCAATCCGTGTCATGGGTCGTGGAAAAAACCGTAATAAAATCTGTTTTTTTTGGAACCGATAAGAACCGGTAACCACACTCTAAAAGTACAATTTAAGATTTTTAAACAACTTGATTGGTTCAAACCGAACCGATGAACCGTTTACAAGTTCCACACAGAACAGAATAAAGTATAACCTATCTAGTACTCACAAATACCACAGACAGAGACTGAACTGACAGGTTACGGTTTAAATTCGGTCGAAAACCGAGAAAAGCGGTACTTTAACCGACAAATTGAACCGAGCAGAAGGAGAAATCTCCGGAGCGACTGTTCAGTGAGGCGGAGTAAAGAATCTGACAGTCTGAGTTTAAACAGCAACAGACAGAGTCTCAACCGAGCTCGAGCTCAGCATTCCATGCCTGGCATGGAAAGTTAACTCTTTCATCACCAGGGCAGTTCAAAGGTTGGGACTCACTGCTACTGTCAGAATACAGCAAGACTTCATGTTGTTTGAATGGAAATTACGTACCTACCGTAATTCTTGATCTTCTTGGATGAGTCTCCACCACTCATTCAC
Source organism: Neoceratodus forsteri (assembly GCA_016271365.2). Taxonomy (NCBI): domain Eukaryota; kingdom Metazoa; phylum Chordata; order Ceratodontiformes; family Ceratodontidae; genus Neoceratodus; species Neoceratodus forsteri. The sequence goes on from JADMNL010000026.1 coordinate 50,385,711, forward strand.
ACTAATGGGATCTGCGCCTGAGGCACTAGGACCCAGTGGGAGGAAACTTTTTTACTAGAGGGTCGGCGCCAGAAATGGAGCTGCGAGGAGCGGCACCGCAAGCCTCAACTCATGCGGTAATAACTATCTCGGCGTCAACCCTCCAACCGCCTGAGTACCTTTTTTTCCCCGATGAGGTGCAGTGTAACCTAACCTAGAAGGATAGACTAACCAAAAAAAAAAACGGACAGAAGACAGTCCAGACGACCCGTGTAAGAAGGGTCAACACAGAAGTCTTCACAGCCTAAAGATTGAGGGAGTGAAGATCAACAACAGAGGTGAGCTGGGAGGATGGAGGATGGGCGTGTGAATGAGTGGTGGAGAGTCATCCAAGAAGATCAAGAATTATGGTAGGTATGAAATTTCCATATCTTCCTGGACATAAAGTCTCCACCACTCATTCACACTAATGGGAGAGTACCAAGCCAATAATCCCCCAAGAGGAACCAAGAGCTCACAGTTTTAGGACAGGAGTCCATTAGGGATGGTTCTGTCAAAAGAAATGTCGTCTGGCATGGACATCCAGGGCATAGTGTTTGACAAAAGTATGCACTGAGCCCCAGGTAGCCGCATTGCAAATGTCTGCAATAGGCACGTTGCGGATTTCCACTAGGGATGGCGCGACTGCTCTAGTAGAGTGAGCGTACACTCTGCCCTCCAGCTTAACCTGCACCATGGAATAACAGTGGTGAAGGCATGCCACCAGCCATGCTGAAATACATCTGATAGCGACAGGTTGACCCAGCTGGGTCTCGCTGAAGGAAACAAACAGTTGTTGAGCTTTGCGGAAATCTTTTGCTCTATCTAGATAGAAGCGCAAAGCTCTCTTGACATCCAAGGAATGAAGAGAATGCTCTCCTTCATTTTGGAAGTTCGCAAAGTAAGTAGGAAGGACAAAAGGTTGGTTTAGGTGGAATTCTAAAACAACCTTAGGGAGAAACTTAGGATGGGGCCTAAGAACTACTTTGTCTTTATGAAACACCGTATACAGGGGGGTCCGTAACCAGGGCATGTATCTCAGAGACCCTGCGGGCTGAGGTAATGGCCACCAGGAAGGCAGTCTTCCAGGTAAGAAATTTTAGCTCACAGGTAGCTAAGGGTTCGAAAGGCTTCCGAGTGAGCATGTCCAGCACCAGGTTAATGTCCCAGGCTGCAACTGGACGCTTAACAGGGGTCTGGTATGGAGAATCCTAAGAAATCTCTTCACCATAGGTAACTGAGCCAGAGTTAAGGAAGAAACCGCTCATGGAACGCTTGAGATGGCACTAAGGTGAACTTTAACTGTGAGTACTGAAGACCTAAGTTTGACAGGTCCAAAAGATACTCCAGAACCTTGCCAGGAGGACAGGAAAAGATTCCAAGAGGATTTTGCACACCAGAGAAAAACGTTTCCATTTGGAAGCGTACGTTTTACGGGTGGCTGGCTTCGAAAGCAGCCAGAAGGATGTCTGAGACTCTACGAGAGATGTTGAACGATTCTTCTATCTCTTCAGGAGCCAAGCATGAAGGTGAAGTGATTTCAGGTTGGATGGACCAACAAACCCTGAGTCAAAAGACTGATTTGCAAAGGAAGTGGTCTCGGAGGGCTGCCAACATACTGTTGAGTGAGGAAACCATAGTTGCCGAGGCCAGGAAGGAGCAATGAGAATCATCTTGGTCCCTGAGACTTGAACTTGAGGTACTCTCTGGATTAGAGAGCGGTGGAAAGGCGTAAAGCGCTTTGTCACACGCAGCCTGAACGCATCCTGACAGAAAATGCCAGGCCCTGGATTTCTGGAGCAGAAGAGAGGCAGTTTGCGTTGAGTGGGGATGCAAAGGTCCAGGTCTGGAGTCCCCCACTCTTTGAACAGGGACCGAGCTATGGCTGGATCGAGAGACCACTCGTGAGGGTCTGCCTCCGTTCTGCTGAGGTGATCTGCTAGGTCGTTTTGTATACCTGGCAGATAAACCGCTTGAATCAGAGACTTGTGCTCCAAGCACCCTCCACACTCTCATTGCTTCCCTGCAAAGGGGTAAGAATGAGCACCACTTGCTTGTTGATGTAATACATCACTGCTTTGTTGTCCGCTTGAAGGAGAATGTTCTTGTGACAAAGGACATCCTTCAGAGCTCGGATTGCATAGAGGACCGCTCTCATCTCCAGGACATTTATGTGGAGATGAGTTCAACTGAGTCCATACACCTTGAGTGTGGAGGGAGAGACAGTGAGCTCCCCATCCCATTAGCGATGCGTCTGTGGTGATGGAGGTCTGATGATCCGGGGGAGCAAAGGGAAATCCTTCCAGGAGATTGCTCTCTTGAGACCACCAGGTGAGAGACCTTCGAAGAGGCTCCGTCACCTTGATGGGATAAGACTGGGGGTGAGAGGTCGGGGACCACTGAGTGGAGAGCATCCATTGGGTGGTTCTCATGTGCAGTCGGGCCAGGGGGACAGTGAAGACCGAGGACGCCATGAGACCCAACATGCGTTGCATCGAGAGAGCTGTAACCGATTGGTTCTCCCTGATGTAACGGGCCATTCAAGGATGTCGAGTCTTCTGTCCTCTGGAAGAAAACCTTCACTGAAGAGGTGTCTAGAAGCGTCCCTATGAAAAGGAGCCTCTGGGAGGGTTGCAGTCGAGATTTTTTCAAATTCAGCAGAACTCCCATGGACGTGAGAAGACGAGCAAGTCGTTTACACGGCTTCAAAGTCCCTTGACGGAAGGGCTTGCTAGAAGCCAATCGTCCAGGTAAGGAAACACGAGTCCGACTTTCCTGAGATCGCCCATGAGAACTGCACAACACTTTGTAAAACTCGCTTGCGAGGATAGCCAAAGGCAGGACTCTGAACTGATAATGTTGACCCAAAGCTACAAACCTGAGGAACTTGCGGTGGGTCGGGTGGACGGGATATGCTGGTAAGCATCCTGCATATCCAGAGAGGCCAGCCAGTCGTGCTGATGCAGCAAGGGTAACAGGGTACCTAGGAAATCATCTTGAATTTCTCCTGGGAGGAATTTGTTTAACTTCTGAGGTCTAGAATGGCGCATCCCCCAGATTTCTTTGGAACCAGAAAGTAATGGGAGTAGAACCCTGTGTTTACTGAGATGCGGGGCACCAGTTCTATTGCCCTGTTGTTCAGAAGGCCCTGGATCTCTCGGTGAGGAGGTCTGACTGAGAGGCAGACAACCTGGGTTGTCGTCTGGGAGGACAATTCAGGGGTTCAAGAAATTGAGAGAATAACCCTGCATAATTATCAAGAGGACCCATTGTCCGAGTTATGGACTTCCACTGGTTGTAGAAGTACATCAGACGACCTCCACGGAGGAGAAAGTTCCACCTCGGGCAGAGTGGATGGAACTTGGGCCAATGACTCATAAGGTAGCGCTGGGAGCTTTAGGCCCTGCTTTCTGCTCGTCTTCTTTTGAGGTTGGGCAGGTTGGCTTTATGGAAGCTTCCTGCCTCTGCCTCCGAAAGGACTGGCGACTATGAAACTGACGTCTGTTCACATGCCCCCAAGAGGGGCAGGTGGAGAGTCTGGCCAACAATGGCTGATCTAGTCTTCTGAGTGGCCTCTAAGGCTTGCTCCACCTGAGGGCCAAAAAGAAAGGAGCCATCAAAAGGCAGCACCATCACCTGCTGCTAAGCATCATTCGTGAAGCCAGAAGTACGCAGCCAGGAATGGCGCCGAGTACAAATCCCCGTGGCTGCAATACCTCTAATAACGGTCAGAAGAAGCTCTGACTTGAATCCGAATCTGGAAGAGCTTCAACCATTCTTTTCATAGAGTGCCACAGGATATACTCATACTGAGAAAAATAGCCTTGATAACTGGCAATACGCATACTTAGAGTGGAGGCAGCAAAGACTCTCTTACCTAATGTATCAATCTTACGAGACTCTTTGTTAATAGGTCGAGCTGTAGTAGTTTGAGGAAGAACGACCTTGTCATTCTCTGCCAGGACTACAATAGGATCCGCAAAGGCTTGGGATGCCAAAATGGGATGATCCTTGGGAGCTGAATACTTCTTATCAATGGATTTAGCCACTGAGGGAATAAGAGCAGGATTATTCCATACCATTTGAGACAGCGTCTCGAAGGAAGGCTGGATCGGAGGAGTCAAATCCGTAGGGATCTCCGAAGCATGAAGATACTGGAGTCTTAATATCTTCCCAGGATCGATGTCTGTAGTCTGGAGAGAAAGAGTGGATCCCAGGTTCTTCAACAGAGACTTAAAGGACAGGTCCTCGACCACAGGCTCTGTAGCAAAGAAAGATCCTGTTTCCTCCACTTCATCACCCAACCGAAGGTCTGGGTCAGGCTCAACATCATCTCCTGATGGTCCAGAAAGGACTGTTTGGACAGGAAAGGAGTGAAAATTAGGAGAGGAGGAAATAGCAGAAAAACAAGGAGAGTCCCAAGGGCTGCGGCGTCGAGGCAGGCAAGCAGGCTGAAGACGGCACCGAGGCGCCGGGCGCTGAAGAGGCACGTGGCCTGGCGCCCCAGCCACGGACGACATCGCGCTGGCACGGCCGGCGACACGCATGGTGCCGCAACGGCGCCGGACGACGCCGCGAACGGCGCCGCCCTATCCAACGGCAGTACCGGCGTGCCGCCCGAGACCCCATGGCACCGCGGACGGGCGCCCGCAAGACCCAGCGGCACGAAAATGGCGCCGACAAGCCAGACCCTGCGAGGCGCCGAAAAGCCCCAGGAACCTGGAAAGCTAGAGAAGGGAAAAAACCAGGAGATAAGGGCATCGGTGAGGCCCCCTGCGCCGCAGCCATGTGAGGGGGGGAAACACCTAAGCATGGAGTCGCTGGTACCGAAGAAGGCGCCACGCGACTAGGAAGGTCCAACCGCCCTACCTGATCGCCGGAGGGGCCCGAGGGCTCCGAGGCAACCGAGCCAGGCAGAAAGGAAAATTACGTACCTACCGTAATTCTTGATCTTCTTGGACGAGTCTCCACCACTCATTCACACTAGTGGGATTGGCGCCGGAGGCACTAAGACCCATCGGGAGCAAACTTTTTGCTGGAGGGTCGGCGCGAGAGACGGCGCCGCGAGACACGGCGCCGCGAGCAGCGGCTCGAGCGGTAATGACCATCTCGGCGACGACCCTCCAACCGCCTCAGTACCTTTTTTACCAAGGAGGTGCAGCGCAACTAACGAAAAGGGTAAACCCAACATTAAAAAACGGACATAAGATAGTCCGTATGACCCGTGTAAGAAGGGTCAGCAAAGAAGTCCTCACGGCCTAAAGATTTGAGGGAGTGAAGACCAATACAGCGGTGAGCTCGGGGGATGGAGGGTGGGCGTGTGAATGAGTGGTGGAGACTCGTCCAAGAAGATCAAGAATTACGGTAGGTACGTAATTTTCCTATCTTCCTGGACATAAGTCTCCACCACTCATTCACACTAGTGGGAGAGTACCAAGCTGATAATCCCCCAAAAGGGCGGCAGGAAAGCCAGAGCTCAAGCGTCTAAGATAGAAGCCCATTAAGGATAGTTCTGCCGAATCTGGAATGTAGCCTGGCATGAACATCCAGTGCATAGTGCTTAACGAAAGTATGCACTGAGCTCCAGGTAGCGGCGTTGCATATATCTGCAATAGGAACATTGCGAATTTCCGCTAGGGATGCGCCGACCGCCCTAGTAGAGTGGGCGTACACTCTACCTTCTAATTTAACTTGAGCCATGGAATAGCAATGACGAAGGCATGCCACTAACCATGAAGAGATACATCTAATAGCGACAGGTTGACCCAGCCGGGTGTCGCTGAAAGAAACGAACAGTTGCTGGTCTTGCAGACATCCTTGGTTCTATCTAAGTAAAGAAGCAAGACTCTCTTAACATCTAAGGAATGAAGAGCTCGTTCCCTTCATTTTGGAAATTAGCGAAGTAAGCTGGAAGTACCAGAGGTTGGTTCAGATGGAATTCTGACACAACCTTGGAAGAAAATTTAGGATAGTCAGGAGAACTACCTTGTCCTTATGGAATACAGTATATCTGGAGGTCCGTAACCAGTGCATGTATCTCAGAGACCCTCGGGCTGAGGTAATGGCCACCAGGAAGGCAGTCTTCCAGGTAAGAAATTTTAGCTCACAGGTAGCTAAGGGTTCGAAGGCTTCCAGTGAGCATGTCCAGCACCAGGTTAATGTCCCAGGCTGCAACTGGACGCTTAACAGGGGTCTGGTATGGAGAACCCTTAAGAAATCTCTTCACCATAGGCAACTGAGCCAGAGTTAAGGAAGAAACCAGCTCATGGAGCAGCTGAGATGGCACTAAGGTGAACTTTAACTGTGGAGTATTGAAGACCCTAAGTTTGATAGGTCCAAAAGATGCTCAGAACCTTGCCAGGAGGACAGGAAAAGGGTTCCAGAGGTTTTGCACACCAGAGAAACGTTTCCATTTAGGCGTACGTTTTAATTGGCTGGCTTCAAAGCAGCCAGAAGGATGTCTGAGACTCTCGAGGGCGTTGAACCGATTCACTTCTATCTCTTCAGGAGCCAAGCATGAAGGTGAAGTGATTTCAGGTTAGGATGGACCAACGAACCCTGAGTCAGAAGACTGTTTGCAAAGGAAGTGGTCTCGGAGAGGCTGCCAACATACTGTTGAGTAGAGAAACCATAGTTGCCGAGGCCAGGAAGGAGCAATGAGAATCATCTTGGTCCCTGAGACTCGAACTTGAGGTACTCTCTGGATTAGAGGAAGTGGTGGAAGGCGTAAAAGCGTTTTGTCCACCGCAGCCTGAACATCCTGACAGAAAATGCCAGGCCCTGGATTTCTGGAGCAGAAGAGAGGCAGTTTGCGTTGAGTGGGGATGCAAAAGGTCCAGGTCTGGAGTCCCCACTCTTTGAACAGGGACCGAGCTACGGCTGGATCGAGAGACCACTGTGAGGGTCTGCCTCCGTTCTGCTGAGGTGATCTGCTAGGTCGCTTTGTATACCTGGCAGATAAACCGCTTGAATCAGAGACTTGTGCTCCAAGCACCACTCCCACCCTCATTGCTTCCTGCAAAGGGATAAGAATAAACACCGCCTTGCTTGTTGATGTAATACATCACTGCTTTGTTGTCCGTTTGAAGGAGAATGTTCTTGTGACAAAGGACATCCTTCAGAGCTCGGATTGCATAAGGACGCTCTCATCTCCAGGACATTTATGTGGAGATGAGTTTCGAACTGAGTCCATACACCTTGAGTGTGGAGGAGAGACAGTGAGCTCCCATCCCATTAGCGATGCATCTGTGGTGATGGAGATCTGATGATCGGGGAGCAAGGGAATCCTTCCAGGAGATTGCTCTCTTGAGACCACCAGGTGAGAGACCTTGAAGGGGCTCCGTCACCTTGATGGGATAAGACTGGGGTGAGAGGTCGGGACCACTGGTGGAGAACATCCACTGGGTGGTTCTCATGTGCAGTCGGCCAGAGGGACAGTGAAGACCGAGGGCGCCATGAGACCCAACATGCGTTGCATCGAGAGAGCTGTAACGATTGGTTCTCCCTGATGTAACCGGCCTACGAAGGATGTCGAGTCTTCTGTCCTCTGGAAGGAAAGCCTTCGCTGAAGAGGTGTCTAGAGCGTCCCTGAAAAGGAGCCTCTGGGAGGGTTGCAGTTGAGATTTTTCAAATTCAGCAGAACTCCCATGGGCGTGAGAAGGCGAAGTCGTTTGCACGCTTCCAAGAGTCCCTTGGCCGGAAGGCTTGCTAGAAGCCAATCGTCCAGGTAGGGAAACACTGAGTCCGACTTTCCTGAGATGCGCCTGAGAACTGCACAACACTTTGTAAAAACTGCGGCGCCGGATGACCCAAAGGGCAGGACTCTGAACTGATAATGCTGACCCAAAGCTGCAAACCTGAGGAATTTGCGGTGGGTGGTGGAGGGGATATGCTGGTAAGCATCCTGCATATCAGAGAGGCCAGCCAGTCGTGCTGATGCAGCAAGGGTAACAGGGTACCTAGAAATCATCTTGAATTTCTCCTGGGGAGGAATTTGTTTAACTCTCTGAGGTCTAGAATGGGCGCATCCCCCAGATTTCTTTGGAACCAGAAAGTAATGGAGTAGAACCCTGTGTTCGCAGATTTGGGGCACCAGTTCTATTGCCCTGTTGTTCAGAAGGCCCTGGATCTCCGCGGTGAGGAGATCTGACTGAGAGGCCGACAACCTGGGTTGTCGTATGGGAGGACAATTCGGGGGGGGTTCCAAGAAATTGAGAGAGTAACCCTCGCGAATTATCCGAAGAACCCATTTGTCTGAGGTTATGGACTTCCACTGGTTGTAGAAGTACATCAGACGACCTCCCACCGGAGGAGAAAGTTCCACCTCGGGCAGAGTGGATGGAACTTGGGCCAACGACTCATAAGGTAGCGCTGGGAGCTTTAGGTCCCTACGCTCTGCTGCGTCTTCTTTTGAGGTTGGGCAGGTTGGCACTTATGAGAGCTTCCTGCCTCTGCCTCGAAAGGACTAGCGACTATGAAACTGGCGTCTGTTCACCTGCCCGAGAGGGGCAGGCGGAGAGTCTAGCCCAGCAATGCGATCTAGTCTTCTGAGTGGCCTCTAGGCTTGCTCCACCTGAGGGCCAAAAGAAAGGAGCCATCAAAAGGCAGCGCCATCACCTGCTGCTGAGCATCATTCGTGAAGCCAAATGCGCAGCCAGGAATGGCGCAGTACAAATCATGACTGCTGAGCGAGAAGCAGTGTAAGAAAGCATCCATGGCGGCTTTGACCTGTTGGTTATTGGACTCAATACCTCTAATAGCGGTCGAAGAAGCTCTGACTTGGAATCCGAATCTGGAAGAGCTTCAACCATTCTTTTCATAGAGTGCCACAGGATATACTCATACTGAAAAAATAGCCTTGATAACTGTGTCAGCATACTAGAGTGGGCAGCAAAGACTCTCTTACCTAATGTATCAATCTTCACGAGACTCTTTGTTAATAGGTCGAGCTGTAGTAGTTGAGGAAAACGACCTTGTCATTCTCTGCCAGGACTACAATAGGATCCATAAGGCTTGGGATGCCAAAATGGGGCGATCCTTGGGGCTGAATACTTCTTATCAATGGATTTAGCCACTGAGGGAATAAGAGCAGGGTTATTCCATACCATTTGAGACAGCGTCTCGAAGGAAAACTGAATCGGAGGAGTCAAATCCGTAGGGATCTCGAGCATGAAGATACTGGAGTCTTAATATCTTCCCAGGATCGATGTCTGTAGTCTGGAGAAAGAGTGGATCCCAGGTTCTTCAACAGAGACTTAAGGACAGGTCCTCGACCACAGGCTCTGTAGCAAAGAAAGATCCTGTTTCCTCCACTTCATCACCCAACGAAGGTCTGGGTCAGGCTCAACATCATCTCTGATGGTCCAGAAAGGACTGTTTGGACAGGAAAGGTGAAAATTAGGAGAGGAGGAAATGGCAGAAAAACAAGGAGAGTCCCCAAGGGGCTGCCGAGGCCACAAAGCAAAAGCAGACTGAAACGGCACCGAGGAGCGCAGCGCCCGAAGAAACCGCAGCGGCCCCATAAGCGCCCGGCGCCGCCGGCAACGCCTAGCAGCGGCACGCCCTGAACCCAGACCAACTTGTGACGCAGGCGCACCTTGGCAACCTTGTGAAACAGACATCGCAAACAGGCACTTGTGAAACCTCAGCGCCGCCCGATCAGCACACCACAGGCGGCGCCCTTGAATGCTAGCAGCCTGTAACGCCCGAGAGACCCAGACCGGCGCCGCCAGCAACGCCATAGCTCCAGCGGCCCAGCAGCGCCGACCGGCCGACCCTGCAGAAAGCGCCCGGAAAAGCCCGGGAACCTGGAAAACAAGAGGGAAAAATACCAGGAGATAAGGGCATCGGTGAGGCCCCCTGCGCCGCAGCCATGTGAGGAAACACCTAAGCCGCAGATGCTGCTACCGAAGAAGGCGCATGCGACTAGGAAGGTCCAACCGCCTACCTGATGCCGGAGGGCCCGAGGGCTCGAGGTAACCGAGCCAGGCAGAAGAACCAACCTCCGAGCCCATCGCTCCATAAGAGCGGCCCACTGATGAAACTGCTCATCTGGAGCCCTACCTATAGGCGGGGAGGGGCTCCGATGTCGAGGACGACGATTATCGGAAGCTGGCGACTCCGAAGAAGGAGACCGGCAACTAGCAACGATAACCGACCGTCGACGCGCAGACATACCAGAGGGCGACCTCGAGTGATGCCTTCTCTTTTTTGACCTGTGGGCCGAAGAAGAGCTCGAGGCCGAACGGCGCCGAGAATGCGACCGTTTATTTTATGCCGTGAGGACCGCCCATCCCCAGGCATCGGACTGACCGTAGTCGGAACCCCGCTGAGGAGAAGAGGCTGACCGGACCCAGCCCGGCTGACTGAACAGCTTTCATCAGAAGTCTCCCTACCGTCACCCTGACCTGCTCATGGTGCGACTCCGTCCAGTAGGCGAGACTTCTTCAAGTAAGTTAAATTTAAATATTAGAAAATTTTAGGAAAAATAGAATAAAACTAAGCGATACTACTATCGTGATAATGTTACAAAAACAAACTGAAAACTATGCGCTAGTTTGAAGTTTGACCTCCCATTTTCCTGAAATGACGGCGTCGTCACTGAAGCGCCTTTCGGCGGTAGGGAAAAAAGAACTGAGGCGGTTGGAGGGTCGTCGCCGAGATGGTCATTACCCGCCGAGCAGCTGCTCGCGGCGCGATGTCTCATGGGCGCCGTCTCTCGCGCCGACCCTCCAGCAAAAAGTTTGCTCCCGATGGGTCTTAGTGCCTCCGGCGCCAATCCCACTAGTGTGAATGAGTGGTGGAGACTTATGTCCAGGAAGATGAACCAACCTCCGAGCCCATTGCTCCATAAGAGCGGCCCACTGATGAAACTGCTCATCTGGAGTCCTACCTATAGGCGGGGAGGGACTCCGATGTCGAGGACGACGATTACCGGAAGTTGGCGACTCGAAGAAGGAGACCGACAGCTAACAGCGATAACCGGCGTCGGCACAGACATACCAGAGGGCGTACTCGGTGATGTCCTTCCTTTTTGGACCTGTGGGCCAAGAAGAGCTCGAGGTCAACGGGTGCCGAGAATGCACCGCTTATTTTATGCCGGCGGGGGGACCGCCCATCCCCCCGGGCATCGGACTGACCGTTGTCGGAACCCCGCTGAGGAGAAGGAGGCTGACCGGATCCAGCCCGGCTGACTGAACAGCTTTCATACGAAGTCTCCCTACCGTCACCTGACCTGCTCATGGTCGACTCCGTCCAGTAGGCCGAGACTTCTTCAAGTAAAATTTAATATTAGAAAATTTACGAAAATAGAATAAAATTAAGCGATACTACTTATCGAGATAAAGTTACAAAAAAAAAACAAACTGAAAACTATGCGCTAGTTTGAAGTTTGACTCCCGACAGGCGAGCGACGTCGTCACTGAAGCGCACTCGACGGCGGGAAAAAAGGAACTGAGGCGGTTGGAGGGTCGTCGCCGAGATGGTCATTACCGCCGAGTACTGCTTGTTTCGCTACCAATTCATGGCGCCTGCCTCAAGACCCCACTCCTCCAGCAAAGTTTGTTCTGATGGGTCTTAGTGCCTCCGGCGCTAATCCCACTAGTGTGAATGAGTGGTGGAGACTTATGTCCAGGAAGATCTACTTTGTCTTTATGAAACACCGTATACAGGGGGGTCTGTGACTAGGGCATGTATCTCAGAGACCCTGCGGGCTGAGGGAATGGCCACTAGGAAGGCTGTTTTCCAAGTGAGAAATTTTAACTCACAGGTAGCTAGAGGCTTGAAAGGTTTTCGAGGGAGCATGTCTAGCACAAGATTAATGTCCTAGGCTGCGACTGGATGTCTAATTGGAGGTCTGGTATGCAGAATTCCCTTAAGAAACCTCTTAACCACAGGTAACTGAGTCAGTGACAAGGAAAGTAATGGCTCATGATAAGCTGAGATGGCACAAAGGTGAACCTTAACTGTAGAGTATTGCAGACCTGAATTTGAGAGGTCTAAGAGGTACTCTAAAACTTTATCTGGTGTGCAGAAAAAGGGGTTCAAAGAGGATTTTGCACACCAGAGCAAAAAACGCTTCCATTTGGCTGTGTAAGTTTTCCTAGTGGCTGGCTTGCACGTAGCCAGAAGAATATCTGAAACCCTGTGAGAGACATTGAACCTGTTCACTTCTATCTCTTCAGGAGCCAAGCATGAAGGTGAAGTGACCTCAGATTGGGATGGACGACAGGCCCCTGAGTCAGAAGGTTCATCTGAAGGGGAAGTGGTTTTGGAGGGGCTCCCGACATACTGTTGAGTAGTGTAAACCATATCTGTCGAGACCAGAAGGGAGCAATGAGGATCATTTTGTCCCCCTGGGACTCAAACTTGAGAAGTACCCTCTGAATTAGAGGAAGAGGCGGAAAAGCATATAGAAAGCGTTTTGTCCACTGTAGCCTGAACGCATCCTGACAGAAAATGCCAGGCCCTGGATTTATGGAGCAGAAGAGAGTCAGTTTTGTCTTGAGTGGGGATGCAAAAAGGTCCAGGTCTGGAGTTCCCCACTCTGAGAATAGTGACTGAACTATGGTTGAGTCGAGAGACCATCTGTGAGGATCTGTCTCTGTTCTGCTGAGACAGTCTGCCAGTTGGTTCTGCACTCTCGACAGGTAGACAGCTTGAATTAGAGCCTTGTGCTCCAAGCACCATTCCCACACTCTCATTGCTTTCCTGCATAAGGGGTAAGAGTGAGCACCGCCCTGCTTGTTGATGTAATACATCACTGCTTTGTTGTTTGTTTGAAGGAGAATGTTCCTGTGATAGAGAATGTCCTTCAAAGCCCAGACTGCATAAAGGAAGGCTCTCATTTCTAAGACATTTATGTGAAGCTGGGACTCATCCTGACTCCATGTACCTTGAGTGTGGAGAGTCTGACAGTGAGCTCCCCACCCCAACAGGGACACATCTGTGGTAATGGAAATCTGATGATCCAGAGGAGCAAAGGGATACCCTTCCAGAAGATTGTCCTCTTGCGACCACCAGGTGAGTGATCTCTTCAGAGGTTCTATCACCTTGATGAGAAAGGACTGAGGGTGAGTGGTAAGGGCCACTGAGTACTGAGCATCCATTGAGAGGTTCTAATGTGGAGGCATGCTAGGGGTACAGTGAACACTGAGGATGCCATGAGACCTAGCATCGGTAGCATCTAGAAAGCTGAAACTGAGCTGTTCTCTCGTGTGTATTGGGCCATCTGAAGGATATCGCTTTCTCCTGTCCTCTGGAAGAAATGCTTTCATGCAGGCGGTGTCCAGAAGGGTTCCTATGAAATGGAGCCTTTGGGAGGGCTGCAGCTGCGACTTTTTTAGGTTTAGCAGGACTCCCATGGATGTGAGAAAGTGTGAAGCCGTGGCTACGGCATCGAGAGTTCCCTGTCTGGAAGGGCTTGCTAGAAGCCAATCGTACAGATATGGGAACACCTGTATTCTGATTTTTCTGAGATGTACTGCGCGAGAACTGCACAACACTTTGTAAAAACTTGTGGTGCCGAGGATAGCCCAAAGGGCAGGACTCTGAACTGATAATGCTGTCCCAAAGCCATGAACCTTAGGTATTTGTGATGCTTTGGGTGAATAGGAATGTGCTGGTAAGCATCCTGCATTTCCAGGGAGGCTAACCAGTCGTGTTGATGAAGCGAAGGTAACAGGGTTCCTAGTGATATCATTTTGAATTTCTCTCTGGGAAGGAATTTGTTTAGATTTCTGAGGTCCAAAATGGGGCGCATGCCCCCGGTTTTCTTTGGAACCAGAAAGTAATGGGAGTAGAACCCTGCGTTCTGTTGATCCAGTGGAACTGCTTCCACTGTCCTGTTGTTCAGAAGGCCCTGTATCTCGGAGGTGAGAAGATCTGACTGAAGAGCTGACAGCCTGGGCTGTCATCTGGGGGGGCCAATCTGAAGGGGTCTCCAAATGATTGAGGGAATACCCCTCGCGGATTATCCGGAGGACCCATTTGTCCGAGGTTATGGACTTCCATTGGTTGTAGAAGTGAGTCAGATGACCTCCCACCGCTGAGGAAGAGTCCACCTCAGGCAGCTGAGGTGGGACATGGGCCATCAAATCAGAGGGTGGCACTGGGCGCTTTGGGTCCTTGCGCCTTCTGCTGCATTTTCTTTTGAGGCTGGGGTGCATGGTTTTTATTAAAATTTCCCCTGCCTTTGCCTCGAAAGGACTGACGGTTATGAAACTGGCGTCTATTAACACCCCTTTGACAGGGAACAGGAGGAGGTCGAGCCAATTTAATGGCTGACCTAGTCTTTTGTGTAGCCTTTAGAGCTTGTTCTACTTGAGGGCTGAAGAGATACACACCATCGAAGGGTAACAAAATTACCTGTTGTTGAGCATCATTCGTGAAACCTGAAGTGCGCAGCCAGGAATGACGGCGGGTACAAATGCCCGCTGCCGCTTGGGAAGCAGTATCGAAAGCGTCCATTGCTGCTTTAATCTGCTGGTTGTTAGACTCGATACCCCTGGTTATGGTTTGAAGAAGCTCTGAATTATTGTTCGACGCATCACTCAGGTGACTCAGAATCTCGTAGGTAGGTAGAGCAACCACGAGATCTGTTCACATTAGCACTGTTTAATTGATATTTTACTGGGCAAGTGAATAATCAGATTGTTAGTTGATGCGTCACTTATACAGAAATTTTCTTAGTTTGCTTTATAAAGAAGAGGTTCTGTTTGAGAGTATATACACTAAAAAGAAATGATATTTTTTTAGGTAAATAAGAATGCAGTAATAAGCATTATGGACATATGCCAGAATCAACAAAGAAAATTAGCATGTTTTATGGTAAGCTTAAACAATTGTAAACTCTAAAAATTAACTAATATGGGTTAATGCAATTATTTTGGAATCATTTTAATATGATCAATAAAATCACATATGCCCTTATATATTTTCAGGCACAGTAACAAAAAATTTGGACATATGTTAGAATCTGAAATAAAAAGAGAATGTTTCAGGGTAAGCTCAAATATTTGTGAGATTTAAAAATAAAAATTAATAACTATGAGCTATGGTAATTATATTGGGAACATCTTTAGTATTCCTAATTAAACTATATGAGTCTTTATATATTTTTAGGCACAATATGACAAATGGAATGCTAAATATGAAAATTACGTACCTACCGTAATTCTTGATCTTCTTGGACGAGTCTCCACCACTCATTCACACCATTGGGATCTGCGCCGGGGACACTAGGATCCATCGGGAGCAAACATTTTGCTGGAGGGTCGGTGCCAGAGATGGAGCCGTGAGGAACGCACCGCGAGCCTCAGCTCGCGCAGTAATGACTATCTCGGCGTCGACCTTCCAACCGCCTCAGTACCTTTTTTACCAAGGAGGTGCAGCATAACCAACCTAGAAGGGTAGCCTAACCTAAAACCAGACATAAGATAGTCCGGGTGACCCGTATAAGAAGGGTCAACAAAGTCTCACAGCCTAAAGATTTGGGGAGTGAAGACTAACAACAGAAAGGTGAGCTCTGGCGGACGGAGGGTAGGCGTGGAATGAGTGGTGGAGACTCATCCAAGAAGATCAAGAATTACGGTAGGTACGTAATTTTCATATCTTCCTGGACATAAGTCTCCACCACTCATTCACACTATTGGGAGAGTACCGAGCTAATAATCTCCCGAGAGGGCGGCAGGAGAGACCAAGATCTCATGTTTCTAGGACAGAAATCCATTAAGGATGGCTCTGCCAAAGGAAGAATGTCATCTGGCATGGACATCCAGTGCATAATGTTTAACAAAAGTATGCACTGAGCTCCAGGTGGCTGCGTTGCAAATATCTGTAATGGGCATGTTGCGAATTTCTGCTAGGGATGCCGCGACCGCTCTAGTAGAGTGAGCGTAAACTCTACCCTCCAACTTAACCCGCGCCATGGAATAGCAGTGAAGGCATCACTAACCATGCTGAGATACATCTTGATAGCGACAGGTTGACCCAGCCGGTCTCGCTGAAGGAAACGAACAGTTGCTGGGCTTTGCGAAAATTCTTGGTTCTATCTAGATAGAAACGCAAGGCCCTCTTAACATCCAAAGAATGAAGAGAACGTTCTCCTTCATTTTGGAAGTCTGCAAAGTAAGAGGGAAGGACCAAAGGTTGGTTTAGATGAAATTCTGACACAAGCTTAGGAAGAAATTTAGGATGAGTACGAAGAAAAAATTACTCACCTTAGTAATGCTGTTTCTTCTAATGGAGTCTTGCTATATTATGACAATTGCAGTGAGTTCCCATCTTCAAACTGCTCCGGAGGTGAAATAGTTAACTTTCCATGCAGGCATGGAACTCTGAGCATGAGCTCAGTTGGAAACTCTGTCTGTTGTTCTCCAAACAGAAACTGTCAGATCTTTACGAGCTAAAACTCACTAAGGCTCTGTGTGGAAGCTGTAAACCTACACTAGCCAACTGGCTACTAACATAAACGCACATTTTTTGGTCCCAAAGCAAAGACTCAAGTCAGGAGACCCAAAAAATGAAAACACAACACCAATCACCCCAAAAAAGGGAGGGGTGAAAAACAACAAGGTGGGCATCAAATAAGTGCCAACACTGTACTGCCAACCCACGTCCCAAAAACAGAGGTTCTGAGAGGGGCAGGCAGGGAGGGAGGTCATAATATAGCAAGACTCCATTAGAAGAAACAACATTACTAAGGTGAGTAATTTTTTCTTCAAACAACATGAAGTCTTGCTATATTATGATAATTGCAGACTACACAGCAGTACCTCCATGGAGGAGGGACAGAACCTACTTAGGGAATAGGCTCTGAAGCACAGCTGGCTGAAACCGAGCATCACTCCCAGCCTGATGTCCAGGGAGTAATGCTTGGTAAAAGTGTGAACTGTTTTCCAGGTAGCTGCTTGGCATATCTCTAGAATAGGGATGTCCCTGGCAGCAGCCAGGGAAGCAGCGGTACCTCTGGTAGAGTGAGCCCTCAGGCCTGAGGGAGGAACCCTACCCAGTTTTTCATAACAAAATTGGATACAAGAGACAATCCACCTGGCAATGGATCTTTTAGTGGCAGGTTTCCCTTTACCGACCTCACCATAAGTAAGGAATAGTTGGAAGGAGTCAAACCTGTGACCCTTGGTACGGTCAATGTAGTAGCTAAGGGCTCTCTTCACATCTAGACTGTGTAACCTCCTCTCGCCAGAGGAGGAATGGTCAGTGAAGTACACTGGAAGAGATATAGATTGGTTAAGGTGGAAATCTGAAACCACCGTAGGCAAAAACTTTCTGTTAGTCCTGAGTACCACCTTGTCTCTATGAAAGGAGATAAAATCAGGCTCCACTGACAAAGCTTGTAATTCACTTATGCGTCTGGCAGAAGTGATGGCTACCAGAAACACAGTTTTCCAAGTCAAGTACTTAAGCTCTGCTGAAGACAAGTGCTCAAAGGGGGGTTGCATGAGCTGAGCAATGCAAACATTAAGATGCCAGGCAGGGGCAGGGTCCCTGAATGGAGGGTTGGAGTGAAGCAATCCCTTAAAAAACTTGGAAAATACAGGATGAGCTGAAAGAGGAGAGGGTTTACCTGCTGAAATAAAAGCAGACACAGCTGCCAAATGCACCTTTAGTGTAGCTGGTCTCAGCCCTAAAGTGTTTAAATGTACCATATAGTCCAGAACTGTGGGTAAATCAGCCGAATCTGGGGAAATATGCTTCCCAGAGCACCATATGGAAAACCTTTTCCATTTAGAATTGTAAGTAGCCCTGGTGGAAGGCTTCCTAGAAGCCCTTAAAATATCCATTACACCTTGGGAGAGGTGTAAATCAGCAAACTCTAACTCTTCAAGAGCCAGGCCTTGAGATTGAGAGAGTTGAGGTCTGGTCCAAATCCTTCCCTGAGCACAGGTTAACAGATTGTGATTCCTGGGAAGACGAGGGGAAGATGGACTGCTAAGGACAGTAGGAGAGGATACCAGGGCTGTCTGGCCCAATCTGGAGCAATCAGAATCACTTGCAAGGCTGAGATCTGATTTTGACTAACACTTTGAACAGGAGAGGGAAAGGGGAAAGGCATAAAGAAACTTCCTTCCCAGTTGAGAATTAAGGTCCAGAGGGACTGAGCCCAACACTGGGGCCTGCAGCAAAAAGGGAAGTTGGTGATTGTCTGGGGCTGCAAAAAGATCTATCTGCGGGATGCCCCATCTGGCAAATATTACCCCCAGAACCAGGGGGTCCAGTGACCATTCGTGATGGCCCTGGGAAATCCTGCTGAGAGCATCTGCCAGGACATTGTCCTTGCCTGGGAGGTGAACTGCCGTAAGGGAGGTGTTCAGGGTGTAAGCCAGAGACCACAACTTCATTGCTTCAGTGCACAAGGCCATAGACTGAGTGCCTCTTTGCTTGTTGATGTACCACATTGTAGTGGTGTTGTCTGTTCTGACCTGTACAACTTTGTTCTGAACAGATTTGGAAAAAGCTTGAAGTGCTAGAAAAACTGCTCTGAGCTCCAACAGATTGATGTGGAGCAGAGATTCCTGAGGGGACCGCAGTCCCTGGGTAGTGAGTTCACCCATGTGAGCTCCCCACCCCAAGAGGGATGCATCTGTAGTAAGGATTAAAGAGTGAGACTGAGTGACAAAGGGAACCCCTTGTCTCAGGTTGCTCTGATCCTGCCACCACTGTAGGGCTTGGATCAGGGTTCGAGTTACAGGGATCAACTTGGTTAGAGGGTCCTTTCTTTGAGACCAAAGGCTCTCAGATGGAACTGGATGTCCCTCATTTTAAATCTGGCTCCATGCACCACTGCTGTAGAAGCAGCCATGTGTCCCAAGAGCTGCAGAAAATGCCTTGCTGGACGAGAGACCCGCAGGGTGAATGAGGAGGCCAGAGACACTAGAGCTGGACAGGCTCTAGAACTGACTTTGGAAGATTCAGAATGAAACCTAGGGAGGTAAGCAGTTGCTGAGTTATCTGAAGATGTAACTTGACTTGGTCTGGGGACTGGCCTACTATGAGCCAGTCATCCAGGTAAGGAAACATGGCAATTTTTTGCCTCCTTAGGTAGGCAACTGCTACTGCCAGGCATTTTGTGAATACCCTTGGAGCAGAAGCGAGGCCAAAGGGCATTGCTCCAAACTGGTAATGGCCTGAAGGCAGCTCGAACCTGAGGTACTTTCGATGGGAGCTTCTGATGAGGATATGGAAGTAGGCATCCTTGAGGTCCAGGGATGCTAGCCAGTCCCCTGGCCTTACAGAGGGTAAAATAATTCCCAGAGTCACCATTTTGAATTTTGGTTTTAAAAGGTGCTTGTTTAGGTATCTGAGATCCAGGATGGGCCACCATTCTCCTGTCTTTTTTGGGGTAAGGAAGTACCTGGAGTACAAACCCTTGCCCTGATGTAGGGGTCGAACCCTTTCCACGGCTCTGAGAGCCAGGAGGGAAGAGACTTCTGCCTCTAGGGCAAGTAACTCTGAAGGATTTGCAGGTGGAAATGATCTGGTTCTCATCTTTGGAAACTTTTTGAAGCTGAGAACCAATCCCTGGCTTACCACTTCCAGGACCCACTTGTCTGATGTTAGAGACTTCCAGTCCTGGACAAAGTAAGCCAGCCTGCCCCCTACGGGTAGAGGAGAATCGGCCCTGGCAACTCCATCAGGGTGCCTGTTTGGCAGGGGCTTTGGGCTGAGGGGTGGAAGCAGGCTTGCTTGTGCCCCGTCTGCCTCTCCCTCTAAAGAACCCCTCTGGGCATAAGCAGAAGAGGAGGCCTGGGGTTGGTAAAAAGGCCTATGAAAAGGCCTGCCCCTGCCCCTAGGAAGCTGCCTTTGAGGAGTGGCCTGCCTTTCCTTGGCCTGCGCACTCCTATAGGTGGTCCTATATTCATCCATTTTCTTCATGTAATTCTCTGTCTGCTCCCCAGAGAATTGACCACAACAGGAAAATCCATGGCCTTAGACTGGGTATCCTGTGACAGGGTAGTACATCTGAGCCAAGCCATTCTGCGAAGTGCCACAAATGTAGCCATGACCCTTGATGATACATCATTAGAGTCTACTGCAGCATGAAATTGCACCTTGGATGCCTCAATACCATCTGCAGCCACCTGTTCTAGCTCCCTGGCCAGCTGGTCAGGGCCTGTTTTGCTAGAGCCAGCACAGTATCCCATCTGGATTTCTGGTACCTAGCAACATAAGCCATATAATTTGCCTGTCTGAGTCCCAAAGATGCTGCCATGTACTGTTTCTTTGCCATGGCATCAATCCTCCTGGAATCCTTTTCAGGGGGGTGTGAAGCTAGGGGAATATTTGCCTGGTCACAGGCTGCAGCCTGCACTACCCCCACATGGCTGCATTGCTGTGTAAGGAATTCCGTATCAGAGCCTGATAATGTATACCTCTTGTCCATCCTTTTATCAACAGGAGGTATAGCGTGAGGAGTTTTTAAAATTTTTACTGTCTGTTTCTGAAAAGATTTATGCAAAGGAATAGACAGTCTCCTAGACTCTGGAATATCCATCATTTCTACATAATCAGGCTCCTCTTGGTTGCCAACAGCTTCCTCAACAGGGAGCTGGAGAGTTTCAGCAACTTTTTTACAGAACATAAAATGAGAAGGGGACTCAGAGAGCCTGGGAGGAGAAACCCCTGACGGTCTGTCTGGAGAGATGTCCGTTCAATGGGCACATCCAGACCTTCAATCCATTCACTCTCCTCATAATCCTCTTCCCTCCTCCGTTCATAAAAATCCTCAAAATCATAATCTTGAACCGGTGGAACCGACCGAACCGAGCGCTTCCCTGATGGTGTCGGTTTGGTCGGAACCGGGGAAAGTGACTGGACAATTTGAATTGCTTTAGCTATTTCCTCAGCGGTTGGAGAGATAACTTTTGGCTCCACACTAGCTGACTTCCTAGTCCTTCTTGTTGGAACTGGCTTCTCAGAGCTGGCTCTTTGTTTGCCCGAGGAAGTATTGCCCTGGTCAGAGGGCACTCCCTCCGGTTCGGTTGGGACCGAACCGGGCTGGCCATCCGGATCAGCGGACTTTTTGGCCTCCCTTTCCCTGAGCCTACCAACTCTCTTCTCTATGGTGGCAGCAGGAAAATTTTTACAAATCTGGCAGTCTGCATTGAGGTGGTCAAACCCCAGACAATAAACACAGGTGGTGTGTGGGTCAGCCTTAGCAAAGACTTCCCCACAGACACCACAGCGTTGAAACCCAGTGGGCCCGGTTTTTCTTTTGGGTTTCTCAGACATAGTGCCAGCCTAACCAAACTTGCCCGTTTATGGCAATCCGCCAAGCAAGACTCCCTTATTGGTTCCCAACCGTGACACGGGTCATGGAAAACCGTAGGAAACTGCTTTTAGAACCGATAAGAACCGGAACCGCACTCTAAAGAAGGACTAGTAAGTTTTAAGACAACCTGATCGGTTCAAACCGAACCGATAACCGCTACAAGTTCCACACAGAAAAGGAAATGTAAACCTATCTATTACTTACAATACCACAGACAGAGCTTGAACCGATCAAGTTGCGTGTTTAATTTCGGTCAAAAAACGATAAAATAATGCTTTAACCAACAAAATGAACCTAGCAGAAGGAGAAATCTCCGGAGCGACTGTTCAGTGAGGCGGAGTAAAGAATCTGACAGTTTCTGTTTGAAGAACAACAGACAGAGTTTCCAACCGAGCTTGTGCTCAGAGTTCCATGCCTGCAAGGAAAGTTAACTATTTCACCTCCGGAGCAGTTCGAAGATGGGGACTCACTGCAATTGTCATAATATAGCAAGACTTCATGTTGTTTGAAGAACTACTTTGTCCTTATGGAACACAGTATACGGAGGGTCTGTGACCAGGGCATGTATCTCAGAGACCCTGCGGGCTGAGGTAATGGCCACTAGGAAGGCAGTCTTCCAGGTGAGAAATTTTAGCTCGCAGGTAGCCACAGGTTTGAAAGGTTTCCGAGTGAGCATGTCTAGCACAAGATTAATGTCCCAGGCTGCAACTGGACATCTTGTAGGAGGTCTGGTATGCAGAATTCCTTTAAGAAATCTCTTAACCACAGGTAACTGAGCCAGTGACAAGGAAAAAAATGGCTCATGATACGCTGAAATGGCACTAAGGTGAACTTTGACTGTAGAGTACTGCAGACCTGAATTTGAGAGGTCCAAGAGGTACTCAAAACCTTATCTGGTGGACAGGAAAGGGATTCAAAGAGGACTTTGCACACCAGAGCAAAAAACGCTTCCACTTGGCTGTGTAAGTTTTCCGAGTGGCTGACTTCCACGCAGCCAGAAGAATATCTGAAACCCTTTGAGAGACATTGAACCGGTTTACTTCTACCTCTTCAGGAGCCAAGCATGAAGGTGAAGCGATCTCAGGTTGGGATGGACCACCGGTCCCTGAATCAAAAGGTTCATCTGCAGGGGAAGTGGTCTCGGAGGAACTGCCAACATATTGTTGAGTAGTAGAAACCACAGCTGCCGAGACCAGAAGGGGGCAATGAGTATCATCTTGTCCCCCTGGGATTCAAACTTGAGGAGCACCCTCTGAATTAGAGGAAGAGGCGTAAAGGCATAAAGAAAGCGTTTTGTCCACCACAGCCTGAACGCATCCTGACAGAAAATGCCAGGCCCTGGATTTCTGGAGCAGAAGAGAGGCAGTTTTGCGTTGAGTGGGGATGCAAAAAGGTCCAGGTCTGGAGTTCCCCACTCTTTGAATAGTGACTGAACTATGGTTGAGTTGAGAGACCACTCGTGAGGATCCGTCTCTGTTCTGCTGAGACGGTCTGCCAATCGCTCTGTACACCTGGCAGGTAGACCGCTTGAATTAGAGCCTTGTGCTTGACACCATTCCCATACCCTCATTGCTTCCCTGCATAAGGGGTAAGAATGAGCACCGCCTGCTTGTTGATGTAATACATCACTGCTTTGTTGTCCGTTTGAAGGAGAATGTTCTTGTGACAGAGAATGTCCTTCAACGCTCGGACCGCATAAAGGATGGCTCTCATTTCTAGGACGTTTATGTGAAGCTGGGACTCGAGGTGAGTCCACACACCTTGAGTGTGGAGAGCCTGACAGTGAGCTCCCCACCCCATTAGGGATGCATCCATGGTAATGGAGATTTGATGGTCCAGAGGAGC
Source organism: Neoceratodus forsteri (assembly GCA_016271365.2). Lineage (NCBI taxonomy): Eukaryota > Metazoa > Chordata > Ceratodontiformes > Ceratodontidae > Neoceratodus > Neoceratodus forsteri. Next base: position 50,408,860 of record JADMNL010000026.1, read on the forward strand.
AAAGGCATATCCTTCCAGGAGATTGGTCTCTTGAGACCACCAGGTGAGTGACTTCTTTAAAGGTTCTGTCACCTTGATGAGATAGGACTGCAGGTGAGTGGTTGGGGACTACTGAGTACTGAGCATCCACTGAGTGGTTCTCATGTGCAGATGTGCTAGGGGTACAGTGAACACTGAGGATGCCATGAGGCCTAGCATCCGTTGCATCGAGAGAGCTGTAACTGAGCTGTTCTCCCCGATGTGATGGGCCATTTGAAGGATATCGTTCCTTCTGTCTTCTGGAAGAAAAGCCTTTGCACAGGAGGTGCCCAGAGGAGTCCCTGTAAAGAGGAGCCTCTGGGAGGGCTGCAGTTGCGATTTCTTGAGGTTCAGCAGAACTCCCATGGATGTAAGGAGGCGAGAGGCCATCTCTATGGTGTCCAGGGTCCCTTGCTTGGAAGGGCTTGCTGGAAGCCAATCGTCCAGATAAGGGAACACCTGTATCCCGACCTTTCTGAGGTGCACTGCGAGAACTGCACAACACTTTGTAAAAACCCGCAGCGCTGAGGATAGCCCAAAGGGCAAGACTCTGAACTGATAATGCTGTCTCAGAGCCACAAACCTCAGGAATTTGTGATGCCTCGGATGAATAGGAATGTGCTGGTAAGCATCCTGCATGTCCAAGGAGGCTAGCCAGTCGTGTTGATGAAGCAAAGGTAACAGGGTTCCCGGAGAAATTTGTTTAGCTTTCTGAGATCTAGAATGGGGCGCATTCTCCCGGACTTCCTTGGAACCAGAAAGTAATGGGAGTAGAACCCCGTGTTCCGTTGATGCAGCGGCACCACTTATACTGCCCTGTTGTTCAGAAGGCCTTGAATCTCGGCGGCGAGAAGGTCTGACTGAAGGGTTGACAGCCTGGGCTTTCATTTGGGAGGACGATCCGGATGGGTCTTCAGAAGATTGAGTGAATACCCCTCGCAAATTATCCAAAGGACCCATTTGTCTGAGGTTATGGACTTCCACTGGTTGTAGAAGTGCATCAGATGACCTCCCACCGGAGAGGAAAAGTCCACCTCGGGCAGCTGAGATGGGACTTGGGCCAGCAATTCATAAGGTAGCGCTGGGCGCTTTGGGCCCTTGTGCTCTCTGTTGTGTCTTCTTTTGAGGTTGGGCAGGTTGTTTTTTATGAGAAACCTCTCTGCCTCTGCCTTGAAAGGACTGACGATTATGAAACTGATGTTTATTGACATGCCCTCGAGGGGCAGAAGGGGTCAAGCCAACCTAATGGCTGACCTAGTCTTTTGTGTAGCTTCTAGAGCTTGCTCTACCTGAGGACCAAAAGATATGCACCATCAAAAGGCAACGCATTACCTGCTGCTTTCGCGTCATTCGTGAAGCCCAGCGCGCGAGCCAGGAATGACGGGCGGGGTGCAATACCAGCAGCCGCTGAACGGAAGTATGTCGAAAGCATCCATGGCTGCTTTAACCTGCTGGTTGTTAGATTCGATACCTCTGGTAATGGTTTGAAGAAGCTCTGGCTTTGCATCCGACTCCAGAAGAGCTTCAACCATCTGCTTGATAGAGTGCCACAGGATATACTCATACTGGGAGAAATAGCCCTGGTAACTGGCAATACGCATACTTAGGGTAGAAGCAGCAAAGACTGTTTTACCTAAGGTGTCTATCTTGTGAGATTCTTTGTTAATAGGTCGAGCTGTAGTAGTTTGAGGAAGAACGATCTTATCATTCTCTGTCAGGACTACAATAGGATCCGCAAAGGCTTGAGATGCCAAAATGGGACGATCCTTGGGGGCTTAATATTTCCTATCTATGGATTTAGCCACCGAAGGGGTGAGAGCAGGATTATTCCATACCATTTGAGACAGCATCTCAAAGGAAGGCTGAACTGGAGGAGTCAAATCCATAGGGATCTCCGGGGCATGAAGGTATTGGAGTCTTAACAATTTCCCAGGATCGATGTCTGTAGTCTGGAGAGAAAGAGTGGAATTCAGATTTTTCAGCAGATACTTAAATGACAGGTCCTCAACCACAGGCTCTGTAGCAGTAATAGATCCTGCTTCGTCCACTTCATCACCCAACCGAAGGTCTGGGTCAGGCTCAATGTCATCTCCTGACAGTCCAGGAGGGACTGTATGGACAGGAAAGGAATGAAAATCAGAAGAGAGGGAAGAAGGAAACAAGTGAAAGGAGGAGTCCTGAAAAGCAGATGGAACCCCGAGAGCCTCCGGCGCCAAGGAGGCGTGCGGCACCGAGAAATGAAAATTACGAACCTACCGTAATTCTTGATCTTCTTGGACGAGTCTCCACCACTCATTCACACTAGTGGGATCTGCGCCGGAGGCACTAGGACCCATCGGGAGCAAACTTTTTGCTGGAGGGTCGGCGCGAGAGATGGCGCCGCGAGGCATGGCGCCACGAGTGGTGGCTCGCGCTGTAATGACTATCTCGGCGACGACCCTCCAACCGCCTCAGTACCTTTTTCTACTAAGGAGGCAGCGCAACTAACGTAAAGAGTAAACCTAACCTTACAAAACGGACATAAGATAGTCCGGACCCACCCGTAAGAAGGGTCAGCAAAGAAGTCTTCACGGCCTAAAGATTTGAGGGAGTGAAGACCAACACAGCGGTGAGCTCGGGGGATGGAGGGTGGGCGTGTGAATGAGTGGTGGAGACTCGTCCAAGAAGATCAAGAATTACGGTAGGTACGTAATTTTCATATCTTCCTGGACATAAGTCTCCACCACTCATTCACACTAGTGGGAGAGTACCAAGCTGATAATCCCCCAAAAGGGTGGCAGGGGAGCTAGAGCTCACACGTCTAGGACAGAAGTCCATTATGATAGTTCTGCCGAAGGCGAATGACGCCTGGCATGAACATCCAGTGCATAATGTATTAACAAGAATGCACTGAGCTCCAGGTGGCGGCATTGCAGATATCTGCAATTGGAACATTGCACTTCCGCTAGGGATGCCGTGACGCCCTAGTAGAGTGAGCGCACACCTGCCTTCCAATTTAACCTGTGCCATGGAATAGCAATGTCGAAGACATGCCACTAACCATGATGAGATGCATCTGATAGCAACAGGCTGACCCAGCGGGTCTCGCTGAAGGAAACAAACAATTGCTGAGTCTTACGAAAATTCTTGGTTCTATCTAAGTAGAACTGCAAGGCTCTCTTAACATCCAAGGAATGAAGAACCGTTCTCCTTCATTTTGGAAGTTCACCAAGTAAGAGGAAGCACCAGAGGTTGGTTTAGATGGAATTCTGACACAACCTTGGAAGAAATTTAGGATGGAGTACGGAGAAAGGAAAAATTACGGACGGTACTCAAATGAAAATTACGTCATCAGAATAATCTTGATCTTCTGGACGAGTCTCACCACTCATTCACACTAGTGGGATTAGCGCCGGAGCACTAGAGACCGGGGAGCAAACTTTTGCTGGAGAGTCGGCGCGAGAAATGGCGCTTGCGTGAGACATGGCGCATGGACAGCGGCCTCAATCGCAATGACCATCTCGGCGACGCCCTCCAACCGCCTAAACCATTTTTACCAAGGAGGCAGCGAACTAACGAAAGAGTAAATATAACTCAAAAACGGACATAAGATAGTCCGTACGCCTGCAAGAAGGGTCAGCAAAGAAGTCCTCACGGCCTAAAGATTTGAGGGAGTGAAGACCAACACAGCGATGAGCCGGGGATGGAGGGCGTGTGAATGAGTGGTGGAGACTCATCCAGAAGATCAAGAATTACGGTAGAGTACGTAATTTTCATATCTTCCTGGACATAAGTCTCACCACTCATTATCCACTAGTGGGAAATACCAAGCTGATAATCCCCAAAAGGTGGCAGGAGAGCCAGAGCTCACGCGCCTAAGATAGAAGACCATTAAGGATAGTTCTGCCGAACGCGGAATGTCGCCTGGCATGAACATCCAGTGCATAATGCATACGAGGTATGCACTGAGCTCCAGGTAGCAGCGTTGAATATCCACAATTGGAACATTGCGAATCTCCGACTAAAGATGCATGACCGCCCTGATGAGTGAGCGTACACCTACCCTCAATTTAACTTGAGCCATGGAGTAGCAATGTTGAAGGCATGCCACTAACAATGAGATGCATCCTAATAGCGACAGGTTGACCCAGCGGGTGTCGCTGAAAGAAATAAACAGTTGCTGAGTCTTGCGAAAATTCTTGGTTCTCAAAATAGAACCATAAAGTCTCTTAACATCAAGGAATGAAGATCGTTTCCCTTCATTTTGAAATTAGCGAGTAAGAGGGAGTACCAGAGGTTGGTTTAGATGAATTCTGACACAACCTTGGGAAGAAATTTAGGATGAGTCTGAGGAGAACTACCTTGTCTTTATGGAATACAGTATACGGAGGGTCGTCACCAAGGTATGAATCTCCGAGACCTACTGCTGGCCTGAGGTAACCAGGAAGGCAGTCTTCCAGGTAAGAATTTTAGCTCACAGGTAGCTAAGGGCTCGAAAGGCTTCCAGTGAGCATGTCCCAGCACCAGGTTAATGTCCCAGGTTGCAACTGGATGCCTAACAGGGGGTCTGGTATGAAAGATCCCTTAAGAAATCTCTTCACCATAGGAAGCTGAGCCAGAGTCAAAGGAAGAAACAGCTCATGGACGCTGAAGATGGCACTAAGGTGAACTTTAACTGTGGGTACTGGAGACCTGGGTTTGATAGGTCCAAAAGGTACTCAGAACCTTATCTGGAGGACAGGAAAAGGATTCAAAGGACTTTACACAGAGAAAAAGCGTTTCCATTTGGGCGTCCGTTTTGAGGTGGAATGGCTTCGAGCAGCCAGAAGAGTTCCGAGACTCTACCAGAGGCGTTGAACGGTTCACTTCACCTCTTCAGGAGCCAAGCATGAAGGTAAGTGACTCAGGTTCAGGATGGACCAGAACCCTGGGTCAAAAAATTGATTTGCAAGGAAATGTGGTCTCGGAGACTGCCGACATACTGTTGAGTAGAAACCATAGTTGCCGAGGCCAGGGGAGGGAACAATGAGAATCATTTTGGTCCCAGAGACTCGAACTTGAGGAGGACGCTCTCTGGATTAGGGGATCGGTGGAAAAGCGTAAAGAAAGCGTTTTGTCCACCGTAGCCTGAGCAACATCCTGACAGAAAATGCCGGCCCTGGATTTCTGGAGCAGAAGAGGCAGTTTTACGCTTGGTGGGGATGCAAAAGGTCAGGTCTAAGTCCCCACTCTTGAACAGTGACCAGCTTCTGGCTGGGTCGAGAGACCACTCGTGAGGTCTGCCTCCGTCCTGCTGGTGATCTGCTAAGTCGTTTGTATACCAGCAGATATACTCAACAGATGAGACTTGTGCTCCAAACACCACTCCACACTCATTACTTCCCTAGCGAGAAGAAGAAGTGAGCACGCCTTGTTGATGTAATACATCACCAGCTTTCTTATCCGTTTGAAGGAGAATGTTCTTGTGACAAAGAACATCCTTCAGAGCTCGGATCACATGAGACAGCTCATCTCCAGAACATTTATGTGGAGCTGAGTTTCGAGCTGAGTCCATACACCTTGAAGTGTGGAGAGAGAGAGACAGTGAGCTCCCCATCCATGCTATGATGCATCTGTGGTGATGAGATCTGATGATCCAGAGGAGCAAGAGGAATCCTTCCAGAGATTGCTCTCTTAGAGACCACCAGGTGAGAGACCGTAGAGGCTCCGTCCACCTTGATGGGATAAGACTGGGGTGAGAGGTCGGTGACCACTGGGCGGAGAGCATCCATTGGGTGGTCCTCATGTGCAACTCGGGCCAGGGGGTACAGTGAACACGAGGGGCGCCATGACCCAACATGCATTGCATCGAGAACTGTAACGATTGGTTCTCCCCGATGTAACGGGCCATCCGAAGGATGCTCAGACATCTGTCCTCTGGAAGGAAAGCCTTCCTTGGAAGAGGTGTCTAGAAGCATCCCATGAAAAGGAGCCTCTGGGAGGCAGAATTCCCATGGGCGTAAAGAAGGCGAGAAGTCGTTTACCACGGCTTCAAGTCACTGTGGAAGGGCTTGCTAGAAGCCAATCATCGGTCCAGGGAAACACTCAGTCCGACTAACTGAGATGCTCACGAGAACTGCACAACACTTTGTAAACTACGGCGCGAGATAGCCCAAAGGCAGGACTCTGAACTGATAATGCTGACCCAGAACTACAAACCTCCAGGAATTTGCGATGGGTCAGGTGGATGAGGATATGCTGGTAAGCGTCCTGCATGTCAGGAGGCCAGCCAGTCGTGCTGATGCAGCAAAGGTAACAGGGTACCTAGGGAAATCATTTTGAATTTCTCCCTGGGGAGGAATTTGTTTAACTTTCTGAGGTCTAGAATGGGGGCATCCCCCCAGATTTCTTCAGAATCAGAAAGTAATGGGAGTAGAACCCTGTGTTTCGCTGATGCGGGGGCACCAGTTCTATTGCCCTGTTGTTTAGAAGGCCCTGGATCTCGGCGGTGAGGAGGTCTGACTGAGAGGTCGACAACCTGGGTTGTCGTTTGGGAGAGCAATTTGGGGTTTTTTCCAAAAGATTGAGAGAATAACCCTCGCAAATTATCCGAAGGACCCATTTGTCTGAGGTTATAGACTTCCACTGATTGTAGAAGTACATCGGACGACCTCCCACGGAGGAGGAAAGTTCCATCTCAGGCAGTGTGGATGGAACTGGGGCGGCAATTCATAGATAGCGCTGGGGGCTTTGGGCCCCTGCGGCTGCGCCTTCTTTTGAGGTTGGGCAGGTTGGCTCTATGAAGCTTCCTCTGCCTCTGCCTCAAAAGGACTGGCGACTATAAAACTGACGCTTGCCTCACATGCCCGAGGGAGAGTATGAGGCGAGATAGCCAACTTAATGCGACCTAGTTCTTTCTGGTGGCCTCTAGGAGCACTCTACCTGAGGCCCAAAAGATAGGACTCATCAAAGGGCAACACCATTACCTGCTGCTGAGCATCATTATGAAGCCAGAAATACAGGAGCCAGGAATGGTGTCAGTACAAACACCATCACGGCTGCTGAACAAGAAACAGTGGCACATCCGCCGGCGGCATGACCTGTTGGTTATTGGACTCAATACCTCTGATAACAGTTAGAAGGAGGTCTGACTTGGAGTCGGAATCTGGAAGAGCTTCAACCATTCGTTTCATAGTAGCCACAGGATATACTCATACTGAGAAAAATAGCCTTGATAGCTGGCAACACGATACTTAAAGTGGAGGCAGCAAAGACTCTCTCTACCTAATGTATCAATTTTACGAGACTCTTTGTTAATAGGTCGAGCTGTAGTAAGCTGGAGGAAGAACGACCTTGTCATTCTCTGCCAGGACTACAATAGGATCCGCAAAGGCTTGGGATGCCAAAATGGGATGATCCTGGGAGCCGAATATTTTATCAATGGATTTAGCCACTGAAGGAATAAGAGCAGGATTATTCCATACCATTTGAGACAGCTCTCAGAGGAGGGTTGAATCGAGGAGTCAAATCCGAGGGATCTCAAGCATGAAGATACTGGAGTCTTAATATTTTCCCAGGATCGATGTCTGTAGTCTGAGAGAAAAGAGTGATCTCAGGTTCCTCAACAGAGACTTAAAGGATAGGTCCCCACCACAGGCTCTGTAGCGTGAAGGATCCTGTTCTCCACTTCATCACCCAACCGAAGGTCTGGGTCAGGCTCAACATCATCTCCTGATAGTCCAGGAAGGACTGCTTGGACAGGAAGGAGTGAAAATAGGAGAAGAAGAAAGAGCAGATAGAAAGGGAGAGTCCTCGAGGCCCCCGCACCAAGGAGGCGAAAGGAGTGGCAGGCGCCGCAGAGAGCGGCCGAAGCCGCAGCGGCACAGCAAGCGGCACTGCACGCGCCCGGCAGTGCCGCGCAAAGACACGCGGCACTGCGAGACCCACCGGCACCGCGGACGGCGCCGCAAGACCCAGCGGCGCCGACAAGCGCAGCGACCCCACGGAAGGCGCCGAGGACACCCCTGGAACCTGGAAAGCAAGAGAAGGGAAAAAACCAGGAGATAAGAGCATCGGTGCCGGCCCCCTCGCGAAGCGCCAGCCATGGAGAAACACCTAGCGCAGTCGCTCGCACGAAGCGGCTTGCGCTGGACTAGAAGGTCCAACCGCTCCTGCCTGATCACCCAACGAGCCCGGCGGCTCCGGGCAACCGAGCCCAGGCAGAAGAACCAACCTCCAAGCCCATTGCTCCATAAGAGCGCCCACTGATGAAACTGCTCATCTGGAGCCCTACCTATAGGCGAGTGGGGCTCCAATGTCAAGACGGCAGAAACCGGAAGTTGGCAACTCCGGCAGGAGGAGACCGGCACCAGGCACGATAACCGACTGCCGACCAAGAGACGTATCAGAGGGCGACTCGAGATGCCTTCTTTTGACCTGTGGACCGAAGAAGAGCTCGAGGCCGAACGGTGCCGAGAATGCGACCGTTTATTTTTATGCCGGTGGGGGACCGCCCATCCCCCCGGGCATTGGACTGACCGTTGTCGGAACCCCGCTGAGGAGAAGGGGGCTGACCGGACCCAGCCCGACTGACTGAACAGCTTTCATACGAAGTCTCCCTACCGTCACCTGACCTGCTCATGGTCGACTCCGTCCAGTAGGCCGAGACTTCTTTACTATAAGTTAAATTTTAAAATATAACAGAAATAGAATAAAATTAGCGATACTACTATCGAGATAAAATTACAAAAATAAACTGAAAACTATCGCTTAGTTTGAAGTTTGACTCCGACAGGCGAGCGACGTTGTCACTGAAGCGCCACTCGACGGCGGAAAAAGGAACTGAGGCTGTGAGTGGTCGCCGCCGAGATAGTCATTACCGCCGTGAGCCACCGCTCGCGGCGCCATGCCTCGCTGCGCCATCTCTCGCGCCGACCCTCCAGCAAAAAGTTTGCTCCCGATGGGTCTTAGTGCCTCCGGCGCAGATCCCACTAGTGTGAATGAGTGGTGGAGACTTATGTCCAGGAAGATCGACGCCGAGGGACCGTGCGGCACCAAAAATGACACTGAGGGACTACGCGGCGCCAAAAACGGCGCCGAGAAGCCACACAGCGCCGAGAATGGCACCGGGAAGCGCACAGCGCTGACGATGTTGACAAGAGGCCACACGCGCCGAGGGGACGGGTGCCGAAACACCCCAGACCGAAAACAGGTTTTGAAGGAAGAAGAGCAGGAGATAAGGGCATCAGTGTGGCCCCTGTGCCGTGAGCCATGTGAGGGGAAACACCTAAGCGCCGGAGTCGACAGCACTGAAAAGGTGCCACGCAACCAGGAAAGTCCAACCGCCTACCTGGTCTCCCAATGAGCCCGAAAGCCCACGAGTGACCAAGCCAGGTAGCTGAACCAACCTCTGAGCCCATTGCTCCATAAGAGCGGCCCACTGATGAAACTGCTCATCTGAAGACCTACCTGCGGGCGGGGTAGGGCTCCGATGTGGAAGCCGTTGGCTACCAGAAGCAGAGGTTGGCGACTCCAAAGGAGGAGACCGGCAACTAGCCTCGATAACCGAACGTCTACGCACAGACATATCAGAGAGCGACTTTGAGTGATGCCTTCTCTTTTTAGACCTGTGGGCCGAAGAAGAGCTCGAGGACGTAATGGTGCTTAGAATGCAACCATTTATTTTAATGCTCGCTGGGACCGCCCATTGGACTGGACTGCTGTCAGACCCCTCCAGAGAAGGCGGCGACCGGACCCAGCCCCGACTGACTGAACAGCTTTCATACGAAGTCTCCCTACCGTCACCTGACCTGCTCATGGTCGACTCCGTCAAAGTAGGCTGAGACTTCTTTATTTTTAAAATAAGAATAAACTAAGCGATACTTTATTGAGATAATACTACAAAATAACAAAACTGAAAACTATGCTGCTAGTTTGAAGTTTGACTCCCGGTGGGTGAGCAACGTCGTCACTGAAGCGCACTCGACGGCGGGAAAAAAGGAACTGAGGCGGTTAGAGGGTCGACGCCGAGATAGTCATTACCGCACAAGCTAAGGCTCGCGGTGCCGCTCCTTGTGGCTCCATCTCTGGTACTGACCCTCTAGCAAAAAAGTTTGCTCCTGCTGGGTCCTAGTGCCTCTGGCGCAGATCCCATTAGTGTGAATGAGTGGTGGAGACTTTATGTCCAGGAAGATCACGAACCTCTGGATCTGAACTGGTCAATTTTTCTTTGTGTTTCCTTTCTGTAGAACCGACCTCTCAGGATCGGCTCTCCTCTTGTCCGAAGAAGTATCACCCTGGTCAGAGGGCATTCCTTCTGGTTTGGTCAGAACCGATCCGGGCTGGCCATCCAGGTCAGTGGACTTCTCTGCCTCCTTTTACCTCAGTCTACCTAGTCTCTTTTCAAGGGTAGGAAAATTTTTACAAATTTGGCAGTCTGAATCGAGGTGTTCAAACTCCAGACAATAAACACAGGTGGTGTGGGGGTCAGCCTTAGCAAAGACCTCCCCACATTCACTGCGGTGTTGAAACCTAGTGGGCCCGTTTTTTTTCTTGGGTTTCTCAGACATGGACAACCTAACCAAACTTACCCTTTTTATGGCAACCTCCAGGCAAGACTCCCTTATTGATTCCTAACCGTGTCACGGGTGTTGGAAAAAACCGTTCAAAACAAGTTTTTTTTAGAACCGATATGGACCGGTAACCACACTCTAAAGTAAAACACAAGGATTCAATACAAATGATTGGTTCATCCAAACTGATCTAACACTTTACAATTTCCACACAGAAAAACGGAACAAAACCTATCTAGTACTCAAGGTACCACAGACAGAGACTGAACCGACTATGCAGAAATAAATTTTGTAAAAACCGACAACTTAACCGAGACTTTAACCGACTTTAGAACCGAGCTGAAGGAGAAACCTCCGGAGCGACTGTTCAGTGAGGTGGAGTAAAGAATCTGACGGTTGGATTTCAAAGGGCTCCAGACAGAGACCTCAACTGAGCTCGAGCTCAGCATTCTATGCTCTGCATAGAAAGTTAACCCTTTGTTCTCTGGGGCAGTTTAAAGGCTGGGGCTAACTGCAATAGTCAGAATACAGCAAGACTTCATGTTGTTTGAAATGGATTTCTCACGAGAATTTGCCTTAACTCGTGCTACAGCACTGACTGTTCCTGGATTAAAGAGCAACGTGTTAAGCTAAAGACCACCTCTTAGCAGGGTTTTAGCACAGTTTTAGAACATGATTGTAACATGGTTTTAACCATGTTACAGTGTAAACGTAAACCATGTTCTGGAACCTTAAAACGGTTTAAGGCAGTTAAATCATTTCAAGCTTCCTAGTGTGAACAGGGCCTTAGTTGCAGAACTGCTTCAACTTTTGTTTCTGTGCTAGAACAAAACACTCTTAAATGCAAACACAGCATACACTTTGCCACATGGTACACAACAACAAACTCCATTGGTAGAGGGGCTTTGAGTCATACAGCTTCTTTCAACCTTGACTGCCTGTCCATATGACCAACACAAAAAGACTAAGCAAAAACTCATGAACTGGGGCGAAGTCAAGGTTCTATGATGATGTCCCAGCTTTGCAGGTGTGTTGGTCCCTAGGTGGTGAGCATGTGTGATACAGCAGCTAATGAATGCCCAGTGACAAGAAACAACACAAAAACACCTGAGTACAACCCTTCCTTGTTTGTTATGATTCAAAACATTTTCCTTAAAACGGGATATTTTTCCCTTAGACTATTTGTTCCTGTGGATGTTTCTGTCCTGATTTCAAATGTCACCCGGTGATATGACTTTGTTGTCAAAAGCAGAGGATTCTGACTTCAAGGCAGGAAAAGCAGCAACAACAGAGAAAGTCCAAGGGGCAAAGGGCATGTCTACATGTAAATATTGTAAATAAATGAATGTTCTGAAATTCAGATTCATTAGGAATGTTATGAGATTTGAGTCTTGCTGTTGGCAACTGTAATTTGTTTCAGGAAGCTGGAAAATCACTTTAAACAGTCCATACTAAAGTAAAGCAATTTCCCGCCTCCCCTATGAGAAGTGCTATGGAAAAGAAAGACTTCCCTAACTTTATTTTTTTCATGTGGCAACATGCATAATAACATAGGGAATAAAAGACATATGAACTGATTTAGTGGGTGCAAACCTAGGTATCAATATAGTTTTTAATGTGACCCCTGTATTTTCAGCAGTGCACTGTAAGAACATAAAACTAATTTAGAATTCCAAATTTTAGCATTGTCAGTCACCTACGTCACATGGTGCAATTCTCAAACGGTCCCTAAAAATATGCTTGTCAGGGTTGCAAACTTGTTTCATTTGTATCTTTTTTCAAAAGCATGTTTTAAGGTATCATTTTTTATTTACAAAAAAAACATGGAGACTCCTTACACACCACTAATGGGAAAAATGTTTTCAATGATTTAAATTTTTTTTTAATATTGTGAATGGAAGACTTAGGCAACCCATGTTTACATTTACAAAGTAAAATATAGAGGCCTTTTACACAACAGGCCATACAAAAACAACTCACAACATGTAGGCTACGCAAAGATCCCCAACTTATAAATCACTTACAAGCCCAAAATACTATCAGAGAAAAACATATGTCTTGTGAAAATATCCTTTGAAAACTGAGGCCATAGACTGGAAAAAAACTGAGGCTCTGGATTAGAATACAAGTCCATATTTCAACTGAAGAGCTGCACTAATAGCAGAAACCATGAGAACACGAGCTGAACAACTTGTAAGTGGCAAGTGAATTATTGTATACTGTACAGTATGTATGTCAACATGAATTTAAAAAGGGTTGAAGATTTTTTTTAAATTTATTTATGCAAGGTTAAGAAATGATTCCACCAAACACTCCTCTTTCTGTAGTGCAACATAGCGTTGTCACAGTCAGTTCTGAAAAGAGGTTTAATGGATTTCTGAGGCTGCAGCAGGCATTTCTTCACATATTCCAAGGCTGTCAAGCGGGATAAGAGGTGCTTCATTTATTGGAGGCTGACGTTATGTTAAATCACTTCCTTGACGACTGTGCTAGGTTTGCATCAAAGAGTCCAGGGAATAGGCAGGTATATGACTATACCTGTGGTGCTGTTGTAAGTCGAGATGGTGATGGCTTTTTCTGAACAGATATTTGTGGAGATGGTGGCCTGTTAAAACAACACAAACACATAGACTGGTCACTTTATCTGACAAATGAAAATTACATACTCAGTGTAATTGCTAATCTTCCAGAATATCTTCCCCATTCATTTACACTTATGGGTCTAAGATGGTGGCTCTAGGACCCAGCAGTAGCAAAGTCTTTGGCAGCATTGGGGATTGATGTTGATGCTAGCATTGTGCATGAGGCAGACGTACTGTCATCATGCTCATAGACTGACCAATAACTGACTCTGCCCCCTGCCTTACTCAGTTCGGTTTGTCAGGTGAGATGAAAAAATTACTTACCATAGAAATATTGTTTCTTCCAGGGGATCCCTCACTATGCTTGACAAATGCAGTTAGCTTGACAGGTTTAAGTGCCCTGAAGAAAGTGGAATGTATATAAATTATGGAACTTAGAATGCAAATCAAATCCCTGTCTTGAGGTGGTGCTGTGTTCTACAACCAAACATCAGATTTATTTTGAAGCCCACTGGCTAATAGTCATGAATTTTACTAACCTTTTCTAAACTACACAAAAGGGAAAAAAATACCCAAAAGGCAATAAGACATTGACCACCCAGGCCAAGCTATAGCAGGCTAAAATAAACCATAGAAACTGGTTGTAAAAGAACAACAAGAAAAAATTACTTACCATAGTAATCTTCTTTCTTCCCAGTGATGCTCAGACATTCATAACTTTGAGCAGTCATCCTGATGGGTTGGACTGCCCAGAGAGATGGAACACATGCAAATGATGGAATTCTTTGCACGTGAGCATCTTTCAAATACTGCCTCTACCAACTGTAGTGTTCTAAGCTCTTCAGATTTGTAAGAAGCCTGGAAGTCAGGCAACATGGGAAAAACTTTCTGTAAATTATTAACTAATTAATAAACATTCTAATAAAACATTTTTAGGATTAGCCTAGTAAACAACCTACTTGAAAAAACCTCCAAGGGAGGAGCTATATCTAAATATAATAATGGTGTTCACCATAGATTGAGAAAAACTATTTTGAGAGACAGAAAACTCTGGTAAAAACTCTGTCTAGCATAGAGAAATGTACCCAGAAGGATATGGCTATGTGGCACTAGCACGTGGAATGCAGAGGCTTAAGTTCTGGAAGGGGAGGAAGGGAGGGAGTTATGAATGTTTGAGCATCACCGGGAAGAAAGAAGATTACTATGGTAAGTATTTTTTTCTTCTAACCCCAGTAATGCTCAGACCATTCATAACTTTGTGTAGACTACCAAGCAGTACACCCAGGTGGTGGGCACAGAACTTATTTTGGAAACAGACTTTGCAGGACTGCTGTGCCAAACTTGGCATCACTTCTGGACAAAATATCCAAATTATAATGCTTTGTAAAGATGTGTACTGATTTTCAAGTAGCTGCTTTACAAATGTCCAACAATGGCACCTCCCTAGCAGCGGCAATAGTGGCAGCTGTTCCTCTTGTTGAATCAGCCCTCAGCCCAGCTGGGGACTCTTTACCTGCTTTATTATAGCAGAATTGAATGCACTGGACAATCCACTGAGAAATGGATCTTTTTTGAGGCTGGTTTGCCCATTCCAACATCCCCATATGTAAGGAAAAGTTGTTTTTTGTCTTGCCTATGGCCTTTAGTAGCTGTCATGTAGTAGCTGAGAGTTCTTTTCACATCCAGACTGTGAAGCCTTCTTTCACCAGAGCTTGCATGGTCTGTGAAGAAGACAGGCAGAGTGATTGATTGGTTCAGATGGAAATCTGAAACCACCTTGGGAAGGAACTGTCTGTTCTGAGGACTACTTTATCCCTGTGGAAGGAAATATAGTCCTGGTCGACACAGAGAGCCTGAAGCTCACTGATTCTTCTTGCTGAAGTAATTGCTACCAGGAAAATTGTTTTCCAGGTAACATACTTTAAATGGGCTGTAGCCATGGGCTCAAAGGGGAGCCCGCATCAACCTTGCTATACATACATTAAGATCCCAAGCGGGCACTGGTGCCTTGTGGGGGGGGGGGTGCAAATGCATTAGGCCTTTGAAAAATCTTTTGAAAATGGGATTTGATGCTACAGATACCCTTGTCCTAGCAGACAGGTATGCAGATACTGCTGCAAGGTGGACCCTCAAGGAACTGGGTTGCAGACCTTGTGAATGCAAATGAGTTAGATAATGCAACACCACTGAGACCCCTGCATCATTTGGGGTGAAGTTCCTAGTAGAGCACCAGAAAGAGAATCTTTTCCACTTAGCAGAATAAATTTTCTTAGTTGAAGGCATCCTGTAACCTTTCAAAATGTTTAATACAGCATCAGAAAGGTTCAAACCTGCATACTCTAACTCCTCAACAGCCATGCTTTTAGGTGAAGAGACTTGAGATTTGGGAATAACAATGTTCCCTGATTGGAGGTTAGAAGATTGTGCCTGAGAGGCAAACTTATTGGCCTGCTCACTGCCATGGAGAGCAGAAGAGAGTACCATGGCTGCCTGGGCCAATCTGGAGCTATCAATATCAGAGAAGCTGAGAGGGATCTGAGTTTCAGTAGCACCCTGAAAACCAGAGGGAAAGGGGGGAATACATAGAGAAACTTGCTCGACCAATCCAGCACCAAGGCATCCAGAGGGATTGTGCCCTGGGCTGGTGGCCTGCAACAGTACTGAGGTAACTGGTGGTTCTGGTGGGATGTGAACAAGTCTATCTCTGGAATGCCCCACCTGTTGAAAATTACCTGTACCACCTGCTTGTTCAATGCCCATTCATGATGGGACTGACTGATTCGACTCAGTGTGTCTGCCAAGATATTGTCCTTTCCTGGCAGATGGATGGCTTGCAGGGCCACCTTTAAAGAATATGCCAGAGCCCAAATTTTCATGGCTTCTGTGCATAGGGGACCTGATCTGGTGCCACCCTGCTTGTTTATGTAATACATCGTGGTGGTATTGTCTGTTCTGACCTGTACCACCTTGCCCATTACCAGTGAAGAGAAAACCTTTAGTGCCAGCCGCACTGCTCTGAGTTCCAGCAGATTTATATGCTGGAGGGACTCTGCTTCTGACCAGGTACCCTGAGTTGTGTGCTCCCCTAGATGGGCACCCCAGCCCAGCAGGGATTCATATGTTGTGAGGATTAGTGAGGGATCCTCCTTCTGGAAGGGGACTCCTTGTCTTAGGTTGGATTCCTTTTTCCACCACAAGAGGGCTTGTAACAGGGGCCTTGTCACCGGAATGAACTTTGAGAAGGGGTCTTTTTCCTGACTCCAATGAGTCCTGAGGTGAAACTGGATGTGTCTCATGTGAAACCTGGAACCCTGCACTGTACCTGTGGATGCAGCCATATGACCCAAGAGCTGCAGAAATTGCCTGGCTGTTTTTTGACCATGCAATTTGAAGGAGTTTGCTAAGGCCTGAAGGCTTTGCACCTGTCTAGTGGTAAAAAGGCCCTGGCCTGCAGTGTGCTGATCTCTGCCCCTATGAACTGTAAAGTCTGTGTAGGGGCAAAGACAGATTTTTTCTGGTTTACTATGAAACCCAGAGATTCCAGAAGATCCTGTGTAAGCTTTAGAGAGGTTGTGACCTGCTCTGGTGATTTGCCTACTATCAGCCAGTCATCCAGTTATGGAAAGACAGTCACTCTCTGTCTTCGGAGAAATGCCACAACTACTGCTAGGCATTTTGTAAACACCCTTGGTGCCGAGGAAAGGCCGAAGGGTAGAGCTGCAAACTGATAATGACCTGATAGAGAGTCTGAATCTGAGATATTTTCTGTAAGATTCTTTTATGGGGATATGGAATGACGTCCTGTAAATCCAGAGAGTGCCAGCCAGTTCCTTTCTGGATTATTGGTAAAATCCGAGCCAAAGTGACCATTTTGAACTTTGGCTTTTTTAGGTGCTTGTTTAAAGCTCTGAGATCCAAAATTGGCCACCACTCAACATTTTTCTTTGTTGTTAGGAAGTATCTGGAATAAAAACCTCTTCCTCTCAGGGTTGCAGGGACTAATTCCACTGCTTTGAGCTGAAGCAGCTTCTGGACCTCTGCCTCTAGCAATGAGATTTGTGCTAGAGGTGGGGAGGTAGAAACCCTGGGGTTTTAGAGGAAGAAATTTGAACTGCAGAGACAGACCTTGCCCTACCCCCAGCACCCACTTGTCTGTGGTGATGGTTGACGAGGGGAGGAAATGAGACAGTCTGCCTCCGACAGGTAGGAGGAGGCGGCTTGCATCTCAGAGGTTCTGCTTAGGCTGGGACTGAGGTTGTGGCTGAGTCCCTCGCCTAGGCCCCTTCACCCTACCCTTGAGTAGCCCTGAGGGTACTGCTGGTGTTGGGCATGGCTACTGGCTGGAAGAAAGGTCATGATAAAGGGTGACCCCTATCCCCCTTCCATAAGGCCTAGTGGATGAGGAAGCTCTGTCCCTAGCAGAGTTACTTCTATAAGTAGCCTTATATTCATCCACTTTTTTCATATAGGCCACTGTGGACTCCCCAAACAGCAGGTTCCTTCCAGTGGGAACCAGGGCCTTGACTGAGTATCCTGAGTGAGGTTTGTGGTCCTAAGCAAGCAAACCTCCTCTGAGCCACTGTATTAGCCATCCATCTGGCTGCAGTGTCATTCAAATCAGCACCATTTGGAACTGGTACTTGGTCCTCTAGGCCAAACCTGGCAGTTTCTGCCAGGTCATCTGACAAGGGTGGGTTGGCTTCATGGACATTGCCAGTACCGACTGCCACAGAGATTTCTGATACTGGGCAGCGTAAGATTGAAAAGTGGCCTGTCTCATGGCCAATGAGGCTGACAGATAGCCCTTTTTGGCCATACTGTCCAGTTTTCTGGAGTCCTGGTCCGAAGGGTGTGAGGACAGAGGAACCTTAGCCTTATCACAGGCAGCTTGCTGTATAACCCCTTGATGATCAGGGTGGGAAAAAAGGAATTCAGCTCCCTCCGTTTAGCTGATATTTTTTATCTATTCTCTTATCAATAGGAGGAATAGAGTTTGGGGTCTGGAGGAGCTTCATAGCATCCTTCTTAAAGAATTATATACTGGAAGGAGAAGGGCTTTGTGGGTGTTAAACCCATCATACTGAGGTACTCAATCTCCTCCTCATCCTCCACTTGCTCTGTTGTGTTGATATCCAGAGCATCTGCCATTCTTCTTACAAAAGAAAATGGGAGGAAAAATCCTCAGACACCTGGGAGAGAGCAAATTCCTGCTCAGGGAAACCTCTGGGGGAATAGGTTCGTCCTCCTCATAAATGTCATCATCCCCTTCTAAATATTGTTGCTCCGGAGCAGGAGGCAACACAGAAGCAGCAACCTGGGGACCCTGGGGACGGGCAGGAGGCTGAGGGATGATGTTTTGCAGAGCCTGGATAATTTTGAATGCCTGGGCTATGTCTTGAGCCGAAGGCATGACAGGCTGCTGCGCAGAAGTCCCTGGTTTAGCAGGAGAGGGCTCTGCATGTTTGAGCTTTTTTAATTTCTTTGAGGAACCGGAGTCAGCGGTTCTTTCCTCTTGCCCTTTTTCGCCCGTATCAGGGCAGGGGTAGAAGCACTTGTCAATTCAACTGCAACAGACTGGGGTGTCAGCTGGTCAGAGCCTGGGGACCCCTTGGAAACTTTTGTGAAGCCTTTCAGGCGTTTTCAACAGTTTTTCTGGGAATGTTTTGCATATTTCACATTCCTGGTCCAAATGTTCAAAACCCAGACAAGCTACATATAAGGTGTGCTTATCTGCCTTGGCAAAAACATCTCCACATTTCAAACAGTTTTTAAAACCAGGTTCACCGGTTCTCTTTTTAGGTTTCTCAGTAATGGTAAAATATAACATGAAAAACCTCAACCGCTAATACTCAAAGCTAATGCGGTTATTAAAACAGCTTAAAAAGCTTTTACTTTTTTTTTTTTGCAGTCGGTTCAGGAACCGATAGGGAACTGATGGAACCGAGAATGGAGATGAAATATGAACCGGTTCAATGGTTCTGTAACTGATGAAAAGCAGTTACAAATAAAAACATTAAGGACCAAATTTAAATGAAAATGAATAGATTCTTTAGTTAGAGAACCGAAATAGAGTTACAATTAGCTCGGATCCTCCACGGTTATACTGAACCACGAGGAACCGAGAAAACAACAATTTAAACAATAATAAACAATATAACTAACAAATTAGTAGAGGCAGTAAAAGAAAAGTACAGTTACGTAAGAACTTACCGTAACAGTAGATCTTCGAGAGAGGCTCTTGCAGTAGGTAATTACATATAGAACTGACGCCGGCTGGTGACAGGACTCCACGGAAAATTTCTAGCTAACAGTCCCTGGCGAGGACCGCCCCATGACAGGTGACCGCATCATCTGACGATCGGTATAAAGGCGGTCCGGACGCCCGCCTTCCAGTTCTTTTCCGCACAGGCCGGAAGGCCCGGACGAGAGAGAAGCAGATATTTCCCTCAATGGAAAAGGAGCTGAAGAAGCCTAGGGGGATGGAGGGCGGGAAGGTATTACCTACTGCAAGAGCCTCTCTCGAACATCTACTGTTACAGTAAGTTCTTACGTAAATGTACTATCTTACTTCAAGAGGGCTCTTGCAGTAGGTAATTACATATAGGACAGAATCCCAAGCAGTCTGGAACAAATGAAAGGCACCGGGAGGAGGAACTACTCCAAAAAGTAGCAAATAATCTAGCAGGTCTCAAGAAAGGAGGCCTTGCAAGACCGCTAACCCGAAGCCTGCTCTACGGCGAGAGGCAATGTCCAAACTGTAATGTTTAGTAAAGGTATGAACGGAAGTCCAAGTGGCGGCAGCGCAGATGTCTGCCGCAGACACGTTCTTGAAACAAGCCGACGAGGCTGCAACTCCATGAGTGGAGTGACCCCTGACTTGACCCGGGAGGGTCTTGTTGTACTTGTCATAACAGAAAGTGATGCAATGGGCCAACCATTTTGATAGGCATTGCTTAGAGACAGCATTGCCTTCTCTTTTGTGAGCAAAAGAGATGAACAACTGATCAGTCTTTCTGAGATCCTTTGTCCTATCAGTGTAGTATCTCAGAATCCTGTGAACATCCATGGTATGGAGCAGGTATTCTCCTTGATTGGTGTACTGTGTGAAAAAAGCAGGTAATTCAATAGACTGATTTAAGGTAGATTCCGCTACCACCTTCGGGAGAAACTTAGGATTTGTGCAAAGAGCTACTCGTTCTTTGTGAAAAATCAGATAAGGGATCTTGCACATCAGGGCCTGGAGCTCAGAAATTCTGTGAGCAGAAGTAATGGCCACCAAGAAAAGCATCTTCCACGATAAAAACTTCAAGTCTGCGGAAGCCGCAGGCTCAAAGGGAGGAAGGGTAAGTTTCTCGAGGACAAAGTTTAAGTCCCAAGGGGAGCTGGAGTCCGGACAGGGGGCCTGAGATGAAGGACCCCTCTAAGGAAAGTTTTGGATACCTCCAGCTGGGCAAATGCCTTATCAGTGAAAGGGACATGGTAGGCTGAAATAGCCGCCATATGGACTTTCAAAGAGGAGTGACTGAGACCCAGGTCGAAAAGATGACGCATGTACTCAAGCAGAATGGTCATAGGACAGGAAAAGGGCTCCACGTTCCTGGACGCAGCCCAGATGGAAAATCTTTTCCACTTCATGGAGTAAGTGGACCTAGTGGAGGGTTTTCTGGCCTCCACTAGAATCTCAGCCACCTTGGGAGAAATGCCGAAACGAGATTGAGCTAGGTCTGCAGGAGCCATGCATGAAGTTGAAGGGACTTGAGTCCCGGATGGACCAGGGTCCCCTGATCCTGGGTCAGCAATCCTGGAGATAAAGGAAGAGGAAGAGGAGGAACCTCTGAGTATTGTTGTAGAAGAGAGAACCAGATTTGCCTGGGCCAGAAAGGAGCGATCAGAATCATTCTTGCTCCTTCCAAAGCGAGCTTCTGCAGCACACGAGGGACCAGAGGAATTGGGGGAAAAGCATAGACGAATCTGTCCTTCCAGCTTAGAGATACAGCGTCGCTCCAGAAAGCGCCTCGCTCTGGAGCGAGCGAGCAAAAGATTGGAAGCTTTGCATTTTGGGAGGAGGCGAACAGGTCTATCTGAGGAGTCCCCCAAATCTGGAAGATGCTTTTTAGAACTTTTTCGTCAATTCCCACTCGTGTGGTAGAGCCGACGAGCGGCTTAGTCTGTCTGCCAGGACATTGTCAACTCCCAGAACGTGGATCACCGTGAGGTGAAGGTTGTGAAGCGTTGCCCATTCCCAAACCCTCATCGCTTCCCTGCACAACGGGTAGGACCGAGTCCCTCCCTGCTTGTTGATGTACCACACCACGCACATATTGTCCACTTGGACAGCTAGGTGACTGGGAAGGATGTATTGGTGAAGGGCCTGGAGGGCATACAGCACTGCTTGAAGCTTGAGCACGTTGATGTGGAGAACTATCTCCAAGTTTGACCATAGGCCCTGGGTTCGGTGAGGACCCAGATAGGCTCCCCAACCTTTGCCTGAAGCATCCGTGGTCAGAGTCTGATCGGGGGGAGGATGAAAAAAGGGGACCCCCAGAATAGATTCTCTCGAACCATCCACCATTGTAAGTCTCTTACCATCGGCGAGGAGATCAGAACCAGATGATCTAGGTCGTCTACCCATTGATCCCATTGAGATCGGAGAGTCCACTGAGAGATTCTCATGTGGAGGTGCGCGCGTGGAACTGTCGGGATGGCCGGCACCATAAGCCCCAGTAGATGGAGCACCGACCTCGCCGGAACCCTCCTGTGTTCTGATAGGAGGGAAATCTGGGACTGGAGGGAGGCCCCCCTGTCCGGAGGCAGGAAGGCCTTGCACAATGTCATGTCAAGGATTGCCCCGATGAACTGGAACCTCTGTGAAGGATCCAGGTGAGATTTGGAATGGTTGATAGTAATACCCAGACCAGTGAAAACCTGCTGGATGAGGGAGAGAAAATGCAGGAGTTCCTCCCTGGACAGGGCCACCAAGAGCCAGTCATCCAGGTAGGGAAAATCTGAGCTCCCAGAGTACCTGGGTGGGCGCTGCCATCACCAGGCATTTGGTAAGAACTAGGGGAGCCGAGAAAAGACCAAAAGGGAGCACCCGGAATTGGTAGTGGTCCCCCTGGAATGTAAACCTGAGGTACTTTTGGTGCAAAGGGTGAATGGGGATGCGCAGGTATGCATCCTGCATATCCAGTGCACAAAGCCATTGGCCCGGCCAAAGCAGAGGCAAGAGGGTTTGAAGCGAAAGCATCCTGAACCTCTTGTATTCCACATATAGGTTCAGAGAGCTGAGATTGAGAATAGGTCTGAGATCTCCCGTCTTCTTTGGTACAAGGAAGAAATGGGAATAGTAACCCATCCCATGGAGGTGAGGTGGGATGGGCCCTATGGCCTGCTTGGCAAGGAGAGCAGAGATTTCTTCCCTGACCAAAGGAAGATGGTCCCTTGAGTAAGAGGAGTTCAGAGGGGGGTGACGAGGAGGTTTCTGCAGAAACTCTATGGAGTGCCCCTCTGCTATGATCTGAAGCACCCATGAATCCGATATTATCCTCTCCCAACCCGGAAGGTGGAGGGAGAACCTCCCTCCTACCGGTTCCTCCGGGATGTCCGGAGGCGGTGGGAGAGGGAAGGAGTCAGGTGGTGTGAGGCAGCGCCGCAGCTGGGGCACCCGTTGCTTTTTTGGGTGGCGGGGGCCTGGCAGCTGTATGGGGGCCTGGCGTTTAGTGGCCTGCCTTCCCTGAGAGTTTTCGCTTGAGGCTGGCTGCGTCTCTGCGAAAAGGGCCAGGCGCTGAGGTGGATGGGGCTGTACATTGAATCAACAGATTTAAGCGTCCCTTCTCCTGCAAGTCAGTGATGATGTCCTGACATCACCACCAAAAAGCACAGAACCCCTGAAAGGTGCTTCTTGAATTGCTGACTGCACCTCCGGGACCAGACCTGACACACGGAGCCATGCGTGACGTCGAAGACTTACGGCAAACGCAGAGCTCCATCCTGCGGTGTCCACTGCATCGTAGGTTGTCCTCAGAATGTGACGACTGGCCAAACGAGCAGAACGGACCAGGTCGGCTAGCTCCTGCTTGACTTGAGAGTCAGGCAAAGAGTCAATCTTAGATTCCGCCTGGGTAAGGACAGCCTTCTGGTAATCCCCCATGTGTGCTACATAAGTCAGAGCCCTAATCCCCAGAGTGGAAGAAGCATAGATCTTCCTTCCATACTGATCCAGAAGGCAGGATTCCTTATCCAGGAGACGAGCTCAAATGTTGGTGTGCTGACCCGGCCGTGGCCGGCGCTAATCACAACCGAGGTCTGCAGGGGTGAGAGTCTAAAGTCTACACCCTCAGGAACTGGTATAGCCTGTTCGACTTCCTAGGAAGTGGGGCTAAAGCCGATGGTTGCTTCCAAATAGTGGAAACAAGGTGGGCATGAGGCTCGATCCAGGGTGGCACTAGGGTAGGAGCCGTAAGGGGCAAGTCCAGATGTTTGGTGAGTTTAACCTGTTGAGGATCTGGCTCTAAGGAATGCTACTGATGGACTTCCTGAGCAACTCCGTGAAGGAAGGATCCTCCGGAGGAGACTTTGGAGGAGTCCTCGGCCGGGGCTTGGACGGAGAGCGTGGCTCGTCATCTTTCTTGGAACCCCCATTGGAGGCCTCCGAGGAGTCCGAGAGAGAAGAAGAAGAATCTGAAGCAGAGTAAGACTCCCTAGCTCATCTAGGGGGAGGAACGGGTTCCTTAGGGGGGATGCCAGAACGCGTGTCCTGCCCCTCTCTGGATCCCGAGGGCAGACCCTGGGAATCCGGAGGTGGAGAGGGAGTGTGCCGTCTGGGGTGTACGGGAGCCGAGGGAGGCACCATCGCCATAAGATGGCTCTCGACTTCCTTGGTGAGCTGAGCCTTGGCCTCAGCCCACCAGGAAGCCAGAGTCTCCTGGAGATCCACCAGCAGCCTAGGGGGCGATGGAGGAGGAGGAGGGGGATAGTTGTATGGATGAAATCCGTAGGGAGAGTATCCGTAACCCGGCTATGGGTATACCGGAGCCGGGTACTGCGGTGTCGGGTACTGAGGCATTGGAGGAGTCGGCGCCGGGTACTGCGGTGCAGGATACTGCAGACCTGGGAAAACTGGCATCGGATAGGATGGCAGATACCCAGGCACTGGAGGAGCTGCCGGACCAGCCGGGTACTCCACGGGCAGATCAGCCAGGATAGGCCCATGGGGTGGAGGGCCCGATGGAAGAGGAATATCCCCCACCGGCGTCAGAGGGGCCGGTGTCAGAACCGGCGTTGGCGGGGCCGGTGTCGGGGCTGGCGTCGGAGGAGCCGGAGCCGGCGTCAGGGGAACCGACATCAGATCCAAATCTGTAGGAAGAGGATCGGATGGTAGCCCAGGATCCCGAGCCTCATCCAGGGATGGAGGGGAAAAATCCCCGGGGTCAGGCAGGGGGGACTTGGGCTCCCCTGATGACAGCGAAGGCTGCGGGGAGCCTGGTATGACAGACGAAGCAGGGTCTGCCGTAGGCTCCGAGGCCCGGTGCACGTCGGAGGAGCCGACGTGTGGCTTAGGGGCCGAATCCCGGCGGACGCCAGAGGAGCCGGTGTCTGACTTCGGGGGTTCCTCGTTGGAGATGGGCTGAGGATGGGAGGAGGCCCAGTCCAAGGGGGACACTGCCGAGCGCCACTCCGAAGGGTCGAGCGTCTTAGCGGCCTTCTCCCGGCGGACGTCGGAGAGCCACGTCCGCTTAAGGGAGGTGCCTCGCACAGTAGGCCGCAAGCCTGCGGCAGTACTGGGGGCTGGAGCCTTTTGCCCGAGGGCAACCGGGCGGCTCGAACGCCAACCCGACGGGTGGGTTGATGCCTCCTCCAAAGCCTTGGAGGTTGCTGTTGAGCGATCCCGGAGGATATCTGCCCGTGACTCCGGCCGGAGTCGCGGAGGAGGAGGCCTTCTCCCGGTGCCTTTCCTTGTCCCGCTTCTTGTGCCCTTTCGGGGAGGTTGATGCCTGCCGAAGTTTCTTATACTCCTTCTCCATCGTGGACATCTTCTTTTTGAGGAGATGGGCTTTGAGAGACTGCTGGCGTCGTCTGCGGGTGGCCGCTTTGAAACGTAGGCAGTGCGGACACTTGTCGACCGCGTGGTCGGGGCCTAAGCAGAAAAGGCAGAGGGAGTGACCGTCTTTGTGAGGCAGTTGGGTGCCGCATGAGTCGCACTTATTTTTTAAAGGGACGACATATACCGACGTTCACCTGATGATAGAAATATAAAATACAATACTGAAAACTTTTCGGAAAAACCGACGAAGTAACAGGACTGAGCGATAGGAACTTAACAACGAGAGCTGCACGAGCTGACGGCAGGAAAGAACTGGAAGAAGCGGGCGTCCGGGACCGCCTTTATACCAATGTCGTCATGACGCCGGTTTGACGGGGCGTCCTCGCCAGGACTGCTAGCTATAAATATTTCCGTGGTCCTGCCGCTGGCTAAGCGCCAGTGCTATATGTAATTACCTACTGCAAGAGCCCTCTCGAAGTAAGATCTAAAAATACTTATGTTTTTAAGGTTTTTTCTTTCTTCTTCACGCGAAAGAGGGCGACAGAGACTCCGAGCGACCAGACTTTTGGGCGGAGAGAAAAATCTGAAGGGCTTAGAACATACAGTTGGTAGAGGCAGTATTTGAAAGATGCTCACGTGCAAAGAATTCCATCATTTGCATGTGTTCCATCTCTCCGGGCAGTCCAACCCATCAGGATGACTGCACAAAGTTATGAATGGTCTGAGCATTACTGGGGTTAGAAGTAATGCTCAAGCAGGAAAATACTGAAAGAAAACTTCTTGAAGAACCTTTTCCGGTTCTGGAAGGGGAGGAAGGATGGGAGATTCAAGCATAGTGAGGGATCTCCTCAAATAAAATGGAAATTACATACTCACCATAATCCTTGATCTTCTTGGACAAGTATTCACCATTTATTCACACTGCTGAGATCAAGCCAGAGGCGCTGGGACCCTGTAGGAGCCCAAAATCTTCAGGAGGGCTATCACTGAGGTAGGACCACACATGCATGGTGCTGCAAGACTAGCTCACGCTGCAAAGGCTATCTCAGCGTTGACCCTCCAACCACCTTAGTACCTTTTTTTTACTGAGGAGGTGCACCATATACTAACTAAAGAAACACCTAACCTACTGAGGGCATAAGATAGACCTTATGACCCATGTAAGAAAGGTCAATGAAGAATAATCTCTTCACAACCCAAACTGAAACTAGGGAGGTGAAGACCAGAAACAGATTGAGTGAGCTTGACAGATGGTGGGAGGGTATATGAATAAATGGTGAAGATTTGTCCAAGAAGATCAAGAATTACAGTGAGTATGTAATTTCCTTATCTTCCTGGACTTAAGTTTTTATCATTTATTTATACTGCTGGGTATAGTACCAAGCTTAAACTAAAATCTGTTAAGGATTCTCCTACCAAAGGAAGCATGCTGTCTGGTATCAACATCCAGCTCATAGTGCTTAACGAAAGTATGCACTGAGCTCCAAGTAGCCACTTTACAAATATCAGCAATGAGAAATGAAAATTACGTACCTACCGTAATTCTTGATATTCTTGGACGAGTCTCCACCACTCATTCACACTATTGAGATCTGTGCTGGAGGCACTAGGACCCATCGGGAGCAAACTTTTTGCTGGAGGGTCGGCGCCAGAAGATGAAACACGAGAACGGCACCGCAGAGCCTCCGCTCGCTTTTAGTAATGACTATTTCGTCGGCCCTCCAACCACCTCAGTACCTTTTACCAAGGAGGTGCAGCGAACTAACCTAGAAGGGTAGCTCTAACCTAAAACCGGACATAAGATAGTCCGGGTGACCCGTATAAGAAGGGTCAACAAAGAAGTCTTCACAGCCTAAAGATTTGAGGGAGTGAAGACCAACAACAGAGGTGAGCTCAGGGGACGGAGGGTGGGCGTGTGAATGAGTGGTGGAGACTTGTCCAAGAAGATCAAGAATTACGGTAGGTACATAATTTTCATATCTTCCTGGACATAAGTCTCCACCACTCATTCACACTATTGGGAGAGTACCGAGCTAATAATCCCCCGAGAGGGCGGCAGGAGAGACCAAGAGCTCATATTTCTAGGACAGAAGTCCATTAAGGATGGCTCTGCCAAAGGAAGAATGTCGTCTGGCATGGACATCTAGTGCATAATGTTTAACGAAAGTATGCACTGAGCTCCAGGTGGCCGCGTTGCAAATATCTGCAATGGGCACGTTGCAACTCTGCTAGGGATGCCGCGACCGCCTAGTAGAGTGAGCGTAAACTCTACCCTCCAACTTAACCTGCGCCATGGAATAGCAGTGGTGAAGGCATGCCACTAGTCATGCTGAGATACATCTGATAGCGACAGGTTGACCCAGCCGGGTCTCGCTGAAGGAAACAAACAGTTGCTGGGCTTTGCGAAAATCCTTGGTTCTATCTAGATAGAAACGCAAGGCCCTCTTAACATCCAAAGAATGAAGAGAACATTCTCCTTTATTTTGGAAGTCCGCAAAGTAAGAGGGAAGGCCCAAAGGTTGGTTTAGATGAAATTCTGACACAACCTTAGGAAGAAATTTAGGGTGAGTACGCAGAACTACTTTGTCCTCATGGAACACAGTATACAGAGGGTCTGTGACCAGGGCATGTATCTCAGAGACCCTGCGGGCTGAGGTAATGGCCACTAGGAAGGCAGTCTTCCAGGTGAGAAATGTTAGCTCACAGGTAGCCAGAGGTTCGAAAGGTTTCTGAGTGAGCATGTCCAGCACAAGATTAATGTCCCAGGCTGCAACTGGACGTCTTGTAGGAGGTCTGGTATGCAGAATTCCCTTAAGAAATATCTTAACCACAGGTAACTGAGCCAGTGTTAAGGAAAAAAACGGCTCATGATACGCTGAAATGGCACTAAGGTGAACTTTTACTGTTGAGTACTGCAGACCTGAATTTGAGAGGTCCAAAAGGTACTCCAAAACCTTATCTGGTGGGCAGGAAAAGGGATTCAAAGAGAACTTTGCACACCAGAGCGAAAAACGCTTCCACTTGACCGTGTAAGTTTTCCGAGTGGCTGGCTTGCGTGCAGCCAGAAGAATATCTGAAACCCTTCGAGAGACATTGAACCAGTTTACTTCTACCTCTTCAGGAGCCAAGCGTGAAGGTGAAGCGATCTCAGGTTGGGATGGATCACCGGTCCTTGAGTCAAAAGGTTCATCTGCAGGGGAAGTGGTCTCGGAGGAACTGCCAACATATTGTTGAGTAGTGGAAACCACAGTTGCCGAGGCCAAAAGGGGGCAATGAGGATCATCTTGTCTCCCTAAGATTCGAACTTGTGGAGTACCCTCTGAATTAGAGGAAGAGGTGGAAAGGCGTAAAGAAAGCATTTTGTCCACCGCAGCCTGAACGCATCCTGACAGAAAATGCCAGGCCCTGGATTTCTGGAGCAGAAGAGAGGCAGTTTTGCGTTGAGTGGGGACGCAAAAAGGTCCAGGTCTGGAGTTCCCCACTCTTCGAATAGTGACTGAACTATGGTTGAGTCGAGAGACCACTCATGAGGATCTGTCTCTGTTCTGCTGAGACAGTCTGCCAATTTGTTCTGTACACCTGGCAGGTAGACCGCTTGAATTACAGCCTTGTGCTCCAAGCACCATTCCCATACCCTCATTGCTTCCCTGCATAAGGGGTAAGAATGAGCACCGCCCTGCTTGTTGATGTAATACATCACTGCTTTGTTGTCCGTTTGAAGGAGAATGTTCTTGTGAGAGAGAATGTCCTTCAATGCTCGGACCGCATAAAGGACGGCTCTCATTTCTAGGACGTTTATGTGAAGCCATGAATCGAGTTGAGTCCACACACCTTGAGTGCAGAGAGCCTGACAGTGAGCTCCCCAACCCCTTAAAGATGCGTCCGTGGTAATGGAGATTTGATGGTCCAGAGGAGCAAAGGGAAATCCTTCCAGGAGATTGGTCTCTTGAGACCACCAGGTGAGTGACCTCTTTAAAGGTTCTGTCACCTTGATGAGATAGGACTGCGGGTGAGTGGTTGGGGACCACTGAATACTGAGCATCCACTGAGTGGTTCTCATGTGCAGATGTGCTAGGGGTAAGTAAGAAAAATTACTCACCTTAGTAATGTTGTTTCTTCTAATGGAGTCTTGCTATATTATAGACATTAGCAGTTTGATCCAGCTCTAGAACTGCCGGAGTGAAATGGTTAAAACCATTCCAAAATAGAATTTTGCACGAGAGCAGCTCTGTCTGTGTCATTTCAAACTTGAACTGTCAGATCTTCTGAGCCAAACTCACTAAGGTCTGTGTGGAAGCTGTAACCTACACTAGCCAAATGGCTACCTAAATAATAACAACCATTGATGGTCCCAACACCCAAGACTCAAGTCAGGGGACCAGAAATACTAACACCATTCTAATAATATGAAAATGGTACATAAGTATAATAAAACACACACATGCGTACATACACACCCCAAAGTCCCAAAGGGTCAAAATGCTAACAGGACATAAGTAGTGCCCACACTAAGTTGCCCTACCCCACCAAGTAGAGGTTCTGAGAGGGCAGGTTGGGGAGGTCATAATATAGCAAGACTCCATTAGAAGAAACAACATTACTAAGGTGAGTAATTTTTCTTCAAACAACATGAAGTCTTGCTATATTAAGACATTAACAGAATACACAGCAGTACCTCCATGGAGGAGGGGCAGAACCTACTTAGGAATAGGCTCTGAAGAACAGCTGTGCCAAACCGAGCATCTCTCCTGGCCTGGACATCCAGGGAGTAATGCTTGGTAAAAGTGTGTACCATTTTCCAAGTAGCAGCCTGGCAAATCTCTAATAAAGGGATATCTCTGGCAGCAGCTAGAGACGCAGCTGTACCCCTGGTAGAATGAGCCCTCAAACCGGGGGTCTGCCCACTTTCTGATAACAAAATTGGATACTAGAGACAATCCACCTGGCTATTGATCTCTTAGTGGCAGGTTTGCCTTTCCCAACTTCAGCATAGGTAAGGAAAAGTTGGAGGGATTCGAACCTCAGACCTTTGGTACGCTCTATATAATAACTAAGAGCTCTCTTAACATCCAGGTTGTGCAACCTCCTCTCACCCGAAGAGGAGTGATCAGTGAAAAATACTGGAAGGGAGATAGATTGATTAAGCTGGAAATCTGAAACCACCCTAGGCAAAACTTCCTTTAGTCCTAAGGACTACCTTATCCCTGTGGAAAGAAATAAAGTCAGTCTCCACTGACAAGGCTTGCAATTCACTTATGCGTCTGGCAGAAGTGATAGCCACTAGAAAACAGTTTTCCAAGTTAGGTACTTAAGCTCTGCAGAAGACAGAGGTTCAAAGGGGTTGTATTAACTGGGCAATGCAAACATTAAGGTCCTAAGCGAGGCCGGTTCCCGAAAGGAGGATTAGTATGGAGTAATCCTTAAAAAACTTGGAAAACACAGGATGAGAGGAAAGAGGAATGACTTTCCTGCTGACAGAAAAGCAGACACAGCTGCCAAATGAACTCTCAGGGTAGCTGGTCTGAGACCCAAGGAATTAAGATATACCATGTGATCTAACAAATGGGCAATTCAGCAGATTCTGGGGAAATATTTTCCCAGCACACAAATGGAAAACCTTTTCCATTTAGAACTATAAGTAGCCCTAGTGGAAGGCTTCTGAAGCCTTTAGGATCTCAAGACACCCTGAGAGAGGTGTAAATCAGCAACTCTAACTCCTCAAGATCCAGGCCTTGAGGTTGAGGGTTTGAGGTCCGGATACAAACCCTTCCCTAGGCACAAGTCAACAGATTGTGATTCCTGGGAGGCTACAGGGTAAGATGGACTGTCAGAGACAGAAGGAGTGGGTACCAGGGCTGCCTGGCCCAATCTGGGACAATCAGAATCACCCTGCAAGGCTGAGATCTGATTTTGACTAGTACTTGAATAGGAGAGGAAGGGGAAGCATAGAGAACTCCCTCCCAATCCAGAAGAAGGCATCCAGGGAACTGAGCCCAGCACTGGAGGCCTGCAACAGAACAGAGGAAGTTTGTGATTGTCTGGGGCTGCAAAAAGATCTATCCTGAGGATGCCCCACCTGGCAAAACTATCCCAACACGAGGATCCAGGGACCATTCGTGATGGCCCTGGAAATCCTGCTGAGGCATCCGCTAGGATCATTGTCCTTCCCTGGAAGATGAACTGCTATGAGGGAAGTGTTCAGGGAATAGGCCAGAGACCACAACTTCATTGCCTCGGTGCACAAGGCTCGAAGACCGAGTGCCCCCCTGTTTGATGTACCACATTGTTGTGGTGTTGTCTGTTCTGACTTGTATCACCTTGTCGTGGACAGATGCAGAAAAAGCTTGAAGAGCTAAAAAGACAGCTCTGAGTTCCAGCAAATTGATGTGGAGCAGAGATTCCTGGGGACCAAACTCCTGAGTGGAAAGGTTGCCCATAGTGGGCTCCCAACCCAGAAGGAAGCATCTGTAGTGAGAGTCAAGTCGTGAGAAGGGAAATGAGAGGGACCCCGCTCTTAGAAATGCTCTGATCCTGCTACCACTGGAGAGCTAGGATCAAGGTTCGAGTCACTGGGACCAACTTGGAAAGGGGTCTCTTCTCTGAGACCAAAGGTTCTCAAGTGAAACTGAATGTCTCTCATCTGAAATCTGGCTCCCTGCACAACAGCTGTGGATGCAGCCATGTGCCCCAGGAGCTGCAGAAAGTGTCTTGCTGGTCGAGAGACCTGCAGAGTGAAGGAAGAGCCAGATCCACTAAATTCCTTACCCTTTCTGGGGAAGAAAGGCTCTAGCTAGCTTTGTGTCCAATTCTGCCCTATAAAGGTGAGTACCTGGACTGGTTCCAGAACCGACTTTAGTGAGGTTTAGCAGAAAACCCAGGAGGTGAAGCTGCTGGGTGACCTGCAGGTGAGATTTTACCTGTTCTGGGGACTGGCCTACAATGAGCCAGTCATCTAGATAGGGAAAACAGCAATCCTCTGCCTCCTTAAGTGGGCCACCGCCACTGCTAGACACTTTGTGAATACCCTTGGAGCAGAGGTAAGGCTGAAGGGCATTGCTCTGAACTGGTAATGACCTGAGGGCAGTTCGAATCTGAGGTACTTTCGATGGGATCTTCTGATTAGGACATGGAAATAGGCATCCTTGAGGTCCAGGGAGGCTAGCCAGTCCCTGGCCTTAGGGAAGGTAAAATCATTGCCAGAGTTACCATTTTGAACTTTGGTTTCAAAAGATGCTTGTTCAGATATCTGAGATCTAAAATGGGCCGCCATTCTCCTGTCTTTTGGGGTAAGGAAGTATCTGAATACAGACCCCTGCCCTGATGCAGGGAGGAACCTTTCTACTGCTCTGAGAGCTAACAGGGATGAGACCTCTGTTTCCAGAGCGAGGGTCTCTGAAGCACTTACAGGTAGAAAAGTCTGCTTCTCAACTTGGGAAACTTTTGAAGCTGAGAACCAGACCCTGGCTACTACTTCCAGAACCCACTTGTCTGAGGGTTAAAGAAGCCCAATTCTGACTGAAGTAAGCCAGCCTGCCCCCACTGGTACAGGAGATCGGCCTGGGCACCCCATCAGGGTGCCTGTTTTACAAGGAGCTTTAGGCTGGAGGGTGGGAGCAGGTCTGCCCACCTCGTCTGCCCCTGCCTCTGAAGAAGCCCCTCTGAGCATAGGCAGAGGAGGCCTGAGTCTGGTAGAAGGCCTGTGAAAAGGCCTACCCTACCCCTGGGGCATGCCTTTGAGGAGTGGCTTGCAGCTCCTTAGCCTGGGCACTCTTGTAAGTAGTCCTATATTCATTCATCTTCTTCATGTAATTTCTGTCTGCTCTCCAAACAGAGAATTTCCCACCACAGGAAAATCCATAGCCTTAGTCTGGGTATCCTGTGACAAACTAATACACCTGAGCCAGGCCAACCTACGAAAGCTACAGATGTGGCCCATGCCTAGAGGAAACATAATTAACATCCACAGCAGCATGAAACTGAACATGAGAGGCTTAATGCCATCAGCAGCCACCTGTTCTACTTCATAGCCAGCTGGCCATGGGCCTGCTTGGCCAATTGCATAACAGTATCCCATCTAGATTTCTGATACCTAGCTACATAAGCCATATAATTTGCTTGCCTGAGTCCCAGAGAGCTGCCATATACTGTTTTTTGCCATGGCATCAATCTTCCTGGAATCCTTGTCAGGAGGATGTAAGCCAAGGAATATTAGCTTTATCCAGCAGCAGCCAGAACTACTAACATGACTGCATTGCTGAGAAAGGAATTCTGTGTCCGGGCCTGACAATGTATACCTTCTGTCCATCTTTTTATCTACAGGAGGAAGAGAATTAGGAGCTTTTAAAATTTTAATTGTTTGTTTCCTAAAAGACTTATGTAAAGGAATAGACAATCTCCTAAACTCTGGAATATCCATCATTTCTACAAAATCAGGCTCCTCTTGCTCATCCACAGCCTCTTCTAAAGGAAGCTGGAGGGTTTCAGCAACTTTTTTATAAAACATAAAATGAGATGAGGACTCAGACAGCATGGGAGATTCTAAAGGTCTGTCTGGGGAGATGTCGGTTCAATGGGCACACCCAGACCTTCCAGCCACATTCATACTGTTCATAATCCTCCTCCCTCCTCTGGTTCATAAAATTCCTCAATATCATAATCCTGAACCACTGGGACCGGACGAACCGACCTTTTACCAGATAGTGTTGGTTTGGACGGACCTAGACAATGTACTGGACAATTTGTGATAGCTTTTGCTATCTCTGCAGCAGTTGGAGAAGGAATTTTGGACTCCAGACCTGCTGATTTTCTTCCATTTTCTTTACTGGAATTGGTTCCTCAGAACCAGCTTTTCTTTGCCCGAGAGTCTGGCCCTCGGTCAGGGCACTCCCTCTGGTTCGGTTGGCACCGAACCGGGCTGGCCATCCGGGTCAGCGGACTTTTGGCCTTCTCGTTCCCTAAGCCCGCCCAATCTTTTTCCAGGGTGGCTGCAGGAAATTCTTACATACCTGGCAGTCTGACTGGAGATGGTCAAACCCCAGACAATAAACACATGTGGTGTGGGTCAGCCTTGGCAAGACTTCCCACAAACATCCACAGTGTTGAAAGCCTAGTGAGCCGGTTTTTCTTTTGGGTTTCTCAGACATAATGCCAGCCTAACCAAAAACTGCCTTTAACGGCAGTGCTGGGCAAGACACCCTTATCGGTTCCTAACCGTGTCACGGGTATTGGAAAAACCATAATAAATCCGCTTTTTTAGAACCGACAAGAACCGGGAACCGACTCTAAAATAGTAACTTTTAGGGTTTAAATGAGTTTAAACCCACTGATCGGTTCAAAACCAACTCGATAACTTACAAGTTCCACACAGACAAAACCTTCATTTACTTACAGTTACCACAGATGAGAAGCTTGAACCAAAGCGGTTTTACGGTTAAAATAAAACTATTCTCGGTTAAATCCAACCGAGAAAAACACTACACTAAACGAGAAATGAACCGAGCGGAAGGAGAAATCTCCAGAGCGACTGTTCACTGAGGCAGAGTAAAGAATCTGACAGTTCAAGTTTGAAATGACACAGACAGAGCTGCTCTCGTGCCAAAATTCTATTTTGGAATGGTTTTAACCATTTCACTCCGGGGCAGTTCTAGAGCTGGATCAAACTGATAATGTCTATAATATAGCAAGACTTCATGTTGTTTGAAACACTGAGGATGCCATGAGGTCTAGCATCCGTTGCATCGAGAGAGCTGTAACTGAGCTGTTGTCCCCGATGTGACGGACCATTTGAAGGATATCATTCCTTCTGTCTTCTGGGAGAAAAGCCTTCGCACAGGAGGTGTCCAGAAGAGTTCCTATAAAGAGGAGCCTCTGGGAGGCTGCAGTTGCGATTTCTTGAGGTTCAGCAGAACTCCCTATGGATATCAGGAGGCGAGAGGCTGTCTCTAGGCGTCCAGGGTCCTTGCCTGGAAGAGCTCTGAGAAGCCAATCATCCAGATAAGGGAACACCTGTATCCCGACCTTCCTGAGGTGCGCTGCGAGAACTGCACAACACTTTGTAAAAACTTGCGGTGCTGAGGATAGCCCAAAGGGCAGGACTCTGAACTGATAATGCTGTCCCAGAGCCACAAACCTTAGGAATTTGTGATGCCTCGGGTGAATAGGAATGTGCTGGTAAGCATCCTGCATGTTCAGGGAGGCTAGCCAGTCATGTTGATGAAGCAAAGGTAACAGGGTTCCCAGAGAATCATTCTGAATTTCTCCTGGGAGAAATTTTGTTTAGCTTTCTGAGATCTAGAATGGGGCACATTCCCCCGGACTTCTTTGGAACCAGAAAGTAATGGGAGTAGAACCCCATGTTCCATTGATGCAGCGGCACCACTTCTACTGCCCTGTTGTTCAAAAGACCCTGAATGTCGGCTGCAAGAAGGTCTGATTGAAGGGTTGACCGCCTGGGCTGCCATTTGGGAGGACGATCCGGAGGGGTCTCCAGAAGATTGAGTGAATACCCCTCGCGAATTATCCGAAGGACCCATTTGTCTGAGGTTATGGACTTCCACTGGCTGTAGAAGTGCATCAGACGACCTCCACCGGAGGGAAGAGTCCACATCAGGCAGCTGAGATGGGCTTGGGCCAGCAATTCATAAGGAAGCGCTGGGCGCTTTGGGCCCTTGCGCCTTCTGTTGTGTCTTCTTTTGAGGTTTGGCAGGTTGGTTTTTATGGAAACCTCCTCTGCCTCTGCCTTGAAAGGACTGACGATTATGAAACTGACGTTTATTGACATGCCCTCAAGAGGGGGCAGGAGGGGGTCGAGCCAACTTAATGGCTGACCTAGCCTTTTGTGTAGTTTCTAGAGCTTGCTCTACCTAAGGACCAAAAAGATATGCACCATCAAAGGGCAGCGCCATGTTACTTCCGCTGTTGTGCATCATTCGTGAGCCAGTCGCAGCCAGGAATGACAGCGGGTGCAAATACCAGCCGCTGAGACGGAGCAGTGTCGAAAAGCATCCATGGCTGCTTTAAGTTGCTGGTTGTTAGATTGATACCTCTGGTAATGGTTTGAAGAAGCTCTGGCTTTGCATCCGAGTCCGAAGAGCTTCAACCATCTGCTTGACAAGTGCCACAGGATATACTCATACTGGGAGAAATAGCCCTGGTGACTAATATCGCATACTTAGGGTAGAAACATGAAGACTCTCTTACCTAAGGTGTCTATCTTACGAGATTCTTTGTTAATAGGTCGAGCCATAGTAGTTTGAGGAAGAACGACCTTATCATTCTCTGCCAGGACTAAAATAGGATCCACAAAGGCCTGAGATGCCAAAATGGGACGATCCTTGGGGGCTGAATATTTCCTATCTATGCATTTAGCCACCAAAGGGGTGAAAGCAGGATTATTCCATACCATTTGAGACAGCATCTCAAAGGAAGGCTGAACCGGAGGAGTCAAATCTGTAGGGATCTCCGGGGCATGAAGGTATTGGAGTCTTAACAATTTCCCAGGATCGATGTCTGTAGTCTGGAGAGAAAGAGTGGAACTTAGATTTTTCAGCAGAGACTTAAATGACAGGTCCTGACCACAGGCTCTGTAGCAGTAATAGATCCTGCTTAGTCCACTTCATCACCAACGAAGGTCTGGGTCAGGCTCAATGTCATCTCCTGACAGTCCAGGAGGGACTGTATGGACAGGAATGGAATGAAATCAGAAGAGGTAAGAAGGAAACAGTGAAAGGAGGAGTCCTGAAAAGTAGAGAGAGAACTAAGAAGACTAGCGCCAAAACGATGCCGAGGGACCACGCGGCACGAAAATGACATAAAGAGACACGGTAGCTGAGGAAATGAATGCGTGTTACCGTGAATTATGATCTTTCCGTGTATCTTCACCATTCATCACAGATGGGCACTGGCGGAGGTCAGGACCCACTGAGAACCTTTTTTCAAGGGTGGGTGGAGCCAGCCTTGGCATCGGCGCCGCCCTCGAGGCTGACGTGCTACGTGGTGCTCGAGGATTAGCCATTAAGCTGTGTCGACTCCGCCTGACTACCAGTTCTGAGTAGCCGGAGAGGTAAGAGGAAGGGATGGAGGGTGAGACAAGAGAGTCCAAGGGACAGAAAAAGGAAGGAAGAACTGAACCAAAAGGAGAAATAACGACTGAGAGGACAGCAGAGGAGATGAGACTAAGGGGTTGGGTGAGGGCCCCAATCTCTGGAAGTGGAAGAAGGGAGGAAGGGAGGAGAAAATTTAGGAGAGGTGAGAGGTAACAAGGATCCAGGACCTTGTCCGTCACCAGACTATTATAGGAACTGCAGGAGTAGCAAAGCTTTCTTGCCAGAATTCAAGGCACAGAATATGTGCAATACCCAAAAAGCAGAGTCAGCTATACTGAGAAGGACAGGGTACAGTGATTAGTACTCTCTGTAACGAGATTTGGTGAAAAAAGGGGTCCTTTTTTTCTGAAACAGTTGGATGACAGGAGGAGGCAACCAACAACTCCCACCCTGATAGGGTGGAGATATGCAATAAGAGAGGAATGCCACTCGATCTGTACCCTTCAAAGGGAAGAAATTACACCCCCCGTGTGTCCCTACTATATCCTGCTCCAAAGAGAGGGAGAGGCACAGAGGGAGGGGGACCCAGAGACTGAGGCCCCAGGGGGATGGTGGGCAGGATTGTGATGAATGGTGAAGATACACAGAAAGATCATAATTACGGTAAGTATGTAATTTCTATATCTTATCTGTGTCAATCTTCACCATTCATCACAGATGGGTGAGTACCAAGCCCCCCGAAGGGGGTTGACTAATTGCACCCTAAGGGACAGTGTCCCTTAGCCATCAGTGGGTGACACACTAGGGGAAACTTCTGGGCCTGGGAGGCCGAGGTGGGAAGCGAGGCAGGTCCCCAGAGGTGGAAGGAAGTTGCCCGACAACGCTGTCTCGCCCTACGGGAAAACAGATAGGTTCCCTGGTGAGCGGAGCAAATCACCCTACGCCAGGCCAAGGGTGACAACTGGGAAAGGTGAAGCCATGCCGATCTTCTGGTGCAGACCGCTGTCCCTACCACTCTGGTAGCTACCTCATTGGCATCATAAGACGCCCTTGCTTGGTGCCTTGCTAGCTCCAGGCCACGTGCAGAGAGAGCGATGGCTTGCCTGGTCTGCTTCGAGTCAGGCAAAGCAGCTAGGAACTGACCCAGCGCTGACCACAAGAACCTGTTGTAGGCTGCATAGTGGGCCTGATGAGCGGAGATGGAGAGAAGCAACCGTGCCGAGTAGAAAGTCCTCCTCCCCCAGAAATCAAAATCCGAAGAGTCCTGATCTGAGGGCGGTCCGCAGTGGAGGCCTTGAAGCCCGTCAGGGAGTGTCCGGGTGCGTCAATCCGCACTGCGGATGAGGCATGGAGCCTGGAGACTCCGGGGGTGTGCAATACCTCTGGCTGAGACCCCTAGGGGCAGGAACTCCGGAGAAGGGCCTCTGCCAGAAATGCATGGACGCCTCCCGAAAGGGAGCAGGCCAGGGGGGCACCACAAGGGTGGCCGGCCCGAAATCACCTAGAAAGGCATGCGCCGCATGCTCTGGATTGCTCGTGGATGGAGGGAAAGGTGAAGGTCCTCCAACATCCTCGCGAGGAAATGCTGATACTCCATGAGATCAGCGGCAGGAGAGATGTGGACAGATGGTTCCTCACCCCCAGAAGAGGGGGATGAGGAGCTGGAGGTCACCATATGCTCCGAGGGTGGCTGCTCAGGGGGAGGTTGAAAAACCTGGCTGTCTAAGGCCCTAACGTAAGCAGGGAACCGAGAAGCCACTGCTCTGAACTGCTCCCAGATGAGAGGCCCGGTAGGACCAAGAATGCCCGGGAGCGCTGGAGAATGCCAGGGCTAGGGAGCGGACCATGGACACCCGGGGAAGGTGTCCCGGAAGACTCCACAGCTGACAGCTGTACAACCACGTTGGTACTGCCTAGGCTGCGCCCAGAAGAATCCCCCCAGTGAGGCGAGCGGGGCCGTATAGGTCCAGAAGGATGGTCCCCTGCCTCCAAAGAATAGGACCCTCTCAAGGAACCGGAAGGGGAAGGGTGGAAGTCCGCAACTCCGGCTTCGTCCAGGGCCCCGGTGGACCCCAGAGAAAGGCCGACGCCGACCCCACACCCTCGACCCCTCAGAGTCCGAGAAGGTCCTGGTCCTCGGAAGGGTCAGCCTAGGTAGCTGGCAGCTCTGGGATGCCCCGAGAGGAAATCCAGGACGCAGCACCCCCCCAGCCATAGGCTTCCGATGGGGCCCCAAAGTTGGGCGATCGAGACACACCAGGGAGGGGGACCTCCGGCTGAAGGTTCAAGGAACCCCCAAACCAGGTTGCATGGCTATGGTGGCACGCACCACAGCCTGCTGGTCAGTGCCACTGACCCCAATCTGGAGGGGAAACCAACGCTCCTCAGCAGGGGGCTGACTCCGACTCGTCGAAGAGACCACTGGCTCACTCTCCTGTGCAGGCAACCCCGAAGGGTGTGACTGCCCGTCTGACTCTGAGCTGGACTCCGACTCCGAAGAGGTGGAATCCGAGGCCCTAAGCCAGACAGTAGGAGGGCGAGGAAACGCAACCTTCGTGGAGGGCCCAGAAATCATGGCAGTGGTCAATGCCGCCCCCGTGCCCTCCACGGCCCCACGGGCAGAGCTGGCAGAAGGCGGCAGGGCAGCCAAGACCAAAGGTCCAGAGATAGAGCCAGTCGTGGCACCGTCAAGCCCACCGGCGCCGGGAGTGGTGCCGGGAACAGGGACGGCGCCGGCGGCAACCCCAAAAGCGCCCCGAGACACAAACACCACCAGGTTTCCCCGATACTGCGGAGCTGCACTGAGAGTCGGCGCGCCGAGCGCCCCGAGAGCAGGCTCGGGCGCCGACGATACCCGCTTAGGCCGCTGGCGCCGCGAGCAGCACCGAGAACCAAAGGCGCGCCGGCGGCCCGATAACGGACCCGGCACCGACAGGCACCGCCCGGCCCCTGGCGCCTGGCGGCGCTGAGAGCAGAGGTGGCGCCAAGCGCGCCGACCAGCAACTCGAGGACCCGTGGTGCTGTGTTCAACCTCGGCACTGAGGCGGTGCTGAGGCGAGACATAGCAAAGGCGGCGCGGATCCAGGTTCTTGGCGCCCGCGAGCAGAGCCGATGCATAGCGGCGCCGATAGGGCCACGGCGCTGAAAAGCGAGTCGGTGCCACCGCCCGGCACTGCCAAGGCGCTCGCGCACCGAACAGCGCGAAGGCCTCGGCGACACCGACCAGCGGGCGCCGGGGACGCGATCGACCCGGCCTTCCGGATCGCGAGGCGACACCAGGGGCCTTCACCCGAAGGTTGATTGCCATGGCGGTGCCTCCCGCCCGCCTCCTGGGGAAGGGACGGGCCTGCTGCGCCGTGGGAAGGAGCCCCACTGCTGGCTAGGCTACGGGAGGTCGAGGC
Source organism: Neoceratodus forsteri (assembly GCA_016271365.2). Lineage (NCBI taxonomy): Eukaryota > Metazoa > Chordata > Ceratodontiformes > Ceratodontidae > Neoceratodus > Neoceratodus forsteri. Next base: position 50,449,477 of record JADMNL010000026.1, read on the forward strand.
CCCTCCTCCACGGTCCATAGAACCGAGGTGGGGACCCGGAGGAAAGGCAGAGAGGCGCGGCTTGCCCGACGAAAGCGTAATCCGCCCCCGAAGTCGGGCGGAGTCATTCAACTTTCCACGGCGCTATTCGAGGACGCGGCGGTCCATGGAGAAGCAGGCATCGCATGAATCCATGTTGTGAAGCGGGCCAAGACATGCGAGACACCGGTCATGCTGGTCGGTCACGGAGAAATTGCGGCCGCATGGGCACCGACGCATAGGGGGCCGCCCCGCCTTAGAGAATTTCTTGCCCTCCGACCGCGGCATGACCTACGGAAAAACAACACCAAAAAAGACTCGACGTCGCTTAAATGTTAATAAAAAGGAAAGATCTTATCGGCAACGTCGAGTGGAGACAGTACCCAGAACTAGTAGACCGCGGACTGGTGACGAAAATATCGCAGGCTTAAGGCCTAAAAACTGAGAAAACTTCTTCAGGCTTCCCATGAGGCGACCTCGATGGCAGGAGATGAAGAACTGGTAGTCAGGAGGAGTCGACACAGCTTAAGGCTAATCGTGCGCCACGTAGTAGCCGCGTTTAAGGGCGGCGCCGATGCTGCATCGGCTCTGCCTATCCTTTAAAAAAAAAAAGAAGCTTCAAGGGGTCCTGACCTTCGGCCAGTACCCATCTGTGATGAATGGTGAAGATTGACACAGATAAGATCAGCGCCGAGAAGCCTCACGGTGCTGCAGATGACGCCGAGAAGCTGCATGGCGCCGAGGATGGCGCCGAGCACACCACCGGCACCGAGGACGGTGCCGAGCACACCACCGGTGCCGAGGACATGCCGAGAAGCCGCACGGTGCCGAGGATGGTGCCGAAAACACCCCCAGACTCCGAAAAACAGGTTTTGAAGGAAGAAGAACAGGAGATAAGGGCATCGGTGTGGCCCCTGCGCTGCAGCCGCCATGTGAGGGGCAAACACCTAGCCAGCAGATCGTGACACCAGAAGAAGGTGCCCGGCGACTAGGAAAATCCATCCGCCTATCTGGTCTCCCAATGAGCCCGAAAGCCCACGAGTGACTGAGCCAGGTAGCTGAACCAACCTCCGAGCCCATTGCTCCCTAAGAGCGGTCCACTGATGAAACTGCTCATCTGAAGACCTACCTGCGGGAGACTCCGAAGGAGGAGACCGGCAACTGGCTCCGATAACCGAACGTCTACATGCAGACATATCAGAGGGCGACCTCGAGTGATGCCTTCTCTTTTTAGACCTGTGGGCGAAGAGCTCGAGGGACCGACGGTGCCGAGAATCGACCGTTTATTTTATGCTTCATGAGGACCTACATCCCGGGCATTGGACTGACGTTGTCAGACCCCCGGAGAAAGCAGCGGACGGACCCAACCCGACTGACTGAACAGCTTTCATCACGAAAGTCTCCCTACCGTCACCTGACCTGCTCATGGTAAACTCCGTCAAAAATAGGCTGAGACTTCTTTATTTTAAAAATAAAATAAACTAAGCGATACTTTATCGAGATAATACTACAAAATAACAAAACTGAAAACTATGTTGCTAGTTTGAAGTTTGACTCCCGGCGGGCGAGCAACATCGTCACTGAAGCGCACTCGACGGTGGGAAAAAAGGAACTGAGGTGGTTGGAGGGTCGACGCCGAGACAGTCATTACCGCACGAGCGGATGCTCACGGTGCCGTTCCTTGCAGCTCCATTTCTGGCACCGACCCTCCAGCAAAAAGTTTGCTCCCGATGGGTCCTAGTGCCTCCGGTGCAGATCCCAATAGTGTGAATGAGTGGTGGAGACTTATGTCCAGGAAGATCAGAGCGGACCTCTGCCAAAATCACAGCAACAGCTCTGCTAGAGTGGGCGCGCACTTGGCCTTCCAACTTGACTTGCATTATAGAGTAACAGTGGTGAAGACATGCCACTATCTAAGCAGAAATACACTTTTTTTTATCATTTAACATTTTGTTGCCTGCTGCCGCACACTCCGGCTTGGGCATCCAGCCGCCGGCTCCACCCGCCCAGAGAACTGGGTAGCTCAAACTGCACCCAGGAGGATCTGGGACGGCCATCATGCCATCCCACTGGAGGGTCCCCCGAGCCTCAGCCAGCCATGATAGCCCCAGACCATCCCTGACTGGACTTCGCCAAAGTCTTCCAGATGGCTTGGAGCGTGGCCATCAAGCTGCACGATCGCGCCCAGCCATTTTCCTCCTGATTGGTCCCCCAGAATGTGGATGTGCAATGACGTCCGGACACAGTGTGCAGACGTCCGCCACGTTCCCCCCTCCAGTATCCCCCACTACAGTAGTGCCTCCGAGCATCCCCAGGGGATGCTACGGCGCAGTGAGATTCCCCAACCCACCCCAGGACCAGGAGAATAGTCTACGGACGCTCAATCCCAGTCATCCCCTGCTGACCCCTGACGACCCGAGCTCATTCCTGAACCCGGGTCGCTGGCGTGGTGCGAGGTGTGGCATCCAGCGCCTCAACCCTCAGTGCCACCAGGGCCGGCAAGCAGAAATACACTTAATGGAAACCAGCTGACCAAGCCGGACAGTGCTGCTTGGATTGATGGATGTCCTTGGTTCTTGCTTGAAAGGACAGAGCAAAGAACCTTACCAGAGCAAGGATAAGGATTAAGGCTTCTTTTGGCTAGGCAGATTTACTGTGTGTTGTTATTTTTATTTTGTACTCACAGAGATTGTTACAGATTGTTACTAACATTTTATTGCTTTATTTTCTCTGATTCAAATTGTTGTTGCTGGGTATACCTTCTGCTGCATTATTACAGGGTGTGCCTACAGGTGTGTCCTTACAGATTACTACTATAATCTTCTGATTCAAATTGTCTTTTGCAAGGTGTATCTTCTGTTACTGTTTTATTTTTCTCTGCAGCAAAGTGTTTCTTACAGGGTATATCTTCTGTGAAATTATTACAGGTGGTGCTTTGCAGGTTTTACAGTTTTATCTATCATCAGGATAAGCTTTCAGGGCTATCGCATTTGTTGCTGGCTGATTGTTTCTGCTCTTACCTCCTGTTTCTTTCACCCGTGGTCCTTCTTTTTCGGCAGCGGAAGGACCCAGCCACCCACCCCATCCCCCACCCCCACACTCTCTTTATAGGGTAGCACAGTTGTGACATTTCCTGTAGCAAAGCAGGAAGGGGCAGATCAGAGGGGTATCTACACAGTGACCTCATTTACAGGGGCACTAGTACTTTAACTTGTTATAACAAGTTATACAAAAAACAAACAAACAAAACAAAAAATCAAACATTTGCTTTCATTTTCTTCCTTCTAATTACTCTGACCAGGTTATAAACCCAACAACTTATTTGGAATGGATATCACTAACTGCAGGTACGGCGGAACAGTTTTCAGAAGGGCAGTTTTACAGGATTTAGGGCACTGTCCTACATGCTGGGCCATTGGAGATCTAAGGGCTCAGCTCCAGGCAGCATGGGCAGAAATTGCACACCTCAAATTGCATATCCATGAGAAAATACATTATAAGTACCGCCTGCCATTTCCCCAACATCCAACAGAAGTACCTCGACCGCAGAGGGTAGTTGGTCCAGGAGGTTGGTGGGTGGTTAGGAGGGGCAAATCGGGTGCCCCATTACTTGGTGCTCTCCAACATAGCTTGGCTGTTGGCAGGTTCTTCCCTTCAGGAGAAGGAGAGGTCCAGGGATCTGGCCCTCCAAACTTGCTCCCAACTCGGCCTCCTGATCAACAAGGCCAAGTCGGAACTCGTGCCCTCTCAGGTAATGGGCTTCATCGGGGCAGAGCTCGAATCTCATCAAGCCAGAGCTCGGCTCCCGGCAGACAGGGTGGAGGGTCTCTCCTCCTTTACCCGATCATTTTTGGTTGGGCACTTGCGCCCTGCCTGGGACTTTCTGCGCCTTCTGGGTTACATGGTGGCGTGCACCTCAGTGGTCCATTGGGCCAGGTGGCACATGCGCCCCTTCCAGCGGGAGCTGGCCACCCAGTGGACTCAGCACCATGGTCATTTCGACCAGCTGATCACTGTAACCCAGAAGATGTGGGACGTTCTCCAATGGTGGACCGTCCCAGAACGGCTGCAGGAAGGAATCCCATTTGTCCGCTCTGAGCCGACGGTCATCCTGACGACCGATGCCTCTTTCATGGGCTGAGGAGCCCACATGGGGGACAGCAGGGCCCACAGGTTCTGGACCCCCGAGGAGTCCCGATGCCACATCAACCTGTTGGAGCTTAAAGCAGTCAGACTGGCACTGTCAGCTTTCACTCCTCAGCTCCAGGGTCGAGTGGTTCAAGCCCAGACGGACAATACCACGACAATGTACTACCTCAACAAACAGGGTGGCATACACTCCCGTCTGCTGTGCAAGGAGGTGCTCCACATCTTGACCCTCGTAAGCCAGTTGGAGGCGGATCTCCTAGCCATCCATGTGGCAGGAGTCTCGAACCAGCTGGCAGATGCTCTCAGCCGCATAGGCCAGATGTCCCATGAGGGGTTTCTCCATCCAGAGGTAGCTTACAGTCTGTTCTCCCATTGGGGCAAACTGTTGGTGGACCTGTTTGCCTCTAGGGAAAACACAAAGCTGAGACTGTACCATGCCCACCCCCCTCAGCAGGGCTCGCTGCAGGGAGATGCTTTCTCGAGGCCGTGGACCCCAGGCCTCCTCTACGCATTTCCTCCATTTCCCTTGATCCACAAGGTGTTACTCAAGGTGAGGAGGGACAAGGCGAATGTGATCCTGGTAGCCCCAGATTGGCTACGCCAGTTCTGGTATCCAGATCTCCTCAGCCTCAGCTGCAGGGCCCCGGAGCGGCTTTGTACACGCCCGGACCTGATATCACTAAACCAGGGGAAGGTATACCATCCGAACCTTCAATTCCTGCACCTCATAGCCTGGTACCTGAGCGGCTAGAGTTCCAGGCTCTGGGTCTTTCCGAGGATGTCTACACTGTGGTGGGGGATCTCGTAAGGAATCGACCAGGAAATGCTATACCTTCAAATGGAAAAAGTTTTCCATTTGGTGTCAGGGTAAGAGTCTGGACCCCTTATCCTGCTCTGTGGCTAACATTCTAGACTACCTTTGGTCTCTCTCTAAGGGAGGTCTACGGTCATTGACCATCAGGGTGCACCTGGCAGCCATTTCTGCTTACCGGGCGCAGGCTGGTCAGCCAACTTTGGCACAGGAGATAGTGGTCGGTGCTTCTTCAAAGGCCTGGATCACATATCCCCTCCAGTGCATGAACCTCCACCTCCGTGGGATTTGTTGCTGGTTTTGGCAAAGCTCATGGGCAAGCTATTCAAACCCATGCACAAGTGTGAGTTCTCACACTTGTTGTGGAAGATGGCCTTCCTTGAGGCTATCACATCAGCCAGAAGGACAGGGGAGTTCTAGGCACTTTCGGTGGACTCCCCTTATCTGGTCTTCCACAGGGACAAAGCTGTCCTATGCCCCCAACCGAAATTCCTTCCGAAGGTGGTGTCAGAGTTTCACCTTAACCAGGTGTTGACTCTGCCAGTATACTACCCTAACTACACCTTGGACGCCGAGTACAGGCTCCATACTTTGGACCTGAGACGTGCTCTCTCCTATTATAAGGAGAGAACGGTGGAAATTCAAGGAGAGATTCGCCAGCTGTTTGTCACCTATGCTAAAGCCGCTTCTGGCAGACCTGCAGTCAAATGGACCATTGCGAGATGGATTACATCATGCATAGGTCTGTGCTATGAGTTGGCGGGCAAGGAACCTCCCAGAGGATAAGAGCTCATTCTACCTGACATACTGCTGCATCGGTGGCTGCTTCCAGGGACATCCCTATCCAGGAAATCTGTTCGGCTGCTATCTGGAAGTCAACAAACACCTTCATTACCCACTACCATATCGACCTTGAGTCTGGCCGGGATGCTGGTTTTGGGGCCTCGGTTCTCCAATCTCTATTTCCCAAGTAGGGGGTGTGTGCCTTGCCTCCCTCCTCCTGGAGAACTGCTTGGAGTCTGCCAAAGAGTGTGGATGAACAACATATCCATGCTCCTAGAACAAGTAACTGACCTGTAACAGTAGTTCTAGGACGGTATATGTTGTTCATCCACACGTACCCACCCGATCTCCCCGGCTTTAGGCACACAACCTTGCTTCCAGCGGGCTAAGATCTGGCATCATGGGGTGGAGCCGAGGTATTTACCACCCGGGTGGGTGGGAGGAGCCAGCTTGAAGACTTCTGGCAAGTTTTAAAGGGGGAAAGGGACATGCCAGAGAGTATGGATGAATAACATATACCACTCCTAGAACTACTGTTATAGGTGAGTAACATGTTCTTTCTGATCATGTAAGAAGGGTCAACTAAGAACAATGTCTTCACAGCCCAACAGAAACAAGGGAGTTAAGACCAGGAACAGATTGTGTGAGCTTGGGGGATGGTGGGTGGGCATATGAATAAATGGTGAAGACTTGTCCATGAAGATCAAGAATTATGGTGAGTAAGTAATTTTCATATCTTTGTGGACTAAACGTCTTTACCATTTATTCATATTGCTGGGTTAGAATACCAAGCTAAAACCAATCCCCCAAGCAGGGCAGTAGGAGATGGAACTCACTCAGGACAGAAGCCCATTAAGGATCATCCTGCCAAAAGAAGTATGCATGAAAATCCAGAGCATAGTGCTACACCAAGCTCCAAGGGCTTTTTTAACATCCAGAGAGTGAAGGGTGTGTTCCCCTTCATTTTGGAAGTTAGAGAAATAGGTAGCCAATATCAAGGGCTGATTGAGGTAGAACTCTGAAACCACTTTGGGTATGAACTTTGGGTGCATACAGAGGACCACCCTGTCTTTGTGAAAGACGGTATACAGAGGGTCAGTGACCAAATCATGTATCTCCGAAACCCTATGAGCTGAAGGGATGGTCACCAGGAAAGTGATTTTCCAGGTCAGAAACTTGAGATCACACATAGCTAGAGGCTCAAAAGGTTTATGGGTGTGCATGTCAAGTAGGAGGTCAGTGTCCCAGGAGGCAATCGGCTTCTTGATCGAAGGCCTTGTATGCAGAATTTAGTTGAGGAATCTCTTGAACAGAGAAAGTTGTGCCAGTGTCATATTCTAGACTGGTTCATGATGGGGCTGAGACAGTAGAGAGGTGAACCTTTACAGAGGAGTACTTAAGTCCTGCTTCTGAAAGGTCTAGCAAGTACTCCAATACCTTGTCAAGGGGACATCAGAATGGGTCTAAGGGAAACTTAGCACATCATTCTGAGAAGCATTTCCATTTTGCTGTGTAAGTTTTCCTAGTGGAAGGCTTATGAGCAGCCAGAAGGATCTCTGAGATTCTTTGAGACACATTAAGCCTGCTCACTTCTATCTCTTCAGAAGCCAGCTGTGGAGATGAAGGGAGTGCAGGTTGGGATGGACCAGGGGCCCCTGCATCAGAGCGTCCTTAGTGTTAGCTGCTATGGAGGATGTACTGACAGCTTGTTGATCAAGGGAAACCAAATCTGTCAAGGTCAGTAAGGTGCAAAGAGAATCATGTTGCCCCCATGGGCCTCCAGGTTAAGCAGCACCCTCTGAACTAATGGAAGAGGAGGAAATGCATACAGAAAGTGATTTGTCCACTGCAGCCTGAATGTATCCTTACAGAAAACACCAGGTTCTGGATTTTTGGAGAAAAATGGAGGCAGTTTTGCACTGGGGGGGGCTCAAAAAGATCAAGGTCTCGAGTACCCCACTCATTGAGGAGCGACTGTACAATGTCTGGTGCTAATGACCACTCTTGAGGGTTCCCTTCTGTACTGCTGAGGTGATCCGCCAGATCATTCAAAATCCTCGGCAGCTATACTGCCTAGATCAGGACATTGTGGTTGAGGCACCGGTCCCAGACCCTCATGGCTTCTCTGCAGAGAGTGTAGAAGTATGCTCCCCCTTGCTTGTTGATTAATACATCACTGCTTTGTTGTCTATTTGAAGAAGGATTACCGTGTGACTGACCACATCCTCCAGATCTCAGAGGGCGTACAGGACTGCCCTCATCTCCAGAATGTTGATAAGGAAGAGCGACTCTGTCTGGGACCAAAAACCCTGAGTGCAGTGGCCCAGGCAGTGGCACCCCAGTCGAGGAGAGATGCATTCATAGTGATGGTTATCTGAGACTCTGGAGGGGTGAAGGGGAGACCATGAAGCAAGTTGTCCTTCTGTGTCCACCACACAAGTGACTGCTGCAGGGGCTCCATCACTTTGATAGGATAAAAATGAAAATTACGTACCTACCATAATTCTTGATCTTCTCTTGTATCTTCACCATTCATTACTGCTTGGGTTAGTGCCGGAGGCGCGCACCCGCTACGGGAGTTTTTTTTTTTTTTTTTGGAGTTGGCTCAATGGCGCCCGCTCTCGGCGCGACGTACTCAGGGCATGTGCGAGGGGCGGGTCAAGAGAAGCCGCAGACTTCTCCTCTATCTCAGTTCTGGTAGCTGGAGGCGAAAATAAAGGGTAAGAAAAAAGGAAAGCGAGGCAAGAGAACCGAGGGACAGAAAAAGGAAAGGATATAAACTGAAAAAGGAATAAGCCGGTAGAGAATAGACAGAGGAGAGAGAATTCCTACCCTAAGGAACTGCAGGGCCTCCTTTCCGGGGCGGCTCTAGGAGAGGAACAGAGAGGGAAAGAGAAAGAAGAAGAAGGAGAAGAAGAGAAGGAGGCATGTTGAGAGGGAGAATAGTGCCCATCGAGCATTGGTTGAGAGGCTTATAGGCTCGAGACTAACAAGGGAGCAAGCATCCCAATTGCTAGGACTGAGGGAAGGCTCAACCGAACCACCTGGACAGATCCGAATGAGGGCAACATCTCTGAACTCTCAACATGCCAAGTCCCTACATCCTAGCTGAGGGCTCATGGACTGCCCGGGCAGAACCTGTTCCGGGAAGAGCACCCACCCAGGAAGAGAACTAAGTCCCTTAGCACCCTGTTAAGTGCTAACACAGCCGTGTATGAGAAAGATTATACCTTTCCGAAGGCAGCTTTGTATGAAGGATAGAGTGGGAACTCAATCAGACTCCCTAGGCAAGGCAAGCAGACGCTCAAGGCTGACAAGTTCAAGCAGCAGTTAGAATAAGCTCAAAGATAATACCTGCCAGGGGGATTCTAAATGTTGCTGAGGCCGAGTTAGAACATGGTCTCTTAAGCTGTGAAACTGCATAACCTGAAGAAGGTATTTAGAAGTCGCACCCTAAGGGTGGTCAGAAAGAGTTCCCTCAGAATAAGAGAAAGTGCAAACTGTGCTCGTTCCTCCTTACCTTGAGGAAAAAAGGAACCATTCATTGAGAATGGAAAACAGAAGGTTTTTTTTTTTTTGCATAAAGGCCAAAGGAAGGAAGAGGAACGAGACGGGAGGGGGAGACACCACAGAAGGAGGCCACTGAGGGGAAGGTGGGAGGGTATCAGTAATGAATGGTGAGGATAGAAGAGAAGATCAACAATTACGGTAGGTACGTGATTTTCATATCTTCCCTTGTCAATCTTCACCATTCATTACTGCTGGGTGAGTACCAAGCCCCCTTAAAAAAGGGGGGGTAGAACCCTGAGGGAACAAGACCCCCGCCTCCTGCTGGTGAGAAACAGAAGGGGAAGACCCTGGGCTAATCTAGAGAGAAGCCTATGGGGGAGAAGAGCTAGGAGGTGCCCCCCGAGGATGGGGAGACGGAGGAAGCCCCTGCAGTAATCTCCTAGCTCTGGAGGAAATGAGACGGGTCCCCCGGAAAACGAATCGAATCACCCTACACCGGGCCAGGGGTGAGAACCTTGATAGATGAAGCCATGCCGTCTGCCTAATGCAGATCTCTGTCCCCGCAAGCCTGGAAGCCACCTCATTGGCGTCATAAGATGCCCTTGCTTGGTGTCTTGCCAGCTCCAGACCTATAGCGGAGAGGGCAATAGCCTGTCTGGTTTGCTCCGTATCAGGCATTGATGCTAAGAGCTGAGAGAGCATCGACCACAGATGCCTACTGTAGGCAGCGTGATGAGCCTGATGTGACACAATGCAAGCCATCGCACGAGAGGAAGAGAACACTCTTCGCCCCCACCGGTCGAATTGTAGGGAATCCGAATACGGTGGATGGTCGTGCGCCAGGCGGCGGCACCTAGAAGGAGTCTCTAGGTATACCAAACCCGAGGGCGGGTTGGTAAGTGTACCCAGGGATTCCAAAGGGGCACAATACCTTCATCGACAGTCTGCCGGTGCTGGAGAAGGGGCGGCTGGTGACTGTCAGGAACGGATAGACGCCTCCTGGAAGGGGATAGGCCAGGAAGGTACCACCAGGTGCTGAGCACTGAATTCTCCAAGGAATTCACGCATCTCCCATTCGGTATTGTCACGCCTAATGTAGGAGATTCGAAGATCCCTCACCATCCTCGAAAGGAATCGCTGATATTCAGTGAAATCAGCATCAGAGGAGATATGAGCAGAGGGTTCTCCCTCAGAGGAGGGAGACGAGGATGATGGAGAGCTCGAGTGTCCAGAAGATTCCTGCGGTGGTGGGGAGAGGCGAAAGACCCGCTCATGCATATACCTGACATATGAGGGGAAGGCCCCGAGAACCTCTGAACTGCTCCCAGGATAACGGGCCCGTAGGACCGACATGGCCTGGAAGAGCTGGGGGGTGGCTGCAGAGGCACTGGAGATGGGCACCTACGAAGAGGCAACTAACCTCTGCTAGGGCTCTGAAATCCGGAGAACGGAGCCCGAGCTGGCGGGATTCCGGACAACAGACCAGGTCGGAAAACGGAACCCTGGGGATGTGAACCCTGGAAGAGCCCAGAAGGGGATCCTCCCCTGTGATGAGCCTGGGACTGTATGGATCCAGAAGGGCAGTCCACAGCAATGCCACCGGAGGGGACCCCGGGGTCCAAGAGGGAAAGGCGGGGCCCAGTGCTACGGCTCCTAGCCACTCCCCCAGGGGTGACTGGCAGAGACTGCAATGACTGCACCCTGCCCCTTGACCCCTCGAACTCCGAGAGTGCCCTCCTCCTTGACCCCAGCATTCTCTCACCCCGAGTGGCGGTAACAGCACCCGGAAGGGTAGCTGTCACGAGCCCCCCAGGAGGGAGAGCTCCTCCCTCCGCCCCTACTCCATCGCCCCCCAGGACCCAGGACCACCCCTAGCCCGAGGGCCCTCAGGGGAGGACAGTAGCGGGGACAGCGGGAGAGGTCCGCTGTGCCACCTAGCACCACGTGCCACAGGGGAACCCGACTCCGAAGCGTCAGGTTGCCAGGATGGGTCCACGTCTGAGTCATCGACCTCCGAAGAGGAAGAGACCAGCTGAACCACAATGCTAGCAACCCCGGGGGTCCCCAGAGAAATGGCGCCGCGAACGGCGCGGTGCTAAAGACAGCGCCTGGATGACCTTGGCCCACCCACACACTCAGGGCCCAGCCCCGGCTCCCCGTGGAGTTGGCTAGGCCCACGGCGCCCGCGCCCTCAGCACCGAACCAAAACCCAGTGCCGCTGGAGAGAGCGAACGGGCCTGCGGCGCCGTGAGCGGTGCCAAAGGCCAGAGCGGCGCCACTGACGGCGCCGTCTCGATCACTGGCGCCAGGATCCGAAATGGCACCGGAGGGCGGCGTCAAGGGTCCACCGGTGCTGGGCCCAGTAGGCGCGGGCCTCGACACTGGGGGAGCCTGCACCTCCAAGGAGGTGACTGCTGAGGCGGTGTCCCCATCACAGCCCCGGGAGGGACCACGACGTTCCTCCGACACTGCGAAAGAAGCTTCCTCTTCGGCAAGAGAAGAGGAGGAAGCCTCCTCCTCCACGGACTGTATAGGCCCAAGAGGGGACCCGAAGGAAGGGCCTAGAGACCTTACCTGGGAATCCCTGGAGCGACGCCGTCCCCCGAAGGTCGGCGGGGCCTTGCCGATCTTGAACGTCGCGGACTTCGAGGACACGACGGTCCATGGAGAAACAGGCGTCACACGCATCCATATCATGGTTGGGTCCCAGGCAACGGAGACAGACATCATGCCGGTCCGAGACGGAGAAATGCCGGCCACAGGAGCACTCGGACGCATGGGGGCACAGCCCGCCTTCGATTTACGCTTTGCCCCCGAACCTGACATGATACGAACTAAACAAGGCAAAAAACAGCAATAAAGCACTCGGCGCCATCGATAGAAAATAAAAGAACGGTCTTACCGGGAGACGGCGTCGAGCGAGTCACTGAAGAAGAAACGAGGAGTCTTGACGTATAACCGTTAACTGTCACTAACTACCGCACAGCAGGTGCAGCCTCAATGGCGGGAGAAACAGAACTGAGATAGAGGAGGAGTCTGCGGCACCTAACGGCCGCCCCTTGTGCATGACGCAGTACGTCGCGCTCGGGAGCAGCGCCATTGGAGCCGACTCCAAAAAAAACAACTCCCGTAGCGGGTGCGCACCTCTGGCACTAACCCAAGCAGTAATGAATGGTGAAGATTGACAAGGGAAGATCTGAGGATGTGATGTTGGGGACCACTGTGTGCTGAGCATCCACTGAGTGGTCCTCATGTGCAGTCAGGCCAGAGGCACTGTAAAGATGGAAGAGACCATGAGGCTGTTGCATGGATCAAGCCCAATCGGGATTGTTTTCTTTGATGAGACGTGCCATCTGAAGAATGTCATTCTTCCTATACTCCAGGAGAAAACTCTCACTTGAGGGGTGTCCAAGAGGGCCCCTATGAAGAGGACCTGCTGTGAAGGTTGGAGGTGTGACTTTTTTTAGATTCAGCGGAACCCCATGAAAGTCAGGAACTGAGATGTTTTGGTAACCACTGTCTCTGTTTCCTTCCTTGATGGGCTTGTTAAAGGCCAGTCGTGCAGGTAAGGAAAGACCTGAACTCCAAGCTTTCGAAGGTGTGCTGCAGGAACTGCAAAGCACTTTGTAAAGACTTGAGGCACAGAGGACAGCCCAAAGGGCAGGACTCTGTAGTTGGAAAGATAATGGAGGCACTCCTTAAGGAAAGACTAGTGGAACACATGGAAGCAAATGGACTGGTGGATCCCAGGCAACATGAGTTCTCTGCAGGACAATTCTGTCAAAATAATCTGACAGATTTCTTTGACTGGGTGACAAAGGCAGTAGACCATGAGGGAACAGTAGATATTGCCTACCTCGATTTCAGCAAAGCCTTTGATACTGTCCCACATATGAGTCTGGTAAACAAGCTAGGCAGCCTGTGGTTGGGACACACAGTGGTGAACTGGACTGGAAACTGGTTAAGGGACAGAAAAAACAGGGTAGTGGTGAATGGAACCCCATCAGAAGAAAGGGAGGTGACCAGTGGGGATACTGTAGGGGTCAGTTCTGGGGCCAGTCCTCTTCAATGTCTTCATCAGTGACATTGCAGATGGGCTGAAGGAAAAAGTTTGCCTGTTTGCAGATGACACCAAGATCTGCAACAGGGTGGATACTGTGGAGGGGCTGGAAAGGATGAGAAAAGACTTGGAACTACTGGAGAGATGGCCAGTGGGCTGGGCAGCGAAGGTTTAATGTGAAGAAGTGCAAAATCATGCATGTAGGGAGCAGAAACCCTGGGGTGAGCTACAGGTTGGGGGGAGCTGCTGGTAGTAACTAAGGAGGAGAGGGACTCGGGGGTCATAATCACAGATGACTTGAAGGCCGCTAGACAGATGGCAAAGGTGGTGGGAAAGGCCAGTGGAATGTTGTGGTATATTGGAAGGGGAATCACAAGCTGAAGGAGGGAGGTAATAGTTTCACTGTACAAGACCCTGGTGAGACCTCACCCTGAATACTGTGTACAGTTCTGGAGACCACATCTTTTAAAGGACTTTGAAAAATAGAGATGGTGCAGAGGAGGGTGACCAAAATGGTGAAGGGATTACATCACAAGCCTTATGAGTGGAGAATGAAGGACCTCCAGTTTGCACACACTGGAACAAAGGGGGGAGAGAGAGAGAGAGAGAGAGAGAGAAGTGACATATTTTAAACATTTAAGCACCTCAACAGCATTAACAAGGTGGAAGGGAATAACATATTCCAGATTAATAGTAGTGCCAGAAATGAAAATTACGTACCTACCGTAATTCTTGATCTTCTTGGACGAGTCTCCACCACTCATTCACACTAGTGGGATTAGCGCCGGAGGCACTAGGACCCATCGGGAGCAAACTTTTTGCTGGAGGGTTGGCGCGAGATGGCGCCACATGATGTGACTCGGCGTGTGACTATCTCGGCGACGACCCTCCAACCGCCTCAGTACCTTTTTTACCAAGGAGGTGCAGCGTAACTAACCTGGAAGGGTAGTCTAACCTAAAAACCGGACATAAGAAAGTCCGGGCGACCCGTATAAGAAGGGTCAACAAAGAAGTCTTCACAGCCTAAAGATTTGAGGGAGTGAAGACCAACAACAAAGGTGAGCTCGGGGGACGGAGGGTGGGCGTGTGAATGAGTGGTGGAGACTCATCCAAGAAGATCAAGAATTACGGTAGGTACATAATTTTCATATCTTCCTGGACATAAGTCTCCACCACTCATTCACACTACTGGGAGAGTACCGAGCTAATAATCCCCCGAGAGGGCGGCAGGAGAGACCAAGAGCTCACGTTTCTAGGACAGAAGTCCATTAAGGATGGCTCTGCCAAAGGAAGAATGTCATCTGGCATGGACATCCAGTGCATAATGTTTAACGAAAGTATGCACTGAGCTCCAGGTGGTCGCGTTGCAAATATCTGCAATGGGCACGTTGTGAATTTCTGCTAGGGATGCCGTGACCGCTCTAGTAGAGTGAGCGTAAACCCTACCCTCCAACTTAACCTGTGCCATGGAATAGCAGTGGCGAAGGCATGCCACTAACCATACTGAGATACATCTGATAACAACAGATTGACCCAGCCGGGTCTCGCTGAAGGAGACAAACAGTTGCTGGGCTTTGCGAAAATCCTTGGTTCTATCTAGATAGAAACGCAAAGCTCTCTTAACATCCAAAGAATGAAGAGATCGTTCTCCTTCATTTTGGAAGTCCGCAAAGTAAGAGGGAAGGACCAGAGGTTGGTTTAGATGAAACTCTGACACAACCTTAGGAAGAAATTTCGGATGGGTCCGAAGGACTACTTTGTCCTTATGGAACACAGTGTACGGAGGATCTGTGACCAGGGCATGTATCTCAGAGACTCTGCAAGCTGAGGTAATAGCCACTAGGAAGGCAGTCTTCCAGGTGAGAAATTTTAGCTCACAGGTGGCCAGAGGTTCGAAAGGTTTCCGAGTGAGCATGTCTAGCACAAGATTAATGTCCCAGGCTGCAACTGGACATCTTGTAGGAGGTCGGGCATGCAGAATTCCTTTAAGAAATCTCTTAACCACAGGTAATTGAGCTAGTGTTAAGGAAAAAAACGGCTCATGATATGCTGAAATGGCACTAAGGTGTACTTTGACTGTAGAGTACTGCAGACCTGAATTTGAGAGGTCCAAGAGGTACTCCAGAACCTTATCTGGTGGACAGGAAAAGGGATTCAAAGAGGACTTTGCACACCAGAGCGAAAAACGCTTCCACTTAGCTGTGTAAGTTTTCCGAGTGGCGGCTTCCGTGCAGCCAGAAGAATATCTGAAACCCTATGAGAGACATTGAACCGGTTTACTTCTACTTCTTCAGGAGCCAAGCGTGAAGGTGAAGTGATCTCAGGTTGGGATGGACCACCGGCCCCTGAGTCAAAAGGTTCATCTGTAGGGGAAGTGGTCTCGGAGGAACTGCCAACATACTGTTGAGTAGTGGAAACCACAGCTGCCGAGGCCAAAAGGGAGCAATGAGAATCATCTTGTCCCCCTGGTATTCGAACTTGAGGAGTACCCTCTGAATTAGAGGAAGAGGTGGAAAGGCGTAAAGAAAGCGTTTTGTCCACCGCAGCCTGAACGCATCCTGACAGAAAATACCAGGCCCTGGATTTCTGAAGCAGAAGAGAGGCAGTTTTGCGTTGAGTGGGGATGCAAAAAGGTCCAGGTCTGGAGTTCCCCACTCTTTGAATAGTGACTGAACTATGGTTGAGTCGAGAGACCACTCGTGAGGATCTGTCTCTGTTCTGCTGAGACGGTCTGCCAGCTCGTTTTGTATTCCCGGTAGGTAGACCGCTTGAATTAGAGCCTTGTGCTCCAAGTACCATTCCCATACCTTCATTGCTTCCCTGCATAAGGGGTAAGAATGAGCACTGCCCTGCTTGTTGATGTAATACATCACTGCTTTGTTGTCCGTTTGAAGGAGAATGTTCTTGTGACAGAGAATGTCCTTCAACGCTCGGACCGCATAAAGGACGGCTCTCATTTCTAGGATGCTTATGTGAAGCTGGGACTCGACTTGAGTCCACACACCTTGAGTGTGGAGAGCCTGACAGTGAGCTCCCCACCCCATTAGGGATGCGTCCATGGTAATGGAGATTTGATGGTAAAGAGGAGCAAAAGGATATCCGACCAGGAGATTGCTCTCTTGAGACCACCAGGTGAGTGACCTCTTTAAAGGTTCTGTCACTTTGATGAGATAGGACTGCGGGTGAGAGGTTGGGGACCACTGAGTACTGAGCATCCACTGAGTGGTTCTCATGTGCAGACGTGCTAAGGGTACAGTGAACACTGAGGATGCCATGAGGCCTAGCATCCGTTGCATCGAGAGAGCTGTAACTGAGCTGTTCTCCCCGATGTGATGGGCCATTTGAAGGATATCGTTCCTTCTGTCTTCTGGAAGAAAAGCCTTCACACAGGAGGTGTCCAGAAGAGTCCCTATAAAGAGGAGCCTCTGGGAGGGCTGCAGTTACGATTTCTTGAGGTTCAGCAGAACTCCCATGGATGTAAGGAGGCGAGAGGCTGTCTCTACGGCGTCCAGAGTCCCTTGGCTGGAAGGGCTTGCTAAAAGCCAATTGTCCAGATAAGGGAACACCTGTATCCCGACCTTTCAGAGGTGCGCTGCGCAAACTGCATAACACTTTGTAAAAACCCCCGGCGCCGAGGATAGCCCAAAGGGCAGGACTCCGAACTCATAATGTTGTCCCAGAGCCACAAACCTCAGGAATTTGTGATGCCTCGGGTGAATAGGAATGTGCTGGTAGGCTAGCCAGTCGTGTTGATGAAGCAACGCTAACAGGGTTCCCAGAGAAATCATTTTGAATTTCTCCTTGGGGAGAAATTTGTTTAGCTTTCTGAGATCTAGAATGGGGCGCATTCCCCAGGACTTCTTTGGAACCAGAAAGTAATGGGAGTAGAACCCCGTGTTCCGTTGATGCAGCGGCACCACTTCTACTGCCCTGTTGTTCAGAAGGCCCTGAATCTCGGTGGCGAGAAGGTCTGACTGAATGGTTGACAGCCTGGGCTGCCGTTTGGGAGGACGATCCGGAGGGGTCTCCACAAGATTGAGTGAATACCCCTAGCGAATTATCCGAAGGACCCATTTGTCTGAGGTTATGGACTTCCACTGGCTGTAGAAGTGCATCAGGCGACCTCCCACTGGAGAGGAAAAGTCCACCTCGGGCAGCTGAGATGGGACTTGGGCCAGCAATTCATAAGGTAGCGCTGGGGGCTTTGGGCCCTTTGCGCTTTCTGTTGTATCTTCTTTTGAGGTTGGACAGGTTGGTTTTTATGGAAAACTCCTCTGCCTCTGCCTTGAAAGGACTGACGATTATGAAACTGACGTTTATTGACATGCCCTCGAGAGGGGGCAGAAGGGGGTCAAGCCAACTTAATGGCTGACCTAGTCTTTTGTGTAGCTTCTAGAGCTTGCTCTACCTGAGGACCAAAAAGATATGCACCATCAAAGGGCAACGCCATTACCTGCTGCTGCGCGTCATTCGTGAAGCCCGAAGTGCGCAGCCAGGAATGACGGCGGGTGCAAATACCAGCAGCCGCTGAACGGGAAGCAGTGTCGAAAGCATCCATGGCTGCTTTAACCTGCTGGTTGTTAGATTCGATACCTCTGGTAATGGTTTGAAGAAGCTCTGGCTTTGCATCCGACTCCGGTAGAGCTTCAACCATTTGCTTGATAGAATGCCACAGGATATATTCATACTGGGAGAAATAGCCCTGGTAACTGGCAATACGCATACTTAGGGTAGAAGCAGCAAAGACTCTCTTACCTAAGGTGTCTATCTTATGAGATTCTTTGTTAATAGGTCGAGCTGTAGTAGTTTGAGGAAGAACGACCTTATCATTCTCTGCCAGGACTACAAAGGCTTGAGATGCCAAAATGGGACGATCCTTGGGGGCTGAATATTTCCTATCAATGGATTTAGCCACCGAAGGGGTGAGAGCAGGATTATTCCATACCATTTGAGACAGCATCTCGAAGGAAGGCTGAACCGGAGGATTCAAATCCGTAGGGATCTTTGGGGCATGAAGGTATTGGAGTCTTAACAATTTCCCAGGATCGATGTCTGTAGTCTGGAGAGAAAGTGTGGAACTCAGATTTTTCAGCAGAGACTTAAAGGACAGGTTCTCGACCACAGGCTCTGTAGCAGTAATAGATCCTGCTTCGTCCACTTCATCACCCAACCGAAGGTCTGGGTCCAGGCTCAATGTCATCTCCTGACAGTCCAGGAGAGACTGTATGGACAGGAAAGGAATGAAAATCAGAAGAGAGGGAAGAAGGAAACGAGTGAAAGGAGGAGTCCTGAAAAGCAGAGGAGCCCGAGAGCCCGGTGCTGAGGAGGCGCCACGGCTGAGGAACAATGCCAGAGGACCACGCGGCACGCAAGCGGCACGGAGGGACCACGCGGCAGCAAACGGCACCAGAAGCGCACGGCATCGAGGATGGCGCCAAGGGCACCAAAACACCCCAGACTCCGAAAAACAGGTTTGAAGGAAGAAGAGCAGGAGATAAGGGCATCGGTGCTGGCCTCTGTGCACGTAACACGTGGGGGAACACCTAGGCGGAGTCGGCGGCACCGAAGAAGGTGCTGCGTGACCAGGAAAGTCCAACCGCCCTACCTGGTCACCCAATGAGCCCGAAGGCCCACGAGTGACCGAGCCAGGTAGCTAAACCAACCTCCGAGCCCATTGCTCCATAAGAGCACTGATGAAACTGCTCATCTGAAGACCTACCTGCGGGCAGGGTAGGGCTCCGATGTCAAAGCCGTTGGCTACCAGAAGCAGAGGTTGGCGACTCCGAAGGAGGTGACCGGCAACTATCCCCGATAACCGAATGTCTATGCGCAGACATATCAGAGGGCGACCTCGAGTGATGCCTTCTCTTTTTAGACCTGTGGGCCAAAGAAGAGCTCGAGGCCGAATGGTGCTGAGAATGCGACCATTTATTTTTATGCTTCCGAGGGGACCGACCATCTCCCCCCGGCCATTGGACTGACCGTTGTCAGACCCCCCCTCCGGAGAAGGCGGTGGACTGGACCCAGCCCGACTGACTGAACAGCTTTCATACAAAGTCTCCCTACCATCACCTGACCTGCTTATGGTCGACTCCATCAAAGTAGGCTGAGACTTCTTTATTTTTAAAATAAGAATAAACTAAGTGATACTTTATCGAGATAATACTACAAAATAACAAAACTGAAAACTATGCTGCTAGTTTGAAGTTTGACTCCCGGTGGGCAAGCAGCGTAGTCACTGAAGCACACTCGATGGGCAGGAAAAAGGAACTGAGGCAGTTGGAGGGTCGACGCCGAGATAGTCATTACCACACGAGTTGAGGCTCGAGGTGCCATTCCTCGCGGCTCCATCTCTGGCGCCGACCCTCCAGCAAAAAGTTTGCTCCCTATGGGTCCTAGTGACTCCGGCGCAGATCCCAATAGTGTGAATGAGTGGTGGAGATTTATGTCCAGGAAGATTATCCCTTACACCTTGGGAGAGGTGTAGATCAGCAAACTCTAACTCTTCAAGAGCCAGGCCTTGAGATTGAGAGATTTGAGGTTCGGGTACCAAACCCTCCCCTGAGCACAGGTTAACAGGTTGTAATTCCTGGGGAGACACAGGGGAAGATGGACTGCTAAGGACAGTAGGAGTGGATACCAGGGTTGTCTGGCCCAATCTGGAGCAATCAGGATCATCTTGCAGGGTTGAGATCTGATTTTGACTAGCACTTTGAACAGGAGAGGGAAGGGGGAAAAGCATAGAGAAACTTCCCTTCCCAATTGAGAACTAAGGCATACAGAGGGACTGAGCCCAACACTGGGGGCCTGCAGCAAAAAAGGGGAAGCTGGTGATTGTCTGGGGCTGCAAAAAGATCTATCTGCGGGGTGCCCTATCTGGAAAATATCACCTCCAAGACCAGGGGGTCCAGTGACCATTTGTGATGGCCCTGCGAAATCCTGCTGAGAGCATCTGCCAGGACATTGTCCTTGCCTGGGAGGTGAACTGCCGTAAGGGAGGTGTTCAGGGAGTAAGCCAGAGACCAGAACGTCATTGCTTTGGTGCACAAGGCCATAGACCGAGTGCCCCCCTGCCTGTTGATGTACCACATTGTGGTGGTGTTGTCTGTTTTGACCTGTAAAACTTTGTTCTTAACAGATTTGGAAAAAGCTTGAAGTGCTAGAAAAACTGCTCTGAGTTCCAACAGATTGATGTGGAGCAGAGATTCCTAAGGGGACCACAACCCCTGGGTGGTGAGGTCGCCCATGTGAGCTCCCCACCCCAAGAGGGATGCATCTGTAGTAAGGATTAAGGAGTGAGACTGAGTGACAAAAGGAACCCCTTGTCTCAGATTGCTCTGATCCTGCCACCACTGTAGGGCCTGGATCAGGGTTCGAGTCACTGGGATCAATTTGGTTAGAGGGTATTTCCTTTGAGACCAAAAGGCTCTCAAATGGAACTGAATGTCCCTCATCTGAAATCTTGCTCCCTGCACTACTGCTGTAGAGGCAGCCATGTGCCCCAGGAGCTGTAGAAAATGCCTTGCTGGTCGAGACACCTGCAGGGTGAATGAGGAGGCCAGAGAGACCAGGGTCCTTGCCCTGTCCAAAGAAAGGAAGGCTCTGGCTTTCTCTGTGTTCAGCTCTGCGCCTATGAAGGTGAGGAGCTGTACAGGCTCTAGAACTGACTTTGAAAGATTCAGAAGGAAACCTACAGAGGTGAGCAGTTGCTGAGTTATCTGTAGGTGTAACTTGACTTGGTCTGGGGAATGGTCTACTGAGCCAATCATCCAGATAAGGGAAGATGGCAATTTTGGTGCCTTCTTTGAGAAGCAACTGCTACTGCCAGGCATTTTGTGAATACCCATGGAGCAAAGGTGAGGCCAAAGGGCATTGCTCTGAACTGGTAATGGCCTGAGGGCAGCTCGAACCTGAGGTACTTTCGGTGGGAGCTTCTGATGAGAATATGGAAGTAGGCATCCTTGAGGTCCAGGGACACTAGCCAGTCCCCTGCCCTTAGAGAGGGTAGAATAATTCCCAGAGTCACCATTTTGAATTTTGGTTTTAAAAGGTGCTTGTTTAAGTATCTGAGATCCAGGATGGGCCACCATTCTCCTGTCTTTTTTGGGGTAAGGAAGTACCTGGAATACAATCCTTTGCCCTGGTGTAGGGGTGGAACCCTTTCCACAGCTCTGACAGCAAGGAGGGAAGAGACCTCTGCCTCTAAGGCAAGTGCCTCTGATGGATTTACAGGTGGAAAGGATCTGGTTCTCATCTTTGGAAACTTTTTGAAGCTGAGAACCAGTCCCTGGCTTACTACCTCCTGGACCCATTTGTCTGATGTCAGAGACTCCCAGTCCTGGACAAAGTAAGCCAGCCTGCCCCCTACATTTAGCTGAGAATCGGCCCTGGCAACCCCATCAGGGTGCCTGCTTGGCAGGGGCTTTGGGCTGAGGGGTGGAAGCAGGCCTGCTTGTACCCCTTCTGCCTCTCCCTCTAAAGAACCCCCTCTGGGCATAAGCAGAAGAGGAGGCCTGGGCTCGGTAAAAAGGCCCATGAAAAGGTCTGCCCCTGCCCCTGGAAGGCTGCCTTTGAGGAGTGGCCTGCTTTTCCTTGGCCTGTGCACTCCTATAGGTGGTCCTATACTCATCCATTTTCTTCATGTAATTCTCTGTCTGCTCCCCAAACAGGGAATTACCCACAACAGGAAAATCCATGGCCTTAGTTTGGGTATCCTGTGATAGGCTAGTACATCTGAGCCAAGCCATTCTGTGAAGTGCCACAGATGTAGCCATGAATCTTGATGACACATCATTTGAGTCCACTGCAGCATGGAATTGCACCTTGGATGCCTCAATACCATCAGCAGCCACCTGCTCCAGCTCCTTGGCAAGCTAGCCAGGGACCTGTTTTGCTAGAGGCATGACAGTATCCCATCTGGATTTCTGATATCTAGCAACATAAGCCATATAATTTGCCTGTCTGAGTCCCAAGGATGCTGCCATGTACTGTTTCTTTGCCATGGCATCAATCCTCCTGGAGTCCTTGTCCGGGGGGTGTGAAGCCAAGGGAATATTTGCCTTGTCACAGGCTGCAGCCTGCACAACCCCAACATGGCTGCACTTTTGTGTAAGGAACTCCGTGTTATAGCCTGACAATGTGTACCTCTTGTCCATTCTTTTATCCACAGGAGGTATAGTGTGAGGAGTTTTTAGAATTTTAAATGTCTGTTTCCCAAAAGATTTATGCAAGGGAATAGACAGTCTCCTCAACTCTGGGATGTCCATCATTTCCACATAGTCAGGCTCCTCTTGATCATCCACAGCTTCCTCCATAGGGAGCTGGAGGGTTTCAGCCACTTTTTTTATAAAACATAAATTGAGAAGAGGACTCAGAAAGCCTAGGAGGAGACACTCCTGAAGGTCTGTCTGGGGAGATGTCCAGGTCAATGGGCACATCCAGACTTTTAAATCCACATTCACTCTCCTCTTCCCCCTCCTCCGGTTCATAATATTCCTCTAAATCATACTCTTGATCCGGAGGAACCAGCCAAACCGGGCGCTTACCTGATGGTGCCGGTTTGGTCGGAACCGGGGAAAGCGACCGGACAATTTTGATCGCTTTGGCTATTTCTTCAGCGGTTGGAGAGGAAAGTTTTGGCTCCACACCAGCTGATTTCCTTGTCCTTTTTGCTGGAACTGACTCCTCAGAGTTGGATCTCCTTTTGCCCAAAGAGGTCTCACCCTGGTCAGAGGGCACTCCTTCTGGTTCGGTTGGAACTGAACCGGGTGGCCATCCGGTTCAGCGGACTTTTTGGCCTCCCTTTCCCTGAGCCTACCAACTCTCTTTTCCAGGGTAGATGCAGGAACATTTTTACAAATCTGGCAGTCTGCATTGAGGTGGTCAAACCCCAGACAATAAACACAGGTGGTGTGGGGGTTAGCCTTGGCAAAGACTTCCCCACACACACACTGCAGTGTTGAAACCCAATGGGCCTGGTTTTTCTTTTGGGTTTCTCAGACATAGTGCCAGTCCTATCCAAACTTACCCGTTTATGGCAATCCGCCAGGTAAGACCCTCTTATCGGTTCCCAACCGTGTCACGGGTCGTGGAAAAAAACGTAATAAAATCCGTTTTTTTTAGAACCGATAAGAACCGGTAACCACACTCTAAATCACAGATTAAGATATTTTAAACAACCTGATCGGTTCAAACCGAACTGATAAACCGTTTACAAGTTTCACACAGAATAGAATTAATGTAAAACCTATCTAGTACTCACAAATACCACAGACAGAGCCTGAGCCGACCGGTTGCGGTTTAAATTTGGTCGAAAACCTAGAAAATCAATACTTTAACCGACAAAATGAACCGAGCAGAAGAAGAAATCTCCAGAGCGACTGTTCAGTGAGGTGGAGTAAAGAATCTGACCGTTTGAGTTTGAAGAACAACAGACAGAGTTTCAACCGAGCTCGAGCTCAGCGTTCCATGCCTGGCATGGAAAGTTAACTCTTTCACCTCCGGAGCAGTTCGAAGGTTGGGCCTCACTGCATATGTCAGAATATAGCAAGACTTCATGTTGTTTGAATTCACACTGTGGAAGGTTTCACGTTCCTCTCCATCCACTATTCGAACAGTGTCCATAAACAGTGTCCTGCCTCTTTTCCACTGGGTGTATTTTTCATGAAACAGTCTGCTCCTGACATGCTTGTTTGCACCAGAATGCACACATTTCATTGCTTCGGCCCAGATCCAGGATTTCCTGCTGTTCTCTATCTCCTCCCAGACTCTCCGAGGAAAGATAGGAAAGGACATTCCATAGATTTCATTTGCCTTCCTATGAACCAGTCTCTCTTCTTTACTAGCTTTGGTCGACCTGAGACCGCTGGCCTGGCTTGGGGGTGGCCAGTCCTGATTCTGAGGGCTATGCATTCTCGAGATGAAAAATGGAGCCCTGACTTCTTCTTCTTGCACAGCCAGGGCAGTGGCATCACCACTCTTTTCCATGCATTCTTCTGAGGCTTGAGCTTGAGGCTGTGTACCTGTTCCTTTTTCACAAGGCCACATAGCTTCTCCCTCTTCTTCTTCTTCCTCACTGAGAATCTGTGCAAGGAGTGAGCAGTCGTCCTCACTCCTGAGACTATCCATTCATCACTAGGCACAGAGATTGACGCCTCCCATTCAAAGGCCTCCCTCATCTCATCTTCTCCTATGAGACTTGGGCTAGGCCCCCCCCTCCAGGGGTCTACTGATGCTCTGTCTGAATTATCCTTCTGCGATCCAGCAGCCGAAACATCAGCATATGGTTCTGTCTCTAAATCTGCACCCTCTAGCTTTGTGCCACACTCCCCCGAGGGGCCTTCTTCAACAGGCTCTGCCTGGTGCTGTCTGTTGCCAACTACAGATTCCTGAACTTTTGTCCATGTGGAAGCCAAATGAATCTTGGACGCTTTATACAAGCCGTATTTCTCTAGGCACCCAGAACAGTGAGGTACCATGAAGACGTCCCTTCCAGCATTTAAGCATATTAAACACACCTGCACTGGGTCGCCAGGAATCACCACATGAGAAGGCAGTTGTCCTCCATAGCAACACCTTTCAATGTCCCTTAACTTATTTACTTCTGCTGCTACCATAGCCCAGGCATGATCCGGGTAGCGGGCTGGTCCTGAAGCCATGACTGCAGGGAAAACAAACAAATGCTCACTGTTACTGAAAGTCCCACTCCACTGAACACTCTCTTTTACTTTTAAAATGGCTCCTCTGCTGCTGTGTTTACTTTACTACCCCACCCTGTAATGGCGGCGGCAGCACTCCTGCGCATCAACATTCAGAAATTGGGTCAAGCCACTGCGCATCCGATTTACACACACTACTGATAACTTTGATCAAACTGCACAAATTTGCACTGTTCTTTTCCTAGCACATTTATATGATTTGCCACGGACTTTTCACTTGCTGAAAACATTGCTGTAGCTCACAGTCCCGTAAAGCCTCAGGATTTCAAGCACAGGATTGCCTGTAACTAGTGCTGCACATTTTGCTACAACTCACAGTCTCTCTACTGGCTGTGAAACTTTAAACTGATGCTGAACCCATAACTATGCTCACAGTCAATGACTTAACAGACTTGCTTTTGCTGGTAAAACTTGACACAGTCTTTATTTGCAAAGCGACTACACTGCTGCACACATATTCAGGTGGCTTTTGGCAGAAACTCACTGTTTGAGCAATTATTACTGTTGGTACTCACTGTTATCAGTAGCTGTTTACTGCGATGGAAAACAGCCTGCAGCCAGTCTTGGAGGCCTCAGAAAGGAAGCAGGTGGGCAGTTCTGCTGATCGTCTCTCCGATCGCCACACTCACAATCTAGTCGATCGAGATGCGACGACGTGCACGGCGCCGAGGATGGCGCTGACGAAGCGCACGGCACCAAGGACAGTGCCGACAGATGCATCAGCCCCGGAGACAGCGCCGAGCGCACCATCGATGCCGAGGGCATTGAAAACACCCCAAGACTCTGAAAAACAGGATATGAGGAGAGGGGAGGTAGAAGAGCAGGAGATAGAGGCATCGGTGTGGGCCCCTGCGCCGTAGCAATATGAGGGGGGGGACACCAAAGCACGGAGTCAATGGCCCCAAAGACAGTGCCGCGCGACCAGGAAGGCTCAACCGCCCTACCTGGTCTCCCAAGAAGCCCGAAGACCCCTGAGTGACCGGGCCAGGCAGCTGGACCAACCTCCGAGCCCACTGCTCCATAAGAGCAGCCCACTGATGAAACTGCTCATCTGAAGACCTACCCTAGGGCAGGGTAGGGCTCCAATGTCAAAGATGTCGGCTACCAGAAACAGAAGCTGGCGACTCCAAAGGAGGAGACCGGCAACTAGCTCCTGTAACCCCTTTGTTACCCGGGGTTACTAGAATCCCAGTAAGACCTAGTGGTAGGCAGGGAAGGCAGCTTGTGAAACTCCAGTTAACTGGGTTTCACACTGTCTCACTCTGTCCTCAGTCACAGCTGAGACTTGAGAGATGACATCACTATAGAACTGTCGCAGCTGCATGAGCCACTTTGGAATCTCCAGCTCAGGGAGTGAAGTTTAGAACTTTGGGAAATTCAAAGGAGTCTTCCGTTTGTCCTTAAGCAAGAAGGAAGCATCATTCTGCTGTTTGATCTCTGACTAAGAAAAAAGGAAGTGTCCCTGTGTTTACCTTTTTTAAAGTGGTGGAGACCGCTTCCCTGGTCTCAGTGCCCCCCTCCCTCTGGGGGGGAGGAAAAGTTCTCTGTGGGTTCCAGGGGCAATCCCCTTCTCCCACCATGGAAGGAAGCTGCCTGATTTTGATTTTGTCTGTTCTTGTATAACAGCAAAGGTTACAGTACTTCGCCTGTGGGGCACCTGCAACGAATGGGTGAGAGTTTGGCTCCATTTGAAGGGGCAAACAACTTCTTTTCTTCAGTTGGGAAATAAATGTGGACTGCTATTTGGGAGGACTATGTCAACTAGGACAAATAGAGCAGTCAAACAGTTTAAAGTTTTAAATGGATTTAAAGTTCGCTTTAGAGGGGTTGCTTCAGGTCATCCACCGTTCAATCTACATTTTAAAGTCTAAAGTTTTCTGTGTGTCCAGAGAAATGGCCGGGTATGGGCTGTGGGAGCTGGAGGTGGGAAAACCCCCCATCTTTAGTAACCAGGTCCACCTCTACGGATTTCTTCTGTGTTTTTGCTACTTGCCTCATACACTTGGCCAGTGATGGGGTGGGTACCCAGACGTGGGTCACAACTTGAAAATCTCTCTAGGAGTCGCAGACTCTAAGTGGTGTGGGGAGCCACAGGATGGGAAAATTACTCCTTGTTTGATGGGAGCTCGATTGGAAGTATGAAAACAAATCTCTCTAGGAGTCACAGACTTCAAGTGGTGTGGGGAGCCACAGTTTGGGAGTCTCCTTGTTTGATGGGATGTCTTTCCAAGTAGAGTTTGGGTTCATTCTTCAAGTGGACCGTCAGTCGAGTGGCCGGCAGGGGAGCCGGGCCAGTCGGGCTATGTATCCAATGCGCATGCAAAGTCCGGGCTGAGTGCCTGGTGGGTCCAAAGCCAGACAACTGTAGTAATGTGTTCATTCCTCAAATGGACCACTGTGTTAACCTCTAATCTGCACATACAGTAATGTAGCCCTTTGAGGGACCATGCAGTGCTTTGTTTATGTTCAGTTAGTTAATAAATAAAGCCACACTGAAAAATCCCAATTCTGGTTCTGGACATTACAGTTATTGCTTCCTGTAGTTGAATTTACTTGGGTGCCCCTGTGCAGAGTAGCCAAACCTAGGTCCATTGTGCCAGGTAACCTCATCCTTCCCTGAACCCATAGATAAGTTACACTCTAATAACTGACTGTCTATATACAGACATATCAGAGGGCGACCTCGAGTGATGCCTTCTCTTTTTTGACCTGTGGGCTGAAGAAGAGCTCGAGGCCGAACGTGCCAAGAATGCGACCATTTATTTTTATGTTTTCGAGGGGACTGCCCGTCCCCTCGGGCATTGGACTGACCATTGTCAGACCCCCCTCCGGAGAAGGAGGCGGACCGGACCCAGCCCGGCTGACTGAACAGCTTTCATATGAAGTCTCCCTACCGTCACCTGACCCGCTCATGGTCGACTCCATCAAAGTAGGCTGAGACTTCTTTTTAAATGAGAATTAACTTAAGCAATACTTATTTGAGATAATACTACAAAACAACAAAACTGAAAGCTATGCTGCTAGTTTGAAGTTTGACTCCCGGAGGGTGAGCGACGTTGTCACTGAAGTGCACTCGACGGTGGGAAAAAAGGAACTGAGGCGGTTGGAAGGTCGATGCCGAGATATTCGTTACCGCACAAGCTGAGGCTCATGGTGCCACTCCTCGCGGCTCCGTCTCAGGCGCCGACCTTCTAACAAAAAAGTTTTCTCCCGATGGGTCCTAGTGCCTCCGGTGCAGATCCCATTAGTGTGAATGAGTGGTGGAGACTTACTGTATGTCCAGGAAGATCTTTGAACAGGAGTGGGAAGGGAGGGAAGGCATACAGAAACTTCCCTTCCCAATTCAGAATCAGGGCGTCCAGGGGGACTGAGCCCAAGACTGGAGGTCTGCAACAAAAGAGAGGGAGTTGGTGATTGTCTGGGGCTGCAAAGAGGTCTATCTCTGGAGTGCCCCACCTTGAAAAAATCACTTTCAACACCTGAGGGTCCAGGGACCATTCATGATGGCCCTGAGAGATCCTGCTCAGTGCATCTGTTAGCACATTGTCCTTCCCTGGAAGGTGAACTGCTACCAGAGAGGTTTGCAGGGGATAAGCCAGGGACCACAACTTCATGGCTTCCATGCACAGGGCCGTGGACTGACTGCCTTCCTGCTTGTTTATGTACCACATGGTGGTGGTGTTGTCCGTTATGACCTGAACCACCTTGTTCTGTACTGACTGAGAGAAAGCTTTTAGGGCCAGAAAAACTGCCCTGAGCTCTAGGAGATTGATATGGAGAAGGGATTCTTGGGGGGACCAAAGGCCCTGGGCAGTGAGGGACCCCAGATGGGCTCCCCAGCCCAGAAGAGAAGTGTCTGAGGTAAGGACCACTGAACAAGGCTGAGTAACAAAAGGAACACCTTGTCTTAAATTGTCCTGATCCTGCCACCATTGGAGGGCTTGGATCAAGGTCAGAGTCACTGGGATCAGTTTGGTAAGGGAATCCTTCCTCTGAGACCAAAAAGCTCTCAGGTGGAATTGAATATCCCTCATCTGGAATCTTGCCCATTGGACCACTGTTGCTGAAGCTGCCATGTAGCACAAGAGCTGGAAGAAATGCCTTGCTGGTTGAGATACCCGAAGGCTGAAGGAAGAGGCTAGTTCCATAAGAACTTTTGCCCTTTCTAGAGGAAGAAAGGCTCTTGCTCTGAGTGTGCCCAGTTCTGCCCCTATAAAGGTAAGAAGCTGGACTGGTTCGAGAACTGACTTGGGAAGGTTGAGAAGAAATCCTGGAGAAGTGAGCACTTGCTGGGTCACTTGCAGGTGAGACTTGACTTGGTCTGGAGACTGGCCCACTATTAGCCAATCGTCCAGATATGGAAAAATGGAAATCTTTTGCCTTCTTAGAAAAGCTACTACTACTGTGAGGCACTTTGTGAAAACCCTTCAGGCTGAGGTTAGGCCAAAGGGCATTGCTCTGAACTGACAGTGGCCTGAGGGCAACTTGAACCTGAGGTACTTTCTGTGGGAGCACATGATGGGAATGTGAAAGTAGGTATCTTTGAGGTCCAGGGAGGCTAACCAGTCCCCTGGCCTTAGAGAGGGAAGGATTATTTCCAGAGTTTTTTTAAACTTTCAATCTTTATTTATTGTGTTTTTTCTTTAAAAGGGATACAAAAAATGGGAGGAAGATATTTACAACCAGAAAGGAGGGGAGGATTATGTAAGGGAAGTGAGGGAGAAGGGATAACAGGAATGCACATACGTCAAGATAATAATAGCTATTTCCTTATTTAAAATGAAGGCTATAAGTCATCAATAGATCATAACTCATCAGTCTATATAAAAAAAAAAAAAGAAAGAAAGAAAAACAGTGCGGAGAATGGAAAGCTAGTAGGAGCTACTGGCTCTCATAGCACAAGCTAAGGTACAAAATCTGGTCTCAGAGGCACAATATATAAAACCCATTTCCTCCACAGGATTTCAAATATTTGTTGCGTTTGTTAACCAGGTCGTAAGTCTCTCCATCTTATATAAGTCTATCATCAAATGATGCCAAAGGTCCAAGGAGGAGGCTGTGAGGAGGACCATTTTTGTGATGGCTTTTTGCCGCTAAAAGGGACAAATTTAGAATTTTTTTGTGTAAGTGTCAGATATTTCTGGGGAGGAGACCAAATAAAAAGATCTGGGCGTTAATGTAGATTTGGAGATACCATCTGCTGGAGAGCTCCTGACAGGTATAGGATAAAAGGCTGCAGGATGGGGCAAGACCAGAAGATGTGACTCAAGTTGGCAGATGAACAACCGCATTGTCTCCAACAGTCAGCTTTAGATTGCTTTAAGTATTTCTGGGTTCGTACAGGAGCCAAGAAGAATCTAGCTCCAAGTTTCCATGCAAAATCCTTCCAGATCCCCGAACCCACCCCCTTATACATATTCCTTAAATACCTATCCCAATCCAAGGTGGGCAGTTTTATGGCCAGGTCCCTTTCCCAAGCTAACCTCACTGCATCCAGGGAATGGGTTTGGATCATAGAGAGGGCCTTATATAAAGTAGATATTAGGTGAGGAGGAATCACCTTCCCCTCAACTGCGCGATCAGATGAAGGAGTAAGCCAGGGGAGGAGTATCCTCCAGGGTAATTTCCCAAGTGTATTTATAAAGTTCCTGATCTGAAATATCTGAACCTATCATTATGAGCAATACTATAACTCTGGTTATCTCTGTGAAGGACAGGATCCTGCCTCCAGGAGAGAAATGGTATATCAGGTGTAGGCCCTTCTGCTTACCTAAGGAATCCCCCATCCATCTTGCCAGGGAGAAAAGCATCAAGGTATGGGAGAGAGAATAGGGCAGGTCTCCAAGGTTTAAAGGTATTAGCTGTCAGGGTCTTTTGCCAACATTTAAGTGTTGACTGAGTATAAGGGTTAGATATAGTTTCTATCTTAACCTTGGGAGGGAAAGATAGTAAGATGTCAAATAAATCATTGGGCCCCATCTCCTGTAATTCCACCTCCTTCCATCGAGAAATGTAGGATTTGTCTAGCCAGTAGAAAGGGATTCTAAGTTGACAGGCCTGATAATATACTTTGAAATTTGGAAGAGACAGGCCCCCTGCCTGCCTAGGAAGTTGTAGAGTTGCCAATTTAATTGAGGTTTGTGATTTGCCCAAATAAATGCGAGATTCTTTTTTGTAGAGACCCAAAAAGGTGTCCGGAATTGGTATTGGCAAGGTTTGGGCTAGGTATAAAAACGAGGAAGGGTTACCATTCTGATTGATTCTATCAGTTGACTAAGTGATAGTGGAAGGGCCCGCCATCTCTCAAGGTCGGAGGAGGTCTTAAGTAAGAAAGGTATAGTTCAACATGAAGAGGTCACTGCCTGAGGCACAAGCGAACCCTAAGGTATTCAATATTGTCCGAGTGCCACTTAAAGTTAAATGCTTTCTTCAGGTTTTCATGAGGAACAAAATTGCATGTCAAAACTTCAGATTTGGTTTCATTAATTCTATAACCAGAGACCGCTCCGAACCTTTTCAGGATATCCCAGAGGTGAGGGAGGGCGGACTCAGGGTCTGCCAGGTACACTAGGAGGTCATCTGCATAAAGGGCCAATTTATGCTCCCCATACCAATCTCTTATCCCAGTGATTTCGGTTCTCTGTCTCAGAGTCTGTGCTAGTGGTTCGAGATATAATGCGAATAGTAAAGGGGAGAGGGGGCACCCCTGTCTAGTGCCTCTTGAGAGGGAGATAGGGTAGGAAAAGGAACCATTGGTGTGAATGTATGCCCTGGGATGGGAGTACATAGCTATCAGTATATTAACAACTGTCTGAGGGATTCCCACCCTCCTGAGCACCTCCCACAGATAAGGCCACTCGACTCGATCAAACGCCTTCTCGGCGTCAAGAGAAAGCAGAAGAAAACTGGTTCCAGAGGATTTCACCTTCTGCAGCAGATGTAAAGTTCTTTTAATATTGTCTTGGGACTGGCAACCTGGAACAAAGCCAGTTTGGTCCAGGTCTATTATTTCGGGTTAAAAAGTTTGAAATCTTTTGGCTAGTATTGATGCGAAAATCTTATAATCAATGTTGAGGACCGAAATGGGTCTGTAGGAGGAGCAGGAGGTCATATCTTTACCTGGCTTCAAAATGCTAGATATGTATGCATATCTCCAGGAATCGGGAGGGATCCCCAATTGTATGGCTGTACAGGCTTCTAGCAGGTAGTAGCACTTCTGCTCCAAAGGCTCTGTAAAATCTCCAGTATAACCGTCAGGGCCTGGACTTTTGTAGCCTTTAGAGCTGCAAGTGACTGTTCTAATTCTGCCTTGGTAATTGGGCTTTCCAGGAGTTGTTGGTGGGTTTGGGATATCTCTGGTAACTGAGTGTCCCCAAAAGGCTTCAATTGCCTGAGGGTAGCTACTTGCTCAGAGCCATAGAGGCAGCTATAATATTTACAAAAGGCCTGTTCTATTTCAGAAGGAAATAACAAGTTTCTTTGAAAGCGGGTCCCTAATTAGGCAGATATTAGATCTGGCTTTGTGCTGTCTAAGTCTATGAGCAAGTAGACGAGTGGCTCTGGGGCCACCCTCATGGTATTTCTGTTTGAGTAGCTGCAAAGCCTGCTCAGTTCATATATCAAGGATCCCTTGAATCTGTTGTTTAGTAACTAATAATAAAGGGTAAACCCCTTCGTCACCAGCTGCATGTAAAGTCGAGGAGATTTTGCAACTGGGTTTGAAGATTAACTAGACGGACCTGCTGCTGTTTTTGTGATAGGCAGCATATTTAATTATTTCCTCTCAAAACCACCTTAAGGGTGTCCCATAGTACTCCTTCTTGGTGTCCTGGCCCTGATTATCTTTCAAAATCTGCTTTATTTTATGCTGTACAAACTCTTTAAAGTCTTTTATATTAAGTAAGAAATTATTAAATTTCAAGAGTTGTTTGTTCTCTCCTTACCCCAAAATATATTTAATGTTAAAATGGAGGATCTGACAAGACCGTGGAGAATGAGTGCAGCTCTCCATTTTATATAAGTGCTCTTTAGAGACATGTATGAAGTCAATGCGGGAATACACTTTATGGGGGGCTGAGTAGTGCGTATATTCCCTCTTGTTAGGATGAAGATTTCGCCAGACGTCTATCCAGTGAGCCTCCGAGAGGAATCTCTGTACCATCCGGTGGGCGGGTGACTTCTTAAAGGGTCTTTTGGCAGAAGTATCCAGGGAAGAGGATGTGAGGTTATGGTCCCCTCCCATCACCAAAACCCCCTTGCTTTTATCTATTATTTTCTGAAAAAGTTGTTTCCTGATTGAGGGACCTTCCCCTGGGGGACATATATAGACACTAAAGTAAGCTCCTGGTTATTCACCCTGCCAACCGCAATGGCAAGGCGGCCTTCAGGGTCAGAGTATGAGGATATTAGCTGGAAGGGGGTACCTTTAGGAACCAATATAGCAGTTCCCCTCCTCTTACCCTTACCATACACAGAGGCCACGACCGAAGAAAACCCAAATTTGGTAAGTTTCTGATGTTCTTGTCTGCTTAGATGGGTTTCCTGTAGTAAAAGGAAGGAGGGTTTCAGCTTTTTAAGAGAGGATATCACCTTATATCTTTTGATAGGGTTGTTCAGTCCGTTGACATTATGGGAACAAACCCTAATTAAGGGGGCTCTGTTTGCCATAGTGCCTCAACGTTACTGTCTACAGCTGTAAATTTACCACCACTATCGTGGAAAAACTTAAAAGAGAACACAGTGAATATCCAACAAAGTAACCTTTCACTACTGTGACCCTGTGTATGGCTCGGTACCAGCATGAGAAATAAGACTGAGAATAGTAAAACCTTTATGACACGCTTAAGTTCCAAGCAGCCCTGTAGTATGTGCATCACGATAGAAGAGAAAATAAAATATAACCAGAAAAGACCAAAATGTGGTCAACCTATTTACAGAAGTACTTCCATCTACGGAGGGTAAAAAGAATTACCACACAAGAAAAAGGACCACAAGGGCCCTTTGGGAGGAATTGTGACCTTGTGAAGAGTCAGGCCTCCCCAACCCCTAAAAATCTCGGGCTGAAAAATGGGGACTTAATAACCATCGAAAACCATCAGAAACCCTACTAAAGGGAGACCTGATGGCATAGCCATAATAGGCACGATCGGGATCGCTGCAGAGGGGAAACGAAGTAACCAGCAGCTCCCGTAGCCTGCACCTTTACATTTTCAATATAGGCACTCACTTATTAATTCCTGATATTTCAGAGTAATATAAAACCAACAGAGAGATCCCCTACTGTCCAGACTAAAATGACCAACTTTGGAACAGTCACAAATGAAATCAAGTCAAAAGTCCTTAACGGGAGAGAAAGTAGCAGACTCAGAGAGGACTATAGTATACTATATCCTGGTATTTGAGAGTGCCGCATGGAGAGGTGCAGGTTCAATTGAATTTCAGAGATGTCTGATGAGACATACCAGTTCAGGTATCCGCTGAGAAAGGTACAGTTTCGGGACGTCTTTCCGGGAAGATCTGGGCCAATGTACTGCTTAAGTTCCTGAGCGGCGAAGTCTTCTCCTCTTGCCCTGTGTCTCTACAGTGTCCGATGGTCCTGCCAGGTGGATCGAGGGGGATCTGCTGTTGCACTGACCAGTCGCCTGGAAATTCCAACCCCGCTTTCTTTAGTTCCGCACAATTTCTCCGGGAAGAATAAATGAGGGTTCCTGAATCCCAGAAGACCCGCAGCTTAGCTGGGTAAGGAGTCTGGAATTTAACAGCTTTTCCCCGCAGCAATTTCAGAATAGGGGCAAACGCCATTCTCCTTCTCAATATGTCAGAGGGATAGTCATTGTCAAAATATAGCCTGGATGAATTATATGAGACAGTTTTTAAGGCCCAAGCTGTTCTGAGGATTTGTTCTTTATCGCTGTAGCTGGATAATTTCAGGACCACAGATCGAGGTCTCGCGGAAGGGTCATTGGGTTTCCTGACCAGGGCTCTATGCGCTCTTTCTACTCTGAAAGTGAATGTGGGAGGGAGAGCAAGAACATCCTTTAGCAGGTCGGTGATAAATTCCTCCATTTTCCTGTCTCAGATCCCTCTGGTAGACCATAAATTCTCAGTTATCTCTACGGATCTGGCCTCTAGATCAGTGAGCTTTTCCTGCATCAACTCTTGTTGTTCTACCAGGTAATCGACTGCTGTATGAAGTCGATCGTCTCCTCAGCGACCTCTCCAGTTGCTTCCTCTGTACAATCCAATCTCTCCTCTACCTCAGTTAGGCGATTTTGCAGAAGCATAAACTCTTTTTTATTTTCTGCCCGGAATGCCTTGATCTCGTTGAGGAGCGTTTCAAACCGGGATCGCGATAATTTTTCAAGTTCCCTGTCGGTGTCTGGATCTTGTTCTTGATCACCCGCCACGCTGCAGGGGTTTCTCGGCTCGAGAGTGTCCTCTATTTCTTCTCCCCGACATACTAATTTGCTTAGGGAGGGTAAGATAGACGATATGTTAGATCTGGGGAGAAATAACCAGCAGGCTGTATGGGAGCTATCTCTCTATGCAACCATACTCGATGGTGACATCACCGGAAGTCCCTCTCTATGGCTCTTAAGGGTAGAAGAGAAGAAACCTCTACCTCTAGGGCAAGGGTTTCTGAGAGATTTGCAGGTGGAAAAGATCTGGCTCTCATCTTTGGAAATTTTCTGAAGCTGAGAAACAGTCCCTGGCTTACTACTTCCAGTACCCACTTGTCTGATGTAATAGACATCCAGTCCTGGACAAAGTAAGCCAGCCTGCCCCCTACTGGAATAGGAGAGTCGACTGGGGCAGGCCCATCAGGGTGTCTGCTTAGCAGGGGCTTTAGGCTGAGAAGTGGATGCAGCCCTGCTCATCCCCCTTCTGCCTCTCCCTCTGAAGAACCCCTTCTGTGAAAAGGAAGAAGAGGCCTGTGCTTGGTAAGAGGTCCTGTACTCATCCATGTTCTTCATGTAATTCTCTGTCTGCTCCACCAAACAGAGAATTACCCACTACAGAAAAATCCATTGCCTTAGCCTGGGTGTCCTGTGAGAGGCTAGTACATCTGAGCCAAGCCATTCTCCGAAGAGCCACAGATGTAGCCATGACTCTTGATGACACATCACTGGAGTCCAGAGCAGCATGAAAATGAAAATTATGTACCTACCGTAATTCTTGATCTTCTTGGACAAGTCTCCACCACTCATTCACACTATTGGGATCTGCGCCAGAGGCACTAGGACCCAGCGGGAGCAAACTTTTTAGCTGGAGGGCCGGCGCTAGAGATGGAGCTGCGAGGAGTGGCACTGTGAGCCTCAGCTCGTGCAGTAATGACTATCTCGACGTCGACCCTCCAACTGCCTCAGTACCTTTTTTACCAAGGAGGTGCAGCGTAACTAACCTAGAAGGATAGCCTAACCAAAAACCGGACATAAGACAGTCCGGATGACCCATATAAGAAGAGTCAACAAAGAAGTCTTCACAGCCTAAAGATTTGAGGGAGTGAAGCCAACAATAGAGGTAAGCTCGGGGGATGGAGGGTGGGCGTGTGAATGAGTGGTGGAGACTCATCCAAGAAGATCAAGAATTATGGTAGGTACGTAATTTTCATATCTTCCTGGACATATGTCTCCACCACTCATTCACACCATTGGGAAAGTACTGAACTAATAAGCCCCTGAGAGGGCGGCAGGAGAGACCAAGAGCTCACGTTTCTAGGACAGAAGTCCATTAAGGATGGCTCTGCCAAAGGAAGAATGTCATCTGGCATGGACATCCAGTGCATAATGTTTAACGAAAGTATGCACGGAGCTCCAGGTGGCTGCGTTGCAAATATCTGCAATGGGCACGTTGCAAATTTCCACCAGGGATGCCGCGACCGCTCTAGTAGAGTGAGCGTAAACCCTGCCTTCCAACTTAACCTGTGCCATGGAATAGCAGTGGCGAAGGCATGCCACTAACCATGCTGAGATACATCTGATAACGACAGGTTGACCCAGCCGGGTCTCGCTGAAGGAAACAAATAGCTGTTGAGCTTTAAGAAAGTCCTTGGTTCTGGATAGAAATGCAAAGCTCTCTTAACGTCCAAGGAATGAAGAGAACGTTCTCCTTCATTTTGGAAGTCCGCAAAGTAAGAGGGAAGGACCAAAGGTTGATTTAGATGAAATTCTGACACAACCTTAGGAAGAAATTTCGGATGAGTTCTAAGGACTACTTTGTCCTTATGGAACACAGTATACGGAGAGTCTGTGACCAGGGCATGTATCTCAGAGACCCTGCGGGCTGAGGTAATGGCCACTAGGAAGGCAGTCTTCCAGGTGAGAAATTTTAGCTCACAGGTAGCCAGAAGTTCGAAAGGTTTCGGAGTGATCATGTCTAGCACAAGATTAATATCCCAGGCTGCAACTGGATATCTTGTAGGAGGTCTGGTATGCAGAATTTCCTTAAGAAACCTCTTAACCTTAGGTAACTGAGCCAGAGATAAGGAAAAAAACGGCTCATGATACGCTGAAATGGCACTAAGGTGAACTTTGACTGTACAGCACTGTAGACCTGAATTTGAGATGTCTAAGAGGTACTCCAGAACTTTATCTTGTGGGCAGGAAAAAGGATTCAAAGAGGACTTTGCACACCAGAGCGAGAAACACTTCCATTTGGCTGTGTAAGTTTTCCTAGTGGCTGGTTTCCGTGCAGCCAGAAGGATATCTGAAACCCTTCAAGAGACATTGAACCGGTTTACTTCTACCTCTTCAGGAGCAAAGCGTGAAGGTGAAGTGATCTCAGGTTGGGATGGACCACAGGCCCCTGAGTCAAGAGGCTCGTCTGAAAGGGGAGCGGTCTCGGAGGAACTGCCAACATATTGTTGAGTAGTGGAAACCACAGTTGTTGAGGCCAGAAGGGAGCAATGAGGATCATTTTGTCCCCCTGGGATTCGAACTTGAGGAGTACCCTCTGAATTAGAGGAAGAGGTGGAAAGGCGAAAAGAAAGCGTTTTGTCCACTGCAGCCTGAACGCATCCTGACAGAAAATGCCAGGCCCTGGATTTCTGGAGCAGAAGAGAGGCAGTTTTGCGTTGAGTGGGGATGCAAAAAAGGTCCAGGTCTGGAGTTCCCCACTCTGTGAATAGTGACTGAACTATGGTTGAGTCGAGAAACCATTCGTGAGGATCTGTCTCTGTTCTGCTGAGATGGTCTGCCAGTTCATTTTGTATTCCCGGTAGGTAGACCGCTTGAATTAGAGCCTTGTGCTCCAAGCACCATTCACACACTCTCATCGCTTCCCTGCATAAGGGGTAAGAGTGAGCACCGCCCTGCTTGTTGATGTAGTACATCACTGCTTTGTTGTCCGTTTGAAGGAGAATGTTCTTGTGACAGAGAATGTCCTTCAACGCTCGGACCGCATAAAGGACGGCTCTCATTTCTAGGACATTTATGTGAAGCTGGGACTCGACCTGAGTCCACGTACCTTGAGTATGGAGAGCCTGACAGTGAGCTCCCCACCCCATTAGGGACGCATCTGTGGTAATGGAAATCTGATGATCCAGAGGAGCAAAGGGGATACCCTTCCAGGAGATTGCTCTCTTGAGTCCACCAGGTGAGCGACCTCTTTAGAGGTTCTGTCACTTTGATGGGATAGGACTGCGGGTGAGTGGTTGGGGACCACTGAGTACTGAGCATCCACTGAGTAGTTCTCATGTGCAGACGTGCTAGGGGTACAGTGAACACCGAGGATGCCATGAGGCCTAGCATCCATTGCATCGAGAGAGCTGGGACTGAGTTGTTTTCTCCGATGTGATGGGCCATCTGAAGGATATCGTTCCTCCTGTCTTCTGGGAGAAAAGCCTTCACACAGGAGGTGTCCAGAAGAGTCCCTATAAAAAGGAGCCTCTGGGGGGGCTGCAACTGCGATTTTTTGAGGTTTAGCAGAACTCCCACGGACGTGAAAAAGTGAGAGGTGATCTCTACGGCGTCCAGAGTTCCCTGCCTGGAAGGGCTTGCTAGAAGCCATTCGTCCAGATAAGGGAACACCTGTATTCCGATCTTTCTGAGGTGCACTACGAGAACTGCACAACACTTTGTAAAAACCCGCGGCACCCGAGGATAGCCCAAAGGGCAGGACTCTGAACTGATAATGCTGTCCCAGAGTTACAAACCTCAGGAATTTGGGATGCCTTGGGTGAATAGAAATTTGCTGGTAAGCATCCTGCATGTCTAGGGAGGCTAGCCAGTCATGTTGATGAAGCAAAGGTAACAAGGTTCCTAGAGAAATCATTTTCAATTTCTCCTTGGGCAGAAATTTGTTTAGCTTTCTGAGATCCAAAATGAGGCACATGCCCCTGGTTTTCTTTGGAACCAGAAAGTAATGGGAGTAGAACCCCGTGTTCCGCTGATGCAGCGGCACTACTTCTACTGCCCTGTTGTTCAGAAGGCCCTGAATCTCAGCAGCGAGAAGGTCTGACTGAAGGGTTGACAGCCTGGGCTGTCGTTTGGGGGGACGATCTGGAGGGGTCTCCACAAGATTGAGTGAATACCCCTCGCGGATTATCCGAAGTACCCATTTGTCTGAGGTTATGGACTTCCATTGGTTGTAGAAGTGCATCAGATGACCTCCACCACTGAGGAAAAGTCCACCTCGGGCAGTTGAGATGGGACTTGGACCAGCAACTCATAAGGTGTGGCGCTAAGTTGCTGGGCCCTTGCGCTTTCTGTTATGTTCTTTTGAGGTTGGAAGGTTGATTTTTATGGAAACTTCCTCTGCCTCTGCCTCAAAAGGACTGACGGTTATGAAACTGGCGTTTATTGACACTCCCTCAAGAGGGGACAGGAGGAGGTCGAGCCAACTTAATGGCTGACCTAGTCTTTTGCGTAGCTTCTAGAGCCTGTTCCACCTGAGGACCGAAAAGATATGCACCATCAAAAGGCAATGCCATTACCTGCTGATGTGCGTCATTCGTGAAGCCTGAAGTGCGCAGCCAGGAATGACGGCGGGTACAAATACCAGCAGCTGCTGCTCGGGAAGCAGTGTTGAAAGCATCCATAGCTGCTTTAACCTGCTGGTTATTAGATTCGATACCTCTGGTAATGGTTTGAAGAAGCTCTGTCTTTGTATCCGATTCCAGTAGAGCTTCAACCATCTGTTTGATAGAGTGCCAAAGGATATACTCATACTGAGAGAAATAGCCTTGGTAGCTGGTGATACGTATATTTAGGGTGGACGCAGCAAAGACTCTCTTACCTAAGGTGTCTATCTTATGAGATTCTTTGTTAATAGGTCGAGCTGTAGTAGTTTGGGGAAGAACGACCTTATCATTCTCTGCCAGTACTACAATAGGATCCGCAAAGGCTTGAGATGCCAAAAATGAAAATTACGTACCTACCGTAATTCTTGATCTTTTTGGAAGAGTCTCCACCACTCATTCACACTATTGGGATCTGCGCCGGAGGCACTAGGACCCATCGGGAGCAAACTTTTTGCTGGGGAGTCGACGCCAGAGATGGCGCCGCGAAGAACGGCACCACGAGCTTTAGCTCGCAAGGCAATGACTATCTCAAGGCCGACTCCCCAACCACCTCAGTACCTTTTTACCAAGGAGGTGCAGCGAATTCAACCTAGAAGGGTAGCTAATCCAAAACCGGACAATAAGATAGTCCGGACGACCCGGTAAGAAGGGCAACAAAGAAGTCTTCAAGGCCTAAAGATTTGAGGGAGTGAAGACCAACAAGAGAGGTGAGCTCGGGGGATGGAGGGTGGGCGTGTGAATGAGTGGTGGAGACTCGTCCAAGAAGATCAAGAATTACGGTAGGTACGTAATTTTCATATCTTCCTGGACATAAGTCTCCACCACTCATTCACACTATTGGGAGAGAACCGAGCTAATAATCCCCTGAGAGGGCGGCAGGAGAAACCAAGAGCTCACGTTTCTTAAGACAGAAGTCCATTAAGGATGGCTCTGCCAAAGGAAGAATGTCGTCTGGCATGGACAACGAGTGCATAATGCTTAACGAAAATATGCACTGAGCTCCAGGTGGCTGCATTGCAGATGTCTGCAATGGGCACGTTGAGGATTTCCGCTAGGGATGCCGCTACCGCTCTGGTAGAGTGAGCGTAAACTCTACCCTCCAACTTAACCTGTGCCATGGAATAGCAGTGATGAAGGCATGCCACTAGCCATGTTGAGATACATCTAATAACGACAGGTTGACCCAGCCGGGCCTCACTGAAGGAAACGAACAGTTGCTGGGCTTTACGAAAATCCTTGGTTCTATCTAAGTAGAAACGCAAGGCCCTCTTAACATCCAGAGAATGAAGAGAGCGTTCCCCTTCATTTTGGAAGTCCACAAAATAAGAGGGAAGGACCAAAGGTTGGTTAAGATGAAATTCTGACACAACCTTAGGAAGAAATTTAGGATGAGTACTGAAGGACTACTTTGTCCTATGGAACACAGTATATGGAGGGTCTGTGACCAGGGCATGTATCTCAGAGACCCTCACGGGCTGAGGTAATGGCCACTAGGAAGGCAGTCTTCCAGGTGAGAACTTAGTTCACAGGTAGCTAGAGGATCAAAGGGTTTCCGGTGAGCATGTCTAGCACAAGATTAATGTCCCAGGCTGCAACCGGACGCCTTGTAGGGGGTCTGTGCAGAATGCCCTTAAGAAATCTCTAACCATAGGTAACTGAGCCAGTGAAAGAGAAAAATGGCTCATGATAAGCTGAAATGGCACTAAGGTGAACCTTAACTATAGAGTACTGAGACCTGAATTTGAGAGGTCCAAAAGGTACTCTAAAACTTTATCCAGAGGGCAGGAAAAGGATTCAAAGAGGACTTTGCACACCAGAGGGAAAAATGCTTCCACTTAGCCGTGTAAGTTTTCCGAGTGGCTGGCTTCCGCGCAGCCAGAAGGATATCCGAAACTCTTTGAGAGACATTGAACCGATTTACTTCTACTTCTTCAGGAGCCAAGCGTGAAGATGAAGAGATCTCAGATTGGGATGGACCACCGGTCCCTGAGTTAAAAGGTTCATCTGCAGGGGAAGTGGTCTCGGAGGAACTGCCAACATACTGTTGAAAAGTGGAAACCACAGTTGTCGAGGCCAAAAGGGAGCAATGAGAATCATCTTGTCTCCCTGAGACTCGAACTTGAGGAGTACTCTCTGAATTAGAGGAAGAGGCGTAAAGGCGTAAAGAAAGCGTTTTGTCCACCGCAGCCTGAACGATCCTGACAAATAATGCCAGGCCCTGGATTTCTGGAGCAGAAGAGAGGCAGTTTTATGCTGAGTGGGGACTCAAAGGTCCAGGTCCGGGTTCCCACTCTTCTAATAGTGACTGAACTATGGTTGAGTCGAGAGACCACTGTGAGGATCTGTCTCTGTTCTGCTGAGACGGTCTGCCAAGTCATTCTGTACACCTGGCAGGTAGATTGGTTGAATTAGAGCCTTGTGCTCCAAGCACCATTCCCAGACCCTCATCGCTTCTGCATAAGGGTAAGAATGAGCACCGCCCTGCTTGTTGATGTAATACATCACTGCTTTGTTGTCCGTTTGGAGGAGAATATTCTTGTGACAGAGAATGTCCTTCAAAGCTCGGACCGCATAAAGGACGGCTCTCATTTCTAGGACATTTATGTGAAGCTGGGACTCGAGTTGAGTCCACACACCCTGAGTGTGGAGAGCCTGACAGTGAGCTCCCCACCCCATTAGTGAGGCATCTGTGGTAATGGAGATCTGATGGTCCAGAGGGGCAAAGGGGTATCCTTTCAGGAGATTGCCCTCTTGAGACCACCAGGTGAGAGACCTCCGTAGGGGTTCTGTCATCTTGATGAGATAGGACTGCGGGTGAGTGGTTGGAGACCACTGAATACTGAGCATCCACTGGGTGGTCCTCATGTGCAGACGGGCCAGAGGTACAGTGAACACTGAGGATGCCACGAGGCCCAGCATCCATTGCATCGAGAGTGCTGTAACTGACCTGTTCTCTCCGATGTAATGGGCCATCTGAAGGATATCATTCCTTCTGTCCTCTGGGAGAAAAGCCTTCGCACAGGATGTGTCCAGAAGGGTCCCTATGAAAAGGAGCCTCTGGGAGGGCTGCAGCTGTGATTTCTTGAGGTTCAGCAGGACTCCCATGGACGTAAGGAGGTGAGAGGCCATCTCCACGGCATCCAGTGTCCCTTGCTTGGAAGGACTTGCCAGAAGCCAATCATCCAGATAAGGGAACACCTGTATTCCGAGTTTTCTGAGGTGCGCTGTGAGAACTGCACAACACTTTGTAAAAACTCACGGCACCAAGGATAGCCCAAAAGGCAGGACTCTGAACTGAAAATGTTGTCCCAGAGCCACAAACCTCAGGAATTTGTGATATCTCGGGTGAATGGGAATGTGCTGGTAAGCATCCTGCATGTCTAGGGAAGCTAACCAGTCGTGCTGATAAAGCAAGGGTAACAGGGTCCCTAGAGAAATCATTTTGAATTTCTCCTTGGGGAGAAATTTGTTTAGCTTTCTGAGATCTAGAATGGGGCGCATTCCCCCAGACTTCTTTGGAACCAGAAAGTAATGAGAGTAGAACCCCGTGTTTCGTTGATGCAGCGGCACAAGTTCTACTGCCCTGTTGTTTAGAAGGCCCTGAATCTCGGCGGTGAGAAGGTCTGACTGAAGGGCAGACAGCCTGGGCTGCCGTTTGGGAGGACAATCCGGAGGAGTTTCCACAAATTGAGTGAGTACCCCTCGCAGATTATCCAAAGGACCCATTTGTCTGAGGTTATGGACTTCCACTGGCTGTAGAAGTGCATCAGCCGACCTCCCACCGGAGAGGAAAAGTCCACCTCGGGCAGTTGAGGTGGGACTTGGGCTAGCAATTCATAAAGTAGCGCTGGGTGCTTTGGGCCCTTGCACTTTCTGCTGCACCTTCTTTTGAGGTTGGGCAGGTTGGTTCTTATGGAAACTACCTCTGCCTCGAAAGGACTGACGGTTATGAAACTGA
Organism: Neoceratodus forsteri; assembly: GCA_016271365.2. NCBI lineage: Eukaryota > Metazoa > Chordata > Ceratodontiformes > Ceratodontidae > Neoceratodus > Neoceratodus forsteri. Next base: position 50,493,502 of record JADMNL010000026.1, read on the forward strand.
CGTTTACTGGCATGCCCTCTAGAGGGGGCAGGAGGGGGTCTAGCCAACTTAATGGCTGACCTAGTCTTTTGTGTAGCTTCTAGAGCTTGCTCGACCTGAGGACCAAAAAGATATGCACCATCAAAGGGCAATGCCATTACCTGCTGTTGCGCATCATTGGTGAAGCCTGAAGTGCACAGACAGGAATGGCGGTGGGTGCAAATACCAGCAGCTGCTGAACGGGAAGCGGAGTCGAAAGCGTCCATGGCTGCTTTAACCTGTTGATTGTTAGATTCAATACCCCTGGTAATGGTTTGGAGAAGCTCTGGTTTTGAATCCGACTCCGGAGGAGCTTCAACCATTTGCTTGAGAGAGTGCCACAGGATATACTCGTACTGAGAAAAATAGCCCTGGTAACTGGCAATACGCATACTTAGGGTAGAAGCAGCAAAGACTCTCTTACCTAAGGTGTCTATCTTATGAGATTCCTTGTTAATAGGTCGAGCTGTAGTGGTTTGAGGAAGGACGACCTTATCATTCTCTGCCAGGACTACAATAGGATCCGCAAAGGCTTGGGATGCCAAAATGGGACGATCCTTGGGGGCTGAATATTTTCTGTCAATGGATTTAGCCACCGATGAAGAGAGAGCAGGATTATTCCATACCATTTGAGACAGCGTCTCGAAGGAAGGCTGAATCGGAGGAGTCAAATCCATAGGGATCTCCGAGGCGTGAAGGTATTGGTGCCTTAGCAATTTCAGGATCGATGTCTGTAGTCTGGAGAAAGTGTGGAAATCATATTCTTCAGCAGAGACTTAAATGACAGGTCCTCGACCACAGGCTCTGCAGCAGTAAAAGATTGCTGTCGTCCACCTCATCGCCCAGCCGGGTCTGGGTCAGGCTCAATGTCATCTCCTGACAGTCCAGGAGGGACTGTATGGACAGGAAAGGGATGAAAGCCAGAAGAGGAAGGAGGAAAAGAGACAAAAGGAAAGTCTCCGAGAGCCCCGGTGCCAAGAGGCGCACGGGCGCCGTGAACGACGCCGAGGACCACGCGCACCGCAAACGTGCCAGAAGCCGCGACAGCGCCGAGGGATGGTGCCGCTGCACCACACGGCACTGAACGGCCGCAAGACGCCGCAAGGACATTACTAGCAGCCGCTGCGACACCGCGTGGGATGCTGAGGACGGCGCCGTGAGGTCGCCCGGCGCCGAAGGCGCTCCCAGAGACCGAAAAACAGGTTTTGAAGGAAAAAGAGCAGGAGATAAGGGCATCGGTGTGGCCCCCTGCACCGAAGCCATGTGAGGGGGGGAACACCTAAGCACTGAGTCGACGGCACCGAAGAAGGTACCGCGCGACCAGGAAAGTCCAACTGCCCTACCTGGTCACCCAGAGAGCCCGAAGGCCCACGAATGACCGGTGCCAGGTAGCCTAACCAACCTCTGAGCCCATTGCTCCATAAGAGCTGCCCACTGATGAAACTGCTCATCTGAAGACCTGCCTGTGGGTGGGTAGACTCGATGTCAAGACGCCGTTACCAGAAGCCGCTGTTGGCGACTCCGAGGGAGGAGACCGCAACTAGCCCGAGTAACCGAACGCTTCCGCAGCAGGACGATCAGAGGGCGACTCGAGTGATGCCTTCTTTTAGACCATGCGGGCCAAAGAAGAGCTCGAGGCCAAACAGTGCCGAGAATGCGACCGCTTGGCTTTTATGCTTTGGCGAGACCCCATCCCTCCAGGCATTGGACTGACTGTTGTCAGACCCTCCTTCGAGAAGGCGGCGGACCGACCCAGCCCGACTGACTGAACAGTTTACAATGTAAGTCTCCCTACCGCCACCTGACCTGCTCATGGTCGACTCCGCCAGAGTAGGGCTGAGACTTTATCATTTTTATTTAAAATAAGAATAACTTAAGCGATACTGTATCGAGATAATACTACAAAATAATAAAACTGAAAACTATGCTGCTAGTTTGAAGTTTGACTCCCGACAGGCTAGTGACGCCATCACTGAAGCGCACTCGACGGCGGAAAAAAGGAACTGAGGCGGTTGGGGAGTCGACGCTGAGATAGTCATTGCCGCTACGAGTTAGCTCGCCGCTGCTCGTGGCACCATCTCTGGCGTCGACTCCCCAGCAAAAAGTTTGCTCCCGATGGGTCCTAGTGCCTCCGGCGCAGATCCCAATAGTGTGAATGAGTGGTGGAGACTTATGTCCAGGAAGATTGGGTTGATCCTTGGGGGCTGAATATTTCCTATCTATGGATTTAGCCACCAAAGGTGTGAGAGCAGGATTATTCCATACCATTTGAGACAGCATCTCAAAGGAAGGCTGAACCGGAGGAGTCAAATCCGTAGGGATCGCTGGAGCATGAAGGTATTGGAGTCTTAACAATTTCCCATGATCGATGTCTGTAGTCTGGAGAGAAAGAGTTGAAATCAAATTTTTCAGCAGAGACTTAAAGGACAGGTCCTCGACCACAGGCTGTGCAGCAGTAATAGACCCTGCTTCATCCACTTCATCACCCAGCCGAAGGTCTGGGTCAGGCTCAATGTCATCTCATGACAGTCCAGGAGGGACTGTATGGACAGGAAAGGAGTGAAAATCAGAGGAAAGGATTGAAGGAAGAGAGTGAAAGGAGGAGTCCTGAAAAGCGGAAGATGCCCTAAGAGCCCCCGGCGCCGCGGAGGCGTACAGCGCCGAAGAAGCGCATGGCACCGAGGAACCACGCGGCACTGGAAAACGTGCCGAGGAGCCACAGCACGAAGACGGCACCGGAGAGAAAGTTGCACGGCGCCGAGGACGGCGTCGACAGATGCATCGGCGCCAACACGGCGCCGAGCATGCCAACGCCGAGGGCACCGGAAAACACCCAAGACTCAAAAACAGGATTTGAGGGTAAAGAGAGAAGAAGAGCAGGAGATAAGGGCATCAGTGTGGCCCCTGCTGGAGCCATGTGGGGACACCTAAACGCGGAGTCGGCGGCACCGTCTTACCAGGGAGGCTCAGCTGCCCTACCTGGTCTCCCAAGAAGCCCGAAGGCCCCTGAGTGACTGAGCCAGGTAGCTGAACCAACCTCTGAGCCCATTGCTCCATAAGAGCGGCCCACTGATGAAACTGCTCATCGGAAGACCTACCTGCGGGCGGGGTAGGACTCCGATGTCGAAGACGTCGGCTACCAGAAACAGAAGCTGGCGACCAAGGAGAAGACCAGCAACTAGCCCCAATAACTGACCATCGACCGCAGACATATCAGAGGGCGACTCGATGATGCCTTCTTTTGACCTGTGGGCAGAAGAAGAGTTGAGGCCAAACGGGTGCCGAGAAGCAAGCACTGCTTATTTTTATAAGCTGGGCGGGACCGCCCGTCTCGGGCATTGGACTGACCATTGTCAGACCCTCCTTCCCGAGAAGGGCGACGGACTGACCCAGCCCGACTGACTGAACAGCTTTCATCCGAAGTCTCCCTACCGTCACCTGACCTGCTCATGGTCGACTCCGTTAAAGTAGGCTGAGACTTCTTTTTATTTTTTTTTTTATATAAGAATAACTTAAGTGATACTTATCGAGATATTACTACAAAATAACAAAACTGAAAACTATGTTGCTAGTTTGAAGTTTGACTCCCGGTGGGCGAGCGTCGTCGTCACTGAAGCGCACTCAACGGCGGGAAAAAAGGAACTGAGGCGGTTGGAGGGTCGACGCCGAGATAGTCATTACCGCATGAGCTGAGGCTCGTGGTGCCGCTCCTCGAGGCTCCATCTCTGGCGCAGGCCCTCCAGCTAAAAAGTTTGCTCCCGCTGGGTCCTAGTGCCTCCGGCACAGATCCCAATAGTGTGAATGAGTGGTGGAGACATATGTCCAGGAAGATCTGAACTTTAGATGCCTGAATCCCATCTGCAGCCACTGCCTCCAGCTTTAGCCAGTGCCAGTACAGTGTCCCACCTGGACTTCTGGTACCTAGCTGTATAGGCCATATAATTTGCCTGTCTGAGTCCCAGGGAAGATGCCATGTACAGCTTTTTTGCCATGGCATCAACCTTCCTAGAGTCTTTGTCTGGGGGGTGTGAAGCCAAGGGAATGCTTGCCTTATCACAGGCAGCAGCCTGCACAACCTCAACATGGCTGCATTGGTGGTATAAAAACTCTGTTTCTGAGCCTGAGAGTGTGTACCTCTTGTCCATTTCTCTGTCCAAAGGAGGTATAGAATTGGGAGACTTCAGAATTTTTTGTGTCTGTTTCCCTAAAGATTTGTGAAGGGGAATAGACAGTCTCCTGGACTATGGGATGTCCATCATTTCTACATAATCAGGCTCTTCCTGATCCTCCATTGCCTCTTCCATAGGAAGCTGGAGGGTCTCAGCCACCTTTCTGTAGAATATAAAGTGGGAAGGGGACTCAAAAAGCCTAGGCGGAGATACACCTGAAGGTCTGTCTGGGGAGATGTTCGGTTCCACAGGCACATCTAGACTTTCACCATCACCATCACCATCTTCAAACTCCCCCTCCTCCTCAAACTCCAGTTCATAAAATTCTTTCAAAGTATAATCGTGAACTGGGGGAACCAACCAAACTGAGCCCCTGCCAAAAGGTGCAGGATCGGTGAGAACCGGATGAAGCGATTCCACAATCCGAATCACTCTGGCTATTTCTTCGGTGGTCGGAACATGGATTTCTGGATCCGAACCGGACAATTTTTCTTTGCGCTTTCTTTTAGTTGGAACCTACCCCTCGGGATCGGTTCTCCTTTTGCCTGAAGAAGTATCGCCCTGGTCAGAGGGCACTCCTTCTGGTTCGGTCGGAACCGAACCGGGCTGGCCATCCGGGTCAGCAGACTTCTCGGCCTCCTTTTCCCTTAGTCTACCTAATTTCTTTTGCAGGGTAGATTTGGGAAGATTTTTGCAAATTTGGCAGTCTGAATCAAGGTGGTCAAACCCCCAGACAATAAACACAGGTGGGGTGGGGATCGGCCTAAGCAAAGACCTCCCCACACTCACTGCAGTGTTGAAACCCAGTGGGCCCGTTTTTTTTCTTGGGTTTCTCAGACATGGCCAACCTAACCAAATTTACCCTTTTTTCGTCAACCGTCAGGCAAGACTGCCTTATTGGTTCCTAACCATGTCACGGGTCTTGGAACAAAACGTTTCAAAACACGTTTTTTTTAGAACCAATAAGAACCGGTAACCACACACTAAAGTTACAAAAGAATTAAATAAATGATCGGTTCGGCCGAACCGATCCACACTTCTTACAAGTTCCACACAGAAACACGGTACACAACCTATCTAGTACTCACGGTACCACAGACAGAGACTGATCCGACTATGTGGGAAACTTTTTCTGTTAGAAACCGACGAAAAAAACGACACTTAAACTGATTTTTGAACCGAGCTGCAGGAGAAATCTCTGGAGCGACTGTTTAGTGAGGCAGAGTAAAGAATCTGACGGTTAGCTTTCAAAGGGAAACAGAGACATCAACCGAGCTCGAGCTCAGCATTCTATGCTCTGCATAGAAATGTTAACCCTTTGTTCTCTGGGGCAGTTTAAAGGCTGGGGCTAACTACACTTGTCAGAGTACAGCAAGACTTCAAGTTGTTTGAATTAAGAGAACAGTTATAACATAAAGAAATATCTGAAACTTAGTATAAGACTTATTATTGAAATAGAATCTAACTATAACATATATTTTACAATTTTCGCTTCCAAGGTAGGGACACTGAGAGCTCAGTACTCTCTCTCTGCTAAGGTTAAAGATACCTGCAGAGCTGTAGCCTGTAAAGTATCCTCCCTGATGACGATTGCTACAGGAGCAATTCTTTTGGTGAAAAATTATCTGACAACATTGCCCATATAGAACTAGTAGAATCCACCACAATCCCTGTTGTATTGCAACCATGTTGTTCTCTGTTATTCCCCAAGATGGGTAGCTTTCTGTTAAGCTCTGTTACTTCAACAAATCAAAGTTAACAATGCACCCCCCCACCACTTGTGTCTATTTCCCCATCAATTGGCAACGAATCTTGGGGTCGTGGAGACGCTGGCCCACTACCGCAGGGTCACCTCCCCCCCAAGGACCGAACCTAAGCCTTCCTCCTCGGGGTCAAGGCGCTCGCTGTAGTGTACCTCCCCCGGAGCCTGCAAACGAACATCGGAACTTAAAACTTGTACAGAGATCCAGAGAGACGGTCGCTCACCGTCAGGATGTTCCTTTGCTCCAGGGCTGTTGCATATTGAGGGGAATCCTTTGCTTCTACAAGACCGGCGTACTGCTCGCTACCTCGGAGTGCCAAATTTGAACAAGGCACTCCGAGGCAATTGGCCTCTGAACCAGTGACGCTCCTGACCGTTGGGCATAAATTCAGAGCCCAAAGCCTTTGCCCTGCAATGAATCTCAGGGTTGTGGAGACGCTGGCCCACTACCGCAGGGTCACCTCTGCCCCCCCAAGGACCGAACCTAAGCCTTCCTTCTCAAGGTTGAGACACTAGCTTTAGCGTACCTCCCCCAAAGCCTGCAAATGAACATCTGAACTTAAAACTTGTACAGAGATCCAGAGAGACGGTCGCTTACCATCAGCATGTCCCTTTGCTCCAGGGCTGTTGCATATTGAGGGGATTCCTTTGCTTCTACAAACCCGGCATGCTGCTCGCTACCTCGGAGTGCCAAATTTGAACAAGGCACTCCGAGGCGATTGGCCCCTGAACCAGTGACGCTCCTGACCGTTGGGCATAATTTCAGAGCCCAAAGCCTTTGCCCTGCAACGAATCTCGTGGTCATGGAGACACTGGCCCACTACCGCAGGGTCACCTCCTCCCCAAGGACCGAACCTAAGCCTTCCTCCTCGGGGTCGAGGCGCTAGCTGTAGCATTCCTCCCCCGAAGCCTGCAAATGAACATCGGAACTTAAAACTTGTACAGAGATCCAGAGAGATGGTCACTTACCGTCAGGATGTCCCTGTGCTCCAGGGCTGCTGCATCTAGAGTTTGCAAAATCTCCTGCCCATGCACCCCGTTCCCTCCTCCCGTTAAAAGAACTTAAGCCCCACCCACAATTTTGCCTGCCCTATCCTGCAGCAACTCAGAACTTTCACAGACTGTCATTTACCTCTTAACCCTTTGTACTCCTCTACTCCTGAAATCCTGATGTGGGGACTTCTCTACCTGTATAATATTTGTCATGGCTTTTCCGAAGTGCCTTAGCTACTGCTGTATCTACTGATCCTCAGCAAACCTCTCTCTGCCTCTACTATATTGTCTCTGCTTATCCCAAATGCCTTAACTACTGCTGTCTCATACTATTGTCCAAAAGTCTCTGCAAAGCAGGGTTCGACAAATTTTAAAACTCAGTGCTTGTCCAGGACAAGTGGCTTGACTAAAAGTAGTAGTCCTTGTGCTAGAGTTGTTAGTCCAGTTAAAAATAGGCTTATTTTTAAAAAAAATTATTAAAAGTAAAGAAAAACAGGTTGTATGTACTTTAGGGGGGAATAGCTAAATACTAATAAGTTAACAGTTTGAAAATGTGTAATTTTTTGTCCTAGGCAGGTTAGACGGAACCGGTTCTCCTTATGATAAGTTAGTGAAACCAAAGAAGTAGTAGAAGAACCTTTTTTGCTTTGTTTGCTTATTTTTCTGCATAGTAAATTTGTATACAATACAAAGTCTGAATATGAAATAAGTAATAGATCTGGTTAACATTATTTTTCTGTTGCTTGTGCATTCACTGCAAATAAAGTAGTCTGGATTTTCACATCTGACTATTGTTTTTTTATTGCTTCTTTCTTTTTTTTTTATTTGAATTTTTTTTTTTGTCTTTCACAAGCCAGCCGTAGGACAATTACACTGGGCAGGTCACCCCCACCCCTCTTCACTCCGAACCCTTTCCCCAGGATCTCTTCTTGTAACAACAGCCCACACACAGTTAGGCTTCTCATATTTGATAGGAGGCAGTATAGCACAGTGGGTTAAGGCTCTAAGCTGCAGATCTGGAGACCTGAGTTTGAATTCCACAGCCGCCTAGGTGCGTACTGTGTGATGCTGAGTAAGTCACTTAACTTCCTTGTGCTCACAGGTCGCATCTGGAAACAAGCTTTGGCTTAGTGTGCTACTCCTTTCCCTCGCCTACCCCCTTCCCTTCTTTAAGCAGGTCAACCCTCCTTCACTCCAATGCCCATGATCTTCCCTCCCAAAAGCCCACACACAACAGTTGGCTCTCTTAGTCTATTTTCTTTGGACAGGTCACCCCTCCATGCCACTGCCCACAATCTCCTATCCCAGCAGCCCGCACAGCACACAGTCAGGCTTCTTTCTTTTTTATTTTCTTAGGGTTGCTCCTTCACTTCTCCCCATGATTTCTCAGACTCCCAACAGCTGCCCTCACACACAGTCAGGCTTATTATTTTCTTTTCTTTGAGCAGTTCCCACCTCTCCCCTCCTTCACTCCTCAGCCCCACACCCATACTGCATTGCACGTAGGCTGTTTTTGTTGTAACAAGTCTTAAGGGCAACAAAACTTTTACAAAAAGGCCAACCTTTCTCACTTTCTTACCCATTCTTTTAGTCTGCTTTTGTTTTTTCTGAGTCACTATTCTATTCAAGGGGTAACTTTCACTTCAGCTCTTTCTTTCTTCCCTTTACTTTTACTGCTACAGCCTAGTTATGCTGTTTTTGTTCATCACTCTCCTCCCTAGCTTGTAACAAGTACCCCTCTCATGTATTCTCGACCTCAGAGTTGTTCTTCTCCCCTTAGTGCAACAATCGCGATTCGTCACATTACTTATTTCACACATGACAGACACTTGGTCCCACTCCCTCCTGATCCAACATTCACCCATGTCTTGCAGTCCATATCAGTTCAGAACAACTCATGGTTGTGGGTCCTGGCTGCAGTGCTTCCCACCATTCCTCTCCCCGGCTCCCCAACACCACTCGCCCTCCCTCATTGTGTCAATTCCCCAATATCCCCTTTTTTGCATCAGCAGCTCCAAAATTTATATTTTATTATTGGCAGCCCAGGCAAAAGCAACAGCAGGTGTGTCTGGCAGTGAATTCCATGATCCCTGACTCCAAACAAGCTCCTAACAAAAACGAAACACCCAGCCCCTCGCACAACTATTTCAGATGCACGCAAGACCTTTCTACTCTAAAGGAAATGAGAGCGTGCCTCTGATTGCCCCAGCCAAGTCATATCAGTGCTGCCAATGGTAGAGATTGGGTCCCTTACCAGAACAGCCCGATCTTCATTAACTGGATGGGACACCTGCCAGTCCGATGACTGTCTCCACTTCAAGTCTCCTTTAGGCCATGGCTCGTTCCCCGCAGGAACTCTCTCAGAGCTGCTCGCTCTCCCCTGCCCACTGTGCCGCACTGAAAATCATGTAGCTGTGCGTGTCACACGACGACCAGACTTCCACATCACCAGTGAGCACTTTAGTGGAGGAACCTGGCACTGCAACAGAAAATCTGTTTTTTTTTTTGCTTTTTAAAGCAGTACTTGTCCATGGACAAGTACCCCTGTCATCAACTGCTCGTCCTTGCCTGAAATCTGGTAGCCCCTGACGTTGGGCTATGGGATTTGTCAAACCCTGCTGCAAAGTACTATGTGCCTTAGCTAAAGTTTTTCTGTAAATCTTGAGTAATTAGCCTGCTAAACCAGTCACTGAATCGCCCAACCTACGCATAACCAGACCCTTTCTCCTCTCTAGAGTTAGAGCGACAGCTGATATTCTGCTGCCATAGTAATTTATCCTACAATCCCTAGGTCTTCAACTGCTACTGCTAGGCTGGTGCCTGCTGTGTTATACCTCTCCCCCTCTAGCACAGCGCCCCCTCTCCTCAGACACCTGTAATTGAGGGACAGTCCTCAAACCTACAACATGAGGACATTGGTGTCCACGGTTGCTCCAGCACACTCAGCTCAGACCCAGATGACTGTCCTGCCCCTCCCCTGGGGCCGCTCCTCCTCAAAGCTGTGCTTGAGTACTGTACGCCCCCCTGACCCCTCAACCTTAAGGTGGAGGGGTTAAACAAGCCTAGCCAAACCATGCACGGACCTCTCCCTAATGGCTACAGCTATAATCTATCTTCTCACTTTAGAGAGAGTGACCAGTGGAGGCTCCTCCCCTTCCCCCACAAAACCATTGGCTACCTTACCATGCTCAGGCTTGCACTAGGAGGGGATATTGAACTTAACCCTGGTCCCCACTCTCCTAATCACACTCCCAGCGACCCCTCCAACCCCCTCTGGGCCAACACCAAAGGACTCAAGCTGGCACACATGAATATCGGCAGCTTAAGGCACAAAATCCATGACCTTGAGGCATGGACAGCAATTTATAAACCCGACATACTAGCTGTGACCGAAACTTGGCTCAAGCCTCAGATCCTCCCCCATGAAGTGGACTTAGCTGGCTATCAGGCCTTTAGAAAGGACAGAGCGGGGAAAAAAGGAGGAGGGGTTCTTATCTACCTAAGCACTGCCTTGCATGCCTTGGAGATCGATCACCCCACTCTTTGTGGACCCCTAAGTGAGATTGTATTTGTGAAAGTGCTCCTTGGAGACACCAAGCCCCTCTACATAAGGTGTGCCTACCTCCTGCCCCAATCCGCTGCCTCATCCCTAGAATCCCTAACCAACACCCTTGAGGAGTGCTCCATGGGGGAGATCATCCTCCTCCTTGGGGATTTCAATCTCAACTGGCCAGCCCTAGGGACCTCCTTTACCAAGAATGCAATACTCGACTCCTCACTTACCCAAATCATTGATCTACCTACTAGGCATAATGCTAAGTCAGGTAATCATTCTTTACTCGACTGGGCACCAGTCTCCTGCCCTGACTGCATACTGGCTGCTGGGATCATGTCAGACTCTCTGAGTAACCACTCATCTATTTTTTGTACCTGGTCCAACAAGCCCCCTAAAATTGCTGCCAGAGTCATAGAAGCCAGGAACTTCAGCAGGCTTTTACCAGCTGACCTCTGCGCTGACCTGGGGACAACAGACTGGGACCCCATTGTTTCCCTCCCCTCACTCAATGAGGCACTTGACCACTTCACCAATTCATTCTTGTCAACGGCTAACCTGCATGCCCTGAGAAAGAAGCTCAGGGTACAGGGAAAGTGCCATAAATGGCTGAGCCCAAGCCTCAAGCATACCATGCTACTCCGAGACAGGGCTTGGGGAATCTACAAATCCTCTGGCAGTACATCTGACTAGGAGAAGTACAGGGGAACTGAGGAATCACTGTAAAAAAACTTCCAAACAGACCAAGTCCAAGTACCTAAGAGACCTTCAAACAAGTCACCTACGCGACCCTAAGGGTACCACAAATACACAAGTAGACTCAGTCCTGGTTGGGGATACTTTGACCAATGACCCCATCATGGTTGCCAAAGCCTTCTGCGCCTCTTTCTCTAAACCTAATAGTCCCACCCCCCTTGTCCCTCCTGGGACTCCCCTCTTCACCAGAATGGATTGGGCACCTCCTCGTCGGCCCCAATTCCACCTGAAACTGGTTGAACCATCTGCTGTACTTCCTCTCCTACTCAAAATAAACCCTAACTCTTCCCCAGGACATGACCTGCTAGAACCCCGGCTGCTGCGGACGTCTGCCCTGGCTATAGCCTTCCCTGTCACCCTGCTCATCAACAGGTCCCTCCTCGAAGGAACGGTCCCAAGTAAGTGGAAGGTGTCGACCATCGTCCCAGTCCACAAAAAAGGACCCTGGGACAAAGTGGCAAACTACAGGCCTATCTTCCTACTCAGCCCTCTAGGGAAAGTGCAGGAGAGACTTGTATACAATCAACTGCAGAACTGCCTAGAGCAGCACCTACTCCTTGCTGATGTTCAACATGGCTTCAGGAAAGGTCACGGCATGGACACGGCCCTCATCCAGCTTACATCCGACATCCTCAAGGCCATGGACCAAGGCTTCCCTATGGGCGCTCTATTCATCGACCTGTCCAAGGCCTTCGACCTGGTCAGCCACAAACTCATCCTTACCAAACTCCACCAACTTGGTCTGGATGAGCACTCGCTCTCCTGGTTTGACAGCTACCTGGTCAACCCAACCCAAAAAGTATGCTGGAGAGGAACACAATCTGGCACAAGACCCATGGTCTCCGGGGTACCCCAGAGCTTGATCCTGGGTCCCCTGCTATTCTCACTCTTCCTCAATGACATTGAGGATGATGGAGTGCTCAGCAACCTCATCCTATATGCAGATGACACTGTCGTCTACTGCAGTGACCCACAACCCAGTGTCATCTCTGCCAAACTGCAGGCCTGTCTCTCATCTCTCGAGGTCTGGTTCACTTCTAATTCCCTAAAACTGAACGAAGACAAAACTAAGGCAGGCCTGTTTGGGACTAGATGCCTGGGCACTGACAGAAGCGAGCTACTCCAGCTCAACACAGCCCAAGGGAAGAGACTAGAGGTCATTGACTAGTTCAAATACCGCGGGGTCCTCCTTGACCAGGAGCTGACCTATAAACCACACATTGACTCCTTAACTCGGTCCATCCATCAAAGACTTGGTCTCCTCTACCGCCTGGGCAATTCCCTCTCCGGCGAGGCGCGATGAGCCATCGCCAATTGCAGCCTCCTCCCCTCCATCCTGTACGGTGCCCCCCTGCTACAGTTCCTCTGAGAGATGGAACTCAACAAACTCTCCTTGCTCTATAACAGAGTGGCTCACTTTGCAACTAACTCCTCCCCTAGAAGGCACCACTGTGAGGCCCTCATGGACCTAAACTGGCCCTCCCTATGGCACAAACTGGCATACTCTGCTGTCAGCCTGGCCTTTAAATTCTCCTCCTTCAGCCCCCCTTCACACCTTCATGGGCTGCTCACTCCAAAAGTCCAGTGCCGAACCCTGCGATCCTCTTCAAGTCGCCCCCTCGATCTCCCCCGGGTGCGCACCAACCAAGGCAAACGCTCCTTCCAATATGCTGCCTCCTACCTAAGGAATACCCTCCCAGCAAGTCTGGTTGACAAGCCTACTCTCCCTGTGTTTAAGTCAGGCCTCAAAGTGTATCTCCTGGAAATCAGCCTATGCAGTTGCAATCGCTAGCCCCCAGACCGGGCCTTCTCCCTTGCTATCACCAGCCTAACCACGCCTACTTCCCCCCAAGAATCTCTTATGAAACAATGTTATATGTACTGTGTACCTGTCTTAATACCTGAGAACCGTTGAGAAACCTGATGACTCTGTGCCAAACATTTTAATTCCTATCATGTATCTGCTGTAACTACTGTATATTGATACCTATGTATGTATTCTCTGTAAACTAACTCCGGGTCGCCCCTGAAAATGGGACCGTTGGTCTCAGTGGGTTTACCCGGTCACCAAAATCTAAATAAATAAATAATAAGTAAAATAAATTTTTCATTTGAAAGTGTCACCAAGTCCCAATATTCAAGATGTAGTCCAACTTCTATTAAGTCCCTCCCCCCTCCCATTGCTGCCTTCCTAATAGGCAGAGCTGATGGATATCCTTCTGTAATACAAGACAGTCCATTTAGTTCTAATTGTAAATAGAAGTGACCTGACAAAGAACCACCAAAATGTTACAGTCTCTCAGAAAACGCTTCAAACGGTTGTCATGCAACAGTCTCCAGATGTATTTATAAGCATTAAGGGTAGCTAATGCACCACTATTATGGTCACAGTTCAATATAATCACATCAAGCATTGCTCCTCTTCTCTCATTTCAAAGTTCCAATTGTGCCAGAAAGTCACTGGGACTCTGTGAGGGTCGCTAATAGGGTTTTAAACAGTACCTTCAATAAAAGGCTGGTCAGGTGTTTGTGCCATCTTGATCTTTTGTTCTCCTTTGCTGAATAAAAGACTCCATTGTTCCTAGTCGATTTCTAAGGGAGCCATATAGAGGAAGAAAAAATTACTCACCTTAGTAATTATGTTTCTTCTAGTGGGGTCTTGCTGTATTCTGACAATTGTAGTTAGCTCCAGCCTTCAACTGCCCCAGAGAACATAGGGTTAAATTTTCTATGCATGGCATAGAATGTTCATCTCGAGCTCAGTTGAAACCTCTGCCTGTTGTTATTCGAACTGCAACCGTCAGATCTTTACGAGCAAAAACTCACTAGGTGTTCTGTGTGGAAACTGTAAAATTTTTAACTAGCCAACTGGCAAAAAATGAAAATTACGTACCTACCGTAATTCTTGATCTTCTCTTGTATCTTCACCATTCATTAATTCCTGGCGTAAGCCGGTGGCCATACCGTCCACGGAGCTTTTTCTTTTTTTTTTAAAGTTTGCTCATCGGACCCCGCCCTCGGAGTAACGTCATGCGTCATGCGCGAGGGGCGGCCGTTAGTAGCGACCGACTCCTCCTCCAACTCAGTTCTGTGAGCCGGAGAGGCAAAAAGTGAAAGCATAGAGATAGAGATAGCGAGGCAAGATAGCCAAGGGATAGCAAAGTAAGGAAGAATGAACTGAAAAAGGAATAAGCCGATGGAGGAAGGACAGAGGAGATAAGAGTATCCCTAACCTAGGGACCGCAGGGCCTCCTTACCTGGGCGACTCTAGAAGGAGAGAGAAGGAAGATAATAAGGAAGAAAGAAGAAGAAGAAGAAGAGAAGAGAAAGATGGGATGTTGAAGGGACCAGAATGCCTAACGAGCATAGTTAGCTGACAGCTTAAGGCTCGATTAACAGGGAAGCAAGAATCCCCGGTGATAGAGCTGAAGAGAAGGTTCACCGAACCCGCTAGACAGACTCAGGAGGGCATAGTCCTCATCTTCAACATGCCATGGTCCTTGATCCCCACTTCGGGCTCCTGGCCGAGGAAAGGCCTTTAACTGGAGGACACCCGAGGAGGGAAGGATAAATCCCAGGCAGCATGTGAGAGCTGCTCAAGGGTTTAGAAATGGAAAATCTAGGCCTTTCAGGTGGTTTATAGGTATAGAAATGGAACTCAGCCGGACTTGCCAAGGCAGGCCAGAGGCTTAGCTGCTGAAGGTTGGTCATGGTCAGCACTGCTTTCTGTAAACTGTCCAGGAGGACACTAGAAGGAAAACGAATCATCAAAATATTACAAGAAGGATTTTCTTCCTTGATTTTCCATTTTTTTTTTTTTTTTGGTTATAGCCTGTCGGCTTAGGAGCATGACCTTAAATTAGAGATTGCTTTATAGCAGTTGGAGAGAGTTCCTCAGTTTTTCTTTTTTTTTTTTTTTAAAGAAAAATAGTCGCATCTGCTCCTCTGCTCTGCAAGGCAAGAATAAAAGGGGGTTTGAGATTCTAGGGCTTAATAGCTGGTAGCAGGGAATTGCAGGATCAAAACTGTATAGCCAGAGTCAGGCTAAAACCCCAGAAGTATCTGCCAGAAGGTATGGCAGGAGATAGTTGTGCAGCCTGATCACCATATCGCAATTCCAGGAAAAAGGCCCAAGAATCTTAGAGTAAATAATTTTCTGGAGAAATAAGGATCCCCTATAAGATATAGATATAAAAAATTTTTTTTTGGGGGAACTGGAGTAATTTTCCTCCTTTTTTTTTTTTATATTTTTTTTTTGCAGAGAGAGGAAGGAGACGGGAGGTGGAGAAGCTACAGGAGGAGGCCACTGAGGGGATGGTGGGCAGGTGTAAGTAATGAATGGTGAAGATACAAGAGAAGATCAAGAATTACGGTAGGTATGTAATTTTCATATCTTCCCTTGTCAATCTTCACCATTCATTACTTCCTGGGTGAGTAACAAGCTCCTCTTCCCGGGGGGGAGAAGAGGTAAAATACCCTGAGGGAATAAGACCCCCAGCCTCCTGTTGGTGAGAAACAGAAGGAGAAGACCCTGGCTTATTCAGAAAGCCTAAGTGGGAGAAGAGCTAGGAGGTGCCTCCCGAAGACGAGGAGACGGAGGGAGCCCCTGCAAAAGTCTCCTAGCTCTAGAGGAGAAAAGACGGGTCCCCCGGAAGGCGGAGCGAATCACCCTACGCCGGGCCAGGGGTGACAACCTAGAGACGAAGCCATGCCGTCCGCCTGATGCAGATCGCTGTCCCCGCAAGCCTGGAAGCCACCTCATTGGCGTCGTAAGATGCCCTTGCTTGGTGTCTTGCCAGCTCCAGGCCTACCGCGGAGAGGGCAATGGCTTGTCTGGTTTGCTCCGTGTCAGGCATTGATGCCAACAGCTGGGACATCATCGACCACAAATGCCGGTTGTAGGCAGCGTGGTGAGCCTGATGAGATGCAATACAGGCAACCGCACGAGAAGAAGAGAACACTCTTCGCCCCCAACGGTCGAACTGGAGAGAGTCCGGATCCGGTGGGCGGTCGTGCGCCAGGCAGCGGTGCCCGGAAGGAGTGTCTAGGTAGACCAAACCAGAGGGGGGGTTGGGAAGGGTACCTAGAGACTCTGAGGGTGCACAATACCTACGCTGACAGTCAGCCGGGGCTGGAGAAGAAGCGGCTGGGGACTGCCAGGACCGGATAGACGCCTCCTGGAAGGGGATAGGCCAGGAAGGTACCACCAAATGCTGGGCACTGAATTCACCAAGGAATTCTCGCGTCTCCCGTTCGGTATTGTCTCTCCGAACATAGGAAATCCGAAGATCCCTCACCATCCTCGAAAGGAAACGCTGATATTCCGTGAAATCAGCATCGGAGGAAAGATGAGCAGGGGGTTCCTCTCCCTCCAAGGAGGGAGAAGAGGATGATGGGGAGCTGGAATGTCCAGAGGACTCTTGCAGCGGTGGGGAGAGTCAAAAGACCCGCTCATGCATGTATCTAACATATGAGGGGAAGGCTGCCGCAGAACCCCTGAACTGATCCCAGGATAATGGACCCGTAGGACCGACATGGCCTGGGAGCGGGGGTGGTGAAGGCAGAGAGATAGGAGAGGGGCACCTCCGAGGAGGCAACAGCTCTCTGCCAGGGCTCTGGAATCCCGGGAACGGAGCCCTAGCTGGAGGGATCCCGGACAACAGACCAGGCCGCAGAACGGAACTCTGGGGAAGCGGAGCCTGGAAGAGCCCAGGGGGAGAACCTCCCCTGTGACGACACCGGGACTGCATGGATCCAGAAGGGCAGTCCGCAAGAACGCCGCCGGAGGACACCCTAGAGCCCCGGAGGGAGGGGCGGGGTTCCGCACTCCGGCTCCTGGCCACCCCCCCTGAGGTGGCCAAGGAAGCCCGAGAGCCAGACCTCTGCCCTCAACCCCGGACTCTGAGAGGGCCCTCCTCCTCAACGGCAGCGGTTCCCCGTCCCAGAGGGGCAACAGCACCCGGGGTAGCTGTCATGCCCTCCAGAGAGGGAGCCTCCACCTCCCACCCCACACCTGCCCCTGGGACCCCTGCCACCCCCAGCCGGGGAGCCTCAGTAGACGACGGAAGGGGGACAGAGGAGGGCCCGCGCGCCACCTGGTACCTCTAGCCACAGGGACCCAGACCCCGAAGAGTGGGGGTGCCAGGATGGGTCCACGTCTGAGTCATCGTCCTCCGAGGAAGACGAGACCAGCTGGACCTCAATGCTGGCCACCCCAGGGGACCCAGAGGCCACGGCGCTGCGAATGGCCCCAGTACCAATGGCGGCGCCGCTCACCCCCCCAATGCTGGCAGCAGCCAGGCCCGACTCCCAACCCCCTACGGCGCCGGAAGGACAAACGGCACCGCACCCGGTGCCGGAAACCGACCTGGCGCCGTGAGGAGGCAAGATTAGGCCCATGGCGCCACCAGGGTGCCGGAGATGCAGGCGGCGCCAGACGCGCCGAAGTACGCAGCATCGGCACTGTGAACGCACCGCAGGCCGCTAAGTGGCACTGCAAACGGGCGCCGCCTGATCACCGGGTGCCGCTGAACGGTGCTGGATCCAACGGCGCCGCCGCGCCGCCTTCGGCGCCGGATCCAAATGGCGTTGGAACGGCGCCGCTTATCACCGGCACCGCCGAACGGCACCGGACCAACAGCCAAAAGGCGGCGGCCGGTGGTCCACCCGAGCTGGCCTACAAGACGCAGGGCCTCGCCACGGGGAGCCTGCACCTCCGAAGAGGTGACTGCCGAGGCGGTGTCAGTGTCGTGGCCCCAGAAGGGACTACGATGCTCCCCCGACACCGCGGAAGGGGCCTCCTCCTCGGCAAGAAAAGACGAGGAGACCCCCTCCTCCTCGGACCGTATAGGCCCAGGAGGGGACCCGGGGGAAGGGCCAAGAGACCTTACCTGGGAATCCCGAGAACGACGTCGTCCCCCGAAGGTTGGCGGGGTTTTGCCGAGCTTGAACGTGCGGACTTCGAGGACACGGCGGTCCATCGAGAAACAGGCGTCGCACGAATCCATGTCATGGCTGGGTCCCAGGCAACGAAGACAAACATCATGCCGGTCCGAGACGGAGAAATGCCGGCTGCAGGAGCACCGACGCATAGGGGCTTGGCCCGTCTTCGAGAAACGCTTCGCTCCAGAACCGGACATAACGTGAAACAAACAAGGTCAAAACACAGTAAGAAAACACCCGGCGCCGTACAAAAGAAAAAGGAACAGTCTTACCGAGTATGGCATCGAGTGTGAGAAAATCGGAGTCGGTCTTACTACGCAGTTGAAATGACGCTCCACGCGAAACAGGTGCTGCCTCGATGGTGGGAGAAACAGAACTGAGTTGGAGGAGGAGTCGGTCGCTACTAACGGCAGCCCCTCGCGCGCATGGCGCATGGCGTCACTCTCGGTAGGGGCAGGATCAAACTTAAACACAAAAAAGAAAAAAGCTTTCCCGATGGCGGGTAACCCGCTTACACTCCAGGAAGTAATGAATGGTGAAGATTGACAAGGAAGATTATAATGTTTTTGGTTCTCAAAGGAAGACTCAAGTCAAGAATCCCAAAAACAAAAACCAGTCAAATAAAACAACATTTCACCCAAAGAAAAAAGAGGATGTAAAGGGGGGGGCACCTCTAGGGTGCCAACACTGTACCTGCCCACCCACATCCCAAAAGAAAAAATTACTCACCTTAGTAATTGCTTTTCTTCTCATGGAGTCTTGCTATATTAGGACCTATGCAGTATGCCCTTGGCTTTGAACTGCCCCGGAGATGAAATAGTTAACTCCAGAGTAATCTGGAGTTCCACAGCGCGAGGGCGCTATTCAAAGCTCTATCTGGGTTGTTTGAACCCAAACTGTCAGGTTCTTTACTTAGGCTAAACTAATATAGCAAGTCTGTGTGGAAAACTCTACACTAGCCATTGGCTACCTACTAACAGTAGAACAACAAAACACAACAACAAACATATAATGAAAACAATATTACTCTATTATTGTTAGGATAACCCTGACATAACTATTAGGCCCTCTGCCCAAAGACTCAAGTCCAGAGAGGGCCCATCTACCACTTAACAAAATAGAAATTATCTAGTTCCTAACCCAAAAGAAGAAAGGGGGAACTAGAAGCAAAAGGCATGACACAGTGCTTGCACCAATTGTCAACCCATACCCAAGTAGGGATTCTGAGAGGGTAGGAGGGAGGTTGTCCCAATATAGCAAGACTCCATGAGAAGAAAAGCAATTACTAAGGTGTGAGTAATTTTTTCTTCAAACACCATGAAGTTTCTTGGTTATTAGGACCTATGCAGATTATACAGCAGTACTCTATGGAGGAGGGTCAGAACCTACTTAGGAATAGGCTCTGAAGCACAGCTGTGCTAAAGCTAGCATCTCCTGACTGGACGCCCAGAGAATAATGCTTAGTGAAAGTGTGGACTGTCTTCCAGGTAGCAGCTTGACAGATTTCAAAATAGAATATCTCTAGCAGCCGCTAGAGATGCAGCTGTACCCCTGGTGGAATGAGCCTCAGGCCTGAGGGAGGCTCTTACCTAGTATTTGGTAACAGAACTGGATACAAGAGACTGATCCACCTAGCGATTGTCCTCCTAGTAGCAGGTCTCCCTACCCACATCTCCATAGGTAAGGAAGAGCTGGAGGATTCGAACCTGTGACCCTTGGTATGTTCCAAATAGTAGCTAAGAGCTCTTTAACGTCCAAACTGTCAGCCTTCTCTCACCAGAGAAGAGTGCTCAGTAAAAATACTGGAAGAGAGATGGATTGGTTAAGATGAAAATCTGAAACCACTTTAGGTAAAACTTTCTGTTAGTCCTGAGGACCACTTTATCTCTGTGGAAAGAAATGAAACCTTTTCCACTGACAAGGCCTGTAATTCACTTATACACTAGCCAGTGATAGCCACTAGAAAACAGTTTTCCAAGTTAAAAACTTGAGGTCTGCTGAAACCAGAGGCTCAAAGGGGGGTTGCATTAGCTGGGCAATGCAAACATTCAGGTCCCATGCAGGAGTTGGTTCCCGAAAGGGAGGGTTAGTATGAAGTAACCCTTTGAAAAACTTGGAAAACACAGGGTGAGAGGAAAGGGAAACTGGTTTCCCTGCAGAAATAAAAACAGAAACAGCTGCCAAATGGACCTTCAAGGTAGCTGGTTTGAGGCCTAAGGAATTTAAGTGGACCAAATAGTCCAACAAAATAGGCAGGTCCGCAGATTCTGGGGTGATCTGCCTCTCAGAACACCAAAATGAGAATCTCTTCCATTTAGAATTATAAGTGGTTTAGGAAGGCTTCCAGAAGCCTCAAAATATCCAGGACACCTTGAGAAAGGTGTAAATCAGCAAATTCTAACTCCTCAAGATCCAGGCCTTGAGGTGGAGGGAATTGAGGTCCGGGTACCACACTCTCCCCTGTGCACAGGTCAGCAGGTCGTGGGTCCTGGGCAAGGTCAGGGGAGGGCGCAATGAAAGGGACAGAAGAAGAGGGTACCAAGGCTGCCTGGCCCAGTCTGGAGCAATCAGAATCACTCTGCAAGGCTGAGTTCTGATTTTCACCAGTACCCTGAAGAGGAGGGGGAAACGGAGGGAAAGCATAGAGGAACTTTCCCTCCCAATTCAGTTGAAAGGCATCCAGAGGAACTGATCCCAGAACTGGGGGCCTGCAGCAAAACAGGGGAAGTTGGTGGTTGTCTGGGGCTGCGAAGAGATCTATCTGAGGGTGCCCAACTGGAAAGACCGGACCCAGCAGTTGAGAGGTTCACAGCCCATTCTGATGGCCCTGGAGAAATCCTGCTGAGGGCCCCTAGACATTGTCCTTCCCTGGGAGGTGGAACCGCTATCAGAGAGGTGTTCAGGAGTAAGCCAGAGACCACAACTTCATTGCTTGTGCACAAGGCTGAAGAGCGAAGTGCCCTTGTTTGCTGATGTACCACATTGTTGTGGTATTGTCTGTCCTGACTTGAACAACCTTGTTCTGGACAGTCTCTGAAAAACCTGGAGAGCTAGGGAGACAGCTCTGAGCTCCAGTAGATTGATGTGAAGCAGATTCCCTGAGGGGACCAAACTCCTGAGTGGAAAGGTCGCCCAGGTGAGCCCCCAACCCAGCAAGGACGTGTCCGTGGTGAGGGTGAGGGAATGAAGAACAGGTAGGAATGGGACCCCTGTGGACAGGTTGCTTTGATCCAGCCACCATTGAAGAGCTAGGATCAAGTTCTTGGTCACTGGGACCAATTTGGAAAGGGGGTCCCTCCTTTGAGACCAATAGGACCTCAAGTGGAACTGAATGTCCCTCATCTGAAATCTTGCTCCTGGCACAACAGCTGTAGAAGCAGCCATGTGCCCTAGGAGTTGTGAAAGTGCCTTGCTGGTCGAGAGACCTGCAGGGTGAAGGAAGATGGCAGGGCAATGATTTTGTCCACTCTTTCGGAGGGAGGAATGCCCTGGCTAACTTTGTGTTCAGCTCTGCAATCTATAAAAGTTAGTACCTGAACTGGTTCGAGAACTGACTTTGGAACATTCAACAGGAACCCCAGAAAGGTGAGGAGTTCCTGGGTGATTTGCAAGTGGGATTTTACCTGCTCTGGTGACTGACCCACAATGAGCCAGTCATCCAAGTAGGGAAATACAGCCACCCCTTGTCTTCTTAGGTGGGCCACTACTACAGCTAGACATTTTGTGAAAACTCTTGGAGCAGAAGTGAGTCCGAAGGGCATTGCCCTGAACTGGTAGTGGCCAGAGGGCAGTTCGAACCTCAGGTACTTTCAGTGAGAGGCCCTGATTAGGATATGGAATAGGGCGCCCCTGAGGTCCAGGAAGCTTAACCAGTCCCCTGGTCTCAAGGATGGCAAAATCATTGCCAAAGTTAGTATTTTGAACTTTGGTTTTACAAGATGCTTGTTCAGAAATCTTAAATCCAAGATGGGCCGCCAGTCTCCTGTCTTTTTTGGGTCAGGAAGTACTGAGTAAAGACCTTGCCCTGGTGGCAAGGGGACCCTTCCACTGCTTTGCAGTCCAAAAGAGAAGAAACCTCCGCTTCTAGTGCAAGGGTTTCTAAAAGACTTGAGGGGAAAGTGTCTGGCTCTCATCTTGGGAAATTGTTTGAAGCTGAGAATCAGGCCTTGGCTTACCACCTCCAGAACCCATTTGTCCGAGGTTAGGGACAACCAGTTCTGCAGAAATAAGCCAGTCTGCCCCCACCGGTAGTAGGGAGAGTCGGCCCCAGACACCCGCTGGGGTGCCTGCTTGGCCGGAGCAGCTTTTAGGCTGGGGAGAGGGAGAGGCCTGCCTGTGCCCTGCCTGCCTCTGCCTCTGAAAAATCCTCTGCGCAAAGCAGAGGATGCCTGAAATTGGAAAGGGCCTATGGTAAGTCTGCCCTCACCCTGGGGCATGCCTTGTGGAGTGGCATGCCTCCTTAGCTTGGGCACTTTGTAAGTAGTTCTGTATTCATCCATCTTTTCATGTAATTTTCTGTTTGTTCCCAAACAGAATTTCCTATGACAGGAAAATCTATAGCCTTTGACTGGCTATCTTGGGACAGATTAGTGCATCTGAGCCATGCCAACCTACGGAGAGCTACAGAAGTGGCCATGACCCTAGAGGAAACATCAACAGCAGCATGAAATTGAACTTTAGAGGCTTCAATGCCATCAGCAGCCACCTGTTCCAACTCACTAGCCAGCGGGCCCTGAGCCTGCTTGGCCAACTGCAATATAGTGTCCCACCTAGATTTCTGATATCTAGCCACATAAGCCATAATTAGCTTGTCTGAGTCCCAAAGAAGCTGCCACATACTGTTTTTTTCAATGGCATCAATCTTCCTGGAATCTTTATCAGGAGGATGTGAGGCCAGGGAATATTAGCTGTCACAGGCTGCAGCTTGAACAACACCTACATGACTACACTGCTCAGTAAGGAAGTCTGTATTAGGGCCTGACAAAGTATACCCTTTGTCCATTTTTATCTACAGGAGGACAGAAAAGGATTTTAAAATATTAGTGGTTTGCCTCCTAAATGACTTATGCAAAGGAATAGACAACCTTCTAGCCTCTGGAATATCCATCATTTCCACATAGTCAGGCTCCTCTTGCTCATCCACAGCCTCTTCTAAGGGGAGCTGGAGTTTCTGCTACTTTCTTATAAAATCTGAAATGAGAGGGGACTCAGACAATAAAGGGGAGACTCAAAGGGTCTGTCTGGAGAAATGTCCGTTCTATTGGCACTTCCAGACCTTCCCAATCACAATTACAATCATCAAAACCTCCTCCTCCTGTGGTTCATAAAAATCCTCAACATCATAATCCTGAACCACTGGACCTGAACGGACCCCTCTTTTTCCAACCAGAGAGGGTTCAACAAGTCCCTGAGACAAAGACTGGACAATCTGTATGGCTTTAGCTATTTCTGCAGCAGAAGGAGAGACAAACTGGACTCACACTAGCTGATTTCTTTGTCTTTTTACTTTGACTGGTTCCTCAGGACCAGCCTTTCTTTGCCGAGAAGTCTCGCCTCTGGTCAGAGGGCACTCCTCTGGTCCAGCCGGAGCTGGACCGGCTGGCCATCCAGGTCAGTGGACTTTTCCTCTCTGCCCTGAGCCTGCCCAATCTCTTTTCAGGGTGGCTGCAGGAAATTTTACACACCTGGCAGTCTGACAGGAGGTGGTCAGCCCCAGACAATAGACACAAGTGGTGTGTGGGTCAGCCTTGGCAAAGGCTTCCCCACAGACATCACAGTGTTGAAACCCAGTGGGCCCAGTTTTTCTTTTGGGTTTCTCAGACATAATGCCAGCCTAACCAAACTTGTCCTTTTTTTCCGGCCTTGCCAGGACAAGACACCCTTATCGGTCCCTAACCGTGTCAAGGGTATTGGAAAAAACCAAATAAAATACTAGGTTTTTTTAGGACCGATAAGAACCGGGTACCTCACTCTAAATGTAAAGCAAATGAGTTTTAAAGCAAACCGATTGGTTCAGAGTGAACCGATAATGAGTTTCACACAGACTAATTTTCTTTACTAAGTTACCAGATAGAGCTTCAAACCGAAAACTGCTGTAAATTTAACACTTTCCGGTTCAATGAACTGATAAATTACTTAAACCGCAAAACGAACTGAACTGAAGGAGCTGGTCTCCGGAGCGTCTGTTCAGTGAAAGCGGAGTAAAGAATCTGACAGTTTGGGTTCAAACAACCCAGATAGAGCTTTGAATAGCGCCCTCGTGCTGTGGAACTCCAGATTACTCTGGAGTTAACTATTTCATCTCCGGGGCAGTTCAAAGCCAAGGGCATACTGCATAGGTCCTAATATAAGCAAGACTTCATGGTGTTTGAAATCTAGGTTCTGAGAGAGGAGGCGGGGGGAGGTCAGAATACAGCAAGACTCCACTAGAAGAAACATAATTACTAAGGTGAGTAATTTTTTCTTCAAACAACATGAAGTCTTACTGTATTCTGACAAGTGCAGACTACCAAGCAGTACCTCCATGGAGGAGGGACAGAACCTACTTTGGAAACAAGCTCTGAAGTACTGCTGTGCCAGACCGAGCATCACTCCTAGCCTGGATATCCAGAGAGTAATGCTTGGTAAAAGTATGAACTATTTTCCAGGTGGCTGCTTGACAAATTTCTAAGAGAGGGATATCCCTGGCTGCAGCCAGGGAAGCAGCTGTACCTCTTGTGGAATAAGCCCTCAGTCCTGAGGGTGGAGTTCTACCCAGTTTTTCATAGCAGAATTGGATACAAGAAACAATCCACTTGGCAATAGATCTCTTGCAGGTTTGCCCTTCCCAACTTCTCCATAAGCGAGGAACAACTGGAGGGATTCGAACCTGTGACCCTTGGTACGCTCCATGCAGTAGCTAAGAGCTCTTTTAACATCCAAACTGTATAGCCTCCTCTCTCCCGAGGAAGAATGATCAGTGAAGAAAATAGGGAGAGATATAGACTGATTGAGGTGGAAATCTGAAACCACTTTAGGCAAGAACTTTCTGTTAGTTCTAAGGACCACTTTATCTCTGTAGAAAAGAGATGAAATCAGATTCCACTGACAAGGCTTGCAACACTGATACGCTCTGGCAGAAGTAATGGCTACCTAAAAGGAAAAATTCCTACGCATCACCGTAATTTTTGGATCTTCTTGGACGCAGTCTCCACCACTCATTCACACTAGTGGGGATTAGCCGGAGGCACTAAGACCCATCGGGAGCAAACTTTGCTGAGGGTCGCGCTCAGAGACGATGGCGCCGAGACACGGGCGCCTGAGCAGCGGCTCCAGCGGTAATGACCATCTCGGCGACGCACTTCTCCAACCGCCTCAGTAATTTTTTACCAAGGAGGTGGCACAACTAACGAAGAGTAAACCCAACATTAAAAATGGACATAAGATAGTCCGTATGACCCGTAAGAAGGGTCAGTAAAGAAGTCCTCACGGCCCTAAAGATTTGAGGGAGTGAAGACCAATACAGCGTGAGCTCGGGGATGGAGAGGGAGGGATGAGTGGTGGAGACTCTCCAAGAAGATCAAGAATTACGGGAAAATGCACTTTTCCTATCTTCCTGACACATAAGTCTCCACCACTCATTCACACTAGTGGAGAGTACCAAGCTGATAATCCCCAAAGGGCGGCAGGAGAGCCAGAGCTCACGCGCCTAAGATAGAAGCTCATTAAGGATAGTTCTGCCAATGCGGAATGTCGCCTAGCATGAACATTCAGTGCATAGTGCTTAACGGTTGTACACTGAGCTCCAGGTGGCAAGTGCATATATCTGCAATTGGAACATTGCGACTTCCGCTAGGGATGCCAAGCGACTCACTCTAGTAGAGTGAGCGTACACTCTACCTTCTAATTTAACTTGAGCCATGGAATAGTAATGACTTAACGCATGCACTAACCATGAAGAGATGCATCTAATAGCTACAGGTTGACCCAGCCGGTGTCGCTGAAAGAAACGAACAGTTGCTGAGTCTTATGAACATCCTTGGTTCTATCTAAGTAGAACCGCAAGGCTCTTAACATCCAAGGAATGAAGAGCCTGCCTCTCTATTTTGGAAATTAGCTAAGTAAGGAAGTACCTAGAGGTTGGTTTAGATGGAATTCTGACACAACCTTGGGAAGA
The DNA here is from genome assembly GCA_016271365.2 of Neoceratodus forsteri. Classification (NCBI taxonomy): domain Eukaryota; kingdom Metazoa; phylum Chordata; order Ceratodontiformes; family Ceratodontidae; genus Neoceratodus; species Neoceratodus forsteri. The sequence goes on from JADMNL010000026.1 coordinate 50,519,850, forward strand.
AATTTAGGATGAGTAATGGAGAACTACCTTGTCTTTATGGAATACAGTATACGGAGGGTCCGTAACCAGGCATGTATCTCAGAGACCCCAATGGCTGAGGTAATGGCCACCAGGAAGGCAGTCTTCCAGGTAAGAAATTTTAGCTCACAGGTAGCTAAGGGTTCGAAAGGCTTCCAGTGAGCATGTCCAGCACCAGGTTAATGTCCCAGGCTGCAACTGGACGCTTAACAGGGGTCTGGTATGGAGAATCCCTAAGAAATCTCTTCACCATAGGTAACTGAGCCAGAGTTAAGGAAGAAACCGCTCATGGAACGCTGAGATGGCACTAAGGTGAACTTTAACTGTGGAGTACTGAAGATCTAAGTTTGACAGGTCCAAAAGATACTCCAGAACCTTGCCAGGAGGACAGGAAAAGTGATTCCAAGAGGATTTTTCACACCAGAGAGAAAATGTTTCCATTTGGAAGCGTACGTTTTTCGGGTGGCTGGCTTCCGAACAGCCAGAAGGATGTCTGAGACTCTACGAGAGACGTTGAACCGATTCACTTCTATCTCTTCAGGAGCCAAGCATGAAGGTGAAGTGATTTCAGGTTGGGATGGACCAACGAACCCTGAGTCAAAAGACTGATTTGCAAAGGAAGTGGTCTCGAGAGGCTGCCAACATACTGTTGAGTAGAGAAACCATAGTTGCCGAGGCCAGGAAGGAGCAATGAGAATCATCTTGGTCCCTGAGACTGAACTTGAGGAGTACTCTCTGGATTAGAGGCGGTGGAAAGGCGTAAAGCGTTTTGTCCACCGCAGCCTGAACGCATCCTGACAGAAAATGCCAGGCCCTGGATTTCTGGAGCAGAAGAGGGCAGTTTTGCATGTGAGTGGGGATGCAAAAGGTCCAGGTCTGAGTCCCCACTCTTGAACAGGGACCAGCACGGCTGGATCGAGAGACCACTGTGAGGGTCTCTCTCGCTCTGCTGAGGTGATCTGCTAGGTCGTTTTGTATACCCGGCAGATAAACCGCTTGAATCAGAGACTTGTGCTCCAAGCACCACTCCCACACCCTCATTGCTTCCTGCAAAGGGATAAGAATGAGCACCGCTTTGCTTGTTGATGTAATACATCACTGCTTTGTTGTCCGCTTGAAGGAGAATGTTCTTGTGACAAAGGACATCCTTCAGAGCTCGGATTGCATAGAGGACCGCCTCATCTCCAGGACATTTATGTGGAGATGAGTTTCAACTGAGTCCATACACCTTGAGTGTGGAGGGAGAGACAGTGAGCTCCCATCCCATTAGTGATGCGCCTGTGGTGATGGAGATCTGATGATCCGGGAGCAAGGGGAATCCTTCCAGGAGATTGCTTTCTTGAGACCACCAGGTGAGAGACCTTCTAAGGGCCCGCACCTTGATGGGATAAGACTGGGGTGAGAGGTCGGGGACCACTGAGTGAGAGCATCCATTGGGTGGTTCTCATGTGCAGTCGGGCCAGAGGGACAGTGAAGACCGAGGACGCATGAGACTCAACATACGCTGCATCGAGAGAGCTGTAACCGATTGGTTCTCCCTGATGTAACGGGGCAATTGAAGGATGTCGAGTCTTCTGTCCTCTGGAAGGAAAGCCTTCGCTGAAGAGGTGTCTAGAAGCGTCCCTATGAAAAGGAGCCTCTGGGAGGATTGCAGTTGAGATTTTTTCAAATTCAGCAGAACTCCCATGGACGTGAGAAGACGAGAAGTCGTTTGCACGGCTTCCAAAGTCCCTTGGATGGAAGGGCTTGCTAGAAGCCAATCATCCAGGTAGGGAAACACTCGGAGTCTGACTTTCCTGAGATGCGCCGCGAGAACTGCACAACACTTTGTAAAAACCCGCGGCGTCGAGGATAGCCCAAAGGGCAGGACTCTGAACTGATAATGCTGACCCAAAGCTACAAACCTGAGGAACTTGCGGTGGGTCAGGTGGACGGGGATATGCTGGTAAGCATCCTGCATATCCAGAGAGGCCAGCCAGTCGTGCTGATGCAGCAAGGGTAACAGGGTACCTAGGGAAATCATCTTGAATTTCTCCCTGGGGAGGAATTTGTTTAACTTTCTGAGGTCTAGAATGGGGCGCATCCCCCCAGATTTCTTTGGAACCAGAAAGTAATGGGAGTAGAACCCTGAGTTTCGCAGATGCAGGGGCACCAGTTCTATTGCCCTGTTGTTCAGAAGGCCCTGGATCTCCGCGGTGAGGAGGTCTGACTGAGAGGCCGACAACCTGGGTTGTCGTCTGGGAGGACAATTCGGGGGGGTTTCCAAGAAATTGAGAGAATAACCCTCGCGAATTATCCGAAGGACCCATTTGTCCGAATTATGGACTTCCACTGGTTGTAGAAGTACATCAGACGACCTCCCACCGGAGGAGAAAGTTCCACCTCGGGCAGAGTGGATGGAACTTGGGCCAACGACTCTAAGGCAGCACTGGGAGCTTTAGGCCCCTGCGCTTTGCTGCGCTCTCTTTTGAGGTTGGGCAGGTTGGCTTTGCGGAAGCTTCCCCTGCCTCTGCCTCGAAAGGACTGACGACTATGAAACTGACGTCTGTTCACATGCCCCCGAGAGGGGACAGGCGGAGGTCTGGCCAACTTAATGGCCGATCTAGTCTTCTGAGTGGCCTCTAAGGCTTGCTCCACCTGAGGGCCAAAAAGAAAGGAGCCATCAAAAGGCAGCGCCATCACCTGCTGCTGAGCATCATTCGCAAGGCCACTGATTTACGGTGATTAAAACAATTAAATTCCGTTTTCAAGACTTAAGATTCCGGAATTTCACTGGTGATTGTTACTCTAATTTCCGGATTTTACCGGGATTCTGTTATCATTTTTTAGCATGTGCATAAATAATCAGAATTAAAGAAGGCTTCATACACAGATCATTAAATAAAGCAAACTGAAAATAGTACAGGAAGGAATTAAAAGAAAAACACACTTTTTTATAGATTTACTGATTTGATAGAAAATGCCAGATTCCATGAAATCTTCATTTTTACCGGTTTTCAGGCAGCCCTAATTCCGAAATTTTACCGGATTTTCCGGTAAAAACCGAAAAACAGTGGCCTTGATCATTCGTGAAGCCAGAAGTACGCAGCCAGGAATGGCGCCGAGTACAAATCCCCGCGGCTGCTGAGCGAGAAGCAGTGTCAAAAGCGTCCATGGCGGCTTTGACCTGTTGGTTATTGGACTCAACAATTTAATAACGGTCAGAAGAAGCTCTGACTTGAATCGAATCTGGAAGAGCTTCAACCATTCTTTTCATAGAGTGCCACAGGATATACTCATACTGAGAAAATAGCCTTGATAACTGGCAATACGCATACTTAGAGTGGAGGCAGCAAAGACTCTCTTACCTAATGTATCAATCTTACAGACTCTTTGTTAATAGGTCGAGCTGTAGTAGTTTGAGGAAGAACGACCTTGTCATTCTCTGCCAGGACTACAATAGGATCCGCAAAGGTTTGGGATGCCAAAATGGGACGATCCTTGGGAGCTGAATACTTCTTATCAATGGATTTAGCCACTGAGGGAATAAGAGCAGGATTATTCCATACCATTTGAGACAGCGTCTCGAAGGAAGGCTGGATCGGAGGAGTCAAATCCGTAGGGATCTCCGAAGCATGAAGATACTGGAGTCTTAATATCTTCCCAGGATCGATGTCTGTAGTCTGGAGAGAAAGAGTGGATCCCAGGTTCTTCAACAGAGACTTAAAGGACAGGTCCTCGACCACAGGCTCTGTAGCAAAGAAAGATCCTGTTTCTCCACTTCATCACCCAACCTGGAAGGTCTGGGTCAGCTCAACATCATCTCCTGATGGTCCAGAAAGGACTGTTTGGACAGGAAAGGAGTGAAAATTAGAGAGGAGGAAATAGCAGAAAAACAAGGAGAGTCCCTGGCATGCCGGCCAGACGGCAAAACGGGCTGAAGACGGCATCAGGAGGCGACGGGCGCCGGAAGAGCACGCGCTCCCGCAAGCACTCTCGGGCGGCGCCAAGGATGAACGCAGCGACGGTGCGGCTGACGACGCCGCGAGACGGCATCGCTGCTGATCGGGCGCCGCGAACGCACCGCGACTATTACCGCAAACGGCGCCGCCGATTCAACGGCACCACCGGGCGGCGCTGCGGAGACTTCGAGGCACCGCGGACGGCGCCGCAAGACCCAGCGGCACCGAAAACGGCGCCGACAAGCCAACAGACCCTGCCGAAGGTGCCGGAAAAGCCCCAGGAACCTGGAAAGCTAGAGAAGGAAAAAAAACAGAAGATAAGGGCATCGGTGAGGCCCCCTTCGCCGCAGCCATGTGAGGGGGAACACCTAAGCACGGAGTCACTGGCACCGAAGAAGGCGCCACGTGACTAGGAAGGTCCAGCCGCCCTACCTGATCGCCGGAGGGGCCCGAGGGCTCCGAGGCAACCGGGCCAGGCAGAAGAACAACCTCCGAGCCCATTGCTCCATAAGAGCGGCCCACTGATGAAACTGCTCATCTGGAGTCCTACCTATAGGCGGGGAGGGACTCCGATGTCGAGGATGACGATTACCGGAAGTTGGCGACTCCGAAGGAGGAGACCGGCAACTAGCAACGATAACCGACGTTCGACGCGCAGACATACCAGAGGGCGACCTCGAAAGTGATGCCTTCTTTTTGACCTGTGGGTCAAGAAGAGCTCGAGGCCGAACGTGCCGAGAATGCGACCGCTTATTTTATGCCGGCGGGGACCGCCCATCCCCGGCATCGGACTGACCGCTGTCGGAATCCCACTGAGGAGAAGGAGGCTGACCGACCCAGCCCGCTGACTGAACAGCTTATACGAAGTCTCCCTACCGTCACCTGACCTGCTCATGGTCGACTCCGTCCAGTAGGCCGAGACTTCTTCAAGTAAAATTCAAATATTAGAAAAATTTAACGAAAATAGAATAAAATTAAGCGATACTACTTATCGTGATAAAGTTACAAAAAAACAAACTGAAAACTATGCGCTAGTTTGAAGTTTGACTCCCGACAGGCGAGCGACGTCGTCACTGAAGCGCACTCGACGGCGGGAAAAAAGGAACTGAGGCGGTTGGAGGGTCGTCGCCGAGATGGTCATTACCGCTCGAGTCGCTGCTCGCGGGCGCCGTGTCTCAAGTGCGCCTGCCTCCAGGCTGACCCTCCAGCAAAGTTTGTTCTCGATGGGTCTTAGTGCCTCCGGCGCTAATCCCCACTAGTGTGAATGAGTGGTGGAGACTTATGTCCAGGAAGATACACAGTTTTCCAAGTCAAGTACTTAAGCTCTGCTGAGGACAAAGGCTCAAAAGGGGGTTGCATAAGTTGAGCAATGCAAACATTAAGATCCCAAGCAGGATCAGGATCCCTAAAGGGGGGATTGGTGTGAAGCAATCCCTTTAAAAACTTACAGAATACAGGATGGGATGACAGAGAGGAAGACTTGCCTACAGACAGGAAATCAGAAACAGCTGCCAAGTGTACCTTGAGAGTAGCTGGTCTGAGACCTAGGCCATTAAGACGGACCATATAATCCAGAACTGTAGGCAATTCAGCAGAGTCTGGAGAAATATTCTTCTTAGAACACCAAATGCTGAATCTTTTCCATTTGGAGTTGTAGATCTTTCTGGTGGAAGGCTTTCGAGAAGCCTTAAGGATATCCAGAATCCCTTGGGAAAGATGCAGATCTGCAAACTCTAACTCTTCAAGAGCCAAGCCTTGAGATTGAGAGATTTAAGATTGGGGTACCAAATCATCCCCTGAGAGGATATTAACAGATTGTAATTCCTTGGAAGAGACAGGGGAAGATGGACTGCTAGGGACAGCAACAAGGGATACCATGGTTGCCTGGCCCAGTCTGGAGCAATCAGAATCACTTTGCATGGTTGTGACCTTATCTTGACTAGCGCTTTGAACAGGAGAGGGAATGGGAGGAAGCATACAGAAATTTCCCTTCCCAGTTCAGGATCAGAGCATCCAGGGGGACTGAGCCCAAGACTGGGGGTCTGCAACAAAAAAGAGGAAGATTGGTGATTGTCTGGGGCTGCAAAAAGATCTATCTCTGGAGTGCCCCATCTTGAGAAAATCACTTTCAACACCAGTGGATCTAGGGCCCATTCGTGATGGCCCTGGGATATTCTGCTCAGTGCATCTGCTAGGACATTGTCCTTCCCTGGAAGGTGAACTGCTATCAGAGAGGTTTGCAGGGAATAGGCCAGGGACCACAACTTCATTGCTTCTGTGCACAGGGCTGTAGACCGAGTGCCTCCTTGCTTGCTGATGTGCCACATGGTGGTGGTGTTGTCTGTTCTGACCTGAACCACCTTGTTCTGTACAGATTTGGAAAAAGCTTGCAGTGTCAGAAACACTGCCCTGAGTTCCAAGAGATTGATGTGAAGCAGAGATTCCTGAGGCGACCACAGTCCCTGGGTGCAGGACCGGTTCCAGGATGTACTGGGCCCTGGTGCAAGACTTTGTAGTGGGCCCCCCCATCCATGCAGCATGCCCCCCCACCCCAGGTGGGCTCTCCCATGCCACCACCACCAAAAGAATATTGCTGCTGTTATTCCATTTTGTGAAGTTAAAGGTGTACACAGCGGGCTTTTGCTGCAGCAAGTGTTTCAATCACATCAGAAAAGTTTACTTCTCTTGCAAGTCTATTTTCAATTGAAAGTACACCCAGTGCAGACAGTCTCTCCTGTGACATTGTGGAGCACCGGTGATTCTTTATCAAGGACAGTTTACTGAAAGAACGCTCAGCACTGGCAACTGTAATTGGAATTGTAAGCAGTACTTGCAGTCCAATTTGGGTGTTTGGAAATCCTCTGCTCAGGTCTCTCTGTACCAGGTACTGTAACACTTCAAACGGACATTTCACATCATCAGGTAACAGTCAAGCCAGCAAGGTAATTTCTCTAGACATGTCTGAACCATCTATATCCCCAAGAAATCGGACCAACTCTCTGCATGCTACTTCTAGGTTTTCGTCATGTCCAGATGATTTTATGTTGAACAGAAAACCAAAAAGTGACTGAAAGTCATGCAGAAATTGGAATCGTTCCTCACTTTCCATCAGTACGTTATCCAATAGGCAACTGAAAAAATTTACTTCAAAGCTTTCTTGGCCAGTTAAGGGTTCATCTGCAGCACGCTCTCCTGGCATACGTTTTCACCGTCTGGTGCGTTTTTCTGAAAAAGTCAGTTCGATGTCCATGGTTTGGGCTAGCAGCTTTGCTTCCTCTAACACTCTGCTGAATTCCTGTCTTCGATAACTAGACAGTTGTTCCTTGATGGAGGAAACTACATCTATGGCATTTGGAAGACTCAAAGCAGGTGACTGTAAAATCACTGTCACCCGATTGATGGCACTAAGCACTTCATTCCACACAAGTAAGGATACAATAAATGGAAATTATTCCAGTGTTTTCACAAGGCCTGTGATGTCAGACAGTGTTTCGCTGTCACAGTTTGCAGTTTCTGAAACTTCCAGCAATGAATCCAACAATTCAGGCAGTTGTTCACAGACTGCCTTTGCAGCATCAGCACGGGCACTCCATCGAGTCTCTGAAAGTGGCTTGAGGGTATATCATTTCATGCGCTTGACAAGGATGTCCCAACATTTGGTGGACCCAGAGAAGATTCTGTAAACCCGCTGTAGTACTCCAAAGAAATTCTTTGCTTCCAACGATGATTCAGCTGCATGTTCTAACACAAGGTTCCAGTTATGAGGACAGGAAGGAACATATAGTGCACGTTCATTCACCTGTCATATTCTCGCTTGAACTCCTCGATGGATACCTCTCATGTTAGCCCCATTATCGTAACACTGGCCCCTGCAGTCTTCAATGTTAATGCCATGTTCAGTAAGTTGATTTAGCAATAATTCAGCCAAAGCCTCCCCTGTTGTATTTTCAACATGGCGAAACTCCAGGAAGCTATCTCGCATTTTAACTTGATCACCATTGATTTCAACATAATGAATCATTAGTGATAACTGCTCCTTATGAGAAATATCTGGAGTGCAGTCCATCAGCACACTGTAGTAGCGAGCAGTGTATATCTTGTTCCTAATCTTATTAGTCACAGCCTTAGCTAACATCTGCATAAATTTGTTCTGGCTATCTTTGCTTATATAATGAACATTTGCTCCTCTCTGAACACATTGCAAGTGATCAGCCATAATAGGGTCATACCTGGACAACAGTTCCAACAATTTCAGAAAATTACCATTGTTGTCCACATACAGACTATCTACTGAACCCCTAAAGGTTAAGTTTTGGCCTGCTAAATATAAAACACAGTCCAAAATTCGACAACGCACAGCATGCCATCGTTCCTTTTCCTTATCCAGCTTTTCTTGCAAACTCCTGTCTATAGCAGCACATTTCTCTAACCCAAATTCTAAATGTTTCCATTTGTAGTAATTCTCCATGTGTGATGGGTAAGATTCATGCTGACTCAGCCTTTGTGATAATTTTTGCCAGTTGGAGAAACCTTGTGTAAACACGCCCCTATCCTCACCAAAAAGCTTACAGCAGAAACAAAATACAGCATCAGCAGACTTGGAGTAAACTAACCAAGGCCTGTGAATCTTTGAGGATCCCACTTTACACTTATAGTTTGCTGAAGTAAACTGACGACCAGCTGTTTTAGGGATCTCAATGTCAGTTTCCTTCAGCTGCAGGGGTTTGTGCTGCACAATTTCAACCCTTAGGCGCTCTGACTCTGAACTAAAACTTTCAGGCCAGGTAGCTGGGTCATATAAATTATATGTGAAAGGTGGTTGACTACTGGGTTCAGGGTTTATGTCACAACCTGATTCCAGTTCAATATATTGTTGTATTTCTTCTTGCTGTATATTTCTTTCATCATCATATATTTCTTCTAGGTCTAGCTGTACATTTCTTTCTGAGTCGGAGTCCGATTCATCATGGTTCCCCAACTCCACCCCAGTCGTCTCCCCCTCTTGTACTGCCTCTACAGCTGTTTCATGTGATGAGGTTGATGGTTTTTGCTCACTTGTGCTTTCACCAGATTTGGAAACTGTTGCCAGCGGACAACTTAACCATTTACGAAATAGTTTGTTAGCATTTTCTGCTTCTTTCTGAGTCAACTCTAGCTGTCTTTTTTGTTCTTTACGTTTTGCAGAACCAGACTTGTACTTTGGTAGTGCTACTGGATTCGACATCTTATCAGTTTTTTTTCTTTCCTTTCTGTTATGTAAGGTGGTTTGCCTTGCTAGCTAAGGCAAGCTATGTTTATTTATTTATTTTTATGAATACAAAATGTACTTTTGACTAGACTATTTTAGTTAAAGTTCAATAATATCTATGAGCTACAGCAGGTGGGTGGCTCACTTGGCACCAGCAAACAGGTGCAAGAGCACTGAGCAGGCTCATTTGTGTAGAAAAATGTATAGATACGCTGCTCCGGAGTAGTCCTATGCTTGCAGTCTCTGCCTAAGTCTAACTTTGAAGCAGCGAGCATGAAAAACAGAGCCAGTCTAGAAAATAATGTATTGCTGTTCTTTACTGATTCTGCAAAATAAAGTATTTTTTGCAGTTATAACCTGGATGTGTTGTCTTTCTTTCTTGTCAGAAAAAATTAAAGGCTATCTTGTTATTTTAATGCCAAACAGGGACTCCTACACAGTCAGTACTAGGCTGGCTACAATGCTCGCTGCTGGCGTACTCCGAAGAAGACTAGGCAGGCCGCAAGCACAGCAGAGCCAGAGAATATCTTGTTATTTTAATGCCAAACAGGGACTCCTACACAGTCAGTACAAGGCTGGCTGCAATGCTTGCTGCTGACGTACTCTGAAGAAGACTAGGCAGGCTGCAGGCACAGCAGAGCCAAGAATATCTTGTTATTTTAATGCCAATACAGTAACTCACTCAGAAGAAATTGACATATTATATTCTTGGTCAGACAGTACAGACCAAACTGAGTGACACACACTAACTTCACTCACGAGTCACGACTCACTGACTCAGTCACTACACTGATCCTCCTCTCTGAAGAATTCTTGTTAACTTCACAAATAAAACAAATTCAAGACTGCAGCAGCATTATGCATAAGAGGACAGAATATCTTCTTTTATTTTACTTTTTCTCTCAAGACAGTTCTCCCTGACTAGTGACTCCCTGCTTAATCTGCCTGCCTAAAGTTCTTTGGTATGTCTGAGGGAGAGGAGTGAGGAGAAGTCATCATGACACAGTCAGTCACAACAACACAGACAGTAGAGTAGTAGCCCTACTAGCCCCCCCAAGCAGTCAGTGACACAGTGTCACAACTCGAACAACTCTCTGGGTTTATATATGAATTTTTTTTTTATATATTTAGAATTCTTGACTTCTAAGTTCTTGAGACAAATAAGACTTCAAACTGATTGACCCGGGCCAGGCCTGCCACTACCGCCACCCGCTGAGGCCCCAGGCTAGGCTAGGCAGCCACAGTACTCACTCCTTCCTGTGGCTGTTTGCTGCCAGCTAGCTATTTTTTCCTGAGTAATTTCTATTAGCCGCCCCCACCAAGTATATGAATTTTTTTTTATGTATACTGTGTCTAGTTTACAAGTTTAAGTTAGTTCAAAAAGGGGCTGCTACAGTGCAGCGCTGCAAATTCTGCCCGATCCGATCCCATTTCACATCCACTCGTTCATCTGTTTGCCCGCTAACTGCCACAGACAAGATGCTCGCTCCGCCTCCTCCTCCTCCCCAGCCCTGGCCCCCCGCCCACAACAACAGAATATTTAATATATAATTATAATTCAAATGACACAGTGACCGACCTGTGAGAGTTGTTGCAGCAGCCTTTTAAACCAGCACCCCAGCCCAGGCAGCAAATCAGACAGTACCAGAGAGGCTAGAGGAGGGACACAGGGAGTCGGGACTGGGAGGAGGCAGGAGTAAGGGAGGAGTGAGCGAGTCTGCGAGTGAGCAAATCAATGAGCTTAGCAGGTGCAGCGTCAGGAGGGGTGACGGAGCAGCATTGCCACTTGCCACTGCCAGCATGGAGGAGGAGCTACCGAGGAAGGACATCAAGCTTGATGGCTGGTGGGATCATCGAGGGAGGTGGAGCAGCTTCCTCACAGGTATGTCTGAATCCGAGGAGGATTGGATGCAAGCCTACAGTACAGGGAGCAGGGGATTTAATTTTTTAAATGTCACGGTCATCTCACCAACCGCCAACCCGACTCTAGACCTCAGTTCTGGTCCCGGTGGCACACACACACAAGGCAGCCAATTCTCAGCCTCTCGGGGGGGCTGATCTTCTCTCCAGCGAGGCGTGAGCAGTTAAAAAAAAACCAAAACAAAAGGATTGGATGACTAAGTTCAGATGGGAGCAATGGGCCCCCTGGTGCTCTGGGCCCTGGTGCAGATGCGTCCCTTGCACCCCCCGATGCCGGCCCTGCCTGGGTGGTAAGTTACCCCAAATGGGCTCCCAGCCCAGCAGGGAAGCATCTGTGGTGAGGACCACTGAATGAGACTGAGTGACAAATGGAATCCCTTGCTTCAAATAGTCCTGATCCTGCCACCATTGCAGGGCTTGAATCAGAGTTCGAGTCACTGGAATTAGTTTGGTAAGGGAATCCTTTCTTTGGGACTAAAAAGCTCTTAAGTGGAACTGAATGTCCCTCATTTGGAATCGTGCATCATGGACCACTGCTGTAGAAGCTGCCATATGGCCCAGTAGCTGAAGGAAATGCCTTGCTGGTCGAGACACCTGTAGGCTGAATGAAGAGGCCAGTTCCATGAGGGTCCTTGCCCTTTCCAGGGGAAGGAAGGCTCTTGCTTTTACCGTATCCAGCTCTGCCCCTATGAAGGTGAGGAGCTGCACTAGTTCGAGAACTGACTTTGGTAGGCTGAGAAGAAATCCTAAAGAAGTGAGCACTTGCTGGGTCACTTGCAGGTGTCACTTGACTTGGTCTGGAGACTGGCCTACTATGAGCCAGTCGTCCAAGTATGGGAAAATGGAAATATTTTGTCTTCTAGGAAGGACAACTACTGCCAGGCACTTTGTGAAGACCTTGGGGCTGATAAATAGCCAAAGGGCATTGTCTTGAACTGATAGTGGCCTGAGGGGCAACTTGAACCTGAGGTACTTTCTGTGGGAGCACCTAATGGGACTGTGAAAGTAGGCATCTTTGAGGTCCAGCGAGGCTAGCCAGTCCTCTGGCCTTAGAGAGGGAAGGATAATTCCCAGAGTTATCATCTTGAACTTTGGCTTTAAAAGATGTTTGTTCAGGTATCTTAGGTCCAGGATGGGTCGTTATACTTCCTGTCTTTTGGGGTTAGAAGTACCTGGAGTACAACCTTGCCCCAGTGTAGCGTAGGTACTCTCTCTATAGCTCTTAGAGCTAGGAGAGAAGAAACCTCTGCCTCTAGGACAAGGGTTTCTGAGAGATTTGCAGGTGGAAAAGATCTGGCTCTCAGCTTGGGAAATTTTTTGAAGATGAGAACCAGACAGAGAAATTACGTACCTACCGTAATTGTGATCTTTCTGTGTATCTTCACCATTCATCACAGATGGGGTACTGGCTGGAGATAAGGACCCCGTGGGAGCCTTTTTTTTTAGATAGCGAGCCGACACAGTACTGGCGCCCCTCGAGGCCGAATGTATCACGTGGTGCTCGGTGATTAGCCGTTAGGGCTGAGTCGACTCCGCCTGCCTGTCAGTTCTGAATCGCCAGAGAGGTAAGAGGAAGGGATGGAGGGTGGGACAAGAGAATCCAAGGGACAGAAAAAGGAAGAGAAAAACTGAACTAAAAGGAGAAATAACGACTGAGAGGACAGCATAGAAGAAGTAAGACTAAGGGGATTGGGTAGGGGCCCCAATCTCTGGAAGCGGAAGAAGGAGGAAAGGGAGGGGAGAAAATTTAGGAGAGAGTGAGAGGTAACAAGGATCCGAGACCCTTGTCTGTCACCAGACTGTATAGGAACTGCAAGGAGTAGCAAAGCTCTCTGCCAGAATTCAAGGCACAGAATAACTGGCAATACCCCTAAAGCAGAGTCAGCTATTCTGGAGAAGGACAGGGTACAGGGATTTAGTACTCTCTCTATAAAGATATTTGGTGAAAAAAAGGGACATTTTGTTTTTTTAAAACAGTTAGATGGATAACAGAAGGAGGGCAACCACCAGCTCCCACCCCGTAGGGGTGGAGATATGTAGTAGAGAAGGAGTGCCACTCAAGCTGTAACCCTTAGGGAAGAAAATACCCCCCTGTGTGTCCCAACTTTACCCCGCTCAAAGAAGAGGGGTAGGCACAGAGGGAGGAGGACCCAGAGACTGAGGCCCCAGGGGGATGGCAGGTGGGATTGTGATGAATGGTGAAGATACACAGAAAGATCATAATTACGGTAGGTACATAATTTCTATATCTTTTCTGTGTCAATCTTCACCATTCATCACAGATGGGTGAGTACCAAGCCCTCCGAAGGGGGTTGATTCATTGCACCCTAAGGGACAGAGTCCCTTAGCCCTCAGTGGGTGACACACTAAGGGGGGGAACCTTCAGGGCCTGATGAGGCCCGAGAGTGGGGAGAGCGAGACTGGGTCCCCCTGGAGGGGGAAGGAAGTTGCCCCGACAAACGTCGTCTTGCCCTACGGGAAAAGAGATAGGTTCCCTGGTGAGCGGAGCAAATCACCCTACGCCGGACCAAGGGTGACAACTGGGAAAGATGAAGCCACGCCGATCTCCTGGTGCAGATCGCTGTCCCTATGACCCTGGTAGCTACCTCGTCGGCGTCGTAAGATGCCCTTGCTTGGTGCCTTGCTAGCTCCAGGCTCGTGCAGAAAGCGCGAGCTTGCCTGGTTTGCTCCGAGTCAGGCAAAGCAGCTAGGATCTGACCTAGCGTGGACCTCAAGAACCTGTTGTAGGCTGCATAGTGGGCCTGATGAGCAGAGATGGAGAGAAGCAACCGTGCCAAGTAGAAGGTCCTCCTCCCCCAGAAGTCAAAATCCAAGGAGTCTTGATCTGGGGGCCGGTCACGGTGGAGGGTGCAAAGCCCATCAGGGGTGTCCAGGTGCATCAATCTGGACTGCGGATGAGGCATAGAACCTGGATACCCCGGGGGAGTGCAATACCTCTGGCTGAGGTCCCTAGGGGCAGGAACTCCGGAGAAGGGCCTCTGCCAGAAATGCATGGACGCCTCCCGAAAGGGAGTAGGCCAGGGCGGCACCACAAGGGTGGCTGCACCAAAATCGCCTAGAAAGGCATGCGCCGCATGCTTAGGATAGCTCACAGACAGGGGAGAAAGGTGAAGGTCCTCCATCATCCTCACGAGGAAACGCTGATACTCGGAGAGATCAGCGGCAGGAGAGATATGGACAGATAGTTCCTCTCCCCCAGAAGAGGGGGATGAGGATCTGGAGGTCACCATGCGTTCCAAGGGTGGCTGCACGGGGGGAGGTTGAAAAACCTGGCTGTCCATGGCCCTAACGTAGGCAGGGAACTGAGCAGCCACCGCTCTGAACTGCTCCCAGGTGAGAGGGCCGCTAGGACCAAGAATGCCTGGGAGCACTGGAGAATGTGGCAGAGGGATAGGGGCAGAGCCGAGAAGAAGTCGGCTGACCTCTGCCAGGGCTAGGAGGGACCATGGACACCCGAGGAGGGTGTCCCGAAGACTCCACAGCCGACAGCTGCACAACCATTGGTACTGCCAAGGCTGCACCCAGAAGAATCCCCAATGAGGCGACCGGGCTGTCAAGGTCCAGAAGGACGGTCCCTGCCTCCAAAGAATGGGACCCCTCAAGGAACTGGAAGGAAAGGGCGGAAGTCCGCAAGACTGTGGATGCCTAGGCCGGTGTGACCCTAGAAAAAGGCCGACGCGCCCACCCCACACCCCTTGACCCCTCAGAGTCCAAGAGGGTCCTGGTCCTCGAGAGGGCCAGCCTAGGTAGCTGGCAGCTCTGGGCTGCCCCCGAAGGGGAGACCCAGGGAGCAGCACCTTCCCCTCCTGCAGACTTCCCGATGGGCCCCAAAGTTGGGCGATCGAGACACACTACCTGAGGGGGTACCACCGCTGAGGGGTCGAGAAACCCCCCAAGGCCAGGTTGCATGGCAATGGTGGCACGCACCATAGCCTGCTGGTCAGTACCACTGACCCTAACCTCGGGAAGAACCTGACGCTCCTCAGAAGGGGGCTGGCTGTGACTCGTCATCAAGACCACAGGCTCGCCCTCCTCTGCAGACAACCCCGAAGGGTGTGACTGCCAGTCTGACTCCGAGCCCGACTCCGACTCGGAAGAGGTAGAGTCTGAGGCCCTAAGCCAAACGGTAGGAGGGCGAGGGAAGACGACCTTACCAAAGAGCCCGGCAGTCAGAGCAGTGGCCAAGGCAGCACCCGTGCCCTCCACAGCCCCGCAAGCGGGGCTGACAGAAGGCGCCAGGGCAGCTCGGGCCAAAGGTCCAGAGCCAGGGCCAGCCACGGCGCCGTCAAGTCCACTGGCACCAGGGGTGGTACCAGGGACAGAGATGGCGCCGAAGGCAGCCCCAGCAACAGCCTCGGTGCCGACAAAACCACCAGGCCCCTCAGCGCCGCGAGCGGCACTGAGGACCGAAGCGGCACCGACGGTTCTGAAGGCAGACTCGGCGCCGAACATGACACCGCTAGGCTCCTCGGCGCCGCGAGAAGCACCGAGAGCACCAACGGTGCCGAGGACAGCACTGACTGATGACTCAGAAAGGCCCACGGCGCCATATTTCCACCCCGCGCTGAGGACGCGCCGAGGCAAGACATGGCAAAAGGCGAGGCTTAACCAGGGTCACGGTGCTGGCGAGCAGCGCCGCACAGGGCCCACGGCACCCGAGAGACGAGTCGGTGCCGACAGGGCCCACGGCACCGTGAACGGCGCTGAAGACCCGACGGCACCGACCGGCGGCGAGGACAGCGCCGCCCGGCTCTCCGGATCGCTGAGCCGACACCGAGGAGCCTTCACCCCGAGGGGGAGATTGCCATAGCGGCGCCTCCCGCCCGCTCCAGGGAGGAAGCGGGATGGGCCTCCTGCGCCGCAGGAGGAGCCTCGGCCAAGGCTAGGCTACAAGTAGCCAAGGCTCCCTCCTCCTCGGTCCATGTAGAACCGGGAGGGGACCCGGAGGAAAAGCTGAGAGAGTGTGGCTTGGCCCGACGAGTGCGAACCTTTCCCCCGAAAGTCGACAGAGTTTGCCCGACTTTAAACGTGCGCTGTTCGAGGACGCGGCAGTCCATGAAGAAGCAGGCGTCGCACGAATCCATGTCGTGAAGCGGGCCAAGACACGCGAGACACCAGTCATGCTGGTCGGTAACAGAATACTTGCGGCCGCACGGACACCGACGCATAGGGGGCTGACCCGCCTTGGAAAACTTTTTGCCCTCTGACCGAGACATGACCTACGGAAAAAAGCACCAAAAACAGACTCGACGTCGCAAACTTTAAATAAAAAGGAAAGATCTTACCGGTGACGTCGAGTGGAGGCAGAACCCAGAAATGAAAATTACGTACCTACCGTAATTCTTCATCTTCTTGGACGAGTCTCCACCACTCATTCACACTATTGGGATCTGTGTCGGAGGCACTAGGACCCATCGGGAGCAAACTTTTTGCTGGAGGGTCGGCGCCAGCGAGGAACGGCGCCGCGAGCCCTAGCTCGCGTGGTAACGACTATCTCGGCGTCGACCCTCCAACCGCCTCAGTACCTTTTTTACCAAGAAGGTGCAGCGTAGCTAACCTAGAAGGGTAGCCTAACCTAAAAACCGGACATAAGATAGTCCGGGCGACCCGTGTAAGAAGGGTCAACAAAGAAGTCTTCACGGCCTAAAGATTTGAGGGAGTGAAGACCAACAAGAAAGGTGAGCTCGGGGGATGGAGGATGGGTGTGTGGATGAGTCATGGAGACTCGTCCAAGAAGATCAAGAATTACGGTAGGTACGTAATTTTCATATCTTCCTGGACATAAGTCTCCACCACTCATTCACACTATTGGGAGAGTACCGAGCTAATAATCCCCCGAGAGGGTGGCAGGAGAAACCAAGAGCTCAGGTTTCTAGGACAGAAGTCCATTGAGGATGGCTCTGCCAAAGGAAGAATGTCGTCTGGCGTGGACATCTAGTGCATAATGTTTAACGAAAGTATGCACTGAGCTCCAGGTGGCCGCATTGCAGATGTCTGCAAAGGGGAAGTTGCAGATTTCCGTAGGGATCTCGCAACCGCTCTTGTAGAGTGAACGTATACTCTACCCTCCAACTTAATCTGCGCCATGGAATAGCAGTGGCGTAGGCATGCCACTAGCCATGATGAGATACATCTGATAGCGACAGGTTGACCCAGCCGGGTCTCACTGAAGGAAACGAATAGTTGCTGAGCTTTGCGAAAATCCTTGGTACTATCTAGATAGAAATGTAAGGCCCTCTTAACATCCAAAGAATGAAGAGAACGTTCCCCTTCATTTTGGAAGTCCGCAAAATAAGAGGGAAGGACCAAAGGTTGGTTTAGATGAAAATCTGACACAACCTTAGGAAGAAATTTAGGATGAGTAAGAAGGACTACTTTGTCCTTATGGAACACAGTATACGGAGGGTCTGTGACCAGGGCATGTATCTCAGAGACCCTACGGGCTGAGGTAATGGCCACTAGGAAGGCAGTTTTCCAGGTGAGAAATTTTAGCTCACAGGTAGCCAGAGGTTCGAACGGTTTCCGAGTGAGCATGTCTAGCACAAGATTAATGTCCCAGGCTGCAACTGGACGTCTTGTAGGAGGTCTGGTATGCAGAATCCCCTTAAGAAATCTCTTAACCATAGGTAACTGAGCCAGAGTTAAGGAAAAAACCGGCTCATGATACGCTGAAATGGCACTAAGATGAACTTTGACTGTAGAGTACTGCAGACCTGAATTTGAGAGGTCCAAAATGTACTCCAAAACCTTATCTGGTGGACAGGAAAAGGGATTCAAAGAGAACTTTGCACACCAGAGCGAAAAATGCTTCCACTTGGCTGTGTAAGTTTTCCGAGTGGCTGGTTTCCGTGCAGCCAGAAGAATATCTGAAACTCCTCGAAGAAGACATTGAACCGGTTTACTTCGACCTCTTCAGGAGCCAAGCATGAAGGTGAAGTGATCTCAGGTTTGGATGGACCACTGGTCCCTGAGTCAAAAGGTTCATCTGCAGAGGAAGTGGTCTCGGAGGAACTGCCAACATATTGTTGAGTAGTGGAAACCACAGCTGCCGAGGCCAAAAGAGAGCAATGAGAATCATTTTGTCCCCCTGGGATTCGAACTTGAGGAGTACCCTCTGAATTAGAGGTAGAGGCGGAAAGGCGTAAAGAAAGCGTTTTGTTCACCGCAGCCTGAACGCATCCTGACAGAAAATGCCAGGCCCTGGATTTCTGGAGCAGAAGAGAGGCAGTTTTGCGTTGAATGGGGATGCAAAAAGGTCCAGGTCTGGAGTTCCCCACTCTTCGAATAGTGACTGAACTATGGTTGAGTCGAGAGAGACCACTCGTGAAGGTCTGTCTCTGTTCTGATGAGACGGTCTGCCAGTTCGTTCTGAATGCCTGGCAGGTAGACCGCTTGTAGAGCCTCGTGCTCCAAGCACCATTCCCATATCCTCATTGCTTCCCTGCATAAGGGGTAAGAATGAGCACCGCCTTGCTTGTTGATGTAATACATCACTGCTTTGTTGTCCGTTTGAAGGAGAATGTTTTTGTGATACAGAATGTCCTTCAAAGCTCGGACCACATAAAGGACAGCTCTCATTTCTAGGACGTTTATGTGGAGCTGGGACTCGACTTGAGTCCACACACCTTGAGTGTGGAGAGCCTGACAGTGAGCTCCCCACCCCATTAGGGATGCGTCCATGGTAATGGAGATCTGATGGTCCAGAGGAGCAAAGGGATACCCCTCCAGGAGATTGCTCTCTTGAGACCACCAGGTGAGTGACCTCCTTAAAGGTTCTGTCACCTTGATGAGATAGGACTGCGGGTGAGTGGTTGGGGACCACTGAGTACTGAGCATCCACTGGGTGGTTCTCATGTGCAGACAAGCTAGGGGTACAGTGAACACTGAGGATGCCACGAGGCCTAGCATCCGTTGCATCGAGAGAGCTGTGACTGAGCTGTTTTCCCCGATGTGACGGGCCATCTGAAGGATATCATTCCTCCTGTCTTCTGGAAGAAAAGCCTTAGCACAGGAGGTGTCCAGAAGAGTCCCTATAAAAAGGAGCCTCTGGGAGGGCTGCAGTTGCGATTTCTTGAGGTTGAGCAGAACTCCCATGGACGTAAGGAGGCACGAGGCCGTCTCCACGGCGTCCAGAGTCCCTTGCCTGGAAGGGCTTGCTAGAAGCCAATCATCGAGATAAGAAAACACATGAATTCCAACCTTTCTGAGGTGCGCTATGAGAACTGCACAACATTTTGTAAAAACTCACGGCACCGAGGATAGCCCAAAGGGCAGGACTCTGAACTGATAATGCTGTCCCAGAGCCACAAACCACAGGAATTTGTGATGCCTCGGGTGAATAGGAATGTGCTGGTAAGCGTCCTGCATATCTAGAGAGGCTAACCAGTCATGTTGATGGAGCAGAGGTAACAGGGTTCCCAGAGAAATCATTTTGAATTTCTCCTTGGGGATAAATTTGTTCAGCTTTCTGAGATCTAGAATGGGGCGCATTCCGCCGGACTTCTTTGGAACCAGAAAGTAATGGTAGTAGAACCCCGTGTTTCGTTGGTGCAGTGGCACCACCTCTACTGCCCTGTTGTTCAGAAGGCCCTGAATCTCGGTGGTGAGAAGGTCTGACTGAAGGGTTGACAGCCTGGGCTGCCATTTGGGGGGACGATCCGGAGGGGTGTCCACAAGATTGAGTGAATGACCCTCGCAAATTATCCGAAGGACCCATTTGTCTGAGGTTACGGATTTCCACTGGTTGTAGAAGTGCATCAGACGACTTCCCACCGGAGAGTAAAAGTCCACCTCTGGCAGCTGAGATGGAACTTGGGCCGGCAATTCATAAGGTAGCGCTGGGCACTTTGAGCCCTTGCGCTTTTTGTTGCGGCTTCTTTTGAGGTTGGGCAGGTTGGTTCTTATGGAAACTTCCTCAGCCTCGAAAGGACTGGTGATTATAAAACTGTCGTTTACTGGCATGCCCTCGAGAGGGGGCAGGAGGGGGCCGAGCCAACTTAATGGCTGACCTAGTCTTTTGTGTAGCTTCTAGAGCGTGCTCTATCTGAGGACCAAAAGATATGCACCTTCAAAGTGCTGCCTATCACCCGTTGCCGCGCATCATTCAGAAGCCCGGCGCGCAGCAGAATGACGCATGGTGCAAACACCAGCAGCTGCTGAACGGGAAGCAGTATCAAAAGCATCCATGGCTGCTTTAACCTGCTGGTTGTTAGATTCAGTACCTCTGGTAATGGTTTGAAGAAGCTCTGGCTTTGAATCCGACTCCGGTAGGGCTTCAACCATTTGTTTAATAGAATGCCACAGGATATACTCATACTGAGAAAAATAGCCTTGGTAACTGGCAATATGCATACTTAGAGTAGAAGCAGCAAAGACTCTCTTACCTAAGGTGTCTGTCTTACGAGATTCTTTGTTAATAGGTCAAGCTGTAGTAGTTTGAGGAAGAACGACCTTATCATTCTCTGCCAGGACTACAATAGGATCCGCAAAGGCCTGAGATGCCAAAATGGGACGATCCTTGGGGGCTGAATATTTCCTATCAATGGATTTAGCCACGAAGGGTAAGAGCAGGATTATTCCATACCATTTGAGACAGCGTCTCGAAGGAAGGCTGAATCGGAGGAGTCAAATCCGTAGGGATCTCCAAGGCATGAAGATATTGGAGTCTCAACAATTTCCCAGGATCGATGTCTGTAGTCTGGAGAGAAAGTGTGGAACTCAGATTTTTCAACAGAGACTTAAAGGATAGTTCCTCGACCACAGGCTCTGTAGCAGTAATAGATCCTGCTGCGTCCACTTCATCACCCAACCGAAGGTCTGGGTCAGGCTCAATGTCATCTCCTGACAGTCCAGGAGGGACTGCATGGACAGGAAAGGAATGAAATTCAGAAGCGGAGGAAGAAGGAAACAAGTGAAAGACTTCGCAAAGACCTCCCCACACACACTGCAGTGTTGAAACCCAGTGGGCCCGGTTTTTTTCTTGGGTTTCTCAGACATGGCCAACCTAACCAAACTTACCCTTTTTTCGGCAATCTGCCAGGCAAGACTCCCTTGCTGGTTCCTGACCGTGTCACAGGTCTTGGAAAAAAAATGTACTAAAACCCGTGTTTTTTAGAACCGATATAGACTGGTAACCACACACTAAAGTAAAGTACAAATTTTACCTCAAAATGATCGGTTCAGCCGAACCGATCCACAGCTTTACAAGTTCCACACAGAAAACAGAACAAAACCTATCTAGTACTCACGGTACTACAGACAAAGGCTTGAACTGACTATGTGGAAACAACAATTTCGGAAGAAAAATCAACCAAAAACAGACACTTCAACTGACTTTGAACCGAGTAGCAGGAGAAATCTCCGGAGTGACTGTTCAGTGAGGCGGAGTAAAGAATCTGACCCTGGTAGTTACCTTGTTGGCATCATAAGATGCCCTCGCTTGGTGCCTTGCTAGCTCCAGGCCACACGCAGAGAGTGCAATGGCTTGTCTGGTTTGCTCCGTATCAGGCAATGAGGCTAGGAGCTGACCTAGCCTGGACCACAAGAACCTGTCATTGGTTGCGTAGTGGGCCTGATGTGCAGAGATAGAGAGAAGTAACTGTGCCGAGTAGAAAGTCCTCCTACCCCAGAAATCAAAATCCAAGGAATCTTGATCTGGGGCCCAGTCACAGTGAAGGGCGCGAAGCCCATCAGGAGTATCCAACTGTGTCAGTCCAGACTGAGGATGAGGCATGGAACCTGGAGACTCCGGGGTGCGCAATACCTCTGGCTGAGATCTCTTGGGGCAGGAACTCCAGAGAAAGGGCCTTTGCCAGGAATGCAACGACACCTCCCGAAAGGGAGCCGGCCAGGGCAGCACCACAAGGATGGCCTCACAAAAATCACCTAGAAAGGCGTGCGCCGAGTGTTCAGGATTGCTAATAGTGGAAGGAGAAAGGTGCAAATCCTCCAACATCCTTACGAGGAATCACTGATACTCAGAGAGATCAGCAGCCTGAGAGATGTGGACAGAGGGTTCCTCTCCCCCTGAAGAGGGGGAATGAGGAGCTGGAGGTCACCATCTGTTCAGTGGGTGGCTGCATGGGGGGAGGTTGAAAAACCTGGCTGTCCATTGCCCTAACGTAAGCAGGGAACCGAGCAGCCACTGCTCTGAACTGCTCCCAGGTGAGAGGGCCGCTAGGACCGAGGATGCCTGGGAGCGCAGGAGAGTGTGGCAGAGGGAAGGGGACACAGCCAAGAAGAGATGTCGGCTGACCTCCGCCTGGGCTAAGGAGCGGACCGTGGGCACCCGCGGAAGAAGGTGCCCCGGAAGACCCCACAGCCGACAGCTGAACAACCACATCGGTACTGTCTTGGCTGCGCCCGGAAGAATCCCCCCTGTGAGGTTACCGGGGCTGTATAGGTCCAGAAGGACGGACCCCTGCCTCAAAAGAATGGGACTCTCTCAAAGAGACCAAGGAGGAAGAGCAGAGATCCGCACTACGGTTTCTCCCAGGGCCCGGGTGGACCCCAGAAAAAGGCCGGCGTGCCGACCCCACACCCCTCGACCCCTCAGAGTCTGAAAGAGCCCTCCTCCTCGAGAGGGCCAGCCGGTAGCTGGCATCTCTCGGCAGCCCCTGAAGCGGCTATCCAGGGTGCAGTACCCTCCCCCCGCAGGTGCTTCGATCGGCCCCAAAGTTGGGCGATCAAGGCACACCACCGGAGGGGGTACCACAACTGAGGGGTCAGTGAAACCGCCAAGACCAGGCTGCAGAGTTATGGTGGCCCGCACCACTGCCTGCTGGTCAGCACCCCTGACCCTAGTCTCGATAGCCACCGACCTCACCTCAGAAGGGGGCTGACTCCGACGGGTCGAAGAGACCACCGTACTGCCCAACTCAACAGCCAACCCCGAGGGGTCAGACTGCACGTCCGACCCAGAGCTCGACTCCGTCTCTGAGGAGGTAGAGTCCGAGGCCCTGTGCCAAACTGTGGGAAGGCGGGCAGAACCATCCTTACCACCAGGCCCGGAGACCACAGCTGTGCCCGAGTCAGTGCCAGCACCTCCCACAACCCTGGGAGCGGAATCCGAGGGAGGCGCGGCCCCAGCTCGAGCCAGAGATCCAGAATCGGGACCAGTCACGGCACCATCCGGTCCCACAGCACTGCGAGCGGCACCGAGGATGGAGAAGGCAGGTGCCGCGGACGGCCCTGAAGGTGGAAATGGCGCCGAGCACGGCGCCGCCTGTGGCACCAAGGACAGGGACGAGGCTGAAGACAGAGCCGACTGAGGGAACCAAAGGCCCCATGGCGCCGAGCCTCGAGGACATGGCGTTGTGCTCAACCTCACGAGGCGAGACGTGGCAAAGGACGGCGTCGCAGTAGATCTCACGGCGCTGCTAACAGTGCCGGCGCTGCGAACAATTTCGACAAAGGTCATGGCGCTGCGTGACAAGTCATCGCTGACGCACGGCCTCGGCCAGGGCTCACAGTGCCGAGGACTCGACGGCGCCGCCCGGGCCTTCCGAGCCACGGAGTGACACCGGGAAGCCTTCACCCCGGAAGGGGCGACATGGCGGCGCTCCCACCCGCCTCCTGGAAGGAGCCGGGATGGGCCTCCTGCCCACGAAAGAAGCCTCGCAGTGGCTAGGCAACAAGTAGCCAGGCTCCCTCCTCCTCAGTCCGTATAGAACTGGGAGGAGCCGGAGGAGAAGGCCGAGAGAGCATGGCTTGGCCCGGCGGTCACGTGCCGACCCCGAGTTGGCGGAGCTCACCCCACTTTCACAGCCGCTGTTCGAGGACCCGCGGTCCATGGGCAAGCAGGCATCACACTAATCCATGTCGTGAAGCGGGTCAAGACAACGAGACACCGGTCGCGGCTGGTCGGTGATGGAGAAACTTCGGCCGCATGGGGGCCACCCGTCTTGGAAGATTTCCTGCCCTCCGACGAGACATGTCATACGGGGAAAAAACACCAAAAACAGACTCGACATCGTGGAAATATAAAGATAAGGAAAGATCTTACCAGGTGACATCGAGTAGTGGCAAAAACAGAACCGTCAGGAGGACCAACGGACTTTGGCGCCGAAAGGTAGGATTTCAAAAAACTAGCAGGCCTAGGATTTTCTTCTCAGTGTCCCACAAGGTGACCTCTATGGCGGGAGATGAAGAACTGGCAGGCAGGTGGAGTCGACACAGCCTAACGGCCAACCCACGAGCGCCACGCAGTGCGTCGGCCTCGAGGACGGCGCCGATGGTGTGTCGGCTCCACCTATCTTTAAAAAAGAAAAAAGCTCCTGAGGGATCCTGACCTCCGGCCAGATACCCATCTGTGATGAATGGTGAAGACTGACACAGATAAGATCTGTAGGCAATTCAGCAGTGTCTGGAGATATATGCGTTTTGAAACACCAAATGCTGAATCTTTTCCATTTGGAGTCATAAGTCTTTTGGTAGCAGGCTTTCGAGAGGCTTTGAGAATATCCAGAACCCCCTTGGGACAGATGCAAATCTGCATACTCTAACTCGTCAAGGACCATGCCTTGAGATTGAGAGACCGAAGATTGGGGTACCAAATCCTCCCCTGAGAGGAGGTTAACAGGTTGTAATTCCTGGGAAGAGACAGGGGAAGATGGACTGCTAGGAACAGTAAGAGGGGGTACCAGGGCTACCTGGCCCAATCTGGAGCAATCAGAATCACTTTACAGGGTTGTGACCTTACCTTGACCAGAACCTTGAACAGTACAGGAAAGGGAGGGAAGGCATAAAGAAATTTCCCTTCCCAGTTCAACATCAGAGCATCCAGAGGGACTGAGCCCAAGACTGGGGGTCTGCAACAAAGCAGAGGAATTTGGTGATTGTCTGGGGCTGCAAAGAGTTCTATCTCTGGAGTGCCCCACCTTGAAAAAATCACTTTCAACATCAGAGGGTCCAGAGACCATTCGTGATGGCCCTGGGAGATCCTGCTCAGTGCATCTGCTAGCATATTGTCCTTCCCTGGAAGGTGGACTACTATCAGAGAGGTCCGCAGAGAATAAGCCAGGGACCACAATTTCATGTCTTTCATGCACAAGGCTGTGGACCGAGTGCCTTCCTGCTTGTTGATGTACCACACGGTGGTGGTGTTGTCTGTTCTGACCTGAACCACCCTGTTCTGCATGGACTGAGAGAAAGCTTGCAGGGCAGAAAAACCTGCCCTGAGTTCCAGGAGATTGATATGAAGAATGAATTCCTGAGGGGACCACAATCCCTGGGCTGTAAAAGGCCCCAGGTGGCTCCCCACCCCAAAAGGGAAGCATCCGTGGTAAGGACCACCGAATGAGACTGAGTGACAAAAGGGACCCCTTGCCTTAAATTGTCCTGATCCTGCCACCATTGAAGAGCTTGGATCAGTGTCTGAGTCACTGGAATCAGTTTGGTAAGAGGATCCTCCCTTTGGGACCAAAAGGCCCTCAGATGGAACTGAATGTCCCTCATCTGGAATCTTGCCCCTTGGAACACCGCTGTAGAAGCTGCTATGTGGCCCAAAAGCTGAAGGAAGTGCCTTGCTGGTCGGGACACCTGAAGGCTGAAGGAAGAAGCCAGTTCTGTAAGAACGCTTGCCCTTTCCAGGGGAAGAAAGGCTCTTGCTTTGACAGCATCTAGCTCTTCCCCATAAAGGTAAGAAGCTTCACTGGTTTGAGAACTGACTTGGGGAGGTTGAGAGGAAATCCCAGGGAAGTGAGTACTTGCTGAGTCACTTGCAGGTCTGACTTGACTTGGTCTGGAGACTGACCCACTACGAGACAGTCATCCAGATATGGAAAAATGGAAATCTTTTGCCTTCTTACAAAGGCAACTACTACTGCCAAGCACTTTGTGAAGACCCTTGGAGCTGATGTTAGACCAAAGGGCTTTGCTTTGAACTGATAATGGCCTGAGGGCAACTTGAACCTGAGGTACTTTCTGTAGAAGCACCTGATGGGGATGTGAAAGTAGGTATCTCTGAGGTCCAGGGAGGCTAGCCAGTCCCCTGGCCTTAGGGAGGGAAGAATTATTCCCAGAGTCACCATCTTGAACCTTGGTTTTAAAAGATGTTTGTTCAGATATCTTAGATCTAGGATGGGTCGCCACTCCCCTGTCTTTTTTAGGGTAAGGAAGTACCTGGAGTACAGACCTTCACCTCAGTGTAGGGTAGGAACTCTCTCTATGGCTCTTAAGGCCAGAAGAGAGGAAACCTCTGCCTCTAGGGCAAGGGTTTTGGAGAGACTTACAAGTGGAAAAGATCTGGCTCTCATCTTCGGAAATTTTTTGAAGCTGAGAACCAGTCCCTGGCTTACTACTTCCAGGACCCACTTGTCTGAAGTAACAGACATCCAGTCCTGGACAAAGTAAGCCAGCCTGCCCCTACAGAGATAGGAGAGTCAACCCAGGCAGACCCATCAGGGTGTCTGCTTGGCAGGGGCCTTAGGCTGAGGAGTGGATGTAGCTCTGCTCATCCCCCTTCTGCCTCTCCCTCTGAAGAACCCCCTCTGTGAAAAGGGAGAAGAAGCCTGTGCTTGGTAGAAAGGCCTATGAAAAGACCTGCCCCCGCCCCTAGATTGCTGCCTTTGAGGAGTTGCCTGCTTCTCCTTGGCCTGTGCACTCCTATAAGTGGTCCTATAGTCCTCCATCTTTTTCATGTAATTCTCTGTCTGCTCCCCAAACAGAGAATTACCTTCCACAGGGAAATCCATGGCCTTAGCCTGGGTGTCCTGTGAGAGGCTAGTACATCTGAGCCAAGCCATTCTCCAAAGAGCCACAGATGTAGCCATAACTCTTGATGACACATCACTGGAGTCCACAGCAGCAGCATGAAATTGTACTTTAGTTGCTTTAATCTCATCAGCAGCCACCTCCTCCAGCTTCTTGGCCAGCTGGGGGAGGCCTGTTTAGCCAGTGCCAGTACAGTGTCCCACCTGGACTTCTGGTACCTGGCTGCATAGGCCATATAATTAGCCTGCCTGAGTCCCAAAGAGGATGCTATGTACTGTGTCTTTGCCAAGGCATACATCCTCTTGGAGTCTTTAACTGCCGGGTGTGAAGCCAAGGGAACATTAGCCCTGTCACAGGCTGCAGCCTGCACGACCCCAACATGGCTGCATTGCTGATAGAAAAACTCTGTGTCTGAGCCTGATAAGGTATACCTCTTGTCCATTCTTCTTTCAACAGGAGGTACAGAATTTGGAAACTTTAAAATGTTTTGTGTCTGTTTCCCAAACGATTTGTGTAGGGGAATAGACAGTGTCCTGGACTCTGGGATGTCCATCATTTCAACAAAATCAGGCTCCTCTTGATCCTCTGTAGCCTCCTCCATAGGGAGCTGGAGGGTTTCGGCCACTTTTCTGTAACGCAGATAGTGGGAAGGGGACTCAGAGAGCCTAGGAGAGGGAAACACCAAAAGGTCTGTCTGGGGAGACGTCCGGTTCAATGGGCACATCCAGACTTTCTGCTCCATCATAATCATCATCTTGCTCATAATCCCCCTCCTCCTCAAATTCTGGTTCATAAAAATCTTCAGGGGCATAATCCTGAACTGGAGGAACCCAGTGAACCGAACCCCTAGCTAATGGAGCCAGATCGGAAGAAACCGGGCGAAGCGATTCAACAATCCGAATCGCTCAGGAAATCTCATCAGAGGTCGGAACATGAACCTCCGGATCCGAACCGGATGATTTTTCTTTACGTTTCCTTTTTGTACGAACTGATCCCTCAGGATCGACTCTCCTCTTGCCAGAAGAAGTATCGCCCTGGTCAGAGGGCACTCCTTCTGGTTCGGTCGGAACCGAACCGGGCTGGCCATCCGAGTCAGCAGACTTCTCGGCCTCCTTTTCCCTAAGTCTACCTAATCTTTTTTCCAGGGTAGACCTAGGAAAGTTTTTACATATTTGGCAGTCTGTATCGAGGTGGTCAAACCCCAGACAATAAACACAGGTGGTGTGGGGATCGGCCTTAGCAAAGACCTTCCCACACTCACTGCAGTGTTGAAACCCAGTGGGCCCATTTTTTTCTTGGGTTTCTCAGACATGGCCAACCTAACCAAACTTACCCTTTTTTCAGCAACCGCCAGGCAAGACTCTCTTATCGGTTTCTAACCATGTTACGGGTATTGGAAAAAAATGTTAAAACACGTCTTTTTTAAAACGATAAGGACCAGTAACCTCACATTAAAGGAAAACACACAGATTCAGATATGTTGGATTGGTTCAGCCGAACCGATCGAGAAAAGTTTTTACAATTTCCACAAATAACCCAGAACTACTATCTAAAGTACTTACTGTACCTCAGACAGAGCCCTGAACTATAATAGTACGGAAGCTGAGCGGAAAAAATGACACTTTAACCAACTTTGAACCAAGCAGAAGGAGAAATCTCCAGCGCTACTGTTCAGTGAGGTGCAGTGAAGAATCTGATGGTTGGGTTTCAAAGTGCTGCAGACAGAGACCTCAACCGAGCTCGAGCTCAACGTTCTATGCACTGCACAGAAAATTACCCTCTACACTCCTGGGAAGTTCAAAGGCTGGAGCTAACTGCAGATTGTAAGAATACAGCAAGACTTCATGTTGTTTGAACTACTTCTACTGCCCTGTTGTTCAGAAGGCCTTGTATCTCGGTGGTGAAAAGTTCTGACTGAAGTATTGACAGTTTTGGCTGCCGTTTGGGGGGACAATCTGGAGGGTTCTCTGAAAGATTGAGGGAATATCCCTCGCGGATTATCCGGATGACCCACTTGTCCAATGTTATGGACTTCCACTGGTTATAGAATTGAGTCAGATGACCTCCCACCACTAAGAAGGAGTCCCCCTCAGGCAGCTGAGGTGGGACTTGGGCCACAAACTCAGAAGGTGGCACTGGGCGCTTTGGGCCCTTGTGCTTTCTGATGCATTTTCTTTTGAGGCTGAGGGGCTTGGTTTTTATTAAAACCTCTTTTGCCTTTGCCTCGAAAGGACTGATGGTTGTGAAACTGGCACTTATTAACACTCCAGCAAGAAGGGGCAGGAGCAGGTCGAGCCAAGTTAATGGCTGATCTGGTCTTTTGTGTGGCCTCTAGAGCTTGTTCTACTTGAGGACCAAAGAGATACACAATGTTTTTTTTTTTGCAGTTAATTTATTTATTGAGTTATTTCCCATTTATCAGTTACAGTACAATGAAGACATACTGTAATTATATACACATAAGAGTATACTGGCACTTTATACAATAGTTGGTATCGAGTGCTAAATAGCTGAAAGTTGCAGAGATACATATGTGTATAAAGTAATACACTAATAGGACAAAATACTTGTACTGTTTATATAGAAGAAAGAGAGAATATGTACTGGGTTAATTTAAAATACATATATAATTAACCATATATTGGTATAACTATTTAAAGGAGCTGCACGGAAGGATAGATATATCATACAATAATTGTAAAGTATTATCATAAGGAAGGGATAAATTGAGAGAAAAAAAAAAAACAAAACACTTTATTTCTGAAGAAAGTTTATGTAATCTTGCCAACAAAAGATACACAATGTTGAAGGGCAATGTCATGACCTGTTGCTGGGCATCATTCGTGAAACCTGAAGTGCGCAGCCAGGAATGATGGCGGGTACAAATGCCTGCTGCTGCCGCTCGGGAGGCAGTATCAAAAGCATCCATAGCCACTTTAACCTGTTGGTTGTTGGACTCGATACCCCTGGTTATGGTTTGAAGAAGCTCTGAATTAGCGTTCGGACTCCAGTAGAGCTTCAGCCATTTGCTTGAGTGAATGCCAAAGAATATACTCATATTGAGAGAAATAGCCCTGGTAGCTGGCAATACACATACCCAGGGTGGATGCAGCAAAGACTCTCTTACCTAAGGTATCTACAGCATCTTACGAGATTCTTTGTTTATAGGTCGAGCCATAGTAGTCTGAGGAAGGACGACCTTATCATTCTCTGCCAAGACTACAGTAGGGTCCACAAAGGCTTGGGAGGCCAAAATGGGTCGATCCTTGGGAGCAGCATACTTTCTATCTATGGATTTAGCCACAGAAGGAATGAGAGCAGGATTATTCCACACCATTTGAGAAAGCATCTCAAAGGAAGGCTGGGGAGTTAAATCCATAGTGATGTCCGGAACATGAAGGTACTGGAGTCTTAAAAGCTTCCCAGGGTCGATATCCATAGTCTAGAAAGAAAGAGTGGAATTCAAATTTTTCAGCAGAGACTTAACGACAGGTCCTCAACCACAGGCTCTGCAGCAGGATTAGATCCTGCTCCTTCCACATCATCACCCAGCCTAAGGTCTGGGTCAGGCTCAATATCATCTCCTGACAGCCCAGGAGGGAGTGTATGGACAGGAAAGAAGTGAAAATCAGAAGGAAAATAGGAGGGAAAGGGGTTCGGACTTGAGGAGCCCTGGAGACTGGAAGACGTCACAGCAAGTCTCGGCACCGAGGAAGAGCACGGTGCTGCCTGGCCCAGCACAGTGCACGGCACTGAGGACGGCACTGACAAACCTGACGGAGCCGAAAAGCCGCATGGTGCCAATCGTGGTGCCGACAAGCCACATGGTGCCAAGGATGGCACCGACAAGCCACACGGTGCCAAGGATGGTGCTGACAACCTCAATGGCACCGAGGACGGCACCAACAGCCGCATTAACACCGAGGACAGCGCCGAGCGACCCAGTGATGCCGATGGCACTGAAACCAATGCAGGGCCCTGAAAACCAATATTTGAGGCAAAAGAAGGAAAAGAAGCAGGAGAAAGAGGCATCGGTATGGCCCCCTGCGCGGCAGCCATGTGAGGGGGGAAAACACCTGAGCATGGAGTCGATGGCACTGAAGAAGGCGCTGCATGACTAAGGAGGCCCAACCACCCTAACTGATCAGCTGAAGGGTCCGAGGGCCCCTGAGTGACTGGGCCAGGCAGCTGGACCAACCTCCGAGCCCACTGCTCCATCAGAGCGGCCCACTGATGAAACTGCTCATCTGAAGCCCTACCAGAAGGCAGGGAAGAAAAAATTACTCACCTTAGTAATGTTGTTTCTTCTAATGGAGTCTTGCTATATTATGACATATGCAGTTTGTCCCAACCTTAGAACTGCTCCGGAGGTGAAAGAGTTAAAGTCCATGCCAGGCATGGAACTTAGAGCTCGAGCTCGGTTGAAAATTCTATCTGTTGTTCTTCAAATTTAAACTGTCAGATCTTTACGAGCAAAAACTCACTAAGACTCTGTGTGGAAGCTGTAAACCTACGCTAGCCAACTGACTACTTAATTAAATAAACACATTTTTTGGTGCCACAATGAAGACTCAAGTCAGGAGACCCAAAAAATGACAAACACAACAAAGATCACCCCAAAAAGAGGGGTGAAAACAAGGTGGGCATCTAAAAAGTGCCAACGCTGCCCTGCCCACCCATATCCCCAAGAGTAAGGTTCTGAGAGGGGCAGGCAGGAGGTCATAATATAGCAAGACTCCATTAGAAGAAACAACATTACTAAGGTGAGTAATTTTTTCTTCAAACAACATGAAGTCTTGCTATATTATGACATATGCAGACTACACAGCAGTACCTCCATGGAGGAGGGACAGAACCTACTTAGGAAATAGGCTCTGCTAGTAAGTTGTGTTCAAACGAGCATCACTCCTAGCCTGGATGTCCAGAGAGTAATGCTTAGTAAAAGTGTGCACTGTTTTCCAGGTAGCTGCTTGACATATCTCTAGGATAGGATGTCCCTGGCAGCAGCCAGAGACGCAGCTGTACCTCTCAGGAGTGAGCCCCAGGCCTGAGGGAGGAACTTTACCCAGTTTTTCATAGCAGAATTGATACAAGAGACGATCCACCTGGCAATGGATCTTTAGTGGCAGGTTTCTCTTGCCAACCTTACCATAAGTGAGGAACAGTTGGAGGAGTTAAACCTGTGACCTTGGTACGATCTATGTAGTAGCTAAGTGATCTTTTGACATCTAAACTGTGCAACCTCCTCTCACCAGAAGAGGAATGGTCAGTAAGTACACAGGGAGAGATATAGATTGATTAAGGTGGAAATCTGAAACCACCTTAGGCAAGAACTTTGGTTAGTCCTGAGGACTACCTTATCTCTGTGAAAGGAGATAAAATCAGGCTCCACTGACAATGCTTGTAACTCACTTATGCGCCTGGCAGAAGGTAGGCTACCAAAACACAGTTTTCAAGTCAAGAACTTGAGCTCTGCTGAAGACAAGGGCTCAAAAGGGGGTTGCATAAGCTGGGCAATGCAAATATTAAGATCCCAGGCAGGGGAAGGATCCCTGAATGGGGGGTTGGTGTGAAGCAACCCTTTGAAAAACTTGGAGAATACAGGATGAGCTGAAAGAGAAGAGGGCTTACCTGCTGACAAGAAAGCAGACACGGCTGCCAAGTGCACTTTTAGGGTAGCTGATCTCAGCCCTAAAGTATTTAAATGAACCATATAATCCAGGACTATGGGTAAATCAGCAGATTCTGGAGAAATATGCTTCCCAGAGCACCATATGGAAAATCTCTTCCATTTGGAATTATAAGTAGCCCTGGTGGAAGGCTTCCTGGAAGCCTTCAGAATATCCAATACACCTTGGGAAAGGTGTAGGTCAGCAGACTCTAACTCTTCAAGAGCCAGGCCTTGAGATTGAGAGATTTGAGGTTCGGGTACCAAACCCTTCCCTGAGCACAGGATAATGGATTGTGATTCCTGGGAAGACACAGGGGAAGGTGGACTGCTAAGGACATAAGGAGTGGGTACCAGGGCTGTCTGGGCCAGTCTGGAGCAATCAGAATCATTTTGCAGGATTGAGACCGGATTTTTACTAGCACTTTGAACAGGAGAGGGAAGGGTGGAGGGCATAGAGAAACTTCCCTTCCCAACTGAGAAGGAAGGCATCCAGGGGGACTGAGCCCAACACTGGGGGCCTGCAGCAAAAAAGGGGAAGTTGGTGATTGTCTGGGGCTGCAAAAAGATCTATCTGGGGTGTGCCCCATCTGGCAAATACCACCTCCAGAACTAGGGGATCCAGAGCCCATTCATGATGGCCTTGGGAAATCCTGCTGAGAGCATCTGCCAGGACATTGTCCTTGCCTGGGAGGTGAACTGCTACAAGGGAGGTGTTCAGGGAGTAAGCCAGAGACCACAACTTCATTGCTTCAGTGCACAAGGCCATAGACCGAGTGCCCCCTTGCTTGTTGATGTACCACATTGTGGTGGTATTGTCTGTTCTGACTTGGATAACCTTGTTCTGAACAGATTTGGAAAAAGCTTGAAGTGCTAGAAAAACTGCTCTGAGTTCCAACAGATTGATGTGGAGCAGAGATTCCTGAGGGGACCACAATCCTTGGGTGGTGAGGTCGCCCACGTGAGCTCCCCACCCCTAATAGGGATGCATCTGTAGTAAGGATTAAGGAGTGAGACTGAGGGGTAAAGGGGACCCCTGTCTCAAATTGCCCTGGTCCTGCCACCACTGAAGGGCCTGGATCAGGGTTCGAGTCACTGGAATTAATTTGGTTAGAGGGTCCTTTCTTTGAGACCAAAAGGCTCTCAAATGGAACTGGATGTCCTCATCTGAAATCTGGCTCCTGCACTGCTGCTGTTGAAGCAGCCATGTGTCCCAGGAGCTGTAGAATGTGCCTTGCTGGTCGAGAGACCTGGTAGGGTGAAGGAGGAAGCCAGAGAAATCAGGGTATTGCCCTTTCCAGAGGAAGGAAGGCTCTGGCTTCTTTGTGTTCAGTTCTGCACCTATGAAGGTGAGAAGCTGGACAGGCTCTAGGACTGACTTTGGAAGATTGAGAAGGAAACCTAGAGAAGTTAGCAGTTGCTGAGTTACTTGAAGGTGTAACCTGACTTGGTCTGGGGACTGGCCTACTATGAGCCAGTCGTCCAAGTAAGGAAAGATGGTAATTTTTTGCCTTCTTAAGTGGGCAACTGCTACTGCCAGGCATTTTGTGAATACCCATGGGGCAGATGTAAGGCCAAAGGGCATTGCTCTGAACTGGTAATGACCTGAGGGCAGTTCGAATCTGAGGTACCTTCGATGGGAGCTTCTGATGAGAACATGAAAATAGGCATCCTTGAGGTCCAGGGACACTAGCCAGTCCCCTGGCCTTAAAGAGGGTAAAATAATTCCCAGAGTCACCATTTTGAATTTTGGTTTTAAAAGGTGCTTGGTTAGATATCTAAGATCCAGGATGGGCCGCCATTCTCCTGTCTTTTTTGGGGTAAGGAAGTACCTGGAGTACAACCCTTTGCCTTGGTGTAGGGGTGGAACCCTTTCCACAGCTCTGAGGGCCAGGAGGGTAGAGACTTCTGCCTCCAGGGCAAGAGCCTCTGAAGGATTTACAGGTGGAAAGGATCTGATTCTCATCTTTGGAAATTTTTTGAAGCTGAGAACCAGTCCCTGGCTTACTACTTCCAGGACCCACTTGTCTGACGTTAGAGACTCCCAGTCCTGGACAAAGTAAGCCAGCCTGCCCCCTACAGATAGTGGAAAATCAGCCCTGGGCGCCCCATCAGGGTGCCTGTTTGGCAGGGGCTTTAGGCTGAGGGGTGGAAGTAGGTCTGCCTGCACCCCGTCTGCCTCTCCCTCTAAAGAACCCCTTCTGTGCAAAAGCTGAAGAGGAAACCTGGGCTTGGTTAAAAGGCCTATGAAAAGGCCTACCCCTGCCCCTGGGAGGCTGCCTTTGGGGAGTGACTTGCCTTTCCTTGGCCTGTGCACTCCTATAGGTGGTCCTATATTCATCCATTTTCTTCATGTAATTCTCTGTTTGCTCCCCAAACAGAGAGTTGCCCACAACAGGGAAATCCATGGCCTTAGTCTGGGTATCCTGTGACAGGCTAGTACATCTGAGCCAAGCCATTCTACGGAGAGCCACAGATGTAGCCATGACCCTGGATGATACATCATTAGAGTCCACTGCAGCATGGAATTGCACCTTGGATGCCTCAATACCATCAGCGGCCACCTGCTCCAGCTCTTTTGCCAGCTGGCCAGGAACCTGTTTTGCTAGAGCTAAAACCGTATCCCATCTGGATTTTTGATATCTAGCAACATAAGCCATATAATTAGCCTGTCTGAGTCCTAAGGAAGCTGCCATGTACTGTTTCTTTGCCATGGCATCTATCTTTCTGGAGTCCTTGTCAGGGGGGTGAGAGGCTAAGGGAACATTTGCCTTGTCACAGGCTGCAGCCTGCACCACCCCCACGTGGCTGCATTGTTGTGTAAGGAACTCCATATCAGAGCCTGATAATGCATACCTTTTGTCCATTCTTTTATCAACAGGAGGTATGGTGTGAGGAGCTTTTAAAATCTTTACTGTCTGTTTCCAAAAAGATTTATGCAGAGGAATAGACAGTCTCCTAGACTCTGGGATATCCATCATTTCTACAAAATCAGGCTCTTCCTGATCATCCACAGCTTCCTCCATAGGGAGCTGGAGGGTTTCAGCCACTTTTTTATAAAACATGAAATGAGAAGGGGACTCAGAAAGCCTAGGGGGAGACACTCCTGAAGGTCTGTCTGGAGAGATGTCCGGTTCAATGGGCACATCCAAACTTTCAAAACCACATTCACTCTCCTCATACTCCTCTTCCCCCTCCTCTGGTTCATAAAATTCCTCTAAATAATACTCTTGAACCGGAGGAACCGACCGAACCGAGCGCCATTTGATGATGCCGGTTCGGTCGAACCGGGAGAGTGGACTGAACAATTTTTATTGCTTTAGCTATTTCTTCAGCGGTTGGAGAGGAAGTTTTGACTCCACACCAGCTGATTTTCTAGATTTCTTTTGTTGGAACCGACTCCTCAGAGTCGGCTCTCCTTTTGCCCGAGGAAGTATCGCCCTGGTCAGAGGGCACTCCCTCCGGTTCGGTTGAAACCGAACCTGGCTGGCCATCTGGGTCAGCGGACTTTTTGGCCTCCTGTTCCCTGAGTCTACCAACTCTCTTATCCAGGGTAGCTGCAGGAAAACCCTTGCAAATCTGGCAATTGAGGTGGTCAAACCCCAGACAATAAACACATGTGGTGTGGGGGTCAGCCTTGGCAAAGGCTTCCCCACATACAACACAGTGCTGAAACCCAGTGGGCCCGGTTTTTCTTTTGGGTTTCTCAGACATAGTGCCAGCCTAACCAAAAACTTGCCCGTTTACGGCAATCTGCCAAGCAAGACTCCCTTATCGGTTCCCAACCATGTCACGGGTCGTGGAAAAAACCATAATTAAATCCGTTTTTTAGAACCGATAAGAACCGGGAACCGCACTTCTAAAAGACTGTAATGTAATAGAAGTAACTTGGTCGGTTCAAACCGAACCGATGAAAATGTTTACAAGTTCCACATAGAAATAAAATGTAAAACCTATCTAGTACTTACAATACCACAGATAGAGCTTGAACCGACTGGTTGCAGTTTAGTTTCGGTTAAAAAAACGAAAACTTTTATACTTTAACCGACAAAATGAACCGAGCAGAAGGAGGAATCTCCGGAGTGACTGTTCAGTGAGGCGGAGTAAAGAATCTGACAGTTTAAGTTTGAAGAACAACAGATAGAATTTTCAACCGAGCTCGAGCTCTAAGTTCCATGCCTGGCATGGACTTTAACTCTTTCACCTCCGGAGCAGTTCTAAGGTTGGGACAAACTGCATATGTCATAATATAGCAAGACTTCATGTTGTTTGAAGGGCTCCAATGTCGAAGAGGTCGGAGACCGGAGACAGAAACCAGTGACTCTGGAGGAGACCGGCAACTGACCCAAATGACTGACTGTCGATGCGCAGACATACCAGAAGGCGACCTCGAGTGATGCCTTCTCTATCTGGACCTACGGATAGAAGAAGAGCTTGAGACCGAACTGTGCTAAGAGTGTGACCATTTTCTTTTATGCTTCCGGGGGGACTGCCCCTCCCCCTGGGCACTGGACTGCCCATTATCAGACCCTCCATCTGGAGAGGGTGGCAGACCAGACCCAGCCCGGCTGACTGATCAATTTTCATACGGAGTCTCCCTACCGTCGCTTGACCCACTCATGGTCAACTCCGTCCATGTAAGCCGAGACTTCTTTCTTATAATAAATTATAGTTAGCAATACTTTATTTCAAGAACTACCACAAAATAAAAAACTGAAAACTATGCTGCTAGTTTGAAGTTTAACTCCCGGCAGGTGAGCAATTCACTGTAGGACACTCGACGGCAGGGGAAAAAAGGAACTGCAGCGGTTGGAGGGTCGATGCATAGATAGTCACTGCTGCACGAGCTGAGGCTCGAGGTGTCGCTCCTCACGGCTCCATCTCTGGCACCGACCCTCCTGCAAAAAGTTTGCTCCCGCTGGGTTCTAGCACTTCCGACGTAGATCCCATCAATGTGAATGAGTGGTGGAGACTTTATGTCCAGGAAGATCTGGAGGGGACAACAGAAGAGGCAGAGACTGGCCCCTTCCCCAGCAACTGATGTTCTACGTGTAGATGTACCAGAGGGCAACCCTGAGCAGTGCTGCTTCTTTTTCAACCGGGAGGCTGAAGAAGAGCTCAAGGTCGAGCGGTGTCGAGAATGGGACCACTTCTTTTTCTGCTCTCGGGGAGACCTCCCCCATCCCTCCGAGCACCGGACCATCAATAGTCGGACCCTCCGTAGAGGGCAGCGGACCAGACCCAGTCTGGCTGACTGAACAGCTTTCATGTGAAGTATCCCTACTGTCACCTGCCCCACTCATGGTCGACTCCACAATGGAGGGCTGAAGACTTCTTCTGATGAAATTTAATGACATTTAATTGGTACTTTATTTTCTCTAGAAAATAATAAAAACTAATAAAACTGAATTCTGCTGCCGTACAGATGAAGAAGTTTGACTCCCGGCAGGTGGGCGACGTTATCACTGAAGCACATTCGACAGCAGGAAAAAAGGAACTGAGGTGGTTGGAAGGTCAAAGTCAAGGTAGTAAATTTGGCGTGAGCCTGGCTTGTAGTGTTGCGTCCTCATGGCCCTACCTCGGCCCCAGCCCTCCTGAAAAAGTTAGGCTCTCGCAGGGTCCTAGCGTCTCCTTCATAGTTTCATTAGTGTGAATGAGTGGTGAACACTTTATGTCCAGGAAGATCAGCTCACACCTCCAACACATTGATGAGGAGAAGAGTCTCTGACAGGTCCCAGACACTTTATGTTTGGAGCCCCTGATAATGGACTCCCCAAGCCACCAAGGAGTCATCAGTGGTACAAGCCACCAGAGTCTCTGGTGGGGAGATGGGAAAGCCCTGGAGGACCTTGTTAATTAAGCGGTGGCCATGATTTATTCTGAATGGCCATCTAAGCAACACAGATTTTACTTTGAAAAGCAGCCCCATTCATGTGTATGGATTGCATCCCTGTGCTGTCCATATAGTGACATCACAAAACGATGTAGCGTAGGGGCAGATCAGGGCTGGATCACTCTCACAGAAGGTGCCAGAAGGGATCAGGGCAGCTCGGTTCCACAGAGCCAAAATACGATCCCTTCCCTTCCTAAAATGGGCCACATATAAAGTGAAATACTTGCACCATAGGAGTCAGAGCCAGGTAAGGGTGTGTCCTGCTTCTGGGGGGGCAGCACCTAAATAGTTGCTGTTTAAACAAAACACAAAGGTTTGTGATCTGACTGTTTCTGTGAGCTGTTACTGAAAGTCACCAATAGTCCTGGCAGGTTGGCAATGTGAGTTAGTCAAGAAACACTGACACAGCTGATCCAACTTTCTGTGACATGGTAATGGCTTGCCACACAGCTGATTACTCAGCTGGCACTTTCTTCATTTAAACCTGGTGTGACGTCACACTGGGTTGATTTGGAAAATGTATGGTCTGATTTCTGGCTGATGTCAGACCCAACCAGTTATTATAGACTGCATCCTTGTTCCTCAAAAATTTGTCAAATTTTGTATCTTTTCATTGTTCTGTTACTGACTCCAATGTTTTGTTTCTGTAACCTCCTGGGTCGTGCCTGAAAATAGTCATTGCTATGTCTAGTGCACCTTACCCGGTAAACAAAACCCAAACATAAAATAAATAAATAACCCATTTTATTATGACTTCCCAGTGACAACAAGGAGCACTACATGAAATCAGAGAAGTCATACAATATTAGTATGGATGCTAAAGCATGTCTGTGCTCTTTGAAAGGGCCAGCTCTTGCCACCTTTGGATGCCAGAACCTCCTACCTTCCAATTACAAGTCTCTCACACAAAGGACAAGGAAGGAGAGATTCAAAGAGTATAAAGATGCTTCAGTGCCTAACTTTACATACAATGTACATGTTTTACTTATATACAAACCTTGCATTTGATGGTTGAGCTGTTTGTTGAACCTGTACAGTTGAGGAAAAGGAAAAAAAAATAAAGGAAAATATGTATTAGAATCATGTTAAGCCATTAACATTATTAATCCATTTTAAGCAATTTTTCATTTTTTAGAGCATGAAGAAAAAATTACTCACCTTAGTAATTATATTTCTTCTAATGGAGTCTTGCTGTATTCTGACAATTGCAGTGATTCCCAACCTTTGAACTGCCCTGGAGAACTAAGGGTTAATTTTCCATGCAGGGCATGGAACGCTGAGCTCGAGCTCGGTTGAAGTCTCTGTCTGGAGTGTTTTAAAGTCAAACGGTCAGATTCTTACGAGCCCAACTAAACTAAAAATTCTATGTGGAAATTGTAAAAATTCTACTAGCCAACTGGCTGAAAAGTTTTGGATCCCCAACGAAGACTCAAGATCAGGAAACCCAAAAACTAAACCCAATGTACTTAAATAACAATAATAAATAATCACCCAAAACAAAAGGGAGGAGGGTGCCAGCAAATACACCCCTGGGGTGCAACACTGCACCTGCCCACCCACTTCCCAAAAACAGGTTCCGAGAGGGGAGGCAGGGAGGGAGGTCAGAATACAACAAGACTCAGAAGAAATATAATTACTAAGGTGAGTAATTTTTTCTTCAAACAACATGAAGTCTTGCTGTATTCTGACAACTGCAGACTACCAAGCAGTACCTCCAAGGAGGAGGGACAGAACTTACTTTGGGAATAGGCTCTGAAGTACTGCTGTGGCAAACAGAGCATCACTCCTAGCCTGGATATCCAGGGTGTAATGTTTGGTAAAGGTATGGACTGTTTTCCAGGTGGCTGCTTGACAAACTTCTAGGAGTGGAATATCCCTGGCCGCAGCCAGGGAAGCAGCTGTACCTCTTGTGGAATGAGCCCTCAGGCCTGAGGGTGAAGTTTTTCCCAGTTTTTCATAGCAGAATTGTATACAAGACACAATCCACCTGTCAATAGATCTTTTGGTGGCAGGTTTGCCCTTTCCCACTTCTCCATAAGTGAGGAACAACTGGAGGGAGTCAAACCTGTGACCCTTGGTACGCTCTATGTAGTAACTAAATGCTCTTTTGACATCTAAACTGTGTAGCCTCCTCTCTCCCCTGAAGAAGAATGATCGGTGAAGAAAACAGGGAG
This sequence comes from Neoceratodus forsteri, assembly GCA_016271365.2. Taxonomy (NCBI): domain Eukaryota; kingdom Metazoa; phylum Chordata; order Ceratodontiformes; family Ceratodontidae; genus Neoceratodus; species Neoceratodus forsteri. The sequence goes on from JADMNL010000026.1 coordinate 50,560,444, forward strand.
AGACATAGACTGGTTTAAATGGAAGTCTGAAACCACTTTGGACAAGAACCTTCTATTGGTTCTAAGGACCACTTTACCCCTATGAGAGGAGATAAAATCAGGTTCTACTGACAGGGCTTGCAATTCACTGATATGCCTGGCAGAGGTAATGGCTACCAAGAAATGAAAATTACGTACCTACCGTAATTCTTGATCTTCTTGGATGAGTCTCCACCACTCATTCACACTATTGGGATCTGTGCCAGAGGCACTAGGACCCATCGGGAGCAAACTTTTTGCTGGGAAGTCGATGCCAGAGATGGCGCATGACGTACGCCGAGCCCTAGCTCGCCTGCAACTGACTAATCTCGCCGACTCCCAACCGCCCTCAGTACCTTTTTACAAAGGAGGTGCAGCGAACTAACCTAGAAGGGTAGCCTAATCCTAAAAACGGACATAAGATAGTCCGGACGACCGTGTAAGAAGGATCAACAAAGAAGTCTTCAAGGCCTAAAGATTTGAGGAGTGAAGACCAACAAGAGAGGTGAGCTCGGGATGGAGGGGGGAGTAGGATGAGTGGTGGAGACTCGTCAAAGAAGATCAAGAATTACGGTAGGTACATAATTTTCATATCTTCCTGGACATAAGTCTCCACCACTCATTCACACTATTGGGAGAGTACCGAGCTAATAATCCCCCGAGAGGGCGGCAGGAGAAACCAAGAGCTCACGTTTCTTAAGACAGAAGTCCATTAAGGATGGCTCTGCCAAAGGAAGAATGTCGTCTGGCATGGACATTGAGTGCATAATGCTTAACGAAAGTAGTATGCACTGAGCTCCAGGTGGCTGCATTGCAGATGTCTACAATGGGCACGTTGTGGATTTCCGCTAGGGATGCCGCTACCGCTCTGGTAGAGTGAGCGTAAACTCTACCCTCCAACTTAACCTGTGCCATGGAATAGCAGTGATGAAGGCACACCATTAGCCATGTTGAGATACATCTAATAGTGACAGGTTGACCCAGCCGGGTCTCACTGAAGGAAATGAACAGTTGCTGGGCTTTACGAAAATCCTTGGTTCTATCTAAGTAGAAACGCAAGGCCCTCCTAACATCCAGAGAATGAAGAGAGCATTCCCCTTCATTTTGGAAGTCCGCAGAATAAGAGGGAAGGACCAAAGGTTGGTTAAGATGAAATTCTGACACAACCGTAGGAAGAAATTTAGGATGAGTACGAAGGACTACTTTGTCCTTATGGAACACAGTATACGGAGGGTCTGTGACCAGGGCATGTATCTCAGAGACCCTACGGGCTGAGGTAATGGCCACTAGGAAGGCAGTCTTCCAGGTGAGGAACTTCAGTTCACAGGTAGCTAGAGACTCAAAGGGTTTCCGGGTGAGCATGTCTAGCACAAGATTAATGTCCCAGGCTGCAACCGGACGTCTTGTGGGGGGTCTGGTGTGCAGAATGCCCTTAAGAAATCTCTTAACCATGGGTAACTGAGCCAGTGAAAGAGAAAAAAACGGCTCATGATACGCTGAAATGGCACTAAGGTGAACCTTAACTGTGGAGTACTGGAGACCTGAATTTGAGAGGTCCAAAAGGTACTCTAAAACTTTATCCGGAGGGCAGGAAAAGGGATTCAAAGAGGACTTTGCACACCAGAGGGAAAAACGCTTCCACTTGGCCATGTAAGTTTTCCGAGTGGCTGGCTTCTGCTCAGCCAGAAGGATATCCGAAACTCTTCGAGAGACATTGAACCGATTTACTTCTACCTCTTCAGAAGCCAAGCGTGAAGGTGAAGAGATCTCAGATTGGGATGGACCACCGGTCCCTGAGTTAAAAGGTTCATCTGCAGGGGAAGTGGTCTCGGAGGAACTGCCAACATACTGTTGAGAAGTGGAAACCACAGTTGTCGAGGCCAAAAGGGAGCAATGAGAATCATCTTGTCTCCCTGAGACTCGAACTTGAGGAGTACACTCTGAATTAGAGGAAGAGGCGAAGGCGTAAAGAAAGTGTTTTGTCCACCGCAGCCTGAATGCATCCTGACAAAAAATGCCAGGCCCTGGATTTCTGGAGCAGAAGAGAGGCAGTTTTGCGTTGAGTGGGGACGCAAAAAGGTCCAGGTCCGGAGTTCCCCACTCTTCGAATAGTGACTGAACTATGGTTGAGTCGAGAGACCACTCGTGAGGATCAGTCTCTGTTCTGCTGACACGGTCTGCCAAGTCGTTCTGTACACCTGGCAGGTAGATTGCTTGAATTAGAGCCTTGTGCTCCAAGCACCATTCCCAGACCCTCATCGCTTCTCTGCATAAGGGGTAAGAATGAGCACCGCCCTGCTTGTTGATGTAACATCACTGCTTTGTTGTCCGTTTGGAGGAGAATATTCTTCTGACAGAGAATGTCCTTCAAAGTTCGGACCGCATAAAGGACAGCTGTCATTTCTAGGACATTTATGTGAAGCTGAGACTCGAGTTGAGTCCACACACCCTGAGTGTAGAGAGCCTGACAGTGAGCTCCCCACCCCATTAGTGAGGCGTCTGTGGTAATAGAGATCTGATGGTCCAGAGGAGCAAAGGGGTATCCTTGCAGGAGATTGTCCTCTTGAGACCACCAGGTGAGAGACCTCCGTAGGGATTCTGTCACCTTGATGAGATAGGATTGCGGGTGAGTGGTTGGAGACCACAGAGTACTGAGCATCCACTGGGTGGTTCTCATGTGCAGACGGGCCAGAGGTACAGTGAACACTGAGGATGCCATGAAGCCCAGCATCCGTTGCATCGAGAGCACTGTAACTGACCTGTTCTCTCTGATGTAACGGGCCATCAGAAGGATATCGTTCCTTCTGTCCTCTGGGAGAAAAGCCTTCGCACAGGATGTGTCCAGAAGGGTCCTTATGAAAGCAGCCTCTGGGAGGGCTGCAGCTGTGATTTCTGAGGTTCAGCAGGACTCCCATGGACGAAGGGAGGTGAGAGGCCGCCTCTATGGCGGTCCAGAGTCCCTTGCCTGGAAGGACTTGCCAGAAGCCAATCGTCCAGATAAGGGAACACCTGTATTCCGAGTTTTCTGAGGTGCGCTGCGAGAACTGCACAACACTTTGTAAAAACTCGCGGCCGAGGATAGCCCAAAGGGCAGGACTCTGAACTGATAATGTTGTCCCAGAGCCACAAACCTCAGGAATTTGTGATGTCTCGGGTGAATGGGAATGTGCTGGTAAGCATCCTGCATGTCTAGGGAAGCTAACCAGTCGTGCTGATGAAGCAAGGGTAACAGAGTTCCTAGAGAAATCATTTTGAATTTCTCCTTGGGGAGAAATTTGTTTAGCTCTGAGATCTAGAATGGGGCGATCCCCAGACTCTTTGGAACCAGAAAGTAATGAGAGTAGAACCCTTGTTTCGCTGATGCAGCTGCACAAGTTCTACTGCCTTGTTGTTTAGAACGCCCTGAATCTTGGCGGTGAGAAGGTCTGACTGAAAGGCAGACAGCCTGGCTGCCGCTTTGGGAGGACAATCCGGAGGAGTTTCCACAAAATTGAGCGAGTACCCCTCGCGGATTATCCGAAGGACCCATTTGTCTGAGGTTATGGACTTCCATTGGTTGTAGAAGTCATCAGCTGACCTCCCACCGGAGAGGAAAAGTCCACCCCGGGCAGTTGAGGTGGGACTTGGGCCAGCAATTCATAAAGTATGCCATGCTTTTGGGCCCTTGGCGCTTTCTGCTGTGCCTTCTTTGAGGTTGGGCAGGTTGGTTCTTATGGAAACTACCTCTGCCTCTGCCTCGAAAGGACTGACGGTTATGAAACTGACGTCTACTGGCATGCCCTCTAGAGGGGGCAGGAGGGGGTCTAGCCAACTTAATGGCTGACCTAGTCTTTTGTGTAGCTTCTAGAGCTTGCTCGACCTGAGGACAAAAAAGATATGCACCATCAAAGGGCAATGCCATTACCTGCTGTTGCGCATCATTGGTGAAGCCTGAAGTGCGCAGCCAGGAATGGCGGCGGGTGCAAATACCAGCAGCTGCTGAACGGGAAGCGGAGTCGAAAGTGTCCATGGCTGCTTTAACCTGTTGGTTGTTAGATTCAATACCCCTGGTAATGGTTTGGAGAAGCTCTGGTTTTGAATCTGACTCCGGAAGAACTTCAACCATTTGCTTGAGAGAGTGCCACAGGATATACTCGTACTGAGAAAAATAGCCCTGGTAATTGGCAATACGCATACTTAGGGTAGAAGCAGCAAAGACTCTCTTACCTAAGGTGTCTATCTTACGAGATTCCTTGTTAATAGGTCGAGCTGTAGTGGTTTGAGGAAGGACGACCTTATCATTCTCTGCCAGGACTACAATAGGATCCGCAAAAGCTTGGGATGCCAAAAAGGGATGATCCTTGAGGGCTGAATATTTTCTATCAATGGATTTAGCCACCGATGAAGAGAGAGCAGGATTATTCCATACCATTTGAGACAGTGTCTCGAAGGAAGGCTGAATCGGAGGAGTCAAATCCGTAGGGATCTCCGAGGCGTGAAGGTACTGGAGTCTTAGCAATTTCCCAGGATCGATGTCTGTAGTCTGGAGAGAAAGTGTGGAAATCATATTCTTCAGCAGAGACTTAAATGACAGGTCTCGACCACAGGCTCTGCAGCAGTAAAGATCCTGCTTCGTCCCACCTCATCGCCCAGCCGAAGGTCTGGGTCAGGCTCAACGTCATCTCCTGACAGTCCAGGAGGGACTGTATGGACAGGAAAGGGATGAAAGCCAGAAGAGGAAGGAGGAAAGAGACAAAAGGAAAGTCTCCGAGAGCCCAGCGCCAAAGAGGTGCAGGCGCGGAGCAAGCGCCGAGGAACCACGCAGCACCGCAAATGGCGCTTGAGCAGCCGTGACAGTGCCGAGGACCGTGTCGCGGCACCACACGGTGCTAAGGTGACACCGCGAGGCGCGCGATGCCGCGGGGGATGCTAAGGATGAAGCCATGAGGTCAAGATTGCACCAAGGCGCCCAGAGACCGAAAAGGGTTTTGAAGGAAAAGAGCAGGAGATATGGGCATTGGTGGCCCCCTGTGCCAAGCCATGTGAGGGGGGACACCTAAGCACGGAGTCGACGGCACCGAAGAAGGTACCACACGACCAGGAAAGTCCAACTGCCCTACCTGGTCGCCCAGAGAGCCCGAAGGCCCACGAATGACCGAGCCAGGTAGACGAGCCAACCTCCGAGCCCATTGCTCCAAAAGAGTGGCCCACTGATGAAACTGCTCATCTGAAGACCTACCTGCGGGCGGGGTAGTACTCTGATGTTGAAGACGTCGGCTACCAGAAGCCGCTGTTGGCGACTCCGAAGGAGGAGACCGGCAACTAGCCCCAATAACCGAACGTCTACGGGCAGACGTATCAGAGGGCGACTCGAAAGTGATGCCTTTCTTTTAGACCCGCGGCCGAAGAAGAGTCGAGGGCCAAACGGTGCCGAGAATGCACCGCTTACTTTACGCTCCGCAGGGACCGCCCATCCCCAGGCATTGGACTGACCGTTGTCAGACCCCCTTCCGGAGAAGGCGGCGGATCGACCCAGCCCGACTGGCTGAACAGTTTCATACGAAGTCTCCTACCATCACCTGACCTGCTCATGGTTGACTCCGTCAGTGTAGGCTGAGACTTCTTTATCGTCTTTATTAAAAAATAAGAATAACTTAAGCGATACTGTATCGAGATAATACTACAAAATAATAAAAACTGAAAACTATGCTGCTAGTTTGAAGTTTGACTCCCGACAGGCGAGCGATGTCGTTCACTGAAGCGCACTCAATGGCGGGAAAAAAGGAACTGAGGCGGTTGGGGAGTCAATGCCGAGATAGTCATTGCCGCGTGAGCTAGGGCTCGCGGCACCGTTCCTCGCAGTGCCATCTCTTGCGTCGACTCCCCAGCAAAATGTTTGCTCCCGATGGGTCCTAGTGCCTCCGGCGCAGATCCCAATAGTGTGAATGAGTGGTGGAGACTTATGTCCAGGAAGATCACAGTTTTCCAAGTCAAGTAGTTAAGCTCTGCTGAAGACATAGACTCAAAGGGGGTTGCATAAGCTGAGCAATGCAAACCAGGCAGGGGCAGGTCTCTAAAAGGGGGATTGGTGTGAAACAATCCTTTAAAAAATTTACAGAACGCAGGATGGGAAGATCTTCCCTTGCGTCAATCTTCACCATTCATTACTGCTTGGAGCTTAGCCGGAGGCGACTGCCCTGCTACGGGAGTTTTTTTTTTTTTCGGTCTGCAACGGCCGCCTCGAGGACGACACGCATCACACATGCGCGAGGGGCGGCCATTAGATGCCGCAGACTCCTCCTCTATCTCATTTCTGTTTCTCCCGCCGTCGAGACTGCACCTGCTGCACGCTAGCGTTAAGTAAGCGGTTTTCTCCTCAGCTAAGAAGACTCCTCGTTTTTCTCTCAGTCTCCCACTCGATGCCGCATTTTGGTAAGACTGTTCTTTTTATTTCTATTCTGCGGTACCGAGTGCTTTTCCTGTGTTTTTTACTTGTTTAGTTCGCATCATGTCCGGTTCGGGGGCAAGAGTGATCGAGATGGTGGCCGCCGGCGCCAGCTCTGGCCTCCCGGTGCCGCTGCTGATGCTGCAGACCGGTCTGTGCTCCGGCGCGGGGTTGGGTTCAGTGCCAGGACCCGGCGCCGTGGGCCTAACTGGTGCTGCAGGAGGCGGGACGGGCTGGCTGTCGCGAGTGGGCGTGGTCTTCCGGCGCCGTCCATGGCACCGGCGCCGTTCGTGGTGCCATTGCTCCGGGGATCCCTGGGGTTGCCAGCATTGAGGTCCTGCTGGTCTCGTCCTCTTCGGAGGCCGATGACATGGATGTGGACCCATCCTGGCACCCTGACTTTTCGGGGTCAGGGTCCCCAGTGGCACAGGGTGCTAGGCGGCGCAGCGGGCCCCTTCCACTGTCCCCTCTTCCTTCCTTCCTCCCCTGAGGGTCCTCGGGCTAGGGGTGGCCCTGGGTTCCAGGGGGGTGATGCAGTGGGGACTGAGGAGGAGGCTGCCCCTCCTAGGGGACCTGTGACAGCTGCCCTCCTGGGTGCTGTTGCCCCCCTCGGGGTTGGGGAACACTGCAGTTGAGGAGGAGGGCTCTCTCGGAGTCTGAGGGGTTGAGGGGCAGGGACGGTGCGCCTGTCTCCTGCCACCCTCGTGGGGTGGCTAGAGCCGTGAGCGCCGAACCCCGCGGCTTCCTCTGGGCCCCAGGGTTCCCTCCAGTAGGCGTTGTGTGGACTGCCCTTCTTGACCCATGCAGTCCCGGGTTCGTCACAGGGGAGGTTCCCCCCCGGGCTCTTCCACGCATCGCATCCTCAGGGTCTCATCTTGCGGCCTGGTTTGTTGTCCGGGATCCCGGCAGCTTGGGCTCCATTCCCCGGATTTCAGAGCCCTGGCAGAGGCACTTGCCTCTTCGTAGGTGCCCTTCTCCAGTACCTCTGCTTCCACCCCCCGCTCTTCCAGGCCATGTCGGTCCTACGGGCCGTTATCCTGGGAGCAGTTCAGAGGTTCTGCGGCGGCCTTCCCCTCATATGTTAGATACATGCATGAGCGGGTCTTTCGACTCTCCCCACCGCCGCAGGAATTGTCTGGACATTCGAGCTCTCCATCATCCTCGTCTTCCTCCTCTGAGATAGAGGAACCCCTTACTCATCTTTCTTCCGACGCTGATTTCACTGAATATCAGCGATTCCTCTCGAGGATGGTGAGGGATCTTCAAATCTCTTACGTTAGGCAAGACGATACCAAGGAGACGCGAGAATTCCTTGGAGAATTCAGTGCCCAGCACCTGGTGGTACCTTCCTGGCCTATCCCCTTCCAGGAGGCGTCCATCCATTCCTGGCAGTCGCCAGTCGCCTTTCTCCAGCCCCGCAGACTGTCATCGTAGGTATTGTGCCCCCTCGGAATCCCTGGGTACCCTTCCCAACCCGTCCTTGGGTTTGGTGTACCTAGAGACTCCTTCCGGGCGCCATCGCCTGGCGCACGACCACCCACCAGATTCGGATTCTCTACAATTCAACCAGTGGGGGCGAAGAGTGTTCTCTTCCTCTCGTGCGGTGGCTTGCATTGCATCTCATCAGGCTCACCACGCTGCCTACAATCGGCATCTGTGGTCCATGCTCTCCCAGCTCCTAGTATCGATGCCTGATATGGAGCAAACCAGACAGACTATTGCCCTCTCCGCTATAGGCCTGGAGCTGGCAAGACACCAAGCAAGGGTATCTTATGACGCCAATGAGGTGGCTTCCAGGCTTGCGGGGACAGTGATCTGCATTAGGTGGACGGCATGGCTCCATCTATCAAGGTTGTCACCCCTGGCCCGGCGTAGGGTGATCCGCTCCGCTTTCCAGGGGACCCGTCTTTTCTCCTCCAGAGCTAGGAGGCTTTTGCAGGGGCTTTCTCCGTCTCCTCATCCTCGGGAGGCACCTCCTAGCTCTTCTCCCACTTAGGCTTCCTTTGTGTTAGCCAGGGTCTTCCCATTCTGTTCCTCACCAACAGGAGGCTGGGGGTCTTGTTCCCTCAGGGTTCTACCCCCCTTTTTGTCAAGGGGGAGGGGGCTTGGTACTCACCCAAGCAGTAATGAATGGTGAAGATTGACAAGGGAAGATATGAAAATTACGTCCCTACCATAATTCTCGATCTTCTCTTGTATCGCTCTTCATTCATTACAGCTCACCACCTTCCCTCAGTGGTCTCCTTCTGTATGTCCCCTCCTGTCTGTCTGTTCCACTCTCCTCCCTTGGCCTTTATGCCAAAAAATCTCCCATTCTCTTGAATGGATTCGCTTTTTCCTCATGGTAGAGGAGGACCCACTGTTCATAATTTCTTTAATCTGAGGAACTCTTTCTGACTGCCCTATGGGCGATTCCTTACCTTCTCCAGGTCATGTAGTTTCACAGCCTGGTGGCCATGCCCTGTCTTGGCCTCCTCAAAGTTCGGAATCCCCCTGGCAGGCATTATTTTTCAAAGTTTTTCCAGCTGCTGACTGAACTTGTCAGCTTCAAGCCTCTGTCTGCCTTGTCTTGGCAAGTCGGATTGAGTTCCTCTCTAATTTTCTTACCAACTGCCTCCGAGAGGCATGTTTTTTTCCATACTCTTCTGTGGTAGCACTTAACAGGGTGCTAAGGAACTTAGTCCTCTTCCTGGATGGGCGCTCTTCCGGAACAGGTTCTGTTCGAACAGTCTAGAAGCCCTCAACTAGGATGAAGGGACTTGGCATGTTGAGAGTTCAGAGAGTTTGCCCTCTCTTGGGTCTGTTCAGGAAGTTCGGTGGAACCTCTCCTCAGTCCTAACAACTGGGATTCTTGTTCCCTTATTAGTTTCGAGCCTATAAGCCTCTTAACCAACAATGCTCGATGGGCACTGTTCTCTTTCTCAACATGCCTCTTTCTTTCTTTCTTTCTTTCTTTCTTTCTTTCTTTCTTTCTTTCTTCTTCTTCTTCTACTTCCTCTCCCTCTCTCTGTTCCTCCCCTAGAGCCGCCCCGGAAAGGAGGCCCTGCAGTCCCTTAGGGTAGGAATTCTCTCTCCTCTGTCTATTCTCCATCGGCTTATTCCTTTTCAGTTTATTTCCTTTCCTTTTTTCTATCCCCGTCTCTCTTGCCTCACTTTCTTTTTCTTACACTTTATTTTGCCTCTCCATAACAGAACTGAGATAGAGGAGGAGTTCAGGCACCTAACGGCCACCCCTCGCGCGCGGTGCATCGCTCCTCGAAGACGCGCCATTGGAGCCGACTCAAAAAAAAAAAAAAACCTCAGAAGCGGGTGCGCGCGCCCTGCCAAAACCCAAGCAGTAATGACTGGTGAAGATACAAGAGAAGATCAAGAATTACGGTAGGTACGTCATTTTCATATAGTGAGGAAGGCTTCCCCACAGACAAAAATGCAGAAACAGCTGACAAGTGTACATTGAGATTAGCTGGTCTGAGGCCTAGGCCATTAAGATGGACCATATAATCCAGAACCGTAGGCAATTCAGCAGTGTCTGGAGAAATAGTCCTCTTAGAACACCAAATGCTGTGTGTGTGGTGTGGTGTATGTACACACGTCTGTGTGGGGGAAGCGTGGCATGGGACAATTGTTATGTGGCTAGGACACTTAGTTTTCACATATAGTGTTCATTTACTTCCTTCTACTGGTTGTCAGTGGTTGGATTACACACTGTCACATTTTTAAATCTTCTCATATTAAGATGCATATCTCATTTACTTGGGGGTTCATAAAAGGTGTAATTCCTTTGGGTAACGATTAATATTGGTGTGAATGATGCTGTATTATGACTCTTCTACATACAGTATATCTCATTCCTACTAGTTACAGTATCTTTCCCAAGGAGAGAGAGAGGGGGAGAAAAGAAAAATGAAAATTACGTACGTACCGTAATTCTGATCTTTCTGTGTATCTTCACCATTCATCACAGATGGGTACTGGCTGGAGGTCAGGACCCTGTGGGAGCTTTTTTTTAAAAAAAGGGGTAGGCGGAACCGACACACCATCAGTGCCGCCCTCGAGGCCGATGTACTGCGTGGTGCTCGAGGGTTGGCCGTTAGGCTGTGTCGACTCCACCTGCCTACCAGTTCTGAGTTGCCGGAGAGGTAAGAGGAAGGGATGGAGGGTGGGACAAGAGAGTCCAAGGGACAGAAAAAGGATAGGATAACTGAACTAAAAGGAGAAATAATGACTGAGAGGACAGCAAAGAAGAGATTAGACTAAGGGGATTGGGTAGGGGCCCCAATCTCTGGAAGCGGAAGAAGGGAGGGTAGGGAGGGGAGAGAATTTAGGAGAGAGTGAGAGGTATCAAGGTATCCGAGACCCTTGTCCATCACCAGATTGTATAGGAACTGCAAGGAGTAGCAAAGCTCTCTGCTAGAATTCAAGGCACAGAATAGTTGGCAAATACCCCAGAAGAAGAGTTGGCTATTCTGCAGGAAGGACAGGGTACAGGTATTTAGTACTCTCTCAGGAAAAACGTTTGGTGAAAAAAGGGATTTTTTTTTTTAAACAGTTGGATGGAAACCAGAAGGAGAACAGGAGGAGGGCAACCACCAACTCCCACCCCATCGGGGTGGAGACATGTAGTAGAGAAGGAGTGCCGCTCGAGCTGTCTACCCTTCATAGGAGAATACCCCCCTGTGTGTTCCTACTTTACCCCACTCCTAAAGAGGAGGGGGGCCACAGAGAGGGAGGGAGAACCCAGAGACTGAGGCCCCAGGGGGATGGAGGGTGGGGTTGTGATGAATGATGAAGATACACAGAAAGATCAGAATTACGGTAGGTACGTAATTTTCATATCTTATCTGTGTCAATCTTCACCATTCATCACAGATGGGTGAGTACCAAGCCCCCCCGAAGGGTTGTTTCATACACCCTAAGGGACAGGGTCCCTTAGCCCTCAGTGGGTGACACACATACTGGGGAACCTTCAGGGCCTGGGAGGGCCCGAGTGGGAGAGAGAGATGGGGTCCCCCAGAGGGAAGGAAGCTGCCCCGACAGCCCGGCCTCGCCTACAGGAGAAAGGTAGGTTCCCTGGTGGGCGTAAAATCACCCTACGCCGGGCCAAGGGTGACAACCGGAAAGACGAGCCTTGCTGATCTCCTAGTGCAGATCGCCGTCCCATGACCCCTGTGCTGTACCTGGCGGCGTGAAGATGCCTCGCTGGTGCCTTGCTAGCTCAGGCCACGTGCTGAGCGCGATGGCTTGTCTGGTTTGCTCCAAGTCAGGCAATGAAGCTAGAATCTGACCTAGCCTGGACCACAAGAAACTGTTGTAGGCTGCATAGTGGGCCTGGTGAGCAGAAATAGAAAGAAGCAATTGTGCCGAGTAGAAGGTCCTCCTTTCCCAAAAATCAAAATCCAAGGAGTCTTGATCTGGGGGCCGGTCATGGTGGAGGGTGTGAAGCCCATTAGGAGTGTCCAGATGCGTCAAGCCAGACTGCGGATGAGGCATGGAACCTGGAGACTCCGCGGGAGCGCAATACCTCTGGCTGAGGTCCCTAGGGGCAGGAACTCTGGAGAAGGGCCTCTGCCAGAAATGCATGGACACCTCCCGAAAGGGAGCAGGCCAGGGCGGCACCACAAGGGTGGCCTCACCACAATTGCCTAGAAAGGCGTGCGCCGCATGCTCAGGATTGCTGACAGTAGAGGGTGAAAGGTGCAAGTCCTCCAACATCCTCACAAGGAAACGCTGATACTCCGAGAGATCAGCAGCCGGAGAGATGAGGACAGAAGGTTCCTCTCCCCCAGAAGAGGGGGATGAGGAGCTGGAGGTCACCATATGTTCCGAGGGTGGCTGCACGGGGGGAGGTTGAAAAACATGGCTGTTCATAACCCTAACATAAGCAGGGAACTGGGAAGCCACCGCTCTGAGCTGTTCCCAGGTGAGAGGGCCACTAAGACCAAGAATGCCTTGGAGTGCAGGAGAATGTGGCAGAGGGATGGGGCAGAGCCAAGAAAAGAAGTAGGCTGACCTCCGCCAGGGCTAGGGAGTGGACCGTGAGCACCCGAGGAGGGTGCCCTGGAAGACTCCACAGCTGACAGCTGTACAACCACGTTGGTACTGCCTTGGCTGCGCCCAGAAGAATCCCCCCAGTGAGGCGACTGGGGCCGTAAAAGTCCAGAAGGACGGTCCACTGCCTCAAAAGAATGGGATTCCTCATGAACCCGAGGGGAAGGGTGGAACCGGTGACTGCTCCGGCCCAGGGCCCGGAGTAACCCAGAAAGGGCCAATGCGCCGACCCCACACCCCTCGACCCCTCAGAGTCCAAGAGAGTCCTCCTCCTCGAGAGGGCCAGCCTAGGTAGTTGGCATCTCTGAGCAGCCCCCGAAGGGGAGACCCAGGGAACAGTACCCTTCCCTCCTGTAGGCTTCTCGATGGGCCCCAAAGTTGGGTGATCAAGACACACCACTGGAGGGGGTACCACCACTGAGGGGTCGATGAAACCCCCAAGACCAGGTTGCAGAGCTATGGTGGCTCGCACCACTGCCTGCTAGTCAGCACCACTGACCCTAGTCTCGGGGGCCACCTGACTCTCCTCAGTAGGGGGTTGGCTCCGACTCGTCGATGAGACCACAGTGCTGCCCTCCTCTGCAGTCAACCCCGAGGGGTGTGACTGCTTGTCTGACTCGGAGCTCGACTCCGAAGAGGTACAGTCCGAAGCTCTGAGCCAAACCGTAGGACGGCGGGCAGAACCAACCTTGCCACCGGGCCCGGCAGCCAGAGTTGTGGCCAAGTCGGCACCCGTGCCCTCTGCAACCCTGCAAGTGGGACCTGCAGGAGGCACCGGTGCAGCTCGAGCCAAAGGTCCAGAGCCAGGGCCAGACGCAGCGCCGTCGAATCCACCAGTACCGGGGGCGGTACCAGGGACGGCGCCGACAGCAGCCCCAGCAGCATCCTCAGCGCTGATGACACCGACCGGCCCCACGGCAACGCGAGCGGCACTGAGGACCGAAGCGGCGCCGACGATGGCCCCGAAGGCAGACCCGGTGACGAACACGGCACCAACCGGTCCCACGACACTGCAAGCGGCACCGAGGACCGAAGCGGCACCGACGACGGCCCCGAAGGCAGACCCGGCGCCAAACACTTCACCGACCGGCCCCTCAGCACCACGAACGGCACCGATAGCGTGGACGGCGCTGAGGATGGCAACCGAACAGATGGAGTCGACGGGTTGCTCCCTCATTGCAGCGGATGGCTGACGCTGCAATGACGAGGCAGCCCCTGATTGCAGCGGCTGATTTTTTAAAAAGTTGTGGGATGCTGGCTGAACTAGTGTCAGCAGCAGCGTGCCACGACACTGGGGGACGGGGGACAAGCCTTTGCAGAATGTGGGGGCATTGGGCACAATAGTGCCATGCCTCCACAACCTGCTTGTGGAGAAAGCTGATGCAACATGTTTCTTGTGCATGCACGCAATCAACATAAAAAAGGAGGGGACCTGGAGGAGGATTTCATCCTTGGAGGTTTTCATTTAGACTCCTTAGACTGTTTCTGTGCATTTTTGTTATACACTGACTCTGTGTTGAAATCTGCACTTATCAGGCTCATGGTCTCATTTTCTTGGGGGTCCTTGACAAGTACTTTTATTTGCCACTTACACTTACAAGTGATACTATCATGCATCATGTATATATGTATATGCTTAATTTGGGACTCTTTTTCAACTTGCAGTTATACCTAATTTGAGGATTTTGTCTCTCATTATCTGTTCTTTAATACACCAGGACACTTGGAATGTAAGTTGTAACCTCATCTTACATGTATTAGAGAGAATGCTATCCCAAAGTTGTTTTTTTTTATCACTAGAATGCTTTCTTAGCATACTGAGACATTTAAAAATGTATGTGAGAAGAACTCTCTGGTTGTTGAGAATTCTTGATAACCTTTGCCCTTCTGAGGTGCCTCAGTTAAAAGCATACTGGTGTTAATTAGCTTCTCTGACATAATCTTCTGTTATGTTTTAAATATATATGCTAAACGAATGAGAATTATTGCTGTTTTTTCAACATAATCTGGTGTTAATAGTATGGGATTTTCAAAATAACTGCCATAAAGCTTCTGAAGAAGGACCGGGTAGGTTCAAAAGCTAGAGCACTTTGTTCTTTTCTGTAACATCCATGTTGGTCCAATAAAAGATATCAAATCGTTTGTTTCTGGATCTGTTCTTAAAAGGACAACATTTTTTTGCATAAATAATAACAGAAACTGAAAATGTCATCACCAAAATAAACTGGAAGACATCTGGCCTCAATTAGAAAGAAAAAATGGTAGGATCAAATTTCAACCCATTTTTGTTGCACTGCTGCTTTAAATAGTTGTAACTTTTTATTGCTGAAGTATTTTTTTCCCTTTGGCTTATTTAGAAACTTTTCTGTGTGACAGTATTAAGCTAGATGTGTAGAATAACACTCTGCCTAGCAGTTGATAGAAAAAATTACTCACCTTAGTAATTCTGTTTCTTCTCAGTGATAACTTGGGTATTCATAACTTTCTGCAGTAAGCCTGAAGGGTTGAACTGTCCAGAGAGCTGGAACATATGCAAATGATGGAATCATCTGCATGAGACAAATTTTGAGATGCTGCCCTACAGTAACTGTCAATGTTCTAAACCTCTTCAGATTTCCTAGGAGCATGAATAGACAAATGCTATAGTAAAAATTGTTAAATTATTCAAAAGAGATAATTAAAAGTTTGACCCCAATTGAAATAGGGAATAGCTCCAACTGGAGCCAAGAACACCAAAAAAACTCTCAAGAGAGTTAAAATGTCAGAAAAACTCTAAGGGTTTAAGACCCAAAAACCTGTTTTATAAATTGGATTACTATGAGAGGATGCTTGCACAAATTGTGATGTACCCTTTTACGGTAGTGCAGCATGTAGAGTGCAGAGGCTGAGTTCTGGAAGGGGAGGAGGGAAGGAAGTTATGAATATCTGAGTATCATTGAGAAGAAGCAGAATTACTAAGGTGAGTAATTTTTTATTCTAACTCCAGTAATACTCAGGTATACATAACTTTCTGCAGACTACAAAGCAGTACCACAGGAGGTGGGCACAGAAATGAAAATTACGTACCTACCGTAATTCTTCATCTTCTTGGACGACTCTCCACCACTCATTCACACTATTGGGATCTGCGCCGGAGGCACTAGGACCCATCGGGAGCAAACTTTTTGCTGGGGGGTCGGCGCCAGAGATGGAGCCGCGAAGAACAGCACCGCGAGCCTCCGCTCGCGCAGAAATGACTATCTCGGCATCGACCCGCCAACCGCCTCAGTACCCTTTTTTACCAAGGAGGTGCAGCATAACTAACCTAGAAGGGTAGCCTAACCTAAAAACCGGATATAAGATAGTCCGGGTGACCCGTATAAGAAGGGTCAACAAGAAGTCTTCACAGCCTAAAGATTTGAGGGAGTGAAGACCAACAACAGAGGTGAACTCGGGGGATGGAGGGTGGGCGTGTGAATGAGTGGTGGAGACTCGTCCGAGAAGATCAAGAATTACGGTAGGTACGTAATTTTCATATCTTCCTGGACATAAGTCTCCACCAGTCATTCACACCATTGTGAGAGTACCGAGCTAATAATCCCCTGAGAGGGCGGCAGGAGAGACCAAGAGCTCATGTTTCTAGGACAGAAGTCCATTAAGGATGGCTCTGCGAAAGGAAGAATGTCGTCTGGCATGGACATCTAGTGCATAATGTTTAACAAAAGTATACACTGAGCTCCAGGTGGCCGCATTGCAAATATGTGCAATGGGCACGTTGCAAATTTCCGCTAGGGATGCCGCGACCGCTCTAGTAGAGTGAGCGTAAACTCTACCCTCCAACTTAACCTGCACCATGGAATAGCAGTGGTGAAGGCATGCCACTAGCCATGTTGCGATACATCTGATAGCGACAGGTTGACCCAGCCGGGTCTCGCTGAAGGAAACGAACAGTTGCTGGGCTTTGCGAAAATCCTTGGTTCTATCTAGATAGAAAGCATAGAGCACTCTTAACATCAAAGAATGAAGAACGTTCTCCTTCATTTTGGAAGTCAGCAAAGTAAGAGGGAAGGACCAAAGGTTGGTTTAGATGGAATTCTGACACAACCTTAGGAAAAAATTTAGGGTGAGTACGAAGAACTACTTTGTCCTTATGGAACACAGTATACGGAGGGTCTGTGACCAGGGCATGTATCTCAGAGACCCTGCGGGCTGAGGTAAAGGCCACTAGGAAGGCCGTCTTCCAGGTGAGAAATTTTAGCTCACAGGTAGCCAGAGGTTCGAAAGGTTTCCGAGTGACCATGTCTAGCACAAGGTTAATGTCCCAGGCTGCAACCGGACGTCTTATAGGGGGTCTGGTATGCAGAATTCCTTTAAGAAATCTCTTAACCATAGGTAACTGAGCCAGAGACAAAGAAGAAACCGGCTCATGATACTGAAATGGCACTAAGGTGAACTTTGACTGTAGAGTACTGAAGACCTGAATTTGAGAGGTCCAAAGGTAC
Source organism: Neoceratodus forsteri (assembly GCA_016271365.2). Lineage (NCBI taxonomy): Eukaryota > Metazoa > Chordata > Ceratodontiformes > Ceratodontidae > Neoceratodus > Neoceratodus forsteri. The sequence goes on from JADMNL010000026.1 coordinate 50,577,415, forward strand.
TCCAAACCTTGTCTGGTGGACAGGAAAAGGGATTCCAAGAGGACTTTGCACACCAGAGCGAAAAATGCTTCCACTTGGCTGTGTAAGTTTTCCGAGTAGCTGGCTTCCGAGCAGCCAGAAGAATGTCTGAAACTCTTCGAGAGACATTGAACCGGTTCACTTCTACCTCTTCAGGAGCCAAGCGTGAAGGTGAAGCAATCTCAGGTTGGGATGGACCACTGGACCCTGAGTCAACAGGTTCATCTGCAGGGGGAGTGGTCTCGGAAGGGCTGCCAACATATTGTTGAGTAGTGGAAACCATAGTTGTCGAGGCCAAGAGGGAACAATGAGAATAATCTTGGTCCCCTGGGACTCGAATTTGAGAAGTACTCTCTGAATTAGAGGAAGAGGCATAAAGGCGTAAAGAAAGCATTTTGTCCACCGCAGCCTGAACGCATCCTGACAGAAAATGCCAGGCCCTGGATTTCTGGAGCAGAAGAGAGGCAGTTTTGCGTTGAGTGGGGATGCAAAAAGGTCCAGGTCTGGAGTTCCCCACTCTTCGAATAGTGACTGAACTATGGTTGAGTCGAGAGACCACTCGTGAGGATCTGCCTCTGTTCTGCTGAGACGGTCCGCCAAGTTGTTTGTACACCTGGAAGGTAGACCGCTTGAATTAGAGATTTGTGTTCCAAGCACCATTCCCACACCCTCATCGCTTCCCTGCATAAGGGGTAAGAGTGAGCACCGCCCTGCTTGTTGATGTAATACATCACAGCTTTGTTGTCCGTTTGAAGGAGAATGTTCTTGTGACAGAGGATGTCCTTCAAAGCCCGGACCACATAAAGGACGGCTCTCATCTCTAGGACATTTATGTGAAGCTGGGCCTCGAGTTGAGTCCATACACCTTGAGTGTGGAGAGAGCGACAATGAGCTCCCCAGCCCATTAGCGATGCATCTGTGGTGATGGAGATTTGATGATCCACAGGAGCAAAGGGAAATCCTTCCAGGAGATTGCTCTCTTGAGACCACCAGGTGAGAGACCTCTGTAAGGGTTCTGTCACCTTGATGGGATAAGACTGTGGGTGAGTGGTTGGGGACCACTGAGCACTGAGCATCCATTGGGTGGTTCTCATGTGTGCCGAACTAGGGGTACAGTGAACACTGAGGATGCCATGAGGGCTAACATCGTTGCATTGAGAGACCTGTAACTGATCTGTTCTCCCCAATGTAGGGCCATCCTGAGGATATCGAGCCTTCTGTCCTGGAGGAAAGCCTTCGTGAAAGAGGTGTCCAGCAGAGTCCCTATGAAAAGGAATCTCTGGGAGGGCTGCAACTGTGATCTTTAGATTCAGCAGAACTCCCATGGACGTAAGAAGGTGAGAGGCCATCTGAACGGCTTCCAGGGTCCCCTGTCTGGAAGGGCTTGCTAGGAGCCAGTCATCCAGGTAGGGAAACACTCGGATTCCGAGCTTCCTGAGATGCACTGCGAGAACTACACAACACTTTGTAAAGACTCGCAGCGCCGAGGATAGCCCAAAGGGCAGGACTCTGAACTGATAGTGTTGACCCAGAGCCACAAACCTCAGGAATTTGTGATGCCTCGGGTGAATAGGAATGTGCTGGTAAGCGTACTGCATGTCCAGGGAGGCTAGCCAGTCATGTTGATGAAGCAAAGGTAACAGGGTTCCTAGAGAAATCATTTTGAATTTCTCCCTGGGGAGAAATTTGTTTAGCTTTCGGAGGTCTAGAATGGGGCGCATACCCCCAGACTTCTTTGGAACCAGAAAGTAGTAGGAGTAGAAATACAGGTTACTCACCTGTAACAGGAGTTCTAGGAATGGTATATGTTGTTCATCCACACTCTTTGGCAGGTATCCTTGCCGCTTTAAATCTTGCCGGAAGGTCTTCAAGCTTGCTCCTCCCACCCACCCGGGTGGTATAACTCTCGGCTCCGCCCCATGATGCCAGATCTGGCCCGCTGGAAGCTCAGGTTGTGTGTCGTGCGGGAGGCCGGAGTTGGTGTGGATGAACAACATATACCATTCCTAGAACTCCTGTTACAGGTGAGTTAACCTGCATTTCTAGGGACATGGATATGCTGTTCATCCACACTCTTTGGCAGACTCCTAGCAGTTCTCCTGGAGGAGGGAGGCAAGACGCATAATCTCAATACTTACTTGGAAAAGAGAGACTGGAGAACCGAGGCCCCAAAACCAGCATCCTGGCGTGACTCAAGGTCGATGTGGTAGTGGGTAATGAAGGTGTTTGCTGACTTCCAGGTAGCAGCCCTGCAGATTTCCTGGATAGGGACGTCCCTGGAAGCAGCCACCGTTGCAGCAGTATGGCGGGTAGAATGAGCTCTTATCCCTCTGGGAGGCTCCATGCCCGCCAACTTATAGCAGAGATCTATGCAGGAGGTTACCACCTGCTTATCGTCCGCTTGGCTGCAGGTCTGCCAGATGCGGCTTCAGCGTGGTGACAAACAGCTGGCGAACCTCTCCCAATTTCAACCGTCGCTCCCTTATAATAAGCGAGCGCCCTTCTAGGGTCCAGAGTATGGAGCCTATATTCGGCCTCCGAGGTGTGATTGGGGTAGAACACCGGCAGAGTCAACACCTGGTTAAGGTGAAACTCCGACACCACCTTCGGAAGGAATTTCGGGTGGGGGCGCAGGACAACCTTGTCCCTGTGGAAGACCAGGTAAGGAGACTCGATGGAAAGCGCCTGGAGCTCTCCCATCCTTCTGGCTGACGTGATAGCCACCAAGAAGGCGGTCTTCCATGACAGGTGAGAAAGAGCACACCTGTGCATAGGTTCGAATGGCTTGCCCATGAGCTTTGCCAGTACCAGCAGTAGATCCCACGGAGGTGGGGGTTCCAGCACTGGAGGGGAAATGTGGTCAAGGCCTTTGAAAAAGCGCCAGACCACCTTCTCCTGCGCGATCACTGCTTCCCGCCCGCGCCCGGTAAGCAGAGATGGCTGCTAGGTGCACCACTTAGGGTCAGTCGACCTAAGCCCTTGACTAGAAAGGGACCATAAATAGTCCAAGATGCTTGCCAGGGAACAGGAGGAAGGGTCCAAGCCCTTGCTCTGACACCAAATGGAAAACCTTTTCCATTTGAAGGCATAGCATTTTCTGGTCGACTTCTACGGGACGCCTCAACTACATTGAGGACCTCGTCGGAAAGACCCAAGGCCTGGAACTCTAGCCGCTCAGGAACCAGGCCGTCAGGTGCAGGGATTGAAGGTCCGGATGGAACACCTTCCCTGATTGACTGAGAGCAGGTCCGGGCGAGCTGGAAGCTTCGTGAGTCCTGGAGCTGAGACTGAGGAGATCTGGGTACCAGAACTGGCGAGGCCAGTCTGGGGCTATCAGAATCACCTGCGCCTTGTCCCTCCTCGCTTTGAGAAGCACCTTGTGGATCAGGGAAATGGGGAAAGGTGTAAAGAGGCCGGGGTCCACTGCCTCGAAGGCATCCCCTGCAGTGAGCCCCTGCTGAGGGGTGGGCATGGAACAGACTCAGCTTCGCTGTCTCCCTGAGGCAAACAGGTCCACCTGAGGTGTGCCCCAATGGGAGAACAGATGCTGTACTACTCCGGCAGGAGAGACCACTCGTGGGATGCAGCCCCTATCCGGCTCAGGGCATCGGCCAGGGTGTTGAGGCTTCTGCCACGTGAATGGCTGGGAGATCCGCCTCCAGGCTGCGCGCGAGTGACCAAATGTGGAGAGCTTCCTTGCATAGAAGCATGAGCGGCGTCCCGCCTGGCGTTTAGATAGTACATGGTCGTGGTATTGTCCGTCTGGACTCGGACCACTTGACCCCGGAGGAACGGAGCAAAGGCGGTGAGAGCTAGGCGGACCGCTCGGAGCTCCAGCAGGTTGATGTGGCATCGGGACTCCCGCGGGGACCAGAGGCGTGAGCCTGGTGTTCCCCAGATGGGCACCCCAACCCATCAGAGAGGCATCGGTCGATCAGAGACCGTCGGCTCGGGGCGGACGAACGGGATGCCCTCCTGCAAATGATCTGGAACGGTCCACCACTGGAGAGCGTTCCACATCCCCTGTGTCACCGACACAAGCTGGTCCAAAGGATCGCAGCGTCGTGACCACTGGCTGGCCAGTCCCCACTGAAGGGGACGCATGTTCCAGCGGGCCCAACGGACCACGCTGGTGCAGGCCGCCATGAGACCCAGGAGGTGCAGGAAGTCCCGGGCAGGGCTCAATTGCCCAACCAGAAATGATCGGGCAAAGGAGGAAGAACCCTCGGCCCTGTCCGCCGAGCCGCGCTCTGGCTCAAGAGAGTCGAGGTCGCCCGGATGAATAGAATCACCTGCTTCGCTCGAAGTTCTGACTTGGCCTCGCTTGATAGGAGGCCCAGTTGAGAGCAGACCTGGAGGGCCAGATCTCTGGACCACTCGCCTCCTTCCTGGAGGAGCTGCTATCAGCCAGTCGTCCAGGTAAGGGTACCCCGGACCTCGGGGCCGCAGAGAGATGCTGTCACCACTGCCATGCATTTGGTGAAGACCCTGGGAGCTGGAGACACAAGCCGAAGGGCATGGCTTGGAACTCAAGAGGGATCCTTCCGTCGAAGCGAAGGAATCTCTGTGAGACGGACAGATAGGACGAAAAAACGCGGCCCTGCAAGTCCAGAGAGCAGAGAACCACATCTGTCCCAAGGATGGTATTATCTGAGCCAGAGTGACCATCCTGAAGGTTCGAGACCTTAGGAACTTGTTTTAGGTCGTGTGGTCGAGAATGGGCGCGTCAGCCCCGTCCGCTCCGGAACCAGGAAGTACTGGACACAAACCCTGGGTCTGGAGGAGGGTCCACCACCTCTCTTATCACCTCCTTCTGGAGGAGGAGAGCGATGTCGGCTCTGACGAGCCGCCAGTGAGGTTGGGATCCTGCCCCTGGAGGGCGACGGCCTGGAAGGGTGGTGCCTGTCGAATTCCAGAGGCAGGCCTCTTCCACCACCTTCAAGACCCACCTGTCCATGGAAACAGCGGACCAGGTGGAGCGGAAGTGTTGAGCCGCCCCCACGGGGGACCCAGGGTAAGGTGACGGAATGAAGGCCACCCCCAGCCCGCCACTGGGCAGGCTTGGAGGAGGGACCGCCGAGGGGGACCCCTGCCTTTTCCCTCCTGCCCTGTTAGGAGGAAGTCAGCGGCTTGGGTTTGGGATGCCAAGGTCGAGCCTGCTGGCCCTGACGCTGTTGGCCGGGTCGAAGGGCTTAGAAGGAGCGAAAGGAGCTTAGGCTGTGGTTTGCGGCCTTTGTCCTTCTGAGTGGAAGAGACCAGTCCAAGGTAGCATTGGACTTCTCGATCCTCTGCAGGTGACCTTTCCACCCCAGGGGTCAAGAGGTCGTCCTCAAAAGGAACATCCGCCAACTTGTGCTGGGTATCCGAGTAAAGGTGGATATCCTCAGCCAGCCTCGCCGACGATAGCCACTGCAGCCGCCACCGATCTGGCACATGAGTCCCTATATCCAAAGTATAGTCTGAGCTGCTGTTTGGCCACTGCCCTGCTCCTGGTCCCGCACCTGCTTAACCGTAGTCTGCAGATCGGGCGGGAAGATGAGGATGACCTCATCCAGGGAACCCAACAGGGCATGAGAAAATGTGCCATGAGGACGGCCGAACTGGCCTGAAGGCAGAGAGGGACGCAGAAAGGAGACTTTTCGCCTCGGACAGTCCACTCCCTTGGACTCCTTGTCAGGAGGTTTGTCCACATCCTTGCGCAGCCGGGCGCTCTGAAAACGCTGTGATGGTAACCAACCCCAGCAGAGGGTGTTCCAAAACCGACAAGGAACCGGTAGGGACCTATACTTCTGGCCATCCTGGCTGAAGGCGCAGGGCAGGAAGCAGGGCGCCGCCAAAGCTCCAGTGCCAGACCCACTATGGCCTTCGGCCAACGAAAGGCCTCCACGGAGAATCCCTCGGTCCAGAATCTCCGTGAGGGGACATCGACCCGGTTGGAAACGGGTTCAGCTCCATCCCGGTGGACTCCGAGATGAGTCAAGCAGTCCTAGGGAAGGACGACGGCTATCGCTCCATTGACTGACCTCCTGAAACTCCCTGCGTCGCTTGGAGAAAAGGAGGAATCATCTTCGGACTCGGAAGAGTCCTCAAGAGCTGCTCTCTGGCTCGGAGCTTCACCCTTCACCTGCCGGTATCGGGTCGGGAGTGAGGGTAACTGACAGCCGATGGGTAGACCCTCAGTCACCGAAGTCCTTGGTCTGAGCCCCAATTGCGGCTGTGAGGGCGGAGGTTCCACCGAATCGGTGGAGCAGCTGGTTTTGGCCGAACAACCGCCTGGGTATAGGCCCTCGGAAAAGTCGAGGGGTTGTGTCGGTCGTTCGGTGACAGTTACTTAATGGCCGGGGAAGACGGGGTCGAGCTACTCCCTGCCAGGAGGAGCTGTTGCAACATAAGGTCTCGCATCGCCGCACGTATTTACGCCAAGTCTCCCCTCATCCGAGGAGGAGTGATCGAGAGCACGGCGACGCCGCCATCATGGGGTAAAAGTCGTGAGACCGAGACTCGCTTATGACGTGGGATCGGGCTGGACTCAAGAGGTCCCAGACGAGACCGAGAGATCCGGAATTCCCGAGGTCGGTGCAGGGAGGTGTCGGCCGAACAATTCCCTTCGGCTCGGATGGTCCATCCGAGGCTCCGAACCGGAGGCACAGGCGAGCCACAGGATCCTCAACTCCTCCCGGGGGAACCGGGAGAGGGATCTCGGCTGCTAAAGGCGCACAGCCCGTCCAATGGAGTCGAGAAAATTTCACTTCATCGTCAGGAGTCTCGGTCAACTGACCTGATGGGGACACCGTGAGGCCAGTGGTCAAGTCCTAGTGGTCGATCAAGCCGGCGTGTCGGCGGCCTCGGGAGGGACCTTTCCCGCTCCCAAGAGCCGCCGACGGAGGACTTACCCCTGTCCTCTTTTTGGACCGGTGATCAGGTCCCGCAGATGGTGGCCCTTTCCTTTAGTGGAGAGGGACAGCACAAAGCTCCCTAAAAGAAGCCGTGTAGAAGAGCCCAGAGAGCGTGATAAATGCCGCGGCCGAGGAAGATACGGCCCGCCGCCTCGCCTCCTTCGAGGGCGACCATCCGCCGAGCTGATCCGTCCGAGCCCGCCCGCGAGACACCGCCAACCGGGCCTCCTTGGACTTCACCGAGGGAACTTCTTCGGGACGCCCAGTTGCAATCGGGCAGCACGGTCTTGAGGGACGTGGGCCGAGAAAGATGAGCACAGGTCGCAAGCCTGCGGGTGCGTGCTCAAGGCTCAGGCGAGTAGACACACGTGGGTGTGGATCCGTCCGAGACATCTTCTGCCCGCATGGGCATCTCCGAATCCGGAGTCGATTGGTCCGTCGCGGTCACGAGGGATAGAAGACTGAAGTCTTTTCTAAATTTATTTTAAATCCGTAAACGGAGAAATAGGAACCAGTCTCAAACGCAGAGCTGTATGGAGAGGAACCTGAGCTTCCAAGCCGGTAAGGAAGATTCTGGCGTCATGGGGCGGAGCTGAGAGTTATACCACCCGGGTGGGTGGGAGGAGCAAGCCTGAAGACCTTCCGGCAAGATTTAAAGCGGCAAGGATACCTGCCAAAGAGTGTGGATGAACAACATATCCATGTCCCTAGAACCCTGTGTTTCGCTGATGCAGAGGCACCAGTTCTACTGCCCTGTTGTTCAGAAGGCCCTGGATCTCGGCGGCGAGAAGGGCTGACTGAAGGATTGACAGCCTGGGTTGTCATTTGGGAGGACGATTCAGAGGGGTCTCCAGAAAATTGAGAGAATACCCCTCACGAATTATCCGAAGGACCCATTTGTTTGAGGTTATGGACTTCCACTGGTTGTAGAAGTGCATCAGGCGCACCTCCCACCGGAGTAGAAAAAGTCCAACTCGGTGCAGTGGAGATGGAACTTGGGTCAAGTAACTCATAAGAGTAGCACTGGGTGCTTTGGACCCTTTGGCGCTTTCTGTTACAAGTCTTTCCTTTTGAGGTTGGGCAGGTTGGTTCTTGGAAACTCTCCGCTATCTCGAAAGGACTGACTTGATTATGAAACTGCGTTTACTGGCATGCCCTCGAGAGGGGGGTAGGAGGGGTCGAGGCCAGCAATGGCTGACCCTGGTCTTCTGAGTAGCCTCTAGAGCTTGCTCTACCTGAGGACCAAAGATACAAGCCGTCAAAGGCCGCGCCATCACCTGCTGCTGTGCATCATTCGTTGAATCCGAGTACACAGCCAGGGAGTGACGTGGAAATACAACTATCGGCTGCTGGTGAACGAGAAGCAGTGTCAAAAGCATCCATGGCTGCTTTGACCTGTTGGTTATTAGATTCAATACCTCTGGTAATGGTCAGGCTGCGCTGGCTTAGAGTCCAGTCCGAAGAGCTTCAATCATTTGTTTGATAGAGTGCCACAGGATATACTCATACTGTCGAAAAATAGCCCTGGTAACTGCGCAATATGCATACTTAGAGGAAGCAGCAAAGACTCTTCACTCTAATGTATCAATCTTTTACGAGACTCTTTGTTAACAGGTCGAGCTGTAGTAGCTTGAGGAAGAATGACTTTATCATTCTCTCTGCCAGGACTACAATAGGATCCGCGAGGCTTGAGATGCCCAAATGGGATGATCCTTGGGGCTGAATATTTCCTATCAATGATTTAACCACAAGGATAAGAGCAGGATTATTCCATACCATTTGAGACAGCTCAAGGAAGGTTGAATCGGAGGAGTCAAAATCCGTGAGGGATCTCCGGCTACGAAGATATTGGAGTCTTAACTGCTTCCCAGGATCAATGTCTGTAGTCTGAGAAAAAAAAAAGAGGAGCTCAGGCTCTTTCAACAGAGACTTAAAGGAGAGGTCCTCGGCCTGCAGGCTCTGTAGCAGTGAAAGATCCTGCTTCATCCACTTCATCACCCAACCGGGGGTTGGGTCAGGCTCAACGTCATCTCCTGATAGTCCAGGGAGGACTGTTTGGACAGGAAGGGTGAATACAGGAGAGGAAGGAAGAACTGAGAGGAGGGATGCCTCGAGCTCCCGGCGCGTAGGAGGCAAACGGATTCCGAACGCGCCAAGAATAGCGCTTTGCTGAGGACGGGCGCGGAAGCTACCTGGTGCCGCGACCGCCGAGAAGGCACACGCACCAAAGACGGCACCAGAATCCCCGCGATGCCGCCGATGGCACCGAGAAGGCACACAGCGCCACAGAAGGCGCTGAGAAGCCCGCGATGCCGCGACAAGCCTCCCCGCGACGGAAATGGCGCCCGACAAGCCCCTGATGCCGCCGCGACGGTGCCAAAGGTGCTGAAAGCATCCCAGGACCCTGAAAATATGGCTAGAAGGGAAAATAGCAGGAGATAAGGGCATCGGTGTGGTCCCCTCACCGTAGCCATGTGAGGCGGAACACCTAAGCGCTGAGTCTCTGGCACCGGAAGAAGGTGCCGCTGTGACCAGGAAAGTCCAACCGCTTAATGAAGTCGTCGGACAAGCCCGGCGTCTGGGTGGGCAACTTGAGCCAGGTAGCAGAACCAACCTCCGAGCCCGCGAGCTTCATAAGAGCTGCCCACTGATGAAACTGCTCATCTGAAGATCTCCTCTGGAGGTGGGGTAGACTCGGATGTCGAAGACGGCGGCTACCGGAAGCAGAAGTTGGCGACCCGGCGGAGGAGACCGCAACTAGCTACTTATAACAGAGCCGACGCCACAGACATATCAGGAGGGCACTTAGTGATGCCTTCTTTTTGGACCTTGGGGCTGAAGAAGAGTTCGAGGTCGAACGTGCTTGTAATGCGACTCGCTTGTTTTATGTTCGGGGACCGCCTATCCCCTGGGCATTGACTGACCATTGTCGGACCTCTTCGGAGAAGGAGGCGGACGGACCCAGCCCACTGGATTATGAAAGCTTACTCTTCTGGACACCTCCTGTGTGAGAGGCTTTTCTTCCAGAAGACAGGAGGAGCGATATCCTTCAGATGGCCGTCACGCCGGGGAAAACAGCTCAGTCACAGCTCTCTCAACGGATGCTAGGCCCTCATCTCAGTGTTCACTGTACCCCCAGCGTTGCACATGAGAACCACCAGTGATGCTCAGTACTCAGGTCCCCACCACTCACCCCAGTCCCATCTCATCAAAGGTGACAGAACTTTTAAGGAGGTACTCACCTGGTGGTCTCAAGGAACGTCTCCTGGAGGTATCCTTTGCTCCTCTGGACCATCAGATCTCCGATACCATGGACGCATCCTAATGGGGTGGGAGCTCCTCAGGCTCTCCACTCAAGGTGTGTGGACTCAGTCAGTCCCAGCTCCATAAACGTCCTAGAAATAAGAGCTGTCCTTTATACAGTCCAACTTTGAAGGACATTCTGTCCTAAGAACATTCTCCTTCAGCGGACAACAAAGCAGTGATGTGGCATAACAAGCAGGGCAGGAGCTCACTCTTACCCCTTATGCAGGCAATGAGGTATAGAATGGTGCTTGGGCCACGGGCTCTAATTCAAGTGGTGTATCTGCAGGTGTTCAGAATGAGCTAGCAGACCGTCTCAACAGAACAGAGACAGACCCTCATGGTGTCTCTTGACTCAACCATAGTTCATCACTATTGATGGGGAACTCGAATGGACCTTGCATTCCTCAACACAAAACTACCTCTCTTCTGCTCAATCAGGGCTGGCATTTTCTGTCAGGATGATTCAGGCTACCTGGACAAAATGCTTTCACCACGCCTTCCCCCAATTCAGAGGTACTCCTCGAATCTAGAGAGACAAAAAATGATTCTCATTGTCCTTTTGCCTCGACAGCTGGGTTCCACTGCTCAACAATATGTTGGTTCACCGGACACTTCCTACAGATGAAACTTTTGACTCAGGGACGGTGATCACATCAACCTGAGATCACTTCATCTTCAGCTGGCTCCTGAAGAGGTCCAAGTAAACTGGTTCAATGTCTCGAAAAGGTTTCAGATGTTCTTCTGTGCATGGAAGCCAGCCACTCGGAAAACTTACACAGCCAAGTGCAAGCATTTTAGCTCTGGTGTGCAAGTCCTCTTTGAATCCTGTACTGTCCACCAGATAAGGTTTTGGGCCTTTTGGACCTCTTGAAGGGGTCACCAGTACTCTACAGTCAAAGTTCATCTTAGTACCATTTCAGCGTATCATGAGCCCATTAGCTACATAACTCTAGCTCAGTTACCTATGGTTAGAGGTTTCTTATAGGGATTCTGTACAGACATCTACAAGACGTCCAGTCACAGTCTGGGACATTAATCTTGTGCGACATGCTCACTGAAACCTTCAACCTCTGGCGACCTGTGGCTAAATTTCACATGAAGACTGCTTCCTAGTGGCCAATACTAACCTGGGTCTCTGAATACATGTCCTGGTCACAGACCCTCTAAACTGTGTTCCATAATAAAGTAGTTCTCATTACTCATCCTAAATTTCTTCTAAGGTTGTGTCAGAATTTCATAACCAACCTTTGGTCCTCTCTTATTTTGTAGACTTCCAAATGAGGGCGATTCTCTTCATTCTTTGAATGTTAGAGGGCCCTTGCGTTTCCTCTGGAGTAGTACCAAGGATTTTCATAAAAGCTCAACAACTGTTCGTTTCCTTCAGTGAGACGGCTGGGTCGCCTGTAGCATCAGATGTATCCATCATGGTTAGTAGCGGCTCAGCCACTGCTATTCCATGGTGCAGGTTAATTGGAGGGTAGGATTTACGCCACCTTCAAAGGATCGCGGCATCTAGCAGAAATCAACGTGCCCATACCAAACATCACCATTAAGGCCACTGGAGCTCAGTGCATTTCGCTAAACATTAGCCATAGATGTCCATGCCAGACGACATTCTTCCTTTGGCAGAGCAATATCATGGACTTCTGTCCTAAAACGTGAGCTCTTAGACCTCCCGCCCTCTCGGGATTATTGGCTCGATGCGGCTCCCCAATGGTGTGAATGAGGTGGAGACTTATGTCCGGGAAGATATAGAAAATTACGTACCTACGTAATTCTTCATCTTCTTGGGAGTCTCCCCACTCATCCATCTCCTCCATCACCAGCTCCTTTCTTGTTGATCTTCCTCCTCAATCTTTAGGCCTTGAGACTTTATTGACCTTCTTACAGATGATGGGACTCTTATGTCTGGTTTTAGGTTACGACTACAACTACCAGGTTGAATACATGCCTCCTTGGTAAAAGGTACTGAAAGGTTGGAGGGGCACGAGATTGTCATTAACACTCGAACTGGGACTCAAACAGCCCGCCTCGCGCCATCTCTAGCCAACCCTCCAACAAAAAGTTTACCCCCGATAGTTCTAGTGCCCCGGCGCAGATCCCACAGTGTGAATGAGTGGGGAGACCCACCAAGAAGACAGCACCATGAAAATGCATTTCATCTCGAACCAGTGCGGCTCCTCACTTCATGGGGCAGAGCTGGATACGGTAAACAGGCAGCGCTTTCCCTGGACCAGGGCAAGAATCCTGCATGCGTTTAACCTCTTCTTCAGCCTCAGGTGTCACAACCATCAAGGTGCCTCAGCTAGTGGGCCACATGGCTTCTACAGCAGTGGTCCAGGTCAAGATTCAAATGGGGACTTCAGTTCCATAAGAACTTTGGTCCCAAAGAAAAGTTCCCTTACCAAACTAATTCCAGTGACTCGAACTCTGATTAAGCCTGCAATGGTGGCAGGATCAGGACAATTTAGAACAGGGTTCCATTGCCCTCAGTCTCATTCAGTGGTCCTCTACAGATGCTTCCCTGCTAGACTGGGGAGCTCATTTAGAACTTACCACCCAGGGACTGTGGTCACCTCAGGGAATCTCTTCTACATATAATCCTTGGAACTCAGAACAGTGTTTTGCACTGTGCTTTTTCAAACAGTACAGACAATGTGGTTCAGGTCAGAAAAGACAACACCACCACCATGTGGTACATCAACACAAGGAACACTCGGGTCTACAGCCTTTGACAAGAATGAAGTTGTGTTCTAACTGATTCCCACTGCAAACCTCTCTGATAGCAGTTCCCCTCCAGGAAAGGACAATGTTCTAACAGATGCACTGCAGAATATCCGGGACCATCACCAATCGGCCTAAATCCTCTGGTGTTGAGGTGATTTTTACAAAAGGAGGCCTCCAAGAACGTCTTCCCAGACGAAGTCCACCACTCATTTCACACTAGTGGGATGGCGCCGGAGGCACTAAGACCCATGGGAACAAACTTTTGCTGGAGGTGGCGAGGAGGCGGACATGAGACCGCAGCGCCCACGACAGCGGCAATCGGCGGAATGACCATCTCAGCGACCCTCCACCTCAGTTCCTTTTTTCCCGACCGCAGAGGCGCTTCAGTGAGCGACGCCGAAGCCTGCCCGAGTCAAACTTCAAATTAGCGATAGTTTTCAGTTTGTTTTTGTAACTATATCACGATAAGTAGTATCTTAAATTTTATTCTATTTTGGTTAAATTTTCTAATATTCATTTCTTGAAAGTCTCGGCTACTGGTCGACCATGAGCAGGTCGGGTGGTAGGGAGACTTCGCAAGCTGTTCAGTCAGCGGGCTGGGTCCGGTCAGCCTCCTTCTCCTCAACGGGGTTCCGACAATGGTCAGTCAATGCCGGGGGATGGGCGGTCCACCCAGCGGCATAAAATCGCGGTGCCATTCGGCACCGTTCGGCCTCGAGCTCTTCTTGACGGCCCACAGGTCCAAGAGAGCATCACTCGGTGTTAAGCCCTCTGTAATTATGTCTTAACGGCGTCGGCGACTGCCGGTTATCATTGCTAGTTGCGGTCTCCTTCTTGATCATGACTTCGGTAATAGTAGTCTCGACAAATTCCCTCCGCCTATGGGTAGGACTCCAGATGAGCAGTTTCATCAGTGGGCGCATCTTATGGAGCAATGGGCTCGGAGGTTAGTTCTTCTCCCTGGCTCGGTTGCCTCGGGCCTAGGACCACACGGCGATCAGGCAGGCGGTGGGACCTTCCTGATCACGTGGCACCTTCTTGGTGCCAGCGACTCCAGCAGTGTTTACCCCCCTCATGGCTGCAAAGGCGCAGGGGGCCTCACCGATGCCCTTATCTCCTGTTTTTTCCTTCTCTGGCTTTCCAGGTTCGCAAGGGCTTTTCGGGCACCTTCACACGAGGTCTGTTGGCTTGTCGGCGCGTTTCGTGCCGCTGGGTCTTCTTGGCTGTCCCGTGGCGCCGTTGGATAGGCGGCGGCGGCGCGGCGCCGATGCGGTGTCTTCCCGGCGCCCGTTCGCGGCGGCGGCGGCACGTGCGGTGTATGTCCACAGCCGCGAAACGCTGCGGGGCCGCGTGCTCTTCGGCGCCCGTCTCGCCTCCTAGATGTCGTCTTCAGCCCGTTTTGCCGTCTCGGCGCCCGGCAGCCGACAGGGACTCTCCTTGTTTTCTGCTATTTCCTCCTCTCTAATTTTCACTCCTTTCCTGTCCAAACAGTCCTTTCTGGACCATCAGGAGATGATGTTGAGCCTGACCCAGACCTTGGTTGGGTGATGAAGTGGAAAACAGGATCTTTCTTTACTACAGAGCCTGTAGTCGAGGACCTGTCCTTTAAGTCTCTGTTGAAGAACCTGGGATCACTCTTTCTCCCAGACTGAACATCGATCCTAGGAAGATATTGAGCTCCAGTATCTTCATGCTTGGCGATCCCTCGATTTGACTCCTCCGATCCAGCAGCCTTTTCTCGCCGAGCATCTCAAATGGTATAGAATAATCCTGCTCTTATTCCTCAGTGGCTAAATCCATTGATAAAGAAGTATTCAGCTCCCAAGGATCGTCCCATTTGGCATCCCAAGCACTGCGGATCCTATTGTAGTCCTGGCGAGAGAATGACAAGGTGAGTTCTTCCTCAAACTACTACAGCTCGACCTATTAACAAGAGTCTAGTAAGATTGATACATTAGGTAAGAGATCTTTGCTGCCTCCACTCTAAGTATCGTGATTCCAGTTATCAAGGCTATTTTTCTCAGTATGAGTATATCCTGTGGCACTCTATGAAAAGAATGGTTGAAGCTCTTCCAGATTCGGATTCCAAGTCAGAGCTTCTTCTGACCGTTATTAGAGGTATTGAGTCAATAACCAACAGGTCAAAGCCGCCATGGGCTTTCGACACTGCTTCTCGCTCAGCAGCCGCGAGGATTTGTACTCGTGCCATTCCTGGCTACGTGCTTCTGCTTCACGAATGATGCTCAGCAGCGGTGATGGCGCTGCCTTTTGATGGCTCCTTTCTCTTTGGCCCTCAGGTGGGCAAGCCTTAGAGGCCACTCAGAGAACTAGATCGGCCATTAAGTTGGCCAGACCTCCGCCTGCCCCCTCTAACGGGGCATGTGAACAGACATCAGTTTCATAGTCGTCAGTCCTTTCGAGGCAGAGGCAGGGAAGCTTGCCATAAAGCCAACTGCCCAACCTCAAAGAAGGCGCGGCAGAAAGCGCAGGGGCCTAAAGCTCCCAAGCGCTATCTTATGGTCGTTGGCCCAAGTTCCATTCACTCTGCCGGTGGAACTTTCTCCCTCCAGTGGGGAGTCGTCTGATGTGCCACAACCAGTGGAAGTCCATAACCTCGGACAAATGGGTCCGCTCGGATAATCGCGAGGTTATTCTCTCAATTTGAACCCCGAATTGTCCTCCCAGGCATTTCAACCAGGTTGTCGGCCTCTCAGTCGAACCTCCTCACGCGGAGATCCAGGGCCTTCTGAACAACAGGGCAATAGAACTGGTGCCCCGCATCTCTGAAACACAGGGTTCTACTCCCATTACTTTCTGGTTCCAAAGAAATCTGGGGATGCGCCCCATTCTAGACCTCAGAAAGTTAAACAAATTCCTCCCAGGAGAAATTCAAGATGATTTCCCTAGGTACCCTGTTACCTTGCTGCATCAACACGACTGGCACAGCCTCTCTGGATATGCAGGATGCTTGCAGCATATCCCCGTCCACCCGACCCACCGCAAGTTCCTCAGGTTTGTAGCTTTGGGTCAGCATTATCAGTTCAGAGTCCTGCCTGTGGAGCTATCCTCAGCGCCTTGAGTTTTTACAAAGTGTTGTGCAGTTCTGTGACGCATCTCAGGAAAGTCGGACTCAGTGTTTCCCTACCTGGACGATTGGCTTCTAGCAAGCCCTTCCAGCCAAGGGACTTTGGAAGCCGTGCAAGCGACTTCTCATCTTCTCACGTCCATGGGAGTTCTGCTGAATTGAAAAATCTCAACTGCAACCCTCCCAGAGGCTCCTTTTCATAGGGACGCTTCTAGACACCTCTTCAGCAGGCTTTCCTTCCAGAGGACAGAAGACTCGACATCCTTGAATGGCCCGTTACATCAGGGAGAACCAATCGGTTACAGCTCTCTCGATGCAACGCATGTTGGGTCTCATTAGGTCCTCGGTCTTCACTGTCCCTCTGGCCGACTGCACATGAGAACCACCCAATGGATGCTCTCCACTCAGTGGTCCCGACCTCTCACCCCAGTCTTATCTCATCAGGGTGACGGAGCCCTTGAAGGTCTCTCACTTGGTGGTCTCAGAGAGCAATCTCCTGGAAGGATTCCCTTGCTCCCCGGATCATCAGATCTCCATCACCACAGACGCATTGCTAATGGGATGGGAGCTCACTGTCTCTCCTCCACACTCAAGGTGTATGGACTCAGTTCAAACTCATCTCCACATAAATGTCCTGGAGATGAGAGCGTCCCTTCATGCAATCCGAGCCTCCTGAAGGATGTCCTTTGTCACAAGAACATTCTCCTTCAAACGGACAACAAAGCAAGTGATGTATTACATCAACAAGCAAGGCGGTGCTCATTCTTATCCCTTTGCAGGGAAGCACAGGGTGTGGGAGGGTGCTTGGAGCACAAGTCTCTGATTCAAGCGGTTTATCTGCCAGGTATACAAAACGACCTAGCAGATCACCTCAGCAGAACGGAGGCAGACCCTCACGAGTGGTCTCTCGATCCAGCCGTAGCTCGGTCCCTGTTCAAAGAGTGGGGGACTCCAGACCTGGACCTTTTGCATCCCCACTCAACATAAAACTGCCTCTCTTCTGCTCCAGAAATCCAGGGCCTGGCATTTTCTGTCAGGATGCGTTCAGGCTGCGGTGGACAAAAGCGCTTTCTTACCCTTTCCATGCTCCTCTAATCCAGAGTACTCTCCTCAAGTTCGAGTCTCAGGGGACCAAGATGATTCTCATTGCTCCTTCCTGGCCTCGGCAACTATGGTTCCTCTGCTCAACAGTATGTTGGCAGCCTCTCCAAGACCACTTCCCTTGCAAATCAGTCTTTTGACTCAGGGTTCGTTGGTCCATCCCAACCTGAAATCACTTCACCTTCATGCTTGGCTCCTGAAGAGATAGAAGTGAATCGGTTCAACGTCTCTCGTAGAGTCTCAGACATCCTTCTGGCTGCTCGGAAGCCAGCCACCCGAAAAACCTACGCTTCCAAATGGAAACGTTTTTCTCTCTGGTGTGCAAAATCCTCTTGGAATCCCTTTTCCTGTCCTCCTGGCAAGATTCTGGAGTATCTTTTGGACCTGTCAAACTTAGGTCTTCAGTACTCCACAGTTAAAGTTCACCTTAGTGCCATCTCAGCGTTCCATGAGCCGGTTTCTTCCTTAACTCTGGCTCAGTTACCTATGGTGAAGAGATTTCTTAAGGGGATTCTCCATACCAGACCCCCTGTTAAGCGTCCAGTTGCAGCCTGGGACATTAACCTGGTGCTGGACATGCTCACTCGAAGCCTTCCAGACCTTTAGCTACCTGTGAGCTAAAATTTCTTCACCTGGAAGACTGCCTTCCTGGTGGCCATTACCTCAGCCACATGCGGTCTCCAGAGATACATGCCTAGTTACGGACCCTCCGTATACTGTATTCCATAAAGACAAGGTAGTTCTCCGTACTCATCCTAAATTTCTTCCCAAGGTTGTGTCAGAATTCCATCTAAACCAACCTCTGGTACTTCCCGCTTACTTCGCTAATTTCCAAAATGAAGGGGAACGAGCTCTTCATTCCTTGGATGTTAAGAAACCTTACGGTTCTATTTAGATAGAACCATGGATGTTCATAAGACTCAGCAACTGTTCATTTCTTTCAGCGACACCCGGCTGGGTCAACCTGTCGCTATTAGATGCATCTCTTCATGGTTAGTGGCATGCTTCGTCATTGCTATTCCATGGCTCAAGTTAAATTAGAAGGTAGAGTGTCACGCTTACTCTACTAGAGGCGGTCGCTGCATCCTAGCGGAAGTCGCAATGTTCCAATTGCAGATATATGCAATGCCAGCCACCTGGAGCTCAGTGCATACCTTCGTTAAGCACTATGCACTGGATGTTCATGCTGAAGACATTCCGCATTCGTCAGAACTATCCTTAATGGGCTTCTATCTTAGACGCGTGAGCTCTGGCTCTCCTGCCACCCTTTTGGGGGATTATCAGCTTGGTACTCTCCCACTAGTGTGAATGAGTGGTGGAGACTTATGTCCAGGAAGATATGAAAATTACGTACCTACCGTAATTCTTGATCTTCTTGGACGAGTCTCCACCACTCATTCACACGCCCACCCTCCATCCCCCGAGCTCACCGCTGTATTGGTCTTCACTCCCTCAAATCTTTAGGCCGTGAGGACTTCTTTGCTGACCCTTCTTTCACGGGTCATACGGACTATCTTATGTCCGTTTTTTAATGTTGGGTTTACTCTTTACGTTAGTTGCACTGCACCTCCTTGGTAAAAAAAAAGGTACTGGCGGTTGGAGATTAGGTCGCCAAGATGGTCATTACACACGCTCGAGCCGCTGCTCGCATGCACTGTCTCGCTACCGACCCTCCAGCAAAAGTTTGCTCCCCGATGGGTCTTAGTGCCTCCGACGCTAATCCCACTAGTGTGAATGAGTGGTGGAGACTCGTCCAAGAAGATCAAGAATTACGGTAGGTACGTAATTTTCCTATCTCTTTGCAGCCCCAGACAATCACCAACTTCCTCTTTTTTGTTGCAGATCCCCAGTCTTGGGCTCAGTCCCCCCTGGATGCTCTGATTCTGAACTGGGAAATGAAATTTCTATATGCTTTCCCCCCTTCCCTCTCCTGTTCAAAGTGTTAGTCAAGATAAGGTCACAACCATGCAAAGTGATTCTGATTGCTCCAGACTGGGCCAGGCAGCCATGGTATCCCTTGTTGCTGTCTCTAGCAGTCCATCTTCCCCTGTCTCTTCCCAGGAATTACAACCTGTTAACATCCTCTCTGGGGAGGATTTAGTACCCCAATTTTCAGTCTCTCAATCTCAAGGCTTGGCTCTTGAAGAGTTAAAGTTTGCAGATCTGCATCTTTCCCAAGGGGTTGTGGATATCCTTCAGGCTTCTCGAAAGCCCTCCACCAGAAAGACTTACAATTCCAAATGGAAAAGATTCAGCATTTGGTGTTCTAAGAAGAATAATTCTCCAGACTCTGCTGAATTGCCTACGGTTCTGGATTATATGGTCCATCTCAGTGGCCTAAGTCTCAGACCAGCTACTCTCAAGATACACTTGGTAGCTGTTTCTGGTTTCCTGTCAGTAGGCAAGTCTTCCTCACTGTCATCCCATCCTGTATTCTGTAAGTTTTTCAAAGGATTGCTTTACACCAATCACCCCTTTAGGGATCCTGTTCCTACTTGGGATCTTAATGTTTGCATTGCTCAGCTTATGCAACCCCCTTTTGAGCCTTTGTCCTCAGCAGAGTTTCAATACTTGACTTGGAAAACTGTTTTTGGTAGACATTACTTCTGCTAGACGTATCAGTGAATTGCAAGCCCTATCAGTGGAATCTGATTTCATCTCTTTTCACAGAGATAAAGTGGTCCTTAGAACTAACAGAAAGTTCTTGCCTAAAGTGGTTTCAGATTTCCACCTCAATCAGTCTCTATCTCTCCCTGTTTTCTTCACTGATCATTCTTCCTCAGGAGAGAGGAGGCTACACAGTTTGGGTGTTAAAAGAGCCCTTAGCTACTACATAGAGCATACCAAGGGTCACAGGTTTGACTCTCTCCAGTTGTTCCTCACTTATGGAGAAGTTGGGAAGGGCAAACCTGCCACCAAGAGATCTTTTGCCAGGTGGATTGTTTCTTGTATACAATTCTGCTATGAGAAAACTGGGTAGCTCCACCTCAGGCCTGAGGGCTCATTCCACAAGAGGTACAGCTGCTTCCCCTGGCTGCTGCCAGGATATCCTCTTAGAAATTTGTCAAGCAGCCACCTGAAAACAGTCCATACTTTTACCAAGCATTACTCTCTGGATTTCCAGGCTAGGAGTGACGCTCGGTTTGGCACAACAGTACTTCAGAGCCTATTCCCAAAGTAGTTTCTGTCCCTCCTCCATGGAGGTACTGCTTGGTAGTCTGCAATTGTCAGAATACAGCAAGACTGCATGTTGTTTGAAGAAAAAATTACTCAGCTTAGTAATTATGTTTCTCCTAGTGGAGTCTTGCTGTATTCTGACCCCCCCCCCGCCTCACCTCTCAGAATCTAGATTTTTGGGATGTGGGTGGGCAGGCGCAGTGTTGCACCCTAGAGGTGCCCCCTTTTACACCCTCTGCTCTCTTTGGGTGAATGTTATTTCATTTGATTGATTTTTGTTTTGGGGTTTCCTGACTTGAGTCTTCCCTTGGGAACCCAAAACATTATTTTTCTGCCAGTTGGCTAGTTAAAAATTTTACAGTTTCGACACAGAACACCTAGTGAGTTTTGCTCGTAAAGATCTGAAGGTTACAGTTCAAATAACAATAGGCAGAGTCTTCAACCGAGCTCGAGATGAACATTCTATGCCATGCATAGAAAAGTTAACCCTTTGTTCTCCGGGGCAGTTTAAAGGCTGGGGCGAACTACAATTGTCAGAATACAGCAAGACTCCACTGGAAGAAACATAATTACTAAGGTGAGTAATTTTTCCTTTTTGACCTAGCTCAGCAGTGCTTTGGGTGGCTTCCATCAGATAGGTTTAGGTTTTATCAGTTAAGGGACTACTTCAACTCCCAAATATGGGTGGCTGTGGTGGGGTCCCAGGAGTCCTTTATGGCAATACCTTTTGAAAAGATTTGGACCGCTCCTTCAGGCGAGGAGGCAATCTTGCAACTTTATGCCCGTTACTTGAGAGACCTAGCCTTCTCCATGGACCTCATTCAATATAAATGGGAAACAGATTTAAATATAGCATTAGATGAAAGGCAATGGGTCAGAGTATGCGAGAGCACCTGGAGGACCACCTCCTTGCCCACTTGGAGAGAATTTGTGTGGAAATTGTGAATACGGTACTTTCTCATCCCCATGTTTGTCTCCAAATGGGACCCCTTCCACTCCTTCCTCTTGCTGGAGACAGTGTGGAGAAGATGTAGCCACACAAGCACATATCTTTTGGAATTGTATTAAGATCAAACCCTTTTGGGAAGAAACAATAAAACATGTTATGCAGGTTCTAGGAATAACTACCCCACTCGGCCCTGAACATTTATTATTGGAGATTTACCCTACTGAGTTAAGGGAGGGGAGGCAAAGTATCTATGGTTAATTTTAATAGCGGCAGCTATCAAAGCCATCACTGAGATGGCTCCTTCCAGACCCTCCGGGAGTATCAGATTGGGCTAGTATCATATAGCAGATTCAAAGATTTGAGAGACTTACAATTGCCCTGCTGCAAAGAGTGCTGACCTTTCAAAACAGATAGCCTCAATGGGATTTATATTTGGATCTAGAGTGCTAGATTCTCAGTAAGATCACAAACCTTGCTGCTTCTTTTTTTTTTGTCTCTTTATTTTACTTTATTTTTAGTTATTTGTTTATTTATTAAATTTTGGTGACCGGGTAGGCCCACTGAGCCCCGAAGGTCCCTTTTTCAGGGGCAACCCGGGATAACACTACATTTATGATACAGTGAAAAGACATTTGGCTACAGGATTATACAGGCTTACTTGGCTGTTACATATGTGGTTATCATCATGACACAGTAATAACTAGAATGCTACATGGCATAGTATTAAGCGTCGCAAATTGGTGTGCAGTTTTTGGAAGGAGAGCAACCTTCAATGCAAGAGATTGATACACCTGGTATCAACTGTACTGATGTTGTTACTTGCGATGTTATTTATTTATTTGTTTACCCCCTCTTTTGAGTAATATATTCCACAAAATGGCCTCTGGATGGCATAAATCTTAATAACAGAGTATAGCGGAAAATCCCATATTTGTTTTTACCATGTTGGTCTTTATAACTTTTACTCAGACCAAACTTTGAATCTGCTTTTACTATCCATGACCCATTTATTGTTCTCACTGTTTTGAATTTTTTGTGTAACTATAGTTTACTGAAAGTGTTTGAATGTGTTGGCTGAGTAATCTTATATATTCAATAACGCAAGTATAAAACAATGTGACTCCATTAACTTCCCACCGCTGACGTTTGCTTATTTAATTGATAAATGGAAAAGATGGATCCCTTCCCACTGGCAAAACACCGGGACCTGATGGATATTGTCCAGAATTTTATAAGAAATTAATTCATCCACTGTCAGGAATACTTACTCAAGTCTTTAATGCCTGTTTGCAAGAGAAGAGACTGCCCCCTTCATGGAGGAAAGCCCTTATAGTAGTTATACCAAAACCAAATAAGCCCCAAAATCTTTGCGACAGCTACAGACCAATATCTTTACTTAATCAAGACATGAAAATCCTGACCAAGATCTTATCCCTTAGACTCCAAAAGCATATTGAGCAAATAATTAATGAAGACCAAACAGGATTTGCCCCATACAGGCAACTTACAGATAATATTAGAAGACTACTTAATATTATAAAATACTGTAAGGGCTTCAAAGTACCCCAGGTGGGAATATTCCTAGACGTTAAGAAAGCATTTGACCGCTTAAATGGGGATTACCTAAAAATAGTTATGAATCAATAAGGACTAAGGGGCAACTTCCTGCAATGGATTGCACTGTGTTTTGAAAACCCAACTGCAAAGATCAGAGTTAATGGCACCATTTCGGATCCACCGAAAATTAGCAGAGGCACAAGGCAGGGATGTCCAATGTCTCTCCTACTATTTGCACTAAGCCTAGAACCATTCTCAGCAGCTCCCAGGGAATCTCAGCAAATTCAAGGGACCCTGGTGGTGGCGGTGGTGTGGGGACTGTAAAGTATCACTTTATGCAGATCCCCAACATATCACTACCCCCATTCCTTAAATTATTGCGGAAATATGAATCTTTTCCGGGTTTTCAAATAAATACAAACAAATCAGAAGCCCTCTGGCTAAGTGGCACTCCCTCTACAAATACTATATCTAAGATGCCCTTTAAGTGGGTGACAGAAAAAGTAAAATACCTGGGTATTTGGATACCTAAACACTTAGAAAAACTATATCTATATAACTACCCTCCTTTGCTTACCCAAGTCTCTACAGATCTAAACAGATGGGGCTCCCTTCCACTTTCCTTCTTTCATCGAGTGGATGCAATGAAACAAAATGTTCTGCCCAGATGCCTGCTCCTGTTTACTACCCTCCCAATTGTGATCCCAATGATGGAATGGAAACACCTCAAAAGGAAGATCTCCAGATTTATATGGGCTGGACAGAGACCTAGACTTAAGTGATACATTTTATTGGCCAACAAAGATGCAGAGGGGTGGAGATTGCCTGACTTACCTTCCTACTACCTCACAGCACAAATGTTACCAATATTAAAAATGATAGCCTCGAGTCAGGGGAGTGGCCGGGTCAGATGGAAGATGCCCATCCCAAAATCCCACTAAAATATTTACCATAGGTGCTGTTACCTCACAACTTCAAAGAACTTCAAAATACATGGACCAAACACACCCTGAGGGTTTGGCTAAAAGTACATCAACACTGGGAGATAGTTGAACCAATATGGCACTATATCCCCCAAAATACCTTCTGGACTTTCCTACTGAGGATTAGACCCTTGTTTCGAAAGATGGGAAACACTAGGATTAACTACACCAAAGCAGCTTGTACAAGGGGTAGGTACTGTAGACTACCAATCACTCAAACAACAATATGGCCTGCCCAGACAAGACTTCTATAGATACTCACAATGTCAACATTTTATTAATATCAGCCTGGGAATCATAAGACTATTGAGCAACCCAGCCCCAGAAATAATCCAAATTCATACAAAGGCCACACTTTTAGACACTAAACACCTGATATCACAAATTTACAAATCCCTAATAGAGGGCATAGCCACATTAAAGGTCCAACAGATACAAGATAAATGGGAGAAGGAAGCAGCTTTAGAACTGGAAGAAACACAGTGGGAAAGGATATGAAAAAATTACACAGCACAACAACTCTAGCGAACTGGAGAGACTTTCAGTGGAAAGTATGCACTAGATTCTTTAAAACCCCAGTTATTACTAAATATTTTGCCAAGCACAATACTGATGACCTCTGCCGGAGCAAATGTGGCCATCAGGGCATGCACTTTCATATTTTTTGAAGCTATCCTAAAATTAAATAATTCTGGGGTAAGGTGAAGAAGAAGAATCAGTATTTATATAGCGCTTTTCATACATCCAAAGCGCTTTACAAGCAATGCTAGACTGGTAGTGAAGTGACTGAATGTGTGGTGGTGGCCATATCGCACATCATCACCCACACACAGCCTGGATAATTGCATGAACCGGTTTATGGGAAGGGGAATGTTGGCCAGGACACCGGGAATGTTCCCTACTCTTTGTGAAGAGTGCCCTGGGTTCTTTTACTTCCACCTGGACACCCACCAGGACAACACCAGGATGGGTAGAAGGGACCTCGGTTTAACGTCTCATCCGAAGGACGGCACACCCCAGCAGTACAGCACCCCCCAATACTGCACTCGGATGCCAGCGATTTTTAGGTGCAAGTCCAATCCCAGTGTGGGACGAAAACCCACAACCTTCTGGTCCAGAGGCGGATGTGCTACCAACTGAGCCACGCTGACACCCAGGTGAAAGGTGAAAGACAGTATTAAGCAAATACTACCATTACTGTAAAATCTTACCTTTTCCAGCCTAGTATTGGGGCTCCCCCAAAGGAATTTATATCAATAATGGAAAAACAACTGTTTTAGACCCTGAAAGTGGCAGCGTTCAAGACAGCAACCCAGAATTGGCTCACAGACACAGTCCCAAAGGTACAAAAATGGTATAATAACATTAATAGCATCAAAGATAAGGAGGCTGTCATGGCCAAATTGAGATTTCAGATTGACAGATATAATTCTATTCCATACTTTCATTTTATAGAAGAGGGTGGGGGAAAGAAGGTCTTAGAACAACTTTTAGCTGGACACAGTAAGTAGAAGGTGTGTGGCCTGTTATTGATAACTGGAACCTGGGGGCAAGAGAGGAATAGATAAATAAATAAATACTAGAGAAAGCGGAGTGTCTAAGAAACAGTAAAAGTAACTCAATGGGGACCTCACAGCTAATAGAATAACACACAGGACACAAGCAAGCAAAGAGACAACTGTTGTAATTAAATGTTTTTGTTTTTCCTTTTTCTTTTTATTGATAATTGTTGAAAAATGTTAAATCTTCCTGGACATAAGTCTCCACCACTCATTCACACTATTGGGATCTGCGCCGGAGGCACTAGGACCCATCGGGAGCAAAATTTTTGCTGGAGGGTCGGCGCCACGAGGAACAGTGCCGCAAGCCCTAGCTCACTCGGTAACGACTATCTCGGTGTCGACCCTCCAACCACCTCAGTTCCTTTTTTCCTGTCGTCGAGTGCACTTCAGTGACGACGTCGCTCGCCTGTCGGGAGTTAAACTTCAAACTAGCAGCATAGTTTTCAGTTTTTATTATTTTGTAGTATTATCTCGATACAGTATGCTTAAATTTATTCTTATTTTTAAAATAAATACAATAAAGAAGTCTCAGCCTACTTTGACGGAGTCGACCATGAGCAGGTCAGGTGACGGTAGGGAGACTTCGTATGAAAGCTGTTCAGTCAGTCGGGCTGGGTCCGGTCCACCGCCTTCTCCGGAGGGGGTCTGACAACGTCAGTCAATGCCGGGGATGGGGGTCCCAGGCATAAAAATAAATGGTCGCACTCTCGGCACCGCTCACCTCGAGCTCTTCTTCGCCCACAGGTCTAAAAAGAGAAGGCATCACCCGAGGTCAGCCTCTGATATGTTCGCGCTGCAGACGCTGGCTATCGGGTTAGTTGCCGGTCTCCTCCTTCGGAGTCGCCAACCTCTGCTTCTGGTAGCCAACGGCCTCGACATCGGAGCCCAACCCCGCCCACTGGTAGGTCTTCAGATGAGCTGTTTCATCAGTGGGCCGTTCTTATGGAGCAATGGGCTCGGAGGTTGGTTCGGCTACCTGGCTCAGTCGCTCGTGGGCCTTCGGGCTCTTTGGGTGACCAGGTAGGGCGGTTGGACCTTCCTGGTCGTGCGGCACCTTCTTCAGTGCCGTCGACTCCGTGCTTAGGTGTTTCCCCCCCTCACATGGCTACGGCGCAGTGGGCCACACCGATGCCCTTACCTCCTGCTCTTCCTCCTTCAAAACCTGTTTTGGGTCTGGGGTATTTTCGGCGCCTTTGATCGTGGCAACCTCTCGCGCCCGTCCTCGCGTCGATGCTCGCTGTAACACCATCCTTGGTGCCGGGTTAACTCTCGGCGCCGTCGGCTTCTCAGCGCCATCCCTGGTGCCGTGCGGCTTCTCGGCACCATTTTCGGCGCTGCATGGCCTCGCGGCACCGTTCTCGGTGCTGTGCGCCTCATCGGCGCCGGCGGCTCTCGGGGACTCCTCTTTTCACTTGCTTCCTTCTTCCTCCTCTTCTGAATTTCACTCCTTTCCTGTCCATGCAGTCCCTTCTGGACTGTCAGGAGATGACGTTGAGCCTGACCCAGACCTTCGGTTGGGTGATGAAGTGGACGAAACAGGATCTAGTACTGTTACAGAGCCTGTGGTTGAGGACCTATCATTTAAGTCTCTGTTGAAAAATCTGAGTTCCACACTTTCTCTCCAGACTACAGACATCGATCCTGGGAAATTGTTGAGACTCCAGTATCTTCATGCCGTAGAGATCCTCTGGTTTGACTCCTCCGATTCAGCCTTCCTTGAGACGCTGTCTTAAATGGTATGGAATAATCCTGCTCTTACCCCTTCGGTGGCTAAATCCATTGATAGGAAATATTCATCCCCCAAGGATCATCCCATTTTGGCATCTCAAGCCTTTGCGGATCCTATTGTAGTCCTGGCAGAGAATGATAAGGTCGTTCTTCCTCAAACTACTACAGCTCGACCTATTAACAAAGAATCTCATAAGATAGACACCTTAGGTAAGAGAGTCTTTGCTGCTTCTACTCTAAGTATGCGTATTGCCAGTTACCAAGGCTATTTTTCTCAGTATGAGTATATCCTGTGGCATTCTATTAAACAAATGGTTGAAGCCCTACCGGAGTCGGATTCAAAACCAGAGCTTCTTCAAACCATTACCAGAGGTATTGAATCTAACAACCAGCAGGTTAAAGCAGCCATGGATGCTTTTGACACTGCTTTCCGTTCAGCGGCTACTGATATTTGCACCCGCCGTCATTCCTGGCTGCGCACCTCGGGCTTTACGAATGACCGCGCAGCAACAAGTGATGGCATTGCCCTCTGACTGGTGCATATCTTTTGGTCCTCAGGTAGAGCAAGCTCTAGAAGCTACACAAATGACTAGGTCAGCCATTAAGTTGGCTTGGCCCCCTCCTGCCCCCTCTCGAGGGCATGCCAGTAAACGACAGTTTCATAACCGCCAGTCCTTTCGAGGCAGAGGAAGTTTCCATAAGAACCAACCTGCCCAACCTCAAAAGAAGGCACAACAGAAAGCGCAAGGGCCCAAAGCACCCAGCGCTACCTTATGAATTGCCGGCCCAAGTTCCATCTCAGCTGCCCGAGGTGGACTTTTCCTCTCCAGTGGGAGGTCGTCTGATGCACTTCTATAACCAGTGGAAGTCCATAACCTCAGACAAATGGGTCCTTCGGATAATTCGTGAGGGGTATTCACTCAATCTTGTGGACACCCCTCCGGATCGTCCCCCCAAACGGCAGCCCAGGCTGTCAACCCTTCAGTCAGACCTTCTCGCCACCAAGATTCAGGGCCTTCTGAACAACATGGCAGTAGAGGTGGTGCCACTGCACCAATGAAACACAGGGTTCAACTCCCATTACTTTCTGGTTCCAAAGTCCGGGAATCGCCTCATTCTAGATCTCAGAGCTGAACAAATTTCTCCCAAGGAGAAATTCAAAATATTCTCTGGGAACCTGTTACCTCTGCTTCATCAACACGACTGGTTAGCCTCCTAGATATGTGGGCGTTTACCAGCACATTCCTATTCACCGAGGCATCACAAATTCCTTAGGTTTGTGGCTCTAGGACAGTATTATCAGTTCAGAGTCCTGCCCCTTGGGCTATCCTCAGCGCCGCGAGTTTTTACAGAATGTTGTGCAGTTCTCAGAGCGCACCTCAGAAAGGTCAGAATTCACGTGTTTCCTTATCTCGATGATTGGCTTCTAGCAAGCCCTTCCAGGCAAGGGACTCTGGACGCCGTGGAGATGGCCTCGCGCCTTCTTACATCCATGGGAGTTCTGCTCAACCTCAAGAAATGCAACTGCAGCCCTCCCAGAGGCTCCTTTTATAGGGACTCTTCTGGACACCTCCTGCTGAAGGCTTTCTTCCAGAAGACAGGAGAGCGATATCCCTTCAGATGGCCCGTCACATTGGGAAAACAGCTCAGTCACAGCTCTCTCGATGCAACGGGTGCTAGGCCTCATGGCATCCTCAGTGTTCACTGTACCCCTAGCACGTCTGCACATGAGAACCACCCAGTGGATGCTCAGTACTCAGTGGTCCCCAACCACTCACCCGCAGTCCTATCTCATCAAGGTAACAGAACCTTTAAGGAGGTCACTCACCTGGTGGTCTCAAGAGAGCAATCTCTTGGAGGGGTATCCCTTTGCTCCTGTGGACCATCAGATCTCCATTACCACAGATGCATCCCTAATGGGGTGGGGAGCTCACTGTCAGGCTCTCCACACTCAAGGTGTGTGGACTCAAGTCGAGTCCCAGCTCCACATAAACATCCTAGAAATGAGAGCTGTCCTTTATGTGGTCCGAGCTTTGAGGGACATTCTGTGTCACAAGAACATTCTCCTTCAAACGGACAACAAAGCAGTGATGTATTACATCAACAAGCAGGGCAGTGCTCATTCTCACCCCTTATGCAGGGAAGCAATGAGGATATGGGAATGGTGCTTGGAGCACGAGGCTCTAATTCAAGCGGTCTACCTGCCAGGCATTCAGAACGAACTGGCAGACCATCTCAGCAGAACAGAGACAGACCCTCACAAGTGGTCTCTCGACTCAACCATAGTTCAGTCACTATTCGAAGAGTGGGGAACTCCAGACCTGGACCTTTTTGCATCCCTACTCAATGCAAAACTGCCTTTCTTCTGCTCCAGAAATCCAGGGCCTGGCATTTTCTGACAGGATGTGTTCAGGCTGCGGTGGACAAAACGCTTTCTTTATGCCTTTCCGCCTCTTCCTCTAATTCAGAGGGTACTCCTCAAGTTCGAATCCCAGGGGGACAAAATGATTCTCTTTGCTCCCTTTTGGCCTTGGCAGCTGTGGTTTCCACTACTCAACAATATGTTGGTAGTTCCTCCGAGACCACTTCCTCTGCAGATGAACCTTTTGACTCAGGGACCGGTGGTCCATCCCAACCTGAGATTATTTCACCTTCATGCTTGGCTCCTGAAGAGGTCAAAGTAAACTGGTTCAATGTCTCTCGAAGAGTTTCAGATATTCTTCTGGCTGCATGGAAGCCAGCCACTCGGAAAACTTACACAGC
This sequence comes from Neoceratodus forsteri, assembly GCA_016271365.2. Taxonomy (NCBI): domain Eukaryota; kingdom Metazoa; phylum Chordata; order Ceratodontiformes; family Ceratodontidae; genus Neoceratodus; species Neoceratodus forsteri. The sequence continues at coordinate 50,607,267 of JADMNL010000026.1, forward strand.
CAAGTGGAAGCATTTTTCGCTCTGGTGTGCAAAGTCCTCTTTGAACCCCTTTTCCTGTCTACCAGATAAGGTTTTGGAGTACCTTTTGGACCTCTCAAATTCAGGTCTGCAGTACTCTACAGTCAAAGTTCATCTTAGTGCCATTTCAGCGTATCATGAGCCCGTTTTTTCCTTAACTCTGGCTCAGTTACCTATGGTTAAGAAATTTCTTAAGGGGATTCTGCATACCAGATCCCCTACAAGACGTCCAGTTGCAGCCTGAGATATTAATCTTGTGCTAGACATGCTCACTCGGAAACCGTTCGAACCTCTGGCTACCTGTGAGCTAAAATTTCTCACCTGGAAGACTGCCTTCCTAGTAGCCATTACCTCAGCCCGTAGGGTCTCTGAGATACATGCCCTGGTCACAGACCCTCCGTATACTGTGTTCCATAAAGACAAAGTAGTCCTTCGTACTCATCCAAAATTTCTTCCTAAGGTTGTGTCAGATTTTCATCTAAACCAACCTTTGGTCCTTCCCTCTTATTTTGCAGACTTCCAAAATGAAGGGGAATGTTCTCTTCATTCTTTGGATGTTAAGAGGGCCTTACGTTTCTATCTAGATAGAACCAAGGATTTTCGCAAAGCTCAGCAACTATTCATTTCCTTCAGTGAGACTCGGCTGGGTCAACCTGTCGCTATCAGATGTATCTCATCATGGCTAGTGGCGTGCCTTCACCACTGCTATTCCATGGTGCAGGTTAAGTTGGAGGGAAGAGTATACGCTCACTCTACTAGAGCGGTCGCGGCATCCCTAGCGAAATCCATAGCGTGCCCATGCAGACATCTGCAATGAAGCCACCTGAGCTCAGTGCATACTCATAAAACATTATGCCCTAGATGTCCACGCCAGACGACATTCTTCCTTTGGCAGAGCCATCCTCAATGGACTTCTGTCCTAGAAACATGAGCTCTTGGTTTCTCCTGCCGCCCTCTCGGGGGATTATTAGCTCGGTACTCTCCCAATAGTGCGAATGAGTGGTGGAGACTTATGTCCAGGAAGATATGAAAATTACATACCTACCGTAATTCTTCATCTTCTTGGACGAGTCTTTACCACTCATTCACACACCCACCCTCCATCCCCCGAGCTCAACTTTCTTGTTGGTCTTCACTCCCTCAAATCTTTAGGCCGTGAAGACTTCTTTGTTGACCCTTCTTACACGGGTCGCCCGGACTATCTTATGTCCGTTTTTTAGGTTAGACTACCCTTCTAGGTTAGTTATGCTGCACCTCCTTGGTTAAAAAGGTACTGAGGCAGTTGGAGGGTCGATGCCGAGATAGTCGTTACCGCGCAAGCTAGGGCTCGCGGCGCCGTTCCTCATGGCGCCATCTCTGGCGCCGACCCTCCAGCAAAAAGTGTGCTCCCGATGGGTCCTAGTGCCTCCGGCGCAGATCCCAATAGTGTGAATGAGTGGTGGAGACTCGTCCAAGAAGATCAAGAATTACGGTAGGTACGTAATTTTCATTTCATGATTTTATGTTAAAAGTTAAATCAAATTTTAAGCACAGAAAAAGAAAAGAATGATTTTCATTTAGTACCGTACAAAATATCATTCATTAGGACCAAGGCGATGAACTGGTAAATTCTTCATATCTCCAAGAACTGGAGGTTTTAGAAACTAAATCCTGTCCTGTAAGCCAGACCAAACTTCAATGAGATAATACTGACAGTGCTGGAAAGAAGAAAACAAAGAGAGAAAAGAATATAAAATAACTCATACTATTATAACTGCCAAATCAGAATGTTATAAGTTGTCTCACTTTTTCAAAAGAGTCATCATAATTCAATGTTAAACTATATATCAAATGTTTTAATATGAAAAACTAGATGAATACTGTACTGATGGACTAGTTTTGGAAAAAATTGAAAATAAAATATAAGTAAAAAAAGAAATGGAAAAGCTGGACTGAGACTGAGAGGTCCATACTTATAAACATTAACTTTCATATAAGTTGAGCGGTGGCTTTGAATTGACCCCAGTGAACTTCTAAAATATGGTGAAAAGCATTTTAGAACTCTCCTCCATTCATTTTAGTGTTGCATACCCCTGCACTCTACAAACAACATTGTCACTAAACACTTGAGAACAGGAGTGGAACTTTTAGCTACCAGGACCAGGAAGGGGAAGGGATCTGGTGGCCATCTCACCCAAGCCAAAAATTATGATCCTTTCCCCCTCATCATCTGCAGCTCAGAAAAGTTCAAGACATGTTGCTGTTTAAATGGCTCTGTCATTGAATACAGCTTGGTAAACTATGGTCTCTTGGTAGTAACCGATTCTTACTTTAACTTATATAATTCCAGGTCAGATGAACACAGGCAATCATCATCAAGAAATGCCAAAACCAGGTCTGGAAAAGGAGGGGTATGTAACATTCTTTCTTTGTAATATTTACTTTTAAAAACAATTATGATCTTTCCAGAATTTATCTTTTCCATTAATTCTTACTTAAGGGTCTGGACCAGAGACACTAGGATCTTCATGGGAGCAAATCTTTGGCCAGAGGCTGACAACAACTGCTGGGGCATGGCACTCGCACACCTCCATGTGGTGCCAAGGCTAGCCAATAACTAATGCTGGCTACCTTACCAACCTCAGTGCTAATCTTCCAAGAATCAATCTTCACCCCTTATTCATACTTCTAGATCTAGGCTGGAGGCATTTGGACCCTGCAGGAGCTTTTTTCGGGCACTGGGTCTGAACACTGCCGACCATAAAGCCATTGGCAAGCACAGAGCAGCAAAAATTCCATCATTTTTATTTGTACGGGGGGCATTGTCCCCTGCACCCCCCCCACCGTGGGTGGCTCTGTCCCCCATACCCCCATACTTAAAGATTCTCACTCCGGCGGGGGAGCAGATCATGGGGCAAGATAAAATGTGTGGGGCCGTGGAATGCTGTTTCCATGGCCCCTTGTAAAAAAAACAAGTCCCGATCTGGTAAAAAATATTAGGAGACCAGGATTATAACCCTGGTCTCCACTGCCTCCCGGCGAGCTGCTCAATGCCCCAGCCCTCCACACCACAGGAGCAGTTCAGCCAGCCCCTGGTATTCTTCTGCCCTTACCCTGTGGCAGCACCACAGACAGCAACCAGGAGAGCACATATAGCAAGCGCTGTAAATCCCCACTCACTGTCTGTGGTAACACTATACGGACTAGCACTCTCTTGACTGGCGCTATTAATGTAGTACTAATCTAACTGGGTACACCTTCTTCCTACAGTGAGGGAGCTGATGTCAGCTACTGATGTCGCACGTGCACCTCACGTGGTGCCATGTGCTGTAGCTAATAACCATCATCTTCTCCCATACATGTCTCAGTTCTGTTTGCCCAACCATCAAGTGCACACCGTGGGAGTGACAGCACCTCAAGTTCAACTGTTATTGTTTTTCTTCTACATCACCACTGAAAAGCCTTCCTGTTTTTGGTGCTGCCTCAGTTTTATTATTTCCCATGGTGTCAGAGTCTGAGAAAACCAAAAGGGACATTAAAGACCATGAGCCCCCCTGCATTATGCGCCGTTGCCCCTGTAAGAAACCAGTCATTGTGAGGAACCGACTGAAAGTCTGCTGGGTCTTTCTTGGCTCAAATCCTGATATGGATCTGTCCACTTCCTGCTCCTTTATGGACTGCTGTACCTAGAGGTTTGCACTTTGAAGTGGAGTGACCCGATCCCCACCTTCTGGGCAGCTAGCACACACATGATACCAAGGCACTTCCCCTGGATCCCTTCTCAATGTCTCTGGTACTGAGGAAGTATATGATCCTCCTTGACCTTGCCTTGATGAGGCATTGAAGGCCCTGGGGGATGGGTCTGGTGGACAGCTGGCTCCTTCTCACCCCAGGAATTCTTTAGCATTATTGACAGATGCAGTACGCCAGCTGGGTTCAGCTGCCCCGGAGAGGAAGAGTCAATGCAAATGAGAAAGGCATTGACCAATCAGGATAGAGAAAGAGTAGAGTGCTGCCTGCAATCAGCCTGAGGGACCTCAGAACTTTTTCTCCGCTGAACTGGCAACACTGGCCCGGAGCTCTCCTCTTCAGAGACCTTCCTGTGCCATTTTCTTCCTTTCTGAGTGATGCTTTCAAGGTATTTTATATATTTTTCTCATTTTACCTATTTTTACTGCAACTGCATGAGGTTCTGCGCAGACGCAGGTTTTTTTTTTGTATTTTTTCCACTTCAGCGGTTTTTCTGAAGTAAAAAGTTGCCCGATTACGCAATTAATTGCATCATTTTTATTTAAATTGTTAGACAAGACAGATGGGAACATATGCAGCTGTGAGGCATTGTCAAAATAAACAGTATTAAATACACACAGTATACAGTATCGCAGTAATGTCAATAATATTACAGAGTTCACTAAAATTTGGAACACCAAATTATAAGGGATCTCATCCATGATGAGGAGGAAAAGTGCAATGTTGGAAAGATACAGGAACTGAATAAGAGTGAGTAGGTAGTGGCAGTGGCACTAGGAATGAGCCTGGGTCTAACTAGGGTGTGCTGCAGAAGAATGGTGGGAGAGAGTGACAAGACCCAGCAAGTTAGCTAGTTGTGGACGTGGTGTTAGAGGGTTAAGGGAGGTAAATAGTGGGGGTGACTTAAAGGGGGTAGGGAGACAGAAGAGACAACAGGGAAGGTAGTAGGAGAGGGGGCATAGAAAACGGAATAGAGCATGCAGTCTGGGCCAGGCCAGACTTTCAGGGAGCTAGTGCCCATAGGTGACTAGAGGTGGCAGAAGCACTGCTCAGGAGGCATGATGAATTTTCTTAGTTCGGTTTTGAAGTGGCTAAGGCTTGCGTGGCTGTTAGCAGAAAAAGGGATTGCATTGAGCCAGGAGGGAGCCCTTACTACAAAGGCTCACTTTCCCAAGGCTGTTTTTCAAAAAGGCACAGCTAGTGCATGTTTAGCGACGCTTCTAGTGGCATGCTCAGCCGGGGCTGGTTGGAATAAGGCCTGTAGAGAAGGAGGTGCAAGACCAAGGAAGACCTTCATCCCTAGGATGCAGGAATGCAGCTTGATCCGGTCTTGGAGAGGGAGTCATTGTGTCCTAATATAAAGATCGCATGTATGCGTAAGGCGATCAGCACCGAGGACAAATCTGCAGTCTTTATTGAGGGAGGTCTGTATTCTGCGAAGGCTGGTGTTTGTGGCAGCAGCATATACTATGTTTCCATAGTCAAATATTGGTAAAATTGTACCTCTAACTGCCTGGAACCTAGCCTCAGCTGTAAGGCAGGACCTAACCCTATAGAGGGCACCTAGTTTCCTGTTAGCGGCAATGGTGAGATTGGATATGTGCTCATCAAAGGAAAGGGATTCGTCAATGGTGACTCCCAAATACCGGAATGAGGACACCTGCTCAAGGATGGAGAGAGAGAGAGAGAGAGTTGTGGGTAATTGAGAGAGGCTTTGTTAGCCTCCTCTTTTGGCACCCCGCGAACAGCATAGTTTTAGTCTTTTTGCTGTTGAGCACCAGCAGACTATTGATGACTCAGTTTTGAATCTGGTTAAAGTTGTGCTGGCGGTTCCTGGTGAGTGTTTCTTGGCAGGCACTATGAGAGAAAATGACTGTGTTGCCTGCATAAAGCAGTATCTCAGAGGTTGGGCAGGCAGCTGCTGAGGGAAGAGGAGGTTGTATTTAAGCAGGTGGTCTGTGAGCTGGTAGGCTATGAATCTTCCTGGACATAGGGCTCCACCACTCATTCACACTAATGGGATCAGCGCCGGAGGCACTAGGACCCATCGGGAGCAAACTTTTTTGCTGGAAGGTCGGCGCCTGAGATGGCGCCGTGAGGAGCGGCACCACGAGCCTCAACTCATGCGGTAATGAATATCTCGGGGTCAACCTTCCAACCATCTCAGTTCCTTTTTTCCCGCCATTGAGTGCACTTCAGTGACGACGTCGCTCGCCCGCCGGGAGTCAAACTTCAAACTAGTAGCATAGTTTTCAGTTTTATTATTTTGTAGTAATATCTCGAATAAGTATCGCTTAAGTTTATTCTCATTTACAAAGAAGTCTCAACCTACTTTGATGGAGTCGACCATGAGCAGGTCAGGTGACGGTAGGGAGACTTCGTATGAAAGCTGTTCCGTCAGCCGGGCTGGGTCCGGTCCGCCGCCTTCTCCGGGGGGGGGGATCCGACAACAGTCAGTCCAATGCCCGAGGGGTGGGCGGTCCTCGAAAGCATAAAAATAAACGGTCGCATTCTCGGCACCATTCAGCCTCAAGCTCTTCTTTGGCCCATAGGTCAAAAAAGAGAAGGCATCACTCGAGGTCGCCCTTTGATATGTCTGCGCATAGATGGTCAATTATTGGAGCTAGTTGCCAGTCTCCTCCTTCAGAGCTAGCTTCTGCTTCTGGTAGCCGACGTATTCGACATCGGAGTCCTACCCCGCCCTCTGGTAGGTCTTCAGATGAGCAGTTTCATCACTGCGCTGCTTTTATGGAGCAATGGGCTCGGAGGTTGGTCCAGCTGCCTGGCCCGGTCACTCAGGGGCCTTCGGGCTTCTTGGGAGACCAGGTAGGCCGGTTGAGCCTCCCTGGTCGTGTGGCACCGTCTCCGGTGCCGTCGACTCCGTGCTTAGGTGTTGCCCCCCCCATATGGCTGCGGCACAGGGGGCCACACCGATGCCTCTATCTCCTGCTCTTCTTCCTCTCTTCTCCTCAAATCCTGTTTTTCAGAGTCTTAAGGTGTTTTTGACACCTCAGTGTCGATAGTGCGCTCGCCATCTTGATGCCAGGATGTCTATCAGCGCCACCCTCCAGTGCTGTACGCCGTGGCGCGTCCTGCGTCTCCGTCGTCGCGGGCAAAGTCAGGCACTGTAGTTTGGTGCCATGCGCTTGCCGGTGCCATGCAGCGCTAGGCGTCCTTAGGGCATCATCCATCCATCTCTCAGGACTCCTCCCTTAACCCTTTTCCTTCATTTCCATCTGATTTTCACTCCTTTCCTGTCCATAAAGTCCCTCCTGGACTGTCAGGAGATGACATTGAGCCTTACCCAGACCTTAGGCTGGATGCTGAAGTGGAAGAAACAGGGTCTATTCCTGCTGCAGAGCCTGTGGTTGAGGACCTGTCTTTTAAGGCTCTGCTGAAAAACTTGATTTCCACCCTTTCTCTCCAAACTACAGACATCGATCCTGGGAGATTGCTAAGACTCCAATATCTTCATATTCCGGAGATCCCTACGGATTTGACTCCTCTGGTACAGCCGTCCTTTGAAATGCTGTCTCAAATGGTATGGAGTAATCCTGCTTTCATTCCTTCGGTGGCTAAATCCATAGATAGGAAATACTCAGCCCCCAAGGATCGACCCATTTTGGCGTCCCAAGCCTTTTCGGATCCTATTGTAGTTCTGGCAGAGAATGATGAGGTTGTCCTTCCCCAAACTACTACAGCTTTACCTATTAACAAAGAATCTCGTAAGATAGACACTTTAGGTAAGAGAGTCTTTGCTGCCTCCACCCTGGGTATGCGTATTGCTAGCTACCAGGGCTATTTCTCTCAACATGAGTATATTCTTTGGCATTCGCTCAAACAGATGGTTGAAGCTCTTCCAGAATCGGATGCAAAGTTAGAGCTTCTTCAAACCATTACCAGGGGTGTCGAATCCAACAACCAGCAGGTTAAAGCGGCTATGGATGCTTTTGATACTGCTTCCCGAGCGGCGGCGGCCGGCATTTGTACCCGCTGTCATTCCTGGCTGCGCACTTCAGGTTTTACGAATGATGCACAGCAGCAGGTAATGGCGTTGTCTTTTGATGGTGTGTATCTCTTCAGCCCTCAAGTAGAACAGGCTCTAGAAGCTACACAAAAGACTAGATCAGCCATCAAGTTGGCTCGACCTCCTTCTGTCCCCTATCGAGGGGGTGTTAATAAATGCCAGTTCCATAACCATCAGTCCTTTCGAGGCAGAGGAAGTTTTCATAAAAACCAAGCCCCCCAGCCTCAAAGAAAACACAACAGAAGGCGCAAGGACCCAAAGCGCCCAGCGCCACCTTCTGAGTTCTTGGCCCAAGTCCCACCTCAGCTGCCCGAGGTGGACTCTTCCTCAGCGATGGGAGGTCATCTGATGCACTTCTACAATCAATGGAAGTCCATAACCTCAGGCAAATGGGTCCTCTGGATAATCCGCGAGGGATATTCACTCAATCTTGTGGAGACCCCTCCGGATCGTCCCCCCAAATGACAGCCCAAGCTGTCAACACTTCAGTCAGACCTTCTCGCTTCCGAGATCCAGGGCCTTCTGCACAACAGGGCAGTAGAAGTAGTTCCGCTGCACCAACGGAACACAGGGTTCTGCTCCCATTACTTTCTGGTTCCAAAGAAAACCAGGGGCATGCGCCCCATTCTGGACCTCAGAAAACTAAACAAATTTCTGCCCAAGAAGAAATTCAAAATGATTTCACTAGGAACCTTGTTACCTTTGCTTCATCAGCACGACTGGCTAGCCTCCCTAGACATGCAGGCTGCTTACCAGCACATTTCTATTCACCCGAAGCATCACAAATTCCTAAGGTTTGTGGCTCTGGGACAGCATTATCAGTTCAGAGTCCTGACCTTTGGGCTATCCTCGGCGCCACAGGTTTTTACAAAGTGTTGAGCAGTTCTTGCAGCGCATCTCAGAAAGATCGGAATTCAAGTGTTCCCTTATCTGGACGACTGGCTTCTGGCAAGTCCTTCCAGGCAGGGAACTCTGGACGCTGTAGTCACGGCTTCAACCTTTCTCACGTCCATGGGAGTCCTGCTAAACCTCAAAAAATCGCAGCTGTAGCCCTCCCAGTGACTCCTCTTTATAGGACCTCTTCTGGACACCTCCTGTGTGAAGGCTTTTCTTCCAGAGGACAGATGGAGCGATATCCTTCAGATGGCCCGTCACATCGGAGAGAGCAACTCAGTTCCAGCTCTCTCGGTGCAACTGATGCTAGGTCTCATGGCATCCTCAGTGTTCACTGTACCCCTAGCACGCCTTCACATGAGAACTTCTCAGTGGATGCTCAGTACTCAGTGATCCCCAACCACTCACCCGCAGTCCTTTCTCATCAAGGTGACAGAACCTCTAAAGAGGTCACTCACCTGGTGGTCGCAAAAGAACAATCTCCTAGAAGGGTATCCCTTTGCTCCTCTGGATCATCAGATTTCCATTACCACAGATGCATCCCTGATGGGGTGGGGGGCTCACTGTCAGGCTTTCCACACTCAAGGTACGTGGACTCAGGTCGAGTCCCAGCTTCACATAAATGTCTTGGAAATGAGAGCCGTCCTTTATGCGGTCCAGGCATTGAAGGACATTCTCTGTCACAAAAGCATTCTCCTTCAGACGGACAACAAAGCGGTGATGTATTACATCAAAAAACAGGGCGGCGCTCACTCTTACCCCTTATGCAGAGAAGCGATGAGAGTGTAGGATTGGTGCTTACAATACAAGTCTCTAATTCAAGCGGTCTACCTGCCAGGAGTACAGAACGAACTGGCGGACCGCCTCAGCATAACAGAGACAGATCCTCACGAATGGTCTCTCGACTCAACCATAGTTCAGTCACTATTCGAAGAGTGGGGAACTCCGGACCTGGACCTTTTTGCATCCCCACTCAGCGCAAAACTGCCTCTTTTCTGCTCCAGAAATCCAGGGCCTGGCATTTTTGTCAGGATGCATTCAGGTGGACAAAATGCTTTCTTCGCCTTCCGCCTCTTCCTCTAATTCAGAGAGTACTCTCAAGTTCGAGTCTCAGGAGACAAGATGATCCTCATTGTTCCCTTTTGGCCTCGACAACTGTGGTTTCCACTTCTCAACAGTATGTTGGCAGTTCCTCCGAGACCACTTCCCCTGCAGATGAACCTTTTAACTTAGGGACCGGTGGTCCATCCCAATCTGAGATCTCTTCACCTTCACGCTTGGCTCCTGAAGAGGTAGAAGTAAATTGGTTCAATGTCTCTCGAAGAGTTTCTGATATCCTTCTGGCTACATGGAAGCCAGCCACTCTGAAAACTTACACGGCTAAATGGAAGCGTTTTTCGCTCTGGTGTGCAGAGTCCTTTTTGAATCCCTTTTCCTGCCCTCCAGATAAAGTTTTTGAGTACCTTTTGGACCTCTCAAATTCAGGTCTCCAGTACTCTACAGTTAAAGTTCACCTTAGTGCCATTTCAGCGTATCATGAGCCGTTTTCTTCTCTTTCACTGGCTCAGTTACCTATGGTTAAGAGATTTCTCAAGGGCATTCTGCACACCAGACCCACTACAAGACGTCCTGTTGCAGCCTTGGACATTAATCTTGTGTTAGACATGCTTACTCGGAAACCTTTTGAGACTCTAGCTACCTGTGAACTAAAGTTCCTCACCTGGAAGACTGCCTTCTTAGTGGCCATTACCTCAGCCCGCAGGGTCTCTGAGATACATGCCCTGGTCACAGATCCTCCATACACTGTGTTTCATAGAGACAAAGTAGTCCTTCGTACTCATCCTAAATTTCTTTCTAAGGTTGTGTCAGAGTTTCATCTTAACCAACCTTTGGTCCTTCCCTCTTATTTTGCGGACTTCCAAAATGAAGGGGAACGCTCTCTTTATTCTCTGGATGTTAAGAGGGCCTTGCGTTTCTATTTAGATAGAACCAAGGATTTTCGTAAAGCCCAGCAACTGTTCGTTTCCTTCAGTGAGACCTGGCTGGGTCAACCTGTCGCTATTAGGTGTATCTCAGCATGACTAGTGGCATGCCTTCGTCACTGCTATTCCATGGTGCAGGTTAAGTAGGAGGGTAGAGTTTACGCTCACTCAACCAGAGCGGTAGTGGCATCCCTAGCGGAAATCCGCAACGTGCCCATTGCAGACATCTGCAATGCAGCCACCTGGAGCTCAGTGCATACTTTTGTTAAGCATTATGCACTCGATGTCCATGCCAGACGACATTCTTCCTTTGGCAGAGCCATCCTTAATGGACTTCTGTCTTAAGAAACGTGAGCTCTTGGTTTCTCCTGCCGCCCTCTTGGGGGATTATTAGCTCGGTACTCTCCCAATAGTATGAATGAGTGGTGGAGACTTATGTCCAGGAAGATATGAAAATTACGTACCTACCGTAATTCTTGATCTTCTTGGATGAGTCTCCACCACTCATTCACACGCCCACCCTCCATCCCCCGAGCTCACCTCTCTTGTTGGTCTTCACTCCCTCAAATCTTTAGGCCTTGAAGACTTATTTGTTGACCCTTCTGGCACGGGTCGTCCGGACTATCTTATGTCCGGTTTTTAGGTTAGGCTACCCTTCTAGGTTAGTTACGCTGCACCTCCTTGGTAAAAAAGGTACTGAGGCGGTTGGGGAGTTGACGGCGAGATAGTCATTGCCGAGCAAGCTGGGGCTCGCGGCGCTGTTCCTCGCGGCGCCATCTCTGGCGTCGACTCCCTAGCAAAAAGTTTGCTCCCGATGGGTCCTAGTGCCTCCGACGCAGATCCCAATAGTGTGAATGAGTGGTGGAAACTCACCCAAGAAGATCAAGAATTACGGTAGGCACGTAATTTTCATTTCTGTTCACCTCTGGCCATACCCTTTCTGATGTTAAAGCCAGACTCCAGTTGGATTTCAGCAAGCTCCAATACTGGCTTAACGCACATCAGCTTTCCCTTAATGCCAAAAAGACTGTCTCTATGACTTTTGGCACGAGGCAGAGACTCTCTAGGCTCACCACCCTTCTATTCTTCCACACCTTTGATGGGACTCTCTTGGAGGACACCTCCTCCTTCAGATACTTGGTTCAACCAGAACCTCAACTTTTCAGGGCATATGAATGTTATTCTGAAAAAACTGCACCCCAAGCTTGGTGCTCTTTTCAGAAACCAGAACTGTTTACCTCTACCAGCTAGGCGTGAACTAGTACAGAAAATGAGTCTCCCTATCTTTGACTACTGCAGTGTAGTTTATAGTGCTGCTCCAAAGTCCTCCTTAACCAGATTGGACTCCCTCTTCAGCTCCTTCTGTCACTTTGCCCTTGCCTTTCCTCCTCGCATTCATCACTGCAAACTTTATCATTCCCTAGCCTTCCCTTCATTCACAGATTACCACCTTTCCCACATTGCAAAGTTCACCTCTGAATTTTGACTCAACTCTCTCCCCTCTTGCCTCTCTTTTGCTCAGTCTATCCCTCCACCCCCATGCACTCCCTTAGATCCACTGATACCAGGACCCTGGCTACCACAAGCAGACTCACCTCTGCTGGCTAGTCCACCTTCTCCCACTACTTCCCAAAACTCTGGAACTCACTACCACTGCAAATCAGACACTCATCATCCCCTCACTCAATCTCTACTGCCCTCTCAAATTAATACTCCCCAAATTGCCCATGCGCCTGGTGTATGCAGTTTCAACCCTTTCCTGCTCTACTACCTATACTTCTGTCTGCATAGTGTTATGTGTTACAACTGTTTCCAGCACTTATTGTCAAATTAGCCCTTAATCTGATTGCATCATATATATTGTATTGCATTTAATTAAAACCATGTATGTATGTATAATCCTCTGTATTCATTTTGCTCGTACCCTGTAATTTTCTACAAATGTTATTTTTTTCCTTTATTATGTGGAAATGTTCTCTGTATATGTCTTCCTTTCCCCTCTCCCCCCAGGATGCATCGTGAGACAAACAATGTGGTTGTTCAGTGTGCCTTTCAGGTGAAACTTTTCAATAAATAAATAAATAAGATATGAAAATTACGTAGTTACCATAATTTTTGATCTTCTAGGAATATCTTCACCATTGATTCACATGCCCACCTGCTATCCTCCGGGTTCACTCCAGTATATTTTATTAGTCTTCACCCCTTGATCTTCCTGGACATAAGTCTCCACCACTCATTCACACTAATGGGAATAGCGCCGGAGGCACTAGGACTCGGTGAGAGCAAACTTTTTGCTGGAGGGCCGGTGCCAGAGATGGAGCCGTGAGGAGCGGCACCGCGAGCCTCAGCTCGTGCGGTGATGACTATCTCGGCATTGACCCTCCAACCGCCTCAGTTCCTTTTTTCCCGCTGTCGAGTGCGCTTCAGTGACGACGTCGCTCGCCCGCCGGGAGTCAAACTTCAAACTAGCAGCATAGTTTTCAGTTTTGTTGTTTTGTAGTAATAGCTCAAATAAGTATCGTTTAAATTTATTCTTATTTTCAAAGAAGTCTCGGCCTACATTGACGGAGTCGACCATGAGTGGGTCAGGTGACGGCAGGGAGATTTCATATGAAAGCTGTTCAGTCAGCTGGGCTGGGTCTGGTCCGCCGCCTTCTCTGGAAGGGGGGTCTGACAACGGTCAGTCTGATGCCCGAGGGGGTGGGCGGTCCCCTCGAAAGCATAAAAATAACCGGTCGCATTCTCGGCACCGTTCGGCCTCAAGCTCTTCTTCGGCCCACAGGTCAAAAAAGAGAAGGCATCACTTGAGGTCGCCCTCTGATATGTCTGTGCATAGACGGTCAGTTATTGGAGCTAGTTGCCGGTCTCCTCCCTTGGAGTCACCAGCTTCTGTTTCTGGTAGCTGACGTCCTCGACATCGTAGCCGTACCCCGCCCTCTGGTAGGTCTTCAGATGAGCAGTTTCATCAGTGGGCTGCTCTTATGGAGCAATGGGCTCGGAGGTTGGTCCAACTGCCTAGTCCGGTCACTCGGGGGCCTTTGGGCTTCTTGGGAGACCAGGTAGGACGGTTGAGCCTCCCTGGTCGCGTGGTGCCATCTTTGGTACCATCGACACCACGCTTAGGTGTTTCCCCCCCTCATATGGCTGCGGTGCAGGGGACCACACCGATGCCTCTATCTCCTGCTCTTCTTCCTCCCTTCTCCTCAAATATTATACTGGATTGTTAAGTCAACCAGAAGGCGTAAGCCCATGTTGGTTGACCCCACCATTTCAGTGGAGGAAACTGAGGTTACTAACTGTTATATACCTGTCCAAACTTGATTTAAAAATATTAAAGCTAGAGGAATCCACTATTTCAGCCGGTAGTTTATTCCACAATCGGACCACTCTTGGTCCAAAGCTAAATTGCCTTAGCTTTGTCGTAGACATTTCTTCTTTCAGTTGATGTTTATGCCCCCTCAGATTATAGCTTTGTTGTTTAACTTGAAGATCAAGATCATTTTTTAATTTTTCCTGATTTAAAATTTTATATAACAGTAGTAAGTCACTCCTTTCATGTCGAGTGTCCAGTGACCACAACCCTAGGTCCTTTAGCCTCTCCTCATATGTTTTATCTTTAACTACCTTAATAAGTTTTGTGCAAGCTCTTTGTGGTTTTTCAACCATTTTAATGTCTTTTTTTTAAATAAGGACTCCAAACTGTAGAACAGTAGTCCAGGTGGGGTCTCACGTAGGTCTTATACAGAGGCAGTATTACCTCTTTGCTTTTGGAGTGGAAACTTCTTCTGATACAGTTAACCAGATGCATTGCTTTATTTGCTACTATTTTACAATGGTATCCCTTCTTTAAATTTGAACAAATATGTACTCCCAGATGTTTTTCACAATCAGAACTCTTGAGTTTTACACCTTGAATGTAATAATCTTGCTCTATATTATCCCTCCCCATATGAATTACTACACATTTATTCAAATTAAAGCACATTTTATTTATGTTTGCCCATTCTAATATGGAGAGCGGGCCTTGACCAAATTGAAGTCTGTCATCAAAGGTGTTAACAACCCCTCCCATCTTAATATCATCTGCAAATGTTATTAATTTGTTACTACCAATTATATTTAAATCAGAAATAAAAATACTAAACAACAACAATCCCAATACGGACCCCTGTGGCACACCACTAGACATCCTGTTTTGCGGAGTCTTGGGGTGTTTTCTACGCCCTCAGCGTCGATGGCAAGCTCACCGCCGTCTTCGGTGCTGATGCGTCTGTCGGCACGTCCTCAGCGTCGTTGAGTTTCTTAGCGCCGTGCGCTTCGGCACCATCCTCGGCACCGTGCACTTCATCGTCGGCACCATCTGGCCTCTCAACACCATCCTCGGCGCCGCGTGGTGTCGCGGCGCTGTCCTCGGCACCATGCTCTTCATCTGCGCCGTTTGGAGTCGCGGCGCCATCTGGCATCTTGGTGCCGTCTTTGGCGTCGATGTGGCTCCTCGGCGCGTAGGCTTCAGCGCCATCATCAGTGCTCAGGCGCTTCATCAGCACTCGCATTTTTTTTTGGCGCCTGCAGTCTTCTGTGGCACCGGGGTTCTTAGGGTATCATCCACTTTTCAGGACTCCTCCTCCTTTAATGCTTTTCTTCCTCATTTCCCTCTGATTTTCACTCCTTTCCTGTCCATGCAGTCCCTCCTGGACTGTCAGGAGATGACATTGAGCCTGACCCAGACCTTCAACTGGGTGATGAAGTGAAAGGATCTATTCCTGCTGCAGAGCCTGTGGTCGAGGACCTGTCTTTTAAGTCTCTGCTGAAAAATTTGATTTCCAGTCTTTCTCTCCAAACTATAGACATCGATCCTGGGAAATTGCTACGACTCCAATACCTCCATGTTCCGGAGATCCCTACAGATTTGACTCCTCCGGTACAGCCCTCCTTTGAGACGCTGTCTCAAATGGTATGGAATAATTCTGCTCTCATTCCTTCCATGGCTAAATCCATAGATAGGAAATACTCAGCCCCCAAGGATCAACCTATTTTGGCATCCTATTGTAGTTTTGGCAGAGAATGATAAGGTCGTCCTTCCTCAGACTACTACAGCTCAACCTATTAACAAAGAATCTCGTAAAATAGACACTTTGGGTAAGAGAGTCTTTGCTGCTTCCACCCTGGATATGCGTATTGCCAGCTACCAAGGCTATTTCTCTCAATATGAGTATATCCTTTGACACTCACTCAAACAAATGGTTGAAGCTCTACCGGATTTGGACACAAAGTCAGAGCTAGTCCACATCATTACCAGGGGTATCGAATCCAACAACCAGCAGGTTAAAGCGGCTATGGATGCTTTCGATACTGCTTCCCGAGCGGCGGCAGCCGGCATCTGTACCCACCGTCATTCCTGGCTGCGCACTTGAGGTTTCACAAATGATGCACAGCAGCAAGTAATGGCGTTGCCTTTTGATGGTGTGTATCTCTTCGGCCCTCAAGTAGAACAAGCTCTAGAAGCTACGCAAAAGACTAGGTCAGCGATTAAGTTGGCTCGACCTCCTTCTGTCCCCTCTCGAGGGGGTGTTATTAAATGCCAGTTCCATAACAGGCAGTCCTTTCGAGGCAAAGGCAGAGGAAATTTTCATAAAAACCAAGCCCCCCAGCCTCAAAAGAAAATACAACAGATGGTACAAGCACCCAAAGTGCCCAGCGCCACCTTCTGAGTTCTTGGCCCAAGTCCCACCTCAACTGCCCGAGGTGGACTCTTCCTCAGCGTTGGGAGGTCATCTGACGTGCTTCTACAATCAATGGAAATCAATAACCTCAGACAAATGGGTCCTCTGGATAATCCGTGAGGGGTATTCACTCAATCTTGTGGAGACCCTTCCAGATCGTCCTCCCAAATGACAGCCCAGGCTGTCAACCCTTCAGTCAGACCATCTTCCTGGACATAAGTCTCCACCACTCATTCACACTAGTGGGATCAGCGCCGGAGGCACTAGGACCCATCGGGAGCAAACTTTTTGCTGGAGGGTTGGCGCGAGAGATGGCGCCGCGAGGCATGGCGGCGCAAGCAGCTCGGCGGCAATGACCATCTCGGCGGCGACCCTCCAACCGCCTCAGTTCCTTTTTCCCGCCGTCAGTGCGCTTCAGTGATGCCGTCGGCTTGCTGTCGGAGTCAAACTTCAAACTAGCGATAGTTTTCAGTTTATTTTTTGTAACATTATCTCGATAGTAGTATCGCTAATTTTATTCTATTTTCTAATATTTTAAATTTAACTTACTTGAAGAAGTCTCGCCTACTGGATGGAGTCGACCATGAGCAGGTCAGGTGATGGTAGGGAGACTTCGTATGAAAGCTGTTCAGTCAGCCGGGCTGGGTCCGGTCAGCCTCCTTCTCCTCAGCGGGGTTCCGACAATGGTCAGTCCGATGCCCGGGGGGATGGGCGGTCCCCCCGTCGGCATAAAAATAAACGGTCGCATTCTCGGCACCGTTCGGCCTCGAGCTCTTCTTCGGCCCACAGGTCAAAAAAGAGAAGGCATCACTCGAGGTCGCCCTCTGGTATGTCTGCGCGTCGACGGTCGGTTATCGTAGCTAGTTGCCGTTCTCCTTCTTCGGAGTCGCCAACTGCTGGTGACCATCGTCCTCGACATCGGAGCCCCTCCCCGCCTGTAGGTAGGGCTCCGGATGAGCAGTTTCATCAGTGGGCCGCTCTTATGGAGCGATGGGCTCGGAGGTTGGTTCTCCTGCCTGGCTCGGTTGCCACGGAGCCCCCGGGCTCCTCCAGTGATCGGGTAGGGCGGTTGGACCTTCCTAGTCGCGCGGCGCCTTCTTCGGTGCCGGTGACTCCGCGCTTAGGTGTTCCCCCCCCTCACATGGCTGCGGCGCAGGGGGCCACACCGATGCCCTTATCTCCTGTTTTTTTTCCTTCTCTAGCTTTCCAGGTTCCTGGGGCATTTCCGGCGCCTTCCGCGGGGTCTGTTGGCTTGTCGGTGCCGTTTTCGGTCACCCTTTCGGCCTTGCGGCGCCGTCCGCTGGCGCGCGTGATCTCCACAGCGCCACCTGCGGCGCGCGTTTGGGTCTGGCGGCGCCCGCTTGGTTGGCCGGCGCGCTGATGCCGCGTGCCCTCTTGGCGCCGTGCCCCTCTGCGGTGCCATTTTCAGCCCGTTTTGCCTTCTCGGCGCGGGGGCCCTCGGGGACTCTCCTTGTTTCTCTGCTATTTCCTCCTCTCTAATTTTCACTCCTTTCCTGTCTAATCAGTCCTTTCTGGACCATCAGGAGATGATGTTGAGCCTGACCCAGACCTTGGTTGGGTGATGAAGTGGAGGAAACAGGATCTTTCTTTGCTACAGAGCCTGTGGTCGAGGACCTGTCCTTTAAGTCTCTGTTGAAGAACCTGAGATCCACTCTTCTCTCCAGACTACAGACATCGATCCTGGGAAGATATTAAGACTCCAGTACCTTCATGCTTCGGAGATCCCTCTGGTTTGACTCCTCCGATCCAGCCTTCCTTCGAGCGCTGTCTCAAATGGTATGGAATAATCCTGCTCTTATTCCCTCAGTGGCTAAATCCATTGATAAGAGTATTCAGCTCCCAAGGATCGTCCCATTTGGCATCCCAAGCCTTGCGGATCCTATTGTAGTCCTGGCAGAGAATGATAAGGTCGTTCTTCCTCAAACTACTACAGCTCGACCTATTAACAAAGAGTCTCGTAAGATTGATACATTAGGTAAGAGAGTCTTGC
Source organism: Neoceratodus forsteri (assembly GCA_016271365.2). NCBI lineage: Eukaryota > Metazoa > Chordata > Ceratodontiformes > Ceratodontidae > Neoceratodus > Neoceratodus forsteri. The sequence goes on from JADMNL010000026.1 coordinate 50,625,654, forward strand.
TGCCTCCACTCTAAGTATGTGTTGCCAGTTATCAAGGCTATTTTTCTCAGTATGAGTATATCCTGTGGCACTCTTTGAAAAGAATGGTTGAAGCTCTTCGGATTCGGACTCCAAGTCAGAGCTTCTTCTGACCGTTACTAGGGGTATTGAGTCCACAACCAACAGGTCAAAGCCGCTATGGACGCTTCGACACTGCTTCTACGCCTCAGCAGCCTCGGTAGTTTGTACTCGGCGCCATTCCTGGCTGCGTGCTTGGCTCTACGAATGATGCTCAGCAGCAGGTAATGGTGCTGCCCTTTGATGGCTCTTTTCTTTTCGGCCCTCAGGTGGAACAAGCCTTAGAGGCCACTCAGAAGACTAGGTCGGCCATTAAGTTGGCCAGACCTCCGCCTGCTCCCTCTCGGGGGCATGTGAACAGACGTCAGTTTCATAGTCGTCAGTCCTTTCGAGGCAGAGGCAGGGGAAGCTTCCATAAAAGCCAACCTGCCCAACCTCAAAAGAAAGCGCAGCAGAAAGCGCAGGGGCCTAAAGCCCCCAGCGCCACCTTATAAATTGCTGGCCCAAGTTCCATCCACATTGCCTGAGGTGGAACTTTCTCCTCCGGTGGGAGGTCGTTTGATGTACTTCTACAACCAGTGGAAGTCCATAACTTCGGACAAATGGGTCCTTTGGATAATTCGCTGAGGTTATTCTCTCAATTTTGGAACCCCCCAATTGTCCTCCCAGACGACAACCCAGGTTGTCGGCCTCTCAGTCAGACCTCCTCACCGCCAAGATCCAGGGCCTTCTAAGCAACAGGGCAATAGAACTGGTGCCCCGCATCTGCGGAGCACAGGGTTCTACTCCCATTACTTCCTGGTTCCAAAGAAGTCTGGGGGAATGCGCCCCATTCTAGACCTCAGAAAGTTAAACAAATTTCTCCCCAGGGAGAAATTCAAAATGATTTCCCTAGGTACCCTGTTACCCTTGCTGCATCAGCATGACTGGCTGGCCTCCCTGGATATGCAGGACGCTTACCAGCATATCCCCATCCACCCGACCCACTGCAAGTTCCTCAGGTTTGTAGCTCTGGGTCAGCATTATCAGTTCAGAGTCCTGCCCTTTGGGCTATCCTCAGCGCCACGAGTCTTTACAAAGTGTTGTGCAGTTCTCGCAGCGCATCTCAGGAAGATCGGACTCCGAGTGTTTCCCTACCTGGACGATTGGCTTCTAGCAAGCCCTTCCAGCCAAGGGACTTTGGAAGCCGTGCAAACGACTTCTCGTCTTCTTACATCCATGGGAATTCTGCTGAATTTGAAAAAATCACAACTGCAGCCCTCCCAGAGGCTCCTTTTCATAGGGACGCTTCTAGACACCTCTTCCGTGAAGGCTTTCCTTCCAGAGGACAGAAGACTCGACATCCTGGATGGCCCGTTACATCGGGAGAACCAATCGGTTACAGCTCTCTCGATGCAACATGTTGGGTCTCATGGCATCCTCGGTGTTCACTGTACCCCTGGCCGGTTGCACATGAGAACCACCCAATGGATGCTCCCACTCAGTGGTCTCCGACCTCTCACCCCAGTCTTATCCCATCAAGGTGGCGGGCCCCTTGAAGGTCTCTCACCTGGTGGACTCAAGAGAAGCAATCTCCTGGAAGGGTTCCCTTTGCTCCCCGGATCATCAGATCTCCATCACCACAGGCGTTCGCTAATGGGATGGGGGCTCACTGTCGCCCCTCCACACTCAAGGTGTATGGACTCAGTTCGAAACTCTTCTCCACATAAATGTCCTGGAGATGAGAGCGGTCCTCTCTGCGATCCGAGCTCTGAAGGATATCCTTTGTCATAAAACATTCTCCTTCAAATGGACAACAAAGCTGTGATGTATTACATCAACAAGCAGCGGTGCTCATTCTTACCCCCTTTGCAGGGAAGCAATGAGGGTGTGGGAGTGGTGCTTGGAGCACAAGTCTCTGATTCAGGCGGTTTATCTGCCAGGTATACAAAACGATCTAGCAGATCACCTCAGCAGAACGGAGGCAGACCCTCACAGTGGTCTCTCGATCCAGCCGTAGCTCGGTCACTATTCAAAGAGTCGAGGACTCAGACCTGGACCTTTTGCATCCCCACTCAGCGTAAAACTGCCTCTTTCTGCTCCAGAAATCCAGGGCCTGGCATTTTCTGTCAGAATGCGTTCAGGCTGCGGTGGACAAAGCGTTTTCTTTCGCCTTTCCACGATCCCTCTAATCCAGAGAGTTCTCCTCAAGTTCGAGTCTCAGGGGACCAAAATGATTCTCATTGCTCCCTCCTGGCCTCGGCAGCTATGGTTTCCTCTGCTCAACAGTATGTTGGCAGCCTCTCCGAGACCACTTCCCTTGCAAATCAACCTTTTGACTCAGGGTTCGTTGGTCCATCCCAACCTGAAATCACTTCACCTTCATGCTTGGCTCCTGAAGAGGTAGAAGTGAATCGATTCAACGTCTCTCGTAGAGTCTCGGACATCCTTCTGGCTGCGCGGAAGCCAGCCACCAGAAACGTACGCTTCCAAATGGAAACGCTTTTTCTCTGTGTGCAAAGTCCTCTTGGAATCCTTTTCCTGTCCTCCTGACAAGGTTCTGAAGTATCTTTTGGACCATCAAACTCAGGTCTCCAGTACTCCACAGTTAAAGTTCACCTTAGTGCCATCTCAGCGTTCCATGAGCCGGTTTCTTCCTTGACTATGGCTCAGCTTCCTATGAGTGAAGAGATTTCTTAAGGGGATTCTTCATACCAGACCCCTGTTATCGTCAGTTGCAACCTGGGACATTAACCTGGTGCTGGACATGCTCACTCGAAGCCTTTCGAGGCCCTTAGCTACCTGTGAGCTAAAATTTCTTACCTGGAAGACTGCCTTCCTGGTGGCCATTACCTCAGCCCGTAGGGTCTCGGAGATTCATGCCTTGGTAGACGGACCCTCCGTATACTGTATTCCATAAAAGACAAGGTAGTTCTCCATTACTCATCCTAAATTTCTTCTCAAGGTTGTGTCAGAATTCCATCTAAACCAACCTCTGGTACTTCCTCTTACTTCGCTAATTTCCAAAATGAAGGGGAACGATCTCTTCATTCCTTGGATGTTAAGAGAGCCTTGCGGTTCTATTTAGATAGAACCAAGAATTTTCGCAAGACTCAGCAACTGTTTGTTTCTTTCAGCGACACCCGGCTGGGTCAACCCGTCGCTATTAGATGCATCTCATCATGGTTAGTGGCATGCCTTCGACATTGCTACTCCATGGCTCAAGTTAAATTGGAGGGTAGAGTGCGCTCACTCTACTAGAGCGGATCACGGCATCTTTAGCAGAGATTCGCGATGTTCCAATTAGGATATCTGCTTCACCCGCCACTCCTGGAGCTCAGTGCATACCTTCATTAAGCATTATGCACTGGATGTTCATGCCAGGCGACATTCCGCATTCGGCAGAACTATCTCAATGGTCTTCTATCTTAGACAGCGTGAGCTCTGGCTCTCCTGCCGCCCTTTTGGGGGATTATCAGCTTGGTACTCTCCCACTAGTGTGAATGAGTGGTGGAGACTTATGTCCAGGAAGATATGAAAATTACGTACCTACTGTAATTCTTGATCTTCTTGGACGAATCTCCACCACTCATTCACACGCCCACCCTCCATCCCCCGAGCTCACCGCTGTGTTGGTCTTCACTCCCTCAAATCTTTAGGCCGTGAGGACTTCTTTGCTGACCCTTCTTACACGGGTCGTACGGACTATCTTATGTCCGTTTTTTAAGGTTAGATTTACTCTTTACGTTAGTTGCGCTGCACCTCCTTGGTAAAAAAGGTACTGAGGCGGTTGGAGGGTCGTCGCCGAGATGGTCATTGCCGCTCGAGCCGCTGCTCGCGGCGCCATGCCTCGCGGCGCCATCTCTCGTGCCGACCCTCCAGCAAAAAGTTTGCTCCCGATGGGTCCTAGTGCCTCCGGCGCTGATCCCACTAGTGTGAATGAGTGGTGGAGACTCGTCCAAGACGATCAAGAATTACGGTAGGTACGTAATTTTCATTTCTCGCTGCCAAGATACAGGGTCTTCTGAACAACAGGGCAGTAGAAGTAGTTCCGCTGCATCAACAGAACACAGGGTTCTACTCCCATTACTTTCTGGTTCCAAAGAAAACCAGGGGCATGCGTCCCATTTTGGACCTCAGAAAACTAAACTAATTTCTGCCCAAGGAGAAATTCAGAATGATTTTACTAGGAACCCTGTTACCTTTGCTTCATCAACATGACTGGCTAGCCTCCCTAGACATGCAGGATGCTTACCAGCACATTTCTGTTCACCCAAAGCATCACAAACTCCTCAGGTTTGTGGCTCTGGGACAACATTATCAGTTCAGAATCCTGCCCTTTGGGCTATCCTTGGCGCCACGAGTTTTTACAAAGTGTTGTGCAGTTCTCGTAGCACATCTCAGAAAGATCGGAATACAGGGTGTTCCTTATCTGGACGATTGGTTTCTGGCAAGTCCTTCCAGGCAGGGAACTCTGGATGCCATAGCCACAGCTTCACACTTTCTCACATCCATGGGAGTCCTGCTAAACCTGAAAAACTCGCAGCCCTCCCAGAAGCTCCTTTTTATAGGAACTCTTTTGGACACCTCTTGTGTGAAGGCTTTTCTTCCAGAGGACAGGAGGAGCAATATCCTTCAGATGGCCCGTCACATCAGGGAGAGCAACTCGGTTCCAGCTCTCTCAATGCAACAGATGCTAGGTCTCATGGCATCCTCTGTGTTCACTGTACCCCAGCATGCCTTCACATGAGAACTTCTCAGTGGATGCTCAGTACTGTGGTCCCCAACCACTCACCTGCAGTCCTTCCTCATCAAGGTGACAGAACCTCTAAATAGGTCACTCACCTGGTGGTCGCAAGAGATCAATCTCCTAGAAGGATATCCCTTTGCTCCTCTGGATCATCAGATTTATTACCACAGACGCTGGCCCTGATGGGGTGGGGAGCTTCACTGTCAGGCTCTCCACACTTCAAGGTACGTGACCTGTGGTCGAGTCCCAGCTTCACATAAATGTCTTAGAAATGAGAGCCGTCCTTTATACGGTCCGGGCATTGAAGGACATTCTCTGTCACAAGAACATTCTCCTTCAAATGGACAACAAAGTAGTGATGTATTACAACAACAAGCAGGTCGGTGCTCACTCTTACCCCTTATGCAGGGATGCGATGAGAGTGTGGGAATGATGCTTGGAGCACAAGGCTCTAATTGAAGCGGTCTACCTGCCAGGAGTGCAGAACGAACTGGCAGACCATCTCAGCAGAACAGAGACAGATCCTCACGAGTGGTCTCTCGACTCAACCATAGTTCAGTCACTATTCGCAGAGTGGGGAACTCCAGACCTGGACCTTTTTGCATCCCCACTCAACACAAAACTGCCTCTCTTCTGTTCCAGAAATCCAGGGCCTGGCATTTTCTGTCAGGATGCGTTCAGGCTGCAGTGGACAAAATGCTTTCTATAAGCCTTTCCACCTCTTCCTCTTATTCAGAGAGTTCTTCTCAAGTTTGAATCCCAGGGGGACAAAATGATCCTCATTGCTCCCTTCTGGCCTCGACAGATGAGGTTTCCACTACTCAACAGTATGTCAGCAGCTCCGCCGAAACCACTTCCCCTTCAGATGAACCTCTTGACTCAGGGGCCTGTTGTTCATCTCAACCTGAGGTCGCTTCACCTTCATGCTTGGCTCCTGAAGAGATAGAAGTGAACAGGTTCAATGTCTCGCTAGGTTTCAGATATTCTTCACAAAGTGGAAGCCAGCCACTGGGAAACTTACACAGCCAAATGGAAGCATTTTTCGCTCTGGTGTGCAAAATCCTCTTTAAATCCCTTTTCCTGCCCACCAGATAAAATTTTGAAGTACCTCTTAGACCTCTCAAATTCAGATCTGCAGTACTCTACAGTCAAGGTTCACCTTTGTGCCATTTCAGCTTATCGTGAGCTGGTACTTTCCTTGTCACTGGCTCAGTTACCTGTGGTTAAGAGGTTTCTTAAGGGAATTCTGCAAACCAGACCTCCTATAAGATGTCCAGTCGCAGCCTGGGACATTAATCTCGTGCTAGATATGCTCACTCGGAAACCTTTCAAACCTCTGGCTACCTGTGAGCTAAAATTTCTCACCTGGAAAACGGCCTTCCTAGTGGCCATTACCTCAGCCCGCAGGGTCTCTGAGATACATGCCTTGGTCACAGACCCTCTGTATACTGTGTTCCACAAAGACAAAGTAGTCCTTAGAACCCATCCTAAATTTCTTCCTAAGGTTGTTTCGGGATTCCATCTAAACCAACCTTTGGTCCTTCCCTCCTACTTTGCCAACTTCCAAAATGAAGGAGAATGTTCTCTTCATTCTTTGGACGTCAAGAGAGCTTTGCATTTCTATCTAGATAGAACAAAAGACTTTTGTAAAGCTCAGCAACTGTTTGTTTCCTTCAGCGAGACCTGGCTGGCCTAACTTGTTTACATCAGATGTATCTCAGCATGGCTAGTGGCATGCCTTCTCACCACTGTTATTCCATGGCAGGTTAGCTGGAGGGCAGAGTGTACGCCACTCTACTAGGGCGGTCGCGGCATCTCTGGTGGAAATTCGCAACATACCCATTGCAGATATTTGCAGTGCTGTTACCTGGAGCTCAGTGCATACTTTCGTTAAACACTATGCCTTGGATGTCCATGCCAGATGACATCTTTCCTTTGGCAGGACCATCCTTAATGGACTTCTGTCCTAAAACTGTGAGCTCTTGGTCTCTCCTGCCGCCCTCTCAGGGGATTATTAGCTCAGTACTGTCCCATTAGTGTGAATGAGTGGTGGAGACTTATGTCCAGGAAGATATGGAAGTTACGTACCTACCATAATTCTTGATCTTCTTGGGCGAAGTCTCACTACTCATTCACACGCCCACCCTCCATCCCCTGAGCTCACTTCTGTTGTTGGTCTTCACTCCCTCAAATCTTTAGGCTGTGAAGACTTCTTTATTGACCTTTCTTATATGGGTCGTCCTGACTATTTTATGTCCGGTTTTTGGTTAGGCTGTCCTTCTAGGTTAGCTACACTGCACCTTCTTGGGAAAAAAAGGTACTGAGGCGGTTGGAGGGTCGACGTCGAGATAGTCATTACCACACAAGCTGAGGCTCATGGTGCCAATCCTCGTGGCTCCATCTCTGGTGCCAGCCCTCCAGCAAAAAGTTTGCTCCCGCTGGGTCCTAGTGCCTCCGGCGCTATTCCCATTAGTGTGAATGAGTGGTGGAGACTCTTCCAAGAAGATCAAGAATTATGGTAGGTATGTAATTTCCATTTTTGGGGAATCCACTGTGGCATATATGAAGAAGGTGGATGAGAATAAGACCACTTACAGGAGCAACTCTAGTAGAGGCAGAGCTTCTCCATCCACCAGACCCTATGGAAGGGTGGGCCGGGGCAGGCCTTCTCATTCCAGGCCCTTTTTTCAGCCAGTGGCCGTACCCCAATATCAACAGTTTCCACAGCAGAGATACTTTAGGGGCAGGGGTTGAAGGGGATCTAGGCATGTCGCTCAAGCACAACCTCCATCCCAAACCTAACAGACCCCCTGAAGTACAGGCTGCCTCCTCATTCCCTGTCAGAGGCAGACTCTCCCACTTCCTCCAGAATTGGCTTACCATCACCTCAGACAAATGGGTCCTGGAGGTGGTGGGTCAGGGTCTGTCTTTCATTTTCAAACCCCTTCCTCCTCTAGCAGCCAGGGTTTTCAGTACACCATCCCAGGCAGAAAACACCTTGCTGGAGGCAGAGGTTCAGAAACTACTGCTTGTAATAGCAGTGGAACCTGTTCCAAGCACCCTCAGAGGAAGGGTTTTTTATTCCAGATACTTCCTCACCACAAAGAAAAGTGGGGAGTGGTGACCTATATTGGATCTCAGATCCCTGAACAAACATTTAAGAAAGCTAAAGTTCAAAATGGTAACTTTAGCATTCATCCTGCCAACAATCCTGAGGGGAGACTGGTTGGCATCACTGGACTTGAAAGACACCTACTTCCACATCCCCATAAGGGAGTCTCACAGAAAATATCTCAGATTTAAACTCCTTTCAGGTCACTACCAGTTTTCAACCCTGCCTTTTGGCCTTTGTTTGGCCCCAGGGGTGTTCACAAAGTGTCTGGCTCCAGTGGTAGCATACTTTCGAAGAAAGGGTGTAACAGTTTGTCCATATCTGAACGACTGGCTGCTGGTGGGCAGGTCACCTCAGCAGGTTTCCCAGTTTTTAAGCCTTACACAAAATCTGTTGGAATCCCTGGGATTCATTGTCAACCTCAAAAAATCAGTCCTCATTCCTACTCAAAAGTTGCAGTTCATAGGGACAGAGATAGACACCCTGCAAGGCAGGGCCTATCTCCCTCTGGACAGGGTAGAAAATCTCCAATTGGTGGCAAACTCTTTCATTCTGAACAAAAGCAAGCCTGCAAGGCACTTTTTGCAGCTTCTGGGTCATATGGCTACATCCACAGCCACAGTACTGGGTTCAAAATTTCAAATGAGGGACATTCAGTTTCATCTCAAGGCACACTGGAATCAAAGAAAAGATTCCCTATCGAAGTCCATTCCGGTTACAAGAACTCTTCTCCAAGATTTGCAGTGGTGGAAAGAGGTATCCAATCTAAGGGAGGGTGTTCCCTTTCAGAGGGATCTTCCCTCGATGGTTCTTACAACAGATGCATCCCTATTGGGCTAGGGCACCCACTTGGGAGAACACACAACCCAGGGCACCTGGTCAACCTCATTCCCTACAGCACATAAACTTGCTGCAACTCAGGGCTGTCTATCTGGCCCTAAAGGCTCTCCAGGGCTGGTACAGTCAAAGGTGGTACAGGTCAGGACAGAGAAAACCACCACAATGTACTGCGTCAACAAGCAGGGAGGCACCAGGTCAGGGCCTCTCTGCATAGAGGCAATGAGGATTTGGACTCTGGCATACTCTTTAAGAGTCTCCCTCCAGGCAGTCTACCTACCAGGAAAGGACAATGCCCTGGCAGATACCTTTAGTCGAATCAACCAGGCCCATCATGAATGGACCTTGAACAAGCAGGTGGTAAACGTAATTTTCCAAAGGTGGGGTACTCCAGAGGTGGACTTGTTTGCATCCCACCAGAACCACCACCTGCCTCAGTATTGTTGCAGACCACTGGATCAGGGCACTCTGCCACTGGATGCTTTGACTCTGAATTTGTCGGGAAGGTTCCTTTAGCTTTCCCTCCCTTTCCTCTGGTCTTCAGTGTGCTACTCAAGCTCAGGTACCATTCAGTGTCCCTGATCTTAATAGCCCCGGATTGGCCCAGGCAGCCATGGTACTGTCTGATGCTCTGAGTGTCAGTGGCCATGCCAATATGGCTACCTCGAACTTACAGTCTATTGACTTCCAACCTGGGGACCCCGTCATACCCCAATCTCAAATCCCTCAACCTCAAGGCTTGGCTCTTGAGGAATTAGAATATGCTGGTTTGCAACTTTCTGAACCAGTACTTCATATTCTAAGGAGCTATAGGAAAGCCTCTACTAAGAAAACCTACTCCTCTAAATGGAAAAGATTTTCAATTTGGTGCTCCTCTAGGGATTTTACTCCATTACAGGCTGACATTCAAGTTGTTTTGGTTTATCTCTCCCATTTGCATTCCTTCAGTTTGCAGCCCAGTTCACTCAAGGTACACCTTGCAGCTTTGTCTGCTTACATTTCTGCTGGTACTATAGTATCTTTTGCCTCAGACCCTGTTTTTAGAAAATTCTTTAAGGGCCTGACCCATTTGCATCCCCTCACAGGGCACCAGTGCCAGCATGGATCTTTATGTTTGCATTGCTAGCTCATAAGTATCCATTTGGCTCTATGGTCACGCATTCAGCTCAAATATGTCACTTGGAAGACAGTTTTTCTAGTGGCAATCACTTCTGCCAGAAGAATAAATGAGTTGCAGTCTCTGTCTGTAGAGCAGGATTATATCTCTTTTCACAGGGATAAGGTGATACTGAGAACAAACAGAAAATTCCTACCAAAGGTGGTCTCTGATTTCCATATTAACCAATTCATCACCCAACCTATCTTTTTCACTGAGCACTCTACTCATTGTGCAAGAAGGCTTCATAGCCTTGACGTGAAGAGGGCCTTTAGTTACTATATCATAGCCACTAAGGATCACAGGCAGGACAAGAAACCGTTGTTTTTGACCTCTGGGGATGTGGGAAAAGGTAATCCAGCCTCTAAAAGGTCCATTTCTCGTTGGATTGTCCAGTGTATTCAATTTTGTTATACAAAGACTGGGGTAGGGAGCCCCCAACAGGGTTGAGGGCACATTCTACCAGAAGAACAGCTGCCACCTTGGCAGCTGTAAGGGATGTCCCACTGGTTGACATCTGTAAAGCAGCTACCTGGAAGATAGTACACACCTTTACCAAGCATTACAGTTTAGTTTTCAGTCTAGAAGTAATGCTAGGGTTGGCACAGCAGTACTGCAGAGTCTATTTCCTAAATAAGTGATCTTCCTGGACACAAGTCTCCACCACTCATTCACACTATTGGGATCTGCGCCGGAGGCACTAGGACCCATCGGGAGCAAACTTTTTGCTGGGGGGTGAGCGCCAGAGATGGAGCCGCAAGGAACGGCACCACGAGCCACAGCTCGCGCAGAAATGACTGTCTCAGCGTCGACCCTCCAACTGCCTCAGTTCCTTTTTTCCTGCCGTCGAGTGCGCTTCAGTGACGGCATCGCTCACCCCCTGGGAGTCAAACTTCAAACTAGCAGCATAGTTTTCAGTTTTGTTATTTTGTAGTATTATCTCGATAGTATCGCTTAGTTTATTTTTATTTAAAAATAAAGAAGTCTCAGCCTACTTTGACGGAGTCGACCATGAGCAGGTCAGATGACGGTAGGGAGACTTCGTATGAAAGCTGTTCAGTCTGTCGGGTTGGATCCGGTCCACCGCCTTCTCCGGAGGGGGGGGTCTGACAACGGTCAGTCCAATGCCCAGGCGAATGGGCGGTCCCTGCGGAAGCATAAAAATAAAAGGTTGCATTCTCGGCACCGTTCGGCCTCGAGCTCTTCTTCGGCCCACAGGTCTAAAAAGAGAAGGCATCACTCGAGGTCGCCCTCTGATATGTCTGCACACAGACGTTCAGTTATCGGGGCTAGTTGCTGGTCTCCTCCTTCGGGAGTCGCCAACCTCTGCTTCTGGTAGCCAACGGTTTCGACATTGGAGCCCTACCCTGCCCGCAGGTAGGTCTTCAGATGAGCAGTTTCATCAGTGGGCCTCTCTTATGGAGCAATGGGCTCGGAGGTTGGTTCAGCTACCTGGCTCGGTCACTCGTGGGCTTTCGGCTCATTGGGAGACCAGGTGGGGTTGGATTCTCTGGTCGCAGGCACCTTCTTCGGTGCCGCCGACTCCGAGACTTAGGTGTCCCTCACATGGTTACGCGCAGGGGCCAAGGCTGATGCCCTTATCTCCTGCTCTTCTTCCTTCAAAACCTGTTTTTCAGAGTCTGGGGGTGTTTTTGGTGCCCTTGGCACAGTCCTTGGCGCTAATGGTGTGCTTGGCGCCATCCTCAGCGTGGTGCTGCTTCTCGACGCCATCCCTCGGTGCACGTCGCGACACAAACTGTCCCCGCAAATTGCCGTCGCGGCTTCTTAGCACCGTTTTCGGTCTGTGATCCTCGGCATCACAGGTAGCTAAGGGCTCAGCAGTTTCCGAGTGAGCATGTCCAGCATCAGGTTATTGTCCCAGGTTGCAACTGACGCCTAACAGTGGTATGAAGAATCCCTTTAAGAAACTTCACTATAGGAAGTTGGAGCCAGCCAAGGAAGAACCGCCATGAATGCTGAGATGGTACTAAGGTGAACTTTAACTGTGGAGTACTGAGACCTGAGTTTGATAGGTCCAAAGATACTCCAGAACCTTGTCAGGAGGACAGGGATTCCAAGAGGACTTTGCACACCAGAGAGAAAATGCTTCCATTTGGAAGGTGTTTTTGGGTGTCTGGCTTCCGCGAGCCAGAAGAAGATGTCCTAGACTTACTGAGAGACATTGAATGATTCACTTCTACCTTCAGGAGCCAAGCATAAGGTGAAGTGATTTCAGGTTGGATGGACCAACGAACCCTGAGTCAAAAGGTTGATTGTATGGGTGGTCTGAGAGGCTGCCCAATATACTGTTGAGCAGAGGAAACTATAGTTGCCGAGGCCAGGAGGAGCAATGAGAATCATTTTGTTCCCCGAGACTCAACTTGAGGAGAACTCTGATTGGTGGATCGTGGAAAGGTAAAGAAAACGTTTTGTCCACTGGAGCCTGAACGATCCTGGAGAAAATGCCAGGCCCTGGATTTCTGGGAGAAGAGAGGCAGTTTGCGTTGAGTGGGATGCAAGGTCCAGGTCTGGAGTCCCCACTTAATAGTGACCGAGCTACGGTTGATCGAGACCACCTGTGGTGGTCTGCCTCCGTTCTGCTGAGGTGATTGCTAGATCGTTTTGTATACCTGGCAGATAAACCGCTTGAATCAGAGACTTGTGCCTCATCACTCCCACACCCTCATTGCTTCCCCGCAAAGGGGTAAGAATGAGCACCGCCTGTTTGTTGATGTAATACATCACAGCTTTGTTGTCCTTGCGGAGAATGTTCAGACAAAGGATATCCTTCAGAGCTCGGATTTGAGGACCGCCTCATTCCAGACATTTATGGAGAAGAGTTTCAACTGGAGTCCATACACCTGGTGTGGAGGAGCGACAGTGAGCCCCATCCCATTAGCGATGCGTCTGTGGTGATGGAGATCTGATGACCGGGGAGCAAGGGGACCTTCCAGGAGATTGTTTCTATTTCACCAGGTGAGACCTCGAAGGGCTCCCCACCTGATGGGATAAGACTGGGGGTGAGGTCGAGATCATGAGTGAGAGCATCTATTGGGTTGTTCTTGCAACGGCCAGGGTACAGTGAACACCGAGACGCTTATGAGACCTAATACGTGCTGTATCGAGAGCTGTAACCTATTGGTTCTCCTCGATGTAACGGGCCATCCAAGGATGTCGAGCTTCGTCTCTGGAAGGAAAGCTTCTCTGAAGAGGTGCCGAAGTTGCCCCTTATGGAAAAGGATTCTGGGAGGGCTTCGGTTGTGATTTTTTCAAATTCAGCAGAATTCATGTTAAGAAGACGAAGTCGTTTGCACGGCTTCCAAAGTCCTTTATACAAGCTTGCTAGAAGCCAATCGTCCAGGTAGGGAAACACCGGAGTCCGATTTTGGTGATGCGCCAGGTAGAACTGTACAACACTTTGTAAAGACTCGGCTGGGATAGCCCAAAAGGCAGGACTTGAACTGATAATGCTGACCCAGAGCTACAAACCTGAGGTGAACCTGTGTGTCGGTGGATGGGACATGCTGGTGCGTCCGTATATCCAGGAGGTCAGCCAGTCGTGTTGATGCAGCAAGGTAACAGGGTACCTAGGAATTCTTTTGAATTTCTCCTGGGAGAAATTTGTTTAACTTTTCTGAGGTCTAGAATGCTTATCTCAGACTTATTTGGAACCAGGAAGTAATGGAGTAGTAACCTCAGTTCTGCAGATGCAGGGGTACCAGTTCTATTGCCCTGTTGCTTAGAAGGCCCTGGATCTCGGCGCGTGAGGAAGTCTGATTCGAGAGGCCAACCTGTTGTCGTCTGGGAGGACAATTTGGGGTTTCCAAAAATTGAGAGAATAACCTCGCTGGTTATCCGCGGACCCATTTGTCTCGGTTGTGGACTTCACTGGTTGTAGAAGTACATCAAACGACCTCCCACCGGAGGAGAAAGTTCCACCGGCAATGTGGATGGAACTTGGGCCAGCATCTAGGCAGGTCACTGGTGCTTAGGCCCCCGCGCTTTCTGCTGGGCTCTTTGAGGTTGGGCAGGTTGGCTTTTATGGAAGCTTCCCCTGCCTCTGGCCTCGAAAGGACTGGATGACTATGAAACTGATCGCCTGTTCATGCTCCCCAGTGGAGGAGTGAGGCGAGGTCTGGCCAACTTAATGGGCGACCTAGTCTTCTGAGTGGGTCTTCGAAGGCTTGTCTCCAATCTGGAGGGCCGAAAAGAAAGGAGCCATCAAAGGGCAGCGCTGATTACCTGCCGCTTGAGCACTGGCATTTGTGAAGCTTTCAGAAGCACGCGAGCCAGGAATGGCGCCAGTACAAAATAACTCGCGCTGAGCTTATAGAAGCAGTGTCGAAAGTGTCCATAGCGGCTTTGACCTGCTGGTTATTGGACTCAATACCCTAGTAACGGTCAGAAGAAGCTCTTACTCTGAGTCCGAATCTGGAAGAGTTTCAACCATTCTTTTCAAAGAGTGCTACAGGATATCTCATACTGAGAAAAATAGCCTTGATAACTGGCAATACGATATTTAGAGTGGAGGCAGCAAAGACTCTTCTTCCTATTGTATCAATCTTACGAGACTTTTGTTAATAGGTCGACTGTAGTAGTTTGAGGAAGAACTCCACCTTATCATTCTCTGCCAGGACTACAATAGATCCCGTAAAGGCTTGGGATGCCAAATGGGACGATCCTTTGAGCTGAATATTTCTATCAATGGATTTAGCCTACTGAGGGAATAAGAGCAGGATTATTCCATACCATTTGTATACAGCGCCTCGAAGGAAGCGGCTGACTGGAGGAGCTTCAATCTGTAGGATCTCCAGGCATAAAGATACTGGAGTTCTAATATCTTCCAGGATCGATGTTCAGTCTGGGAGAGAAAGAGTGGATCCCAGGTTCTTCAACAGAGACTTAAAGGACAGGTCCTCGACCACAGGCTCTGTAGCAAAGAAAGATCCTGTTTCTCCACTTCATCACCCAATCAAGGTCTGGGTCAGGCTCAACATCATCTCCTGATGGTCCAGAAAGGACTGTTTGACAGGAAAGGGAGTGAAAATTGGAGAGGAGGAAATAGCAGAAAACAAGGAGAGTCCCTACGGCTGCGGGCGCCGAGCCCTGCAAAACGGCTGAAGACAGCATCAGGAGGCGACGGGCCGAAGAGGCACGGCCCTCAGCGCCCGGCGGCGCCATATCGACAAGAACGCGACGCGCTGTCGACGACGCCAAGACGGGCACCGCTGACGACACCGCCGCATCGCCGCCTCATTCAACGGTAATTACTCGCGGCGCCGCTGAGATTCCACGGCGCCAGGACGGGCGCCGCAAGGTTCCAGCGGCACCAAAACGGCTTTGCTGCCAACAGACTCCTGCCGCCAAGGCGCCGAAAAGCCCCAGGAACCCGGAAAGCTAGAGAAGGAAAAACCAGAGGATAAGGGCATCGTGTGGTCCTGCGCCTGCAATCCATGTGAGTGGGGAAACACTCTGTTGCTGGGAGTCATCGGCACTGACGAAGGCGCCAAGGTGATCAGGAAGGTCCAACCGCCCCTACCCGATTTTTGAGGAGCCCGGGGTTCGTGGGCAACTGAGGCAGGCAGGGGAACCAACCTCCGAGTCATCGCCCATAAGAGGCCCACTGATGAAATCTGCTCATCTGGAGCCCTACCTCGAGGCGGAAGGGGCTGGGTGTCGAGGACGACTGTCACTACCAGTTGGCGACTCAAGAAGAGAACGGCAACTAGCTATTTATAACCTGACCGTCCGACGCCAGATATACCTAGAGGGCTTATCTCGAGTGATGCCTTCTTTGACCTGGGGTCAAGAAGAGCTCGAGGTCGAACGGGTGCCGGAATGCCACCGCTTATTTTTATGCCGACGGGGACCGCCCATCCCCGTCGGCATCAGACTGACCGCTGTCGAACCCTCGCTAGGAGAAGGAGGCTGACCGACCCAGCCCGGGTGACTGAACATTTTCTATACGTAAGTTTCCTACCGCCACCTTGACCTGCTCATATTCGGCCTCTCTAGTAGGCCGGAGACTTCTTCTCAAGTAAACTAAATATTAGAAAATAATTTAAAAATAGAATAAAATTTGCCTGTTACTACTTATCGTGGATAAAGTTTCAAAACAACCGAAAACTATGGGTAGTTTGAAGTTTGACTCGACAGGCTTATTTACGCTGCCACCGGAAGCTTAATTTACAGCGGAAAAAGGAACTGATAGTGGTTGATGGTCACGCCGAGATGGTCATTACTGGCTGAAGCCGCTGCTCTCGCGGCCAGCGTCTCGCGGCGCCGCCTCTCTACCGACCTCCAGCAAAAAGTTTGTTCTCGATAATCTTAGTGCCCGGCGCTAATCCCACTAGTGTGAATGAGTGGTGAGACTTATGTCCAGGAAGATAGTACGTTCGTAAGAACTTACTGCACAGTAGATCTTCGAGAACAGCTCTTGTAGCAGGTTACACCATTAGACTGAAGCCGCAGGCATCAGGACCTCACGGAAAAATTCTAACTAGCTATCTTCAGCTGGGACCACCTGACGCCGGGTCCCGCCCTCCGGCGCATCGTGGTATATAAGGCGGTCCCAGCATTCCCTAGTTCTCCCGTCGGAGACTTCGGCCGCAGGCTGACATCAAGATGGGAAGACCGGCGGATCCAACTTCGTCAGAAGACAAAAGCGGGCAAACTTCCTGTAAATCAAGGCTTAAGCATGGCTCCTCCAAGGGAGAAGGTGGGCAGGAAGGTCTTGCTGCAAGAGCTGTTCTCGAAGATCTACCGTTCGTGAAGTTCTTCGAACTGTACTATCTTACTTGAGACACAGCTCTTGCAGCAGGTTATCACCCATTAGGACTGATTCAAGCTGGTAGCGGCATTGCAAACACTCTGGGAGGAGAAAACTAGAAGAACATTCCAGGTCCTGAATCTGGGACAGGAGACCCTGTAGCACAAGTTGCCGAGCCTGCTCTTCGCCGTGAAGCGGCGTCCAGGCTATAATGCCTGATAGAGTATGTACAGAGCTTCAAGTGGCTGCAGCACATGGCAGAAGTGAGACGTTTCAAGTGCTGCAAGGGAGGGGCCACACCCCTAGTGGAATGACCGGACCCATCCCGGAGGGCTTTTGTTTGATATCATAACAGTTATGAGATGCACTGACAAGCTAGCGAGACAGGACTGTTTGATACTGGTTGGCCCATCATCCTTTCAGTAAAGGAAATGAAGTTGCTGTCTGATTTACTAAGCTGCTTAGTTCTGTTCAGGTAGTACCTCAAGTCATGTGAACATCCAGGGTATGAAGCAGCCTCCTCTATTAGAATAATTTGGAAGTAGACCGGTAGGTCAGTATCCTGATTGAGGGTGAGAGTGGAAACCACATCAGGCAAGGAATTTAGATTCGTCCTCAGGGATACTCAGCCCGGTGGAAAATTAAATAAGGTTGCTTTGTATGAGCATCAAGCTCAGAAACTCTTCTGGCTGACGTTAACAGCAACCAAAAACAACGTTTTCCACTACAGAAAACGCAGCTTGCAATCCGCTGCAGGCTCGTTGGGGGAGCGATGCTCCAGGACCAAATAGCAAGTCCCATGGAGGCATTGGTCCTTAATGGGTGGCCCAAGATGTAACACCCTCTCAAGAATTCGACAGGCATCTAATTCGCTTTACTGCGCTGTCCACCGAGGTGATAAGCTGAAATGGCACAGAGGTGCGCCTTAACAGAGTGGAGTAGGTGAGACCCAATGGAAAGGAGGCAGGTACTCTAATACCGCTTTCACCGGGCAACCTAAAGGCAAGGCTGCGTGCTTGTCGACCATAGACCAAAAGGCGCCATTTCATGGCGTGACGTCTCATACGCGTTGCCGGTTTTCTGGCTGCAGAAAGAACTTCCAACCTCTTGGCGAGACCCGCGACGCAAGATGGCTGTGTCTCTAGGAGCCATGCATGCAGGTTCAGTGAGCATATGTCCGGTGGACCAGTGAACCCTCCTCCTGAGACAAGAGATGGGAGCTGAATGGCAGCGGGAGCGGAGGTTCCCGGATAGCTGTATATAGCAAAGGAACCAGTCTGTCTGGGCCAGAAAAGACCTGGGATCATTATCGCATGCTCCCTGCGCAGTTGAGAAGAACTCTCTGGATCAATGGGGAAGGGAGGGAAGGGCGTGAGGAATCTGTCCGCCTGGGAGGAGGACAGCAGCGTCTGCGCCTGAAAACACCAGGCCCTGGATCTAGCAAGCAAAAATTGGGCAGTTTTGCGTTGGATGGGGAAGCGAACAAGTCCAATTCTGGAGTTCCCATCGAAGGAACAGATCCTCTGCTACCTCCTGAAGAAGTTCTCACTCATGGACTCTGGCCTGGGAGCCGACTCAGGCCGTCTGCAATTGTGTTGTCCACCGAGACATGTATTGTGATCAGGTTTTAGCACCGTGTCGGATTGCAATCCCACCCTCCTTATAGCCTCCCTGCAAGGGGTAGAGTGTGCGCCTCCTTGTTTGTTGAGGTAATACATCACCAGCCATGGTTCTGTCTGAAGCAGGAGAGTACTCGGGGGATCTCTGACTGAAATGCCTGCAGGGCATAAAGGACCGCCCTCATCTCTAGGGACGTTGATATGGAGGTGGGCCTCCAGAGGGTCCACGTTCCTCGGGACTCACCCATCCGAGTGTGCTCCCCACCCTGAGACCTGAGGCACTCTGTGGTGAGGATTACCTCCCGGGGAGTAGTGCGCACTATAAACAGGGCGCCCATCGAGAGTGTCCTGGGTCTTTGCCACCACTGCCAGTCTCGAATCGATGGAGTTCGTGGATTCTGACCCGATGCTGTATGTGGTCTTGCTTTGATCCCATTGCACCTTGAGCATCCACTGGAGTTATCCGCATGCAGCAGCCTTGCAAAGGGACAGTAGGAATGGCCGCAGCTATGTGTCCAAGCAAGCGAAGGACCGACCTGGCTGGGACAGTCTTTGTTTACGAAAGCTCCCTGATGAGGGATCTGATGCGCTCCGCTCTGTTGTCTGGAAGAGCGCTCTTCCTGAGCGGTTGTCCAGTACTGCACCTATGAACTGCAGCTTATGAAGCGGTGCCAGGAGAGACACTACGTGGTTGATTAGGATACCCAGAGATCGAAACAGGTCCTGGGTGCTCTGGATCGCATAACAACCTCTCTGGAGGCTGCCATCAGAAGCCAATCGTCCGAATGCGGGAACACATAATGGCCCTGTCTCCTTAGAGCGGCTGCCACATTGCCATGCATTTGGTAAAGACCTGGTGCCGAGTGACAGCCCGAATGGAAGGGCTCGAACTGCAGATGATGGCGAGAAACTCAAGTGCAGGAACCTCTTGTGCACTTGAGCTATAGGGATGTGCAGGTAAGCGTCCTGCATATCTAGAGAGACTCTAAAAAGGCGTCCTGCTTCAGCATGGGGAATAAGACCGGAAGGAGTTACCATGTGGAATCTTTGGCGCATCGACAAATTGGCGAGTTCGCTGAGGTCCAGGATCGAGACGGAGGTCCCCTGTCTTCTTTGGAACCAGGAAGAAGTGGGAATAGTATCCGTGTCCTCTCTGGTTCTCCGGGACGTACTCTATCACTCCCTTTTGCAGGAGCGTGAGTACTTCTTGCCAGATCAATGACTTTTGCTGACCCGAGTACTGGGAGAGCTAAGGAGGCCTCGAGGGTGGCTTTTCCACGAATTCTATAAAGTGGCCTCTTGCGACCAACTATAGAACCCACCTGTCGGTGGTTATAATTTGCCACCCTGGCAGGAAATTCGCAATGTGACCCCCGACCATGACGTCCTGTTGATCCTGAGGGGCGGGGACCGGGAAGGAGTCAAGCTGTGGTGGCTGAGGGTCCCGCTGGCTGGACCGGCTTAGAATGCGTGGCTTCGGCCTGCGGGTTGTTTCCCTGGGCTCTCGCGGCAGGCCCCTTTGTTTAATAGGCAAGGGTGGGACTGTTGTCTTTGCATCCGTCCATGAAATCGGCTTTGGTTCCTACGAAGGAACTAAGCTTGGTCGGCACATGCCTGAACCAACCTCACCGCCTTCCTGGCCTCTTGGAGTTTAGTAATTGTCTTCTCAGAGGGTTTACCAAATAAAACTTCTCCTCGAATGGGGCGCCCATGATATTTTTCTGGACGTCCGGTGAAACTAGAGACACGGAGCCAAGAGTGCCCGGAGGTACAATGCTTGAAGCTGCTGCTCGGGCGAGGAGTCCAGAGAGTCGTGACGCTGGCTTGTAGTACTGGGTTCCTACCGCCTGAACCTGCAGAGAGGAGCTGCAACATCTCCTCCTTCTGCTCACCTTCGGCAATTTCTCAGCCGCATCCAGACCCTGCTCCCACAGTGCATTCTGGAACTGCACCATGTGGGTCAAATAATTCAGGGATCTGACAGCGCAGGTAACGGAAGCATACGTGCGCCTACCCATGGCATCCAGCTGTTTGGACTCTGGGTCCGGTGGCAGGGTGCTCAAATGTTGCGGTCTCTGGGACCGGTCATGAGAGGCTGTGATGACCAGAGAGTCGGCCTGAGGATGCTGAGTCAAGTACTGGTCTTCTCTGGGAGCCTTGTACCAGCGGTCAACTTTCTTCGGCATCGTCGGGAGCGAATGTGGGCGCTTCCACGCAGCCTTGGTGATGTCCACGAAAGTATCTACCAAGGGTGGCACCACCACAGGCTTGGGGTCCTTCTGCCGAAGATACTTCGCAAGGCATAGCCTTTCGCGGTCTAACTCTTCCGCATCCCATCCCATGTTCTCTTGGATGTGTCTCATGATATCCGAGAAAGAAGGGTCATCCGGAGGAGACTTTGGCAGCTCACATGGGTCCAGAGAAGGGATGGAGAGTGGAGATGGGGATCTGGATGTTGAAAACTCTGATCCCGTGTCCTCCGTCGAAGGCGAACGATGACGTCTTCTGGGTCTCTTGGGACTGGGTGACCTAGAAGAGGATCTGGACAGAGGTCTCCTTTTGTCCGGTGTCCCCCTTGGAAGGGTCCTAGGCTCCCGGGGAGGAGGTAACCGGCCTGCAGACCCCGATGGAGAAGGGGGCGCAGGAACCGGAGTAGCAACCGGTGCAGGAGGAGGAAGCGGAGGTGGAGTGGGGACCATGTCTTTTTGATGGTGTCCCACCAGTAAGTGAAAAGCTCCTTCACCTCTGAAAAGGAAAGGCCCGACAACGGTCCAGGCACTGGTGGACGGTCGTCGGGACCCGGTGTCGGCTCCACAGGGGGCTCGGGTTGCGGCGAGGGTTCCCTTGGAGTCTCAACAGGACCGGGGTCGCCTGTCTCGTCCTCGGGCTGGGTTAACTCCTCCTCAGTGATGGTCTCCTGGCCGACGTCGGTTGGAGGCGTCGGGGTCCCCTTCTCAACTGGAGCGGGTGCCGGTTCCCCTACCGGCGTCTGGTGATGAGATGGTCTGGCCGGTGACGGTCTTCTGACGGACGACAGCTCTGGGGACCAGTGGCGAGAGGCCGACGTCGGATGAACCAGTGTCGGGTCCACAGGCCTCTTAAATGAGGTGAGCTCCTTGGTTTTCCGGTGGAGAGGAGGCGGCAAGGAAGCAGACCTGACGTCGGATTCCGAAAGGCGGGAATCCGACTTGTGGTGATGGCGGTGGTCCCCTGACTTCGCCATTGCCTTGGAGGAAGAGGAAGGCCTGGGAGTCTTGACCTGAGAAGAGGATGAAGATTTTCTCACCGCAGCGGGGGAAGGCTGAGAGCTGGCCCGGAAGGGAGAGCGGTCGGACCTGGAGCCAGAGCTGCGCGAGTCGGAGGCCCTAGACGGGGACCTGGAAGGGGCCTTCTCCCTATGCTCCTCAGCATGCTTGTGGGCCTTCTGCAAAGAATCCTCCTTGGAAGCCATGGACTTGAGTTGCTCCTCTAGCAGGAATGCCTGTAGGGCCTTCTGGTGACGGATCCGGGTTCTGCTGTTGAAACCCTGGCAAAAGGTGCAGGACCGGGTGTTGTGGTCTGGGCCTAGGCACCGGACACAGGCTGAGTGCGGATCCTTGAAGGATCTGCTTCCCACAGGCACACTTTGAGAGTGACCGGAGGTCGATGGGACATCAGAGAAGAAACTGAAGCGAGAACGAACATCCCGTAGGAAAACACTTTACCACGCATCGCGCGCTAGAAACTGAACCGAAGGGTCGAGACATGCAAATCGACGGCAGGAAAGAACTGGGGAATTGGCGGACTGCCCCTTTATATACTACGCCGATGATGCTCTAGGTGGACCATCGTCGGGGCGGGTCCCCGCTGAAGATAGCTAGCTAGAATTTTTCCGTCGGGTCCTGATGCCTGCCGGCTTCAGTCCTAATGGTGTAACCTGCTGCAAGAGCTGTGTCTCGAAGTAAGATCTTTATCAGTTAAAACAGAAAGAGGCAGGGGAGGCAGTCAGAAGAGCAAAGGCCCAAACCAAGGAAAGGGTAGCCAGCTCTGTTAAGAAGGGGGATAAGACCTTATATAGGTACATTAGGGAGAGCGAAGAAAGACCAAGGGAAGGATACTGAGGCTTAATAAAGGGGAAGGAATGTGGGCAGAGTGTGACAGTGAAAAAGCAGGAATACTGAACAATATTTCTGCTTAGTATTCACAAAGGAAGAGGAAGGGGAGGTACCTAAACCAAATAAAAGAAACACTCTGGATATGGGGGTCAATACCAGTCCATTCACAGAAGAAAGGGTTATGAAAGAACTAGTAAAATAGAAGGTGGACAAAGCAATGGGGCCTGATGGGATTCACCCAAGAATTCTAAAAGAACTAAGGGTAGAACTAATGACACCACTGACTACTCTCTTTAACAAATCATGGGAGGATGGAGTGGTACCTGAGGAATGGATGAGGGTGGATGTGATTCCTCTTCACAAAAGTGGGAGCAGGGCAGAGGCAGGAAACTACAGACCAGTTAGTTTGACCTCAGTGGTAGGGAAAATGATAGAATCACTTCTGAAGGAAAGAATTGTTGAGTACCTAGAGGCCAGTGGGGCACAAGACCCAAGGCAGCATGGAATCACAGCAGGAAGGTCATGTCAGATGAATCTAATAGATTTCTTTGACTGGGTGACCAAGTAGTAGACCAGGGAGGGGATGTGGACATGGCCTACCTAGATTTTAGCAAGTCATTTGATACAGTCCCACACAAAAAATATATATACAAGTTAGCCAGCCTCGGAGTGGGTCCCAAGGTGGTAGCCTGGATAAAAAATTGGCTGGACAACAGGACGCAAAGGTGTAGTAGTAAACGGATCCACAGTGAAGAAAGGAGGGTTACTAGTGGGGTACTGCAGGGTTTGGTACTGGGACCGGTCCTTTTTAATGTCTTTATAAGTGACAATGCAGAGGAACTGGAAGGAAAAGTATGTCTCTTTGCAGATGACACAAAGATCTGCAATAGGGTTGATACACAAGATGGAGTGGAAAGGATGAGAAGGGACTTGGCAAGGCTGGAGGAATGATCAAATATATGGTAGCTTAGATTCAATGCAAAGAAGTGCAAGGTAATGCACCTGCGAAACAAAAACCCAGGGGAAGAGTACACAATGGGGGGTGAGATACTGACAACAACAACAACAAAAATGGAAAGGGACCTGCGGGTAATTATATCAGATGGCCTAAAGGTGGGTAAGCAACGTGAGAAGGCAGTAAGGAAGGCTGGGGGGATACTGGGATGCATAGGGAGAGGCATCAACAGTAGAAAACAGTAAGTTGTTATCCCTCTGTAAAGACAGTTGGTGAGACCCCATCTGTAGTACTGTGTGCAGTTCTGGAGACCCCATCTCCGCAATGACATTGACAGTGGGAGGCTGTCCAGAGGAGGGCAACCAAAATGGTACAGGATCTGCACCAGAAGACATACGAAGAGAGACTAAAGGAGCTTAATATGTATACCCTTGAGGAAAGGAGGGAGAGGGGGGACATGATAGAAACTTACAACTACCTCAAGAGAATCAGCAATGTCCAAGAGGGTTGTATCTTTCAGAAAAAGAGATGTGCAAGAACAAGGGGGCACAATTTGAAGATAGATGGGAGACGGCTCAGATGTAATGTGAGGAAGTATTTTTTCACAGAGAGGGTTGTGGATACATGGAATAGCCTTCCTGAGGAGGTTGTGGAGTCAAGAACAGTGGGAGAATTCAAGAATGCATGGGACAGACATAAGGCAGTCCTAGTGGGGGGTAGGAGGAAGTAGGCTGTTTGATAACTAGGATCTGCAGCTTATCCATCAGGTAAGAAACTGGGCAGACTAGGTGGGCTAAACGGTCCTTATCTGCCATCAAATTCTACGTAGGATGTAAAATGCTCTATTCTCTTGTCAGGGGAATCTGGTCTGTGAGGTTCAGGGGAAATGTCCAGATCAATGGGCTCCCCAAAATCCTCATTATCTTCATCCTCATCCTCCTCATATTTTCCTTCTTCAAAATGCTCCCCACCATGGTCTGTTAAACCGGGGGCTGGATTTGAACTGGGAGCTTGACCCATGATCGGTAACGGTTGCTTGCCAATAAGAACCGAAGGCTGTAAAGATTGAATTATTTTGATTGCATTGGCGAGCTCCTCAGCAAAAGGAACTGCGTTTTTTCTCAGTTGCGGTTCCTGGTGCTTTTTCTTCTTTCTTTTAACTGCAATGGCCAGTTCAGCAACCTTTTCAGCGGTTTGTTTGCTTTGTGGAGGAACCATCGCCCCTTTCAGAGGACAGCTCCTCTGGTTCAGTTTGATGAGGAACCGGTGGCTCAATGACTGGGTCAGCAGCCTTTTCAGCCATCCTTTCCTTCATTCTCTTTAAACATCTCAACATTAAACTGAGGAAAATTACTGCAGATCTCACACTCTGTCTGTAGGTGGTCAAACCCGAGACAGAATAAACACATTAAGTGTGGATCAACTTTGGCAAAAAGTTCCCTGCACTCTACAATGCTGGAAAACGAAAATTACGTACCTACCGTAATTCTTGATCTTCTTGGACGAGTCTCCACCACTCATTCACACTATTGGAGTATAGCGCCGGAGGCACTAGGACCCATCTGGAGCAAACTTTTTGCTGGAGGGTCGGCGGAGATGGCGCCACCGAGGACTGACGGCAGAGCCTCAGCTCGCGCGGCAATGACTCTCTCGGCGTCGACCCTCCAACCGCCTCAGTACCTTTTTTACCAAGGAGGTGCAGCGCAACTAAACTAAAGATAACCTAACTTTAGGCCCGGACATAAGATAGTCCGGGCGACCCGTGTAAGAAGGGTCAACAAAGAAGTCTTCACGGCCTAAAGATTTGAGGGAGGAAGACCAACACAGTGGTGAGCTCGGGATGGAGGGATGCAGAATGAGTGATGGAGACTCCAAGAAGATCAAGAATCACGTAGGACGTAATTTTTGTATCTTCCTGGACATAAGTCTCCACCACTCATTCACACTATTGGGAGAGTACCGAGCTAATAATCCCCCGAGAGGGCGGCAGGATAGACCAAGAGCTCATGTTTCTAGGACAGGAGTCCATTAAGGATAGTTCTGCCGAAGGTGGAATGTCGCCTGGCATGGACATCCAGTGCATAATGCTTAACGAAAGTATGCACTGAGCTCAAGGTGGCGGCATTGCAGATGTCTGCAATAGGCACGTTGCGAATTTCCGCTAGGGATGCCGCGACCGCTCTGGTAGAGTGAGCGTAGACCCTACCTTCCAATTTAACCTGTGCCATGGAATAACATTGTCGAAGACATGCCACTAGCCATGATGAGATACATCTGATAGCGACAGGCTGATCCAGCCGGGTCTCACTGAAGGAAACGAAAAGTTGTTTGGCCTTGCGAAAATTCTTGGTTCTATCGAGATAGAAACGCTAAGCCCTCTTAACATCCAAAGAATGAAGAGAACGTTCTCCTTCATTTTGGAAGTTCGCAGTAAGAGGAAGGACCAAAGGTTGGTTTAGATGGAATTCTGACACAACCTTGGAAGAAATTTAGGATGAGTACTAAGAAAGGAAAATTACGTATCACCGTAATTTTGATCTTCTTGGACGAGTCTCCACCACTCATTCACACTAGTGGGATTAGGCCGAGGCACTAAGACCCATCGGAGCAAACTCTTTGCTGGAGGGTCGGGCGAGAGACCAAGCGCCACACAGACACGGCGCCATGAAAGCAGCGGCTCGAGCTGTAATGACCATCTCAAGCGATTTACCCTCCAAACCGCCTCAGTACCTTTTACCAAGGAGGTGCAGCGTTAACTAACGTAAAGAGTAAACCCAATATTAAAAACGGACATAAGATAGTCCGTATGGACCCGTGGTAAGAAGGGTCAGTAAAGAAGTCCTCACGCCCAAAGATTTGAGGAGTGAAGACCAATACAGCGTGAGCTCGGGGATGGAGAGGGCGTTAGGAATGAGTGGTGAGACTCGTCCAAGAAGATCAAGAATTACGGTAGGTAATGCACTTTTCCTATCTTCCTGGACATAAGTCTCCACCACTCATTCACACTAGTGGGAGAGTACCAAGCTGATAATCCCCAAAGGCGGCAGGAGAGCCAGAGCTCACGCTAGCCTAAGATAGAAGCCTATTAAGGATAGTTCTGCCGAATGCGGAATGTCGCCTAGCATGAACATCCAGTGCATAGTGCTTAACGAAGGTATGCACTGAGCTCCAGGTATGGCGCATGCAGTATATCTGCAATTGGAACATTAAGCGACTCATTAGGGATGTCATGACTGCTTCTAGTAGAGTGAGCGACACTCTACCTCTTCTAATTTAACTTGGAGCCATGGAATAGCAATGACGAGGCATGCCACTAACCATGAAGAGATGCATCTAATAGTGACAGGTTGACCCAGCCGGTTGTTGCTGAAAGAAACTAACAGTTGCTGAGTCTTTAGAACATCCTGGTTCTATCTAAATAGAACCGCAAGGCTCTCTTAACATCCAAGGAATGAAGAGCTCTTCCTCTTCATTTTGAAACTGGCTAAGTAAGCGGAAGTACCAGAGCTTGGTTTAGATGGAATTCTGACACAACCTTGGGAAGAAATTTAGGATGAGTAATGGAGAACTACCTTGTCTTTATGGAATACAGTATAACGGAGGTCCTGAACCAGGCATGTATCTCAGAGACCCCGCGTGGCTGAGGTAATGGCCACCAGGAAGGCAGTCTTCCAGGTAAGAAATTTAGCTCACAGGTAGCTATGGGTCTGAAGGCTTCCGAGTGAGCATGTCCAGCACCAGGTTAATGTCCCAGGCTGCAACTGGACGCTAACAGGGGTCTGGTATGGAGAATCCCTTAAGAAATCTCTTCACTATAGGTAACTGAGCCAGAGTTAAGGAAGAAACCGGCTCATGGAACGCTGAGATGGCACTAAGGTGAACTTTAACTGTGGAGTACTGAAGACCTAGTTTGACAGGTCCAAAAGATACTCCAGAACCTTGCCAGGAGGACAGGAAAAGGATTCCAAGAGGTTTTTGCACACCAGAGAGAAAATGTTTCCATTTGAAGCGACGGTTTTTGGTTGGCTTCTCGAGACAGCCAGAAGGATGTCTGAGACTCTAGAGACGTTGAACCGATTCACTTCTCTATCTCTTCAGGAGCCAAGCATGAAGGTGAAGTGATTTCTGGTTGGGATGGACCAACGAACCCTGAGTCAAAAGACTGATTTGCAAAGGAAGTGGTCTCGAGAGGCTGCCAACATACTGTTGAGTAGAGGAAACCATAGTTGCCGAGGCCAGGAAGGAGCAATGAGAATCATCTTGGTCCCCTGAGACTTAACTTGAGGAGTACTTTCTGGATTAGAGGAAGCGGTGGAAAGGCTTAAAGAAAGCTGCTTTGTCCACTGCAGCCTGAACGCATCCTGACAGAAAATGCCAGGCCCTGGATTTCTGGAGCAGAAGAGAGGCAGTTTTGCTGAGTGGGGATGCAAAGGTCCAGGTCTGGAGTCCCCACTCTTTGAACAGGGACCGAGCTCACGGCTGGATCGAGAGACCACTGTGAGGGTCTGCCTCCGTTCTGCTGAGGTGATCTGCTAGGTCGCTTTGTATACCCGCAGATAAACCGCTGAATCAGAGACTTGTGCTCCAAGCACCACTCCCACACCCTCATTGCTTTCCTGCAAAGGATAAGAATACAATCGCTCTGCTTGTTGATGTAATACATCACTGCTTTGTTGTCCGCTTGAAGGAGAATGTTCTTGTGACAAAGGACATCCTTCAGAGCTCGGATTGCATAGAGGGACCGCCTCATCTCCAGGACATTTATGTGGAGATGAGTTTCGAACTGAGTCCATACACCTTGAGTGTGGAGGGAGAGACAGTGAGCTCCCATCCCATTAGCAATGCGTCTGTGGTGATGGAGATCTGATGATCCGGGGAGCAAAGGGAATCCTTCCAGGAGATTGTTCTTGAGACCACCAGGTGAGAGAGCTTCAAGGCTCCGCTACCTTGATGGGATAAGACTGTGAGAGGTCGGGGACCACTGGAGTGGAGAGCATCCATTGGGTGGTTCTCATGTGCAGTCGGGCCAGAGGGACAGTGAAGACCGAGGACGCCATGAGAGCTAACATGCGCTGCATCGAGAGAGCTGTAACCGATTGGTTCTCTGATGTAACGGGCTATTCAAGGATGTCGAGTCTTCTGTCCTCTGGAAGGAAAGCCTTCGCTGAAGAGGTGTCTAGAAGCGTCCTATGAAAAGGAGCCTCTGGGAGGGTTGCAGTTGAGATTTTTCAATTCAGCAGAACTCCCATGGACGTGAGAAGATGAGAAGTCGCTTGCACGGCTTCCAAAGTCCCTTGGACGGAAGGGCTTGCTAGAGCCAATCGTCCAGGTAGGGAAACACCGGAGTCCGACTTTCCGAGATGCGCCTGCGAGAACTGCACAACACTTTGTAAAATCATGGGCGCCGAGGATACCCAAAGGGCAGGACTTGAACTGATAATGCTGACCCAAAGCTACAAACCTGAGGAACTTATGGGGTCGGTGGACGGGATATGCTGGTAAGCATCCTGCATATCCAGAGAGGCCAGCCAGTCGTGCTGATGCAGCAAGGGTAACAGGGTACCTAGGGAAATCATCTTGAATTTCTCCCTGGGGAGGAATTTGTTTAACTTTCTGAGGTCTAGAATGGGGCGCATCCCCCCAGATTTCTTTGGAACCAGAAAGTAATGGGAGTAGAACCCTGTGTTTCGCAGATGCGGGGGCACCAGTTCTATTGCCCTGTTGTTCAGAAGGCCCTGGATCTCCGCGGTGAGGAGGTCTGACTGAGAGGCCGACAACCTGGGTTGTCGTCTGGGAGGACAATTCGGGGGGGTTTCCAAGAAATTGAGAGAATAACCCTCGCAAATTATCCGAAGGACCCATTTGTCCGGTTATGGACTTCACTGGTTGTAGAAGTACATCAGACAACCTCCCACCGGAGGAGAAAGTTCCACCTCGGGCAGAGTGGATGGAACTTGGGCCAACGACTCATAAGGTAGCACTGGGAGCTTTAGGCCCCTGCGCTTTCTGCTGCGTCTTCTTTTGAGGTTGGGCAGGTTGGCTTTTATGGAAGCTTCCCCTGCCTCTGCCTCAAAGGACTGACGACTATGAAACTGACGTCTGTTCACATGCCCCCGAGAGGGGACAG
The DNA here is from genome assembly GCA_016271365.2 of Neoceratodus forsteri. NCBI lineage: Eukaryota > Metazoa > Chordata > Ceratodontiformes > Ceratodontidae > Neoceratodus > Neoceratodus forsteri. Next base: position 50,655,109 of record JADMNL010000026.1, read on the forward strand.
GCGAGGTCTGGCCAACTTAATGGCCGATCTAGTCTTCTGAGTGGCCTCAAGGCTTGCTCCACCTGAGGGCCAAAAGAAAGGAGCCATCAAAGGCAGCGCCATCACCTGCTGCTGAGCATCATTCGTAGCCAGAAGCACGTTGGCCAGGAATGGCGCCAGTACATATCCCCACTGCTGCTGAGCGAGAAGCAGTGTCGAAAGCGCCCATGGCGGCTTTGACCTGTTGGTTATTGGACCAATACTCTAATAACGGTCAGAAGAAGCTCTGACTTGGAATCCGAATCTGGAAGAGCTTCAACCATTCTTTTCATAGAGTGCCACAGATATACTCATACTGAGAAAATAGCCTTGATAACTGGCAATCGATACTTAGAGTGGAGGGCAAAGACTCTCTTACCTAATGTATCAATCTTACGAGACTCTTTGTTAATAGGTCGAGCTGTAGTAGTTTGAGGAAGAACAACCTTGTCATTCTCTGCCAGGACTACAATAGGATCCACAAGGCTTGGGATGCCAAATGGGACGATCCTTGGGAGCTGAATACTTTATCAATGGATTTAGCCACTGAGGGAATAAGAGCAGGATTATTCCATACCATTTGAGACAGCGCTCAAGGAAGGCTGGATCGGAGAGTCAAATCAGGGTCTCCGAGCATGAAGATACTGGAGTCTTAATATCTTCCCAGGATCGATGTCTGTAGTCTGAGAGAAAGAGTGGATCCCAGGTTCTTCAACAGAGACTTAAAGGACAGGTCCTGACCACAGGCTCTGTAGCAAAGAAAGATCCTGTTTCCTCCACTTCATCACCCAACCGAAGGTCTGGGTCAGGCTCAACATCATCTCCTGATGGTCCAGAAAGGACTGTTTGGACAGGAAAGGAGTGAAAATTAGGAGAGGAGGAAATAGCAGAAAACAAGGAGAGTCCCTATATGCCCGCGCCGAGACGGCAAAACGGGCTGAAGACGGGTATTCGAGAGGCGACGGGCGCGGAAGAGGCACGCGCCCTCGCAGCGCCCGGCGCTGGCTGGGATTAGAACGCTGCGACGGCGCTGCTAACGACGCTGCACGGCATCGCTGGACGACGCTGCGATCGGGCGCCGCGAACCCACCGGACGACACCGCCGAATGGCGCCTCTATCCAACGTGGCACTACCGGGCGGTGCCGCGAGACCCCGCGGCGCGCGCAGACGGGCGCCACAAGACCCAGCGGGTACCGAAACGGGCGCCGACAAGTCAACAGACCCTGCCGCGGCGCGGAAAAGCCCCAGGAACCTGGAAAGCTAGAGAAGGAAAAAACAGGAGATAAGGGCATCGGTGAGGCTCCCGCACCGCAGCCATGTGAGGGGGAAACATCTGCACGGAGTCGCTGGCACCGGAAGAAGGCGCCACACGACTCAGGAAGGTCCAACCGCCCTACCTGATCGCCGAGGGCCCGAGGGCCCGAGGCAACCGAGCCAGGCAGAAGAACCAACCTCCGAGCCCATTGCTCCATAAGAGCGCCCACTGATGAAACTGCTCATCTGGAGTCCTACCTATAGGCGGGAGGGACTCCATGTCGAGGACGACGATATCGGAAGTTGGCGATCAAGAAGGAGACCGCAACTAGCAACGATAACTCGAGCCGACGCCGCGAGACATACCAGAGGGCGTACTTCGAGTGATGCCTTTCTTTTTGACCTGTGGGGTCAAGAAGAGCTTCGGAGGTGAACGGTGCCGAGAATGCGACTGCTCATTTTATGCCGGGCGGGGACCGCCCATCCCCCCGGCATCGGACTGACCGCTGTCGGAACCCCGCTGAGGAGAAGGAGGCTGACTGGACCCAGCCCGCTGACTGAACAGCTTTACACGAAGTCTCCCTACCGCACCTGACCTGCTCATGGTCAACTCCTTCAGTAGGCCGAGACTTCTTCAAGTAAAAAATTTAACGAAAATAGAATAAAATTAAGCTGATACTACTTATCGTGATAAAGTTACAAAACAAACTGAAAACTATGCGCTAGTTTGAAGTTTGACTCGACAGGCGAGCGAACGTCATTACTCGAAGCGCACTCGACGGCGGAAAAAGGAACTGAGGCGGTTGGAGGGTCGCCGAGATGGTCATTGGCCGAGGCCGCTGCTCGCGGGCGCTGCGGTCTCAAGGGCGCTGCTCTCGCCGACCTCCAGCAAAAGTTTGTTCCCGATGGGTCTTAGTGCCTCCGGCGCTAATCCCACTAGTGTGAATGAGTGGTGGAGACTTAAGTCCAGGAAGATCTACTTTGTCCTTATGGAACACAGTATACGGAGGGTCTGTGACCAGGGCATGTATCTCAGAGACCCTACGGGCTGAGGTAATGGCCACTAGAAAGGCAGTCTTCCAGGTGAGAAATTTTAGCTCACAGGTAGCCAGAGGTTCGAAGGTTTCCGTTAGTGAGCATGTTCTAGTACAAGGTTAATGTCCCAGGTTGCAACTGGACGCCTTATAGGAGGTCTGGTATGCAGAATTCTTTAAGAAATCTCTTAACCATAGGTAACTGAGTCAGAGACAAAGAAGAGACCGGCTCATGATACGCTGAAATGGCACTAAGGTGAACTTTGACTGTAGAGTACTGAAGACCTGAATTTGAGAGGTCCAAAAGGTACTCTAAAACCTTGTCTGGTGGACAGGAAAAGGGATTCAAAGAGGACTTTGCACACCAGAGCGAAAAACACTTCCACTTAGATGTGTAAGTTTTCCGAGTGGCTGGCTTCCGAGCAGCCAGAAGAATGTCTGAAACTCTTCGAGAGACGTTGAACCAGTTCACTTCTACCTCTTCAGGAGCCAAGCGTGAAGGTGAAGCGATCTCAGGTTGGGATGGACCAGCGGACCCTGAGTCAACAGGTTCACCTGCAAGGGGAGTGGTCTCGGAGGAACTGCCAACATATTGTTGAGTCGGGAAACCAGAGTTGTCGAGGCCAAAAGGGAGCAATGAGAATCATCTTGGTCCCTGAGACTGAAGTTGAGGAGTACTTCGAATTAGAGGAAGGCGGAAAGGCATATAGAAAGCGCTTTTGTCCACCGCACTGAACGCATCCTGACAGAAAATGCCAGGTCCTGGAATTCTGGAGCAGAAGAGAGGCAGTTTTGTGTTGAGTGGGGATGCAAAAAGGTCCAGGTCTGGAGTTCCCCACTCTTCGAATAGTGACTGAACTATGACTGAGTCGAGAGACCACTCGTGAGGATCTGCTTCTGTTCTGCTGAGACGGTCTGCCAAGTCGTTTTGTACACCTGGCAGGTAAACCACTTGAATTAGAGCTTTGTGTTCCAAGCACCATTCCCACACCCTCATCGCTTCCCTGCATAAGGGGTAAGAGTGAGCACCGACCTGCTTGTTGATGTAGTACATCACTGCTTTGTTGTCCGTTTGAAGGAGAATGGTCTTGTGACAGAGAATGTCCTTCAACGCTCGGACCGCATAAAGGATGGCTCTCATCTCTAGGACATTTATGTGAAGCTGGGACTCGAGTTGAGTCCACACCCCTTGAGTGTGGAGAGCGCAACAGTGAGCACCCCACCCCATTAGCGATGCGTCCGTGGTAATGGAGATCTGATGATCCAGAGGAGCAAAGGGAAATCCCTCCAGGAGATTGCTCTCCTGAGACCACCAGGTGAGGGACCTCTGTAAGGGTTCTGTCACCTTGTTGGGATAAGACTGCAGGTGAGTGGTTGGAGACCACTGAGCACTGAGCATCCATTGAGTGGTTCTCATGTGCAGCCATGCTAGGGGAACAGTGAACACTGAGGATGCCATGAGGCCTAACATACGTTGCATTGAGAGAGCTGTAACTGATCTGTTCTCCCCAATGTAACGAGCCATCTGAAGGATATCGTTCCTTCTGTCCTCTGGAAGGAAAGCTTTCGCACAAGAGGTGTCCAGAAGAGTCCCTATAAAAAGGAGTCTCTGGGAGGGCTGCAACTGAGACTCTTTGAGGTTCAGCAGAACTCCCATGGATGTAAGAAGGTGAGAGGCGGTCTGTATGGCGTCCAGAGTCCCTTGTCTGGAAGGGCTTGCTAGGAGCCAGTCATCCAGGTAGGGAAACACCTGGATACCGAGTTTCCTGAGATGCGCTGAGAGAACTGCACAACACTTTGTAAAGACTCGCAGCACCGAGGATAGCCCAAAGGGCAGGACTCTGAACTGATAGTGTTGACCCAGAGCCACAAACCTCAGGAATTTGTGATGACTCGGGTGAATAGGAATGTGCTGGTAAGCATCCTGCATGTCCAGGGAGGCTAGCCAGTCGTGCTGATGAAGCAAGGGTAACAGGGTTCCAGAGAATATTTTGAATTTCTCCTTGGGGAGAAATTTGTTTAGCTTCTGAGGTCTAGAATGGGCGATTCCCCGGACTTCTTTGAACCAGAAAGTAGTGGAGTAGAACCCGTGTTTCACTGATGCAGAGGCACCACTTCTACTACCCTGTTGTTTAGAAGGCCCTGAATCTCTGCGGCGAGAAGGTCTGACTGAAGGGTTGACAGCCTGGGCTGTCGTTTGGGAGGACAATCCGGAGGGGTTTCCAGAAAATTGAGAGAATACCCCTCGCGAATTATCCGAAGGACTCATTTGTCTGAGGTTATGGACTTCCACTGGCTGTAGAAGTGCATCAGACGACCTCCCACCGGAGAGGAAAAGTCCACCTCGGGCAGTTGAGATGGGACTTGGGCCGGCAACTCATAAGGTAACGCTGGGCGCTTTGGGCCCTTGCGCTTTCTGTTGCGCCTTCTTTTGAGGTTGGGCAGGTTGGTTCTTATGGAAACTTCTTCTGCCTCTGCCCCGAAAGGACTGACGATTATGAAATTGCCGTCTACCGACATGCCCTCGAGACGGGGCAGGAGGGGGTCGAGCCAGCTTAATGGCTGACCTAGTCTTTGTGTAGCTTCTAGAGCTTGCTCTACCTGAGGACCAAAAGATAAGAGCCGCTAGTGGCAACACCATATCACCTGCTGTTGCGCATCATTCAGGAAACCCGGCACGCAGCCAGAGTGATGGCGTAGTACAAATACCAGCAGCTGCTGAACGAGAAGCAGGTGCCTAGAGTATCCATGGCCGCTTTGACCTGCTGGTTATTAGATTCAATACCTCTGGTAATGGTTTGAAGAAGCTTGCTTTGAGTCCGAGTCCGAAGAGCCTCAACCATTTGCTTGATAGAATGCCACAGGATATACCATACTGGGAAAATAACCCTGAAACTGGCAATACGATACTTAGAGTGGATGCAGCAAAGACTCTCTTACCTAATGTATCTATCTTACGAGACTCTTCGTTGATAGGTTCGAGCTGTAGTAGTTTGAGGAAGAACTACCTTGTCATTTTCTGCCAGGACTACAATAGGATCCGCAAAGGCTTGGGATGCCAAGATAGGACGATCTTTGGGAGCTGAGTATTTCTATCAATGGATTTAACCACTCAAGGGGTAAGAGCAGGATTATTCCATACCATTTGAGACAGCGCCTCAAGGAAGGTTGAATCGGAGGAGTCAAACTGTAGGGATCTCCAAGCATGAAGATATTGGAGTCTTAACAGCTTCCCAGGATCGATGTCTGTAGTCTGGAAAGAAAGAGTGGAGCTCAGATTCTTCAACAGAGACTTAAAGGACAGGTCCTCGACCACAGGCTCTGTAGCAATAAAAGATCCTGTTTCGTCCACTTCATCACCCAGCCGAAGGTCTGGGTCAGGCTCAACATCATCTCCTGACAGTCCAGGAGGGACTGTATGGACAGGAAAGGGATGAAAGCTAGAGGCGCACGGTGCCGAGAACGACGCCGAGGAACCGCACGGCGCCGAAAATGGCGCCGTGAAGCCACACGGCGCCGCGGCACCGCACGGCGTGGCAAGGCTGCACAGCACAGCAGGCGGCGCCGAGAAGATGCACGGCGCCGCGAGGCCAGACGGCGCCGAAGGAACTCCCAGAGACCGAAAAACAGGCTTTGAAGGAAAGGAGAGAGGCGATAAGGGCATCGGTGTGGCCCCCTGCGCTGCAGCCATGTGAGGGGGGGAAACACCTAAGCACGGAGTCGACGGCACCGAAGAAGGTGCCGCACAACCAGGAAAGTCCAACCGCCCTACCCTGTCGCCCAGAGAGCCCGTGAGCTCACGAGCGACCGAGCCAGGTAGCCAAACCAACCTCCGAGCCCATTGCTCCAAAAGAGTGGCCCACTGATGAAACTGCTCATCTGAAGACCTACCTGCGGGCGGGTAGGACTCGATGTCGGCTACGCCGGGCTATCGAGGCCGCTTGCCGGCGACTCCAGGCGAGGAGACCGCACCAGCCCGATAACTGAATGCTTACACGCAGACGATCAGACGGCGACCTTGAGTGATGACTTCTCTTTAGACCTGCAGGTAGAAGAAGAGCTCGAGGCCGAACGGTGCCGAGAATGCGACCATTTGGCTTTATGCTTCTGCGGGGACCGCCCATCCCCCCGGGCATTGGACTGCCCGTTGTCAGACCCCCCTTCCAGAGAAGGCGGTGGACCGGACCCAGCCCGACTGACTGAACAGCTTTCATACGAAGTCTCCCTACCGTCACCTGACCTGCTCATGGTCGACTCCCGTCAAAGTAGGCCGAGACTTCTTTATCATTTTAATTTAAAAATAAGAATAACTTTAAGCGATACTGTATCGTGATAATACTATAAAAATAATAAAAACTGAAAACGATGCTGCAGTTTGAAGTTTGACTCCCGACAGGCGAGCGACGTCGTCACTGAAGCACACTCGACGGCGGGAAAAAAGGAACTGAGGCGGTTGAGGGTCGGCCGAGAGTCATTGCCGCGCCGAAGCTAGTCGCGGCACAACAGAGCCTCGCGGGCGCCATTCCTCTGGCGCCAACCTCCAGCAAAAGTTTGTTCTCGATGGGTCCTAGTGCATCCGGCGCTATACCCCAATAGTGTGAATGAGTGGTGGAGACTTATGTCCAGGAAGATCCTGCGGATCCTGTTCTCTTTTTGGTTTTCTGTAACATAACCCAGAACAACAAGAGTGATTAAACTCCAAAGTCTACACTACTTTTTTTTTTTTCGGTTATGCTAACAGAACAATAAACCAGGAGTTACTCCAGTTGAAATTTAAATCAAAATAACCGACTATTCCCGAGTTGGTGCAATTTAAACTAATAAATAAGTACAAAACTGAAAGGGAGAATGTCGGTTTACCTTCGGTTAGCGAACCGAAGAGAAAACCGACTACTTACCCTTTTAAAACTAAAATCCAAACAATTTCTACCTGAAAACCAAGGACAGTGAAAAGAATACCAAAATAACTGATACTACTAGGTAAATAACCGAGAAAAACAAAGTTTCTTCAAGTGATGAAGGACAGCTCCCTGAAGACGTCTTACTGAGGCAAGCGGAGTAAAGAATCTGATGGTTTAGAACTGTTTATCAGGGACAGTGGTTTGAAAACCAAGCTCGAGCCTAGCATTCCGTCATTTGCATAGGTTCTATTAACCATCTCGGCTCAGGGCACTCCTATGGAGAGACCATACAGCATAAGTCAGAACAGAGTAAGATTTCCTGGGACTTGAATGCAAGACTGGCTCGCACCTGTGTAGGCTACCACTACATCGACCCTCCAACTGCCTCAGTACCATTTTTACCAAGGAGGTGCAGCGTAATAAAACCTAAGCAACACCTAAGCTAACAAGGGCATAAGATAGTCCTATTGACTCATATAAGAAGGGTCAAGTTAAACAATGTCTTCACAACCCAATCCAAAAATGGGAGTGAAGACCAGGAACAGATTGAAAGAACTTGGAGGATGGTGGATGGACGTACTGTTAGAATAAATAAATGGCGAAGACTTGTCCAAGAAGATCAAGAATTACGGTGAGTACATAATTTTCATATCTTTCTGGACTTAAAGACTTCACTATTTATTTATACTACTGGGTTAGAGTACCAAGCTAAAACCAATCCCTCACACAGGGCGGTAGAAGACGGAGCTCACTCAGGATAGCAGTCCACTGAGGAATATCCTGCCAAAGGAAGTATACTGTCTGGCATGGACATTCGGAGTATAGTGCTTTACGAAAGTGTGCACTGAGCTCCAAGTAGCTTCTTTGCAAATGTCATCAATGGGAACAGAGCGGATCTCCACCAAGGATGTAGCAACTGCTCTGGTAGAGTGGGCACACACCTGACCTTCAAATTTGACCTGCGCCATAGAGTAGCAATAGTGAAGACATGCCGCTATCCAAGCAGAAATACATTTGATGGACACTGGCTGACCCATCTAGGTCATGTTAAAGGACACAAAGGGTTGCGTGGCCTGATGGATATCTCCAGTTCTATCTATGTACCCCTCATTTTGGAAGTTAGAAAAATAAGTGGGAAGAACCATGGGCTGGTTGAAGTGGAAATCCAAAACCACTTTGGGTAGGAACTTAGGATGAGCACAGAGGACTACCTTATCTTTATGAAAGATGGTATATGAAGGGTATGTGACCAAGGAATGTATTTCAGAGACCCTGCAAGCAGAAGTTATGACTGGGTCTTCCAGGTCAGAAACTTCAAATCACACATGGCTAGAGGCTCAAAGGGTTTACGAGTAAGCATGTCTAGCATAAGATTAATAGCCCAGAGGGCAACTGACTTTCTGACCAGGGGCCTTGTGTGAAGAATCAAGAATGTCTTAGAGGAATCTTTTGAACAGTGGCAGCTGAGCCAGGGACATGTTCTGGACTGGTTCATGACATGCAGAAAGTGCACAGAGGTGCACTTTTACAGTGTTGCAGTCCTGCAATCAGAAAGATTAAGCAGGTACTCCAATACTTTATCTGGCAGATACTGAAATGGATATAAGTAGATCTTAGCACACCTCTCTGAGAAACGTTTCTATTTAGTGGTGCAAGTCTTCCTGAAGGAGAGCTTACGCACCACCAAGAGGATCTGCAAGAATCTCTGGGAAACATAAAACCTGCCCACTTCTATCTCCTGAGCAGCCAGGCAAGGAGATGAAGGAAGCGCAGGTTGGGATGGACCAGTGGTCCCTCTGTCAGGAGGTCCATTTGTAAAGGCAATCACCTCACAGGGGCCTCCAACAATTTGCTGATCAAAGGAAACCAGATCTGTTGAGGTCTGTATGGTGCAATCACAATCATCTTGCCCCCCATGCGCATCCAATCTGAGTAGCACCCTCTGGACTAGCGAGAGAGTGGGAAATGCATACAGAAAACATTTTGTCCACTGCAGCCTGAATGCATCCTGACAGAAGGTGCCAGGTTCTGGATTTCTGGAGCAGAATACACAGGTTACTCACCTGTAACGGGAGTTCTAGAAATGGTAATACAGTATGTTGTTCATCCACACTGTCTGGCAGGTTCCTTGCCGCTTTAAATCTTGCCGGAAGGTCTTCAAGCTGACTCCTCCCACCAACCCGGGTTGTAGTACTCTCGGCTCTGCCCCATGATGCCAGATCTAGCCCGCTGGAAGCCAGGTTGTGCGTCGAAGCCGGGGAGGCCGGGTGGGTCATGTGGATGAACAACATATACCATTCCTAGAACTCCTGTTACAGGTGAGTAACCTGTATTTCTAGGGACATGGATATGTTGTTCATCCACACTATCTGGCAGACTCCTAGCAGTTCTCTGGGAGGAGGGAGGCAAGGCACACACCCCCAACTTAGGGAATAATGACTGGAGAACCAAGGCCCCAAAACCAGCATCCCGGCGTGACTCAAGGTTGATGTGGTAGTGGGTAATGAAGGTGTGTGCTGACTTCCAGGTAGCAGTCCTGCAGATTTCCTGGATAGGGACATCCCTGGAAGCAGCCACCAATGCAGCGGTATGGCGGGTAGAATGAGCTCTTATCCCTCTGGGAGGCTCCATGCCCGCCAACCTATAGCAGAGATCTATGCAGGAGGTGACCCACCTGCCTATCGTCCGCTTGGCTGCAGGTCTGCCAGGTGCAGCTTCAGCGAGGGTGACAAACAACAGCTGGTGGACCTCTCCCTGAACTTCAGCCATCCGCTCCTTATAATAAGCAAGCGCTCTTCTAAAGTCCAAAGTACGGAGCCTATATTCGGCCTCCGAGGTGTGGTTGGGGTAGAACACCGGCAGAGTCAACACCTGATTAAGGTGAAACTCCGACACCACCTTCAGAAGGAATTTCAGGTGGGGACGCAGGACAACTTTGTCCCTGTGGAAGACCAGATAAGGAGACTCGATGGAAAGTGCCTGGAGCTCTCCCATCCTTCTGGCTGACGTGATAGCCACCAAGAAGGCAGTCTTCCACGACAGGTGAGAGATGTCACACCTGTGCATCAGTTCGAGTGGCTTGCCCATGAGCTTAGCCAATACCAGCAGTAGATCCCATGGAGGTGGAGGTTCTTGCACCGGAGGGGATATGTGATCAAGGCCTTTGAAAAAGCACCCGACCACCTTCTCCTGCACCACCGACTGCTTTGCAGCCAGTGCCCGGTAAGCAGAGATGGCTGCCAGTTGCACCTTAAGGGTCGTAGACTGAAGCCCTTGCTGAGAAAGGGACCACAGGTAGTCCAGAATGCTTGTCAAGGAGCAGGAGGACGGGTCCAGGCCCTTGCCCTGACACCAAATGGAGAAGCTCTTCCATTTAAAGGCATAGTATTTTCTGGTCAACTCCTTACGGGAAGCCTCAACAACGTTGAAGACCTCGTCGGAAAGACCCAAGGCCTGGAACTCTAGCCGTTCAGGAACCAGGCCGTCAGGTGCAGGAATTGAAGGTCTGGATAGAATACCTTCCCCTGATTGACTGAGATCAGGTCCGAGCGGGCTGGAAGCCACCTCGGGAGCCTGGAGCTGAGACTGAGGAGATCTGGATACCAGAACTGGTGGGGCCAGTCTGGGGCTACCAGAATCACCTGCGCCTTGTCCCTCCTTGCCTTGAGAAGTACCTTGTGGATCAAGGGAAATGGGGGAAAGGTGCAGAAGAGGCCAGGGGTCCACGGCCTCGAGAAGGCATCCCCCTGCAGCGAGCCCTGCTGAGGGGGGGGCAGGCATGAAACAGTCTCAGCTTCGCATTCTCCCTGGATGCAAAACAGGTCCACCTGAGGCATGCCCCAATGGGAGAACAGATCTTGTATTACCTCCGGCAGGAGAGACCACTCGTGGGACGCAGCTCCTATCCAGCTTAGGGCATCGGCCAGAATGTTGGAGGCTTTTGGCATGTGGATGGCAAGGAGATCTGCCTCCAGGCTGCGCACGAGGGACCAAATGCAGAGAGCTTCCCTGCACAGAGGCATGGAGTGTGTCCCGCCCTGGCAGTTTAGGTAGTACATGGTCGTGGTATTGTCCATCTGGACCTGGACCACTTGACCCCGTACAAATGGAGCGAAGGCGGTGAGGGCTAGATGAACTGCTCGAAGCTCCAGCAGGTTGATGTGGCATCAGGACTCCCGAGGGGACCAGAGGCCGTGCGCTCTGTTCTCCCCCAGATGAGCACCCCAACCCATCAGAGAGGCATCGGTCGATAGAGAGACCGTCGGCTCGGGGCCGACAAACGGGATGCCCTCCTGCAGATGAGCTGGAACGATCCACCACTGGAGACCGTTCCACATCTCCTGGGACACTATCACTGACTGATCCAAAGGACCGGAGCGCTGTGAACATTGGCTGGCCAGTCCCCATTGGGGATGAGACAGCCAACGGGCCTAATGGACCACGCTGGTGCAGGCCGTCATGAGGCCCAGGAGGCACAGGAAGTCCCGGGCAGGGCGCAATTGCCCAATCTGAAATGACTGGGCAAAGGAGGAAAGAACCTCGGCCCTGTCCACCGGGAGCCGTGCTCTGGCTCGCAGAGAGTCGAGCTCTGCCCTGATGAATTGGATCACCTGCTTTGGCACGAGTTCCGACTTGGCCTCGTTGATAAGGAGGCCAACTTGAGAGCAAACCTGGACGGCCAGATCCCTGGGTCACTTCACCTCCATTCTGGAGGAGGCTGCAATCAGTCAGTCGTACTGGTAGGGGTACACCCAGACCCTTCGGTGCCGCAGGAATGTTGTCACCACTGCCATGCATTTGGTGAAGACCCTGGGAGCTAGAGAAAGGCCGAAGGGCATGGCCTGGGACTCGTAGAGGGACCCCTCTGCTCTGAAGCGGAGGAATCGCTGGTGGGACGGATGGATTGGGATGTGAAAGAACGCGTCCTGGAGGTCCAGAGAACAGAAACACATGCCTCGTTCTAAGAATGGAATGATCTGAGCCAGAGTGACCATCCTGAAAGTTCGAGACCTTGGGAACCTGTTCAGGTCATGCAGATCTAGAATGGGGCGCCAGCCCCCTGTCCGTTTCGGGACCAGGAAGTACCTGGACACAAACCCTGGGTCTGGTGGAGGATCGGCCACCTTTCTGATCACCTCCTTTTTGAGGAGCAGGGCAATGTCGGCTCGACGAGCTGACAGAGAGGCTGCGGACCACGTAGCCCCTGGGGGTGACAGCTCGAAAGGTGGGGCCTGCTCGAACTCCAGAGGCAGACCCTTTCCTAACACCTCCAACACCCAACGGGCCGTGGTGATAGTGGACCAGGTGGAAAGGAAGTGTCGGAGCCGTCCCCTCATGGGGGAAACCCAGGGGAAAGCGACGTGGCTGGGGGCGACACTCCTTAACCCGTCACTGGGCAGGCTTGGAGGAAGGACCGGCCGAGGGACCTCCTGGGCCTTTTCCTCCCTGCTTCCTGTTGGAGGAAGGCGTAGGCTTGGCTTTGGGATGCCAAGCACGTCATAAGGACTTATGTTGCTGTCGACGGCCTTTGTCCTTCTGAACGGATGTGACCGAGTCCAGGGTGGCGTTGGACTTTTCGATCCTCTGGAGGTGGCCTTCCACTCCAGGGCCGAACAGGTCGATCCCCAAGAAGGGAACATCCGACAACTTGTGCTGGGTATCCACCGTAAAGGTGGATATCCTCAGCCAGGCTCTGCGGCACATGGCCACTGCGGACGCTACTGACCGGGCACAGGAGTCTCTGATATCAAGAGCCATTTGGAGCTGTTGTTTCGCCACTGCCCTTCCCTGATCCCACACCTGCTTGACCGTAGTCTGCAGGTCAGCTGGGAGATGAGGGATCACCTCATCCAAGGAGCCCATGAGGACATGGGAGAAGTGTGCCATCAGTATGGCCGAACTGGCTTGACGGAGGCCAAGGGAGGACGCAGCATACACCTTGCGCCCAGCATAGTCCAGCTTTTTGGACTTCTTGTCGGGGGGCTTATCTACATCCCTAGCATTCCCAGAACACCCGAAAACGCTATTGGTGACCAACCCCTCCACAGAGGGGTGTTCCGAAAAACCAGACAAAGAGCCGGTAGGGACCGCATACTTCCTGGCCATCCTGGCCGAAGGTGCAGGACAGGAAGCCGGCTGCTGCCACAGCTCCAAGGCTGGGCCAACAATGGCTTCAGCCACCGGAAAGGCCTCCGTGGGGGAATCCCCTCGGTCCAGTATCTCTGTGAGGGGAAACTTGGCCCGCTTGGAAACGGGCTCGAGCTACATCCTGGTGGACTCCAAGATGAGCTGAAGCAGACCCATGAACGATGATGAGCTCTTGTCCATCAACTGCCCCCCCAGAGGACTCCAGGTCAAGGGGCCTGGAAAACAGGGAGGAGTTGTCGTCAGACTCCGAAGAGTCTACGAAGAGCTGCCTGGGGCCTGAGCCACCCTCCACCTGCCGAGGACGGTCGGGAGTGAGGGTGACCGACAACCGGTGGGACAGACCCTGACCCGACCGAGAATCCTTGGTCGGAGCCCCTGATTTCAGCTGTGGAGGCGGAGATTCCACCACAATCGGTGGGGCAGCTGGTTTCAGCCGAACAACCGGCCCAGGCTTGGGCACCTCAACCACCGCGAGGGGTTGTTTTGGACTTTTGGGTGACAGCCACTTAATGGCTGGGGACGGCGTCGGCTTGTTCCCAGACAGAAGGAGCTGCTGCCACATTAGGTCCTCAAAGCGTCGACCCAATTTGCGGCGAAGGCTCTCCTCTTCCGAGGAGGAAGACGAGGATGAGCGGCGCCGCCGCTTTCCTCGGTGCCGAGACCGCCAACGTCGGCGGGATTGGCTGGACCAAGACGAGGTCCAAGACCGAGACCCTCGGTGCTTCCGAGGATGGGTCTGGGAGGGAGCAGAGGAAACCCGTTCCTTCCTCAGCTTGGGAGCCTTGACCGGGGACTCCGGCACAGGAGGCCCAGGCAAGTCCTCGGTTTCCACTGGGGGAACTGGTGATGAAGGGTTGTCGGCTTCACCAGTCGACAGCCTGTCCAATGGGTCGAGAAAAATCTCGACCGTGTTGACGGGTGTCTCAGCCAGCTGACCTGAAGGGAACACCGTGAAGCCAGCAGCCTTAGCTGCAACCTCGACCGAAGTCGAGTATCGACTGTCTGGGGAAGGGGACCTCTCCTGCTCCCATGAACATCGACGGTGGGACTTACCCTTCGAGTCCTTCTTTTTTGACCGAGAAGAGTGTCCCGATGGCCCCTCACCCTTCGTGGAGAGGGATTGGCAAAGCTCCTTAAAAGAAGCTGTGTAGGAGGATCCCAAGGAGAGTGGGATAAATGCCGCGACTGAGGAAGATGAGGATGCGGCCTGGGCCGCCTCCTCCTCGAGGGCGATCATCTGCTCGAGTTGCTCAGCCGAGCCAGCCACCGCAGACACCACCCAACGGGCCTCCTTGGACTTCACTGGCGGATAATGTTTCTCGGGGCACTAAAGTTGGAGCCGGGCAGCACGGTCTTCAAGGAAGTTAGCCGTAAAAGACCTGCACAACTCGCAGGCCTATGGGTCGTGGTCAAGCCAGAGGCAGTAGACGCACATGGAGTGCGGATTGGTCCTGGACATCTTCTGCCCGCATGGGCACCGCTGAAAACCGGGAGTTGATTTGTCCATTGCAGCCGAAAAGGAAGAAGTAGACTGAAGTCTGGAAAATTTTTAAATTATTTTCGGGTGAACCGAAGAGTTAGGATCCAGTCTATACACAGAGCAATAAGGAGGAAACCTGAGCTTCCAAGCGGTAAGGAAGATCTGGCGTCATGTGGCGGAGCCGAGTTTTACCACCCAGGTGGGTGGGAGGAGCCAGCTTGAAGACCTTTCGGCAAGATTTAAAGTGGCAAGGAACCTGCCAGACAGTGTGGATGAACAACATATCCATGTCCCTAGACAGAGGCATTTTTGCTTTGAGTGGGGACACAAAATGGTCCCGGTCTGGACTGCTCCACTCGCCAAAGAGCGATTGCACGACATCCAGAACATGTGACCACTTATGAGGATCTGCTTCTGTCCTACTAAGGTAGTCCACCAGATTGTTCTGAATTCCTGGCAGGTAAACTGTTTGAGTTAGGACATCGTGTTTGAGGCACCACTCCCATACCTTCATGGCTTCTCTGGAAAACAATCAAGGCAGCCATAGATGATGCAACAAAACTATTTGTCAAACAGCTAACCAAAGGAAAGAGAAGAAGGAGGCCACTTTGGTTCACGGGAGAAGCGGCTAAAAAGGTTAGAGACAAGAGGATGGCCTTCAGGACTTACGTGCAGACTCAGGCAGTAGAAGACAGGGAGAGTTACCTAGTAAAACAAAGTGTAGCAGGGAAGGCAGTCAGGTTGGTGAAAGTGCAAAGAAAAGTTGCCAGATTCAATAAAAAACAATAACAAAACATACTTTAAGTACATAAGTGATAGGGAAAAATCGGAAAGAGTATTGTATGGTTGAAAAGTAGGGAAGGAGGGTGTGTGGAGAATGATGTACTCAAGGCAGAAACACTGAAGAAAAAATTACTCACCTTAGTAATGTTGTTTCTTCTAATGGAGTCTTGCTGTATTCTGACATATGCAGTTACTGTAGGTCCTGCCTTTCAACTGCCCCGGAGGACAAAGAGTTGAACTTTCCATGACCAGCATGGAATGTTCACCATGAGCTCGGTTGAAGCCCCTGTCTGCTGTTGTTTAAACTGCAACCGTCATATCTTCACGAGCAAAAACTCACTAGATGTTCTGTGTGGAAACTGTAAAATTCTTACTAGCCAACTGGCAAATATATGTATATAAAAAGTGTTTTTGTTTCAAAGGAAGACTCAAGTCAGGAAACCCAAAAACAAAACACATCCAAAACACAACCTCTCACCCAACCCAAAAAGAGGGTGGAAAAAGGACACCCCTAGGGTGCCAACAATGCTCCTGCCCAGCCACATCCCAAAATCTAGGTTCTGAAAGGGGAGGCAGGGGAGGAGGTCAGAATATAGCAAGACTCCATTAGAAGAAACAACATTACTAAGCTGAGTAATTTTTTCTTCAAACAACATGAAGTCTTGCTGTAGTCTGACATATGCAGATTACCAAGCAGTACCTCTACGGAAGAGGGACAGAACCTACTTTGGAAACAGGCTCTGAAGTACTGCTGTGCCAAACTGAGCATCACTTCTAGCCTGGATATCCAGAGAGTAATGCTTGGTGAAAGTACGGACTGTTTTCCAGGTGGCTGCTTGACAAATTCCTAAGAGAGGAATATCCCTGGCAGCAGCCAGGGAAGCAGCTGTACCTCTAGTGGAATGAGCCCTCAGGTCTGAGGGTGGAGTTTTACCCAGTTTTTCATAGCAGAATTGTATACAAGAAACAATCCACCTGGCAATAACTCTCTTAGCGGCAGGTTTGCCCTTACCAACTTCTCCATACGTAAGGAACAACTGGAAGGATTCAAACCTGTGACCCTTGGTACGCTCTATGTAGTAGCTAAGGGCTCTTTTAACGTCCAAGCTGTGTAGCCTCCTGTCTCCCGAGGAGGCATGGTCAGTGAAGAAAAATGAAAATTACGTACCTACCGTAATTCTTGATCTTCTTGGACGAGTCTCCACCACTCATTCACACTAGTGGGATAAGCCGGAGGCACTAGGACCCATCGGGAGCAAACATTTTGCTGGAGGGTCGGCGCGAGAGATGGCGCCGCGAGCAGCGGCTCGAGCGGCAATGACCATCTCGGCAACGACCCTCCAACCGCCTCAGTACCTTTTTTACCAAGGAGGTGCAGCGCAACTAACGTAAAGAGTAAATCTAACCTTAAAAAACGGACATAAGATAGTCCGTACGACTCGTGTAAGAAGGGTCAGCAAAGAAGTCCACACGGCCTAAAGATTTGAGGGAGTGAAGACCAACACAGCGTGAGCTCGGGATGGAGGGCGGTATCGAGTGGTGGAGACTCGCCCAAGAAGATCAAGAATTCACGGTAGGTAATGTAATTTTCATATCTTCCTGGACATAAGTCTCCACCACTCATTCACACTAGTGGGAGAGTACTGCTGATAATCCCCAAAGGGCGGCAGGAGAGCCACAGCTCACGGCCTAAGATAGAAGACCATTATGATAGCTCAGCCAATGCGGAATGTCGCCTGGCATGAACATCCAGTGCATAATGCTTAACAAGGTATGCACTGAGCTCCAGGTGGTGGCGTGCAGATATCCGCACTGGAACATTGCGAATCTCCGCTAAAGATGCCGCTGATCGCCCTAGTAGAGTGAGCGACACTCTACCCTCCATTTAACTTGAGCCATGGAGTAGCAATGTCGAAGGCATGCCACTAACCATGATGAGATGCATCTAATAGCGACGGGTTGACCCAGCCGGTGTCGCTGAAAGAAACAAACAGTTGCTGAGTCTTAGCGAAAGGAAAATTACGCTCACCGTAATTTTGATCTTCTTGGACGAGTCTCCACCACTCATTCACACTAGTGGGATTAGCGCCGGAGGCACTAAGACCCATCGAGCAAACATTTTGCTGGAGGGTCGGCGCGAGAGACGGCGCCGCGAGCAGCGGCTCGAGCGGTAATGACCATCTCGGCGACGACCCTCCAACCGCCTCAGTACCTTTTTTACCAAGGAGGTGCAGCGCAACTAACGTAAAGAGTAAACTCAATATTAAAAACGGACATAAGATAGTCCGTATGACCCGTGTAAGAAGGGTCAGCAAAGAAGTCCTCACGGCCTAAAGATTTGAGGGAGTGAAGACCAATACAGCGGTGAGCTCGGGGATGGAGGGGGTAGGAATGAGTGGTGGAGACTCGCTCAAGAAGATGAAGAATTACGTAGGTAAGTAATTTTCTATCTTCCTGGACATAAGTCTCCACCACTCATTCACACTAGTGGGAGAGTACCAGCTGATAATCCCCAAAGGGGTGCAGGAGAGCCAGAGCTCACGCTGCTAAGATAGAAGCTCATTAAGGATAGTTCTGCCATGCGGAATGTCGCCTAGCATGAACATCCAGTGCACAGTGTTTAACGGCGTATGCACCGAGCTCCAGGTGGCGGGCGTTGCATATATCTGCAATTGGAACATTAAGTAATTTCTGCTAGGATGCCATGATCACTCTAGTAGAGTGAGCTGCATACCTACCTTCTAATTTAACTTGAGCCATGGAATAGCAATGACGAAGGCATGCCACTAACCATGAAGAGATGCATCTAATAGCGACAGGTTGACCCAGCCGGTGTCGCTGAAAGAAACGAACAGTTGCTGAGTCTTAGAACATCCTTGGTTCTATCTAAATAGAACCGCAAGGCTCTCTTAACATCCAAGGAATGAAGAGCCTGCTCCTTCATTTTGGAAATTAGCTAAGTAAGCGGAAGTACCAGAGGTTGGTTTAGATGGAATTCTGACACAACCTTGGGAAGAAATTTAGGATGAGTACGGAGAACTACCTTGTCTTTATGGAATACAGTATACGGAGGGTCCGTAACCAGGGCATGTATCTCAGAGACCCGCGGCTGAGGTAATGGCAACCAGGAAGACAGTCTTCCAGGTAAGAAATTTTAGCTCACAGGTAGCTAAGGGTTCGAAAGGCTTCCGAGTGAGCATGTCCAGCACCAGGTTAATGTCCCAGGCTGCAACTGACGCTTAACAGGGGTCTGGTATGCAGAATCCTTAAGAAATCTCTTCACCATAGGTAACTGAGCCAGAGTTAAGGAAGAAACCGCTCATGGAACGCTGAGATGGCACTAAGGTGAACTTTAACTGTGGAGTACTGAAGACCTAAGTTTGACAGGTCCAAAAGATACTCCAGAACCTTGCCAGGAGGACAGGAAAAGGGATTCCAAGAGGATTTTAGACACCAGAGAGAAAAACGCTTCCATTTGAAGTGTACGCTGGGTGGCTGGCTTCCGAGCAGCCAGAAGGATGTCTGAGACTCACGAGACGTTGAACCGATCACTTCATCTCTTCAGGAGCCAAGCATGAAGGTGAAGTGATTTCAGGTTGGGATGGACCAACGAACCCTGAGTCAAAAGACTGATTTGCAAAGGAAGTGGTCTCGAGAGGCTGCCAACATACTGTTGAGTAGAGGAAACCATAGTTGCCGAGGCCAGGAAGGAGCAATGAGAATCATCTTGGTCCCCTGAGACTCGAACTTGAGGAGTACTCCTGGATTAGAGGAAGCGTGGAAAGGCGTAAAGAAAGCGCTTTGTCCACCGGAGCCTGAACGCATCCTGACAGAAAATGCCAGGCCCTGGATTTCTGGAGCAGAAGAGAGGCAGTTTATGCTGAGTGGGATGCAAAAGGTCCAGGTCTGGAGTCCCCCACTCTTTGAACAGGGACCGAGCTACGGCTGGATCGAGAGACCACTCGTGAGGGTCTGCCTCCGTTCTGCTGAGGCGATCTGCTAGGTTGTTTTGTATACCTGGCAGATAAACCGCTTGAATCAGAGACTTGTGCTCCAAGCACCACTCCCACACCCTCATTGCTTCCCTGCAAAGGGGATAAGAATGAGCACCACCTTGCTTGTTGATGTAATACATCACTGCTTTGTTGTCTCAATCTTACGAGACTCTTTGTTAATAGGTCGAGCTGTAGTAGTTTGAGGAAGAACGACCTTGTCATTCTCTGCCAGGACTACAATAGGATCCGCAAAGGCTTGGGATGCCAAAATGGGACGATCCTTGGGAGCTGAATACTTTATCAATGGATTTAGCCACTGAGGGAATAAGAGCAGGATTATTCCATACCATTTGAGACAGCTGCCTCAAGGAAGGCTGGATCGGAGGAGTCAAACCAGAGGGATCTCCAAGCATGAAGATACGGGAGTCTTAATATCTTCCCAGGATTGATGTCTGTAGTCTGAGAGAAAGAGGGATCTCAGGTTCTTCAACAGAGACTTAAAGGACAGGTCCTCACCACAGGCTCTGTAGCAAAGAAAGATCCTGTTTCTCCACTTCATCACCCAACCAGTCTGGGTCAGGCTCAACATCATCTCCTGATAGTCCAGAAAGGACTGTTTGACAGGAAAGGAGTGAAAATTAGGAGAGGAGGAAATAGCAGAAAACAAGGAGAGTCCCTATAAGCTACGGGCCGACGGCAAACGGGCTGGAAGACGCAGACCTAGGAAGCGTGACGGCGCTTAAGAGGCACGCGGCCCCGCAGCCAAGGGCGCCGCTGTCGACAACACGCATGGCGCCGCCGCCGCCGCGATCGGCGCCGGGTGGACGGCGCCGCTTTCATTCCAACGCACCACCGGGCGGCGCCAGATCCCGCTGGCACCGGACGGCACCGCAAGACCCAGCGGCACCGAAAACGGCGCCGACAAGCCAACAGACCCTGCGGAAGGCGCCGGAAGAGCCCCAGGAACCTGGAAAGCTAGAGAAGGAAAAAAACCAGGAGATAAGGGCATCGGTGAGGCCCCCTGCGCCGCATCCATGTGAGGGGGGGAAACACCTAAGCACGGAGTCGCTGGCACCAAGAAGGCGCCACGCCGACTAGGAAGGTCCAACCGCTGCATTGATCGCCGGAGGGGCCCGAGGGCCGAGGCAACCGCCAGGCAGAAGAACCAACCTCCCGAGCCCATTGCTCCACAAGAGCGCCCACTGATGAAACTGCTCATCTGGAGTCCTACCTATAGGCGGGAGGGGTTCGGCGTCGAGGACGACGACACCGAAGTTGGCGACTTGAAGAAGGAGACCGCAACTAGCAACGATAACCGAAGCCGACGCCGCAGACATACCAGGAGGGCTACCTCCGAGTGATGCCTTCTCTTTGACCTGTGGGTCAAGAAGAGTTCGAGGCCTAACGGTGCCGAGAACGCACTGCTTATTTCTATGTTGGCGGGGGACCACCATCCCGGCATCGGACTGACCGCTGTCGGAACCCCGCTGAGGAAAAGGAGGCTGACCGACCCAGCCCGGCTGACTGAACAGTTTCATATCAAGTCTCCCACCGCCACCTGACCTGCTCATGGTCGCACTCCGCCCAGTAGGCCGAGACTTCTTCAAGTAAAATTTAAATATTAGAAAATTAAACGAAAATAGAATAAAATTAAGCTATACTACTTATCGGATAAAGTTACAAAAACAAACTGAAAACTATGTGCTAGTTTGAAGTTTGACTCGACAGGCAGCTGACGCTGTCACTGAAGCGCACTCGACGGCGGGAAAAAGGAACTGAGGCGGTTGAGGTCGTCGCCGAGATGGTCATTACCGCTTGAGACGGCTCAGCTCGCCGCCTGTCACGACACCCTCCAGCAAAAAAGTTTGCTCCCGATGGGTCTTAGTGCCTCCGGCGCTAATCCCACTAGTGTGAATGAGTGGTGGAGACTAATGTCCAGGAAGATTTCTTGGTTCTATCTAAATAGAACCGCAAGGCTCTCTTAACATCCAAGGAATGAAGAGATCGTTCCCCTTCATTTTGGAAATTAGCGAAGTAAGAGGGAAGTACCAGAGGTTGGTTTAGATGGAATTCTGACACAACCTTGGGAAGAAATTTAGGATGAGTACGGAGAACTACCTTGTCTTTATGGAATACAGTATACGGAGGGTCCGTCACCAAGGCATGAATTCTGAGACCTCTGTGGCTGAGGTAATGGCCACCAGGAAGGCAGTCTTCCAGGTAAGAAATTTTAGCTCACAGGTAGCTAAGGGCCTCGAAAGGCTTCGAGTGAGCATGTCCAGCACAGGTTAATGTCCCAGGTTGCAACTGGATGTCTAATCAGGGGTCTGTATGAAGAATCCCTTAAGAAATCTCTTCACCATAGGAAGCTGAGCCAGAGTCAAGGAAGAAACCGCCTCATGGAACGCTGAGATGGTACTAAGGTGAACTTTAACTGTGGAGTACTGGAGACCTGAGTTTGATAGGTCCAAAAGATACTCCAGAACCTTGTCAGAGGACAGGAAAAGGGATTCCAAGAGGACTTTGCACACCAGAGAGAAAGCTGTTTCCATTTGGAAGCTGCACGTGGGTGGCTGGCTTCCAAGAGCCAGAAGGATGTCCGACTCTACGAGAGACGTTGAATCGATTCACTTCTACCTCTTCAGGAGCCAAGCATGAAGGTGAAGTGATTTCATGTTGGGATGGACCAACCAACCCTGAGTCAAAAGGTTGATTTGCAAGGGAAGTGGTCTCGGAGAGGCTGCCAACATACTGTTGAGCAGAGGAAACCATAGTTGCCGAGGCCAGGAGGGAGCAATGAGAATCATTTTGGTCCCCTGAGACTCGAACTTGAGGAGAACTTCTGGATTAGAGGGATCGTGAAAGGCGAAAGAAAACGCTTTGTCCACCGCAGCCTGAACGCATCCTGACAGAAAATGCCAGGCCCTGGATTTCTGGAGCAGAAGAGAGGAGTTTTATGCTGGAGGGGATGCAAAGGTCCAGGTCTGGAGTCCCCACTCTTGAATAGTGACCGAGCTACGGCTTGATCGAGAGACCACTGTGAGGGTCTGCCTGCTCTGCTGAGGTGATCTGCTAGATCGCTTTGTAAACCTGGCAGATAAACCGCCTGAATCAGAGACTTGTGCCCAAGCACCACTCCCACACCCTCATTGCTTCCTGCAAAGGGGTAAGAATGAGCACTCGCTTTGCTTGTTGATGTAATACATCACAGCTTTGTTGTCCGCTTGAAGGAGAAATGTTCTGTGACAAAGGATATCCTTCAGAGCTTGGATCGCGAGAGGACCGCTCTCATCTCCAGGACATTTATGTGGAGAAGAGTTTCAACTGAGTCCATACACCTTGAGTGTGGAGGGAGCGACAGTGAGCTCCCATCCCATTAGCGATGCGACTGTGGTGATGGAGATCTGATGATCCGGGGAGCAAGGGAACCCTTCCAGGAGATTGCTTTCTTGAGTCCACCAGGTGAGAGACCTTCAAGGGCTCCGCCACCTTGATGGGATAAGACTGGGGTGAGAGGTCGGAGACCACTGAGTGGAGAGCATCCATTGGGTGGTTCTCATGTGCAACCGGCCAGGGTACAGTGAACACCGAGACGCCATGAGACCCAACATGCGTTGCATCGAGAGAGCTGTAACCGATTGGTTCTCCCCGATGTAACGGGCCATCCGAAGGATGTCGAGTCTTCTGTCCTCTGGAAGGAAAGCCTTCATGAAGAGGTGTCTAGAAGCGCCTTATGAAAAGGAGCCCTGGGAGGGCTGCAGTTGTGATTTTTCAAATTCAGCAGAATTCTATGGACGAAGAAGACGAGAAGTCGCTTGCACGGCTTCCAAAGTCCCTTGGCTGGAAGGGCTTGCTAGAAGCCAATCGTCCAGGTAGGGAAACACTGAGTCCGATCTTCCTGAGATGCGCTAGCAGAACTGCACAACACTTTGTAAAGACTGCTGCGGCCGAGGATAGCCCAAAGGGCAGGACTCTGAACTGATAATGCTGACCCAGAGCTAAAACCTGAGGAACTTGGTGTGGGTCGGGTGGATGGGGATATGCTGGTAAGCTGCCCTGTCATATCCAGGAGGCCAGCCAGTCGTGCTGATGCAGCAAGGTAACAGGGTACCTAGGGAATTATTTTGAATTTCTCCCTGGGGAGAAATTTGTTTTAACTTTCGAGGTCTAGAATGGGGCGATTCCCCAGACTTCTTTGGAACCAGGAAGTAATGGGAGTAGAACCCTGTGCTCGAGATGCGGGGCACCAGTTCTATTGCCCTGTTGCTTAGAAGGCCCTGGATCTCGGCGGTGAGGAGGTCTGACTGAGAGGCCGAAACCTGGGTTGTCGCCTGGGAGGACAATTCGGGGTTTCAAAAAATTGAGAGAATAACCCTCGCAATTATCCGAAGGACCCATTTGTCCGGGTTATGGACTTCCAGTGGTTGTAGAAGTACATCAAACGACCTCCCACTGAGGAGAAAGTTCCACTCGGGCAATGTGGATGGAACTTGGGCCAGCAATTATGGTGGCGCTGGGGGCTTTAGGCCCTGCTCTTTCTGCTGCGCTTTTTTGAGGTTGGGCAGGTTGGCTTTATGGAAGCTTCCCTGCCTCTGCCTCGAAAGGACTGACGACTATGAAACCGACGCCTGTTCACATGCCCCAGAGGGAGCAGGCGGAGGTCTGGCCAACTTAATGGCTGACCTAGTCTTCTGAGTGGCCTCTGGCTGTTTGTTCCACCTGAGGGCCGAAAAGAAAAGAGCCATCAAAGGCAGCGCCATTACCTGCTGCTGAGCATCATTCGTAAGCCAGAAGCACGCAGCCAGGAATGACGCCGAGTACAAATACCTGGCGGCTGCTGAGCTGAAGCAGTGTCGAAAGCGCCCATAGCGGCTTTGACCTGTTGGTTATTGGACCCAATACCCCTAGTAACGGTCAGAAGAAGCTCTGACTTGAGTCCGAATCGGAAGAGCTTCAACCATTCTTTTCAAAGAGTGCTACAGGATATACTCATACTGAGAAAATAGCCTTGGTAACTGGCAACACGATACTTAGAGTGGAGGCAGCAAAGACTCTCTACCTAATGTATCAATCTTACGAGACTCTTTGTTAATAGGTCGAGCTGTAGTAGTTTGAGGAAGAACAACCTTATCATTCTCTGCCAGGACTACAATAGGATCCGCAAAGGCTTGGGATGCCAAAATGGGACGATCCTTGGGAGCTGAATACTTCTTATCAATGGATTTAGCCACTGAGGGAATAAGAGCAGGATTATTCCATACCATTTGAGACAGCATCTTGAAGGAAGGCTGGATCGGAGGGGTCAAATCCGTAGGGATCTCCGAAGCATGAAGGTACTGGAGTCTTAATATCTTCCCAGGATCGATGTCTGTAGTCTGGAGAGAAAGAGTGGATCTCAGGTTCTTCAACAGAGACTTAAAGGACAGGTCCTCGACCACAGGCTCTGTAGCAAAGAAAGATCCTGTTTCCTCCACTTCATCACCCAACCGAAGGTCTGGGTCAGGCTCAACATCATCTCCTGATGGTCCAGAAAGGACTGATTGGACAGGAAAGGAGTGAAAATTAGGAGAGGAGGAAATAGCAGAGAAACAAGGAGAGTCCCCGAGGGCCCCCGGCGCCGAGAAGGCAAAACGGGTTGAAAACGGCACCGCAGAGGGGCACGGCGCCGAAGAGCCACGTGGCACCGCAAGTGGCGCCGCCGGACCAAGCAGCGCCACCAACGGCACCGCTGAACCAAGCGCGCCACGGGCGCCGCTGCAGACCCAACGGCGCCGCAGGCGCTGCCGCAAGACCACGCGGCGCCACGAGACCACGCGGCACCGCGGACGGCGTCGCAAGGCCGAGCTGCACCGAAAACGGCACCGACAAGCCAACAGACCCCACAGAAGGCGCCGGAAACGCCCCAGGAACCTGGAAAGCTAGAGAAGGAAAAAAACCAGGAGATAAGGGCATCGGTGTGGCCCCCTGCGCCGCAGCCATGTGAGGGGGGGAACACCTAAGCGCGGAGTCACCGCATCAAGAAGGCGCCATGACTAGGAAGGTCCAACCACCCTACCCGATCACTGGAGGAGCCTGGGGCTCCGTGGCAACCGAGCCAGGCAGGAGAACCAACTCCGAGCCCATCGCCCATAAGAGCGGCCCACTGATGAAACTGCTCATCTGGAGCCCTACCTACAGGCGGGAGGGCTCCGATGTTGAGGACGATGGTCACCAGCAGTTGGCGACCAAGAAGAGAGAACGGCAACTAACTCGATAAACCGACCGTCGACAAAGCAGACATACCAGAGGGCGACTCGAGTGATGCCTTCTTGACCTGTGGGTCAAGAAGAGTCGAGGTCGAACGGTGCCGAATGCGACCGCTTATTTTATGCTTACGGGGACCGCCATCCCCCGGCATCGGACTGACCGTTGTCGAACCCCGCTGAGGAGAAGGAGGCTGATCGACCCAGCCCGCTGACTGAACAGCTTTCATATGAAGTCTCCCCTAGCGCCACCTGACCTGCTCATGGTCGACTCCGTCCAGTAGGCCGAGACTTCTTCAAGTAAGTTAAATTTAAAATATTAGAAAATAGAATAAAATTAAGCGATACTACTATCGAGATAATGTTACAAAAAAATAAACTGAAAACTATGCGCTAGTTTGAAGTTTGACTCCCGACAGGCGAGCGACGTCGTCACTGAAGCGCACTCGACGGCGGGAAAAAAGGAACTGAGGCGGTTGGAGGGTCGTCGCCGAGATGGTCATTGCCGCTCGAGCCGCTGCTCGCAGCGCCATGCCTCGCGGCGCCATCTCTCGCGCCGACCCTCCAGCAAAAAGTTTGCTCCCGATGGGTCCTAGTGCCTCCGGCGCTAATCCCACTAGTGTGAATGAGTGGTGGAGACTTATGTCCAGGAAGATCAGGGAGAGATACAGACTGGTTGAGGAAGAAATCTGAAACCACTTTAGGTAAGAAATGGAAATTACGTACTTACCGTAATTATTGATCTTCTTGGACAGTCTCCATCACTCATTCACACTAGTGCTAGCACCAGGACTATAGTGGCCGGGAGACCTAAAGTTCAGAAGGGTCGGCCCGAGAGAGACCACGCATGCGCCGGCACTGCGAGACTAGCTCGAGCCTGTGTAGGCTATCTCGGCGTCGACCCTCTAACTGCCTCAGTTCCTTTTCTCCCGCTGTCGAGTGTGCTTGGATGTCGACATCGCTCGTCTGCCGGAGTCAAAGTTTTCGTCTATACGACAACAGCTCTTAATGTTTTAATATTTTAAAGAAGTAGTTTATTATTTTACGAACAAGAAGAAGATTATGAAGAAGAACAAAAAAGAAATTCTTTCCTGCCATCAACGGAGTCGTCCCTAGACGGTAGCGGTGATGGTAGGAGGACTTCATTTGAAAGTTTTTATGGCAGAGGGGCTGTGTCCAGTCCGCCGCCTCAATTAATGGGGGTCTGACTACGGACAGTCCTGTGCTTGGGGGGAAGACAGTCCTCCGAAGCACAAATCTAACAGTTCCGGTGATCCGGCCCCGCTTGACCTTGAGCTCCTCTTCCTCGTTCCTCGAACACCAAATGCTGAATCTTTTCCATTTGGAGTTGCAAGTCTTCCTGGTCGAAGGCTTTCGAGAAGCCTTAAGGATATCCAGAACCCCTTGGAAAGATGCAGATCTGTAAACTCTAACTCTTCAAGAGCCAAGCCTTGAGATTGAGAGACTGAAGATTCAGGTACCAAATCCTGCCCTGAGAGGATGTCAACAGGTTGTAATTCCTGGGGAAGAGACATGGGGAAGGTGGACTGCTATGGACAGCAACAAGGGATACCATGGCTGCCTGGCCCAGTCTGGAGCAGTCAGAATCACTTTGCATGGTTGTGAACTTATCTTGACTAACACTTTGAACAGGAGAGGGATGGGGGGAAAAGCATTTAGAAATTTCCCTTCCCAGTTCAGAATCAGAGCATCCAGGGGGACTGAGCCCAAGACTGGGGGTCTGCAACAAAAGAGAGGAAATTGGTGATTGTCTGGGGCTGCAAAAAGATCTATCTCTGGTGTGCCCCATCTCGAGAAAATCACTTTCAAAACTAGAGGATCTAGGGGCCCATTCATGATGGCCCTGGGATATTCTGCTCAATGCATCTGCTAGGACATTGTCCTTCCCTGGGAGGTGAACTGCTATCAGAGAGGTTTGCAGGGAATAGGCCAGGGACTGCAACTTCATTGCTTCGGTGCACAAGGCCATAGACCGAGTGCCTCCTTGCTTGTTGATGTACCACGTGGTGGTGGTGGTGGTGTTAGCGGACCAGGCAGAAAGAAAATGGTGGAGCCATCCCCAGGGGGAAGCGATGAGGTTGGGGGCGACACCCCTCAACCCGTCACTGGGCAGGCTTGGAGGAAGGACCGACCAAGGGACCTCCTGGGCCTTTTTCTCCCGGCTTCCTGTTAGAGGAAGCTGCAGGCTTGGCTTTGGGGTGCCAAGTGCGAGCCTGCTGGCCCTGATGCTTGTGTTGCTGGGCCAAACATGCCGCAGGGGCAGAAGGGTGAAAGGAATTGTGTTGCTGTCGATGGCCTTTGTCCTTCTGAGCAGACATGACCGAGTCCAAGGTGGCATTGGACATTTCGATTCTCTGGAGGTGGCCTTCCACTCCAGGGCCGAACAGGTCAGTCCCCAGGAAGGGGACATCTGCCAACTTGTGCTGGGTATCCGCCGTAAAGGTGGATATCCTCACCCAGGCTCTGTGGTGGATGGCCACTGCGGCCGCTACTGACCAAGCACAGGAGTCTCCGATATCAAGAGCCATTTGGAGCTGCTGTTTCGCCACTGTCCTTCCCTGATCCCTCACCTGCTTGACTGTAGTCTACAGATCACCCGGGAGATGAAGGATCACCTCATCCAGGGAGCCCATGAGGGCGTGGGAGAAGTGCGCCATCAGTACGACCGAACTGGCCTGACGGAGGCCGACGGAGGATGCAGCGTATACTTTGCACCTGGCATAGTCCAGCTTTTTGGACTCTTTGTCAGGGGGCTTTTCCACATCCCTAGTGTTCCCGGAACGCCGGAAAATGCTGTCGGTGACCAACCCCTCTGCAGAGGGGTGTTCTGAGAAACAATCGGTGGGGCAGCTGGTTTCGGCCGAACAACCGGCCCAGGCTTGGGCACCTCGACCACCGCGAGGGGTTGTTTTTTCGGCCTTTCGGATGACAACCACTTAATGGCTGGGGAAGGTGATGGCGTCGGCTTGTTCCCGGACAGAAGGAGCTGCTGCCACATTAAGTCCTCGTAGTGTCGACGCAATTTGGCCGAAGACTTTCCTCTTCCAAAGAGGAAGATGAGGAAGATGAGGACGAGCGGCTTCGCCGTTTTCCTCGGTGCTGAGACCAAGATCGCCAGTGTCGGCGGGATCGGCTGGACCAAGACGAGGTCCGAGACCATTGGTGTTTCTGAGGGTGGGTCTGGGAGGAAGCGGGGGAAACCTGCTCCTCCCTCGGCTCGGGAGCCTTGACCGGGGACTCCAGCACAGGAGGCACAGGCAAGTCCTCAGTTTCCACCGGGGCAACCGGTGATGAACGGTTGTCGGTTTCACCGGTCGACAGCCCATCCGATGGGTCGAGAAAAATCTCGATCGCGTCGACGGGTGTCTCGGCTGGCTGACCTGACAGAGACACTGTGAAGCCAGCAGCTTCAGCCGCAACCTCAACGGAAGTCGAGTGTCGACTGTCTGGGGAAGGGGACCTCTGCCGCTCCCATGAACGTCGATGGTGGGACTTACCCTTCGAGTCCTTCTTTTTTGACCAAGAAGAGTGTCCCGATGGCCCCTCACCCTTCGTGGAGAGGGATTAGCAAAGCTCCTTAAAAGAAGCTGTGCAGGAGGATCCCAAAGAGAGCGGGATAAATGCCGTGACCGAGGAAGATGAAGATACGGCCTGGGCCGCCTCCTCCTCGAGGGCAATCATCTGCTCGAGTTGCTCAGCCGAGCCAACCACCATGGAAACCGCCCAATGGGCCTCCTTGGACTTCACTGGCAGATAACGTTTCTCGGGGCGCCCAAGTTGGAGCTGGGCAGCATGGTCTTCGAGGACGTTAGCCGAAAACGACCTGCACAACTCGCAGGCCTGCGGGTCGTGGTCAAGCCTCAGGCAGTAGATGCACGTGGAGTGTGGATCGGTCCTGGACATCTTCTGGCCCCAGGGGTACCGCCGAAAACCGGGAGTCGATTTGTCCATCGCAGCCCCGAAGGAAGAAGTAAACAGAAGTCAAGAAAACTTTAAAATTATTTTCGGGTGAACTGAAGAGTTTGGATCCAGTATAGATGCAGAGTGCTAAGGAGGGAACCTGAGCTCCCAAGCGGTAAGGAAGATCTGGTGTCATGGGGCGCAGCCAAGAGTTTTACCACCCGGGTGGGTGGGAGGAGCCAGCTTGAAGACCTTCCGGCAAGATTTAAAGTGGCAAGGAACCTGCCAGACAGTGTGGATGAACAACATATCCATGTCCCTAGAACTGTACTTTCGATGCCTCAGTCCCATCTGCAGCCACCTGCTCCAGCTCCTTGGCAAGCTGGTCGGGGGCCTGTTTAGTGAGAGCCAGCACAGTGTCCCACCTGGACTTCTGGTATCTGGCTGTATAGGCCATATAGTTAGCCTGCCTGAGTCCCAAAGATGCTGTCATGTATTGTTTCTTTGCCATGGCATCAATCTTCCTGGAGTCCTTGTCTGGGGGTGTAATGTCAAGGGAATATTTGCCTTATCACAGGCAGCAGCTTGCACAACCCCAGCATTGCTGCATTGCTGAAAAAGGAACTCCATGTCTGAGCCTGAGAGAGTGTACCTCTTGTCCATTTGTCTGTCCACAGGAGGTATAGAATTAGGAGACTTAAGAATTTTATGTGTCTGTTTCCCAAAGGATTTGTGGAGGGGAATAGACAGTCTCCTGGACTCTGGGATGTCCATCATCTCAAAATAATCAGGCTCTTCCTAATCCTCTACTGCTTCCTCCACAGGAAGCTGGTGGGTCTCAGCCACTTTTCTGTAAAACATGTAGTGTGAAGGGGACTCAAAAAGCGTAAGAGGAGAAACACCTGAAGGTCTGTCTGGGGGGATGTCCGGGTCAATGGGCACATCCAGACTTTCACCATCACCATAATCATCCTCATACTCTCCCTCCTCCTCAAACTCCGGTTCATAAAATTCTTCCAAAGTATAAACCAGAACCGGGGGAACCGACCAGACTGAGCCCCTGCCAGATGGTGCCGGCTCAGTTGGAATCGAACTAAGTGATTGCATAATCCTTATCGCCTTGGCTATCTCATCGGCGGTCGGAGTATGAAATTATGGGTCCGAACCAGTCGATTTATCTTTTCTCTTTCTTTTTACCGGAACTGATTCCTCGGAATTGGCTTTCCTTTTGCCCGAAGAAGTATCGCCCTGGTCAGAGGGCACTCCTTCTGGTTCGGTCGGAACCGAACCGGGCTGGCCATCTGGGTCAGCGGACTTCTCGGCCTCCCTTTCCCACAGTCTACCTAATCTCTTTTCCAAGGTAGATTTGGGAAAATTCTTGCAAATTTGGCAGTCTGAATCGAGGTGGTCAAACCCCAGACAATAAACATAGGTGGTGTGGGGATCAGAATTGGCAAAGACTTCCCACACACACTGCAGTGTTGAAACCCAGTGAGCTCGGTTTTTTTCTTGGGTTTCTCAGACATGGCCAATCCTAACCAAAAACGTACCCTTTTTTTGGCAATCCACCAGGCAAAACTCCCCTATCGGTTCCTGACCGTGTCACGAGTCTTGGAAAAAAACGTAATTAAATCCGTTTTTTTTAGAACCGATACGGACCGGTTACCACATTCTAAAGTAAGCACAAGCTTTTTTACCTCAAACTGATTGGTTCAGCCGAACCGATCCACGATTTACAAGTTCCACACAGAAACAAAACAAAAAACTTATCTAGTACTCATGGTACCACAGACAAGAGACTTGAACCGACTAAGCGGTAACAGCAATTCGGTAGAAACCGACCAAAAACCGACACTTCAACCAACTTTTTGAACCGAGCAGCAGGAGAAATCTCTGGAGCGACTGTTCAGTGAGGCAGAGTAAAGAATCTGACGGTTGCAGTTTAAACAACAGCATACAGGGGCTTCAACCGAGCTCTTGGTGAACATTCCATGCTGGTCATGGAAAGTTTAACTCTTTGTTCTCCGGGGCAGTTGAAAGGCAGGACCTAACTGCATATGTCAGAATACAGCAAGACTTCATGTTGTTTGAACAATTATTTCTGTTGAGTAATTACTGAGGAGGGGGGAAGGGAACGGCATATCTTTAAGGGGGAGGGATACAAAGGGTAGGGAGGTGGACACCAGTCCAGTCTCAGAGGAAAAGTTTGCAGTGAACTAACTGCAATAAAAATTGATAAGGCAATGGGTGCAGATGGAGTGCACCCAAGGGAGCTGAGAGAGGTGTTGCTGGCACTACTTGCAGCTTTGTTCAGTCTATCACTGGAGATGAGGGAGGTGCCAGAGGACTAGAGGAGGGCTGATGTGGTCCCACTGCATAAGAGTGGTAGCAAGGAAGAGGCAGGAAACTACAGGCCAGTAAGCCTTATTTCAGTGGCATGTAAAGTAATGGAAAAACTGCTGAAAGAAAGGATAGTGGACCACCTGGCAGCAAACGGTCTATGAGACCCAAGCTAACACGGTTTCACTGAGGGCAAGTCATGCCAAACAAATCTTATAGAATTCTTCTACTGGGTAACCAGGGATGTGGACCAGGGTAGGGAGGTGGATGTCTCATATCTGGATTTTAGCAAGGCTTTCAGTACAGTGCCACACAGAAGGCTGCTAAATAAACTAGGGAGCCTGGGTGTAGGGTGCAAGATACTGAGATGAGTGGGCAACTGGCTAGGCAACAGAACTTGGAGGGTGGTGGTAAATGGCACATGTTCTGCAGAGGGAAGGGTGACCAGCAGAGTACCACAGGGATCAGTGCTGGGCCCAGTCCTGTTCAGTGTCTTCATCGGTGATATTGCTGAGGGTCTGGAAGGAAAGGTCTGCCTGTTTGCAGACAACACAAAAATCTGCAACAGGGTGGACACTCTGGATGGGGTGGATAGAATGCAAAGGGACCTAAAAAACTAGATGACTGGTCTAGGGAGTAGCAGATGGGGTTCAATGCTAAAAAATGCAAGATTATGCATATGGGTAAAAATAACCCAAGGGCAGTGTACAACCTAGGGGGAGAGCACATTTCAAGTTCCAAATGGGGGGGGGGGTCACGTGATGCCACCAAGTTAAATGCACCATTGTTGCTTTGCTCCATCCCATTTTGCAGCAGTTTTAAAATTTTCCTACCCCTTTCTTGCTCAATTTTGGGTAAGTTGTGCTGTCTGAACCCTTGAGATGGCTGCCAAAACTGATGTTGAGAAAACAGGGGCATTGGCTAAAAAGAAATATAAACTTTCAGACTCTCCCTCGTTGCCCGATGATGTGCTGGGCTCGAATTCGGAGACACAGGTTTAGCGAGAATCAGATTCCTGTCTGGTCGCCAAAGAGCTTACTGAGATAAAGGCTTTCATGAGTGGCATCAGGTCAGGCTTGAACTACGTAACAGTCCAGCTTACTGTGGTAAGAGTTTCAGTAGAAGCATTGAGCCATAGAGTGGAGCATGTGGAGTCTCGTATGAGTCATGCTGAAGACTGGACCCGTCCGGCCGAAAGAAGGCTGGGGCCTGTCAAGTGGGAGATCCACTCACTATGGGAGAAAATTGACGATTTGGAAGCAAGGCACCGGCAGAGTAACGTGAGACTGTTTGGATTACTAGAACAGTCGGAGGGAGGGGATATGATTCAGGTTTTGCAGAAGTATTTAACGGTTTGGCTTCAGTGGAATACCGGCACATTGAGTGAAACTGAGAGAGCCCACAGAGTTTCTATGGGGCCCCCTCCCTTGACAGTGCCTCTCATCCCCATCCGGTGATCCTCAAGCTGCTGAGATATCAGGACTGGGAGAAGATATAGAGTCATGCAAGAGCTTTAAAACAGGTGTGACATTACAAGGCGAGAGACTTTTTTTATCAAGACTTTCCAAAGAGCATTGTGTACGGCAGGAAAGCTTTTGATGGAATGAGAGAACAAGCTAGAAAACTGGACATAAAGTGCTTTCTACTCCCCTCCCCCGGCGACTCTCAAGATTATTTTTAATAATCAGACTGAACTCTTTACATCACCAGTGGAGGCAATGCAGAATTTGGTGGACAGAGGCAATTCTTTTCCAGAAAGTTCCCAAAGGGGTACTAGGAGTGAGAATGCCCCCCC
This sequence comes from Neoceratodus forsteri, assembly GCA_016271365.2. Lineage (NCBI taxonomy): Eukaryota > Metazoa > Chordata > Ceratodontiformes > Ceratodontidae > Neoceratodus > Neoceratodus forsteri. The sequence continues at coordinate 50,689,020 of JADMNL010000026.1, forward strand.
GCCACAGTGGATAAAAGACAAGGAGATCTGACTCACAGCTATGGATGGAGGAGCTTCGCCAGTGAACCCACCCTCTGAACCCAGTAGATAGGATGAAGACAGCTACCTCTTCCTGCCTTGCCCCCCTTCTACCTGCCTCACCTACCCACCCCCTTGCCCCCTCTCCCTTTCCTCTGCCCCTGGGAATTTCCTGACTTTTATCCCTCCCCTTCCTCCCACTTTAGAGCTCTTACCCTCACCCTCTACCCTCCGACAATGGTTTCCTGCCTACATACCCCCTCACCTGCAGCGCTTAGTTCTAAGACTGCCCTTGGCTGGTATGTCATGCTACCTAACATTTGACACATTTTGAATTACTGGAATTTCCTAAGCCTCAGTCTCTTGCTTCTTTTTATTGTGTAACTATGTATTATTATGTTGACCTTTGTACGTATGTATGTATGTATGTATACGCCCCCATTCCTTCGACGTGGAACCTTTGTAAATGAGCAGTTCCTGCTGAAAGGTATTTGTAATCCTAGATTTCAGTAAAATAAAATAAAAACACACCATGGACTGATATTGAGATGGTGGCAGTGGGCATTTATTTTCACTAGCTATGAAACAGCTGGTAAGGGGAAATGAGAGGGGGAGTGGGATTCCTCTGGGGGGACACTGCTGTCTATGGACTGATAGGACATGATAAATAAGAAACAAGCATTTGTCAATGCCGAATGTTTGCTTGCTGGCATTGGTAGTGTAGAAGTTACAGAGCTGCATAATAGAAATGGCAGTGAAGTATTGAACCGAAGCCAATCCCACCATCACCCTGCAGAGAGTGACAGGCATTGGGGTGTGCCTTTGGGTCATCAGGCATAACGGCCATGCCATTTCAGTACACCCCACCCTGCAGACACTGGCAAGTGTCACGGTGTTCCTTGGGGTCTTTGGTCCTTATGCGCACCCCATTCCATTAGGAAATACAGTGGGATGGGTGTGATATAGGAGAATGGGGTGAACTTTGGGGCCGAAGAGTCCAAGGCATACCTCAAAGCTTCTCACTGGCTGCAGGGTGTGGAATGGGATGAGCATTACAGGCAAGAATCCCAAGTCACACACCTGATGCCTGTCATTCTCTACAGGGTTGGGCATTATGGTTGGAAACCCTAATACCTCAGGCATTCGTTGGTATTTTCACTCCAAATGTTCAACATGTTTTTTTTGTGACCCCACCTCATGACAGGGGGAATATCAGTTTCTTAGCTGAAAGCTGCTTATGCACAGCGACTACGGCATTTAGCACCACAGGTGCAAAAAACATTCCGAACAGGATGTAAAAAATGACAGCTGTACTGTTCATGTGGAGGTGTAAAAAATGGTAATGTTGTAAATCTGCAGTATAAATATTTAAAAAAATGGTGAAGTCATGAGCGTACATAGAAACTGTGCAACGCACACCCCTAATATAATTAGGTTGGGGATTTTCTTACAGCAGATTGTCAACTCAGGCATTTTGGTGCCTCCAATCATGAACAGTGTCACTGTGATTTTCTTTATCTGTCCCGAACAATGATTTCCCACAGCGACCACGCATCTCTGCGCTGAAAGTGTGAAAACACACTTTGGCCATGTTGTGAAAAATGACAGCTGTACTGTAAATAAGGCAGTGTGGAAAAATGCCACTGGTGAAAATCTGGACTTAAAATATTACAAAGTCATGAACTTATGAGGGTGCGTGGAAACTGCGCAATACTCACTGTAACACAGTCATTTTATGGACTTTTTGTCAATATTTCAACATAGCCATTTTAAGACCTCTGCTCATGAACAGTGTAACTGTGATTTTCTTAATCTGTCCCAAACATTGCTTTCACACACCAACAGCACCATTGTGCGTTACATGTGCAAAAACACATTTTGGGCGGCATATGAAAAATGGCAGCTGTACTGTTCATAAGGAAGTGTAATAAAATGGCAATGTTGAAAATCTGGAGAGTAAATATTGAAAATTCGCGAACTTATGAGGGTACATAGGAACTGCACAACGCACGCTCGTAAAACAATAATTTTTAGGAATTTTTTCACCAAATTTTCAACATAGCCATTTTAAGACCTCTGCTCATGAACAGTGTCACTGTGATTTTCTTAATTTGTCCCGTACATAGATTTAGCACACCGACTGCGCCATTGTGCGCTACATGGGCAGAAACACATTTTGGGTGAGATATGAAAAATGACAGCTGTACTAATTATAAGAAGGTGTGGTAAAATGGCAATGTTAAAAATCTGAAGTGAAAATATTGAAAATTTGAAAACTTATGAGCGCATGAGGAACTGCTAAACGACGCTTCAGAAACAGTCGTTTGAAATTTTTCCACCAAATTTTCAAAATAGGCTTGAGAGCCCACCTTATGAACACTGGCAGTGTCATTTCGTTAATCGGTCCCGAAAGGTGATTTCGTGCAGTGACTGCGAAATCACCCTTCGGGCCTGAATAACACCATGACAGTGACATCAATAATGAGAAGGGGTCCCAAAAACCCCATGTTGAAAATCTGGTGCAAAAATTCCAAAAAATGCCTGAGATATGCAATAAAGTTGAACCCCCCTATCTATCCCATTATACAGCTTACCGGCATTTACTCAATTCATGGTCGGCTTTGAAGAGTGCAGATGTGTTCCCGGTCCACCGAAGATCGTCACACCGAGGTCCGGAGGTAAGTATGGGGTGAGGGAGGGTGTGGGGAGACAGGGTGCGCAGTGGGTGGGTGCAGGTTGTAGGAGGGGGGCCAGGGAGGCTACGTGAGACCGTTTTTTCTTCACAGGTGTTCTTTTTGTTTCCAATGATGACGTGGGACATTTGCCATGCTGGGGTGGGCTCCCAGCATGGCCAAGGATGGTTGGGGCATTCAGCCTATGGGGATTGGGCACCCCCCATCGCGCACCCAGTACTCGGGGGAGGACAGTGGAGCCAAAGGGATTGGGCACCCCGGCTATATCATGAGTTGCCACGCTGGGGTGGGCACCCAGCGTGGCATTTGGAAAGCTTTGGGGGCGGGGAGCGCAGCACAGCCGACGGGAATTGGGCACCCTGGCCGGCTATAAGTACAGTGTGTGCAAGAGGGGAGCTATGCATGAGCAGGCAACATCTTATCGCTGCTCACTGAAGCATAGCTCTCTTTGAACTGTATGCCACTGCATTTTGGAGCTTGTCATAGACAGCTCCATCATGCATTGGTTTACAGGGGCCTGCCTGCCAACACACTGATTGAACTGGAAGAGCGAGGACACCTCCAAATCTCAGATGATGGCACTATGTTTCTTGCACATGCGCAAGCAAACATAACAAACATAATAAATGTATCTTAATTTTTGAAGACTTTTTTTTTTTTTGTGCGTGCATATGTGACATATGAATGAGGGATCCACTCACTGTAGATCAAGGGAGGATGTGAAATGGTGCAGGTACATGGTGGGTGAACAAGGTGGTAGACAGTAAGCCCTACCAGAGCTTCAGGCTGATGTAGCACAGCGATACATGGTGGCGGGTGAACAAAGTGGTAGACAGTAAGCCCTACCAGAGCTTCAGGCTGATGTAGCACAGCTGGACTAAGGCAAGGGAGGATGTGAAATGGTACAGGTACATGGGGTGAACAAAGTGGTAGACAGTAAGCCCTACCTGAGCTTCAGGCTGATGTTGCACAGCTGGACTAAGGCACAAGCACCCACGGCATGTTCTTATAGTCCCCATTTATATGTCCATTTATGTTCTTACAGCGCTGATTGCCCAACTGAGCCAAGATGTAAAACAGATACTAAAATGTCAGGTTTATTTCAGGCGACCATGTTCTTATAGTCCCCATTTATATGTCTGTTTATGTTCTTACAGCATTGATTACCTAACTGAGCCAAGATGTAAAACAGATACTAAAATGTCAGGTTTATTTCAGGTGACCAGGATCGTAGTGGGGAGAGGGGGCAAGTGAAACAATGTCCTGAGAATGTGCTTAAACTTATTAACCGTTGCTGTGCCATGGAGTGATAGACCGGTCCAGAATCCCAATACGTTCAAATTATGTTTGCAGCCTAAAGGTGCTTAGGTGGATTGGAATTTACATTACTCAGCGGCAAATCTTTTTCATACTTTTTGTGATCATCGGTTAAGATATAACCACTAACTGATGAAACACTTGGGAGCATGAAACTGTGAAAATATTGAAAATTTGCGAACTTATGAGCGTGCGTAGGAACTGCGCAACGCACGCTCGTAAAACAGTCGTTGTTTGAAATTTTTCCACCAAATTTTCAAAATAGGCTTCTTGAGAGCCCACCTTATGAACACTGGCAGTGTCATTACGTAATCGGTCCCAAAGCAGATTTTATGAAGTGATCATGTAAATCTCCTTCGGCCTGAATAACGCCACAACAGTGACATCAATAATGAGAAGGGGTCCCAAATAACCCATGTTGAAAATTTGGTGCAAAAATTCCAAAAAACGCCTGAGATATGCAACAAAGTTGAACCCCCCTATCTATCCCATTATACAGCTTACCGGCATTTCCTCAGTTCATGGTCGGCTTTGAAGAGTGCAGATGTGTTCCCGGTCCACCGAAGATCGTCACACCGAGAAATAGCCCTGTTAACTGGCAATATGCATACTTAGGGTAGAAGCAGCAAAGACTCTCTTACCTAAGGTGTCTATCTTATGAGATTCTTTGTTAATAGGTCGAGCTGTAGTAGTTTGAGGAAGAATGACCTTATCATTCTCTGCCAGGACTACAATAGGATCCGCAAAGGCTTGAGATGCCAAAATGGGACGATCCTTGGGGGCTGAATATTTCCTATCTATGGATTTAGCCACCGAAGGAGTGAGAGCAAGGATTATTCCAGTACCATTTGAGACAGCGTCTGAAGAGAAGCTGAACCGGAGGAGTCAAATCCGTGAGGGATCTCCGGAGCATGAAGGTATTGGAGTCTTAACAATTTCCCAGGATCGATGTCTGTAGTCTGGAGAGAAAGTGGAACTCAAATTTTATGCAGAGACTTAAAGGACAGGTCCTCGACCACAGGCTCTGTAGCAGTAATAGATCCTGCTTCGTCCATTTCATCACCCAACCGAAGGTCTGGGTCAGGCTCAATGTCATCTCCTGACAGTCCAGGAGGGACGGTATGGACAGGAAAGGTATGAAAATCAGAAAGGAGGGAAGAAGGAAAAGAGTAGGAGGAGTCCTGAAAAGCAGAGGAAGCCCGCAGAGGCCCTGGCGCCCGAGGCAGGCCACACATGAGAATGACACGAGGGACCCACGAGCACCGAAAATGGCACCGAGGACCCGAGACAGCACCGAGGTCGGCGCCCCAGAAGCCGCACGGTGCTTGGGTCAGCGCCGAAGCCGTACAGTGCAGAAGTCAGTGCCGAAGTCAGCGGGCGCTCGAGGACGCGCCGCCGCACCATCAATGCTGAGGGCCTGAAAACCCCAGACTCTGAAAACATGTTTTGAAGGAAGGAGAGCAGAGATAAGGGCATCGGTGTGGCCCCTGTGCCGTAGAGCCATGAGGGGGGAACACCTAACGCAGGATTGCCGGCACCGAAGAAGGTGCCGCGCAACCAGGAAAGTCCAACCACCCTACCTGGTCTCCCAATAAGCCTGAAGGCCCACGAGTGACCGAGCCAGGTAGTGGAACCAACCTCCGAGCCCATTGCTCCATAAGGGCGGCCCACTGATGAAACTGCTCATTTGAAGACCTACCTGCGGGCGGGGTAGGGCTCCGATGTTGAAGTCATTGGCTACCAGCAGAGGTTGGCGACTCCGAAGGAGGAGATCGGCAACTAGCCCCGATAACCGAACGTCTACGCGCAGACATATCAGAGGGCGACCTCGAGTGATGCCTTCTCTTTTTAGACCTGTGGGCCGAAGAAGAGCTCGAGGCCGAACGGTGCCGAGAATGCGACCATTTATTTTTATGCTTCCGCGGGGACCGCCCATCCCTGGGCAATGGACTGACCGTTGTCAGATCCCCCTTCCAGAGAAGGCGGTGGACCGGACCCAGCCCGACTGACTGAACAGCTTTCATACGAAGTCTCCCTACCGTCACCTGACCTGCTCAAGGTCGACTCCGTCAAAGTAGGCTGAGACTTCTTTATTTTTAAAATAAGAATAAACTTAAGCGATACTTTATCGAGATAATACTATAAAATAACAAAACTGAAAACTATGCTGCTAGTTTGAAGTTTGACTCCCGGAGGGCAAACAACGCCGCCACTGAAGCGTACTTAATGCGCGTGGAAAAAGGAACTGAGGCGGTTGGAGAGTCGACGCCGAGACAGTCATTACCACGCGAGCTCAGGCTCGCGGCCCCGTTCCTCGTGGCTCCATCTCTGACGCCGACCCTCCAGCAAAAAGTTTGCTCCTGATGGGTCCTAGTGCCTCTGGCGCAGATCCCAATAGTGTGAATGAGTGGTGAAGACTTATGTCCAGGAAGATCAGGGGGTACCAAGGCTGTCTGGCCCAATCTGGAGCAATCAGAATCACTTTGCAAGGTTGTGACCTTATCTTGACTAAAACTTTGAACAGTAGAGGAAAGGGAGGGAAAGCATACAGAAATTTCCCTTCCCAGTTCAGAATCAGAGCATCCAGAGGGACTGAGCCCAAGACTGGGGGTCTGCAACAAAAGAGAGGAAGTTGGTGATTGTCTGGGTCTGCAAAGAGATCTATCTCTGGAGTGCCCCACCTTGAAAAGATCACCTTCAAGACCAGAGGGTCCAGGGACCATTCGTGATGGCCCTATAAGATCCTGCTCAGTGCATCTGCTAGCACATTGTCCTTCCCTGGAAGATGGACTGCTATCAGAGAGGTTTGCAGGGAATAATCTTTATTGCCCTGCCCCCCCCTTTTTTTATAACCACAACCTCTGATTCTTCTGTCTTTTTCTCTCAACTCCCCTCCCCCCATTTCTGTTTTGGTTTGGTTTGGTATTCTTTCCTCCCCCCCTTCCCATTCCTTTTCCATTTAAATTCTTTTATTTCCCTCATTGGTTAATAGGTATTCACTTTGATTGATTTTGATTGGTTAAAGATTATGTGATGTCACACTTGATATGTATTTAAAGGAATGTTGTTATGATTCTGTATTATGCTCCCTTGAAGGCACTCTGCAGAGGTGCTAGAGGCTCTCACAATTTGGTGACAATAAATTCAACAATAGTTGATTATTGCAGTCTGCATCTCCGTCTTTACTTTGGAAGGGCACTACTGCTTTGTAGAGATATCAGAGAGGTTTGCAGGGAATAAGCCAAGGACCACAACTTCATGGCTTCTGTGCACAAGGCCATAGACCGCGTGCCTCCCTGCTTGTTGATGTACCACATGGTGGTGGTGGTGTCTGTTCTGACTTGAACCACCTTGTTCTGCACTGATTGAGAGAAAGCTTGCAGGGCCATAAAAACTGCCCTGAGTTCTAGGAGATTGATATGGAGAAGGGATTCCTGAGGGGACCACAGTCCCTGGGCAGTGAGGGCCCCCAGATGGGCTCCCCAGCCCAGGAGGGAAGCATCCGTGGTAAGGACCACTGAATAGACTGAGTGGCAAATGACACCCCTTGCCTTAAATTGTCCTGATCCTGCCACCATTAAAGGGCTTGGATCAGGGTCCGAGTCACTGGGATCAGCTTGGTAAGGTAATCCTTCTTTTGGGATCCAAAGGCCCTCGGATGGAACTGAATGTCCCTCATCTGGAATCTTGCCTCTTGGACCACTGCTGTAGAAGCTGCCATGTGGCACAAAGAGCTGGAGGAAATGCCTTGCTGGTCGAGACACTTGAAGGCTGAAGGAAGAAGCCAGTTCTATAAGAACTCTTGCCCTTTCCAGGGGAAGAAAGGCTCTTGCTTTGACAGTATCCAGCTCTTCCCCATAAAGGTAAGGAGCTGCACTGGCTCGAGAAAGGAAAATTACGTACCTACCGTAATTCTTGATCTTCTTGGACGAGTCTCCACCACTCATTCACACTAGTGGGATTAGCGCCGGAGGCACTAAGACCCATCGGGAGCAAACTTTTTGCTGGAGGGTCGGCGTGAGAGACGGCGCCGCGAGCAGCGGCTCGGCGGTAATGACCATCTCGGCGACGACCCTCCAACCGCCTCAGTACCTTTTTACCAAGGAGGTGCAGCGCAACTAACAGAAAGTAAACTCAACATTAAAAGCGGACATAAGATAGTCCGTATGACCCGTGTAAGAAGGGTCAGCAAAGAAGTCCTCATAGCCCTAAAGATTTGAAGTGAAGACCAATACAGCCAGTGAGCTCGGGGGATGGAGGTGGGCGTGTGAATGAGTGTGGAGACTTGTCCAAGAAGATCAAGAATTACGGTAGGTGTAATTTTCCTATCTTCCTGGACATAAGTCTCCACCACTCATCTACTAGTGGGAGAGTAAAGCTGATAATCCCCAAAGGGCGGCAGGAGAGCCAGAGCTCACGCGTCTAAAGATAGAAGCCCATGTAGAGATAGTTCTGCCGAATGCGGAATGTCGCCTAGCATGAACATCCAGTGCATAGTGCTTAACGAAGGTATGCACTGAGCTCCAGGTGGCGGCGTTGCATATATCTGCAATTGGAACATTAGAATTTCCGCTAGGGATACATGACCGCCTAGTAGAGTGGCGTACACTCTACCTTCTAATTTAACTTGAGCCATGGAATAGCAATGACGAAGGCATGCCACTAACCATGAAGAGATGCATCTAATAGCGACAGGTTGACCCAGCCGGTGTCGCTGAAAGAAACGAACAGTTGCTGAGTCTTCATAACATCCTTGGTTCTATCTAAATAGAACCGCAAGGTTCTTTAACATCCAAGGAATGAAGAGCCTGCTCCTCTCATTTTGGAAATTAGCACAGCTGGAAGTACCAGAGGTTGGTTTAGATGGAATTCTGACACAACCTTGGGAAGAAATTTAGGATGAGTACGAGAACTACCTTGTCTTTTATGGAATACAGTATACGGAGGGTCCGAAACAGGGCATGTATCTCAGAGACCCTGCATGGCTGAGGTAGGGCCACCAGGAAGCAGTCTTCCAGGTAAGAAATTTAGCTCACAGGTAGCTAAGGGTTGAAAGGCTTCCGAGTGAGCATGTCCAGCACCAGGTTAATGTCCCAGACTGCAACTGGACGCTTAACAGGGGTCTGGTATGGAGAATCCCTAAGAAATCTCTTCACCATGAGTAACTGAGCCAGAGTTAAGGAGAAGAAACCGGCTCATGGAGGCGCTGAGATGGCACTAAGAGTGAACTTTAACTGTGGAGTACTGAAGACCTAAGTTTGACAGGTCCAAAAGATACTCCAGAACCTTGCCAGGAGGACAGGAAAAGGGATTCAAGAGGATTTTGCACACCAGAGAAAACGTTTCCATTTGGGCGTCGTTTTCAAGTGGCTGGCTTCGAGCAGCCAGAAGGATGTCTGAGACCTCACGAGGCGTTGAACCGATTCACTTGATCTCTTCAGGAGCCAAGCATGAAGGTGAAGTGATTTCAGGTTAGGATGGACCAACGAACCCTGAGTCAAAAGACTGATTTGCAAAGGAAGTGGTCTCGAGAGGCTGCCAACATACTGTTGAGTAGAAACCATAGTTGCGAGGGCCAGGAAAGAACAATGAAGTCATCTTGGTCCCTAAGACTCGAACTTGAGAGATACTCTCTGGATTAGAGGCAAGCGTGGAAAGGCGTAAAAGCGTTTTGTCACCGCAGCCTGAAACACGATCTGACAGAAAATGCCAGGCCCTGGATTCTGGAGCAGAAGAGAAACAGTTTTTGCGTTGAGTGGGGATGCAAAAGGTCCAGGTCTGGAGTCCCCACTCTTTGAACAGGGACCGAAGCTACGGCTGGATCGAGAGACCACTCGTGAGGGTCTGCCTCCGCTCTGCTGAGGTGATCTGCTAGGTCGTTTGTATACCCGGCAGATAAACCGCTTGAATCAGAGACTTGTGCTCCAAGCACCACTCCCACACCTCATTGCTTCCTGCAAAGGGATAAGAATGAACACCGCCTTGCTTGTTGATGTAATACATCACTGCTTTGTTGTCCGTTTGAAGGAGAATGTTCTTGTGACAAAGGACATCCTTCAGAGCTCGGATTGCATAGAGGACCACTCTCATCTCCAGGACATTTATGTGGAGATGAGTTTCGAACTGAGTCCATACACCTTGAGTGTGGAGGGAGAGACAGTGAGCTCCCCATCCCATTAGCGATGCGTCTGTGGTGATGGAGATCTGATGATCCGAGGGAGCAAAGGGGAATCCTTCCAGGAGATTGCTCTCTTGAGACCACCAGGTGAGAGACCTTGAAGGGGCTCCCACCTTGATGGGATAAGACTGGGGGTGAGAGGTCGGGGACCACTGGTGGAGAGCATCCATTGGGTGGTTCTCATGTGCAGTCAGACCAGAGGACGACAGTGAAGACCGAGGGCGCATGAGACCCAACATCGTTACATCGAGAGAGAGCTGTAACCGATTGGTTCTCCCTGATGTAACGGGCCATTCAAGGATGTCGAGTCTTCTGTCCTCTGGAAGGAAAGCCTTCCGCTGAAGAGGTGTCTAGAAGGGTCCCATGAAAAGGAGCCTCTGGGAGGGTTGCAGTTGAGATTTTTCAAATTCAGCAGAACTCCCATGGACGTGAGAAGAGAGAAGTCGTTGCACGGCTTCCAAAGTCCCTTGGACAGAAGGGCTTGCTAGAAGCCAATCGTCCAGGTAGGGAAACACTGGAGTCGACTTTCCTGAGATGCTTGCGAGGAACTGCACAACACTTTGTAAAACTCACTGGCGCCGAGGAGAGACCAAGGGCAGGACTTGAACTGATAATGCTGACCCAAAGCTACAAACCTGAAGAACTTTGTGGGTCGGGTGGACGGGGATATGCTGGTAAGCATCCTGCATATCCAGAGGCCAGCCAGTCGTGCTGATGCAGCAAGGGTAACAGGGTACCTAGGAAATCATCTTGAATTTCTCCTGGGGAGGAATTTGTTTAACTTCTGAGGTCTAGAATGGGGCGCATCCCCCCAGATTTCTTTGGAACCAGAAAGTAATGGGAGTAGAACCCTGTGTTTCGCAGATGCGGGGGCACCAGTTCTATTGCCCTGTTGTTCAGAAGGCCCTGGATCTCCCCGGTGAGGAGGTCTGACTGAGAGGCCGACAACCTGGGTTGTCGTCTGGGAGGACAATTCGGGGGGGTTTCCAAGAAATTGAGAGAATAACCCTCGCGAATTATCCGAAGGACCCATTTGTCCGAAGTTATGGACTTCCACTGGTTGTAGAAGTACATCAGACGACCTCCCACCGGAGGAGAAAGTTCCACCTCGGGCAGAGTGGATGGAACTTGGGCCAACGACTCATAAGGTAGCACTGGGAGCTTTAGGCCCCTGCGCTTTCTGCTGCGTCTTCTTTTGAGGTTGGGCAGGTTGGCTTTTATGGAAGCTTCCCCTGCCTCTGCCTCGAAAGGACTGAGCGACTATGAGGAACTGACGTCTGTTCACATGCCCGAGAGGGGACAGGCGGGGTCTGGCCAACTAATGGCCGATCTAGTCTTCTGAGTGGCCTCTAAGGCTTGCTCCACCTGAGGGCCAAAAAGAAAGGAGCCATCAAAAGGCAGCGCCATCACCTGCTGCTGAGCATCATTCGTGAAGCCAGAAGTACGCAGCCAGGAATGGCGCCGAGTACAAATCCCCGCGGCTGCTGAGCGAGAAGCAGTGTCGAAGGCGTCCATGGCGGCTTTGACCTGTTGGTTATTGGACTCAATACCTCTAATAACGTCAGAAGAAGCTCTGACTTGGAATCCGAATCTGGAAGAGCTTCAACCATTCTTTTCATAGAGTGCCACAGGATATACTCATACTGGAGAAAATAGCCTTGATAACTGGCCGCACATGCACTTAGAGTGGAGGCAGCAAGACTCTCTTACCTAATGTATCAATCTTACGAGACTCTTTGTTAATAGGTCGAGGCTGTAGTAGTTTGAGAAGAACGTATCATTTCGTCATGAGGACTACAATAGGATCCATAAAAGGCTTGGGATGCCAAATGGGACGATCCTTGGGAGCTGAATACTTCTTATCAATGGATTTAGCCACTGAGGAATAAGAGCAGGATTATTCCATACCATTTGAGACAGCGTCTCGAAGGAAGGCTGGATCGGAGGAGTCAAATCCGTAGGATCTCCAAGCATGAAGATACTGAGTCTTAATATCTTCCAGGATCGATGTCTGTAGTCTGGAGAGAAGAGTGGATCCCAGGTTCTTCAACAGAGACTTAAAGGACAGGTCCTCGACCACAGGCTCTGTAGCAAAGAAAGATCCTGTTTCCTCCACTTCATCACCCAACCAAGGTCTGGGTCGGCTCAACATCATCTCCCTGATGGTCCAGAAAGGACTGTTTGGACAGAAAAGGAGGAAAGTGGGAAGAGGAGGAAATAGCAGAAAAACAAGGAAGTCCCAGGGCTGCAGGCGCGAGGCAAAAGCGGGCCTGAAAACCGGCACGAGGAGGCTGCTGGCGCCGAGAGCCGTGGCCTGGCGCCCAGCGGTGCAGCGGACGGAAGCAGCGCCGCAGGCGGCCCGGCGACGCCACGCCGCGGCTTTGTGACCGGCGCCCAGCGATGGTACGCCAGCACCGCCTATCCAACGGCACCACCGGGCGGCGCGCAAGACCCGCAAGCGCATGGACGGGCACCGCAGCACCCAGCGGCACCGAAAACGGCGCGAAGACAAACAAAGACCCTGCCAAGGCGCGGAAAAGCCCAGGAACCTGGAAAGCTAGAAGGAAAAAACCAGGAGATAAGGGCATCGGTGGGGCCCCTGCGCCGCAGGCATGTGAGGGGCTTTTCATGCGGAGTCGCTGGCACCGAGGCGCCACGCGACTAGGAATCAACACGCCTACCTGTCGCCGGAGGGGCCGAGGGCTCCGGGCAACCCAGGCTCAGGCAGCAGAACCAACCTCCGAGGCCATTGCTCCATAGGCGGCCCACTGATGGAAACTGCTCATCTGGAATTCCTACCTGGGCGGAGGAACTCCGATGTCGGGGCGGCGATTACGGAAGTTGGCGACTCCGAAGAAGGAGACCGGCAACCTTAGCGATAACCGGCGTCGGCCAGCGCAGACATACCAGAGAAAACCTCGAGTGATGCCTTCTCTTTTTGACCTGTGGGCGAAGAAACTCGAGGCCGAGCGGTGCGAAATGCGACCGTTTATTTTTATGCGGTCGGGGACCGCCCATCCCCCGGCATCGGACTGACCGTTGCCGGAACCCGCTGAGAGAAGGAGGCTGACGGACCCAGCCGGGCTGACTGAACAGCTTTCTCAGAAGTCTCCTAGCGTCACCTGACCTGCTCATGAGTCGACTCCGTCAGTAGGCGAGACTTCTTCAAGTAAAAATTTAAATATTAGAAAAATTTAACGAAAATAGAATAAAATTAAGCGATACTACTTATCGTGATAAAGTTACAAAAACAAACTGAAACCTATGCGTTAGTTTGAAGTTTGACTCCGACAATGACGACATCATCACTGAAGCGCTACGGCGGCAGGAAAAAAGGAACTGAGGCGGTTGTAGTTAGGTCGCGAGATGGTCATTACCGCTCGAGCCGCTGCTCGCTGGCGCCGTGTCTAGCGGCGCCGTCTCTCGCGCCGACCCTCCAGCAAAAAGTTTGCTCCCGATGGGTCTTAGTGCCTCCGGCGCTAATCCCACTAGTGTGAATGAGTGGTGGAGACTTATGTCCAGGAAGATCGACTTTATCATTCTCTGCCAGGACTACAATAGGATCCGCAAAGGCTTGAGATGCCAAAATGGGACGATCCTTGGGGGCTGAATATTTCCTATCAATGGATTTAGCCACCGAAGGGGTAAGAGCAGGATTATTCCATACCATTTGAGACAGCGTCTCGAAGGAAGGCTGAATCGGAGGAGTCAAATCCGTAGGGATCTCCGGCATGAAGATATTGAGTCTTAACCGCTTCCCAGGATCGATGTCTGTAGTCTGGAGAGAAAGAGTGGAGCTCAGGTTCTTCAACAGAGACTTAAGGACAGGTCCTTGACCACAGGCTCTGTAGCAGTGAAAGATCTTGCTCGTCACTTCATTCACCCAACAGAGGTCTGGGTCAGGCTCAACGTCATCTCCTGATAGTCCAGGGGACTGTTTGGACAGGAAAGAGTGAAATACAGGAGAAGAAGGAAAATTGAGAGGAAAGAGGTCCTCTGAGGCTCCGGCGCCGAGGAGGCAGCGGGACCGAAAATGGCGCCGAAGAACAGCCAGGCGCCGAGGATGGCGCCAAGCCGACCGTCACGAGCGCGCCCAGAAGATACACGGCACCGGAAGACGGTACGGAAGGTTAACGGTGCCGCAGAAGGCGCCGAGAACGGTGCCGACAAGCCCGCAACGCCCAAAATGGCGCCGACAAGCCCCGCGATGCCGCAGATGGTGCCAAAGGTGCAGAAAGCATCCCAGGACCCTGAGAAACATGGTTAGAAGGGAAAATAGCAGGAGATAAGGGCATCGGTGTGGCCCCTGCGCCCGCAGCCATGTGAGGGAGACACCTAAGTCTCTGGATCGTCGGCACGAGGAGGTGCCATGTGACCAGGAAATCCAACCGCCCTACCTGGTCGCCCGACAAATGCAAGGCTCGTGGGCAACCGAGCCAGGTAGCAGAACCAACCTCAGGCCCATTGCTCCATAAGAGCGGCCCACTGATGGAAACTGCTCATCTGAAGACTACCTATAGGGGGGTGGGACTCCGATGCCGAAAGGCAGCCCGGCTACCAGAAGCAGAAGTTGGAGACTCCGAAGGAGGACCGGCAACTAGCCACGATAACAGGCGTCGGCAGCGCAGACATATCAGAGGGCAACCTCGAGTGATGCCTTCTCTTTTTAGACCTGTGGGACGAAGAAGAGCTCGAGGCCGAACGGTGCCGAGAATGCGACCGTTTGTTTTTATGCCTCCGGGGACCGCCCATCCACCCGGGCATTGGACTGACCGTTGTCGGACCCCGTTCGGGAGAAGGAGGCGGACCGGACCCAGCCCGACTGACTGAACAGCTTTCATACGAAGTCTCCCTACCGTCACCTGACCTGCTCATGGTCGACTCCGTCAAGTAGGCTGAGACTTCTTTATTGTATATTAAAATAGAATAAACTTAAGCGATACTATATCGAGATAATACTACAAAAAATAAACTGAAAACTATGCTGCTAGTTTGAAGTTTGACTCGACAATGACGGCGTGTTACTGAAGCGCGACGGCGGTAGGGAAAAAGGAACTGAGGTGGTTGAGATTAGCCTGAGATAGTCATTGCCACGAGCTAGTGCTCGTGGCACTGTGCCTCACGGCGCCATCTCTGGTGTCGACCCTCCAGCAAAAAGTTTGCTCCCGATGGGTCCTAGTGCCTCCGGCGCAGATCCCAATAGTGTGAATGAGTGGTGGAGACTTATGTCCAGGAAGATCAGGTGTTAACTCGTATCAGGAAGCTGAAGGGTCAGTTGATCATTTTACAAGAAACCCACCTGCTCAGTAAAAAGGTCAAGCATCTTAAACCTAGTTGGGGGGGGTTAGGTTTATGCTGACTCCTGCACCTCCAAAAGGCGAGGGGTAATGATTCCCATTTAGAAGGGTGTTAATTGGGTGACTAGACAGGTTACAAAAGACCCTCGGGGTAGGTGGATCCTTGTCACTGGCCCATTGGTTGGCCATCCTTATTCCTAGGCCTCAGTATATAGCCCTAATGAGGATGGGGCCTTCCTTTTTCATGCTTTCTCACAGGTCCTTCATGATAAAGCCAAGGCCATGCTGTTCGGGTCGAAACCATTCCTTGCCAGAACCCTCAAGACTAACTCTTCTTTTCAGATTCACTCCCCCAATGGTCCAGTTTTTGAAATCGTCCCCTCCTTCAAATATCTTGGGGTCACACTAGACCCCACCCTCTCCTTTACTGACCATGATAACGCAGTAGTCTGTAGGATACATCAGAAAATTGGTGCTGCATACCGCATAAAACCCTACCTGACTGCCAAGGCTCGCCTGGCTATCGCTAAAAGTAACCTTCTCCCCATCTTGGACTATTGTTCCTCTATCTACACCCCTGTTTCTGCAGCTCTTTGGGCGAGGCTGTCGTTTACATGCAACAGCATTTGCCGCTTTGCTCTGTCCGCCCCTTATTCCACCCATCACTGTCACCTTTATAGCTCTCTGAATTGGCTTTCCTTGAAAGGTTGCTTTGACTTCACCCTCAGCTGCTTTATAGATACCTGCATTAGGAGTGGTCCTGCTTCCCCCAATCCACCTTTTTCAAGCCCCATATCACGGCGAGATATCTCCGATCCTCAACTTTTCCTCCCCTGGAACCTCCGCAAACGCCACACTCAGATCATACAACAAACCTCACGCCTTCAAACATAACCTAAAATCCTGGCTCATCTGTATGGACAGCTGCAACTGTCTGCCCAGGTAACTCCCACCCCCCAGTTTTTCCCTTGACCTTATGCTTAACCTTCCTTCCTGCTATTGGTGGGTTAGCAGCTAGTCTGGGACTATTGCTTCATGTGGGGGGGAAGGCAAATGTGGTTTGATTTTCCTTGTTTACCGTTACCCATGTGTAACCCCTAGGTGGCGCTACCCCAAGGGCGACTACCCCTGCCTGCTTGGCTAGTTGCAGGTTAAGGGGCCTGGGTACTGAAATGGGTGCCTCCACCCAGAGGTCAGTGTTGTTAGTGGACAAGCTAACTGGGTACAGCCCCCCGGGACACTGTAACCCCCTCTTTTTCCCTTCTAGTGGCCTGAAATGGAAATTACGTACCTACCGTAATTCTTGATCTTCTTGGACGAGTCTCCACCACTCATTCACACTAATGGGATCAGTGCCAGAGGCACTAGGACCCATCGGGAGCAAACTTTTTTGTTGGAAGGTTGACGCCTGAGACGGCGCCGCGAGGAGTGGCACCGCGAGCCTCAGCTCGTGCGGTAATGAATATCTCGGGGTTGACCTTCCAACCACCTCAGTACCTTTTTTTCCAAGGAGGTGCAGCCTAACTAACCTAGAAGGATAGCCTAACCAAAAACCGGACATAAGATAGTCCGGAAGACCCGTATAAGAAGGGTCAACAAAGAAGTCTTCACAGCCTAAAGATTTGAGGGAATGAAGACCAACAACAGAGGTGAGCTTGGGGGATGGAGGGTGGCCATGTGAATGAGTGGTGGAGACTCGTCCAAGAAGATCAAGAATTATGGTAGGTACGTAATTTCCATATCTTCCTGGACATAAGTCTCCACCACTCATTCACACTAATGGGAGAGCACCGAGCTAATAATCCCCATAGAGAGCAGCAGGAGAGACCAAGAGCTCACAGTTTTAGGACAGAAGTCCATTAAGGATGGTTCTGCCAAAGGACAGAAGTCGTCTGGCATGGACATCCAGAGCATAGTGTTTAACGAAAATATGCACTGAGCTCCAGGTAGCCGCATTGCAAATATCTGCAATGGGAACGTTGAGGATTTCTGCCAGAGATGCCGCTACCACCCTAGTATAGTGAGCGTACACTCTGCCCTCCAGCTTAACCTGCACCATGGAATAACAGTAGCGAAGGCATGCCACTAACCATGCTGAGATACACCTGATAGTGACAGGTTGACCCACCCGGGTCTCGCTGAAAGAAGCAAACAGTTGTTGAGCTTTACGAAAGTCCTTTGCTCTATCTAGATAGAAACATAAAGCTCACTTGACATCCAGGGAATGAAGAGAACATTCTCCTTCATTTTGGAAGTTCGCAAAGTAAGAGGAAAGGACTAAAGGTTGGTTTAGATGGAACTCCGAAACAACCTTAGGAAGAAATTTAGGATGGGTTCTAAGGATTACTTTGTCTTTATGGAACACAGTATACGGAGGGAATGTGACCAAGGCATGTATCTCAGAAACCCTGCAGGCTGAGGTAATGGCCACCAGGAAGGCCGTTTTCCGGGTGAGAAATTTTAGCTCAAAGGAAGCCAGAGGTTTGAAAGGCTTTCAAGTGAGCATGTCTAGCACAAGATTAATGTCCCAGGCTGCGACTGGACGTCTTATAGGAGGTCTGGTATGCAGAATTCCCTTAAGAAACCTCTTAACCAGAGGTAACTGAACTAGTGACAAGGAAAGTACCGGCTCATGATAAGCTGAAATGGCACAAAGGTGAACTTTGACTGTAGAGTACTGCAGGCCTGAATTTGAGAGGTCTGAGAGGTACTCCAAGATTTTATCTGGTGGGCAGGAAAAGGGATTTAAAGAGGATTTTGCACACCTGAGTGAAAAATGCTTCCATTTGACTGTGTAAGTTTTTCTAGTGGCTGGCTTCCGTGCAGCCAGAAGAATATCTGAAACCCTGCGAGAGACATTGAATCTGTTCACTTCTATCTCTTCAGGAGCCAAGAATGAAGGTGAAGTGACCTCAAGTTCGGATGAACAACCGGCCCTTGAGTCAAGAGGTTCATCTGAAGTGGGAGTGGTTTCGGCAGAGCTGCCGACATACTGTTGAGTAGTGGAAACCACATTTGTCGAGGCCAGAAGGGAGCAATAAGGATTATTTTGTCCCCCTGGGATTCGAACTTGAGAACTACCCTCTGAATTAGAGGAAGAGGCGGAAAGGCGTATAGAAAGCGTTTTGTCCACTGCAGCCTGAACGCATCCTGACAGAAAATGGCAGGCCCTGGATTTCTGGAGCAGAAGAGAGGCAGTTTTGTGTTGAGTGGGGATGCAAAAAGGTCCAGGTCTGGAGTTCCCCACTCTACGAATATTGATTGAACTACAGCTGAGTCGAGAGACCATTCGTGAGGATCTGTCTCTGTTCTGCTGAGGTGGTCCGCCAGTTTGTTCTGTACTCCTGGCAGGTAGACCACTTGAATTAGAGACTTGTGCTGCAAGCACCATTCCCACACTCTCATCGCTTCTCTGCATAAGGGTAAGAGTGAGTGCCGTCTGTTTGTTGATGTAATACATCACTGCATTGTTGTCCGTTTGAAGGAGAATGCTCTTGTGACAGAGAATGTCCTTCAATGCCCAGACCGCATAAAGGACGGCTCTCATTTCCAAGACATTTATGTGAAGCTAGGACTCAACCTGAGTCCAGGTACCTTGAGTGTAGAGAGTCTGACAGTGAGCTCCCCACCCCATCAGTGACGCGTCCGTGGTAATGGAAATCTGATGATCCAGAGGAGCAAAGGAGTATCCTTCCAGAAGATTGTCCTCTTGCGACCACCAGGTGAGTGATCTCTTCAGAGGTTCTGTCACCTTGATGGAAAGGACTGAGGGTGAGTGGTCGGGGACCACTGAGTACTGAGCATCCATTGAGAGGTTCTTATGGGGAGGCGTGCTAGGGGTACAGTGAACACCGAGGATGCCATGAGACCTAGCATCCGTTGCATCAAAAGAGCTGTCACCGAGCTGCTTTCTCTGATGTATCGGGTCATCCGAAGGATATCGCTCCTCCTGCCCTCTGGAAGAAATGCTTTCACACTGCTGATGTCCAGGAGAGTTCCTATGAAAAGGAGCCTCTGGGAGGGCTGCAGCTGTGATTTTTTGAGGTTTAGCAGGACTTCCATGGACGTAAGAAAGTGTGAAGCCGTGGCTATGGCGTCTAGAGTTCCCTGCCTGGAAGTACTTGCTAGAAGCCAATCGTCCAGATATGGTAACACTTGTATTCCGATCTTTCTGAGATGCGCCGCAAGAATTGCACAACACTTTGTAAAAACTTGCGGTGATAATGCTGTCCCAAAGCCACGAACCTTAGATATTTGTGATGCTTTGGGTGTATAGGAATGTGCTGGTAAGCATCCTGCATGTCCAGGGAGGCTAACCAGTCGTGTTGATGAAGCAAAGGTAACAGGGTTCCTAGTGATATCATTCTGAAATTCTCTTTGGGAAGGAATTTGTTTAATTTTCTGAGGTCCAAACTGGGGTGCATGCCCCCGATTTTCTTTGGAACCAGAAAGTAATGGGAGTAGAAGAAACAATTACTCACCTTAGTAATTATGTTTCTTCTAATGGAGTCTTGTTGTATTCTGACATTGCAGCAGTGATCCCCAACCTTTAAACTGCCCCGGAGAACAAAGAGTTAACTTTCTATGTAGGGCATAGAATGCTGAGCTCGAGCTCGGTTGGAGACTCTGTCTGGAGTGTTTCAAACTCAAACCGTCAGATTCTTATGAGCCCAACTAACTAAACATTCTATGTGGAAATTGTAAAATTCCTACTAGCCAACAGGCAGAAAAAGTTTTGGATTCCCAAGGAAGACTCAAGTCAGGAAACCCAAAAACCCAAAACCAACCTAATACAAATAACAGTAATAAATCAACACCCAAACAAAAAGGAGGAGGGTATAAACAAAGAGCATCCCTGGGGTGCAACACTGCACCTGCCCACCCACTTTCCAAAAACAGGTTCTGAGAGGGGAGGCAGGGAGGAAGGTCAGAATACAGCAAGACTCCATTAGAAGAAACATAATTACTAAGGTGAGTAATTTTTTCTTCAAACAACATGAAGTCTTGCTGTATTCTGATATATTGCAGACTACCAAGCAGTACCTCCATGGTGCAGGGACAGAACCTGCTTTGGGAATAAGCTCTGAAGCACTGCTGTGCCAAACCGAGCATCATTCCTAGACTGGATATCCAGAGAGTAATGCTTGGTAAAGGTATGGACTGTTTTCCAGGTGGCTGCTTGACAAATTTCTAAGAGAGGGATATCCCTGGCAGCAGCCAGGGAAGCAGCTGTACCTCTTGTGGAATGAGCCCTCAGGCCTGAGGGTGGAGTTTTTCCCAGTTTTTCATAGCAGAATTGTATACAAGACACAATCCACCTGGCAACAGATTTCTTGGTGGCAGGTTTGCCCTTTTTCACCTCTCCATAAGTGAGGAACAACTGGAGGGACTCAAACCTGTGACCCTTGGTACACTATGTGGTAACTAAGGGCTCTTTCAACATCTAAACTGTGTAGCCTCCTGTCTCCTGAGGAAGAATGATCAGTGAAGAAAACAGGAAGAGACATAGACTGGTTTAAATGGAAGTCTGAAACCACATTGGGCAAGAACCTTCTATAGGTTCTAAGGACCACTTTATCCCTGTGAAATGAGATAAAATCAGGTTCCACTGACACGGCTTACAATTCACTGATACGCCTGGCAGAGGTAGTGGCTACCAAGTACACAGTTTTCCAAGTCAAGTACTTAAGCTCTGCTGAAGACATAGGCTCAAAAGGGGGTTGCATAAGTTGGGCAATACAAACATTCAAATCCCAGGCAGGGGCAGGGTCTCTAAAAGGAGGACTGGTGTGAAGCAATCCTTTAAAAAATTTACAGAACACAGGATAGGAAGATAGTGAGAAAGACTTCCCCACAGACAAAAACGCAGAAACAGCTGACAAGTGTACCTTGAGAGTAGCTGATCTGAGGCCTAGGCCATTAAGATGGACCATATAATCCAGAACCGTAGGCAATCCAGAAGTATTTGGAGAAATATTCTCCTTAGAACACCAAATGCTGAATCTCTTCCATTTGGAGTTATAAGTCTTTCTGGTGGAGGGCTTTCGAGAAGCCTTGAGGATATCCAGAAGCTCTTGGGAAAGATGCAGATCTGCAAACTTTAACTCTTCAAGAGCCATGCCTTGAGATTGAGAGACTGAAGATTGGGGTACCAAATCCTCCCATGAGAGGAGGTTAACAGGTTGTAATTCCAGGGAAGAGACAGGGGAAGATGGACTGCTAGGGACAGCAAATGAAAATTACGTACCTACCGTAATTCTTGATCTTCTTGGACGAGTCTCCACCACTCATTCACACTAGTGGGATTAGCGCCGGAGGCACTAGGACCCATCGGGAGCAAACTTTTTGCTGGAGGGTCGGCGCGAGAGATGGCGCCGTGAGGCATGGCGCCGCGAGCAGCGGCTCGAGCGGCAATGACCATCTCGGTGACGACCCTCCAACCGCCTCAGTACCTTTTTTACCAAGGAGGTGCAGCGCAACTAACGTAAAGAGTAAATCTAACCTTAAAAAACGGACATAAGATAGTCCGGACAACCCGTGTAAGAAGGGTCAGCAAAGAAGTCCTCACGGCCTAAAGTTTTGAGGGAGTGAAGACCAACACAGCGGTGAGCTCGGGGGATGAAGGGTGGGCGTGTGAATGAGTGGTGGAGACTCGTCCAAGAAGATCAAGAATTACGGTAGGTACGTAATTTTCATATCTTCCTGGACATAAGTCTCCACCACTCATTCACACTAGTGGGAGAGTACCAAGCTGATAATCCCCCAAAAGGGCGGCAGGAGAGCCAGAGCTCACGCGTCTAAGATAGAAGACCATTAAGGATAGCTCTGCCGAATGCGGAATGTCGCCTGGCATGAACATCCAGTGCATAATGCTTAACGAAGGTATGCACTGAGCTCCAGGTGGCGGCGTTGCAGATATCCGCAATTGGAACATTGCGAATCTCCGCTAAAGATGCCGCGACCGCCCTAGTAGAGTGAGTGCACTCTACCTCTCAATTTAACTTGAGCCATGGGTAGCAATGTCGAGGCATGCCACTAACCATGATGAGATGCATCTAATAGCGACGGGTTGCCCTAGCCGGGTGTCGCTGAAAGAAACAAACAGTTGCTGAGTCTTCATGAAAATTCTTGGTTCTATCTAAATAGAACCTAGATCTCTTAACATCAAGGAATGAAGAGATCGTTCCCTTCATTTTGGAAATTAGCAAGTAAGAGGGAAGTACTAGAGGTTGGTTTAGATGGAATTCTGACACAACCTTGGGAAGAAATTAGGATGAGTCGGAGAACTACCTTGTCTTTATGGAATACAGTATACGGAGGGTCCGTCATCAAGGCATGAATCTCCGAGACCCTGCGGGCTGAGGTAATGGCCACCAGGAAGGCAGTCTTCCAGGTAGAAATTTTAGCTCACAGGTAGCTAAGGGCTCAAAGGCTTCAGTGAGCATGTCCAGCACCAGGTTAATGTCCCAGGTTGCAACTGGATGCCCAACAGGGGTCTGGTATGAAGAATCCCTAAGAAATCTCTTCACCATAGGAAGCTGAGCCAGAGTCAAGGAAGAAACCGGCTCATGGAACGCTGAGATGGCACTAAGGTGAACTTTAACTGTGGAGTACTGGAGACCTGAGTTTGATAGGTCCAAAGATACTCCAGAACCTTGTCAGGAGGACAGGAAAAGGATTCCAAGAGGACTTTGCCACCAGAGAAAAGCGTTTCCATTTGAAGCGTCGTTTTCAGGTGGCTGGCTTCCGCGCAGCCAGAAGGATGTCCGAGACTCTCACGAGAGACGTTGAATCGATTCACTTCTACCTCTTCAGGAGCCAAGCATGAAGGTGAAGTGATTTCAGGTTGGGATGGACCAAGCAACCCTGAGTCAAAGGTTGATTTGCAGGAAGTGGTCTCGGAGGGCTGCCAACATACTGTTGAGAAGAGGAAACCATAGTTGCCGAGGCCAGGAGGGAGCAATGAGAATCATTTTGGTCCCCTGAGACTCGAACTTGAGGAGAACTCTCTGGATTAGAGGGATCGGTGGAAAGGCGTAAAGAAAACGTTTTGTCCACCGCAGCCTGAACGCATCCTGACAGAAAATGCCAGGCCCTGGATTTCTGGAGCAGAAGAGAGGCAGTTTTGCGTTGAGTGGGGATGCAAAAAGGTCCAGGTCTGGAGTCCCCCACTCTTCAAATAGTGACCGAGCTACGGCTGGATCGAGAGACCACTCGTGAGGGTCTGCCTCCGTTCTGCTGAGGTGATCTGCTAGATCGTTTTGTATACCTGGCAGATAAACCGCCTGAATCAGAGACTTGTGCTCCAAGCACCACTCCCACACCCTCATTGCTTCCCTGCAAAGGGGGTAAGAATGAGCACCGCCTTGCTTGTTGATGTAATACATCACAGCTTTGTTGTCCGTTTGAAGGAGAATGTTCTTGTGACAAAGGATATCCTTCAGAGCTCGGATCGCGTGGAGGACGCTCTCATCTCCAGGACATTTATGTGGAGAAAGAGTTTCGAACTGAGTCCATACACCTTGAGTGTGGAGGGAGCGACAGTGAGCTCCCCATCCCATTAGCGATGCGTCTGTGGTGATGGAGATCTGATGATCCGGGGGAGCAAAGGGGAACCCTTCCAGGAGATTGCTCTCTTGAGTCCACCAGGTGAGAGACCTTCGAAGGGCTCCGTCACCTGATGGGATAAGACTGGGGTGAGAGGTGGGAGACCACTGAGTGGAGAGCATCCATTGGGTGGTTCTCATGTGCAACCGGGCCAGGGGTACAGTGAACACCGAGGGCGCCATGAGACCAACATCGTTGCATCGAGAGAGCTGTAACCGATTGGTTCTCCCCGATGTAAAGGGACATCCGAAGGATGTCGAGTCTTCTGTCCTCTGGAAGGAAAGCCTTCGCGGAAGAGGTGTCTAGAAGCGTCCCTATGAAAAGGAGCCTCTGGGAGGGCTGCAGTTGTGATTTTTTCAAATTCAGCAGAATTCCCATGGACGTAAGAAGACGAGAAGTCGTTTGCACGGCTTCCAAAGTCCCTTGGCTGGAAGGGCTTGCTAGAAGCCAATCGTCCAGGTAGGGAAACACTCGGAGTCCGATCTTCCTGAGATGCGCTGCGAGAACTGCACAACACTTTGTAAAGACTCGCGGCGCCGAGGATAGCCCAAAAGGCAGGACTCTGAACTGATAATGCTGACCCAGAGCTACAAACCTGAGGAACTTGCGGTGGGTCGGGTGGATGGGGATATGCTGGTAGCGTCCTGCATATCAGGGGAGGCCAGCCAGTCGTGCTGATGCAGCAAGGGTAACAGGGTACCTAGGGAAATCATTTTGAATTTCTCCCTGGGGAGAAATTTGTTTAACTTTCTGAGGTCTAGAATGGGGCGCATTCCCCCAGACTTCTTTGGAACCAGGAAGTAGGGAGTAGAACCCTGTGCTCACGCAGTCTGAGGCACCAGTTCTATTGCCCTGTTGCTTAGAAGGCCCTGGATCTGGCGGTGAGGAGGTCTGACTGAGGCCAACAACCTGGGTTGTCGTCTGGGAGGACAATTCGGGGGGGTTTCCAAAAAATTGGGAGAATAACCCTCACGAATTATCCGAAGGACCCATTTGTCCGAAGTTATGGACTTCCACTGGTTGTAGAAGTACATCAAACGACCTTCCACCGGAGGAGAAAGTTCCACCTCGGGCAATGTGGATGGAACTTGGGCCACAATCCATAAGGTGGCGCTGGGGGCCTTAGGCCCTCGCGCTTTCTCTTGCTTTCTTTTGAGGTTGGGCAGGTTGGCTTTTATGGAAGCTTCCCCTGCCTCAGCCTCTAGAAAGGATCAGCGACTATGAAACTGACGTCTGTTCACATGCCCCGAGAGGGAGCAGGCGGATCTGGCCAACTAATGGCCGACCCTGGTCTTCTGAGTGGCCTCTAAGGCTTGTTCCACCTGAGGGCCGAAAAGAAAGGAGCCATCAAGGGCAGCGCCATTACCTGCTGCTGAGCATCATTCGTGAAGCCAGAAGTACGCAGCCAGGAATGGCGCCGAGTACAAATACCTGCAGCTGCTGAGCGAGAAGCAGTGTCAAAAGCATCCATAGCGGCTTTGACCTGTTGGTTATTGGACTCAATACCCTAGTAATGGTCAGAAGAAGCTCTGACTTGGAGTCCGAATCCGGAAGAGCTTCACCCATTCTTTTCAAAGAGTGCCACAGGATATACTCATATTGAGAAAAATAGCCTTGATAACTATCACGCATACTTAGAGTGGAGGCAGCAAAGACTCTCTTACCTAATGTATCAATCTTACGAGACTCTTTGTTAATAGGTCGAGCTGTAGTAGTTGAGGAAGAACGACCTTATCATTCTCTGCCAGGACTACAATAGGATCCGCAAAAGCTTGGGATGCCAAAATGGGACGATCCTTGGGAGCTGAATACTTCTTATCAATGGATTTAGCCACTGAGGGAATAAGAGCAGGATTATTCCATACCATTTGAGACAGCGTCTCGAAGGAAGGCTGGATCGGAGGAGTCAAATCCGTAGGGATCTCCGAAGCATGAAGATACTGGAGTCTTAATATCTTCCCAGGATTGATGTCTGTAGTCTGGAGAGAAAGAGAGGATCTCAGGTTCTTCAACAGAGACTTAAAGGACAGGTCCTCGACCACAGGCTCTGTAGCAAAGAAAGATCCTGTTTCCTCCACTTCATCACCCAACCGAAGGTCTGGGTCAGGCTCAACATCATCTCCTGATGGTCCAGAAAGGACTGACTGGACAGGAAAGGAGTGAAAATTAGGAGAGGAGGAAATAGCAGAGAAACAAGGAGAGTCCCCGAGGGCCCCAGCGCCGAGAAGGCCATGGGTTGGCGGCACGCAGAGAGGCACGGCACGGTACGCGGCACCGCAAGCGCGCCACCGGGACCAAGCGGTGCCGCCACGGCACCCATAAACCAAGCGGCGCTGCCGCCAGCGCCGCCAGACCCAATGGCCCTGCAGACGGCGCCGCAATGCCGAGCGGCACCGAAAACGGCACCGACAAGCCAACAGCCCCGCGGAAGGGGCCGGAAATGCCCCAGGAACCTGGAAAGCTAGAGAAGGAAAAAAACCAGGAGATAAGGGCATCGGTGTGGCGCCCTGCGCCGCAGCCATGTGAGGGGGGAACACCTAAGTGCGGAGTCACCGGCACCGAAGAAGGCGCCGCGCGACTAGGAAGGTCCAACCGCCCTACCCGATCGCTGGAGGAGCCTGGGGGCTCCGTGGCAACCGAGCCAGGCAGGAGAACCAACCTCCGAGCCCATCGCTCCACCAGCAGTTGGCGACTCCGAAGAAGGAGAACGGCAACTAGCTACGATAACCGACCGTCGACGCGCAGACATACCAGAGGGCGACCTCGAGTGATGCCTTCTCTTTTTTGACCTGTGGGCGAAGAAGAGCTCGAGGCGATCGGTGCCGAAATGCGACTGTTTATTTTATGCCGACGAGGACCGCCATCCCCGGGCATCGGACTGACCGCTAGTCGGAACCCCGCTGACGAGAAGGAGGCTGACGGACCCAGCCGGCTGACTGGAACAGCTTTCATAATGAAGTCGCCCTACCGTCACCTGACCTGCACATGGTCGACTCCGTCCAGTAGGCCGAGACTTCTTCAAGTAAGTTAAATTTAAAATATTAGAAAAATTTAACGAAAATAGAATAAAATTAAGCGATACTACTATCGAGATAATGTTACAAAGAAATAAACTGAAAACTATGCGCTAGTTTGAAGTTTGACTCCCGACAGGCGAACGACGTCGTCACTGAAGCGCACTCGACGGCGGGAAAAAAGGAACTGAGGCAGTTGGAGGGTCGTCGCCGAGATGGTCATTGCCGCTCGAGCCACTGCTCGCGGCGCCATGCCTCGCGGCGCCATCTCTCGCGCCGACCCTCCAGCAAAAAGTTTGCTCCCGATGGGTCCTAGTGCCTCCGGCGCTAATCCCACTAGTGTGAATGAGTGGTGGAGACTTATGTCCAGGAAGATCAGGGGGTACGAGGGCTATCTAGCCCAATCTGGAGCAAACAGAATCACTTTGCAAGGTTGAGACCTTATTTTGACTAAAACTTTGAACAGGAGTGGGGGGGGAGGCATACAGAAACTTTCCTTCCCAATTCAGAGTCAGGGCGTCCAGGGGGACTGAGCCCAAGACTGGAGATCTGCAACAAAAGAGAGGGAGTTGGTGATTGTCTGGGGCTGCAAAGAGATCTATCTCTGGAGTGCCCCACCTTGAAAAAATCACTTTCAACACCTGAGGGTCCAGGGACCATTCGTGATGGCCCTGACAGATCCTGCTCAGTGCATCTACTAGCATATTGTCCTTCCCTGGAAGGTGAACTGCTACCAGCGAGGTTTGCAGGGAATAAGCCAGGGACCACAACTTCATGGCTTCTGTGCACAAGGCCGTGAATTGAGTGCCTCCCTGCTAGCTGATGTACCACATGGTGGTGGTGTTGTCTGTTCTGATCTGAACCACCTTGTTCTGTACTGACTGAGAGAAAGCTTTTAGGGCCAGGAAAAACTGCCCTGAGCTCTAGGAGATTGATATGGAGAAGGGATTCTTGGGGGGACCACAGCCCCTGGGCAGTGAGGGACCCCAGATGGGCTCCCCAGTCCAGACGAGAAGCGTCCTTGGTAAGGACCACTGAACATGGCTGAGTATCAAAAGGAATACCTTGTCTTAAATTGTCCTGATCCTGCCACCATTGGAGGGCTTGGATCAAGGTCAGAGTCACTGGAATCAGTTTGGTAAGGGAATCCTTCCTCTGAGACCAAAAAGCTCTCAGGTGGAATTGAATATCCCTCATCTGGAATCTTGTCCTTTGGACCACTGCTGCTGAAGATGCCATGTGGCCCAATTGCTGGAGGAAATGCCTTGCTGGTTGAGATACCCAAAGACTGAAGGAAGAGACTAGTTCCATAAGAACCCTTGTTCTTTCTATAGGAAGAAAGGCTCTTGCTCTGAGTATGTCCATTTCTGCCCCTATAAAAGTAAGAAGCTGGAATGGTTCGAGAACTGACTTGGGAAGGCTGAGAAGAAATCCTAGAGAAGTGAGCACTTGTTGGGTCACTTGCAGGTGAAACTTGACTTGGTCTGGAGACTGACCCACTATTAGCCAATCGTCCAGATTTGGAAAAATGGAAATCTTTTGCCTTCTTAGAAAGGCAACTACTACTGCCAGGCACTTTGTGAAAACCCTTGGGGCAGAGGTGAGGCCAAAGGGCATTGCTCTGAACTGGTAATGGCCTGAGGGCAGCTTGAACCTCAGGTACTTTCGATGGGAGCTTCTGATGAGAATATGGAAGTAGGCATCCTTGAGGTCCAGGGACGCTAGCCAGTCCCCTGGGCTTAGAGAGGGTAGAATAATTCTCAGAGTCACCATTTTGAATTTTGGTTTTAAAAGGTGCTTGTTTAAATATCTGAGATCCAGGATGGGCCGCCATTCTCCTATCTTTTTTGGGGTAAGGAAGTACCTGGAGTACAATCCTTTGCCCTGGTGTAGGGGTGGAACCCTTTCCACAGCTCTGAGAGCCAGGAGGGAAGAGACCTCTGCCTCTAGGGCAAGTACTTCTGGTGGATTTGCAGGTGGAAAAGATCTGGTTCTCATCTTTGGAAATTTTTTGAAGCTGAGAACCAGTCCCTGGCTCACTACTTCCAGGACCCACTTGTCTGATGCCAGAGACTTCCAGTCCTGGACAAAGTAAGCCAGCCTTCCCCCCTACAGGTAGCTGAGAATCGGCCCTGGCAACCCCATCAGGGTGCCTGATTGGCAGGGGCTTTGGGCTGAGGGGTGGAAGCAGGCCTGCTTGTACCCCGTCTGCCTCTCCCTCTAAAGAACCCCCTCTGGGCATAAGCAGAAGAGGAGGCCTGGGCTTGGTAAAAAGACCTATGGAAAGGCCTGCCCCCTGCCCCTGGAAAGCTGCCTTTGAGGAGTAGCCTGCCTTTCCTTGGCCTGTGCACTCCTATAGGTGGTCCTATACTCATCCATTTTCTTCATGTAATTCTCTGTCTGCTCCCCAAACAGAGAATTACCCACAACAGGAAAATCCATGGCCTTAGTCTGGGTATCCTGTGACAGGCTAATACATCTGAGCCAAGCCATTCTGCGAAGTGCCACAGATGTAGCCATGACTCTTGATGACACATCATTAGAGTCCACTGCAGCATGGAATTGCACCTTGGATGCCTCAATACCATCAGCAGCCACCTGCTCCAGCTCGTTGGCAAGCTGGCCAGGGACCTGTTTTGCTAGAGCCATAACAGTATCCCATCTGGATTTCTGATATCTAGCAACATAAGCCATATAATTTGCCTGTCTGAGTCCCAAGGATGCTGACATGTACTGTTTCTTTGCCATGGCATCAATCATCCTGGAGTCCTTGTCAGGGGTGTGTGAAGCCAAGGGAATATTAGCCTTGTCACAGGCTGCAGCCTGCACTACCCCAACATGGCTGCATTGTTGTGTAAGGAACTCCGTATCAGAGCCTGACAGTGTGTACCTCTTGTCCATTCTCTTATCCACAGGAGGTATAGTGTGAGGAGTTTTTAGAATTTTAACTGTCTGTTTCCCAAAAGATTTATGCAAAGGAATAGACAGTCTCCTAGACTCTGGAATAGCCATCATTTCCACATAGTCAGGCTCCTCTTGATCATCCACAGCTTCCTCCATAGGGAGCTAGAGGGTTTCAGCCACTTTTCTATAAAACATAAAATGAGAAGGGGACTCAGAAAGCCTAGGAGGAGACACTCCTGAAGGTCTGTCTGGGGAGATGTCCGGGTCAATGGGCACATCCAGACTTTCAAATCCACATTCACTCTCCTCATACTCCTCTTCCCCCTCCTCCAGTTCATAATATTCCTCTAAATCATACTCTTGAACCGGTGGAACTGGCGAACCGTACGCTTACCTGATGGTGCAGGTTCGGTCGGAACCAGGGAAAGCGAATGGACAATTTTAATCGCTTTGGCTATTTCTTCAGCAGTTGGAGAGGAAAGTTTTGGCTCCACACCAGCTGATTTCCTAGTCCTTTTTGCTGGAACCGACTCCTCAGAGTCAGATCTCCTTTTGCCCGAGGAAGTCTCGCCCTGGTCAGAGGGCACTCCATCCGGTTCGGTTGGAACCGAACCAGGCTGGCCAGCCGGGTCAGCGGACTTTTTGGCCTCCCTTTCCCTGAGCCTACCAACTCTCTTTTCCAGGGTAGCTGCAGGAAATTTTTTACAAATCTAGCAGTCTGCATTGAGGTGGTCAAACCCCAGACAATAAACATAGATGGTGTGGGGGTCAGCCTTGGCAAAGACTTCCCCACAGACACTGCAGTGTTGAAACCCAGTGGGCCCGGTTTTTCTTTTGGGTTTCTCAGACATAGTGCCAGCCTAACCAAACTTACCCGTTTATGGCAATCCGCCAGGTAAGACCCTCTTATCGGTTCCCAACCGTGTCACGGGTAGTGGAAAAAACCGTAATAAAATCCATTTTTTTTAGAACCGATAAGAACCGGTAACCACACTCTAAATGACAGATTAATATATTTTAAACAACCTGATCGGTTCAAACCGAACCGATAAACCGTTTACAAGTTCCACACAGAATAGAAATTAATGTAAAACCTATCTAGTACTCACAATACCACAGACAGAGTCTCTTGACCCGGGCCTTCCAGACCGCGGGAGTGACACCGAGGGAGCCTTCACCCCTGAAGGGGTGATTGCCATAGCGGCGCCTCCCGCCCGCTCCCGGGAGGAAGCGGGACGGGCCTCCTGCGCCCGCGTGAAGGAGTCTCGGCCAAGGCTAGGCTACGAGGGCCGGGCTCCCTCCTCTTTGGTCCATAGAACCAGGAGGAGACCGAAGGAAGGCCACGAGCAGCGGCAGCCCGGCAGTCTGAGACCTACACCGAAAGTCGGTGGAGCTAGCCCTACTTTAAGCGGCTGTTCGGGGATTGCGGCGGTCCATGTCATGAAGTGGGCCCAAGACACGAAGACACGGTCATGCTGGTCGTGTGAATTACTTGCAGCCGCCACAGGGCACCGGCATGGGGGCCGCCCGACTTAGATTACTTTTGCCCTCCGACCGCGACATGATCTAACGGGAAAAAAACACCAAAAACAGACTCGACGTTGCTAAACTGTAAAATAAATGGAAAGATCTTACCAACGACATCGAGTATGGCAGACTAGAACTAGCAGGAACCGACGGACTGTCGATGAGAAGAGCTGAGCCTAAAATTACTGAAATCTTCTTCCACAGGCTTCCTCGAGCGACCTCGGCGCGGAGGCGAAGAGAACTGAGTGAGCAGGCGGGTCAGCACAGCTTAATGGCTAATCCTCGAGCACCACGTAGTACATCGGCCTTGAGGGCGGCGCCGATGCTACGTCAGCTCCGCCTATCCTTTAAAAAAAAAAAAAAAGGCTCCCGCGGGGTCCTGATCTCCGGCCAGTACACATCTGTGATGAATGGTGAAGATTGACACAGATAAGATATCCCAGAGGCTGTGGGAGAGGAAAGGAGTCAGGTGGTGTGAGGCAGCATCGTCGCTGAAGCCTCCGCTGCTTTTTTGGGTGGGAGGGCTTGGCAGCTGGAGGGGCCAGATGTTTATTGGCCTGCTTTCCCTGAGGTTTCACCTTTTGCCGATTACACCTGCAAAAAGGACAACACTGTGTCTGAGGGGGTTTGTACATGGAGTCAATGGACTTCGGTGCAGTACTCTTCTCTTGCAGATCGGTGGTGATGTCCTTGACATCGGCACCGAACAGCAACGAACCACTGAAGGGCGCGTCCTGGATAGCAGACTGCACCTCCGGGACCTATCCTGACACATGGAGCTAGGCATGGCACCGCAAACCCACGGCAAAAGCCGAACTCCTACCAGCAGCGTCCACTGCATCGTATGTGGCATGAAGAATGTACTGACCGGCCGAACGTGCAGAACGGACTAGACCAGCCACTTCCTGCTTCATCTGAGAGTCAGGAAGGGAGTCCAACTTGGATTCCACCTCACTAAAAATCACCTTCTGGTAATCCCCCATATAACCAACATAATTCAGGGTCCTGATAGCCAGAGTGGAAGAAGCATAGACCTTCTTTCCGTACTGGTCCAGAAAGCGAGATTCTTTGTCAGGTGGCAATGAGCTCAAGTGCTTTGGGTTAGCCGTCCGACCGTGAGCGGCGCTAATCATGACCGAATCAGCTCGAGGGTGAGAATTAAGGGAGTCAATATCCTCGGGAGCCTGATAAAGCCTATCCGACTTTCTAGGACGAGGCGCTATGGCCGACGGTTGCTTCCAGATAGTGGAGACAAGGTCGGCACGAGGCTCAGTCCAGGGTGGCACCAGGGTCGGAGTGGTCTCGGGCAGATTCAGGTGTGCAGTGAGTTTCTTACACTGTGGATCTGGCTCCAAGGCATGCCACTGATGAACCTCCTGGATTTTACGCAGCAACTCTGTGAAAGAAGGATTCTCCAGAGGTGACTTTGGAGGAGTCCTTTTCCTGGGTTTATCCGGAGAGCTGAGCTCGTCGTCCGGGTCGGAACAACCATCGGAGTCATCCGAGGTTTCCGAGGAGGATGAAGAGGAAGAAGACTCTTCCTCCCAGTGCGGGGGAGGAATGGACCCCTTAGAAAGCCTTTGGGGTAGCGTATCCTGCCCTGCCCTGGAACCGGAGGGTTCGCCTCTGGTATCCGGGGGTGGGGAGGGAGTCTCTCGTCTCAGATGTACAGGGACCGAAACAGGCACTGTCATCGGAAGATGGCTCTCTACCTCCCTGGTGAGCTGAGCCTTGGCCTCAGCTCACCAGGAGTGCAGAGTCTTCTTCAAATCCACCAACAGCTGAGGGGGCGGTGGAGGAGGAGGAGGAGAAGGCGAGTACAGATATTGGGCATATCCGTCCTCGCATATCCATACCCTGACGGCTGAAACCCGGCGTCCGGGTAGTGAGCACCTGCTGTATTGCGGGCGTCCGGATAGGCGGTCGGGTACTGGGGTGCTGGAAACTGCGGACCCGGGTATGACGGCGTCAGAAATGATGGAGTTGGATACCCAGGCACTGCGGGGTCTCCTGGGGCAGACGGCCTGGGAGGGCACCCAGCAGGTGGGCCTAGGACAGGAGGCCCAGTGGGCGGCAGGCCCAGTAAGGTGGCAGCATCCAGGAGAGGAAGAGGGATGTTGCTCGGTGATGGGAAGACTGGCATCGGCACCGGCTTCCAAGAAACCGACGTCAGGTCGTCCGGCCCAGCAGGAGGGAGACCTGATGGGAGCGTGCTAAGATCCCTGGCATCGCCTGGAGAAGGAGGAGAAAAATCTCCAGAGTCAGGCTGAGGAGACGCTGGGACCTCAGAGGGCAGCAAAGGCTGCGGAGAGCCGTGGACGGCGGACAGAGACTTCGAGTCCGGCGTTGGCTCCGATGGCGTGCAAGCATTGGAAGGGCCAACATTCGACTTAACGGCGGAGTCCGGGTGCACGTTGGAGGAGTCGTCATCTGACTTAGCAGAACCATCGCCCGAGGCAGGCCGCGAAGGGGGTGTGGTCTGGTTGGGTGGAATAGGGGCCGTGCGCTGCCCCGAAGGGTTGGGCGACTTAGAGTCCTTCTCCGGGTGGGCGTCAGAGGAGCTGACGTCCAGCTTACCGGAGCCATTCACTCCAGTGAGGCGCGGCGGTGGACTTGTTGGGAGTGGAGGCCTCCTTTAACCCAGAGGCACCCCGAAGAGCCCGAGCGCGAGCCAGACGGGTGGGCCGATGCCGTCTTGGAAGCCTCCAAGACAGCCGACGTGGAGTGGTCCCCTGGGGAGGACGTTACCTTTAACACGGCGACTCCAGCCGAAGTTGTGGTGGTCGTGGAAGAGGAGTCCAGGTCCCAGTGCTTATCCTTATCTTTCTTTTTGCGGTGACCCTCGGGGGAAGTTGAGGCCTGACGAAGCTTTTTCAGCTCCTTCTCCATGGAGGTCATCTTCTTTTTAAGGATGTGGGCCTCCAGGGACTGCTGCCTCTGTCTGAGGGTGACAGCCTTGAATTTCAGGCATCACTGGCACTTCTCCACGGAGTGATCCGGGTCCAGACAGAAGAGGCACTGGGAGTGACTGTCCTTGTGCGGGAATTGGGTGCCGCATGAGTCGCACTTATTCTTATGCTCGGAGGGTGTAGGGGACGACATACACCACCGAAAAAGTTGACTAAATTCGAACAAATCAAAGAAAAACTGAGAGCAGAACTACCAACGACAGACTGACAAGCAGTGAACTTAACTGCGAGGCACTTCCATGAGCTAACGGCGGGAAAGAACTGGAAGGCAGGTGTGGGGGACCGCCCCTTTATACTGACATTGCATGACTCTGGTCACCTGACGTGGGGGTGGTCCCCCGCCAAAGACTGCTAGCTAGAAAAAATTTTCGTGGGGTCCTGATGCCTGCCGGCATCATTCCTATATGTAATTACCTACTGCAAGAGCCGTCTTGAAGTAAGATCAGCCTTTTCCCCACTGTCTGGTCGGTGTTCCTTTACCCAAAGCTGTACATCTGTAAGCAGGATGTTGATGAATTGCTCCATTGCAAATGTGTCGATGATCTGTGGGACTGTTTTGCCCTCTGGTTGGAGCCATTTTATCAGGAGTTCTCTGAGTTGGGTGAAGGCTTCTCGAGGATTGTCGACTGAGTTGTACTTCAGAGATCGAAATCTCTGCCTGTAGGTCTCTCCTGAGATGTCATACCTTTTCAAGATTTCGCTTTTCACCAGGTCATAGTTTTCTGATTGTGCAGTGTCTATATTGCGCAGGCAAGTTGGGCTTTCCCTGTCAGGTAGGGTACCAGTCTGATTGTCCATTGCTGCTCTGGCCATAGGCAGGCTGTGGCAACTCTTTCAAAAGTTGTTAGGAATGCCTCAATATCATCCGAGGGACACAACTTTGTAAGTTTAATGGCTTTTAAGTTGCTTGTGTTTTGTTGCTCATCTGGATCTGTGCCAGTGCCTCTGCCTTTGATAGCTTGCAAGGTATCCAGCCATCGCTGCTCCTGTTGCTCCATCTCTTCTCTCATCTGCTGCTTCTCTTCTCTCCTCTGCTGCTCCTGTCATTGCATCTCTTCTCTCTCCTCTGTTTCTCCATCTCTTTTTCTTGTATAGCCCACCATTTGAAAATGTCCATCAGGCTTTCAGGTTCTGTCACTGCCAGTTCTTTTTCCATAACCTGTGCTAGCTATACAATCTTAGCTTGGACTTCTGTCTCTGCTAGTTTGGCGGCCATTCTCCTGGTAACCACTCCTGGACTTGCTGCTGCAGAATCTATACCTTTCTCTATGCTTCCCTGGTACTAGGTCCAGTACCCACGCACAAAACTCCTGGCTCAGAGTATTTGCTGACATCAACTGTCGTCGAGGTACAGGTCAGGAAGCATAGGAAAAACCAGAAGGACTTGCAGAATTCGCAAAAAGTGTTTATTAGTACTAGCAGTAATATAAATAAAAATTGTTCAGAATAACTATTTACAAAGGCAGAATAAACTGAGAAGGTCCATCTGAGTTTTCCATCGATCTCTGTGTGTCTTTTGCAAGAAATTGCAGCTCTGTCTTATAAGTCTTTGCAACCCCCATCCTTAACAAACATCCTATTTTTTTCTAAAATGTTCTTGTATGTTTCAGGCAGGTGCAGCAAGAACACAATGTCCCAGAACTGAGTCCCCTTCTCCACAGCTTTGGAAAAATGGCTTAAAAACTGCTCTCAGGTTAAGCTCTTGAGTTCCCAATAGCTTTTTGCAATCATCTCAAACTATTATTACATACATTTCAACAGTAACTCTGTACCATTTCTAAGAAAAGGATCCCAATATCAGTTACATTTCCACATAATGACTTGCATATATTTTTATACCAGCAGATATGCAAGGGAGGAAAAGACAGAACAGCAAGTGAAGACTGAGAGACAGTGAGAGGCAGATAAGTGCGGGACTGTCGAGGTGATCAAATTCTAGGTCTCATGAGAAAATCTGGTTGCACAACCAGACAGACAAGAGACAGGAAAGGAAAGAATAAAAAATTACTTACCATAGTAATGTTGTCTCTTCTAATGGAGTCTTACTGTATTCTGACAAATGCAGTTAGACCGACCGGTTCAACTGCCCCGGAGAACAAAGAGTTAAACTATATGCAAAGGCATAGAACGTTGAGCTCAAGCTCAGTTTTCAAACCACTGTCCTCGGTATGGTTCTAGTAACTGATTATATTCTATGAAGCTAAAACTAAAAATATGAGGCAAAAAACTCTAAAAAGCCTAAACAGGGGCCCCTGCAGGGGCAACACAATCAAAAAAAGGGGGGCATATAGAAGACTCAGGTCACAGATGCCCAAAAGAAACCCAGTACCCACTACTGGGTTGAATCCTAAAGGTGCTGGAGAGAGCCAACCTTTTCCCAGTGGAGGTAGGGTGGAAGGGCAGAATACAGCAAGACTCCATTAGAAGAAACACCATTATTATGATAATTTTTTTCTTCAAACAACATGAAGTCTTGCTGTATTCTGACAAATGCAGACTATAGAGCAGTGCCCCATGGAGGTGGACAGATAACTTATTTGGGGTATAGGCTCTGCAGTACTATTGTGCCAAACCTGGCATTACTCCTAGCCTGAGTGTCCAGGCTGTAGTGTTTAGTGAATGTATGGACAGACTTCCAGGTGGCAGCCTTACAGATCTCAAGCAAGGGGACTTCCCTGGCAGCTGCTACTGAGGCAGCAGTCTTCCTGCTGGAATGGGCCCTAAGGCATGCTGGTGGGTCTTTCCCCAGCTTGCTGTAGGAAAACTGGATACAAGCCACAATCCATCCGGCTATGGTCCTTTTTGCAGCTGGCCTGCCCTTACCTACCTCACCATAGGTAAGGAATAAATGGGAACAATCCTTCCTTATCTCCTTCGTCCTATCCATGTAATCGCTAATAGCTCTTTTTACATCCAGACTGTGGAGCCTGTGTTCACCTGAGCTGGAATGCTCTGAGAAGAATACAGGCAGAGCGATGGATTGATTAAGATGGAAATCAAAAACCCCTTAAGGAGGAATTTCCTATTAGTTCAAAGTACAATTTTATTTCTGTGGGGTGCAACATAGTTGGCCTGAAGCTCACTGATCCTTCTGGCAGAAGTGATGGCAGCTGAGGAACTTGAACTCTGAAGAAAACATGGGTTTGAATGGAGGCTGCATAAGATGATCTATGCAGATATTTAGATACCATGCAGAGGTAGGTTCCCTGTGTGGAGGATGAAGATGTAGCAAACCCTTGATAAACTTTTTGAAAACTGGGTGAGCAGCTAGGGAGGGGCGCCTCCCTGCTGAAAGATATGCAGAGTCAGCTGCCAAGTGTACCTTCAAGGTAGATGGTTGCAGATGCAGTGATTGAAGATGCACCAGGTACTCTAGAAGTGCTGGTAGACCAGCCAGTTATGAATCAGAAACATATAGTTAAAGTACCAGGGCACCACCCCCCATTTTGCTGCATTAAAGCCTGAAATATTTAAAAAAATAACTCCTATGTTCTTACTTTTCATACTTTTCGGAGGGGCTCTTGGTTCTCGTTATACAGCTGAACCATGATTAAGCCTGACCACTTCGGCAAAGTGACCACCTCCATCAGTCAGGTAAAAAGCAATACATTTTAACTTGCCTTATTAGAGCCGAGGTCTCCTTGCTTCCTTTATTTTTAATGAAGAGACCACTCTCCTGGCTTCATTACTTATAGTGTGCTCTGGCCAATGAAAGGCTCACAAGTGTTTAATAGGGAGCTTAACAATTAGAAGGCCACAATTCTCCTACATTCAAATCAGTACAAAAAGTTTGATCTTCACATTAAAGTATGCATCTTTCAAGTCCAGGGAGCAAACACAATCCCCTGTTAGCAACAGGGGAATCAGATTTTGCAGGGAGACCATGTGAAACTTCTTGTATTGTATGTAGAAGTTCAGATCTCACAGGTCTGAGGTCTTCTGTCCACATGGGGATAAGGAAATATTGGGAGTAGAACCTTTTGCCTTTCTGGTGTGAAGGTACTGGTTCTACAGGACATTTAGTTAGTAGAGCTTTTACCTCTTCTTTCAGCAGGGACAGATGTTTCATGGGATAATTTGAAAGAGATGGAGGATGATCTGGAGGGTTTTCTAGCAACTCAAGAGTATGTCCCTTTGCAATTATCTTCAGAACCCACTTGTCTGTAGTAATCTCCCTCCATTGTGATAAATGAAGGTAGAAGTGACCCCTACCACCATCTTCTGCTGGTGAAGTGTGCTGGTGGGGGGGGAAGTCTGACATAAGTCATGCTAAGCTGGTGGGGCCAGTGCCACTGGTGTTGGAGGTTTTGGAATAGTCTCCTGGACCAGAGTGAGCTTGCAAGGCTGCACCACCCTTATCTCAGCCTTGCTGATGGCAGGCTTGACAGCTGCCTCTGGCAGCAGGCTGATGAAAGGATCCTTTTCCTCTACCTCTACCAGGGGTGGGGTACAAAGACTGAACTGACCTTAAAATCAGTTTTGAGACTTGAAGGCCTCTTCTACATAGTATGCAAACAGTTTGGTGCCTCTAAAAGGAGCATTCAGAACTGTCTGTTGCACATCTGCTGTAAGCCCTGCCACACTGAGCCAAGAGTACTTTCTCATGCAAATACCACTGGTAGCTGCATCTGAAACATCATATGCTGAGTGTAGCAGATGTTTGCCTACCTCAGTTCCAGTAGTCATATTTTTAGACAACTCACTCTTGCCAGTGTCCTCTGAGAGTGCCTGAGCTGCAGCTTTGTTGGCCTTTCAGAAACTTTTTAGATACTTGATCATGTGAGACTGATCATTTGCAATATGCAGGCCTAATGAAGCAACAACGTATGTTCGCTTGCACTTCACATTGAGCCTCCTGGATTCCTTATCAAGTGGCAGGGTGCTCATATACTTTGGTGCCCTGAAACTATCACGGGCAGCCATTATGACCACAGAATCTGTTTCTGGCTGGTCGGCATCATAAGGCTTGGCAGCCGGGGCAGAGTACTGCTTGTCAGCCTGTCTGGTATTTGGCCCATATCATGCAGCAAAGGTGGCCTCCTCCAACGCAAGATAAATGGAGGAACAATAATGAAGGGAGTGCAGGGATCCTCCTGAAACTCCATCAGATTCCTTTTGGAAGAATCCTTTTCTTCCACAGCAAACACCATATCAGTTTGCATTTGCTGCATTTTTGTTTGAGAAGTAGAGTTTTCAGGAGGAGATCTGGATATATACACTACAGAATCTTCACTGCAAAAGGATACAGTGGAGCTGGAATGTGAAACATAATGTTCCTCTCCTTATCCTTCCTCCTCTTCATAATCCCCTTCATTATGAGGTCTGTATTATATTCCTCCACCATGTCAAAGTCCCTGTCTGTGACTGGGAATAGAATACTTCACAGGCTTTGCCGCAGGTCTCTGCTCAGGAGGTGCTTGCTGTATACCAGCCAAAGAAGTAATGTGGCCTGAAATGCAGGGCCCCCCCCCATCGATCGCAGTGCAGGCTGCAGAGTGAAGCCTGGAAGTACATACCATATCATATTGGAACATGATGCCCGCACAGCCTGAGCATTGAGACTCCCTGGCCAGGTGCTCTAACCACAATTGTTGACAATGGGCCTTTCCCATCAACGACAGCGATGTACTGTCTGTAGTAGGTACAGTAGTGCCTATGCTTAGCCCTGACCTATGGTGTCTGGTTGACATTCAGGGGGCTGGTGTCACTGCCACTGGAGTGGATGATGAAAATGCAGGTTGGCTACCTACAGGCCACAACAGTGACCTAGACCTCAATGGGGAAGCTGCTCTATCTTTATCCTATGTTTGTGCTTATGTCCCAAAAACCTATCTTTTTCGTGGTCTTTTGACTTTAACAACCATTACTCGGTCAATGGGGCTGGCGATGTGTCCTTTTGACCCTGGGCTTTTCACATGGCAGCTAGAGTTTTTCAAACAAAAACCTTGAACACTGTTTTTCTGCATCATTTTGTTGCTTGATTGAAGCCCTGACAAATCTCACAATTCCTGACATTGTGGGAGCGGCCTAAACAACAGAGACACAATTTGTGTGTGTCATCATTGTAGATTTGTTTCCTATACACTCACAGTACTAGAACAACGTTGTTGGTTCAGTGGCATACAGAGTCGGTGATATCAATAATGTATTGGTGATTATTGTCTATGAAAATAATAAACGACAATATCTTAGCTGAAATTGTTTCCACTGTTGCTTTGATGAGTACAGTTGATAGTGGGAAAAGAACTGAGGAGAAATGGGGCCACCATATTTATGTAGATGCTGACACATGATGTCAGTGTGGGTGGCCATTAGCTAGCAAAAGTTTTCATGCAGACCTTGTGCTGTTGCAGGTGTAGTTCCAAAGGTGTGGCCTAAGGGAAAAGACATCCTTGAAGATCTATAACTACCTCACGGAGTTGAACAAGGTATAACAGGGAGTATTTTTCAGAGAAGGGACACGAAAACAAGGGGACATATAGTGAAGCTAGAAAGAGGAACATTTAGGAGGGATGTGAGGAAGTACTTCTTCAATGAAACAGTGGTGGATGACTGGAACTGTCTTCCAGTGAAGGTAGTGGGAGCGAAAACAATGGTGGGCTTCAAGCATGCATGGGACAGGCACATGGGAATCTTAGTTTGGATATTGGGGGGAGTAGCTGGAGATCAGACAGGGTCTGCAGTGACAGT
The DNA here is from genome assembly GCA_016271365.2 of Neoceratodus forsteri. Classification (NCBI taxonomy): domain Eukaryota; kingdom Metazoa; phylum Chordata; order Ceratodontiformes; family Ceratodontidae; genus Neoceratodus; species Neoceratodus forsteri. The sequence goes on from JADMNL010000026.1 coordinate 50,730,234, forward strand.
ACAAGCAGGGACAAATGGGCAGACTGGGTGGGCTGGGCAGTTCTTGTCTACCAACAAATTTTATGTTTGTATGAACCATACAGATGTTAACTAAACCAAACTGTAAATAGAAAATTATAGTTACATATAGGTGTGTGAACTCTGTTGCCCTCCACAAACTCTTCTCAATGTATTTCTTTTCACAAACAGAACTCCACAAATGATGAGGACAGGGATGCCAACTAAAAAGACCACTAGCAGTATAGTTTTAAGGTTGCTGCTGCTATCTGTAGAGATGGGATAAGAAAAGTTTGCTTATTTAAAACCACACTTCTTCTAAGGTATCTTACTTACAGCTCTAGTTCTTCTAGTAGTACTCATCTAAGCTGCACACTCTGTCATTGTTATTGTACTTATGTATGCATGGCCCTAATGAAAGTTTGACTACTGAAATAGTCTTGTGCACTGATTTTTTAAAAACCATAAAACTCCTCATGACATCATATTTCCTGCAAAGTTACAGATTGTCCAAGACAAAGTTTTTATTTTCACTGACCCAACTGATGCAGGGAAATGGTCTGCTCAAGTGGAAGCTGGAAAAAAATCACCCTGCTGGACAGTCTACTCAGGACAATTTTGAGGAGGATACTTGAAGAAGGTCAGATGAAAAAATGACTTACCATAGTAATCTTATTTCTTCCAAGGGAATCTTACTGTATTCTGTCTTCTGCAGTATGGTCTCACCATAAGACTGCCCCAAAGCCAAAATGGTTACTAGAACCTATGCTAATCATGGAATGTTAGGCTTGAGTTTGGTTTTCAATCCACTGTCCCTGGTAAACATTCTACAACCGTCAGATTCTTACAGAGCAGCATAATAACAAGCTAGCTAAACTATACTAAAAATTAAATAACCAATTAACAACACCTCACACCAAATAATCCCCTTTATTAAAAAATGTGGGCAACACTAAGACTCAAGACACTAAGCCCAATAAAGAAATACCCACAGGTTTCAAACAGCATAGACTGCAGCGTTGCAGTGCCCATAGGTTCCAGCAAGGGAGGAAGGGTGGGAGCTCAGAATACAGTAAGATTCTCTTGGAAGAAACAAGATTACTAAGGTAAGTAATTTTTTCTTTAAACCCCAGGAAATCTTACTGTATTCTGACTTCTGCAGACTACCCAAGCAGTACCTTTGGAGGAGGGTAGAGAACCTATTTAGGAAACAGGATCTGCAGTACTGCTGTGCCAAACAGTACTGCTGTGCCAAACCTGGCATCACTTCTGGCCTGGGTATCCAGGCTGTAATGCTTGGTAAAGGTGTCAACTGTTTTCCAGGTAGCTGCTTTGCAGATTTCTGACAAGGGGATATCTCTTGCAGCTGCTATAGAACTAGCTGTACCCCTTGTAGAGTGGGCTCTGATGCCTACTTGGGTCTCGTTACCCACTTTGCTGTAGCAAAATTGAATACAGACCACTATCTACTGGTCAATGGTCTTCTTTGAGGCAAGGTTTGCCCTTCCCCCACTTCTCCATAGGTCATGAAGAGCTGGGTTCTATTCTGCCTATGTCCCTTCATGTGATCCAAGTAGTAGCTTATAGCTCTCTTGCAAAGGATAATACGAGCTGGTAGGTCCGAGGACCAATTTTTTGCTCGACACTTGTTTAGTGGTGATAGTCATATTTTTTGTTACCCATGTATTGGTCAAGAGATGACTTAAAGGAAATCATAGTTTTACACATGACTATAGATTCTGGAAGGGCATTCCATGCTGCAACCACTCTTTGGAAAAAACATTTTTTCCTTTTATTAGTTCTACAAATTTCACCTTTAATTTTTAAACCATGTGTATATGTACTTTTAGTAGAGACTTGAGATGTTAGGCCAATGGTTTCCCATAAGTAGTCTTTGGTTGCATGAAGTACCAAGCATAGATCATCCCTGAGTCTTCTATAATTCATTGAATACATGTCCAGATCCCTCAGTCTGTCACCATAAGTCTTCCACTGCACTGTCCTAATTCTTTTGGTTACATTTCTCTGTTGTATACAAAGTGGCTAAGAGTACTCGAGATGCGGCCTCATGAGAGATGTACACAGGGGTACAATCACAGATGGATTGCGGCTCTTGATATTACTAAATATGCATCGTAGTATTTTATTCCCTAATTTGACTTTAGTTCTAATATGGGAATTGAATGACAGCTCGTTTGTAATGATTACTCCAAGATCATTTTCGCACGTTGTTTCCCGTAACAGGATACCATTTAGTTCATAATTAAATTTCTGATTTCTTGAGCCTAAATGCATAACTTTACATTTATCCAGGTTAATTTTAGTTTATTCCTTTCTGCCTATTGCCCAAGCTGGCAAAGATCTTTCTGCAGCTTGTTAGATGCCTCCTGATTGTTTACAATGGCTCCTACTTTACTGTCATCTGCATATTTTCCAAGTCAAGCCCCCTCTGAAACTGCCACTGAGGAAACTACTATGTTGAAGAGTGCTAGCCCCAGGACAGAGCCCTGGGGCACACCACTGCTCACCTCTCCCCAATCAGAGTAAAAAACTCATTTACTGACCCTTTGGTGTCTATTAGTTAGCCATCAGTCTACCCAAGCAATTATATTGTATGGAAGATACAGAAGAATCAGCTGTTCTGACAGAACCTCATGGGAGATGGAATTGCAGGCTTTAGCATAGTCCAAGAATATAATGTCCACTGGCATTCCTTTGTCCATTGCTGCACTTACTGGTTCTAGAAAGTTTAGTAAATTAGTGAGACATGATCATCCCACACTAAAACCATGTTGAGATATATCCACGTATCCATGTTCTTTAATGTGCTTAATTATATACTCTTGGATTAAACTTTCTAACATTTTGCTCAAGATAGATGTAAGGCTGATGGGCCTATAATTCTCTTCCACTTTTTTATCACCTTATTTGTGTACAGGTGTAATAATGGCTTCCCTCCATTCCTTGAGTGTGTTACCTTTGGACAGGGATGCATTAAACAACATGGTAAGAGGCCCCACTAGTTCACTGCTTAATTTTTTGATGAATTTAGGACTTATTTCATCTGGTCCTGCTGATTTATTGATTTGCAATTTTTGAATTTTATCCATAACTTTCTTTTCTGTAATTTGTATTGGTCTACCTACTTTGCCTTTTTGGCCAAATGATATATTGCACTTTAGGTTGAAATAAACTTAGGAAATAACTATTTAATGTATTAGCAATGTTTTGTTCATCATTTATAACCCCTGCATGTGTTTGTAAAGCCACTATACCCATGTGGTTACCCTTGAGTGAACCGACACAACTAAAGAATGCCTTTTTGTTATCCTTCACTGATGCAGCCATTCTCACTTCAGCACTTTGTTTTGCTTCCCTAATTAATCTTTTTGCTTTATTTGCTTCTTTTTTGTAACTTGCCCAGTTTATTCCTTTTTGTATTTTTTCCTTTCTTTCTATGTTTAATACTGTTTTTCACCGTTTTTCCCCACCATGCTGCCATTCTATCCTTCTTATTATATTTGATGGTCACTGGCACCCATTTGTTAACACAATAATCTATACTGATTATGTTGGAATCTAGGTTACTTAACACAAGGTCTAATATATTGTTAACCTGAGTTTTAGATGTGACATATTGTTCTAACCCCATTTGTACTATTATTTCTAAGAAATTGTTTTCTTGATATGTGACCCCTAATAAATTATCCCAATTAATAATGGGGAAGTTGAAATCCCTGAGTAAGATATAATCACCACTTACTATCATATTGTCAACTGCTGAGAAGAAATGGAAATTACGTACCTACCGTAATTCTTGATCTTCTTGGACGAGTCTCCATCACTCATTCACACTAATGGGAACTGCACCGGAGGCACTAGGACCCAGCGAGAGCAAACATTTTGCTAGAGGTCGGGCGCCAGAGATAGAGCCACGAGGGAGTGCACCTACAGCCTCAGCTCGTGCGGTAATGACTATCTCGGCATCGACCCTCCAACCACCTCAGTACCTTTTTTTCCCCCAAGGAGGTGCAGCGTAACCTAACCTAGAAAGATAGCCTAACCAAAATAGACTGGACACAAAACAGTCCAGATGACCTATGTAAGAAGGGTCAACACAGAAGTCTTCATGGCCTAAAGATTGAGGGAATGAAGACCAATAACAGAGGTGAGCTCGGGGGATGGAGGGTGGGCGTGTGAATAAGTGGTGGAGACTCATCCAAGAAGATCAAGAATTATGGTAGGCACGTAATTTCCATATCTTCCTGGACATAAGTCTCCACCACTCATTCACAATAATGGGAGAGTAACGAGCTAATAATCCCCCAAGAGGGTGGCAGGAGACCAAGAGCTCACAGTTTTAGGACAGGAGTCCATTAAGGATGGTTCTGCCAAAAGAAAGATGTCGTCTGGCATGGACATCCAGGGCATAGTGTTTGACAAAAGTATGCACTGAGCTCCAGGTAGCCGCATTGCAAATGTCTGCAATGGGCATGTTGGATTTCCGCTAGGGTTACCATGACTGCTCTAGTAGAGTGAGCGTACACTCTGCCCTCCAGCTTAACCTGCGCCATGGAATAACAGTGGCGGAGGCATGCCACCAGCCATGCTGAAATACATCTGATAGCGACGGGTTGACCCAACTGGGTCTCGCTGAAGGAAACAAACAGTTGTTGAGCTGTGCAGAAATATAGAAATTACGTACTTACTGTAATTATGATCTTTCTGTGTATCTTCACCATTCATCACAGATGGGTACTGGCCGGAGGTCAGGACCCCGCGAGCGCCTTTTTTTTTTTTTTAAAGGATAGGCGGAGCTGATCAACATCGGCGCGCCCTCGAGGCCGACGCACTCATGGGCGCTCGAGGATTAGCCTTAAGGTGTGCTCACCTGCCTGACTACCAGTTCTGAGTCACCAGAGAGGTAAGAGAAGGGATGGAGGGTGGGACAAGAGAGTCAAGGGACAGAAAGGAAAATTACGTACCTCACCGTAATTCTTGATCTTCTGGGACAGTCTCCACCTCATTCACACTAGTGGGATTGGCGCGGAGGCACTAAGACCCATCGGGAAAACTTTTGCTGGAGGGTGGGCGCGAGAGGCGGCGCTTGAGACCTGGCGCCATGAGAGAGCGGCTCGAGCGGTAATGACCATCTCGGCGACAACCCTCCAACCGCCTCAGTACCTTTTTACCAAGGAGGTGAGCGCAACTAACGAAAGGGTAAACCCAACATTAAAAAGCGGACATAAGATAGTCCGTATGACCCGTGTAAGAAGGGTCAGCAAAGAGTCCTCACGGCCTAAAGATTTGAGGAGTGAAGACCAATACAGCGGTGAGCTCGGGGATGGAGGGTGGGCGTGTGAATGAGTGGTGGAGACTCGTCCAAGAAGATCAAGAATTACGGTGAGTGCCGTAATTTTCCTATCTTCCTGGACATAAGTCTCCACCACTCATTCACTAGTGGGAGAGTACCAAGCTGATAATCCCCAAAGAGGCGGCAGGAGAGCCAGAGCTCACGGTCTAAGACAGAAGCCCATTAAGGATAGTTCTGCCGAATCACAGATATGCGCCTGGCATGAACATCCAGTGCATAGTGCTAACAGTATGCACTGAGCTCCAGGTAAGCAGTTGCATATCTGCAATTGGAACATTGAATTTCGCTAGGGATGCAGGACCGCCCTAGTAGAGTGGCGACACTCTACCTTCTAATTTAACTGGGCCATGGAATAGCAATGAGCGAAGGCATGCCACTAACCATGAAGAGATACATCTAATAGCGACAGGTTGACCCAGCCAGGTGTCGCTGAAAGAAACGAACAGTTGCGAGTCTTGCGGAACATCCTTGGTTCTATCTAAATAGAACCGCAAAGGCTCTCTTAACATCCAAGGAATGAAGAGCTCGTTCCCCTTCATTTTGGAAATTAGAAGTAGCGGGAAGTACCAGAGGTTGATTCAGATGGAATTCTGACTAACCTTGGGAAGAAATTTAGGATAGTACGGAGAACTACCTTGTCCTTATGGAATACAGTATCACGGAGGTCCGTAACCAGGGCATGTATCTCAGAGACCCTGCGGGCTGAAGTGTAATAGCCACCAGGAAGAGCAGTCTTCCAGGTAAGAAATTTTAGCTCACAGGTAGCTAAGGGTTCAAAGGCTTCCAGTGAGCATGTCCAGCACCAGGTTAATGTCCCAGGCTGCAACTGGACGCTTAACAGGGGTCTGGTATGGAGAATCCCTAAGAAATCTCTTCACCATAGGTAACTGAGCCAGAGTTAAGGAAAACCGGCTCATGGAGCATGAGATGGCACTAAGGTGAACTTTAACTGTGGAGTACTGAAGACCTAAGTTTGATAGGTCCAAAAGATACTCCAGAACCTTGCCAGGAGGACAGGAAAAGGGATTCCAAGAGGATTTTGCACACCAGAGAGAAAAACGTTTCCATTTGGAGCGTCGTTTTAGGTGGCTGGCTTCGAGCAGCCAGAAAGGAAAATGCGATACCTACCCGTAATTCTTGATCTTCTTAGACGAGGTCTCCACCACTCATTCACACTAGTGGGATTGGCGCGGAGGCACTAAGACCCATCGAGAACAAACTTTTGCTGGAGGGTCGTAGCGAGGCAGCGCCCTTGAGACACGGCGCCCATGACGCCGGCGGTAAGTAAGACCATCTCGGCGACGACCCTCCAACCGCCTAGTACCTTTTACCAAGGAGGTGCAGCGCAATCAACGGAGAAAAGGGTAAACCTAAGATTAAAAAACGGACAAAGATAGTCCTATGACCCGTGTAAGAAGGGTCAGTAAAGAAGTCCTCACGGCCCAAAGATTTGAGGGAGTGAAGACCAATGCAGCGGTGAGCTCGGGGGATGGAGGGTGGGCGTGTGAATGAGTGGTGGAGACTCGTCCAAGAAGATCAAGAATTACGGTAGATGCGTAATTTCCTGTCTTCCTGGACATAAGTCTCCACCACTCATTCACACTAGTGGGAGAGTACCAAAGCTGATAATCCCCAAGGGCGGCAGGAAAGCCAGAGCTCACGCGTCTAAGATGAGAGCCATTAAGGATAGTTCTGCCGAATCAGGGAATGCGCCTGGCATGAACATCCAGTGCATAGTGCTTAGCAGTATGCACTGAGCTCCAGGCAAGCGGCGTTGCATATATCTGCAATTGGAACATTGCAATTTCGATAGGGATGCATGACCGCCTAGTAGAGTGGCGTGCACTCTACCTTCTAATTTAACTTGAGCCATGGAATAGCAATGACGAAGGCATGCCACTAACCATGAAGAGATACATCTAATAGCGACAGGTTGACCCAGCCGGGTGTCGCTGAAAGAAACGAACAGTTGCTGAGTCTTACGGAACATCCTTGGTTCTATCTAAATAGAACACTGAGAGCTCTCTTAACATCAAGGAATGAAAAGCTCGTTCCCCTTCATTTTGGAAATTAGCGAAGTAAGCTGGAGGTACCAGAGGTTGGTTCAGATGGAATTCTGACACAACCTTGGGAAGAAATTTAGGATGAGTACGGAGAACTACCTTGTCCTTATGGAATACAGTATACGGAGGGTCCGTAACCAGTGCATGTATCTCAGAGACCCTGCAGGCTGAGGTAATAGCCACCAGGAAGGCAGTCTTCCAGGTAAGAAATTTTTAGCTCACAGGTAGCTAAGGGGTTCGAAGAGGCTTCGAGTGAGCATGTCCGCACCAGGTTAATGTCCCCAGGCTGCAGCTGGACGCTTAACAGGGGTCTGGTATGGAGAATCCTTAAGAAATCTCTTCACCATAGGTAACTGAGCCAGAGTTAAGGAAGAAACTGGCTCATGGAGCGCTGAGATGGCACTAAGGTGAACTTTAACTGTGGAGTATTGAAGACCCTAAGTTTGATAGGTCCAAAAGATACTCCAGAACCTTGCCAGGAGGACAGGAAAAGGGATTCAGAAGATTTTGCAACCAGAGAGAAAACGTTTCCATTTGGGCATGACGTTTCGGTGGCTAACTCCGAGCAGCCAGAAGGATGTCTGAGACTCTACGAGGGGCGTTGGAACGATTCACTTCTATCTCTTCAGGGGCCAAGCATGAAGGTGAGAGTGATTTCAGGTCAGGATGGACCAACGAACCTGAGTCAGAAGACTGATTTGCAAAGGAAGTGGTCTCGGAGAGGCTGCCAACATACTGTTGAGTAGGGAAACCATAGTTGCGAGGCCAGGAAGGAGCAATGAGATCATCTTGGTCCCTGAGACTCGAACTTGAGGAGTACTCTCTGGATTAGAGGAAGTGGTGGAAAGAGGCGTAAGGAAAGCGTTTTGTCCACACGAGCCTGAAACGCATCCTGACAGAAAATGCCAGGCCCTGGATTTCTGGAGCAGAAGAGCCAGTTTCGGTTGAGTGGGGATGCAAAAGGTCCAGGTCGGAGTCCCACTCTTTGAACAGGGACCGAGCTACGGCTGGATCGAGAGACCACTGTGAGGTCTGCCTCCGTTCTGCTGAGGTGATCTGCTAGGTCGCTTTGTATACCTGGCAGATAAACCGCTGAATCGGAGACTTGTGCTCAGCACCACTCCCACACCCTCATTGCTTCCTGCAAAGGGATAAGAATGAGCACCGCTCTTGTTGATGTAATACATCACTGCTTTTGTTGTCCGTTTGAAGGAGAATGTTCCTGTGACAAAGGACATCCTTCAGAGCTCGGATTGCATAGAGGACGCTCTCATCTCAGGACATTTATGTGGAGATGAGTTTGAACTAGAGTCCATACACCATGGTGTGGAGGGAGAGACAGTGAGCTCCCCATCCCATTAGCGATGCATCTGTGGTGATGGAGATCTGATGATCGGAGGAGCAAAAGGGAATCCTTCCAGGAGATTGCTCTCTTGAGACCACCAGGTGAGAGACCCGAGAGGGCTCCGTCATGTGATGGGATAAGACTGGGGGTGAGAGGTCGGGGACCACTATGAGTGGAGAGCATCCACACTGGGTGGTTCTCATGTGCCAGTCAGACCAGAGGACAGTGAAGACCGAGGATGCCATGAGACCCAACATGAACTGCATCAGAGAGAGCTGTAACCGATTGGTTCTCCTGATGTAGCAAAGACCATACGAAGGATGTCGGGTCTTCTGTCCTCTGGAAGGAAAGCCTTCGATGAAGAGGTGTCTAAGCGTCCCTATGAAAGGAGCCTCTGAGGGTTGCAGTTGATTTTTCAAATTCAGGCAGAACTCCCATGGACGTGAGAAGAGCGAAGTCGTTTGCACGGCTTCCAGAGTCCCTTGGCCGGAAGGGCTCCTAACCAATCGTCAGGTAAGGAAACACTCGAGTCCGACTTTCCTGAGATGCGCCCGCGAGAACCGCACAACACTTTGTAAAACTCACGCGCCGAGGATAACAACAAAGGGCAGGACTCTGAACAGTAAGATGACTTCCAAAGCTACAAACCTGAGGAATTTGCGGTGGGTCGGGTGGGTGAGGATATGCTGGTAAGCATCCTGCATATCCAGAGAGGCCAGCCAGTCGTGCTGATGCAGCAAAGGTAACAGGGTACCCTGAGAAATCATCTTGGAGCTACTCCCTGGGGAGAGAATTTGTTTAACTTTCTGAGGTCTAGAATTAGGCGCATCCCCCAGATTTCTTTGGAACCCAGAAGTAATGGAATCAGAACCTGTGTTTCGCAGATGCGGAGGCACAAGTTCTGTGCCCTGTTGTTCAGAAGCCCTGGATCTCAGCGGTGAGAGATCTGGCTGAAGGCCGACAACCTGGGTTGTAGTATGGGAAGAGACAATTAGGGGGGTTCCAAGGGGTGAGGAAGTAACCCTCATGAATTATCCGAGAACCCATTTGTCACAAGGGTTATGGACTTCCACTGGTTGTAGAAGTACATCAGACGACCTCCCGCAGGAGAAGTTCCACCTCGGGCAGAGTGGATGGAACTTGGTGGCGACTCATAGTAGCTGGGAGCTTTGGGTCCCTGCGCTTTCTGCGTCTTCTTTTGAGGTTGGGCAGCTGTGGCGCGCCGCGGCACCGCAAGCTCCAGCCCCCAGCAGCGCCGACACGGCCTGAACCTGAAGGGCTGAAAAACCGAGAACCTGGAAAACAAAGAAGGAAAAATACCGGGAGATAGGGAATCGGTGAGGCCCCTCGCGCAGCCATGTGAGGAAACACCTAACGCGGAGTCGCTAGCACGAGAAGAAAGTGGCCCAGCGACTAGGAAAGTCCCAACGCCCTACCTGATCGCGCCGGAGCCCGAGGGCTCCGGGTAACTCGAGCCAGGCAGAAGAACCAACCTCGAGCCCATCGCTCCATAAAATGACCCACTGAGTGGAAACTGCTCATCAGGGCCCTACCTATAAATGGAGAAGGCTCCGATATCGGAGACGCGATTATCGACTGGCGACTCGAAGAGACCGGCAACTGCGCAATGATAACCCGACCGTCGGCGCCAGACGTACCGAAGGCGACCTCGGTGGTACGCTACTCTTTTGACCTGTGGGCGAGAAAGAGCTCAAGGCCGAGCAGCGCCGAGAATCCGACCGTTTATTTTTTATGCAGTAGAGGGACGCCCATCCCCAGGCATCGGACTGACCGTGGTCGGAACCCGCTGAGGGAGAAGGGCTGACGGACCCAGCCGGCTGACTGAACAGCTTTCATACGAAGTCTCCCTGCGATCACCTGACCTGCTCATGAGTCGACTCCGTCAATGGGCGGGGAACCTTCCAAGTAAAGTTAAATTTAAATATTAGAAAATTTTACGAAAAATAGGAATAAAACTAGCGATACTACTATCAAACGATAATGTTACAAAAACAAACTGAAAACTATGCGCTAGTTTGATTTGACTCGGCAAGCGGCGGCGTAAATCACTGAAGCGCTTTCGACGAGCGGAAAAAGAAGTTTTGAGCGGTTGGAGGGTGCGTCGCGCCGAGATGGTCATTACCGCTCGAGAGCCGCTGCTACCATGGCGTGTCTCATGGCGCCGTCTCTCGCGCCGACACTCAGCAAAAGTTTGCTCGATGGGTCTTAGTGCCTCGGCGCCAATCCCACTAGTGTGAATGAGTGGGTGGAGACTTATGTCCAGGAAGATGGATGTCTGAGACTCTCGAGAGCGTTGAACCGATTCACTTCTATCTCTTCAGGAGCCAAGCATGAAGGTGAAGTGATTTCAGGTTGGGATGGACCAGAACCCTGAGTCAAAGACGGTTGCAAAGGAAGTGGTCTCGGGAGGCTGCCAACATACTGTTGAGTGGAGAAACCATAGTTGCGAGGCCAGGAAAGACAAATGAGAATCATCTTGGTCCCCTGAGACTCGAACTTGAGCGAGTACTCTCTGGATTAGAGGAAGTGGTGGAAGGGCGTAAAGAAGCGTTGGCCACGCAGCCTGAAACACATCCTGACAGAAAATGCCAGGCCCTGGTTTCTGGAGCAGAAGAGAGGCAGTTTTGCGTTGAGTGGGGATACAAAAAGGTCAGGTCTGGAGTCCCCACTCTTTGAACAAAGGACCAGCTACGGCTGGATCGAGAGACCACTCGTGAGGTCCTGCCTCCGTTCTGCTGAGGGTGATCTGCTAGATCGTTTTTAGCACCCCACGACAGATAAACCACAGGCAGATCAGAGACTTGTGCTCCAAGCACCACTCCACACCCTCATTGCTTCCTGCAAAGGAGATGGGGCGACACCGCCTTGCTTGTTGATGTAATACATCTACACTTTGTTATCCGTTTGAGGAATGTTCATGGCAGGACATCCTTCAGAGCTTGGATTGCATAGAGGACCGCTCATCTCCAGGACATTTATGTGGAGATGAGTTTCGAACTGGTCCATACACACCTTGAGTGTGGAGGGAGAGACAGTGAGCTCCCATCCACGTAGCGATGCGTCTGCGGTGATGGAGATCTGATGATCCGGGGAGCAAAGGGAATCCTTCCAGGAGGTGCTCTCTTGAGACCACCAGGTGAGAAGACCGAAGGAGCTCCGTCACCTTGATGGGATAAGACTGGGGGTGAGAGGTCGGGGACCACTGGTGGAGAGCATCCATTGGGTGGTTCATGTGCAGTCCCGGACCCAGAGGACAGTGAAGACCGAGGGCGGCATAGGACCCAACATGCGTTCACATCCGAGAGAGCTGTAACGATTGGTTCTCCCTGATGTATAGCAGGCCATCTCTGAAGGATGTGAGAGTCTTCTGTCCTCTGGAAGGAAAGCCTTCGCTGAAGAGGTGTCTAGAAGTGTCCCTATGAAAGGGCCTCTGGGAGGGTTGCAGTTGAGATTTTTCAAATTCAGCAGAACTCCATGGACGTGAGAAAGACAGAGGATTGTTTACCGCGGCACAAAGTCCCTTAGCCCGGAAGAGGGCTTGCTAAATAATCGTCCAGGTAGGGAAACACTTTCGAGGTCCGACTTTCCTGAGATCTTGCCATGAGAACTGCACAACACTTTAGCAAAGCTGGCGGGCGCAGGGATAACAAAGGGCGGGACTCTGAACTGATAATGTGACCCAAAGCTACAAACCTGAGAATTGCGATTGGGTCGGGTGGGCGAGGATATAACAGTAAGCATCCTGCATATCGAGGAGGCCAGCCAGTCATGCTGATGCAGCAAGGGTAACAGGGTACCTAGAAATCATCATGAATTTCTCCTGGGGAGGACCCATTTAACACCTCTGAGGTCTAGAATGAGGCGCATCCCCAGATTTCTTTAGACACCAAAAAGTAATGGGAGTAGAACCCTGTGTTTACACGAAGCTTGGGGCACCAGTTCTATTGCCCTGTTGTTCAGAGGCCCTGGATCTCAGCGGCGAGGAGTGCAACTGAGCCGACAACCTGGGTTGTCGTATGGGAGGACAATTCGGGGGGTTCAAGAAATTGAGAGAATAACCCTCGCGAATTATCCGAAACATTGTCTGAAGGTTATGGACTTCCCTGGTTGTAGAAGTACATCGAATGACCTCCACGGAGAAAGTTCCACCTCGGGCAGAGTGGATGGAACTTGGACCAGCGACTCATCAAGAGTGGCGCTGGGGCTTTGGGTCCCTCGCTTTCTACTACATCTTCTTTTGAGGGTTGGGCAGGTTGGCTTTTATAGGCTTCCCTGCCTCTGCCTCAGAAAGGACTGACGACTATGAGGCAGCGTCTGTTCACATGCCCCGAGAGGGGGCAGGCGGAAATCTGGCCAACAATGGCGATCTAGTCTTCTGAGTGGCCTCTAAGGCTTGCTCCACCTGAGGGGCCAAAAGAAGGAGCCATCAAAGAGCAGCGCCATCCCTGCTGCTGAGCATCATTACAGTGAAGCCAGAAGTACACCCAGCCAGGAAAATGGCGCCAGTACAAATCAGCGGCTGCTGGTGAGAAACGGTGTCGAGCGTCCATGGCGGCTTTGACCTGTTGGTTATTGGACTCAATACCTCTAATAACGGTCAGAAAAAGCTCATGACTTGGAATCCGAATCTGGAAAAGCTTCAACCATTCTTTTCATGGAGTGCCACAGGATATACTCATACTAGAAAATAGCCTTGATAACTGTGTCGCATACTTAAATGGAGGCACAAAGACTCTCTTACCTAATGTATCAATCTTACGAGACTCTTTGTTAATATAGGTCGAGCTGTAGTAGTTGAGAGAAAAACGACCTTGTCATTCTCTGCCAGGACTACAATAGGATCCATAAAGGCTTGGGATGCCAAAATGGGGCGATCCTTGGGAGCTGAATACTTCTTATCAATGGATTTAGCCACTGAGGAATAAGAGCAGGATTATTCCATACCATTTTGAGACAGCGTCTCGAAGGAAGAACTGAATCGGAGGAGTCAAATCCGTGGGGATCTCAGAAACGCAAAGATGCTGGAATAGCAATATCTTCCAGGATCGATGCTGTAGTCTGGAGAGAAAGAGTGGATCCGAATTCTTCAACAGAGACTTAAAGGACAGGTCCTCGACCCACAGGCTCTGTAGCAAAGAAAGATCCTGTTTCCTCCACTTCATCAACCAACACGAAGGTCTGGGTCAAGCTCAACATCATCTCCTGATGGTCCAGAAAGGACTGTTTGGACAGGAAAGGAGTGAAAAAGGAGGAGGAGAAATGGCAGAAAAAACAAGGAGAGTCCCAAGGGCTGCAGCGAGCTGAGATAGCAAAACAGGCTGAAGCGGCACGAGGGCGCCACCGCAGCGCCCGAAGAGCCTGTGACCCCATAAATGCCCAGCATACGCGGAGCAGCACTTGCTGCAGCCCGGCACTCACTTGCCAGCCTTCCATGACGGCTTGCCCGCCCGCCAAGCAGCGCCACAGGCAGCCGCGCCTTGAGCGGTGCCACAGATCCAACGGCACCACCGGTAGGCGCCACATAGTTTTCCTTACAGCGCCGCCAGCGGTGCCCGAGGAACCATGCGGCACCGCCCAGCAGCGCCCATAGCTCCGGCCAGGCAGGCCGACACGACCTGAACCCTGCAGAGGTGCGGGAAAAGCCACGGAACCTGGAAGCAAGAGAGGAAAAAAACCAGGAGATAAAGGGCATCGGTGGGAGGCCCTCTGCGCCCGCAACCATGTGAGGGAAAACACTAAGCAGTCGCTAGCACATGAAGAAAACGCGTGCGACTAGGAAAGTCAACCGCCCTACCTGATCGCCGGGAGCCCGAGGCTCCAAGGTAACTGAGCCAGGCAGAAGAACCAACCTCCGAGCCCATCGCTCCATAAGGCAGCCCACTGATGAAACTGCTCATCTGGAGCCCTACCTATAGGCAGGAGGGCTCGATGTCGAGAGCGGCGATTATCGGAGGTTGGCGACTCGAAGAAGAGACCGGCAACTAGCAGTCGATAACCGACCGTCGACAGCCGAACATACCAAGGCGACCTCGAGTGATGCCTTCTCTTTTTGACCTGTGGGTCAAGAAGAGCTCGAGGCGAACGCGCCGAGAATGCGACTCGCTTATTTTATGCCGGGCGGGGACCGCCCATCCCCAGACATGGACTGACCGGGTCGGAACCGCTGAGGAGAAGGAGGTGACCGGACCCAGCCCGCTGACTGAACAGCTTTCATCGAAGGTCCCCTAACGTCACCTGACCTGCTCATGGTCGAGCTCCGTCCAGTAGGCGAGACTTCTTCCAAGTAAGTTAAATTTAAATAATTAGAAAAATTTCACGAAAAATAGAATAAAACTAAGCGATACTACTATACGTGATAATGTTACAAAAAACAAACTGAAAACTATGCGCTAGTTTGAAGTTTGACTCCGACTGGCGACGACGTCGTCACTGAAAGGCGCACTCGGCGGGCGGGAAAAAAGGAACTAGGCGTTGGAGGGTCGTCGCCGAGATAGGTCGTGCAGCTCGGAGCCGCTGCTTTCGCCCAGCGCCATGTCTCGCGGCGCAGGTCTCTCGCCGACCCTCCAGCAAAGTTTGCTCCCGATGGGTCTTAGTGCCTCCGAGCCAATCCCACTAGTGTGAATGAGTGGTGGAGACTTATGTCCAGGAAGATAAGGAAGGAAGAACTGAACCAAAAGGAGAAATAATGACTGAGAGGACAGCAGAGGGAGAGATGAGACTAAGGAGTTGGGTAGGGGCCCCAATCTCTGGAAGCAGGAAGGAGGAAGGGAGGAGAAAATTTAGGAGAGAGTGAGAGGTAACAAGGATCCAGGATCCTTGTCCGTCCTCAACTGTATAGGAACTGCAAGGAGCAGCAAAGCTTTCTTGCCAGAATTCAAGGCACAGAATATGTGGCAATACCCCAAAAGCAAGAGTCGGCTATGCAGAGAAGGACAGGGTACAGGGATTAGTACTGTCTCTCTGAAGCGAATTTGGTGAAAAAAAGGATTCCCTTTTTTTATTTTGAAACAGTTGGATGACAGGAGGAGCGAACCAACAACTCCCACCCTGATAGGGTGGAGATATGCAGTGAGAAGGAATGCCACTCGAGCTGTACCCTTTAAGGGAAGAAATTACACCCACCTGTGTGTCCCTACTTACCCTGCTCCAAAGAGGAGAGGCAGAGAGGGAGGGGACCTAGAGACTGAGGCCCCAGGGGATGGAGGCGGGACTGTGATGAATGGTGAGAGATACACAGAAAGATCATAATTACGTTAAGTCGTAATTTCTATATCTTACCTGTGTCAATCTTCACCATTCATCTAGATAGATAATGCAAAGCCCCGAAGGGTTGACTAGATGCACCCTAGGGACAGCGTTCCTTAGCCCTCAGTGGGTGACACACTAAGGGGGCCTTCTGGGCCTGGGAGGCCGAGGTGGGAAACAGACAGGGTCCCCGGAGCGGAAGAAGTTGCCCCGACAAAGGCCGTCTCGCCCTATGGGAAAAAGATAGGTTGCCTGGTGGCGGGCAAATCACCCTATGCTGGGCCAAGGGTGACAACCGGAAAAGCGACCACGCCGATCTTCTGGTACAGATCGCTGTCCCTACCACTCTGGTAGCTACCTCGTTGGTGTCATAAGGCGCCCTTGCTTGGTGCCTTGCTAGATCCAGGCCATGTGCAGAAAGGCGATGGCTTGCCTGGTCTGCTCCGAGTCAGGCAAAGCAGCTAGGAACTGACCCAGCGCTGACCACAAGAACCTGTTGTAGGCTGCATAGTGGGCCTGATGGCGGGAGATGGAGAGAAGCAACTGTGCCGGTGAAGTCCTCCTCCCCAGAAATCAAAATCTGAAGAGTCCTGATCTGGGGCCGGTCACGGTGGAGGCGCGAAGCCCGTCGGGAGTGTCCAGGTGCGTCAATCGCACTGCGGATGAGGCATGGAGCCTGGAGACTCTGGGGTGCATAATACCTCTGGCAGAGGTCCCTAGGGGCAGGAACTCCGGAGAAGGGCCTCTGCCAGAAGCATGGACTCCTCCCGAGGGAGCAGGCCAGGGGCACCACAAGGGTGGCCGCCCGAAATCGCCCTAGAAAGGCGTGCGCTGCATGCTCTGGATTGCTTGCGGATGGGGGAAAGGTGAGGTCCTCCAACATCCTCGCGAGGAACGCTGATACTCCACGAGATCAGCGGCAGGAGATGTGGACAGATTGTTCCTCACCCCAGAAGAGGCGGATGAGAAGCTGGAGGTCACCATATGCTCCAGGCGTGGCTGCTCGGGGAGGTTGAAAAACCTGACTGTCAAGGCCCTAATGTAAGCAGGGAACTGAGAAGCCACCGCTCTGAACTGCTCCCAGGTGAGAGCCCAGTGGGACCAAGAATCCCAGGAGTGCTGGAGAATGTGGCAGAGGGTTGGGGCAGAGCTGAGGGAAGAATCGGCTGGCCTCTGCCAGGGCAAGGGAGCGGACCATGGACACCGGGAAGGTGTCCCTGAAGACTCCATGGCCGACAGCTGTATAACCTGCGTTGGTACTGCCTGAGGCTGCTAGAAGAATTCCCCAGTGAGGCGACCGAGGGACGTATAGGTCAGAAGGACGGTTCCCTGCCTCCAAAGAATAGAGACCCTCTCAAGGAACCGGAAGGGAAGAGGCGGAAGTCCGCAGTTCAGCTTTGTCCAGGGCCGGGTGGACCCCAGAGAAAGGCCGACGTGCCGACCCACACCCTCGACCCCTCAGAGTCTAAGAAGGTCCTGGTCCTTGGAAGGGTTAGCCCAGGTAGCTGGCAGCTCTGGGATGTCTCTGAGGGAAATCCAGGCGCAGCACCCTCCCAGCCGTAGGCTTCAGATGGGCCCCAAAGTTGGGTGATCGAGAAACACCACGGGAGGGTACCTCCGCTGAAGGGTCAAGGAACCCCCAGACCAGGTTGCATGACTATGGTGGCATGCACCACAGCCTGCTGGTCAGCGCCACTGACCCCGATCTGGAGGGAACCCGATGCTCCTCAGCAGGGGCTGACTCTGACTCATCGAAGAGACCACTGGCTCACTCTCCTGTGCAGGCAACCCGAGGTGTGACTGCCGTCCAACTCTGAGCTGGACTCCGACTCGAAGGTGGAATCCGAGGCCTAAGCTAGACAGTAGGGAGGCGAAGCGCAACCTTGAAGGGCCCAGAAATGTGGCAGTGGTCAAAGCCGCCCCATGCCCTCCACGGCCCAGCGGTGAGCTGGCAGAAGCGCAGCCGAAACCAAAGGTCCGGAGATAGGGCCAGCCAGCGGTGCCGTCAAGCCCCACTGGCGCCCAGGAGCAGTGCTGGGAACAGAGACGGTGCGGTGGCAACCCAACAGCGGCTCCGGAGGCGTAAACACCACCAGGCCCCAGCTGCGGGTGGCACCAAGAGTGAGCGATGCAGGCGTCCCGAGCAGGCTGGGCGCCACGACACCGCGAAGCGCACTTGATGCCGCGGGCGTGCACCGAGAATCAAGGCGGCATCGACGGCTCCAAAACGACCCGGCGCCGACAGCGGCACCGCCCGGCCTCCGAGGCGATGAGAGCAGAGGCGGTGCCGACCAGCGACTCCGAGGGACCCGCGGCACCGTGCTCAACCTCGGCGCCGGAGGCGCTAAGGCGAGACATAGCAAACAGCGGCGCGGATCAAGGTCATGGCGCCCACGAGCACAGCCCGACACCGCAAGCGGTGCCGAGATGAATTGGTGCCGCAAGGCCTCGGCACCATGAACGGCGCCAAGGCCTCGATGACACCAACCAACGGCGCTGAGGACGGCACCGACCGGCCTTCTGGACCGTGGGAGCGACACCGGGGCCCTTCACCCGAAGGAGTGATTGCCATGGCGGCGCCTCCACCGCTCCCAGGAAGCGGGATGGGCCTCCTGCGCCACGGAGGAGCCTCCGACCAAGGCTAGGCTATGGGAGGTCGGGATCCCTCCTACAGAGTCCATATAGAACCGGGAGGGGACCCGAGGAAAGGCCGAGAGGCACGGCTTGGCCCAACAGTGCGAATCCGTCCCTCGAGAAGTCGGCAGACTCGTCCAACTTTCCACAGCGTGCTGTTCAAGGAGGCGGCGGTCCATGGAGAAGCAGGCGTCGCACAAATCCATGTCGTAGAAGTGGGCCAAGACAAAGCGAGACACGGTCATGCTGGTCGATCAGCGGAGAAATTGCGGCCCATCCAGCACCGACTCACAGGGGTCACCCTGCCTTAGAGAATTTCTTGCCCGCACTCTGGCATGACCTACTGAAAAAAACAACACCAAAAAAGACTCGACGCCGCTTAAATGTTAATAAAAGGAAAGATCTTACCGGCGACATCGAGTGGAGGCAGTACCCAGAACTAGTAGACCGCGGACTGGCGATGAAAAATATCGCAGGCTTAAGGCCTAAAAACTGTGAAGACTTCTTCAGGCTTCCCAGAGGCGACCTCAGCAGTGAGGAGATGAAGAACTGGTAGTCAGGCGGTCGACACGGCAACAGCTAATCTCGGCGCCACGTGAGTCGTCGGCCTCGAGGGTGGCGCCGATCTGCGTCGGCTCCGCCTATCCTTTTAAAAAAAAAAGGTTTCTCAGGGGTCCTGACCTCCGGCCAGTACCCATCTGTGATGAATGGTGAAGATTGACACAGATAAGATCTTTTGTTCTATCTAGATAGAACATGAAAGCTCTCTTGACATCCAAGGAATGAAGAAACGCTCTCCTTCATTTTGGAAGTTCGCAAAGTAAGTAGGAAGGACCAAAGGTTGCTTTAGGTGAAATTCTGAAACAACCTTAGGGAAAACTTAGGATGGGTCCTAAGAACTACTTTGTCTTTATGAAACACACCGTATCATGGGGTCTGGGACTAGGGCGTGTATCTCAGAGACTCTGCGGGCTGAGGTAATGGCCACTAGGAAGACCATTTTCCAAGTGAGAAATTTTAACTCACAGGTAGATAGTGGCTTGAAAGGTTTTCGAGTGAGCATGTCTAGCACAAGATTAATCTCCCAGGTTGTGACTGGACATCTTATTGGAGGTCTGGTATGCAGAATTCCCTTAAGAAACCTCTTAACCACAGGTAACTGAGCCAGCGAGAAGGAAAGTTCTGGCTCATGATAAGCTGAGATGGCACAAAGGTGAACCTTAACTGTAGAGTATTGCAGACCTGAATTTGAGAGGTCTAAGAGGTACTCTAGAACTTTATCTGGTAGGCAGGAAAAGGGGTTCAAAGAGGATTTTGCACACCAGAGCGAAAAACGCTCCATTTGGCTGTGTAAGTTTTCATAGTGACTGGCTTCGCTTGCGGAAGAATATCTGAAACCCTGCCAGAGACATTGAACCTGTTCACTTCTGTCTCTTCAGGACCAAGCATGAAGGTGAAGCAACCTCAGGTTGGGATGGACCATAGGCCCCTGAGTCAGAAGGTTCGTCTGAAGGGAAGTGATTTTGGAGGGGCTTCCACATACTGCTGAGTAGTGGAAATCATAACTGTCGAGGCCAGAAGGGAGCAATGAGGATCATTTTGTCACCCTGGGACTCAAACTTGAGAAGTACCCTCTGAATTAGAGGAAGAGGGAAAGGCATACAGAAAGTGTTTTGTTCACTGCAGCCTGAGCGTATCCTGACAGAAAATACCAGGGCCTGGATTTCTGGAGCAGAAGAGAGGCAGTTTTGTGTTGAGTGGGGATGCAAAAGGTCCAGGTCTGGAGTTCCCCACTCTGCGAATATTGACTGAGCTACGGCTGAGTCGAGAGACCATTCGTGAGAATCTGTCTCTGTTCTGCTGAGCCGGTCCGCAATTAATTCTGTACTCCTGGCAGGTAGACCGCTTGAATTTGAGACTTGTGCTGCAAGCACCATTCCCACACTCTCATCGCTTCTCTGCATAAGGGGTAAGAGTGGCGCCGCCCTGTTTGTTGATGTAATACATCATTGCTTTGTTGTCCGTTTGAAGGAGAATACTCTTGTGACAGAATGTCCTTCAAAGCCTGGACCACATAAGGACGGCTCTCATTTCCAAGACATTTATGTGAAGCTAGGACTCGACCTGAGTCCATGTACCTTGAGTGTGGAGAGCCTGACAGAGAGCTCCCCACCCCATCAGGGACGTGTCTGTGGTAATGGAAATATGATGATCCAAAGGAGCAAGGGATACCCTTCTAGGAGATTGTTCTCTGTGACCACCAGGTGAGCGACCTCTTTAGAGGTTCTGTCACCTTCATGAGAAAGGACTCGCGGGTGAGTGGTTGAGGACCACTGAGCATCCACTGAGAAGTTCTTATGTGAAGGTGTGCTAGGGGTACAGTGAACACCGAGGATGCCATGAGACCTAGCATCCGTTGCATCGAAAGAGCTGGAACCAAGTTGTCTCTCCTGATGTGACAGGCCATCTGATGGATATCACTCCTCCTGTCCTCTGGAAGAAAAGCCTTCGCAGAGAGGTGTTCAGAAGAGTTCCTATAAAAGGTGTCTCTGGGAGGGCTGCAGCTGCGATTTTTGAGGTTTAGCAGGACTCTCATGGACTGAGAAAGCTTGAAGCTGTGGCTATGGCATCCAGAGTTCCCTGCCTGGAAGGACTTGCCAAAAGCCAATCATCCAGACAAGGAACACTTGAATTCGATCTTTCTGAGATGCGCTCAGAGCTGCACAACACTTTGTAAAACTTGTGGCGCTGAGGATAGCCAAAGGGCAGGACTCTGAACTGATAATGCTGTCCCAGAGCCACAAACCTTAGGAATTTGTGATGCTGGGTGAATAGAGATGTGCTGGTAAGCATCCTGCATGTCTAGGGAGGATAGTCAGTCGTGCTGATGAAGCAAAGGTAACAAGGTTCCTAGTGAAATCATCTTGAATTTCTCCTTGGGCAGAAATTTGTTCAGTTTTCTGAGGTCTAAAATGGGGAGCATGCCCCGGTTTCCTTGGAACCAGAAAGTAATAGGAGTAGAACCCTGTGTTCCATTGATGCAGCAGAACTACTTCTACTGCCCTGTTGTTCAGAAGGCCCTGAATCTTGGAGGGAGAAGGTCTGACTGAAGGGTTGAAAGCTTGGGCTGTCATTTGGGGGATGATCCGGAGGGGTCTCCACAAGATTGAGTGAATATCCTCGCGGATTATCCGGAGGACCCATTTGTCTGAGGTTATGGACTTCCATTGATTGTAGAAGTGCATCAGACAACCTCCACGCTGAGGAAGAGTCCACCTCGGGCAGCTGAGTTGGGACTTGGGCCAACAACTCAGAAGGTGGCGTAAGCGCTTTGGGTCGCCGACTTCTGTTGTGTTTTCTTCTGAGGCTGGGGGCTTTTTTATGAAAACTACCTCTGCCTTTGCCTCGAAAGGACTGACGGTTATGGAACTGGCGTTATTAACACCCCCTCGAGAGGGGACAGGAGGAGGTCGAGCAAACTTAATGGCTGACCTAGTTTTTATGTAGCTTCTACAGCCTGTTCTACTTGAGGGCCGAAGAGATACACACCATCAAAAGCACGCCATTACCTGCTGCTGTGTGTCGTTCGTGAAACCTGAAGTGCACAGCCAGGAATGAGGGCGGTGCAAATGCCGGCTGCTGCCACCTGTAAGCAGTATCGAAAGCATCCATAGCCGCTTTAACCTGCTGGTTATTGGATTCGAAATCCTGGTCATGGTTTGAAGAAGCTCTGACTTTGTATCCAATTCCGTAGAGCTTCAACCATCTGTTTGAGTTGAATGCCAATGAATATACTCATATTGAGAGAAAAAGCCCTGGTAGCTGGCAACACGCATACCCAGGGTGGAAGCAGCAAAGACTCTCTTACCTAAAATGTCTATCTTACGAAATTCTTTGTTAATAGGTCAAGCTGTAGTAGTCTGGGGAAGGACAACCTTATCATTCTCTGCCAAAACTACAATAGGATCCGCAAAGGCTTGGGATGCCGAAATGGGTCGATCCTTGGGGGCTGAGTATTTCCTATCTATGGATTTAGCCAACGAAGGAATGAGAGTAGGATTACTCCATACCATTTGAGACAGAGTCTCAAAGGAGAGCTTATGCGGAGGAGTCAATTCTGTAGGGATCTCCAGAACATGGAGATATTGGAGTCTTAGCAATTTCCCAGGATCGATGTCTGTAGTTTGGAGAGAAGAGTGGAAATCAAGTTTTCAGCAGAGACTTAAAGACAGGTCCTCAACCACAGGCTCTGCAGCAGGAATAGATCCTGTTTCTTCCACTTCATCACCCAGCCTAAGGTCTGGGTCAGGCTCAATGTCATCTCTTGACAGTCAGGAGGGACTACATGGACAAGAAAGGAGTGGAAATCAGATGGAAATGAGGAAGGAAAAGGGTTAAAGGAGGAGCCCTGAGAGATGGATGACGCCCTAAGAACTCCGGTGCCGCAGAAACACATGGTGCTGATGAAGTGCACAGCACCGAGGCCAGACGCCACAAAGCCACATGGTGCCGACAAGGCGCACAGTGCTGAGGAGTCACATGGCGATGAAGAGCTGACACAGAGAGGCTGAGGCGGCACTACGGTGCCACGTGGTGCCGAGGACAGTGTCAATGAAGCGCACGGCGCCAAGTAACTCAACAGTGCTGAGGATGGTGCCGAGAGGCGCACGGAACCGAGGCGGCGCCCGAACGTGCCATCGACATCAATGGTCTGAAAACACCCCAAGACTCTGAAAAACAGGATTTGAGGAGAAGGGAGGAAGAAGAGCAGGAGATAGAGGCATCGTGTGGCCCTCTGCACCGCAGAGATATGGGAAAGACACCTAAAGCGCAGATCGACAGCACGAAAGGCGGTGCCCGGCGTATCAGGGGCTCAACTGCCCTACCTGGTCTCCCAAGAAGCCTGAAGGCTCCTGAGTGACTGGGCCATACAGCTGGACCAACCTCTGAGCCCACTGCTCCATAAGAGCAGCTCACTGATGAAACTGCTCATCTGAAGACCTACCAGAGGGCGGGGGGCTCCCATGTCAAGAAGTTGGCTACCAGAAACAGAAGCTGGCTCCGAGGAGGACGACAACTAGCTCAATAACTGACTGTCTACGTGCAGACATATCACAGGACGACCTCGATGATGCCTTCTCTTTGACCTGTGGGCGAAGAAGAGCTCAAGGGTGAACGTGCAGAGAATGCGACTGTTTATTTTATGCTTTTGGGGGACCGCCCACCCCTCAGGCATTGGAATGACTGTTGTCAGACCCCCCCTCCGGAGAAGGCGACAGGCGGACCCAGCCCAGCTGACTGAACAGCTTTCATCGATGTCTCCCTACTGTCACCTGACCCGCTCATGGTCGACTCCGTCAAAGTAGGCTGAGACTTCTTTGTAAATGAGAATAAACTTAGCGATAATTATTCGAGATATTACTACAAAACAATAAAACTGAAAACTATGCTGCTAGTTTGAAGTTTGACTCCAAGTGAGGCGAGCGTCGTCACTGAAGATTACACTTTCGGCGAGTGGGAAAAAAAAGGAACTGAGGCGGTTGGAAGGTCGACGCCGAGATATTCATTACCACACGAGCTGAGGCTCGCGGTGCCGCTCCTCACAGCGTCATCTCAGGCGCCGACCTTCTAACAAAAAGTTTGCTCCTAATGGGTCCTAGTGCCTCTGGCACTGATCCCATTAGTGTGAATGAGTGGTGGAGACTTATGTCCAGGAAGATCATTCATGACCTGCTGCTGCGTTATTGGAAAGAAAAATGACTTACCGTAGTAATATTACTTCTTCCAGGGATTCTTTAGCAATATTAACAGGTGCAGTATGCCAGCTGAGTTCAGCTGTCCTGGAAGGAGGAGTCAATGCAAATGAGGAAGGCATTGGCCAATCAGAATGCAGTTAGAGTAGTGCTGCCTGCAGTCAACCTGAGGCACCTCAGAACTAATTTCAGAGCTGAAAAGAGCAAAAACTATGTCCAACAGGGCAAAAACTATTAGTAATAAACAAACCATCCATTCTAAATCACAATTGTGAAAAACCTTATAGCTGATAAATCAATAACAGTCAGCAAATTTGTTTAAACCCATAACAGAGCCTTCGGAAAAGGTTTCTAAGGGAGGATGGGTGGAGTGTCAATAATGCTGAAGAATCCCTGGAAGAAGTAATATTACTATGGTGAGTAATTTTTCTTCTCACTTCAGGAATTCTTCAGCATCTATTGACATGCAGACTTCAAAGCAGTGTAGTTAGGAGGAGGGCACAGAAACCTACTTGAGAAGAGGCTGTGAAGTACTGTCCTGCCAAATTTGGCATCCTATTGGACTACTCATCCAATCAATAGTGCTTAATATATGTGGGAACCGGTATCCAAATAGCTACTCTGCAAGCTCTTGGTAAGGATATGTCCGAGGATGCTGCCAAGGAGGCAGCTGTTCTCGAAAGAGATTGACTCTAAGCCCGAGGGAGGCTGATTGTCAGCCATGCTGTAACAGAACTGCAAAAGAAAACAGTCACCTGGGAAAGGTCCTCTTGGTCACCAGTTTCCCCATGTCTGCCTCAACGTGAGGCAAGGAAGAGAGGATAATGACAGTACCTGAACTGCTTGGACCACTCTAAATAAACAGTAAGGGCTAATTTAGTCCAGTCCACGTAGTTTGTGATCGCTTAGAGAGGACTTGACTGAAAGAAAAATTACTTACCTTAGTAATGTTGTTTCTTCTAATGGAGTCTTGCTATATTATGACATATGCAGTAAAACCCCAGGTTAGAACTGCTCCGGAGGTGAAAGAGTTAACTTTCCATGCAGGAAGGAAATCTTGGGCGAGCTCGGTTGAACACTCTGTCTGTTGTAGCTCAAACTTAAACTGTCAGATCTTCGAGCAAAACTCACTAAGGTTCTGTGTGGAAGCCGTAAACCTACACTAGCCCACTGACTACTAACTACAAAAATACATTTTTGTTCTTGATCCCAAAATAAGACTCAAGTCAGGGATTCAAGAAAGAAAAATTAAGCATAACACCCAAGCACCCTAAGAAGGGTGAAAATAAAGTGGGCATCTATGAAGTGTCAACATTGACTGCCCACCCACATCCCAAAAGTAGAGGTTCTGAGAGGGGCAGGCTTGGGGAGGTCATAATATAGAAGACTCCATTAGAAGAAACAACATTACTAAGGTGAGTAATTTTTCTTCAAACAACATGAAGTCTTGCTATATTATGACATATGTAGATTACACAGCAGTACCTCCATGGAGGTGGGACAGAACCTACTTAGGAAATAGGCTCTGAAGCACAGCTGTGCAAATCGAGCATCACTCCTAGCCTGGATATCCAGGAGTAATGCTTAGTAAAAGTGTGAACTGTTTTCCAAGTAGCTGCTTGACATATCTCTAGAATAGGAATGTCTCTGGCAGCAGCCAGAGAAGCAGCTGTACCTCTGGTAGAGTGAGCCCTCAGGCCTGGGGAGGAACTTTACCCAACTACAATAGCAGGGATGGATAGAAGAGACAATCCACCTGGCAATGGATCTTTTAGTGGCTGGCTTCCCTTTACCAACTTCACCATAGGTAGGAACAGTTGTGGGAGTCAAACCTGTGACCCTTAGTACGTTCTATATAGTAACTAAAGGGCTCTTTTGACACCTAAACTGTGTAATCTCCTCTGCAGAGGAGGAATGGTCAGTGAAGTACACAGGAAGAGACATGGATTGATTAAGGTGGAAGTCTGAAACCACCTTAGGCAAAAACTTTCTGTTAGTCCTGAGGACCACTTTATCTCTGTGAAAGGAGATAAAATCAGGCTCCACTGACAATGCTTGTAGCTCACTTATGCGCCTGGCAGAGGTGATGGCTACCAGAAACACAGTTTTCCAAGTCAAGTACTTAAGCTCTGCTGAAGACAATGGCTCAAAGAGGGTTGCATAAGCTGAGCAATGCAAATATTAAGATCCCAAGCAGGGCAGGGTCCCTGAATGGAGGGTTGGTGTGAAGCAACCCTTTAAAAACTTGGAGAACACAGGAGAGCTGAAAAGAAGAGGGCTTACCTGCTGATAAAAGACAGACACAGCTGCCAAGTGCACTTTTAGGGTAGCTGGTCTCAGGCCAAAGAATTCAAATGCACCAAATAATCCAGAATCGTGGGCACGTCAGCAGATTCTGGGAAATATGCTTATCAGCACAACATATGGAAAATCTTTCCACTTTGAATTATAAGTAGCCCTGGTGGAAGGCTTCCTAGAGGCCTTCAAGATTTCCAATACACCTTGGGAAAGGTGTAGGTTAGCAAACTCTAACTCTTCAAGAGCCATGCCTTGAGATTAAGAGATTTGAGGTTCGGATACTAAACTCTCCCCTGGGCACAAGATAACAGGTTGTGATTCCTGGGAAGACACAGGGAAGGTGTACTGCTAAGGACATGAGGAGTGGGTACCAGGGCTGCCTGGCACAATCTGGAGCAATCAGGATCATCTTGCAGGGTTGAGATCTGATTTTACTTGCACCTTGAAAAAGAAGAGGAAGGGGAAGCATAGAAACTTCCCTTCCCAGCTGAGTAGGAAGACATCCAGAGGGACTGAGCCCAACACTGGGGCCTGCAGCAAAAAGGGAAGTTGGTGATTGTCTGGGGCTGCAAAGAGATCTATCTGAGGGTGCCCCACCTGGCAAATACTACCTCCAGTACTAGGGGATCCAGTGCCCATTCGTGATGGCCCTGGGAATCCTGCTGAGAGCATCCACTAGGACACTGTCCTTGCCTGGGAGGTGAACTGCCATAAGGAAGGCGTTGGAGAATAAGCCAGAGACCACAACTTCATCGTTTGGTGCACAAGGCCGTAGACCTAGAGCCCCCAGCTGTTGATGTACCACATTGTAGTGGTATTGTCTGTTCTGACCTGAACAACCTTGCTCTGAACAGATGTAGAAAACGGCTCTGAGTTCAACAAATTGATGTGGAGCAGAGATTCTTGGGGACCACAACCCCTGGGCAGTAAGGGCAGCCATGCAGGCTCCCACCACAAGAGGATGCATCTGTAGTAAGGGTCAGGGAATGAGACTGGGGAATGAAGAGAACCCCTGTCTCAAATTGCTCTGGTCCTGCCACCACTGAAGGGCCTGGATCAGGGTTCGAGTCACTGGGATCAATTTGGTTAGAGGATCTGTCCTTTGAGACCAAAAGGCTTTCAGATGGAACTGAATATCCCTCATCTGAAATCTTGCTCCCTGCACTACTGCTGTAGAAGCAGCCATGTGCCCCAGGAGCTGTAGAAAATGCCTTGCTGGTGAGACCTGCAGGGTGAAAGAGGAGACCAGAGACCAAAGTCCTTGCTCTTTCCAGAGGGAGGAAGGCTCTGGCTTCTTTGTGTTCAGTTCTGTGCCTATGAAGGTGAGAAGCTGGACAGGCTCCAGGACTGACTTTGGAAGATTGAGAAGAAACCTAAAGATGTAAGAAGTTGCTGAGTTACTTGTAGGTGTAGTTTGACCTGGTCTGGAGACTGGCCTACAATGAGCCAGTCGTCCAGATAAGGAAAGATGGCAATCATTTGCCTTCTTAAGTGGGCAACTACTACTGCCAGGCATTTGTGAACACCCTCGGGGCCGAGGTGAGGCGAAGGGCATTGCTCTGAACTGGTAATGGCCTGAGGGCAGTTCGAATCTGAGGTACTTTCGATGGGAGCTTCTGATGAGAACATGGAAATAGGCATCCTTGAGGTCCAGGGAGGCTAACCAGTTCCCTGGCCTTAGAGAAGTAAAATAATTCCCTGAGTCACCATTTTGAACTTTGGTTTTAAAAGGTGCTTGTTTAGATATCTGAGATCCAGGATGGGCCGCCATTCTCCTGTCTTTTTGGGGTAAGGAAGTACCTGGTACAACCCTTTGCCCTGGTGTAGGGTGAACCCTTTCCACAGCTCTGAGAGCCAGGAGGGAAGAAAAGGAAAGTGCAGTACCTACCGTAATTCTTGATCTTCTTGGACGAGTCTCCACCACTCATTCACACTAGTGGGATTGGCGCCGGAGGCACTAAGACCATCGGGAGCAAACTTTTGCTGGAGGGTCGAGCGTGAGGCGGCGCGAGACACAGCGCCCAGCGAAAGCAGCGGCTCGAGCGGTAATGACCATCTCTATGACGACCCCTCCAACCGCCTCAGTACCTTTTTACCAAGGAGGTGCAGCGCAACTAACGAAAAGGTAAACCCAACATTAAAAAGCGGACATAAGATAGTCCATTATGACCCGTGTAAGAAGGGTCAACAAAAGAGTCCTCACGGCCTAAAGATTTGAGGAGTGAAGACCAATACAGCCGGTGAGCTCGGGGGATGGAGGGTGGGCGTGTGAATGAGTGGTGGAGACTCGTCCAAGAAGATCAAGAATTACGGTGAGTGCGTAATTTTCCTATCTTCCTGGACATAAGTCTCCACCACTCATTCACACTAGTGGAAGTACCAAGCTGATAATCCCCAAAGGCGGCAGGAAAGCCAGGCTCACGCGTCTAGATAGAAGCCATTAAGGATAGTTCTGCCGAATGCGGAATGCAGCCTGGCATGAACATCCAGTGCATAGTGCTTAGCAGTATGCACTGAGCTCCAGAGCGGCGTTGCATATATCTGCAATTGGAACATTGCAATTTCCGCTAGGGATGCTGTGACCGCCTAGTAGATGGCGTACACTCTACCTTCTAATTTAACTTGAGCCATGGAATAGCAATGGCGAAGGCATGCCACTAACCATGAAGAGATACATCTAATAGCGACAGGTTGACCCAGCGGGTGTCGCTGAAAAAACGAACAGTTGCTGAGTCTTGCGAACATCCTTGGTTCTATCTAAATAGAACACAAGGCTCTCTTAACATCAAGGAATGAAGAGCTCGTTCCCCTTCATTTTGGAAATTAGCGAAGTAGCGGGAAGTACCAGAGGTTGGTTCAGATGGAATTCTGACACAACCTTGGGAAGAAATTTAGGATGAGCGGAGAACTACCTTGTCCTTATGGAATACAGTATCACGGAGGGTCCGTAACCAGTGCATGTATCTCAGAGACCCTGCGGGCTGAGGTAATGGCCACCAGGAAGGCAGTCTTCCAGGTAAGAAATTTTAGCTCACAGGAGCTAAGGGTTCGGAAGGCTTCCGAGTGAGCATGTCCAGCACCAGGTTAATGTCCCAGGCTGCAACTGGACGCTTAACAGGGGTCTGGTATGGAGAATCCTTAAGAAATCTCTTCACCATAGGTAACTGAGCCAGAGTTAAGGAAGAAACGGCTCATGGAGCGCTGAGATGGCACTAAGGTGAACTTTAACTGTGGAGTATTGAAGACCTAAGTTTGATAGGTCCAAAAGATACTCCAGAACCTTGCCAGGAGGACAGGAAAAGGGATTCCAAGAGGATTTTGCACACCAGAGAAACGTTTCCATTTGGAGCGATCGTTTTAGTTGGCTAGCTTCGAGCAGCCAGAAGGATGTCTGAGACTCTGAGAGGCGTTGAACCGATTCACTTCTATCTCTTCAGGGCCAAGCATGGAGGTGAAGTGATTTCAGGTTGGGATGGACAACGAACCCTGAGTCAGAAGACTGATTTGCAAGGAAGTGGTCTCGGAGAGCTGCCAACATACTGTTGAGTGAGAAACCATAGTTGCAGAGGCCAGGAAGGAGCAATGAGAATCATCTTGGTCCCCTGAGACTCGAACTTGAGGTACTCTCTGGATTAGAGGAAGTGGTGGAAAGGCGTAAAGCGTTTTGTCCACGCAGCCTGAGCGCATCCTGACAGAAAATGCCAGGCCCTGGATTTCTGGAGCAGAAGAGAGAGCAGTTTGCGTTGAGTGGGGATGCAAAAGGTCAGGTCTGGAGTCCCCACTCTTTGAACAGGGACCGAGCTACGGCTGGATCAGAGACCACTCGTGAGGGTCTGCCTCCGTTCTGCTGAGGTGATCTGCTAGAGTGGTTTTGTATACCTGGCAGATAAACCCGCTGAATCAGAGACTTGTGCTCAAGCACCACTCCCACACCCTCATTGCTTCCTGCAAAGAGATAAGAATGAGCACCGCCTTGTTGTTGATGTAATACATCACTGCTTTGTTGTCCGTTTGAAGGAGAATGTTCTTGTGACAAAGGACATCCTTCAGAGCTCGGATTGCATAGAGGACCGCTCTCATCTCCAGGACATTTATGTGGAGATGAGTTTCGAACTGAGTCCATACACCTTGAGTGTGGAGGGAGACAGTGAGCTCCCCATCCCATGCGCGATGCATCTGTGGTGATGGAGATCTGATGATCCGGGGAGCAAGGGAATCCTTCAGGGAGATTGCTCTCTTGAGACCACCAGGTGAGAGACCCGAAGGGCTCCGTCACCTTGATGGGATAAGACTGGGGTGAGAGGTCGAGGACCACTGAGTGGAGAGCATCCACTGGGTGGTTCTCATGTGCAGTCGGGCCAGAGGGACAGGTGAAGACCGAGGGCAGCCATGAGACCCAACATTCGTTGCATCCCGAGAGCTGTACTACGATTGGTTCTCCCTGATGTAACCGGACCACATCTGAAGGATGGTGTCTTCTGTCCTCTGGAAGGAAAGCCTTCGCTGAAGAGGTGTCTAGAAGCGTCCCTATGAAAAGGAGCCTCTGGGAGGTTGCAGTTGAGATTTTTCAAATTCAGCAGAACTCCATGGGCGATGAGAAGGCGAAGTCGTTTGCAGGCTTCAAAGTCCTTGGCCGGAAGGGCTTGCTAGAACCAATCGTCCAGGTGAGGAAACACTCGAGTCCGACTTTCCTGAGATCGCGCCCGAGAACTGCACAACACTTTGTAAAAAAACTCGCCGAGGATAACAAGGGCAGGACTCTGAACTGATAATGCTGACCCAAAGCTACAAACCTGAGGAATTTGCGGTGGGTCGGGTGGGCGAGGATATGCTGGTAAGCATCCTGCATATCCAGAGAGGCCAGCCAGTCGTGCTGATGCAACAAGGGTAACAAGGTACCTAGAAATCATCTTGAATTTCTCCTGGGAGGAATTTGTTTAACTTTCTGAGGTCTAGAATGAGGCGCATCCCCAGATTTCTTTGGAACCAGAAAGTAATGGGAGTAGAACCCTGTGTTTCATGAATCTTGGGGCACCAGTTCTATGCCCTGTTGTTCAGAAGGCCCTGGATCTCAGCGGTGAGGAGATCTGACTGAGCCGACAACCTGGGTTGTCATATGGGAGGACAATTCGGGGGTTCCAAGAAATTGAGAGGTAACCTCGCGAATTATCCGAAGAACATTGTCTGAGGTTATGGACTTCCACTGGTTGTGAAGTACATCAGGCGACCTCCACGGAGGAGAAGTTCCACCTCGGGCAGAGGTGGATGGAACTTAGGCCAGCGACTCATAAGGTAGCTGGGAGCTTTGGGTCCCTCGCTTTCTGCTACGTCTTCTTTTGAGGTTGGGCAGGTTGGCTTTATGGAAGCTTCCCTGCCTCTGCCTCGAAAGGACTGGACGACTATGAAACTGGCGTCTGTTCACATGCCCCGGAGGGGGCAGGTGATCTGGCCAATCAATGGCGATCTGGTCTTCTAGTGGCCTCTAAGGCTTGCTCCACCTGAGGGCCAAAAGAAAGGAGCCATCAAAGGCAGCGCCATCACCTGCTGCTGAGCATCATTCAGTGAAGCCAAGTGCGCAGCCAGGAATGGCGCCGGTACAAATCACGGCTGCTGAGCGAGAAGCAGTGTCGAAAGCATCCATGGCGGCTTTGACCTGTTGGTTATTGGACTCAATACCTCTAATAACGGTCAGAAGAAGCTCTGACTTGGAATCCGAATCTGGAAGAGCTTCAACCATTCTTTTCATAGAAGTGCCACAGGATATACTCATACTGAGAAAAATAGCCTTGATAACTGACAATCACATACTTAGAGTGGAGGCAGCAAAGACTCTCTTACCTAATGTATCAATCTTACGAGACTCTTTGTTAATAGATTGACACTGTAGTAGTTGAGGAAGAAACGACTTGTCATTCTCTGCCAGGACTACAATAGGATCCACAAAGGCTTAGGATGCCAAAATGGGACGATCCTTGGGAGCTGAATACTTCTTATCAATGGATTTAGCCACTGAGGGAATAAGAGCAGGTTATTCCATACCATTTGAGACAGCGTCTCGAAGGAAGACTGAATCGGAGGAGTCAAATCGTGGGAATCTCCGAGCATGAAGATACTGGAGTCTTAATATCTTCCCAGGATCGATGTCTGTAGTCTGGAGAGAAGAGTGGATCCCAGGTTCTTCAACAGAGACTTAAGGACAGGTCCTCGACCACAGGCTCTGTAGCAAAGAAGATCCTGTTTCCTCACTTCATCACCCAACCGAAGGTCTGGGTCAGGCTCACCATCATCTCTGATGGTCCAGAAAGGACTGTTTGGACAGGAAAGGAGTGAAAATGAGGGAGGAGGAAATGGCGAGAAAAACAAGGAGAGTCCCAAGGGCTGCCCAGGCGCCAGGGCAGCAAAAGCAGACTGAAGAGCGGCACCGAGGAGGCGCCGCGGCGCGAGAGCCGCGGCCCATAAGCGCCCAGCGCCGCGGACGGCGCCGCGCCTGGCGCAGCCAGCGAGCGCCACAGACGACGCCCAGCGAGCGGCGCCCGCGGACGACGCCCGTGAGGCAACATCGCAGGCAGCGCCCGCGGCAGCGCCGCCCGATCCGCCTTCCACCACGGCGGCGCTGCGAGACAACGCGGTGCCCTGTGGCGCCGAGAGACCACGCGGCGCCATGCCTTGGTACCGCAAGCTCAGCAGCAGCGCGACACGGCCACGAAACCCTCACAGAAGGTGCGGAAAAAGCCCGGGAACCTGGAAAACAAGAAGGAAAAATACCAGGAGATAAGGGCATCGGTGAGGCCCCTAGCGCAACCATGTGAGGGGAAACACCTAAGCCGCAATTCGCTAGCACGAGAAGAGGCGCGGACTAGGAAGGTCAACCGCCCTACCTGATCGCCGGAGGGCCAGGGGCTCCGAGGCAAGAGCAGGCAGGAGAACCAACCTCCGAGCCCACTTCGGCTCCATAAAGCTGACCCACTGATGAAACTGCTCATCTGGAGCCCTACCTATATAGCGGGGAGGGCTCAAGTGTCGAGGGGAGCGACAGATTATCGAGCTGGCGACTCCGAAGAAGGAGACCGGCAACTAGCAACGATAACCGACCGTCGGCCAGACATACCAGAAGGCGACCTCGAGTGATGCCTTCTCTTTTTGACCTGTGGGCCGAAGAAAGGAGCTCGAGGCGAGCAGCGCCGAGAAATCGACCGTTTATTTTATGCGCACGAGGACCGCCATCCCCAGACACTGGACCTGACCGTTATCGGAACCCCGCTCGGGAGAAGGAGGCGGACGGACCCAGCCGGCTGACTGAACAGCTTTCATCTGAAGTCTCCTACGATCACCTGACCTGCTCATGGTCGAGCTCCGATCCAGTAGGCGAGACTTCTTCAAGTAAGTTAAATTTAAATATTAGAAAATTTTCGAAAAATAGAATAAAACTAAGAGCGATACTACTATCGTGATAATGTTACAAAAAACAAACTGAAAACTATGCGCTAATTTGAAGTTTGACTCGACAAATGACGGCGTCGTCACTGAAGCGCACTCGGCAATGGGAAAAAAGAACTAGCCGGTTGGAGGGCGTGCCGAGATAGTCATTACCGCCTGAGCCGCTGCTCGCCGCGCCGCTTGGCGCGCCGTCTCTCGCGACCCTCCAGCAAAAGTTTGTTCTCGATGGGTCTTAGTGCCTTCGCGCCAATCCCACTAGTGTGAATGAGTGGTGGAGACTTATGTCAGAAGATCTTCTGTTTCTGAGGCAAGTGCCTCTAATGGATTTGCAGGGTGGAAAAAGACCTGGTTCTCATCTTGGAAATTTTGAAGCTGAGAACCAGTCCTAACTACTACTTCCAGGACCCACTTGTCTGTGTTACAGACTTCCAGTCCTGGACAAAGTAAGCCAGCCTGCTGATGGTGGAGAATC
Source organism: Neoceratodus forsteri (assembly GCA_016271365.2). Taxonomy (NCBI): domain Eukaryota; kingdom Metazoa; phylum Chordata; order Ceratodontiformes; family Ceratodontidae; genus Neoceratodus; species Neoceratodus forsteri. The sequence continues at coordinate 50,764,873 of JADMNL010000026.1, forward strand.
GGCCCTGGCCACCCCATCAGGAGCCTGTGTGCAGGGCGTTGGGCTGAGGGTCAAAGAGCTATGAACCCATTTGCCTCTTCCTCTAAGGAACCCCCTCTGGGCATAAGCAGAAGAGAGCCTGGGCTTGGTAAAAGGCCTATGAAAAAGCCTGCCTACCCCTGACATGCTGCCTTTTAGGGTGACTTGCCTTTCTTTGGCCTGTATGCACTCCTATAAGTGAGTCCTACTCCTCCATTTTCTTCATATAATTCTCTGTCTGCTCCCCAAAGAGAATTTCCACAACAGGAAAATCCATGGCCTTAGACTGGGTATCAAGTGACAGGGCAGTACATCTGAAACCAGGCCATTCTGCGAAGAGACACAGATGTAGCCCATGACTCTTGATGAAACATCATTAGAGTCTACTGCAGCATGAAATTGCACCTTGGATGCCTCAGTACCATCCGCAGCCACCACTCCAGCTCACTGGTGAGCTGGTCAGAAACCCTGTCTTCTCAGTGCCAGCACAGTATCCCATCTGGATTTCTGGTACCTAGCTGCGTAAACTATATAATTCAGCCTGTCTGAGTCCTAAAGATGCTGACATGTACTGTTTCTTTATCAGCATCCATCCTCCTGGAATCCTTTTTCAGGAGGGTGAGAAACTAGAGGAATAGCCTTGTCACAGGCTGCAGCCTGCACTACCCATGGCTGCATTGCTGAGAGAGGAACTCCGTATCAAACCTGATAATGTATACCTTTGTCCATCCTTTTATCAACAGGAAGGATAAGTGAGGAGTTTTAAATTTTTACTGTCTGTTTCCTAAATGATTTGTGCAAGGAATAGACAGTCTCCTGAACTCTGGAATATCTATCATTTCTACATAATCAAGGCTCTTCTTGTTCATCGACAGCTTCCTCAACAGGGAGTTGGAGAGTTCAACAACTTTTTATAGAACATAAAATGAGAGGGGACTCAGATAGCCTGGTGGGGGAACCCTGAAGGTCTGTCTGGAGAGATGTCGGTTCAATGGGCACATCCAGACTTTCTAAATCACTTCACTCTCCTCCTACCCTTTCTCCCTTCCTCCGGTTCGTAAAATCCTCAAATCATAATCTTGAACCCGGTGGAACCGTCAGAACGGCGCTTCCCTGATGGAGTCGGTTCGGATGGAACCGAGGGAAAAGACTGGACAGTTGAATAGCTTTAGCTATTTCCTCCAGTAGTTGGAGAAAAAAAGGAAAATTAAGTACCTACCCGTAATTCTTAATCTTCTTGGACAGTCTCCACTCATTCACACTAGTGGGATTAGCGCGGGAGCACTAAGACCCATCGAGAACAAACTTTGCTGGAGGTGGTAGCGAGAGAGGAGGCAGGCGCCCGCGAGACAGCGGTGTCATGAGCAGCGGCTCGAGCGGTAATGACCATTCTGCGACGACTCCCTCCAACCGTCAGTACCTTTTTACCAAGGAGGTGCAGCTTAACTAACGAAAGAGTAAACCCAACATTAAAAGCGGACATAAGATAGTCCCATTATGACCGTGTAAGAAGGGTCAGTAAAGAAGTCCTCACGGCCTAAGATTTGAGGGTGAAGACCAATACAGCGGTGAGCTCGGGGGATGGAGGGTGGGCGTGTGAATGAGTGGTGGAGACTCGTCCAAGAAGATCAAGAATATACAGTAGGTGCGTAATTTCTATCTTCCTGGACATAAGTCTACCCACTCAGCTCACACTAGTGGGAGAGTACCAAGCTGATAATCCCCAAAGAGGCGGCAGGAGAGCCAGAGCTCACGCGTCTAAAGATAGAAGCCCGTGAGATAGTTCTGCCGAATCGGAGATAATAGCCTAGCATAGAACATACGGTGCATAGTGCTAACGAAGGTATGCACTGAGCTCCAGGTGGCGGCGCTGCATATATCTGCAATTGGAACATTGGCGTAATTTCCTCTAGGGATGTCACGACCGCCCTAGTAGAGTGGCGTACACTCTACCTTCTAATTAACTTGAGCCATGGAATAGCAATAGCGAGGCATGCCACTAACCATGAAGAGATGCATCTAATAGCGACAGAGTTGACCCAGCGGGTGTCGCTGAAAAAGCGAACAGTTGCTGAGTCTTCGCGAACATCCTTGGTTCTATCTAAATAGAACGCAAGGCTCTCTTAACATCCAAGGAATGAAGAGATCGTTCCCCTTCATTTTGGAAATTGGCGGAAATGGCGGGGAAGTACCAGAGGTTGGTTTGGATGGAATTCTGACACAACCTTGGGAAGAAATTTAGGATGAGTCGGGAGAACTACCTTGTCTTTATGGAATACAGTATCGGAGGGTCAGTAACCAGGGCATGTATCTCAGAGACCCTCAGACTGAGGTAATAGCCACCAGAGAGAACAGTCTTCAGGTAAGAAATTTTAGCCCACAGGTAGCTAAGGGTTGAAGGCTTCCAGTGAGCATGTCCAGCACCAGGTTAATGTCCCAGGCTGCAACTGGGACGGCTTAACAGGGGTCTGGTATGGAGAATCCTAAGAAATCTCTTCACCATAGGTAACTGAGCCAGAGTTAAGGAAGAAACCGGCTCATGGAGCTGAGATGGCACTAAGGTGAACTTTAACTGTGGAGTACTGAAGACCTAAGTTTGACAGGTCAAAGATACTCAGAACCCCTCCAGGAGGACAGGAAAAGAGTTCCAGAGGATTTTGCACACCAGAGAGAAAAACGTTTCCATTTGGAGCGTGCGTTTTCGGTGGCTGGCTTCGAGCAGCCAGAAGGATGTCCTGAGACTCTCGAGAGAGCGTTGAACCGATTCACTTCTATCTCTTCAAGAGCCAAGCATGAAGGTGAAGTGATTTCAGGTTGAGGATGGACCAGCAGAACTTGGTCAAAAGACTGATTTGCAATGGAAGTGGTCTCGGGAGAGCTGCAACATACTGTTGAGTGAAACCATAGTTGCCGAGGCCAGGAAGGAGCAATGAGAATCATCTTGGTCCCCTGAGACTCGACAGAGGAGTACTCTCTGGATTAGAGGAGCGGTGGAAAGGCGTAAAGAAAGCGTTTTGTCCACGCGCAGCCTGAGCGCATCCTGACAGAAAATGCCAGGCCCTAGATTTCTGGAGCAGAAGAGAGGCAGTTTTGCGTTGGTGGGGATGCAAAAAGGTCCAGGTCCTGGAGTCCCCACTCTTTGAACAGGGACCGAGCTACGGCTGGATCGAGGACCACTCGTGAGGTCTGCCTCCGTTCTGCTGAGGTGATCTGCTAGGTAGTCTTTGTATACCTGTCAGATAAACCGCTTGAATCAGAGACTTGTGCTCAAGCACACTCCCACACCCTCATTGCTTCCCTGCAAAGGAGATAAGAATGAACACCGCCTTGCTTGTTGATGTAATACATCACTGCTTTGTTGTCCGTTTGAAGGAGAATGTTCTTGTGACAAAAGGACATCCTTCAGAGCTTCGGATTGCATGAGGACGCTCTCATCTCAGGACATTTATGTGGAGATGAGTTCTGAACTGAGTCCATACACCTTGAGTGCGGAGGGAGAAACAGTGAGCTCCCATCCCAGTGCTGTCGTCTGTGGTGATGGAGATCGTGATCGAGGAGGCAAGGGGAGATCCTTCCAGGAGAGTGCTCTCTTGAGACCACCAGGTGAGAAGACCGAAGAGGGCTCATCACCTTGATGGGATAAGACTGGGGTGAGAGGTCGGGACCACTGAGTGGAAACATCCATTGGGTGGTTCTCATGTGCAGTCAGACCCAGAGGGACAGTGAAGACCGAGGGGCCATGAGACCCAACATCGTTGCATCGAGAGAAGCTGTAACCGATTGGTTCTCCCTGATGTAGCCATTCGAGAAGGATGTCGAGTCTTCTGTCCTCTGGAAGGAGAAGCCTTTGCTGAAGAGGGTGTCTAGAGCGTCCTATGAAAAGGAGCCTCTGGGAGGGTTGCAGTTGAGATTTTTCAAATTCAGCAGAACTCCATGGGCGTGAGAAGAGCGAAGTCGTTTACGGCTTCAAGGTCCCTTGGGCCGGAAGGGCACTGGAAGCCAATCGTCCAGGTAGAGGAAACTACCGAGTCCGGATTTCCTGAGATGCGCCCGCGAGAACTGCATACACTTTGTAAAAACTCATGGGCGAGGATAGCCCAAAGGGCAGGACTCGAACTGATAATGCTGGGACTCAAAGCTACAAACCTGAGGAACTGCGGTGGAGTCGGGTGGGGGGCGAGGATATGCTGGTAAGCATCCTGCATATCAGAGAGGCCAGCCAATCGCGCTGATACAACAAGGGTAACAGGGTACCTAGGGAAATCATCTTGAATTTCTCCTGGGGAGAATTTGTTTAACTTTCTGAGGTCTAGAAGGAGCATCTCCCCAGACTACTTTGGAACCAGAAAGTAATGGGAGTAGAACCCTGTATTACATGAATCTGGGAGCCATGATTCTATTGCCCTGTTGTTCAGAAGGCCCTGGATCTCGCGGTGAGGAGGTCTGACTGAGAGGCCGACAACCTGGGTTGTCGTCTGGGGAGGACAATTCGGGGGTTTCCAAGAAATTGAGAGAGAATAACCCCGCTGAATTATCCCAAAGACCCATTGTCCAGTTATGGACTTCCACTGGTTGTAGAAGTACATCAGACAACCTCCCACACGGAGAAAGTTCCTACCTCGGGCAGAGTGGATGGAACAGGCAACGACTCATAAGAGTAGCACTGGGAGCTTTGGGCCCCTCGCTTTCTGCGTCTTCTACTTTTGGGTTGGGCAGGTTGGCTTTTATGGAAGCTTCCTACCCTCTGCCTCGAAGGGACTGACGACTATGAAACTGACGTCTGTTCACATGCCCCGAGGAGGGCAGGCGGAAGTCTGGCCAACAATGGCCGATCTAGTCTTCTGAGTGGCCTCTGGCTTACTCCACCTGAGGGCCCAAAGAAGGAGCCATCAAAGGCAGCACCATCACCTGCTGCTGAGCATCATTCGTGAAGCCAGAAGTGCGCAGCCAGGAATGGCGCGCGTACAAATCACGGCTGCTGGCGAGAAGCAGTGTCAGCGTCCATGGCGGCTTTGACCTGTTGGTTATTGGACTCAATACCTCTAATACGGTCAGAAGAAGCTCTGACTTGGAATCCAATCTGGAAGAGCTTCAACCATTCTTTTCATAGAGTGCCACAGGATATACTCATACTGGAAAAATAGCCTTGATAACTGGAATCACGCATACTTAGAGTGGAGGCAGCAAAGACTCTCTTACCTAATGTATCAATCTTCGAGACTCTTTGTTAATAGGTCGAGCTGTAGTAGTTGAGGAAGAAACGACCTTGTCATTCTCTGCCAGGACTACAATAGGATCCATAAAGGCTTGGGATGCCAAAATGGGACGATCCTTGGGAGCTGAATACTTTTTATCAATGGATTTAGCCACTGAGGGAATAAAAGCAGGATTATTCCATACCATTTGAGACAGCGTCTCGAAGGAAGGCTGGATCGGAGGTCAAATCCGTGAGGATCTCGAAGCATGAAGATACTGGAGTCTAATATCTTCCCAGGATCGATGTCTGTAGTCTGGAGAAAAGAGTGGATCCCAGGTTCTTCAACAGAGACTTAAAGGACAGGTCCTCGACCACAGGCTTTGTAGCAAGAAAGATCCTGTTTCCTCCACTTCATCACCCAACGAAGGTCTGGGTCCAGGCTCAACATCATCTCCTGATGGTCCAGAAAGGACTGTTTGGACAGGAAAGGAGTGAAAATTAGGAGAGGAGGAAATAGCAGAAAAACAAGGAGAGTCCCCAAGGGCTGCCGGCGCGAGGCACCAAAAGCGGGCTGAAGGCGGCACCGAGGAGGTGCATGGCGCCCGAGACAGCGCAGCCCATAGCGCCCTAAGCGGCGCATGAGCGACAACGCGCGCAGTAGCGGCGATAACGACCTTGAGCGGTGCCCGCGGATGGCGCGTGATCGGCGCCCCGAATGGCACCGTGGGCGATGCGCGATTGGTGCCGCCCTATCCAGCGGCACCACCGGCGGCACCGTGAGACCCAGCAGCACCGCGCAAGGCAGGCGCCGCAAGACCCAGCGGCACCCAGCAGGCGCCGACAAGCCAACAGACCCTGCCGAAGGCGCGGAAAAGCCAGGAACCTGGAAAGCTAGAAGGAAAGAAACCAGGAGATAAGGGCATCGGTGAGGCCCCCTGCGCGCAGCCATGTGGGAGGAAACACCTAAGCATGGAGTCGCTGGCACAAGAAGGCGCCACGCGACTAGGAAGGTCCAACCGCCTACCTGATCGCCGGAGGGGCCCGAGGGCTCGAGGCAACCGAGCCAGGCAGAAGAACCAAACTCCGAGCCCATTGCTCCATAAGGCGCCCACTGATGAAACTGCTCATCTGGAGTCCTACCTATAGGCGGGGAGGGACTCCGATGTCGAGGCAGCGATTACGGAAGTTGGCGACTCGAAGAAGGAGACCGGCAACTAACGCGATAACCGGCGTCGGCAGCGCAGAACGCCTGAAGGCGACCTCGGTGATACCTTCTCTTTTTGACCTGTGGGCAGAAGAGAGCTCGAGGCCGAGACAGTGCCGCGACCGTTTATATTTATGCCGGCGGAGACCGCCCATCCCCAGACATCGGACTGACGTTAGTCGGAACCCGCTGAGAGAAGGAGGCTGACGGACCCAGCCCGGCTGACTGAACAGCTTTCATCGAAAGTCTCCTACCGTCACCTGACCTGCTCATGGTCGACTCCGTCCAGTAGGCGAGACTTCTTCAAGTAAAATTTAAATGTTAGAAAAATTTAACGAAAATAGAATAAAATTAAGCGATACTACTTATCGTGATAAAGTTACAAAAAAAACAAACTGAAAACTATGCGCTAGTTTGAAGTTTGACTCGCTTTCAATGACGGCGTCGTCACTGAAGGCGCACTCGGCGAGGGGAAAAAAGAACTAGGCGGTTGAGTGTCGTCGCCGGATGAGTGCGTTCCGCTCGAGCCGCTGCTCAGCGGCACCCGTCTCGCGGCGCCCGTCTCTCCGCCGACCCTCCAGCAAAAAGTTTGTTCTCGATGGGTCTTAGTGCCTCCGGCGCTAATCCCACTAGTGTGAATGAGTGGTGGAGACTTATGTCCAGGAAGATCTTTGGTTCCACACTAGCTGACCTTCCTAGCCCTTTTAGTTGGAACTGGCTCCTCAGAGCTGGCTCTTCGTTTGCTTGAGAAAGTATCTCCTGGTCAGAGGGCACTCCCTCAGATCCCGGTTGGAGACGAACGGGCTGGCCATCAGGTCGTGGACTTTTTGTACTCGCACCTGAGCCTACAACTCTTTTTTCCATGGTGGCAGCAGGGAAATTCTTAAAATCTGGCAGTCTGCACTGGGGTGGTCAAACCCCAGACAATATACACATGTGATGTGGGTCAGCCTTAGCAAGCTTCCCACAGAGGCCACAGTGCTGAAACCCAGTGGGTCCGGTTTTTCTTTTGGGTTTCTCAGACATAGTGCCAGCTAACCAAAACTTGCCCGTTAATGGCAATCAAACCAAGCAAGACTCCCTTATCGGTTCCCAACACGTGTCACGGGTCATGAAACGTAATAAAATCCATTTTTTAGAACCGATAAGAACAGAACTGCACTCTAAAGGACTAGAAAGTAAATTTAAAACCAATCTGATCGGTTCAAACTGAACCGAAAAAACGTTACAAGTTCCACACAGAAGAAAATAAAATAAGCCTATCTATTACTTACAATACCACAGACAGAGCTTGAACCGACCGATTGTGGTTTAATTTCGATAAAATAAACCAAGAATTACACTTTTAACCGACAAACAAACCGAGCAGCAGGAGAAATCTCGGAGCGACTGTTCAGTGGGAGGAGTAAAGAATCTGACAGTTTAAGTTTGAGCTGCAACAGACAGAGTGTTCAACGAGCTCGCACTCAAGATTCCATGCCCTGCATGGAAAGTTAACTCTTTCACCTCCGGAGCAGTTCTAACCTGGGGTTATACTGCATATGTCATAATATAGCAAGACTTCATGTTGTTTGAAACAGTACAGGTAGAGAAAATGACTGATTAAGGTGGAATTCAGTGGGCGGCCCTGTGGCGCTGAGGCGCTGGACACCACATCTCACGCTCGGCGACCTGGGTTCGGACTGAGCCCGGTCCTCCGGGGGTTGGCAGGGATAAGCGTGGCTCGAGCATCTGCAGGACTGCTCTCCTCTCTCGGGGAGGGATCAGGGGTAGCCCAGTGCAGCCAGCGGCCCCGTGGAGACCAGTGGCACTGCTACGCACATGGGAGAAGCGGAAGGGGTAGACATTGGGTGGCTGTCCTCCGGACATGGTTGGGAGCACCACATCTCGGCTGGGACGGCATTGCACGCCCCGCATCGGGAAGGCATAAAAACACCACAGGAAAACCCCTCTGGGCCGAATAGGTAGTGCCCGCCTCGAGCCACTCTGCCACACATCAATACTTGGGCCCCTCCACTGCCTTTCTATCTCCTCAAGCCCTATGTCCTCCAGGGGCTCGGGAGAACAATGTACCCTTGAGGATGGCGGGGCTCACAGTGGGCAGTAAAGCAGTATTGGCCAGAGGTGAGGCCGAGAGAGTTCTGGCTCCAGAGGCAAGAAAAGAGTTGAAAGAAAAAGGTGGAATTCAGAGACCTCTTTGGGAAGGAATTTGCTATCCGGCCACAGGACTAAATTGTCCTATGGGGATTGTAGAGATAAGGCCTGTACAAAGGGCTTGAGACTCTGATACCCATCTGGCAGAGGAAATGGGCAGCAGAAAGGTTGTCTTCGATCTTACTCACTTCAGATCAGCATTGGCCATAGGTCCAAGGAAACTCCCTGACATTGGCTATGCAGTGGTTTACATTCCATGGGAAAACAAGTCCCTTGAAGGGGCTGGACGGGAAACGCCTGTTGAAGAACTTTGCAATGGATTGCGAAATGACAGAATTCTCTTCCCTGATGGAAAAAAGAGGCAGAGTAACCACTAAGTGTACTGCCAACGATGAGGCCTTCGGCCAACTGCCTGGAAATGAACTAAATAATCCAGCAAGGAAAGGAAAGGAAAGAGAATTGGAAAAACTCTAAGTTCTTGTCCTTGTACCAAGGGAAAAAGCACTTGCATTTGGAAGAGAAAGATTTTCTAGTGCTACATTTCTGGGTTATCCAAAGACTTTCCAGGTCTTGTTCTGGGTAATGGGACTCTGGGAGTCATAGCCTCTCAAGAACCAGGATTTGAGAAGTGACTGGATGTTGAGAAACACTACTCCTGTCTGAGGGAATCAGAGTTTGTGGAAATGAGGGCAGCCTGAAGGACGGTTGGACTGAAAAGAAAGATCAGAAAAATACCAAGGCTGTTTGCCAATCCAGGGCCACCAGGATCGTGGTGGCTGGATGATCCTTACCTGAGAAGTACTTTGCAAATAGAGGAAAGGGATGGGAAGAATGTAGAAACTTCCTGCCCAGGCTAAGGTAAAAGCATCTGTTGGAATGGACCCCAGAGCTGGGCATCTGCAACAGTAAGTGGATAACTGGTGGTTCAGGCTGGAGGCAAAAAGTTCAGCTCTGGACTTGCCCTTACCTCCTGAATGGTGTTGCTAGGACTTTTTTTTGAGAGTCCACTGATGGTGACCCTGAATAATGCAACTTAGAAAATCTGCAAAGCGTTGTCCTTGCCTGGGAGATGGATGAGTGACCATGACACACCCAGAGAAGAGGCTAGAGACCAAATCTCGTAGATATTGAGGGAGTTTGGAAAATCTTGTGCCCCACTGGTTGTTGGTGTGATACATGGCAGATGTATCATCTGTTCTCATCTGCACAAACTGACCTCTGGACTGAAAGGTGAAGGCCTGATGGAGGTGGGCACTGCTCTGAGTTCAAGGGACTGATGTGGAAGAAGGACTCTCTCGGCATCCAGGCTCTACTTATGGAACCCCCATAGGGAGGAGCCCTGACCCGAAGAGCCCTCTGTAACCAAGTTTTGGATTGAAGAAGCCTGAGCTTGACTGTTTCCTTCCACCAGTCCAGAGCTTGTAGAAAAATATCTGTGGCCAGTAAAAGCTTTATGAAGGAATCTCTTATTTGGGATCCGACATAGAGGTCTGGCCCTTGAACTCAAGTAGAACAGTTCTTGAGTGGCCTGGGTAGCTAGCAGTGTGACAAAATTAAGAGGAAAAACCAGGGAAGAAGCCTTCCATTGCCAAGTGTTGAGCTCTTCCCCTATGATTTTCGAATCTGGGTAAGCTAAGGGACTTTGCCTAGTAGATGAGAAATCCCACAACTATAGGAAATGACATGTCAGACTTAGGGCTAGAGAGGCAGACTAAGGAGAGTTGGCTATGAACAGCCAAGCCTCTGAGCAGGGAAACCTAAGATTCCCTATCTTCTGGAGTGAGCTGCCACCTTAGCCAGGTACCTGGTGAAGGGATTGGGTCAAAATCACGCATCCTAAATAGCGCATGCAATTATAGCGCCATCAAAATAACGTTGTTGAAAAATGGAAATTATGTACCTACCGTAATTCTTGATCTTCTGTTGTATCTTCACCATTTATTATTGCTTGGGTGTCAGCCAGAGGCGTGCACCGCTATGGAATTTTTTTTTTGAGAGGAGTCAGCGCCAACGGCGCCGCCCCAGAGCAACAAACTGTGTGGGCGATGAGGGTCGGGCCGTTAGGCTCGCAGACTCCTCCTCCATCTCAGTTCAAGCCGGAGAGGCAAAATAAAGATTAGAAAAGGAGAGCAAGGCAGATAAATTCTACTCGTTCCCTCTCCTCAATTAATGAATCCACTAGGCGAGAAAAACGGAAGACTCAAAAATTATTATTTCTTTTTAAATAGGCTTTAAGGCCATGAGAGAGGGAGCAGGAACAAGCAGGAGGGGAGATACTGAAGAAGGAGGCCCATGAGGGAAGGTGGGCAGGTATCAGTAATGAATAGTGAAGATACAAGAGAAGATCAAGAATTACAGTAGGTATGTAATAAAAATTACTCACCTTAGTAATGTTGTTTCTTCTAATGGAGTCTTGCTATATTATGACATATGCAGTATAACCCCAGGTAAGAACTGCTCCGGAGGTGAAAGAGTTAACTTTCCATGCAGGGCATGGAATCTTGAGTGACTCAGTTGAACACTCTGTCTGTTGAAGCTCAAACTTAAACTGTCAGATCTTTACCAGCAAAAACTCACTAAGGTTCTGTGTGGAAGCCATAAACCTATACTAGCCACTGGCTACTAACTACAAAAACACCTTTTGTTCTTGATCCAAAGCAAAGACTCAAGTCGGGAGATTCAAGAAAGAAAATTAAGTATAACACCTAAGCACCCAGAAGGGTGAAAATAAAGTGGGCATCAGTGAAGTGCCAACATTGCACTGCCCACCCACATCCCAAAAAATAGAGGTTCTGAGAGGGCAGGCTGGGGGAGGTCGTAATATAGCAAGACTCCATTAGAAGAAACAACATTACTAAGGTGAGTAATTTTTCTTCAAACAACAGAAGTCTTGCTATATTATGACATATGCAGACTACACAGCAGTACCTCCATGGAGGAGGACAGAACCTACTTGGGAAATAGGCTCTGAAGCACAGCTGTGCCAAATCGAGCATCACTAGCCTGGATATCCAAGGAGTAATGCTTAGTAAAAGTGTGAACTGTTTTCCAGGTAGCTGCTTGACATATCTCTAGGATAGGAATGTCCCTGGCAGCAGCCAGAGACACAGCTGTACCTCTGGTAGAGTGAGCCCTCAGGCCTGAGGAGGAACCCACCCAGTTCATCATAACAGAATTGGATACAAGAGACAATCCACCTGGCAATGGATCTTTTAGTGGCAGGTTTCCTTTACCAACCTCACCATAAGTGAGGAACAATTGGAGGATTTGAACCTGTGACCCTTGTACGTTCTATATAGTAACTAAGGGGTCTTTTGACATCTAAACTGTGTAATCTCCTCTCACCAGAGGAGGAATGGTCAGTGAAGTACACAGGAAGATACATGGATTGATTAAGGTGAAAGTCTGAAACCACCTTAGGCAAAAACTTCCTGTTAGTCCTGAGGACCACCTTATCTCTATGAAAGGAGATAAAATCAGGCTCCACTGACAAGGCTTGTAGCTCACTTATGCGTCTGGCAGAGGTGATGGCTACCAGAAACACAGTTTTCAAGTCAAGTACTTAAGCTCTGCTGAAGACAATGGCTCAAGGGGTTGCATAAGCTGAGGCGATGCAAATATTAAGATCCCAAGCAGGGGCAGGGTCCCTGAGACGGAGGTTGGTGTGAAGCAACCCTTTAAAAACATGGAGAACCCAGGGTGAGCTGATAAAGAAGAGGGTTTACCTGCTGATAAGAAGACAGACACAGCTGCCAAGTGCACTTTTAGGGTAGCTGGTCTCAGCCTCAAGGAATTCAAATGCACCAAATAATCCAGGATCGTGGGCACACCATCAGATTCTGGGGAAATATCTTTCCAGCACACCATATGGAAAATCTCTTCCATTTTGAATTATAGGTAGCCCTGGTGGAAGGCTTCCTAGAGGCCTTCAAACTATCCAATACACCTTGAGACAGGTGTAGGTCAGAAACTCTAACTCTTCAAGAGCCAAGCTTTGAGATCGAGAGATTTGAGGTTCAGATACCAAACTCTCCCTGGGCACAGGTTAACAGGTTGTGATTCCTGGAAGACATAGGGAGAGTGGACTGCTAAGAACATGAGGAGTGGGTACCAGGGCTGCCTGGCCAATCTGGAGCAATCAGGATCATCTTGCAGGGTTGAGATCTGATTCTGACTAGCACTTTGAAAAAAGGGGAAGGGGAAAGCATAGAGAAACTTCCCTTCCCAACTGAGGAGGAAGGCATCCAGAGGGACTGAGTCCAACATTGGGGGCCTGCAGCAAAAAGGGAAGTTGGTGATTGTCTGGGGCTGCAAAGAGATCTATTTTGGGTGCACCATCTGGCAAATACTACCTCCAGTACTAGGGATCCAGTGCCCTTTCTTGATGGCCCTGGGAAATCCTGCTGATAGCATCCGCTGGGACATTGTCCTTGCCTGGGAGGTGAACTGCCATAAGGGAGGCGTTCAGAGAATAAGCCAGAGACCACAACTTCATTGCTTCGTGCACAAGGCCGTAGACCGAGTGCCCCTTGCTTGTTGATGTACCACATTGTAGTGGTATTGTCTGTTCTGACCTGAACCACCTTGTTCTGGACAGATGTGGGAAAAACCTGGAGTGCTAGAAAAACTGCTCTGAGTTCCAGCAAATTGATGTGGAGCAGGGATTCCTGAGGGGACCACAGCCCTTGGGTGGAAAGGTCGCCCATGTGAGCTCCCCACCCAAAGAGGGATGCACTGGAATCAATTTGGTTAGGGATCTGTCCTTTGAGACCAATAAGCTCTCGAATGGAACTGAATGTCCCTCATCTGAAAACTGCCTCCCTGCACAACTGCTGTAGAAGCAGCCATGTGCCCCAGGAGCTGTAGAAAATGCCTTGCTGGTCGAGAGACCTGCAGGGTGAAAGAGGAGGCCAGAGACACCAGGGTCCTTGCTCTTTTCAGAGGAAGGAAGGAAGGCTCTGGCTTCTTTTGTGTTCAGTTCTGTGCCTATGAAGGTGAGAAGCTGGACAGGCTCCAGAACTGACTTTGGAAGATTGAGAATGAAACCTAGAGATGTAAGCAGTTGCTGGGTTACTTGTAAATGTAATTTGACCTGCTCTAGAGACTGGCCTACAATGATCCAGTCATCCAGATAAGGAAAGATGGCAATCTTTTACCTTCTTAAATGAGCAACTGCTACTGCCAGGCATTTTGTGAACACCCTTGGGGCGAGGTGAGGCCAAAGGAAATGGTAATGGCCTGAGGGCAGTTCGAATCTGAGGTACTCGGTGGGAACTTCTGATGAGAACATGAAAGTAGGCATCCTTGAGGTCCTGGGAGGCTAGCCAGTCCCTGGCCTTAGAGAGGGTAAAATAATTCCCAGAGTCACCATTTTGAACTTTGGTTTAAAAGGTGCTTGTTTAGATACCTGAGATCCAGGATGGGCCGCCATTCTCCTGTCTTTTGGAGTAAGGAAGTACCTGGAGTACAACCCCTTTGCCCTGGTGTATGGGTGGAACCTTTTCCACGGCTCTGAGGCAGGAGGAAGAAACTTCTGCTTCCAGGGCAAGTGCCTCTGAAGGGTTTGCAGGTGGAAAGACCTGGCTCTCATCTTTGGGAATTTTTGAAGCTGAGAACCAGTCCCTGGCTTACTACTTCCAGGACCCACTTGTCTGATGTTAAAGACTTCCAGTCCTGGACAAAGTAAGCCAGCCTGCCTACCGGTAGTGGAGAATCGGCCTGGCTACCCCATCAGGAGCCTGTTTGCAGGAGGCTTTGGGTTGAGGGGTAGAAGCAGGCTTACTAGAACCCCTTCTGCCCCTTCCTCTAAAGAACTCCCTCTGGGCATAAGCAGAAGAGGAGGCCTGGGCTTGGTAAAATGGCCTATGAAAAGGCCTGCCCTGCCCCTGATATGCTGCCTTTGAGGAGTGACTTGCCTTCTTTGGCCTGTGCACTCCTATAGGTGGTCCTATACTAATCCATTTCTTCATATAATTCTCTGTCTGCTCCCAAAAGAGAATTTCCTACAACAGGAAAATCCATAGCCTTAGACTGGGTATCCTGTGACAGGGCAGTACATCTGAGCCAGGCCATTCTGCGAAGAGACACAGATGTAGCCATGACTCTTGATGAAACATCATTAGAGTCTACTACAGCATGAAATTGCACCTTGGATGCCTCAGTACCATCCGCAGCCACCTGCTCCAGCTCCCTGGCAAGCTGGTCAGGGGACTGTTTGCTAGGGCCAGGACAGTATCCCACCTGGATTTCTGGTACTTAGCTCGTAAGCCATATAATTTGCCTGTCTGAGTCCCAAAGATGCTGCCATGTACTGCTTTTTTGCCATGGCATCCATCCTCCTGGAATCCTTTTCAGGAGGGTGAGAGGCTAGAGGAATATTAGCCTGCCATAGGCTGCAGCCTGCACTACCCCACATGGCTGCACTGCTGGGATAGGAACTCCACATCAGAGCCTGATAAAGCATACCTCTTGTCCATCCTTTTATCCACAGGGAGGATAGAATGAGGAGTTTTCAGAATTTTTACTGTCTGTTTTCTAAAAGATTTATGCAAGGGAATAGACAGTCTCTAGACTGTGGAATATCCATCATTTCCACAAAATCAGGCTCTTCTTGATCATCAACAGCTTCCTCAACAGGGAGTTGCAGAGTCTCAGCAACTTTCTTGTAAAACAAAAATGAGAAGGGACTCAGATAGCCTGGGAGGGACACTCCTGAGGGTCTGTCTGGGGAGATGTCGGTTCAATGGGCACATCAAACTTTCAAAATCATACTCACTCTCCTCATACCCTTCTCCCCTTCCCCGTTCATAAAAATCCTCAAAATCATAATCTTGAACCGGGAACCGACCGAACAGGCGCTTCCCTAATGGTGCCGGTTTGGACGGAACTGGGGAAAGAGACTGGACAATTTGAATAGCTTTGGCTATTTCTCAGCAGTTGGAAAAAGAACTTTTGGCCCCAAACTGCTGACCTTCTAGTCCTTTTAGTTGGAACCGGCTCCTCAGAGCTGGCTCTTCGTTGCCGAGGAAGTATCGCCTGGTCAGAGGGCACTCCCTCAGGTTTGGTTGGAACCAAACCGGGCTGGCCATCCGGGTCAGTGGACTTTTTGGCCTCCCTTTCCCTGAGCCTACACACTCTTTTTCCACGGTGGCAGCAGGAAAATTCTTACAAATCTGGCAGTCTGCATTGAGGTGGTCAAACCCCAGACAATATACACAAATGGTGTGAGGGTCAGCCTTAGCAAAGGCTTCCCAAGGAGAGCCACAGTGCTGAAACCCAGTGGGTCCGGTTTTTCTTTTGGGTTTCTCAGACATATTGCCAGCCTAACCAAAACTTGCCCGTGAATGGCAATCCACCAAGCAAGACTCTCTTATCAGTTCCCAACCGTGTCACGAGTCGTGGAAAAAACCGTAATAAAATCTGTTTTTAGAACCGATAAGAACCGGAACCACACTCTAAAGGACTAGAAGGTAATTTTAAAACCCATCTGTTCGGTTCAAACCCGAACTGAAAAAGACGTTTACAAGTTCCACACAGAAGAAAATAATAAATAAGCCTATCTATTACTTACAATACCACAGACAGAGCTTGAACTGACGATTGTGGTTAAATTTCGGTAAAATAAACTGAATTAAACTTTAAAACCGACAAACGAACTGAGCAGCAGGAGGAATCTCCAGACAACGACTGTTCAGTGGTGAGGAGAAAATCTGACAGTTTAAGTTTGAGCTTCAACAGACAGAGTGTTCAACCAAGCTCCGCTCAAGATTCCATGCCTTGCATGGAAAGTTAACTCTTTCACCTCCGAGCAGTTCTAACCTGGGGTTATACTGCATATGTCATAATATAGCAAGACTTCATGTTGCTTGAATTTCCATATCTTCTCTTGTCAATCTCCACCACTCCTTACTGCTTGGGTGAGTACCAAGCCCCCAAAGGGAACCAGGACATATCCTGAGGGAACAAGACCCTCAGGCTCCTGATGAGAAAAGAAAGAAGAGACCCTGGCCTTACAAGACTGGTAGCCTATGGGCGAGGAGAGCAAGGAGGAGACTCCAAGATGAGGAGATGGAGCAAGCCCCTGCAGAAACCTCCTAGCTCTGGTGGAGAAAAGGTGGGTCCCTTGGAATGTGGGCGAATCACCTATGCCGGGCCAGGGGTGACAATCTTGATAGATGAAGCCATGCCGTCCGCCTAATGCAGATCGCTGTCCCTACAAGCTTGGAGGCCACCTCACTGGCATGATAGGATGCCCTTGCTTGGTGTCTTGCCAGCTCCAGGCCTATAGCAGAGAGGGCAATAGCCTGACTGGATTGCTCCGTATCAGGCATAGATGCTAGAACCTGAGAAAGCATAGACTATAAATGCATGTTGTAGGCAGCATGGTGAGCCTGATGTGATGTAATGCATAACACCACATGAGAGGAAGAGAACACTCTTCACCCTCACGGTTCAAATTGTAGGGAATCTGAGTCCGGCGGATGGTCGTGCGCCAGGCGGCGACACCCGGAAGGAGTCTCTAGGAACTGCAATCCCGATGGTGGGTTGGGAGTGTACCTAGAGATTCCAAAGTGGCACAATACCTCCTCCTGCAGTCTAGCGGGCTGGAAAAGGAGCGGCTGGAGACTGCCAGGTATGGATAGATGCCTCCTGGAAAGGAATAGGCCAGGATGCCACCACCAGATGTTGGGCACTGAATTCCTCAAGGAATTTACATGTCTGCCACTCGGTATTTTCTCATCTGAGAAAGGAAATACTGAGGTTCTTAACCATCCTCGATAGGAAGTGCTGATATTCCGTGAAATCAGTGTCAGATGAAAGGTGGGCAGAGGTTCCTCTCCCTCAGAGGAGGGAGTCGAGGAAGGTGAGGAACTAGAATTCCCAGAGGACTCCTATAGGCGGTGGGGAGAGGCGAAAGACCCGCTCATGCATATACCTAACAAATGACGGAAGGCCTCCGCAGAGCATCTGAACCTCTCCCACTATATCGGGCCCATGGGACCGACAAAGCCTGAGTGCGAGGGGTGGCTGCAGAGGAATGGGAGAGGGCACCACAAGAAGGCAACTGTCCTCTGCTAGGCCTCTGAAATCTGGGGAATGGAGCCCAAGCTGGCGGGATCCTGGATATCAAACCAGGTTACAAAACGGAACCCTGGGGAAGTGAACACGGGAAGAGCCTGGCAGCCTGGCAGGGAATCTCCCTGTGACACCTGAGGTTGCAAGGGACCAGAAGGGCAAACCTAGCAACACCACGGAGGGTCCCTAGAACCTAAGAAAAATTACTCACCTTAGTAATGTTGTTTCTTCTAATGAAGTCTTGCTACATTATGACACATGCAGTGAGTCCCAACCTTGAACTGCTCCGGAGGTGAAAGAGTTATCTTTCCATGCAAGGCATGGAACCTTGATGCGAGCTTGGTTGAACACTCTGTCTGTTGTTGCTCAAACTCAAACTGTCAGATCTTTACGAGCAAAACTCACTAAGGTTCTGTGTGGAAGCCGTAAACCTACACTAGCCCACTGGCTACTAACTACAAAAAGAAAATTACGTACCTACCGTAATTCTTGATCTTCTTGACGAGTCTCCACCACTCATTCACACTAGTGGGGATTAGGGCGGAGGCACTAGGACCCATCGGGAGCAAACTTTTTGCTGGAGAGTCGTGGCGAGAATGCGCGCCCGTGAGACAGTAGCCATGACTGCGGCACTCGAGCGGTAACGACCTTCTCGGCGCCGGCACCTCCAACCGCCTCATGTACCTTTTTACCAAGGAGGTGCAGCGCAACTAACGTAAGAGTAACTGTAACATTAAAAACACAGACATAAGATAGTCCGTACGACCCTGTAAGAAGGGTCAGTAAAGAAGTCCTCACAGCCTAAAGATTTGGGGAGTGAAGACCAACACGCGGTGAGCTCGGGGGATGGAGGAGGTGGGCGTGTGAATGAGTGGTGGAGACTCGTCCAAGAAGATCAAGAATTACGGTGGTAAATGATTTCCCTATCTTCCTGGACCCAGCTCACCACTCATTTACTAGTCGAGAGTACCAAGCTGATAATCCCCAAAGGGGCGGCAGGAGAGCCAGAGCTCACATGTCTAAGGTAGAAGCCCATTAAGGATGGTTCTGCCGAATGCGAATGTCGCCTGGCATGAACATCCAGTGCATAGTGCTTAACGAAGGTATGCACTGAGCTCCAGGTGGCGTTGCAGATATCTGCAATTGGAACATGCAATTTCTGCCAGGGATGCCGCGACAGCCCTAGTAAGTGGCGTACCTCTACCTTCTAATTTAACCTGAGCCATGGAGTAGCAATGTCAAGGCATGCTACTAACCATGAGGAGATGCATCTGATAGCGACAGGTTGACCCAGCCGGTGTCGCTGAAAGAAACAAAGAGTTGTTGAGTCTTGCGAACATCCTGGGTTCTGTCCAAATAGAACGCAAGACTCTCTTAACATCCAAGGAATGAAGAGCTCGTTCCTTCATTTTGGAGATTAGCGAAGTAAGCGGAAGTACCAGAGGTTGGTTTAGATGGAATTCTGACACAACCTTGGGAAGAAATTTTGGATGAGTACGGAGAACTACTTTGTCTTTATGGAAGACAGTATACTGGAGGGTCTGTAACCAGGGCATGTATCTCAGAGACTCTATGGCTGAGGTAATGGCCCCAGGAAGGCAGTCTTCCAGGTAAGAAATTTTAGCTCACAGGTAGCTAGGGGTTCGAGGCTTCCGAGTGAGCATGTCCAGCACCGGGTTAATGTCCCAGGCTGCAACTGGACGCTTAACAGGGGGTCTGGTATGAAGAATCCCCTTAAGAAATCTCTTCACCATAGGTAAGTGAGCCAGAGTCAGGGATGAAACCAGCTCATGGAACGCTGAGATGGCACTAAGGTGAACTTTAACAGTGGAGTACTGAAGACCTGAGTTAGATAGGTCCAAAGATACTCCAGAACCTTGTCAGGAGGACAGGAAAAGGGGCTCCAAGAGGACTTTGCACACCAGAGAGAAAACGCTCCATTTGATGCGTATGTTTTCGTGGTTGGCTCCCGAGCAGCCAGAAGGATGCTCGAGACTCACGGGAGACGTTGAACCGATTCACTTCTATCTCTTCAGGAGCCAAGCATGAAGGTGAAGTGATTTCAGGTTGGGATGGACCAACGAACCCTGGGTCAAGAGATTGACTTGCAAGGAAGTGGACTTGTGCTCCAAGCACCACTCCCATACCCTCATTGCTTCCTGCAGAGGTGATAAGAGTGAGCACCGCCTTGCTTGTTGATGTAATACATCACAGCTTTGCTGTCCGTTTGAAGGAGAATGTTCTTGTGACAAAGGACATCCTTCAGAGCTTGATCGCATGAGGACCGCTCTCACCTCCAAGACATTTATGTGGAGATGAGTTTGACGGAGTCCATACACCTTGAGTGTGGAGGAGAGACAGTGAGCTCCCCATCCCATTAGCGATG
Source organism: Neoceratodus forsteri (assembly GCA_016271365.2). Lineage (NCBI taxonomy): Eukaryota > Metazoa > Chordata > Ceratodontiformes > Ceratodontidae > Neoceratodus > Neoceratodus forsteri. Next base: position 50,784,907 of record JADMNL010000026.1, read on the forward strand.
CGGTGGTGATGGAGATCTGATGGTGCGGAAGAGCAAAGGGAACCCTTTGAGGAGATTGCTCTCTTGAGACCACCAGGTGGGAGACCTTGAAGGGTTGTGTCACCTTGATGGGATAAGACTGGGGTGAGAGGTCGGAGACTACTGAGTGGAGAGCACTCATTGGGTGGTTTCATGTGCAACCGGCCAGGGTACAGTGAACACCGAGGACGCCATGAGACCAACATGCGTTGCATCGAGAGAGCTGTAACCGATTGGTTCTCCCGATGTAACGGGCCATCCGGGATGTCGAGTCTTCTGTCCTCTGGAAGGAAAGCTCATGAAGAGGTGACTAGAAGCTCCCTAAGAAAAGGAGCCTCTGGGAGGGCTGCAGTTGGGATTTTTTCAGATTCAGCAGAGCTCCCATGGACGGAGAAGACGAGAAGTCGCTTGCACGGCTTCCAAAGTCTCTTGGCTGGACGGGCTTGCTAGCCAACGTCCAGGTAGGGAAAGACTCGGAGTCCGCCTTTTCTGAGATGCGCCACGAGAACTGCACCACACTTTGTAAAATCATGGGCGCCGAGGATAGCCCAAAAGGCAGGACTCTGAACTGATAATGCTGACCCAAAGCTACAAACCTGAGGAACTTATGTGGGTCGGGTGGTGGGGATATGCTGGTATGCATCCTGCATATCCAGAGAGGCCAGCCAGTCGTCCTGATGCAGCAAGGGTAACAGGGCACGAGGGAAATCATTTTGAATTTCTCCCTGGGGAGGAATTTGTTCAGCTTTCTGAGGTCTAGAATGGGCGCATCCCCCAGTTTTCTTTGGAACCAGAAAGAAATGGGAGAGAACCCTGTGTTCTGCAAATGCGGGGCACCAGTTCTATTGCCCTGTTGTTCAGAAGGCCCTCGATCTCGGCGGTGAGGAGGTCTGACTGAGAAGCCGACAACCTGGGTTGTCGCCTGGGAGGACAATTTGGGGGAAATTGAGAGAGTAACCTCTGAATTATCCGCAGGACCCATTTGTCTGAAGCTATGGACTTCCACCGTTGTAGAAGTACATCAGACGACCTCCCACTGGAGGAGAAAGTTCCATCTCGGGCAGTGTGGATGGAACTTGGGCCAACAACTCATAAGGTAGGCGCTGGGGCTTTAGGCCCCGCGCTTCTGCCGCGCTTCTTCTGAGGTTGGGCAGGTTGGCTTTTATGGAAGCTTCCTGCTTCTGCCCTCGAAGGACTGACGACTAAGAAACTGACGCCTGTTCGCATGCCCGCGAGAGGGGCAGGCGGAGGTTCTGGCCAATTTAATGGCCGATCTAGTCTTTTGGGAGGCTTCAGGCTTGCTCCACCTGAGGGCCGAAAAGATAGGTGCCATCAAAGGCAGCGCCATTACCTGTTGCTGAGCATCCTTCGTGAAGCCCGAAGAACGCAGCCAGGAATGGCGCCGAGTACAATCCCTGCAGCAGCTGAACGAGAAGCAGTGTCGAAAGCGCCATGGCGGCTTTGACTTGTTGGTTATTGGATTCAATACCTCTAGTAACGGTCAATAGAAGCTCTGACTTGGAGTCCGAATCTGGAAGAGCTTCAACCATTCTTTTCATAGAGTGCCACAGGATATACTCATACTGAGAAAAATAGCCTTGATAACTGGCAATACCCATACTTAGAGTGGAGGCAGCAAAGACTCTCTTACCTAATGTATCAATCTTCACGAGACTCTTTGTTAATAGGTCGAGCTGAAGTAGTTTGAGGAAGAACGACCTTGTCATTCTCTGCCAGGACTACAATAGGATCCGCAAATGCTTGGGATGCCAAAATAGGACGATCCTTGGGAGCTGAATACTCTTATCAATGGATTTAGCCACTGAAGGATTAAGAGCAGGATTATTCCATACCATTTGAGACAGCGTCTCAAGGAAGGCTGGATCGAGGACAAACCGTAGGGATCTCCAGCATGGAGGTACTGAGTCTTAATATCTTCCCAGGATCGATGTCTGTAGTCTGGAGAGAAAGAGGGATCTCAGGTTCTTCAACAGAGACTTAAAGGACAGGTCCTCGACCACAGGCTCTGTAGCAAAGAAAGATCCTGTTTCCTCCACTTCATCACCCAACCGAAGGTCTGGGTCAGGCTCAACATCATCTCCTGATGGTCCAGAAAGGACTGTTTGGACAGGAAAGGAATGAAAATTAGGAGAGGAGGAAATATCAGAAAACAAGGAGAGTCCCCGAGACCCCGGCGCCGAGATGGCAAAGCGGTCAAGACGGCACCAAGGGGAGGCACACGGGCGCTCAAAGAGGCACGCGTTTCGCAAGCTGCACCGCGAAACCCCAGGCGGCGCGCTTACTGGCGCCGCATACGGCGCCGGTTAAGCCGACGGCGCTTACACACGGCGCCGCCGGAAGCCGACGGCGCCACACACGGCGCCGCCTGAGCCGACGGCGCCGCTACACGTGCGCCACTTGAGCCTAGTGGCGCCGCCAACGGCCGCTAGATCCAACGGCGCCGGCACGGACGGGCTCAAGAAGACCCACCAAAACGGCGCCGACAAGCCAACAGAACCCCGCAGAAGGCGCCGGAAAAGCCCTAGGAACCTGGAAAGCAAGAGGAGGAAACAAACCAGGAGATAAGGGCATCGGTGGCCTCCGCGCCGCAGCCATGTGAGGGGGAAACACCACGCACGGAGTCGCAGGCAATCAAGAAGGCGCCACGACTAGGAAGGTCCAACCGCCCTACCTGATCGCCAGAGGGGCCCGAGGGCCCGAGGCAACCGAGCCAGGCAGAAGAACCAACCTCCGAGCCCATCGCCCATAAGAGCGCCCACTGATGAAACTGCTCATCTGGAGCCCTACCTATAGGCGGAGGCTCGATGTCGAGGACGACGACTACAAGTTGGCGATTCAAGAAGGAGACCGCAACTAGTAATGATAACCGACTCGCCGACGCCAAGAGATACCACAGAGGGCTACTCGAGAGATGCCTTCTTTTGACCTGTGGGTCAAGAAGAGCTCGAGGTCAACGGTGCCGTGAAAGCGACCGCTTATTTTTATGCCTGACGGGGACCGCCCATCCCCGGCATCGGACTGACCGCCGTCGGAACCCCGCTGAGTTTCTTGAGAAGGAGGTTGACCGACCCAGCCCGGCTGACTGAACAGCTTTCACTCAGTCTCCCTACCGCTACCTGACCTGCTCATGGTTGACCTCCGTCCAGTAGGCCGAGACTTCTTCAAGTAATAATTTAAGATATTAGAAAAAATTTTCAAATAGAATAAAATTAGCGATACTACTATCGTGATAATGTTACAAAAACAAACTGAAAACTAAGCGCTAGTTTGAAGTTTGACTCGACAGACGAGCGGACGTCAGATACTGAAGCGCACTCGACGGGCGGAAAAGGAACTGAGGCGGTTGGAGGGTCGGGCGCCGAGAAGGTCATCGCCGAGCCGCAGCTCACGGGCGCCAGGTCTCGCGGGCGCCATCTCTCTCGGCACACCTCCAGCAAAAAGTTTGCTCCCGATGGGTCCTAGTGCCTCCGGCCCTAATCCCCACTAGTGTGAATGAGTGGTGGAGACTTGGGTCCAGGAAGATCACATTTTGTTCTTGATCCCAAAACAAAGACTCAAGTCAGGAGATTCAAAGAAAAAATAAAGCATAACACCTAAGCACTCTAAGAAAGGGTGAAAATAAAGTGGGCATCTATGAAGTGCCAACATTGCACTGCCCACCCACATCCCAAAAGTAGAGGTTCTGAGAGAGGCAGGTTGGGGAGTCATAATATAGCAAGACTCCATTAGAAGAAACAACATTACTAAGGTGAGTAATTTTTCTTCAAACAACATGAAGTTTTCCTATATTATGACATATGCAGATTACACAGCAGTACCTCCATGGAGGTGGACAGAACCTACTTAGGAAATAGGCCTGAAGCACAGCTGTGCCAAATCGAGCATCACTCCTAGCCTGGATGTCCAGGGAGTAATGCTTAGTAAAAGTGTGAACTGTTTTCCAGGTAGCTGCTTGACATATCTCTAGGATAGGGATGTCCCTGGCAGCAGCCAGAGAAGCAGCTGTACCTCTGGTAGAGTGAGCCCTCAGGCCTGAGGGAGGAACCTTACCCAGTTTTTCATACCAAATTGGATACAAGAGACAATCCACCTGGCAATGGATCTTTTAGTGGCAGGTTTTCCTTACCAACCTCACCATAAGTGAGGAACAATTGGAGGAGTCAAACCTAGGACCCTTGGTACGTTCTATATAGTAACTAAGGGCTCTTTTGACATCTAAACTATGCAATCTCTCTGCCAGAGGAGGAATGGTCAGTAAGTACACAGGAGGAGACATGGATTAATTAAGGTGGAAGTCTGAAACCACCTTAGGCAAAAACTTTCTGTTAGTCCTGAGGACCACCTTATCTCTGTGAAAGGAGATAAAATCAGGCTCCACTGACAATGCTTGCAGCTCACTTATGCACCTGGCAGAAGTGATGGCTACCAAAACACAGTTTTCCAAGTCAAGTACTTAAGCTCTGCTGAAGACAATGGCTCAAAAAGAGGTTGCATAAGTTGGGCAATGCAAATATTAAGATCCCAAGCAGGGAAGGTCCCGAATGGAGAGTTGTGGAAGCAACCCTTTGAAAAACTTGGAGAATACAGGGTGAGCCGAAAAGAAGAGGGTTTACCTGCTGATAAGAAAACAGACACGGCTGCCAGGTGCACTTTTAGGGTAGCTGGTCTCAGCCCCAAAGAATTCAAATGCACCAAATAATCCAGGATCGTGGGCACATCAGCAGATTCTGGGGAATATGCTTGCCAGCCACTCATATGGACAATCTCTTCCATTTTGAATTATAAGTAGCCCTGGTGGAAGGCTTTCTAGAGGCCTTCAAGATATCCAATTCACCTTGGGAGAGGTGTAGGTCAGCAGACTCTAACTCTTCCAAGAGCCAGGCCTTGAGACTGAGAGATTTGAGGTTCGGATACCAAACTCTCCCCTGGGCACAGGTTAACAGGTTGTGATTCCTGGGAGACACAGGGAAGGTAGACTGCTAGGACATGAGGAGTGGGTACCAGGGCTGTCTGGCCCAATCTGGAGCAATCAGGATCATCTTGCAGGGTTGAGATCTGATTTTGACTAGCACCTTGAAGAGAAGAGGGAAGGGGAAAACATAGAGAAACTTCCTTCCCAACTGAAGAGGAAGGCATCCAGAGAGACTGAGCCCAGCACTGGGGGCCTGCAGCAAAAAGGGAAGTTGGTGATTGTCTGGGGCTGCAAAAGATCTATCTGCAGGGTGCCCCATCTGGCAAATACTACCTCCAGTACTAGGGGATCCAGTGCCCATTCGTGATGGCCCTGGAAATCCTGCTGAGAGCATCCGCTAGGACATTGTCCTTGCCTGGGAGGTGAACTGCCATAAGGGAGACATTCAGGGAATAAGCCAGAGACCACAACTTCATTGCTTCGTGCACAAGGCTATAGACCGAGTGCCTCCTTGCTTGTTGATGTTGTTGATGTACCACATTGTAGTGGTATTGTCTGTTCTGACCTGTACAACCTTGTTCTGAACAGATGTGGAAAAACCTGGAGTGCTAGAAAACTGCTCTGAGTTCCAACAAATTGATGTGGAGCAGAGATTCCTGTGGGACCACAACCCCTGTGAAGTGAGGTAACCCATATGAGCTCCCCACCCCAAGAGGGATGCATCTGTAGTAAGGGTCAAGGAGTGAGACTGGGGTGAAGGGAACCCCTGTCTGAGATTGCTCTGGTCCTGCCACCACTGAAGGGCCTGGATCAGGGTTCGAGTCACTGGGATCAATTTGTTAGAGGGTCTTCCTTTGAGACCAAAGGCTCTCAAATGGAACTGGACGCCCTCATCTGAAATCTTGCTCCCTGCACTACTGCTGTAGAAGCAGCCATGTGCCCCGGAGCTGTAGAAAATGCCTTGCTGGTCGAGAGACCTGCAGGGTGAAAGAGGAGGCCAGAGAGATCAAGGTCCTTGCTCTTTCCAGAGGGAGGAAGGCTCTGGCCTCTTTTGTTCAGTTCTGCGCCTATGAAGGTGAGAAGCTGGACAGGCTCTAGAACTGACTTTGGAAGACTGAGAAGGAAACCTAGAGATGCGAGCAGTTGCTGAGTTACCTGAAGGTGTAGACTGACCTGGTCTGGGGACTGGCTCACTATGAGCCAGTCATCCAGATAAGGAAAGATGGCAATCTTTGTCTTCTTAGTGGGCAACTGCTACTGCCAGGCATTTTGTGAATACCCTCGGGGCAGAGGTGATTCAAGGGCATTGCTCTGAACTGGTAATGGCCTGAGGGCAGTTTGAATCTGAGGTACTTCGATGGGAGCTTCTGATAAGAACATGGAAGTAGGCATCCTTGAGGTCCAGGGAGACTAGCCAGTCCCTGGCCTTAGAGAGGGTAAATAATTCCCAATGTCACCATTTTGAATTTTGGTTTTAAAAGGTGCTTGTTTAGATACCTGAGATCCAGGATGGGCCGCCACTCTCCTGTCTTTTTGGGGTAAGGAAGTACCTGGAGTACAACCCTTTGCCCTGGTGTATGGGTGGAACCCTTTCCACAGCTCTGACAGCCAGGAGGGTAGAAACTTCTGTTTCTAGGGCAAATGCCTCTGATGGATTTGCAGGTGGAAAGGACCTGGCTCTCATCTTTGGAAATTTTTGAAGCTGAGAACCAGTCCCTGGCTTACTGCTTCCAGGACCCACTTGTCTGATGTTAAAGACTTCCAGTCCTGGACATAGTAAGCCAGCCTGCCCCTACCGGTAGTGGAGAATCGGCCCTGGCCACCCCATCAGGGAGCCTGCTTGGCAGGGGCTTTGGGTTGAGGGGTAGCAGATTTACTTGTACCCCGTCTGCCTCTCCTCTAAAGAACCCCCTCTGGGCATAAGCAGAAGAGGAGGCCTGGCTTGGTAAAAGGCCTATGAAAGGCCTGCCCTGCCCCAGACATGCTGTCTTTGAGCAGTGGCTTGCCTGTCTTTGGCCTGTGCACTCCTATAGGTGGTCCTATAGTCATCCATTTTCTTCATGTAATTCTCTGTCTGCTCCCCAAACAGAGAATTGCCCACCACAGGAAAATCCATGGCCTTAGACTGGGTATCCGTGACAGGGTAGTACATCTGAGCCAAGCCATTCTGTGAAGTACCACAGATGTAGCTATGACCCTTGATGACACATCATTAGAGTCTACTGCAGCATGAAATTGCACCATGGATGCCTCAATACCATCCGCAGCCACCTGTTCCAGCTCCCTGGCAAGCTGGTCAGGGGCCTGTTTTGCTAGGGCCAGCACAGTATCCCATCTGGATTTCTGGTACCTAGCAGCATAAGCTCATATAGTTTGCCTGTCTGAGTCCTAAAGATGCTGCCATGTACTGTTTCTTTGCATGGCATCCATCCTCCTGGAGTCCTTTTCAGGAGGGTGAGAGGCTAGAGGAATATTTGCCTTGTCACAGGCAGCAGCCTGCACTACCCCCACATGGCTGCATTGCTGAGTGAGGAACTCCGTATCAGAGCCTGATAAAGCATACCTCTTGTCCATCCTTTTATCCATAGGAAGGATAGAATGAGGATTTTTAGAAATTTTACTGTCTGTTTCCTAAAAGATTTGTGCAAGGAATAGACAGTCTCCTAGACTCTGAATATCCATCATTTCTACATAATCAGGCTCTTCCTGGTCATCAACAGCTTCCTCAACAGGGAGTTGGAGAGTTTCAGCAACTTTCTTATAGAACATAAAATGAGAAGGGGACTCAGATAGCCTTGGGGGAACCACCAACGGTCTGTCTGGAGAGATGTCTGGTTCAGTGGGCACATCCAGACCTTCCAAATCACATTCACTATCCTCATACTCCTCCTCCCTTCCTCCGGTTCATAAAAATCCTCAAAATCAAAATCTTGAACCGGTGGAATCAATCAACCGAACGCTTTCCTGATGGTGTCGGTTCGGACGGGACGGGGAAAGAGACTGGACAATTTGAATTGCTTTAGCTATTTCCTCAGCGGTTGGAGAAAGAACTTTGGCTCCACACTAGCTGACTTTCTAGTCCTTTTAGTTGGAACCGCTCTCGGAGCTGGCTCTTCATTTGCCTGAGGAAGTATCGCCTGGTCAGAGGGCACCTCTCGGTTCGGTTGGAACCGAACCAGGCTGGCCATCCGGTCAGCAGACTTTATGGCCTCCTTTCCTGAGCCTACCAACTCTCTTTCCATGGTGGCAGCAGGAAAATTCTTACAAATCTGGCAGTCTGCATTGAGGTGGTCAAACCCAGACAATATACACAGGTGGTGTGTGGGTCAGCCTTAGCAAAGGCTTCCCCACAGAGGCCACAGTGCTGAAACCCAGTGGGCCCAGTTTTTCTTTTGGGTTTCTCAGACATAATGCCAGCCTAACCAAACTTGCCCGTTGGTGGCAATCCAGCAAGCAAGACTCTCTTATCGGTTCCCAAACGTGTCACGGGCGTTGAAAAAACGTAATGAAACTGCTTTTAGAACCGATAAGAACTGGGAACCGCACTCTAAAGGACTAGAAAGTAATTTTTAAACAACCTGATCGATTCAAACCGAACCGAAAAAGACGTTTACAAGTTCCACACAGAAGAAATAAATGTAAGCCTATCTATTACTTACAATACCACAGACAGAGCTGGAACCGATAGATTCGTGTTTAATTTCGGTCAAAAACGAAAAATAAAACTTTTAACTGACAAACGAACCGAGCAGAAAGAGAAATCTCCGGAGCGACTGTTCAGTGAGGCAGAGTAAAGAATCTGACAGTTTGAGCAACAACAGACAGAGTGTTCAACTGAGCTCTGCGTCAAGATTCCATGCCTTGCATGGAAAGTTAACTCTTTCACCTCTGGAGCAGTTCAAGGTTGGGACTCACTGCATATGTCATAATATAGCAAGACTTCATGTTGTTTGAAGAGGGAGAGTCAGGGTTCGCACTGCTCCTCCCCACACCCAGAGGGGTGGTGCTCGAACTTGACGCCCTCACCTTGGTCCTCAACCCCTCAGACTTCGAGGATGCCCTGCTCCTCGACCCCAGCAACAGGCTTCATTGATCATGAGGCCCCAAGGGAGGCCCCTGAAACAGAACCCTGAATCTACTCCGAGAAGGTGCAGCAGCACTGGAAACGGCAGCTGTCACAGCCACCTTTGGGGAGACAGACCGGTCCCTCACTTCCAAACCACCCTCCCTGATGGGTTCCAGGCTACCCCAGCCTGGGAATCCTTGAGGAAGATGGTTGGGGAGACTTGGGAATCGGAATGCTGGGCTGTCTGACACCACATTCCAGAAAAGACTCTGATTCCAAAGAATCGGGAACCAGGTTGGGTCAACCTCTGAGTCGCCTGCCCCTGAGAAGGAGTCAACCAGAAGGACCTCGAGGCTGGCAACCCATAGAGTCCCTTGAGAAATGGTGCAGCTGAACGGCACCGATGTTATGCATGGTACCATATGGCCCCAGAGTACTGCCCGCAGCTCCAGAACCCGTCTTGCCCCGCCCATGGCTCCAGCCAAGTTCACGGCACATACCATGGCACCGAACCCAACGCAGCTGCCTGCTAACGGAGTCAACCAGACCCATGGTGCCGCAAGGAGTGCAAAGAGACAACACGGTGCGGTGCCCTGATCACTGGGTACCGCGAACGCACCGATCTGAGACGGTTCCAGAAGGTGGCGCCGAGGGTCACCCAATGCCGGGCCCAGCAAACCATGGACCGCGACACTTGGGGAGCCTGCACTCCGAAGAGGCGACTACTGAGGCGGTGTCTCCACTGTGGCCATGGAGGGACCACAGCTTTCCCCGACACTACAGAAGAGGCATCCTCCTCAGCAAGACTTGAAGATGGGAGGTTTCCTCCTCCTCACCAGACCGTGATAGGCCTGGGAGAGACCCGGAGGAAGAGCCAAGAGACCTGGCCTGGAAGCCCGAGAGCGATGCCGCCCTCCAAAAGTCAATGGGCCTTGCCAACTTTGAACACGCAAACTTCGAGAACACGGTGGTCCATCGGTACAGGCGCCGCATCTGTCCATATCATGGTTAGTCCCAGGCACCGAAGGCAGACATCATGTCGGCACGTAACAGAAAATGCCAGCCACAGGAGCACCGACACATGGGGGCACAGCCTGCTTTTGACTTATGCTTAGCCCCAAACCAGACTTGAGGTGAAATTAATTATAACACAGAAAAGCTCCTGGCACCGTTAAATATGAAGAAAAGAACGACCTTACCGACAACGACGCCGTGAAAGCTTAACTGAGACGGATTCATAGACGAAGTCGCAGAGAAGGTCAATGGCATATCACTGTAAACCTCGCACAGTCAGTTACCTCGATGGCAGGAGAAACAGATCTGAGATGGAGGAGGATCTGCAGCTAACGGCCGCCTTGCACCTGCGCGGTGCGTCGCTCTAGGGCAGTGCCGTCGGCGTTGACTCCTCTCAAAAAAAAACTCCCAGAGCTGGTGTATGCCTCCGCTGACACCCCAAGCAGTAATGAGTGGTGAAGATTGTCAAGGAAGATCAACATTTATATATAATAGCTCCATAACAGCTGTCACCAAAATAGCGCTACCTTAACTGCATTTCAAAATTCAAGGGTTTAATATTTCCAATGATCCTCTCCCCAAGCAGTCTGAAACCAGTATAGGTGTTGCATGTACGCCTGCAATTGTACTCCCATTGTACTCCCAGCGAAATTGTTCCACCCTAAAGTTCCACCCGAAGTTACTCAAATGATAATTGCATACTCCAGCATTTCATGGTGTGGTATTAAAACATAAATCTTTATTTCAATTCAGTATTAAAAACTTGAAAAAGGGTGAAAACTTGGAAAAGGGTGAACAGCATCAGTTTTAGCATCAATAATTAGCAATGGTAACATTATAGTTAAAGTGAACACATAGCATCACACAACTTTGTTCAGGCTTGTAGCTGGAAGTTATATGCAACTCCTCTTAGGTATTCCATCCTTTGGCGCAAAATGGAAATTATGTACCTACCATAATTCTTGATCTTCTTGGATGAAGTCTCCACCACTCATTCACACTAATGGGATCTATGCCGGGCGCTAGGATCAGTGGAAGCAAACTTTTCAAGAGGGCGGCACCTAAGATGGAGCCACGAAGAGTGGCACCATGAGCCACAGCTCATGCAGTAAAGACTATCTCGGCTCAACCCTCCAACCGCCTCAGTACATTTTTTCTGAGGAGGTGCAGCGAACTAATCTAGAAGGACTAACCTAACAAAATCAGACATAAGATAGTCCGAATGACCCATGTAAGAAGGGTCAACAATGAAGTCTTCACAGCCCAGCCACTGAAGGAGTGAAGACATGAGCTCGAGGGGATGGTGGTGGAGTGTGAATGGTGGTGGAGACTTTGTCCAAGAAGATCAAGAATTACGGTAGGTACGTAATTTCCATATCTTCCTAGATATAAAGTCTCCACCACTCATTCACACTAATGGGAGAGTACTGTTAATAATCCCCCTAGACGGGCGGCAGTAAATAAGAGCTCACATACTTAGTACAGAAGTCCGTTAAGATAGTTCTGCCAAATGACAGATGTCATCTGGCATGGACATCCAAGGCGTAGTGCTTAACAGTATGCACTGAGCTCCAGATAGCTGCATTGCAAATATCTGCAATGGGCACATTGCGGATTTCCACCAGAGATGCCACGACTGCTCTAGTAGAGTGAGTGTGCACTCTGCCTTCCAGCTTAACCTAGCCGTAGAATAGCAGTGGTGAAGGCATGCCACTAGCCATGCTGAAATGCATCTAATAGCAACAGGTTGACCCAGCCGGTCTCTCTGAAAGAAACAAACAGTTGTTGAGCCTTATAATTTCTTTTGTTCTATCTAGATAGAATCGCAGCACTCCCTAACATCCAAAGAATGGTGGTACACACCTTCATTCTGTAAGTTCGCAAAGTAGGTAGGCAGGACTAAAGGGTGGTTTAGATGGAATTCTGAGACAACCTTAGGGAGAAACTTAGGATGAGTCCTAAGAACTACTTTGTCCTTGTGAAATACAGTGTACTGGGGGTCTGTGACCGTGCATGTATTTCAGAAACTCTGCAGACCAGTGATGGCCACCAGGAAGGCCATTTTCCAAGTGAGGAATTTCAACTTGCAAGTAGCTAGAGGCTCAAAAGTTTCGAGTGAGCATGTCTAGCACAAGGTTAAGTCCCAGGCTGCGACTGGCCATCTGATAGGAGGTCTGGTATGCAGCATACCCCTAAGAAACCTCAACTACAGGTAACTGAGCTAGTGACATGGAAAGTACCGCTCATGATAAGCTGAAATGGCACAAAGATGAACTTTGACTGTAGAGTACTGCAGACCTGAATTTGAGAAGTCTAAAAGGTACTCCAAGACTTTATTTGAGGGCAGGAAAAAGGGTTCAAGAGTATTCTGCACAGCAGATATAGAAACGCCCATTTGGCTGTGTAGAGTTTTCCAGTGGCTGGCTTTACGTGCAGCCAAAGAATATCTGAAACCCTACAAGAAATGAAAATTATGTACCTACCGTAATTCTTGATCTTCTTGGACGAGTCTCCACCACTCATTCACACTAGTGGGATTAGCGCGGAGGCACTAGGACCCATCGGGAGCAAACTTTTGCTGGGAGGGTCGGCACGAGGATGGCGCCACGAGGCACGGCGCCACGAAAGCAGCGTGCTCGAGCGCACGACTATCTCATCATGACCCTCCAACCGCCTCAGTACCTTTTTACCAAGGAGGTGCAGCGCAACTAACGTGAAAGAGTAAATATAACCTTAAAAACGGACATAAGATAGTCCGTACGACCCGTGTATGAAGGGTCAGCAAAGACGCCTTCACGGCCTAAAGATCTGAGGGAGGAAGACCAACACAGCGGTGAGCTCGGGATGGAGAGGGCGTAGAATGAGTGTGGAGACTCGTCCAAGAAGATCAAGAATTACGGTAGGTACGCATTTCATATCTTCCTGACATAAGTCTCCACCACTCATTCACACTAGTGGGAGAGTACCAGCTGATAATCCCCCAGAAGGGCGGCAGGAGAGCCAGAGCTCACGCGACTAAGATAGAAGTCCATTAAGGATAGTTCTGCCGAGCGGAATGCCGCCTGGCATGAACATCCAGTGCATAATGCTTAATTGAAGGTATGCACTGAGCTCCAGGTATGCTGCGTTAAGATATCTGCAATTGGAACATTGCGACTTCCGCTAGGGATGCCGCTGACCGCTCTAGTAGAGTGAGCGACACTCTACCTTCTAATTTAACTTGAGCCGTGGAATAGCAATGTCAAGGCATGCCACTAACCATGATGAGATGCATCTGATAGCGACAGGTTGACCCAGCCGGGTGTCGCTGAAAGAAACAAACAGTTGCTGAGTCTTGTGAAAATTCTTGGTTCTATCTAAATAGAACCGCAAGGCTCTCTTAACATCCAAGGAATGAAGAGATCGTTCCCTTCATTTTGGAAATTAGCAAAGTAAGAGGGAAGTACCAGAGGTTGGTTTAGATGGAATTCTGACACAACCTTGGGAGAAATTTAGGATGAGTACGAGAACTACCTTGTCTTTATGGAATACAGTACAGGAGGGTCCGTAACCAGGGCATGTTCTCAGAGACCTCTGGGCTGAGGTAATGGCACCAGGAAGGCAGTCTTCCAGGTAAGAAATTTTAGCTCACAGGTAGCTAGGGGTTCAAAGGCTTCCGAGTGAGCATGTCCAGCACCAGGTTAATGTCCCAGGCTGCAACTGGACACTTAACAGGGGTCTGGTATGAAGAATTCCTTAAAAATCTCTTCACCATAGGTAACTGAGCCAGAGTCAAGGAAGAAACCGGCTCATGGAACGCTGAGATGGCACTAAGGTGAACTTTAACTGTGGAGTACTGGAGACCTGAGTTTGATAGGTCCAAAAGATACTCCAGAATCTTGTCAGGAGGACAGGAAAAGGGATTCAAGAGGACTTTATGCACTCAGAAAAAAACGTTTCCATTTGGAAGCGTGCATTTTTTGGTGGCTGGCTTCGAGCAGCCAGAAGGATGTCTGAGACTCTACGAGAGGCGTTGAACCGATTCACTTCTACCTCTTCAGGAGCCAAGCATGAAGGTGAAGTGATTTCAGGTTAGGATGGACCAACGAACCCTGAGTCAAAAGATTGATTTGCAAGGGAAGTGGTCTCGAGAGGCTGCAACATACTGTTGAGTAGAGGAACCATAGTTGCCGAGGCCAGGAGGAGCAATGAGAATCATTTTGGTACCCTGAGACTGAACTTGAGGAGTACTCTCTGGATTAGAGGAGCGGTGGAAAGGCGAAGAAAGCGCTTTGTCCACCACAGCCTGAATGCATCCTGACAGAAAATGCCAGGCCCTGGATTTCTGGAGCAGAAGAGAGCAGTTTTGTGTTGAGTGGGGATGCAAAAGGTCCAGGTCTGGAGTCCCCCACTCTTCAACAGTGACCGAGCTACAGCTGGATCGAGAGACCACTCGTGAGGGTCTGCCTCCGTTCTGCTGAGGTGATCTGCTAGGTTGTTTTGTATACCTGGCAGATAAACCGCTTGAATCAGAGACTTGTGCTCCAAGCACCACTCCACACCCTCATTGCTTCCTGCAAAGGGATAAGACTGAGCACCACCTTGCTTGTTGATGTAATACATCACAGCTTTGTTGTCCGTTTGAAGGAGAATGTTCTTGTGACAAAGGACATCCTTCAGAGCTCGGATCGCATAGAGGACCGCCTCATCTCCAGGACATTTATGTGGAGATGAGTTTCGAACTGAGTCCATACACCTTGAGTGTGGAGGGAGGACAGTGAGCTCCCCATCCCATTAGCGATGCGTTTGTGGTGATGGAGATCTGATGATCCGGGGAGCAAAGGGGAATCCTTCCAGGAGATTGCTCTCTTGAGACCACCAGGTGAGAGACCTTTGAAGGGCTCCGTCACCTTGATAGGATAAGACTGGGGTGAGAGGTCGGAGACCACTGAGTGGAGAGCATCCATTGGGTGGTTCTCTGTGCAACCGGCCAGGGGTACAGTGAACACCGAGGACTCCATGAGACCAACATGCGTTGCATCGAGAGAGCTGTAACTGATTGGTTCTCCCGATGTAACGGGCCATCCGGAGGATGTCGAGTCTTATGTCCTCTGGAAGGAAAGCCTTTATGGAGAGGTGTCTAGAAGCGTCCATATGAAAAGGAGCTCTGGGAGGGCTGCCGTTGTGATTTTTTAATTCAGCAGAACTCCCATGGACGTAGAAGACGAGAGTCGTTTGCACGGCTTCCAAAGTCCCTTGGCTGTAAGGGCTTGCTAGAAGCCAATCGTCCAGGTAGGGAAACACTGAGTCCGATCTTCCTGAGATGCGCCGAGAACTGCACAACACTTTGTAAAAACTTGCGGCGCGAGGATAGCCCAAAGGGCAGGACTTGAACTGATAATGCTGACCCAAAGCTACAAACCTGAGGAACTTGGTGGGTCGGTGGATGGGGATATGCTGTAAGCGTCCTGCATATCCAGGGAGGCCAGCCAGTCGTGTGATGCAGCAAGGGTAACAGGTACCTAGGAATCATTTTGAATTTCTCCCTGGGGAGAAATTTGTTTAACTTCTGAGGTCTAGAATGGGCGCATCCCCAGATTTCTTTGGAACTAGAAAGTAAAGGGAGTAGAACCCTGTGTTTCGCAGATGCGGGGCACCGGTTCTATTACCCTGTTGTTTAGAGGTCCTGGATCTGGCGGTGAGGAGGTCTGACTGAGAGGCCGACAACCTGGGTTGTCATCTGGGAGGACAATTCAGGGGGTTTCCAAGAAATTGAGAGATAACCTCTGCGAATTATCCGAAGGACTCATTTGTCCGGTTATGGACTTCCACTGGTTGAAGAAGTACATCAGACGACCTCCCACCGAAGAGAAAGTTCCACCGGGCTCCACCTGAGGGCCAAAAGATAGGAGCCATCAAAGGCAGCGCCATTACCTGCTGCTGAGCATCATTCGTGAAGCCAGAAGTACGCAGCCAGGAATGGCGCTGAGTACAAATACCCGCGGCCGCTGAGCGAGAAGCAGTGTCAAAAGCGTCCATAGCGGCTTTGACCTGTTGGTTATTGGACTCAATACCTCTAATAACGGTCAGAAGAAGCTCTTGACTCGAGTCCGAATCTGGAAGAGCTTCAACCATTCTTTGATAGAGTGCCACAGGATATACTATACCGAGAAAAATAGCCTTGATAACTGGCAATACGCATACTTAGAGTGGAGGCAGCAAAGACTCTCTTACCTAATGTATCAATCTTACGAGATTCTTTGTTAATAGGTCGAGCTGTAGTAGTTTGAGGAAGAACGACCTTGTCATTCTCTGCCAGGACTACAATAGATCCGCAAAGGCTTGGGATGCCAAAATGGGACGATCCTTGGGAGCTGAATACTTTATCAATGGATTTAGCCACTGAGGAATAAGAGCAGGATTATTCCATACCATTTGAGACAGCGTCTCGAAGGAAGGCTGGATCGGAGGAGTCAAATCCGAGGATCTCCGCAAGCATGAAGATACTGGAGTCTTAATATCTTCCCAGGATCGATGTCTGTAGTCTGGAGAGAAAGAGTGGATCTCAGGTTCCTCAACAGAGACTTAAAGGACAGGTCCTCGACCACAGGCTCTGTAGCAAAGAAAGATCCTGTTTCCTCCACTTCATCACCCAACCGAAGGTCTGGGTCAGGCTCAACATCATCTCCTGATGGTCCAGGAAGGACTGTTTGGACAGGAAAGGAGTGAAAATTAGAGAGGAGGAAATAGCAGAGAAACAAGGAGAGTCCCGAGGGCCCCGCGCCGAGATGGCAAAACGGTTGAAAACGCACCGTGGAGGCACGCGCGCCAAAAGGCATGCTTGATGTGCGAGCACGCACGGCGCTACGGATGGCCATGTGCGCCGACGGCACCGGGCTTCACCAAGCGGGCGCACCGATGGCGCTGCCAGACTGGCGCTGGCGCCACCGATGGCGCCGCTTAGACCAAACGGGCGCTGCTAGACCAAGCGGGCGCCAGACCAAGCGGCACCACCGACGGCGCCGCCACATCGTGCACCGCCGACTGTGCCGCCAGACCCAACGGCACCGCAGGCGCGCCGCGAGACCACGCGCACCGCTGGACGACACCGCAGGCCCAGTGGCACCGAAAACGGCGCAGACAAGCCGACAGACCCCACGGAGGGCGCCGGAATGCCCCAGGAACCTGGAAAGCTAGAGAAGGAAAAACCAGGAGATAAGGGCATCGGTGTGGCCCCCGCGCCGCAGCCATGTGAGGGGAAACACCTAAGCGCCGGAGTTGCTGGCACCGGAAGAAGGCGCCGCTACGACTAGGGCGGTCCAACTGCCCTACCTGGATCGCTGGAGGAGCCCGAGGGCTCCGTGGCAACCGAGCCAGGCAGAAGAACCAACCTCCGAGCCCATCGCCCATAAGAGCAGCCCACTGATGAAACTGCTCATCTGGAGCCCTACCTATAGGCGGGAGGGCTCCGATGTCGAGGACGGCGGTTACCGGAACTTGGCGATCTCAAGAAGGAGACCGCAAGTAGCAACGATAATCGACCATCGATGTGCAGACATACCAGAGGGCGACCTCGGTGATGCCTTCTTTGACCTGTGGGGTCAAGAAGAGCTCGTTTTAACGGGTGCCAGAATGCGACCGCTTATTTTATGCCGACGGGGACCGCCCATATCCCCGGTCATCGGACTGACCGTTGTCGGAACCCCGCTGAGGAGAAGGAGGCTGACCGACTCAGCCCGCTGACTGAACAGCTTTACAATAAGTTCCTACCGTCACCGACCTGCTCATGGTTGACTCCGTCCAGTAGAGACTTCTTCAAGTAAGTTAAATTTAAAATATTAGAAAAATGTAACGAAAATAGAATAAAACTATGTGATACTACTATCGTGATAATGTTACAAAAAAATAAACTGAAAACTATGCGCTTAGTTTGAAGTTTGACTCTCGACAGGCGAGCGACGTTGTCACTGAAGCGCACTCTCGACGTATGGAAAAAGGGAACTGGAGGTGGTTGAGGGTCGTCGCGAGAGATAGTCATTTCACGAGCCGCTGCTCGTGGTGCCATGCCTCGTGGCGCCATCTCTAGCGCTCACCCTCCAGCAAAAGTTTGCTCCCCGATGGTCCTAGTGCCTCCGCCGCTAATCCCACTAGTGTGAATGAGTGGTGGAGACTTATGTCCAGGAAGATACATTGAACTATTCACTTCTGTCTCTTCAGGAGCCGAAGGTGAAGTGACTTCAGATTGGGATGGACCACGGGACCCTGGGACAGAAGGTCTGTCTGAAGGGGAAGCGTGGGGGTTCCGGCAGACTGTTGAGCAGCAGGAACTATATCTGTTGAGTCCAGAAGGGAGCAATGAGGATCATTTTGTCCTCCTGTGACTCGAATTTGAGAAGCACCCTCTGAATTAGGGGAAGAGGAGGAAAGGCGATATAAAGTGTCTTGTCCACTGCAGCCTGAACGCATCCTGACAGAAAATGCCAGGTCCTGGATTTCTGGAGAAGAAGAAAGGCAGTTTTGTGTTGAGTGGGGATGCAAAAGCTCTAGGTCTGGAGTTCCCACTCTTTGAAGAGTGACTAAACAACGGTTAAGTCGAGAGACCACTTGTGAGGATCTGTTTCCGTTTCTGTTGCGATGGTCTGCCAGCTCGTTTTGTACTCCTGGCAGGTAAATCCCTGAATCAGAGCCTTGTATTCCAGGCACCATTCCCACACTCTCATTGCTTCCCTGCATAATGGGTAAGAGTGTGTGTCACCTGTTTGTTGATGTAGTACATCACTGCTTTGTTGTCCGTTTTAAGAAGAATGTTCTTGTGACAGAGTATGTCCTTCAAGACTTGGACTGTATAGAGAACGGCTCTCATTTCTTGGACATTTATGTAGCTGGGACTCATCCTGAGTCCACGCACCTTGGGCGGTGGAAATTCTGACAATGACCTCCCCACCCCATCAGGGACGTGTCCATGGTAATGGAGATCTGATGATCTAGAGGAGCAAAGGGATATCCTTCCAGAAGGTTGTCCTCCTGCGACCACCAGGCGAGTGACCTCTTCAGAGGTTCTGTCACCTTGATGGGAAAGGACTGAGGTGAGTGGTTGGGGACCACTGAATACTGAGCATTCACTGAGAGGTTCTCATGTGGAGACGTGCTAAGGGTACAGTGAACACCGAGGATGCCATGAGACCCAGCATCCATTGCATCAAGATAGCTTGACCCAGCTGTTTTCTCTGATGTATCGGGCCATCTGTAAGATATCGCCTTCTGTCATCTGGAAGAAAAGCCTTCACACAGGAGGTGTCCAGAAGAGTTCCTATAAAGGAGCTTCTGGGAGGGCTGCAACTGCAATTTGTTGAGATTTAGCAGGACTCCCATGGATATGAGGAAGTCTGAGGCCGTGGCTATGGCATCCAGAGTTGCTTGTCTGAAGGGACTTGTAGGAGCCAGTCGTCCAGGCATGGAAACACTTGTATTCCAATTTTCCTGAGATGCACTGCAAGAATTGCACAACACTTTCTAAAACTCGAGGCGCCGAGGATAGCCCAAAGGGCAGGACTTGAACTGATAATGTTGACCCAACGCCACAAACCTTAGGTATTTTTGGTGCTTTGAGTATATAGGAATGTGTTGGTAGGCATCATGCATGTCCAGGGAGGCTAGCCAATCATGTTGATGAAACAAAGGTAGCAGGGTACCTAGAGATATCATCTTGAACCTTTCCTTGTGAAGGAACTTGTTTAGCTTTCTGAGATCCAGAATGGGCAGCATGCCACCAGTTTTCTTCAGGACGAGGAAGGAATGGGAGTAGAAACCTGTGTTTCGTTGATCCAGTGGAACTACTTCTACTGCCCTGTTGTTCAGAAGGCCTTGTACCTCGAAGCAAGAAGGTCTGACTGTAGCATCAACAGCCTGGGCTCGTTTGGGAGGATGATCCGAGGGTTTCTGAAAGACTGGTAAGAACCCTTCATGGATGATCTGAAGGACACATTTGTCTGATGTTATGAATTTCCTCTGGTTGTAGAACTGAGTCAGATGTCCTTCCACCACTGAGGAGGCATGCCTCTTGGACAGTTGAGGTGGGTCCTGGGCCAAAACCTCAGAAGGTGGTACTGGGCACTTTGGGCCCTGAGCTTTGCTGCGCTTTCTTTTGTGGCTGAGGGTTCGGTTTTGTTAAACCTCCTCTGTCCCTGCCACGAAAGCACTGACGGTTATGAAACTGTCACTTGTTCCCACCCACTCGGTAGGAGGAAGGTGTAGGTCTGGCTGTCTTAATGGTAGACCTAGTTTTCTGTGTGGCATCCAGTGCTTGCTCCATCTGGGGCCCGAATAGATACATATCGTCAAAAGGTAAAGCCATAACCTGCTGCTGGACATCATTCATGAAGCCCAAACTACGTAGCCAAGAGTGGCGACAGGTGAAATGCCAGTCGCTGCCACTGGAAGCAGTATCGAAAGCGCATAACGCAGCTTTAACCTGTTGGTTGTTGGACTCGATACCCTGGTTATGGTCTTAAGTAGTTCTGAATTAGTTTCCGACTCAGGCAGAGTTTCTACCGTTTGCTTGAGTGAATGTCAAAGAACATTCTCATATTGAGAAAAACAGTCCTGGTAGCTGGCAATATGCATACTCAGGGTGGAAGCAGCAAAGACTCTTACCTAAGGTGTCTGTCTTGCGAGATTCTTTATTTACAGGCCGGTCTGTAGATGCCTGAGGAAGGACGGTTTATCATTCTCTGCTATGACTACAATGGGATCAGCAAGAGGCTTGAGAGACTGTTGTCAGACCCCCGTCTGAGAAAGGCGGTGCACCGGACCCAGCCCGGCTGACTGAACAGTTAGATGTAAGTCTCCCTACCATCACCTGACCCGCTCATGGTCGACTCTGAGACTTCTTCGTAAATAAGAATAAACTTAAGTGATACTTATTCGAGATATTACTACAAAACAACAAAACTGAAAACTATGCTGCTAGTTTGAAGTTTGACTCCTGGCAGGCGAGCGATGTTGTCACTGAAGCGCACTCGACGGCGGGAAAAAGGAACTGAAGCGGTTGAAAGGTCGACGCCGAGATATTCATTACCGCACGTAGCTGAGGTACGCGTGTTGCCCCTGCAGACTCCGCCTCAGGCGCTTGACCTTCTAACAAAATGTTTGCTCCCGATGGGTCCTAGTGCCTCTGGTGCAGATCCCATTCATGTGACTGAGTGGTGGAGACTTATGTCCAGGAAGATCAGAAACCGCGACTCGAAGGAGAAGACCGCAAGTAGCCCCATAACTGACCGCTCACGCGTGACATAGCACAGGGCGACCTCGAGTGATGCCTTCTTTGGACCTGTGGTCAAGAGTCGGAGGCCAAACGGTGCCGAATGCACCGCTTACTTTTATGCTTCCGAGGGACTTCCCACCCTCAGGCACTGACTGTCCGCTGTCAGACCCCTCCTCCAGAGAAGATGGCGGACGACCCAGCCCAGCTGACTGAACAGCTTTGATATGACGCCTCTCACCGTCCACCTGACCCACTCATGGTCAGCTCCGTCAATGTAGGCTGAGACTTCTTCGCTTATAAGAATAAATAAACTAAGCGATACTTTATTCGAGATATTACTAAAAACAATAAAACTGAAAAACTATGCTGCTAGTTTGAAGTTTAACTCAGCGGGCGGGCGACATCATCACTGAAGTGCACTCGATGGCGGGAAAAAGGAACTGAGGTGGTTGGACAGTCGACGCCAAGATAGTCATTACCACACAAGCTGCGGCTCGCTGTGCTGCTCCTCATGGCTCCATCTCTGCCGCGACCCTCCAGCAAAAAATTTGCTCCCTCTGGATCCTAGTGCCTCTGGTGCAGATCCCATTAGTGTGAATGCATGGTGGAGACTTTATGTCCTGGAAGATCCTGAGATATCTTCTGTGTGTTTCTCTGACAGGGATGTGAAAGTATACATCTTTTAAATCCAGGGAGACCAACCAGTCCCTTTTTGTAGTGTTGGCAGAATTATTGCCAGTGTGACCATTTTGAATTTGTGTTTGACCAAATACTTGTTTAGACATCTGAGGTCTAGTATAGGCTGCCACTCTCAGTCTTTCTGGTTGTTAAGAAATACCTGGTGTAGCGCTTGCCCTCTTTGATTGGGTGGAACAGGCTCGACGTTTAACAGTAGTAAGTTCTTTACCTCCTGCTCCAGCAGTTCTCTTTGTGAGGAAGGAACTGATGCAAAACGTTTTACCCTTAGAGGGGAAGGGACTTGAAACAAAGAGAAAGACCCTGACCCACCTGTCTGATGTTATTTTGACCAGTCCTGGAGACAATGGGAAAATCTTCCCTACTGAATGTGGAGAGGCAGCCTGGAGGGAAGAGTCAGTGATTCTACTTTTGCTGTTGTTGAGGTTGGATAGCATGGGACCCTCCGTGGAGCCCCTTCTGCCCCGGCCCTGTAGGAACCCGTCTGGATTGGTGTACAGAGCCACACTTTCCTTGGGAAAAATCAAGTACAGGATTTTACACATCAGGGCCTGGAACTCAGAAACTCTCCAAGCAAAGTAATGGCCACGAGAATAGTGTCTTCCATGAAAGGAACTTCATGTCTGCTGAGGCTGCGGTTCAAAGGAGGCAAAGTAAGCTTCTCAAGAACGAAATTCAAATCCCAAGGGGGGGACTCAGATCGGGGTCTCAAGTGAAGAACCCTCTGAGGAAAGTCTTAGAGACTTCCAGCTGAGCAAACATGCTGTCTGCAAAGGGAACATGGTAGGCCAAAATGGCCACCATGTGTACTTTCAGTGACGAGTGACTAAGACCCAGATCAAAGAGATGGTGCAGGTACTCCAGCAGCCGCCAACAGAGCACGAGAAAGGCTCAAAGTCTTTTGAAGCGCCCAGATTGTGAATCATTTACATTTCATGGCAAGGGAGACCTAGTGGAGGATTTTCGCCTCCACCAAAATCTCAGCCACTTGGGGTGAAACCCCAAATCGGGCTTGAGCTATGTCTGCAGGAGCCATGCATGCAGTTGAAGAGACTTGAGACCTGATGGACCAGGATCCCCTGATCCTGGGTCAGTAAAAGTCACGACAGAGGAAGAGGAAGAGGAGGTTCCTCTGAGTATTGTTGCACAAGAGAGAACAAACTTACCTGGGCCAGAAAGGAGCGATTAGAATCATTCATGCTCCTTCTGAACCAAGTTTTGCAAGACCTGGGATCAGAGGGATTGGGAGAAAGCACAGACGATCTGTGCTTCCAACCTAGAGACAGAGTCTCCAAAAATGCCTCCGCTCTTGAACGAGTGAGCAGAAGTCGGGAAGCTTTATGCTTAGAGGTGAAGTGAACAGGTCCACCTGTGTGCTCCCCAACGTAGGAAGATATCATCTAGGACCCCTGATCTAGCTCCCACTCGTGAACTTGAGCAGAAGAGTGACTTAGTTTGTCTGCTAAGGTGTTCTCAACCCTTGGGATATGAATTGCTGTGAGGTGAAGGCTGTGTTGTGCTGCCCAATCCCAAATTCTCATCGCTTCCCTGCAAAGAGGGTAGGAATGAGTCCCTCCCTGTTTGTTGATGTACAATACCACACACATATTGTCCGTCTGGACGGCTAAGGGCGGGAAGAAGATGCAGATGTAGAGCCTGGAGAGCATAAAGCACTGCCGACGCTCGAGCACATTGATATGAAGTGTTTTTCAAGCTTGGACCAAGAGCCCTGGGTCCTGTCAGGCCAAGATGGGCTTCACAACCTTTGCCTGAGGCGCCTGTGGTCAGAGACTGGGAGGGAGGAAGGTAGGATGGAACTCCCAGAAGAGGGTTCTCTCGAACCATCCACCACTGCAAGTCTCGAACAATGGGGAGGAGACTAGGACCAGTTGGTCCAAGTCGCCCACCAACTGATCCCATTGAGAGCGGCGCCCACAGAGAGACCCTCATGTGGAGCCAGGCACGAGGGACTGTTGGGATAGCAGCCGCCATAAGCCCGAGGAAGCGAAGAACCAACCTCGCACTGACTCGCCTGCAGCCGGACAACAGGCTTACCTGAGTTTGGAGTGTGGCTGCCCTTTCGGTGGCAGGAAGGCCCTGTCCAGGGTCGTGTCCAGGATTGCACCGCTAAACTGGAGCCTCTGGGATGGATCAAGTGAAACTTGGAATGGTTGATAGTAATACCCAGACAGGTAAAGACCTGCTGGGTAAGGGAGAGAAGTGCAGGAGTTCCTCCCTGGATGAGGCCACCAGGAGCCAATTGTCCAGGTGCAGGGAAACCTGCACTCCCAGGTATGCAGGTGGGTCACTACCACCTGCAAGGCATTTGGTGAATACTCAGGGAGCCAAGGAAAGGCCAAATGGGAGTGCCTTGAACTGGTAGTGCTCCCCAGAAAGCAAAACAGAGGTATTTGTGGTGAGAAGGCGGATAGATATGTGCAGGTAAGCATCCTGCATATCCAGAGCTCACAGCTACTGTCCTGAGCGAAGGAGAGGCAGGAGGCTCTGCAGAGAGCATCCTGAACCTCTTGTACTCCATGAATAAGTTCAGGAACTGAGATCTAGAATAGGCCCTACATTTCCTGTCTTCTTCGGGATCAGGAAGAAGGGAATAGTAACCTGTTCCCTGTAGAGGAAGGGACGGCTCTATTGCTTCTTGCAGCAAAGTGCTGTAATATCTTCCTGGACCAGAAGAAGATGTTCCCGAGAGTACGATGACCTTGGGGAGGGTGATGAGGTGGTTTCTGTAGAAACTCTATTGAGTGTCCTTCTACATTAGCTGGAGCACCCATGAATTTGAGGTTATCCTCTCCCAGCCCTGGAGATGGAGGAAAACCTCCCTCCCACTAGTTCCTCCAGGAAACCTGGAGGTGTGGGAGAGGGAAGGAGTCAGGTGGTGTGGGGCAGCACCACAGCTGAAGCACCGCTGCTTTTTAGTGCGGGAGCTTAGCATCTTGGAGGCCCCAATGTTTAGCGCCCGCTTTCCCTGAGGTTTCACCTTTGGCCGATTCCGTCTGTGAAAGGAACGTGCCGCGCTTGATGGAATGATACATGGAGTCAACAGACTTTAGTGCCATCCCCTTCTCCTGCAGATCAGTGATGATGTCCTTGACATCGCCCTGAACAGCACCGAACCCTGAAGGGCGCTTCTGAATAGCGGACTGCACTTCCAGGACCAACTCTGACACAGAGGCCAAGCATGACATCGTAAGCCTCACGGCAAAGCTGAGCTCCTACCAGTGTCCACTGCATCATAAGTCGCCACGAAGCACGTGCCAACTGGCCGAACGCGTAAAAGCGGATGAAGTCAGCTCACTTCCTGCTTGACTTGAGAGTCTGGAAGGAGTCCAATTTGATTCCACCTCACTAAGAATCACATTCTGGTAATCCCCATGTGACTGACATAATTCAGGGCCCTAATACCCAGAGTGGAAGAAGCGAAACTCTTCTCGCCATACTGGTCCAGAAGATGGGATTCTTTGTCAGGTGGAGACGAGCTGAGATGTTTGGGGTGAGCTGTCCAGCCATGAGCAGTGCTAATCACGAACGAGTCAGCTTGAGGGTGAGAATCTAAATAGTCAGCACCTTCGGAGCCTGATATAGCCTGCTCGACTTCCGAGGAAGTGGGCTAAAGCCGATGGCTGTTTCCAAATGGTGGTAATAAGGTCGGCATGAGGCTCAATCCAGGGTGGCACCAAGGTGGGAGCTGTCAGGGGCAGATCCAGATGCTCAGTGAGTTTTTTATGCTGTGGATCTGGCTCCAAGGATTGCCACTTATGGATGTCCTGGATTTTACGTAGCAACTCTGTGAAGGAAGGATCCTCCAGACGAGACTTCAGAGGAGTCCTTGGCCTGGGCTTAGAGCGGAGGCGCGGCTCGTCGTCCTGCTCAGAACAACCGTCGGAGGTGTCCGAGGAAGAAGAAGATGATGATGAAGACTCCCTCTCGCGCAAGGGGATGAACGGACCCCTTGGGAAGACCTCGGGAAGCGTGTCCTGCCCTGTCTGGACCCAGAGGGTTTAGCCCTGGTGTCCGGAGGTGGGGAGGGAGTTTGTCATCGTGGATGTACAGGAACCGGACCGCATCATCATTGGAAGACGACTCTCCACCTCTCTGGTGAGCTGAGCCTTGGCCTCAGCCCACCAGGAGGCCAGAGTCTCCAGCAAGTCCACCGTGGCTGGGGGGGCGGTGGAGGTGGAGGAGGAGGAGGAGGAGGGGATATGGGTATGGATGAAAAAATTACTCACCTTAATAATTGCTTTTCTTCTCATGGAGTCTTGCTATATTATAACAATAGCAGTCAGCCACTACAGCTGAACTGCCCCAGAGAGAAGGAGTTAACTCAGAAGATCTGGAGTTCTACAGCCTAGGGCGCTGTGCTCAAAGTTTCTATCTGGCAGTTTCAAATGAAACTGTCAGATCTTTACGAAGCTAACATCAAAGGACGGAAAGTCTGTGTGGAAAACTACACTAGCCCATGGCTACCTACTAGTAGTAATAACAACAATATAAAGAACAAAAGAAACACTCAGAGCCATAATAACAAAAATTGATGGTATTATGGTTCGTTTTACCACCCTTGACAAGCACATGAACCCCCCTTCCCCAAAGACTCAAGTCCAGGAAGGGGGCAATATAAATAACCTAAATGAAACAATCTAGATCCCTAACCCAAAGGAAAAGAGGGTAAGGAAAAACTACAATGGCATGACACAGTGCTTGCAATTAATCGCCACCCTACCCAAGTAGAAGTTCTGAGAGGGGCAGGAGGAGGGTGGTTGAGTAATATAGCAAGACTCCATGAGAAGAAAAGCAATTACTAAGGTGAGTAATTTTTTTCAAACACCATGAAGTCTTGCTATATTATAATAATAGCAGATTACACAGCAGTACCTCCATGGAGGAGGGTCAGAACCTACTTAGGAATAGGCTCTGAAGCACAGCTGTGCCAAACCGAGCATCTCTCCTGGACTGGACATCCAGGAATAATGCTTGGTAAAGGTGTGAACTGTCTTCCAGGTAGCAGCTTGACAAATCTCCAGAATGGGGATGTCTCTAGCAGCCGCTAGAGACGCAGCTGTACCCCTGGTGGAGTGGGCCCTCAATCCTGAGGGGGGTACTCTACCCAGTTTCTGATAACAGAATTGGATACAAGAAACAATCCACCTTGCAATTGTTCTCTTAGTGGCAGGTTTCCTTTGCCAACCTCGCCATAGGTAAGAAAGAGTTGGAGGGATTCAACCTATGACCTCTGGTGCGCTCTAAATAGTAGCTTAAGGCTCTTTGACATCCAAGCTGTGCAGTCTCCTCTCACCTGAGGAAGAATGCTCAGTGAAAATACTGGGAGAGAGATAGATTGATTCAGGTGGAAATCAGAAACCACCTTAGGCAAAACTTTCTATTAGTCCTAAGGACTACCTTATCTCTGTGGAAAGAGATAAAATCTTCTTCCACTGACAGGGCCTGTAGCTCACTTGTCGTCTGGCAGAGGTGATAGCTACTAGGAAAACGGTTTTCCAGTTAAATACTTGAGCTCTGCAGAAGACAGAGGCTCAAGGGGGGTTGCATTAACTGAGCAATGCAAATATTCAGGTCCCAGGCGGGAGCTGGTTCCCAAAGGAGGGTTAGTATGAAGTAACCCTTTAAAAACTTGGAGAACACCGGGTGAGAAGAAAGGGAGGCAGGCTTCCCTGCTGACACAAAAGCAGAGACAGCTGCCAGATGAACCTTCAGGGTAGCTGGTCTAAGGCCTAGGGAATTCAGATGGACCAAATAGTCCAGTAGAATGGGAAGATCACAGATTCTGGGATAATCTGCCTCTCAAGAGCACCAGATGGAAAACCTCTTCCACTTATAATTATAAGTGGCCCTAGTGGAAGGCTTCCTTGAAGCCTTTAAATATCCATGACACCTTGAGAAGGTGTAAGTCAGCAATTCTAGCTCCTCAAGAGCCAAGCCTTGAGGTGGAGGATTTGAGGTCCGGATACCACACTCTCCCTGTGCACAGGCCAGTAAGTCGTGGACTCTGGGCAGGCTCAGGGCAGGGTGGACTGCCAAGGACAGGAGCAGGGTACCAGGGCTGTCTGGCCCAATCTGGGGCAATCAGAATCACTCTGCAAGGTTGAGATCTGATTTACTAGTACCCTGAAAAGGAGAGGAAAGGGGAAAGGCATACAGGAACTTCCCTTTCCAGTCCAACAGAAAGGCGTCCAGAGGGACTGAGCCCAGAACTGGAGGCCTGCACAGAAAAGAGGAAGTTGGTGGTTGTCTGGGGCTGCGAAAAGATCTATCTGAGGAGTGCCCCATCTGGCAAAAGACAGACCCCAGCACTTGTGGATTCAGAGCCCATTCGTGATGGCCCTGAGAAATTCTGCTGAGGGCATCCGCCAGGACATTGTCCTTCCCTGGGAGATGAACCGCTATCAGGGAGGTGTTCAGGGAGTAAGCCAGAGACCACAACTTCATTGCTTCGTGCACAAGGCTGAAGACCGAGTGCCCCTTGCTTGTTGATGTACCACATTGTGGTGGTATTGTCTGTCCTGACTTGAACCACTTTGTTCTGGACAGAATCTGAAACACCGAAGAGCTAAAAAGACAGCTCTGAGTTCCAAAAGATTGATGTGGAGCAGAGACTCTGAGGAGACCATACCCCTGAGTGGCAAGGTCGCCCAGGTGAGCCCCCACCCTAACAGGGAGGCATCCGTGGTGAGGGTGAGGGAGTGAGAAATGGGAATGAAGGAACCCCTGTCTTAAATTGCTCTGGACCTGCCACCAGTGGAGGGCTAGGATCAGAGTTTGAGTAACTGGGACCAACTTGGTAAGGGGTCCTTCCTTTGAGACCAATAGGCCCTCAAATGGAACTGAATGTCCCTCATCTGGAATCTTGCTCCCTGCACGACAGCTGTGGAAGCAGCCATGTGCCGAGGAGTTGCAGAAAATGCCTTGCTGGTCAGAGACCCGCAGGGTAAGGAGAATGCCAGAGGCGATGAGTCTGTCCACCTTTCCGGGGAAGAAAAGCGCCTGGCTAACCTTGTGTTCAATTCTGCGCCTATGAAAGTTAGGGACCTGAACTGGTTCCAGAACTGACTTTGGTAGTTTAGCAGGAATCCCAGGGAAGTGAGAAGCTGCTGGGTGACTTGCAAGTGGATTTTGCCTGACCTGGAGACTGACCCACAATGAGCCAGTCGTCCAGGTAGGGAAACACAGCAACCCCTTGCCTTCTTAAGCGAGCCACTACTACAGCGAGACATTTTGTGAATACCCTATGCAGAGGTAAGGCCGAAGGGTATTGCCCTGAACTGGTAGTGGCCTGAGGGCAGTTCGAACCTGGAGGTACTTTCGTGAGAAGGCCTGATCAGAACATGAAAATAGGCATCCTTGAGGTCCAGGGAAGCTAGCCAGTCCCCTGGCCTTAGGGAAGGCAATATCATTGCCAGAGTCAACATTTTGAACTTTGGTTTCAACAGATGCTTGTTCAAGTATCATTAAATCTAGAATGGGCTGCCATTCTCCTGTCTTTTTGGGTAAGAAAGTATCTTGAATAAAGTCCCTTGCCCTGATGGCAAGGAAGAACCCTTTCCACTGCTTTGCAGTCCAGCAGAGCAGAAACCTCTGCTTCCAAAGCAAGGGCTTCTGAAGGATTTGGTAGGTGGAAAATGCCTGGCTCTCATCTTTGGAAAGTGTTTGAAGCTGAGAACTAGACCCTGGCCTATTACCTCCAGAACCCATCTGTCCGCAGTTAGGGACAGCCAGTTCCGGCTGAAATAGGCCAACCTGCCCCCACTGGTACAGGAGAATCGGCCCTGGGCACCCATCAGGGTGCCTGCTTAGCAGCAGCCTTAGGCTGAGGGAGGGGACGGTCTACTTGAGCCTCGCTCTACCCCTGCCTCTGAAGAAACCCTTCTGCTAGACAGCAGAGGAGGCTTGAAATTGGTAAAAGGCCTGAAAAGGCCTGCCCCTACCTTCTGGGAGCATGCCTTTGTGGCATGGCATGCTTCTCCTTAGCCTGGGCACTTTTGTAGGTAGTTCTGTATTCATCCATCTTTTCATATAGTTTCTGTTTGCTCCCCAAAAGAGAATTTCTCACTACAGGAAAATCCATAGCCTTTGACTGGGTATCTTGGGACAGATTAGTGCATCTGAGCCATGCCAACTCACGGAAGCTACAGAAGTGGCCATGACCCTAGAAGAAACATCATTAACATCAACAGCAGTATGAAATTGAACTTAGAGGCTTCAATGCCATCAGCAGCCACCTGTTCCAACTCACTAGCCAGCTGGCCATGGGCCTGCTTGGCTAACTGCAATACTGTGTCCCACCTAGATTTCTGATATCTAGCTACATAAGCCATATAATTTGCCTGTCTGAGTCCCAAAGAAGCTGCCATATACTGTTTCTTCGCCATGGCATCAATCTTCCTGGAATCCTTATCAGGAGGATGTGAGGCCAGAGGAATATTAGCCTTGTCACAGGCTGCAGCTTGTACCACACCTAATGACTACACTGCTCAGTAAGGAAGTCTGTATCCGAGCTCTGACAAAGTATACCTTCTGTCCATTTTTTATCTACAGGAGGGACAGAATGAGGATTTTAAAATCTTTGTTGTTTGCTTCCTAAATGACTTATGCAAAGGAATAGACAACCTCCTAGACTCTGGAATATCCATCATTTCCACATAATCAGGCTCCTCTTGCTCATCCACAGCCTCCTCTAAAGGAAGCTGGAGGGTTTCTGCAACCTTTTGTAAAAATAAAGAAAGAAGGGGACTCAGACAGAATAGGAGGAGATTCTAAAGGTCTGTCTGGAGAAATGTCCGGTTCAATGGGCACGTCCAGACCCCCCAGCCACACATATAATGATCAAATTCCTCCTCCCCTCCTGTGGTTCATAAAATCCTCAACTTCAAAATCCTGAACCACTGGGACTGAACGAACCAACCTTTACCAGCTGTTGGTGGTTCTACAGATCCCTGAGACAGTGACTGGACAATCTGAATGGCTTTAGCTATCTCTGCAGCAGTTGGAGACACAATTTTGGACTCCAGACCTACTGATTTCCTTGTCTTTTACTTGGGACTGGTTCCTCTGAACCAGCCTTCCTTTGCCCGAGGAAGTCTCGCCCTGGTCAGAGGGCACTCCTCTGGTCCAGTGGGTACTGGACCGGCTGGCCATCCGGTCAGCGGACTTTTTGGCCTCTCGCCCTGAGCCGCCCAATCTCTTCTCCAGGGTGGCTGCAGGGAAATTTTACACACCTGGCAGTCTGACAGGAGGTGGTCAGCCCCAGACAATAAACACAAGTGGTGTGTGGGTCAGCCTTGGCAAAGGCGCCCCACAGACATCACAGTGTTGAAACCCAGTGGGCCCGGTTTTCTTTTGGGTTTCTCCAGACATAATGCCAGCCTAACCAAAACTTGCCTTTTGATGGCAAAGTGCAAGAAGACTCTTATCGGTTCCTAACCGAGTCACGGGTATTTGAAAAAACGTTATAATTCGCTTTTTTAGAACCGATAAGAACCGGAACCCACTCTAAAACCCACTGTACACTTTTAAAATACAGAAAATCAACCGATCGGGTTCAAAACCGAACCGATAATTAATTTTCCAGACAGACTTAAATTTTTGTACTTACGGTTACCAGATAGAGCTTTAAAACCGAAATGCGGTAAAATAATAACTTTTGCCGTTCAAATGAATCAAAATACTCGCTGAACCGAGAATGAACCGAGCTGAAGGAGCTGATCTCCGGGCGACTGTTCAGTGAAGCGAGTAAAGAATCTGACAGTTTCATTTGAAACTGCCAGATAGAGTTTGGGCACAGCGCCTCGGGCTGTAGAACTCAGATCTTCTGAGTTAACTCCTTCTTCTCCGGGGCAGTTCAGCTGCAGTGGCTGACTGCTATTGTTATAATATAGCAAGACTTCATGGTGTTTGAATATACCCATAAGGCGCGATCTGTAACCCTATGGTGGGAAGCCTGGCGTCAGGTATTGAGGCGCGGGCACTGCAGTGTCAGATAGGTCAGCGCTGGGTACTGAGGTGTTGGATACTGCAGACCCGGTAAGACGGCGCCGGATAGGACAGGGTCGGATACCCAGCAACTGGGGAGCTGCCGGAGCAGACGGCCAGGCCCTAGGCCCCATGGGCAGGTCTGAGGAGAAGGCCCGTGGGCGGAGGACCCAGCGATGGGGCACCATCCGGAGCGGGATGTCGCCCTGAGTTGGCAATACCAGCGCCGAGTCGGCGGCCGGAGCTGCATCGGTGCCAGCGTCTGGGAGCCGACGCCAGATCGGTCGACCAGCAGGTGGACAGGTGGACGGGGCAGAACAGGAACCTCAGCGGCCCGGTGATGGGGAGAGAAGAAAAATTACTCACCATAGTAATCTTGTTTCTTCAAAGGGATCACTCATTATGATTAAACGTAATGCAGTCAGCCTCCTGTATTAAACTGCCCAGAGAGAGATGGAATTCTATGCAAATTATGGAACTCTCAGTTGGCTCATGCCACTTTCAAACTGCTGCCCTAGCAACTGCTACACTCTGAGTGCTTCCGATTCCTATGGAGCCTAACTAAGTAAAAGACCCACTAGCTAAAAATTAACAAACCTTAAAATAATTTTTTTGCCCTTTCAGGTCAAAACATCCTTAGCCAACAAACCTAAGAAAACTCAGACCACATGGACACCAACTGGCTAAACAAAGTGAGTCGCTATCTTAACCTATATAGAGAAAGAAAAACCCTAATCCAGGGATACAAAGCAACTTCTATAGGTTCTAGTAGGATGTATGAGGGTCTTTAATCATAATCAGTGATCCCTTTGAAGAAACAAGATTACTATGGTAATTTTTTCTTCTAACCCCAGGAATCACTCATTATGATTAAACGTAATTCAGACTACCAAGCAGTACCTTTGAGGTTGGGCAGAGAACCTATTTTGGAAACAGGCTCTGCAGTACTGCTGTACAAACCTAGCATCACCTCTGGATTGCAAGTCCAGGCTGTAATGCTTTGTGAAGGTGTGTACTGTTTTCCATGTAGCTGCTTTACAGATTTCCAGTAGCAGAATTTCTCTTGAAGCTACCAGTGAAGCAGCTGTGCCTGGTGGAGTGTGCTCTCAGGCCCAGAGGTACCTGTTTACCCACCTTACTATGACAAAACTGTATACATGCCACTATCCAGCGAGCAATTGTAACGTTTTGTTGCAGCTCTGCCCTTACCAACTTCACCATATGTGAGAAAGAGCTGTGATTGAGTTGTCCTGTAAGATTTGGTTCTGTCAATGTAGTGGCTGAGAGCCCTTTGACATCAAGGGAGTGAAGTCTCCTTTCTGGAGAACTGGAGTTGTCTGTAAAGAAGACAGGTAGAGTGATAGTCTGATTTAAGTAAAATCAGATACCACCTTGGGAAGGAGTTTTCTATTAGTCCTAAGGACCACCTTGTCCCTGTAGAATGAGATGTAGTCACATCTGTGCACAGGGCTTGTAATTCACTGATCCTTCTGGCTGAAGTAATGGCAACCAGGAAAACAGTTTTCCAAGTGACATACTTCAAATCTGTGGTTGCCATAGGTTCGAATGGTGCATCCATGAGCTTAGCAATGCAAATATTTAGATTCCAGGCCAGAACCAGTTCCCTTAGGGAGGGTGCAGAAGATTAAGGCCTTTAAAATGTTTTCTAAATACCAGATGAGAGGCCATAGAACTCTCCTTACCAACTGACAGATAAGTAGAGACTGAAGCTAAGTGAACCTTGAGGGTGGAAGGCTTCAGGTCTATGGAATGTAAATGTGTAAGATAATCTAGAAGAATAGCCAAATCAGCCGGAAAGGGTTCAGGCCTTTACCTGTACACCATATTGTAAATCTTTTCCACTTAGAGACATATGTCTTCTTAGTAGAAGGCTTCCTGGAACCCTAAGCACTGTCAACACCTGTTCTGATAGATTAAGGTTAGTAAACTCTAAGTCCTCAAGGCCACACCTTGAGCCTCAGTGATCTGAGATTGGGATACAGGATCCTGCCCCAAGAAGAAGTTAACAGGTTGTGCCTCTTGGGCAGGTGGATTGGGAAACCACTGACAGAGACAGCAGAAGAGAGTACCAGTGCTGTCTCACCCAATCCGAGCCACTAGTATCATTTTTGCTGGTTGGGACCTCAATTTCAGTAGGGTCCTGAATATCATGGCTAAAGGAGGAATGCATATGGAATTTCCCTGTCCAATCGAGGGCCAAGGCATCCAGGGGATTGTGCCCCTTAGAGGGAGGCCTGCAACAGTACATTGAAGCTGGTGGTTTTCTGGGGAGGTGAAGAGATCCACCTCTGGAATGCCCCATTTCTGAAAATTGTACTGAGTACCTGAGTATTCAGGCACCACTGTGGTGGTCCTGACTTATCCTGCTTAAAGAGTCTGCCAGCACATTGTCTTTCCCTGGAAGTGTATGGCTGACAGGGATACTCCCATGGAGTAAACTAGGGCCACAGTCTCATTGCTTCTGTGCACAGTAGATGTGACCTGGTACCTCCTTGCTTGTTGATGTAATACATGGTTGTGGGGTTGTCTGTTCTGACTTGCACCACCCTGTTTTGCCATTAAGGAGCGAATGTTTTCAAAGCCAGGTAAACAGCCCTGAGCTCCAAGAGATTTATGTGCAACAGAGACTCTCTGGGGGACCATGTACCACTTGCTGTGTGCTCTAACATGTGCCCCCAGCCTAGAAGAGAGGCATCTGTTGTGAGGATTACTGAAGGTTGTTCCCTTATAAAAGGTACACCCACCCTGAGGTTGTTCCCATCCAACCACCATTGTAAGGCCTGGACTAAACTTTCTGTGACTGGAACCAGTTTGGACATAGGATCCGTCCTTTAAGACCAATACTGTCTGAGATGGCACTGAATATCTCTCATTTGAAACCTGGAGCCCATTACCGCTACGTGGCAGATGCCATGGGGCCTAGTAGCCTGAGAAATTCTCTGGCTGTTCTGGGTCTCCCAGGGACAAAGGATTTTGCAATCTGCAGAATGCTCATTGCCCTGTCCTGTGGCAGGAGGGCTCTGCCCTGTCTGGTATTTAGTTCTGCTTCAATAAACTCCAGCACCTGGAGTGGTACCTGTTGAGATTTTTCTTCGTTTATCAGAAATCCCAGGGACTCTAGTGTGGATTTTGTGAGTGCTAGTGACTGTACTGCATGCTGCAGAGACTGTCCTACTATTAACCAGACATTCAGATAGGGGACGACTGTTATACCTCATTTTCTCAAACTCTACCACCACTGATAGGCACTTTGTAAAACCTTTGGTGCGAAGTTAGCCCAAAGGGAGAGTTGCAAACTAATAATGGCCTGAAGCCAGTCTGAATCTCAAGAATTTTCTGTCAGAATGTCTGATGGGAATATGGAAATAAGCAACCCTGAGATCTAGGGAGGTTAGCCAGTCTCCCTTTTGCAAGGAAGGAATGACTATGGCAAGAGTAACCATTGTGAACTTTGGTCTCAAAATGTGCTTGTTCAGAAGTTTTAGATCCAAAATAGGCCGCCAATCCCGCTTTTCTCCCTTATGAGGAAGTATTTGGAATAAAAACCTTTTCTCATGCTTATTAGAGGTACTACTTCTACTGCTTTGATTGCTAGCAGATGTTTTACCTCTGCTTCCAACAAAACCCTGTGTGCAGCTGTTGCCAGAGCAAAGGTTCTTGTTCTCAGCTTTGGGAATGATTTGAAACTGAGTGTCAAGCCCTGGCTCACTACCTTCTGCACCCACTTGTCTGTGGTGATGGAATACCAAGCATGAAGGTAATGAGCCAGTCTGCCACCTACTGGTGGATCTGTAATAGGGGATGCGACCTGCACTAGCCCATCAGGGATTCTGTGCAGGCTGAGCCTGAACCTGTGGTGCAGGAGCTGCTCTTCTTATGGCCCTCCTGCCCTTCCTCTAAAATAACCTCTAGCCTGCTGCTGAGGCTGGGAGACTTGTGCCTGAAGAAAGGTCTGGGATAAAAACCCTGCCCCTACCTCTCCCCTACTTTGGGATCTATAACAGGTGAAGGGCCTATCCTTGCAATTGCTCCAACAGGTGGATTTATATTCCTCCACCTTTTCATGTATGCCTCGGTTTTATCCCCAAACAAGGAGTTGTTCTCCAGGGAAAATCCATTGCTTTGGCCACGGTGTCTAAAGTTACATTGGTGGCTATAAGCCATCCAAACCTTCTGAGTGAAACTGACAAAGCCATTAACCTGGATGCAGTATCATTGGCATCCACTGCCATATGAAATTGGTACCTAGTAGCATCCAGTGCAGCCCTTGCTGTATCTTGTAAGTCTACAGCCACTTCATCTGAAA
Source organism: Neoceratodus forsteri (assembly GCA_016271365.2). Lineage (NCBI taxonomy): Eukaryota > Metazoa > Chordata > Ceratodontiformes > Ceratodontidae > Neoceratodus > Neoceratodus forsteri. Next base: position 50,821,208 of record JADMNL010000026.1, read on the forward strand.
CATAGAAACATAGAATTTGATGCCGATAAGGACCGCTTGGCCCACCTAGTCTGCCCATTTCCCTACCTACTGGATAAGCTGCAGATCCTAGTTAACCAGCAGCCTACTTCTTCCTACCCCCACCCCCAGAACTGCCTTATGACTATCCCATGCATGCTTGAATTCCACCACTGATTTTGACTCCACAACCTCCTCCGGAAGGCCGTTCCATGCATCCACAACCCTCTGTGAAAAAAATACTTCCTTAAATTACCTCTGAGCCACCCTCTATCTTCAAATTGTGCCTCTGGGACCCTATCAGCCAAATCTAGAACAGTGTTCCATAGAGCTTTTTGGTACTGCACTGGATATGCCATGTAACTGGCCTGCCGAACTAATAAAGAGGCAGCCATGTACCCTTTCTTTCCCATAGCACCCATATTTCTTGAATCTTTGTCTGGTGGATGGGTAGCCAATGAGATCTCTGGCCTTATCACAGGCAGCAGCTTGGACTGCTCCTCAGGATCAGGATGTGTAAATAGAAAATCAGCTGTAGTTCTGTCCAGCTGATATTTCTTGTCAGCTTTCTTATCCACACCAGGCACAGAGGTTGGAGTTTTAAAAATCTGCACTGCAGCCTTCTTTAAAGATTTATGCATGGGCAGAAGTAAATGTTTTATGGGGGGTTAACCCCATAATTTCTAGAAAGTCTGCCTCCTCCATATCCTCCTCTGTTTCCTGAAGAGGAAGGTTCAGGGTTTCTACCATGTTCTTAACAAAAGCATAGTGGAGGAGTATTCCTCAGGACCCCTGGGAGGAGATCCAAACTCTTGATCAGGAGAAACCTCTGGATCTATAGATTCCCCTTCAAAGTCACCCTCCTCCTCCTCCTCCTCCTCCTCAAACACTTCCAGCACTTCTTGCCTTGCTGGAGTTGTAGGAGGAACCGGGCAGTCGGTGTAGGAACTGGGATTGCACCCTGTAGGGCTTGTGATTACTTGCAATGCCTTAGCAATGTCCTCATCCGAGGGCATAACATGCTTGTCTGCTGGGAGCTCCTTAGCCTTCTCGGCTGGAGGTGCAGCAACATGTTTTTCTATAGACTTTTTCTTTAATGGAACAGGTTCAGTGCCTGTTTCCACATCCCTTTGTTTTACCTTGTTCAGATTTATCTGAACGCCTGTCAGGATCCTTGTCTTTACCTCCATCCTTTTGTGGGAGGAGGAAGAAGCAGAATTATCCCCAGAAGCAGAAGCCATCTCTTCCAAAATTTTAGACCTTTTCTTTAATGTCTTTGGGCAAAAGGTGTTACAAATATCACAACTGGCAAATATGTGACTTATACCCAAACAAGAAATACGGAGAGAATGTCTGTCTGCTTTTGCTATAAGTTGCCATAAGAGCCACAACATTTAAAACCCGTAGGTCCTGTGCAGTTTTAGGTTTATCCAAATGGACCTCTGACATTTAAGCTAGGCAAAAAAATTACTACAAAACACCATTATTTAAAATATTTCGAACAGGAGATTACTTTAAAATAAAGGAAAATTAGCATCCTACCGTAATTCTTGATCTTCTTGGACGAGTCTCCACCACTCATTCACACTAGTGGGATTGGCGCCCGAGCACTAAGACCATCGGGAACAAGCTTTTTGCTGGGATCCGGCGCGAGAAGGCAGCGCCCCTTGAGACATGCAGCGCGAGCAGCAGCTGCTCGAGCGGGCAATGACCATCTCGCGACGACCCTCCAACCGCCTCAGTACCTTTTTACCAAGGAGGTGCAGCGCAACTAACGAAAAGGTAAACCAACATTAAAAACGGACATAAGATAGTCCGTATGACCCGTGTAAGAAGGGTCAGCAAAGAAGTCCTCACGCCTAAAGATTTGAGGAGTGAAGACCAATACAGCGGTGAGCTCGGGGATGGAGGGTGGCGTGTGAATGAGTGGTGGAGACTCGTCCAAGAAGATCAAGAATTACGGTAGGCGTAATTTTCCTATCTTCCTGGACATAAGTCTCCACCACTCATTCACACTAGTGGAGAGTACCAAGCTGATAATCCCCCAAAAGGCGGCAGGAAAGCCAGAGCTCACGCGTCTAAGATAGAAGCCCATTAAGGATAGTTCTGCCGAATGCGGAATGCCGCCTGGCATGAACATCCAGTGCATAGTGCTTAGCAAGTATAGCACTGAGCTCCAGGTAGCGGCGTTGCATATATCTGCAATTGGAACATTGCAATTTCCGCTTAGGGATGCCCGATCCCCTAGTAGAGTGAGCGACACTCTACCTTCTAATTTAACTTGAGCCATGGAATAGCAAATGACGAAGGCATGCCACTAACCATGAAGAGATACATCTAATAGCGACAGGTTGACCCAGCCGGTGTCGCTGAAAAGAAACGAACAGTTGCTGAGTCTTCAAACATCCTTGGTTCTATCTAAATAGAACCGCAAGGCTCTCTTAACATCCAAGGAATGAAGAGCTCGTTCCCCTTCATTTTGGAAATTAGCAAGTAAGCGGAAGTACCAGAGTTGGTTCAGATGGAATTCTGACACAACCTTGGGAGAAATTTAGGATGAGTACGGAGAACTACCTTGTCCTTATGGAATACAGTATACGGAGGGTCCGTAACCAGTGCATGTATCTCAGAGACCCTGCGGGCTGAGGTAATGGCCACCAGGAAGGCAGTCTTCCAGGTAAGAAATTTTAGCTCACAGGTAGCTAAGGGTTCGAAGGCTTCCGAGTGAGCATGTCCAGCACCAGGTTAATGTCCCAGGCTGCAACTGGACGCTTAACAGGGGTCTGGTATGGAGAATCCCCTTAAGAAATCTCTTCACCATAGGTAACTGAGCCAGAGTTAAGGAAGAAACCGCTCATGGAACGCTGAGATGGCACTAAGGTGAACTTTAACTGTGGAGTATTGAAGACCTAAGTTTGATAGGTCCAAAAGATACTCCAGAACCTTGCCAGGAGGACAGGAAAAGGATTCCAAGAGGATTTTGCACACCAGAGAGAAAAGCGTTTCCATTTGGAGCGTCACGTTTTCAGGGTGGCTGGCTTCGAGCAGCCAGAAGGATGTCTGAGACTCTACGAGAGGCGTTGAACCGATTCACTTCTATCTCTTCAGGAGCCAAGCATGAAGGTGAAGTGATTTCAGGTTAGGATGGACCAACGAACCCTGAGTCAGAAGACTGATTTGCAAAGGAAGTGGTCTCGGAGAGGCTGCCAACATACTGTTGAGTAAGAAACCATAGTTGCGAGGCCAGGAAGGAGCAATGAGAATCATCTTGGTCCCCTGAGACTCGAACTTGAGGAGTACTCTCTGGATTAGAGGAAGTGGTGGAAAGGCGTAAGAAAGCGTTTGTCCACCGCAGCCTGAACGCATCCTGACAGAAAATGCCAGGCCCTGGATTTCTGGAGCAGAAGAGAGGCAGTTTTGTGTTGAGTGGGGATGCAAAAAGGTCCAGGTCTGGAGTCCCCACTCTTTGAACAGGGACCGAGCTACGGCTGGATCGAGACCACTCGTGAGGGTCTGCCTCCGTTCTGCTGAGGTGATCTGCTAGGTCGTTTGTATACCTGGCAGATAAACCGCTTGAATCAGAGACTTGTGCTCCAAGCACCACTCCCACACCCTCATTGCTTCCCTGCAAAGGGATAAGAATGAACCGCCTTGCTTGTTGATGTAATACATCACTGCTTTGTTGTCCGTTTGAAGGAGAATGTTCTTGTGACAAAGGACATCCTTCAGAGCTCGGATTGCATAGAGGACCGCTCTCATCTCCAGGACATTTATGTGGAGATGAGTTTCGAACTGAGTCCATACACCTTGAGTGTGGAGGGAGAGACAGTGAGCTCCCATCCCATTAGCGATGCATCTGTGGTGATGGAGATCTGATGATCCGGGGAGCAAAGGGAATCCTTCCAGGAGATTGCTCTTGAGACCACCAGGTGAGAGACCTTAAGGGGCTCCGTCACCTTGATGGGATAAGACTGGGGTGAGAGGTCGGGGACCACTGAGTGGAGAGCATCCACTGGGTGGTTCTCATGTGCAGTCGGGCCAGAGGGACAGTGAAGACCGAGGGCGCCATGAGATCAACATGGTTGCATCGAGAGAGCTGTAACCGATTGGTTCTCCCTGATGTAACGGGCCATACGGAGGATGTCGAGTCTTCTGTCCTCTGGAAGGAAAGCCTTCGCTGAAGAGGTGTCTAGAAGCGTCCCTATGAAAAGGAGCCTCTGGGAGGGTTGCAGTTGAGATTTTTCAAATTCAGCAGAACTCCCATGGACGTGAGAAGACAGAAGTCGCTTGCACGGCTTCCAAAGTCCCTTGGCCGGAAGGGCTTGCTAGAAGCCAATCGTCCAGGTAGGGAAACACTCGGAGTCCGACTTTCCTGAGATGCGCCACAGAACTGCACAACACTTTGTAAAACTTCAGGGCGCCGAGGATAGCCAAAGGGCAGGACTCTGAACTGATAATGCTGACCCAAAGCTACAAACCTGAGGAATTTGCGTGGGTCGGGTGGATGGGATATGCTGGTAAGCATCCTGCATATCCAGAGAGGCCAGCCAGTCGTGCTTGATGTAGCAAGGGTAACAGGGTACCTAGGGAAATCATCTTGAATTTCTCCCTGGGGAGGAATTTGTTTAACTTTCTGAGGTCTAGAATGGCGCATCCCCAGATTTCTTTGGAACCAGAAAGTAATGGGAGAACCCTGTGTTTCGTAGATGCGGGGCACCAGTTCTATTGCCCTGTTGTTCAGAAGGCCCTGGATCTCCGCGGTGAGGAGATCTGACTGAGAGGCCGACAACCTGGGTTGTCGATGGGAGGACACTCGGGGGTTCCAAGAAATTGAGAGTAACCCTGCAGAATTATCCGAAGAACCCATTTGTCTGAGGTTATGGACTTCCACTGGTTGTAGAAGTACATCAGACGACCTCCCACCGGAGGAGAAAGTTCCACCTCGGGCAGAGTGGATGGAACTTGGGCCAACGACTATAAGGTAGCTGGGAGCTTTAGGTCCCCGCGCTTTATGCTCGTCTTCTTTTGAGGTTGGGCAGGTTGGCTTTTATGGAAGCTTCCTGCCTCTGCCTCGAAGGACTGACGACTATGAAACTGGCGTCTGTTCACATGCCCCCGAGGAGAGCAGGCGGGCTGGCCAACTTATGGCGATCTAGTCTTCTGAGTGGCCTCTAAGGCTTGCTCCACCTGAGGGCCAAAAGAAAGGAGCCATCAAAGGCAGCCATCACCTGCTGCTGAGCATCATTCGTGAAGCCAGAAGTACGCAGCCAGGAATGGCGCGAGTACAATCCAGCGCTGGCTGCTGAGCTAGAAGCAGTGTCAAAGCATCCATGGCGGCTTTTGACCTGTTGGTTATTGGACTCAATACCTCTAATAACGGTCAGAAGAAGCTCTGACTTGGAATCCGAATCTGGAAGAGCTTCAACCATTCTTTTCATAGAGTGCCACAGGATATACTCATACTGAGAAAATAGCCTTGATAACTGGCAATCGCATACTTAGAGTGGAGGCAGCAAAGACTCTCTTACCTAATGTATCAATCTTACGAGACTCTTTGTTAATAGGTCGAGCTGTAGTGTTGAGGAAGAACGACCTTGTCATTCTCTGCCAGGACTACAATAGGATCCCAAAGGCTTGGGATGCCAAAATGGGACGATCCTTGGGAGCTGAATACTTTATCAATGGATTTAGCCACTGAGGGAATAAGAGCAGGGTTATTCCATACCATTTGAGACAGCGTCTCGAAGGAAGGCTGAATCGGAGGAGTCAAATCGGTAGGGATCTCCAGCTACGAAGATACTGGAGTCTTAATATCTTCCCAGGATCGATGTCTGTAGTCTGGAGAGAAAGAGTGGATCCCAGGTTCTTCAACAGAGACTTAAAGGACAGGACTCTACCACAGGCTCTGTATAAAGAAAGATCCTGTTTCCTCCATTTCATCACCCAACCGAAGGTCTGGGTCAGGCTCAACATCATCTCCTGATGGTCCAGAAAGGACTGTTTGGACAGGAAAGGAGGAAAATTAGGAGAGGAGGAAATGGCAGAAAACAAGGAGAGTCCTTATGGCTGCCGCGCCGGTGACGGCAAACGGGCTGAAGATTTGGCATTCCAGGAGGCGCGACGGGCGTCAAGAGGCACGCTGCCGTTTGTGAACGCCTTCGGGCGGCGCTGCTGGACGGACGCCGGTGCACGGGCGCGCTAACGGGCGCTGACGTGACGACGCCGCTAACGGGCGCCAAGGACGACGCGCTGGCGAACGACGCTGGCATGAACGCGCCGCCTGATCCATCGGCACTACCGTGGCGCCAAGCGAGATCAACGCGCGAGCCTACCAACGGCGCGAGACTACGCTGGCGCCGCTAACGGCGCTGTGAAGCTCCGGGCGGTTCTCGAAATGATGCCGACACGGCTACAGACTTTGCAGAAGGCGCCGAAAAGCCCCGGGAACCTGGAAAAACAAGAGAAGGAAAATGGCCAGAGATAAGGGCATCGTGAGGCCCTCAGCGCCGCAGCCATGTGGAGGGGGAAACAACTTGTTATCGAGTCGCTAGCACCGAAGAAGGCGCCGCCGACTTAGGGAAGGCTGTCCAACCGCCTACTCTGATCGCCGGAGGAGCCCGGGGCCCGCGGTAACCTGTGCCAGGCAGAAGAACCAACCTCCGAGCCCATCGCCCATAAGAGCGCCCACTGATGAAACTGCTCATCTGGAGCCCTACCCTAGGCGGGAGGGGTTCGATGTCGGAGGGACGACGATGTATCGGAAGCTGGCGACTCCGGAAGAAGGAGAGACCGTAACCAGTAACGAGTAACTGACCGTCGACGCTACAGATACCAGAGGGCTTGATTTGGATGCTGCCTTCTTTGACCTGTGGGTCAAGAAGAGTCGAGTCGAACGCTCAGAATGCGACCGGTTATTTGATGCCGCTGGGGACCGCCATCCTCGGCATCGGACTGACCGTAGTCTGGAACCCCGCTGAGGAGAAGGAGGCTGACCGACCCAGCCCGGCTGACTGAACAGCTTATACAAGTCTCCCTACCGCTACCTGACCTGCTCATGGTCGACTCCGCCCAGTAGGCCGAGACTTCTTCAAGTAAGTTAAATTTAAATATTAGAAAAATTTCACTAAAAATAGAATAAAACTAAGCGATACTACTATCGTAGATAATGTTACAAAAAAAAAACAAACTGAAACTATGCGCTTAGTTTGAAGTTTGACTCCCCGACAGGCTATGAGCGACGCTGCTACCGAAGCGCATCATGGCGTGGAAAAAGGAACTGAGGCGGTTGAGGGTCGCCGCTGAGATGGTCGTATTGATTCGAGGCCGCTGCTCACGGGCGCCAGTGTCTCATGGGCGTCATTCTCTCGCTACCACCTCCAGCAAAAAGTTTGCCCCCGATGGTCTTAGTGCTCCGCGCCCAATCCCACTAGTGTGAATGAGTGGTGGAGACTTATGTCCAGGAAGATCTAACGCTAGCGTTCCTGGAACCGAGAGCTATTAAGTTCCTGAAGTAAAAGGAACCGAGAAAATTACTAAATTTGGACAAAACTAAAGTGGTTCAGGGAACCAATCACTAAATCGCCTAAATAATAATAAATTGAGATAGGAAACCTTTAAATAGATGCACCCTCGGTTCCAAGGAACCGTGAGGGAACTGTGAATATAAATAAAACTACTGAAACACTAATTCTACTATACTAAACAATATTTCTAAGGCAGCAATTTAAAATTAAACTGAAAGTGAGTACTTATCTACAGATAAACTTTAGACAGAGAGCAGTTCAAGGAAAGCTCTCCGGTGCTTCCTTTCTAGGCAAACGGAGTAAAGAATCTGAAGCACTCAGAGTGCAGCAGTTGCTAGGGCAGCAGTTTGAAAGTGGCATGAGCCAACTGAGAGTTCCATAATTTGCATAAATTCCACTCTCTCCGGGCATTTCAACACAGGAGGCTGACTGCATTACGTTCACTCATAATGAGCGATTCCTGGGGTTAGAAATCCTCGGGGTCAGGCTGAGGAGACCTAGGGTCCCTGGAGGGCAGCAAGGGCTACGGAGAGCCAGGGACGATGGATGTGGGAGGGTCCGCGTTGGCTCTTCCGCTGTGCAGATGTCAGGTGAACCGGGTCCGGCTTATCAGTGGGATCTGGGCGGGCGCCGGAGAAGCCAGCGTCGACTTAACGGACCCTTCACCGGAGGCTGGCCGTGATGGAGGGGCAGCTGGGTCGGGCAGAATAGGGGCGTGCGCCACCCGAAGGGTTGGGCGATTTACTGACCTTCTCCATGCGCGGGTGTCGGGAGGGCCGATGTCTGGCCTTACCAGAACCGCGCTCACACCAGTAGGCCGCGCCAAGTATGGCTTTACCGGTGGCGGTGGCCTCCAAAAGCCGGAGGTGCCCGAAGGGCCGAAGGTGTAAAACCAACACCCGCCTTGGAAGCCTCTAAAGCCAGCCATTAAGGAGGAAGAAGCCTTGTCCCGGTGCTTCTCCTTGTCTTTTTCGCGATGGCCTTCAGAGGAAGTGGACGCCTGCTGGAGCTTTTTCAACTCCTTTCCATGGAGGTCATTTTCGTTTCAAAATATGGGCCTCCAGGGACTGCTGCCGCCATCTTGGTGGCTGCATTGAACTTGAGGCAGTACTGGCACTTCTCCACCAGATGGTCAGGGCCTGGCAAAAGAGGCACAGGGAATGGCCATCCTTGTGTGGAGTTAGAGACCGCATGAGTCGACTTGTTTTTGTGTCTGGAAGGTGTAGGGATGACATACACCGATGAATACCTGACAAATGATCAAAATCGAAAATACTTGGTCAAAACTACTGATGATAGAGGCTGACGAGCAACTAACTTTACCATGAGGTGCTGGCACGAGCTACTGGCGGGAAAGAACTGGAAGGCGGGCGTGAGGGACTGCCTTTATAGGCGTCTCCTGATGCTGGTCACCTGATGTGGGGTGGTCCCTCACCAGAGATTGATAGTTAGAAATTTTTCCGTGGGGTCCTGACGCCTGCCGGCTTCAGTCCTATATGTAATTACCTACTGCAAGAGCTCTCTTGAAGTAAGATCTGCAGTTCTGATCAATTCAGGAACCGAGAACCGCTATTAGAACCGAACACTTCGGTTCAAAATGAGCAGATTTAAATGTTTTAAAGAAAACACTCAGAAACTCACCTAGAGCTTCCTTTTGAAATCAACAAGCAATTGAGTTGCCCCACGGTTCAAAGGAACAAGAAAGTACCGATAAAAAACTAAATAACTTATAAATGAGGTAAAATTGCTAAAACTCAATAAGAATAAGGCAGTAATGAAAAATTAAGACAAAATACTTAAGTTTCTTTTGTTCTTATGCACAATTTAGACAATCTTAATAGAGAGTCTCAGGGTGTCTGAACTTTGCAGGAGACAGAAAATCTGAGGTAGAATGCAGGCAGTTAGAATAGGGCAGTTTGAAAATGAATGCATGAGCCAAACATTCCGTAATTAGCATAGCATTCCATTTAGCTCCGGGCAGTGCTGATTTAAAGGACACTGCAAAGAGTAATAATATTAGTGGATTGCTGGGGTTAGAAAATGGAAATTATGTACTTACCGTAATTATGATCTTCCCAAATATCTTCACCATTCATTACTAATAGGTTCTACGGAGGTCAGGACCTCTGCACGGAAAAAGTTGCTGCCTCTTTAAAATGTTTGTGCTGGATAGAGCCAAGCGTTGGAGAGGCGCTGCCCTTGAGGCCAGTGTTCTCGTGGTGCTACAGATTGACCAGTAACCAAAGCTAACTCCTTCCAGCCCTCAGTTCTGTCCCACCAGGTAAGGAACAAGAAAGGCTGGGTACAGCAGAGGGCCGGGTGCCTGAATGATGGGGAAGGGTGGGAAATAAAATAAAATAAAGCTGATAAGGAGAAATAGGTTAGGCCAGAGGCATAACCAAAATATGGACAGTAGTGAGTGATTAGAACACTGGGTAACCCTATTCAGAATAAAACACAACTGAGAGACAGGAGAGAAAGAAAGAAGGAAAACAAGTAGAGGAAAGGAAAAACTGGCTCAACTATCCCCCAATACACCCACTCCCACATCCTCACTGGAACTCTGCTCTCCTCTCCAGATCAAGTCCACATGGACTAGATTCCACTGAAAAGGGTCAATGGAGCTGATCCAGGACCCAAAGACACAAGCTGATTTAGTAGAGGAGGGAAGTGAAGGGTGGAAGACAGAGGAGATGCAGGGAGAAAGAGCCAGAGGCCTGAGACATGTCCCCACTGAAAGAAGCCCCTCTTTTTGAGTTACAGATCATTGCACAACAGGTGAACAATACCAGTTCTCTTATATTCAAGGAAGTTCAGCTCCTACCTACAGTTCTTCATCCATACTTCCTCTCCTCTCCTGTATTGTGTGCCCCACTGTTCTTGTAAGGGTATACCAGATATGGCGAAAAACCAATGAACCAGAAGAAAAATTACTCACCTTAGTAATGTTGTTTTTCTAATGGAGTCTTGCTGTATTCTGACATATTGCAGTGATGTCCTACCTTTGAACTGCCCCAGAGATGAAAGAGTTAACTTTCCATGCCGGGCATGGAACCGTGAGCTTGAGCTCGGTTGAGACTCTGTCTGTTGCTGTTTGAAGTCAAACCGTCAGATCTTTTACTAGCTATACTCACTGGGTGTCCTGTGTGGAAACTGTAAACTTACACTAGCCAACTGGCTACTAAATATAATAAACAGATTTTGGTCCCAAACTGAATGATTCTATAGCCCACCTCTGAGAGAGGTCTTGATTGATGCACTTGATTATACCTTTTAAACAAACTGTGTTTATTTGTGCTTTATAAGCGTTTGCTGTACTGACTGTGTACTGGGTACTCTCTCCTTGCACCAGCTCATTTTTTTTTGCTTTGCAAGGGATTGTAGGGGTATTGGTGGTTAGTTGCTCTCTGCCATCAGTCCTCCCCTTAGTACCTGACCAAACAACATCTTTTTTCTGAGTTTTGAGGGCAAATCTGTGCTTGTGAACCTAACTACATCTGGGATAGCCTTTTAAAGGCTTTTATAGCAATTTTGAAGTAACTCCACTTAGGCGCGATACTGGAAGTAGCGCAACTCGCACTCGGTTTCTGCCTTATAAAACATCTGCTCTAGTGAGCAGGGCGAGTGCTAAAAGCTGGAGAGGCGGCAGAGACACACGACGTCTTAGCGCTGGTCTATCGTGGTCCATCGTGGACAACGGGACAACAAGGTAACATTGTGTAGGTTTTACAAGTAACTATAGGAGTACATATTTCTTTTCTTTCCTGTACCTTCTTATCATTTGTAAATGATAATGAAAAAGCTAACAAATACTGCACTACATGTAAAATGTATGCCTTGGTTAACAAACAACCAACTACATATGTGAAAAGTGTGTCTTAGTTAATGAATTACAAGATGAAATTGATAGGCTGCAGCCTAAGGTATCTGTAAATCTGAGATTAAAGCTTTGGAGGACTATATTGACCAGATGACTATTTTAGTGGAAGCTAATGCTTCATCCACAACAATAGTGGATGATGACATCATTCAGAAGTCCCACTTAAATGTTACACATATCCCATCATTAGATCAACCTACCATCACCTCAACTCCTTCAACTGTAGCTCCAACAGCTCAATGTTAGTAAGACCAATTCTTGGACCACAGTACCTCATTCAAAATCAAGACAATTACCAAACCTCACCTCCCCTGTCCCATATGTAATTCCTACACACAATTCATTTGAACATCTGTCACAATTGATCGGTGAAACTATATCAATCAGTCCCAAATCTGGCATAACTGTAGTAACAATACAGTTCTAGCAAACCTTCAAACAACCTCTTCCTGAGGCCCCTACATTCTCTAGACACTCCAGAGATAATAGCTAGTCACAAAGAAGTATATATATACTGGGGACTCAATTATGAAATACATAGACCGTACGGTCTGTAACCCTGATAAGGAACACCGTACTTGCTCTAGTCTATCGGGGGCAGGATCTCTGACATCACAGCAATACTTAATACAATTTTAAAACCTGCTGAAAAACCCACTGGTAGTTGTCCATGTGGAATGAACGATATTTCCAAACAACCCCTGCAATGTATTAAACAGGACTTTGTTTCTTATACAATTTACTGGTAGAAAGGGGTTGTGACATCTTTTCTCTGAAATATTACCTGTCCAAGAGCAAGTGACTTTATCACTCTAAGATAAAATCCTTAAATGAATGGCTGAGGAAATGGTGCCTCAGACAAAATATTCCTTCCTGACTCACTGGGAAGATTTTCATCTTAACCCATCCTCTTTGTTGGGACAGTTTACATCTTAGTAGACGGCAGCACTTTCTAGGACGAAAATCGCTACCTTTATCCATTCCCATTTAAACTGACTACTAAGGGGAGTTGGGACACCTACCAAAACTCTTAACACTGTGACTCAGTTTTTAGTCACAACCATTTAAATATTCTATCCCTTAACGCCGATCTTTAAATATTGCTAAACATGCTTGAGCTTGAACTTAAAGCTCATCTCCTTGATCTATCTTTAATAGCCATTACGGAAATGAAAATTACGTACCTACCGTAATTCTTGATCTTCTTGGACGAGTCTCCACCACTCATTCACAATATTGGGATCTCGCCGGAGGCACTAGGACCCATCGGAGCCAAACTTTTGTTGAGGGTCGTGGCGCCAGAGATGTTTCATGAGAACGGGTGCCACGAGCTCCTGGCTCATGTGTAACGACTATTCAGCGCCGCCCTCCAACTGCCCTGCAGTACCTTTACCGAGGAGGTGCAGCGTAACTAACCTAGAAGGGTAGCTCTAACCTAAAAAGCGGACATAAGATAGTCCGGGCGACCCGTGTAAGAAGGATCAATAAAGAAGTCTTCATGGCCTAAAAGATTTGAGGAGTGAAGACCAACAAGAAGGTGAGCTCGGATGGAGGGTGAGGGTGAATGAGTGGTGGAGACTGTCCAAGAAGATCAAAATTACGGTAGGTACATAATTTTCATATCTTCCTGGACATAAGTCTCCACCACTCATTCACACTATTGGGAGAGTGCCGAGCTAATAATACCCTGAGAGGGCGCAGGAAAGACCAAGAGCTCACGCCTCCAGGACAGGAGTCCATTGAGAATAACTCGCCAAAGGAAGAATGTCGCTGGCATGGACATCTAGTGCATAATGTTTTAAGTATGCACTGGGCTCAGGTGGCTGCATTGCAGATGTCTGCAATGGGCATGTTTGGATTTCTGCTAGGGATGCCGCGACCGCTCTGGTAGAGTCAGCGTAAACTCTAGCCTCCAACTTAACCTGCGCCATGGAATAGCAGTGATGAAGGCACGCCACTAGCCATGATGAGATACATCTGATAGCTGACAGGTTGACCTAGCCGGTCTCACTGAAGGAAATGAACAGTTGCTGAGCTTTGCGAAAATCCTTGGCTCTATCTAGATAGAAACGTAAGGCCCTCTTAACATCCAGAGAATGAAGAGAATGTTCCCTTCATTTTGGAAGTCCATAAAATAAGAGAGGAAGGCCAAAGGTTGGTTTAGATGAAATTCTGACACAACCTTAGGAAGAAATTTAGATGAGTATGAAGGACTACTTTGTCCTTATGGAACACAGTATACAGAGGTCTGTGACCAGGTCATGTATCTCAGAGACCCTATGGGCTGAGGTAATGGCCACCAGGAAGGCAGTCTTCAGGTGAGAAACTTGAGCTCATAGGTAGCCAAAGGTTCAAAAGGTTTCCGAGTGAGCATGTCTAGCACAAGATTAATGTCCCTTGCTGCAACTGGACGTCTTGTAGGAGGTCTGGTATGCAGAATCCCCTAAAGAATCTCTTAACCATAGGTAACTGAGCCAGAGTTAAGGAAAAATGGGCTCATGATACGCTGAAAAGGCACTAAGATGAACTTTGACTGTAGAGTACTGCAGACCTGAATTTGAGAGGTCCAAAGGGTACTCCAAAACCTTATCCGTGGACAGGAAAGGGATTCAAAGAGGACTTTGCACTCCAGGAAAGCGGCAGCTTCCACTTGGCTGTGTAAGTTTTCAGTGTCGTGGCTTCCGTGCAGCCATGAAGAATATCTGAAACTCTTTGAGAGACATTGAACCAGTTTATTTCTGACCTCTTCAGGAGCCAAGCATGAAGGTGAAGGATCTCAGGGTTGGGATGGACCACCGTCCCTGAGTCAAAAGGTTCATCTGAAGGAAGTGGTCTCGGAGGAACTGCCAACATATTGTTGAGTTAGTGGAAACCACAGCTGTTGAGGCCAAAAGGAGCAATGAGAATCATTTTGTCCTCTGGGATTCGAACTTGAGGAGTACCTCTGAATTAGAGGAAGAAGGAAAGGCGTAGAAGGAAAGCATTTGTCCACCGCAGTCTAAACGTGATACTGACAGAAAATGCCAGGCCCTGGATTTCTGGAGCAGAAGAGAGGCAGCTGTGCGTTGAGGGATGCAAAAGTCCAGGTCTGGAGTTCCCACTCTTCGAATAGTGACTGAACTATGGTTGAGTCGAGAGCCCACTTCGTGAGGGTCTGTCTCTGTTCTGTTGAGACGGTCTGCCAGTTCGTTCTGAACACCTGGCAGGTAGACCGCTTGAATCAGAGCCTCGTGCTCCAAGCACCATTCCCATACTCCTCATTGCTTCCCTGCATAAGGGGTAAGAATGAGCAACGCCCTGCTTGTTGATGTAATACATCACTGCTTTGTTGTCCGCTTGAAGGAGGATGTTCTTGTGACACAGAATGTCCTTCAAAGCTTGGACTGCATAAAGGACGGCTCTCATTTCCAGGACGCTTATGTGAGCTGGGACTCAACTGAGTCCACGCACCTTGAGTGTGGAGAGCCTGACAGTAAGCTCCCACCCCATTAGGGATGCATCCGTGGTAATGGAGATCTGATAGTCCAGAGGAGCAAGGGTACCCTCCAGGAGATTGCTCTCTTGAGACCACCAGGTGAGAGACCTCCCCAAAGGTTCTGTCACCTTGATGAGATAGGGACTGTGGGTGAGTGGTTGGGGACATTGAGTACTGAGCATCCACTGGGTGGTTCCTATGTGCAGACGTGTTAGGGTACAGTGAATACTGAGGATGCCATGAGGCCCAGCATCCATTGCATCCGTAGAGAGCTGTGACTGAGCTTTTTGTTTTCCCGATGCGATGGGCCATCTGAAGGATATCGTCCCTCCTGTCTTCTGGAAGAAAACCTCTGCACAGGAGGGTGTCCAGAAGAGTCCCTTATAAAAGGGAGTCCTGGAGGGCTGCTGTTGTGATTTCTTGAGGTTGAGTAGAACTCCCATGGACGTAAGGAGGCGCGAGGCCGTCTCCATGGCGTCCAGAGTCCCTCGCCTGGAAGGGCTTGCTAGAAGCCAATCATCCAGATAAGGAAACACTTGAATTCGACCTTTCTGAGGTGCGCTACTGCAGAACTGCAACAACATTTGTAAAAACTTGCTGCCGAGGATAGCCCAAAGGGCAGGACTCTGAACTGATAATGCTGTCCCAGAGCCACAAACTTCAGGAATTTGTGATGCCTCGGTGAACAGAAATGTGCTGGTAAGCGTCCCGCATATCTAGGAGGCTAACCAGTCATATTGATGGACCATAGGTAACAGGGTTCCCAGAGAAATCATTCTGAATTTCCTTGAGAGAGAAATTTGTTTAGCTTTTGAGATCTAGAATGGGGCGCATTCCCCGGACTTCTTTGGAACCAGAAAGTAATGGGAGTAGAACCCACGTGTTTCGTTGGTGCAGTGGCACCACTTCTACTGCCCTGTTGTTCAGAGGGCCCTGAATCTCGCGGCTAGAAGGTCTGACTTGAAGGGTTGACAGCCTGGGCTGTCGTTTGGGAGGACGATCCGAGGGGTCTCTACAAGATTGAGTGAATACCTCGCAAATTATCCAAGGACCCATTTGTCTGAGGTTATGGACTTCCACTGCTTGTAGAAGTGCATTAGACGACCTCCACGCGAGAGGAAAGGTCCACCTCGGGCAGCTGAGATGGAACTTGGGCGGCAATCATATGTAGCTGGGCGCTTTGGGCCTCACTGTACCCTGCACCTTCTTTGAGGCTGGGTGCAGGTTGATTCTCATGGAGACTACCTCTGCCTCTGCCTCTGAAAGGACTGGGCAGTTATGAAACTGCCGTTTATTGGTATGCCCTCGAGAGGGGCAGGAGGACCGAGCCAACTTAATGGCTGACCTAGTCTTTTATGTAGCTTCTAGGTGTGCTCTACCTGAGGACCAAAAGATATGCACCGTCAAGGGCAAAGCCATTACCTGCTGCTGTCGTCATTAGTAAAGCGAAGTGCGCAGCCAGGAATGGCGGTGGGTGCAAATCACCAGCCACTGAGCGGAAAGCAGTGTCAAAAGCATCCATGGCTGCTTTAACCTGCTGGTTGTTAGATTCAATACCTCTGGTAATGGTCTGAAGAACCTCTGGCTTTGAATCCGACTCTGGTAGAGCTTCAACCATCTGTTTAATAGAATGCCACAGGATATACTCATACTGAGAAAAATAGCCCTGGTAACTGGCAATACGCATACTTGAGTAGAAGCAACAAGACTCTGTTACCTAAGGTGTCTATCTTATGAGATTCTTTGTTAATAATTCGAGCTGTAGCAGTTTGGGAAAAACGATTATCATTCTCTGCAAAGGACTACAATAGGATCCATAAAAGGCTTAAGATGCCAAAATGGGACAATCCTTGGGGGCTGAATATTTCCTATCAATGGAATTAGCCACCGAAGAGTAAAGAGCAAGATTATTCCATACCATTTGAGACAGCGTCTCGAAGGAAGGCTGAATCGGAGGAGTCAAATCTGTAGGGATCTCCGAGGCATGAAGATATTGAAGTCTCAACAATTTCCCAGGATCAATGTCTGTAGTCTGGAGAAAGTGTAGAACTCAGATTTTCAACAGAGACTTAAAGGATAGGTCCTCAACCACAGGCGCTGTGCAGTAATAGAACCTGCTTCGTCCACTTCATCACCCAACCGAAGGTCTGGGTCAGGCTCAACGTCATCTCCTGACAGTCCAGGAGGGGACTGCATGGACAGGAAAGGAATGAAATTCAGAAGAAGGAGGAAGAAGGAAGGAAGTAAAAGAGGAGTCCCAGAGGCTACGCGCACCAAGAACGATGCCACGAGGCCAGCGGCAATAAAAGTAGGCGCAGAAGGGGCGGTGTCGAGGAAACCCGCGAGTGCGAGGATGGCGCCAGGAAGCCGCATTCTGATGCCGAGGGGCGGGCGCAGTGCAACCCGGCGCCCGAGGGCCAGGCGCGATAAACCACCACAGCCTTGAGGCACGGCTACTCCCAGACTCTGAAAAACAGGTTTGAAGGAAGAAGAGCAGGAGATAAGGGCATCAGTGTGGCCGGCCCCGCCGCGCAGCCATGTGAGGGGAACACCTAGCGCGGGGTCGACGGCACGAAGAACAGTGCCGTGCAACCAGGAAGGTCAACGCCCTACCTGGTCACCCAGAGAGCCCGAAGGCCCACGAGCAACCGAGCCAGGTAGCGGAACCAACCTCCAGCCCATTGCTCCATAAGAGGCCCACTGATAAAACTGCTCATCTGAAGACCTACCTGCAGGCGGGGTAGGACTCCGATGTCGAAGCCGCGGCTACCGGAAGCAGAGGTTGGCGACTCCGAAGAGAAGACCGAGCAACTAGCCCGATAACGGCGTCTAGGCGCAGACATATCAGAGGGTGACCTCGAGTGATGCCTTCTCTTTTTAACCTGTGGGCTGAAGAAGAGCTCGAGGCTGAGCGGTGGCGAGTAGTGCGACCGTTTGTTTTTATGCTTCGGGGACTGCCCATCCCCGGGCATTGAACAGACCGTTGTCAGCCCCCCTCCAGAGAAGGGAGGCGGACCGGACCCAGCCCGACTGACTGAACAGCTTTCATCTGAAGTCTCCTACAGTCACCCTGACCTGCTCATGGTGCGACTCCGTCAAGGTAGGCTGAGACTTCTTTATTGTATTTTATTTTAAAAATAAGAATAAAATTAAGTGATACTGTATCGAGATAATACTACAAAATAATAAAAACTGAAAACTATGCTGCTAGTTTGAAGTTTGACTCCGACAAGCGGCGGCGTCATCACTGAAGAGCGCGACAGCGGAAAAAAAGGAACTGAGGCGGTTGGAGGGTCGGCCCGAGATAGTCATTACCCGCAGGCCAGAGCTCATGGCACCGTTCCTCGCGGCGCCACCTCTGGCGCCGACTCTCCAGCAAAAAGTTTGCTTCGATGGGTCCTAGTGCCTCGGCGCAGATCCCAATAGTGTGAATGAGTAGTGGAGACTTATGTCCAGGAAGATACCTGGAGTAATTCTTACAGAAACTGGACATCTGAAATACCAGGTTATAAACACTACTTTAAAAATAGACCTGACACCAAAATGGGAGGTGGGGTTAGTCTGTACGTTAGAGATAGCATTTCCTCCTATTAGTCTTCAGCAGGTGTAGATTCTGAGGTGTATGTGTGTATATTCAACCTAAAGGCCTTCCACAAATTTTAGTTGGAACCTGTTACCACCCTCCTCGTCAGACAATACTCAAAGTTCAAGGTTAACGGAAGATATTTCTCAGTTTGCCAACAAGGGCCCTGTCATAATTTTAGGCGACTTTAATCTACCAACCATAAACTGGGACACATTAACGAGCTCTAATAACTATGACAACAACTTTCTCACAACCATTATTGACCTGGGACTGTACCAACTGGTCAAGGAACCTACCTGGGGTAATAACATCCTGGACCTTGTTATAATAAGTTTAGACATCCCCGTGAATAACTTACAAATATCTGAACCTCTTGGCAATAGTGACCACATGTCAATATTCTTTACTATTCCTTTATCTCAACGCCTAGTATTAAATAAACAAACAATTAAATACTATGAACAGGCAGATTTCCAAAAGATAAATGATCACCAAAGTAAAATTGATTGGATGAACACCTTATCATCTCTTAATACTAATGAGGCATGGGATATTTTAAAAGCACAAATATACTCACTTGAACATCAGTATGTTCCTGATAAGCACACGCATAATAGTAAAGGTAAAATTCCACCATGGTTTAACTCATCTATTAAAAATAAATTATACCTAAATGTAAGTTATTTTTACTATTGAAAAACTCCTCCATGAATACTAATAAAGAACTATTAACTCAATACAGGAATCAGTCAGAATACTCAAACAATTAACATTGGAAGCCAAAAGAAACCTAGAATTCGTATTGCACACAGTAAAGACACACACAAATCAATGTATGCTTATCTAAACAGTAAAGGGAAATAACAAAACAATTGACCCCTTAAAATAAACAACACAATAATATCCTCTGATTTCATTACTGCCTCTACATTAAATAACTATTTTTATCAGTATTTACCCAGGATTCATCTCCACCCCCGCTGCCAAACTCCCATTAGGTAATACTGACCACATGGTTCTACAGAATGATATTTATAAATTATTATTAGCCTTCAAAAATCCACAAGTCCAGGCCCTGATGATATTTGTCCTAAATTTCTCCTGGGAGTTAAAGACACAATCACCCTGCAGCTTACAATTATCTTTAACAAATCTTTCCAAGAATCTATGGTTCCCTCTGACTGAGCTAACGGCAATAGTAACTCCCATTTTAAACAAGGCTCTCATTCAATAGTTGATAACTACCGTCCAATCAGTTTAACCTCAATTCCTGTAAACTACTAGAAAAAGTAATCAAAATACTTTTAGAAAAGAAATAGAATCCTTAAACATTACTGACATAACTCAACATGGATTTAGAACTGGCTTATAGTGCACTACAAATTTGTTGTCCTTCTATAATTCCATTAGCTTGAACCTGGACCTAAACATTCCTACTGATGTCATTTTATTGGATTATAGTAAAGCCTTTGACAAAGTGTCACATGCTATTTTGATCAGTAAACTTATACATCTAGGCTTTTAGACACTTGTGTTATGGATAAAAAGCTGGCTGACAAATCGATCTCAGAGGGTTTGGGTCAATGGCACAATGTTAGATCTGGGTAGAGTGACGAGTGGTGTTCCCAGGGCTCCGTCTTGGGACCCACCTGTTCAATATTTTCATTAGTGATATGAAAATCTATTCAACTAACATTCTTATGAAGTTTGCGGATGATACCAAGCTAGAAGGTGCTGTAAACAATGTAGCTAATAGACAGTCAATATATGAAAATTACGTACTTACCGTAATTCTTGATCTTCTTGGACGAGTCTCCACCACTCATTCACACTATTGGGATCTGTGCCGGAGGCAGGACCCATCGAGACAAACTTTTGCTGGGGAGTCGACGCCAGAGATGCGCCAGTGAGGAAACGTGTCAAGAGCCCCAGCATACAAGTAATGACTATCTCAGGCCGACTCCCAACCGCCTCAGTACCTTTTTACCAAGGAGGTGCAGCGTAACTAACCTAGAAGGGTAGCCTAACCTAAAAACCCGGACATAAAATAGTCCGGACGACCGTGTAAAGAAGGGTCAATAAAGAAGTCTTCAAGGCCTAAAGATTTGAGGGTGAAGACCAACAAGAGAGGTGAGCTCGGGGGATGGAGGTGGGCGTGTGAATGAGTGGTGGAGACTCGTCCAAGAAGATCAAGAATTACAGTAAGTACGTAATTTCATATCTTCCTGGACATAAGTCTCCACCACTCATTCACACTATTGGGAGAGTACAGAGCTAATAATCCCCGAGAGGGCGGCAGGAAAACCCAAGAGCTCACGTTTGTTAAGACAGAAGTCCATTAAGGATGGCTCTGCCAAAGGAAGAATGTCGTCTGGCATGGACATCGAGTGCATAATGCTTAATGAAGTATGCACTGAGCTCCAGGTGGCTGCATTGCAGATGTCTGCAATGGGCACATTGCTGATTTCCGCTGGGGATGCCGCTACAGCTCTGGTAGAGTGGCGTAAACCTCTACCCTCAATTTAACCTGCGCCATGGAATAGCAGTGTGAAGGCACGCCACTAGCCTTGCTGAGATACATCTAATAGTGACAGGTTGACCCAGCTGGGCCTCACTGAAGGAAACGAACAGTTGCTGGGCTTACTGAAAATCCTTGGTTCTATCTAAGTAGAAAGCATAGCCCTCTTAACATCCAGAGGTGAAGAGAGCGTTCCCTTCATTTGGAAGTCCATAAAATTAGAGGAAGGACCAAAGGTTGGTTAAGATGAAATTCTGACACAACCTTAGGAAAAATTTAGGATGAGTCTGAAGGACTACTTTGTCCTTATGGAACACAGTATCACGGAGGGTCAGTGACCAGGGCATGTATCTCAGAGACCCTACGGGCTGAGGTAATGGCCACTAGGAAGAGCAGTCTTCAGGTGAGAAACTTTAGCTCACAGGTAGCTAGAGGCTCAAAAGGCTTCCAGTGAGCATGTCTAGCACAAGATTAATGTCCCAGACTGCAACAGGATGTCTTGTAGGGGTCTGGTGTGCAGAATGCCCTTAAGAAATCTCTTAACCATAGGTAACTGAGCCAGAGAAAGAAAAAAAACGGCTCATGATCGCTGAGATGGCACTAAGGTGAACCTTAACTGTAGAGTACTGGAGACCTGAATTTGAGAGGTCTAAAGGTACTCTAAGACTTTATCTGGAGGGCAGGAAAAGGATTCAAAGAGGACTTTGCACACCAGAGGGAAAACGCTCCACTTAGCCGTAAGTTTAACGAGTGGCGGCTTCCATGAAGCCAGAAGGACATCAGAAACTCTTGAGAGACATTGAACCGATTTACTTCTACCTCTTCAGGAGCCAAGCGTGAAGGTGAAGAGATGTCAGATTGGGATGGACCACGGTCCCTGAGTTAAAAGGTTCATCTGCAGGGAAGTGGTTTGGAAGGACTGCCAACATAGTGTTGAGAAGTGGAAACCAGAGTTGCCGAGGCCAAAAGGAGCAATGAGAATCATCTTGTCTCCCTGAGACTCGAACTTGAGGAGTACCCTCTGAATTAGAGGAAGAGGCAGAAAGGCATAAAGAAATCGTTTTGTCCACCGCAGCCTGAGCATCCTGACAAAAATACCAGGCCCTGGATTTCTGGAGCAGAAGAGAGGCAGTTTTGCGTTGAGTGGGGATGCAAAAGGTCCAGGTCTGGAGTTCCCACTCTTGAATAGTGACTGAACTATGGTTAAGTCGAGAGACCACTTGTGAGGATCTGTCTCTGTTCTGCTGAGACGGTCTGCCAAGTCGTTCTGTACACCTGGCAGGTAGATTGCTTGAATTAGAGCCTTGTGCTCCAAGCACCATTCCCAGACCCTCATCACTTCTCTGCATAAGGGTAAGAATGAGCACCGTCCTGCTTGTTGATGTAATACATCACTGCTTTGTTGTCCATTTGGAGGAGAATATTCTTGTGACGGAGAATGTCCTTCAGCCTCGGACCGCATAAAGGACGGCTCTCATTTCTAGGACATTTATGTGAAGCTGGGACTCGAGTTGAGTCCACACACCCTGAGTGTAGAGAGCCGGACAGTGAGCTCCCACCCCATTAGTGAGGCGTCTGTGGTAATGGAGATCTGATGAGTCCAGAGGGGCAAAGGGTATCCCTGCAGGAGATTGTCCTCTTGAGACCACCAGGTAAGAGACCTCCATAGGGGTTCTGTCACCTTGATGAGATAGGACTGCGGGTGAGTGGTTGGAGACCACTGAGTACTGAGCATCCACTGGGTGGTTCTCATGTGCAGACAGGCCAGAGGTACAGTGAACACTGAGGATGCCATGAGGCCCAGCATCCATTGCATCGAGGCGCTGTAACTGACCTGTTCTCTCCGATGTAACGGGCCATCTGAAGGATATCGTTCCTTCTGTCCTCTGGGAGAAAAGCCTTCGCACAGGATGTGTCCAGAAGGGTCCCTATGAAAAGGAGCCTCTGGGAGGGCTGCAGCTGTGATTTCTTGAGGTTCAGCAGGACCCCATGGATGTAAGGAGGTGAGAGGCCATCTCAACGGCATCCAGAGTCCCTTGCCTGGAAGGACTTGCCAGAAGCCAATCGTCCAGATAAGGGAACACCTGTATTCCAAGTTTTCTGAGGCGCCAGAGAACTGCACAACACTTTGTAAAACTCGTGAGCGCTGAGGATAGCCAAAAGGCAGGACTCTGAACTGATAATGTTGTCCCAGAGCCACAAACCTCAGAATTTGTGATGCCTCGGGTGAATGGGAATGTGCTGGTAAGCATCCTGCATGTCTAGGGAAGCTAACCAGTCATGCTGATGAAGCAAGGGTAACAGGGTTCCTAGAAATCATTTGAATTTCTCCTTGGGGAGAAATTTGTTTAGCTTTCTGAGATCTAGAATGGGACGCATTCCCCAGACTTCTTTGGAACCAGAAAGTAATGAGAGTAGAACCCGTGTTTCGTTGATGCAGCGGCACAAGTTCTACTGCCCTGTTGTTTAGAAGGCCCTGAATCTCAGCGGTGAGAAGGTCTGACTGAAGGGCAGACAGCCTGGGCTGTCTTTTGGGAGGACAATCTGGAGGGTTTCCACAAAATTGAGTGAGTACCCTCGTGGATTATCAGAGGACCCATTTGTCTGAGGTTATGGACTTCCACTGGGTGTAGAAGTGCATCAGCCGACCTCCCACGGACAGGAAAAGTCCACCTCGGGCAGTTGAGGTGGGACTTGGGCAACAATTCATAAGGTAGCGCTAGGCGCTTTAGGCCTGCGATTTCTGTTGCACCTTATTTTGAGATTGGGCAGGTTGGTTCTTATAGAAACTTCCTCTGCCTCTGCCTCAGAAAGGACTGGCCGGTTATGAAACTGACGTTTACTGGCATGCCCTCGAGAGGGGCAGGGGGGCTCTAGCCAACTAATGGCTGACCTAGTCTTTTGTGTAGCTTCTAGAGCTTGCTCGACCTGAGGACCAAAAGATATGCACCATCAAAGGGCAATGCCATTACTTGCTGTTCGCATCATTGGTGAAGCCTGAAATGCGCAGCCAGGAATGGCGGCCGGTGCAAATACCAGCAGCTGCTGAATGGGAAGCGAGTCGAAAGCGTCATGGCTGCTTTAACCTGTTGGTTGTTAGATTCAATACCCTGGTAATGGTTTGAGAAGCTCTGGTTTTGAATCCGACTCGGAAGAGCTTCAACCATTTGCTTGAGAGAGTGCCACAGGATATACTTGTACTGAGAAAAATAGCCTTGGTAACTGGCAATACACATACTTAGGGTAGAAGCAGCAAAGACTCTCTTACCTAAGGTGTCTATCTTATGAGATTCCTTGTTAATAGGTTGAGCTGTAGTAGTTTGAGGAAGGACGACCTTATCATTCTCTGCCAGGACTACAACAGGATCCACAAAGGCTTGGGATGCCAAAATGGGACGATCCTTGGGGGCTGAATATTTCCTATCAATGGATTTAGCCACCGATGAAGAAAGAGCAGGATTATTCCATACCATTTGAGACAGCGTCTCGAAGGAAGAGCTGAATCGGAGGAGTCAAATCCGTAGGGATCTCAAGGCGTGAAGGTATTGGAGTCTTAGCAATTTCCCAGGATCGAATGTCTGTAGTTTGGAAAGAAAGTGTGAAATCATATTCTTTAGCAGAGACTTAAATGACAGGTCCTCGACCACAGGCTCTGCAGCAGTAAAAGATCCTGCTTCGGTCCACCTCATCCGTCCAGCGAAGGTCTGGGTCAAGCTCAACGTCATCTCCTGACAGTCCAGGAGGGACTGTATGGACAGG
The DNA here is from genome assembly GCA_016271365.2 of Neoceratodus forsteri. Taxonomy (NCBI): domain Eukaryota; kingdom Metazoa; phylum Chordata; order Ceratodontiformes; family Ceratodontidae; genus Neoceratodus; species Neoceratodus forsteri. Next base: position 50,845,946 of record JADMNL010000026.1, read on the forward strand.
AAAGGGATGAAAGCCAGAAGAGAAGGAGGAAAAGAGACAAAGGAAAGTCCCGAGGCCCCGGAGCGAGAGGCAGCTGAGAACTGTGGCACCACAAGCAGCGCCGAGGATGGTACCGCACACCACACGGCATCGAAGATGGCGCCACGTGACAGCACGGCACCGCAAGTGATGCCATGAAGCAACGAGAGCCCGCAGGTGACAATGCGAGCAACAGCGATGCCACCGCGATGCCGAGGGTGGCGCCAAAACCTGGCGCCAAAGGCGCTCCCAGAGACAAAAACAGGTTTTGAAGGAAAAGAGCAGGAGATAAGGGCATCGGTGGCGCCCCTGCGCCAAAGCCATGTGGGGGACACCTAAGCACGGAGTCGACGGGCATCAAGAAGGTGCCGCCAGCGACCAGGAAAGTCCAACCGCTCTACCTGGTTGCCCAGAGAGCCTGAAGGCCCACGGACGACCGAGCCAGGTAGCCGAACCAACCTCTGAGCCCATTGCTCCATAAGAGCGCCACTGATGAAACTGCTCATCTGAAGACCTACCTGCGGGCGGGGTGGGACTCCGATCTCGAGGCGTCCCGGCTACCAGAAACGCTGCGGCGGCTCCGAAGGGAGGACTGGCAACTAGCCCGATAACCGAGCGTCTGGCGCGGGCGTATCAGAGGCGACCTCGAGTGATGCCTTCTCTTTAGACCTGCGGGCCAAAGAAGAGCTCGAGGCCGAACTGTGCCGAGAATCAGACCGCTTGGCTTTATGCTTCTGCGGGACCGCCATCCTCCGGCATTGGACTGACCATTGTCAGACCCTCCTTCTGGAGAAGGCGGCAGACGGACCCAGCCCGACTGACTGAACAGCTTTCCTCACGAAGTCTCCCTACCGTCACCTGACCTGCTCATGAGTCGACTCCGTCAGTGTAGGCTGAGACTTCTTTATCGTTTATTTGAAAATAAGAATAACTTAGCGATACTGTATCGAGATAATACTACAAAAATAATAAAACTGAAAACTATGCTGCTAGTTTGAAGTTTGACTCCCGACAAGCGGCGGCGTCGTCACTGAAGCGCGCAGCCAGCGGGGAAAAAAGAACTGAGGTGGTTGGGGAGTCGGTGGCGAGAGATAGATCTCAGCGCAGATCCCAATAGTGGAATAGTGGTGGAGACTTATGTCCAGGAAGATTAACCGATCTTGCATTAATTGAACACTGGGCTGTCATCAATAAAATGGACTTTAATGTATCTAAATGTGCTGTTTTACATGGGAAAAATAACCTAAACACACTGAACAACATCAATATTAAGGTTTCCTGTCTAGAAAAGATCTCAGGATCCTAGTTAACAATAAACACCCCATTTTCTCATTGTAACAAAATTGCTAATCAAACCAAAGCTCTTCTTGAACGATTAACTGCACATTTGTTTCTAAACCGAACAGTGCATCATTACTGTATACAGATCATACATTAGGCCATACCTTGATTATGGCTCCCCTTTTGGAGTCCATACCTCACTAAGGATGTAGACAGAGTTGAGAGGATCCAGAAAGAGCTACAAAATTATTCCTCACTTAGCACATCTGGATTATGAGTCCAGACTACAAAAGACAGGTTTGCATTCCCTTAAGATGAGAAGAACAAGAGGATTTACTACAACTTTTAAGATGATTAAATCGCCAATCTTGATGAAACAATGTGGCATATCACTCTCTACCAGAAAAATCGGACCAAGGCTAAATAATAAACAATTGGATATCGTTAAATAATAAAACTAATAAAAGACAACATTTTTCTCCATAAGAACTCCTCGACTATGGAACACTCTCCCTCAAGATATTGTAAGGCGCAACTACTCGTTCGACTTTTTAAAATTAAACTCGATGATTGGCTAACCAGATAGTATCACAATAATGATCCACACACGTGAGGACAATCTCGATGGGCCTCGGCTTTCTTTTGTCCTTTCAACCAAGTAACCAAGTAAAACAAAGACTCAAGTCAGAAACCCAAAAATAAAACAAAACACAACACCACCACCCAAACTAAAGGGTGAGAAAATAAAGTGGGGGCACCTCCAGTGCCAACACTGCTACTGCCACCCACATCCCAAAAATGAAAGTGCGTACCTACCGTAATTCTTGATCTTCTCTTGTATCTTCACCATTCATTACTTCCTGGGTGTAAGCCGGGCGCACCAAATCACGAGCTTTTTTTTTTTTTTTTTTAGAGTTTGCCTAACGGCACCGCCCTGAGAGGTGATGTCATGCGCCATGCGCTGGGCAGAAGCGACGACCTCCCTCCAACTCAGTTCCTGTGAGCCGGAGAGCAAAGCTAAAGCAGAAAAATATAGATATGAGGCAAGATAGCCGAGGGATAGCAAAGCAAGGAAGAATGAACTGAAAAGGAATAAGCCGATGGAGGAAGGACAGAGGAGATAAGAGTATCCTAGCCTAGGGACTGCAGGGCCTCCTTACCTGGGCGACTCTAGGAGGAGAGATAAGGAAGGAAATGAGAAAATAGAAGAAGAAGAAGAAGAGAGAGAGAGATGGGATGTTGAAGGGACCAGGATGCCCAACGAAAGCATAGTTAGCTTACAGCGAAGGTTCGATTAACAGGAAGCAAGAATCCCGGAGATAGAGCTGAAGAGAAGGTTCACCAAACCCGCTAGACAGACTCAGGAGGGCATAGTCCTTATCCTCAACATGCCATTGTTGTTGATACCGCTCTCGTCTCCTGGTCACGAAAGGCCTAGAATTTGAGGACACCCGAGGAGGGAGAATGAACCCAGGCAGCAGGAGAGTGCTGCTCTGGGACTTAGAAAAGGAAAATGTAAGCCTTTCAGGCGTTTTAAGCATAGAAATGGGACTCAGACAGACTGGCCAAGGCAGGCCAAAGGCTTGGGCTGGCTGGGATTGGATATGGTCAGCACTGCTCTTCTGTAAAAATTGTCCGGAGGACACTTAAAGGAGAAACCAATATACAAACTAGCGAGAAGGGTAGCCTACCCTCTCATTTCCCTCTTGTTTGTTTTCCTTTTTTTTTTTTTTCAAATAAAAATTTTGCAGGCTAGTTGCATGACCCCAATACCTATAGCAGTCGGAGAGAGTTCCCTCAGCATTTTTTTTTTAGAAAAGAAAAAAGGAACAGACGTGCCGCTCCTCTGCTCTGCAAGGCAAGAAAGGGGGATTTTGATTTCAGGGCAATATCTGGAACACGGGATTGCAGGATCAAAACTGAATAGCCTGAGCCAGGCCAAAGCCCAGAGGTATCTGCCAGAAGGATGGCAAGAGATAGTCGTGCAGTCTGATTGCCAAAGCAATCCACGAGATGGCCCATGAATCTTAGGTAAGTAATTTTCTGGAAAATTAGAACCCCCCAAGAAGATTTTTTTTTTTTTGAAAAATTAAGCAATTTTCCTACATTTTAAGGATTTTTTTTTGCAGAGAAAGGAAGGAGGCGGGAGGTGGAGAAGCCACAGGAAGAGGGCCACTGAGGGGATGGTGGGCGAGGTGTAAGTAATGAATGGTGAAGATACAAGAGAAGATCAAGAATTACGGTAGGTACGTAATTTCATATCTTCCCTTGTCAATCTTCACCATTCATTACTTCCTGGGTGAGTACTAAGTCTCTCTCGGGGAGAGGCCATACCCTGAGGAACAAGACCCCAGCCTTCTGCTGGTGAGAAACAGAAGGAGAAGACCCTGGCTTATTCAGAAAGCCTAAGTGGGAGAAGAGCTAGAGGTGCCTCCCGAGGACGAGGAGGCGGAGGAGCCCTGTAAAGTCTCCTAGCTCTAGAAGAGAAAAGCACGGTCCCCCGAAGGCGAGCGAATCACCCTACGCCGGCCAGGGGTGACAACCTAGAAAGACGGCCATGCCGTCCCGCCTTGATGCAGATCGCTGTCCCGCAAGCCTGGAAGCCACCTCATTGGCGCATAAGATGCCCTTGCTTGGTGTCTTGCCAGCTCCAGGCCTACCGCGGAGAGGGCAACGCTTGTCTGGTTTGCTCCGTGTCAGGCATTGATGCCAGCAGCTGGGACATCATCGACCACAAATGCCGGTTGTAGGCAGCGTGGTGAGCCTGATGTGATGCAATAGAGGCACTTGCACGAGAAGAAGAGAACACTCTTCGCCCTCAACGGCTCGAACCGGAGAGTCCGGATCCGTGGTCAGGCGCCAGGCAACGGCGCCCAGAAGGAGTATCCAGGCAAACCAAACCAGAGGTCGGGCTGGGAAGGGAACCTAGAGACTCAGAGGGGCACAATACCTACGCTGGCAGTCGGCGGGGCTGGAGAAGAAGCGGCAGGGGACTGCCAGGACCGGATAGACTCCTCCTGGAAGGGATAGGCCAGGAAGGTACCACCAAATGCTGGGCACTGAATTCACCAAGGAATTCACATGTCTCCTGCTCGTATTGTCTCTCCAACATAGGAAACCAAGATCTCTCACCATCCTCAAGAGGAAACGCTGATATTCAGTGAAATCAGCATCGGAGGACAGATGAGCAGGAGGTTCCTCTCCCTCAGAGGAGGAGACGAGGATGATGGGGAGCTGGAATGTCCAGAGGATTCCTGCGGCGGTGGGGAGAGTCAAAGACCAGCTCCATGCATGTATCTAACATATGGGGGAAGGCCGCCGAGAACCTCTGAACTGCTCCCAGGATAACGGACCCGTGGGGACCGATATGGCCAGGAGCGGGGTGGTGAAGGCAGAGAGATGGAAGAGGAGCACCTCCGAGGAGGCAACTGCTCTCTGCGAGGACTCTGAACCGGGAAAGGAGCCCCAGTAGGAGGGATCCCGGATATCAGACCAGGCCGCAGAACGGAACTCTGGGAAGCGGAGCCTGAAGAGCCCTGGGGAGAAACTCCCCTGTGACGACGCCTGGACTGCATGGATCCAGAAGGGCAGTCCACACAAATGCCACGGAGAACAACCTAGAACCCTGAGGAGGAGCGGGCTCTGCACTCAGGCTCCTGGCCACCCCTGGGGTGGCCAAAGAAGGCCGAGCAGCAGGCCGCCTGCGCCTCAACCCCTCAGACTCGAGAAGGCCCTCCTCCTGACCGCAGTGCCCCCTGTCCCTAGAGGGGCAACAGCACCCCGGGGTAGCTGTCACCGGGCCTCAGAGAGGGAGCCTCCCCTCCATCACCCCCACGTCTGCCCCCCCGGACCCGGCCACCCCCAGCCGAGGAACCCCAGGAGATGACGGTAGGGGGACAGAGGGAGGGTCCCGCTGTGCCGCCTGGTACCCCTAGCCACCGAGGACCCAGATTCCAAAGAATGGGGGTGCCAGGATGGGTCCACGCCTGAGTCATCGCCCTCAGGAGAGGATGAGACCAGCAGGACCTCAATGCTGGCCACCCCAAGGGTCCCGAGCCAGCAGGCGCCGAACGGCCCCAGTACCAAAGGGAGGCGCTGCTCGCTCACGCCGGTAGCAGTTAGGCCAACTCCATACCCCCAGCGGCTCCGCAGGCCCGCACCGCCCGGAGGAAGAAGAAGGCCCACGCACCGCGGCGCGCGTCGAGGCATGGCGGCACCGCCGACGGCGCCGCCATGTCCACCGGTGTCGCGAATGGCACCGAGGCCCAAAGCGGCACCACCAACGGCGCCGCCCGATCACTGGCGCCACGAACGGGCGCCGATCCAAAGCGGCGCGCCAATGGCGCCGCTTCTGATCACTGGTGCTGCTTCCAAAACGGCGTTGAACGGGCGCCGCTTATCACCGCACCGCGAACGGCGCTGGATCCAAACGGCACCGCGAGGCGGCGCCGAGGGTCCACCCGAGCCGGCCCAAAAAGCCAAGGGGCCTCGACATCGGGGAGCCTGCACCTCTGAAGAGGTGACTGCCGAGTGTGTCAGTGTCGGGCCCGGGAGGCTACGACGCCCCAACACTGTGGAAGGGGCCTCCTCGGCAAGATAGGACGAGGAGACCCCCTCCTCCTCGGATCAGAGTAGGCCCGGAGGGACCCGGGAAGGGCCTAAAAGATCTCGCCCCGAGATTCCTGCGAGCAACGCCGCCCCCGTAAAGTCGGGCGGGCCTTCGCTGAGCTTGAACACGCTGGATTCTCGAGGGGACGCCGACGGTCCATCGGAAACAGGCGCCGCACGAATCCATATCATGTTGGGTCCCAGGCAACGAGGCAAACATCATGCCGGTCCGAGATGGAGAAATGCCGCCACAGAAGCACCGACGATAGGGGCGTCGCCCGCTCGAAGAGCGCTTAGCCCAGAACCGACATAACGCCAAAACCAACGAGACTAAAAACACAGTAGGAAACACACCGCTACCGAAAGATAGAAAAGAACAGTCTTACTGTATCAAGGCCGAAAAGCATAGAAAACGGAGTCCGTACACTACGCAGTACAGGAAAATCACTGAATCGCTCGCAGACAGGTGCTGCCTCGACGGAGGGAGAAACAGAACTGAGTTGGAGGAGGAGTCGGTCATACTAACGGCCACCGCGCATGACGATGGTCAGCCACTCGAGGGCGCAGCCGCTAGGCAAATCCAAAAAAAAAAAAAAGCTCCTCGTGATTTGTGCGCCACCGCTTACACCCAGGAAGTAATGAATGGTGAAGATTGACAAGGAAGATCCAAGGTTCTGAGAGGAGGCAGGGGGAGAGTCAGAATACAGCAAGACTCATTGAAGAAACAACATTCCTAAGGTGAGTAATTTTTCTTCAAACAACATGAAGTCTTGCTGTATTCTGACATATTGCAGACTACCAAGCAGTACCTCCATGGAGGAGGACAGAACCTACTAGGAAATAGGCTCTGAAGCACTGCTGTGCTAAACGAGCATCACTCCTAGCCTGGATATCCAGAGAGTAATGCTTGGTAAAAGTGTGAACTGTTTTCCAGGTAGCTGCTTGACATATCTCTAGGATAGGGATGTCCCTGCAGCAGCCAGAGATGCAGCTGTACCTCTGGTAGAGTGAGCCCTCAGGCCTGAGGGAGGAACCTTACCCAGTTTTTCATAGCAAAATTGAACGCAAGAGACAATCCACCTGGAAATGGATCTCTTAGTGGCAGGTTTTCTCACCAACCTCACCATAAGTGAGGAACAGTTGGAGGGGGTTAAACCTGTGACCCTTGGTGCGCTCTGTGTAGTAGCTAAGGGCCCTTTCCACATCCAAACTGTGCAGCCTCCTCTCCCCAGAGGAGGAATGGTCAGTGAAGAAAACAGGAAGAGACATAGACTGGTTAAGGTGGAAATCTGAAACCACCTTAGGCAAAAACTTCCTATTAGTCCTGAGGACCACCTTATCTCTATGGAAGAGATAAAATCAGGCTCCACTGGCCGGCCCGGTGGCGCTGAGGGTTGAGGCGCTGGACACCACACCTCGCTCCATGCCGGCGACCGGGTTGGGGAGCGGACTCGGGTCGCCGGTGGGTCGGCCGGGGAGACAGACTTGAGCGCCCAATGACAGCTCGCCTTCTCCGGGAGGATTCGCCGATGCCTGACACTTGCATGACCCAGAGCGGAGGCTCGAGGAACTGCAAGCCCCACTAGGAGATGGCTGGCCTTTGAGCAGCACGGACGCCGGGCGCTGCATCATGACATCAGGGAGGTCGCTGACTGCTTGTGAGGAGAAAACGAGGAACAAGCCTGCCTCAGCTGGGAAGATGGGGAGGACTGTGGCCATGCCCACGATTTGCCTGTGCCCACCCAGCAGACCACAGACAGATAAACGTAAGTTATGGGGTTTGATCCCCGCCTCGTCCCGCCCGGAGGTAATCCATGACTCCATGGCGTCTGGTGGTCTGTATGGGTAGGGTTCCAGGCAGTGGGATGTCCAATTGTCCTCCTGAAGGGTCAGAGGTGGCAGGCTGGGAGGAGGAATAAAGAGTAATTTAAAAAAAAAAAAATCAGGCTCCACTGACAGGGCCTGTAACTCATATGCCTGGCAGAAGTGATGGCCACCAAGAAAACAGTTTTCTAAGTCAAGTACTTAAGCTCTGCTGAGGACAAAGGCTCAAAAGGGGGTTGCATAAGCTGAGCAATGCAAACATTAAGGTCCCAAGCAGGGCAGGGTCCCTGAATGGAGGATTGGTAAGAAGCAATCCTTGAAAAACTTAGAGAACACAGGGTGTGCTGAAAGAGAAGAGGGCTTACCTGCTGAAATGAAAGCAGAAACAGCTGCCAGATGCACTCTTTAGTGTAGCTGGTCTGAGTCCAAGCTATTAAGATGAACCATATAGTCAAGGACTGTGGGCAGGCCAGCAGACTCTGGAGAAATATGCTTCCCAGAGCACCATATAGAAAATCTTTTCCACTTGGAGTTGTAAGCGTTTCTGGTGGAAGGCTTCCGAGAAGCCTTTAGGATATCCAGAACACCTTGAGAGAGGTGAAATCAGCAAACTCTAACTCTTCAAGAGCCAGGCCTTGAGATTGAGAGATTTGAGATTCGGATACCAAACCCTCCCTGAGCACATGTTAACAGGTTGTAATTCCTGAGAACAGACAGGGAAGGTGGACTGCTAAGGACAACAAGAGAGGGTACCAGGGCTGTGTGGCCCAGTCTGGAGCAATCAGAATCACCTGCAGGGTTGAGACCTGATTTTGACTAACACCTTGAACAGGAGAGGAAGGAGGAAAGCACACAGGAACTTCCCCTTCCCAACTGAGAACTAAGGCATCCAGGGGACTGAGCCCAACACTGGGGGCCTGCAGCAAAAAAGGGAAGTTGGTGATTGTCTGGGGCTGCAAAAGATCTATCCATGGGTGCCCCATCTGGAGAAGATCACCTTCAAAACCAGGGGATCCAGGGACCATCCGTGATGGCCCTGAGATATCCTGCTGAGAGCATCTGCTAGGATATTGTCCTTGCCTGGGAGGTGTACTGCTGTAAGAGAGGTGTTCAGGGAATAGGCCAGAGACCATAACTTCATTGTCTCTGTGCACAAGGCCGTAGACCGAGTGCCCCTTGCTTGTTGATATACCACATTGTGGTGGTATTGTCTGTCCTGATCTGAACTACTTTGTTCTGAACAGACTTGGAAAAAGCTTGAAGTGCTAGAAACACTGCTCTGAGTTCTAATAGATTGATGTGAAGCAGAGATTCCTGAGGAGACCACAACCCTTGGGTGGTCAGGTCTCCCAAGTGAGCTCTCCACCCCAAGATGGAGGCATCTGTATTAAGGATTAGAGAATGAGACTGAGTGACAAAAGGAACTCCTGTCTTAGATGGTCCTGATCCAGCCACCACTGTAACGCCTGGATCAGGGTTCGAGTCACTGGAATTAGTTTGGTCAGAGGGTCCTTTTCTGAGACCAAGGTCAAGTGAAACCTGAATATCCCTCATTTGAAATCTTGCTCCCTGCACCACTGCTGTAGAGGCAGCCATGTGTCCCAGGAGCTGCAGAAAATGCCTTGCTGGTCGAGACACCTGGAGGGTGAAAGGAGGCCAGTGAGATAAGGGTCCTTGCCCTGTCCAGGGAAGGAAAGTTCTGGCCCTTTCTGTATCCAGCTCTGCTCCTATGAAGGTGAGGAGCTGAACAGGCTCTAGAACTGACTCTGAAAGATTCTGAAGGAAACCTAGAGAGTGAGCAGTTGCTGAGTTATCTGTAGGTGTAACTTGACTTGGTCTGGAGACTGGCCTACTATGAGCCAGTCGTCCAGGTATGGAAAGATGGAGATCCTTTTCTCCTTAGGAAGGCAACTACTACTGCCAGACATTTTGTGAACACCCTTGGAGCAGAAGTTAGGTCAAGGGCATTGCTCTGATTGGTAATGGCCTGAGGGCAGCTCGAACCTGAGGTACTTTCAGTGGGAGCTTGATGAGAATATGGAAATAGGCATCCTTGAGGTCTAGGGAGACTAGCCAGTCCACTGGCCTTAGAGAGGGTAGAATTATTCCTAGAGTCACCATTTTGAACTTTGGCTTTAAAAGGTCCTTGTTTAAATATCTGAGATCCAGGATGGGCGCCATTCTCCTGTCTTTTGGGGTTAGGAAGTACCTGGAGTACAATCCTTTCCCTTTGTGTGGGGTGGGACCCTTCTATGGCTCTGAGAGCCAAGAGGGAAGAGACCTCTGCCTCTAGGGCAAGTGCCTCTGAAGGATTTGCAGGTGGAAAGGATCTGGTTCTCATCTTTGGAAATTTTTGACGCTGAGAACCAGTCCCTGGTTTACTACTTCCAGGACCCATTTGTCTGATGTTAAAGACATCCAGTCCTGGACAAAGTAAGCCAGCCTGCCCCCACAGGTGGTGGAGAATCAGCCCTGGCAAACCCATCAGGGTGCCTGTTTGGCAGGGGCTTTAGGGCTGAGGGTGGAAGCAGGCCTGCTTGTACCCAGTCTGCCTCTCCTCTGAAGAACCCCCTATGAGCATAAGCAGAAGAGGCCTGAGGCTTGGTAGAAAGGCCTATGAAAAGGCCTGCCCTGCCCCTGGAATGCTGCCTCTGGGGAGTGGCTTGCCTTTCCTTGGCCTGAGCACTCCTATAGGTGGTCCTGTATTCATCCATTTTCTTCATGTAGTTCTCTGTTTGCTCCCCAAACAGAGAATTACCCACAACAGGAAAATCCATGGCCTTAGTCTGGGTATCCTGAGACAGGCTAGTACATCTGAGCTGCCATCTTTTAATACGAAGGGCCACAGATGTAGCCATGACTCTAGATGAAACATCATTGGAGTCCACTGCAGCATGGAATTGCACCTGATGCGCACTATCCGCAGCCACCTGCTCCAGCTCCTTGGCAAGCTGGCCAGGGACCTGTTTAGCTAAAGCCATTACAGTGTCCCATCTAGATTTCTGATATCTAGCTGTATAGGCCATATAATTAGCCTGCCTGAGTCCCAGGATGCTGCCATGTACTGTTTCTTTGCCATGGCATCAATCATCCTGAGTCCTTATCTGGGGTGTGAAGCCAGGGTATATTTGCCTTATCACAGGCAGCTGTCTGCACTACCCCAACTTGGCTACATTGCTGGGTAAGGAACTCCGTGATCTGAGCCTGAGAGAGTATACGCTTGTCCATTCTCTTGTCCACAGGAGGTATTGAATTAGAGTCTTTAAAATTTTCATTGTCTGTTTCCAAAGGACTTGTGAAGGGAATAGACAGCCTCCTGGGCTCTGGGATATCCATCATTTCAACATAGTCAGGCTCCTCCTGGTCGTCCACAGCTTTTTCCATAGGAAGCTGAAGAGTTTCAGCCACTTTTTTGTAAAACATAAACGGAAAGGGACTCAGAAAGCCTAGGAGGAGAAACCCCTGAAGGTCTGTCTGGGAGATGTCCGGGTCAATAGGCACATCCAGACTTTCGTAATCACCATCACTATCCTCATACTTTCCTTTCTCCGGTTCATAAAATCTTCTAAATTATAATCTGGAATCGGAGGAACCGACTGAACAAACCCCTTCCTGATGGTGCTGGTTCCAGTCGGAATCAAGATAGCGACTGAACAATCCTTATCGCTTTGGCTATTTCATCAGCGGTCGGAGAAAGAATTTGTGGATCCGCTTGGCTGATTTATCCTTCTTTTTCTTTCTGGAACCGACTCCTGAAGTAGTTTCTCTTGCCGAGTTTCTCCCTGGTCAGAGGGCACTCCTTCTGGTTTGGTTGGAACTGAACCGGGCTGCCATCGGGTCAGCGGACTTCTTGGCCTCCCTTTCCTGAGCCTACCAACTCTCTTTCCAGGTAGCTGCAGGAAAATTCTTGCAAATCTGGCAGTCTGAATCGAGGTGGTCAAACCCCAGACAATAAACACAGGTGGTGTGGGATCAGCCTTAGCAAAGGCTTCCCCACACACTACAATGTTGAAACCCAGTGGGCCGGTTTTCTTTTGGGTTTCTCAGACATGGCCAGTCCTAACAAAACTTACCATTTTTCGGCAATCCGCCAGGCAAGACACCCTTATCGGTTCCTGACCGTGTATACGGGTTGTGGAAAAACCGTAATGAATCTGCTTTTATAGAACCGATAAGGACCGGTTACCACACCTAAAAGAAGAATAAACTTTTGAACAACCTGATCAGTTCAAACCGAACCGATCCCACGCTTACAAATTCCACAGAAGAACAAGAAAATAAACCTATCTAGTACTCATGATACCACAGACACAGGCTGAACCGACAGGTTAATGGATTAAATTCGGTAAACCGAGAAAACGGTACTTTAACCGACAAACTTGAACCGAGCAAGGAGAAATCTCCGGAGCGACTGTTCAGTGAGTGGAGTAAAGAATCTGATGGTTTGACTTCAAACAGCAACAGACAGAGTCTCAACCAAGCTTGAGCTCAGCGTTCCATGCCTGGCATGGAAAGTTAACTCTTTCATCTCGGGGCAGTTCAAAGGTTGGACAGGGACCATCACTGCAATATGTCAGAATACAGCAAGACTTCATGTTGTCTGAAGAAAGATTGCTCCAGGATGAGTGAAGACTAAAGTCCAGAGGACTGCTCAGTGCTGAAACTGAATCGATTAAGAAGGTTGGATTTCAGAGTGTATCCCACATAATTTAGCGGGACAATCTGTCAGCTTACCAACAAAGAGACAGAGCATCCAGACTGGACACAGGGTTCGACCACGAAGCGTCTCCTTTTCCCTGCTCTCCTCTTCAGAAGAAGGGATAAGGAGGAAAAGGACTGAGCTCCCAGCGTCTGATTATAGGGAGGGTGGGTGGGCGTAATGAATGGTGAAGACATTTGGGAAGATCATAATTATGGTAAGTACATATTCCATATCTTCCCAACTCAATCTTCACCATTCATTACTGGTGGGTCGGAGTGCCAAGATGGTTAACCCTGGGGAAAGTGTGTCCCCAGCCTCTCATGGGGAGAACATGGGAAGGAAGGCCAACCGGCCCTGGCTAGGCCCGAGGAATTGACAGGGCTGGCGAATGCCCCGGGATCTGGAAAGTGGAGAGTGCCTCTGAAGAACCTGCTGTGCCCTGCAGGAAAAGTAGGGCTCCTGGAAAGGTGAGGGTATCACCTTATGCTGGGTCAGGGTGGCAACCTGTGCAGGTGAAGCCATGCAGACTGCCTAATGCAGACTGAGTATTCTATCAGCCCGGAAGCCACTTCATTTGCATCACAGACTGCCCTGGAGAGGTGTTTGCTAGCTCTAGGCCTTTGGCGGTCACGTGAATGGCTTGCCTGGTTCCCTCATCATTGGGCAGCACTGCTAGTCCCAGCAGAGGCAGAAGTGCCTTGCATAGGTCACCTGGTGCACCTGATGTGCTAAGACCCACAACAGATGGCATGCAGAAAAAAACACCTCCTCCCCATCGATCGAATTCTGCTGAATCCGTGTCAGGAGGTGGTCCCAACTGAGGCATTGATCCCCGATGAAGTATCCAGGAATCCCAGACCTGAGGAAGGCTGCAGCATGGCATCTGGAGACCCTGCCGCTGTGCAGTATCTGTGCATACTGTCCCTAGGGGCAGGTGAGAAGAGGCAGAGGATGTAGCCAGATGTTGTACAATGCCTCCTGCAATGGTCTTGGCCAGGAGGGATGACCAACCTGTCAGCACTGGACTCCCAGGAATGAGAGTGTCACATGATCAGGGCTCCATCTGACTGGGTGGGTAGATGGAACTCCCTCATCATCTCGTTAGGAAGTGATGGTAGGATATAAGATACCCACAGCAGACAAGTGAGGTGAATAGTCCTCGTCCTCCATGGAGGAAGCCAAAGAGAGAGGAACTCTGATTCAGAGTGCAGCAGCACATATGTTTGAGGTCTGAAATGACCTGGAGATAGCTCTAAAGTAGTGAGAAACAGTGTCACCACAGCCCTAAATTGTTCCCAAGAGAGGGGCCTTGGGGCTAAGAAAACCTGGAGGGTAGAGTGGCAGCGTGACCAGAGGAGGGAGAACCTGGCTGGACCAGGAAGGACCTCTGCATAAGCCTTGGGATTGTGCAGATGTGCCTGACTAGGGGAACTGGCTAACCCTTCTTCCCTAGTGTGCCCAACTCCTAAGGGGTGGACTGGGATGCTCCTGAGGGAACCCCCGGATGGTAAGACTGAGCTGTGCAGCACCTCTCGGGAGGCTCCTGCCCCACCAAACTGAAGAACCTTCCCCAGAGAGGGACTGACCTATACAGCCCTGGGCAAGGGCACCCAACACCATGAGGCACAGGGACACCGCTTAGAGCCAGTCCCACCGGCCTCTTCACCTGAGAAGATCTGTCCCTCTTAGGAGGCCCAGTGGAGGAATCCAAACTTGCTCCCTGCTTGAGAAGACCCCACCCAGAGGAGGTTAGAGGGTCTTCCTGAAGCTCGTCCTCATGTCGGGATCCAGATCACAATGGTTCTGGACCTGGCCAACGAGGCAGAACCAGCTGTCAGGGTGGGCCTGGTCTTGGCAGGGACAGGATGGTACAGACATCGGCGCTTCTCAGAGAAATGGCGCTGGCTGCAGATGCCAACCACAGACCCAGCAACAAACACAGCACCACACCAGGAGGTGCGTCGGGCATGGTGCTGCCACTATCCGAATCCCTGACAGGAACCCCCAAGGGTCCTCAGAACCGGTAGTGGTCCCAGAAGATCCGGGTAGTAACTCCGATGATGGTACCATCCTCCAGCCGAGATACCAGTCCTGGAGACTCCAACAGTCCAGGAGACACTCGAGCAGAATCCAAGGAGTTGGGGACCAGTTGGGATCACCCTGTCATCGTCCTTTGAGGTGGGGAGTTAAATTAGGGCAACCTTCAACTGGGCCACTCCCCAAATCCTGACTCCCACTCACCCAGAAGAGGCACCGGGGAGGCCTGAACACACCACACACTCCGGCCCTGCTCATCGGGCACCAGAGGCGGAGCTAAGAGCCAAGACAGAGGAGCACACGGTCTGAGGACCTCCCGAGGAGACCCGTGTAGCCCTGACTCCACCTCAGCAGTTGCCCAGATCTCTCCGTGGAGGAGCCGGACTGTAGGGGTGACCAGCTACCTCCCGGAGGAAGACGACCTCCCACAAACCCTTGCAGGGACCCCATGCCCCAACAAGGTGAGGGGCAGAGGGGTTCCTTTCTGCCACTGGGTCTATATAGATCTGGGAGGGCTCAGGGGTGGAGCCCAAGGTTCTTGCTTTGGCATCCCTGTTTGAAGATGTCCGACGAAAGTTGGGGTTCCCTACCCCATTGTGCCGCATGGAAAACTAGAGTATGAAGGTCCATCGAAAAACAGGCATCGCACTCATCCATCGGATGGTGGGAACCCAGGAAAGAGAAGCAATAGTCATGGGGTTTGTGATCATAATGAAGTTGCCACAAGGGCAACGACACATAGGGGCAACTCCCAGTTGTTTTGATTTAGAGCGACACCTGACCCTGACATACCATCGCCATGGCTAAAACAGCAAACTAAGGAGAAAAAGGCACCTGGCGCAAATTAAAACAAAAGAATATTAAAAACCTTCACACTGAGCGATGCCGGTACTCACAGTACCACAACTGAAGCCTCAGGCAGTGACGCAGTTGCTGAAGCGCATTCCCTTGCAGGATCCCTCCCTCGACAGCAGAAAAGACAGAACTGAGGGCTGGGAGGAGTCAGCATCGGTTACTGGCCAACCTGCGAGAATGCCACGTAGAATGCTGGCATCAGCGCATGCTGATGTCCACTCCACCAGCACAAACTTTTAAAGAGGCAGTACTGCTTTTCCATGTAGAGTCCTGACCTCCAGCAGAATCCATCAGTAATTAATGGTGAAGACTGATTTGGGGAACATTATCAAACTCTAGCTTTGAACATAAAAACTGTGAAGAAGTCATATAGACATAAAGTTCAGACTCTCGGCGACAGCGTTGGCACTGATGCACATTCGACAGCAGGATAAAAGGAACTGAGGTGGTTGAGGTCATTGGTGTCAACGAAGAGCATGCAGCATGAGCCAGTCTCATGGTGCAGCGCATGGGCACAGTTTGCTAGGCGCCAGCCCTCATCAAACATTCTGGCTCCCACAGGGTCGTAGTACTCCTGGCTAACACCCACCAGTGTGAATAAATGGTGAAGATTGATTCCTGGATGATATAAATAATTCAGTGACAATGTGGATTGATAAAGAAACTGTACAATATATATGGTAATTTCTATCATTACTCACCGTTGTATGTGGGCCCACTGTCAATGCTTCCATACGCCCTTGTATGTTGCATTTTGGAGGAGACCAGCCAACATCACAGTGGCAGTTGCCTTTATTATTACACACCTAAGAAACAAAACGATCAAGTTAGAATGAAAGGCTTATGTATGCATTTTCAATTTTTAATTTGGATGTTTATTGGGTCAATGCAAAGTTTATGAGATTCAAGTATAATACAACCCTCATATTGTCATATCTACCGAGATATACAGTAGGTAATTATATTGTGTATGTCATTTATTTTTATTTGGTTTTGTTTACCAGGTAGGTGAGCTAGCCATAAATGACTATTTTCGGTCATGACCGGTAGGATTACAACATGAGAAAGAAAAACATAACAACATTATAAGTACTGTATGGAAAACATTGGATAAATACATGAAAACAACAAGCATTTGTCAATGCCGAATGTTTGCTTGCTGGCATTAGCAGTGGTAGTGTAGAAGTTACAGAGCTGCATAATGAGATGGCAGTGAAGTATTGAACTGAAGCCAACCCACCACCACCCGCAGAGGTGACAGGCATTGGGGTGTGCGCTGGTTGTCAGAGCATAACGCATACCTTATTTCATCACACCCACCCCAAGCAGACACTGGACAAGTGTCACGGTGTTCCTTGGGTCTTTGGGTTTTATGCGACCCCATTTCATTAGAAATATGGTGAGATGGGTGTGATATAGGAGAATGGGGTGAACTTTGGGGCCGAAGAGTCCAAGGCGTACCTCAATGCCTCTCACTGACTGCAGGTGTGGAATGGTATGAGCATCACAGGCAAGAATCCCAAGTCACACCCCTGATGCCTGTCATTCTCTACAGGGTTGGGGTCATGGTTGGAAACCCTAATACCTCAGGCATTCAGTTGGTATTTTCACTCCAAATTTTCAACATGTTTTTTGGTGACCCACCTCATGAACAGGGGATATCAGTTTGTTAGCCGAAAGCTGCTTATGCACAGTGACTACGGCATTTAGCACCACAGGTGCAAAAACATTCGAACAGGATGTAAAAAATGACAGCTGTACTGTTCATGGGAGGTGTAAAAATGGCAATGTTGCAAATCTGTAGTAAAAATATTACAAAAATAGTGAAGTCATGAGCGTACATAGAAACTGTGCAACGCACACCCGTAATATAATTAGGCTGGGGATTTTTACAGCAGATTGTCAACTCAGGCATTTTGGTGCCTCCGATCATGAACAGTGTCACTGTGATTTTCTTTATCTGTCGAACAATGATTTCCCACAGCGACCACGCATCTCTGCGCTGAAATGTGAAAACACACTTCAGCCATGTTGTGAAAATGACAGCTGTACTGTTCATAAGGAAGTGTGAAAAATGCCACTGGTGAAAATCTGGACTGAAAAATATTACAAAGTCATGAACTTACGAGTTAGTGGAAACTGCACAATGCTCACTCGTAACACAGTCATTTATGGACTTTTGTCACCAAATTTTCAACATAGCCATTTGAAGACCTCTGCTCATGAACAGTGTAACTGTGATTTTCTTAATCTGTCCTAAACATTGCTTTCGCACACCAACAGCACCATTTGCGCTACATATGCTGAAAACACATTTCAGACGACATATGAAGAATTGCAGCTGTACTGTTCATAAGGAAGTGTAATAAAATGGCAATGTTGAAAATCTGGAGTGAAAATATTAAATTCGTGAAACTTACGAGCACGCATAGAATAGGTGCAACGACGTCAGAACAATCATTTTTAGAATTTTTTCATCAAATTTTCAACATACCCATTTTAAGACTCTCTGCTCATGAACAGTGTCACTGTGATTTTCTTAATGTGTCCCATTCATTGATTTGCAATCGACTGACGCCATTGTGTGCTACATGGGCGGAAACACATTTTGGGCAAGATGTGAAAAATGACAGCTGTACTGCTCATAAGGAGGTGTGATAAAATGGCAATGTTGAGAATCTGGAGTGAAAATATTGAAAATTCACGAACTTACGAGCATGCCGTGGGAAATGAAAAGTACAGTTACCCACGTAATTTTTGATCTTCTTGGACCAGTCTCCACCACTATTCACACTATTGGGATCTGCGCCGAGGACTAGAACCCATCAGGAGCAAACTTTTTGCTGGAGAATTAGAGCACCAGAGATGGCGCCGAGGAGCACGGCCCCGCTGAAAGCACTAGCTCAATGCCGGGCAATGACTATCTCGGCGGCCGACCCTCCAACCGCCAGTACCTTTTTACCAAGGAGGTGCAGCGCAACTAACGAAAAGTAGCCTAACCTTAAGACTGGACATAAGATAGTCCGGGCGACCCGTGTAAGAAGGGTCAACAAAAGTCTTCACGGCCCTAAAGATTTGAGGAGTGAAGACCAACACAGCAGTGAGCTCGGGGGATGGAGGGTGGGCGTGTGAATGGTGGTGGAGACTCGTCAAGAAGATCAAGAATTACAGTAGGTAGGTAACTTTCTTACATCTTCCTGGACATAAGTCTCCACCACTCATTCACACTATTGGGAGAGCACCGAGCTAATAATCCCTAGAGGGCGAGTAGAAGACCAAGAGCTTACGTTTCTAGACAGAAGTCCATAAGGATAGTTCTGCTGAAGGTGGAATGTCGCTTGGCATGAACATCCAGTGCATAATGCTTAATGAAGGTATGCACTGGGCTCCAGGTGGCAGCACTGCAGATGTCTGCAATTGGAAGATTGCGAATTTCGCTAGGGATGCATGACCACTCTGGTGAGAGTGGCGTAAACTACCTTCCAACTTAATCTGTGCCATGGAATAGCAAATGTCGAAGACAGTGCCACTAGCCACGATGAGATACATCTGATAGTGACAGGTTGACCCAACCGGGTCTCGCTGAAGGAAACAAGCAGTTGTTGGGCTTTGCAAAATCCTTGGTTCTATCTAGATGAAAGCATGAGCTCTCTTAACATCAAGGAATGAAGAGATCGTTCCCCTTCATTCTGGAAGTCCACAAAGTAAGAGGAAGGACCAAAGGTTGGTTTAGATGGAATTCAGACACAACCTTGGGAAGAAATTTGAGATGAGTCTGAAGAACTACTTTGTCCTTATGGAACACAGTATCCGGAGGTCCGTAACCAGGGCATGTATCTCAGAGACCCTGTGGGCTGAGGTAATGGCCACTAGGAAGCAAAGTCTTCCAGGTGAGAAATTTTAGCTCACAGGGAGCCAGAGGTTGAAAGCTTTCCAGTGAGCATGTCTAGCACAAGGTTAATGTCCCAGGCTGCAACCGGACGTCTTATAGGGGTCTGGTATGCAGAATTCCTTTAAGAAATCTCTTAACCATAGGTAACTGAGCCAGAGACAAAGAAGAAACGGCTCATGATGCGCTGAAATGGCACTAAGGTGAACTTTGACTGTAGAGTACTGAAGACCTGAATTTGAGAGGTCAAAGGTACTCCAAAACTTTGTCTGGTGGACAGGAAAGGGATTCCAAGAGGACTTTGACACCAGAGAAAACGCTTCCACTTAGACGTGTAAGTTTTCCGAGTAGCTGGCTTCCGAGCAGCCAGAAGGATGTCAAACTCTTGAGAGACATTGAACGGTTCACTTCTACCTCTTCAGGACCAAGCGTGAAGGTGAAGCGATCTCAGGTTGGATGGACCACCAGACCCTGAGTCAACAGGTTCATCTGCAGGGGAGTGGTCGCGGAGGGCTGCCAACATATTGTTGAGTAGAAACCATAGTTGTCAAGGCCAAGAGGAGCAATGAGAATCATCTTGGTCCCCTGGGACTCAGATTTGAAGTACTCTCTGAATTAGAGGAAGAGGAAAGGCGGAAAAGAAGTTTTGTCACACAGCCTGAAGCATCCTGACAGAAAATGCCAGGCCCTGGTTTCTGGAGCAGAAGAGAGGCAGTTTTACGTTGGTGGGGATGCAAAAAGGTCCAGGTCTGGAGTTCCCCACTCTTGAATAGTGATTGAACTATGGTTGAGTCGAGACCACTAGTGAGGATCTGCCTCTGTTCTGCTGAGGACGGTCCATCAAGTCGTTTTTCTACACCTGGCAGGTAGACCGCTTGAATTAGAGATTTGTGTTCCAAGCACCATTCCCACACCCTCATCGCTTCCCTGCATAAAGGGTAGAAGTGAGCACCGCCCTGCTTGTTGATGTAATACATCACAGCTTTGTTGTCCATTTGAAGGAGAATGTTCTTGTGACAGAGGATGTCCTTCAAAGCCGGACCGCATAAAGGACGGCTCTCATCTCTAGGACATTTATGTGAAGCTGGGCCTCGAAGTTGAGTCCATACACCTTGAGTGAGAGAGAGCACAATGGCTCCCCATCCCGTTAGTGATGCATCTGTGGTGATGGAATTTGATGATCCAGAGGAGCAAGGGAAATCCTTCCAGGAGATTGCTCTTCTTGAGACCACCAGGTGAGAGACCTCTGTAAGGGTTCTGTCACCTTGATGGGAAAGACTGTGGGTGGTGGTTGGGGACCACTGAGCACTGAGCATCCATTGGGTGGTTCTCATGTGCAGCGAGCTAGGGTACAGTGAACACTGAGGGATGCCATGAGGGCCTAACATACGCTGCATTGAGAGAGCTGTAACTGATCTGTTCTCCCCAATGTACGGGCCATCTGAAGGATATCGAGCCTTCTGTCCTCTGGAAGGAAAGCCTTCGCGAAGAGGTGTCCAGTAGAGTCCCTATGAAAGGAGTCTCTGGGAGGGCTGCAACTGTGACTTCTTTAGATTCAGCAGAACTCCCATGGACGTAGAAAGGTAAGAGGCCGTCTGAATAGCCTCCAGGGTCCCCTGTCTGGAAGGGCTTGCTAGAGCCAGTCGTCCAGGTAGGAAACACCTCGGATTCCGAAGCTTCTGAGATGCACTCACGAGAACTGCACAACACTTTGTAAAGACGATGGGCGCTGAGGATAGCCCAAAGGGCAGGACTCTGAACTGATAGTGTTGACCAGAGCCACAAACCTCAGGAATTTGTGATGCCCGGGTGAATAGGAATATGCTGGTAGCGTACTGCATGTCAGGGAGGCTAGCCAGTCGTGTTGATGAAGCAAAGGTAACAGGGTTCCTAGAAATCATTTTGAGTTTCTCCCTGGGGAGAAATTTGTTTAGCTTTCTGAGGTCTAGAATGGGCGCATACCCCCAGACTCTTTGGAACCAGAAAGTAGTGGAGTAGAACCTGTGTTTCGCTGATGCAGAGGCACCAGTTCTACTGCCCTGTTGTTCAGAAGGCCCTAGATCTTGGCGGTGAGAAGGTCTGACTGAAGGATTGACAGCCTGGGTTGTCATTTGGGAGGGCGATTAGGAGGGTCTCAGAAAATTGAAGAATACCCTCATGAATTATCCGAAGGACCCATTTGTCTGAGGTTATGGACTTCCACTGGTTGTAGAAGTGCATCAGGCGACCTCCCACGAGGAGGAAAAGTCCACCTCAGGCAGTGGAGATGGAACTTAGGCGGCAACTCATAAGGTAGCACTGGGCGCTTTGGGCCCTTAAACTTTTCTGTTGCGTCTTCTTTTGAGGTTGGGCAGGTTGGTTCTATGGAAACTTCTCTGCCCCTGCCTCGAAAGGACTGACGATTATGAAACTGACGCTACTGACATGCCTCGGAGAGGTAGTAGGGGTCAAGCCAGCTAATGGCCGACCTAGTCTCTGAGTAGCCCCTAGAGCTTGCTCTACCTGAGGACCAAAAGATACGAGGCAGTCAAGAGGCAACGCCATCACCTGCTGCTGAGCATCATTCGTGAAGCCAGTATGCAGCCAGGAGTGACGGCGAGTACAAAACTCAGCTGCTGCTGAACAAGAAGCAGTGTCAAAAGCATCCATGGCTGCTTTGACCTGTTGTTATTAGATTCAATACCTCTGGTAATGGTCAAGAAGCTCTGACTTAGAGTCCGAGTCCGAAGAGCTTCAACCATTTGCTTGATAGAGTGCCACAGGATATACTCATACTGGAAAAATAGCCCTGGTAACTGGCACACGCATACTTAAAGTGGACCGCAGCAAAGACTCTCTTACCTAATGTATCAATCTTACGAGACTCTTTGTTAATAGGTCGAGCTGTAGTTGTTTGAGGAAGAATAACCTTTTCATTCTCTGCCAGGACTACAGTAGGATCCGCAAAGGCTTGAGATGCCAAAATGGGACGATCCTTAGGGGCTGAATATTTCCCATCAATGGATTTATACCGAAGGGTAAGAGCAGGATTATTCCATACCATTTGAGACAGCGTCTCGAAGGAAGGTTGAATCGGAGGAGTCAAATCCGGTAGTGATCTCCGAGCATGAAGAGATATTGGAGTCTTAACCGCTTCCCAGGATCGATGTCTGTAGTCTGAGAGAAAGAGTGGAGCTCAGGTTCTTCAACAGAGACTTAAGGACAGGTCCTCAACCACAGGCTCTGTAGCAGTGAAAGATCCTGCTTCATCACTTCATCACCCAACCAAAGGTCTGGTTCAGGCTCAACGTCATCTCCTGATAGTCCAGGGAGGACTGTTTGGACAGGAAAGGAGTGAAATACAGAAGAGGAAGGAAGATTTGAGAAAAGAGGGTCTCGAGAGCCTCCGGCGCCGAGGAGGCAAACGGAACTGAAAAATGGCACCGAAGAACAGCGCAGCGCCGAGGACGGTGCCGATAAGCCACCAGGGTGAAGACGGCGCCGGTGAAGGCACACGGCGCCTGCAGAAGGCGCCAGAAGTTCGGCGCGCATGACGCGGACAGCGCCGATAAGCCCCGCTGATGTCGAAAACGGGCGCTGATGAAGCTCCGCGATGCCGAAAACGGCACCGACAGCCCCACGACGCCGCGTGGATGGTGCCAAAGGCACTCGAAGCATCCCAGGACCCTGAGAAACATGGTTGAAGGGAAAATAGCAGGAGATAAGGGCATCGGTGTGGCCCTGCGCCGCAGCCATGTGAGGGGACACCTAAGCGCGGAGTAGTCGGCACCGAGGAAGGTGCCGCGACCAGGAAAGTCCAACCGCCCTACCTGGTCGCCCGACAAGCCCGAAGGCCCCGGGCAACCGAGCCAGGTAGTAGAACCAACCTCCGAGCCCATTGCTCCATAAGAGCGCCCACTGATGAAACTGCTCATCTGAAGACCTACCAATAGGCGGGTAGGACTCCGATGCGAAGACGGCGGCTACCAGAAGCGAAGTTGGCGACTCGAAGGAGGACCCGACAACAACCATGATAACGAGCGTCGATCGCGCAGACATATCAGTGGGCGACCTTGAGTGATGCCTTCTCTTTTTAGACCTGTGGGCTGAAGAAGAGCTCGAGGCGAGCGGTGCCGAGAATCGACCGTTTGTTTTTATGCCTCGGGGAACCGCCCATCCCAGACATTGGACTGACCATTGTCGGACCCGTTCAGGAGAAAGGCGGACCGGACCCAGCCCGACTGACTGAACGCTTTCATCTGAAGTCTCCCTACCGTCACCTGACCTGCTCATGGTCGACTCCGTCAAGTAGGCTGAGACTTCTCTATTGTATATTAAAATAGAATAACTTAAGCGATACTATATCAAGATAATACTACAAAAAATAAACTGAAAACTATGCTGCTAGTTTGAAGTTTGACTCCCGATGAGCGGCGTCGTTGAGAACGCACTCGGCCGGCGGAAAAAGGAACTGAAGAGGCAGTTGGATGGTCGGCGCCAAGATAGTCATTGCAGCGCGAGCTAGTGCTCAGCGGCACCGTCCTCACGGTGCCATCTCTGGTGTCGACCCTCCAGCAAAAGTTTGCTCCGATGGGTGCTAGTGCCTCCGCGCAGATACCAATAGTGTGAATGAGTGGTGGAGGCTTATGTCCAGGAAGATCTGCGCCAATGCACCCTAGTAAAACAGTCATTTTAGGAATTTTTTCACCAAATTTTCAACATAGCCATTTTAAGACTTCTGCTCATGAACAGTGTCATTGTGATTTTCTTAATTTGTCCGTACATTGATTTCACACACCAACTGCGCCATTAATGCGCTACATGAGCGGAAACAAGTTTTGGGTGAGATGTGAAAAATGACAGCTGTACTACTCATGAGAAGGTGTAGTAAAATGGCAATGTTGAAAATCTGGAGTGAAAATATTGAAAATTCTCGAACTTACAGGCGTGCGTAAGAGCTGTACAACGACGCTAGAAAACAGTCATTTTGGAAGTTTTCACCAAATTTTCAACATAGCCATTTTAAGACCTTCCACGCACGCTCATAAAACAGTCATTTTTGGAATTTTTCACCAAATTTTCAACATAGCCATTTTGAGACCTTTGCTCATGAACAATGTTACTGTGATTTTCTTACCTTATCCGTACATTGATTTCGCACACCGACTGTGCCATTGTCTGCGCTACATGGGCGGAAACACGTTTGGGTGAGATGTGAAAAATTACAGCTATACTACTCATAAGAGGTGTGGTAAAATGGCAATGTTGGAAATCTGGAGTGAAATATTGAAGATCGCGAACTACGGCGTGCATAGGAACTAGTACAAGCACACTCGTAAAACAGTCATTTTGGACTTTTTCACCAAATTTTCAACATAGCCATTTTAAGACCTCAACTCATGAACAGCATCACTGTGATTTTCTTAATTTGTCCCGATACATTGATCTCGCGCAAATGACTGTGCCATTGTGCGCTTCATGGAGTGGAAACACGTTTTGGGTGAGATGTGAAAAATAATAGCTGTACTGCTCATAAGGAGGTGTGGTAAAATGGCAATGTTGAAATCTGAGTGAAAATATTGAAAATTCAGCAGAACTTATGAGCCTGTGTAGGAACTGCCTCGCACGTTCGTAAAACAGTCATTTTTGGACTTTTGACCAAATTTTCAAAATGGGGTTTTGGGACCCCTTCTCATGAATGATGTCACTGTCATGACATTATTCAGGCCTGAAGGGTGATTTCGGCGCAGTGACTGCGAAATCACTCTCCGGCCGGACTAACGCCATGACAGTGACATCATTCATGAGAAGGGTCCCAAAAACCCATGTTAAAAATTTGGTGCAAAAATCCCAAAAATGCCTAAGATGTCTGATAAAATTGAAACCCCCATCTAGCCCATTATACAGCTTACCGGCATTTCCTCAGTTGCGGTGCTCAGAGTGCAGATGTGTTCCCGGTCCAGCGATGATCGTAGCGTCAAGCTCGGAGGAGGAAAGTATGGGAAGTGGGGGGTGGGGAAGCGAAGTGCGCAGTGGGTGGAGTGCGGGTTGTGGGAGGGGCCAGGGAGACTCACGTGGGACCGTTTTTCTTTACAGGTTTTTGTATGACTACATGGGACGTTTGCCACGCTGGGGTGGGCTGCCAGCATAGCACAAGAGGCCAGTTGGGAGGCGTTCAGCCGGCGGAGATTGGGCACCCCGTCGCCCAAAGCATCTATTGCCACGCTGGGTGGGCTCCAGCGTGGCACCCATACTCGGTGGGGTGAGGACAGTGGAGCCGGGGATTGGGCACCCCGTCGGCTATATCGTGGTGCCAGCTGGGGTGGGCACGCGTGGCATTGAAAACTTTGGGGGGCGGGGAGCACGCAGCACAGCCGGAGGATTAGGCATCCCGTCGGCTGTATACAGTGTGTGTGTGGTGCAAGGGCACACACACCTGCGTGGGGCGTGTGTGTGTGTGTGTGTGGGGGGCTGCGCGCGGGCAGGCGATATCTTATCACTGCTCACTCAAGCATACCCCCTTTGAACTATGCCACTGCATTTTGGAGCTGTCATGAACAGCTCCAGAATGCATTAACTTGAGGAACAGCGCCTCTTAACACACTGACTGAATTGGAGGAGGAGTGACGCACCTCCGAAAACTCAATGATGGCACTATGTTTCTTGACATGCGTGCAAGCAAACATAAAATGACAGCATTGGCTGAGAAAGTATACATAGCGAAGATAAGAGAACATGTAGGGCAGAGTAATCATATAAAACCACGATCAGCTATCTAACAAATAGGGAGAGCTAAGCAACAGTTACAGTAAGCTAGTGAGTACATAGTAAGTGCAAGGTTTAAGCTAATACAGATTCATTTTACATGAGACATGAGGCAGGAAAAGCAGTCATTTTATGAGGCACATTGTGTCAGAAACACCGCCAACCTGTGAGAAACACGGTGAGGCAATTCACTGGACGGAACAATAGGGAGTGATGGGATAGGGATGAAAAGCAACCATGTGTGTTGGGGGAGGAGGAAAACAAAGAGACAGGTTAGTCATTAAGAACACAGCAGGCATGCGAGGTAGGCAGAGAGAGATCAAGGGGTTGAAAACAGGTGCATGAGTAATGAAAAGTTGCTGAACTTCTGCACAGTACCTTCATTATGTCTTCTAATACAATTTGGATAGGAAAAATGCAATTTGCATACTCACCATAATTGTTGCTTTTCCAGAATATCTTTACCATTGATTCACATATATGGCTCTAGACCAGAGGCAACAGGACCTTGCAGGAAGTTTTTCTTCTAGGGAGGGGTCAATGTCAGCCAGTGATGCCATTTGCATGTAGCACATACTCAAGTGGTGCCGTGTGCCAGCCAATAACCGTTGTTGACTTCCTCATGCACCTTAGTTCTGCTCACCAGGAGAGAAACAAAATGGAGACAATAAAGAGAATACCAATACTTACTTACCTTAATTATGATCTTCCCAAATATCCACCATTCATTACTAATGGGTTCTACGGAGGTCAGGACCCTGCATGGAAAAAAAAAGAGCACTGTCTCTTTAAAAATGTTGTATGGCTGGAGATCACGTCAGTTCGGTGCCAACTTCAAGGCCACAGCATTCTACGTGGTGCTTGCAGGTTGGCCAGTAACCGACACCAACTCCCCTCCCCAGCTCTCAGTTCTGTCCACCAGACGAGGAACAGGAAAAGGGGTCTTGGACGGCCAGAGGGCCTGAAAGATAGGTAAGGGTAGAGAAGAAGAAAAATTACTCACCTCAGCAATTGTGTTTCTTCTAATGGAGTCTTGCTGTAGTCTGACATATTCTGACATATGCAGTTAGTTCCAGCACTTGAACTGCTCCGAAGAGGAAAGAGTTAACTCCATGCAGAAGCATAGAACGTTGAGCTCAAGCTTGGTTCAAACCTCAGTCTGCAGCACTTCAAAGTGTAACCATCAGATTCTTATGAGTGAATACTAACTAACTACACTTCCTAAGTGGAACTTGTAAGAAAAACTAGCCAACAGGCAACAATTTTTGGGTCCTCAAAAGACTCAAGTCAAGAACCAATATAATAACCAAGCAGTGAACCAACATATAATTACAAAAAAAACATAACCATAAGCCACTACCCTTTTTAAAGGGAGTGCAAATACCTCCATGAGGTGCAACACTGTACCTACCAGCACACTTCCCAAAAATAGGTTCTGAGAGGGAGGCAGGAGAGGTCAGAATATAGCAAGACTCCATCAGAAGAAACACAGTTACTGAGGTGAATAATTTTTTCAAACAACATGAAGTCTTCCTGTATTCTGACATATGCTGACTACCAAGCAGTACCTCAGGAGGAGGTTACCAATCCTATTTTGGGAATAGGCTCTGCAGTACTGCCAGTACAAACCTAGCATCACTCCTAGGCTGGAAATCCAGAGAGTAATGCTTGGTGAATGTATGGACTGTTTTCCAGGTGGCTGCTTTGCATATTTCTAGTAAGGGTATATCTCTGGCAGCAGTCAGAGAAGCAGCTGCACCTGTAGTTGAATGAGCCCTCAGGCCTGAGGGGGTATTTTGCAGCTTTTCATAGCAGAATTTTATACAAGAGACAATCCACCTGGCGATAGTTCTATTAGTAGCAGGTTTACCTTTTCCACTTCACCATAAGTGAGAAACAACTGAGGACAGTCAAACCTAAGTGCCTCAGTACGCTCAATGTAGTAGCTAAGTGCCTCTTAACATCCAAACTGTGTAATCTTCTCTCTTCTGAAGAAGAATGATCTGTGAAGAACATAGGAAGAGACATGGACTGGTTCAGATGAAAATCTGGAACCATCTTGAGTAAGAACCTCAACCTATTGGTTCTAAGTGTGCGTAGACAGCCAGTTCTGAGTGCTGTATCATTTTTTTTATATAAAATGTATTACTGACTGTCTCTACTGAAAATCTGATGCTTTAGGAGTGACCTCACTCACCCCCAGATTTCAGTTGAAAGATGCAAGCCAGGAGAAAATGCTGACAGCATGTGTATCACACACACTCAGTTTTAGATACAATGTGTTACCTGGCAGACCAGATGCTAATTACAGACTTGTTTAAGTTAATTTTGTTAAGAGGAAATCATAAAAAGGTTTATAGACGGAGATGAACCTAGGTTGTCACACAGGGTGCAAGGTTGTAAATGCTCCTGTGAAGACTGGGAGGGAGGATGCAGCATGGATCAAAAAGATGTTATTTAAAACATGAGTCATGCTGAGGATTGCAAAATTAATACTTTGAAAAAGACTACTTTTTTATTTAGGTATGTTTTGTGTGTGGTCTGACAGAGGAGGAGCTAGGTGACATCACACAAAAGGGTTGGAAATACAGTTTACTTTAAGGAATAATTCTGTTTTACTTGGACACATTTTACCTAGACTCTGACCAGGAAAGATTGGTGAGCACTTTAAGCAAGTATTTAGAATATAAGTACTGTAAGTAAAATT
The DNA here is from genome assembly GCA_016271365.2 of Neoceratodus forsteri. Taxonomy (NCBI): domain Eukaryota; kingdom Metazoa; phylum Chordata; order Ceratodontiformes; family Ceratodontidae; genus Neoceratodus; species Neoceratodus forsteri. The sequence goes on from JADMNL010000026.1 coordinate 50,874,611, forward strand.
TGCACTGTTTAAAACCTTGTTCTTTAAAAGATTTGTATGTCTTGTGATATAGCAGTTCTGTATTGTTTATGTTACATATTTTTATCTATTTCAGTAAATCTCTTTGTAGAAATTACTTGTTCTGTCCTTGCTTTCTTTACTGTGCAAGTAGAGTATACATGTTATAGCAGACAATAGACATGAGCTTGAATGGTGGTACCAAACTGGAAAGAGAAATGTTTTAAATCTGAGGTCTTTATTAAAGTTTTTAGGGTTCATCTCTGTATACCTGGTTAGGTGCCTATAGGCAAGGATATCTGGCCCCGAAGACAGATATATCTGAGCCAGTGCATTGGATACGCTAGCAAGAGGTTCACAGTTTGAATCCTCCAAGACTTGAGATCAAATGTTGCTCTGAACTCACAAAACAGACAAGAGGGTTACCTTGCTCTGATAAACTGATCACAAGACTGCGCTCAGAGGTTGGCACTTTGGGAGTAGGGGCCTGACCTGCTGAGTGGGTTTGTGACACTAAGGACCACCTTATCTCTATGGAATGAGATAAAATCGGCTCCACTGACAGAGCTTGTAATTCACTAATACGCCTGGCAGAAGTGATCGCTACCAGGAACACAGTTTTCCAAGTTAAGCACTTAAGTTCTGCTGAAGCCAATGTCTCAGAAGGGGTTGCATAAGCTGAGCAATGCAAACATTAAGATCCCAAGCAGTGTTAGGGTCCTTAAAGGAGGGTTGGTATGGAGTAAACCTTTAAAGAACTTACAGAAAACAGAGTGAGATGCCAAGGAGGAAACCTTCATCACTGACAAGAATGCAGAGACAGCTGCTAAGTGTACTTTCAGAGTGACTGGCATGAGGCTTAAGCCATTAAGATGAACCATATAATCCAGAACTGTAGCCAAATCAGCAGTATCTGGTAAGAGATCCCTATTGGAACACCAAATGCTGAATCTTTTCAATTTGGAATTATAAGTTTTTCTGGTGGCAGGTTTTGAAAGGCTTTAACAATATCCAAAACCCCTGAGACGGATGCAGACTTGCATACTCTAACTCTTCCAGAGCCAAGCTTTGAGGTTGAGAGACCAAAGGTTGGGGTACCATATCCTTCGCTGAGAGAGACTAACAGATAGTGCTTCTTGGGAAGAGATATGGGAAGATGGACTGCTAGGGACATCAATAGAGGATACCAAGTCTGTCTGGCACAGTGTGGTACAATCAGAAACACCTTGCATGATAGTGACCTTATCTTGAACTGAACCTTGAACAACAGAGGAAAGGGAATACAGGAATTTCTCCTCCTAAACCAGAACCAGAGCATCCAGGAATTGAGCCCATGACTGAGAGTCTGCAACAGAAGAGGAAGTAGATGATTGTCTGGGGCTGCAGAGATTATCTCTGGAGTGCCCCTCTAGAAAAAATTACTTTCAACACAAAGGGGTCCAGGGACCATTTGTGATGGCCCTGAGATATCCTGCTCAGAGCATCTGCTAGCACACTGTCCTTCCCTGGAAGGTGGACTGCTACCAGAGATGCCTGCAAGGAATAAGCCAGAGATCATAATTTCATGGTTTCCATGCACAAGGCTGTAGATTGAGTGCCTCCCTGCTTGTTGATGTACCACATGGTGGTGGTGTTGTCTGTCCTGACCTGAACCACCTTGTTCTTTACTGAGTCCGAGAAAGCTAGGAGAGCCAGGAATACTGCCCCAAGCTCCAGAAGATTGATATGAAGTAGAGACTCCTGAGGGACCACACTCCTTGTGCTGTGAAGGCTCCTAAGTGAGCTCCCAGCCCAGGAGAGAAGCATCCAAGATTAACACAACTGAATGAGTCTGGCTGATGAATGGGACTCTTTTCTGAGACTGTCCTGATCCAACCACCATTGAGAGCTTGGACCAGAATCTGAGTCACTGGAATCAATTTGATTAGAGGATCTTTTCTGAGACCAAAAGGACTTCAGATGGAACTGAATGTCCCTCAACTGAAATCTGGCTCCCTGTACCACCACAGTGGAAGCTGCCATGTGGCCCAGGAGCTGCAGAAAATGTCTTGCTGGTCGAGACACCAGAAGGCGGAAAGAAGAAGCAAGGTCTGTAAGGGTATTTGCCCATACCAGAGGAAGAAAAGTCTTTGCTTGGACAGTATCCAACTCTATCCTACAAAGGTCAGGAGTTATCATGAGTTATAGAACTGACTTTGGTAGATTGAGCAGGAACCCTAGGGAAGTGAGCAACTGTTGTGTCACTTGTAGATCAGACTTGACTTGGCCTGGAGACTGTCCCACAATGAGCCAGTCATCCAGGTATGGAAAAATTGAGGTATTCTTTCTCCTGAGAAAAGCCACTATGACTGCTAGGCACTTTGTGAACACCCTTGGAGCTGCTGTTAGGCCAAGGGCATTGCTCTGAACTGATAATAGCCTGAAGACAACTGGAACCTGAGGTACTTTCTGTGAGAGCACCTGATCAGGATGTGAAAGTAGGCATCCTTGAGGTCAGGGAGGCTAACCAATCCAATGGCCTCAGAGAGGGAAGAATTACTCCCAGAGTCACCATTTTGAATCTTGACTTGACAAGGTGCTTGTTTAAGTATCTTAGGTCTAGGATGGGCCACCACTCCCTGTCTTTTTGGGGTAAGGAAGTATCTGGAGTACAGACCTTGACCCTGTGTACAGTCGGAACACTCTCTATGGCTCTGAGAGCAGCAGAGAGGAAACCTCTGCCTCTAGGGCAATGGTTTCGGAGATGTTTGCAAGTGGAAAAGACATGGCCCTCAGTTTTGGAAATTTTTGAAGCTGAGGGCCAGTCCCTGGCTTACTACCACCAGGACCCACTTGTCTGAGGTAACAGGCTTCCAGGACTGGAAGTAGTAAGCCAGCCTGCCTCCTACTGGAATAGGGGGTCGACTCGGGCTGACAGATCAGGGTGTCTGCTTAGCAGGAGCCTTAGACTGAGAGGAGGATGAAGTCCTGCTCATCCCCTTCTGCCTCTCCCTCTGAAGAACCCCTCTGAGGAAAAGGAGAGAGGCATGTGCATGGTAGAAAGGCCTGAGAAAAGGCCTACCCCTGCCCTAGACTGCTGCTTCTGAGGTTGCCTGCCATTCCCTGGCTTGTGCACTCCTGTAGGTGGTCTGGTATTCATCCATCTTTTTCATGTAATTCTCTGTCTGCTCCCCAAACGAATTATCCATTACAGGAAAATCCATGGCCTTAGCCTTAGTGTCCTGTGAAGGCTAATACATCTGAGCCAAGCAAATCTCCGAAGAGACACAGATGTAGCCATGACTCTGATGACACATCATTTTGTCCACAGCAGCATGAAACTGAATCTTAGATGCCTCAATCCCATCAGCACCCCTCCTCCAGCTCCTTGGCTAGCTGGGGAAGCCTGTTCAGCCAGTTCAGAACAGTACACCATCTGGACTTCTGCTACCTGGCTGTGTAGGATATATAATTTGCCTACCTGAGTCCCAAGCAGGATGTCAAGTACTGTTTCTTGGCCATAGCATCCACCTTCCTAGAGTCTTTATCTGGGGTGTGAAGCAAGGTATATTAGCCTTGTCATAGGCTGCAGCCTGCACAACCCCAACATGGCTCACGAATAAACAATAATTAAACTAAAGTCCACTACCTACAACACTTACTGTACCGCAGACAGGGATTTGAAGCCAAAAATAAAAGACAAAAGAGCGATATTTAAACCTGAATGGACATTTCAACTGAACCGATAAGCTAAGGAGCAATCTCTGCAGTGACTGTTCAGTTAGGCCGAGTAAAGAATCTGATGGTTACACATTGAAGTGCTGCAGACAGAGGTTTGAACCAAGCTTGAGCTCAACATTCTATGCTTCTGCATACAGTTAACTCTTTCCTCTCCGGAGCAGTTCAAGTGCTGGGGCTAACTGCATATGTCAGAATATGTCAAAATACAGCAAGACTTCATGTTGTTTGAAAACCTCAAATAAAGATGGAGGCTAACAAGGGTTAGGTCAGAGTGAAAATCTAAGAAGGACATACAGGGGTGACCAGAACACTGGACAGCCCTGGGCAAGGAAAAACTAGAGACAGGAGAAAGAAGGAGACAGATGGAGGAAGAAACAACTGGCCTAACTTTCCCACCACCCCCAGCCCACAGCCTGTAGATCTGTCTCCTCAGGAGCCTGGAGACTAGATTCCAAGTGGAAATGTATTAACCAGGGCTTGAGCATCCAGCTCGAGGCCTGGGGACCTCCTCATACCGAGAGAAATCATTCCTTTTCCCTTTTCTTCATTTTTTTTAACAAAGAAAACCCATCTCTCATACTGACAACCTTGTTCCTTACCTTCTGTTTTCGTCCATTCCTTCCTCCTAGTCCGAGTGTCTATTCTCCTTCTAAAACTTTTACCAGAAGAAGAATTAAGCATTTGAAAAGGATTGCTCCAGGAAGCAGATCCCAAGAACTGAGGACTGCTTAATTGGGAAAAACCCTTAAGGAGTCATCTAGAGGTGTTACATAAGAAAAATTACTCACCTTAGTAATTATGTTTTTCTAATGGAGTCTTGCTGTATTCTGACTATTGCAGTTAGCCCCAGCCTTTAAACTGCCCCAGAGAACAAAGGTTAACTTTCTATGCAGAGCATAGAATGCTGAGCTCGAGCTCGGTTGAGGTCTCTGTCTGGAGCCCTTTGAAATCCAACCATCAGATTCTTACGAGCAAATACTCATTAACTATTCTGTGAGGAAATTGCAAAATTTTTACTAGCCAACCGGCAACAAAAAGTTTTGGATCCCAAAGAAAGACTCAAGTCAGGAAACCCAAAACCAAAACCAATCCAAATAAGAATAAAGATAAAACAAACACCAAGACAAAAGAAAGAGGGTGTAAGCGGAGCACTCCTGAGATGCAGCACTGCACCTGCCCACCCACTTCCAAAAACAGGTTCTGAGGCGGAGGCAGGGAGGAGGTCAGAATACAGCAAGACTCCATTAGAAGAAACAACATTACTAAGGTGAGTAATTTTTCTTCAAACAACATGAAGTCTTGCTGTATTCCTCTATAGCGAACTACCAAGCAGTACCTCCATGGAGGAGGGCAGAACCTACTTTGGGAATAGGCTCTGAAGTACTGCTATGCCGAACTGAGCATCACTCCTAGCCTGGATATCCAGAGAGAAATGCTTGGTAAAGGTATAGACTGTTTTCAGGTGGCTGCTTGACAAATTTCTAAGAGGAATATCCTGGCAGCAGCCAGTGAAGCAGCTGTACATCTGGTGGAGTGAGCCCTCAGACCTGAGGGTGGAATGTTTCCTAGTTTCTCATAGCAGAATTGTATACAAGATACAATCTACCTGGCAATAGTTCTCTTGGTGGCAGGTTTGACCATCCACATTTCTCCATAAGTGAGGAACAGCTGGAGGAATCAAACCTGTGACACTTAGTATGCTCTATATAGTAGCTAAGGTCCTTTTTAACATCTAAACTGTGTAGCCTCCTCTCTTCTGAAGAGGAATGATCAGTGAAGAAAACAGGAAGAGGCATAGACTGGTTCAGGTGAAAATCTGAAACCATTTTGGGCAAGAACCTTCTATTGGCTCTAAGGACCACTTTATCCCTATGAAAGGAGATAAGAAAAATTACTCACCTTAGTAATGTTGTTTCTTCTAATGGAGTCTTGCTATATTATGACATATGCAGTGAGTCCCAACCTTGAACTGCTCCGGAGTGAAAGAGTTAACTTTCCATGCCAGGCATGGAATCTTGAGCAAGAGCTCGGATGAAAGCTCTGTCTGTTGTTCTTCAAACACAAACAGTCAGATCTTTACCAACAAAACTCACTAAGGTTCTGTGTGGAAGCTGTAAATCTACACTAACCAACTGGCTACTAAATATATGAACACTTTTTGGTCCCAAAACAAAGACTCAAGTCAGGGATCCAAAAATAAAACACAACACCAAACACCCCAAAAGGAGGGTGAAACAAACAAGGTGGGCATCTACTAAGTGCCAACACTGCAATGCCCACCCACATCCCAAAAGCAGAGGTTCTGAGAGGGGCAGGCGGGCGGTCATAATATAGCAAGACTCCATTAGAAGAAGCTACATTATTAAGGTGAGTAATTTTTCTTCAAACAACATGAAGTCTTGCTATATTATGACATATGCAGACTACACAGCAGTACCTCCATGGAGGAGGGACAGAATCTACTTTGGAAATAGGCTCTGAAGCACAGCTGTGCCAGACCGAGCATTACTCCTAGCCTGGATGTCCAGAGGTAATGCTTGGTAAAAGTGTGAACTGTTTTCCAGTTAGCTGCTTGACATATCTCTAAGATAGGATGTCCCTGGCAGCAGCCAGAGACGCAGCTGTACCTCTGGTAGAGTGAGCCCTCAGGCTTGAGGAGGAACCTTACCCAGTTTTTCATAGCAAAATTGGATGCAAGAGACAATCCACCTGGCAATGGATCTTTAGTGGCAGGTTTCTTTACCAACCTCACCATAAGTGAGGAACAGTTGGAGGAGTCAAACCTGTGACCCTTGGTACATTCTATGTAACTAACTAAGGGCTCTTTTGACATCTAAACTGTGCATTCTCCTCTCGCCAGAGGAGGAATGGTCAGTGAAGTACACAGGAGAGACATAGATTGATAAAGGTGGAAGTCTGAAACCACCTTAGGCAAGAAATGAAAATTACGCACCTACCATAATTCTTGATCTTCTTGGACGAGTCTCCACTACTCATTCACACTAGTGGGATCTGCGCCGGAGGCACTAGGACCCATCGGGAGCAAACTTTTGCTGGAGGGTCGGTCGCGAGAGATGGCGCCGTGAGCATGGTGCCCGAGCGGTGGCTCGCGTGTAATGACTATCTCTGCGACCCCTCCAACCCGCCTCAGTACCTTTTTACCAAGGAGTGCAGCGCAACTAACGTAAAGAGTAAACCTAACTTTACAAACGGACATAAGATAGTCCGACGACCCGTAAGAAGGGTCAGCAAAGAAGTCTTCATGGCCTAAAGATTTGGGAAGTGAAGACCAACACAGCGGTGAGCTCGGGGGATGGAGGGTGGGCGTGTGAATGAGTGGTGGAGACTGGTCCAAGAAGATCAAGAATTACGGTAGGTACGTATTTTCATATCTTCCTGGACATAAGTCTCCACCACTCATTCACACCAGTGAGAGTCAATGTTGATAATCCCCAAAAGGGCGGTGCAGGGTAGCCAGAGCTCACATCGCCTAGGACAGAAGTCCATTAAGGATAGTTCTGCCGTCAAGGCGGAATGACGCCTGGCATGAACATCCAGTGCATAATGCTTAACGAAGGTATGCACTGAGCTCCAGGTGGCGGCATTGCAGATATCTGCAATTGGAACATTGCAATTTCCACTAGGGATGCCGAACCGCCTTAGTAGAGTGAGTTTAAACTCTACCTTCTAATTTAACCTGTGTCATGGAATAGCAATGTCGAAGACATGCCACTAACCATGATGAGATGCATCTGATAGCGACAGGTTGACCCAGCTGGGTCTCGCTGAAGGAAACAAACAATTGCTGAGTCTTGCGAAATTCTTGGTTCTATCTAAGTAGAAACAAGAGGCTCTCTTAACATCCAAGGAACGAAGAGACCGTTCTCCTTCATTTTGGAAGTTTTAAGTAAGAGGAAGCACCAGAGGTTGGTTTAGATGGAATTCTGACACAACCTTGGGAAGAAATTTAGGATGAGTAAGAACTACTTTGTCCTTATGGAACACAGTATACTGGAGGGTCCGTAACCAGGGCATGTATCTCAGAGACCCTGCGGGCTGAGGTAATGGCCACTAGGAAGGCTGTCTTCCAGGTAAGAAATTTTAGCTCACAGGTAGCAAGGGGTTCGAAAGGCTTCCGAGTGAGCATGTTCTAACTAGGTTAATGTCCCAGGCTGGACCGGACGTCTAACAGGGGGTCTGGTATGCAGAATTCCCTTAAGAAATCTCTTCACCATAGGTAACTGAGCCAGAGACAAGGAATAAACCGCTCATGGTACGCTGAAATGGCACTAAGGTGAACTTTAACCGTGGAGTACTGGAGACCTGAGTTTGATAGGTCCAAAGGTACTCCAGAACCTTGTCTGGAGGACAGGAAAAGGGATTCAAGAGGACTTTGCACACCAGAGAGAAAGCGTTTCCACTTAGAAGCGTAAGTTTTGGGTAGCTGGCTTCCGAGCAGCCAGAAGGACGCCTGAGACTCTACGAGACATTGAACGGTTCACTTCACCTTTTCAGGAGCCAAGCATGAAGGTGAAGTGACCTCAGGTTGGGATGGACCACGAACCCTGAGTCAAAAGATTGATTTGCAAGGAAGTGGTCTCGGAGAGGCTGCGACATACTGTTGAGTAGAGGAAGCTATAGTTGCCGAGGCCAGGAGGAGCAATGAGAATCATCTTGGTCCCTGAGACTCGAACTTGAGGAGAACTCTCTGAATTAAAGGAAGCGTGGAAAGGCGAAGAAAGCGCTTTTGTCCACGCAGCCTGAACGATCCTGACAGAAAATGCCAGGCCCTGGATTTCTGGAGCAGAAGAGAGGCAGTTTTTGCTGAGTGGGATGCAAAAGGTCCAGGTCTGGAGTCCCCCACTCTTCAACAGTGACCGAGCTACGGCTGGGTCGAGAGACCACTGTGAGGGTCTGCCTCCGCCCTGCTGAGGTGATCTGCTAAGTCGCTCAGTACACCCGCAGATATACGGCTTGAATTAGAGACTTGTGCTCCAGGCACCACTCCCACACTCTCATTGCTTCCCTGCAAAGGGGATAAGAGTGAGCACCGCCTTGCTTGTTGATGTAATACATCACAGCTTTGTTGTCCGTTTGAAGGAGAATGTTCTTATGACAAAGAACATCCTTCAACGCTCGGATCGCATAGAGGACCGCCTCATCTCCAGGACATTTATGTGGAGCTGAGTTTCAGCTGAGTCCATACACCTTGAGTGTGAGAGAGAGACAGTGAGCTCCTCATCCCATTAGCGATGCATCTGTGGTGATGGAGATCTGATGATCCAGAGGAGCAAAGGGAATCCTTCCAGGAGATTGCTCTCTGAGACCACCAGGTGAGAGACCTTCGTAGGGGCTCGGCACCTTGATGGGATAAGACTGGGGGTGAGAGGTCGGTGACCACTGAGCGGAGAGCATCCATTGGGTGGTCCTCATGTGTAACCGAGCTAGGCACAGTGAACACTGAGGACGCCATGAGACCCAGCATACGTTGCATCGAGAGAGCTGTGACTGATCGGTTCTCCCGATGTAACGGGCCATCTGAAGGATGTCGAGTCTTCTGTCCTCTGGAAGGAAAGCCTTTGCAGAAGAGGTGTCCAGAAGAGTCCCTATGAAAAAGGAGCCTCTGGGAGGGCTGCAGTTGTGACTTCTTCAGATTTAGCAGAACTCCCATGGACGTAAGAAGGCGAGAGGTTGTTTGAACGGCTTCCAGAGTCCCTTGGCTGGAAGGACTCGCTAGGAGCCAATCGTCTAGGAAGGGAAACACTGGAGTCCGAGCTTCCTAAGATGCACCACGAGAACTGCACAACACTTTGTAAAACTCGCGGCGCCGAGGATAGCCCAAAATGCAGGACTCTGAACTGATAATGCTGACCCAGAGCTACAAACCTCAGGAATTTAGTGGTGGGTCGGTGGATGGGGAAATGCTGGTAAGCATCCTGCATATCCAGGGAGGCCAGCCAGTCGTGCTTGATGCAGCAAAGGTAACAGAGTACCTAGGGAAATCATTTTGAATTTCTCCCTGGGAGGAATTGGTTTAACTTTCTGAGGTCTAGAATGGGGGCATCCCCAGATTTCTTTGGAACCAGAAAGTAATGGGAGTAGAACTCTGTGTTTCGCTGATGCGGGGCACCAGTTCTATTGCCCTGTTGTTCAGAAGGCCCTGGATCTCGGCGGTGAGAAGGTCTGACTGAGAGGCGACAACCTGGGTTGTCGTTTGGGAGGGCAATCGGGGTTTTCCAAAAGATTGAGAGAATAACCCTCGCGATCATCCGAAGGACCCATTTGTCCGAGGTTATGGACTTCCACTGATTGTAGAAGTACATCAGACGACCTCCCACGGAGGAGAAAGTTCCATCTCAGGCGGTGTGGATGGAACTGGGGCCGGCAATTCATAAGGTAGCACTGAGGGCTTTAGGCCCCTGCGCTTTCTGCTGCGCCTTCTTTTGAGGTTGGGCAGGTTGGCTTTTATGGAAGCTTCCTCTGCCCCTGCCTCGAAAGGACTGGTGACTATGAAACTGACGTTTACTCTACATGCCCCCGAGAGGGGTAGGCAGGGTTCTAGCCAACCTAATGGCCGACCTAGTCTTCTGAGTGGCCTCTAGGGCCTGCTCCACCTGAGGACCAAAAGAAAGGAGCCATCAAGGGCAGCGCCATTACCTGCTGCTGAGCATCATTCGTAAAGCCAGAAGCACGCAGCCAGAAATGGCCGCGAGTACAAACACCCGTGGCTGCTGAACGAGAAGCAGTGTCGAAAGCGCCCATGGCGGCTTTGACCTGTTGGTTATTGGACTCAATACCTCTGATAACGGTTAGAAGGAGCTCTGACTTGGAGTCGGAATCTGGAAGAGCTTCAACCATTCGTTTCATAGAGTGCCACAGGATATACTCATACTGAGAAAAATAGCCTTGATAGCTGGCACACGCATACTTAAAGTTGAGGCAGCAAAGACTCTCTTACCTAATGTATCAATTTTATGAGACTCTTTGTTAATAGGTCGAGCTGTAGTAGCTTGAGGAAGAACGACTTTGTCATTCTCTGCCAGGACTACAATAGATCCGCAAAGGCTTGGGATGCCAAAATAGGACGATCCTTGGGAGCTGGATATTTTTATCAATGGATTTAGCCACTGAGGAATAAGAGCAGGATTATTCCATACCATTTGAGACAGCTGTCTGAAGGAGGGTTGAATCGGAGGAGTCAAACCGTAGGGATCTCCGAACCATGAAGATACTGGAGTCTTAATATTTTCCCAGGATCGATGTCCGTAGTCTGGAGAGAAAGAGTGGATCTCAGGTTCCTCAACAGAGACTTAAAGGATAGGTCCTCAACCACAGGCTCTGTAGCGGTAAAGGATCCTGTTTCTCCACTTCATCACCCAACCAAGGTCTGGGTCAGGCTCAACATCATCTCCTGATAGTCCAGGAAGGACTGTTTGGACAGAAAAGGAGGAAAATAAGAGAAGAAGAAAGAGCAGATAGAAAGGAGAGTCCCCGAGGGCCCCGCGCCGAGGAGGCGAAAGAGTCGAAAACGTAGCCGCGGAGGTGCACGGCGCCAGAAGCACGCGCACCCCACGCACTTCCCTGCGGCCAAGAATACACACGGCGCCGCTGAGACTCGGCCGGCACCGCGGACGGTGCGCGAAGACCCAGCGGCGCCACGGATGGCACCGCAAGGGGTGCCGGTGATGCTTAGCGACCTCGGTGGCGGCGCCGAGGACACCCCAGGAACCTGGAAAGCAAGGGAAGGGAAAAACAGGAGATAAGGGCATCGGGTGGCCCCCTGTGCCGCAGCCATGTGAGGGGAGGAAACACCTAAGCACGGAGTCGCTGGCACCAGGCGAGGCGCCACACTAGGAAGGTCCAACCGCCTTACCTGATCGCCTGACGAGCTCAAGGCTCCGGGCAACCGAGCCAGGCAGAAGAACCAACCTCCGAGCCCATCGCCTCCATAAGAGCGCCCACTGATGAAACTGCTCATCTGGCCCTACCTATAGGCGGAGGGGCCCGGCGTCAAGACGGCGGAAACCGAAGTTGGCGACCCAAGGAGGAGACCGCAATTAGGCACGATAACCGACCGTCGACGCGCAGACGATCAGATGGCGACCTCGAGCGATGCCTTCTTTTGACCTGGGGTCAAGAAGAGCTCGAGGCGAACGGTGCGGAAATGCGACCGCTTATTTTTATGCCAGCGGGAGACCGCCCATCCTCCGGCATCGGACTGACCGTTGTCGGAACCCGCTGAGGAGAAGGGGCTGACTGGACCCAGCCCAACTGACTGAACAGCTTTTACACGAAGTCTCCTACCGTCCACCTGACCTGCTCATGGTCGACTCTGTCCAGTAGGCCGAGACTTCTTTACTATAAGTTAAATTTTAAAATATAACAGAAATAGAATAAAATTAAACGATACTACTATCGAGATAAAATTACAAAAATAAACTGAAAACTATGCGCTAGTTTGAAGTTTGACTCCGACAGGCGGCGACGTTGTCACTAAAGCGCTCTTCGCGGCAGGAAAAAAGGAACTGAGGCGCTTGGAGGGTCGTCACCGAGATAGTCATTACTCGCGTGAGCCACCGCTCGGGGCGCCATGCCTGCGGCGCATCTCTCGCTACCCCCAGCAAGTTTGCTCCCTATGGGTTCTAGTGCCTCCGGCGAGATCCCACTAGTGTGAATGAGTGGTGAGACTTATGTCCAGGAAGATATAAAATTACGCATCTACCGTAATTATGATCTTTCTGTGTATCTTCACCATTCATCACAGATGGGTACTGGCCGGAGATCAGACTCACGCGGAGCCTTTTTTTAAAGGATAGGGAGTCACCCAGCATCGGGCGCCACCCTCGAGGCCGACGTACTCACGTGGCGCCGAGGATTAGCCATTGCTGTGTAGACTCTGCCTGCCTACCAGTTCTGAGTAGCCGAGAGGTAAGAGGAAGGGATGGAGGGTGGACAAGAGAGTCCAAGGACAGAAAAGGAAGAGAAAACTGAACTAAAAGGAGAACTAACGACTGAGAGGACAGCATAGAGGAAGTAAGACTAAGGATTGGGTAGGGGCCCCAATCTCTTGAAAAGGAAGAAGGGAGAGAAGGGGAGAGAGAATTTAGGAGAGAGTGAGAGGTAACAATGATCCAGGACCCTTGTCCTCACCAGACTGTATAGGAACTGCAAGGAGTGGCAAAGCTCATTTGCCAGAATTCAAGGCACAGAATAACTGGCAATACCCAAAAGCAGAGTCGGCTATTCTGGAGAAGGACAGGGTACAGGGACTCAGTACACTCTCTGTAAAGATATTTGGTGAAAAAAGGAGAGTTCTTTTTTTTTTTTTAAATAGATTGATAACAGAAGGAGGGCAACCACCAGCTCTCACCCGTAGGAGTGAAAATATGTAGTAGAGAAGGAGTGCCACTCAAACTGTACCCCTTAGGAAAACTACCCCTGTGTGTCCCAACTTACCCCGCCAAAAGAGGGGAGGCACAGAGGAGGAGGATCCAGAGACTGAAGCCCCGGGGATGATTGGTGGGATTGGATGAATGGTGAAGACACAGAAGATCATAATTACGGTAGGTACGTAATTTTTATATCTTATCTGTGTCAATCTTCACCATTCATCACAGATGGGTGAGTACTAGTCCCCCAAAGGGGTTGATTAATTGCACCCTAAGGGACAGCGTCCCCTTAGCCCTCAGTGGGTGACACACTAAGGGGGGAGCCTTCTGGGCCTGAGGAGACCCGAGAGTGGGGAGAGCGAGATGGGGTCCCCTGGAGAGGGAAGAATTTGCCCGACAAGCGTGCGTCGCCCACAAGGAAAGAGATAGGTTCCTGGTGAGACGGAGAAAACCACCCTACGCCGGGGCCAAGGTGACAACCGGGAAAGGCGGGCCACGAACATCCCTGGTGCAGATCGCTGTCCCACTACCCCAGAAGGACTCATTGGCATCGTGAAGATGCCCTTGCTTGGTGCCTTGCTAGCTCCAGGCCACGTGCAGAGAGTGCCATGGCTTGCCTGGTTTGCTCTGAGTCAGGCAAAGCAGCTAGGATCTGACCTAGCGCTGACCACAAGAACCTGTTGTAGGCTGCATAGTGGGCCTGATGAGCGGAGATGGAGAGAAGCAACCTGCCGAGTAGAAAGCCTCCTCTCCCAGAAATCAAAATCTGAAGAGTCCTGATCTGGGGCCAGTCACGGAGGAGGGTGCAAAGCCCGTCAGGGGTGTCCAGGTGTGCCAATCCGGACTGTGGATGATGCATAGAACCTGGAGACTCCGGGAAGTGCAATACCTCTGGCTGAGGTCCCTAGGGGCAGGAACCCAGAGAAGGCCTCTGCCAGAACGCATGGATGCCTCCCGAAGGGGAGCAGGCATGCACCACAAGGGTGGCCGACCGAAATCGCTTAGAAAGACGTGCGCGCATGCTCAGGATTGCTGACCGACAGGGAGAAAGGTGAAGGTCCTCCATCATCCTCACGAGGGCGCTGATACTCGGAGATCAGCTGCAGGGAGAGATATGGACAGATGGTTCTCTCCCAGAAGAGGGGATGAGGAGCTGGAGGTCACCATACGTTCCGAGAGTGGTTGCTCGGGGAGGTTGAAAACCTGGCTGTCCATGGCCCTAACGTAGGCAGGAACCGAGCAGCCATCGCTCTGAACTGCTCCCAGGTGAGAGGGCCACTAGGACCAAGAATGCCTGGGAGCACTGGAGAATGCAGCAGAGGGATGGGGCACAGCCAAGAGAAGAAGTTGGCTGACCTCTGCCAGGGCTAGGGAGGGACCATGGACACCCGAGGAGGGTGTCCCAGAAGACCCACAGCCGACAGCTGTACAACCACGTTGGTACTGTCTAGGCTACGCCTAGAAGAATCCCCAGTGAGGTGACTGGGGCCATATAGATCCAGAAGGACGGTCCCCTGCCTCCAAAGAATGGGACCTCCTCAAGGAACCCGGAAGGGAAGGGCGGAAGTCCGCACTTTGGCTTCCGTCCAGGGCGGGGTGGACCCCAGAGAGGCAGACGCACCGACCAGCACCCTGACCCCTTAGAGTCCAAGAGGGTCCTGGTCTCGGGAGAGGGTCAACCTAGGTAGCTGGTAGCTCTGGGCTGCCCTCGAAGGGGAGACCCAGGAGCAGCAACTCCACCCCATAGACTTCCCGATAGGCCCCAAAGTTGGGCCATCAAGATACTACCTGAGGGAGTACCACCGCTGAGGGTCAGGGAACCTCCAAGGCCAGGGTTGCATGGCAATGGTGGCACGCACTATAGCCTGCTGGTCAGTACCACTGACCCCAACCTCGGGAGAACCTGACGCCCTCAGAAGGGGCTGGCTGTGACTCGTCGTCGAGACCACCGGCTTGCCCTCTGCAGACAACCCCGGCGGGTGTGACTGCTCGTCAGACTCGAGCCCGACTCCGACGAGGTAGAGTCTGAGGCCCTAAGCCAAACGGTAGAAGGGCAAGGAAAGGTGACCTTACCAAGAAGCCCGGTAGCCAAAGCAGTGGCCGAGGCAGCCCGTGCCATCCACAGCCCAGCAAGCGGAGCTGACAGAAGGTGGCAGGGCAACTGGGCCAAAGGTCCTGAGCCAGGACCAGCCACGGCGCTTATCAAGTCCACTGGCACTGGGGCAGTACCAGGAATAGAGACGGCACTGACAGTAGCCCCAGCAACAGCCTCGGTGCCGACGCCGCCGCCAGGCCCTCGGAGCTGCGAACGGCACCGAGGACTGAAGCGACGCCGATGGTCGAAGTGGACTCGGCGCCAACATGGCACCGAGAGCACCAACAGTGCTGAGGATGGTGTCGATAGATGGCTCCGACAGTTTCATGGCGCCATGTCAACCTCGGCGCCGAGGACGGCGCCGAGGTGAGACATAGCTTAAAGCGACGCCAATCCAGGGTCACGGTGCCGCCGAACAGCCGGCGCCGCAATGGCACCTTACAAAGCCCACGGCGCTAAGAGATGAGTCGGCGCCGCATCTCGCAGACAGGCCCACGGCACCGCTGAACGGTGCCAAGGCCCCAATGGCACCGACCGATGGCGCCGAGGACGGCATCGATCCAGGCTTCCGGACTGCGGGAGCGATACTGGGGAGCCTCACCCCGGAAGGGGCGGTATCGCCATAGCGGCGCCCTGCCCGCCTCCCCGGAGAAGCGGACTGCCCTCCTGCGCTCTGGGAGGAGCCTCGCCAAGGCTAGGCTGCAAGAAACCGAGGCTCCCTCCTCCTCAGTCCGTATAGAACCGGATGGGACCCGAAGGAAAAGCAGAGAGCGCGGCTTTCCGGACGAAAGCGAACCCTACCCTGAAAGTCAGCGGAGCTCGCCTTACTTTGAATGCGTACTGTTCTAGGACGCGCAGTCCATGGAGAAGCAGGCATCGCATCAATCCATGTCGTGAAGTGGGCCAAGACATGTGAGACACCAGTCATGCTGGTCGGTAACGGAGTACTTGGGCCGCATGTTCCGACCACGACATGACCTCAGAAAAACACCAAAATAGACTCGACGTCACTATACTTTAAAATAAATGGAAAGATCTTACCGCGACGTCGAGTGGAGCAGAACCCAGAACAAGCAGGAGACCGACGGACTGTCGAACGCACAAATTCGAAAGGCTAAGGCCTAAAACTGTCAAAAACTTCTTCAGTGGTTTCCACGAGGTGACCTCGACAGCGGGAGGCGAAGAACTGGTAGGCAGGCGGTCGACACAGCTTAACAGCCAATCTTCGAGCGCCACATAGATACGTCGGCCTCGAGGACCGGCGCCCGATGCTGCGCCGACTCCACCTATCCTTTAGAAAAAAAAGTCTCCATGGGTCCTGATCTCTGGCCAGTACCCATCTGTGATGAATGGTAAAGACTGACACAGATAAGATCTTTCTATTAGTCCTGAGGACCACCTTATCTCTATGAAAGGAGATAAAATCAGGCTCCACTGACAATGCTTGTAATTCACTTATGTTCCTGGCAGAAGTGATAGCTACCAAAAACAGTTTTCCAAGTCAAGTACTTAAGCTCTGCTGAAGACAAGGGCTCAAACGGGGTTGCATAGGTTAGGCAATGCAAATATTAAGATCCCAGGCAGCGGCAGGGTCCCTGAATGGCGGGTTGGTGTGAAGCAACCCCTTGAAAAACTTGGAGAATACAGGATGAGCTGAAGAGAAGAGGGTTTACCTGCTGATAAAAAGCAGACACGGCTGTCAGGTGCACCTTCAGGGTAGCTGGTCTCAGCCTCAAAGTATTCAAATGCACCATATAATCCAGGACTGTGGGTAAGTCAGCAGATTCTGGGGAAATGTGCTTGCCAGAGCACCATATGGAAAACCTCTTCCATTTGGAATTATAAGTAGCTCTGGTGGAACGCCTAGAAGCCTTCAGGATATCCAATACACCTTGAGAAAGTGTAGGTCAGCAAACTCTAACTCTTCAAGAGCCAGGCCTTGAGATTGAGAGATTTGAGGTCTGGTACCAAACTCTCCCTGAGCACAGGTTAGCAGGTTGTGATTCCTGGGAAGGCACAGGGAAGATGGACTACTAAGAACATAAGGAGTGGGTACCAGGGCTGTCTGGCTCAATCTGGAGCAATCAGGATCATCTTGCAGGGTTGAGATCTGATTTTGACTAACACCTTGAACAGAAGAGGAAGGGGGAAGATAGAGAAACTTCCTTCCAACTGAGAAGGAAAGCATCCAGAGGGTCTGAGCCCAACACTGGGGGCCTGCAACAAAAAGGGAAGTTGGTGATTGTCTGGGGCTGCAAAAGATCTATCAGCGGGTGCCCCATCTGGCAAATACTACCTCCAGTACTAGGGGATCCAGTGACCATTCGTGATGGCCCTGGGAAATCCTGCTGAGAGCATCTGCCAGGACATTGTCCTTGCCTGGGAGGTGAACTGCCATAAGGGAGGTGTTCAGGATCAAGCCAGAGACCACAACTTCATTGCTTCGTGCACAATGCCAGAGACCGAGTGCCTCCTTGCTTGTTGATGTACCACATTGTAGTGGTGTTGTCTGTTCTGACCTGTACAACTTTGTTCTGAACAGATGTGGAAAAACCTTGAAGTGCTAGAAAAACTGCTCTGAGTTCCAACAGGTTGATGTGGAGCAGAGACCCTGAGGGGACCACAATCCCTGGTAGTGAGGTCACCCATGTGAGCTCCCCACCCCAAGAGGGATGCATCTGTAGTAAGGATTAAGGAGTGAGACTGAGGGTGAAGGGACCCTGTCTCAGATTGCTCTGGTCCTGCCACCACTGAAGGGCTTGGATCAGGTTCGAGTCACTGGGATCAATTTGGTTAGAGGGTCTCCTTTGAGACCAAAAGCTCTCAAATGGAACTGGATGTCCTCATCTGAAATCTTGCTCCTGCACCACTGCTGTAGAAGCAGCCATGTGCCCCAGGAGCTGCAGAAAATGCCTTGCTGGTCGAGAGACCTGCAGGGTGAAGGAGGAAGCCTGAGAGACCAGGGTCCTTGCTCTTTCCAGAGGAAGGAAGGCTCTGGCCTCTTGTGTTCAGTTCTGTACCTATGAAGGTGAGAAGCTGGACAGGCTCTAGATCTGACTTTGAAGACTGAGAAGGAAACCTAGAGATGTGAGCAGTTGCTGAGTTACCTGAAGGTGTAGTTTGACTTGGTCTGGAGACTGGCTTACTATGAGCCAGTCGTCCAGGTAAGGAAAGATGGCAATCTTTGCCTTCTTAAGTGGGCAACTGCTACTGTCAGGGATTTGTGGAATACCCTTGGGGCAGAGGTGAGACCGAAGGGCATTGCTCTGAACTGGTAATGGCCTGAGGGCAGTTCAAATCTGAGGTACTTTCGATGGGAGCTTCTGATAAGAACATGGAAGTAGGCATCCTGAGGTCCAGGGACACTAGCCAGTCCCCTGGCCTTAGAGAGGGTAAATAATTCCCAGAGTCACCATTTGAATTTTGGTTTTAAAAGGTGCTTGTTTAGGTATCTGAGATCCAGGATGGGCCGCCATTCTCCTGTCTTTTTGAGGTAAGGAAGTACCTGGAGTACAACCCTTTGCCCTGTTGTTGGGGTGGAACCCTTTCCAGCTCTGACAGCCAGGAGGGTAGAAACTTCTGTTTCTAGGGCAAGTGCCTCTGATGGATTTGTAGGTGGAAAGGACCTGGTTCTCATCTTTGGAAATCTTTGAAGCTGAGAACCAGTCCCGGCTTACTACTTCCAGGACCCACTTGTCTGATGTTAAAGACTTCCAGTCCTGACAAAGTAAGCCAGCCTGCCCCTACAGGTAGTGGAGAATCGACCTGGGCACCCCATCAGTGTCCCTGCTTGGCAGGGGCTTTAGGCTGAGGGGTGGAAGCAGGTCTGCTTGTATCCCGTCTGCCTCTCCCTCTAAAGAACCCCTCTGGGCATAAGCTGAAAAGGAGGCCTGGGCTTGGTAAAAGGCCTATGAAAAGGTCTCCGCCCTGCCCTGGAAGGCTGCCTTGAGGAGTGGCCTGCCTTTCCTTAGCCTGTGCACTCCTATAGGTGGTCCTATACTCATCCATTTTCTTCACGTAATTTCTGTCTGCTCCCCAAACAGAGAATTACCCACAATGGGAAAATCCATGGCCTTAGTCTGGGTATCCTGTGACAGACTAGTACTTGAGCCAATCCATTCTGTGAAGCGCCACAGATGTAGCCATGACTCTTGATGACACATCATTAGAGTCCACTGCAGCATGGAATTGCACCTTGATGCCTCAATATCACAGCAGCCACCTGCTCCAGCTCCTTCAAGCTGGCTAGGGACCTGTTTTGCTATAGCCATAACAGTATCCCATCTGGATTTCTGATATCTAGCAACATAAGCCATATAATTTGCCTGTCTGAGTCTCAAGGATGCTGCCATGTACTGTGTCTTTGCCATAGCATCAATCCTCCTGGAGTCCTTGTCAGGGGTGTGTGAGGCCAAGGAATATTTGCTTTTGTCACAGGCTGCAGCCTGCACTCACCCAACATGGCTGCATTGTTGTGTAAAGGAACTCAGACAGAGCCTGACAATGTGTACCTCTTGTCCATTCTTTTATCTACAGGAGGTATAGGTGAGGAGTTTTAGAATTTTTACTGTCTGTTTCCCAAAAGATTTATGCAAAGGAATAGACAGTCTCCAGACTCTGGGATATCCATCATTTCTACATAGTCAGGCTCCTCCTGATCATCCACAGCTTCCTGCATAGGGAGCTGGAGGGTTTCAGCCACTTTTTATAAAACATAAAATGAGAGGGGACTCAGAAAGCCTGGGGGAGACACTCCTGAAGGTCTGTCTGGGGAGATGTCTGGTTCAATGGGTACATCCAGACTTTCAAATCCATATTCACTCTCCTCATACCTCTTCCCTCCTCCGGTTCATAAAATTCTCTAAATCATATTCTTGAACCGTGGAACCGACCGAACCGACGCTTATCTGATGGTGCCGGTTCAGTGGAACCGGAAAGCGACTGGACAATTTTAATCGCTTTGGCTATTTCTTCCAGTGGTTGGAGATGGAAATTTTGGCCCACACCTGCTGATTTTCTAGTCCTTTGTTGGAACCGACTCCTCCGAGTTGGCTCTCCTTTTGCCTGAGGAAGTCTCGCCTGGTCAGAGGCACTCCCTCTGATTCGGTTACAACCCGAACTGGGCTGGCCATCCGGTCAGCGGACTTCTTGGTCTCTCTTTCCCTGAGCCTACCAACTCTCTTATCCAGGTAGCTGCAGGAAAATTTTTGCAAATCTGGCAGTCTGCATTGAGGTGGTCAAACCTCAGACAATAAATAAAAATTACGTACCTACCGTAATTATGATCTTCTGTATATCTTCACCATTCATCACAGATGGGGTACTGGCTGGAGATCAGGACCCTGAGGAGCCATTTTTTAAAGGATAGGCGGAGCGACGCACAGCATCAGTGCCGCCCTCCCGAGGTAACAACGTACTATGTGGCACTCAAGGATTAGCCGTTAGGCTGTGTCGACTCTGTCTGCCTACCAGTTCTGAGTCTCCGGAGAGGTAAGAGGAAGGGATGGAGGGTGGGACAAGAGAGTCCAAGGGACAGAAAAAGGAAGAGAAAACTGAACTAAAAGGAGAAATAACGACTGAGAGGACAGCATAGAAGAAGTAAGACTAAGGGATTGAGTAGGGGCCCCAATCTCTGGAAACGGAAGAAGGGAGGGAAGGGGAGGAGAAAATTTAGGAGAGAGTGAGAGGTAACAAGGATCCAAGACCCTTGTCCGTCACCAGACTGTATAGGAACTGCAAGGAGTAGCAAAGCTTTCTTGCAGAATTCAAGGCACAGAATAACTGGCAATACCCCAAAAGCAGAGTCGGCTATTCTGTAAAAGGACAGGATACAGGGACTTAGTACTCTCTGTAAAGATATTTGGTGAAAAAAGGGAATTTTTTTTTTTAAACAGTTAGATGGATAACAGAAGGAGGGCAACCACCAGCTCCACCCGTAGGGGTAGAGATATGTAGTAGAGAAGCTGCAACCCTTAGGGAAGAAACTACCCCCTGTGTGTCCCAACTTTACCCCCGCTCAAGAAGAGGGGTAGGCACAGAGGAGGGAGGACCCAGAGACTGAGGCTCCAGGGGATGGCGGTGGGATTGTGATGAATGGTGAAGATACCAGAAAGATCATAGTTATGGTAGGTATGTAATTTTTATATCTTATCTGTGTCAATCTTCACCATTCATCACAGATGGGTGAGTACCAAGCCCCCGAAGGGGGTTGATTCATTGCACCCTAAGGGACAGAGTCCCTTAGCCCTCAATGGGTGACACGCTAAGGTGGAACCTTCTGGGCTTGATGAGGCTCGAGAGTGGGGAGAGCGAGAGGGTCCCGGAGGGGAAGGAAGTTGTCCTGACAACGCTCACCTCGCTTCTACGGAAAAGAGATAGGTTCCTGGTGAGCAGAGAAAATCACCCCTACGTTGGGCCAAGGGTGACAACTGGGAAAGGTGAAGCCACGCTGATCTCCTGGTGCAGATCGCTGTCCCTCGACCCTGGTAGCTACCTCATTGGCGTTGTAAGATGCCCTTGCTTGGTGCCTTGCTAGCTCCAGGTCAGCATGCAGAGAGCTAATGGCTTGCCTGGTTTGCTCCGAGTCAGCAAAGCAGCTAGGAGCTGACCCAGCACAGACCACAAGAACCTGTCGAGGCTGCATAGTGGGCCTGATGAGCGGAGATGGAGAGAAGCAACCATGCCGAGTAGAAGGTCCTCCTCCCCAGAAGTCAAAATCCAAGGAGTCTTGATCTGGGGCCAGTCACGTGGAGGGCGCCAAGCCCATCAGGGGTGTCCAGGTGCCAATCCAGACTCAGGATGAGGCATAGAACATGGAGATCAGTGGGGAGCGCAATACCTCTGGCTGAGGTCTCTAGGGGCAGGAACTCTGGAGAAGGGCCTCTGCCAGAAACTCATGGACGCCGTCCCGAAAGGGAGCAGGCCAGGGCGGCACCACAAGGGTGGCCGCCCAAAATAGCATAGAAAGGCGGCACCGCATGCTCAGGATTGCTCTCAGACAGGGAGAAAGGTGAAGGTCCTCCATCATCCTCACGAGGAAACGCTGATACTGGAGAGATCAGCAGCAGCAGAGATATGGACAGATGGTTCCTCTCCCCAGAAGAGGGGTATGAGGAGCTGGAGGTCACCATGCATTCTGAGGGTGGCAGCACAGGGAGGTTGAAAAACCTGGCTGTCCATGGCCTAACATAGGCAGGGAACCGAGTAGCCACCGCCTGAACTGCTCCCAGGTGAGAGGGCCGCTAGAACCAAAATGCCTGGGAGCGCTGGAGAATGTGGCAGAGGATAGGGCCAGAGTCAGAGAGATGTCGGCTGACCTCTGCCAGGGCTAGGAGGGACCATGGACACCCGAGGAGGGTGTCCCGAAGACTCACAGCCGACAGCTGTACAACCACATTGGTACTGCCAAGGCTGCGCCCAGAAGAATCCCTCCAGTGAGGCGACTGGGCTATATAGGTCCAGAAGGACGGTCCCTGCCTCCAAAGAATGGGACCCCTCAAGGAACCGGAAGGGAAGGGGTGGAAGTCCGCACTGCGGCTTTCGTCCAGGGCCCGGTGGACCCCAGAGAAAGGCCGACGCCACACCCACACCCCTGACCCCTCAGAGTCTGAGAGGGTCCTGGTCCTCGAGAGGGCCAGCCAGGTAGCTGGCAGCTCTGGGCTGCCCCTGAAGGGGAGACCCAGGGAGCAGCACCCTCCCTCCTGCAGGCTTCTTGATGGGCCCCAAAGTTGGGCGATCGAGACACACACCTGAGGGGTACCACCGCCGAGGGGTCAGGAACCCCAAGGTCAGGTTGCATGGCAATGGTGGCACGCACCATAGCCTGCTGGTCAGTACCACTGACCCTAACCTTGGGAACTACCTGACACTCCCAGAAGGGGCTGGCTATGACTCGTCATGGAGACCACTGGCTCACTCTCCATGCAGACAACCCTCAAGGGTGTGACTGCCCGTCCACCTCCGAGCTCGACCCGACCCGAGAGGTAGAGTCTGAGGCCCCAAGCCAAACGGTAGGAAGGCGGGGAAGGCAACCTACCAAGGGGGCCGCAGTCAGAGCAGTGGCCGAGGTGGCACCCATGCCCTCCACAGCCCTTCAAGCCGGGCTGGCAGAGCGCCAGGGCCACTCGGGCCAAGGTCCAGGAGCCAGGGCCAGCCGTGGCGCCGTCAAGTCCACTGGCACCGGGCGGTACCAGGGACAGAGACAGCACCAACGGCAGCCCCAGCTACGACCTCAGTGCCGATGACACACGCAGGCCCCTCGGTGCCGCGAGTGGCACCGAGGACCGAAGCGGCACCGACGGCTCCAAAGGCGGATTCGGTGCCAACGACATCACCAGGCCCTCGGCGCCGTGGGAGCACCGAGGACCGGCGGCGCTGACGGCCCGGAAGGCGTAACTCGCACCGAACACGGCACCGCTTAGCCCCTCGGCACCGTGAGTGGCACCGAGAGCACCAACGGCGCAGAGGACGACACCGACTGATGACGCTGGAAGGCCCCATGGTGCTGCGTTTCAACCGGTGCCGAGGACGCGCTGAGGTTAGACAAGACGCAAAGGCGACGCCGAATCCAGAGTCATGGCATCAGGGAGCAGTGTCAGCACCATGAACGGTGCTGACAGGGCCCACAGCACGGAGAGATGAGTCGGCGCCGACAGAGCCTACAGCACCACGAACGGCGCCAAGGCCCCGACCGATGGCATCATGGACGGCGTTGACCCGAGCCTTCTGGACCATGGGAGAGACACCGGGGAGCCTTCAACCCGCGAGGGCGATTGCCATAGCGGCGCCTCCCGCCCGCTCCCAGGGGCGGGACAGGCCTCCGCGCGCCGAGGAGGAGCCTCGACCAAGGCCAGGCTACTAGTAGCCGAGGCTCCCTCCCTCCTCGGCCCGTATAGAACCTGGAGGGGACCCGGAGGAAAGGCCGAGAGAGTGCGTTTGGCCCGACGAGTGCGAACCCTTCCCCCAAAAGTCGGCGGAACTCGCCCCACTTTAAATGCACGCTGTTCAAGGACGTGGCGGTCCATGGAGAAGCAGGCATCACACGAATCAATGTCGTGAAGCGGGCCAAGACACGCGAGACACCGGTCATGCTGGTTGGTAACAGAATACTTGCGGCTGCAAGGGCACCGACGCATAGGGGCCAACCCGCGTTGGAAAACTTCTTGCCCTCCACCAAGACATGACCCTACGGAAAAACACCAAAACAGACTCGACGCCGCAAACTTTAAATAAAAAGGAAAGATCTTACCGGCGACGCCGAGGGGAGGCAGAACCAGAAAGGAAAATTACGTACTCACCGTAATTCTTGGATCTTCTTGGACGAGTCTCCACCACTCATTCACACTCAGTGGGATTGGCGCCGGAGGCACTAAGACCCATCGGGAGCAAACTTTTGCTGGAGGGTCGGCAGGAGAGACGGGCGCCACAAGAGACACGGGCGCCAGAGCAGCGGCTCGAGCGGTAATGACCATCTCGGCGACGACCCTCCAACCGCCCCGTACCTTTTACCAAGGAGGTGCAGCGCAACTAACGGGGTAAACTCATCATTAAAAGACGGACATAAGATAGTCCGTATGACCCGTGTAAGAAGGGTCAGCAAAGAAGTCCTCACGGCCTAAAGATTTGAGGGAGTGAAGACCAATACAGCGGTGAGCTCTGGGATGGAGGGAGGGAGGAATGATGGTGGAGACTCTCCAAGAAGATCAAGAATTACAGTAGGTACGTAATTTTCCTATCTTCCTGGACATAAGTCTCCACCACTCATTCACACTAGTGGGAGAGTACCGTTGATAATCCCCCAAAGGGCGGCAGGAAAGCCAGAGCTCACGCTGCCAAGATAGAAGCCCATTAAGGATAGTTCTGCTGAATGCGGAATGTCAGCTGGCATGAACATCCGTGCATAGTGCTTAATGAAAGTATGCACTGAGCTCCAGGTAGCGGCGTTGCATATATCTGCAATTGGAACATTGCAATTTCGCTAGGGATGTCATGATCACCTCTAGTAGAGTGAGCGACACTCTACCTTCTAATTTAACTTGAGCCATGGAATAGCAATGACGAAGGCATGCCACTAACCATGAAGAGATACATCTAATAGTGACAGGTTGACCCAGCGGTGTCGCTGAAAGAAACGAACAGTTGCTGAGTCTTACAACATCCTTGGTTCTATCTAAATAGAACCGCAAGGCTCTCTTAACATCCAAGGAATGAAGAGCTCTCCCTTCATTTTGGAATTTAGCGGAAGCAGGAGTACCAGAGGTTGGTTCAGATGGAATTCTGACCAACCTTGGGAAGAAATTTAGGATGAGTACGGAGAACTACCTTGTCCTTATGGAATACAGTATAATGGAGGGTCCGTAACCAGTGCATGTATCTCAGAGACCCATGGCTGAGGTAATGGCCACCAGGAAGGCAGTCTCCAGGTAAGAAATTTTAACTCACAGGTAGCTAAGGGTTCGAAAGGCTTCCGAGTGAGCATGTCCAGCACCAGGTTAATGTCCCAGGCTGCAACTGGACGCTTAACAGGGGTCTGGTATGAGAATCCCTTAAGAAATCTCTTCACCATAGGTAACTGAGCCAGAGTTAAGGAAGAAACCGCTCATGGAACGCTGAGATGGCACTAAGGTGAACTTTAACTGTGGAGTATTGAAGACCTAAGTTTGATAGGTCCAAAAGATACTCCAGAACCTTGCCAGGAGGACAGGAAAGGGATTCCAAGAGGATTTTGCACACTAGAGAGAAAACGTTTCCATTTGGAAGCGCGTTTGCTGGGTGGCTGGCTCGAGCAGCCAGAAGGATGTCTGAGACTCCACGAGACGTGCGCGAACTTATCTACTTCTATCTCTTCAGGAGCCAAGCATGAAGGTGAAGTGATTTCAGGTTGGGATGGACCAACGAACCCTGAGTCAGAAGACTGATTTGCAAAGGAAGTGGTCTCGAGAGGCTGCCAACATACTGTTGAGTAGAGGAAACCATAGTTGCTTGAGGCCAGGAAGGAGCAATGAGAATCATCTTGGTCCCTGAGACTCGAACTTGAGGAGTACTCTGGATTAGAGGAAGTGGTGGAGAGGCGAAGAAAGCGCTTTGTCCACCCGCAGCTGAACGCATCCTGACAGAAAATGCCAGGCCCTGGATTTCTGGAGCAGAAGAGAGGCAGTTTTGCGTTGAGTGGGATGCAAAAGGTCCAGGTCTGGAGTCCCCACTCTTTGAACAGGGACCGAAGCTACGGCTGGATCAGAGACCACTCGTGAGGGTCTGCTCCGTTCTGCTGAGGTGATCTGCTAGGTCGTTTTGTATACCTGGCAGATAAACCCGCTGAATCAGAGACTTGTGCTCCAAGCACCACTCCCACACCCTCATTGCTTCCCTGCAAAGGGGATAAGAATGAGCACCGCCTTGCTTGTTGATGTAATACATCACTGCTTTGTTGTCCGTTTGAAGGAGAATGTTCTTGTGACAAAGGACATCCTTCAGAGCTCGGATTGCATAGAGGACCGCCTCATCTCCAGGACATTTATGTGGAGATGAGTTTCAACTGAGTCCATACACCTTGAGTGTGGAGGAGAGACAGTGAGCTCCCATCCCATTAGCGATGCATCTGTGGTGATGGAGATCTGATGATCCGGGGGAGCAAAGGAATCCTTCCAGGAGATTGTTCCTCTGAGACCACCAGGTGAGAGACCTTCAGGGCTCGCCACCTTGATGGGATAAGACTGGGGTGAGAGGTCGGGGACCACTGGAGTGGAGAGCATCCACTGGGTGGTTCTCATGTGCAGTCGGGCCAGAGGGACAGTGAAGACCGAGGACGCCATGAGACCCAACATGCGCTGCATCGAGAGCTGTAAACCGATTGGTTCTCCCTGATGTAACGGCCATACGCAGGATGTCGAGTCTCTGTCCTCTGAAGGAAAGCCTTTGCTGAAGAGGTGTCTAGAAGCGCCCCATGAAAAGGAGCCTCTGGGAGGGTTGCAGTTGAGATTTTTTCAAATTCAGCAGAACTCCCATGGACGTGAGAAGATTTAGAAGTCGCTTGCACGGCTTCCAAAGTCCCTTGGCCGGAAGGGCTTGCTAGAAGCCAATCCGTCCAGGTAGGGAAACACTCGAGTCCGACTTTTCCTGAGATGCGCCCGAGAACTGCACAACACTTTGTAAAAACTACATGGCCGAGGATAGCCCAAAGGGCAGGACTCTGAACTGATAATGCTGACCCAAAGCTACAAACCTGAGGAATTTGTGTGGGTCGGGTGGACGGGATATGCTGGTAAGCATCCTGCATATCCAGAGAGGCCAGCCAGTCGTGCTGATGCAGCAAGGGTAACAGGGTACCTAGGGAAATCATCTTGAATTTCTCCTGGGGAGGAATTTGTTTAACTTTCTGAGGTCTAGAATGAGGCATCCCCCAGATTTCTTTGGAACCAGAAAGTAATGGGAGTAGAACCCTGTGTTTCAGATGCGGGGCACCAGTTCTATTGCCCTGTTGTTCAGAAGGCCCGGATCTCCGCGGTGAGGAGATCTGACTGAGAGGCCGACAACCTGGGTTGTCGTATGGGAGGACAGTGGGGTTCCAAGAAATTGAGAGAGTAACCTCGTGAATTATCCGAAGAACCCATTTGTCTGAGGTTATGGACTTCACTGGTTGTAGAAGCACATCAGACGACCTCCCACTGGAGGAGAAAGTTCCACCCGGGCAGACAGGATGGAACTCCTGGGCCAACGACTATAAGGTAGCGCTGGGAGCTTTAGGTCCCGCGCTTCTGCTGCCTTCTTTTGAGGTTGGGCAGGTTGGCTTTGTGGAAGCTTCCCCTGCCTCTCTGCCTCGAAAGGACTGACGACTATGAAACTGACGTCTGTTCACATGCCCCCAGAGGGGCAGGCGGAGGTCTGGCCAACTTAATGGCCGATCTAGTCTTCTGAGTGGCCTCAAGGCTTGCTCCACCTGAGGGCCAAAAGAAAGGAGCCATCAAAGGCAGCGCCATCACCTGCTGCTGAGCATCATTGTGAAGCCAGAAGCACGCAGCCAGGAATGGCGCCGAGTACAAATCCCGCTGCTGCTGAGCGAGAAGCAGTGTCGAAAGCATCCATGGGCTTTGACCTGTTGGTTATTGACTCAAACACTTAATAACGGTCAGAAGAAGCTCTGACTTGGAATCCGAATCTGGAAGAGCTTCAACCATTCTTTTCATAGAGTGCCACAGGATATACTCATACTGAGAAAATAGCCTTGATAACTGGCAACACGATACTTAGAGTGAGGCAGCAAAGACTCTTACCTAATGTATCAATCTTACGAGACTCTTTGTTAATAGGTCGAGCTGTAGTAGTTTGAGGAAGAACGACCTTGTCATTCTCTGCCAGGACTACAATAGGATCCGCAAAGGCTTGGGATGCCAAAATGGACGATCCTTGGGAGCTGAATACTTCTTATCAATGGATTTAGCCACTGAGGAATAAGAGCAGGGTTATTCCATACCATTTGAGACAACGCCCTCAAGGAAGGCTGAATCGAGGAGTCAAACCAGTGAGGGATCTCCAAGCACGAAGATACTGGAGTCTTAATATCTTCCCAGGATCGATGTCTGTAGTCTGAGAGAAAGAGTGGATCCCAGGTTCTTCAACAGAGACTTAAAGGACAGGTCCTCGACCACAGGCTCTGTAGCAAAAGAAAGATCCTGTTTCTCCACTTCATCACCCAACCAAGGTCTGGGTCAGGCTCAACATCATCTCCTGATGGTCCAGAAAGGACTGTTTGGACAGGAAAGGAGTGAAATTAGGGAGGAGGAAATGGAGAAAAACAAGGAGAGTCCCTAAGGGCTGCCGCGAGACGGCAAAACGGGGTTGAAGACGGCACTGAGGAGGCGACGGCCAAGAGGCACGCGGGCCCGCGAACGCCCGGGCGGCGCTGGTTGACGACGCGCCAAGACGGGCGCTGCCAACGGGCGCCACGGACGACGCCGCGAACGGCGCTGGGCGGACGACGCCGCTAACGGCATCGCGAGACGACGTTGGTGAACGGGCGCCGCCGATCCAACGGTGTCACCGGAGGCGCCGCTGAGATAACGCGGCGCCACCAACGGGCGCCGAGAGACCACGCGCGCGAACGGCGCTGGGCAGCCCGGCGCAAGTCCCGGAAACGGCGCCCGACACGGCCACAGACCCTGCAGAAGGCGCCGAAAGCCCGGAACCTGGAAAACAAGAGAAGGAAAATACCAGAGATAAGGGCATCGGTGAGGCCCCGCGCCGCAGCCATGTGAGGGGGGAAACACTAAGCACGGAGTCGCTTAGCATCGAAGAAGGCGCCGCGACTAGGAAGGTCCAACCGCCCTTACCTGATCGCCGAGGAGCCCGAGGGCCCGAGGTAACCGAGCCAGGCAGAAGAACCAACCTCCGAGCCCATCGCTCCATAAGAGCGGCCCACTGATGAAACTGCTCATCTGGAGCCCTACTATAGGCGGGGAGGGCTCGATGTCGAGGACGCACGATTATCGGAAGCTGGCGACATCCGAAGAAGGAGACCGCAACTAGCAACGATGTCCGGTCATTGACGCTGCAGATGAGCACGGGAGGGCGACCTCGAGTGATGCCTTCTCTTTTGACCTGTGGGCTCAAGAAGAGTCCGAGGCCGAACGGCGCCAGAATGCGACCGCTTATTTTTATGCCGCGGGGGACCGCCCATCCCCGGGCATCGGACTGACCGTGAGTCGGAACCCGCTGAGGAGAAGGAGGCTGACGGACCCAGCCCGCTGACTGAACAGTTTCTTCACGAAGTCTCCCTACCGTCACCTGACCTGCTCATGGTCGACTCCGTCCAGTAGGCCGAACTTCTTCAAGTAAGTTAAATTTAAATATTAGAAAAATTTTACAAAAATAGAATAAAACTAAGCGATACTACTATCGTGATAATGTTACAAAAACAAACTGAAAACTATGCGCTAGTTTGAAGTTTGACTCCGACAGGCGAGCGACGTCTCACTGAAGCGCACTCATCGTGGAAAAAGGAACTGAGGCGGTTGGAGGGTCGTCGCCAGATGGCATTCACCGCTCCGAGCCGCTGTCACGGGGCGTCAGGTCTCATGCGTATTCTCCTCGCACGACCTCCAGCAAAAGTTTGTTCTCCGATGGGTCTTAGTCTCCGGCGCCAATCCCACTAGTGTGAATGAGTGGTGGAGACTTATGTCCAGGAAGATCTAGCAGGTAACCAATGGACTGTCGAATGAACGAAAGGCGAAGGCCTAAAATTTTCTTCAAAAGTTTTTCTTCAGTTGGCTTCCCACGAGGCAACCTCGGAGGGCAGGAGACGAAGAACTGGTAGGCAGGCGGAGCTGACACAGCCTAACGAAGCTAATCCTCGAAGCCACATTAAGCATACAACAGTTTTGCACCCCTCTCCTCTTGTCCTGAAGGCAGGAGGTGGGAGCTATTTGAAAAGCAAATTGCAGTTTGGTTAATTGGGAAGGCACGAGAACAAAATATATAAACAACATTTCCAATACAGAGGCAGCATATTCCATTTATGCTATACCTCAAAAAAGTGGAAAAATGAATTTCCGCTAGTTTTTCTGATTTAAAAATCTAAAATGTATCTATAAATGAAACACCATTCATTTTGCAGATATTTTGTGCTGAACAAGTTTTGTGCTCAATGTACTATGCTATCATATGTCGTTTTAAAGCTATTTGCATTTTGTTTGTTGCAAAAGTGAAAAAGAAAATTTAATTTTCTGCTGCTTTTTGCTAATTATAAAAAAACCTAAAAGGTATATATAACAGAAACAATCATTTTGTAGATATTTTTGTGCTGAACAAATGTTGTGCTCACAGTACCATGCTATCAGTTTTAAAGTTATTTGCATTGGTTCATTGAAAAAGTGACAAAAATTGAAATTTCCACTGCTTTTTTGCTAATTTAAAAACTAAAAGGTATATATGAATGAAACACTACTCATTTTGTAGATATGTTTGTGCTGAACAAATGCCGTGCTCACAGTACCATGTTATCATTTTTCATTTTAAAGTTATTCACATTTGAATCGGTTACTGGAGCTAGAATACAGCTGCACAGTTGGCATCCCTCACTTCACCGACATCATCAAGACAGCCATTTTGGATTCTCAGAGCATATTTTTGACTCAGTAGAGGCTGTGTTCAAATTTTCAAATGCTATGAAACTGCATTTATCCTACTTTAATTAATTCAGTTTCTGTATAAAAGTAAACAACAGCCTCCTTTACAAGCTGATGGAATAATTACAAAATGTGTAAAAGATGGTTTAGTTGTCCTTTAAACACAACTTATGACAGTTTGCTTTAGCCAGCAGGTTAACACATTTTACAATTTTTGAAGCATATACATACTATTTTCTGTTTGGGTCTGTCAGACATGCCAATCTAGCAAATCCAATGTCAAATTGGTTCCAAAATGAGGGGAAAAAAGGCTGTTTGCAGTCCAGTTCCCAAATCCCATAAACTGCTAACAAAAATATCTGAATGGAATTTAATGAAAAATACCAGTTGCATCTTGGTTCCCAGAAAATGGGGAACCAGTATGAAAAACAGTCACTAAGCAGTAAGAAAAATTACTCACCATAGTAATGTTGTTTCTTCTAATGGAGTCTTGCTGTATTCTGACTATAGGACCCTGTAAAGGCATCTATCCTAAATAGATACTTTTGCTTGGACCCTGTAAAGGCATCTATCCTAAATAGATACTTTGCTTGGACCCTGTAAAGGCATCTATCCTAAATAGATACTTTTGCTCAGTATTTACTGAAGAGAAGGTAGGGCAGGGCCCACAGCTCAGCATCATGGACACAGGGGAGGGAGGTGAGCACTACTCCCTCACAAAAGAAAGGGTCCCACAAGAGCTTGCTAAGCTCAGGGTGGATAAGGCAATGGGACCTGATGGCATACATCCCAGGGTACTTAAGGAGCTAAAGGAGGAACTAGCAGAGCCATTAGCAGAATTGTTTAGTGAGTCTCTGAGCACAAGAGAGGTCCCAGAAGATTGGAGAAGGGTTCATGTGATCCTGCTCCACAAGAGTGGTAGCAGGGAGGAGGCGAACTACAGACCGTCAGTCTTACCTCAGTAGTGGGCAAGATTATGGAGACACTCCTTAAGGAAAGGATAGTGCAACACCTGGAATCCATAGGGGCACAGGATCCAAGACAGCATGGGTTTACAAAGGAAGGTCCTGTCAAACTAATCTCATAGATTTCTTGACTGGGTGACCAGAGTGGTGGACCAAGGGAGCAGTTGATGTCGCCACCTTGACTTCCAGCAAAGCTTTGACACTGTTCCACATAGAAGATTGATAAATATGCTGGGTAGGCTCGGATGAGTCAGAAGTTGGTCAACTGGGTGGCAAACTGGTTGACGGGCAGAAAACAGAGTGGTGGTAAATGGTATACAGTCAGAAGAGATGCAAGTCACAAGTGGGGTACCTCAGGGATCAGTCCTGGGGCCAGTCCTCTTCAACATCTTCATTAGTGACCTTGCAGATGGACTAGAGGGTAAGGTTTGTCTGTTTGCAGATGACACCAAGATCTGCAACAGAGTAGATGATCCAGATGGGGTGGGCAGAATGAGAAGAGATCTGGATAAACTAGCAGAATGGTCAGAAGAGTGGCAACTGGGATTTAATGCAAAGAAGTGCAAAATCATGCACATAGGGAAGAGAAACCCTGAAGCCACCTATAGGCTGGGAGGAGTTGCTAGCAGTCACAAAGGAAGAAAGAGACTTGGGCATCATCATCACTGATGACCTAAAATCATCCAAGCAGACCTCTAAAGCAGTAGGTAAGGCTAGGGGTGTTAGGGTGTATTAGTAGGGGTATCACAAGTCGTAAGAGGGAGGTAATAATCCTTTGTACAAGACACTGGTTAGGCCCCATCTGGAGTACTGCGTGCAGTATTGGAGGCCACACCTTCTCAAGGACATTAACCAAATTGAGGCAGTCCAGAGAAGGGCAACCAAAATGGTGCAGGGACTGCATCAGAAGACATATGAGGACAGATTAACGGAGCTCAATATGTATACCCTTGAGCAAAGGAGGGAGAGAGGATATGATCGAGGCATTCAAACACCTTAAGGGCATAAACAAGGTGAAAGAGTCTAACATGTTTAAATATAAGAAAAATAGCAGGACAAGAGGACACAGCATGAGATTAGAGGGAGGCCGATTAAGGGGAATGTGAGGAAATTCTTTTCACAGAAAGGGTGGTGGATGCATGGAATGGCTTACCACAAGAAGTGGTGGCTATGAATACAGTGCAGGGCTTCAAACAGGCATGGGATAGGCATAAGAGAGCAATACAAATGACTATGAATAGATAGGCCACTGACAGAGCAAAGGCCGATGGCACATTTATAAGGTAGAAAAGAAATGGGCAGACTGGATGGGCCTTATGTCCTTATCTGCAATCAACTTCTATGTTTCTATGTTTCTAGGCAGTTATCCCCAGCACTTGAACTGCTCCAGAGAGTAAAGGGTTAATTCTACGAAGGCACAGAACATTGAGCTTGAGCTCGGTTTTCAAACCTCTGTGTGGTACTCTGAAGAGTAACCATCAGATTCTTATAAGCCCTAACTAACTCATGTAAGAAATTGTTTCAAAATTTTTGTGCCAAGTGGCAAAAACAGAGTTTTAGGGTCAAAGATTCAGGTTGAAAAATCAAAAGAACACAACAGGTAGTGATGCACCAAACTAAAAGAAAAAAAAAAAAACAAGAGATGGAGGCATGTCCAGAGCACCTCTGGAGTGCAGCACTGTGCCTGCCCCACCACATCCCAAAACTACTAGGTTCCAGGAGGAGAGGCAGGAGAGAGGTCAGAATACAGCAAGACTCCATTAGAAGAAACAACATTACTATGGTGAGTAATTTTTCTTCAAACAACATGAAGTCGTCTTGTATTCTGACTATATGTAGACTACTAAGCAACCCCTTGGGAGGGAGGAGTTACAGAACCTATTTTGGGAACAAGCTCTGCAGCACACTGTTAAACCTAGCATCACTTTGTGACTGAATGTCCAAAGAGTAATGCTTTGGTGAAGGTGTGAACAAATTTCCAGGTAGCTGCTTTACACATATCCACTAAAGGTATATCTCTAGCTGCTGCGACCAAAGCAGCTGTACCTTGGTAGAATGAGCCCTCAGGCCTGAGGGAGGCTCCTTCCCAAGTTTAGAGTAGCAGAATTGAATACAAAAACAATCCACCTGGCAACAGACCTCTTGGTAGCAGGCTTGCTCCTTCCCACCTCACCATAAGTGAGAAACAACTGAGAACATTCCTTCCTATGGGCCTTAGTATGCTCAATATAGTAACTAAGAGCCCTTTTCCGTCCAGACTGTGTAGCCTCCTCTCTCCAGAGGAAGAATGATCAGTGAAAAACAGGCAGAGACACAGACTGGTTCAGATGAAAGTCTGACACTACCTTGGGAAGGAACTTTCTATTGGTGCAGAGGACCACCTTATCCCTATGAAAGGAAATGAAATCAGGTTCCACTGATAAGGCCTGTAGTTCACTGATCCACCTAGAAGAGGTAATGGCCACCAGGATTAGTTTCCAAGTCAAGTATTTCAGCTCAGCTGAAGATAAAGGTCTCAGGGGCTACATAAGCTGTGCAATACAGATGTTCAGATCCCAGGAAGGAGTAGGCCCTGAAAAGGAGGAGTGACATGAACTAAGCCTTTGAAGAATTTCTTGAAAACTGGATGAGAAGCTATGGAAGAGTCCTTACCAGCCAAAAGAAAAGCAGACACAGCTGCCAAATGCACTTTTAAGGCTAGTAGGCCAGAGGTCTAAATGGTTAAGATGTACCAAATAGTCCAAAACAGTGGCAATGTCAGCCAGCTCTGGCTTAATATGACTACTGGAACACCAAAACCAAACCTTCTCCACTTGGAATTGTAAGTCTGCCTAGTAGCAGGCTTCCTGCTAACTGTTAAAATACCAAAACTGATTGGGAAAGATGCAAACTGGCATATTCTAGTTTTCAAGAGCCAGGCTTTGAGCCTGAGAGTCTGAAGGTTGGGGTACAGAATCCTCCCTTGAGAGGAGGTGAGAAGAAAAATTACTCACCTTAGTAATGTTGTTTCTTCTAATGGAGTCTTGCTGTATTCTGACTATTGCAGTTAGGTTCTGCCTTCAACTGCCCCAAGAACAAAGAGTTAACTTTCCATGGCTAGCATGGAACGCTCAGCGCAAGCTCGGTTGAAGCCCCTGTCTGCTGTTGTTTAAACTCCAACCGTCAGATCTTTACGAGCAATACTCACTAGAAGTTCTGTGTGGAAACTGTAAAACCTACACTAGCCAACTGGCAACTGAATTTATTAAAAGGTTTTTGGTTTCAAAGCAAAGACTCAAGTCAGGAAACTCAAAAACAAAACACAACACACACCCAAAGTAAAGGAGGGTGAAAGGGGCACCCTAGGGTGCCAACATTGCTCCTGCCCACCCACATCCCAAAACCAGGTTCTGAGAGGAGGCGGGGAGATCAGAATACAGCAAGACTCCATTAGAAGAAACATTACTAAGGTGAGTAATTTTTCTTCAAACAACATGAAGTCTTGCTGTATTCTGACTATTGCAGACTACTGCAGTACCTCCATGGAGGAGGGACAGAACCTACTTTGGGAATAGGCTCTCAAGTACTGCTGTGCCAAACGGAGCATCACTCCTAGCCTGGATATCCAGAGAGTAATGCTTGGTGAATGTATGGACTGTTTTCCAGGTAGCTGCTTGACAAATTTCTAAGATAGGAATATCCCTGGCAGCAGTCAGGGAAGCAGTTGTACCTCTAGTAGAGTGAGCCCTCAGGCCTGAGGGTGGGCTCTACCTAGTTTTTCATAGCAGAACTGTATACAAGAGACAATCCACCTGGCAATAGATCTCTTTAGTGGCAGGTTTGCCTTACTGACCTCTCCATATGTGAGGAACAACTGGAGGACTCAAATCTGTGACCCTTGGTGCATCTCTATGTAGTAGCTGAGGGCCCTTTAAGCATCCAAGCTGTGCAGCCTCCTCTCCAGAGGAAATGGTCAGTGAAGAAAACAGGAGAGACATAAACTGATTAAGGTGGAAATCTGAAACCACCTTAGGCAAAAACTTCTGTTAGTTCTTAGGACCACTTTATCTCTGTGGAAAGAGATGAAATCAGGCTCCACTGACAGGGCTTGCATTCACTGATATGCCTGGCAGAGGTAATGGCTACCAAAACACAGTTTTCCAAGTCAAGTACTTAAGCTCTGCAGAGGACAAAGGCTCAACGGGAGGCTGCATAAGCTGAGCAATGCAAACATTAAGGTCCCAAGCAGGAGCAGGGTCCCTAAGGGGATTGGTGTGCAGCAATCACTTGAAGAACTTACAAAACACAGGATGAGCTGACAGAGGAGAGGGCTTGCCTACTGACAAGAAGGTAGAAACAGCTGCCAAATGCACTTTAAGTGTAGCTGGCCTAAGTCCTAAGCCATTAAGATGGATTCATATAGTCCAGAACTGTCGGCAACACGGCAGATTCTGGAGAAATATGCTTATTAGAGCACCAAATAGTGAACCTTTTCCATTTGGAGTGGTAAGTCTTTCTGGTGGAAGGCTTCAAGAGGCGTTATGATATCCAGAACCCCTGAGAAAGGTGCAGATAGGAAAATTACGTACTTACCGTAATTTTGATCTTCTTGGACGAGTCTCCACCACTCATTCACACTAGTGGGATTGGCGCGAGGCACTAAGACCCATCGGGAGCAAACTTTTTGTTGAGGGTCGGCGGCGAGACGGCGCCTGGGCGAGATTATCGGCGTCACAGAAAGGAAGCGTTCGAGCGGGTAATGACCATCTCGGGCGACCTCCAACCGCCTCAGTACCTTTTTACCAAGGAGGTGCAGCGAATTCAACAAAAGGGTAAACCCAACATTAAAAACGGACATAAGATAGTCCGTGATGACCCGTAAGAAGGGTCAGCAAAGAAGTCCTCACGGCCTAAAGATTTGAGGGAGTGAAGACCAATACAGCGTGAGCTCGGGATGGAGGAGGAGGTAGAATGAGTGGAGACTCGTCCAAGAAGATCAAGAATTACGGTAGGTAATGTACTTTTCCTATCTTCCTGGACATAAGTCTCCACCACTCATTCACACTAGTGGAGAGTACCAAGCTGATAATCCCCAAAGGGCGGCAGGAAAGCCAGAGCTCACGCGCCTAAGATAGAAGCCCATTGATGATAGTTCTGCGAATGCGGAATGTCAGCTGGCATGAACATCCAGTGCATAGTGCTTAACGAGCATGCACTGAGCCCAGGTATGGCGCTGGTATATATTGCAATTGGAAACATTCACTTCGCTAGGGATGCTCGATCGCCTAGTAGAGTGAGCGACACCTACCTTCTAATTTAACTTGAGCCATGGAATAGCAATGACGAAGGCATGCCACTAACCATGAAGAGATACATCTAATAGCGACAGGTTGACCCAGCCGGGTGTCGCTTGAAAGAAACGAACAGTTGCTGAGTCTTGCTAACATCCTTGGTTCTATCTAAATAGAACCGCAAGGTTCTTAACATCCAAGGAATGAAGAGCCTGCCCTTCATTTTGGAAATTAGCTAAGTAAGCTGGAGTACCAGAGGTTGGTTCAGATGGAATTCTGACACAACCTTGGGAAGAAATTTAGATGAGTACGGAGAACTACCTTGTCCTTATGGAATACAGTATACGGAGGGTCCTGTAATCAGTGCATGTATCTCAGAGACCCTCAGTGGCTGAGGTAATGGCCACCAGGAAGGCAGTCTTCCAGGTAAGAAATTTTAGCTCACAGGTAGCTAAGGGTTGAAGGCTTCCGGAGAGTGAGCATGTCCAGCACCAGGTTAATGTCCCAGGCTGCAACTGGACGCTTAACAGGGGGTCTGGTATGGAGAATCCTTAAGAAATCTCTTCACCATAGGTAACTGAGCCAGAGTTAAGGAAGAAACCGCTCATGGAACGCTGAGATGGCACTAAGGTGAACTTTAACTGTGGAGTACTGAAGACCTAAGTTTGATAGGTCCAAAAGATACTCCAGAACCTTGCCAGGAGGACAGGAAAAGGATTCCAAGAGGATTTTGTACACCAGAGAGAAAAACGCTTCCATTTGGAAGCGTATCGCTGGGTGGCTGGCTTCCAGCAGCCAGAAGGATGTCTGAGACTCTACGAGACGTTGAACCGATTCACTTCTATCTCTTCAGGAGCCAAGCATGAAGGTGAAGTGATTTCAAGTTGGGATGGACCAACGAACCCTGAGTCAGAAGACTGATTTGCAAAGGAAGTGGTCTCGAGAGGCTGCCAACATACTGTTGAGTAGAGGAAACCATAGTTGCTGAGGCCAGGAAGGAGCAATGAGAATCATCTTGGTCCCCTGAGACTCGAACTTGAGGAGTACTCTTGATTAGAGGAAGTGGTGGAAAGGCGAAGAAAGCGCTTGTCCACCGCAGCCTGAACGAGATCCTGACAGAAAATGCCAGGCCCTGGATTTCTGGAGCAGAAGAGAGGCAGTTTTATGCTGAGTGGGATACAAAAGGTCCAGGTCTGGAGTCCCCACTTTGAACAGGGACCGAGCTACGCTGGATCGAGAGACCACTCGTGAGGGTCTGCCTGCTCTGCTGAGGTGATCTGCTAGGTCGTTTTGTATACCTGGCAGATAAACCGCTTGAATCTGAGAGACTTGTGCTCCAAGCACCACTCCCACACCCTCATTGCTTCCTGCAAAGGGGATAAGAATGAGCACCCTTGCTTGTTGATGTAATACATCACTGCTTTGTTGTCCGCTTGAAGGAGAATGTTCTTGTGACAAAGGGACATCCTTCAGAGCTCGTGATTGCATAGGACCGCCTCATCTCCAGGACATTTATGTGGAGATGAGTTTCAACTGAGTCCATACACCTTGAGTGTGGAGGAGAGACAGTGAGCTCCCATCCCATTAGCGATGCATCTGTGGTGATGGGAGATCTGATGATCCGGGGAGCAAAGGGAATCCTTCCAGGAGATTGCTTTCTGAGACCACCAGGTGAGAGACCTTCAAGGGCTCCGCCACCTTGATGGGATAAGACTGGGGTGAGAGGTCGGGACCACTGAGTGAGAGCATCCACTGGGTGGTTCTCATGTGCAGTCGGGCCAGAGGGACAGTGAAGACCGAGGACGTCCATGAGACCCAACATGCGCTGCATCGAGAGCTGTAACCGATTGGTTCTCCTGATGTAACGGGCCATAATGAAGGATGTCGAGTCTTCTGTCCTCTGGAAGGAAAGTCGCTGAAGAGGTGTCTAGAAGCGTCCCTATGAAAAGGAGCCCTGGGAGGGTTGCAGTGAGATTTTTTCAAATTCAGCAGAACTCCCATGGACGTGAGAAGACGAGAAGTCGCTTGCACGGCTTCCAAAGTCCCTTGGCCGAAGGGGTTTGCTAGAAGCCAATCGTCCAGGTAGGGAAACACTGGAGTCCCGATTTTCCTGAGATGCGCCAGAGAACTGCACAACATTTGTAAAATCCTGGGCACGAGGATAGCCCAAAGGGCAGGACTTGAACTGATAATGCTGACCCAAAGCTACAAACCTGAGGAATTTATGTGGGTCGGTGGACGGGGATATGCTGGTAAGCATCCTGCATATCCAGAGAGGCCAGCCAGTCGTGTTGATGCAGCAAGGGAACAGGGTATCTAGGGAAATCATCTTGAATTTCTCCCTGGGAGGAATTTGTTTAACTCTCTGAGGTCTAGAATGGGGCGATCCCAGATTTCTTTGGAACCAGAAAGTAATGGGAGAACCTGTGTTTCGCAGATGCGGGGCACCAGTTCTATTGCTCTGTTGTTCAGAAGGCCCTGGATCTCCGCGGTGAGGAGATCTGGATTGAGAGGCCGACAACCTGGGTTGTCGACGGAGGACACCGGGGGTTCCAAGAAATTGAGAGAGTAACCTCGCGAATTATCCGAAGAACCCATTTGTCTGAGGTTGTGGACTTCCACTGGTTGTAGAAGTACATCAGACGACCTCCTCCATCGAGGAGAAAGTTCCACCGGCAGAGTGGATGGAACTTTGGGCCAACGACTTATAAGGTAGCGCTTGGGAGCTTTAGGTCCCCGCGCTTGCACGCGCCTTTCTTTAGGTTGGGCAGGTTGGCTTTATGGAAGCTTCCTGCCTCTGCCTCGAAAGGACTGACGACTATGAAACTGACGTCTGTTCACATGCCCCCGAGAGGGGCAGGCGGAGGTCTGGCCAACTTAATGGCCGATCTAGTCTTCTGAGTGGCCTCTAAGGCTTGCTCCACCTGAGGGCCAAAAAAGAAAGGAGCTATCAAGCAGCGCCATCACCTGCTGCTGAGCATCATTCGTGGAAGCCAGAAGTACGCAGCCAGGAAATGGCGCCGAGTACAAATCCTCGGCTGCTGAGCGAGAAGCAGTGTCGAAAGCATCCATGGCGGCTTTGACCTGTTGGTTATTGGACTCAATACTCTAATAACGGCCAGAAGAAGCTCTGACTTGAACTGAATCTGAAGAGTTTCAACCATTCTTTTCATAGAGTGCCACAGGATATACCATACTGAGAAAAATAGCCTTGATAACTGGCAATACGATACTTAGAGTGGAGGCAGCAAAGACTCTCTTACCTAATGTATCAATCTTACGAGACTCTTTGTTAATAGGTCGAGCTGTAGTAGTTTGAGGAAGAACGACCTGTCATTCTCTGCCAGGACTACAATAGGATCCGCAAAGGCTTGGGATGCCAAATGGGACGATCCTTGGGAGCTGAATACTTTATCAATGGATTTAGCCACTGAGGGAATAAGAGCAGGTTATTCCATACCATTTGAGACAGCGTCTCAAGGAAGGCTGAATCGGAGGAGTCAAACCTTAGGGATCTCCGGCATGAAGATACTGGAGTCTTAATATCTTCCCAGGATCGGTGTCTCTAGTCTGAGAGAAAGAGGATCCCAGGTTCTTCAACAGAGACTTAAAGGACAGGTCTCGACCACAGGCTCTGTAGCAAAGAAAGATCCCTGTTCTCCACTTCATCACCCAACTCAAGGTCTGGGTCAGGGCTCAACATCATCTCCTGATGGTCCAGAAAGGACTGTTTGGACAGGAAAGGAGTGGAAATTAGGAGAGGAGGAAATGGCAGAAAACAAGGAGAGTCCCTGGCTGCCGGGCGCCGTAGACGGCAAAACGGGCTGAAGACGGCATATCGAGGAGGCGCACGGCGCCAAAGAGGCACGCTGCCTCGCGAACGCTCCGGGCGGCGCCATGATCGACGCCAGCACGGCGCGCCAACGGCGCCACGGACGACGCCGCTAACGGGCGCTGCTGGACGCCGCCACAACGGCATCACAGACGACGCCGCGAACGGCGCCGCCCGATCCAACGGCACCACCGCGGCGCCATGAGATAACGCGGCGCCACCAACGGGCGCCGAGAGATCACGCGGGCGCCGCCAACGGCGCCGTGAGGCTCCAGCGTTCAAAACGGCGCCTACACGCCACAGACCCTGCAGAAGGCGCCGAAAAGCCCCGGAACCTGGAAAACAAGAGAAGGAAAATACCAGAGATAAGGGCATCGGTGAGGCCTCGCGCCGCAGCCATGTGAGGGGGAAACACCTAAGCACGGAGTCGCTAGCACCGAAGAAGGCGCCAGCGACTAGGAAGGTCCAACCGCCCTACCTGATCGCCGGAGGAGCCCGAGGGCCTCGGCGGGTAACCGAGCCAGGCAGAAGAACCAACCTCCCGAGCCCATCGCCCATAAGAGCAGCCCACTGATGAAACTGCTCATCTGGAGCCCTACCTATAGGCGGAGGGGCTCGCTGTCGAGGACGACGATATCGGAAGCTGGCGATTCAAGAAGGAGACCGCAACTCAGCAACGATAACCGGACCGTCGTACACGAGACATACCAGAGGCGCACTCGAGTGATGCCTCTCTTTGACCTGTGGGCCGAAGAAGAGTTTCGGGAAACAACGGCGCCGAGAATGCGACCGCTATTTTATGCCGGGCGGGGACCGCCCATCCCCGGCATCGGACTGACCGTAGTCGGAACCCCGCTGAGGAGAAGGGAGGCTGACCGACCCAGCCCGCTGACTGAACAGCTTACACGGGTCTCCCTACCGTCACCTGACCTGCTCATGGTCGACTCCGGCCCAGTAGGCCGAGACTTCTTCAAGTAAGTTAAATTTAAATATTAGAAAAATTTACGAAAAATAGAATAAAACTAGCGATACTACTATCGGATAATGTTACAAAAACAAACTGAAAACTATGCTTAGTTTGAAGTTTGACTTGACAGGCGAGCGACGTCATACTGAAGCGCACTCGACGGCAGCGGAAAAAAGGAATTGAGGCGGTTGGAGTGGTCGTCACGAGATGGTCATTACTGCCGAGCCGCTGCTCGCGGGCGCTGGTGTCTCGCGGCGCTCGCTTCTCGCGCCGACCCTCCAGCAAAAGTTTGCTCCCGATGGGTCTTAGTGCCTCCGCGCCAATCCCACTAGTGTGAATGAGTGGTGGAGACTTATGTCCAGGAAGATCAGTAAACTCTAACTCTTCAAGAGCCATGCCTTGAGATTGAGAGACTTGAGGTTCGGATACCAAATCCTCCCTGAGAGGATGTCAACAGATTGTAATTCCTGGAAAGAGACATGGGAAGGTGGACTGCTAAGGACAGCAACAGAGGGCATCAGGGCTGTCTGACTCAGTCTGCAGCAATCAGAATCACTTTGCATGGTTGTGACCTGATTTTGACTAACACTTTGAACAGGAGAGGGAAGGCGGAAAAGCATACAGAAATTTCCCTTCTCAACTCAGAATCAGAGCATCCAGGGGACTGAGCCCAAGACTGGGGGTCTGCAACAAAAGAGAGGAAGTTGGTGATTGTCTGGGGCTGCAAAAGATCTATCTGTGAAGTGCCCCATCTCTGAGAAAAATCACTTTCAAAACTAGGGATCTAGGGTCCATTCGTGATGGTCCTGGATATCCTGCTGAGAGCATCTGCTATGACATTATCCTTCCCTGGGAGGTGAACTGCTATCAGAGAGGTTTGCAGGGAATAGGCCAGGACCACAACTTCATTGCTTTCTGTGCACAAGGTCGAGACCGAGTGCCTCCTTTGCTTGTTGATGTACCATTGTGGTGGTATTGTCTGTTCTGATCTGGACCACCTTGTTCTGTACAGATTTGAAAAGGCTTGCAGTGCTAGAAACACTGCTCTGAGTTCCAAGAGATTGATGTGAAGCAGAGATTCTTGAGGTGACCACAGCCCTTGGTGGTAAGATCCCCAGGTGGGCTCCTGGCTCAGCAGGGAGGCATCTGTGGTGAGTATCGCTGAATGAGACTGAGTGACAAAAGAAACCCTTGCCTCAAATTGTTCTGATCCTGCCACCATTGCAAAGCCTGGATCTGGGTTCGAGTCACTGGGACTAACTTGGTAAGGGAATCCTTTCTTTGGGACAAGAAGGCTCCTAAGTGGAACTGAACGTCCCTCATCTGAAATCTTGCTCCCTGGACCACTGCTGTAGAGGCTGCCATGTGGCCCAGAAGCTGCAGAAAATGCCTTGCTGGTCGAGACACCTGAAGGGACTTTGAAAGGTTGAGGAGGAATCCTAAGGAAGTGAGCACTTGCTTGAGTTATTTGCAGATGTGACTTGATTGGGTCTGGAGACTGACCCACTATGAGCCAGTCATCCAAGTATGGAAAGATGGAGATCTTTTTCTCCTTTGAAAGCAGCCACTACTGCCAGGCACTTTGTGAACACCTTGGGGCTGATAATAAGTCAAAGGCATTGCTCTGAATTTGATAGTGGCCTGAGGGAAACTCGAACCTGAGGTACTTTCTGTGGGAGCATCTGATGGAATGTGAAAATAAGCCTCTTTGAGGTCCAGGAGGCTAGCCAGTCCCCCGGCCT
Organism: Neoceratodus forsteri; assembly: GCA_016271365.2. NCBI lineage: Eukaryota > Metazoa > Chordata > Ceratodontiformes > Ceratodontidae > Neoceratodus > Neoceratodus forsteri. The sequence goes on from JADMNL010000026.1 coordinate 50,918,706, forward strand.
TAGAGAGGCAGAATTATTCCCAGAGTCACCATTTTGAACTTTGGTTTTAGAAGGTGCTTGTTCAAATATCTTAGATCCAGGATGGGCTGCCATTCTCCTGTTTTTTGGGGTTAGGAAGTACCTGGAGTACAACCTTTGCCCTTGTGTAGGTAGGAACCTCTCTCATGGCTCTGAGAGCCAGGAGGAAGAAACCTCTGCCTCTAGGGCAAGGGTCTCGATGGATTTGCAGGTGGAAAGGATCTGGTTCTCATCTTGGGAAGTTTTTGAAGCTGAGAACCAGTCCCTGGCTTACTATTTCCAGGACCCACTTGCCTGATGTCAGAGACTTCAGTCCTGGACAAAGTAAGCCAGCCTGCCCCTACAGGTATTAGAGAATCGGCCCGGCAGACCCTTCAGGGTATCTGCTTGGTAGGGGCTTTAGGCTGAGGGTGGAAGCAGGCCTGCTCATTCCCCATCTGCCTCTCCTCTGAAGAACCCTCTGAGCATAGGAAGAAGAAGAGGCCTGGGCTTGGTAAAGGCTTTTGAAAAGGCCTGCCCCTGCCCCTGGACTGCAGCTTTTGAGGAGTGGCTTGCCTTTCTTTGGCCTGAGCACTACTGTAGGTGCTCCTGTACTCATCCATCTTCTTCATGTAGTTCTTGTCTGCTCTGCAAACAGAGAATTACCAACGACAGGGAAATCCATGGCCTTAGCCTGGGTATCCTGTGATAGGCTAGTACATCTGAGCCAAGCCATCCTCCGAAGGGCCACAGATGTAGCCATGACTCTTGATGAAACATCATTGGAGTCCACAGCAGCATGAAATTGCACCTTGGATGCCTCAATCCCATCTGCAGCCACCTACCCAGCTGCTTGGCAAGCTGGTCAGGGTCCTGTTTAGCCAGAGCCAGAACAGTGTCCCATCTGGACTTCTGGTATCTAGCTGTGTAGGCCATATAGTTAGCCTGCCTGAACCCAAAGATGCTGCCATGTATTGCTTCTTTGCCAAGGCATCAATCCTCCTGGAGTCCTCACCTGGGGATGTGATGCCAAGGAATATTTGCCTTATCACAGGCAGCAGCCTGCACTACCCCAACATGGTTGCATTGTTGAGAAAGGAACTCTGTGTCCAAGCCTGAAAGGGTGTACCTCTTGTCCATTTGTCTGTCCACAGGAGGTATGGAGTTAGGAGTCTTTAGAATTTTATTTGTCTGTTTCCCAAAAGATTTATGGAGGGAATAGACAGTCTCCCTGACTCCGGATGTCCATCATTTCAACAAAATCAGGCTCCTCCTGATCCTCTACTGCTTCTTCCATTGGAAGCTGGAGGGTTTCAGCCAGTTTTTGTAAATCATAAAGTGGGAAGGGACTCAGAGCCTAGGAGGAGAAACACCTAAGGTCTGTCTGGGGAGATGTCCGGTCAATAGGCACATCCAGACTTTCATAATCACCATCATCATCCTCTTACTCTCCTTCCTCCTCTTCCGTTCATAAAATTCTTCAGTGTAATCGGAACTGGGGAACTGACCAACCGAGCCCCTGCCAGATGGTGCTGGTTCGGCCGAACCAAAGTTAGCGATTGCACTATCCTTATCGCTTTGCTATCTCATCAGCGTTGGAGTATGAAATTCTGGATCCGAACCAGATGATTTTCTCTCTCTTCCTTTTAACCAGAACCGACCTCAGAATCGGCTCTCTTTCGTCGAAGAAGTTTCGCTCTGGTCAGAGGGCACCTCCTGATCTCGGCCGAAACTGAACCAAGCTGGCCATCCGGGTCAGGGACTTCTCAGTCTCCCTTCTCTCAGTCTACCTACTCTTATCCAGGGTAGCTTTGGGAAAATTCTTACAAATTTGGCAGTCTGAATTGAGGTGGTCAAACCCTAGACAATAAACACAGGTAGTGTGGGGATCAGCTTGCAAAGGCTTCCCAGACACACTGCAGTGTTCAAACCCAGTGGCCTGTTTTTTCTTGGGTTTCTCAGACATGGCCAATCCTATCCAAAACTTACCCTTTTTTGGCAATCCATCAGGCAAGACTCTATCGGTTCCTGACCGTGTTACGGGTCTTGGAAAAACGTAATTAAATCTGTTTTTTTAGAACCGATACGGACTGGTTACCACACTCTAAGTAATTCACAAACTTTTAAGACTAAACTGATCGGTTCAGCTGAACCAATCTGAAATTTACAAGTTCCACACAGAAACTAAATGTAAAACCAATCTAGTAATCACGGTACCACAGACAGATTTAAACCGACAGATTCGGTAGCAGAAATTCGGTAGAAACCGAGTGAAAACGACACTTTAACCGACTTTTTGAACTGAGCAAAGGAGAAATCTCGAGCGACTGTTCAGTGAGGCAGAGAAAAGAATCTGACGTTGGAGTTTAAACAACAGCAGACTTGGCTTCAACTCCAGCTCAGCTGAACGTCCATGCTGGCCATGGAAAGTTAACTCTTTGTTCTCTGGCAGCAGTTGAAAGGCAGGACCTAACTGCAATATTCAGAATACAGCAAGACTTAATGTAGTTTGAAGATTGTACTGCCTGGGAAGACACAAGGGCAGTGTTACTGACAGTGACAACAACAGAGGATATCAAGGCTGTCTGGCCTAGTCTGGAACCACCAGAATCACCTTGCAAGGCTGAGACCTGATTTTGAACAGTACCTGAATATCAGGGAAAAGGAGGACATGCATACAGAAACCTGCTTGTCCAATTTAGTAGAAGAGCATCCTGGGGAACAGGACCCATAAGGGGTGGTCTGCAACAATAAAGAGGAGTTGATGATTGTCCAGGGCTGCAGGAGATCTATCTCTGGGGTGCCCCATCTCCTGAAGATGACTTAAAGAATGACAGGGCTCAGAGTCCATTCCTGGTGACCCTGGAAATCCTGCTGAGAGCATCTGCTAGGATGTTGCCCTTTCCTGAGAGATGCACTGCCACCAGAGAAGCCTGAAGGAATAAGCCAGAGACAAAATTTTCATGGCTTCTGTGCACAAGGCTGAGGACTGAGTGCCTCCTGCTTGTTGATATACCACATGGTTGTTGTATTGTCTGTTCTGATCTGCACCACTTTCCCTTGGACGATCACTGAGAATGTCTGGAGAGCCAGGAAGACAGCTCTCAATTCGAGAAGGTTTATGTGCAGAAGGGACTCCTGGTGTGACTAGTTCCCTGAGCTGTGAGCTGATCTAGGTGGGCCCCCACCCCAATAGGGAGCCATCTTTGGTGAGAATCACAGAAGGGACCTGACTGATGAAGGGACCCTTGTCAAAGATTGTCTTCCTCCAACCACCACTGAAGGGCCTGGGCGAAGGTGTTGGAGACTGGAACCAGTTTGAGAGAGGGTCCTTTTCTGAAACCAGAAAGTCTGAGATGAAACTGAATATCCCTCATCTGAAATCTTGCTCCCTGAACTACTGCTGTGGAAGTTGCCATGTGACCCAGCAGCTGTAGAAAGTGTCTGGCTGGTCGAGACACTGGAGGATGAAAAGAGGAGGCCAAAGTGACCAGTGACTGAACCTTTGAGAGAGGAAGAAATGCTCTTGCCTGAACTGTATCTATTTCCACCCCTATGAAAGTGAGAAGCTGGGCTGGTTCTAGAACAGACTTCTAAATTTAGAATGAAGCAAGGATTCTAGAAATGTTTGGGTGACCTCTAAGGCTGACTTTACTTGGTCTGAGGACTGGCCCACTAGAAGCCAGTCGTCCAGTTATGGGAACAGAAGGATGCCCTGCCTCCTGAGGAATGCCACCACCACCACTGCAAGACACTTGGTGAACACCCATTGGGGCAGATGAGGTCAAGGGCATGGCCCTGAATTGGTAATGGCCTGAGGGCAACTCAAACCTGAGGTACTTTCTGTGGGAATGTCTGATAGGAATGTGGAAGTAGGCTCCTTTAGATCCAGGAAGGTTAGCCAGTCTCCTGGTCTCAGAGAGGGAAGAATTACTCTGAGAGGCACCATTTTGAACTCTGGTTTTGTCAAATGTTTGTTTAGGTACCTTAAATCCAATATGGGTCACCACTCCCTGTCTTTTTGGGGGTATGAAGTATCTTGAATACAGTCCTTTTCCACTGTGACAAAGAGGTACCTTCTCTACTGCTTGCAAAGCAGAAAGAGGAGACTTCTGCCTCTAAGGCCTTTGTCTCCAAGGGAGAGGGAGCACTGAACGACTCTGCTCTCATTCTTGGGAACCTTTTGAAACTGAGAGCAAATCCCTGCCTCACTACTTCCAGGACCCATTTGTCTGAAGTAATAGACTCCCAGGCTTGGGAGTAGTGAGCCAACCTGCCCCTACTGGGATTGGGGAAGTGACCCTGACTGACACCTCAGGGTGTCTGCTTGGCAGGGGCTTGGACTGAGTAGCTGATGAGGTCCTAGTTACCCCATGTCTACCTCTTCCCCTAAAGAACCCCCTGCTGAAAAGAAGAGGAGGGGCCTGAGCTTGGTAAAGGCCCTACCCCTGCCCCCTAGACTGCTACCTCTGAGGAGTGATCTGCTTTTCTTTGGCTGAAGCACTCCTATAGGTGGTCCTGTATTCATCCATCTTCTTCATGTAATTCTCTGTTTGTTCCCCAAAGAGAATTACCAGTTATAGGAAAATCTACGGCCTTAGCCTGGGTATTCTGAGAGAGGTGGGTACACCTAAGCCAAGCAACTCTCCCTCATGGAGATAGATGTAGCCATGACCCTGGAATGAACATCATTGGAATCAACCGCAGCATGGAACTGCACTTTAGATGCCTCAATACCATTTGCAGCCACCTGCTCCAGCTCCTTGGCTAGCTGGGAGGGGCATCCTTAGCAAGTGCCAGAACCGTATCCCACATAGATTTCTGGTACCTGGCTGTGTATGCCATGTAATTCAATTGCCTGAATCCCAAAAGGATGCCAAGTACTGTTTTTTGCCATGGCATCCACTTTTCTGGAATCCTTATCTGGGGATGAGATGCCAGGGGAATATTAGCCTTGTGACAGGCTGCAGCTTGTACTACCCCAACATGGCTGCTATGATTTGAAAGAATTCCGCCCCTGGACCTGACAAAGCATACTTCCTGTCCATTCTTTTTCCACAGGAGGAATGGATGTAGGAAACTGTAAAAGTTTTTGTGTTCATGCTCAAGGATTTATGTAAGGGATAGACACCTCTTTGACTCTGGGACATCCATCATTTCCAGATAGTCAGGTTCTTCCTGATTCTGTTCAGCCTCTCCATAGGAAGCTGAAGAGTCACAGCCACTTTCTTGTAAAACAAGAAATGGGAAGGGACTCAGAAAGCCCGGAGGAGAAGCCTGAGAAGGCCTGTCTGGGGAGATGTCAGGCTCATTGGCTCATCTAGGCCCTCATCTTTTCATAGTCTTCATCCTCCACCCAATCGCTCTCATAGTATGCTTCAGGATCTATATCTGAAGCCAATATTTATGACTGAACCGATCGGGACTGAACCGAAACCGTTCAGTGGAACCGGCAAAGCGAATGAAGTACTGAAATCGCTTTGGCTATCTCATCAGCGGTCAGACCATGGGAGCGGATCTGAACCGCTGATTTCCTCTTTGTTTTGCTCGGAACTGATTCCGCAGAATAGGCTCTCCATTTGCCTGAAGATTTATCGCATGATGAGGCGAGGGTCGGTTTTAGCTAAAGCCTCCTTACACTGCACAATGTTGAAACCCAGTGGGTCCTGTTTTCTTCTGGGTTTCTCAGACATGCCTTAAAACAGTAAAATCACCTTATACATCAGTTAGTTGATGATTACAAACCAACGGTTCCAACGTGTCACTGGACGGTTAAAAACATCCTAAAATATCAGATTTCTTTAGGAACCGATAGGTACCAGAAAAACACTCAAACAGTAAAATTATTAATATAAGATAAGCTTCGGTGCTGAACCGGACTGACGACACAGAACCGAAATAAAACAATTTCTTAATAAACAACACAGAAAATAACCACTACCTACAGCTACCACTTACTGTACCAAGACAAAGGTAAGAATACCGAAATGCAGAAAATCGGTTTGAAAAAACAACTGATTCGAACTAGACTGAACCGAAACACAGGAGGAATCTCTGGAGCGACTTCACAGTAAGGCGTAGTAAAGAATATAAAAATTACGTACCCTACCATAATTCTGATCTTTCTGTATATCTTCACCATTCATCACAGATAGTACTGGCTGGAGTTCAGGACCCTCTTGGAGACTTTTTTTTTTTAAAAAGGTGCGGAACAGAGAACTACGCCACCTTCGGGGCTGACATACTGCGTGGCTCTCGAGGGTCTGGCCATTAGGTTGCATCGACCCCTGCCTACCAGTTCTGAGTCGCCGGAGAGGTAAGAGGAAGGATGGAGGGTGGGACAAGAGAGTCCAAGGGACAGAAAAGGAAAGGAAAAACTGAACTACAAGGAGAAATAACGACAGAGGACAGCAGAGAAGAGATGAGACTAAGGGGATTGGGTAGGGGCCCCAATCTCTGGAAGCGGAAGAAGGGAGGAAAGGGAGGGGAAATTTAGGAGAGAGGAGAGGTAACAAGGTGTCCAACACCCTTGTCCATCACCAGATTTGTATAGGAACTGCAAGGAGTAGCAAGCTTCTGCCAGCATTCAAGGCACAGAATAACTGGCAACAATCCAGAAGCAGAGTCGGCTATTCTGGAGGACAGGGTAGAGGGACTTAATACTCTCTCAGGAAAGATGTTTGGTGAAAAAAGGAGATTTGTTTTTAAACAGTTGGATGGAAATCAGAAGGAGAACAGGAGGAGGGCAGCTACAACCCCACCCCATAGGGGTGGAGACATGTAGTAGAGAAGGAGTGCAGCATGCTGTACTCCTTAAAGGAGAATACCCCTATGTCCTGCTTTTACCCTGCTCCAAAAGGAGAGGGGAGTCACAGAAGGAGGGGACCCAGAGACTGGAGGCCCCGGGGATGGTAGGGCGGGGTTGTGATGAATGGTGAAGATACACAGAAAGATGCAGAATTACGGTAGGCACGTAACTTTCATATCTTATCTGTGTCAGTCTCATTCATCACAGATGGGTGAGTACCAAGCCCCAAAGGGGTTGATTAATTGCACCCTAAGGGACAGAGTCCCTTAGCCTCAGTGGGTGACACACTAAGGGGAACCCTCGGCCTGAGGAGGCCCGAGAGTGGGAGAGCGAGACGGGTCCCCTGGAAGGAGAAGGAAGCTGCCCCGACAATCGCCGCCTCACCCTATGGGGAGAAGAGGTAGGTTCCCTGGTGGGCGGAGCAAATCACCCTCACACCGGGACAAGGGTGACAACCGGGAAAGATGAAGCCACGCTGATCTCCTAGTGCAGATCGCTGTGCCTACGACCCTGGTAGTTACCTCAAGCAGGACTATAGGATGCCTTTGCTTGGTGCCTTGCTAGCTCCAGGCCACGCAGAGAGCGCGATGGCTTGTCTGGTTTGCTCCGAGTCAGGCAAAGCAGCTAGATCTGACCTAAGCGGACCACAAGAACCTGTTGTAGGCTGCATAGTGGGTCTGGTGAGCTGAAATAGAAAGGAGCAACTGTGCTGAGTAGAAGGTCCTCTCCCCAAAATCAAAATCCGAGGAGTCTTGATCCAGGGACCGGCCACGGTGGAGGGCGCGAAGCCCATCGGGTGTCCAGGTGCGCCAATCCGGACCGCGGATGAGGCATAGAACCTGGACACCGAGGAGCGCAATACCTCTGGCTGAGGTCCCTAGGGGCAGGGACTCCGAGAAGGGCCTCTGCCAGAAATGCAAGGACGCCTCCCGAAAGGGAGCAGGCCAGGGTGGCACCACAAGGGTGGCCCCGCCAAAACGCCTAAAAGGCGTGGCGCCGCATGTTCAGGATTGCACAGACAGGGAGAAAAGTGCAGGTCCTCCAGCATCTTCACGAGGAAGCGCTGGTACTCTGAGAGATCAGTAGCCGGAGAGATATGGACAGAGGGTCCTTCCCCAGAAGAGGGGATGAGGAGCTGGAGGTCACCTACGCCCGAGGGTGGCTGCACGGGGAGGTTGAAAACCTGGCTGTCCATAGCCCAACATAGGCAGGGAACCAAGCAGCCACTGCTCTGAACTGCTCCCAGGTAAGAGGGCCACTAGGACCAAGAATGCCTGGGAGCTGGAGAATGTGGCAGAGGATGGGGCACAGCTGAGAAAGGAAGTTGGCTGACCTCCGCCAGGGCTAAGGAGCGGACCATGAGCACCCGAGGAGGGTGTCGTGGAAGACTCACAGCTGACAGCTGTATAGCCACATTGGCACTGCCTTGGCTGCGCCCAGAAGAATCCCCAGTGAGGCGATCGGGGCCTTAAAGTCCAGAAGGACGGTCCTCTGCCTCTAAAGAATTGGACCCCTCAAGGAACCGGAAGGGGAGGGATGGAAGTCTCACTGGCTTCTCGCCCAGGCCCGGTGGACCCAGAGAAAGGCTGACGCCGCCTACCCCACCCCTCAACCCCTCAGAGTCCGAGAGAGTCCTCCTCCTCAAGAGAGCCAGCCTAGGTAGCTGATAGCTCTGGGCCACCCCGAAGGGGAGACCCAAGGAACAGCACCTCCTCCTGCAGGCGCCTGGATGGGCCCCAAGTTGGGCGCATCAAGACACACTACTGGAGGGGTACCACCCACCGAGGGTCAAGAAACCTCCAAGGCCAGGTTGCAGAGCAATGGTGGCACGCACCACTGCCTGCTGGTCAGCACCACTGACCCTAACCTTGGGGACTACCTGACGCTCCTCAGTAGGGGGCCGACTCGACTCATCGACGAGACCGCTGGGTGCCCTCCTCCGCAGACAACCCCGAAGGTGTGACTGCCCGTCTGACCTCGAGCCCGACTCGACCCGAAGAAGTAGAGTACGAGGCTCTGAGCCAAACAGGGAGAACGGGCTGAAGACGACTTTGCCAGAGGGCTTAGCAGCCAGAGCAGTGCCCGAGGCGGCACCCATGCCCCTCCGCAACCCCGCGGGCAGGCCTCACAGAAGGCGCCAGGGCAACTCGGGCCAAAGGTCCAGAGCCAGGGCCAGTACGGCTCCGCCAAGTTCGCTAGCACCAGGGTGGTACCAGGGACAGAGACGGCGCTGACAGCAGCCCTAGCAAAACCTCGGCGCCGACAACATCGCCAGGCCCCTTGGCACCGCGAGCAGAACCGGAGGACTGAAGTGGTGTCGATGGCCCGAGGGCGGACTTGGCAACGAACACGACACTGATCTTGCCTCGGTGCCGCGAATGGCACCGAGAGAACCTACGCCATCGAGGACGGCACCGACTGTCGAAACCGAAGGCCGACGGCACCAATCACGCAGGCACGGGCGCCGCGTCAACCTTGGCACCGCTCCAACATGGCAAAAGACAACGCCCGTCCTGTCCCTGGGCACTGCGAGCAGCGCTGGCACTGCAATGGCACGACAGGGCCCAAAGCGCCGAGCGACGAGTCGGCGCCGGCAGGCCCCCAGTGCCGCTCGCAGCACTGACCGACGGCACCGTACCGGGCCTTCAAGCCGCGGGAGCGACACTGGGGAGCCTTCACCCCGACGGGCGATTGCCGTGGCGGCACCTCCCGCCCGCTCCCGGAGGAAGCGCGGACGGGCTCCTGCACACGGGGAGGAGCCTCGGCAATGGCCAGGCTAAAAGTAGCTGAGGTTCCTCCTCCTCGGTCCATGTAGAACTGGGAGGGACCTGGAGGAAAGGCCGAGAGAGCACGGCTTGGCCCGATGCGTGAACCCTACCCCGAAAGTCGGTGGAGTCGCTTCACTTTCCACCTTCAAGCTGTTCGAGGACGCCGATGGTCCATGGAGAAGCAGGCGCCGCGAATCCATAGTGAAGTGGACCAAGACACGCGAGACACTGGTCATACTGGCCGGTAATGGAATATTTTCGCAGCACGGAACCGACGCATGGGGGCCGACCCGTTTTAGAAGACTTTTGCTCTCCAACCCGAGACATAATCTACGGAGAAAAAAATCACAAAATTGACTCGACGTTGCAGAATTTGAAATAAAAGGAAAGATGTTACCGCGACGTCAAGTGGAGGCAGAACCAGAACCGGCAGGTGACCGACGGACTGAACGTCGAAATGAAAACAGGCTTGAAGGCCCAACAACTGGAACAAGCTTCCCACGAGGCAAACCATGATGGCGGGAGACGAAGAACTGGTAGGCAGGCGGAGTCGACGCAGCCTAACGGCCAACCTCGAGCGACACGCAGTACGCCGCCCAGAGGATGGCGCCTGTGCTGTGTCGGCCCGCCTACTTTTTAAAAAAAAAGCTCCCACGGGGTCCTGAACTCCGCCAGTACCCATCTGTGATGAATGGTGAAGATTGACACAGATAAGATCTGACGGTTACACTTCAGAGTACCACAGACAGAGGTTTGAAACCAAGCTTGAACTCAACATTCTATGCCTTTTCATAGAGTTAACCCTTTACTTTCCAGAGCAGTTCAAGTGCAGGGGATAAATGAAAATTACACCTACTGTAATTCTTGATCTTCTTGGACGAGTCTCCACCACTCATTCACACTATTGGGCTCTGCGCCTGGAGGCACTAGGCACAGTGAGCAAACTTTGCTGGAGGGTCGGCGCCAGAGATGGGGCCGCGAGGAGCGGCACCGCGAGCCTCAGCTTGTGTGGTAATGACTATCTCGCTTCACCTCCAACCGCCTCAGTACCTTTTTATCGAGGAGGTGCAGCGTAACTAACCTAGAAGGATAACTTAATCAAAAACCAGACGTAAGATAGTCCGGACGACCCGTATAAGAAGGGTCAACAAAGAAGTCTTCACAGCCTAAAGATTTGAGGGAGTGAAGACCAACAATACAGAGTGAGCTCGGGGGACGGAGGTGGGCGTGTGAATGAGTGGTGGAGACTCGTCCAAGAATATCAAGAATTACGGTAGATGCGTAATTTTCATATCTTCCTGGACATAAGTCTCCACCACTCATTCACACTATTGGGAGAGTACCGAGCTAATAATCCTCGAGAGGCGGCAGGAGAGACCAAGAGCTCATGTTTCTAGGACAGAAGTCCGTTAAGGATGGCTCTGCCAAAGGAAGAATGTCATCTGGCATGGACAACCAGTGCATAATGTTTAGCGAAAGTATGCACTGAGCTCCAGGAGACGCGGTAAATATCTGCAATGGGCACGTTGCGAATTTCCGCCAGGGATGCCACTACACGCTCTAGTAGAGTGAGCGTAAACCCTGCCTCCAACTTAACCTGCGCCATGGAATAGCAGTGGTGAAGGCATGCCACCAACCATGCTGAGATACATCTGATAGCGACAGGTTGACCCAGCCGGTTTCGCTGAAGGAAATAAACAGTTGTTGAGCTTGCAAAAGTCCTTGGTTCTATCTAGATCAAACACAAAGCTCTTTTAACGTACAGGAATGAAGAGATCGTTCTCCTTCATTTTGGAAGTCCGAAAGTAAGAGGAAGGACCAAAGGTTCGTTTAGATGAAATTCTGACACAACCTTAGGAATAAATTTTGGATGAGTCCTAAGGAATACCTTGTCCTTATGGAACACAGTATACGGAGGGTCTGTGACCAGGGTATGCATCTCACAGACCCTGCGGGCTGAGGTAATGGCCACTAGGAAGACCGTCTTCCAGGTGAGAAAGTTTAGCTCACAGGTAGCCAGAGGTTCGAAAGGTTTCCGAGTGAGCATGTCTAACACAAGATTGATGTCCCAGGCTGCAACTGGACGTCTTGTAGGAGGTCTGGTATGCAGAATTCCTTTAAGAAACCTCTAACCACAGGTAACTGAGCCAGAGATAAGGAAAAACCGCTCATGATACGCTGAAATTGCACTAAGGTGAACTTTGCCTGTAGAGTACTGTAGACCTGAATTTGAGAGGTCTAAGAGGTACTCCAGAACTTTATCTGGTGGGCAGGAAAAAGATTCAAAGAGGACTTTGCACACCAGAGCGAGAACGCTTCCATTTGGCTGTGTAAGTTTTCCTAGTGGCTGATTTCCGTGCAGCGGAAGAATATCTGAAACCCTTCGAGACACATTGAACCAGTTTACTTCTACCTCTTCAAGAGCCAAGCGTGAAGGTGAAGCAATCTCAGGTTGGGATGGACCACAGGCCCCTGAGTCAAGAGGTTACGTCTGAAGGGAAGTGGTCTCGGAGGAACTGCCAACATATTGTTGAGTAGTGGAAACCACAGTTGTCGAGGCCAGAAGGAGCAATGAGGATAATTTTGTCCCTCTGGGATTCAAACTTGAGGAGTACCCTCTGAATTAGAGGAAGAGGTGGAAAGGTGTAAAGAAAGCGTTTTGTCACTGCAGCCTGAACGCATCCTGACAGAAAATGCCAGACCCTGGATTTCTGGAGCAGAAGAGAGGCAGTTTTGCATTGAGTGGGAATGCAAAAGGTCCAGGTCTGGAGTTCCACTCTCTGAATAGTGACTGAAGTACGGTCGAGTGTAGGGAATTATCTGAGGGTCTGTCTCTGTTCTGCTGAGACGGTCTGCCAGTTCGCTCTGTATTCTGCAGGTAGACCGCTTGAATTAGAGCCTTGTGCTCTAAACACCATTGCCACACCTCATCGCTCCCTGCATAATGGGTAAGAGTGAGCACCACCTGCTTGTTGATGTAGTACATCACTGCTTTGTTGTCCATTTGAAGGAGAATGTTCTTGTGACAGAAAATGTCCTTCAATGCTCGGACTGCATAAGGACGAGCTCTCATCTCTAGTACATTTATGTGAAGCTGGGACTCGACTTGAGTCCACGTACCTGAGTATGGAGAGACTGACAGTGAGCTCCCACCCCATTAGGGACGATCTGTGGTAATGGAAATTTGATGATCCAGAGGAGCAAAGGGGTACCCTTCCAGGAGATTGCTCTTGAGTCCACCAGGTGAGCGACCTCTTTAGAGGTTCTATCACTTTGATGGGAAAGGACTGCAGGTGAGTGGTTGGGGACCACTGAGTAGTGAGCATCCACTGAGTAGTTCTCATGTGCAGACGTGCTAGGGGTACAGTGAACACCGAGGATGCCATGAGGCCTAGCATCCATTGCATCGAGAGAGCTGGGACTGAGTTGTTTTACCGCTGTGACGGGCCATCTGAAGGATATTGTTGCTTTGTCCTCCGGAAGAAAAGCCTTCGCACAGGAGGTGTCCAGAAGAATCCCTATAAAAAGGAGCCTCTGGGAGGGCTGCAACTGCGATTTTTGAGGCTTACCAGAACTCCCATGGAAGTGAGAAAGCGAGAGGTCATCTCTACAGCGTCCAGAGTTCCCTGCCTGGAAGGGCTTGCCAGAAGCCAATTGTCCAGATAAGGGAACACCTGTATTCCGACCTTTCTGAGGTCCACCGCGAGAACTGCATAACACTTTGTAAAAACCCCAGGCGCCGAGATAGCCCAAAGGGCAGGACTCTGAACTGATAATTTTGTCCCAGAGCCACAAACCTCAGGAATTTGTGATGCGTTGGGTGAATAGAAATGTGCTGGTAAGCATCCTGCATGTCTAGGAGGCTAGCCAGTCGTGTTGATGAAGCAAAGGTAACAAGGTTCCTAGAGAATCATTTTGAATTTCTCCTTGGGAGAATTTGTTTAGCTTCTGAGATCCAAAAGCGATGCCCCGGACTCTTTGGAACCAGAAAGTAATGGGAGTAGAACCCTGTGTTCCATTGATGCAGCGGCACTACTTACTGCCCTGTTGTTCAGAAGGCCCTGAATCTCGGCAGTGAGAAGGTCTGACTGAAGGGTTGACAGCCTGGGCTGTCATTTGGGAGGAGCGATCCGGAGGGTCTCCACAAGATTGAGTGAATACCCTCGTGAATTATCCGAAGGACCCACTTGTCTGAGGTTATGGACTTCCATTGGTTGTAGAAGTGCATCAGATGACCTCCACCGCTGAGGAAAAGTCCACCTCGGGCAGTTGAGATGGGACTTGGGCCAGCAACTCATAAGGTGGCACTGGGCGCTTGGGCCCCTGCGCTTTCTGTTGTGTCTTCTTTTGAGGTTGGGCAGGTTGATTTTATGAAACTTCCTCTGCCTCTGCCTCGAAAGGACTGACGTTATGAAACTGGCATTTATTGACACTCCCTCGAGAGGGACAGGAGGAGATCGAGCCAACAATGGCTGACCTAGTCTTTGCGTAGCTTCTAGAGCTTGTTCTACCTGAGGACCGAAAAGATATGCACCATCAAAGGCAGCGCCATTACCTGCTGCTCTGCGCCATTCGTGAAGCCTGAGGTGCGTAGCTCAGGAATGACGGCGGTACAAATACCGCAGCCGCTGCACGGGAAGCAGTGCCAAAAGCATCCATAGCTGCTTTAACCTGCTGTTTATTAGATTCGATACCTCTGGTAATGGTTTGAAGAAGCTCTGGCTTTGTATCCGATTCAGTAGAGCTTCAACCATCTATTTGATAGAGTGCCACAGGATATACTCATATTGGGAGAAATAGCTTTGGTAGCTAGCGACGATACTTAGGGTGGAAGCAGCAAAGACTCTCTTACCTAAGGTGTCTATCTTACGAGATTCTTTGTTAATAAGTCGAGCTGTAGTAGTTTGAGGAAGAATGACCTTATCATTCTCTGCCAGTACTACAATAGGATCTGCAAAAGGCTTGAGGCACCAAAATGGTGGATCCTTGGGGCTGAATATTTCCTATCTATGGATTTAGCCACCGAAGGATGAAGAGCAGGATTATTCCATACCATTTGAGACAGCGTCTCGAAGGAAGGCTGAACCGGAGGAGTCAAATCCGTAGGGATCTCCGTAGCATGAAGGTATTGGAGTCTTAACAATTTCCCAGGATCGATGTCTGTAGTCTGAGAGAAAGAGTGGAAATCAAATTTTTAGAGAGACTTAAGGACAGATCCTCGACCACAGGCTCTGCAGCAGTAATAGATCCTGCTTCCTCCACTTCATCACCCAGTCGAAGGTCTGGGTCAGGCTCAATGTCATCTCCTGACAGTCCTGGAGGGACTGTATGGACAGGAAAGGAGTGAAAATCAGAGGAAGGGATGAAGGAAAGAGTGAAAGGAGGAGTCCTGAAAAGCAGAAGATGCCCTGAGAGCCCCAGGCGCTGCAGAGGTGTCACGGTGCCGATGAAGCACACGGCACCAAGAACAGCGCCGAGGACCCACACCACGAAAAACGCGCCAAGGACTCACAGAGAGCCGAAACAGTGTTGAGGACCCACATGGCGCCAAAGACGGCACCGAAGCCACATGGCGCCGAAGACAGCACTGAGATGACTGAGGGTGCCGCGATGGTGCTGACAGATGCACCGTGCCAAAGATGGCGCCGAGTGTGCTGTCGATGCCAAGTGTGCCAAAACACCCAAGACTCGAAAAACAGTATTTGAAGGTAAGGAGGGAAGAAGAGCAGGAGATAAAGACATCGATTGGCCCCTACGCGCAGCCATGTGAGGGGGGGAACACTAGCGTGGAAGTCGGCGGCACCGAAGACAGTGCCGGACGACCAGGGGCTCAAGCGCTCTACTTGGTCTCCCAAGAAGCCCAAGGCTTGATGACCGAGCCAGGTAACTGAACCAACCTCCGAGCCCATTGCTCCATAAGAGCGTCCGACTAATGAAACTGCTCATCTGAAGACCTACCTGCGGGGGGGTAGGGGCTCTGATGTCGAAGACGTCGGCTACTGAAACAGAAGCTGGCGACTCTGAAGGAGGAGACCGACAACTAGCCCAATAACCCGACCGCGTCTATGCGCAGACATATCAGAGGGTGACCTCGGTGATACCTTCTCTTTTTGACCTGTGGGCTGAAGAAGAGCTCGAGGCGAATGGTGCCGAGAATGCGACCGTTTATTTTATAGCTTCACGTGAGACAGCCGTCCCAGCCCTACTGACTGAACAGCTTTCATGAAGTCTCCCTACCGTCCACCTGACCTGCTCATGGTCGACTCCGCCAAAGTAGGCTGAGACTTCTTTTTTTTTTTAAATAAGAATAAACTTAAGCGATACTTATCAAGATATTACTACAAATAACAAAACTGAAAACTATGCTGCTAGTTTGAAGTTTGACTCAATGGCCAGCGCGTTGTCACTGAAAGCGCACTCAGCGGCGGGGAAAAGGAACTGAGGCGGTTGGAGGGTCCACCCGAGACAGTCATTACCGCACGAGCTGAGGCTCACGGTACGCTCCCTCGCGTTCCATCTCTGGCGCTGACCCTCCAGCAAAAAGTTTATTCTCGCTGGGCCCTAGTGCCTCCGGGCAGACCCCAATAGTGTGAATGAGTGGTGGAGACTTATGTCCAGGAAGATCTGCAAATAGTCAGAATACAGCAAGGCTTCATGTTGTTTAAGCACAGTTTTTTTTTTAAATAAAAGACCTCAAATCATATATAGATATACAGTATATATATATATATATATATATATATATATATATATATATATATATATATATATATATATATATATATATATATATATATATATATATATTTTTTCAAATGGTTCCCAAGAGGAAACCGTAAAGGAAGGGACTTTCTCCAGTTCTGTGAACCACTCAAGAACTAGAGAATAATGGTAAAAATACTTTTAAAAAGAACATAATACCTAACTAATGCAGAGATTCAAAACTAAAAGCAATACTGACAGAAAATAAAGAAATAGTAAGAAAAAGTTATCAGTTAGCAACTTCTTCCTCAGATGGAGAAAGAAATCTGATGTTAGAGGGTAGAGTGGAACATGAGCACTCATCAGAGATTTGAATTTCATTCAATGTACTTTAACTTGCATAAAAGCTACTTTGCAGGGCAGCTCAAACCAGCAGGCTAATTTGCATTCATTAAGCATAGTGAGATACAGTATTCCTGGGATTTGAATGAATGGTGAAGATTGATTCTTGGAAGATTTGGTAGCAGTGCAGACTGAATTCTGGGAAGAACCAGGCTGTGACAGACAGACAGAAAGGCAGGCACACACACACACACACACACGCACAGATGCATGCACACACATACACACACACACACACACACACACACACCTCAGTTAAGTAACCCTGGCTTGCCTACTCATATGAGAAAGCTGCCCCCACCAAAGCACCTGGCATTTCATTACGTTTTGTTCAGTGATTGACTTAATTATTATTCTCAGTCTTACCCCATGATCATTGCATGTTAACTGATTATCACAGAGACTCTTTTCTACAGCGGTATACACATGGTATTCAAGCACACCTAAAAGGAATAACATGAAAGAAAACATTAGAAGAAGAATATACATTCGCATAAGACTACAAAAATTAAAATTTCGTACCTACTGAAATTCTTAATCTTCCTGTATATAGTACAGTTATGGAAGAATTTACTGTAACAGTAGATCTTAGAACAGCTCTTGCAGCAGGTTACACCATAAGGACTGAAGCGGCCCAGGTGCCAGGACCCTGAAAAAATTCTAGCTAGCAATATTCAGCGGGGACCACCCCAACATCGGCTCCCACCCCGACGTCCTGGCATCATACAAAAGGGGCGGTCCCCAGCATCCCTCAGTTCTCCCACCAAAGACTCCAGGCATAAAGTGTATTCTGAAGCGGAGACCGAGGATCCGCTCCAAAGGAAGATTCATGAAAACATTAATCTGATTGCGTCGAGATGCCAAGTCTGAAGACCAAACCTCCTGAGGGAAGGTGGGAGAAACTACCTGCTGCAAGAGCTGTTCTTGAAGGTAGTACAGTTACATAAGAACTTCCGTAACAGTAGATCTTCGAGAGGCTCTTGCAGTAGTAATTACATATAGGACTGACGCCGGCAGGCGGCAGGACCCCACGTGAAAAATTTCTAGCTAGCAGTCCCTGGCAGGGATCGCCTCGTCAGGTGACCAGCGCTCTTCCAGTTCTTTCCATACAGGCCAGGCGAGAGAGGAGGCGGATGTTCCCTTAATGGAAAAGGAGCTGAAAAGCTTAGGGGGATGGAGGGTGGTAGGTATTACCTACTGCAACAGCCTCTCAGAAGATCTACTGTTACAGGTAAGTTCTTACGTAACTATACTATCTTACTTTGAGAGGGCTCTTGCAGTAGGTAATTACATATAGACTGAATCCCAAGCAGTTTGGAACAAGGAGAAGCACCGGAGGAGGAAATCTACTCCAAGTAGAAGCTCTAGCTGTGCAAGCTTTAAGATAAGAGGCCTTGCAGGACAGCCAGCCTGAAGCCTGCTCTCGGCAAGAGGCAACATCAAACTGTAGTGTTTTGTAAAGGTATGGACGGAGGTCCAGGTGGTGCAGCACAGACATCTGCCGCTGACACATTCTTGAAACAAGCCGCTTGAGGCAGCTACTCCTCTGGTGGAGTGGCCTTACTTGACCAGCAGGTCTATGTTGTACTGTCATAATAGAAAGTGATGCAATGAGCCAACCATTTAGATAGGCATTGCTTAGAAAACAGCATTGCTTTTTCTTTTATGAGCAAAAGAGGCGAACAGTTGATCAGTCTTTCTGAGATCCTTCGTCCTGTTGGTGTAGTATCTCAGAATCCGTGAACGTCCATAGTATGGGGTAAATACTCCCCTGATTAGAGTACTGTGTAAAAAGGTGGGTAACTCTATGGACTGGTTTAGAGCAGACTCCGCTATTACCATAAGGAGAAACTTAGGGTTAGTTCACAGAGCAACACGTTCCTTGTGAAAAATCAAGTATGGAATTTTAAACATCAGAGCCTGGAACCGGAAATTCTCCGAGCAGAAGTAATAGCCACCAGGAAGAGAGTCTTCCACGAAGGAACTTCAAGTCTACTAACTGCAGGTTCAAAGGAAGGCAGAGTAAGTTTCTGAGAACAAAGTTCAAGTCCCAAGGGGAGCAGGAGTGCGTATAGGAGGTCTCAGATGGAGGAACCCTCTGAGAAAGGTCTTCGAGACCTCCAGTTGAGCAAATGTCTTGTCTGCAAGGGGACATGATAGGCGAAATGGCGCCATGTGGACTTTCAGAGAAGAATGACTGAGACCTAGGTCAAAGAGAAGGCGTAGGTACTCCAGCAGAAACCCCACTGAGCAGGAAAAAGGTGTCCATGTGCTTAGAAGCAGCCCAGATAGTGAACCTTTTCCACTTCATGGCGTAGGTAGATCTAGTGGAGGGTTTTCTAGCCTCCACCAAAATCTCCGCCACTTTGGGAGACACTCCAAAATGGGATTGGGCTAAGTCTGCAGGAGCCATGCATGCAGCTGAAGAGATGTGAGGCCTGGATGGAACAGGGTCCTCTGATCCTGGGTCAGCAAACCTCGTGATAGAGGAAGAGGAAGAGGAGGATATGAGAATTGTTGTAGAAGAGAGAACCAAACTTGCCTGGGCCAGAAAGGAGCAATCAGAATCATTTGTGCTCCTTCTGAGGCTAGTTTCTGTAAGACTCGTGGGATAAGTGGAACTGGGGGAAAGGCATAGACGAATCTGTCCTTCCAGTCTAGAGACAGAGCATCTCTCCAGACGCCTCGGCCTGGAACGAGCGCAGAGAGACGGGAAGCTTTGCATTTAGAGGATGCAAACAGGTCGACCTGTGGCGTGCCCCAAAGTCGGAAGATACTGTCTAGCACCCTGGTCCAGTTCCCACTCGTGAGTCAGAGCAGACGCAGTGACTTAGCCTGTCTGCTAAGGTGTTGTCAACTCCCGGAACATGAATTGCCGTGAGGTGAAGGTCGTGTTGTGTTGCCCAATCCCAAACCCTCATTGCTTCCCTGCAAAGAGGGTAGGGCCGAGTCCCCCCTTGTTTGTTGGATGTACCAAACCACACACATGTTGTCCGTCTGAACGGCTAGGTGGCCAGGAAGGAGGTATGGGTGAAGGGCTTGAGAGCATACAACACTGCCCGAAGCTCGAGCACATTGATGTGAAGTGTCTGTTTGAGCTTGGACCAAGAGCCCTGGTCCAATGGGGACCTAGATGGGCTCCCAACCTTCACCCAAGGCGTCTGTGGTTAGAGTCTGGGAAGGGGAGGACGAAAGAAAGGAACTCCCTAAAACAGGTTCTCTCAAATCATCCACCACTGCAAGTCTTGGAGCATCGGGCGAGAGACTAGAACTGGGTGATCTAAGTTGTCCACTAACTGATCCCACTGGGAGGCGGAGAGTCCACTGAGAGACTCATGTGAAGCTGAGCACGAGGAACTGTCGGGATAGCAGCCGCCATGAGCCCAAGAAGGTGAAGGACCGACCTTGCACTGACCCGCCCTGCCGGACAACAGACTTATTTGAGTCTGGAGGGTGGACACCTGGTCTGGTGGCAGGAAGGCCCTGCCAATGGTTGTGTCTAGAATCGCCCCAATAAACTGTAGTCTCTGAGATGGGATCAAGTGAGACTTGGAATGGTTGATGGTAACACCCAGGCAGGCAAAACCTGCTGGGTAAGGGTGAGACAGCTGGGAGTTCCTCCTGGATGAGGGCCGCAGGAGCCAATCATCCAGGTATGGGAAAACCTGCACCCCGGGTATGCAGGTAGGCCGCCACCACCGCTAGGCATTTGCTAAATACTGGGGGCGCCGAGGATAGGCAAACGAAGTGCCTTGAACTGGTAGTGGTCCCCTGGAATGCAAAATGAAGATATTTGCGATGAAACGGGCGAATGGAAATGTGCAGGTAAGCATCCTGCATATCTAGGGAACATAGCCATTGACCCGACCGAGGAGGGTGAAGGCTCTGAACGAGGCATTCTGAACCTTGTATTCACAAAAGATTCAGGGAACTGAGATCTAGATTAGGTCTGAGATCTCCTGTCTTCTTTGGGACTAGGAAGAAATGGGAATAGTAACCCATCCCTTGAAGATGAAGGGGACGGGTTCTATTGCTTCTTTCAGTAGCAGAGCTGAAATCTCCTCCTGGACCAAGAGAAGATGTTCCCGTGAATATGACGACTTTGGGGGGCGAGGAGGTTTCTGTAGAAACCCTATCGAAAGTGTTCTTCGCGATCAGCTGGAGCACCCAAGAATCTGATGTTATCCTCTCCCATCCCGGAAGGTGGAGGAAGAAAAATTACTCACCTTAGTAATGTTGTTTCTTCTAATGGAGTCTTGCTATATTATGACATATGCAGAGTCCCAACCTTGAACAGCTCGGAGGTGAAGGACTTAATTTTCCATGCCAGGCATGGAACGCTGAGCTCAAGCTCGGTTGAAAACTCTGTCTGTTGTTCTTCAAACTCAAACTGTCAGATCTTTACGAGCGAAACTCACTAAGGTCCTGTGTGGAAGCTGTAAACCTACACTAGCCAACTGGCTACTACATATAACAACACATTTTTGGTCCCAAAACAAAGACTCAAGTCAGTAGACCCAAAAATGAAAAACACACACCCAGTCACCCCAGAAAAGGGGTGAAAAACAAGGTGGGCATCTACTAAGTGCCAACACTACACTGCCCACCCACATCCCAAAAGCAGAGGTTCTGAGAGGGGCAGGCGGGAGTTCATAATATAGCAAGACTCCATTAGAAGAAACAACATTACTAAGGTGAGTAATTTTTCTTCACACAACATGAAGTCTTGCTATATTATGACATATGCTGAACTACACAGCAGTACCTCCATGGTGGAGGGGACAGAACCTACTAGGAATAGGCTCTGAAGCACAGCTGTGCCAAACCGAGCATCACTCCTAGCCTGGGTGTCAGAGAGTAATGCTTGGTAAAAGTGTGAACTGTTTTCCAGGTAGCTGCTTGACAAATCTCTAGAACAGGATGTCCTGGCAGCAGCCAGGGAAGCAGCTAACTCCTCTGGTAGAGTGAGCCCTCAGGCCTGAGGGAGGAACCTTACCCAGCTTTTCATAACAGAATTGGATACAAGAGACAATCCACCTGGCAATGGATCTTTTAGTGGCAGGTTTCCTTTACCAACCTCACCATAAGTGAGGAACATTTGGAGGAGTCAAACCTGTGACCTTGGTATGCTCAATGTAGTAACTAAGGGCTCTCTTCACATCTAAGCTGTGCAGCCTCCTCTCGCCAGAGGAGGAATGGTCAGTGAAGTACACTGGAAGAGAAATAGATTGATTAAGGTGGAAATATTAAACCACCTTAGGCAAGAACTTCCTGTTAGTCCTGAGGACCACTTATCTCTATGAAAGGAGATAAAATCAGGCTCCACTGACAAAGCTTAGAATTCATTATGCGCCTGGCAGAAGTGATAGCTACCAGAAACACAGTCTCCAAGTCAAATACTTGAGGTCTGCTGAAGACAAGGGCTCAAAGGGAGGTTGCATAAGCTGAGCAATGCAAACATTAAGATCCCAGGCAGGGGCAGGGTCCCTGAATGGAGGGTTAGTGTGAAGCAATCCCTTAAAAACTTAGAGAATACAGGATGAGCTGAAAGAGAAGAGGGTTTACCTGCTGAAATGAAAGCAGACACAGATGCCAAATGCTCCTTTAGGGTAGCTGGTCTGAGCCCCAAAGTGTTCAAATGGACCATTTAATCCAGGACTGTGGGTAAATCAGCAGATTCTGGGGAAATATGCTTCCCAGAGCACCATATGGAAAACCTCTTCCATTTGGAATTGTGAGTAACCTGGTGGAAGGCTTCTAGAAGCCTTCAATATATCCATTACACCCTGGGAGAGGTGTAGATCAGCAAATTCTAACTCTTCAAGAGCCAGGCCTTGAGATTGAGAGATTTGAGGTTCGGGTACCAAACCCTTCCCTGAGCACAGATTAACAGATTGTGATTCCTGGGAAGACACAGGGAAGATGGACTGCTAAGGACAGTAGGAGTGGATACCACGGTTGTCTGGCCCAATCTGGAGCAATCAGAATCACTTTGCAAGACTGAGATCTGATTTGACTAACACTTTGAACAGGAGAGGGAAGGGGAAAAGCATAAGAAACTTTCCTTCCCAGTTGAGAACTAAGGCATCCAGAGGACTGGGCCCAACACTGGGGGCCTGCAGCAAAAAGGGAAGTTGGTGATTGTCTGGGGCTGCAAAATATCTATCTGGAGTGCCCCACCTGGCAAATATATTACCTCAGGACCAGGGATCCAGCGACAATTGTGATGGCCCTGGGAAATCCTGCTGAGAGCATCTTCCAGGACATTGTCCTTGCCTGGGAGGTGAACTGTCATAAGGGAGGTGTTCAGGGAATAAGCCAGAGACCACAACGCCATTGCTTGTTGCACAAGGCCGTCAGACCGAGTGCCTCCTTGCTTGTTGATGTACCACATTGTAGTGGTGTTGTCTGTTCTGACCTGTGCAACTTTATTCTGAACAGATTTGGAAAAGCTGAAGTGCTAGAAAACTGCTCTGAGCTCCAACAGGTTGATGTGGAGCAGAGATTCCTGAGGGGACCACAGTCCCTGGGTAGTGAGGTCGCCCATGTGAGCTCCCACCCCAAGAGGGATGCATCTGTAGTAAGGATTAAAGAGTGAGACTGAGTGACAAAGGAACCCCCTGTCTAGATTGCTCTGATCCTGCCACCATTATGGGAGCTTGGATCAGGGTTCGAGTCACTGGGATCAATTTGGTTAAAGGGTCCTTTCTTTGAGATGAAAAGGCTCTCAAATGGAACTGGATGTCCCTCATCTGAAATCTGGCTCCTGCGCTACTGCTGTAGAAGCAGCCATGTGCCCTAGGAGCTGTAGAAAATGCCTCGCTGGTCGAGAGACCTTGCAGGGGTGAATGAGGAGGCCAGAGAGACCAGGGTCCTTGCCCTGTCCAAAGGCAGGAAGGCTCTGGCTTCCTCTGTGTTCAGTTCTGCACCTATGAAGGTGAGGAGCTGGACAGGCTCTAGAAGTGACTTTGGAAGATTCAGAAGGAAACCTAGAGGTAAGCAGTTGCTGAGTTATCGGAAGATGTAACTTGATTTGGTCTGGAGACTGGCCTACTATGAGCCAGTCGTCCAGGTAAGGGAAGATGGCAATTTTTGCCTTCTTAGGTGGGCAACTGCTACTGCCAGGCATTTGTGAATACTCTTGAGCAGAGGTGAGGCCAAAGGGCACGCTCTGAACTGGTAATGGCCTGAGGGCAACCTCAACCTGAGGTACTTTCGATGGGAGCTTCTGATGAGAATATGGATGTAGGCATCCTTGAGGTCCAGGGATGCTAGCCAGTCCCTGGCCTTAGAGAGGGCAAAATAATTCCCAGACTCACCATTTTGAATTTTGGTTTTAAAAGGTGCTTGTTTAAGTATCTGAGATCCAGGATGGGCCGCCATTCTCCTGTCTTTTTGGGGTGAGGAATACCGGAGTACAATCTTTGCCCTGGTGTGGGGTGGAACCCTTTCCCACGGCTCTGAGAGCCAGGAGGGTAGAGACTTCTGCCTCTAGAGCAAGTGCCTCTGATGGATTTGCAGGTGGAAAGGATCTGGTTGTCATCTTTGAAAATTTTTGAAGCTGAAAACCAGTCCCTGGCTTACTACTTCCAGGACCCACTAGTCTGATAGAGACTTCCAGTCCTGGACAAAGTAAGCCAGCCTGCCCCTACAGGTAGTGGAGAATCAGCCCTGACCACCCCATCAGGGTGCCTGCTTGGCAGGGGCTTTAGGCTGAGGGGTGGAAGCAGGCCTGCTTGTACCCCAACTGCCTCTCCTCTAAAGAACCCCCTCTGGGTGTAAGCTGAAGAGAAAGCCTGGGCTTGGTAAAAGGCCTATGAAAAGGCCTGCCCCTGCCCCTGGAAGGCTGCCTTAGAGGAGTGGCCTGCCTTTCCTTGGCCTGTGCACTCCTATAGGTGGTCCTATACTCATCCATTTCTTCATGTAATTCTCTGTCTGCTCCCCAAACAGAGAATTACCCACAACAGGAAAATCCATGGCCTTAGTATGGGTATTCTAGACAGGCTAGTACATCTGAGCCAAGCCATTCTGCGAAGTGCCACAGATGTAGCCATGACTCTTGATGACACATCATTAGAGTCCCCTGCAGCATGGAATTGCACCTTAGATGCCTCAATACCATCAGCAGCCACCTGCTCCAGCTCATTGGCAAGCTAGCCAGGGACCTGTTTTGCTAGATCCATAACAGTATCCCATCTGGATTTCTGGTATCTAGCAACATAAGCCATATAATTTGCCTGTCTGAGTCCCAAAGATGCTGCCATGTACTGTTTCTTTGCCATGGCATCAATCCTCCTGGAGTCCTTGTCAGGGGTGTGAGGCCAAGGGAATATTTGCCTTGTCACAGGCTGCAGCCTGCACTACCCCAACATAGCTGCATTGTTGTGTAAGGAACTCCATATCAGAGCCTGACAATGTGTACCTCTTGTCCATTCCCTTATCAACAGGAGGTATAGTGTAAGGAGTTTTAAAATTTTTACTGTCTGTTTTCCAAAAGATTTATGCAAAGGAATAGACAGTCTCCTGGACTCTGGGATATCCATCATTTCCACATAGTCAGGTTCCTCTTGATCATCCACAGCTTCCTCCATAGGGAGCTGGAGGGTTTCAACCACTTTTATAAAAAATAAAATGAGAAGGGGACTCAGAAAGCCTAGGAGGAGACACTCCTGAAGGTTTGTCTGGGGAGATGTCTGGTTCAATGGGCACATCCAGACTTTCAAATCCACATTCACTCTCCTCATACTCCTCTTCCCCTCCTCCGGTTCATAAAATTCCTCTAAATCATACTCTTGAACCGGTGGAACCGCCGAACACATGCGCTTACCTGGCGGTGCGGTTCGGTCGAGCCGGAAAAGCAACTGGACAATTTTAATCGCTGGCTATTTCTTCAGTGGTTGGAGAAGAATGTTTTGGCTCCACACCAGCTGATTTCCTTGTCCTTTTGCTGGAACCGACTCCTCCAGTCGGCTCCTTTTACCCGAGGAAGTCTCGCCTGGTCAGAGGACACTCCCTCCGGTTCGGGTTGGAACCGAACCAGGCTAGCCATCGGGTCAGCGGACTTCTTGGCCTCCCTTTCCTGAGCCTACCAACCTCATATCCAGGGTAGCTGCAGGAACATTTTTGCAAATCTGGCAGTCTGAATTGAGGTGGTCAAACCCCAGACAATAAACACAGGTGGTGTGAGGGTCAGCCTTGGCAAAGGCTTCCCACAGACACTGCAGTGTTGAAACCCAGTGGGCCCAGTTTTTCTTTTGGGTTTCTCAGACATAGTGCCAGTCCTAACCAAACCTGCCCGTTTATGGCAATCCCCAAGCAAGACCCTCTTATCAGTTCCCAACCATGTCATGGGTCGGGAAAAATGTAACAAAATCCTTTTTTAGAACCGATAAGAACCGGTAGCCACACTCTAAAAGACAGATTAATATATTTCAAAACAACCTGATCAGTTCAAACCGAACCGATAACTGTTTACAAGTTCCACACAGAAGAATTAAATGTAAACACTATCTAGTACTTACAATACCACAGACAGAGCTTGAACCGACCGGTTCGGTTTAAATTGGTCAAAAACCGAGAAAATAATACTTTAACCGACAAAATGAACTGAGAAGGAGAAAATCTCCGAGCAACTGTTCAGTGAGGCGGAGTAAAGAATCTGACAGTTTGAGTTTGAAGAACAACAGACAGAGTTTTCAACTGAGCTCGAGCTCAGCATTCCATGCCTGGCATGGAAAGTTAACTCATTCACCTCGGAGCAGTTCAAAGGTTGGGACTCACTGTATATGTCAATATAGCAAGACTTCATGTTGTTTGAAAACCTCCCTCCTACCAGTTCCTCCGGGAGTCCGGAGGCTGTGGGAAAGGAGTCAGGTGGTGTGGGCAGCGCCGCAGCTGAAGCACCGCTGCTTTTTGGGCGGTGGGGCTTAGCAGCTGTGGGGCCCGATGTTTTGTGGCCCGCCTCCTGGGGTTTCACCTTGGGCCGATTCCGTCCTGCAAAAGTGACTGCGCTTGCGGCTGGTGGGGGCGGTACATGGAGTCAACAGACTTCAGTGCCATCCCTTCTCCTGCAAATCGGTAATGATGTCCTTGACATTGCCACCAAAGCACCGACCCGGAAGGGTGCTTCCTGGATAGCGGATTGCACTTCCGGGACCAACCCTGACACAGGGAGCCAAGCATGGCGACGTAGGCCCTGCGAAAGCTGAGCTCCGCCCAGCAGTGTCCACTGCCTCGTAGGTCACAAAGCACATGTCAACTGGGCCGAATGTGCAGAGCGGACAAGATCAACCAACTCCTGCTTGACCTGAGAGTCCGGCAGGAGTCCAGTTTGATTTCCACCTGAGTAAGAATGGCCTGGTAGTCCCCATATGACTGACATAGTTCAGGGCCCTAATCCCCAGCATGGAGGAAGCAAAGATCTTCTTTCCATACTGGTCCAGTAGGCGGATTCTTTGTCAGGTGGCTGAAGAGCTGAGATGTTTTGGGTTAGCCGACCCGGCCCGTGAGTGGCGCTAATCACGACCCGAGTCAGCAAGAGGTGACAATCTAAAAATCCGGCACCCTCCGGGGCCTGGTACAGCCTATTCACTTCCGCGGAAGTGGGGCTGGGAACCAGCTGCTTCCAGAAGTGGTGGTAACAAGGTCGGCGTGAGGCTCTATCCAAGGTGGCACCAAAGTAGGAGCTGTTACAGGCAGATCCAGATGCTTGGTGAGTTTCAACTGCTGAGGGTCTGGTTCCAAAGAGTGCCACTGATGAACCTCCTGGATTTTTCGTAGCAACTCCGTAAAAGAAGGATCTTCCAGAGGAGACTTGGAGGAGTCCTTGGCCTGGGCTTCACGGAGGAGTGGCCGTTGTCCCTTTCGGAGCAACTGTCGGAGGAATCCGAGGAGTGCGAGGGTGAAGAGGAAGAGGAAAAGGACCACTTTCCCACCCGGGAGGAACGGACCCCTGGGAAGCACCGAGGAAGCGTATCCTGCCCTCTCTGAACCCAGATGGGAGAGCCCTGGAGTCTGGAGGTGGTGAGGGAGTGTGCGCGCGGGACGTATGGGAACCTGAGATGGCACCGTCATGGTAGGTGGCTCTCCACCTCCCTGGTGAGCCGAGCCTCGGCCTCAGCCCACCAGGAGGCCAGAGTCTCCTGCAAATCCACGGTGGCTGTGGGGGCAGTGGAGGAGGAGGAGGAGGAGGAAGAGGGGGATAAGGATATGGGTTGTATCCTATGGAGGGTATCCAAAACCCAGTGGCAGGAAACCCGCGCCGGGTATTGTGGCGCTCGGGAACTGCAAGGCCGGGAAAGACTGGCATCGGGTACTGTGGCTGCAGATACTGTGGTCCCAGATACGCCGGCGTTGAATAGGACGTGGGGTATCCAGGAGCCAGAGGAGCTGCCGGAGCAGATGGCCCAGCCGGTGGCCTCACGGGCAGATCCAGGTTGGAGGGCCTGGAGGGCTTGGCGGTGGGCGACATCTGGAAGTGGGATGTTGGCCACAGTTGGTAAAACCAGAGTCAGGGCTGGCGTCGGAGGCCCTGGCGTCGGAGTACCGGTGTCGAGGTGCCGCATCCGGGAGCCGATGTCAGATCCAGCGCACTCCATAGGAGGACAGTCCGATGGAGGAGGAACCCCAGCATTGCCCGGGATGGAGGGGAAAATCTCTGGGGTAAGGCTGGGAGACTCCGGGGTCCCTGGATGGCAGTGAAGGCTACGGAGAACCGGGACACCACGGACGTGGTAAGTCCGTCATCGTGTTCTTTCGCCGACCCGACGCCGGGTGAATCGACGTGTCGCTTTACAGTGAGCTCCCAGTGAGCCCAGAGGAGCCCACATCTGACTTATGGGAGCCTTCATCAGAGGCAGACCGAGAGGAAGGATTGGCCTGGTCTTGCAGGAGAGAAGCCACCTCAAGGGTCGCATGCGCTTTACCGGCTTTTCTGCGCCGTCTGCTTACTTCAGAGTCGCCTTGCACCAGTAGGCCGCAATGCTATGGCCGAACTGGGGCGGAGGCCTCCAACTGCTCAGAGGCACCGAAAGGCCCAAGCGCAAGCCAGATGGGTGGGCCTATGCCCCCTCGGAAACCTCAAAGGTGGCGTCGAGGCTTGATCCCCGGAGGAGCGTTACCTGAGTCGGTGTCTCCCGGGGAGACACAGTGGAGGACCCTTGTCTCGGTGCTTCTCCTTGTCTTTCTTCTTCTGATGGCCTCGGGGAAGTGGACGTCTGCCTCAGTTTTTGAGTCCTCTCCATCGAACTCATCTTTTTATAGATGTGGCTTCCAGGGATTGCTGCCACCTTTCTGGGTAGCCGTGTTGAAGCTGAGGCAGTGCTGGCACTTCTCGACCGGGTGATCGGGCCTAGACAGAACAGGCACAGGGAATGGCCATCCTTGAGCGGAGTTGGGCGCCACACGAGTCACACTTAGTTTTGTGCTCGGAGGGTGTAGGGATGACATACACCGCATGATGACCTGACGATTGTCGAAAAAATCAGAATTATTCGGTAAAAACCCGATGAAGGGAGGCTGATGAAGCAACAAACTTCATGGCGCTACACGAGCTAACAGCAGGAGAAAGAACTGAAGGCAGATGTCAGGGACCGCCTTTATACCGACATCTCCCAACGCTGTTTGCAGTTCTGGAGACCCAGTCTCCGCAAGGACATAGACAAGATGGAAGCTGTCCAGAGGAGGGCAACTAAAATGGTGCAGGGTCTGCACCAGAAGACATATGAAGAGAGACTAAAGGAGCTTAATATGTATAGCCTCGAGGAAAGAAGGAGACGGGGACATGATAGAAACTTTCAAGTACCTAAAGGGAATCAACAAAGTCCAAGAGGGTAGCATCTTTCAAAAAGAGGTGTGCAAGAACAAGGGACACAATTTGAAGATGAGGCAGACGAGAGGTAATGTAAGGAAGTATTTTTCACAGAGAGGTTGTGGATGCATGGAACGGCCTTCGGAGGAGGTTGTGGAGTCAAAAACAGTGGTTGAATTCAAGCATGCATGGGACAGCCATAAGGCAATTCTAGGGGTGGAGGTAGAAAGAAGTAGGCTGCTGGTTAACTAGGATCTGCAGCTTATACATTAGGTAGGAAATGGCAGACTCGGTGGGCCAAGCGGTCTTTTCTGCCGTCAAATTCTATATTTCTAACGCTGGTCACCCGACGTGGGCGGTCCTCGCCAGGGACTGCTAGCTAGAAATTTTTCTAGTGGATCTTGCCAGCCTGCCGATCATCAGTCCTATATAATTATTTCATCGCAAGAGCTCTCAAGTAAGATCTACTGTTAAGGTAAGTTCTTACGCACTGTACTATCTTACTTCAAGAAACAGCTCTTGCAGCAGGTTACACCATAAGGACTGATTTCCAAGCAGTAAGGAACAAAAGAAAAGCCTGTTCGGGAGCAGGATATGAGGGATCCTAGAGTGAATCATAATTAGGACAAAAGTCCTTGAAGGACTGCAAGGCCAAAACCAGCTCTATGCCTGAAGCAATGTCCAAACTGTAATGCCTGATGAAGGTACAGTGCTCCAAGTAGCTGACTACAAATGACTGATGTAGAGACGCTCTAAGCGCCGTGAAAGAAGTAGCCACCCCGTGGAATGTCCTCTTACCAATCCCGTAAAGGCTTGTTGCGCTTTTGTAACAGAATGTGATGCATTTGACCAGCCACTTGAAGAAAGTTTGCTTCATACAGGTGCTCCTTGCATACTGTGAACAAATGATAGGAAAAGCTGATCTGACCGGCGATGGGATTTGGTTCTGGTTAGATAGTACCTGAGGATCCTATGCACATCTAATGTGTGCAAGAGAGCTTCCCTCGGTTAGAGTGGTTGGAGTAGTACACTGGAAGATCAATATCCTGACTGAGAGTTAGGGTCAAGACCACCTTGGGAAAAAATTTAGGATTTGTCCTTAAGGACACTCTGTCCTTGTGAAAAACCAAGTAAGGTTCTTTACACATGAGCGCAAGAAGCACAGAAATGGAAATTACGCATCACCGTAATTTTGATCTTCTTGGACGAGTCTCCACCACTCATTTACACTAATGGGATCAGAGCTGGAGGCACTAGGACCCATTGGGAGCAAACTGTTTTGTTGGAAGGTCAGCGCCATGAGGAGTGGCACGCAAGCCTCAGCTCGTCGGGTAATGAATATCTCGGCGTCGACCTTCCAACCGCCTCAGTACCTTTTTTTCCAGAGGAGGTGCAGCCTAACTAACCTAGAAGGATAGCTCAACCAAAACCGACATAAGATAGTCCGAAGACCCAGATAAGAAGGGTAAACAAAGAAGTCTTCAGAGCCTAAAGATTTGAGGGAGTGAAGACCAACAACAGAGGTGAGCTCGGGGATGGAGGGGGTGTGTGAATGAGTGGTGGAGACTCGTCCAAGAAGATGAAGAATTACGTAGGTACGTAATTTCCATATCTTCCTGACATAAGTCTCCACCACTCATTCACACTAATAGGAGAGTACCAAGCTAATAATCCCGTGAGGAGTGGCAGGAGACACCAAGAGCTCACAGTTTTAGGACAGGAGTCCATTAAGGATGGTTCTGCCAAAGGACAGATGTCGCCTGGCATGGACATCCAGGGCATAGTGTTTAGCAGTATGCACTGACTCAGGTAAGTCGCGTTGAAATATCTCTGCAATGAGAGCGTTGCAGATTTCTGCCAGAGATGCCGCTACCGCCTAGCAGAGTGAGCGTAAACTCTGCCCTCAGCTTAACCCGCGCCATGGAATAACAGTGGCTAAGGCATGACACTAGCCGTGCTGAGATACACCTGATAGCTACAGGTTGACCCAGCCAGGTCTTGCTGAAAGAAACAAACAGTTGTTGAGCTTTATGAAATTCCTTTGTTCTATCCAGATAGAAACGTAAAGCTCTCTTGACGTCCAGGAATGAAGAGAACATTCTTCTTCATTTTGAAGTCCTAAAGTAAGAGGAAGGACTAAAGGTTGGTTTATATGGAACTCAAACAACCTTAGGAAGAAATTTAGGATGGGTTCTAAGGGCTACTTTGTCTTTATGTAACACAGTACACGGAGGGTCTGTGACCAAGGCATGTATCTCAGAAACCCCTGGGCTGAGGTAATGGCCACCAGGAAGGCTGTTTTCCAGGTCAGAAATTTTAACTCACGGGTAGCCAGAGGTTGAAAGGCTTCGGTGAGCATGTCTAGCACAAGATTAATGTCCCAGGCTGCAACTGGACATCTTATAGGAGGTCTGGTATGCAGAATTCTTAAGAAACCTCTTAACCACAGGTAACTGAGCTAGTGACAAGGAAAGTACCGCTCATGATAAGCTGAAATGGCACAAAGGTGAACTTTGACTGTAGAGTACTGCAGACCTGAATTTGAGAGGTCTAAGAGGTACTCAAAATTTTATCTGGTGGACAGGAAAAGGGATTTAAAGAGGATTTTGCACACCAGAGTGAAAACACTTCCATTTGGCTGTAAGTTTTTCTAGTGGCTGGCTTCCGTGCAGCCAAAAGAATATCGAAACCCTCGAGAGACATTGAACCTGTTCACTTCTATCTCTTCAGCAACAAGCGTGAAGGTGAGCGACCTCAAGTTGGGATGAACAACAGGCCCTTGAGTCAAGAGGTTCATCTGAAGTGGGAGTGGTTTTCATGGAGCTGCCAGCATACTGTTGAGTAGTGAAACCATTTGTCGAGGCCAGAAGGGAGCAATGAGGATCAATTTGTCCCCCTGGGATTCAACTTGAGAAGTACCCTCTGAATTAGAGGAAGAGGTGGAAAGGCGAATAGAAAGCGTTTTGTCCACTGCAGCCTGAATGCATCCTGACAGAAAATGCCAGGCCCTGGATTTCTGGAGCAGAAGAAAGGCAGTTTTGTGTTGAGTGGGGATGCAAAGGTCCAGGTCTGGAGTTCCCACTCTGCAAATATTGACTGAGCTACGGCTGAGTCGAGAGACCATTCGTGAAGGATCTGTCTCTGTTCTGCTGAGGCTGTCCTGAAGTTCGTTCTGTACTCCTGGCAGGCTGACCGCTTGAATTAGAGACTTGTGCTGCAAGCACCATTCCCACACCTCATCGCTTCTCTGCATAGGGGTAAGAGTGAGTCACTTCTGTTTGTTAATGTAATACATCACTGCTTTGTTGTCCATTTAAAGGAGAATGCTCTTGTGACAGAGAATGTCCTTCAATGCCTGGACCGCATAAGGACGGCTCTCATTTCCAAGACATTTATGTGAAGCTGGGACTCGACCTGAGTCCACGTACCTTGAGTGTGGAGAGCCTGACAGTGAGCCCCACCCCATCAGTGACGCCGTCTGTGGTAATGGAAATTTGATGATCCAGAGGAGCAAAGGGATACCCTTCAGGAGATTGTTCCTCTGGGACCACCAGGTGAGCGACCTTTTAGAGGTTCTGTCACCTTGATGAGAAAGGACTGCGGATGAGTGGTTGGGGACCACTGAGTACTTAGCATCCACTGAGAAGTTCTCATGTGAAGGCGTGCTAGGGGCACAGTGAACACAGAGGATGCCATGAGACCCTAGCATCCATTGCATCGAGAGAGCTGGAACCGAGTTGCTCTCCCGATGTGACGGGCCATCTGAAGGATATCGCTCCTCCTGTCCTCTGGAAGAAAAGCCTTCACATGGAGGTGTCCAGAAGAGTTCCTATAAAAGGAGTCTCTGGGAGGGCTGCAGCTGTGATTTTTGAGGTTTAGCAGGACTTCCATGGACGTGAGAAAACTTGAAGCCATGCTATGACGTCCAGAGTCCCTGCCTGGAAGAACTTGCCAGAAGCCAATTGTCCAGATAAGGGAACACTTGAATTCTGATCTTTCTGAGATGCGCTCGAAGAACTACAAAACACTTTGTAGAAACTTGTGGCGCTGGAGGATAGCCCAAAGGGCAGGACTCTGAACTGATAATGCTGTTCCAGAGCCACAAACCTTAGGAATTTGTGATGCTTCGGGTGAATAGAGATGTGCTGGTAAGCATCCTGCATGTCTAGGGAGGCTAGTCAGTCGTGCTGATGAAGCAAAGGTAACAAGGTTCCTAGTGAAATCATCTTGAATTTCTCCTTGGGCAGAAATTTGTTTAGTTTTCTGAGGTCCAAAATGGGGCATATGCCCCGGTTTTCTTTGGAACCAGAAAGTAATGGGAGTAGAACCCTGTGTTCCGTTGATGCAGTGGAACTACTTCTACTGCCCTATTGTTCAGAAGGCCCTGAATCTCGGGAGAGAACGTCTGACTGAAGGGTTGACAGCCTGGGCTGTCGTTTGGGGACGATCCGAGGGTCTCCACAAGACTGAATATCCTTCGTGGATTATCCGGAGGACCCATTTGTCTGAGGTTATGGACTTCCATTGATTGTAGAAGTGCATCAGGACGACCTCCACTGCTGAGGAAGAGTACCTCGGACAGCTGAGGTGGGACTTGGGCCAACAACTCAGAAGGTGGCTACAGTGGCTGGGTCCTTGGCCTTCTGTTGCATTTTCTTTTGAGGCTGGGGATTGGTTTTATTAAAACTTCCTCTGCCTTTGCCTCGAAAGGACTGACGATTATGGAACTGGCATTTATTAACACCCCGAGAGGGGACAGGAGGAGGTCAAGCCAACTTAATGGCTGACCTAGTTTTTTGGCGTAACTTCTAGAGCCTGTTCTACTTGAGGGCCAAAGAGGTACACACCATCAAAGGCAACGCCATTACCTGCTGCTGTGTGTCATTCGTGAAACCTGAAGTGTGCAGCCAGGAATGACGCGGGTACAAATGCCGCCCGCTCTGAATCAGTATCGAAGCATCCATAGCCGCTTTAACCTGCTGGTTGTTGATTCAATACCCTGGTAATGGTTTGAAGAAGCTCTGACTTTGTATCCGTTCTGGTAGAGCTTCAACCATCTGTTTGAGTGAATGTCAAAGAATATACTCATACTGAGAGAAATAGCCCTGGTAGCTGGCAATACGCATACCCAGGGTGGAAGCAGCAAAGACTCTCTTACCTAAAGTGTCTATCTAACGAGATTCTTTGTTAACAGCTCAAGCTGTAGTAGTTTGGGGAGGACGACCTTATGTTTCCTCGACAAAATTACAATAGGATCTGCAAAGGCTTGGGACGCCAAAATGGGTCGATCCTTGGGGCTGAGTATTTCCTATCTATGGATTTAGACACCAAAGGAATGAGAGCAGGATTACTCCATACCTTTTGAGACAGCGTCTCAAAGGATGGCTGTACCGGAGGAGTCAAATCTGCAGGATCTCCAGAACACGGAGATATTGGAGACTTAGCAATTTCCCAGGATCGATGTCTGTAGTTTGGAGAGAAAGAGTGGAAATCAAGTTTTTCAGCAGAGACTTAAAAGATAGATCCTCGACCACAGGCTCTGCAGCAGGAATAGATCCTGTTTCTTCCACTTCATCACCCATCCTAAGGTCTGGGTCAGGCTCAATGTCATCTCCTGACAGTCCAGGAGGGACTGCATGGACAGGAAAGGAGTGGACATCAGATGGAAATAAGGAAGGAAAAGGGTTAAAGGAAGAGGAGTTCTGAGGGTGGATGACACCCTAAGGACTCCCAGCATCGCTGAAACGCATGCGCTGCAGCGCATGGCACCGAGGCAGGCGCCGAAGCCGCACGGCACCGACAAGGTGCACGGCGCCGAGGAGCCACATGATGCCAAGAAGGCGCCGAGGCCGGAAGGTGTCACGCGGTACGAGGACAGCACTAACGAAGCGCACGCGCTGGTAACTCAACGGCACCGAGGACGGCGCCGACAGATGCCTCAGCACCGAGAATGGAGCCAAGTGCACCATCGACACCACGGTCATCGAAAATACCCCAAGACTCTGAAAACAGGATTTGAGGAGAAGGAGGAGGAAGAGCAGGAGATAGAGGCATCGGTGTGGCCCCCTGTGCGCAGCGCCATATGAGGGGGAACACCTAAGCAGGTCGGCGGCACCAAAGCCGGTGCCATGCGACCAGGGAGGCTCAACCAGCCCTACCAGGTCTCCCAAGAAGCCCGAAGGCCCCTGAATGACCGGGCCAGGCAACTGAACCAACCTCCAAGCCCATTGCTCCATAAGAGCAGCCCACTGATGAAATTGCTCATCTGAAGACCTACCAGAGGGTGGGGTAGGGCTCTGATGTCAAGAGCGTCGGCTACCAGAAACAGAAGCTGGTTCGAAGGAGGAGACCGAGCAAGCTCCAATAACTGACCATCTGGCGCAGACATATTAGAGGCGACCTTGAGTGATGCCTTCTCTTTTTGACCTATGGGCCAAAGAAGAGCTCGAGGCTGAATGGTGCCGAGAATGCGACCGTTTATTTTTATGCTTTTGAGGGACCGCCCACCCCTCGACGTGGACCGGCCGTTGTCAGACCCCTTCTAAGAAGGCGGCAGACCGGACCCAGCCCGGCTGACTGAACTGCTTTCATAGGAAGTCTCCCTACCGTCACCTGACTCCGCTCATGGTCGAATTCACAAAGTAGTATGGAGACTTCTTGCTAATGAGAATAAACTTAAGCAATACTTATTCGAGATATTACTACAAAACAATAAAACTGAAAACTATGCTGCTAGTTTGAAGTTTGACTCCAGCGTGAGGCGATGTCATCACTGAAGTGCACTCGACAGCGGAAAAAAGGAACTGAGGCGGTTGGAAGGTCGGCCGAGATATTCATTACCGCATGAGCTGAGGCTGCGATGCTGCTTCTCGTGGCGCTGTCTCAGGCCGACCTTCCAACAAAAAGTTTGCTCGGATGGGTCCTAGTGCCTCTGCCGCTGATCCCATTAGTGTGAATGAGTGGTGAAGACTTATGTCCAGGAAGATATTCCTCTGGTGAAGTAACATCAACTAAAAATAGCGTCTTACAAGAGAGTAGAAGCGACTTGAGGAAAAGAAGATCCCAAGGGGAATCGGATCCTTGATAGGAGGTCTCAAATGGAGGATACAGTGCAGGAAAGCACAGGAGGCCTTGAGCTGCCCAAGTGACCTCTAACCTACTGGGGAATGGTATGCAGAAATGGCACAGAGGTGTACCTTGATGGAGGAATACACCAGCCCTGATTCATCAGGGATAGGTGGTAGTCCAGCACTGACTTCGGGCAGTTAAGTGAGGCTAAGCCGTGGCCTGAGCTAGTGACAAAACCTGCGTCATTTCATGGCGTAGGTGGCATGAGTGGAGGGTTTTCTGGCTGCTACTAATACATCCACCACCTCCTGTGAAACCCCATGTCTAAGGACTGCTATGTCCTAGGAGCCAGGCATGCAGGTTCAGTGACCGGAAGTTCAGGTAGACCAGGGAGCCGGCTTCCTGGAACAACAGGTTTGAGCTGACCGCAAAGAAAGCGGAGGTTTCTGGGCCAGTTGGTGCAAGGGTCGGAACCAAATTTGCCTGGGCCAAAAGGTGCCACTAGGATCATTGATGCTCTCTCCTCTCGAGAGTTTCAGTAGAACTCTCTGGATCAAGGGAAGGTCGGAAAGCATAGAGGACCTGCCTGTCCAGGAGAGGGACAATGCATCTCATCAGAAAACACCAGGCCCTGGATCTAGCGAGCAGAAATTGGGCAGTGTTGTGTTGTATGGGGATGCAGAGCAGTCTAAGTCTGGTGTCCCCATCTGCAGAACAGATCCTCTACTACTTCTTGCAGCAGTTCACATTCATGAGCCTTGGCCTGCAACTGGCTCAGGCAATCTGCGGATGGTGTTGTCCACACCAGGAACATGCTCTGCAGTGATCTCTGCCATGCTGTAATACCCAATCCCACACCTCCTTGCCTCCCTGCAAAGAGGATAGGAGTGAGTGCCTCCTTGTTTGTTGATATAGTACATCACCGAGGTATTGTCTGTTTGTAGAGCAGGAGACCTGGTGCAATCTCTGACTGAAAGACCTGTAGAGCATACAGGACTGCCCTCATTCCGAGACTCCAGGGTCGACCAGCATCCCTGGGTCTAACTCCTTCAGGTGGGCTTCCCATCCAGACCCCAGAAGCGTCCATGGAGAGAGTCAGAGTTGGAGCTAGGCGCTAAGAAGGGATTCCTCTGGAAAGGTGCTCTGGGACGAGACATCATTGCCAGTTTCAGATAATGGCATTCGTGATCCAGACTAGCTGATGCAGCTGATCCTTCTTTGGTCCCACTGAGCTCGTAGCATCCATTGGGTAATCCTCATATGGAGTCAAGCTAGGGGAACCGTCGCAATGGCTGCGCCATGTGCCTGAGCAGGCAAAGAATGGTCCAGGCTGGGATCAACTTCTTTTCCATAATATCCCTTGTGAGGGATCGGATGCCCTGTCCTGAGGCAGGAAAACCTTCCCTTGACCAGTGTTGAGAACTGCACCGATAAACTGCAACCTCTGAGAAGGGATGAGGCACCATTCTCCTGATTGATAGTAATGCCCAGTGACTCAAAAAGGAGCGAGTGTCTTGAGTCGCTGTTTTCAAATCCTCCGAGAGGAGGCCATGAGGAGCCAGTTGTCTAGGTATGGGTGGCCCTGTCTCCTGAGGGCCGCTGCCATGACTGCCAAGCATTTAGTAAACATGCGAGGTGCCAAAGACAGTCCGAAGGGGAGTACTGGTAGTGGCGTCCCAGGAACTCAAAAGCGCAGGAATTTCTGGTGTGCTCGAGTGATGGGAGATGGAGATATGGCGGCCTGCATGTCCAGTGACGTAAGCCATGTGCACCCTGCTTGAGCATGGGGATGAGACCTGGAAGGGTGACCATGCGGAAGCGCTTTGTACAACACGAAGGTGTTGAGGTCGCTGAGGTCCAGGATCGGGCATAAGTCCCCTGTCTTTGGAACCAGGATGAAGTGCGAATAATATCCTTCTCCTCTCTGGTTCTGTGGCACTGGTTCTATGGCATCCTTGTCCAAGTGTCAAGCTCTCTTGCTGTATGAGCAAGGCATGCTGACCTGAATAACAGGAGAGCAGAGGAGGCCTTGATGGTGGGCGGTCAAGGAACTCAATAGAGTGTCCTTGGCTTACTAGTTGAACCCACGGTGGGAGGTTATCCTCTGCCACCCGGATAGGTGGTAGAGATGCCACTCCCAAACCTTCCTTCCCTTGGATCCAGAGGTGGGGCAGGGGCGGGATGGAGTCATGCTGTGGTGGCATTGGTTCCTGTGAGCTGGGCAGATTTTGATGTTTCTGGCCCTGGCCTGCAGAGAACCTGGCTTGACTCTTTCGGTTAAAGTTGCCCTTTAGTTGCTGGCCAGAACGTGGCTGTTGCCTTTATTACCCGGCTGCAAAAAGTTATTCTGGTTCCTACAAAGGAACAGGTCTTAGGTCTGTACATGGCTTGGCACAGTCCTGACTACCTTCCGACATCCTTTAACTTGGTGATGACTCTTTCGATTTTTCACCAGACAGGACAAAGCCGTTATATGGGATATCCAGGATATTCTTCTGGATGTCGGGCTGAATCGGAGATCCTCAGCTAGGAGTGGCTCTGGAGACAAATCCTGTAGCAGCACCCTGGCCACCATGTTTGCTGAGTCGTAAGCGGCTCGAAGGACTTGGTCCCCACGTCTGACCAGTGCGGAGGAGGCTGAGAAGCTCCTTCTCCTCCTCCTTCTTCTCACCCTCCAGGAAATCCTTTGATGAGGTCCTGACCCTGTTCCCAGAGGGTGTTCTGAAATTGCACCATGTGCGTGAGGTAATTAGAGACCTGATAGAGGCATGTAGCAGCCGTGTACATCGTCTCCCAGTGACTCTAGCTGTTTATACTCCTGGTATGGTGGCTGAGTGCTCAGGTGCGGGGTCTTTGAGACTGGTCATGTGAGGCCGTAATGACCAGCGAGTCGGCCAAGGGCTGTTGGACCAAGTAAGAGTCGTCCATGTGTGTGCCTTATAAAAGGCGAGTCGGCATTCTTAGGTACTGCTGGAATGGAGCAGGATGTTTCCACACTGCCTTGGTGACATCCATGAATAGTATTCACCAGCAGTGAGACCACCATAGGCTTAGGATCTTTTGCCTGAAGTATCTGGCAAGGCACTGTCTTTCAGGATCTAAGTCTTCAGTCTCCCACTCCATGTTCTCTTGGGTGTGCCTCATGATATCAAAGGAAGAGGATCATCCGGTGGTGACCTGGGTAGGTCCTGTGGGTCAGGTGATGGGAGGCTGATCGGAGAAGGTGACCTCAAAATGTCTGAGGTATCTGGCCGTGAGTCGTCCCCTGGTGGATTATGGCATCTGTCTCTGGGGTGTTTTGGTGGATGGTCACTGGGAGACCCCAGAACGAGACCTGGAAGGGGTCTTTTCTTTTCTTTCATGGGATCTGCCCTAGGAGGTGGGGCAGGCTCCTTAGGAAGAGGCTGTGGAGGTTTGGTGGGTACCAGGTCCTTCTTGGTGGTGTCCCACCAAAGTTAAGGTCTTTCACCTCTTGCAGATTCATGCCGGACGAGGGCCGGGCATCAGTGTCTGCCATCAGCGGGCTCGGGCATCGGACCTTGGAGTGTAGCGGGTTGAGCGTCGGTTCTTGGGGCAGCCCGACATCCTCAGTGTTGCCTGTCTGGTCATCACGAATGGGGGTTTCGATCTCCTCTTCCAAGGACCCCTGGTGACCAGTGTCAGTGGTCATAGGTGGGGCTGACGCCGGTTCTTTGGCCCGTTTGCGGGCATCAGGTCAGTCACTCATTTGTGCTCCGAGGTCCGCTTGAGGACATCAGTTCAGTCATCTTCCTTGGAAGGCGTCAGGTCCCCTTAGAGGTTGGGAAACCGAGCGATGGTTGGAGTCTGGCATCGGTCCGACACGTCCGCACCCTGTTTGGGGCCGATTTGGACTTATGCGGTCCGAGGCCCTCGGGCCTGGCAGTTCAGCGGATGTCCAGCTATCCTTCTTAGTTTTAAGTGGCTAAAGGGAGACTGTACCGAACCTCCTGAGGACCGTACCTTCACTGGGGGAGGTGAGGCCGAGCCTGGGAGGGACCTATCCAACCGTGGAGCTGGAACTGGCCCTGGATTCGAGGCCCGATTCAGGGATCTGGTCCTATCCATGTCCTGGTGCTTTTCACAGTGTTTCCCGGACTTATGGTGGGAGGATTCCCCCCTGGAGAGAAGGTCTTTTCCACAGCCTTTAGTTTATCTTCTAGAAGGAATCCCTGGAGAGCTTTTGGCAGTGGATCCTGGTCCTGCTGTTGAACTGCTGACAGATGGAACAGGCCTTGATGTCATGCTCTGGGCCTAGGCACACGCACAAGCCATGTGCCAGTCCTTAAATGAGATCTGTTTGCTGCAAGTGCACTTCGAGGGTGTCCTTCAGTAGGAATTGGAGAAGAAGACATGTGGGTGATCTTAACAAAGATATACTTGATTTCAAATGTCATTCACCTGCTAGAGGTGTCTGTGAGGCAGATTCTGGTGAGTCGACGGCAGGAAAAGAACTGAGGATGCTGGGGACCGCCTTTTGTATGATGCTGAGACGTTGGGGCGGGGCCGACGCCAGGGGTGGTCCCCACTGGATATTGCTATTGAGAATTTTTCTGTGGGTCCTGGCACCTGCCGGCTTCAGTCCTTATGGTGTTCCCTGCTGCAAGAGCTGTTTCTGAAGTAAGATCTTCACCATTCTTTACTGGTGGGCTCAAGCCGGAGGCACTAGGATCCTGCAGGAGACCTTTTAGCTTTAAGTAGACAGGAAATGGTTGTGTTTGAATTTAATAAAGTTCTATCAAAATCAGTGTCTGGTGTGTTTTAAGTGCCAGTATAGTAATTAGCCTTTCTAATAACACAATCCATTTTGCTACAGAGCTGTCAGCGTTTGGCCTCACTGAATCAATCAGTTTAGTGTAAAAGCTTAGCTCATGCTGTGTTTCAGTGGAATTCTATAATGACATTTAAAACACCCACACAGACAGAGAAGAGGAGAGAGAGAGCTGTTTCACAGACAACTGGCTGAACAATAGAGAAACACTTCTCCCAGCACACAAATGGTGATTTAATGTGTTGTTAATTGTTAGAGATACTCTGCTATGTGTTTATAGTGTGGCAGTTGGAGTTGCATCACTGTTGTGATCACCCTGAGTTTAAACAACAGTTTGTGGTTTATGTTGGTTTGCGTGCACATGCAAGCAACATCTTGAGAATAATGCTTTGTTTCAGAGGTGTGTCAGTGTTGTGACAAACGCAGGGGGATGCTTTAGTGGGTGCGTTCCCTCAGCTGCCAGTCAGTGAACATGCTGCCGATGACAGGAGCTTCAGGGAGAGCCAAAGAGTTGAAACAAATCTCGGCTGCAATCAGAGACAGGCTCATCATTGCAATGGCAGATGGCACGCCTCCATTACGTGCCCTTCCTGGTGAAACATTTCAGTAAATATGGCAGCTCCTGCCGTCACGCCCTATAATCCTCAGAAAGCAGCCATCTGGGGTGCCCAATCCCGTGTCGGCATATCCACACACATATGTGGCACAATGTAACATGGTGGCTTCTGCTGTCCTCCACACACTCCCAAAAAGTCGATATCAGATTGCCCAATCCCTGTGTGGCATCCCCCTCTTAGTGTGTCTTTCCTGGTTAAACAGTTTCTCCTTTCCTTTCTGATACCACGATCCCACTCCGGTGTCGGATGCACTCCAAACCCATCTATACACCTTGCTGTCATTGGGGTACCCAATCCTCAAGTCAGTCCAACCCCAGAATTACAGCACACTGGGGCCCACCCCAGTGTGCCTATTTTATTGCGTGTGTAACCTGTAAATCAAGAAAACCTTCTCTGCTGTCTTTTCCCTGCAAACAAGAAAAGCGGTCCACCGTTGTCTCCCTTGTCCCCCTCCCCATCCCTGCCCTCCCTCTTGTTCACCTACCTCCCACACCCCTCACCCTACTTACTCTTTCCGAAGCTTGGAAGCCACGATCGTCTCTGAACATCTGCACTCTTCAAAAAAATAACGGTTAGCTTTACAATGGGAGGCGGTTTCCAGCTTAGGTTGATATCTCAGCCATTGTTTTGAATTTTGGCCCTAAATTTTCAAAATGGAGGTTCCTGGGACCCCACCTTGTGAACATGTTACTGTCATTTAGTTTCTTGGTCCCAAAGG
Source organism: Neoceratodus forsteri (assembly GCA_016271365.2). Lineage (NCBI taxonomy): Eukaryota > Metazoa > Chordata > Ceratodontiformes > Ceratodontidae > Neoceratodus > Neoceratodus forsteri. The sequence goes on from JADMNL010000026.1 coordinate 50,961,383, forward strand.
TGATTTCAAGATTGCTGCGCGGAATCACCTTTCGGGACCGATTAATGAAACTACAGTGTCACTGTTCTTGAGGGAAGGTCCCAAAAGAAAAATTACTCACCTTAGTAATGTTGTTTCTTCTAATGGAGTCTTGCTGTATTCTGACTATTGCAGTGATATCCAACCTTTGAACTGCCCCAGAGAGGAAAGAGTTAACTTTCCATGCAAGGCATGGAACGCTGAGCTCGAGCTCGGTTGAGACTCTGTCTGTTGCTATTTGAACCCAAAACGCCAGATATTTACTTACTTAAACTCACTGGCGTCCTGTGTGGAAACTGTAAACTTACTCTAGCCAACTCATAAATCAAATTAATAAAAGGTTTTTGTTCCAAGGCAGAGTCAAGTCAGGAATCCCAAAAACAAAACACAACACATACCCAAAAATAAGAGGGTGAGAAAAGGGGGCACCTCTATGGTGCCAACACTGTTCCTGCCCACTCACATCCCAAACCCAGGTTCTGAGAGGGAGGCGGGGGTAAGAATACAGCAAGAATCCATTAGAAGAAACAACATTACTAAGGTGAGTAATTTTTCTTCAAACAACATGAAGTCTTGCTGTATTCTATTGCAGACTACCAAGCAGTACCTCCATGGAGGAGGGACAGAACCTACTTCAGGAACAAGCTCTGAAGCACTGCTGTAGCAAACTGAGCATCACTCCTAGCCTGGATATCCAGAGAGTAATGCTTGGTGAAAGTACAGTATGTACTGTTTTCTAGGTGGCTGCTTGACAAATCTCTAAGATAGGAATATCCCTGGCAGCAGCCAGGAAGCAGCTGTACTCTGCTAGAGTGAGCCCTCAGGCCTGAGGGTGGGATCCTACCTAATTTTTCATAGCAAATTGCATACAAGAGACAATCCACCTGGCAATAGATCTCTTAGTGGCAGGTTTTCCCTTACCAACCTCACCATAAGTGAGGAACAGTTGGAGGGAGTCAAACCTGTGACCCTTGGTGCACTCTATGTAGTAGCTAAGGGCCCTTTTCACATCCAGGCTGTGCAGCCTCCTCTCCCAGAGGAGGAATGGTCAGTGAAGAAAACAGGAAGAGACATAGGCTGGTTAAGGTAGAAATCTGAAACCACCTTAGGCAAAAATTCTATTAGTCCTGAGGACCACCTTATCTCTATGGAAAGAGATAAAATCAGGCTCCACTGACAGGGCCTGTAACTCTCTTATGCGTCTGGCAGAAGTAATGGCTACCAAGAACACAGTTTTCCAAGTCAAATACTTAAGCTCTGCTGAGGACAAAGGCTCAAAGGGTTGCATAAGCTGAGCAATGCAAACATTAAGGTCCCAGGCAGGGCAGGGTCCCTGAGGGAGGATTGGTATGCAGCAATCCCTTGAAGAATTTACAGAATACAGGATGAGCTGAAAGGGAAGAGTGCTTGCCTGCTGACAAGAAGGCAGAGACAGCTGCCAGATGCACTCTAAGTGTAGCTGGTCTGCGCCCTAGCTACTGAGATGAACCATATAGTCAAGGACTGTAGGCAATCCAGCAGACTCTGAAGAAATATGCTTCCCAGAGCACCAAATAGTAAACCTTTTCCATTTGGAGTTGTAAGTCTTTCTGGTGGAAGGCTTTGAGAAGCCTTTAAAATATCCAGAACACCTTGAGAGAGATGCAAATCAGCAAACTCTAACTCTTCAAGAGCCAGGCCGTGAGATTGAGAGATTTGAGATTCGGATACCAAACCCTCCCTGAGAACATGTTAACAGGTTGTAATTCCCGGAAAAGACAGGGGAAGGTGGACTGCTAAGGACAGCAAGAGAGGTACCAGGGTGTCTGGCCAGTCTGGAGCAATCAGAATTCACTTTGCAGGGTTGAGACCTGATTTTGACTAGTACCTTGAACAGGAGAGGGAAGGGGAAGCATACAGGAAAGGAAAATTACGATCTACCGTAATTCTTGATCTTCTTGGACGAGTCTCCACCACTCATTCACACTAGTGGGATTGGCGCCGAGGCTAAGACCCATCGGGGAGCAACTTTTGCTGGAGGGTCGGCAGGTAGAGACGGGCGCTCAGCGAGACACGGCGCCGCGAAAGCAGCGGCTCGAGCGGTAATGACCATCTCGGCGACGACCCTCCAACCGCCTCAGTACCTTTTTTACCAAGGAGGTGCAGCGCAACTAACGAAAAGGGTAAACCCAACATTAAAATGGACATAAGATAGTCCGTATGACCCGTGAAGAAGGGTCAGCAAAGAAGTCCTCACGGCCTAAAGATTTGAGGGAGTGAAGACCAATACAGCGGTGAGCTCGGGGATGGAGGGAGCGTGTGAATGAGTGGTGGAGACTCAGTCCAAGAAGATCAAGAATTACGGTAGGTGCGTAATTTTCTATCTTCCTGGACATAAGTCTCCACCACTCATTCACTATAGTGAGAGTACCAAGCTGATAATCCCCAAAAGGGCGGCAGGAAAGCCAGAGCTCACGCATCTAAGATAGAAGCCCATTAAGGATAGTTCTGCTAATGCGGAATGCCGCCTGGCATGAACATCCAGTGCATAGTGCTTAACGAAAGTATGCACTGAGCTCCAGGTAGCGGCGCTATATATCTGCAATTGGAACATTGCGATTTCGCTAGGGATGCCAGATCACCTAGTAGAGTGAGCGACACTCTACCTTCTAATTTAACTTGAGCCATGGAATAGCAATGACGAAGGCATGCCACTAACCATGAAGAGATACATCTAATAGCGACAGGTTGACCCAGCCGGGTGTCGCTGAAAGAAACGAACAGTTGCTGAGTCTTTGGAACATCCTTGGTTCTATCTAAATAGAACCTGCAAGGCTCTCTTAACATCCAAGGAATGAAGAGCTCGTTCCCTTCATTTTGGAAATTAGCGAAATGCTGGAAGTACCAGAGGTTGGTTCAGATGGAATTCTGACACAACCTTGGGAAGAAATTAGGATGAGTACTGGAGAACTACCTTGTCCTTATGGAATACAGTATCTGGAGGGTCCGTAACTAGTGCATGTATCTCAGAGACCCTGCGGGCTGAGGTAATGGCCACCAGGAAGGCAGTCTTCCAGGTAAGAAATTTTAGCTCACAGGTAGCTAAGGTTCGAAGGCTTCCGAGTGAGCATGTCCAGCACCAGGTTAATGTCCCAGGCTGCAACTGGACGCTTAACAGGGGGTCTGGTATGGAGAATCCCTTAGAAATCTCTTCACCATAGGTAACTGAGCCAGAGTTAAGGAAGAAACCCGGCTCATGGAACGCTGAGATGGCACTAAGGTGAACTTTAACTGTGGAGTATTGAAGACCTAAGTTTGATAGGTCCAAAAGATACTCCAGAACCTTGCCAGGAGGACAGGAAAGGGATTCCAGAGAGTTTTGCACACCAGAGAGAGAGCGTTTCCATTTGAGGCGTCGTTTTCGGGTGGCTGGCTTCCGAGCAGCCAGAAGGATGTCTGAGACTCTCGAGGAGGCGTTGAACCGATTCACTTCTATCTCTTCAGGAGCCAAGCATGAAGGTGAAGTGATTTCAGGTTGGGATGGACCAACGAACCCTGAGTCAGAAGACTGATTTGCAAAGGAAGTGGTCTCGGAGGCTGCCAACATACTGTTGAGTAGAGGAAACCATAGTTGCCGAGGCCAGGAAGGAGCAATGAGAATCATCTTGGTCCCTGAGACTCGAACTTGAGGAGTACTCTCTGGATTAGAGGAAGGGTGGAAAGGCGTAAAGAAAGCGTTTTGTCCACCGCAGCCTGAACGCATCCTGACAGAAAATGCCAGGCCCTGGATTTTTGGAGCAGAAGAGAGGCAGTTTTGTGTTGAGTGGGATGCAAAAGGTCCAGGTCTGGAGTCCCCACTCTTTGAACAGGGACCGAGCTACGGCTGGATCGAGAGACCACTCGTGAGGGTCTGCCTCCGTTCTGCTGAGGTGATCTGCTAGGTCGTTTTGTATACCTGGCAGATAAACCCGCTTGAATCAGAGACTTGTGCTCCAAGCACCACTCCCACACCCTCATTGCTTCCCTGCAAAGGGATAAGAATGAGCACCGCCTTGCTTGTTGATGCTAATACATCACTGCTTTGTTGTCCGCTTGAAGAGAATGTTCTTGTGACAAAGGACATCCTTCAGAGCTCGGATTGCATAGAGGACCGCTCTCATCTCCAGGACATTTATGTGGAGATGAGTTTCAACTGAGTCCATACACCTTGAGTGTGGAGGGAGAGACAGTGAGCTCCCCATCCCATTAGCGATGCATCTGTGGTGATGGAGATCTGATGATCCGGGAGCAAAGGGAATCCTTCCAGGAGATTGCTCTCTTGAGACCACCAGGTGAGAGACCTTCAAGGGGCTCCGTCACCTTGATGGGATAAGACTGGGGTGAGAGGTCGGGGACCACTGAGTGGAGAGCATCCACTGGGTGGTTCTCATGTGCAGTCGGGCCAGAGGGACAGTGAAGACCGAGGACGCCATGAGACCCAACATGCTTGCATCGAGAGAGCTGTAACCGATTGGTTCTCCCTGATGTAGCGGGCCACAATGGATGTCGAGTCTTCTGTCCTCTGGAAGGAAAGCCTTCGCTGAAGAGGTGTCTCAGAAGGTCCCTGAAAGGAGGAGTCTCTGGGAGGGTTGCAGTTGAGATTTTTCAAATTCAGCAGAACTCCCATGGACGTGAGAAGACGAGAAGTCGTTGTACGGCTTCCAAAGTCCCTTGGCCGGAAGGGCTTGCTAGAAATCAATCGTCCAGGTAGGGAAACACTGGAGTCCGACTTTCCTGAGATGCGCCGCAGAACTGCACAACACTTTGTAAAAACCGCGCCGAGGATAGCCCAAAGGGCAGGACTCTGAACTGATAATGCTGACCCAAAGCTACAAACCTGAGGAATTTGGATGGGTCGGGTGGACGGGGATATGCTGGTAAGCATCCTGCATATCCAGAGAGGCCAGCCAGTCGTGCTGATGCAGCAAGGGTAACAGGGTACCTAGGAAATCATCTTGAATTTCTCCCTGGGAGGAATTTGTTTAACTTTCTGAGGTCTAGAATGGGGCGATCCCCAGATTTCTTTGGAACCAGAAAGTAATGGGTAGAACCCTGTGTTTCAAGATGCGGGGCACCAGTTCTATTGCCCTGTTGTTCAGAAGGCCCTGGATCTCCGCGGTGAGGAGATCTGATTGAGAGGCCGACAACCTGGGTTGTCGATGGGAGGACAATTGTGGGGGTTCCAAGAAATGAGAGAGTAACCCTCGAATTATCCCAAGAACCCATTTGTCTGAGGTTGTGGACTTCCACTGGTTGTAGAAGTACATCAGACGACCTCCCACCTGAGGAGAAAGTTCCACCTCGGCAGAGGGATGGAACTTGGGCCAACGACTATAAGGTAGCGCTGGGAGCTTTAGGTCCCGCGCTTGCTGTGCGTCTTCTTTTGAGGTTGGGCAGGTTGGCTTTATGAAGCTTTCCTGCCTCTGCCTCAGAAGGACTGACGACTATGAAACTGACGTCTGTTCACATGCCCCGAGAGGGGCAGGCGGAGGTCTGGCCAACTTAATGGCCGATCTAGTCTTCTGAGTGGCCTCTAAGGCTTGCTCCACCTGAGGGCCAAAAAGAAAGGAGCTATCAGGCAGCGCCATCACCTGCTGCTGAGCATCATTCGTGAAGCCAGAAGCGCGCAGCCAGGAATGGCGCCAGTACAAACCTCGCTGCTGCTGCTGAGGCAGAAGCAGTGCGAAAGCATCCATGCATGTGTTCGGACCTGTTGGTTATTGGACTCAATACCTCTAATAACGGTCAGAAGAAGCTCTGACTTGGAATCAGATCTGGAAGAGCTTCAACCATTCTTTTCATAGAGTGCCACAGGAAATACTCATACTGAGAAAATAGCCTTGATAACTGGCACATGACTTAGAGTGGAGGCAGCAAAGACTCTCTTACCTAATGTATCAATCTTACGAGACTCTTTGTTAATAGGTCGAGCTGTAGTGGTTGAGGAAGAACGACTCTTGTCATTCTCTGCCAGGACTACAACTAGGATCCAAAAGGCTTGGGATGCCAAAATGGGACGATCCTTGGGAGCTGAATGCTTTTATCAATGGATTTGCTACTGAGGGAATAAGAGCAGGGTTATTCCATACCATTTGAGACAGCCTCAAGGAAGGCTGAATCGGAGGAGTCAAATCCGTGAGGATCTCCGAGCATGAAGATACTGGAGTCTTAATATCTCCCAGGATCGATGTCTGTAGTCTGAGAGAAAGAGTGGATCCCAGGTTCTTCAACAGAGACTTGAGGACAGGTCCTCGACCACAGGCTCTGTAGCAAAGAAAGATCCTGTTTCCTCCACTTCATCACCCAAACAAGGTCTGGGTCAGGCTCAACATCATCTCCTGATGGTCCAGAAAGGACTGTTTTGACAGGAAAGGAGGAAATTAGAGAGGAGAAATGGCAAAACAAGGAGAGTCCGCAGGCTGGCCAAGGCCGAGACGAAACGAGCTGAAGACGGTACCGAGGAGGCGACGGGCGTCAAGAGGCACGCGTTCTCAAACGCCCCCGCCGCGCTATGACGACGCTACAAGACGGCGCGCCAACGGCGCACGGACGACGCGCCGCTAACGGCGCTACGACGACGCCGCGAACGTCGAGACGTCCGCGAACGCGCGCCGCCGATCTAACGGACTACCGCGGCGCGCCGTGAGATAACGCTAGGCCACCAACGCGCCAGAGACTTACGCGCGCCGCCAACGGCGCGGGCAAGCTCCGGGCGGCCTAAACGGCGCCGACATCGCCACAGACCCTGCAGAAGGCGCCGGAAAAGCCCCGGGGAACCTGGAAACAAGAGAAGGAAAAATACCAGGAGATAAGGGCATCGGTGAGGCCCTTGCGCCGCAGCCATGTGAGGGGGGAAACACTTACACGGAGTCGCTAGCATCAAGAAGGCGCCGCGCTACTAGGAAGGTCCAACCGCTCTACCTGACGCCGAGGAGCCCGAGGCCCCGAGGAAAACCGAGCCAGGCAGAAGAACCAACCTTGCGCCCATCGCCCATAAGAGCGCCCACTGATGAAACTGCTCATCTGGAGCCCTACCTATAGGCGGGAGGGGCTCGATGTCGAGGACGACGATATGGAAGCTGGCGACTCAAGAAGGAGACCGCAACCAGCAACGATAACCGGATCACTTCGCAAGAGACACTAGAGGGCTACTCCTGAGTGATGTCTTTTTGACCTGTGGGTCAAGAAGAGCTCGAGTCAACGGCGCCAGAATGCGATCATTATTTTTATGCCGCGGGGACCGATATCCCCGGCATCGGACTGACCGTAGTCGAACCCCGCTGAGGAGAAGGAGGCTGACCGGACCCAGCCCGCTGACTGAATAGCTTTCATACGTAAGTCTCCTACCGCCACCTGACCTGCTTGTGGTCGACCCTTCCAGTAGGTCTTGTGACTTTTCAAGTCAAGTTAAATTTAAATATTAGAAAATGTTTACGAAAAATAGAATAAAACTAGCGATACTACTATCGTGATAATGTTACAAAACAAACTGAAAACTATGCGCTAGTTTGAAGTTTGACTCCGACAGGCGAGCGACGTCGTCACTGAAGCGCACTGACGGGCGGGAAAAAGGAATGAGGCGGTTGGAGGGTCGCCGCCGATGGTTATTACTGCCGAAATGCTGCTCAGGGGTGCGCGGTTCAGAAGGGCGCCTGCTCATACCAACTCCTCCAGGCAAAAGTTTGCTCCCGATGGGTCTTAGTGCTCCGCGCCAATCCACTAGTGTGAATGAGTGGTGAGACTTATGTCCAGGAAGATCTTCCCTTCCCAATTGAGAACTAGGGCATCCAGGGGACTGAGCCCAACACTGGGGTCTGCAGCAAAAAGAGGAAGTTGGTGATTGTCTGGGGCTGCAAAAGATCTATCTGTGGGTGCCCCACCTGGAGAAGATCACCTTCAAAATCAGGGGATCTAGGGACCATTCGTGATGACCCTGAGATATCCTGCTGAGAGCATCTGCCAGGACATTGTCCTTCCTGGGAGGTGCACTGCTATCAGAGAGGTATTCAGGAATAGGCCAGAGACCACAACTTCATTGCCTCTGTGCACAATGCCGTGAGACCGAGTGCCCCTTGCTTGTTGATGTACCACATTGTGGTGGTATTGTCTGTCCTGATCTGAACTACTTTGTTCTGAACAGACTTGTAAAAACTTGAAGTGTTAGAAACACTGCTCTGAGTTCTAAGAGATTGATGAGAAGCAGAGATTCTTGAGGTGACCACAACCCTTGGGTGGTCAGATGCTCCAGTGGCTCCCCAGCTCAAGAGGGAGGCATCTGTGGTAAGGATTAGAGAATGAGATTGAGTGATAAAGGGAACTCCTTGCCTTAGGTTGTCCTGATCCTGCCACCATTGCAAAGCCTGGATCAGGGTTCGAGTCACTGGGATTAGCTTGGTCAGAGAATCCTTTCTCTGGGACCAGAAGGCTCTTAAGTGGAACTGAATGTCCCTCATCTGAAATCTTGCTCCTTGGACCACTGCTGTAGAGGCAGCCATGTGTCCCAGGAGCTGCAGAAAATGCCTTGCTGGTCGAGAAACCTGGAGGGTGAATGAAGAGGCCAGTGTAACAAGGGTCCTTGCCCTGTCCAGGGAAGGAAGGCTCTTGCCCTTATTGTATCCAGCTCTGCCCCTATGAAGGTGAGGAGCTGCACTGGTTCTAGAACTGACTTTAAAAGATTCAGAAGGAATCCTAGAGAAGTGAGCTGTTGCTGAGTTATCTGTGGTGTGACTTGACTTGGTCTGGAGACTGACCCACTATGAGCCAGTCATCCAGGTATGGAAAGATGGAGATCTTTTTCTCCTTAGGAAAGCAACCACTACTGCCAGGCATTTGTGAACACCCTTGGAGCTGATGTTAGCCAAAGGGCATTGCTCTGAAATGATAGTTGCCTGAGGGCAACTCAACCTGAGGTACATTCTGTGGGAGCATCTGATGAGAATGTGGAAATAGGCATCCTTGAGGTCCAGGGAAACTAGCTAGTCCCTGGCCCTAGAGAGGGCAGAATTATTCCCAGAGTCACCATTTTGAACTTTGGCTTTAAAAGGTGCTTGTTTAAATATCTGAGATCCAGGATGGGCCGCCATTCTCCTGTCTTTTGGGAGTTAGGAAGTACCTGGAGTACAATCCTTTCCCTTGTGTAGGGTGGAACCTTTCTATGGCTCTCAGAGCCAAGAGGAAAGAGACCTCTGCCTCTAGGGCAAGGGCCTCTGAAGGATTTGCAGGTGGAAAGGACATGGTTCTCATCTTGGGAAATTGTTTGAAGCTGAGAACCAGTCCCTGGCTTACTAATTCCAGGATCCATTTGTCTGATGTTAAGACATCCAGTCCTGGACAAAGTAGCCAGCCTGCCCCCTACAGGTAGTGTATAATCGACCCAGGCAAACCCATCAGGGTGCCTATTTGCAGGGGCCTTAGGCTGAGGGGTGGTAGCAGGCCTGCTTTGCCCCGTCTGCTCTCCCTCTGAAGAACCCCTCTCGGCAAAGGCAGAAGGGAGGCCTGGGCTTGGTAGGAAGGCCTATGAAAAGGCTGCCCCTGCCCCTGGAATGCTGCCTCTGGGGAGTGTCTTGCCTTTCCTTGGCCTGAGCACTCCTATAGGTAGTCCTGTACTCATCCATTTTCTTCATGTTGTTCTCTGTCTGCTCCCAAACAGAGAATTACCAACAGGAAAATCCATGGCCTTAGTCTGGGTATCCTGTGACAGGCTAGTACATCTGAGCCAAGCCATCCTATGAAGGGCCACAGATGTAGCCATGACTCTAGATGAAACATCATTGGAGTCCACTGCAGCGTGAAATTGCACCTTGGATGCCTCAATACCATCTGCAGCAACCTGCTCCAGCTCCTTGGCAAGCTGGCCAGGACCTGTTTAGCTAGAGTCATCACAGTGTTCCATCTAGACTTCTGGTATCTAGCTGTGTAGGCCATATAATTAGCCTGCCTGAGTCCCAAAGATGCTGCCATGTGCTGTTTCTTTGCCATGGCATCAATCCTCCTGGAGTCCTTATCTGGGGGTGTGATGTCAAGGGATATTTGCCTTATCACAGGCAGCAGTCTGCACTACTCCCAACATGGCTGCATTGCTGGGAAAGAACTCCGATATCTGAGCCTGAAAGAGTATACCTCTTGTCCATTCTTCTGTCCACAGGAGGTATAGAATTAGGAGTCTTTAAAATTGTTATTGTCTGTTTCCCAAAAGACTTATGGAGGAATAGACAGCCTCCTGGACTCTGGGATGTCCATCATCTCAATATAATCAGGCTCCTCCTGATCCTCTACTGCTTCCTCCATAGGAAGCTGAAGAGTTTCAGCCACTTTTTGTAAAACATAAAGTGGGAAGGGACTCAGAAAGCCTGGGAGGAGAAACCCTGAAGGTCTGTCTGGGGAGATGTCCGGGTCAATGGGCACATCAGACTTTCATAATCACCACTAAATTGAACTGAGCAAAGGAGAAATCTCCGAGGCGGCTGTTCAGTGGTGAGTAAAGAATCTGGCGGTTTGGGTTCAAACAACAACAGACAGAGTCTCAACCGAGCTCGAGCTCAGCGTTCCATGCCTTGCATGGAAAGTTAACTCTTTCCTCTCGGGCAGTTCAAAGGTTGGATATCACTGCAATAGTCAGAATCCAGCAAGACTTCATGTTGTTTGAAAGCCATGTTGCAAATTTGGTGAACAAATTCAAAAAAATGACTCCGTTACGAGCATCGTTGCACAGTTTCTATACACGCTTGTAACTTTGTCAATGTTTAATATTTTCTTTCCAGATTTTCAACGTTGCCATTTTTCACACCTCCTTATGAACAGTATAGCTCATTTTTCACATCCTTCCTGAAATATGTTTTCACATCTGTGGCGCCAGAGAATGGCGTTGTCACTGTGGGAAATCAGCTTTTAGGACAGAGCAACAAAATCATTGTGCTACTGCTCATGAGGAGAGGTTCAAAAGTTATGTTGAAAATTTGGTGAAAAATTCCAAAATTATTATGTTACAGGTTTGCATTGTGCAGTTTCTACGCATGTTTGGAACTTCACCAATTTTTCATGTTTTCACTCCAGATTTTCAACATTTCCATTTTGTCACACCACCTCATGAACAGTACAGCTGCCATTTTTCCCATCCTGCCAGAAATTAGTTTTCACACCTGTGGTGCCAAATGGCATAGTCACGTTAAAAATGAAAATTACGTACCTACGTAATTCTTGATCTTCTTGGACGCAGTCTCACCACTCATTCACACTAGTGGGACCAGCGCCCGAGGCACTAGGACCCATCGGGAGCAAATTTTGCTGGAGGGTCGTGCCGAGAGATGGCGCATTACGAGGCATGCCGGCGCCGCTGAAGCATCGCCTCGAAGGCAATGACCATCTCGTGACGTACTTCCAACCGCCTCAGTACCTTTTTTTACCAAGGAGGTGCAGCGTAACTAACGAAAGAGTAAATCTAACCTTAAAAAACGGACATAAGATAGTCCGTACGACCCGTGTAAGAAGGGTCAGCAAAGAAGTCCTACGGCCTAAAGATTTGAGGGAGTGAAGACCAACACAGCGGTGAGCTCGGGGATGGAGGGTAGGCGTGTGAATGAGTGGTGGAGACTCGTCCAAGAAGATCAAAATTACGGTAGTACGTAATTTTCATATCTTCCTGGACATAAGTCTCCACCACCATTCACACTAGTGAGAGTACCAGCTGATAATCCCCAAAGGGCGGGCAGGAGAGCCAGAGCTCACGCTGTCCTAAGATAGAAGACCATTAAGGATAGTTCTGCCGGATCGCGAATGTCGCCTGGCATGAACATCCAGTGCATAATGTGAAGGTGTATGCACTGAGCTCCAGGTGGCGGCGTTGCAGATATCTGCAATTGGAACATTGTGAATCTCCGCTAAAGATCGCGACCGCCCTAGTAGAGTGAGTACACTCTACCCTCCAATTTAACTTGAGCCATGGAGTAGCAATGTCGAAGGCATGCCACTAACCATGATGAGATGCATCTAATAGCGACGGGTTGACCCAGCCGGGTGTCGCTGAAGAAACAAACAGTTGCTGAGTCTTGCGAACATTCTTGGTTCTATCTAAATAGAACCGCAAGGCTCTCTTAACATCCAAGGAATGAAGAGATCGTTCCCTTCATTTTGGAAATTAGCGAGTAAGAGGAAGTACCAGAGGTTGGTTTAGATGGAATTCTGACACAACCTTGGGAAGAAATTTAGGATGAGTACGGAGAACTACCTTGTCTTTATGGAATACAGTAACGGAGGGTCCGTCACCAAGGCATGACTCTCCGAGACCCTGCGGGCTGAGGTAATGGCCACCAGGAAGGCAGTCTTCCAGGTAAGAAATTTAGCTCACAGGTAGCTAAGGGCCTCGAAGGCTTCCAGTGAGCATGTCCAGCACCAGGTTAATGTCCCAGGTTGCAACTGGACACCTAACAGGGGTCTGGTATGAAGAATCCCTTAAGAAATCTCTTCACCATAGGAAGCTGAGCCAGAGTCAAGGAAGAAACTGGCTCATGGAACGCTGAGATGGCACTAAGGTGAACTTTAACTGTGGAGTACTGGAGACCTGAGTTTGATAGGTCCAAAGATACTCCAGAACCTTGTCAGGAGGACAGGAAAAGGGATTCAAGAGGACTTTGCACACAGAGAAAGCGTTTCCATTTGGGCGCGTTTTCGGGTGGCTGGCTTCAGCGCCGCAGAAGGATGTCCGAGACTCTCAGAGGCGTTGAATCGATTCACTTCTACCTCTTCAGGAGCCAAGCATGAAGGTGAAGTGATTTCAGGTTGGGATGGACCAACGAACCTGAGTCAAAAGGTTGATTTGCAAGGAAGTGGTCTCAGAGAGGCTGCCAACATACTGTTGAGCAGAGAAACCATAGTTGCCGAGGCCAGGAGGGAGCAATGAGAATCATTTTGGTCCCTGAGACTCGAACTTGAGGAGAACTCTCTGGATTAGAGGGATCGGGGAAAGGCGTAAAGAAAACGCTTTGTCCACCGCAGCCTGAACGCATCCTGACAGAAAATGCCAGGCCCTGGATTTCTGGAGCAGAAGAGAGGCAGTTTTATGTTGAGTGGGGATGAAAAGGTCCAGGTCTGGAGTCCCCACTCTTCGAATAGTGACCGAGCTAGCTGGATCGAGAGACCACTGTGAGGGTCTGCCTCGTTCTGCTGAGGTGATCTGCTAGATCGTTTTGTATACCTGGCAGATAAACCACCTGAATCAGAGACTTGTGCTCCAAGCACCACTCCCCACCCTCATTGCTTCCTGCAAAGGGGTAAGAATGAGCACCGCTTGCTTGTTGATGTAATACATCACAGCTTTGTTGTCCATTTGAAGGAGAATGTTCTTGTGACAAAGGTTATCCTTCAGAGCTCGGATCGTGTGAGGACCGCTCTCATCTCCAGGACATTTATGTGGAGAAGAGTTTGAACTGAGTCCATACACCTTGAGTGTGGAGGAGGCGACAGTGAGCTCCCATCCCATTGCGATCGTCTGTGGTGATGGAATCTGATGATCCGGGGAGCAAAGGGAACCCTTCCAGGAGATTGCTCTCTTGAGTCCACCAGGTGAGAGACCTCAAGGGCCCCGCACCTTGATGGGATAAGACTGGGGGTGAGAGGTCGGAGACCACTGAGTGGAGAGCATCCATTGGGTGGTTCTCATGTGTAACCGGGCCAGGGGTACAGTGAACACCGAGGACGCCATGAGACCCAACATGCGTTGCATCGAGAGAGCTGTAACCGATTGGTTCTCCCCGATGTAATGGGCCATCCAAAGGATGTCGAGTCTTCTGTCCTCTGGAAGGAAAGCCTCTGCGGAAGAGGTGTCTAGAAGTGTCCCTAAGAAAAGGAGCCTCTGGGAGGGCTGCAGTTGTGATTTTTCAAATTCAGCAGAATTCCCATGGATGTAAGAAGGCGAGAAGTCGTTGCACGGCTTCCAAAGTCCCTTGGCTGGAAGGGCTTGCTAGAAGCCAATCGTCCAGGTAGGGAAACACTCGAGTCCGATCTTCCTGAGATGCGCTTCAGGAGCACACAACACTTTGTAAAGACTAGCGGTAGCCGAGGATAGCCCAAAAGGCAGGACTCTGAACTGATAATGCTGACCCAGAGCTACAAACCTGAGGAACTTGCGGTGGGTCGGGTGGATGGGGATATGCTGGTAGCGTCCTGCATATCCAGGAGGCCAGCCAGTCGTGCTGATGCAGCAAGGGTAACAGGGTACCTAGAAATCATTTGAATTTCTCCCTGGGGAGAAATTTGTTTAACTTTCTGAGGTCTAGAATGGGCGCATTCCCCAGACTTCTTTGGAACCAGGAAGTAATGGGAGTAGAACCTGTGCTCCACAGATGCGTGGGCACCAGTTCTATTGCCCTGTTGCTTAGAAGGCCCTGGATCTCGGTGGTGAGGAGGTCTGACTAGAGGCCGACAACCTGGGTTGTTGTCTGGGAGGACAATTCGGGGGTTTCCAAAAATTGAGAGAATAACCCTCGCGAATTATCGAAGGACCCATTTGTCCGAAGTTATGGACTTCACTGGTTGTAGAAGTACATCAAACGACCTCCCACGGAGAGAAAGTTCCACCTCGGGCAATGTGGATGGAACTTGGGCCAGCAATTCATAAGGTAGCGCTGGGGCTTTAGGCCCTGTGCTTCTGCTGTCTTTCTTTTGAGGTTGGGCAGGTTGGCTTTATGGAAGCTTCCCTGCCTCTGCCTCGAAAGGACTGACGACTATGAAACTGACGTCTGTTCACATGCCCCGAGAGGAGAGCAGGCGGAGGTCTGGCCAACTTAATGGCCGACCTAGTCTTCTGAGTGGCCTCTAAGGCTTGTTCCACCTGAGGGCGAAAAGAAAGGAGCCATCAAAGGGCAGCGCCATTACCTGCTGCTGAGCATCATTGCGTGAAGCCAAGTATGCAGCCAGGAATGGCGCCGAGTACAAATACCTGCGGCTGCTGAGCGATAAGCAGTGTCGAAAGTGTCCATAGCGGCTTTGACCTGTTGGTTATTGGACTCAATACCTCTAGTAACGGTCAGAAGAAGTTCTGACTTGGAGTCCGAATCCGGAAGAGCTTCAACCATTCTTTTCAAAGAGTGCCACAGGATATACTCATACTGAGAAAATAGCCTTGATAACTTGTACATGCATTAGAGTGGAGGCAGCAAAGACTCTCTTACCTAATGTATCAATCTTACGAGACTCTTTGTTAATAGGTCGAGCTGTAGTAGTTTGAGGAAGAACGACCTTATCATTCTCTGCCAGGACTACAATAGGATCCGTAAAGGCTTGGGATGCCAAAATGGGGCGATCCTTGGGAGCTTGAATACTTTTATCAATGGATTTAGCCACTGAGAATAAGAGCAGGATTATTCCATACCATTTGAGACAGCGTCTCGAAGGAAGGCTGGATCGGAGGAGTCAGATCCGTAGGGATCTCGAAACATGAAGGTACTGGGTCTTAATATCTTCCCAGGATCGATGTCTGTAGTCTGGAGATAAAGAGTGGATCTCAGGTTCTTCAACAGAGACTTAAAGGACAGGTCCTCGACCACAGGCTCTGTAGCAAAGAAAGATCCTGTTTCCTCCACTTCATCACCCAACCGAAGGTCTGGGTCAGGCTCAACATCATCTCCTGATCGTCCAGAAAGGACTGATTGGACAGGAAAGGAGTGAAAATTAGGAGAGGAGGAAATAGCAGAGAAACAAGGAGAGTCCCGGGGCCCCGGCACGAGAAGGCAAAATGGGTTGAAAGCAGCACCGCAGAGGCGCAGGCGCCCGAAGAGGCGTGGCATGGCGGCGCCGCGAGACAGCGGCGTGATCAGCGCGCCGCCGCCCCAGTGACGCCCGCGGGCGGCGCCGCAAAACCGGCGGCGCAGCGGCACTGACAAGCCAACAGACCCAGCGGAAGCGCCGGAGCCCAGGAACCTGGAAAGCTAGAAGAAGGAAAAAACGGAGAATGAGGGCATCGGTGTGGCCCCTGCGCCCGCAGCCATGTGAGGAAACACCTAGAGCGGAGTCACGGCACGAAGAAGGCACAGCGACTAGGAAGGTCAACGCCCTACCCGATCGCTGGAGGGCCGGGGGCTCCGTGGCAACTGAGCCAGGCAGGAGAACCAACCTCCGAGCCCATCGCTCCATAAGAGCGGCCCACTGATGAAACTGCTCATCTGGAGCCCTACCTACAGGCGGAGGGGCGCCGATGTCGGGCACGCGGTCACCAGCAGTTGGCGACTCCGAAGAAGGAGAGCGGCAACTAGCTACGATAACCGACCGCCGACGCGGAGACATACCAGAGGGCGACCTCAGTGATGCCTTCTCTTTTTGACCTGTGGGCGAAGAAGGCTCGAGGCGAACGGTGCCGAGAATGCGACCGCTTATTTTTATGCTGCAGGGGACCGCCATCCCCCGGCATCGGACTGACCGTTGTCGGAACCCGCCCGAGAGAAGGAGGCTGACGGACCCAGCCGGCTGACTGAACAGCTTTCATACGAAGTCTCCCTACCGTCACCTGACCTGCTCATGGTCGACTCCGTCCAGTAGGCCGAGACTTCTTCAAGTAAGTTAAATTTAAAATATTAGAAAAATTTAACAAAAATAGAATAAAATTAGCGATACTACTATCGAGATAATGTTACAAAAATAAACTGAAAACTATGCGCTAGTTTGAAGTTTGACTCCCGACAAGAAGCGGCGGCGTCGTCACTGAAAGCGCACTACGACGGGGAAAAAAGGACTGAGCGGTTGGAGGGTGATGGCCAGATGGTCATTGCCGCCGAGCCGCTGCTCGCAGCGCCATGCCTCGCGGGCGCCATCTCTCACCGACCCTCCAAGCAAAGTTTGCTCCCGATGGTCCTAGTGCCTCCGGCGCTGGTCCCACTAGTGAGATGAGTGGTGGAGACTTATGTCCAGGAAGATCCACATTTCTGGATTGAGTACTGAAATGACAGTGCCACTGTTCATGAGGTGAGGTCACAAAAATCCCATTTTGAAAATTTGGGTAAATCCCAACAAATAGCTGGGCGTTAGGGTTTTCAACCATAACGCCCCTGCCTATTGAGACTGACAGGTGGTGGGGTGTGACTTGAGATCGTCGGCCGTAATGCTCACGCCATTCCACCCCAGCCTGCAGCCAGCGACAGGCATCGAGGTGTGCCTGGGTTCTTGGCCCCAGTGTTCACCCCATTCTCCTAAACCGCACCCATCTCAGTGTCTTCCTTACGGAATGGGATGAGTATAAGTCTCAAAATCCCAAAGCACACCGTGACACCTGTCACTGTCTGCAAGGTAGGGTGAGGTGAAATGGCGTGGCTTAGGTCGACGCACCCAAAGGCACACCTCAAACACCTGTCAGTCTCCTCGCAAGGTGGTGGTTGATCAGTTCAGTATTTCACTGCCATTCCATTATGCATCTCTCTAACTCCTGCACTACCAATGCCAATGATAGCAAGCCAACATTCAGCATTGACAAATGCTTATTTTTATGAAAGCTGGCTGAGTTGAATCTAATTGTCACCTCAGTAGGGAATCCTTCACACTTAATGCAGGCTCAGACAGTCTTTTCGGTTATATTACTGACTCCATACCAACTTTTTATGTTTGCTTGCGCATGCAAGAAACATAGTGCCTTCATATGAGTTTTCATAGGTGTGCCTCCACACTCAATGTTCTGCTTCCTTTGCAGGCACGGCTGCAAACACCAATGAATGTAGGAGCTGTCTATGACAGCCTTTCAGATGCAGTGGCATACAGTTGAAAGCAAAAACTGCTGCAATCAGCGGTGGCGATGTAGGCAATTTGCATACTGCCATTGGCAGGTAATTTACATATTGCCGTCAGCAGTATACAAAGTGCCTATACTCTGCACTGCATATGAAGCTGTCACCAGACAGCTCCATTTTCTCTACTCTACCCCCAAGTAGCCGCTGGAGCCCACTCAGCGTGCTCATGTGCCCTACACGTACATGGCCGACAGGGTGCCCAATCCCCATCAGCCACTGCCCCCAACAGACTTCTGGTGCCAGGCTGGGAGCCCACCTCAGCGTGGCAAAAGTCCGTGCAGCCAACTGAGTGCCCAATCCCTAATAAACCCAACTGTGCAGTTGTACTCCCCAAAACCAGAGTTCCACCTGCCATGCTGGGAGCCCAACCCAGCATGGCAGAAGTCCAGACGCCAACGAGGGTACCCAACTCTGTCGACTCCACTGGCCCCCCAAAAATTTTTCAGCTGCCACACTGGGAGCCCACCCCAACATGGCAAAGTCCCATATAGTCTGAAGAATAATAGAAACACCTGTAAAAAAAACAAAAACTGTCCCTCGTTGACTGTCTCACCCCTCTCCCCAACCCACCTCACCCTCTGCACACCCACCTCCCACCCCATACTCACTTCCGGAGGCCGGGCTAGCGATCTTGGTGGACCAGAAACATGTCTGCACTCTTCAAAGCTGACTACGAACTGAAGAAATGCTAGTAAGCTGCATAATGCAATAAATGTTTTTTCAACTTTGGTATATATCTCTCCTTTATGGCGTGGACCGGGGAAGTGGTTTGGGAGCCCTTTCACTACAGTAACCCCCTCCAACGACCAGACACGGCATCGCTGCTCAGCGAACCAGGTGGATTCTCTATACCGGCTCCTCACTGCCTGGGCTGGCGTCGATCTTCCGTCAGGGACTGCCTTCTGAATTTCCAGGGATGTGGTTCCAGTGGGCTGCACGGTACTGTCTGAGGAAATCAGCTTTTCGGATACTCAGCGCTGTTCCCAACTGGAGACTGGGGAGATTTCTGATGCCAATTTCAAATCCGAACTGGCGTCTGATTGGCTCCCTGTCACAGAACCAGCCCAACTAAAAGCTGTCCTCAGGGGCTGGCGGCTCACTCCTTTATGACATGGACCCAGGAAGTGGTTTGGGAGCTCTTTCACTACAGTACCCCCCAGCGACCAGATGCGCATCACTGCTCCCTCTGAACGGGTGGATTCTCTATACCTGCTCCCTGCCTGGGCTGGGCGCCAATCTTTTGAGGACTGCCTTCTGAATTTCTAGGGTTGTGGTTCGTGGGCTGCACTACTGTATGGGGAGTATTCCTGCCACCACCCCATTCCCTGCTCCCTTCCCTCCTCAATTAAATG
The DNA here is from genome assembly GCA_016271365.2 of Neoceratodus forsteri. Taxonomy (NCBI): domain Eukaryota; kingdom Metazoa; phylum Chordata; order Ceratodontiformes; family Ceratodontidae; genus Neoceratodus; species Neoceratodus forsteri. The sequence continues at coordinate 50,980,536 of JADMNL010000026.1, forward strand.
CTTCCCAGTCTCTCCCACTAGCCGGGGCCGCCTCTTCTCTACCTGTCAACACAGTGGGTCTAGTGCTGCATTTCCCAGAGTCCTCTGGGTCTCGTTCAAGGATCGCTCCCTGACTGGCTCTGTGGGAGCTGAAATCAGTACACTACCTCCTATTCTGGCTAGCTGGATTGAATCCAGGCTCTCAACCTGACTTGTTGACAGAACTTTTCTTCTTGCCTTGTTTTACTGTTCCCATCACTGGATTGTACTTGCTGGTGTTTCTTAGGACCTGTATTTTTCCCCATCGGTAGATTGCATTTTACAGCTGAAAGTCTTGGACTTATATTTACTTACAGTCTACTGCATGCATTATATTGTATCTCGTTGTCTCACTAGGTTAATACTTGTACTTGGTAGTTCTCACTGGTGTTGTATAGGGCCAGTATAATATACTTGCTTCTGCAGGCTAGATATAGTGTCTCTGTGTACTTGTACTGGTACTGCATTTACTTGAGTTGTTCAATTCCTACCCCTCATCTTGTTTGACCGAACTGCTACCACTGTGCCATTACACTACAGCTTTCTGCCCCTGTACCATGGCAATCCTGGCCTAGCATCTTTCAAGGCTGCTACCTGTCTCTAAATTGATGTGGGGTGACTGCCACAGCAGGCCTCTGTCAGTATAACTCCGTGCCACTGTTTCTGGGTTAGTCTCGGTCTCTGCCTCTCTTGGGCTACCGGGGCTCTAGGCCTGGAACTTGGCTGTACTGGACCCCCACGGTGGCTTTTAAGATGCTGCCGGGGTTCTCGGTCCTCCTGGCCTAGCTGGGGCACAGCTCAAACCCGTGGGCCTCAGGCTGCCTTGCCCTCCTTCAAGCCCTCCCTACCTGGCTATCTACCAAAGGCATAAAGTTGTCTCACATGAGCGTGCATAGTCTACTACCAAACCTAGAGGAGCTAACTGCCTGGGTGGCTCACTACAACCCTGACTTTTAGGGGTCACTGAAACCTGGCTGAAGCCGCACACTCCAGAATCCATATGTACCCTCCTGGGTACCACCTTATTAGGCTGGACACAGAAGGAATAAGCAGGGGGCAGGGTGCTTGCTACTACAAGGGGCATTTAAACGTGTCTATCATTAGGCACACCCCTGCACTCCCCTGCCTGTGAGTTCTTGCACACCCTCCTCCTTCTAGGCAATACAAAACAGATCCACGTAGTATGAGCCTATAACCCTCAAATGGAGGAATGCTTGAGCTCTCCTCATTACTTGACTACCTTAATGACAAAGTGGGCTCTAATGAGCTACTAGTTCTGGGTGACCTCAACTTAAACTGGTTGGGGGCAGCCAAGCTTTATGAGCCTCTGCTGCGGCCTCGCCCTCACCCAACTCATTACCGAACCCATGAGGCCCTCCTTACGCTGGGGAGGATCCTCATTGACTGGGTACTGTGTAACAGGCCTGATAGAATAGTCTCCTCCAGGTGTCCTCCCTGATGCCATCTCGGATCACTCCCCCACCTATTGCACATGGGGCATCTCACCCCAAAATCCCCAGCAAGGTGTTCCAGATGCGGGACTACTCAAGCTTTAGCACTGAAAGCTACCTTGCTGACCTCCAGCAAACCAACTGGTCTCGGGTCACTGCCCGAGTGATCCCATGGAGGCCCTCGACAACTTCCTCGCTGCCTTCACGCCCCTGCAAAACAAACATGCACCCCTAACGAAAGGAGGGTAAGGAGCACAGTTACCAAGTGGCTCCATGGTGGCCTATTCTCCCTCATGAAGCAAAGGGACAAATGCTGGGCGAGATTCAAATCATCCCACTCCAGTACCGACTTCCTCGAATATAGACAGCTGAGGAACTCCTGCAAGAGAGCCATCCGCTCTGCTAAGAGCAAATTCTGCCAGTCCATCCTGTTATCCTCAGCCAGCAACCCTAGGACCTTCTGGCAAAACATTAAAAACTCGATCGGGGGTCAGCCCGTGCTCAGGCCTCAACTTGCTGATTGGGGGTCAGTTGCAATAACCCCTCACTGTTGCCAATGCTTTTAACACGCCAGTTCTCTGACCCGCTGCTCCCTCCCCAACCCCTCGCCCCGTGACCCTGGGTATCCCCATGATGAGGCCCCCAGCCAACCTTCCTTCTACCTAAAGGCTGTCTCCACCTCGGAGACTCCTTGCTAGTCTCTCCCTAACACTGGAGCTGGGCACACAGCCTTGAGCGAAACCTCTCTGCCTTGGGGCATCCCCCAAGCCTGGCCTATCTCTCACATATTCAACACTTCCTTAATCTCAGGAACCATCCTGGAGGTATAGAAGGTGGCTAGGTTGCCCTGTACTTAAGCATGGCGACCCTAAGGATCCCAATAACTACCGCCCTATTGCGATTCTATCGGGATCTGCAAGCTACTTGAGAAAGTAGTTGCCTCCCAGCTCACACACTACCTTCAGAGTTATGAATTACTCTCCCAATCACAACACAGCTTCAGAAAGGGCACAGCACATCTACAGCCCTTGCTGTGGTCACCTCCAAGATCAGGTCTGCTACTTACCATGGCAAGTTGACTGCAGCCATCTTCATTGATTTCTCAAAAGCCTTTAACTGGGTTGATCACTTGCTCCTGTGCTTTACTTTTTGGTTTGTGGGTTTCTCCCCGCCCATGCCAGGTTCTTCAACTACCTCACTGGGAGGCAGCAATATACTGTCTTTAACAAAGCCCTCTCTAAACCTTCCCAGGTAATCTGTGGGTACCTCAGGGCTCAGTCCTTGGACCCATTTTGTTTTCCTATTCATAAATGAGCTGCCCTCAGTCTCTGCCCATGGGCACTCCACCCTGTATGTAGATGACCTTGTCATCCTGGTCAGCTAAAGTGACATTAAAGACATTAACTCCCAGTTAAACTACAACTTTAACCACATTCAAACCTGGCTTGAGGACCACAGGCTAACCATTAACGCCACTAAGACCCAGGCCATGCTCTTTGGCTCCTTGGCCAAGATAAAATCATGCCAAGCTTCTCCCAATATCTGGAGCTGATGGTTTCCTCCTGAATGTTGCGGATGCGGTCAAGTACCTGAGTGTCACTCTTGACCCACAACTGGACCTCTGACTCCACATTTGGAATGCCCGTAAGGCCGCAGACTGCAAGCTGGGCATGGCTTATAGAGCTAAAGGTTGTCTCACCCCGGCCGCATGTCTCACCATTGCTACAGGATCCTCCTACCCACGCCCATTATGGCTTGGTATCCTCTGCCCACATTCCTAAATCCAGTCTCTCCAAATGGGACGCAGTGTACAACAATTTATGCCACTTTGCCCTCACCTCACCTCACACACCATTGTGAGCTATACTCCCGACTGGGTGGCTTCCCCGGAATACCACACACCTTTGTCCTTGGCAACCTCATTGACAATATTGTCAAATGCCACTCCCCATACTTGCCTCTTTCCTCAAACCTGCTAACCCCACCTACCAATTAAAATCCAGCGACTCTTAGGTCCTCCTGGTTCCTAAAACCCACACCCAAATAGGGATCGGGCCTTGCTGCCTCATGCGCCCAAACTGTGGAACTCCTTCCGCTAATATCATCCGCTACCTCCCACCCATTTCAATACCTCCTATGGGGCTTCCTAAAATTGGCCTCTGCCTGCCTCTGTGCCTGAGCTGCCAAACTGGTCCCAACTGTCTGGACATGGTGACCCCGGCCTCTACTAGCACTTTTTTCACCCGGCAAGCCGAGGCCATCTGACCCACCTGTTGAATATGGTGCTGGCAAACCTGATGCCATCTGTCCCACCGTCTGTATATGGTGCACTTCCCTGCCCTAGATCACCCTGACTTGAGTGCCTACATCCAGAAGTCCACCCCCACCCACAACCTGTCGCCCATCCTGTGCAGCTTGCCTCTCAATTACCTGGCTCTGCAGAGGAGTACTGGTGACTTGTCCTCTATGCATTTGCTGCCCAGGCCGGTACCACACAGTCATCTACCTCTTGACGAAATGTATGAGCCTGAAGCTCTTCTATGTACCTAGCTAGCTTAATGTTTGTTGTTATGTACGTTTGTTTATACTGCATGCCTGTACTTATTGCTATTCTACCCCACCCCAATTCACTATCTCTGTTGCTCCTGTATGAACCCTATCTGCCCGATGGTCACAATGTACCTCTTAATGTAACCGATGTTCCAATGCTTTGTGTGCACCCTGTGTACCTGTTTACTCTGATTTGTACACTTGTAATCCTCCTGGGTCACACCATAGGCACGTGCTGTCTAGTGTGCTTACCTGGTTAACAAAAGCAAATAAATAAATATATTTTGAGAATTTTTTCACCAAATATTCAACATGGGTTCTTGGGGACCAATCTCATGAATTCAGTCACTGTCATTTTGTTATTCGGTCCTGAAAGCTGATTTTGCAGTCACAGCATGGAACCACCTTTTTGGGACTGAGTAATGAAATGACATTATCAGAGTTCATGAGATAGGCCCCAAAAACCCTATGTTGAAATCTGGTGAACAAATTCCCCAAAATTACTGTTTTAGAGTGCATTGCACAGTTCCTACGCACGCCGTAACTTGAGAATTTTTATATTTTCAGTCCAGATTTAACATTGCCATTTTACCACACCTCCTTATGAACATTATAGCTGTCATTTTTCATATCACACCCAAAATGTGTTTTCACTTATGTAGCACACATTAGTCGTGGTCGATTATTGCAAAATGAAAATTACGTACTCACGTAATTCTTGATCTTCTTGGACGAGTCTCCACCACTCATTCACACTATTGGGATCTGCACTGGAGGCACTAGGACCCATCGAGGAGCAAACTTTTGCTGAAGGGTCGGCGCCAGAGATGAGCCCTGAGAACGTGCACCATGAGCCTCAGCTCATCGTAGTAATGACTATCTTGAGCGACGACCTCCAACCGCCTCAGTACTTTTTACCAAGGAGGTGCAGTGTAACTAACCTAGAAGGGTAGCCTAACCTAAAACCAGACATAAGATAGTCCGGGTGACCCGTGATAAGAAGGGTCAACAAAAGTCTTCACAGCCTAAAGATTTGAGGGGTGAATACCAACAAGAGGTGAGCTCGGGGACGGAGGGTGGGCGTGTGAATGAGTGGTGGAGACTCGTCCAAGAAGATCAAGAATTATGGTAGGTACGTATTTTCATATCTTCCTGGACATAAGTCTCCACCACTCATTCACACTATTGGGAGAGTACCGAGCTAATAATCCCTGAGAGGCGGCAGGAGAGACCAAGAGCTCACATTTCTAGGACAGAAGTCCATTAAGGATGGCTCTGCCAAAGAAGAATGTCATCTGGCATGGACATCTAGTGCATAATGTTTAACAAAAGTATGCACTGAGCTCAGGTGGCGTTGCAAATATCTGCAATGGGCATGTTGCAATTTCCGCTAGGGATGCCGTGACCGCTCTCGTAGAGTAGCGTAAACCCTACCTCCAACTTAACCTCGCCATGGAATAGCAGTGGTGAAGGCATGCCACTAACCATGCTGAGATACATCTGATAGCGACAGGTTGACCCAGCCAGGCCTCACTGAAGGAGACAAACAGTTGCTGGGCTTTGCGAAAATCCTTGGTTCTATCTAGATAGAAAGCATAAAGCTCTCTTAACATCTAAAGAATGAAGAGAATGTTCTCCTTCATTTTGGAAGTCCATAAAGTAAGAGGGAAGGATCAAAGGTTGGTTTAGATGAAACTCTGACACAACCTTAGGAAGAAATTTTGGATGGGTCCGAAGGACTACTTTGTCCTTATGGAACACAGTGTCACGGAGGATCTGTGACCAGGGCATGTATCTCAGAGAACCTGCAAGCTGAGGTAATGGCCACCAGGAAGGCAGTCTTCGGGTGAGAAATTTTAGCTCACAGGTGGCCAGAGGTTCGAAAGGTTTCCAAGTGAGCATGTCTAGCACAAGATTAATGTCAGACTGCAACTGGACATCTTGTAGGAGGTCTGGTATGCAGAATTCCTAAGAAATCTGATAACCACAGGTAATTGAGCTAGTGTTAAGAAAAACGGCTCATGATACGCTGAAATGGCACTAAGGTGAACTTTGACTGTAGAGTACTGTAGACCTGAATTTGAGAGGTCCAAGAGGTACTCCAGAACCTTATCTGGTGGACAGGAAAAGGATTCAAAGAGGACTTTGCACACCAGAGCAAAAACGCTTCCACTTAGCTGTGTAAGTTTCTGAGTGGCTGGCTTCCGTGCAGCCAGAAGAACATCTGAAACCCTACGAGAGACATTGAACGGTTTACTTCTACCTCTTCAGGAGCCAAGCGTGAAGGTGAAGTGATCTCAGGTTAGGATGGACCACCACGGCCCTGAGTCAAAGGTTCATCTGTACAAGAAGTGGTCTCGGAGGAACTGCCAACATATTGTTGAGTAGTGAAAACCACAGCTGCCGAGGCCAAAGGGAGCAATGAGAATCATCTTGTCCCCTGGGACTCAAACTTGAGGAGTACCCTCTGAATTAGAGGAAGAGGTGGAAAAGGCGTAAAAGCGCTTTGTCCACCGCAGCCTGAACCATCCTGACAGAAAATGCCAGGCCCTGGATTTCTGGAGCAGAAGAGCAGTTTTGTGTTGAGTGGGATGCAAAAGGCCCAGGTCTGGAGTTCCCACTCTTCAAATAGTGACTGAACTATGGTTGAGCCGAGAGACCACTCGTGAGGATCTGTCTCTGTTCTGCTGAGACGGTCTGCCAGTTGTTCTGTACACCCGGCAGGTAGACCGCTTGAATTAGAGCCTTGTGCTCCAAGCACCATTCCATACCCTCATTGCTTCCCGCATAAGGGAAGAATGAGCACCGTCCTGCTTGTTGATGTAATACATCACTGCTTTGTTGTCCGTTTAAAGGAGAATGTTCTTGTGACAGAGAATGTCCTTGAACGCCGGACCGCATAAAGGACGGCTCTCATTTCTAGGACATTTATGTGAAGCTGGGACTGGTTGAGTCCACACACCTTGAGTGTGGAGAATCTGACAGTGAGCTCCCACCCCATTAGGGATGCCGTGGTAATGGAGATTTGATGGTCCAGAGAAGCAAAGGGATATCCTTGCAGGAGATTGCTCTCTTGAGACCACCAGGTGAGTGACCTCTTTAAAGGTTCTGTCACCTTGATGAGAAAGGACTGTGGGTCAGTGGTTGGGGACCACTGAGTACTGAGCATCCACTGAGTGGTTCTCATGTGCAGACGTGTGGGGGTACCATGAACACTGAGGATGCCATAGAGGCCTAACATCCATTGCATCGAGAGAGCTGTAACTGAACTGTTCTCCCGATGTGATGGGCCATTTGAAGGATATCATTCCTCCTGTCTTCTGGAAGAAAAGCCTCGCACAAGAGGTGTCCAGAAGAGTCCTTATAAAGAGGAGCCTCTGGGAGGGCTGCAGTTGCGATTTCTTGAGGTTCAGCAGAACTCCCATGGATGTAAGGAGGTGAGAGGCTGTTTCTATGGCATCCAGAGTCCCTTGCCTGGAAGGGCTTGCTAGAAGCCAATTGTCCAGATAAGGGAACACCTGTATCCCGACCTTTCTGAGGTGTGCTGCGAGAACTGAGCAACACTTTGTAAGACCCACGGCGCCGAGGATAGCAAAGGGCAGGACTCTGAACTGATAATGTTGTCCCAGAGCCACAAACCTCAGGAATTTGTGATGCCTCGGTGAACAGGAATGTGCTGGTAAGCATCCGGCATGTCCAGGAGGCTAGCCAGTCGTGTTGATGAAACAAGGGTAACAGGGTTCCCAGAAAATCATTTTGAATTTCTCCTTGGGGAGAAATTTGTTTAATTTTCTGAGATCTAGGATGGGCGCATTCCCCGGACTTCTTTGGAACCAGAAAGTAATGGGAGTAGAACCCGTGTTCTGTTGATGCAGCAGCACCACTTCTACTGCCCTGTTGTTCAGAAGGCCCTGAATCTCGTGGCTATAAGGTCTGACTGAAGGGTTGACAGCCTGGGCTGCCGTTTGGGAGGATGATCTGGAGGGGTCTTCAGAAGATTGAGTGAATACCCATGCGAATTATCCGAAGGACCCATTTGTCTGAGGTTATGGACTTCTACTGATTGTAGAAGTGCATCAGATGACTTCCAATGGAGAGAAAAGTCCACCTCAGGCAGCTGAGATGGGACTTGGGCCAGCAATCATAAGGTAGCGCGGGTGCTTTGGGCCCTTGCGCTTTCTGTTGTGTCTTCTTTTGAGGTTGGGCCTGTTGGTTTTATGGAAACCTCCTCTGCCTCTGTCTCAAAAGGACTGACGATTATGAAACTGATGTTTATTGACATGCCCTCGAAAGCGGCAGGAGGGGGTCGAGCCAACTTAATGGCCGACCTAGTCTTTGTGTAGCTTCTAGAGCTTGCTCTACCTGAGGACCAAAAAGATATGCACCATCAAAGGGCAATGCCATTATCTGCTGCTGCAAGTCATTCGTGAAGCCGAGTGCGCAGCCAGGAATTACAGTGGTGCAAATACCAGCAGCTGCTGAACGGGAAGCAGTGTCAAAGCATCCATGGCTGCTTTAACCTGCTGGTTGTTTGATTCGATACCTCTGGTAATGGTTTGAAGACGCTCTGGCTTTGCATCCAGTCGGAAGAGCTTCAACCATCTGCTTGAGAGAGTGCCACAGGATATACTCATACTGGGAGAAATAGCCCTGGTAACTGGCAATATGCATACTTAGGGTAGAAGCAGCAAAGACTCTCTTACCTAAGGTGTCTATCTTACTAGATTCTTTGTTAATAGGTCGAGCTGTAGTAGTTTGAGGAAGAATGACCTTATCATTCTCTGCCAGGACTACAATAGGATCTGCAAAGGCTTGAGATGCCAAAATGGGACGATCCTTGGGGGCTGAATATTTCCTATCTATGGATTTAGCCACGAAGGGGTGAGAGCAGGATTATTCCATACCATTTGAGACAGCGTCTCGAAGGAAGGCTGAACGGAGGAGTCAAATCCGAGAGGATCTCCGGGCGTGAAGGTATTGGAGTCTTAACAATTTGCCAGGATCGATGTCTGTAGTCTGGAGAGAAAGAGTGGAACTCAGATTTTCAGCAGAGACTTAAATGACAGGTCCTCGACCACAGGCTCTGTAGCAGTAATAGATCCGCTCGTCCACTTCATCACCCAACCGAAGGTCTTGGCCAGGCTCCACATTTATCTCCTGACAGTCCAGGAGGGACTGTATGGACAGGAAAAGAATGAAAATCAGAAGAGAGGAAGAAGGAAACGAGTAAAAGGAGGAGTCCTGAAAGTAGAGGGGCCCTGAGAGCCCCGGCGCTGAGGAAGCGCATGGCACCGAGAGCACGCCCGAGGAACCACGCGGCACCAAAACGATGCCGAGGGACCATGCGGTGCTGAAAACGGCCAGAAGGCAACGGCGCCGAAGACGGCGCAAACGGAGCCAAGGATGGCACTGAGAAGCCGCACGGCACCGAGGACAACGCCGAATGCACCATCGACGCCGAGGGCACGGAAAACACCCAGACTCCGAAAAACAGGTTTGAAGAAAGAAGAGCAGGAGATGAGGGCATCGGTGTGACCCCCGCGCCGCAGCCATGTGAGGGGAAAACACCTACGCCGGGTCGACAGCACCGAAGAAGGTGCCGCGGACTAGGAAAGTCCAACCGCCCTACCTGGTCGCCCAATAAGCCCAAGGCCCACGAGTGACCGAGCCAGGGAGCTGACCCAACCTCCGAGCCCATTGCTCCATAAGAGCAGCCCACTGATGAAACTGCTCATCTGAAGACATACCTGCAGGTGGGGTAGGCGCCGATGTCAAAGCCGTTGGCTACCAGAAGCAGGGCTGGCAACTCCAAAGGAGGAGACCAGCAACTAGCCCGATAACCTAACGCTCTGGCAGACATCATAAGGGCGACCTGAGTGATGCCTTCTCTTTTAGACCTGTGGGCTGAAGAAGAGCTCGAGGCGAGCCGGTGCCGAGAATCGACCGTTATTTTATGCTTCAGCGAGACCTCCATCCCCAGGCACTGGACTGACCGTTGTGAATCCCCCTTCCGGAGAAGGCGGTGGACCGGACCCAGCCCGACTGACTGAACAGCTTTCATACTAAGTCTCCCTACCGCCACCTGACCTGCTCATAGTCGACTCTGTCAAAGTAGGCTGAGACTTCTTTATTGTTAAATAAGAATAAACTAAGCGATACTTTATCGAGATAATACTACAAAATAACAAAACTGAAAACTATGCTGCTAGTTTGAAGTTTGACTCAGCCGACGCGATGTCATTACTGAAGCGCACTTCGGCGCGGGGAAAAAAGGAACTGAGGCGGTTGGAGGGTTGACGCCAAGATAGTCATTACTGCGTGAGCTGAGGCTCGTGGTGCCGTTCCTCGCGACTCCATCTCTGACGCCGACCTCCAGCAAAAAGTTTGTCCCGATGGGTCCTAGTGCCTCCGTGCAGATCCCAATAGTGTGAATGAGTGGTGGAGACTTATGTCCAGGAAGATTCAATGTTTGGGACACATTAAGAAAATCAAAGTGACACTTGTCATGAGCAGAGGTGGTAAAATGGCTATGTTGAAAATTTGGTGACAAAAGTCCTTAAAATGACTCTGTCACGGCGTGCATGCTAATGCTCCCAAATTACCACACCTGCTAAGTAAGTTTCTAGCCTAACTACCTCACCTGCTAAATATGTTACTAGCCTGGACTGCTCTATCAGTACTGTAACTTTTAATACTGCCTGTCTATGTTAGTCTTTTACTGTATCTGTTTACCCTCCACCCCTGTAACCGGCGTGGAGACTATGCAAAAAAACTGCTGCGTCAGTACTGAAACTGTAAATACTGCCTGCTCATGTATGTCTTTTACTGTATTTGTCAACCCTCCACCCCTGTAACCTGATGTGGAGCCTTTGCAAAAGAGTCTGTGACTCAAAGGACTGTAATTCCAATTGTACTCAATAAATAAAATAAATAAATACATTCCCACACACTCGTAAGTTCACAAATTTGTAATATTTTCAGTCCAGATTTTCAACATTGACATTTTTCCACACCTCCTTATAAACAGTACAGCTGTCATTTTCACACCCTGGCTGAAATGTGTTTTGTACTTCCTACGCAGACTAAGCGCAGTCACTGTAGGAATTTAGTATTCGGGATAGATTACGAAAATGACAGTGACACTGTTCATGAGCGGAGGTGCAGAAAAAAAACTACTCACCATAGTAATCTTGTTTCTTCAAAGGGATCACTCATTATTATTAAACTTAATGCAGTCAGCCTCCTGTGTTGAACTGCCTGGAGAAATGGAATTTTATGCAAATTATCAGATTCTCAAGTGGCTCATGCCACTTTCAAACTGCTGCCCTAGCAACTGCTGCACTCTGAGACTTCAGATTCTTACGAACCTAACTGGGTAAAGACCTACTAGCTAAAAATTAACAACATTAATATAACATTTTGCCCTTTCAGGTCAAAACATCCTTAAACAACAAACCTAAGAAACTTTAAGACCACCTGGACACCAACTGGTTAAACAAAGTGAGTCTCTACCTTAACCGATATATGAGAAAGAAAATACCCAAATGCAGGGATGCAGAGCAACTTCTATAGGTTCTAGTAGGAGGTAGGAGGTCTTTTAATCATAATGAGTGATCCCTTTGAAGAAACAAGATTACACGGTGAGTAATTTTTCTTCTAACCCCAGGAATCACCATTATGATTAAACTTAATGCAGACTACCAAGCAGTACCTTTGAGGTTGGGCAGAGAACCTATTTTGAAACTGACTCTGCAGTACTGCTGTACCAAAACTAGCATCACCTCTGGATTGCAAGACCAGGCTGTAATGCTTTGTGAAGGTGCGTACTGTTTTCCATGTAGCTGCTTTACAGATTTCCAGTAGTGGAATTTCTCTTGAAGCTGCCACTGAAGCAGCTGTACCCCTGGTGGAGTGTGCACTCAGCCCAGAGGTACCTGTTTACCTACCTTACTATAACAAAACTGTATACATGCCACTATCCAGTGAGCAACTGTTAAGTTTTGTTGCAGCTCTGCCTCTTACCAACTTCACCATAGGTGAGAAACAGCTGTGATTGACTTGTCCTGTAGGAGTTAGTTCTGTCAATGTAGTGGCTAAGTGCCCTTTTGACATCAAGGAATGGAGTCTCCTTTCTGGAGTTGTCTGTAAAGAACACAGGTAGAGTGATAGACTGATTCAAGTGAAAATCAGATACCACCTTGGGAAGGAATTTTCTATTAGTCCGAAGCCACCTTGTCCCTGTGGAATGAGATGTAGTCCACATCTTATGCACAGGGCTTGTAACTCACTAATCCTTCTGGCTGAAGTAATGGCAACCAGGAAAACAGTTTTCCAAGTGACATACTTCAAATCTCTGATTGCCATAGGTTCTAATGGTGCATCCTTGAGTTTAGCAATGCAAACATTTAGATTCCAGGCGGAACCAGTTCCCTTAGGGGAGGTGCAGAAGATTAAGGCCTTTAAAATATTTTCTAAATGCTGGATGAGAGGCCATAGACCTCTCCTTACCAACTGACAGGTAAGCAGAGACTGAAGCTAAGTGGATCTTGAGGGTGGAAGGCTTCAGACCTAAGAAATGTAAATGTGTACGATAATCTTGGAGAATAGCCAAATCAGCCCTGACAGGGCTCACACCCTTACCTGTACACCATAAAGTAAATCTTTCCACTTAGAGGAATATGTCTTCTTAGTAGAAGGCTTCCTGGAACCCTAAGCACTGTCAGCACCTGTCCTGATAGGTTTAGGTTAGCAAATTCTAAGTTCTCAAGAGCCACGCCTTGAGCCTCAGTGATTTGAGACTGAGGTACAGGATCCTGCCCTGAGAGGAGGTTAACAGGTTGTGTGTCCTGGGCAGGTGGATGGGGAACCACTGACAAAGACAGCAGAAGAGAGTACCAGTGCTGTCTCACCCAATCCAGAGCCACCAGTATCATTTTGCTGGTTGGGACCTTAATTTCAGTAGGGTCCTGAAGATCAAAGGAAAGGGAGGAATCGTGCAGGAACTTCCCTGTCCAATACAGAAGCCATGGCGTCCAGGGAACTGCCCCTTAGAGGAGGCCTGCAACAGTACATTGGAAGCTGGTAGTTTTCTGTGGAGGCAAAGAGATCCACCTCTGGAATGCCCTATTTCCTGAAAATTGTACTGAGTACCTGAGTATTCAGGCACCACTCGTGGTGGTCCTGAATTATCCTTAGAGAGTCTGCCAGTACATTGCCTTTCCTGGAAGGTGTATGACTGACAGGGATACTCCATAGAGTATACCAGGGACCACAGTCTCATTGCTTCTGTGCTCAGTAGATGTGACCTGGTACCTCCTTGCTTGTTGATGTAATACATGGTTGTGGTGTTGTCTGTTCTGACTTGCACCACCTTGTTTTGTAGGTAAGTTTGGACATAGGATCCATCCTTTGAGACCAATACTGTCTGAGATGGAACTGAATATCTCTCATTTGAAACCTGGAGCCCATTTCACTGCAGTGGCAGATGCCATGTGGCCCAGTAGCTGAGAAATTCTCTGGCTGATTTGGGTCTCCCTGGACACAAAGTTTTGCAATCTGCTGAATGCTTGCCACCCTGTCTTGTGGCAGGAGGGCTCTGCCCTGTCTGATGTTTAGTTCTGCTCCAATGAACTCCAGCACCTGAAGTGGTACCTGCTGAGATTTTTCTTCGTTTATCAGAAATCCCAGGGACTCCAGTGTAGATTGTGTTAGTGCAGAGACTGCACTGCAAGCTGCAGAGACTGTCCTACTACTAACCAGTCATAACAGGTAGGGAAGACTGTTACACCTTGTTTTCTCAGAAACTCTACCACCACGGATAGGCACTTTGTAAAACCCTTGGTGCCAAAGTTAGTCCAAAAGGAGAGCTGCAAACTGATAATGGCCTGAAGCCAGTCTGAATCTCAAAAATTTTCTGTGAGATGGTCTGATGGAATGTGAAAATAAGCATCCCTTAGATCTAGGAAGCTAGCCAGTCTCCCTTTTGCAATGAGGAAATGATTATTGCAAGAGTGACCGTTTGAACCTTGGTTTCAAGATGTGCTTGTTTAGAAGTCTTAGATCCAAAATAGGTCACCAATCCCGTTTTTCTTCCTTATGAGGAAGTACCTGGAGTAAAACCTTTGCTCTGCTTGTTAGAGGCACTACCTCTACTGCTTTGATTGCTAGCAGATGCTTTACCTCTACTCACAGAATTCTGCCTGCAGCTGTTGTTGGAGCAAAAGTTCTTGTTCTCAGCTTTGGAAATGATTTGAAACTGAATGCCGGGCCTGGCTCACTACCTCCAACACCCGCGTCTGTGGTGATGGAATGCCAGCCGTGAAGGTAATGAGCCAGTCTGCCACTACTGGTAGTCCTGCAATAGGGGATCGACCTGCACTAGCCCATCAGGTGTTCTGTGCGGGCTGTGCCTGAACCCGTGGTGCAGGAGCCGCTCTTCTCACGGCTCCCTGCCCTTCCTCTAAAATAACCTCTGGCCTGCTGCTGAGGCTGAGAGGCCTGAGCCTGAAAGAAGGGTTTGGGGTAAAAAACCTACCCCTACCTCCCTACTCTGGGATCTATAAGAGGTGGAGGCCTATCCTTGGAATTGCTCCGATAGGTGGCTTTATAGTCCTCCACTTTCTTCATGTATGCTCTGTTTTATCCCCAGACAAAGAGTTGTTTTCCAGGGAAAAACATTGCTTTAGCCTGCATGTCTAAAGTCAGGTTGGTGGCTCTGAGCCAAGCAAACCTCCTGAGTGAAACAGACAAAGCCATGAACCTGGATGCAGTATCATTGGCATCCACTGCCATAGAAATTGGTACTTGTAGCTTCAAGTGCAGCCCTTGCTGTATCCTGTAAGTCTACAGCCACTTCACCTGGGACCTTATCAGCCAAAGCTAGAACAGTGATCCATAGAGCTTTTTGGTACTGCACTGAATATGCCATGTAATTGGCCTGCCTAACTAATAAAGAGGTAGCCGTGTACCCTTTCTTTCCCATAGCATCTATTTTTCTTGAATCTTTGTCTGGTGGATGGGTAGCAAGGGGATCCTGGTCTTGCACAGGCAGCAGCGTGTACTACTCCCTCAGGATCAGGATGAGTAAACAGAAAATCAGCTGTAGTTCTGTCCAGCTGGTATTTCTTGACAGCTTTCTTATCCACACCAGGGATAGAGGTTGGATTTTAAAAATCTGCACTAGCATTTTTTAAGGATTTATGCATGGGCAGGAGCAGATGTTTGTGGGGATTAATCCCATCATCTCCAGAAAATCTGCCTCCTCCATATCCTCTTCTGTTTCATGAAGAGGAAGGTTCAGGTTTTCCACCATGCTCTTAACAAAAGCATAGTGGGAGGTATTCCTCAGGACCCCTAGGAGGGACCCAAATTCTTGCTCAGGGAGATCTCTGGATCTATAGGTTCCTTTTCAAAGTCCTCCTCCTCCTCCTCCTCCTTATACACTTCCAGCACTTCTTGCCTTGCTGGGGTTGTAGGAGGAACAGGCGACCGGCAAAGGAACAAGGATTGCACCCTGTAGGGCTTGTAACACTTGTAGTGCCTTAGCAATGTCCTCAGCCGAGGGCATAATGCTTATCTGCTGGGAGCTCCTTAGCCTTCTCAGCCGGAGGCGCAGTGACATGTTTTTCTTTACACCTTTTCTTTAATGGAACAGGTTCAGAGCCTGTTTCCACAGCCCTTTTGTTTTACCTTGTTCAGATTTATCTGAAATCCTGTCAGGATCCTTGGCTTTACCTCCATCCTTTTTGTGGAAAGAGGAAGAAAGAAGCAGAAGCCATCTCTTCTAAAATTTTAGACCTTTTCTTTAATGTTTTAGGGCAAAGGTCTTACAAATATCACAATTGGAAATATATGAATTGTACCCAAACAAGAAATACACAGAGTGTCTATCTGCTTTTGTTACAAATTGCCCCAAGACTCACAACATTTAAAACCCGTGGGTCCTGTACATTTTTAGTTTATCTAAATGGACCGCTGACATTGATAGACAAAATATTACTTCACAATAAACTGTTATTTAAAGCACCTCAGAACTGGAGGATTTTTAAAATAACAACACGCTTGCATTCCTGGAACCGATCAGAACCGGTTCCTGAATAAAAGGGAACCGATAAATAAAGCGGTTCAAGGAACTGATCGCTAAATATACAAAATAAAAGAAAAAACTAAGGTAAAAACTCTCCCAAATAGAGTGAACCCTCGTTTCATGGAACTGAGGGAATTGCTGATTAGAGACAAAAACTACTATAATAATACTTAACTATACTAAACAATGTTTCTAAGGCAGCAATTTAGATATAAACTAAAATGAGTACTTATCCACAGATAAACTTTATTCTGAAGACAGTTCAAGGAGAGCTATCGAGACATCCTTACTAGGCAGGTGGAGTAAAGAATCTGAAGCACTCAGAGTGCAGCAGTTGTTAGAGCAGCAGTTTGAGTGGCATGAGCCACTTGAGAATTCCATAATTGCATAAAATTCCATTTCTCCGGGCAGTTCAACACAGGAGGCCGACTGCATTAAGTTTAATCATAATAAGTGATTCCTGGGGTTAGAATACCTATGTGGAAAATCGGCTGTAAAAATCCCCAAACTACTTACTCGGGTGAACCTTGCATAGCTCCTCGCATGCTCGTGACTTCACCAGTTTTTGTATATTTTCACTCCAGATTTTCAACAATGCCATTTTACACCTCCTCATGAACAGTACACCTATCACTTTTCCGTCCTGTTCAAAATGTGTTTTTGCACCTGTGGCGCCAAATGGCGCAGCCGCTCTGTAAAATCACCTTTCACGTAGCGAACTGATACTGTCACTGTTCATGTGGTGGGTCTCAAAAACCCATGTGAAAAACTTGGAGTAAAATACCAAGAAACTCCCAGGGCATTAGGGTTTTCGAACCATAACGCCCTACCTTTTAAGGATTGACTGGCATCAGGGTGTGTCTCACACTAATGCTCATGCATTTCACCCCACCCTCACCCTGAAGACTGTGATAGGCATTGAGGTGCGCCTTGGACCCTTGCCCCAAAGTTCACCCATTCTTCTATACTGCGCCATTTCAGCATATTTCCTGATGGAATGAGGTGAATGTAAAGCGAAACACCCCAAACACACCTCGACACTTGTCAGTGTCTGAAGGTAGGGTGAGGTGAAATGTCGTGACCATCATGGGTGACAACCCAAAGGCCCAACCCAATGCCTGTCCATCTCTGCAGGGTGAGGGTGGAGCTGGCGTCAGTTCAATACTTCAATGCTATTCATATACTGCATCTGTCTAACTGCTGCACTTCCACTGCTAATGCCAGCAAGCAAACATTCGGCATTGACAAATGCTTGTTTATAACTGTTTTTCCATCATACTGAGTGATTACAAAAAGCCAAGTGGGTGTAAAAGCTGTCATGTCATAATAAACGTTATATCCATTTGCCTTTGTAATCATTCAGTACATAAAACAGTGGGTGTAAGTCACTAATGTCATGTAAAACAATGCTTGAGCCTGCATTATGTGTGAAGGGTCTCTACTGAGGTGAAAGATCACAATTCAACTCAAGCCAGCTGCTCCTAAAAAAACAAATTCTGGCCAGAGCCGATATGGCTGCAGGTGAGAATTAGGTGTAAAATATTAAAATTACCAAAGTTATAAGCCTGCATTAGTAAAATGTAACATAGGCTCATGAATTTGTTGCTTTATAATATTTGTACACCATATTTTCAACATAAGTCTTGTTATGACCATGTCTCATGAAGAAGGGCAGAGCAGATAGTCAACTCCTGCCCAAAAGGTGATGTGTTTGTTCCTGTTCACCTTGTATTACCAATATTTGATTATCTGCCGGTGTGGTATTGCTTATGAGGGGCTACTTGGGAGGGAATGGATAGGGACAGTTTCTCAGAGGGTTGTACCCTGCTACCATGTAGCCATTATCATTCTTTCTCTTGCTGGAGGCACCATGGTATACAAGATTAATCACCCTCAGCTCAGACCCCCACCAAAGGTTAGTCAGCTACGACAGGGTGGAGTATGATGGGACTGTACCCCAAATAAACCTTACATCATGATTTGTACTGAGTCTAGTAAATCAGTTCATAATTATGCCACATTTTGGAATGGCTGGACTAAAGTGCAAGAGAAAAGGTAGGAAAATGAGCATCTGGCAGGAAGGAAGTTTACAAAAATATAGATGTTCTGGTCACAGCCGATCTGACTGCTTAGATCAAGGGGTGTGGCAGAGTGAGTAAAGAATACTCTCATCGCACCAGAGCCTATCGCACATGTGTGGAAGTAAATGTAAAGTACCACATTAAAGTAGTATAGTGCATGACTACTATAAGGAGCTCATCAATTGTCACAAGCATACTATTATTAGAATGTATCAAAACTGAAAAGTAGCTGTTCAATTAATTATGGAACTAAGAAAGAATATTCACACATGACACTGAATTATTAATAACAAAATAATCTAAAAGTATTATTAGAAAGAAACATTGCAAACTTTTAAAACAAATTACTACGTGAGAGTCAAGCTCAATAATTATAAACATACGGGCATGTTTTACTCCCTATGAACTGTCATGGAAAGAAGTGTGTAGGAGCATAACCCTGTTATATTATGACCATGGGAGTGGACTACAGCTACCACTGATGCCATAATTAAGATGGCTTCGGCCTACAACAAATTTGTATTTGCTTTCTCAGAGAAAGGGTCCCTACTGATCTTTTCACCTACTGTTGGCCTAGAAAACATTACTTACGATAGTAATCTTGTTTCCTCAAGGGAATCTTCCTGTATTCTGACAAATGCAGTATGGTCTCACCATAGGACTGCCCCGAGCTAAAATGGTTAATAGAACCTATGCAAAAGTGGAATGTTGGGTTCGAGCTGGGTTTTACGAACCACTGTCCTAGGCTGCACTTCCTGCAACCATTAGATTCTTCTGAAGCATGCAGAAGCAACTAATTAGCTAACTAATCTATTCTAACAAAAATAGAAATTACATACTTACGAAATTCTTGATCTTCTTGGATGGAGTCTCCAACTCATTCACACTAATAGGGTATGCTGGAGCCACTAGGACCCGTGGAGCCAAAAATCTTCAGGAGGGCGGGCGCAGAATAGGACCGCGTATTGACACTGCAGGCTAGCACGTGCTCATATAGGCTGTCTCGCGCCAACCTCCAACCACCTAGTACCTTTTTGACCGAGGAGGTGCAGCATAACTAATGAAAGAAAACTGACCCTAACCTCTGGGCATGTGAAGGCCCGGATGACACATGTAAGAAGGGTCAATTTGAACAATGTCTTCACAGCCTGAACAACAAGGTAGTGAACACCAAAGAAACAGAACAAGTGAGCACAAGGGATGATGGGTAGGCATGTAAATGAGTGGTGGAGACTCTGTCCAAGAAGATCAGAATTATAGTGAAGTACGTAATTTCCCATATCTTCCTGGACTCAAGTCTCCACCACTCATTTTCACTAATAGGGATACTGAGCTAAAAATCAACCCACCTTAAGTAGGGCGGTTGGAGACAGCTCACTCAGAATGGAAGTTTGTATTTGCTTTCTCAGAGAAAGGGTCCCTACTGATCTTTTCATCTACTGTTGGCCTGTAAGAAAACATTACTTATGATAGTAATCTTGTTTCCTCAAGGAATCTTCCTGTATTCTGACAAATACAGTATGGTCTCACCAACTAAGGAGTATTTTTTCACAGAGAGGTTGTGGATGCATGGAATGGCCTTCTGGAGGAGGTTGTGGAATCAAAAACAGTGGTGGAATTCAAGCATGCATGGGACAGTCATAAGGCAATTCTAGGGCATGGGGTAGGAAGAAGTAGGCTGCTGGTTAACTAGGATCTGCAGCTTATCCATTAGGTAGGAAATGGGCAGACTTGGTGGGCCAAGCGGTCCTTATCTGCCGTCAAATTCTATGTTTCTATGTTTCTATAAGTCCAAAAGGACTGTCTGCCAAAGAAAAGAGCTGTCTGGAATGGGCATCCAGAATGTAGTGCTTTACAAAGGCATACACTGAGCTCAACTCCGCCTTGCAGAAGCAGCAACAGGTACATTCAGAATCTCGGTCAGGAAGCCGCAACCGCTCTGATGGAGTGGTGTGAACCCAGCCTTTCAATTTGGCCTGTGACATGGATTAGTAGTGTTGAAGACATACTAATAATCAAAAAAAAAAAACATCTCATGGCAAGAGGTTGTGCCAGCCAAGGCATGCTGAAGCTACAATAATTGTTTGCATGTGTATCTCTTCATTCTGTCGAAGAGAATCACAATACTGTCCTAATATCCAGAGAGTGAAGGGCGCTCCCTTTCTTCTGGAGTTAACAAACAAATATTTGACTACTGGTGACTGAGCCAGTGACAAGATGTCTACTGGTTCAAGCTAGACTGAAAATGCATGAGGTGTACTTTCACTGCCAAGTCGACCTACCTGCGATTGACAGGTCAAGAGACACTCCACCATCTTACTTGGTGGGCATCTGAAGGGTCCAGGTGGGACTTGCACACCAAATAGAAAAGGTTCCACTAAGCCACGTAAGCCTTCCTGGTGGAAGGCCTATGCATAACAAGAAGACATCTACGAAAGTCTGGGAAAAACAGAACTTATTCACTTCCATTTCCTCTGGGCCCAGCATGGAGATAATGGGGGCACAGGCTAGGATGGACTAAAGTCCCTGTGTCTGAGGGTCCGCTCATAGAGGTAGTCACCTTGGGAACGTCTGACAGACTGCAGATCAATTAAATCAATCTGCTGAGGTTAGTTTGGGACAATGAGAATCATCCTACCCCTGAGCATGCAACGTGATCAGTACTCTCTGAATAAAGGAAGAGGAGGAAAAGCGTAACAGGAGCGTCTTGAATACTGCAGTGAGCACAATCTGACAGAAAACACCAGAGCCAGGATTTCTGAAGCAGGACAGAGGCAGTTTTGTGCTGAGAGGGGACACAAAAGGACCAGGTCTGAACTGCCTCATTCGTCAAGCGACTGCACGAAATCTGAACTGACACATTGTACTGAGGTACCACTCTCACAACCTCACAGCCCTACTGCAGAGAGGGTGAGGGGACACCCACCCTGTTTGCTGATGTAATACATCACAGCTTTGTCATCCTTCCAAAGTAGGAACACTTCGTGGCAGGGGCATACTCCAGGACTTTGCTTGTAAGATAACTCTCATCTCTAAGACATTTATGACAAGATGAGGATCCTTCTGGCTCCACACCTGAGTGTGGAGGCCTGAAGCAGTGAGTCCCCACAGATTTTGTTCGAGGCTCTGTCAACTTATACGGAGGATGCGGATGTGCGGCAGGAGACCACTGCTTGCTGCAGAGGATGACCTGAGTCCCTGCATCTGCTCAACTAAAGGAGGCCGAATAGAGTTGTTTTCCATATTGTAATGAGCCATCTAAAGATGTAGTTTCTTCCATCCTCTGCATCTAAGCTGATGCCTTGGAGGTATCCAGGAGGGTTGCTAAGTGGAGCTGTTGGGAAGATGAACTGGCACCTTCCCTGAACCTGGAGAGAACAACTGAGGAGTTGGGTGACTGCTTCCTGAGTCGCTACCCGGAAGGGCTGGCTGAAGCCAAATCTCCAGAAAGTGAAGACTTGGATGCCAAGATTTGAGGAACTGTTCCTGAACAGGAACTTGTTTAACCTTCAAGGTCGACAAATGGGTGCATGCTGTTTGTTAACTTAGAACCAGAAGCAAATGGAAATAGGAACTTGTGCTTCTTTCCTGCTGTGGAATGATTTTACTGCCCAGTACCCACAGAGGTCCCGTATCTCAGAAGCAGAGAGTGTGTGTGACTGAAAGGCCGACAGACTGGCTGCTGTCTGGGTGGAAGGTCTGAGGAAAGCTGCAAAATTGGGAGGTATCCTCTCTGACAATCCTGATGACCTAAGGTCCACTGTAATGGACTTCCACTGGCTATAAAACTGAATTAGATGCCCTCCTAATGCTGAGATGCACCGCCCAGAACAGCTGGGGTGGGGTCTGGGCTGAATCCACAGATGTTAGTATAGGGCACTTTTGGATCCTATGCCCTCTACTGCATTCTCTTAGTGGCTGAGGGGTTGGTTCTTGAAAAGGGCACCTAGGCCACTACCTTGTCAGGACTGTTTGTCACAAGGATATTGTGTGGTTTAAGTGGCAGCCCTATTGTTCTGAGTGGCCTTTAGCAGAACAGATCAGCACAGTCAAGGAGATGTTAAACACCTGCTGCCAGTGGCAGCGCCCTAGAAACAGAGATGTAGGTGTCCATAAGCTTTAGCTGATTAATGGGCTATGCCCCTAGCAATGGGCGTTAGATTTGGAAGCTCTTGATCATTGCATTAGCGTGTTCCACAGGGTGTACTTGTACTGAGGAATGTAGGAACTCAAGATGAAGTAGTCTGCTTTGGTCCACAGATGAATACAGAAATGTTAGGTGGATCCAATATCCCTGAGGAAAAGGAACTGGAAAGATCTTGCATCATACTGATACAGAAGGTTTGCATTCAGACCATAAAATGAGTCATCCACTGCATCTTTGACAAAGCAGAAGAGGAGAGACTCATAAAGGTGCTATTGGAACTATACCTGTAGAAAGTGAAAGAAGAGCGGTACCCATGCCGGCCCTGCAGAGAAAAAGGAGAGGGGTAGGTACAAGGGGACAGCATCGATGGCGTTAGCACCAGAGAGGGCACCATGCACATTCTGGCCTGGCAGACCGGCTACGGCCCAGCGGCCCCAAGGTCTGAAGGCCCCGGACCCAGGACCACAGCCAGGACAACTGGGCAGATGTCATACCCCTGCTCTAAAAGAGCGGCCCAGAGGTGAAACTGCTCACGGAACCCCATCAAGGACAGAGATGGAAACAGTGTCAAAGATCAGGGCCATTACAGCGGAGCCACAGAGGAACCCACTAGAGTTGGTTCAGGCTTACCACACTCAACCAGCGATGATCAATGCACAGAGATACCAGAGGACGACCTCGAGAGTACCAATACTTCTTCCACCGACAGGAGGAAGAAGAGCTGAAGTCAGCGAACTGGGTCCCAGAATTGCTGCATTTGTGCTACGGATGGACTGTCCTTCCCCCAGCACCGGACTGCCCGTGGTCAGACCCCCCACATAAAAGGGCGGCAGACCAGACATAGCTCCACTGCCATCACAGCTTTCAGAAATCCACCACTTTCATCAAGAGTCGACTCCATTGATGGCGACTAATAATAACTATGTCTTCTTCTTCTTCATTTCTTCTTTTTTTTTTAAATAAAAGAACACTAAAAATGGTAAATTAAGTGAATACTGAAAGGCTATATAGCTGTTGTCGTATAGACAAAAGCTGACTCAGCCCAATGACGATGTCCTCATTGAAGCGCACTCAATGGTGGGAGAATAGGAAATAAGAAGCGCTTGAAGGGTCAATGTGCCAGATAGCCTATACGGGCATGAGCTAGCCTCGGGTGCGCCGTGCATGTGTGCAGTCCTATCCCGCATCGGCCCCTCCTGAAGATTTTTGCTCCTGTGGGGTCCTAGTGCCTCCGACGTACTCCCATTAATGTGAGTGAGTGGTGGAGACTTGAGTCCAGGAAGATCAACCAATCCCCTTTGGGGCAAACAGCACTTAAATAACAGAGGACATCTCTAAAGACTCAAGTCAACAGATGCCCAATAAACTAATAAGTACCCACAGATTTCCAACATCAGTTGTACAGTCAGTATGCAGTGCCCTGTAGGTTCTAGCAGGGGAGAAAGAATGGAGCTCAGAATACAGTAAGATTCCCTTGGAAGAAACAAGATTACTATGGTAAGTAATGTTTTCTTCAAGCCCCAGAAATCTTATTGTATTCTGACAAATGCTAAACTACCCAAGCAGTGCCTTTGGAGGTGGGCAGAGGATCTATTTGGGAAACAGGCTCAGCTTGGGACTGCTGTGCAAACCTAGCATTACTCCTAGTCTGGGTATCCAGGCAGTAATGCTTGGCAAATGTGTGGACTGTTTTTCAAGTAGCTGCTTTGCAGATTTCCAGCAAAGGAATATCTCTTGAAGCTGCTATCGATGCAGCTGTTACTCTGGTGGAGGGCCTTGAGCCCTGTGGGCCTGTTTATCCAATTTTGGCATAACAGACTTGGATACTTGCCACAACCACCTTGCTATGGACCTTTTGTGGCTGGTTTACCCTTTCCTACTTACCCACAGGTCAAGAAGAGTTGGGTCCTGACCCCTCTGTGGCCTTTTTGTGTGCTCCAGGTAGTAGCTGATAAGAACAGGTTACTCACCTGTAACAGTAGTTCTAGGAGTGGTATATGTTGTTCATCCACACTACTTGGCATGTTCCTTTCCACTTTAAATCTTGCGGAAGTCTTCAAGCTGGCTCTTCCCACCCACCCAGGTGGTATAAACCTCGGCTCCGCCCCATGACACCAGATCTTAGCCGCTGGAAACCAAGTTGTCGCCTAAAGCCGGGAAGGTTGGGTGTGTGTGTGTGGATGAACAACATATACCACTCCTAGAAATACAGGTTACTCACCTGTAACAGGAGTTCTAGGAATGGTATATGTTGTTCATCCACACTGTCTGGCAGGTTCCATGCCGCTTTAAATCTTGCCAGAAGGTCTTCAAGCTGGCTCTCCAACCACCCACCCAGGTGGTAAAACCTCGGCTCCACCCCATGGCGCCAGATCTAGCCGCTGAAAGCCAGGCTGTGAGTCGAAACCGGGAGGCCAGGTGGACGTGTGGCTGAACAACATATACCATTCCTAGAACTCCTGTTACAGGTGAGTAACCTGTATTTCTAGGGACATGGATATGTTGTTCATCCGTCTGCTGGCAGACTCTAGCAGTTCTCCAGGAGGAGGAGGCAAGCGCACACCCCCTACTTAGGAATAAGGACTGGAGAACCAAGGTCCCAAAACCAGCATCCGGCGTGACTCAAAGTTGATGTGGTAATGGGTAATAAGGTGTGTGCTGACTTCCAGGTAGCAGCCCTGCAGATTTCCTGGATAGGACGTCCTGGAAGCAGCCACGAGCAGCGGTATGGCGGGTAGAAATGAAAATTACGTACCTACCATAATTCTTGATCTTCTCTTGTATCTTCACCATTCATTACTTCCTGGAATTGTAAGCGAGGGCGCGCACCACGCCACGAGGAGCTTTTTTTTAAAACTAGCTCCTAGCAGGCGCCCTCCCTCGAGACCGACGCCATGCGTCATGCGCGGGCGTTAGTAGCTACCGACTCCTCCTCCAACTCAGTTCTGTGAGCCGGAGGCAAAACTTAAATTATGGAAAAAGAAAGCGAGGCAAGACAGCCAAGGGATAGCAAAGTAAGGAAGAATAGACTGAAAAGGAATAAGCGATGGAGAATAGACAGAGGAGAGAGAGTATATTCCTGCCCTAGGGATCAGCAGGGCCTCCTTACCAGGGCAACTCTAGGAGGAGTAGATAGAAAGGGAAGGAGAAGAATGAAGAAGGAGAAGAAGAAGAAAGATGGGATGTTGAGGAGACCAGAATGCCACGAGCATAGTTAGCTGAGAGGCTAAGGCTCGATTTAATAAGACAGAATCCCCACTGGCAGAGCTGAAGAGAAGGTTCACCAAACCCGCTAGACAGACTAAGGAGGGCATAGTCTTTGACCTCAACATGCCATGGTCCTCGATCCTAGCTGCAGGCTCCTGGCCGAGAGTGGCCTTTCGTCTGGAGGATACCCAGCTAGGAAAAGGATAATTCCCAGGCAGCATGTAAGAGCTGCTCAAGGGTTTGGAAGAAAATTTCAGCTTTCCAGGTGGTTTGTAGGTAATATAATGGAACTCAACGGACTTGTTTTGGCAAGGCAAGAGAGACTTGAAGCTGGCAAGAACCGGTCATGGTTGCACTGCTTTTCTGCAACACTGTCCACAGAAGGACCCTTGAAAAGGGAAAATTTCAAGACAGAGCATAACTGCATGAGCTTATGAGAAAACATGACCTGAGAAGCCAGGGACTGCCTTCAAGCAGTCGGAGAGAGTTCCCTCAGTTTTAAAGAGGAAATAACCAGTACCGTTCCTCCTGCTCTGCGAAAAAGACAAAAAGGGGTTGATTCTAGGGCTTAGTAATTGATTAGCAGAATATTGCGGGATCAAACTGCACAGACAGAGTCAGGCAAGGTCCCTAGGAGTGCCTGCAGAGAATATGGCGGAGGGATAGTCGTGTAGCTTCCTCACAACTCAGCACTCCTGCAACAAAAGCCCATGAATCTTAGAGTAAATAATTTTCCTGGATTTTTTTTTTGGAAAAACAGGAAAGGACAGAGAGATTTCCCCTTTTTTTTTTAGAAATTTTTTTTTTGAGCAAAGAGAGGAACGAGGCGGGAGGGAGAGCATACAGAAGGAGGTCACTGAGGGGATGGTGGGAGAGTCAGTAATGAATGATGAAGATACAAGAGAGATCAAGAATTACGGTAGGTACGTAATTTTCATATCTTCCTTGTCAATCTTCACCATTCATTACTTCCTAGGTGAGTACCAAGCTCCTCTTCCCCAGAAGGGGAAGGGGTAAAACCCTGAGGAACAAGACCCCCAGCCTCCTGTTGGTGAGAAACAGAAGGGGAAGACCCTGGCTAATTCACAGAAGCCTAAGTGGGAGAAGAGCTAGGAGGTGCCTCCCGAGGACGGGGAGACGGAGAAAGCCCTGCAAAAGTCTCCAGCTCTAGAGGAAAGAGACGGTCCCCGGAGGCAGAGCGAATCACCCTACGCCGGGCCAGGGTGACAACCTTGAGAGACGAAGCCATGCCATCCGCCTAATGCAGATCGCTGTCCCCGCAAGCCTGGAAGTCACCTCATTGGCGTCATAAGATGCCCTTGCCTGGTGTCTTGCCAGCTCCAGGCCTACAGCGGAGGGGCAACAGCTTGTCTGGTTTGCTCCGTATCAGGCATCGACACTAGGAGTTGAGAAAGCATCGACCACAGATGCGGTTGTAGGCAGCGTGGTGAGCCTGATGTGCTATACAAGCAGCCGCCAGAAGAAGAGAACACTCTTCACCCCCAACGGTCGAACTGAAGAGAGTCGGATCCGTGGGCGATCGTGCGCCAGGCAGCGGCACCCGGAAGGAGTGTCAAGGTAGACCAAACCAGAAGGGGTTGGGAAGGTACCTAGAGACTCTGAGGAGGCACAATACCTACGCTGACAGTCAGCCGGGCTGGAAGAAGCGGCTGGTGACTGCCGGGACGGATAGACGCCTTATGGAAGGGATAGGCCAGGAAGGTACCACCAAATGTTGGGCACTGAATTCCCAAGGAATTCCGTCCCGTTCTGTGTGTCTCTTCAAATATAGGAGATCCAAGGGCCCTCACCATCCTCGAAGAATCGCTGATATTCCGTGAAATCAGCATCGGAGGAGAGATGAGCAGGGGTTCCTCCCCTCAGAGGAGGAGACAAGGATGATGGGGAACTGGAGTGCCCAGAAGACTCCTGCTGGGTGGGGAGAGTCAAAGACCAGCTCATGCATATATCTAACATATGAGGGAAGGCCGCGCAGAACCTCTGAACTGCTCCCAGGATAACGGACCCGTAGGACCGCACATGGCCCGGGGCGGGGTGGAGGAGGCAGAGAGATGGGAGAGGGGCACCTACAAGGGCAACAGATCTCTGCCAGGCTCTGGAATCCAGGGAACGGAGCCCGAGCTGGCAGGGTCCCGGACAGCAAACCAGGCGCAAGACGGAACCCAGGGAGCGGAGCCTGGAAGAGCCCAGGGGAGAACCTCCCCTGCGACAAAGTCGGGACTGCATGGATCAGAAGGGCAGCCCAGCAACGCCACCAGAGGGCACCCTAGAGCCCCGGAGGAAGGGCGGGTTCGGCACTCCGGCCACCCCTGAGGTGGCTAAAGAAGACCAGGCCTGTTCCTGCCCCTCAACCCCTCGGACTCTAGAGAGCCCTCCCCTCGACTGCAGCGTTCCCACCCCTCAAGAGGGAGCAACAGCACCCGGAGGGTAACTGCCACAGGTCCCCAGAAGCCTCTCAGTCACCCACGCCTCCCTCCTGGGACCCGCCACCCCAGCCAGGAGCCCTCAGGAGAGGATGGAAGGGGGACAGAGAGAGGCCAGGCTGCGCCTGGTACCTCGAGCCACAGGGGACCCCGACTCCGAAGAGTGGGGTGCCAGGATGGGTCACGTCTGAGTCCATCGGCCTCCAGGAGGGCGAGACCAGCAGGACCTCAATGCTGGCTACCCGGGTCCCAGAGGCAATGGGACGGACGGCACCGGTACCAGAGATGGCGCCGCTCGCCCCGAAACTGGCAACAGCCAGACCCGATCCCAGATCCTCCACGGCACCAGCGAGGCCAGCGGCACCGCTCGCATCGAAAACCGAGCGGCGCTGCGAGGAGGTGAAATCAGGCCCAGCGGTGCGAGGGTAAGCGCCCATGATCACGGCACGCGACGGCACCGGGATCAAAGCGGCGCTGCCAATGGCACCGTCTCGATCACTGGCACCGTGAGCGGCGCGGGATTGAGCGGCGCCAAAGGCGGCGTCGAGGTCGCCAGTGCCTGGCCAGAAATCGAGGCCTTGACACTGGGGGAGCCTGCACCTCCGAGGAGGTGACTGCCGGCGGTGTTGGCGCCAGCGGCCCGGAGGGACCACGACCTCCCGACACCGCAGAAGGGACCTCCTCTTCGGCAAGAAGAGATGAGGAGCCCTCCTCCTCGGACCGTATAGGCCGGGAGGGACCGAGGGCGGGCCTAGAGACCTTACCTAGGGAGTCCCGTGAGCGGCGCGTCCTCCAAGTCGGCGGGGC
This sequence comes from Neoceratodus forsteri, assembly GCA_016271365.2. Classification (NCBI taxonomy): domain Eukaryota; kingdom Metazoa; phylum Chordata; order Ceratodontiformes; family Ceratodontidae; genus Neoceratodus; species Neoceratodus forsteri. Next base: position 51,009,326 of record JADMNL010000026.1, read on the forward strand.
CTTGCCGAGGCATGAGCAGCGGACTTCGAGGGCGCGGCGGTCCATGGAAAAGCAGGCATCGCACGAATCCATATCATGGTTGGGTCCCAGGCAGCGAAGACACACGTCATGCGGTCCAAGACGGAGAAATGCCGCCACAGGAGCACCGATGCATAGGGGCCCGGCCGTCTTGAAAATGCTTAGCTCCAGAACCGGACATAAGCGAAACTATTGAGGAAAAACACAGTAGGAAAACACACCTGACGCCATACAAATAGAAAAGGAACAGTCTTACGGTATGGCGTCAGTACGATACAAATGGAGAGTCGGCCGAAAACTACGAAGTTGAAAATGCTCCAGCAAAGCAGGTGCTGCCTCGACGGCGGGAGAAATAGAACTGAGTTGGAGGAGGAGTCGGTGGCTACTAACAGTAGCCCTTCCGCATGACGCCGGGTCTCGAGGGCGTCATAGAGCTAGCTTTTAAAAAAAGTTCCGATGGGTAGCGCCCGCTTACACCCAGGAAGTAATGAATGGTGAAGATTGACAAGGAAGATTGAGCTCTTATCCTTTGGGAGGCTCCATGCTCACCAACCTGTAGCAGAGATCTATGCAGGAGGTGACCCACCTGCCTATCATCTGCTTGGCTGCAGGTCTGCCAGGTGCAGCTTCAGCGTGGGTGACAACAGCTGGCGAACCTCTCCTGAACTTCAGCCATCCGCTCCTTATAATAAGAGAGCACTCTTCTAGGGTCCAAAGTATGGAGCCTATATTCGACCCCTGAGGTGTGATTGGGGTAGAACACCGGCAGAGTCAACACCTGGTTAGGTGAAACTCCGACACCACCTTCGGAAGGAATTTCAGGTGGGGACACAGGACAACCTTGTCCTGTGAAGGCCAGATAAGGAGATTCGATGGAAAGCACCTGGAGCTCTCCCATCCTTCTGGCTGACGTGATAGCCACCAAAAGGTGGTCTTCCACGACAGGTGAGATGTCACACCTGTGCATCGGTTTTGAATAGCTTGCCCATAAGCAGCCAGTACCAGCAGTAGATCCCATGGAGGTGGAGGTTCTGCTTGCACGGAGGAATGTGATCAAGCCTTTGAAAGCGCCCGACCACTTCTCCGCATCCACCGACTGCTTCCGCCTGCGCCTGTAAGCAGAGATGGCTGCCAGGTGCACCTTAAGGTCAGCTCGACTGAAGCCCTAGCTGAGAAAGGGACCACAGGTAGTCCAGAATGCTTGCCAAGGAACAGGAGGAAGGGTCCATCCCTTTCCTGACACCAAATGGAAAATCTCTTCCATTTAAGGGCATAGCATTTCCTGGTCGAACTCATACGGGATGCCTCAACAACTTTGAGGACCTCATCAGAAAGACCCAAGGCCTGGAACTCTAGCCACTCAGGAACCAGGCTGTCAGGTGCAAGGATTGAAGGTCCGGATGGAATACCTTCCCTGGTTGACTGAGATCAGGTCCAGGCGGGCTGGAAGCCGCCTCGGGAGCCTGGAGCTGAGGCTGAGGAGATCTGGATACCAGAACTGGTGGGGCCAGTCTGGGGCTACCAGAATCACCTGGCCTTGTCCCTCCTTGCCTTGAGAAGCATCTTGTGGATCAGGGAAATGGGAAAAGCGTAAAAGGCCGGGTCCACAGTCTCGGAAGGCATCCCCTGCAGCGAGCCCTGCTGGGAGGGCGGGCATGAAACAGCCTCAGCTCACATTCTCCTGGAGGCAAACAGGTCCACCTGAGGCATGCCCCAGTGGGAGAACAGATCTTGTACTACCTCCAGCAGGACAGACCACTCGTGGGACACAGCTCCTATCTGGCTTAAGGCATCAGCCAGAATGTTGAGGCTCCTGCCACATGGATGGCTGGAGATCTGCCTCCAGGCTGCACATGAGGACCAAGTGCGGTGAGCTTCCTGCACAGAGGCATGGAGTGCGTCACGCCCTGGTGGTTTAAGTAGTACATGGTCGAGGTATTGTCCGTCTGGACCTGGACCACTTGACCCTGTACAAACGGACGAGAGGCGGTGAGGGCTAGATGAACTGCTCAAGCTCCAGCAGGTTGATGTGGCATCAGGACTCCCGAGGGGACCAGAGGCCGTGCGCCTGTGCTCCTCAGATGGGCACCCAACCCATCAGAGAGGTGTCAGTCGATAGAGGAGAGACCATCGGCAGGGCAGACAAACGGGATGCCTTCCTGCAGATGAGCTGGAATGGTCCACCACTGGAGGCGTTCCACATCTCCTGGGTCACTGCCACTGGCTGGTCCAAAGTACCAGGAGGCTGTGACCTTTGACTGGCCAGTCCCCATTGTAGGGGACGCATGTGCCCAACGGGCCCAGCGGACCACACTGGTGCAGGCGCCATGAGGCCCAGAAGGTGCAGGAAGTCCAGGCAGGGCACAATACAACCTGAAATGATTGGGCAAAGGAGGAAAAATCTCGGCCCTGTCCACGGGAGCCATGCTCTGGCTCACAGAGAGTCGAGCTCTGCCCGATGAATTGGATCACCTGCTTGGGATGAGTTCTGACTTGGCTGCTATGAGGAGGCCAATTTGAGAGCAAACCTGGAGGTCAGATCCCTGGACCGCTCCCACCTCTAGTCTGGAGGAGGCCTTAATCAGCCAGTCGTCCAGGTAAGGGTACACCGGACCCTTCAGCACTGCAGGAATGCTGTCACCATTGCCATGCATTTGGTGAAGACCCTGGGAGCTACAGAAAGGCCGAAGGGCATGGCCGAACACGTAAAGGGACCCTCTGCTCTGAAGTGGAGGAATCATTGGTGGGATGGACGGATAGGGACGTGAAAGAACACGTCCTGGAGGTCCAGAGAACAGAACCACATGCCTCATTCAAGGATGGAATGATCAGAGCCAGAGTGACCATCCTGAAGGTTTGAAACCTTAGGAACCTGTTCAGAGTCATGCAGGTCTAGAATGGGGCGCCAGTCCCCATCCATTTCAGGACCAGGAAGTACCTGGACACAAACCCTGGGTCTGGTGGAGGATCCACCACCTTCCTGATCACCTCCTTCTGAAGGAGCAGGGGCAATGTTGGCTCGACAGGCCAACAGAATGCGTGACCCCATAGCCCTCCCATGGGGGCGACGGCTTGGAAGGAGCTGGGCCTGCTTGAACTCCAGAGGCAGACCCTTTCCTACCACTTCCAACACCCAGCGGTCCATGGTGATAGCAGACCAGGCAGAAAGAAAGTGGTGGAGCTGTCCAACGGGGATCCCAGGGGAAGCGACATGGCTGGGGCGACACCCCTCAAACCGCCACTGGGCAGGCTTGGAGGAAGGACCAGCCAAGGGACCTCCTGCGCCTTTTTCCTCCTGGCTTCCTGCTGGAGGAAGCTGCAGGCAGCTTGGGGGTGCCAAGTGCGAGCCTGCTGGCCCTGATGCTGGTGTTGCTGGGCCGGACGTGCCACAGGGGCAGAAGGGAAAGGGCTTATGTTGCTGCGTGACTTTGTCCTTCTGGGCAGACATGACTGAGTCAAGGTGGCATTAGACTTCTCAATTCTCTGGAGGTGGCCTTCCACCCCAGGCCCGAACAAGTCGGTACCAGGAAGGGACATCTGCCAGCTTCTGCAGGGTATCTGCTGTGAAGGTGGAGATCCACAGACCAAGCTCTGCAGTGCATGGCCACTGCGGCAGCACTGACCAGACACAGGAGTCTCCAATATCGAATGCCATGTGGAGCTACTGTTTCACCACTGCCCTTCCCTGATCCCACACCTGCTTGACCGTAGTCTGGAGGTCAGCCGGGAGATGAGGATCACCTCATTCAGGGATCCCATAAGGGTGTGGGAGAAGTGCATCATCAGTACGGCTGAACTGGCCTGACGGAGGCCGAGGGAGGATGCAGCGTACACTTTACACCCGGCATAGTCCAGCTTTTTGGACTCTTTGTCAGGGGCTTGTCCATGTCCCTGGTGTTCCCGGAGCGCTGGAAAACACTATGGTAACCAACCCCCATGAGGGTGCTCCAAAACCGGACAGTGAACTGTTGGGATCGCATACTCCTAGCCATCCTGGCTGAAGGAGCAGGACAAGAAGCCGGCCGCTGCCATAATTCCAAGGTTGGGCCAACAATGGCTTCAGCCACTGGAAAGGCCTCCATGGGAGAATCCCTCGGTCCACTATCTCCATGAGGGGATACTTGGCCCGCTTGGATACAGGCTCGAGCTGCATCCCAGTGGACTCTGAGCTGAAGCAAACCCATGAGCGAGGATGGGCTCTCGTCCATCGACTGTCCCGGAGGACTCCAGGTCAAGGGGCCTGGAGAACAGGGAAGCGTCGTCATCAGACTCCGAGGAGTCTGCGAATAACTACCTAGGGCCTCAGCCACCTTCCACCTGCTGAGGACAGCTGGGAGTGAGGGTGACCGACAACCGTGGGGCAGTCCCTGACCCGACCGAGAATCCTGGTCGGAGCCCCAGATTTAGGTTGTGGAGGCGGGGTTCCACCACAGTCGGTGGGGCAGCTAGTTTTGGCCAACAACCGGCACCGGCTTGGGCTCCTCGACCACTGCGTAGAGGTTGTTTCTGCCTTTCAGGTGACAGCCACTAATGGCCAGGAGGCAGACGGCATTGGCTTGTTCCTGGTCAGAAGGAGCTGCTGCCACATTAAGTCCTCGTGGCGTCGGCCTTAATTTGCACCGAGCACTCTTCCTCTCCAGAGGAAGAAGAGCCGAGACAAGTGGTGCAACTGCTTCCTCAGTGCTGAAACTGAGACCGCCAGTGTTGGCGGGATCGGCTGGACCGAGAAGAGGTCCGAGACTGTCAGTGTTTCTGAGGGTGGGTCTGGGAGGGGCGGGGAAACCCGTTCCTCCCTCGGCTCGAGGCCTTAACCCGGGACTCAGGACAGGAGGCTGAGGCAAGTCTCGGTTTCCACAGGGGAACCCGGTGAAGAAGGGTTGTTGGCTTCTCAGCTGACAGCCGTCAGCAGATCAGAAAAAATCTCGACCGCGTCGGCGGGTGTCTCGACCGGCTGACCTGGCCAGGGACACCCGTGAAACCAGCGACCTTAGCCGCAACCTCGGCCGAAGTCGAAGTTGACTGTCCGGGAAGAGGACCTCCGCTCCCACCGACGCCGATGGTGGGACTTACCTTCGAGTCCTTCTTCTTGGACCGAGAGGAGTGTCTGACAGACCCTCACCTTTCATGGAGAGGGACTGGCAAAGCTCATAAAACAAGCCGTATGGGAGGAGCACAAGGAGGCGAGATAAATGCAAGCCGAGGAAGGCGAAGATGTGGCCTGGTCCTCCTCCTCCTCGAGGGCAATCATCTGTTCAAGTTGCTCAGCTGAGTCAGCTGCGTTGGAAAGCACCCAACATTCCTTCTTCAACTTCACCAGTGGTATATGTCGTCTCAGGGTGCCCAAGTTGGAGCCTGGCAGCACGGTCTTCGAGGACATTTGCCGTGAAGGACTTGCACAAATCACAGGCCTGTGGATCGTGGTCAAGCCCAAGGCAGTAGACGACGTGGAGTGCGGATCGGTCCTAGACATCTTCTGCCCACATGGGCACCACTGAAAACCAGGAGTTGATTGTCCATCGCAGCCACAAAGGAAGAAACAGACTGAAGTCTAGTAAACTTCAAAATTATTTTGGGTTAACGAAGAGTTTGGATCAGTCTAAACACAGAGCAATAAGGAGGAACCTGAGCTTCCAAGCGCTAAGGAAGATCTGGCGTCATGGAGAGGAGCCGTGAGTTTTACCACCTGGGTGGGTGGGAGGAGCCAGCTTGAAGACCTTCCAGCAAGATTTAAGTGGCAAGGAACCTGCCAGACAGCGTGGATGAACAACATATCCATGTCCCTAGAAATGAAAATTATGTATCTACCATAATTCTGATCTTTTTGGGTATCTTCACCATTCAACACTGTTGGGTACTTGGCCGGAGGTCAGGACCCCAAGGAGCTTTTTCTTAGGTAGGTGGAGATGGCGCACCATCGGCACTGCCCTCGAGGCCGATGCACTGCGTAGCATCTTCATGGGTTGGCTGTTAGCTGGCCGACTCCACCTGCCTGCCAGTTCTGAGTCACCAGAGAGATAAGAGGAAGGAGTGGAGGGTGGGACAAGGAAGTCAAGGAACAGAAAAAGAAAAAATATATAAACTAAAAGGAGAAATAACGACTGAGAGGACAGAAGAAAAGAAGAAGTCAGAAACTAAAAGGGATTGGGAGGGGCCCCAGTCTCTGGAAATAGCAGAGGAGGTAGGGTGGTAGAGAATTTAGGAGGAGAGGAAGTTAAACAACCCAGACTCTGGTCCGTTTCCAGATTACATAGGAACTGCAAGTAGAAGCCAAAGGCTTTCTGCCAGAATTCAAGGCACAGGATGGCTGGCAAAACATTACAGATAAGCAGAGTCGGCTATTCTGGTAAAAGGACAGGTACAGAGAATTAACACCTTCTCAAGGAAAGATTTTTGGTGAAAAAAGGAAAATGGAACATTTTCTTTTTTGTAATAAACAAGGAGAAACAAGGAGGAGGAGAGAATGGAGGCAGCTGCCCACTCCCACCCAGGGTGGAGCTAATGCACTGGAGAAGGAGTACCCCCATGCTGACCACTCTCCCAGAACATTATCCTCCTAAGTGGCCCTGTTTTACCCCACTCCTGACACAAACAGAAAGGGGGAGGGATGGGCACAGAGAGGAGGGGACCAGAGACTGAGACCCCAGGAGGATGGAGGGTGGGTTGTGATGAATGGTGAAGATATGCAGAAAGATCATAATTATGGTGAGCACATAATTTTCATATCTTATCTGTGTCAATCTTCACCATTCATCACTAATGAAATGATGCGAGCCCCTGAAGGGGTTTTCTTTGACACCCTGGGACAAGTCCCTTAGCTCTCAGTGGGTGACACACAAGAGGAGAACCTTCAGGGCCTGGGAGGCCTGAGGTGAGAGAGAGAAACAGAGACCCCCGGAGAAGAAAGAAAGTTGCCCCAACAAGTGCCCGTCTCAGCTGCGGGAGAAAAGGTAGGTTCTCTGGTAAGCAGAGTTAATCATCCTACACGGGCCAAGGGCAACAACCAGGAAAGATGCAGCCATGCCGTCTGCCTAGTGCAGATCGCTGTCCCTATGATCCTTGTAGCTACCTCATTGGCATCATAGGATGCCCTCGCTGGTGCTTGCTAGCTCCAGGCCAAGCGCAGAGAGTGCAATGGCTTGTCTGGTTTGCTCTGTATCAGGCAATGAGTCTAGGAGTCGACCTATCCTGGACCACAAGAACCTGTAGAGGCTACATAGTGGGCCTGATGTGCAGAAATGGAAAGCAATAACCATGCCGAGTAGAAAGTCCTCCTACCCCATAAGTCAAAATCCGAGAGTCTTGATCTGGGGTCCGGTCACAGTGCAAGGCGCAAAGCCCATCAGGCATATCCAACTGCGTCAATCTGGACTGCAGATGAGGCATGGAACCTGGAGACTCGGAGGTGCAATACCTCTGGCTGAGATCCCTAGGGACAGGAGGAAGAAAAATGACTCACCTTAGTAGTGTTGTTTCTTCTAATGAGTCTTGCTGTATTCTGACTATTGCAGTTAGGGTCCTGTATTTCAACTGCCCCGGAGAACAAAGAGTTAAACTTTCCATGGCCAGCATGGAATGTTCACCTTGACTTAGTTGAAGCCCGTCTGCTGTTGTTTAACTCAACCGTCAGATCTTTATGAGCAATACTCACTAAAAGTTCTGTGTGGAAACTGTAAAACTCACACTAGCCAACTGGCAACTAAATTTATTAAAAGGGTTTTTGGGTTTCAATGCAAAGACTCAAGTCAGAAAACCCAAAAACAAAAACAACACACACCCAAAGTAAAGGAGGGTGAAAAGGACACCCTAGGGTGCCAACACTGCTCCTGCCCACCCACATCCCAAAAACCAGGTTCTGAGAGGGAGGCCGGGGAGGTCAGAATACAGCAAGACTCCATTAGAAGAAACAGCATTACTAAGGTGGTAATTTTCTTCAAACAACATGAAGTCTTGCTGTATTCTGACTTTTGCAGACTACAAGCAGTACCTCCATGGAGGAGGACAGAACCTACTTTGGGAATAGGCTCTGAAGTACTGCTGTGCCGAACCGAGCACCACTCCTAGCCTGGACATCCAGAGCATAATGCTTGGTGAATGTATGGACTGTTTTCCAGGTGGCTGCTTAACAAATTTCTAAGATAGGAATATCCCTGGCAGCAGTCAGGAAGCAGCTGTACCTCTAGTAGAGTGAGCCCTCAGGCCTGAGGGGTGGAGTTCTACCAGTTTTTCATAGCAGAATTGTATACAGAGACAATGCACCCGGCAAAGATCTCTTAGTGGCAGGTTTGCCCTTTCTCCCTGGGGTTTGCCGACCGGCCGTGGCAGGCGCTAATCACGACCAAGTCGGCACGAGGGTGAGAATCCAGAAAATCAACACCCTCTGGAGCCTGATATAGCCGGTTCGACTTCCTAGGAACAGGGCTAGAGCAACGGCTGTTTCCATATTGTGGCAACGAGGTCGCATGTGAAGGTATCCTCAGGGTGGCACCAAGGTAGAGCTGTCACGGGCAGATCCAGATGTTCAGCGAGTTTCAGATGCTGAGGATCTGGTTCCAGGAGTGCCACTGATGAACCTCCTAGATTTTCCTAAGCAACTCCATAAAGAAGGATCCTCTGGAGGAGACTTGGAGGAGTCCTTGGCCTGGGCTTTTGACGGAGAACGTGGCCTCATCTGTCCTCTCGGAGCAACTGTCGGAAGAATCTGAGGAGTCTGAGGTGAAGAAGAGGATGAAGAGGAAAAGACTCCCTTTCTGACCTGGGGAGGAACGGACCACTTGGGAAGTCCCGGGAAGTGTGTCCTGCCCTTCTCTGGATCCAGACGGAAGAACCCTGGAATCCAGAGGTGATGTGAGTGTGTCACCTCGGGACGGTGGGAACCTAGGGACGGCACCATCGCCGGAAGGTGGCTCTGACCTTCTTCGGAGAGCTCTGGCTTCAGCCCACCAGGAGGCCAGAGTCTCCCTGCAGGTCCACCGCGGCCGCGAGGTGTGGTGGAGGAGAGGAGGAGGTGGGGGATAAGGATACGGGTTGTAACTGTATGGAGCATATCAAAACCCAGCTGCAGGAAGCCTGGCATCGGGTATTGTGGCGTCGGTACTCTGGCGTCGGGAAGCCCGGCATTGGGTACTGGGTGCCGGATACTGCGGTCCCAGGTACACTGGCATTGGATAGGACGGAGGGTACCCGGGAGCCGTGGGGCTGCGGAGCAGACAGCCCAGCCGGTGGCCTCACAGGCGGGTCCATAGTGGAAGGCCCGGAGGGCCGGTGGGAACAGGATGTCTCCCAGAGTCGGTAAGGCGGCGTCAGGGCCGGCGTCAGAGGCCCTGGCGTCAGAGGCTACCAACGTCAGAGGGCGGTGTCAGAGCCAGCGTCCGGGAGCCGGCGTCAGGTCCGGTGCACCAGGTGGTGGAAGGACTGGCGGAGAAGGAAGATCCCCAGCTTCACCTGGGATGGAGGGAAAATCCCCAGGGTGAGGTTGGGAGACTCTGGTTCCCCAGATAGCAGCGAAGGCTGCGGAGAATAAAGTACGATGGACATAGGGGTCCGTCATCGGTTCCTTCACCTGCGGACGTCGGACGAGCGGCGATGTGGCAAGGCGAGCTCGGTGGGTGCGGAGGAGCTGGTGTCTGACTCGCGAGGCCATCACCAGAGGCAGGTTGAATAGAGGATCGGCCTGGTCCATTGGAATGGAGGCTGCTCGGCTCCTGAAGGGTCAGGCGTCTTACCGGCCCTCTCCGTCTGCGGACGTCCGGAGGAGCCGGCGCCCGGCTACCAGGCCCCCAGTTGTAAGCCACAAGTCTGCGGCCAAACCGGGACGGAAGCCCCAACTGCCGGAGGTGCCTGCAAGGCCGCGTGTGAGCCAGGCAGGCAGGCCGGCGCCCTCCCGGAAACCTCCGGGCGGCCGTCGAGGCGTCCCGGAGGATGTTACCTCTGTCCCAGCGACTCCCAAGGGAGATGCGGTGGAGGAGCCCTTGTCCGGTGCATCTCCTTCTCCTCCTTCTTTAAATGCTTCATTGGCAAGCTTTTAAACTAGTCAATGGGGAGGCACTGACAAGCAGCAGAAAAATCCCAACCTCTCCTACAAAACAGGGTACTAAATGAGGAAAAGACCAAGGTAGAAGGACGGGTCATGCTGCAACAGAAGGTAAGGCCATCAAAAATGGAGAGCAATGAGTACCAATGCCCGTAGTCTAGGTAACAAGCTTCCTGAATTAGTAGCCTTGATGGAGGAGGAACATCTGGATATCGTGGCAGTCACAGAAACATGGCACACAAAACCATGACTGGGACGTAAACATACCAGGATACACTATCTACAGGAGGGACAGGGAGGGTAAAGAGGGGAGGAGTAGTTCTTTACATAAGGGAAGGAATAAAAGCAACAGAACAAAAGGGTAAACAGGGAGGAGAGAAGCACTGTGGGTAAATTTGGAGACAGGCAATGGCACCACAATCCGCACAGGGTTGTATACAGACCCTTCTCAGGGGAGGAAATGGACAAGGAAATGATAGAAAGTATACTTAGAATGGCAGAAAGGGAGATATTGCTGATGGGTGATCTGAATATGCCAGATGTTAACTGGAGCGCAGTTGCAGCTGCCACTTCAAGTGCAGTTATTCTAGATGCCCTACAGGGGCATGCCTTAGACAACTAGTACTGGAGCCCACCCAGAGGGAGCAATATTAGACTTGATACTCTCAAATGGAGATGGAGAGAGGATCACAGATGTAGAGTGGGTAGCCATCTGGGAACTAGCGACCATCGAACAGTATGGTTCACAATAAACACAGCAATAGAGTCAAGCCATACAAAGACAAAAGTACTGGACTTTAGGAGGGCTGACTTTGCCAAAATAGTTGAGTGCCTAAGGATGCACTAGCAAATGGGTGGAAGGAGGGTGGAAGAACAATGGGGAATAATAAAACTGCCATCACAGAGGTACTGAGCCTTTGTGTGAAGCAAATAAACAAAACAAGACAATGTAAGAAACCACTATGGTTCTCAAAGGAAGTGGCAGTGAAGGTTCAAGAGAAAAGAAAGCATTCAGGAAGTACAAGGAATCGAGCGGGAGCAGGACAGAGAACTGTATCAGTTAAAAGCAAAGAGGCTGGGAAGGCAGTCAGAAAGCAAAGGCCCAAACTGAGGAAAAGATAGCCAACTCAGTTAAGAAGGAATAAAACCTTTATAGGTACATCAGGGAGCAAAGGAAGACCAAGGAGGGATAGTGAGGCTTAATAAAGGGGAGGGAGGGTGGGCAGAGGGAGAATGTGAAAAGGCAGAGATACTAAACAAATATTTTGCTCAGTATTTACAAAGGAAGAGGGAGGTCATAAAACAAACAGTAGTATCACCTGGATACAGAAGTTGATACCAGCCCATTTACAGAAGAAGGGTTCTGAAAGAACTCTTAAAACTGAAGGTGGACAAAGCAATGGGGCCTGATGGGATTCATCCCAGAATTCTAAAAGAACTAAGGGTAGAACTAGTGACACCACTGACTACCCTCTTTAACAAATCATGGGAGGATGGGGTGGTACCCGAGGACTGGAGGAGGGCAGATGGGATTCCCTTCACAAAGTGGGAGCAAGGCAGAAGCAGGAAACTATAGACCTGTTAGTTTAACCTCAGTGATAGGGAAAATGATGGAATCACTTCTAAAGGAAAGAATTGTCGAGTATCTAGAGGCCAGAGGGCACAAGACCCTAGGCAGCATGGATTCTAGCGGGAAGGTCATGCCAGACCAAATCTGATAGATTTCTTTGACTGGGTGACCAAAGTAGTAGATCAGGGAGGGCTGTGGACATGGCCTACCTAGACTTTAGCAAGGCATTTGACACAGTCCCACACAAAAGATTAATATATAAGTTAGCCAGCCTGGGAGTGGGTCCCAAGATGACAGCCTGGGTAAAGAATTGGCTGAGAATAGGACACAGAGAGTAATAGTAAATGGAGTCCACTCAGAAGAAAGGAGGGTTACTAGCGGGTACCGTGAGGGTTCAGTATTAGGACCAGTCCTCTTCAATGTCTTTATAAGCGACATTGCAGAAGGACTGGAAGGGAAAAGTATGTCTCTTTGCAGATGACACTAAGATCTGCAACAGAGTTGATGCACAGGGTGGGGTGGAAAAGGATGAGAAGGACTTGGCAAGGTTAGAGGAATGGTCAAATGTATGGCAGCTTAGATTCAATGCTAAGAAGTGAGGTAATGCACCTGGGAAACAAAACCAGGGAAGAGTGATCACAATGGGGGGTAGATACTAACAACAACAAAAATGGAAAGGGACCTGGGGTAGTCATATCAGATGACCTAAAGGTGGGCAAGCAATGTGAGAAGGCAGCAAGGAGGGCTGGGGATACTGGGATGCATAGGGAGAGCATCACCAGTAGAAAACAGGAAGTTATTATCCTCTGTACAGACAGCTGGTGAGACCCCATCTGGAGTACTGTGTGCAGTTCTGGAGACCCAATCTCCGCAAAGACATAGACAGGATGGAAGCTGTCCAGAGGAGGGCAACTAAAATGGTGCAGGGTCTGCACCGGAGGACATATGAAGAGAGACTTAGGAGCTTAATATGTATAGCCTCGAGGAAAGGAGGGAGGGGGACATGATAGAAACTTTCAAGTACCTCAAGGAATCAACAAAGTCCAAGAGGTAGCATCTTTCAAAAAGAGGTGTGCAAGAACAAGAAGGCACAATTTGAAGATAGAGGGCGGCTCAGAGGTAATTTAAGGAAGTATTTTTTCACAGAGAGGGTTGTGGATGCATGGAATGGCCTTCCGGAGGAGGTTGTGGAGTCAAAATCAGTGGTGAAATTCAAGCATGCATGGGATAGTCATAAGGCAATTCTGGGGGGTGGGGTAGAAAGAAGTAGGCTGCTGGTTAACTAGGGATCTGCAGCTTATCCAGTAGGTAGGAAATGGGCAGACTGGGTGGGCCAAGCGGTCCTTATCTGCCGCCAAATTCTATGTTTCTATGTTTCTTCTTCCAATGGCCTTCAGGGAAGTGGACACCTGACTCAGTTTTTGAGCTCCTTCTCCATTGAACTCATTTCTTCTTGAGAATATGGGCTTCCAGGGGTAGCTGCCGCCTTTTCTGGGTAGCGTTGAAACTGAGGCAGTGCTGGCACTTCTCAACGGGTGATCGGGGCCTAGGCAGAACAGGCACAGGAGTGGCCGTCCTTGTCAGCGGAAGTTAGGCGCGCCATGAATCGCGCATTCTTGTGCTCGGAGGGTGTGGGGACGACATACACCGACAATTCTAGTGACGCGAGTAAAAAGCAATTCTTTTTCGCAAAAACGACGAAGGTAGGGGCTGATTTAACCATGAACTTTTCCGCAGGCGCCTGCATGAGCCAACGGTGGAAAGAACTGGAAGGCAGGCATCAGGGACCGCCTTTATACCCAATGTCTCCTGGCGCCCGGTCACCTGATGTGGGGGCAGTCCTAGCCAGGGACCCTTCAGCTAGAGATTTTTCGCGTGGGGTCCTGCCACCTGCGGCGTCAGTCCTATATGTAATTACCTACTGCAAGAGCCCTGTTGAAGAAAGATCTTATGTTTTCCTTCTTGTGTTGCATAGTTTGAATTGTCACTACCTTATTTCTTCTTGGGTTCTTGACTTGAGTCTTTTGGACCCGAAAAGTATTTTGTCTTTTGGCTATGTGTTCAAACAATTTCCACATTTTAGTGTCAAGTTAGTTAGTTGCTCGTAAGAATCTGACGGTTGCACTGGTAAATACCACAGACAGAGGTTTGAAAACAGAGCTCAAGCTCAACATTCCATGCTTCTGCATGGAGTTAACTCTTCTCTCTGGGGCAGTTCAAGTGCTGGGGCTAACTGCATTATGTCTGAATACAGCAAGACTCCATTAGAAGAAACAACATTACTATGGTGAGTAATTTTTCTGCTGTCTCAGAACCACAAACCTTAGGTATCTGTGATGCTTGGATGAATAGGGATATATTGGTAAGCATCCTGCATGTCAGGGAGGCTAACCAGTTGCGTTGATGAAGCAACTGTAACAGGGTCCCTAGCGATATCATCTTGAATTTCTCTTTGGGAAGAAACTTGTTTAATTTTCTGAGGTCCAAAATGGGGCGATGCCCTGGTTTAATTGGAACTAGAAAGTAAGGGAGTAGAACCCTGTGTTCCGTTGAACCAACTGGAACTACTTCCACTGCCCTGTTGTTCAGAAGGCCTTGTATTTCAGAGGCAAGAAGCTCTGATGAAGAAGTGACAGCTTTGGCTGCCACTTGGGGAGACAATATGGAGAGTTCTCTGAAAAATTGAGGAATTTCCCGCAGATTATACTGAAGGACCCATCTGTCTGAAGTTATGGACTTCCACTAGTTGCAGAATTGAGTCAGACGACCTTCCACTGCTAAAGAGTCCCTCTCGGGCAGCTGAGGTGGGACTTGCCAGAAACTCAGAAGGTAGCACTGGGCATTTTGGGTCCTTGCGCCTTCTGTTGCATTTTCTTTGAGGCTGGGAGCTTGATTTTTATTAAAACCTCCTCTGCCTTTGCCTCTAAAGGACTGACAGTTAAGAAACTGGCGTTTATTAACACCCCTTGAGAGGGAGGGAGGAGGTCCAGCCAATTTAATGGCTGACCTAATCTTTGTGTGGCCTCTAGAGCCTGTTCTACTTGAGGGACAAAAGATACACCCATCGAAGGGCAATGCCATGACCTGTTGCTGGGCAACATTCATGAAACCTGAAGTGCGCAGCCAGGAATGGCGGCAGGTACAAGTGCCTCCATCGGCGAAGCATTATCACAGGCGTCCATGCTGCTTTAACCTGCTGGTTGTTGGACCCGACACTTGATTATGGCTTGAAGAAGCTCTGAATTACCATCCGAGTCCAGTAGAGCTTCAACCATTTGCTTGAGCGAATGCCAAAGGATATACTCATATTGAAAGAAATACCCTGGTAACTGGCGACACGAAACCCAGGGTGGATGCAGCAAAGACTCTCTTACCTAAAGCATCTATCTTATGAGATTCTTTGTTTATAGGTCGAGCTGTAGTAGTCTGAGGGAGGATGACATTATCATTCTCTGCCAAGACTACAATAGATCTGCAAAGGCCTGGAGGACAAACAGGGTTTCATCCTTGGGAGCAGCATACTTTCATCTATGGACTTAGACACAGAAGAACGAGAGCAGGATTATTCCATACTATTTGAGACAACGCCTGAAAGGAGGGTTGTACCGGGGAGTTAAATCCATAGGGATGTCCGGAACATGAAGGTATTGGAGTCTTAAAAGCTTCCCAGAATTGATGTCCATAGTCTGGAGAGAAATAGTGGAATTCAAATATCTCAACAGAGAATTGAAAGACAGGTCCTCGACCATAGGCTCTGTAACAGGATTAGGCCCTGCTCCTTCCACATCATCACCCATTCTAAGATCTGGGTTAGGCTCAATATCATCTGATGACAGTCCAGAAGGGACTGTATGGACAGGAAAGGAATGAAAATCAGTAGGAAAGAGGAAGGAAGGAAAAGAATTTGGAGAGGAGAAGCCCTGAAGATTGGCTGAAGAAAAGCCCGCCTCGGTGCTGAAAAGAACCGGCAGCAAAAGGCTGCACGGTGCTGACAAAGCAGACGGTGCCAAGAAGAACACAGCACTGAGACGGTCACATGGCTGAGACACTCAACGGTGCCGAAACCACACGGGCGAGGGACGCACCGACAGGTATGGCATCGAGGATGCGCCAGACACACGCCGACGCCGGAAATTGACACCGAGTAACCCATCGACGATGCTGCCGACGCCATCCAAGGGCCCTGAAAATTTGGATTTGAGGTAAAGAAAAAGAATAACAGGAGATAAAGGCATCGGTGTGGCCCCCGCGCTGCAGCCATGTGAAGGGAAAACACCTGAGCGAGGCATCGACGGCACCAGAGAGGACCCAGCACCAGGAAGGCCCAACCACCCTATCTAATCTCCTGAAGAACCTGAAGGCCCCAGAGAGACCGGCCAGGCATCTGGACCAACCTCTGAGCCCATTTCTCCATAAGAGCGCCCACTAATGAAACTGCTCATCAGAAGCCCTACCAGAAGGCGAGGGAAGGGTCTGGCGTCGAAGAGGTCTGTGACCAGAAACAGAAACCAGCGACTCTGAATGAGGAGACCGCAACTGGCCCTCAATGACTGACCATCGACGCCGAGACATATCAGAAGGCGACCTCGAAAGTGATGCTCTTCTTTCTGGACCTACAGGCCTAATAAGAGCTTGAGGCTGACAGTGCAGAGAATGCGATCGCTTTGTTTATGTTTGGGGAACCGCCCTCGGCATTGGACCGCCCATTGTCAGCTCCCTCCGGAAAAGCGTGGGACCGACCCAGTCTGCTGACTGAACAGTTTCACACTGAAGTCTCCACCAGCCACCTGACCTGCTCATGGTCGACTCGCCAATGTAGGCTGAGACTTCTTTCTTTAATAAGAATAAATTATCATACGCAATACTTTATTCAAAATACTACAAAATAATAAACTTGAAAACTATGCTGCTAGTTTGAAGTTTGACTCCTGTGTGAACGCGTCATCACTGAAGCGCGCGGCGGGGAAAAAAAGGAACTGAGGCAGTTGGAGGTTTGATGCTGAGATAGTCACTGCTCACACGAAGCATAGGCTCGCAGCGCCGCTCCTCGCACTCCATCTCTGGTACCAGCCCTCCTGCAAAAGTTTGCTCCCGCTGGGTCCTAGCCCTCCGGTAGATCCCATTAGTGTGAATGAGTGGCGGAGACTTTATGTCCAGGAAGATCAGCAGTTGTGTGGGTCAGAAATGGTCATGGAGCTGCCACAGGACACCGACACATGAGGGCAATTCCTGCTTTGTTACAGACTTTTTCTGCTCCAAAGCTGATATCACTGCTGATGGAAATAAAAATGACAAACAGGAAAAAAAACTTGATGCCCCACTCACAAAACTAATAAAATAAAAAAAAGAAAAGAATAGGTGCCACGAACCAGTGCCAAAACTTACGGCATTGACTAGGTATCGGCGTGATCAGGCCAAAAATTGTGAACAGAACTGATGCCATTTTCTGAGAATCCCTCGCAGAGATCCTTCCTGATGGCAGGAAAACACAACTGGGGAGATGGGGATGGAGGGAGCGTCAGTTACGGGCCAGTCCACGAATGCCACATAATACATCAGCCTCATTGGTGGTGCCGTCTCTTAAGTCAGCCCCTGATTCCAAAATTTTAAAGAAACATGCTCCTGTGAGAGTGCAGTCCTCTGGCCAAGCTCCAATCATGATGAATGGTGAAGACTGACTTGGGTAGGACCAGACTTGAGGAGGGCGGTGGCATTGGTTATTGGCTGGCTCATGGGCAGTGCTGGCCCCCTTCATAGGCTGCAAAAGACTTTGCTCCGTGGGATCCTAGTGCCTGCGGCTTAGACCCATGAGTGTGACCAAATGGTGAAGACTGATTCTTGGAAGAGCTGGTGTTGACAGGTCCAATACAAAGAGTGAAGCTCTACAGAAGAGAATCCTCAAAATATCACACATCAGTAAAATTATTCCAGATAAAGAACTTGAATTCAAATACCTTATCAATTCCGCACACTGTTCCATCTACAACCATTCCAGTATTGGGAACATCACTCTCTTCCACAGTTTCTATACCGCTGCAAACTATATTTCTACAGGGAGGCTAACAACAGCTGGGGTAATACCAGTATCAGTGTACGGTCCCACATTATTGCATTGAAGTTTTCCACATGACACTCCTAGAAAGTAAAGTTAACATCAATTGTAACATATAATTATGACTTATGGATAACATGTAATTCATTATTCCTGTGGATTAATGGCAATCACAATAAAGCTACATACTTGTAACAATTTTCTTGTAATGGTTTTCATTTATAGCAACACACTATTTTTATGTTTGCTCATGCATGTGCAGGAAGCAAACATATTATTAACAGTGGGCTTAAGAGGTGTATCACTGTTGGATCTGACGCATTTCAGGCTGCAGGAGGCTTGACAGTAACAGGCCAATGATCAGCAAGGCTGATCATGATGCTGTCCTGCTATGTGATGGGCAGAAACTTCATGTAGTTAAAGGATGGAGCCACACCTATCACAGTGTGACTGGATCCTTTCACTTACAAGATGCTGCCCTGCAGCCAGCTGAGCAACATTATTATCAGTATGATTCCAAGCAGCCAGCTAAACGGCATCATTATCAGCCTGATCCCAAACACCTCACAATCGCTGCCCAGTCTTTACCAATTACTATTCCAGTCAGAATAATTCCCTTCTCTTTCTCTGTGTGCTGTCTTGCCCCAACCCTGTAACTGTCCTGGTCTACTAAATAAACCCTCCCACTCTGTCTGTATGCTGTCCCACCCCAACCCTTTGTCCCCAGCATAAGATTTTTCCTGGTGACCATCACAGTCCACTAAATAAAACCCTTCCTTTCCCTCCTCTGCATGCTGTTCTGCTCCCAACTCCTATTACTGTCCCAGTCTACTAAATAAAAGCCTCCCACTACCTCCCTCTGCATGCTGTCCTGCCCCCACCCTTCGTCCCCAGTGTAAGAAATGGGTGGCAGCAAGGGGCATGGCCAGTAGCCATGGTGAGCAGATCTGGTTTGACTGAGCTCACTGCTTAGAATCAATTCTAAATTGATCTAGTACCATTTAATAGACTTTTCTTATCTTCTAAAGCATATTTGGAGGCCTGGTGTTAGGCTTGTTATCAGCAGCAATCTAACCAGTTTTCAACAATGGGAAAACCAAAGAAAATAGCTGAGAAGAAAGGGACAGCAAGACGGCCCAATAGAGGGAGGGGAGCAGGTGGTTATTGCAGAAAATGATATGGTAGAGCCAACTAACCATGAACTGCTGTGGCTGATACAAACTCTCAATTCAAGACTATGAACCATTGATCAAAAATAAAAATTACATACTCACTGTGATTCTTAATCTTCTAGGAATATCTTCAACATTCATTCACACCAATAAGTTCTGAGTCAGAGCTGCTAGAACCCTGCAGGAGCTAGAACCTTTCAGGAGGGCTGGTGTCGAGGCAAGCTGTGCACATGTGTGGTGCTGTGAAGGAGCACACAGCACAGGCTTACCTTAGACAGTCTCAACCACCTCAGTACCCTTTTAATACTGAGGAGGTGCGCCATTACCTAACTAACATATGCACTTAGCCTAAGAGCATAAGATAGCTCTGGTGACCCGTGTAAGAAGGGTCAACAAACCAGAACAGTGTCTTCACAGCCCAAACCAAGAACAAGGGTGAAGACCATCAAACAGACAGGAAGAGCCTGGGGATGGTGAGGGTATGTGTGAATCAATGGTGCTTGTTAACCAAAATAGTTCTCCCTCAGGCTCATGCCATCAGGGTGGAACAGCTCCTTACTGCCAACAGCAGTACCCAGCTTACACACAGTGCTCTGTATCAAACCTTCCAGGTCCCCAGATGCGGACCACAATGGGTCAGAGGTCATTCATGCACAGGGCTCCTCAGTGGTACAATACCATTAACAAAGAAACACAACTGTGATGCTTGGTCCCTTTAAAAGGCAACTCACCTCTACCACTCAATGTGACTGCCTCTCTAAGTAACTGCCTCCTCATTTTACCCTAGTAACCTGTAACCTCCTTAGAGCTCCACTTTTTGGCACCAGTTTCCCACTCTCACCCCTTACCCCACTACCACACTGCCTCACTCACCCCTCCCCTCCCTCTCTAATGGCACTTTCAGATATGGGGCCTCCAGCCCATCCACCTTGCACTTTTGTCACCCACCTCTACCCGCTGACAATTGCCCATTAGCCTGTTAACTTTTTCCTGACTTCCTCCTACCCTATATTAACTATATACTGTTCACCCTGAAACTTGTCTGAAGCTGGCTTATATGTTGTCTCTCCATTTTGGCTGTATAATAAATACTTAGACATCTTTGTGTTTTTAAGACTGTAACCATTGTTGACCTTTGTATGTATGTTACCCTACATCCTTTGACATGGAACCTTTGTAAATGAGCAGTTCCTGCTCAAAGGTATTGTAATCCGATGCCCAGATATTCAAAGGGTTGTGCATGGTGCAACAGTGTTGTGCCATCGCAACCACTGATCGCCAGCGATATTCAAAAGGAAAAAGTGCACCTACAATCCCGATGCGCTGGAGCGCATCAGCAATGTATGCAGGCGCAGGTGGGGGCATGCCCATCCATACCCCTGCACAGCTCGATTTTCAGCCAGGGATGTGCAGAGCCAGCATGCACAACCCTACCTGCGCCAGCACAAAGTTGATCCAAAAAAAAAAGGAACAACTGATGGCCACACACAGGTGAGCTGCCACATTGCAGGGCACAACATGGCAGCTGTCACCTGTGGGTGGCCACCAGAGCTCCAGCTACACCTGGCAGTGCCCCCATGCCTGATCATGGGCATTTGTAAAACAAAATAAGAATTCGTCCTATATCCCTGGTGGTCCAGTGGACCACTATCTGCCCGATCTCGGCATCTGTCTAAAAATAAAAGAATTCGCCCCACATCCCTGGTGGTCCAGTGGACCACTATCTGCCTGATCGCTTTTCTGGTGGAGGGCTTTGAGAAGCCTTGAGGATGTCCAGAACCCCATGGAAAGATGCAGATCTGCAAACTCTAACTCTTCAAGAGCCATGCCTTGAGATTTAGGGACTGAAGATTGGGGTACCAAATCCTCCCCTGAGAGGATGTTAACAGGCTGTAATTCCTGGAAGAGACAGGGAAGATGGACTGCTAGGGACAGCAACAGGGTGTACCAGGGCTGTCTGGCCCAAGCTGGAGCAACCAGAATCACCTTGCAAGGTTGAGACCTTATTTTGACTAAAACTTTGAACAGGAGTGGGAAGGGGAAGGCATACAGAAAATGAAAATTACGTACCTACCGTAATTCTTGATCTTCTTGGACAAGTCTCCACCACTCATTCACACTATTGGGATCTCGCTGAAGGCACTAGGACCCAGCGGGAGCAAACTTTTTGCTGGAGGGCGGCGCCAGAGATGGAGCATGAGGAGCGAAACCACGGGCCTCAAGCTCGTATGTAATGACTATCTCAAGGCCGACCCCTCCAACCGCTTCAGTACTTTTTACCGAGGAGGTGCAGCGTTACTAATCCTAGAAGGATAGCCTAACCAAAAACCGGACATAAGATAGTCCGGATGACCCATATAAGAAGGGTCAACAAAGAAGTCTTCACAGCCTAAAGATTTGAGGAGTGAAGACCAACAATAGAGGTGAGCTCGGGGACAGAGGTGGGCAGGATCGAGTGGTGGAGACTCGTCCAAGAAGATCAAGAATTACGGTAGGTATGTAATTTCATATCTTCCTGGACATAAGTCTCCACCAGTCAGTTACACTATTGGGAGAGTACCGAGCTAATAATCCCCGAAAGGGCTGCAGGAGACCAAGAGCTCACGCTTTCAGAACAGAAGTCCATTAAAGATGGCTCTACAAAGGAAGAATGTCATCTGGCATGGACATCCAGTGCATAGTGTTTAACGAAACTATGCACTAAGCTCCAGGTGGCTGCGCTGCAAATATCTGCAATGGGCACGCTAATGCAATTTCCACCGAGATGCCGCAACCGCCTAGTAGAGTGAGCATAGACCCTCCCTCCAACTTAACCTGCGCCATGGAATAGTCAATGGCAAAGGCATGCCACTAACCATGCTGAGATACATCTGATAGCAACAGGTTGACCCAGCCGGGTCTCGCTGAAAGAAACAAACAGCTGTTGAGCTTTGCGAAAGTCCTTGGTTCTATCTAGATAGAAAGCAAAGCTCTCTTAACATCCAAGGAATGAAAAGATCGTTCTCCTTCATTTTGGAAGTCTGCAAAGTAAGAGGGAAGGACCAAAGGTTGGTTTAGATGAAATTCTGACACAGCCTTAGGAAGAAATTTAGGATGAGCTCTAAGGACTACTTTGTCCTTATGGAACAAAGTATACGGAGGGTCTGTGACCAGGGCATGTATCTCAGAGACCCATGGCTGAGGTCATGGCCACTAGGGAAGGCCATCTTCCAGGTGAGAAATTTTAGCTCACAGGTAGCCAGAGGTTCAAAGGTTTCCGAGTGAGCATGTCTAGCACAAGATTAATGTTCCAGGCTGCAACTGGACATCTTGTAGGAGGTTTGGTATGCAGAATTCCTTTAAGAAACCTCTAACCACAGGTAACTGAGCCAGAGATAAGGAAAAAACGGCTCATGATACGCTGAAATGGCACTAAGGTGAACTTTGACTGTAAAGTACTGTAGACCTGAATTTGAGAGGTCTAAGAGGTACTCAGAACATTATCTGGTGGGTAGGAAAAAGGATTCAAAGAGGACTTTGCACACCACAGCTAAAAACGCTTCCATTTGGCTGTGTAAGTTTTCCTAGTGGCTGGTTTCTCGCAGCCAGAAGAATATCTGAAACCCTTCGACAGACATTGAACCGTGTTTACTTCTACCTCTTCAGGAGCCAAGCGTGAAGGTGAAGCGATCTCAGGTTGGGATGGACCACAGGCCCCTGAGTCAAGAAGTTCGTCTGAAGAGGAGTGGTCTCAGGAACTGCCAACATATTGTTGAGTAGTGGAAACCACAGCTGTTGAGGCCAGAAGGAGCAATGAGGATCATCTTGTCCCCTAGGATTCGAACTTGAGAAGTACACTCTGAATTAGAGGAAGAGGTGGAAAGGGCGAAGAAAGCGCTTTGTCCACTGCAGCCTGAACGCATCCTGACAGAAAATGCCAGGCCCTGGATTTCTGGAGCAGAAGAGAGGCAGTTTTATGTGGGTGAGGACGCAAAAGGTCCAGGTCTGAGTTCCCTACTCTCTGAACAGTGACTGAACTATGGTTGAGTCGAGACCATTCGTGAGGATCTGTCTCTGTTCTGCTGAGACGGTCTGCCGTCTGCTCTGTATTCCCGTAGGTAAACTGCTTGAATTAGAGCCTTGTGCTTCAAGCACCATTCTACACCTCATCGCTTCCCTGTATAAGGGTAAGAGTGAGCACCGCCTTGCTTGTTGATGTAGTACATTACTGCTTTGTTGTCCATTTGAAGGAGAATGTTCTTGTGACAGAGAATGTCCTTCAACGCTCGGACCGATAAAGGACGGCTCTCATTTCTAGGACATTTATGTGAAGCTGGGACTCGACCTGAGTCCCGTACCTTGAGTGTGGAGAGCCTGACAGTGAGCTCCCACCCCATTAGGGATGCGTCAGTGGTAATGGAAATCTGATGATCCAGAGGAGCAAAGGGATACCCTTCCAGGAGATTGCTCTCTTGAGTCCACTCAGTGAGCGACCTCTTTAGAGGTTCTGTCACTTTGATGGGATAGGACTGCAGGTGAGTGGTTGGGGACCACTGAGTACTGAGCATCCACTGAGAAGTTCTCATGTGCAGACATGCTAGGGGTACAGAGAACACCGAGGATGCCATGAGGCTAGCATCCGCTGCACCAAGAGAGCTGGGACTGAGTTGTTTTCCTTGATGTGATGGGCCATCTGAAGGATATCGTTCCTCCTGTCCTCTGGAAGAAAAGCCTTCGACAGGAGGTGTCCAGAAGAGTCCCTATAAAGGAGCCTCTGGGAGGGCTGCAAGAAAAAATTACTCACCTTAGTAATGTTGTTTCTTCTAATGGAGTCTTGCTATTATAGACATTAGTAGTTTGATCCAGCTATAGAACTGCTCGGAGTGAAATGGTTAAAACCATTCCAAAATAGAATTTTTCACGAGAGCAGCTCTATCTGTGTCATTTCAAACCTGAACTGTCAGATCTTTACGAGCCAAACTCACTAAGGTCTGTGTGAAGCTGTAACCTACACAACCAAACGGCTACCTAAATAATAACAACCATTGATGGTCCCAACACCCAAGACTCAAGTCAGGGGACCAGAAATACTAACACCATTCTAATAATATGGAAATGGAACATAAGTATAATAAAATACACACACGCCTACACACATTACCCCCAAAGTCCCAAAGGGGACAAAAGCTACAACAGGACATAAGTAGTGCCCACACTCTGTTGCCCGCACCCACCAAGTAGAGGTTCTGAGAGGGGCAGGTTGGGGAGGTTCATAATATAGCAAGACTCCATTAGAAGAAACAACATTACTAAGGTGAGTAATTTTTTCTTCAAACAACATGAAGTCTTGCTATATTATAGACATTAGCAGAATATACAGCAGTACCTCCATGGAGGAGGGGCAGAACCTACTTAGGAATAGGCTCTGAAGAACAGCTGTGCAAACCGAGCATCTCTCCTGGCCTGGACATCCAGGAGTAATGCTTGGTTAAGTGTGTACCATTTTCCAAGTAGCAGCCTGGCAATCTCTAATAAAGGATATCTCTGCAGCAGCTAGAGACGCAGCTGTACCCTGGTAGAATGAGCCCTCAAACCGGGGGCTCTGCCCACTTTCTGATAACAAAATTGGATACAAGAGACAATCCACCTGGCTATTGATCTCTTTAGTGGCAGGTTTGCCTTTCCCAACTTCACCATAGGTAAGGAAAAGTTGAGGATTCGAACTCCAGACCTTGGTACGCCTATATAATAACTAAGAGCTCTTAACATCCAGGCTGTGCAACCTCTCTCACCCAAGAGGAGTGATCAGTGAAAAATACTGGAAGGAGATAAGTTGATTAAGATGGAAATCTGAAACCAATTTTAGGCAAAAATCCCTATTAGTCCTAAGGACTACCTATCCCTGTGGAAAGAAATAAAGTCCATCTCCACTGACAAGGCTTGCAATCCACTTATGCATCTGGCAGAAGTGATAGCCACTAGAAAACACGTTTTCCAAGTTAGGTACTTAAGCTCTGCAGAAGACAGAGGTTCAAAGGGGCTGCATTAACTGGGCAATGCAACATTAAGGTCCCAAGCAGGGGCCGGTTCCTCAAAGGAGGATTAATATGGAGTAATCCCTTAAAAAACTTGGAAACACAGGATGAGAGGAAAGAGGGATGACTTTCCCATGATGACACAAAAGCAGACACAGCTGCCAAATGAACTCTCAGGGTAGCTGGTCTGAGACCCAAGGAATTAAGATGTACCATGTAATCTAACAAATGGGCAATCTAGCAGATTCTGGGAAATATTTTTCTGAGCACACCAAATGGAAAACCTTTTCCATTTAGAACTATAAGTATCCCTAGTGGAAGGCTTTCTGGAAGCTTTTGGATCTCAAGAACACCCTGAGAGAGGTGTGAATCAGCAACTCTAACCTCAAGAGCCAGGCCTTGAGGTTGAGGGATTTGAGGTCCGATACCAAACCCTTCCTGGGCACAAGTCAACAGGATTGTATTCCTGGGGAGGCATAGGGAAGATGGACTGTCAGAGACAGAAGGAGGGGTACCAGGCTGCCTGCCAATCTGGGGCAATCAGAACTCACCCTGCAAGGCTGAGATCTGATTTTGACTAGTACTTTGAATAGGGAGAGAAAGGGGGAAGCATAGAGGAACTTCCTCCCAATCCAGAAGAAGGGCATCCAGGGAACTGAGCTCAGCACTGGAGGCCTGCAACAGAACAGAGGAAGTCTGTGATTGTCTGGGCTGCAAAAGATCTATCTGAGGATGCCCCACCTGGCAAAAACTATCCCCAGCACTTGAGGATCCAGGGACCATTCGTGATGGCCCTGGGAAATCCTGCTGAGGGCATCCGCTAGACATTGTCCCTTCCCTGGAAGATGAACTGCTATGAGGGAAGTGTTCAGGAATAGCCAGAGACCACAACTTCATTGCCTCGGTGCACAAGGTCAAGACCGAGTGACCCTGTTTTGTTGATGTACCACATTGTTTGTGTTGTCTGTTCTGACTTGTATCACCTTGTCGTGACAG
Source organism: Neoceratodus forsteri (assembly GCA_016271365.2). NCBI lineage: Eukaryota > Metazoa > Chordata > Ceratodontiformes > Ceratodontidae > Neoceratodus > Neoceratodus forsteri. The sequence goes on from JADMNL010000026.1 coordinate 51,035,178, forward strand.
ATGCAGAAAGCTTGAAGAGCTAAAAAGACAGCTCTGAGTTCCAGCAAAATTGATGTGGAGCAGAGATTCCTGGGGGACCAAACTCCTGAATGGTAAGGTCGCCTGCGGTGGCTCCCCCAACCCAGAAGGGAAGCATCTGTAGTGAGAGTCAAGTCGAGAGAAGGGGAAATGAAGGGGGACCCTGCTCTTAATTGCTCTGATCCTGCCACCATTGGAGAGCTAGGATCAAGGTTCGAGTCACTGGGACCAACTTGGAAAGGGGTCTCTCTCTGAGACCAAAAGGTTCTCATGAAACTGAATGTCTCTCATCTGAAATCTGGCTCCTCTGCACAACAGCTGTGGATGCAGCCATGCCCCAGGAGCTGCAGAGTGTCTTGCTGGTCGAGAGACCTGCAGAGTGAAGGAAGAGGCCAGAGCCACTAAATTCCTTACCCTTTCTGGGGAAGAAAGGCTCCTGGCTAGCTTTGTGTCCACCCTGCCCTATAAAGGTGAGTACCTGACTGTTCTCAGAACCCACTTTGGTAGGTTTAGCAGAAAACCCAGGGAGGTGAGAAGCTGCTGGTGACCTGCAGGTGAGATTTTACTTGTTCTGGGACTGGCCTCACAATGAGCCAGTCATCTAGATAGGGAAAACAGCAATCCTCTGCCTCCTTAAGTGGGCCACTGCCACTGCTAGACACTTTGTGAATACTCCTTGGAACAGAGGTAAGGCCGAAGGGCATTGCTCTGAACTGGTAATGACCTGAGGGCAGTTCTAATCTGAGGTACTTTCGATGGGATCTTCTGATTAGGACATGGAAATAGGCATCCTTGAGGTCCAGGGAGGCTAGCCAGTCCTCTGGCCTTAGGGAAGGTAAAATCATTGCTGAGTTACCATTTTGAACTTTGTTTCAAAAGATGCTTGTTCAGATATCTGAGATCTAAAATGGGCCACTCTCCTGTCTTTTTGGGTAAGGAAGTATCTGAATACAGACCCCTGCCCTGATGCAGGGAGGAACACTTTCTACTGCTCTGAGAGCTAACAGGGATGAGACCTCTGTTTCCAGAGCGAGGGTCTCTGAAGCACTTGCAGGTAGAAAAGTCTGCTTCTCAACTTGGGAAACTTTTGATGCTGAGAACCAGACCCTGGCTTACTACTTCCAGAACCCACTTGTCTGAGGTTAAAGCAGCCCAACCTGACTGAAGTGTCAGCCTGCCCCCACTCGGTACAGGAGAACGGCCCCTGGGCACCCCATCAGGGTGCCTGTTCTGCAGGAGTTTAGGCTGGGGGGTGGAGCAGGTCTGCCCACCCCTTGTCTGCCCCTCGTCTTCTGAAGAAGCCCTCTGAGCATAGGCAGAGGAGGCCTGAGTCTGGCAGAAAGGCCTGTGAAAAGGCTCTACCTCACCCCTGGGGCATGCCTGAGGAGCTGGCTTGCCGCTCCTCAGCCTGGGCACTTTGTAAGTAGTCCTATATTCATCCATCTTCTTATGTAGTTCTCTGTCTGTCTCCAAACAGAGAATTTCCCACCACAGAAAATCCATAGCCTTAGTCTGGGTGTCCTGTGACAAACTAGTACACCTGAGCCAGGCCAACCTACGAAAAGCTGATATGGCCATGACCCTAGAGGAAACATCATTAACATCCACAGCAGCATGAAACTGAACCTTAGAGGCTTCAATGCCATCAGCAGCCACCTGTTCTAGTTCACTAGCCAGCTGGCCATGGGCCTGCTTGGCCAATTGCATAACAGTATCCCATCTAGATTTCTGATACCTAGCCACATAAGCTATATAATTTGCTTGCCTGAGTCCCAGAGAGGCTGCCATATACTTGTTTTTTGCCATGGCATCAATCTTCCTGAACTTGTCAGGAGGATGTGGAGCCATGGAATATTAGCTTTATCACAGGCAGCAGCCTGAACTACCCCCAACATGACTGCATTGCTGAGAAAGGAATTCTGTATCAGGGCCTGACAATGTATACCTTCTGTCCATCTTTTTATCTACAGGAGGCACAGAATTAGAGCTTTTAAAATTTTAATTGTTTGTTTCCTAAAAGACTTATGTAAAGGAATAGACAGTCTCCTAGACTCTGAATATCCATCATTTCTACAAAATCAGGCTCCTCTTGCTCATCCACAGCCTCTTCTAAAGGAAACTGAGGGTTTCAGCAACTTTTATAAAACATAAAATGAGATGGGACTCAGACAGCATAGGGGAGATCTCTAAAGGTCTGTCTGGGGAGATGTCCGTTCAATGGGCACACCCAGACCTTCCCAGCCACATTCACACTGTTCATAATCCTCCTCCCTCCTCTGGTTCATAAAATTCTCAATATCATAATCCTGAACCACTGGGACCGGATGAACCAACCTTTACCAGATAATGGTGGTTCGGACGGACCCTGAGACAGTGACTGGACAATTTGTATGGTTTTGTTATCTCTGCAGCAGTTGGAGAAGAATTTGGACTCCAGACCTGCTGATTTTCTTGTTTTCTTTACTGGAATTGGTTCCTCAGAACCAGCTTTTCGTCTGAGGAAGTCTGCCCTGGTCAGAGGGTATATTCTCTGTCTGGTTGGCACCGAACCGGCTGGCCATCCGGTCAGCGGATTCTTTTGGCCTCTCGCCCCTGAGCCTGCCCAATCTTTTTCCAGGGTGGCTGCAGGAAATTTACATACCTGGCAGTCTAAACTGAGGTGGTCAAACCCAGACAATAAACACATGGGTGTGGGGTCAGCCTTGGCAAAGACTTCCCACAAACATATCACAGTGTTGAAACCCAGTGGGCCCGGTTTTTCTTCTGGGTTTCTCAGACATAATGCCAGCTTCAACCAAAACTTGCCCTTTAACGGAAATGCTAGGTGAAGACACCCTTATCGGTTCCTAACCGTGTAATGGTATTGGAAAACGTGATAAATTCGCTTTTTTAGAACCATAAGAACCTGGAACCGCACTTCAAAATAATAACTTTAGTTTTAAATGAGTTTTAACCCACTGATCGGGTTGAAAACCGAACCGATAACTTGAAGTTCCATACAGACAAAACCTTCATTTACTTACGGTTACCACAGATAGAGCTTGAACCGAACGGTTTTATGTTAAAATAAAACTATTCTTGGTTAAATCCAACTGAGAAAACACTTTTAAACCGAGAAATGAACTGAGCAGAAGGAGAAATCTCCGAGCGACTGTTCACTGAGGCGGAGTAAAGAATCTGACAGTTCAGGTTTGAAATGACACAGATAGATCTGCCTCGTGCCAAAATTCTATTTTGGAATGGTTTTAACTATTTCACCTGGGGCAGTTCTAGAGCTGGATCAAACTGCTAATGTCTATAATATAGCAAGACTTCATGTTGTTTGAAAGACAGTTACGTAAGAACTTACCGTGAACAGCAGATCTTTCGAGAAGAGCTCTTGCAGCAGGTTACACCATTAGAACTGAAGCCGTCAGGCCAGGACCCCATGGAAAATTCTAGCTAGCTATCTTCAGCGGGTCCCTCGGCCGGGTCCTGCCTCCGGCGCCAGGCGTGGTACATAAGGGGCAGTCCCGCCCAGATTCCCCAGTTCTCCTGCTCGGAGACTCCGGCGCAGGATGACATCAGAATGGGAGAATCGAGGATCCACCGCCAGAAGAAAATAAGGAATGAAAAATCCCAACATGTAGAGGTAGCCATGCCTCCTCCAAGGGGAAGGTGGATGGACGGTATCTGCTGCAAGAGCTGTTCTCAAGATCTACTGTTATGGTAAGTTCTTACGTAACTGTACTATCTTACTTTGAGACACAGCTTGCAGCAGGTTACACCATTAGGACTGATTCCCAAGCAGTAACGCTGCCAGAAATTCTGGGAGGTTGATAGGAAATACATTCCAGGTCCTGAACCTAGAACAGGAGACCCTGCAGCACCAGCAAGGCCGAAACCAGCCCTCACGCCGAGAGGCGATGTCCAGGCTATAATGCCTGATAAAGGTATGCACAGAGCTCCAAGTGGCTGCAGCACAAACAGCAGAGATGGACATGTTTTTAAGTGCTGCAAAGGATGTGGCCACACCCTGGTAGAATGACCCCGGATAGAACCCAGGAGGGGCTTTTGTTTTATATCACAACAGGGAAATACACTGGACAAGCTCAGCAGACAAAGTCTGTTTGGATACTGATTGGCCCATCATTCTCAAGAGAAGGAACGAAAAGCTGATCAGAACTACGAGAGGGTTTAGTTCTGTTGAGGTAATACCTCAGGCTGCGGTGAACATCCAGGGTGTGGAGCAAAGCCTCCTCTATTTGAATAACTCAGGAAATAGACCGGAAGGTCAATATCTGGTTTACAGTGAGGAAGAGACCACCTTAGGCAAAACTTAGGGTTCATCCTCAGGGATACTCTGTCCCGTGGAAAACTAAATAAGGCTCTTTGCACATGAGAGCGAAGCTCAGAAATTCTTCGCTGAAGCAACAGCAACTAAAAATAACGCCTTCCACTTACAGAAAACGAGCTCGCAATCCGCTGCAGGTTCAAAGGAGGAAGCGTGAGCTGTTCCAGGACAAAGAGCAGATCCCATGGAGGCACAGGGTCCCTAATGGGAGGCCTAAGTGTAACACTCCCCAAGAAATTCCGCGAGGCGCCCAGTTGAGCTTACTGTACGATGCTTCACCGGAGGTGATAGGCAGAAATGGCACAAAGATGTACCTTAATAGAGGAGTAGGCTAGGCCTGAATGAAAAGGAGAGGAGATAATCCACACTCTATTCTACAGGACAACCTAAAGGGAAAAATCACGAGCACATGACCATAAACAAAAACGGCGCCATTTCATGGCGCACGCCGCATGCGTTAAGCCGGGTTTTCTGCTGCAGAAAGAACTCTGCAACCTCTTGCAAGACCGTGATGCAAGATGGCTATGTCTCTAGAAGCCAAGCATGCAGGTTCAGAGAACGAGATCGATGGACCAATGAACCTTTCTCCTGAGACAGTAGGTGGGAGCTGAGCGGCAACGTGAGCGGGGTTCCTTAGATAGTTGAACCAACAAAGGGAACCAGATCTGTTCAACAGAATGGGGCCACCAGAATCATAAAGAGGTTTCCCAGAGTTTGAGAAGAACTCTGGATCAACGGGAAGGAGGGAAAGCGTAGAGGAATCTGTTCTCCCAGGAGAGGGATAACGCTGCCTCGCCAGAAAACACCAGGCCCTGATCTAGCGAGCAAAATTGAGCAGTTTATGCTGGATGGGGATGCTAACAAGTCTAGTTCTGAATTCTCAACGAAGAAACAGATCCTCTCACCTCTTGAAGGAGTTCCCACTGTGACTCTGGCCTGGGAAATCCACTCAGGCCATCTGCAATCGTGTTGTCCACTCTGGGAACATGCACAGTGATCAGATTTGCACCGTGTCCATTACTCTAGTCCCACACCCTCATGACCTCCCTGCAAAGGGGCAAGAGGTGTTCTCTTGTTTGTTGAGGTAATACATCACCGCAGGTTGTCTGGTCTGAAGCAGGAGAGCACATGGTGGGATTACTGACTGAAAAGGCTGCAGGGCATAGGAGAGAACCACCCTCATCTCTAGGACATTGATATGGAGATGAGCTCCAACGGGTTCTACGCACTCTGGGACTTTACCCCATCCAGGTGTGCCCCACCCAAGACCTGAGGCGCCCATGGTGAGGGTTACCTCGGGACAGGCGCAAACGGGACGCCTTGGAGAGCGACCCGGGACTAGCCACCACTGCCAGTCTTGGATCACTGAGTTCGTGATCCTGACCGGATGCTGCAAGTGGTCTTGCCTTTTGGTCCCATTGCACTTGAGCATCCATCGGGTTACCCATGTGGAGCCTTGCGCGAGGGACAGTAGGAATGGCCGCAGCCATGTGTCCGAGCAAGCGAAGGACCGACCTGGCAGGTACGATCTTGTTCGACGACAAATCCCTTGCGAGGGATCTGACGCGCCTCGCTCTGTCATCCGAAGAAAAGCTCTTCCCGAACAGTGTCCAGGACTGAGTCTATAAACTGCAGTTTGCGATGGTACCAGGAGAGACTTTGTGACTTATGAGAATGCCCAGAGATTGGAACAACAAGTCCTGGGTGCCTGGACCGAGTAACAACGCCTCTGGAGGCGTGCCATGAGAAGCCAGTCATCGAGGTACGGGACCACATAGTGGCCCCATCTCCTCAGAGATGCTGCCACGACTGCCATGCACTTGGTAAAGACCTCAGGTGATGACAGTCCCAACGGAAGAGCTCGAACTGAAAGTGGTGGTCGAGAAACTCAAGCAGCAGGGAACCTCTGGTGCTGCGTGAGCTATGGGGATGTGCAGGTATGCATCCTGCATGTCTAGAGACGCTAAAAGGTGTCTTGTTTCAGCATGAATAAGTGCCCAGAAGAGTCACCATGCAGAATCTTTGTAGGCGCATCGCTCATTGAGGTCACTGAGGTCCAAAATCGGACGGAGGTCCCTGATTTCTTGGGAACCAGGAAGAAGTGGAATAATCCTCGTCCTCTGAGCCCGATCGATTCATCGCCTCTTTTCTTAGGAGCGTGAGTACTTATGCCAGATCAAATTTTGTGCTGACCCGGATACCGGGAGAGCAAAGGAGGCCTCAAGGGTGGCTTTTCTGCGAATTCTATAAAGTGGCCTAGACTGACCATCTGCAGAACCCACCTGTCGGTGGTAATGGCCTGCCATCCCGCAGGAAGTTCTGCAATGCACTCTCGACCATGATTTCCCGCTGATCCTGAGGGGCGGGGCCGGAAAGGGTCAGGTCTGTGGCGGCAGATGGGCCCGCTGGCTGGTCGGTTTAGGGAACGCCGACCGGCTGGCAGGCTGTTTTCCTGGGTTCTACGGAAACCGAGCTCCTCTGATGTGTAGCGGAGCGGGCTGTTGCCTCTGTGTCCGCTTTATCGAAAACGGTTTTTCGTTCCTACGAAGGAACTGTTTTGGGTCGTACATGGCTTGAACCGACCTTACCGCCTTCCCGCCTCTTGAAGTTTGGTAATGATCTTCTCGAAGGATTACCAATAAAACTTCTTTCGTAACGGAGCGCCCATAATGTTTTTCTGGACATCCAGGGGTAAAGCCGGAGACAGCGCATTCAGGAGTGTCTCCGGAGGCATACGCCAGAAGCTGCTGCTCGCCAATGAGTCCGTGGAGTCGCACGCGGGCCTCGGGCACTTGGGTACTCACGTCGAACTGGCACGGAGGAGCTGAGCATCTCCTCCTTCTGCTCACCTTCGGCAGCTTTCAGCCACCCTCCAGACCTTGTTCCCAAAGCGCTCTGGAATTGAACCATGTGGGTCAGTAGTTCAAGGATCTGATGGCGCAGGTAGCGGAAGCGCACGTGGCGCCTGCCCAGTGCATCCAACTGTTTGGACTTGGGTCCAGTGGCAGGGTGCTCTCAAATGTTGCGTGCCCCTCCAGACCGGGTCATGTGAGGCTGTGATGACCAGAGAGTCGCCTGAGGCTGATGTGTCAGGTACTGGTCATCCTTAGAGCCTTGTACAGACGATCAGCTTCTTTGCACCACCGGAGTGAATGTGGATGCTTCCACGCCGCCTCGGTGACGTCCACGAAAGTGTCCACTCAAGGGTGGTACCACCACAGGCTTAGGGTCCTTCTACAAAGATATTTGGCAAGGCGAACTCTATCGGGGTCTAGTTTTCTGCATCCCATCCCATGTCTCTCCTGGATGTCGTATAATATCCATGAACGAAGGGTCATCCAGAGGAGATCTCGTGTCTCACATGGGTCTGGAGAAGGGATGAGAGAGGAGATGGGATCTAGAGGAAGAGTAGACTGATCCTGTCCTCCGCCGACGGCGAACGCCGGTGTCTCCTGGATCTCTTTGGGCTGGGTGATCCAGAAGAGGATTTCACTGAAGTCTCCGCTTGATCTTCCCTGGAGAGGATCCAGGCTCCCTGGGGTAAGCGCCTACCAACCTCAAGGGAGGGGGGCCAGTACCGGAGGACGAGGGGGAGAGGAGGAGGAGCGGTGGGGCTATGTCCTTTTAATGGTGTCCCACCAGTAAGTGAAGAGATCCTTCACTCCGCCAGAAAGTACAGACGACGGTCCAGGCTCCACAGGGGCCTCCGGGCTAGGGGGCCCTGGGAGTTTTGAAGTAGGCCGGGGTCGCCCATGGCCTGGTCCTCATAGGCCTAAGTCTCTCAGTCAACGCCTCCTGACCGACCGCCGGGTCGAGGCGCGGGGAGCTCTAGAGGGAACGGACGTCGTTCCCAAACCGCGCCCGCTGGGATGGTTTGCCGACGACGTGCTGTCCGCCGACGATGGCTCCAGGGAGGAATGACGACGTACGACGATGGTCGAGCCGGTGTCGGGTCCACAGGTCTCTTCAACAGTGTGAGCTCCAAAGTTTTGTGAGGAGGCACAGAAGACAACCGGACGCCTGAGCCGAAGGGCGGGAACCCAACTTATCATGATGGTGGTGGCGCCCTGGACTTCGCCAAGGCCTTGGAAGAGAAAGACGACGACAGCCTGGTGGACTTGGCCTGAGAAGAAGAAGGCTTACTGCAGCCGGGAGGCTGAGAGCTGGCCCTGGAAGGAGAGCGGTCGCGACTGAGAACCGGAGCTGCGATTCGGCCCTGACGGGACCTGGAGGGCCTTCTCCTCTTCTTTTCTGCTTGTGGGATTTGGGACGAAGATTCCCCTTGGAGGACATGGTCTCAGTTTTTCCTCCAACAAAAGCCTTGAGGGCCTTCTGACGCGAGATCCTGATTCGCTGTTGAACCCCTGGCAAAACGAACAGGCCCGGTATCGTGGTCTGGGCCCAGGCACCCAACGCAGGGCCGCAGGGGGTCCTTGAAGGGATCTGTTTCCGCAAGCACACTTTGGAAGGATGACTGGAGGTCGGAGAGGACATCAGCAACAATCTTGCTTGAAGAAAAATTAATTTCCCAGAGGAAAGTTTCTGAACCACGCACACGATCAGACTGAAACCGGCGGGTTGGACATGCAAGTCGACGGTGGAAAGAATTGAGGAATCTGAAGGGACCGCCTTTAGTACCACGCCTGACGCCGGAGGCGGGACCGATGTCGGGCGGTTCCGCAGAAGATAGCTTAGCTAGAATTTTTCCTGAGGTCCTGACGCCGCCGTTCAGTTCTAATGGTAACCTGCTGCAAGAGCTGTGTCTCAAAGCAAGATCTGCGATTTTTTGAGGTTTAGCAGAACTCCATGGACGTGAGGAAGGTAGAAGCCATATTTACGGGCGTCCAGAGTTCTCTGACTGGAAGGACTTGCCAGAAGCCAATCGTCCAGATAAGGGAACACCTGTATTCCAATCTTCTGAGGTGCGCCATGAAATGAAAATTATGTACCCACCGTAATTCTTGATCTTCTTGGACGAGTCTCCACCACCATTCACACTAGTGGGATCAGCCGGAGGCACTAGACCCATCGAGAAAACTTTTGCTGGAGGGTCGTCATGAGAGATGGCGCCATGAGGTATGGCGTCAGAGCGGTGGCTCGCGCTGCGTACTTACTATCTTGGCGACGACCCTCCAACCGCCTCAGTACCTTTTTACCAAGGAGGTGCAGCTTAACTAACGTGAAGAGTAAACCTAAACTTACAAAACGGACATAAGATAGTCCGGACGACCCGTAAGAAGGGTCAGCAAAGAAGTCTCACGGCCTAAAGATTTGAGGAGTGAAGACCAACACAGCGTGAGCTTGGGGATGGTGGGGGGCGGTGAATGAGTGGTGGAGACTGCCCAAGAAGATCAAGAATCTACGTAGGTACGTGAATTTTCATATCTTCCTGACATAAGTCTCTACCACTCATTCACACTAGTGGAGAGTACCAATGATAATCCCCAAAAGGGCTGTGCAGGGGAGCCAGAGCTCACACGCCCAGGACAGAAGTCCATTAGGATAGTTCTGCTGAAGGCTGAATGACGCCTGCATGAACATCCAATGCATAATGCTTAACGAAGGTATGCACTGGAGCTCTGTGGTGGCGGCATTGCAGATATCTGTCATTGGAACATTGCGTACTCCGCTTAGAGATGTCAAAGAACCGGCTCGAAAGTAGAGGTGAGCGCAACTCTACCTTCTAATTTAACCTGTGCCATGGAATAACAATGTCGAAGACATGCCACTAACCATGATGAGATGCATCTGATAGCTACAGGCTGACCCAGCCGGTCTCGCTGAAGGAAACAGACAATTGCTGAGTCTTGCTAAAATTCTTGGTTCTATCTAAGAAGAATCAAGAAGGCTCTCTTTAACATCCAAGGAATGAAGAGACCGTTCTCCTTCATTTTGGAAGTTCGCTAAGCAAGAGGGAAGCACCAGAGGTTGGTTTAGATGGAATTCTGACACAACCTTGGGAAGAAATTTAGGATGAGACGAAGAACTACTTTTGTCCTTATGGAACACAAGTATACAGAGGGTCCAGTAATCAGGGCATGTGTATCTCAGAGACCCTGCGTGGCTGAGTGTAATGGGCCACTAGGAAGGCTGTCTTCCAGGTAAGAAATTTTAGCTCACAGGCAGCTAGGGGTTCGAAGGTTTTTGAGTGAGTATGTCTAGTACAAGGTTAATGTCCCAGGCTGTGACCGGATCGCCTAACAGGGGTCTGTATACAGAATTCCTTAAGAAATCTCTCTTCACCATAGGTAACTGAGCCAGAGACAAGGAAGAAACCAGCTCATGGTACGCTGAAATGGCACTAAGGTGAACTTTAACCGTGGAGTACTGGAGACCTGAGTTTGATAGGTCCAAAAGGTACTCCAGAACCTTGTCTGAGGACAGGAAAAGGGATTCCAAGAGGACTTTGCACACTAGGAGAGAAAAGCTGCTTCCACTTAGAAGCGTTAAGTTTTCAGGTAGCTGGCTCCCGAGCAGCCAGAAGGACATCTGAGACTCCCATGAGACGTTGAACCGTTCACTTACCCTTCAGGAGCCAAGCATGAAGGTGAAGTGACCTCAGGTTGGGATGGACCAATGAACCCTGAGTCAAAAGATTGATTTGCAAGGAAGTGGTCTCGAGAGGCTGCCACATACTGTTGAGAAGAGGAAACCATAGTTGCTGAGGCCAGAGGGAGTCAATGAGAATCATCTTGGTCCCTTGAGACTCGAACTTGAGGAGAACTCTGAATTAAAGGAAGCAGTGAAAGGCATAAAGAAAGCGTTTTGTCCACCGCAGCCTGAACGATCCTGACAGAAAATGCCAGGCCCTGGATTTCTGGAGCAGAAGAGAGGCAGTTTTGCATTGAGTGGGATGCAAAGGTCCAGGTCTGGAGTCCCCACTCTTCTAACAGTGACCGAGCTATCGGCTGGGTCAAGAGACCACTGTGAGGGTCTGCTCGTCTCTGTTGAGGTGATCTGCTGTTGTTTTGGTACACCCAGCAGATATACCGCTGAATTAGAGATTTGTCTCCAAGCACCACTCCCACACTCATTGCTTCCTGCAAAGGGATAAGAGTAAGTACATCGCCTTTGCTTGTTGATGTAATACATCACAGCTTTGTTGTCCGCTTGAAGGAGAATGTCTTGTGACAAAGAATATCCTTCAATGCTCGGATCGCATAGAGGACCGCCTCCATCTCCAGGACATTTATGTGGAGCCGAGTTTCGAGCTGAGTCCATACACCTTGAGTGTGGAGAGAGAGACAGTGAGCTCCCCATCCCATAGCGGCGCGCCTGTGGTGATGTGGAGATCTGATGATCCAGAGGAGCAAGGGGAATCCTCCAGGAGATTGTTTCTGAGACCACCAGGTGAGAGACCTTCGTAGGGCCCGCCACCTTGATGGGATAAGATCAGTGAGAAGTCAGCCACCACTGAGCCGGAGAGCATCCATTGGGTGGTCCTCATGTGTAACCGAGCTTAGGCACAGTGAACACTGAGGACGGCCATGAGACCCAACATACGCTGTAACGAGAGAGCTGTGACCCGATCGGTTCTCCCCGATGTAACGGGCCATCTGAAGGATGTCGAGTCTCTGTCCTCCTGGAAGGAAAGCCTCATGAAGAGGTGTCCAGAGAAGAGTCCCTATGAAAAGGAGCCTCTGGAGGGCTGCAGTTGTGACTTCTTCAGATTTAGTAGAACCCCATGGACGTAAGAAGGCTAGAAGTGGTTTGAACGGTTTCCAGAGTCCCTTGGCTGAAACGATTAGCAAGCGCAATCAGGTAGGGGGAACACTGAGTCCGAGCTTCCTGAGATGCGCTGTGAGAACTGTACAACACTTTGTAAAAATCATGGGCGCCGAGGATAGCCTCCAAAAGGCAGGACTCTGAACTGACAATGCTGACCCAGAGCTACAAACCTCAGGAATTTGTGATGGGTCAGTGATGGGATATGCTGGTGCGTCCTGCATATCCAGGGAGGCCAGCCAGTCGTGCTGATGCAGCAAAGGTAATAGGTAACCTAGGAAATCATTTTGAATTCTCCCTGGGAGGAATTTGTTTAACTTTCTGAGGTCTAGAATGGGGCGATCCCAGACTTCTTTGGAACCAGAAAGTAATGGGAGTAAACCCTGTGTTTCATTGATGCGGGGCACCAGTTCTATTGCCCTGTTGTTTAGAAGGCCCTGGATCTCGAGCGGGAGGTCTGATTGATGAGAGGTCGACAACCTGGGTTGTCGCTTGGGAGGGCAATTCGGTTTTTTTCCAAAAGATTGAGAGAATAACCTCGCAAATTATCCTAAGGACCCATTTGTCCGAGGTTATGGACTTCACTGATTATAGAAGTACATCAGACGCACCTCCCACTGAGGAGAAAGTTCCATCTTGGGGTGTGGATGGAACTGGGGCCGGCAATATAGTAGCGCTGGGGGCCATGGGCCCTGCGCTTCGCGCGCCTTCTTTTGAGGTTGGGCAGGTTGGCTTTATGGAAGCTTCCTCTGCCTCTGCCTCGAAGGACTGGCGACTATGAAACTGACGCTACTCTACATGCCCCGAGAGGGGTAGGGGTCTAGCCAACTTAATGGCCGACCTAGTCTTCTGAGTGGCCTCTAGGGCTTGCTCTACCTGAGGACCAAAAAGATAGGAGCCATCAAAGGGCAGCGCCATTACCTGCTGCTGAGCATCATTCGAAAGCCAAAAGTACGCAGCCAGGAAATGGCGTTGAGTACAAACACCTGGGCTGCTGAATCGAGAAGCAGTGTCGAAAGCGCCCATGGCGGCTTTGACCTGTTGGTTATTGGACCCAATAACTCTGATAACGGTTAGAAGGAGCTCTGACTTGGAGTCGGAATCTGGAAGAGCTTCAACCATTCGTTTCAGAGTGCCACAGGATATACTCTATACTGAGAAAAATAGTCCTGATAGCTGGCACATACGCATACTTAGTAGTGGAGGCAAAGACTCTCTTACCTAATGTATCAATTTTACGAGACTCTTTGTTAATAGGTCGAGCTGTAGTAGCTTGAGTGAAGAATCGACCTTGTCATTCTCTGCCAGGACTACAATAGGATCCGCAAAGGCTTGGGATGCCAAATAGAAACGATCCTTGGAGCTGGAATATTTTATCAATGGATTTAGCCACTGAGGGAATAAGAGCAGGATTTTTCCATACCATTTGAGACAGCGGCTCAAGGAGGGTTGAATCGGAGGAGTCAAATCCAGGGATCTCCAAGCATGAAGATACTGGAGTCTTAATATTTTCCCAGGATCGATGTCCGTAGTCTGGAGAGAAAGAGTGGATCTCAGGTTCCTCAACAGAGACTTAAAGGATAGGTCCTCGACCACAGGCTCTGTAGCTGTGAAGGATCCTGTTTCCTCCACTTCATCACCCAACCCAAGGTCTGGGTCAGGCTCAACATCATCTCCTGATAGTCCAGGAAGGACTGTTTGGACAGGAAAGGAGAAGAATAGGGAGAAGAAAAAGAGCAGATAGAAAGGAGAGTTCCCCGAGGGCCCCGGCGCCGAGGAGGCGAAAGGAGTTTTAAAACGGCGCCGCTGGAGGCGCGACGGTGCCAAGAAGCAGGCGGCACTGCAGGCGGCACCGGCGTGCTCCCCGCGGCACCGCCAAGACACACAGCACTCGGCAGCGCCACGTGACTTTACCAGCACCGCGGACGGTGCTGACAAGACCCAGCGGCGCCACGGACGGCACCGCAAGGCCCCGCGCCGAAAATGGTGCTGACAAGCGCAGCGACCTGGCGGAAGTTGCCGAGACACCCTGTAACCTGGAAAGCAAGAGAAGGAAAAAACAGGAGATAAGGGCATTGGTGTGGCCTCTGCGCCGCAGCCATGTGAGGGGGAACACTAAGCACAGAGTTGCTGGCACTCAAGGGAGGCCAAGCACTAGGGAAGGTCCAACTCACTTACCTGATTGCCAGATGAGCCCAAGGCTCCAGGGCAACCGAGCTAGGCAGAAGAACCAACCTCCGAGCCCATCGCCCATAAGAGCGCCCACTGATGAAACTGCTCATCTGGAGCCCTACCTATAGGCGGGTGAGGCTCTGATGTCAAGACGGCGGAAACCAGAAGTTGGTGACTCAAGGAGGAGACCGCAACTAGGAATGATAACCCACTGTCGACGCGCAGATGTATCAGAGGGCTACCTCGAGTGATGCCTTCTTTTGACCTGTGGACATAAGAAGAGTTTCGAGGTTGAACGGTGCCGAGAATGCGATCGCTTATTTTATGCCGTGGGGACCGCCCATCCTCGGCATCGGACTGACCGCTGTCGGAACCCGCTTGAGGAGAAGGGGGACCGGACCCAGCCCGACTGACTGAACAGCTTTCATATCGAAGTCTCCCACCGTCACCTGACCTGCTCATGGTTGACTCGTCCAGTAGGCTGAGACTTCTTTACTATAAGTTAAATTTAAATATAACAGAAATAGAATAAAATTAAGCGATACTACTATCGAGATAAAATTATAAAAAATAAACTGAAAACTATGCTGCTAGTTTGAAGTTTGACTCCCGACAGGTGACGACGTTGTCACTGAAGCGCATTCGACGGGCGTGGAAAAAGGAACTGAGGCGTTGGAGGGTCGCCGCCGAGATAGTCATTACCAGTGAGCCACCACTCATGCCCATGTCTCATGCGCCTCACTCGCGACGACCCTCCAGCAAAAGTTTGCTCCCGATGGGTCCTGGTGCTCCGCGCAGATCCCCACTAGTGTGAATGAGTGGTGGAGACTTATGTCCAGGAAGATCTGCATAACACTTTGTAAAACTCACAGCGCTGAGGATAGCCCAAAGGGCAGGACTCTGAACTGATAATGTTGTCCCAGAGCCACAAACCTCAGGAATTTGTGATGCCTTGGGTGAATAGAAATGTGCTGGCAAGCATCCTGCATGTCTAGGGAGGCTATCCAGTCGTGTTGATGAAGCAAAGGTAACAAGGTTCCTAGAGAAATCAAATTTAAATTTCTCCTTGGGCAGAAATTTGTTTAATTTTCAGAGATCCAAATGGGCGCATGCCCCGGTTTTCTTTGGAACCAGAAAGTAATGGAGAGAACCCTGTGTTCTGTTGATGCAGCGGCACTACTTCTACTGCCCTGTTGTTCAGAAGGCCCTGAATCCCGTGGCGAAGGTCTGACTGAAGGGTTGACAGCCTGGGCTGTCGCTTGGGGACGATCCGAAGGGTCTCCACAAGACTGAGTGAATACCTCGAGGATTATCCAAAGGACCCATTTGTCTGAGGTTATGGACTTCAATGATTGTAGAAGTGCATCAGACGACCTCCCACTGGAGAGGAAAAGTCCACCCGGGCAGCTGAGATGGGACTTGGACAGCAACTCATAAGGTGGCGCTGGACGCTTGGGCCCTTGCGCTTTCTGTTGTGTTTTCTTTGAGGTTGGGAAGTTTGATTTTATGGAAACTTCCTCTGCCTCTGCCTCGAAAGGACTGACGGTTATGAAACTGGCGTTTATTGACACCCTCGAGGACAGGAGGAGGTTGAGCCAACTTAATGGCTGACCTAGTCTTTGCGTAGCTTCTAGAGCCTGTTCTACCTGAGGACTGAAAAGATACGCACCATCAAAGGCAATGCCATTACCCGCTGCTGGCGTGCATTCATGAAGCCTGAAGCGCGCAGCCAGGAATGATGGCGGGTACAAATACCAGCGTCGCCGCTGAAGCAGTGTTGAAAGCATCCATAGCTGCTTTAACCTGCTGGTTATTAGACTCGATACCTCTGGTAATGGTTTGAAGAAGCTCTGGCTTTGTATCCGATTCTGGTAGAGCTTCAACCATCTGTTTGATAGAGTGCCAAAGGATATACTCATATTGAGAGAAATAGCCTTGGTAGCTGGCGCGATACGCATACTTAGGGTGGAAGCAGCAAAGACTCTCTTACCTAAGATGTCTATCTTACGAGATTCTTTGTTAATAGGTCGAGCTGTAGTAGTTTGGGAAGGACGGCCTTATCATTCTCTGCCAGTACTACAATAGGATCTGCAAAGGCTTGAGACACCAAAATAGGTCGATCCTTGGGGCTGAGTATTTCCTATCTTTGGATTTAGCCACCGAGGTGTGAGAGCAGGATTATTCCATACCATTTGAGACAGCGCCTCGAAGGAAGGCTGAACCGGAGGAGTCAAATCTTGTAGGATCTCCGGAGCATGAAGGTATTGGAGTCTTAACAATTTCCCAGGATCGATGTCTGTAGTCTGGAGAGAAAGAGTGAAATCAAATATTTCAGCAGAGACTTAAAGAACAGGTCCTCGACCACAGGCTCTGCAGCAGGAATAGATCCTGCTTCATCCACTTCATCAACCAGTCGAAGGTCTGGGTCAGGCTCAATGTCATCTCCTGACAGTCCAGGAGGAACTGTATGGACAGGAAAGGAGTGAAAATCAGAGGAAAAGGATGAAGAAAAGAGTGAAAGGAGGAGTCCTGAAAGCGGAAGACGCCCTAAGAGCCCCGGCGTCACAGAGGCGTGCATGGCACCGAGAACAGCGCCGAGGAGCCACACAGCGTCAAGATGTCGCTGAAGCCACACGGTGCCAAGACGGGCGCCGAGAGGATGGACGGTGCCATGATAAGCAGCGGGCGAGTGCATGGCGAAGGAGGACGGCGCGACAGATGCATTGGAGCCAAGATGCCATCGACGCCAAGGGCGCCAAAAACACTCCAAGACTCAAAACAGGATTTGAGGGTAAGGAGGAAGAAGAGCAGGAGATAAAGGCATCGTGTGGCCCCTGCGCCGCAGCCATGTGAAGGGGGAACACTCTAAGATGGAGTCGACGGCATCAAGACAGTGCCGCTTCCACCAGGAGGATCAAACGCCTACCTGGTCTCCCAAGAAGCCTGAAGGCCCTGAGTGACTGAGCCAGGTAGCTGAACCAACCTCTGAGCCCATTGCTCCATAAGAGTGGCCCACTGATGAAACTGCTCATCTGAAGACCTACCAGCGGGCGGGTAGGGCCCGATGTCAAGACGTCGGCTACCAGAAACAGAAGCTGGTGACCAAGGAGGAGACTGGCAACTAGCCCCAATAACCTGACCATCTACACGCAGATATATCAGAGGGCAACCTCGAGTGATGCCTTCTTTTTGACCTGTGGGCAAGAAGAGCTCGAGGCCGAACGGTGCCGAGAATGTGACCATTTATTTTATGCTTCGAGAGGACCGCCCGTCCCTCGGCATTGGACTGACGTTGCCAGACCCCCTTCCGGAGAAGGCGGTGCACCGGACCCAGCCCGACTGACTGAACAGTTTTCATAAAAGTCTCCCTACTGTCACCTGACCTGCTCATGGTCGACTCCGGCCAAAGTAGGCTGAGACTTCTTTTAAAAATAAGAATAAACTTAAGCGATACTTATTGAGATATATTACAAAATAACAAAACTGGAAAACTATGCTGCTAGTTTGAAGTTTGACTCCGGCAGGCGAGCGACGCCTGTCACTGAAGCGCACTTGATGGCGGGAAAGGGAACTGAGGCGGTTGGAGGTCGATGCAGAGAAAGTCATTACCACATGAGCTGAGGCTCATGGTGCCACTCCTCCGGCTCCATCTCTGGCGCCGCCCTCCAGCAAAAAGTTTGCTCCGCTGGGTCCTAGTGCCTCCGCATAGATCCCAATACTGTGAATGAGGGTGGAGACTTATGTCCAGAAAGATCTTCCTTCCCAATTCAGAATCAGGGCGTCCAGGGGACTGAGCCTGAACCTGGAGGTCTACAACAAAAGAGAGGAGTTGGTGATTGTCTGGGGCTGCAAAGAGATCTATCTCCGAGTGCCCCATCTTGAAAAAATCACTTTCAACACCTGAGGGTCCAGGGACCATCTGTGATGGCCCTGAGAATCCTGCTCAGTGCATCTGCTAGCACATTGTCCTTGCCTGAAGGTGAGCTGCTACAAGAGAGGCTTGCAGGAATAAGCCAGGACCACAACTTCATGGCTTCTGTGCACAAGGTCAGTGGACCGAGTGCCTCCCTGCTTGTTGATGTACCACATGGAGGTAGTGTTGTCTGTTCTGACTTGAACTGCCTTGTTCTGAACTGACTGTGAGAACACTTTACAGCTAGAAAACTGCCCTGAGCTCTAGAAGATTGATGTGGAGAAGGGATTCTTGGGGACCACAGGCCCTGGGCAGTAAGGGACCCCAGGTGGGCTCACCAGCCCAGAAGCGAAGCATCCATGGTAAGGACCACTGAACAAGGCTGAGCAACAAAAGGAACACCTTGCCTTAAATTGTCCTGATCCTGCCACCACCAGAGGCCTGGATCAAGGTCGGAGTCACAGGAATCAGTTTGGTAAGGAGTCCTTCTCTGAGACCAGAAAGCTCTCAGGTGGAAACTGAATATCCCTCATCTGGACTCTTGCCGCTTGACCACTGCTGTTGAAGCTGCCATGTGGCCCAAGAGCTGGAGGAAATGCCTTGCTGGTCGAGATACCTGAAGGTCAAGGAAGAAGCTAGTTCCATAAGACCCCTTGCCCTTTCTAGAGGAAGAAAGGCTCTTGCTCTGAGTGTGTCCAGTTTGCCCTATAAAGGTAAGGAGCTGGACTGGTTCAAGAACTGACTTGTGAAGGCTGAGAAGAAATTATAGGAAGTGAGCATTGCTGTGTCACTTGCAGGTGAGACTTGACCTGGTCTGGAGACTGACCCAGTAATAGCCAATCGTCCAGATAAGGAAATATGGAAATCTTTTGCCTTCTTAGAAAGGCAACTACTACTGCCAGGCACTTTGTGAAAACCCTTGGAGCCGAGGTTGAGCCAAAGGACATTGTTTGAACTGATAGTGGCCTGAGGGCAACTTGAACCTGAGGTACTTTCTGTGGGAGCACCCAATGGGAATGAAAGTAGGCTAGGGAGGCTAGCCAGTCCCCTGGCCTTAGAGAGGGAAGGATTATTCCCAGAGTTATCATCTGGAACTTTGGTTTTAAAGATGTTTGTTCAGATATCTTAGGTCTAGGATGGGTCGCCACCCCTGTCTTTTGGGGGTCAGGAAGTACCTGGAGTACAGTCCTTTGCCTCAGTGTAGGGGTACTCTCTCACAGTTCTTAAAGCTAGAGAGAAGAAACCTCTGCATCTAGGGCAAGGGTTTCAAAGATTTGCAGGTGGAAAAGATTTAGCTCCCATCTTTGGACATTTTTGAAGTTGAGAACCAGTCCCTGGCTTACTACTTCCAGGACCCACTTGTCTGATGTAATAGACATCCAGTCCTGGACAAAGTAAGCCAGCCTGCCCTACTGGAATAGGAGAGTTGACTCGGCAGGCCCATCAGGGTGTCTGCTTGGCAGGGGCTTTAGGCTGAGGGTGGATGCAGGCCTGCTCATCCCCTTCTGCCTCTCCCTCAAAGAACCCCTCTGTGAAACGGAAGAAGAGGCCTGTGTTGATAAAAGGCCTTTGAAAAGGCCTGCCCCTGCCCCTAGACTGCTGCCTTTGAGGAGTTGTCTGCCTTCCTTGGCCTGAGCACTCCTGTAAGTGGTCCTGTACTCATCCATTTTTTCATATAATTCTCTGTCTGCTCCCCAAACAGAGAATTACCCACTAAAGGAAAATCCATGGCCTTAGCCTGGGTATTCTATGAGAGGTTAGTACATCTGAGCCAAGCCATCCTCCTAAGAGCACAGATGTAGCACGACTCTTGATGAAACATCATTAGAGTCCACAGCAGCATGAAATTGCACCTTAGATGCCTCAATCCCATCTGCAGCCACCGCCTCCAGCTCCTTGGCTAGCTGGGGAGGCCTGCTTAGCCAGTGCCAGTACAGTGTCCCACATGGACTTCTGGTACCTGGCAGTATAGGCCATGTAACTGCCTGCCTGAGTCTCAAAGAAGATGCTGGTACTGCATCTTTGCCATGGCATCAGTCTTCCTGGAGTCCTTGTCAGGGTGGAAGCCAAGGGAATATTTGTCTTGTCACAGGCAGCAGCCTGCACTACCCCAACATGGCTGCGCTTGCTGATATAAGAACTCCTTGTCTGAGCCTGAGAGTGTATACCTCTTGTCCATTCTTTTATCCACAGGAGGTATAGTGTTAGCAGACTCTAAGATTTTTGTGTCTGTTTCCAAAAGATTTATGGAGGAAATAGACAGTCTCCTGGACTCTGGGATATCCATCATTTCTACATAATCAGGCTCTTCTTGATCTTCCACAGCCTCCTCCATAGGAAGCTGGAGGGTTTCAGCCACTTTCCTGTAAAATATAAAATGGGAAAGAGACTCAGAAAGCATAGATGGAAAACACCTGATGGTCTGTCTGGGAGATGTCCGGTTCCACAGGCACATCCAGACCTTCACTTACATCATAATCCTCAAATTCCTTCCTCTTCAAACTCCGGTTCATACAAATATTCAAGGGTATATACTTTGAACCAGGGAAACTAACTGAACCGAACCCCTGCCAGAAGAAGCAGGATCAGTCGGAACTGACGGAGCGATTCCACAATCTGAATCGCTCTGGCTATCTCTTTCGGCGGTCGGAACATGAACCTGGATCCAAACCGTGGATTTGTCTTGCGCTTTCTTTTGTCGGAACTAACTCGGAGTCGGCTCTCTTGCCCGAAGAAGTATCGCCTGGTCAGAGGGTCTTCGGTTCGGGTCGGAACCAACCGGCTGGCCATCCGGTCAGCAGACTTCTCGCCTCCTTTTCCCTGCAGTCTACCTAATCTCTTTCAAGGGTAGATTTGGGAACATTTTTACATTTGGCAGTCTGAATTGAGGTGGTCAAACCCAGACAATAATACAGTTGGTGTGGGATCGCCTTGGCAAAGATCTCCCACACTCACTGCAGTGTTGAAACCCAGTGGGCCCAGTTTTTTCTAGGGTTTCTCAGACATGGCCAACCTAACCAAGCTTACCCTTTTTCGGCAACCACCAGGCAAGACTCCCTTTATTGGTTCCTAACCATGTCATGGTATTGGAAAAAATGGTTAAACACATTTTTTAGAACCGATAAGAACCGTAACTACACACTAAATATAGCAAAATTATATCAAATGGTCAGTTCAGCCGAACTGACCGCACTTTATAAGTTCCACACAGAAATATAGAACAATTCCTATCTAGTACTCACGGCACCACAGACAGAGACTGAACCCACTATGCAGATACTTTTTTCGGTTTAAACCGGATTTAAAATTGAAAAACTTTAACCGACTTCAACCGAGCTGAAGTAGAAATCTCCTGAGCAACCGCTCAGTGAGGCGGAGTAAAGAATCTGACGGTTTGAGTTCAAAACACTCCAGACAGAGACTTCAACCGAGCTCGAGTTCAGCGTTCCATGCCTTGCATGGAAAGTTAACCCTAGTTCTCTGGGGCAGTTCAAAGGTTGGGAATCACTGCAACTGTCAGAATACAGCAAGACTTCATGTTGTTTGAAAGTGCAGATGAAAACCCCACTATCATATGGCTGACCTGTAAACAACAGGTCCAGGAGAACTTGAACCCTTACTTGGTGAGCAAGGATCCAGGTGGGTTAGCCCATCAGGAGAATGGTCTCCACTTAGTCACAGGAACCTTCCAGATGGAAGGCCAAGCACGCACTTAGAAGCTCTCATGGTGGTCTAGTAGAACCAGATCCTACCCACTGCATATTCCAAAGGAATCATCCTGCCCTGTGTGTACAACTGTAGCAGCAGTCTCTGAACTCAGGCAAGAAAGGAAAAGTGTACAGGAGGATGTATCCACTCATGGAAAAACATTCTGACAGAAAAACAGGGCTGGATTTCTAAGGCAAATAGAGGCAGATGTGTGTCGAGGAGGGGCACAGCAGGACCAAGTTAGGGCTAGCCCAGTTGTTGAAGTGACTGAAAGAGGCAGTGACTCAATGCGGTGAGGCAATACCCACTCTGGCCTCCTGAAGGAGTAGGAAAGGATTCTAGTTTGTTTGCTGAAAAATAAACATCACAACTCCATCATCCACTTGAAGAGGATAGCTTCATGAGCGACTGGCTCGGACCAGTACACAGGAACCAAGGTGTGAATATTTGAAAGCTACCTCAGAAAAGACATACTTGACCTTCCGTCAAGAAGGAGAAAATCACCTGTTAAGTTAAGCAAGCAAGGAAGTAGGAACCTAAGTTCTGACTTAGTTTGATGGACCATTATTTGTCTATCAATCCACAATCTCTCGTAAGAAGGCAGAATTCTGTCCAGAGAGATAGTGGCTGCACAGAATAGACCGGCTTAGCTCTTTTCGGACTGTGGACAGACTGTGCAATCCAGTCTGTCTTCAGCCCAGAAGAGCTCTTATCTCAAGAATGGTGTGAGGAGCTTGCTCTCTTCTTTGCAGATAAGGTTGCCAAAATCAGATCGACATTCGCTCTTCCCTCATGGGAGCAGCGGTGGTCGTCAGAGATGTCAAGCACCCAGTTGGAATGGTCTGACTTCAGCCTTCCCATAATCAAGGATGTTGTGATGATCATTCGAGCACTGCGACCGACCTGCTGTAATTTGGACCCTGGTCCCACGTGCCTCTTAGTGGGTTGCGTGGATAAGATTGGCCTAGTCCTAGCTCTGATCGTATGGAAGTCCTTGGAGGGGATTTTTCCAGATCCCCCCAAAGAGGCTATAATTAAGCCCCTTTTAAAGAAACCCTCCTTAGACCCATACTGTCTAGCAAATTACAGGCCAGTCTCTAACTTACCCTTTGTGGGTAAAGTTATTGAGAAAGTGGTCGAGTGCAGTTGGAGGATCATCTGGCCAACAACAATATCTATGATCTGGCTCCAGTCTGGATTTAGGAAAAGGCATAGTACCGAAGACAGCGCCAGACGGGTACTAAATGACCTCCTAATGGCTAGAGATCGTGAGGACCCGATCCATCTTGGTACTACTTGATCTCTCGCAGCATTTGACACCGCTGACTATGGTGTGTTATTGGAGCACTTTATGTTAGTCTGTGGACTGTCTGCTACGGTCCTCAGATGGTTCCAATCTTACCTTGAGGGTAGGACTCAGAGAGTGGTGTCGGGAATTTTTCCTCAACATCATTCTCCCTGCCCTGTGGGGTACCGTAGGGCTCCATTTTAGCACCCATGTTGTTTTCGTGTATATGCTACCATTAGGGGCAATTATTAGATGCACGGTCTGGGTTTTCACTGCTATGCTGATGATACCAGCTGTATATGTCTTTGTGCCCAGCCAGGACGCCGCCTTGTTGGTATTTAATAACTGCCTTGAAGAAATCCAAGAATGGATGAATGGGAGTTGGCTGAGGTTAAATCCGGAGAAAACTGAGGTGTTTGTGTGGATTTAGGTCACTGTGAGGCGGGTCTGCCAGAAGGATCACCCTCAGGCCTGTGGCTTGGAGGTGTCCAGCTGATGACCTCAGACCGAAAGCGAAACCTGGCATAATACTTGATGACCATTTGACACTCAAATCACAGGTGTCAGCGGTTGTGAAGACTTCCTTTTCATCTGAGGAATATTGCCAGGGTGAAGCACTTGGTTCCTCCAGAGGACCTTCCAACATTAATCCACGCCTTTGTTACCTCCCGACTTGACTACTGTAACTCCCTATACCTAGGGCTATTGGGGTTGAACTGCCGTCTGCAGTTGGTGCAGAATGCGGCAGCCAGGCTGTTGACTGGAGTTTCTAGATCCAGTCACATAACGCCTGTGCTCCACGGACTGCACTGGCTGCCGGTGTTCTGGCAAATCACCTTCAAGGTCGGTTTGCTGACCTATAAAGCCCTACATGATCTGGGACCTGCCTCACCTGAAAGAGCTCCTGCTCTATAGTCCCTCTTGCCCCTCTGATCCACTGAGTAGGATTGCTGGAGATTCCCAGGGTATGTTTGAAAACAGCTGGTGCTAGATCATTTAGTTTTATGGCACCTACCCTGTGAATTCTCTACCTCTCGTGTGCTTAGACTGCCCGACCGTTCTTAGTTTTAAAGGAGTTGAAGACCCACCTTTAATATTGCTTTTAAGGATTTCTGTTGATTTGATTTATTATATTTATTGTCATATTTATCTGTACAGGTGCTTTGATTTAAGAAAAGCGCCTTTAAAAATAAAGTTGAAATTGAAAATTGAAAATTGAAAATTGGTGGAGAGTCGCCTGCTGCTGCAAGCCTCTGCTCAAGAGAAAAAGCCTGATAAAAAAAAGGGAATTAACAGACTGGGCAGTCGCCTAGGTCTAGGAAATGCCTCTGAATGAGAAATTCTCTTAGAGAAAGAGATGACTCATACCGTACGGATCGGACTCCCGGGAAGAAGTCAGGTACACTTTACCATACTCTGGAGATGAGCGCCTAGGGGCTGAGGCAGAACCTGACCAGATCCAAAAAGAGGTATCATTGTATTCTCGGCTAGGCCTGTGCTGTGATAAAAATGTTTTTTTTTTTTTTTTAGTCTGAGCCTAACAAGGCTTTCAGGGTGCTATTTCGCAAGGATTGTCTTGATACAAAATGATGAAGATGTTCTCCATCTTAGTGCAGAAGGAGTCTGGCGTCCATACTGAAATCATGACCGAACTAATAATCACTGGAGAGATGTTAACTACATGTGCCAAGAAGTTCGAAGGGGCAATATCACAAAGGAGCTATATACCCTATCAAAGGAGGAAGAGCCAGAGCTGCTCCCGACCATTAAATTAGAATGTTCCACAGAGTGTAACTGTCTTGGACGATTGAAAACTCTAGACGCAGAGTGCATGGTCCACAGACACAGTGTGAAATACTATAGTGGACCCCATTACTGTGGAACTACTGAAAAGATTTTCCATCACGGACTCTGATGATAGAGAGGACGTGCCCTTCAGTATATAAAATGAGTCATCCACTGTATTACTGACCAGAAGGACAGGGAAAGACCCATCTAGATGAACTTCTACCCTAGAAGGACCTCCAAGAAAGGTCTAGGTTAGCGCCACTAGAGACTCCGCCATCAGGAAGGATGTCCAGGAGCTTGCCATCATGTAGCAAGCCGAGAAAGTACTGAGCAGAATGAGATTCCACTGGCAGAGCAGTACTGCCGAGTTCCATCAGTAGAAAACCGCTGGATGACACAAGATCCCATATAGACCGCCACTCACTAAGATGTGTGGAAAAATAATCCACAGAATATGAGTTCATTCTGTGATAAACATCCCGCCACAAGTTCTGGAAAGGAAGTCTGAAAAGGAAAATCGTCACTAATTCTGCCATACAGCACCCACTAGCACCCGTGCAGCACCAGCATCACTCGTGGCACAGGAGGGCACCAAGCAGTGCTTATGCTAACCTGGGCAATACCCGAGGGCAGCCGCGGATACCGCAGCACCCCTGGCACCCATGTAGCAATGGCACCCGAGGGCTCCCCTGACACCCATGGTACGATGGCACCTATGGTACCCATGACACCCATGGCAAGAATGGCACCCGAGGGCACCAGTGACACCCATGGTACCCAAGGGAATCAGTGGCACCCATGGGTACCTGTTGTGCCACCCACAGGTGCCCCTGTGGCACCCACGGTGCCCCGGCACCACCCATGGTACTTATGGCACCAGTGGCACCCATGGCACCTGTGGCACCGTGGGCACTCACAGCACCACTTGCAGAACCCATGGGTGCTCCCAGTGCCACCCTTGGCAACCCTGGCACCCATGGCTTTCATGGGTGGCACCCACGGGTGCACTGCCCACGACCGTGGGTGCACATCTCAGGGTGCCGCCGCTGTCCGTAGGTGCACGGCACCACCTGTGGGTGCTCATCACCACCTGTGGGCACAGCGCCACCCAGATACCACTGATGGTGCTGACAACCAATGGCAGCAACAAGAGACCCACGGCACCACACAGAGCGATGAGTGCCACCCACAGCACCGACTAAGGCATGGTGCTGACCAAGATATTGAACCATGGCTCCGAGGCACGGCACCGACCAGGCACTGAGCCACGGCCCGAAGGAAAATGCCAATGGAAATCCTGAGAAGGGGAGAAGGATAAAGGTGATGCCCGTGCGCGCCCTGCATGTGGCAAAGAGAAAGGGGAGGCAGAGGGTCGACATGATGACAAGGCACCAAGAGGGCACCTGCCCATCATGATCCAATCGACCCAGCCCAGTCCAATGGCTCCAAGGCCGGAGGTCCTGAAATCAGGAACAGAGCCAGGAAAACTGGAAAGTCAAACCCCTGCTCCACAGGAGCGCCCAGAGGTGAACTGCCCACCGGAGCTCGAGGACAGAGATGGAGCTCAGAGTCAAGAATGCAGCCATTAGAGCAGGACCATGAGGAACCCACCAAAGCAGTCTAGGTCCATCGCCCCTCCCGACGAACAACTCTCATGCAGACGTATCAACAGGCAACCCTCGAGGCACCCGATTCTTCTTCCCCAATGAGGAAGAGGAGCGCAAGGTTAACAGAGCCAGATCCCCAGAACCGCTAGATTTGTGCTTTGGGGACTGTCCTCCCCTGAGCACAGGACTGTCCATAGTCGGACCCTCCATTAATTAAGGGCAGCGACCAGACATGAAAATTACGTACCTACCGTAATTTTGATCTTCTCTTGTATCTTCACCATTCATTACTGCTTGGGGTTAAGCCGAGGCGCGCTCCGCCACGGGAGTTTTTTAGTTGACTTCTAACGGCGCTGCCTCGAGGGTGACGCATCATGCGCCATGCGTGAGGGACGGCCGTTAGAGCTGCGGACTCCTCCTCCATCTCAGTTCTGTTAGCCGGAGAGGCAAAATAAAGTGTGTGAGAAAAAGAAAGCGAGGCAAGAGAGCCAAGGATAGAAAAGGAAAGGAAATAAACTGAAAAAGGAATAAGCCGATGGAGAATAGACAGAGGAGAGAGAATTCCTACCCTAAGGGACCGTAGGGCCTCCTTTCCGGGCGGCTCTAGAGGAGGAACAGAGAGAGAGAGAGGGAAGGAGAAAGAGAGGAATGAAGGAAGAAAGAAAGAGTGGCATGTTGAGAAGGAGAACAGTGCCCGATGAGCATTGTTGGTTGAGAGGCTTATAGGCTCGAAATTAATGAGGGAGCAAGAACTCTGCTGGTAGGACTGAGGAGAGGTTCCACCTAACCTCCTGAACAGACCCAAGTGAGGGCAGACTCTCTGAACTTCAACATGCCAAGTCCCTTCATCCTAGTTGAGGGCTCCTAGACTGTCCAAGCAGAACCTGTTCCGAAGAGCGCCCATCCAGGAAGAGGACTAAGTTCCTAGCACCTTGATAAGTGCTACCATAGAAGAGTATGGAAAACTAAGCCTTCTCGAAGGCAGTTTGTAAGAAAAATAGAGAGGACTCAATCAGACTTGCTATGAAAAGGCAGACAGAGGCTTGAAGCTGACAAGGTCAGCCAGCAGCTGTAAAAGCTTTTGAAAAATAATGCCTGCCAAGGGATCCTAAGTTGAAGGTGCTTAGACAGGGCATGGCCACCAGGCTGTGGAACAACATGACCTGAGGAGGCAAGGAATTGCAACCATAGGGCAGTCAGAAAGAGTTCCCTCAGAATTAAAGAAATTTGTAACTGCACTGCCTCCTCTTTACCTTGAGGAAAAAGGGGGTCCAGGGTTTTAAATAATTGATTAGCAGTTTTTTTTTTCTTGGGACTATACTAACTGTACAGACAGTATTTACACAGAGTCCCTTAGACGTGCCACGCCACAACACGGCGAGGCAAGAGCCATGCATCTTCCCAAAGACTCAGCACTTTTATGAGCAAAATGCCAATCAATCTTAGAGTGAAGTAAACCCTGGGATCCATTCACCAAGAATGGGAAAACAGAGAAGTTTTTTTTTTTTGCATAAAGGCCAAGGGAGTAAGAGGAACGAGGTGGGAGGGGAGACGCCACAGAAGGAGGCCACTGAGGGAAGGTGGGAGAGTCAGTATGAATGGTGAAGATACAAGAGAAGATCAAGAATTACGGTAGGTACGTAATTTCTCATATCTTCCTTGTCAATCTTCACCATTCATTACTGCTTGGGAGAGTACCAAGCCCCCTTAAAAACGGGAGGGTAGAACCCGAGGGAACAAGACCCCAGCCTCCTGTTGGTGAGAAACAGAAGGGAAGACCCTGGCTAGTACAGAGAGAAGCCTATGTGGGAGAAGAGTAGGAGGTGCCTCCCGAGGATGGGGAGGCGGAGGAAGCCCCTGCAAAAGTCTCCCTAGCTCTGGAGGAAAAAGACGGGTCCCCGGAAAGCGGAGCGCATCATCCTCACGCCGGCCAGGGGTGACAACTTGATAGACGAAGTCATGCCATCCGCCTAATGCAGATCGCTGTCCCCGCAAGTCTGGAAGCCACCTCATTGGCGCCGTTAGATGCCCTTGCTTGGTGTCTTGCCAGCTCCAGGCCTATAACGGAGAGGGCAATAGCTTGTCTGGTTTGCCCATCAGGCATTGATGCTAGGAGCTGGAGAGCATCGACCACAGATGCCGATTGTAGGCAGCGTGGTGAGCCTGATGTGATGCAATACAAGCCACCGCACGAGAAGAAGAGAACACTCTTGCTCCCCGGTCGAACTGTAGAGAATCCAGTCTGGGTGGTTAGCGTGAGCCAGGCAGCGGCGCCTGGAAGGAGTCTCTAGGTACACCAAGCCTGAGGGCGGGTTGGGAAGAGTACCCAGGGATTCTCAGGGGGCACAATACCTATGACGGCAGTCAGCCGGGCTGAAGAAAGGGCGGCTGGCGACTGCCAGGAACGGATAGACGCCCTCCCGGAAGGGGATAGCCAGGAAGGTACCATCAGGTGCTGGGCACTGAATTCTCCAAGGAATTACGGGTCTCCTGTTCGGTATTGTCTCTCCTATATAAGAGATTTGAAGGTCCCTCGCCATCCTCGAGGAATCGCTGATATTCAGTGAAATCAAGGCCGGAAGAAAGATGAGCAGGGGTTCCTCTCCTCAGAGGAGGAAGACGAGGATGATGGAGAGCTCTGAATGTCCAGAAGATTCCGCGTGCAGTGGGAGAGTCAAAGACCCGCTCATGCATACATCTAACGTGGAGGGGAAGGCCGCCACAGAACCCTGAACTGCTCCCAGGATAACGGACCAGTGGGACCGACATGGCCTGGAAGTGTGGGGGGTGGATGCAGAGGTACTGGAGAAGGGCACCTACGAAGAGGCAACTGACCTCTGCCAGGACTCTGAAATCCGGGAACGGATCCCAGCTGGCAGGGTCCCGGACAACAAACCAGGCCGCAAGACGGAACCCTGAGAAAGCAGGCCTGGAAGAGCCCAGGGAGAACCTCCCTGTGACGAACCCGGGACTGCATGGTTCCAGAACGACAGTCCACAGCAACGCCACCGAGGGCACCCTAGAGCCCAGGAGGGAAGGGCGGCGTTGCACTATGGCTCCTAGCCACCCACCAGAGGCGGCCGACAGAGACCCCGCCCCCTGTCCCCTGCCCCTCAACCGCTCAGACTAAAGAGCCCTCCTCCTCAACTGCAGCGCCCTCGCACCTCTCAGAGGAGGCAACAGTACCCGGGGGCAGCTGTCACAGGTCCCCAGGAGGGGAGCCTCCTCAGTCCCCACCACATCACCCCTGGGACCCAGGGCCACCCCAGCCCGAGAGCCTCAGGGAGGACGGGAGAGGGACAGTGGAAGGGGCCAGCTGCGCCACCTGGCACCCTGTGCCACCAGGGACCATGACCAAGAGTCAGGGTGCCAGGATGGTCCACATCAGAGTCATCGGCCCGAAGAAGACAAGACCAGCAGAACCTCAATGCTGGCAACTCGGGAACTCGGGGCAACGGCACCGCGAACGGTGCCGGTGTTTGGGCGGCGCTGGATGACCCCGCCCACCCGCGACAGCCAGGCCCGCCATACCTCCTGCAGTACCATCCAGGCCCACGGGCGCCGCCCCGCATCGGAACCTGACCCGTGCCGCGGAGAACAGACCGGGCCCACGGCACCGCAAGTGGCACCAGGAGCCAGGGCGGCGCTGTCCCGATCACCAGCGGGATCTGAAACGGCGCCGGAGGGCGGTGTCGAGGGTCCAACGGTGCCCGCCCAGAAATCATGGGCCTCGACACTGGGGAGCCTGCACCTCCGAGGAGGTGACTGGCGAGGGCGGTGTCACCGCCACTGGCTCCCGGGGACCACGCATCTCGACACCGCAAGAGAAGCTTCCTCTTCGGCAAGAGAAGAGGAGGAGCCCTCCGCCGGACCATATAGGCCCGAGGGGACCCAGGGAAGGCCTAGACCTTACCTGGAATCCCTGAGCGACGCCTATCCTCAAGGTCGGCAGGGCCTTGCCGAGCTTGAACGCTGACTTCGAGGACACGACAGTCCATGGAGAAACAAGTGTTGCACGTGGCCCATGTCGTGAAGGTCCCAGGCAACGGAGACAGACATCATGCTGGTCCGAGACGGAAAATGCCGCCACAGGAGCACCGACGCGATAGGGGCGCAGCTCGCCTTCGACTTTCACGCCTTGCTCCAGAACCGGACATGATTGAACTAACTGAGGAAAAAAGTAGGAAACACTGCTCTAGATAGAAATAAAAAGGAACGGTCTTTACCGGTATACGGGCACGAGTGGATGTATGGAGAACATTTAGATGAGGAGTCGGGACTAACCAAGAATTAACACTAAAGCCACCGCAGGCAGGTGCAGCCTTGACGGGAGAAACAGAATTGAGATGGAGGAGGAGTCAGCGAGCTTTTGACCGGCCGCCCTACAAGATGACGCAGCAAGGCCGCTTCTCGAGGACGGCGCTGTTACAGCCAACTCAAAAAAAATCTCAGAAGGGTATGCGCCCGGCTTAACCTCAAGCAGTAATGAATGGTGAAGATTGACAAGGAAGATATGGTGAAGATTGACAAGGGAAGATCGCCTTCGTCATTCTCTGCCAGGACTACAATAGGATCCGCAAAGGCTTGAGATGCCAAATGGGACGATCCTTGGGGGCTGAATATTTCTATCTATGGATTTAGCCACCAAGTGGTGAGAGCAGGATTATTCATTACCATTTGAGACAGCATCTCAAAGGAAGGCTGAACGGAGGAGTCAACCAGTAGATCTCCGAGCATGAAGGTATTGGAGTCTTAACAATTTCCCAGGATCGATGTCTGTAGTCTGAGAGAAAGAGTGGAACTCAGATTTTTAGCAGAGACTTAAAGGACAGGTCCTCGACCACAGGCTCTGCAGCAGTATAGATCCTGCTTCGTTCCACTCTATCACCCAACTGAAGGTCTGGGTCAGGCTCAAAGTCATCTCCTGACAGTCCAGGAGGGACTGTATGGACAGGAAAGGAAATGAAAATCAGAAGCGTGGAAGAAGGCACCGAGTGAAAAGAGGAGTCCTGAAAAGTAGAGGGAGCCACGAGAGTCCCGAAGCCGAGGAGGCGCCCGCACCGGGAACGGCATGAGGACCACGCGGGCCGTAAAACGACGCAGAGGGACCACGAAAGCACCTAAAACAGTGCCGGTAGCTGCATGGCATACTGGAGGACGGCGCCAGAAGGTGCACAGCACCGAGTACGTAGCCGAGAGGCCGATGGCTTTGAGGGATGTCGGTGAGAGAACACCCCAGACTCGAAAAAACAGGCTTTGAAGGAAGAAGAGCAGGAGATAAAGGATCGGTGTGGCCCCTGCACTGCAGCCAGGAGGGGGAAACACCTGCTATCGGAGTCAACGGCAATCAAGAAGGTGCCATGTGACCAGGAAAATCCAACTGTCTCACTCTTGGTCTCTCAATGAGCCTGAAAGCCCACGAGTGACTGAGCCAGGTAGCTGAACTATCCTCCTGAGCCCATTGCTCCAGAAGAGCCGCCCACTGATGAAACTGCTCATCTGAAGACTCACCTGTGGGGCGGGTAGGCCTCGGCTGCCCAAGACGCTGGCTACCAGAAACAGAAGTTGGTGACTCCAAAGAGGAGACCGCACCAGCTCCCCTGAGCAGCCGAACGCCCACGCCGCAGAGATACCAGAGGGCGACCTGGAGTGATGCCTCTTTAGACCTGTGGGTCAAGAAGAGCTCGAGGTCAACGGGTGCCGCCAATGCGATCGTTATTTTATGCCCGCTGGGACCGCCTTTCACTTCGGCATTGGACTGCCTGTCAGACCCCCTTCCGGAGAAGGTATGGACCTGACCAGCCCGACTGACTGAACAGCTTTCACATGAAGTCTCCCTACCGCTACCTGACCTGTTTCATGGTCGATCAGGCCAGTAGGTCGAGACTTCTTTATTTTTAAAATAAAACTAAGCGATACTGTATCGAAATAATACTACAAAATAACAAAACTGAAAACTAAACTGTTTAAAGTTTGACTCTGGCGGGAAGAGCTACCTCATCACTGAATCATCATCGACGTGGAAAAAGGAACTGAGGCGGTTGGAGGGTCGGGACGCCGAGATAGTCATTACAGTGCGAGCTGAGGCTCACGGTGTCAGGCTGCCTCGGGCGCCATCTCTGGCTACCACCTCCAGCAAAAAGTTTGCTCCTGATGGGTCCTAGTGCTCCGCGCAGATCCCAATAGTGTGAAAGAGGGTGGAGACTTATGTCCAGGAAGATCTGTATGGCCTGAAGTTGAGGAGGTCCAAGAGGTACCCAGAACTTTATTTGGTGGGCAGGAAAAGATTCAAAGAGGACTTTGCACACCAGAGCGTAGAACGCTCCATTTGGCTGTAAGTTTCCTAGTGGCTGGTTTCTGCATGCCAGAAGGATATCTGAAATTCTTCTAGACACATTGAACCAGTTTACTTACCTCTTCAGGAGCCAAGCGTGAAGGTGAAGCGATCTCAGGTTGGGATGGACCACAGGCCCCTAAGTCAAAAGGTTCATCTGTAGGGAAAGTGGTCTCGGAGGAACTGCCAACATATTGTTGAGTAGTGGAAACCACAGCTGCCGAGGCCAAAAGGAGCAATGAGAATCATCTTGTCCCCTAGGATTCAACCTGAGGAGTACCTCTGAATTAAAGGAAGAGGTGAAAGGCGTAGAAGAAAGTGTTTTGTCCACCGCAGCCTGAACGCATCCTGACAGAAAATGCCAGGCCCTGATTCTGGAGCAGAAGAGAGGCAGTTTGGCGCTGAGTGGGGATGCAAAAGGTCCAGGTCTGGAGTTTCCTACCTTCGAATAAGCGCCTGAACTATGGTTGAGTCACAGACCACCCGTGAGGGTCTGTCTCTGTTCTGCTGGAGGCGGTCCTGCGAGTCTGCTCAGAATACCTGGGTGGTAGACTGCTTGAATTAGAGCTCTTGTGCTCCAAGCACCATTCCTATACCTCATTGCTTCCTGCATACTGGGTAAGAATGAGCACCGCCCTGCTTGTTGATGTAATACATCACTGCTTTGTTGTCCGTTTGAAGGAGAATGTTCTTAGACACAGAATGTCCTTCACTGCTCGGACTTCATAAAGGACTTGCCTCATTTCCTAGGACGCTTATGTGAAGCTGGACTCGACCTGAATCCATACACCTTGAGTGTGGAGAGCCTGACAGTGAGCTCCCACCCCATCAGGATGCATCCTTGGTACTGGAGATCTGATGGTCCAGAGGAGCAAAGGGACATCCTCCAGGAGATTGCTCTCTTGAGACCACCAGGTGAGTGACTCTTCAAAGGTTCCGGGTCACCTTGATGAGATAGGGACGGCGGGTGAGTGGTTGGGGACCACTGAGTACTGAGCATCCACCGAGGGTTCTTATGTGCAGACGTGTTAGGGGTACAGTGAACACTGAGGATGCCATGAGGCCTCAGCATCCATTGCATCGAGAGCAGTAACTTAGGTGTTCTCCTGGTGTGACAGGCAATATTTGAAGGATATCATTCTTCTGTCTTCTGGAAGAAAAGCCTTCGCATGAGGAGGTGTCCAGAAGAGTCCCTATAAAGAGGAGTCTCTGGAGGGCTGCAGTTGCTACTTCTTGAGGTTCAGCAGAACTCCCATGGACGTAAGGAGGCTAGAAGCCATCTCTATGTGTCCAGGGTCCCTTGCCTGAAGGGCTTATAGAAGCTAATCATCCAGATAAAGGAATACCCTTGTATCCTCGACCTTTCTGAGGTGTGCTGCGAGAACTGCACAATACTTTGTAAAACCTTAGGGCGCCGAGGATAGCCTAAAGGGCAGGACCCTGAACTGATAATGTTGTCCCAGAGCCACAAACCCTCAGGAATTTGTGGTGTCTTGGTGAATAGGAATGTGCTGGTAAGCATCCTGCATGTCTAGGGAGGCTAGCTTGTCGTGTTGATGAAGCAAAGGTAACAGGGTTTCCAGAGAATTATTTTGAATTTCTCCCTGGGGAGGTTTGTTTAGCTTGAGATCCAGAATGGGGTGCATACCTGACTTTTGAACCAGAAAGTACTGGGAGTAGAAACCCGTGTTCCATTGATGCAGCGGCACCACTTCTACTGCCCTGTTGTTGAGAAGGCCCTGAATCTCGGCTGCGCAGAAGGTCTGATTGAAAGGTTGACAGCCTGGGCTGCCATTTGGGAGGATCGGCGCAGAGGATTCCACAAGATTGAGTGAATACTCCTCTCGAATAATCTGAAGGACCCATTTGTCTGAGGTTATGGACTTCACTGGTTGTAGGAATGCATCAGACGACCTGCCACCGGAGAGGAAGAAAAATTACTCACCTTAGTAGTGTTGTTGTTTCTTCTAATGGAGTCTTCACATATTATGACAATGGGCAGTTTGTCCCACCATTAGAACCGTCTGTAGGGTGAAAGAGTTACCCATCTCTAAGAATGGAACTTAGAGCACTGAACTCGGTTAGAAAGCTCTGTCTGGTATTTTCTCAAACCCAAACTGTCAGATATTTCGAGCAAAAACTCACTAAGGTCTGTGGAAGCTGTAACCTCACACCAGCCAACTGGCTACCTAAATATTAACACCTATTGTTGCTCCCAACACAAAGACCAAGTCAGGGACCAGAGGTTAATATAATATAATATAAAATAAAAACACCACACCTCAAAACCCCAAGAAGGGTGGAAAACATCTAATGGGTAAGCAACTAGTGCCCAGATTAGGCTGCCCACCCCATACCCAAGTAGAAGTTCTGAGAGGGCAGGTTGGGGAGGTTTAGATATAGCAAGACTCCATTAGAAGAAACAACATTACTAAGGTGAGTAATTTTTTCTTCAAACAACATGAAGCTCGTCATATTATGACAATTGCAGACTACACAGCAGTACCTCCATGGGAGGGACAGAACCTACTTAGGAATAGGCTCTGAAGCACAGTTGTGCTAAAACCGAGCATCTCTCCTGGCCTGGACATCCAGGGAGTAATGCTGTGAAGTGTACTCGCCTTTCCAGGTAGCAGCTTGACATATCTCTAAGATAGGGATGCTCTGGCAGCAGCTAGAGACGCGCTGTACCTCTGGTAGAATGAGCCCTCAGGCCAGAGGGGGAACTCTCCCAGTTTCTGATAAAAATTGGATACAAGAGACAATCCACCTGGCACTTGATCTCTTAGTGGCAGGTCTCCTTTCCTATCTCACCATAAGTGAAAAAAGTTGGAGGATTCAAACCTGTGACCCTTGGCACGCTCTATATATAACTTAGGCCTCTAACATCTAAACTGTGCAATCTCCTCCTCACCAGAGAAGAAATGTTCAGTGAAAACACTGAAGGGAGATAGATTGTTAAGATGGAAATCTGAAGCCACGTTAGGCTAAACTTCCTGTTAGTCCTGAGGACTACTTATCCCTGTGGAAAGAAATAAAGTCAGTTTCTACTGACAAGGCTTGTAACCTCACTTATGCGCCTGGCAGAAGTGATAGTCACTAGGAAACAGTTTTCCAAGTTGGGTACTTAAGCTTTGCAGAAGACAGAGGTTCAAGGGGTTGTATTAACTGGGCAATGCAAACATTAAGGTCCCAAGCAGGGCCGGATCTCAAAAGGTGGATTGGTATGAAGTAATCCCTTAAAAACTTGAAATACAGGGTGAGCAGAAAGAGAGAGGGCTTCCTGCTGAAACAAAAGCAGAGACAGCTGCCAAATGCACTTCAGGTAGCTGGTCTCAGGCTCAAAGAATTAAGATGGACCATATAGTCCAGTAAGCAATGGCATCAGATTTTGGGAAATATGTTTCCAGCACACCAAGTGGAAAACCTTCCACTTAGAATTATAAGTAGTTCTAGTGGAAGGCTTCCTAGAAGCCTTTAGGATTTCAAGAACACCCTGAGAAAGGTGTAGGTCATGGGGATTTCTAACCCTCAAGAGCCAGGTCTTGAGGTTGAGGGATTTGAGGTCTGGATACTCAAACCTCCCCTGGGCACAGGTTAACAGGTTGTGATTCTGGGAGACACAGGAAGATGAACTGTTAGGAACAGAGGAGGGCACCAGGGCTGCCTGGCCTAATTCAGTAATCAGAATCACCCCAAAGGCTGGGATCTGATTCTTGACTAGCACTTAACAGGAGAGGGAGGGGAAAGGGCATAAAGAAACTTCCTTCCAATTTAGGAGAAAGGCATCCAGGGGGACTGAGCCAACACTGGGGCCTGCAACAGAACAGGGAAGGTGATTGTCTGTGGCTGCAAAAAGATTCATCTAAGGGTGCCCCATCTGCAAAAAAACTATCCCCAGTACTTGAGGATCCAGAGATCATTCGTGATGGGCCTGGGAAATCCTGCTGAGAGCATCTGCTAGACATTGTCCTTCTGAAGATGAACTGCTATGAGGTGTTCAGGAACAGGCCAGAGACCACAACTTCATTGTCTCAGCATGCGTGGTCAAGACCCAGTGTCCCTGCTTGTTGATGTACCACATTGTTGTGGTGTTGTCTGTTCTGACTTTGCACTACTTTGTTCTGGAATAGATGCAGAAAACATTTGAAGTGCTAAAAAAGACAGCTCTGAGTTCCAGAAAATTGATGTGGAGCAGATTCGTTGTGACCACACTCCCTGAGTGGAGAGTGCGCATGTGGGCTCCCACCCCAGGAGGGAAGCATCTGTGAGGGTCATGGGAGGAGACAGAGGAATGAAGGGACCCCAGTTTTGAATTGCTCTGATCCTGCCACCACTGGAGTGGGCCTGATCAGGGTTCAGGTCACTGGGACCAACTTGGAAAGGGGTCCTTTCTGAGACCAAAAGGCTCTCAAGTGAAACCTGAATGTCCTCATTCGAAATCTTGCTCCTTGCATCATGCTGTGGATGTTGCCATGTGCCCCAGGAGCTGCAAAAGTGTCTTGGTGGTCGAGACCTGCAGAGTGAGGAGGAGCCAGAGCCACCAAGTTCCTCACCTCTAAGGTAGGGGCTCTCACCTGCTTAGTGTCCAATTCTGCACCCATGAAGGTGAGCACCTGAACTGGTGTCCAGAACTGACTTGGAAGATTTAGTAAGCAAGCCTAGGAGCCGAGCAGCTGCTGAGTAACTTGCAGGTGAGATTTTATTGTCCTTGGGGACTGCCTACAATGAGCAAGTCGTCCAGATAGGGAAAGACAACAACTTTTGCCTCCTTAAATGAGCAATCGCTACTGTTACATTTTGTGAATACCCT
Organism: Neoceratodus forsteri; assembly: GCA_016271365.2. Taxonomy (NCBI): domain Eukaryota; kingdom Metazoa; phylum Chordata; order Ceratodontiformes; family Ceratodontidae; genus Neoceratodus; species Neoceratodus forsteri. The sequence continues at coordinate 51,072,877 of JADMNL010000026.1, forward strand.
TGGGGCAGAGGTGAGGCTGAAGGCATTGCTCTGGAACTGGTAGCGACTTCAAGGGTCAACGTTAATCTGGAGGTACTTTCAGTGGGAGCTCTGATTAGAACGTGAAAATAGGCATCCTTGAGGTCCAGGGAGTTAGCCTAGTCCCCGGCCTTAGAGAGGGTAAAATCATCAGCTGAGTTGCCATTCTGAACTTTGGTTTCAAAAGGTGTTTGTTCAGATATCTGAGGCTTCAAATGGGCCGCCATTCTCCTGTCTTTTTTGGGGTAAGGAAACATCTGGAGTACAGCACCCTTGCCCTGGTGTAGGGAGAAACCCTTTTCTACAGCTCTGAGAGCCAGGAGGGTTGAGACTTCAGTTTCTAGAGTAAAGGTTCTCAAAGAGTTTGTAGGGGAAAGATCTGATTCTCACCTTGGGAACTTTTTAGCTGAGAACCAGACCCTGGCTTACTACTTCCAGGACCCACTTGTCTGAAGTTAGGAGACACACCGTTCTGAATGAAGTCGTTAACCGCTGCCTCTCACGGGTAAGGAGAATCGCCCTGGGCACCCCATCAGGGTGCCTGTTTGGCAGGCGCTTAGGCTGAGAGGTGAGCAGGCCTGCCCACACCTGTCTGCCTCTGCCTCTGAAACCCCTCTGAGCATAAGCAGAGGAGGCGGCCTGGGTTTATTAAAAGGCCTATGAAAAGGCCTACCTCACCCTGAGGTCTTGTCTCTGAGGAGTGGCTTGCCGCTTGGCTTGGGCAATTCTTATAGTAGTCCTATATTCATCCATTTTTCATATATTTCTCTGTCTGCTCCCCAAACAGAGAATTTACCACCACAGGAAAATCCATAGCCTTAGTCTGGGTATCCTGCATGTTAGACACCTGGAGCCAGGCCAATTCTCACGAAAAGCTACAGACGAGCCATGACTCTAGAGGATATCATTAAATCCACAGCAGCATGGAACTGCACCTGATGCCTTTCCACTGCCATCAGCAGCCACCTGCTCCAGCTCATTAGCAGCTGGCCAGAGGCCTGTTTAACAAGCCATGACAGTGTCCCATCTAGATTTTTGATACCTTGCTACATAAGCCATGTAATTTGCTTGCCTGAGTCCCAAGGATCGCTGCCATGTATTGTTTTTAGCTGCATCAATCTTCCTGGAATACTTGTCAGAGGATGTGAGCCAGGGGAATATTAGTTTTATCACAGGCTGCAGCCTGAACCACCCCAACATGACTGCATTGCTGTGAAAGGGAATTCTGTGTCAGGACTCGACAGTGTGTACTTCTGTCCATCTTTTTATCCACAGGAGGCACAGAATTAGAGTTTTTAAATTTTATTGTTTGTTTCCAAATGATTTATGCAAAGGAATAGACAACTCCTAGACTCTGGTATATCCATCATTTCTACAAAATCAGGTCCTCTTGCTCATCCACTGCTTCCTCCAATGGAGTTGAGGTTTCAGCAACTTTTTTAAAGCATAAAGTGAGAGAGGACTCAGAAAGCTAGGGGAGATTCTAAAGGTCTGTCTGGGGAGATATCCGGTTCACTGGGCACATCCAGACCCTCCAAGTCACATTCTATACTGTTCATAATCATCCTCCCTCCTGGTTCATAAACTCCTCAACATTATATTCCTGAACCGGTGGAACTGACCGAACCGACTTTTTTCCGGACAGTGGCTGTTTTAGACGAACCGAGAAAGTGACTTGGAAAATCTGAATAGCTCTTGCATTCTGCAGCAGTTGGAGAAGGAATTTTGGGCCCAAACCTGCTGATTTTCTTGTTTTCTTTACTGGCACCGGCTCATCCGAGCCAGCTCTGCTTGCCCGAGGAAGTCTCTGCCTTGTCAGAGGGCAATTCTCCGGGTTGGGGTAACCAAACCGCTGGCCATCCGTCAGCGGACTTTCTGGCCTCTTGCTCCTGGAGTCAGCCAACACTCTTATCCAGGGTGGCTTGGTGAAATTTTTACAAATCTGCAGTCTGAATTGAGGTGGTCAAACCCCAGACAATATAATACAGGAAAAATAGCTCTACAAAAGACTTCCCACAAGCATCACAGTGTTAAAACCCAGTGGCCCAGTTTTTCTTTTGGGTTTCTCAGACATAGTGGCTGCCAACCAAAAACTCTGTCTCTTTAAATGGCAGTGCCAGGCAAGATGACCCTTTATCGGTTCCTAATAGTGTCATGGTCTTGGAAAAACGAATGAATTCCGCTTAGGAACCGATAAGAACCGGAACCGCACTCTAAAACTCTAATTTTGTAACTTCAAGTTTAGTAAGCTGATCTGTTCAAAACCAACCGATAAATTTACAAGTTCCACACACGAAATTAAACTGAAATTACTACGTATACCACAGACAGAGTTTGAATCCATCGGGTTTTATGGGTTAAACTAATAATATTCTCTGCTGATTTGAACCGAGAAAACACTGTTTAAACCGAGAAATGAACCCGAGTAGAGAAATCTGCAGAGCGACTGTTCAGTGAGGCGGAGTAAAGAATCTGACAGTTTGGGTTTGAAATAACCCAGACAGAGCTTTCAACTGTAGTTCGTTTCTAAGTTCCATTCTTAGAATGGAGTTAACTTTTCACCTCCTGAGCAGTTCTAATGGTGGGACAAACTGTAATTGTCATAATATATAAGACTTCTGTTGTTTGAAAAGTCCCCTCGGCAGCTGAGATGGGACTTGGGCCAGCTTATTCATAAGGCAGCGCTTGGGCACTTGGGCCCTTGCGCTTTCTGTTGCATCTTCTTTGAGGTTGGGCAGGTTGGTTTTTATGGAAACCTCCCTCTGCCTCGTGAAGGACTGATCTATTATGAAACTAACGCTTATTGACATGCCCTCGAGAGGGGCAGGAGGGGGTTGGAGCCACTGAATTAGTTGACCTAGTCTTTTGAGCAGTTTCTAGAGCTTGTTTCACCAGGACCGCCAAAAAGATTAATGCACTATCAAAGGGCAATGCTATTGATTTGTTGCCGCGCCGGATTCGTGAAACTCCAAGTGCGTGAGACAGAATGACGTCTGGTGCAAATACCAGTACGCTGAACGAGAAGAGCAGTGTCGAAAAGCATCCATGGCTGCTTTAACTCTGTTGGTTGTTAGATTCGATACCTCTGGTAATGGTTGGAAGAAGCTTCTGGCTTTGCATCCGACTGAAGAGCTTCAACCATCTGCTTGATAGAGTGCCACAGGATATACTTATACTGCTGAGAAATAGCCCTGTAGCTGGCAACACACATACTTAGGGTAGAAGAAGCACTGTCTCTACCTAATGTGTCTATCTTTACGATTCTTTGTTACAGTCGAGCTGTAGTAGTTTGAGGAAGAATTCATCTTATCCTCTCTGCCAGGACTACAATAGGATCCGCAAAGGCTTGAGATGCCAAAATGGGACGATCCTTGGGGCTGAATATTTCCTATCTATGGATTTAGCCACCCAAGGGGTGAGAGCAGGATTATTTTATACCATTTGAGAGACAGCGCTCAAGGAAGGCTGAACCGGGAGGAGTCAATCTAGGGACTTCCAGAACATGAAGGTATCGGGATCTTTAATTTCCCAGGATCGATGTCTCGAACTGAGAGTAAGAGTGGAATTTGATTTTCAACAGAGACTTAAATGACAGGTCCTCGATCATAGGCTCTGTAGCAGTGATAGATCCTGCTTTGTCCACTTATCACCCAACCGGGTCTGGGTCAGGTTTCACTGTCATCTCCTGGACAATTCAGGAGGGACTGTATGGACAGGAAAGGAATGAAAATCAGAAGAGAGAGAAGAAGGAAACAGTGAAAAGAGGAGCCCTGAAAGGCAGAGGGGAGCCCCGAGAGCTCTCCTGCACCGAGAGGACGCACCGGAGAACGATGTCGAGGGACCGCGACACCAAAACGATGCTGAGGACCACGACACTGCAAACGGTGCCGTGAAGCGACGGCGCTGAGGACTTGCGAGAAGCTTTACGTGCCGAAGATTCCGAAACACCCCAGACCTGAAAACAGGTTTTGAAGGAAGAAGAGCAGGAGATAAAGGTGATCGTGGTGTTTCTGCGCCGCACGAGCCATGTGGGGGGAAACACTTGCTGAGTCGCCATCGCAATCAAGAAGGTGCCGCTGTGACCAGGAAAATCCAACTGCCTCTACCTGGTCTCTCAATGAACCTGAAAGCTCTCGAAGGACTGAGCTAGTGTTGAACTAACCTTTCTAAGCTCATTGCTCCACAAGAGCGGCCCACTGATGAAACTGCTCATCTGAAGACCCGTCGCAGGTGGGTAGTACTGATGTCGAAGTCACATGGTCAGAAGCAGTGAGAGGAGGCTGCTACCCGAGGCGGAGGCTGGCAACTAGCCTCACAACCGAACGCTCACGCCAGAGATATCAGAGGGTGACCTGAAAGGATGCTCTCTTTAGACCTGTGGGCTGAAGAAGAGCTCAGGCCGAACGGTACGAGAATGATCATTATTTTATAAGCCTCCGCGAGACCGCCCCATCCCCGGGCATTGGACTGACCGTTGTCAGACCCTCCGGGAGAAGGCAAGTGCAGCGGACCGACCCAGCCCACTGACTGAATAGTTTACACGAAGCCCTACCATCACCTGACCTATGGTCGACTCACAAGTAGGCTGAGACTTTTTTTTTTAAAATAAAACTAATCATACTGTATCGAGATAATACTACAAAATATCAGAAGGGTCGGCGCCGAGAGGGCCACGATGGCGGCACCACAAGACTAGCTTCGCTCCTGCATAGGCTATCTCAGTGTGACCTCCAACCGCCTCAGTACCTTTCGACCGAGGAGGTGCAGCATGACTAATGAGAATAACTCATCCTGAATTTCTGGGCCTGAGAGGGCCCAGATGGCCTTTGCAAGAAAGGCTAAAGAATAATGTCCTCACAGTCTGAATCATAGGACCGTGAAGACCAGGAAAGAAAACAAGTGAACCCAGGGGATGGTAGGTATGAATGAGTGATGGAGACTGTCCAAGAAGATCAACAATTACGGTAAGTACAATTTCATATCTTCCTGGACCAAGTCTCCATCACTCATTCACACTTGTGGAGAGTACTGTTAAAACCAACAACCCTGAGTAGGGTGGTAGGAGATAGGGTTCACTCAGAAAGGACGGCCAAGGACTGTCCTGCTAATAAAAAGAGCTGTCTTGTCAAGAGCATCTAGAACACAGTGTTTACAAGACAAGCGCTCGAGTTGTATCTCACCACTTTACAGATGACTGCAATGGGCACAAAATGAAAGTCTGCCAGGAAACCACAACCACTTTAGGAGAGTGGTAAGAACCTGGTCTCACAATTTGGTCTAGGACCAAAAGTAATAGTGTCAAAGATACATACTAATGCAATGTAAAGGAACCTCAGGAACTGAAAGAGTTGGAGGTAAAGTCTACTGGTTCAGGGCAGACCGGAAAGTGCAGATGGGAACCCCCACTATCCAGTATGGTTGACCTGTAAAGAACAGGTCCAGAAGCACTTGAACCCCTTACTTGGTGAGCAAGGGGGTCCAGGTGGGGTTAGCCCATCAAGGAGAATGGTCTCCACTTAGTCACAGGATCTTCCTGATGGAAGGCCAAGCACGACTTAGAAGCCTCTCGTGGTGGTCTAGTAAAACCAGATCCTACCCACTGTATATTCCAAGAGGAATAATCCTGCCCCTGTGTGTACAACTGTAGCAGCAGTCTCTGAACTCAGGGAAGAGAGGAAAAGAGTGTGAATATTTGAGAAGCTTCCTCAGAAAAAGGGACCTACTTGACCATCCGTCAAAAAGGAGAATATTGCCTGTTAAATTAAGGAAGCAGGAAACTGAGTTCCGACTCTGTGGAGAGTCTCTTCTGCTGCTATAAGGCTCTGTTCAAGAGAAGAAAGCCTGATAAAAAGAATAGGAATTAACAGACTGGGCAGTCGCCTAGGTGTAGAAAATGTCTCTGAATGAGAGAAATCTCTCAGAGAAAGAGATGACCCATATCGTTGCCGGATCGGACTCCCCGTAGGGGAAGAATAAATCAGGTACTTTACCGTATCCCGGAGAGCACTCAGGGGCTGAGAAGGAATCTGATCAGATCCCCACCCAAAAAAGGGGGACCGGTAATTTCAGCTAGGCCATGTGCTGTGATAAAAACCATATGATATAAAATTTTTTTTTTTTTTTTTGTCCGAGCCTAAGAAGGCATTTGGGCTGCTATTTTGAGGATTGTCTTGATACAAAAAGATGAAGATGTTCTCCATCTGAGTGTGGAAAGAGCCTGAGTGTCCATACTGAAATCATGACTGGACTAACAATCACAGCTGGAGAGAAGTTGACCACCTGTGCCGAAGAAGCCACCAAAGAGGCAATATCACAAAGGGGCTACATACCACTATCAAAGGAGCGGAAGAGTTAGAGCGGCCCCGACCATTAAATTAAAATGTTCCACAGAGTATAACTGTCTTGACGATTGAAAAAGTCTAGACGCAGAAGAGTATTGTCCACGGACGCAGTGTGAAATACTATAGTGGACCCTGTTACTGAGGAACTACTGAAAGAATTTTCCATCATGGACTCTGAAGATAGAGATGACGCGCCCTCCAATATATAAAATGAGCTGTCCACTGCGTTACTGACCAGAAGGACAGGGAAAGACTCATCTAAAGCACTTCTACCCCAGAAGGACTTCCATAGAGGTCTAGGTCAGAGCCACTAGAGACTCCACCATCAGGAGGATGTCGAGAGCTTGGTACCACATAGGAGCAGAGAAAGTGCTGAGCAGAATGAGATTCCGCTGGCAGAACGGTACAGCAGAGTTCCATAGCAGAAAACCGCTGGATGACACAAGATCCCACATAGACCATTGTTCACTACAATGTGTGGAAAAAATAATCCGCAGAACAGGAGTTCAATCTGCAGTAAACATCCCTCCACAAGTTCTGTGGAAAAGAGTCTGAAAGGAAAAATGAGTCACTAATTCTGCTATACAGCACCCACTAGCACCCGTGTGGCATCAGCAGCACTCGTGGCACAGGAGGGCACCAAGCAGTGCCTATGCCAACCTGGGCAATACCTAAGGGCAGCCATGGCAGTATCCGCAGGTACTCCCGGCACCCATGTAGCAATGGCACTGAGGGCACCTCTGATGCCCATGGCACCAATGACACCCATGGCAAGAATGGCACCCGAGGGAACCAATTGCACCAATGGCACCTGAGGGCACCAGCCCATGGCACCCATGGGTGTCAACCCAGTACCCAAGGCACCAGTGGCATTCATGGCACCTGAAGCATCCATGGAACCCATATGTGTCCATAGCATCACCCGCGGCACCCATGGATGATCCCAGCACCACCCCTGGCACCCATGGCACTTGCAGGTGCCAGGCACCACCTGCAGGAGCACTGCACCACCCGTGGGTGCACGGCACCACCTGCAGGTGCACAGCGCCGCCTGCAGGTGCACGGCACTACTGGCGGTGCTGACAACCAGAAGCAGCAAAGAGAGCACCCACGGCACTGCACAGAGTAATGGTGCCGATCCACAGCACCGAGCAAGGTGCCAACCATGGCCCCGAGCCAGGGCACCAAGACACCGAGCCAAGGCTCCGAGGCATGGTGCCGACCATGGCTCCGAGGCACGGCGCTGACCAAGGCACCGAGCCATGGCTCCAAGGCATGGCGCTGACCAAGGCACCGAGGCACGGTGCCGACCATGGCTCCGAGCCACGCCGACCAAGGCACTGAGCACGGCTCTGAGGAATGGCGCCGACTAGGCACCGAACCATGGCACCTAAGGAAAATGCCAATGGAAATCCTGAAAAGGGGAGAAGGAAAAAGGTGGTGCCCGTGCCGGCCCCTGCATGGAAAAGGGAGAGGGGGGTAGGCACGAGGGGTTGACACGATGGCAAAGGCACCCAAAGGGCACCTCACCATACGTGATCCAATCAACCCGGCTCCGGTCCAATGGCTCCGAGGCCCAGAGGTCCTGAAATCAGGAACAGAGCGAGGAAAACTGGAAAGTCAAACCCCCTGCTCCATAGGAGCAACCCAAAGGTGAAACTGCTCACCGGAGCTCCAGCGAGGACAGAGATGGAGCTCGGAGCCGAGAAAGCAGCCGTTAGGAGTGGGGCCAAGAGGAACCCACCAAAGTCGGTTTGGGCCCATCGCCCCCCAGACGAACATTCCTTGTGCAGACATACCAACGGGAAACCTCGAGAGGCACCGATTCTTCTTCCCCGAACGAGAAAGAGGAGCTCAAGGTCAAGCGGAGCCGAATCACCGGAACCGTTAGAGTTGTACTTCAGAGGGCTGTCCTCCCCCGTCGAGCACAGGACTGTCCGTAGTCAGACCCCCCCTTTAATTAAGGGCAGCGGACCAGACACAGCCCCTCTGCCATAAAAACTTTCAAACGAAGTCCTCCTACCGTCACCGCTACCGTCTGAGGACGACTCCGTTGATAGCAGGAAAGAATTTCTTTTTCTTCTTCTTCACAATCTTTTCTTCTTCGTAAAATAATAAATTACTACTTTAAAACATTAAGAGCTGTTGTCGTATAGACGAAAACTTCGACTCCGGCAGACGAGCGACGTCGACATCCAAGCGCACTCGATGGCAGGAGAAAAGGAACTGAGGCAGTTGGAGTGTCAATGCTGAGATAGCCTATACAGGTGTGAGCTAGTCTCGTGGTGCTGCTGCATGCGGCCCTCTCCTCAGCTACCGACCCTTCTGAAACTTTAGGCTCCGCTGGTCCTAGCGCCTCGGGCGCTATCCCACAAGTGTGAATGAGTGATGGAGACTTAGTCCAGGAAGATCCAGATTTGCCTGGGCCAGAAAGGAGTGATCAGAATCATTCTCACTCCTTCCAAAGCAAGTTTCTGCAACACACGAGGGACCAGAGGAATTGGGGGGAAAAGCATAGACGAATCTGTCCTTCCAGTTTGGAGATAGAGCGTTGCTCCAGAAAGTGCCTCGCTCTGGAGTGAGCGAGTGAGCAAAAGGTTGGAAGCTTTGCATTTTGGGAGGAAGCATACAGATCTATCTGAGGAGTCCCCCAAATCTGGAAGATGCTTTTTAGAACTTTTTCGTCAGTTCCCACTTGTGGCAGAGCTGACGAACGACTTAGCTCTGTCTGCCAGGACATTGTCGACTCCGGAACATGGATCGGCTTGGAGGTGAAGGTTGTTGCTGTTTATTCACAAAACCTCATCGCTTCCCTGCACAGTGGGTAGGAACGAGTCCCTCCCTGCTTGTTGATGTACCACACCACGCACATGTTGTCTGTTTGGACAGCTAGGTGACTGGGAAGGATGTATTGGTGAAGGGCCTGGAGAGCACACAGCACTGCTCGAAGCTCGAGCACGTTGATGTGGAGAACAAACTCCAATTTTGACCATAAGCCCTGGGTTCGGTGAGGACCCAGATGGGCTCCCCAACCTTCACCTGAAGCATCCGTGGTCAGAGTCTGATCGGGGGGAGGATGAAAAAAGGGGAACCCCTGGAATAGGTTCTCTCGAACCATCCACCATTGCAAGTCTCTTATCATCGGCAAGGAGATCAGTACCAGATGATCTAGGTCATCTACTAGTTGATCCCACTGAGAGAGGAGAGTCCACTGAGGGATTCTCATGTGGAGGCGGGCGCGCGGAACCATCAGGATGGCTGCCGCCATAAGCCCCAGGAGACGGAGCACCGACCTCGCTGGAACCCTCCTGTATTCCGATAGAAGGGAAATCTAGGACTGGAGGGAGGCCCCCCTGTTCGGAGGTGTAGAAGGCCCTGCACATTGTCATATCGAGGATTGCCCTGATGAACTGGAGTCTCTGAGAAGGATCCAGGTGAGACTTGGAATGGTTGATGGTGATACCCAGGCCAGTGAAAAGCTGCTGGGTGAGGGAGAGGAAATGCAGGAGTTCCTCCCTGGATGGGGCCACCAGGAGCCAGTCGTCCAGGTAGGGAAAAACCTGAACTCCCAAAGTACGCAGGTGGGCCGCTACCACCGCCAGGCATTTGGTAAAGACTCGGGGAGCAGAGGAAAGACCAAAAGGGAGTGCCCAGAATTGGTAGTGGTCCCCCTGGAATGCAAATCTGAGGTACTTTTGGTGCGAAGAGCGAATGGGGATGTGCACGCATCCTGCAGATCCAGTGCAGCAAGCTGGCCCGGCAAGCAGGGCACAAGGGTTTGAAGGAGAGCATCCTGAACCTTTTGTATTCCACATACAGATTCAGGAAACTGAGATCGAGAATGGGTCTGAGATCCTCTGTCTTCTTAGTACAAGGAAGAAATAGAATAGTAACCTGTCCGTGGAGGTGAGGGGGCGGGCTCTATGGCCTGCTTCGCAAGGAGAGCAGAGATTTCTTTCTTGACCAAAGGAAGATGGTCCCTTGAGTAAGAGGAGTTCAGAGGGGGGTGACATGGAGGTTTCTGCAGAAACTCTATGGAATGCCCCTCTGCTATGATCTGAAGCACCCATGAATCCGATGTTATCCTCTCCCAGCCCGGAAGGTGGAGGGAGAATCTCCCTCCTACCGGTTCCTCCGGGGTGTCCGGAGGTGGTGGGAGAGGGAAAGAGTCAGGTGGTGTGAGGCAGCGCCACAGCTGGGGCACCTGCTGCTTTTTGGGTGGCGGGGCCTGGCAGCTGTGGGGGCCCGACATTTGTGGCCCGCCTTCCCCTGCAGTTTTGCTTGAGGCGGCATGCGTCTGCGCGAAAGGGTGCTGGGGGATGAGACGGTACATTGAATCAACAGATTTGAGGGGCCGTCCCCTCCTGTAAGTCAGTGATGATGTCCTGACATCACCACCGAAGCACAGAACCTCTGAAAGGTGCTTCTTGAATTGCTGACTGCACCTCTGGGACCAGACCTGACACACAGAGCCATGCATGACGCCGAAGACTTACGGCGAATGCAGAGCTCCGTCCTGCAGTGTCCACTGCATCGTAGGTCATCCTCAGAATATGACGACTGGCCGAACAAGCAGAACAGACCAGGTTGGCTAACTCCTGCTTGACTTGGGAGTCAGGCAAGGAGTCAATCTTGGATTCCACCTGGGTAAGGACAGCCTTCTGATAATCCCCATATGTGCTACATAATTTAGGGCCCTAATCCCCAGTGTGGAAGAAGCATAGATCTTCCTTCCATACTGATCCAGAAGGTGAGATTCCTTATCCGGGGGAGACGAGCTCAAATGTTTCAGGTGCGCTGACCGGCCGTGAGCGGCGCTAATCACAACCGAGTCTGCACGGGGGTGAGAGTCTAAAAAGTCTACACCCTCCGGAGCCTGGTATAGTCTGTTAGACTTCCGAGGAAGTGGGGGTAAAGCCGATGGTTGTTTCCAAATAGTGGAAACAAGGTGGGCGTGAGGCTCGATCCAGGGTGGTACTAGAGTAGGAGCCGTAAGGGACAAGTACAGATGTTCGGCGAATTTGACACGTTGAGGATCTGGCTCTAAGGAACACCACTGATGGACTTCCTGGATCTTCCTGAGCAACTCCGTGAAGGAAGGATCCTCCGGAGCAGACTTCGGAGGAGTCCTCAGCCGGGGCTTGGACGGAGAGCGTGGCTTGTTGTCTTTCTCGGAACAGCCATCGGAGGCATCCGAGGAGTCCGAGAGAGAAGAAGAAGAGGAATTCAAAGCAGAGTAAGACTCCTTGGCTCATCTAGGGGGAGGAATGGATTCATTAGGGGGATCCCCGGATGCGTGTCCTGCCCCTCTCTGGATCCCGAGGGCAGAACCCGGGAATCCGGAGGCGGAGAGGGAGTGTGTCATCTGGGGTGAACGGGAGCCGGGGGTGGCACAGTCGCCGTAAGATGGCTCTCAACTTCCTTGGTGAGCTGAGCCTTGGCCTCAGCCCACGAGGAGGACAGAGCCTCCTGGATATCCACTGGTGGCCTAGGGGGTGGTGGAGGAGGAGGGGGGATAGTTGTACGGATGAAATCCGTAAGGAGAGTATCCGTAACCCGGCTGCGGGAATATCGGAGCTGGGTATTGCGGTAGTGGGTACTGCGGCATCGGTGGAGTCAGCACCGGGTACTGCGGTGCAGGATACTGTGGACCTGGGAAAACAAGCGTCAGATAAGACAGCAGATACCCAGGCACTGAAGGAGCTGCCGGAGCAGACGGCCCAGTTGGGAACTCCACGGGCGGCTCAACCGTGATAGGCCCGTGGGGTGGAGGGCCCGATGGAAGAGGAATATCCACCGCCGGCGTCGGAGGGGCCGGCGTTGGAACCGGCGTCGGCGGGGCCGGTGTCGGAGCCGGCATCAGGGGAGCCGGCGCCGGGGTTGGCGTTGGAGCCGGTGTCTGGGGAGCCGACGTCAGATCCGGCTCTATAGGAAGAGGATCAGACGGTGGCCCAGGATACTGAGCCTCGCTCGGGGATGGAGGGGGAAAATCCCAGGTCAGGCAGGGGGGACTCGGGCTCCCCGGACAGCAGCGAGGGCTGTGGGGAACCTGGGACAACAGACGGAGCAGGGTCTACCGTAGGCTCTGAGGCCCGGCGCACATCGGAGGAGCCGACGTGCGACTTAGGGGCTGAGTCCCGGCAGACACCAGAAGAGCCAGCATCCGACCTGAGGCCCTCGTTGGAGCGGGCCGAGGATGTGAAGAGGCCTGTCCGATGGGAATGCTGCGTGCGGTGCCCGAAGGGTCGGGCATCTTAGCGGCCTTCTCCGACAGGCGTTGGAGGAGTCGGCGTCCGGCTTATGGGAGGCACCCGCAGCAGTGGGCCGCAAGCCTGCGGCGGTACTGGGGGCTGAAGCCTCCTTTGCCTGGAGGAACCTGGTGGGCTCGAGAACCCGGCGGGTGGGGCCGCCGCCCTCAAAGCCTTGGAGGCTGCCGTGGGCGATCCCCGGAGGACGTTACCTTAGCGGCTCGGACGAAGTGGGCTGGAGGAGGAGGCTTCTCCCGGTGCCTTTCTTTGTCCCGCTTCTTGTGTCCTTCAGGGGAGGTTGACGCCTGCCTAAGCTTCTTCAACTCCTTCTCCATCGTGGACATCTTCTTCTTGAGGAGATGGGCTTCGAGAGACTGCTGGCATCGTCTGCGGGTGGCCACGTTGAAATGAAGGCAGTGTGGACACTTGTCGACCACGTGGTTGGGGCCTAAACAGAAAAGGCAGAGGGAGTGACCGTCTTTGTGAGGCAGTTGGGCGCCGTACAAGTCGCACTTATTTTTTTGAAGGGGACGACATATACCGACGTTCACCTGATGAAAAAAATACAATATACTGATACTTTTCAGAAAAACTGACGAAGCAACAGGACTGAGCGTTATGAACTTCACCGTGAGGCGCTGCACGAGCTGACGGCAGGAAAGAACTGGAAGGTGGGCGTATGGGACTGCCCCTTTATACCGACGTTGTCTGACGCCGGTCACCTGACGTGGGGGCGGTCCCTGCTAGGGACTGCTAGCTAGAAATTTTTCCGTGGGGTCCTGCTGCTGGCCGACGTCAGTCCTATATGTAATTACCTACTGCAAGAGCCCTCTCGAAGTAAGATCATAAGGTATCTTGGGATCTGTAGGCTTTCAATAGCGCTTCTCGATCCTGAAAGTTATGGAAGCGCATAACTATCTGCCGTGGGGGCTGATCTGCAGCAGGCCGTGGCATAACCGCCCAATATGCACGCTCTAATTTGATCTTACCATTTTTCATTTTCAATCCCAGCAATTCCGGCAGCACTCTACTGCAAAAGTCAAGTGCATCGTTCCCCTCCAAACCCTCAGGGAGCCCTCTGAGTTTTAAATTTAGCCGCCGATGGTAGTTCTGTTAGTCATAATCCTCTTTAAACTCCTCCAGCTCCCTCTGTAATGCACAAACTTGCCCTGGGACTGCCAGGAGTTCATCTTCTAGCCTGGAGATCCTTTCTTCGGCCTCCGTCAGCCGAGTGCTCTGTTGCGCCTGCTGATCAACAACCTCCTGCAGTTTCCCATCCAGCTTGTCTTCTAGCTTTATCAAACGCGGCTCGAGGGCTGCCCTGTTAGCTCCTTCCCTAGAGCCGCCACCTTCGCCGCCGAAAATGACACCAGGCCTGCAATTTCTCCTCCAGAGCCCGCCGTCCCCTTTTTCCCAGCTTTCCCAGTCACCCTCTAGTTTTTTGAAGGCATTGAAGTTAAATACTCGTCCATTACTCCTTCCTCCACCTGAGATCACTGTTTTATTCGCCCCGGGGTGAAAAAAGTACAGTTACATAAGAACCTACCGTAACAGTAGATCTTTGAGAGAGGCTCTTGCAGTAGGTAATTACATATAGGACTGATGCTGGCGTGGGACCCCACGGAAAAATTTCTAACTAGCAGTCCCTGAGGACCGCCCTATCAGGTGACCCGTCATGACGTCGTAAGAGGCGGTCGGTCGCGCCTTCCAGTTCTTTTCCGCCATCAGCTCTCGCAGCAGCGCTCAGTGAAGTTCATAACGAGAGAGTAGCAGATGTTTCTATTCCTGGAAAGAGCTGAAAAAGCCTAGGGGATGGAGGGCAGGAAGGTATTACCTACTGCAAGAGCCTCTCTCGAAGATCTACTATTACGGTAAGTTCTTATGTAACTGTACTTTCTTACTTCGAGAGGGCTCTTGCAGTAGGTAATTACATATAGGACTGAATCCCAAGCAGTCTGGAACAAATAAAAGGCACCGGAAGGAGGAAACTACTCCAGAAAGTAGCAGAAGCCTTGCAATCCTCAAGACAGGAGGCCTTGCAAAACAGCTAGCCCAAAGCCTGCTCTACGGCGAGAGGCAATGTCCAAACTGTAGTGTTTCGTAGAGGTATGGACGGAAGTCCAGGTGGCGGCAGCACAGATATCTGCCGCAGACGCATTCTTGAAACACGCCGCAGAGGCCGCTACTCCACGAGTGGAGTGACCTCTGACCTGACCCGGAAGGGTCTTGTTGTACTTGTCATAACAAAAAGTGATGCAATGAGCCAATCATTTCGACAGGCATTGCTTGGAAACAGCATTGCCTCCCCTTTTGTGAGCAAAAGAGATGAACAACTGATCAGTCTTTCAGAGATCATTTGTCCTGTTGGTGTAGTATCTCAGAATCCGGTGAACATCCATGGTATGGAGTAAATATTCCCCTTGGTTGGAGTACTGCATGAAAAAGGCAGGTAACTCTATAGACTGATTTAAGGTAGACTCTGCTACCACTTTAGGTAGAACTTAGGGTTCGTGCGAAGAAAGGAAAATTACGTACCTACCGTAATTCTTGATCTTCTCTTGTATCTTCACCATTCATTACTTCCTGGGTGTAAGCCGGGCGGCACCCGTCAGGAAACTTTTTTTTTTTAAGTTGCCTAACGGCCCCGCCTCATGAGAGCGACGCTTACAAGCATGCGCGAGCGCTGCCATAGTAGCGATCACTCCTCCTCCAACTCAGTTCTGTGAGCCGGAGAGGCAAAATGAAAGCAGAAAATATAGATAGCGAGGCAAGATAGCCGAGGGATAGCAAAGCAAGGAAGAATGAACTGAAAAAGGAATAAGCCGATGGAGGAAGGACAGAGGAGATAAGAACATCCTAGCCTAGGGGTGCAGGGCCTCCTTACCTGGGCGACTCTAGGAGGAGAGATGAGTAAGGAAATTAGAAAATAGAAGAAGAAGAAGAAAGAGAAGAGAGAGATGGGATGTTGAAGGGACCAGAATGCCCAACGAGCATAGTTAGCTTGTAGCTGAAGGCTCGACTAAAGGGGAAGCAAGAATCCCCGGAGATAGAGCTGAAGAGAAGGTTCACCGAACCCGCTAGACAGACTCAGGAGGGCATAGTTCTCATCTTCAACATGCCATTGTTCTTGACACCCACCTCGGGCTCCTGGCCGTGGAAGGCCTTTAACTGGAGGACAGCCGAGGAGGGAAGAATAAAACCCCAGCAGCATGAGAGCGCTGCTCAGGGTTTAGAAATGGAAAATGTAAGCCTTTCAGGCGTTCCAAGATAAGCAGGACTCAGACTGACTGGCTAAGGCCGGCCAGGGCTTAGGCTGGCTAAGATTGGATATGGTCAGCAGAGCTCTACTGTAAAATTGTCCAGGAGGACTTAAAGGGAGAAACCACTTAGCAAAACAGCGAGAAGGATAGCCTACCTTCTCATTTGCCTTCTTGTTTGATTTCTCCTATTCCTTTTTCTTTACAGATAGAAAAACATTTTTTTTTTTTAACTAGATGCATGACCCAGATACCAAGATGCCTATAGCAGTCGGAGAGAGTTCCCTCAGCATTTTTTTTTTTTTAGAAGAGAAGGAACAGCGTATTATTTCCTCTGCTCTGCAAGGCAAGAATAGGGGGATTAGATTTCAGGGCAACTACCTGAACACGGATTGCAGAATCAAAACTGAATAGCCTGAGCCAGGCCAAACAACCCCAGAGGTATCTTGCCATAAGAATAGCAAGAGATAGTTGTGCAGTCTGATCGCCAATGCAATCCAGAGATGGCCCATGAATCTTAGAGTAAATAATTTTTCTGGATTTAAACCCCAGAAGAATTTTTTTTTTTTTTTTGAAAATGAAGCAATTTTCCTATATTTTATATAATGCA
Source organism: Neoceratodus forsteri (assembly GCA_016271365.2). Classification (NCBI taxonomy): domain Eukaryota; kingdom Metazoa; phylum Chordata; order Ceratodontiformes; family Ceratodontidae; genus Neoceratodus; species Neoceratodus forsteri. Next base: position 51,089,351 of record JADMNL010000026.1, read on the forward strand.
GAGAGAGGAAGGAGGCGGAGGTGGAGAAGCCACAGGAAGAGGCCACTGAGGGGATGGTGGGTGGCGTAAGTGAAGAATGGTGAAGATACAAGAGAAGATCAAGAATTACGGTAGGTACGTAATTTTCTATCTTCCCTGTCAATCTTCACCATTCATTACTCCTGGTGAGTACAAGCTCCTCTTCCCAGGAGGGGAAGAGGCCATACCCTGAGGAACAAGACCCCAGCCTTCTGCTGGTGAGAAACAGAAGGAAGACCCTGGCTTATTCAGAAAGCCTAAGTGGGAGAGAAGAGCTAGGAGGTGCCTCCCGAGGGCGAGGGAGACGGAGGAGCCCCTGTAAAGTCTCCTAGCTCTGGATGAGAAAAGACGGGTCCCCGAGGCGGAGCGCATCACCCTACGCCGGGCCAGGGTGACAACCTGGAGACGAGCCATGCAGTCCGCCTGATGCAGATCGCTGTCCCGCAAGCCTGGAAGCCACCTCATTGGCGTCCATAAGATGCCCTTGCTTTGTGTCTTGCAGCTCCAGGCCTACCGGGAGAGGCAGCGGCTTGTCTGGTTTGTTCGTTCAGGCATAGATGCCCAGCAGCTGGGACATCATCGAGCCACAGATGCGGTTGTGAGCAGCGTGGTGAGCCTGATGTGATGCAATACATGCACTCGCCTTGAAGAAGAGAACACTCTTCGCCCCAGCGGTCGAACTGGAGAGAGTCCGAATCGGTGGCGGTCGTGCGCCAGGCAACGGCGCCCAGAAGAGTATCCAGGTATACCAAACCTGAGGACGGGTTGGGAAGGAACCTAGAGACTCAGAGGCACAATACCTCGCTGGCAGTCCGGAGGCTGGGAGAAAGCGGCGGGAACTGCAGGACCGGATAGACGCCTCCTGGAAGGGATAGGCCAGAAGGTACCACCAGATGCTGGGCACTGAATTCACCAAGGAATTACGCGTCACCTGTCGGTATTGTCCTCCGAACGTAGGAAATCAAGATCCTCACCATCTGAGAGGAATGCTGATATTCTGTGAAATCAGCATCGGAGGACAGATGAGCAGGGGGTTCCTCTCCCTCAGAGGAGGGAGACGAGGATGATGGGGAACTGGAATGTCCAGAGGATTCCTGCGGCGGTGGGGAGAGTCGAAAGACCCGCTCATGCATGTAACTAACATATGAGGGGAAGGCCGCCGCAGAACCCCTGAACTGCTCCCAGGATAAGCGGACCGTGGGACCGACACTGGCCTGGGGCGGGGTGGTGAAGGCAGAGAGATGGGGAGGGGCACCTCGAGGGAGGCAACTGCTCTCTCGAGGGATCTGGAATCCGGGAAGGGAGCTCTAGTGCAGGAGGGATCCCGGATATCAAACCAGGCCGCAGAACGGAACTCTGGGGAAGCGGAACCTGGAAAAGCCCTGGGGAGAAACTCCCTGTGGCGACTCTGGGACTGCATGGATCCAGAAGGGCAGTCCGCTGCGCCAGAGGACACCCTAGAACCCTGGGGAGGCGGGCTCTGCGCTTAGGCTCCTGGCCACCCCGAGGTGGCTAAAGAAGGACCGAGCAGCAGGCGCCCGCCTCAACCCCTCGGATTCCAGAGGGCCTCCTCCCACTGCAGCGTTCCCCTAACCCCAGAGGAGAACAGCACCCGGGGTAGCTGTCACCGACCTCCAGAGAGGGGAGCCTCCCCTCCGCCACCCCCACGCCTGCCCCGGGACGCCGCCACCCCAGCCGAGGAACCCTCAGGGAGATGGGCAGGGGGACAGAGGAGGCCCGCTCCGCCTGGTACCCCTAGCCACCGAGGACCCAGATTCTGAAGAATGGGGATGCCAGGATGGGTCCACATCTGAGCTCATCGCCCTCCGAGGAGGACGAGACCAGCAGGACTCGATGCTGGGCCACCTCAGGGTCCCCGAGGCCACTGGCCGCCGCGAACGCCCCGGTACCGAAAAGCGACCGGCCGCCTCCCAGCACGCCGGGCAGCATGAAGGCTCAACCCCACACCCCCAGAGGCTCCGCAGACCCGCACCGCCTGGAGGAGGGGAAGGTCGCCGACGCCGCCTGTGGCGCCGAGGCGGCGGCACTGCTGGCGGCGCCGCCAGGCTATTGGCACGGCAACGCGCGAGAAGCAAAATGGCACCGCCAACGGCGCCGCTTTCGATTAACGGCGCTTAACGGCGCCAGGGATCCAAAGCGCGGGGCGCGCCCGCAAATGGCGCTAAGTCATCATCGGAGACCGAACGCGCCGATCCAAAACGGGCGCTGGGCTGAGGCGATTGGAGGGTTCACCCAGCCGGGCCCAGCCAAGGGCCTCGACATGGGGGAGCCTGCACTCAAGAGGGACTGCCGAGCGGTTGCCAGCGCCAAGTGCCCCGGAGGGGGCTATGACGCCTCCAACACCGCCGGAGGGCCTCCCGGCAAGAAGGGAAGAGGAGACCCTCCTCCTCGGATCAGAGTAGGTCCGGAGGGGACCCGGGAAAGGCCTCTGGCGATCTCGCCTCGTAGATTCCAGCGAAGCGACGCCCGCCCCGAAGTCGGTGGGGCCTTTGTTTAGCTTGTACGCCGACTTTCGAGGACGCCGACGGTCCATCGAGAAACAAGCGCCGCATTAATCCATATTATGGTTGGGTCCCAGGCACCGAAGACAGACGCTATGCCGGTCCGAGACGGAGAAATGCCGCCGCAGGAGCACCGACGATAGGGCACGCCGGTTTTAGAAGAACGCTTTCAGCCCAGAACCGACATAACGCGAAATAAACAAGATTAAACACAGTCGGAAATACACCTGGGCGCCAGATAAAGGGAAAGAGAAAAGGAACAGTCTCACTGTAGGCGCCGATGTAGAAAGAGTCGGATGATGCGACTTTTCGTTAGCTATCACGAATAGAAAAGTGCTTCTACGGAAGGGAGAAACAGAACAGAGTTGGAGGAGGAGTCGGTCGCTACTAACGGCTGCCCTCACAGCATGACGCCGCTTTCTCGCGAAGCGGGCAGTTAGGCAACTTTAAAAAAAAAAAAAAAAAAAAAAAAAGCCTGACGGAGGGGCCTCCGGCTTACACCCAGGAAGTAATGAATGGTGAAGATTGTCAAGGGAAGATCCACTTGTTCTTTGTGAAAAATCAAATATGGGATTTTACACATAAGGGCCTGGAGCTCGGAAATTCTTCGAGCGGAAGTAATGGCCACCAAGAAGAGCGTCTTCCACAAAAGAAACTACCTACAGATCTGTGGTTGCTGCAGGTTCGAAGGAAGGAAGGGTAAGTTTCTCTAGAACAAAGTTCAAGTCCCAAGGGGGAGCAGGAGTTCGGATGGGGGGCCTCAGATGGAGGACCCCTGTAAGAAAGGTCTTAGAAACCTCTAATTGGGCAAATACTTTATCTGCGAAAGGAACATGGTACGCTGAAATAGCGGCCATGTGCACGTTCAAGGAGGAATGACTGAGACCCAGGTCGAAGAGATGACGAATATTCCAGCAGAATGGCCACTGAACAGGAGAAAGGCTCACGTTCCTAGAGGTGGTCCAAATAGAAAATCTCTTCCATTTCATGGCATAAGTGGACCTAGTGGAGGGTTTTATAGCCTCCACCAGAATCTCCGCCACTTTTGGAGAGACACCAAAACGAGATTGAGCTAGGTCTGCAGGAGCCATGCATTAAGTTGCAGGGACTTGAGGCCCGGATGGACTAGGGTCCCCTGATCCTGGGTCAGCAAACCTCAAGATAAAGGAAGAGGAAGAGGAGGAACCTCTGAGTATTGTTGTAGAAGAGAGAATCAGATTTGCCTGGGCCAGAAAGGAGCAATCAGAATCATTCTTGCTCCTTCTGTGGTTAGTTTCTGCAATACATGAGGGACCAGAGGAACTGGGGGAAAAGCATAGACGAATCTGCCCTTCCAGTCTAGAGACAGAGCGTCGCTCCAGAAAGCGCCTCGCTCTGGAACGAGCGAGCAAAAGGTGGGAAGTTTTGCGTTTTGGGAAGAGGCAAACAGGTCTACCTGCGGAGTCCCCCAAAGCTGAAAGATATCGTCTAGCACCTTTTGGTCCAATTCCCACTTGTGTGGCAGGGCAGAGGAGCGGCTTAGCTTGTCTGTCGAGGTGTTGTCGACTCCTGGAACATGAATTGCAGTGAGGAAGGTTGTGTTGAGTTGCTCCAGTCCCAAACCCTCATTGCTTCCTGCATAGAGGGTAGGATCAGTCCCTCCTGCTTGTTGATGTACCACACCACGCACATGTTGTCCATCTGGACTGGGTGACGGAAAGAATGTATTGGTGAAGGGCTTGGAGAGCATATAGCACTGCCTGAAGCTCGAGCACATTGATGTGGAGAGCTAGTTCCAATCTGGACCATAATCCTGGGTCTGGTGAGGACCCAGATGGGCTCCCCAAACTTTGCCTGATGCGTCTGTGGTCAGAGTCTGGGAGGGGGGAGGATGACAGAAGGGGACACCCCAAAACAGGTTCTCTCGAACCATCCACCATTGCAAGTCTCATGCCATCGGCGAGGAGATCAGAACTAGATGATCTAGGTCGTCTACAAGTTGATCCCACTGGGAGCGAAGAGTCCACTGAGAGATCCTCATGTGGAGTCGAGCTCGGGGGATCATCGGAATAGCGGCCGCCATGAGCCCCAGGAGATGGAGAACCGACCTCGCTGGAACCCTCCTACATTCTGATAGCAGGGAAATCTGTGACTGAAGAGAGGCCGCTCTGTCCAGAGGCAGGAAGGCCTTGCTCACCGTCATATTGAGGATAGCCCCGATGAACTGTAGTCTCTGGGAAGTTTCCAGATGAGACTTGGAATGGTTGATGGTAATACCCAGGCAAGTAAAAACCTGCTGGGTGAGGGAGAGAAAATGCATGAGCTCCTCCCTGGACGAGGCCGCCAGCAGCCAGTCATCCAGGTAAAGGAACACATGTACTCCCATCGTACGCAGGTGGGCCACTACCACAGCCAGGCATTTGGTAACTACTCGGGGTGCCGAGAAAAGACCAAACGGGAGCACCCGGAATTGGTAATGGTCCCCCTGAAACGCAAAACCAAGATACTTGCAGTGAGAAGGGTGAATGGGATGTGCAGATATGCATCCTGCATATCCAGTGCACAAAGCCATTGACCCGGTCAAGGGGGCAGAAGGGTCTGCAGAGAGAGCATCCTGAACCTTTGTATTCCACGTGAAGGTTCAAGGAACTGAGATCGAGAATGGGTCTGAGATCTCCCATCTTCTTTGGGACCAGGAAGAAATGTGAATAGTAACCCATCCCTTGAAGATGAAGGAGCCGGTTTCTATGGCCCTCTTAAGCAGGAGGCGAGATTTCTTCCTGGACCCAAGAAGATGATCCCTTGCGTGGGACGACTTCAGAGGTGGGTGGCGGGGTGGTTTCTGTAGAAACTCTATGGAGTGCCCTTCCGCTATAAGCTGGAGCACCCAAGAATCCGTTGTTATCCTCTCCCAACCTGGAAGATGGAGGAGAACCTCTCTCCTACCGGTTCCTCAGTGTTGTAGGCAGTGGCAGAGGGAGGAGTCAGGTGGTGTGGGGCAGCCTGCAGCTAGGGCACCCCTGCTTTGGGCAGGGGACCTGGAAGCTGTGGGGGCCCGGACGCTTAGTTACTTGATCGTGGGGCGGTCCTCGCCAGGGACCGTAAGCAGAAATTTTTCGTGGGTCCTGCTGCCGCTGCCATCAGTCCTATATGTAATTACCTCACTGCAAGAGCCCTCTGAAGTAAGATCTAGGAATACTGTCTTCCAAGTCACATACTTGAGGTCTGCTAAGACAAGGTTCAAAGGGAGGCTGCATGAGTTGGGCAATGCAAATACTGAGGTCCCACATAGGGGTTGGTTCCTATGTGGAGGATAAAATGCAGCAATCCTAAAACATTTCTTAAATACTGGGTTAGAGGCTAGGAAACCTCTTACCTGCAGACAAATAAGCTGAGATAGCTGCCAATTGCACTCTCAAAGTAGAGATCCTTAAGCCAGAAGAATGGAGATGTGCTAATTAATCCAGAACTATAGGCAAACTGGCTTGGTTGTGTAATGTTCAAAGGAACTGAGAACCGAGGAGGAACCAAGACCCTGAACCGAGGGTTGTGAACCAGGTCGCTGAACCAGAAGCGTGGTACCAGTTTGCAGTGCTTGGATAATCCTGATAGCATTAGCTATCTCCCCCAGCAGTAGCAACCGACATAGCTGTTCAGGTTGCGGTTGCTTAACTGAGTGCATCTCCTTCTTTCTTTTCTTAGCAGAACTTGCCAGTTCAGTGGCAGTATCTACGGTTTGTTTTTAACTGAGGAACCCTCACCCTGGTTTAGAGGGTTGATCTCTCGGTTCCTAGGTCTTCTCTCTTTTGTCAGAGAAGGAAACGATTTATCCAAAGCCGGTTCAGCAGCCTTCTTGGACATTCTTTCCTTCAGTTGGTTCAACTGCCTATCAAGCATCAACTGATCAACAAATTTCACAATCTGCCTTCAGATGGTGAAACCCTAGGCAGAAAACACAGACTAAGTGCGGATCAGCTTTAGCAAATGGTTCACCACACTCTGTACAATGCTGAAAACCCATTGGGCTGGTTCTTTTCTTGGTTAGTGACATACCAGTAGAAAACCTTATAAATGGGCCTTCTGTGAATAGAAACACACAATAAACAAAGGTTTTTTTTTTGCGTCGGTTTAGCGACCGATGAAAAACCAGAGTTACCTGTTCTCACAAGAAATGCTTTGGAAAGAGACAAGCCCTAGGAAAGAGGAAAATATATAAAACATATAAAATATATAAAATTACCTTTTAAAATGTAAATAAATGTTTGGTTCCGTCCCGGTTAGACAAACCGAGATGAAACCGAAAAACTTATCGGAATAAGACTAAACCTAAATTAGTCTACCTGTAAACGCAAGGACAGTGCTTCAAAAATAAACAGAAATAAATTTTACTTCAAAAAAATGAGAAAATAAAATCTTCAAGAAAGACAAAGAAGAGCTCTCTGAGGTGTCTGTACTGTTCAAGTGGAGTAAAGAATCTGACAGTTATGGAATGGTTACAGAGGACAGTGGTTTGAAAACCGAGCATGAGCTTAGCATTCCATCATTAGCATTGGTTCAATTAACCATTTCAGTTCTGGGGCAGTACAATGGAAGGATAAAACTGCATATGTCAGAATACATAAGATTTCCTGGGGCTTGAAGAAAAAATTACTCACCTTAGTAATGTTGTATCTTCTAATGGAGTCTTGCTATATTATGACATATGCAGTATAACCCCAAGTTAGAACTGCTCCGGAGGTGAAAGAGTTAACTTCCATGCAGAGCATGGAATCTTGAGCGCGAGCTCAGATGAACACTCTGTCTGTTGAAGCTCAAACTTAAATTGTCAGATCTTTACAAGCAAAAACTCACTAAGGTTCTGTGTGGAAGCCGTAAACCTACACTAGCCGTTGGCTACTAACTACAAAAACACCTTTTTGATCTTGATCCTAAAACAAAGACTCAAGTCGGGGGATTCAAGAAGAAACTTAAGCATAACACCTAAGCACCCAAGGAGGGTGAAATAAAGTGGGCATCAAAGAAATGCCAACATTGCATTGCCCACCCACCTCCCAAAAATGAAAATTACGTACCTACCGTAATTCTTGATCTTTTTGGACCAGTCTCCACCACTCATTCACACTATTGGGATCTCGCGGAGGCACTAGGACCCATCGAGAACAAACTTTTTGCTGGAGGTCGACACCAGAGATGGTGCCGTGAGGGCACCGGCGCCACATGACACTAGCTTCAGCGGCAACATGACTTCTCTGTATGCGACCCTCCAACCGCCTCAGTACCTTTTACCAAGGAGGTGCAGCGCAACTAACGAAGAGTAACTAACTCAAGACCGACATAAGATAGTCCGGGCAACCCGTAAAGAAGGGTCAACAAAGAAGTCCTCACGGCCCAAAGATTTGAGGAGTGAAGACCAACACAGCGGTGAGCTCGGGGATGGAGGGTAGGTATGAATGTTAGAGGAGACTCGTCTCAAGAAGATCAAGAATTACGGTAGGTATGTAATTTTCATATCTTCCTGGACATAAGTCTCCACCACTCATTCACACTATTGGGAGAGTACCGAGCTAATAATCCCCCGAGAGGGCGGCAGGAAGACCAAGAGCTCACATTTCTAGGACAGAAGTCCATTAAGGATAGTTCTGCCGAAGGTGGAATGTCGCCTGGCATGAACATCCAGTGCATAATGCTTAACGAAGGTATGCACTGAGCTCCAGATGGCGGCATTGCAGATGTCTGCAATCGAACATTGTGCACTCGCTAGGGATGCCAAGGACTGCCTGGTAGAGTGAGCGTAAACCCTACCTTCCAATTTAACCTGTGCCATGGAATAGCAATGTCGAAGACATGCCACTAGCCACAATGAGATGCATCTGATAGCGACAGGTTGACCCAGCCGGGTCTCACTGAAGGAAACAAACAGTTGTTGGGCTTTGCGAAAATCCTTGGTTCTATCTAGATAGAAACGCAAGGCTCTCTTAACATCCAAGGAATGAAGAGATCGTTCCCCTTCATTTTGGAAGTCCGCAAAGTAAGAGGGAAGGACCAAAGGTTGGTTTAGATGGAATTCCAACACAACCTTGGGAAGAAATTTAGGATGAGTGCGATGAACTACTTTGTTCTTATGGAACACAGTATACAGAGGGTCCGTAACCAGGGCATGTATCTCAGAGACCCTGCGGGCTGAGGTAATGGCCACTAGGAAGGCCGTCTTCCAGGTGAGAAATTTTAGCTCACAGGTAGCCAGAGGTTCGAAAGGTTTCTGAGTGAGCATGTCTAGCACAAGGTTAATGTCCCAGGCTGCAACCGGACGTCTTATCGGGGGTCTGGTATGCAGAATTCCTTTAAGAAATCTCTTAACCATAGGTAACTGAGCCAGAGACAAAGAAGAAAATGCCTCATGATACGCTGAAATGGCACTAAGGTGAACTTTGACTGTAGAGTACTGAAGACCTGAATTTGAGAGGTCCAAAAGGTACTCCAAAACCTTGTCTGGCAGACAGGAAAAGGGATTCCAAGAGGACTTTGTACACCAGAGGTTAAAACGCCCACTTAGACGTAAGTTTTTCTCGGTAGCTGGCTTCGAGCAGCCAGAAGAATGTCTGAAACTCTTCGAGACATTGAACCGTTCACTTCTACCTCTTCAGGAGCCAAACGTGAAGGTGAAGCGATCTCAGGTTGGGATGGACCACCGGACCCTGAGTCAACAGGTTCATCTGCACGGGAGTGGTCTGAGAGGGCTGCCAACATATTGTTGAGTAGAGGAAAGATAGTTGTCGAGGCCAAGAGGAGCAATGAGAATCATCTTGGTCCCCTGGGACTCGAATTTGAAAGTACTCTCTGGATTAGAGGAAGAGGCGGAAGGCGTAAAGCGTTTTGTCCACCGCAGCCTGACGCATCCTGACAGAAAATGAAAAGTACATTACATACCGTGGTTTGATCTTCTCTTGTATCTTCACCATTCATTACTGCCTGGGTGATGCCGAGTGCGCATCCGCCACTTAGGAGCTTTTTTTTTTTTTGGAAGCTAGTCTAACGGCTCACTCGAGACTGACGCCTTGAGTCATGCGAGGGGTGTCGTAGTAGCTACCGACCTCCTCCAACTCAGTTCTGTGAGCCAGAGAGGCAAAAAATCAAATTATGGAAAAAAGAGAAAGCGAGAAGATAGCCAAGGATAGCAAGTAAGGAAAATGAACTGAAAAGGAATAAGCCGATGGAGAATAGACAGAGGAGAGAGATTCCTGCCCTAGGATCGCAGGGCCTCCTTACCGGGGCGACTCTAGGAGGAACAGATAGAGAGAAAAGGGAAGGAGAAAGAATGAAGAAGAGAGAAGAAGAAGAAAGATGGGATGTTGAGGAGACCAGAATGCCCAGCGAGCATAGTTAGCTGAGAGGCTAAAGGCTCGATTTAACAAGGGAGCAAGAATCCCCACTGGTAGTGCTGGAGAGAAGGTTCACCGAACCCGCTAGACAGACTAAGGAGGGCATAGTCTCTGACCTCAACATGCCATGGTCCTTGATCCTAGCTGCGGGCTCCTGGCCTGAGAGCAGGCCTTTCGTCTGGAGGACACCTGCTAGAAAAAGATAATTCCCAGGCAGCATGTAAGAGCTGCTCAAGGGGTTTAGGAAGAAAATTTTAGCCTTTCAGGCGGTTTGTAGATAATATAACGGAACTCAATCGGACTTGCTATGGCAAGGCAGGAGAGACTTGAAACTGGCAAGAACCGGTCATGGTTGGCATTGCTTTTCCTGCAACACTGTCCGCAGAAGGCCCATTGAAAGGGGAATTTCAAGACAGAGCATGACTGCAGGCTTATGAGGAAAAACATGACCTGAGAAGCCAGGCTGCCTTCAAGCAGTGGGAGAGAGTTCCTCAGTTTTAAGAGAGAAGGGAATAACCATACTGCTCCTCCTGCTCTGCAAGAAAAGAAAAGGGGTTGATTCTAGGGCTTAGTAATTGATTAGCAGAATATTGTGGATCAAACTGCACAGACAGAGTCAGGCAAGGTCCCTAGGAGTGCCTCACCAGAGAACATGGCGGAGAGATAGTCGTGTAGCTTACTCACGACCCAGCACTCTGCAACAAAAGCCCACGAATCTTAGAGTAAAAAATTTTCCTGGAAATGTCTAAGGAAAACAGGAAAGGACAGAGAGATTTCCTTTTTTTTTTTTTCAAGAATGTTTTTTTTGGGGGTTCAGCAAGAGGGAGGAACGAGACGGGAGGGGGAGACGCCACAGAAGGAGGCCACTGAGGGGAAGGTGGGAAGGATCAGTGATGAATGGTGAAGATACAAGAGAAGATCAAGAATTACGGTAGGTACGTAATTTTCATATCTTCCCTTGTCAATCTTCACCATTCATTACTGCCTGCATGAGTACCAAGCTCCTCTTTCCCCAGAAGGGGGAAGGGGTAAGACCCTGAGGGAACAAGACCCCCAGCCTCCTGTTGGTGAGAAACAGAAGGGGAAGACCCTGGCCAATTCACAGAAGCCTAAGTGGGAGAAGAGCTAGGAGGTGCCTCCCGAGCACGAGGAGACGGAGAAAGCCCCTGCAAAAGTCTCCTAGCTCTAGAGGAAAAGAGACGGGTCCCACGGAAGGTGGAGCGAATCACCCCACGCCGGCCAGGGTGACAACCTTGAAAGACGGCCATGCCAGTCCGCCTAATGCAGATCGCTGTCCCCAAGCCTGGAAGCCACCTCATTGGTCGCCATAAGATGCCCTGCCTGGTGTCTTGCCAGCTCCAGGCCTACAGTGGAGAGGGCAACAGCTTGTCTGGTTTGCCCCGTATCAGGCATCGACACTAGGAGTTGAGAAGCATCGACCACAGGTGCCGATTGTAGGCAGCGCGGGTGAGCCTGATGTGATGCTATACAAGCAGCCGCACGAGAAGAGAGAACACTCTTGCGCCACAACGGTCGAACTGAGTGAGTCCGGGTCCGGTATGGTTGTGCGCCAGGCAGCGGTGCCGGAGGGAGTGTCAAGGTAGACCAAACCAGAAGGGGGTGGGAAGGGTACCTAGAGACCCGAGGGCACAGTACCCACGCTGACAGTCAGCCGGGCTGGATAAGAAGCGGCTGGCGACTGCCAGGATCGGAGGTAGACGCCCTGGAAGGATGGCCAGGAAGGTACCACCTAGGGCTGGGCACTGAATTCCCCAAGAATTCACGCTGGCCTCCTGTTCAGTATTGTCTCTAATAAAGGAGATCCGGGTCCCTCACCATCCTCGATAGGAATCGCTGATATTCAGTGAAATCAGCATCGGAGGAGAGATGAGCAGGGGGTTCCTCCCCCTCAGAGGAGGGAGACGAGGATGATGGGGAACTGGAATGCCCAGAGGACTCCTGCGGTGGAGGGGAGAGTCGAAAGACCAGCTCATGCATACATCTAACGTATGAAGGGAAGGCCGCTGCAGAACCTCTGAACTGCTCCCAGGATAACGGACCCGTAGGACCGACATGGCCCGGGAGCGGGGGTGGTGGAGGCAGAGAGATGGGAGAGGGGCACCTACGAGGAGGCAATAGATCTCTGCCAGGGCTCTGGAATCCGGGGAACGGAGCCCGAGCTGGCGGGATCCCGGACAACAAACCAGGCCGCAAGACGGAACCCTGAGGAAGCGGAGCCTGGAAGAGCCCAGGGGGAGAACCTCCCCTGCGACGAAGTCGGGACTGCATGGATCCAGAAGGGCAGCCCGCAACAACGCCGCTGGAGGGCACCCTAGAGCCCCGGAGGGAAGGGCGGGGTTCAGCACTCCGGCTCCTGGCCACCCCACCTGAGGTGGCCAAAGAAGACAGAGGGTCTGTCCCCCTGCCCCTCAACCCCTCGGACTCCGAGAGAGCCCTCCTCCTCGACTGCAGTGTTCCCACCCCCCCAGAGGGAGCAACAGCACCCCAGAGGGTAGCTGTCACCGGTCCCCCGGAGGGGGGAGCCTCCCCCCCAGTCACCCCCACACCTCCCTCTTGGGACTCAAGGCCACCCCCAGCCGGAGAGCCCTCAGGAGAGGACGGAAAGGGGGACAGAGGGAGGGGCCCGCTGCGCTGCCTGGTACCTCGTGCCACAGGGGACCCAGACCCCGAAGAGTGGGGGTGCCAGGACGGGTCCACCTCTGAATCATCGCCCTCCGAGGAGGACGAGATCAGCAGGACCTCAATGCTGGCTACCCCAGGGGTCCCCGAGGCAATGGCGCCGCAAACGGCACCGGTACCAGAGGCGGCGCCGCCCGACCCCCAAACATTAGCTACAGCCAGGCCCGATCCCAGCTCCTGCGGCACCAAGGGGCCAACGCACCGCCCTGGTGTCGAAACCGAGCACGGCGCCTGAGGAGGAGAAACCAGGCCAACGGCATCGCCAACGGCGCCGTGGCGCAAGCTGCGCCAGCGCCGCCGTTATGATCACCGGCACCGCGAACGGCACTGATCCAAACGGTGCTGCGAACGGCGCCGTCTTCAATCACCGGGCACCGCGAATGGCGCCAGGATCTGAAGCGGCACCACCTCGATCATCGGCACCGCAAACAGCGCCGGGATCCGAAACGGCACCGAAAGGCGGCATCGAGGTTCCACCGGTGTCCGGCCCAGAAATCCAGGGCCTCGACACTGGGGGAGCCTGCACCTCCGAGGAGGTGACTGCCGAGGCGGTGTCGACGTCGCGGCCCCGGAAGGGACCGCAACGCTCCCCCGACACCGTGGAAGGGGCCTCCTCGTCGGCAAGAAGAGATGAGGAAACCCTCCTCCACGGGACCTTATAGGCCCGGAGGGACCGGGAACACCTTACCTGGGAGTCCCGCGAACGACGCCGTCCCCCGAAAGTCAGCGGGGCCTTGCCGAGCTTGAACGCATGGACTTCGAGGACGCGACGGTCCATGCAGAAGCAGGCATCGCACGAATCCATATCATGGTTGGGGTCCCAGGCATCGAAGACACACGTCATGCCGGTCCGAGACTGAGAAATGCCGGCCACAGGAGCACCGACGCATAGGGGCGCGGCCCGTCTTAGAAAAACGCATCGCTCCAGAACCTGACATAACGTAAAACAAATGAGGTAAAAACACAGTAGGAAAGCACCTGGCGCCGTACAAATAGAAAAAGGAACAGTCTTACCGTTGTATGGCGTCGAAAGTAACGAAAACAGGAGTCGGCCTAGACTATGCAGCGGAGAAACAGAACTGAGTTGGAGGAGGAGTCAGTAGCTACAACGCCGCCGCGCATGACGCAAGACGTCGGTCTCGAGGGCGGCGCCGTTAGAGCTAGCTTTTTATAAAAAAAAAAAAGCTCCTGTGGCGGGTGCGCGCCTCCGGCTTACACCCAGTCAGTAATGAATGGTGAAGATTGACAAGGGAAGATATGCCAGGCCCTGGATTACTGGAGCAGAAGAGAGGCAGTTTTGCATTGAGTGGGGATGCAAAAAGTTCCAGGTCTGGAGTTCCCCACTCTTCGAATAGTGACTGAACTATGGTTGAGTCGAGAGACCACTCGTGAGGATCTGCCTGTGTTCTGCTGAGACGGTCCACCAAGTCATTTTGTACACCTGACAGGTAGACCGCTTGAATTAGAGATTTGTGTTCCAAGCACCACTCCCACACCCTCATCGCTTCCCTGCATAAGGGGTAAGAGTGAGCACCGCCCTGCTTGTTGATGTAATACATCATCGCTTTGTTGCCCGCTTTGAAGGAGAATGTTCTTGGGACAGAGGATGTCCTTCAAAAGCCCAGATCGCATAAAGGACGGCGCCATCTCTAGGACATTTATGTGAAGCTGGGCCTCGAGTTGAGTTCATACACCTTGAGTGTGGAGGGAGAGACAATGGGCTCCCATCCTGTTAGCGATGCATCTGTGGTGATGGAGATTTGATGATCCAGGAGGAGCAAGGGAAATCCTTCCAGGAGATTGCTCTCTTGAGACCACCAGGTGAGAGACCTCTGTAAGGGTTCTGTCACCTTGATGGGATAAGACTGTGGGTGAGTGGTTGGGGACCACTGAGCACTGAGCATCCATTGGGTGGTTCTCATGTGTAGCCGAGCTAGGGGTACAGTGAACACTGAGGATGCCATGAGGCCTAACATACGTTGCATTGAGAGAGCTGTAACTGATCTGTTCTCCCCAATGTAACGGGCCATCTGAAGGATATCGAGCCTTCTGTCCTCTGGAAGGAAAGCCTTCGCCCAAGAGGTGTCCAGTAGAGTCCCTATGAAAAGGAGTCTCTGGGAGGCTGCAACTGTGACTTTTTAGATTCAGCAGAACTCCCATGGACGTAAGAAGGCGAGAGGCTGTCTGAACGGCTTCCAGGGCCCCCTGTCTGGAAGGGCTCGCTAGGAGCCAGTCGTCCAGGTAGGGAAACACACAGATTCCGAGCTTCCAGAGATGCGCTGCGAGAACTGCACAACACTTTGTAAAGACTCGCTGCGCCGAGGATAGCCCAAAGGGCAGGACTCAGAGCCACAAACCTCAGGAATTTGTGATGCCTCGGGTGAATAGGAATGTGCTGGTAAGCGTCCTGCATGTCTAGGGAGGCTAGCCAGTCATGTTGATGAAGCAAAGGTAACAGGGTTCCTAGAGAAATCATTTTGAATTTCTCCCTGGGGAGAAATTTGTTTAGCTTTCTGAGGTCTAGAATGGGCGCATACCCCAGACTTCTTTGGAACCAGAAAGTAGTGGGAGTAGAACCCTGTGTTTCGCTGATGCAGAGGCACCAGTTCTACTGCCCTGTTGTTCAGAAGGCCCTGGATCTCGGCGGCGAGAAGGTCTGACTGAAGGATTGACAGCCTGGGCTGTCGTTTGGGAGGACGATTCGGAGGGGTCTCCAGAAAATTGAGAGAATACCCCTCGCGTGACCAGGAAAGTCCAACCACCCTATCTGGTCGCCCGACAAGCCCGAAGGCCCACAGGCAACCGAGCCAGGTAGCAGAACCAACCTCCGAGCCCATTGCTCCATAAGAGCGGCCCACTGATGAAACTGCTCATCTGAAGACCTACCAATAGGCGGGGTAGGACTCCGATGCCGAAGACGGCGGCTACCGGAAGCAGACGTTGGCGACTCCGAAGGAGGAGACCGGCAACTAGCCACGATAACAGGCGTCGGCAACGCAGACATATCAGAGGGCGACCTCGGTGATGCCTTCTCTTTTTAGACCTGTGGGCGAGAAGAGAGCTGGAGGCGAGCGGTGCCGAGAATCGCGACTGTTTGTTTTACATGCACTCCGGAGGGACCGCCCATCCCCCCGGGCATTGGACTGACGTTGTCGGACCCCGTTGGGGAGAAGGAGGTGGAACCGGACCCAGCCCGACTGACTGAACAGCTTTCATACGAAGTCTCCTTACCATCACCTGACCTGGTCATGGTCGACTCCGTCAAGTAGGCTGAGACTTCTTTATTGTATATTAAAATAGAATAAACTTAAGCGATACTATATCGAGATAATAGTACAAAAAAATAAACTGAAAACTATGCTGCTAGTTTGAAGTTTGACTCCCGACAGGCGAGCGACGTCGTTACTGAAGCGCATTCGACGACGGGAAAAAAGGAACTGAAGCGGTTGGAGGGTCGACGCCGAGACAGTCATTGCCACGCGAGCTGGTGCTCACGGCACCGTGCCTCGCGGTGCCATCTCTGGTGTCGACCCTCCAGCAAAAAGTTTGCTCCCAATGGGTCCTAGTGCCTCCGGCACATATCCCAATAGTGTGAATGAGTGGTGGAGACTTATGTCCAGGAAGATACAGAGGTTCTGAGAGGGGCAGGCTGGGGGGGAGGTCATAATATAGCAAGACTCCATTAGAAGAAACAACATTACTAAGGTGAGTAATTTTTTCTTCAAACAACATGAAGACTTGCTATATTATGACATATGCAGACTACACAGCAGTACCTCCATGGAGGAGGGACAGAACCTACTTGGGAAATAGGCTCTGAAACACAACTGTGCAAAATCGAGCATCACTCCTAGCCTGGATATCCAAGGAGTAATGCTTAGTAAAAGTGTGACCTGTTTTCCAGGTAGCTGCTTGACATATCTCTAGGATAGGAATGTCCCTGGCAGCAGCCAGAGACACAGCTGTACCTCTGGTAGAGTGAGCCCTCAGGCCTGAGGGAGGAACCTTACCCCAGTTTTTCGTAACAGAATTGGATACAAGAGACAATCCACCTGACAATGGATCTTTTAGTGGCAGGTTTCCCTTTACCAACCTCACCATAAGTGAGGAACAATTGGAGGGATTCAAACCTGTGACCCTTGGTACGTTCTATATAATAACTATGGGCTCTTTTGACATCTAAACTGTGCAATCTCCTCTCACCAGAGGAGGAATGGTCAGTGAAGTACACAGGAAGAGACATGGATTGATTAAGGTGAAAGTCTGAAACCACCTTAGGCAAAAACTTCCTGTTAGTCCTGAGGACTACCTTATCTCTATGAAAGGAGATAAAATCAGGCTCCACTGACAAGGCTTGTAGCTCACTTATGCGCCTGGCAGAGGTGATGGCTACCAGAAACACAGTTTTCCAAGTCAAGTACTTCAGCTCTGCTGAAGACAATGAGCTCAAAGGGGTTGCATAAGCTGGCGATGCAAATATTAAGATCCCAAGCAGGGGCAGGATCCTGAATGGGATTGGTGTTAAACAACCCTTTAAAAACTTGGAGAACACAGGGTGAGCTGATAAAGAAGAGGCTTACCTGCTGACAAGAAGACAGACACAGCTGCCAAGTGCACCTTTAGGGTAGCTGGCCTCAGCCCCAAGGAATTCAAATGCCAAATAATCCAGGATCGTGGGCACACCAGCAGATTCTGGGAAATATGTTCACCAGCACACCATATGGAAAATCTCTTCCTTTTTGAATTATAGGTAGACCTGGTGGAAGGCTTCCAAGAGGCCTTCAAGATATCCAATACACCTTGAGAAAGGTGTAGGTCAGAAAACTCTAACTCTTCAAGAGCCAAGCCTTGAGATTGAGAGATTTGAGGTTCAGATACCAAACTCTCTCCTGGGCACAGGTTAACAGGTTGTGATTCCTGGGAAGGCATAGGGGAGGGTGGACTGCTAAGGACATGAGGAGTGGGTACCAGGGCTGCCTGGCCCAATCTGGAGTGATCAGGATCATCTTGCAGGATTGAGATCTGATTCTGACTAGCACTTTGAAAAGAAGGGGGAAAGGGGAAAAGCATAGAGAAACTTCCCTTCCCAACTGAGAAGGAAGGCATCCAGAAGGACTGAGCCCAACACTGGGGGCCTGCAGCAAAAAAGGGGAAGTTGGTGATTGTCTGGGGCTGCAAAGAGATCTATTTGCGGAGTGCCCCATCTGGCAAATATTACCTCCAGTACTAGGGGATCCAGTGCCCATTCGTGATGGCCTGGAAATCCTACTGAGAGCATCCGCTAGGACATTGTCCTTGCCTGGGAGGTGAACTGCCGTAGGGAGGCGTTCAGAGAATATGCCAGAGACCACAACTTCATTGCTTGTGCACAAGGTCGTGACCAGTGCCCCTTGCTGTTGATGATGCACCACATTGTAGTGGTATTGTCTGTTCTGACCTGAACTACCTTGTTCTGGACAGCTGTGAGAAAACCTGAAGTGCTAGAAAACTGCTCTGAGCTCCAGCAAATTGATGTGGAGCAGAGATTCCTGAGGGGACCACAGCCCTTGGGTGGAAAGGCTGCCCATGCGAGCTCCCCACTCCAAGAGGGATGCATCTGTATTAAGGGTCAAGGAATGAGACTGGGGAGTGAAGGGAACCCCTGCCTTAGATTGTTCTGATCCTGCCACCATTGGAGGGCCTGGATCAGGGTTCGAGTCACTGGAATCAATTTGGTTAGGGGATCCGTCCTTTGAGACCAAAAGGCTCTCAAATGGAACTGAATGTCCCTCATCTGAAATCTCACTCCCTGCACTACTGCTGTAGAAGCAGCCATGTGCCCCAGGAGCTGTAGAAAATGCCTTGCTGGTCGAGAGACCTGCAGGGTGAAAGAGGAGGCCAGAGACACCAGGGTCCTTGCTCTCCAGAGAAGGAAGGCTCTGGCTTCTTTTGTGTTCAGTTCTGCGCCTATAAAGGTGAGAAGCTGGACAGGCTCCAGAATTGACTTTGGAAGATTGAGAAGGAAACCTAGAGATGTAAGCAGGTGCTGGGTTACTTGCAAATGAAGTCTGACCTGTTCTGGAGACTGGCCTACAACGAGCCAGTCATCCAGATAAGGAAAGATGGCAATCTTTTGCCTTCTTAAATGAGCAACTGCTACTGCCAGGCATTTTGTGAATACCCTTGGAGCCGAGGAGGCCGAAGGGCATTGCTCTGAACTGGTAATGGCCGAGGCAGTTCAAATCTGAGGTACTTGATGGGAGCTTCTGATGAGAACATGGAAATAGGCATCCTTGAGGTCCAGGGAGGCTAGCCAGTCCCCTGGCCTTAGAGAGTAAAATAATCCCCAGGGTCACCATTTTGAACTTTGGTTTAAAAGGTGCTTGTTTAGATACCTGAGATCCAGAAGTAGGCCCCATTCTCCTGTCTTTTTGGGGTAAGGAAGTACCTGGAGTACAACCCTTTGCCCTGGTGTAGGGTAGAACCTTTCCACGGCTCTGAGAGCCAGGAGGCAGAAACTTCTGCTTCCAGGGCAAGTGCCTCTGATGGGTTTGCAGGTGGAAAAGATCTGGCTCTCATCTTCGGAAATTTTTTGAAGCTGAGAACCAGTCCCTGGCTTACTACTTCCAGGACAAATTTGTCTGATGTTAAAGACTTTCAGTCCTGGACAAAGTAAGCCAGCCTGCCCCCTACTGGTAGTGGAGATTCGGCCCTGGCTACCCCATCAGGGAGCCTGTTTTGCAGGGGCTTTGGGTTGAGAGGTAGAAGCAGGCTTACTAGAGCCCTTCTGCCTTCTCAAGAACCCTTCTGGGCATAAGCAGAAAGGAGGCCTGGGCTTGGTAAATGGCCTATGAAAGGCCTGCCCCTGCCCCTGACATGCTGCCTTTGAGGAGTGACTTGCCTTTCTTTGGCCTGTGCACTCCTATAGGTGGTCCTATACTCATCCATTTTCTTCATATAATTCTCTGTCTGCTCCCCAAACAGAGAATTTCTCACAACAGGAAAATCCATAGCCTTAGACTGGGTATCCTGTGACAGGGCAGTACATCTGAGCCAGGCCATTCTGCGAAGAGACACAGATGTAGCCATAACTCTAGATTAAACATCATTAGAGTCTACAGCAGCATGAAACTGCACCTTGGATGCCTCAATACCGTCCGCAGCCACCTGCTCCAGCTCCCTGGCAAGCTGTTCAGGGGCCTGTTTTGCTAGGGCCAGGACAGTATCCCACCTGGATTTCTGGTACCTAGCTGCGTAAGCCATATAATTTGCCTGTCTGAGTCCCAAAGATGCTGCCACTAGTGTGAATGAGTGGTGGAGACTTATGTCCAGGAAGATTGAGGAGTTTTCAGAATTTTTACTGTCTGTTTCCTAAAAGATTTATGCAAGGGAATAGACAGTCTCCTAGACTCTGGAATATCCATCATTTCCACAAAATCAGGCTCTTCTTGATCATCAACAGCTTCCTCAACAGGGAGTTGCAGAGTGTCAGCAACTTTCTTGTAAAACAAAAATGAGGGGACTCAGATAGCCTGGGAGGGATACTCCTGAGGTCTGTCTGGAGATGTCAGTTCAATGGGCACATCAGACTGTCAAAATCACCTCCTCTCCTCAGCCCCTCCTCCCTTCCCTGGTTCATAAAAATCTTCAAAATCATAATCTTGAACCGAGGGAACCGACCGAACCGGGCGCTTGCCCAATGGTGCCGGTTCGGACGGAACTGGGGAAAGAGACTGGACAATTTGGATAGCTTTGGCTATTTCCTCAGTGGTTGGAGAAAGAACTTTTGGCCCCAAACTAGCTGACCTTCTAGCCCTTTTAGTTGGAACCGGCTCCTCAGAGCTGGCTCTTCGTTTGGCCGAGGAAGCATCGCCCTGGTCAGAGGGCACTCCCTCAGGTTCGGTTGGAACCGAACCGGGCTGGCCATCCGGGTCAGTGGACTTTTTGGCCTCCCTTTCCCTGAGCCTACCAACTCTTTTTTCCACGGTGGCAGCAGGAAAATTCTTACAAATCTGGCAGTCTGCACTGAGGTGGTCAAACCCCAGACAATATACACAAATGGTGTGTGGGTCAGCCTTGGCAAAGGCTTCCCCACAGAGGCCACAGTGCTGAAACCCAGTGGGTCCGTTTTTTCTTTTGGGTTTCTCAGACATAGTGCCAGCCTAACCAAAACTTGCCCGTTAATGGCAATTCACCAAGCAAGACTCTTTTATCGGTTCCCAACCGTGTCACGGGTCATGGAAAAAACCGTAATAAAATCCATTTTTAGAACCGATAAGAACCAGGAACCGCACTCTAAAGGGCTAGAAAGTAATTTTTAAACCCCTCTGATCGGTTCAAACCGAACCAAAAAAGACGTTTACAAGTTCCACACAGAAGAAAAAATAATAAATAAGCCTATCTATTACTTACAATACCACAGACAGAGCTTGAACCGACAATTGCGGTTAAATTTCAGTAAAATAAACCGAGAATTACACTTTAAAACTGACAAACAAACCGAGCAGCAGGAGGAATCTCCGGAGCGACTGTTCAGTGAGGCAGAGTAAAGAATCTGACAGTTTAAGTTTGAGCTTCAACAGACAGAGTGTTCATTCGAGCTCGCGCTCAAGATTCCATGCTCTGCATGGAAGTTAACTCTTTCACCTCCGGAGCAGTTCTAACCTGGGGTTATACTGCATATGTCATAATATAGCAAGACTTCATGTTGTTTGAAACTTTATTTCACCACATTAGGTTATAAAAAATACAGTTACGTAGGAACTTACCGTAACAGTAGATCTTCGAGGGAGGCTCTTGCAGTAGGTAATTACATATAGGACTGATGTCGGCAGGCGGCAGGACCTCACGGAAAAATTTCTAGCTAGCAGTCCCTGGCGAGGGACCATCCCCATGTCAGGTGACCGGCGTCAGGAGACGTCAGTATAAAGGGGCGTCCCTGCGCCCTTTCCAGTTCTTCCTGCCACAGGCAAGAAGATGCCGGATGAGACAAGAGCAGATATTTCCTCAATGGAAAAGGAGCTGAAAAGCTTTGGGGGATGGAGGCAGGAAGGTATTACCTACTGCAAGAGCCTCGAAAATCTACTGTACAGTAGGATCTTGCATGACCTATACTATCTTACCGAGAGGGCTCTTGCAGTAGGTAATTACATATAGGACTGAGTCCCAAGCAGTCTGGAACAAGGAGAAGCACCGGGAGGAGGAAATCTACTCCAAGTAGAAGCTCTAGCTGTGCAAGCCTTAAGATAAGAGGCCTTGCAGGACAGCCACCCCGGAGCTGGCTCTACGGCGAGAGGCAATATCCAAACTTGTAGTGTTTTGTAAAGGTATGGACGGAGGTCCAGGTGGCGGCAGCACAGATATCTGCCGCTGACCCATTCTTGAAACAAGCCGCTGAGGCAGCGACTCCTCTGGTGGAGTAGCCTCTTACTTGACCCGGCAGGGTCTTGCTGTACTTGTCATAACAGAAAGTGATGCAATGAGCCAACCATTTAGATAGGCATTGCTTAGAAACAGCATTGCTTTCTCCTTTGGATCAAAAACACAAACAATTGATCGGTCTTCCTGAGATTTTTGTTCTGTTGATGTAGTATCTCAGAATCCGTGAACATCCATAGTATGGAGTAAATACTCCCCTGATTGGAGTACTGCATAAAAAGGTGGGTAACTCTATGGACTGGTTTAGAGTAGACTCCGCTACTACCTTAGGGAAAAACTTAGGGTTAGTGCACAAAGCAACCCGTTCCTTGTGAAAAATCAAGTATGGAATTTTACACATCAGGGCCAGGAGCTCGGAAATTCTCTGAACAGAAGTAATGGCCACCAGGAAGAGAGTCTTCCATGAAAGGAACTTCAAGTCCTCTGAAGCTGCCGGTTCAAAAGGGGGCTGAGTAAGTTTCTCGAGAACAAAGTTCAAGTCCCAACGGGGAGCAGGAGTACATATAGGAGGTCTCAGATGGAGGACCCCTCTAAGAAAGGTCTTAGAGACCTCCAGTTGAGCAAATGTCTTGTCTGCAAAGGGGACAAGATAGGCTGAGATGGCCGCCGTGTGGACTTTCAGAGAAGAATGACTAAGACCCAGGTCAAAAAGATGGTGTAGGTACTCCAGCAGAAGCCCCGCTGAACAGGAAAAGGGTTCCACATCCTTAGAGGCAGCCCAGATAGTGAACCTTTTCCACTTCATGGTGTAGGTAGATCTAGTAGAGGGATTTCTAGCCTCCACCAAAATCTCCGCCACTTGGGGAGAAACCCCAAAGCGGGATCGAGCTACAGTAAGTCTGCAGAAGCCATGCATGCATGCAGCTGAAGAGATCTGAGGCCTGGATGGACCAAGGTCCCCTGATCCTGGGTCAGCAAACCTTGTGATAGAGGAAGAGGAAGAGGATGATCCTCTGAGTATTGTTGTAGAAGAGAGAACCAAACTTGCCTGGGCCAGAAAGGATCAATCAGAATCATTCGTGCTCCTTCTGAAGCTAGTTTCTGTAAGACTTGTGGGATAAGTTGAATTGGGAGAAAGGCATAGATGAATCTGTCCTTCCAGTCTAGAGACAGAACATCTCTCCAGAAAGCGCCTCGCTTTGGAACGAGCGAGCAGAAGATGGGAAGCTTTGCGTTTAGTGGGGATGCGAACAGGTCAACCTGTGGTGTTCCCCAAAGTCAGAAGATACTGTCTAGGACCCCTTGATTCAGTTCCCACTCATGAGCCAGAGTAGACAAACAACTTAGCCTGTCTGCCAAGGTGTTGTCGACTCCCGGAACATGAATTGCCGTGAGGTGAAGATCGTGTTGTGTTGCCCAATCCCAAACACTCATTGCTTCCCTGCAAAGAGGTAGGACCAGAGTCCCCCGTTTGTTGATGTGCCAAACCACGCACATGTTGTTAGTCTGAGCGGCTGGGTGGCCGGGAAGGATGTATGGGTGAAGGGCTTGGAGAGTGTACAACACTGCCAAAGCTCAAGCACATTGATGTGGAGTATCTGCTCGAGCCTGGACCAAGAGCCCTGGGTCCGATGGTGACCTAGACGGGCTCCCCAACCTTCGCCTGAGGCGTCTGTGGTTAGAGTCTGGGAAGGAGGAGGATGAAAGAAAGGAACTCCCCGAAGCAGATTCTCTAGAACCATCCACCACTGCAAGTCTCTGAGCATCGGCGAGGAGACTAGAACTGGGTGATCTAAGTCGTACACTAACTGATCCCTTATGGGAGCGGGAAATCCACTGAGAAACTCTCATGTGAGCTGAGTGCGAGGAACTGTTGGGATAGCAGCCACCATGAGCCGAGAAGGTGAAGGACCGTCCTTACACTGACCCTCTGTGGCGGACAACAGACTTATTTGAGTCTGGAGGGTGGACACCCGTCCGGTGGCAAGAAGGCCTCTGCCAATGGTCGTGTCTAGAATCGCCCGATAAACTGTAGTCTCTGAGATGGGATCAAGTGAGACTTGAAATGATTGATGGTAATACCCAGGCAGGCAAAAATCTGCTGGGTAAGGGTGAGCAGTGCAGGAGTTCCTCCCTGGATGAGGGCCGCCAGGAGCCAATCATCCAGTGCGGGAAAACTTGCACCCCCCGGGTACGCAGATAGGCCACCACCACTGCTAGGCATTTGGTAAATACTGGGGGTGTCGAGGATAGGCCAAACGGAAGTGCCTTGAACTGGTAGTAGTCCACCTGGAACGCAAAATGAAGATATTTGCAATGAGACAGGCGAATGGAAATGTGCAGGTAAGCATCCTGCATATCCAGGGCACATAGCCATTGTCCCGACCGAAGGAGGGGCAGAAGGCTCTGCAACGAGAGCATTCTGAACCTTTTGTATTCCACAAAAAGATTCAGGGAACTGAGATCGAGAATAGGTCTGAGATCTCCTGTCTTCTTTGGGACCAGGAAGAAATGGGAATAGTAACCCATCCCTTGAAGATGAAGGGGGACAGGTTCTATTGCTTCTTTTAGTAGGAGAGCTGAAATCTCTTCCTGGACCAAGAGAAGATGTTCCCGTGAATATGATGACTTTGGTGGGTGGCGAGGTGGTTTCTGTAGAAACTCTATCAAGTGTCCTTCTGCAATCAGCTGGAGCACCCAAGAATCTGATGTTATCCTCTCCCATCCCAGAAGGTGGAGGGAAAACCTCCCTCCTACCGGTTCCTCCGGGGAGTCCAGAGGCTGTGGAAGATGAGAGGAGTCAGGTGGTGTGGGGTAGCGCCGCAGCTGAAGCACCTGATGCTTTTTTGGGCGGGGGGGGCTTAGCAGCTGTGGGGGCCCGACGTTTTGTGGCCCACCTTCCCTGGGGTTTCACCTTGGGCTGATTCCGTCTGTGAAAGGGATGGCGCTGCAGCTGGCGGGGTGGTATATGGAGTCAACAGACTTCAGTGCCATCCCCTTCTCCTGCAAATCGGTGATGATGTCCTTGACATCGCCACCGAAAAGCACTGACCCCGGGAAGGGCGCTTCCTGGATAGCGGACTGCACTTCCGGGACCAACCCTGACACACGGAGCCAAGCATGACGACGTAAGCCTACGGCGAAAGCTGAGCTCCGTCCAGCAGTGTCCACTGCATCGTAGGTCGCATGAAGCATGTGTTGACTGGCCGAACGTGCAGAGCGGACAAGATCAGCCAACTCCTGCTTGACCTGAGAGTCCGGCAGGGAGTCTAGTTTGGTTTCCACCTGAGTAAGAATGGCCTTCTGGTAGTCCCCCATATGACCGACATAGTCCAGGGCCCTAATCCCAAGCGTGGAGGAAGCAAAGATCTTCTTTCCATAGTTGTCCAGTAGGCGGGATTCTTTGTCAGGTGGCGATGAGCTGAGATGTTTAGGGTTAGCCGACCTGCCGTGAGCGGCGATAATCACTACCGAGTCGGCATGAGGGTGAGAATCTAAAAAATCAACACCCTTGAGAGCCTGGTGTAGCCTATTTGACTTCTGCAGAAGTGGGGCTAGAGCCAACGGCTGCTTCCAGATGGTGGTAACAAGGTCGGCTTGAGGCTCTATCCAGGGTGGCACCAAAGTAGGAGCTGTCACAGGCAGATCCAGATGCTCGGCGAGTTTCAACCGCTGAGGGTCTGGTTCCAAAGAGTGCCACTGATGAACCTCCTGTTTTTTTTGTAGCAACTCCTTAAAGGAAGTATCCTCCGGAGAAGACTTTGGAGGAGTCCTTGGCCTGGGCTTCGACAGAGAGTGTAGCTCATCGTCCCTTTCGGAGCAACCGTCAGAGGAATCCGAGGAGTCCGAGGGTAAAGAGGAAGAGGAAGAGGAAAAAGACTCCCTTTCCCGACTCAGGGGAGGAACGGACCCCTTGGGAAGCACCCGAGGAAACGTATCCTGCCCCTCTCTGGACCCAGAGGGGCTCATCTTTTTCTTCAAGATGTGGGCTTCCAGGGACTGCTGCTGCCTTTTCCGGGTAGCCACATTGAAGCTGAGGCAGTGCTGGCACTTCTCAACTGGGTGATCGGGGCCTAGACAGAACAGGCAGAGAGAATGGCCGTCCTTGTGCAGGAGTTGGGCACCGCCGCAGTCGCACTTATTTTTGTGCTCGGGAGGTGTGGGGGCGACATGCACTGGCGATGACCTGGCGGGATGTAGAAAAAGTCAAAATTGTTGGCAAAAACGTGAGGGAGGCTGACGAGCAACAAACTTTCAGCGCTACGAGCTAGCGGCGAGAAAGAACTGGAAGGCAGGCGTCAGGGACTGTCCTTTATACCGATGTCTCTGGCGCTCGGGTCACCTGATGTGGGGCAGTCCCTACGCCAGGACTGCTAGCTAGAATTTTTCCTGGGGTCCTGCCGCCTGCTGACGTCCAGTCCTATATAATTACCTACTGCAAGAGCCCTCTTGAAGCATGATATAACATTACTCAAATGTTTGCTTCTTTTTGATTTCGAGACCACAATGCA
Source organism: Neoceratodus forsteri (assembly GCA_016271365.2). NCBI lineage: Eukaryota > Metazoa > Chordata > Ceratodontiformes > Ceratodontidae > Neoceratodus > Neoceratodus forsteri. The sequence continues at coordinate 51,115,817 of JADMNL010000026.1, forward strand.
CCATGGCAATGATGAATGCGAGTAACATGGGTGACTCAGCCATGACAGGAGAAGGAGGGCACTTACTATGGCCCAGTATAGGAATGGAACAACAAGATGTGCTGGTGAATGGAGGACATGGAGGGTGGCGGATAAACGAGGGATTTAACATGGCAGTATATCAGAACAAGAGGCGAGGCTGGCAGTAATGGAGGGTGGCAGATAATTGAGTGGTGGATAATCGAGGGAGCACTGTATATTAATTTAAAACAGAAGAACTGAACACTGTTGCTGTATAGATGCTGATGTTCTGGCCTATACTGGAAGACTGGTGACTCTACTGCTGCACACACGATAGCGGGGAAAAAGGGAACTGAAGCAGTTGGGGGTTGGCGCCACTGTATACCAGTGGGTCAGTCTGGTTACTTGCACATGGTGCCTACTCATGGCGATAACCCTCCAGAACATTTCTGGCTCCTGTGGGGTCCAGACACCTCCAGCTCAGACCGATTATTGGGAATCTACGGAGAAGATTAATTCTTAGAAGAGCAATAAAAGTTGTGAGAACAGAACATCAGATGACAAGTTCCTGAATAATGCTGCTACCACTAGCACACTGGTACAGAATATTGACAGATGGCCTGCTGGAGCAGAGGTAGATCTACCACTCAAGACACTGGCGACCTAGGTTCGGGAGCAGACTCTAGTTGTTAGAGGGTTGGCATGGAGGAGGTGGATTGAGTGACATGTGCAGGCTCTCCACCTCCTGGGGGAGGGATGCGTCTCAGGTACAGGGCTCCTGGGTGGCCACAGGATGACCCATTACTGGGTGACTGAGTTAGAATTAGTAACAGGAGGTATGCCAAATGTATGGATGTACATGCCACCATGTCATTGTGCTGCACCTCCTGCAGTACAAAATGAAAAACCATTGTGTAGCTGACTGGGGTCCCTGCCTGGATCCATTTAGAGATCCAACAAGGTAAGTAGGAGTCCGGAAACGTCATCCTGGGGTACTTTGGGTGGGGATACCTCGGCGATGCCGCTGATGGCGGTCGCATGTGGTAAGGCTGATGATGAGCCATCCAGGTGGAAGAACAAGTGAAATAAAAAGAAAATACTGACCAAATCTTAGCAGTAGAATACTCACGATATCAGCATTCTGTGCCACTAGGTTCAGCGCTTAAATTGATACTGTAGATATACCAGTAAGCTCCAGGTTGGAGTGCACATTACCCATACTGTAAGTAATCTTAGTCACAACTGTAACCCCTGCAAATGGGGTTCCTAAAAGTCTTCCAGGAGCTTGCCTGAATGCTCCAAGTCTGGAGGTGTTTGGCATTTAAGCCGCTTAAGTGAGAGTACTTTTAGAGCCTCTAGAACTGTCTCTTTAAGAGCTGACTGCTTGTAGTCACAATTAATTGAAATGGGGGACTGTGTGTTCTAATGTCCGAATCCCACCCGGCTGCTGTCAATTCGCTCCTTTCTGCTGTCACTACACGTGCAGAGGAACCCTTGTTGAAAGGTATAACTGTTTGCTAGAAATCATTTAGAGTGACAGAGAAGAAAAATTACTCACCTTAGTAATGTTGTTTCTTCTAATGGAGTCTTACTGTATTCTGACATATGCAGTTAGGTCCTGCCTTGCAACTGCCCCGGAGAACAAAGAGTCAAACTTTCCATGACCAGCATGGAATGTTCACCGTGAGCTCGGTTGAAGCCCCTGTTTGCTGTTGTTTAAACTGCAACCGTCAGATCTTTACGAGCAAAGACTCACTAGATGTTCTGTGTGGAAACTGTAAAATTCTTACTAGCCAACTGCCAAATATATATGTAAAAAGTGTTTTGGTTTCAAAGGAAGACTCAAGTCAGGAAACCCAAAAACAAAACACATCCAAAACACAACCTCTCAACCACACCAAAAAGAGGGTGCAAAAAGGATACCCCTAGGGTGCCAACACTGCTCCTGCCCACTCACATCCCAAAATCTAGGTTCTGAGAGGGGAGGCGGGGGGAGGTCAAAATACAGCAAGACTCCATTAGAAAAAAAAAACATTACTAAGGTGAGTAATTTTTTCTTCAAACAACATGAAGTCTTGCTGTATTCTGACATATGCAGACTACCAAGCAGTACCTCCATGGAGGAGGGACAGAACCTACTTTGGAAACAGTCTCTGAAGTACTGCTGTGCCAAACGGAGCATCACTCCTAGCCCGGATATCCAGAGAGTAATGCTTGGTGAAAGTATGGGCTGTTTTCCAGGTGGCTGCTTGACAGATTTCTAAGAGTGGAATATCTTTGGCAGCAGCCAGGGAAGCAGCTGTACCTCTAGTGGAATGAGCCCTCAGGCCTGAGGGTGGAGTTCTACCCAGTATTTCATAGCAGAATTATATACAAGAAACAATCCACCTGGCAAAAGATCTCTTAGTGGCAGGTTTGCCCTTACCAACTTCTCCATAAATAAGGAACAACTGGAGGGTTCAAACCTGTGACCCTTGGTGCTCTCTATGTAGTAGCTAAGGGCTCTTTTAACGTCAAGCTGTGTAGCCTCCTGTCTCCCGAGGAGGAATGGTCAGTGAAGAAAATAGGGAGAGATATAGACTGGTTGAGGTGAAAATCTGAAACCACTTTAGGTAAGAACTTTCTGTTAGTTCTAAGGACCACTTTATCTCTGTGAAAAGAGATGAAATCTGATTCCACTGACAGGGCTTGCTATTCACTGATACGTCTGGCAGAAGTAATGGCTACCAAAAACACAGTTTTCCAAGTCAAGTACTTAAGCTCTGCTGAGGACAAAGGCTCAAAGGGAGGTTGCATAAGCTGAGCAATGCAAGCATTAAGGTCCCAAGCAGGAGCAGGATCCCTAAAGGGGGGATTGGTGTGAAGCAATCCCTTGAAAAACTTACAAAATACAGGATGGGATGATAGAGAGGAAGGCTTGCCTACTGACAAGAAAGCAGAAACAGCTGCCAAGTGTACTTTAAGGGTAGCTGGTCTGAGGCCTAGGCCATTAAGATGGACCATATAGTCCAGAACCATAGGCAATTCAGCAGAGTCTGGAGGAATATTCTTCTTAGAACACCAAATGCTGAATCTTTTCCATTTGGAGTTGTAAGTCTTTCTGGTGGAAGGCTTTCGAGAAGCCTTAAGGATATCCAGAACCCCTTGGGAAAGATGCAGATCTGCAAACTCTTAACTCTTCAAGAGCCAAGCCTTGAGATTGAGAGACTGAAGATTGGTGCAAATCCTCCCTGAGAGAATGTCAACAGATTGTAATTCCTGGGAGAGACAGGGAAGGTGGACTGCTAGGGACAGCAACAGAGGATACCATGGCTGCCTGGCCCAGTCTGGAGCAATCAGAATCACTTTGCATGGTTGTGACCTTATCTTGACTAACACTTTGAACAGGAGAGGGAAGAGGGGAAAGCAAACAGAAATTTCCCTTCTCGGTTCAGAATCAGAGCATCCAGGGGGACTGAGCCCAAGACTGGAGGTCTGCAACAAAAGAGAGGAAGTTGGTGATTGTCCAGGGCTGCAAAAAGATCTATCTCTGGTGTGCCCCATCTCGAGAAAATCACTTTCAAAACTAGAGGATCTAGGGCCCATTCGTGATGGCCCTGGGATATTCTGCTCAATGCATCTGCTAGGACATTGTCCTTCCCTAGGAGGTGAACTGCTATCAGAGAGGTTTGCAGGGAATAGGCCAGGGACCACAACTTCATTGCTTCTGTGCACAAGGCCATAGACTGAGTGCCTCCTTGCTTGTTGATGTACCACATGGTAGTGGTGTTGTCTGTTCTGACCTGAACCACCTTGTTCTGTACAGATTTGGAAAAAGCTTGCAGTGCCAGAAACACTGCTCTGAGTTCCAAGAGATTGATGTGAAGCAGAGATTCCTGAGGTGACCACAGTCTTTGGGTGGTAAGATCCCCCAAATGGGCTCCCCAGCCCAGCAGGGAAGCATCTGTGGTGAGTATCACTGAATGAGACTGAGAGACAAATGGAACCCCTAGTCTCAAATTGTCCTGATCCTGCCACCATTGCAAGGCTTGGATCAGGGTTCGAGTCACTGAGATTAGTTTGGTAAGGGAATCCTTTCTTTGAGACCAGAAGGCTCTTAAGTGGAACTGAATGTCCCTCATCTGGAATCTTGCCCCTTGGACCACTGCTGTGGAAGCTGCCATGTGGCCCAGAAGCTGAAGGCAATGCCTTGCTGGTCGAGACATCTGAAGGGTGAATGAAGAGGCCAGTTCCATAAGGGTCCTTGCCCCTTCCAGGGGAAGGAAGACTCTTGCCTTTACTGTATCCAGTTCTGCACCTATGAAGGTGAGGAGCTGTACTGGTTTGAGAACTGACTTTGGAAGGTGAGAGAGGAATCTAAGGAACTGAGCACTTGCTGGGTCACTTGCAGATGTGACTTGACTTGGTCTGGAGACTGACCTACTATGAGCCAGTCGTCCAAGTATGGGAAGATGGAGATATTTTTCTTCTTAGAAAAGCAACTACTACTGTCAGGCACTTTGTGCAGAAAACCACTTGGGGCTGATGTTAGGCAAAGGGCATTGCAATGAATTGATAGTGGCTTGAGGGCAACTTGAACCTGAGGTACTTTCTGTGGGAGTACCTGATGGGAAAGTGAAGTAGGCATTCTGAGGTCAGGAGGCTAGCAGTCCCTGGCCTTAGAAGGAGGATAATTCCCAGAGTCACTATTTTGAACTTTGGCTTCAAAAGATGTTTTCTGATATCTTAGGTCAGGATGGGCTGCCATTCTCCTGTCTTTTGGGGTTAAAGTACCTGGAATACAATCATTTTGCCCTGTGTAGAGTGGGAACCTCTCTCTGTTCTCTGAGAGCTAGGAGGAAGAAACCTCTGCCTCTAGGGCAAGGGTCTCTGATAGATTTGAAGGTGGAAAGATCTGGTTCTCATCTTGGGAAATTTTTGAAGCTGTGAACCAGTCCCTGGCACTACTTACAGAACCACTTGTCTGATGTAAGAGACTTCCAGTCCTGGACAAAGTAAGCCAGCCTGCCCCTATTGGTATGGGAGAATCGGCGGAGCAGACCCATCAGGGTGTCTGCTTGGCAGGGGAGCTTTAGGCTGAGGGGTGGATGCAGGCCTGCTCATCCCGTTCTGCCTCTCCCTCTAAAGAACCCCCTCTGTGAAAAGGAAGGCTAAGCTTGGTAAAAGGTCTTTGGAGAAGCCTGCCCCTGCCCCTGGATTGCTGCCTTTGAGGAGTTGCTAGCCTTTCTTTGACCTGAGCACTCCTGTGAGTGGTCCGGTACTCATCCATCTTTTCATGTAGTTCTCTGTCTGCTACCCAAACAGAGAATTACCAATTACAGGAAAATCCATGGCCTTAGCCTGGGTATCCAGTGAGAGGCTAGTACATCTGAGCCAAAGCCATCCTCCAAGAGAGCCACAGATGTAGCCATGACTCTTGATGAAACATCATTGGAGTCCACAGCAGCATGAAATTGCATGGATGTTTCAATCCATCTGCAGCCACCTGCTCCAGCTCCTTGGTAAGCTGGTGGGGTCCTGTTCAGCCAGAACCAGCACAGTGTCCCCATCTGGACTTCTGGTAACTGGCTGTATAGGCCATATAGTTAGCCTGCCTGAGTCCCAAAGATGCTGCCATGTATTGTTTCTTTGCCATGGCATCAATCCTCCTGGAGTCCTTGTCTGGGGGTGTGATGCCAGGGATATTTGCCTTGTCACAGGCAGCAGCCTGCTCTACCCAACATGGCTGCATTGCTGAAAAAGGAACTCATGTCTGAGCCTGAGAAAGTGTACCTTCTAGTCCATTCGTCTGTCCACAGGAGGTACAGAATTTGGAACTTAAAAATGTTATGTGTCTGTTTCCCAAAGGATTGTGCAGGAATAGACAGTCTCCTGGACTCTGGGATATCCATCATCTCAACATAATCAGGCTTTCTTGATCCTCTACTGCTTCCTCCACAGGAAGCTGGAGGGTCTCAGCCACTTTCTTGGAAAACATATAGTGTGAAGGGGACTCAGAAAGCCTAGGAGGAGAAACACCTGAAGGTCTGTGTGTGGGGAGATGTCGGGTCAACAGGCATATCAGACCTTCACTATCACCATAATCATCCTCATACTCTCCCTCCTCCTCCTCGGTTCATAAAAAATTCTTCCAAAGTATAATCCAGACTGGGGCAGCCGCACCAAGCCCCTGCCAGATGGTGCTGGTTCGGTGGCGGAACAGAACTAAGCGATTGCACAATCCTTAACGTCTTGGCTATGTCATCAGCGGTCGGAGTACGAAATTCTGGGTCTGAACCAGTCGATTTATCTTTTCTCTTTCTTTTTACTGGACCTGATTCCTCGGAATCGGCTCTCCTTTTGCCCGAAGAAGTATCGTCCTGGTCAGAGGGCACTCCTTCTGGTTTGGTCGGAACCGAACCGGGCTGGCCATCCGGGTCAGCGGACTTCTCGGCCTCCCTTTCCCTCAGTCTACTAATCTCTTTTCCAGGGTAGATTTGGGAGAATTCTTTACAAATTTGGCAGTCTGAATCGGGTGGTCAAACCCAGACAATAAACACAGGTGGTGTGAGGATCAGCTTTGGCAAGACTTCCGCACACACTGCAGTGTTGAAACCCAGTGGGCCTGTTTTTTCTCTTGGGTTCTCAGACTGGCCAATCCTAACCAAAAACTTACCCTTTTTTGGCAATCCGCCTGGCAAGACTCTCCTATCGGTTCTGGCCGTGTCAGGTCTTGGAAGAAAAACGTAATTAAATCTGTTTTTAGAACCGATACGGACCGTTACTACACTTAAAGTAAGCATGCTTTTTACTTCAAACTGATCGATCTAGCTGAACCGATCCACAATTTACAAATTCACATAGAAACAAAACAAAAAAACCTATCTAGTACTCACGGTACCACAGACAGAGACTTGAACCGACTAAGCGGTAACAGCAATTCGGTAGAAACTGACCGAAAACCAACACTTCAACCAACTTTTTGAACCGAGCAGCAGGAGAAATCTCCGGAGCGACTGTTCAGAGAGGTGGAGTAAAGAATCTGACGGTTGCAGTTTAAACAACAGCAGACAGGGGCTTCACCCAAGCTCGTGGTGTACATTCCATGCTGGTCATGGAAAGTTTAACTCTTTGCTCTCCGGGGCAGTTGAAAGGCAGGACCTAACTGCATATGTCAGAATACAGCAAGACTTCATGTTGTTTGAAAATGTAGTTTGTCTAATCTGTCTTTATTGCAGCACAAACTGTTTCAGTGTAGCTCTTTCATTTTGGTCCTGAACTGCTGACTTGGACCAATCAGTGTGAAAGGCGACCTTAAAATGGAGCCTGTGGATGAATCAGAACTTGGACTGTCATCTGGAGCCTGCTGAAAGGGGATTATATGTAGAAAGCCTCTGGGAAATGTAGTCTGGACCTTGGCGCCTTTTTGCACCAACAGAGGGAGCCCTACTGTGATGGACAACCGAACCAGCCAACCGAAATGGGAGGAACACAAAGGAAATGCCCTGCACTGTTGCTGGCAAGCCAGATCAGTAGTGACAGTGAGAGAAGAAGCCCTGCTCTTGCTGCGGCGTGTGGTTTCACGTGGGAAGTGCGTGTTAGGCCCTGAGTTTCGGCCAGCAGCTGTTGTGAGTGCCAGTTCGGACTGAATCCGAGTTGTGAGGAGAAAGAAGGACCAGTAGTGTAGAAGCCAGGCTCAACCTGTAGAAGACTGAAGTTTATGCTGAATTGCGATTGGCCTGTCAGGAACTGAAGCTGATGTGTGTACTCCCGGGTATTTTGCATTAATTGCAATCTGGACTGAGGAGCAGCCTGCCTGGTATAGTACTTTCCTTTTACATATGAATGGTGCTTGTGGGGAATCGCAATTTCATTTCCCCTTTACTGTGAGCTGTGTGCTGAAACTGGAAGCAGATCCCAGTTTGAGTTGGACTAAATCTGCTTGCTATCAACTGCAGTTGGGTCTAGTCACAAGGACCCTGTCTCCATACTCTGTTGTTTCTGGCAATCCAGCAAGTACATCCACTATCCAGTTCTCAGCTTTGGGTATTGTGAGTACAAATCAGGGTATCCCCCTGCAGCCTGTTATCAATAACAAGTGTGTCATCTGATTATTGCTGTTTCATTTCTTTACGAACTGAGCCATCCGGCTCCGGATTACAAGTGTGTGTTGTGTTTATATTTTCTTCCTACAGTGCCTCATCTATCTGCACCAGCCGGCCAACCCCGGGCAACAGACCTGGCTAGCCCCCATCCTGGGTACCAAGAGTGTGACTTTTTGGACCCTATATGTATGCACAGTACTGTGATTTGAACATTGCCAAACCAAATCAACCTGATTACCCCCTCCCATGTTACTGTTCCCTAAATAAAACAGATTTGTTGTTATTGAACTATATACTGTCTGGTGTCAGTACATATAGTGCCAGCATTGCATTGTGTTGTGTATGTTGCTTAACCTTGTTTCACAGGGGGGCCTCAGAGATGTGCTGCAGAATCAGTCTCAAGGGTAAGTGGTATCTATATGTAAAGTTGTGTATCTGTGGGGTCTTGGGAAAGTAACTCCCATGTATTGTGTGGGCCACTAGTTACTGGGAACAAAGGGGGTCACAGTGTCCCAGAGGGCTGTACCTGAGTTGGTTTAACCACTACTAACTCTGACCTTTGGGCGGAGGCACCCGTCATAGAACCTAGGCCCCCAACCTGTCACTAGCCAGACAGGCAGGGGTAGTAGTCCTTCGGATAGCGCCACCTAGGGGTTACACAACATGGAGTGGCACAGAAGAAAAAATTACTCACCTTAGTAATGTTGTTTCTTCTAATGGAGTCTTGCTATATTCTGACATATGCAGTGAGTCCCAACCTTCGAACTGCTCCGGAGGTGAAAGAGTTAACTTTCCATGCCAGGCATGGAACGCTGAGCTCGAGCTCGGTTGAAACTCTGTCTGTTGTTCTTCAAACTCAAACCGTTAGATCTTTACGAGCTAAACTCACTGAGGTCCTGTGTGGAAGCTGTGAAACCTACACTAGCCAACTGGCTACTAAACATAAGAACACATTTTTGGTCCCAAAACAAAGACCAAGTCAGGAGACCCAAAAATGAAAACACAACACCAAGTCACCCCAAGAAAGGAGGGTGAAAACAACAAGGTGGGCAACTACTAAGTGCCAACACTGCACTGCCCACCCACATCCCAAAAACAGAGGTTCTGAGAGGGGCAGGCGGGGGGGAAGGTCAGAATATGGCAAGATTCCAATAGAAGAAACAACATTACTAAGGTGAGTAATTTTTCTTCAAACAACATGAAGTCTTGCTATATTCTGACATATACAGACTACAAAACAGTACCTCCATGGAGGACGGACAGAATCTACTTAGGAAATAGGCTCTGAGCACAGCTGTGTTAAACTGAGCATCACTCTAGCCTGGATGTCCAGGAGTAATGCTTGGTAGAAGTGTGAACTGTTTTCCGGGTAGCTGCTTGACATATTTCTAGAATAGGGATGTCCCTGGCAGCAGCCAGGGAAGCAGCTGTACCTCTGGTAGAGTGAGCCCTCAGGCCTGAGGGAGGAACCTTACCCAGTTTTTCATAACAAAATTGGATACAAGAGACAATCCACATGGCAATGGATTTTAGTGGCAGGTTTTCCTTTACCAACCTCACCATAAGTGAGGAACAGTTGGAGGAGTCAAACCTGTGACCCTTGGTACAGCTCATGTAGTAACTAAGGGTCTCTTCACATCTAGCTTGTGCAGCCTCTCCGCCAGAGGAGGAATGGTCAGTGAAGTACACTGGAAGAGATATAGATTGATTAAGGTGGAAATCTGAAACCACCTCAGGCAAGAACTTCCTGTTAGTCCTGAGGACCACCTTATTTCTATGAAAGGAGATAAAATCAGGCTCCACTGACAAAGCTTGTAATTCACGTAGGCGTCTGGCAGAAGTGATGGCTACCAGAAACAGTCTTCCAAGTCAAGTACTTAAGCTCTGCTGAAGACAAAGGCTCAAAGGGAGGTTGCATAAGCTGAGCAATGCAAACATTAAGGTCCCAAGCAGGGGCAGGGTCCCTGAATGGAGGGTTGGTGTGAAGCAATCCCTTGAAAAACTTGGAGAATACAGGGTGAGCTGAAAGAGAGAAGAGGGCTTACCTGCTGAAATAAAAGCAGACACAGCTGCCAGATGCACTTTTAGGGTAGCTGGTCTCAGCCCCAAGGTATTTAAGTGGACCATATAATCCAGGACTGTGGGAAAATCAGCAGATTCTGGGGAAATATGCTTTCCAGAGCACCATATGGAAAACCTCTTCCATTTGGAATTATAAGTAGCCCTGGTGGAAGGTTTTCTAGAAGCCTTCAGGATATCCATTACACCTTGGGAGAGGTGTAAATCAGCAAACTCTAACTCTTCAAGAACCAGGCCTTGACATTGAGAGATTTGAGGTTCGGGTACCAAACCCTCTCCTGAGCACAGGTTAACAGGTTGTAACTCCTGGGAAGACACAGGGGAAGATGGACTGCTAAGGACAGTAGGAGTGGATGCCAGGGTTGTCTGGGCCAATCTGGAGCAATCAGGATCATCTTGCAGGGTTGAGATCTGATTTTGACTAGCACTTTGAACAGAAGAGGGAAGAGGGGGAAAGCATAGAGAAACTTCCCTTCCCAATTGAGAAATAAGGTATCCAGAGGGACTGAGCCCAACACTGGGGGCCTGCAGCAAAAAAGGGGAAGTTGGTGATTGTCTGGGGCTGCAAAAAGATCTATCTGCAGGGTGCCCCATCTGGCAAATAGCACCTCCAAGACCAGGGTCCAGTGACCAATCGTGATGGCCCTGGGAAATCCTGCTGAGGCATCTGCCAGGACATTGTCCTTGCCTGGGAGGTGAACTGCCGTAAGGGAGGTGTTCAGGGAATAAGCCAGAGACCACAACTTCATTGCTTCGGTGCACAAGGCCGTAGACCGAGTGCCCCCTTGCTTGTTGATGTACCACATTGTGGTGGTGTTGTCTGTTCTGACCTGTACAACTTTGTTCTGAACAGATTTGGAAAAAGCTTGAAGTGCTAGAAAAACTGCTCTGAGTTCCAACAGATTGATGTGGAGTAGAGATTCCTGAGGGGACCACAACCCCTGGGTAGTGAGGTCACCCATGTGAGCTCCCCACCCAAGAGGGATGTATTGTAGTAAGGATTAAGGAGTGAGACTGAGTGACAAAAGGAACCCCTTGTCTGAGATTGCTCTGATCCTGCCACCACTGTAGGGCCTGGATCAGGGTTTGAGTCACTGGGATCAATTTGGTTAGAGGGTCTTTCCTTTGAGACCAAAGGCTCTCAAATGGAACTGAATGTCCCTCATCTGAAATCTTGCTCCCTGCACTACTGCTGTAGAAGCAGCCATGTGCTCAGGAGCTGTGAAAATGCCTTGCTGGTCGAGACACCTGCAAGGTGAATGAGAGGAGCCAGAGAGACCAGGGTCCTTGCCCTGTCCAAAGGAAGGAAGGCTCTGGCTTTTCTGTGTTCAGTTCTGCGCCTATGAAGGTGAGGAGCTGGACAGGCTCTAGAACTGACTTTTGAAAGATTCAGAAGGAAACCTAGAGAGGTGAGTAGTTGCTAAGTTATCTGTAGGTGTAACTTGACTTGGTCTGGGACTGGCCTACTATGAGCCAGTCGTCCAGGTAAGGGAAGATGGCAATTTTTTGCCTTCTTAGAGAAGCAACTGCTACTGCCAGGCATTTTGTGAATACCCTTGGAGCAGAGGTGAGGCCAAAGGGCATTGCTCTGAACTGGTAATGGCCTGAGGGCAGCTCGAACCTGAGGTACTTTCGATGGGAGCTTCTGATGAGAATATGGAGGTAGGCATCCTTGAGGTCCAGGGATGCTAGCCAGTGCCCTGGCCTTAGATAGGGTAGAATAATTCCCAGAGTCACCATTTTGAATTTTGGTTTTAAAAGGTGCTTGTTTAAATATCTGAGATCCAGGATGGGCCGCCATTCTCCTGTCTTTTTTGGGGTAAGGAAGTACCTGGAGTACAACCCTTTGCCCTGGTGTAGGGGTGGAACCCTTTCCACAGCTCTGAGAGCCAGGAGGGAAGAGACCTCTGCCTCTAGGGCAAGTGCCTCCGGTGGATTTGCAGGTGGAAAGGATCTGGTTCTCATCTTTGGAAACTTTTTGAAGCTGAGAACCAGTCCCTTGCTTACTACTTCCAGGACTCACTTGTCTGATGTCAGAAACTCCCAGTCCTGGACAAGTAAGCCAGTCTGCCATCTACAGGTAGTTGAGAATTGACCCTGGCAACCCCATCAGGGTGCCTGCTTGGCAGGGGCTTTGGGCTGAGGGGTGGAAGCAGACCTGCTTGCACCCCGTCTGCCTCTCCCTCTAAAGAACCCCCTCTGGGCATAAGCAGAAGAGGAGGCCTGGGCTTGGTAAAAAGGCCCATGAAAAGGCCTGCCCCTGCCCCTGGGAAGCTGCCTTTGAGGAGTGGCATGCCTTTCCTTGGCCTGTGCACTCCTATAGGTGGTCCTATACTCATCCATTTTCTTCATGTAATTCTCTGTCTGCTCCCCAAACAGGGAATTACCCACAACAGGAAAATCCATGGCCTTAGTCTGGGTATCCTGTGACAGGCTAGTACATCTGAGCCAAGCCATTCTGTGAAGTGCCACAGATGTAGCCATGACTCTTGATGACACATCATTTGAGTCCACTGCAGCATGGAATTGCACCTTGGATGCCTCAATACCATCAGCAGCCACCTGCTCCAGCTCCTTGGCAAGCTGGCCAGGGACCTGTTTTGCTAGAGCAGTAACAGTATCCCATCTGGATTTCTGATAGCTAGCAACATAAGCCATATAATTTGCCTGTCTGAGTCCCAAGGATGCTGCCATGTACTGTTTCTTTGCCATGGCATCAATCCTCCTGGAGTCCTTGTCCGGGGGGTGTGAAGCCAAGGGAATATTTGCCTTGTCACAGGCTGCAGCCTGCACTACCCCAACATGGCTGCATTGTTGTGAAAGGAACTCTGTATCAGAGCCTGACAATGTGTACCTCTTGTCCATTCTCTTATCCACAGGAGGTATAGTGTGAGGAGTTTTTAGAATTTTAAATGTCTGTTTCCCAAAAGATTTATGCAAGGAATAGACAGTCTCCAGACTCTGGGATATCCATCATTTCCACATAGTCAGGCTCCTTCTGATCATCCACAGCTTCCTCCATAGGGAGCTGGAGGGTTTCAGCCACTTTTTTATAAAACATAAAATGAGAAGGGGACTCAGAAAGCCTAGGAGGAGACACTCCTGAAGGTCTGTCTGGGGAGATGTCTGGGTCAATGGGCACATCCAGACTTTCAAATTCACATTCACTCTCCTCATACTCCTCTTCTCCCTCCTCCAGTTCATAATATTCCTCTAAATCATACTCTTGAACCTGTGGAACCGGCCGAACTGGGCGCTTACCTAATAGTGCCGGTTCGGTTGGAACCGGGGAAAGCAACTGGACAATTTTAATCGCTTTGGCTATTTCTTCAGCGGTTGGAGAGTAAAGTTTTGGCTCCACACCAGCTGATTTCCTAGTCCTTTTTGCTGGAACCGACTCCTCAGAGTCAGATCTCCTTTTGCCCGAGAAAGTCTCGCCCTGGTCAGAGGGCACTCCCTCTGGTTCAGTTGGAACCGAACCGGGCTGGCCAGCCGGTTCAGTGGACTTTTTGGCCTCCTTTTCCCTGAGCCTACCAACTCTCTTTTCCAGGGTAGCTGCAGGAAAATTTTTACAAATCTGGCAGTCTGCATTGAGGTGGTCAAACCCCAGATAATAAACACAGGTGGTGTGGGGGTCAGCCTTGGCAAAGACTTTCCCACACACACTGCTGTGTTGAAACCCAGTGGGCCCGGTTTTTCTTTTGGGTTTCTCAGGCGTAGTGCTAGTCTAACCAAAGTTACCGATTATGCCAACTACTAGGCAAGACCCTCTTATCGGTTCCCAACCGTGTCACGGGTCGGGAAAAACAGTAATAAAATGCAGTTTTTTAGAACCGATAAGAACTGGTAACCACACTCTAATCACATATTAAGATATTTTAAACAACCTGATCAGTTCAAACCGAACCGATAAACAGTTACAAGTTCCACACAGAAGAGAATTAATGTAAACCTATCTAGTACTCACAAATACCACAGACAGAGGCTGAACCGACCGGTTGCGGTTTAAATTCGGTCGAAAACCGAGAAAAACAATACTTTAACTGACAAAATGAACCGAGCAGAAGGAGAAATCATCGGAGCATCTGTTCAGTGAGGCGGAGTAAAGAATCTGACAGTTTGAATTTGAAGAACAACAGACAGAGTTTCAACTGAGGTCGAGCTCAGCGTTCCATGCCTGGCATGGAAAGTTAACTCTTTCACTTCCGGAGCAGTTCGAAGGTTGGGACTCACTGCATATGTCAGAATATAGCGAGACTTCATGTTGTTTGAAACATTTTATTTATTTTATATTATATATATGCTGTATAAATGGTATCAGTATGCACAAAGTCATATCTCATGTGCCTATGGTGTGGGTGGCTTGAGTATTGAATGCTCCCTCATGGTCCTGGTGCAAGCAGCACTAGTCCAATGAGAGAGGTTTTATGAAAGAGATATCTCCACAATCTTAGATTGCATGCACTAGAGTTCTGCAAACCAAAAAGCAATCAAAGAGAATTCCAATGTGAAGAAAAAGATACTGTACCTGTTCGTGCATGAGGTGTAATTACCATCCATAACACCGCAGTGTCCAAATACATCAGTTCTTGAATTTAGTGCTTCAAAACATTCTGTTGAAGCAGCTGTTGCACCTGCAAGAAAAGGAAAGCCAAATTAAAGCAGTTACACAACTGTAACTCTCCCACCAAGAGTTATTCATCTGTTACTCAAACATTACATTATTTTTGGAATCGGATTCAAACCAAAAACAAGCACTTGTCAAAGCCGAATGTTTACTTGCTGGCATTGGCATTGGTAGTGTAGAAGTTACAGAGCTGCATAATAGGAATGGCAGTGAAGTATTGAACTGAAGCCAGCCCCACCACCACCCTGCAGAGAGTGACAGGCATTGGGGTGTGCCTTTGGGTCATCAGGCATGAAAAAAATTACTCACCTTAGTAATGCTGTTTCTTCTAATGGAGTCTTGCTGTATTCTGACATATGCAGTGATCACCAACCTTTGAACTACCCCGGAGAAAAAAGAGTTAACTTTCCATGCAGGGCATGGAATGCTGAGCTCAAGCTCGGTTGAAGCCTCTGTCTGCTGTTGTTTAAACTCCAACCGTCAGATCTTTACGAGCTATACTCACTAGGCGTTCTGTGTGGAAACTGTAAACTCACACTAGCCAACTGGCAGCTAAATTTGTTATAAAGGGTTTTTTGGTTTCAAAGCAAAGACTCAAGTCAGGAAACCCAAAAAACAAACACAACATACACTCAAAATAAAGGAGGGTGAGGAAAAAGGGCACCTGTAGGTGCCAACACTGCTCTTGCCCACCCACCTCCCAAAAAGGAAAATTACGTACCTTCCGTAATTCTTGATCTTCTCTTGTATCTTCACCATTCATTACTTACACCCGCCCACCATCCCCTCAGTGCCTCTTCCTGTGGCTTCTCCACCTCCCGTCTCCTTCCTCTCTCTGCATTTATATGAAATATAGGAAAATTTCCTTAAATTTTCCAAAAAAAAAAAAAAAGACAAAAGTAAAAAAAAAAAAAAATCTTTTTGAGGGGGTTTCTAAAATCCAGAAAAATTACTTACTCTAAGATTCATGGGCCATCTCTGATTGCATTGGCGATCAGACTGCACAACTATCTCTTGCTATTCTTATGGCAAGATACCTCTGGGGTTTTTGGCCTGGCTCAGGCTATTCAGTTTTGATCCTGCAATCCCGTGTTCAGATAGTTGCCCTGAAATCTGTTTCCTTATTCTTATCTTTGCAGAGCAGAGAACGAGTACGCCTGTCTTTCTCTCTTTAAAAAAAAAAAAAATGCTGAGGGAACTCTCTCGACTGCTGTAGGCATCTTGGTATCTGGGTCATGCATCTACTAAAAAAAAAAAAAATGGAGAAATCAAACAAGAAAGCAAATGAGAAGGTAGGCTATCCCTCTCTGCTGTTTTGCTAGTGGTTTCTCCTTAAGTGTCCTCCTGACAATTTTTACAGTAGAGCTCTGCTGACCATATCCAATTTAGCCAGCCTAAGCCTTGCCCGGCCTTAGCCAGTCAGTCTGAGTCCCATTTCTATCTTGAAACGCGCCTGAAAGGCTTACATTTTCTATTTCTAAACCCCTGAGCAGCGCTCTCATGCTGCTGGGGTTTTATTCTTCCCACCTCGGCTGTCCTCCACTTAAAGGCTCTCCGCGCCAGGAGCCGAGGTGGGGTGCTGCATCAATGGCATGTTGAAGATGAGGACTATGCCCTCCTGAGTCTGTCTAGCGGGTTGCGTGAACCTTCTCTTCAGCTCTATCTCCGGGATTCTTGCTTCCCTTTAGTCGAGCCTTCAGCTACAAGCTAACTATGCTGCTGGCCTTCTGGTCCCTTCAACATCCCATCTCTCTCTTCTCTTCTTCTTCTATTTTCTCATTTCCTTACTCATCTCTCTCCCAGAGTCGCCCAGGTAAGGAGGCCCTGCACTCCTAGGCTAGGGATGTTCTTATCTCCTCTGTCCTTCCTCC
This sequence comes from Neoceratodus forsteri, assembly GCA_016271365.2. Lineage (NCBI taxonomy): Eukaryota > Metazoa > Chordata > Ceratodontiformes > Ceratodontidae > Neoceratodus > Neoceratodus forsteri. The sequence continues at coordinate 51,132,478 of JADMNL010000026.1, forward strand.
ATCGGCTTATTCCTTTTTCAGTTCATTCTTCCTTGCTTTGCTATCCCTCGGCTATCTTGCCTCGCTATCTATATTTTCTGCTTTCACTTTTGCCTCTCCGCTCACAGAACTGAGTTGGAGGAGGAGTGTCGCTACTAACGGGCCGCCAAGGTGACGACTATGACGCCGCCTCGAGGGCGGGCCGTTAGGCAACTTTTAAAAAAAAAAAAAAAAAGCTCCGTGACGGTGCGCGCCCGCTTACACCCAGGAAGTAATGAATGGTGAAGATACAAGAGAAGATCAAGAATTACGGTAGGTAATGTAATTTTCCTATCTTCCCTTGTCAATCTTGTGTTCCTCTGCTCTGCAAGATAAGAATAGAGGGGGAAACAGATTTCAGGGCAACTATCTGAACACGGGATTGCAGGATCAAAACTGAATAGCCTGAGCCAGGCCAAAAACCTCAGAGGTATCTTGCCATAAGAATAGCAAGAGATAGTTGTGCAGTCTGATCGCCAATGCAATCCACGAGATGGCCCATGAATCTTAGAGAGTAATTTTCTGGATTTTAGAACCCCCTCAAAAAAGATTTTTTTTTTTTTTACTTTTGTCTTTTTTTTTTTTTTTTTGAAAAATTTAAGGAAATTTTCCTTATATTTCATATAAATGCAGAGAGAGGAAGGAGACGGAGGTGGAGAAGCCACAGGAAGAGGCACTGAGGGGATGGTGGCGGTGTAGGTAATGAATGGTGAAGATACAAGAGAAGATCAAAATTACGTAGGTACGTAATTTTCCTATCTTCCCTTGTCAATCTTCACCATTCATTACTTCCTGGGTGAGTACTTAGTCCTCTTCCCTGGAGGGGAAGAGGCCATACCCTGAGGGAACAAGACCCCCAGCCTTCTGCTGGTGAGAAACAGAAGGAGAAGACCCTGGCTTATTCAGAAAGCCTAAGAGGGAGAAGAGCTAGGAGGTGCCTCCCGAGGACGAGGAGACGGAGGGAGCCCCTGTAAAAGTCTCCTAGCTCTGGAAGAGAAAAGACGGGTTCCCCGGAAGGCGGAGCGAATCACCCTACGCCGGGCCAGGGGTGACAACCTGGAAAGACGAAGCCATGCCGTCCGCCTGATGCAGATCGCTGTCCCCGCAAGCCTGGAAGCCACCTCATTGGCGCCGTAAGATGCCCTTGCTTGGTGTCTTGCCAGCTCCAGGCCTACCGCGGAGAGGGCAACGGCTTGTCTGGTTTGCTCCGTATCAGGCATAGATGCCAGCAGCTGGGACATCATCGACCACAGATGCCGGTTGTAGGCAGCGTGGTGAGCCTGATGTGATGCAATACAAGCACTCGTACGAGCAGAAGAGAACACTCTTCGCCCCCAACGGTCGAACTGGAGAGAGTCCGAATCCGGTGGGCGGTCGTGCGCCAGGCAACGGCGCCCAGAAGGAGTATCCAGGTATACCAAACCTGAGGACGGGTTGGGAAGGGAACCTAGAGACTCAGAGGGGGCACAATACCTACGCTGGCAGTCCGCCGGGGCTGGGGAAGAAGCGGCAGGGGACTGCCATGACCGGATAGACGCCTCCTGGAAGGGGATAGGCCAGGAAGGTACCACCAGATGCTGGGCACTGAACTCACCAAGGAATTCACGCCTCCTGCTCGGGTATTGTCTCTTCAACGAGGAAACTGAGATCCTCACCATCCTCGAGGAAACGCTGATATTCTGTGAAATCAGCATCGGAGGACAGATGAGCAGGGGGTTCCTCTCCCTCGGAGGAGGGAGACGAGGATGATGGGGAACTGGAATGCCCAGAGGATTCCTGCGGCGGTGGGGAGAGCCGAAAGACCCGCTCATGCATGTACCTAACGTATGAGGGGAAGGCCGCCGCAGAACCCCTGAACTGCTCCCAGGATAACGGACCCGTAGGGCCGACATGGCCTGGGAGTGGGGGTGGTGAAGGCAGAGAGATGGGAGAGGGGCACCTCCGAGGAGGCAACTGCTCTCTGCGAGGGCTCTGGAATCCGGGGAAAGGAGCCCTGGAGAGGGGGATCCCGGAAATCAGACCAGGCCGCAGAACGGAACTCTGGGGAAGCGGAGCCTGGAAGAGCCCTGGGGGAGAACCTCCCCTGTGACGACGCCGGGACTGCATGGATCCAGAAGGGCAGTCCGCACAAACGCCGCCGAAGGACACCCTAGAACCCTGGAGGGAGGGGCGAGGCTCTGCACTTCGGCTCCTGGCCACCCCCCCTGAGGTGGCCAAGGAAGACCGAGCAGCAGACCCCCTGCCCCTCGACCCCTCGGACTCAGAGAGGGCCCTCCTCCTCGACCACAGCGTCCCCCTGTCCCTAGAGAGAGTGACAGCACCCCGTAAGGTAGCTGTCACCGGGCCTCCAGAGAGGGGAGCCTCCCCCTGCGTCACCCCCGCGCCTGCCCCCAGGCTCCCGCCACCCCAGCCGGGAACCCCTCAGAGGCGCACGAAGGGGGACAGAGGAGGGGCCCGCCGCCGCTGGCACCTCTAGCCACCGGGGACCCAGACTCGAAGAGTGGGGTGCCAGGATGGGTCCACGTTTGAATCATCGCCTCCGAGGAGGACGAGACCAGCAGGACCTCACTGTTACACCCCAGGGTCCTCGAGGCTACGGGCCGCCGGACGCCCCGGGTACTGCGGGAGGCGCCGCCGCCCTCACGCCGGTAGCAGCCAGCCTAGCTCCACACCCCCAACGGCGCCGGGCGAGGCCGCACCGCCTGGAGGAAGGACCAGGCCCACGGCGCTGGCGATCGAAGGCGAGGCGCACCGCCGACGGCGCCGCGTTCGTTCATCGACGCCGCGAACGGCGCTAAGGCTCAAAGCAGCACCGCTAACGGCGCGCTTGATCACCGCGCCGCTGATCCAAAGCGGGACCGCCAACGGGCGCTGCTGATTACCGGGCGCGAACGGGCGCTGACTCAAAACGCTGCTCGATCACCGCACCGCGAACGGCGCCAGGATCCGAACGGCGCCGGAAGGCGGCGCGCCGAGGGTCCACCCCAGCTAGGCCTAAAAGACGAGGGCCTCGCCACGGGGAGCCTGCACCGGAAGAGGTGACGCCGAGGCGGTGTCGCGCCTGCCCCGAAGGGACTACGACGCCCCGACACCGCAGAAGGGGCCTCCTCCTCGGCAAGAAAAGACGAGGAGACCCCCTCCTCCTCAGACCGTATAGGCCCGGGAGGGGACCCGGGGGAAGGGCCTAGAGACCTTACCTGAGAATTCCTTGAGCGACGTCGTCCCCCGAAGGTCGGCGGGGCTTTGCCGAGCTTGAATGCGCGGACTTCGAGGACACGGCGGTCCATGGAGAAACAGGCGTCGCACGAATCCATGTCATGGTTGGGTCCCAGGCAACGAAGACAAACGTCATGCCGGTCCGAGACGGAGAAATGCCGGCCACAGTAACACCGACGCATAGGGGCGCGGCCCGTCTTCGAAACACGTTTAGCTCCGGACCCGGACATAACGCGAAATCAACAAGAAAAAACAGTAGGAAAACACACCCGGCGCCGCTTTAAAAGGAAAAAAGAACGGTCTTACCGATCGGCGTCGAGTGTGTGGAAAAGAGGAGTCGCTGACGCAGTGGAGAATGGACGCTCCGAAAACAGGTGCTGCCTCGACGGCGGGAGAAACAGAGGAAGTAATGAATGGTGAAGATTGACAAGGGAAGATCTCAGGTTCTGAGAGGGGAGGTCGGGGAGGTCAGAATACAGCAGACTCCATTAGAAGAAACAACATTACTAAGGTGAGTAATTTTTCTTCAAACAACAAGAAGTCTTGCCGATTCTGACATATGCAGACTACCAAGCAGTACCTCCGAAGGAGGGACAGAACCTGCTTTGGGAAAAGGCTCTGAAGTACTGCTATGCCAAACCGAGCATCACTTCTAGCCTGGACATCCAGAAAGTAATGCTTGGTGAATGTATGAACTGTTTTCCAGGTGGCTGCTTGACAGATTTCTAAGATAGGAATATCCCTGGCAGCAGCCAGGGAAGCAGCTGTACCTCTAGTAGAGTGAGCCTTCAGGCCTGAGGGTGGGGTTCTACCCAATTTCTCATAGCAGAATTGTATACAAGAGACAATCCACCTGGCAATAGATCTTTTAGTGGCAGGTTTGCCCTTACTGACCTCCCATAAGTGAGGAACAACTGGAGGGACTCAAACCTGTGACCCTTTGTGCGCTTCTATGTAGTAGGTAAATGGCTCTTTTACATCCAGGTTGTGCAACCTCCTCTCCCTAGAGGAGAAATGGTCAGTGAAGAAACAGGGAGAGACAGACTGATTAAGGTGGAAATCTGAAACCACCTTAGGCAAAAACTTCCTGTTAGTTCTTAGGACCACTTTATCTCTATGGAAAGAGATGAAATCAGGTTCCACTGACAGGGCTTGCAATTCACTGATGTGCCTGGCAGAGGTGATGGCTACCAAAAACACAGTTTTCCAAGTCAAGTACTTAAGCTCTGCAGAGGACAAAGGCTCAAAGGGAGGTTACATAAGCTAGGCAATACAAACATTAAGGTCCCAAGCAGGAGCAGGGTCCCTGAAGGGAGGATTGGTGTGTAGCAATCCCTTGAAGAATTTGCAAAATACAGGATGGGCTGATAGAGAAGAGGGCTTGCCTGCTGACAAAAAGGCAGAAACAGCTGCCAAATTTACTTTAAGTGTAGCTGGTCTGAGTCCCAAGCCATTGAGATGAAACATATAGTCCAGGACTGTAGGCAACCCAGCAGATTCTGGAGAAATATGCTTACCAGAGCACCAAATTGTGAACCTTTTCCATTTGGAGTTGTAAGTCTTTCTGGTGGAAGGCTTTCGAGAAGCCTTAAGAATATCCAGAACACCTAGAGAGGAGCAGATATTAAAATTACGTACCTACTGTAATTCTTGATCTTCTTGGACGAGTCTCCACCACTCATTCACACTATTGGGATCTGCGCCAGAGGCACTAGGACCCATCGGGAGCAAACCTATTGTTGGAGGGTCGGCGCCAGAGATGGTGCCGCGAGGAATGGCGCCACGAGCCCTAGCTTGCGCAGTAACGACTATCTCGGCATCGATCCTCCAACCACCTCAGTACCTTTTTTTACCAAGGAGGTGCAGTGTAACTATCCTAGAAGGGTAGCCTAACCTAAAATCCGGACATAAGATAGTCCGGGTGACCCGTGTAAGAAGGGTCAACAAAGAAGTCTTCACGGCCTAAAGATTTGAGGGAATGAAGACCAACAAGAAAGGTGAGCTCAGGGGATGGAGGGTGGGCGTGTGAATGAGTGGTGGAGACTCATCCAAGAAGATCAAGAATTACGGTAGGTACATAATTTTCATATCTTCCTGGACATAAGTCTCCACCACTCATTCACACTATTGGGAGAGTATCGAGCTAATAATCCCCCGAGAGGGCGGCAGGAGAAACCAAGAGCTCATGTTTCTAGGACAGAAGTCCATTGAGGATGGCTCTGCCAAAGGAAGAATGTCATCTGGTGTGGATATCTAGTGCATAATGTTTAACTAAAGTATGCACTGAGCTCCAGGTGGCTGCATTGCAGATGTCTGCAATGGGCACATTGCGGATTTCCGCTAGGGATGCCGCGATCGCTCTAGTAGAGTGAGCGTATACTCTACCCTCCAACTTATCCTGGCGCCATGGAATAGCAGTGGCGAAGGCACGCCAGTAGCCATGATGAGATACATCTGATAGCGACAGGTTGACCCAGCCGGGTCTCACTGAAGGAAACGAATAGTTGCTGAGCTTTACGAAAATCCTTGGTTCTATCTAGATAGAAATGTAAGGCCCTCTTAACATCCAAAGAATGAAAAGAACGCTCCCCTTCATTTTGGAAGTCCGCAAAATAAGAGGGAAGGACCAAAGGTTGGTTTAGATGAAATTCTGACACAACCGTAGGAAGAAATTTAGGATGAGTATGAAGGACTACTTTGTCCTTATGGAACACAGTATACGGAGGGTCTGTGACCAGGGCATGTATCTCAAAGACCCTACGGGCTGAAGTAATGGCCACTAGGAAGGCAGCCTTCCAGGTGAGAAATTTTAGCTCACAGGTAGCCAGAGGTTCGAAAGGTTTCCGAGTGAGCATGTCTAGCACAAGATTAATGTCCCAGGCTGCAACTGGACATCTTGTAGGAGGTCTGGTATGCAGAATCCCCTTAAGAAATCTCTTAACCATAGGTAACTGAGCCAGAGTTAAGGAAAAAACGGGCTCATGATACGCTGAAATGGTACTAAGATGAACTTTGAGTGTAGAGTACTGCAGACCTGAATTTGAGAGGTCCAAAAGGTACTCCTAAACCTTATCTGGTGGACAGGAAAAGGGATTCAAAGAGGACTTTGCACACCAGAGCGAAAAACGCTTCCACTTGGCTGTGTACGTTTTCCGAGTGGCTGGCTTCCGTGCAACCAGAAGAATATCTGAAACTCTTCGAGAGAGACATTGAACCGGTTTACTTTCACCTTTTCAGGAGCCAAGCATGAAGGTGAAGTGATCTCAGGTTGGGATGGACCACCGGTCCCTGAGTGAAAAGGTTCATCTGCAGGGGAAGTGGTCTCGGAGGAGCTGGCAACATATTGTTGAGTAGTGGAAACCACAGCTGCCGAGGCCAAAAGGGAGCAATGAGAATCATTTTGTCCCCCTGGGATTCAAACTTGAGGAGTACCCTCTGAATTAGAGGAAGAGGTGGAAAGGTGGAAAGAAAGCGTTTTGTCCAATGCAGCCTGAACGCATCCTAACAGAAAATGCCAGGCCCTGGATTTCTGGAGCAGAAGAGAGTCAGTTTTGCGTTGAGTGGGGATGCAAAAAGGTTGAGTCGAGAGACCACTCGTAAGGGTCTGTCTCTGTTCTTCTGAGATGGTCTGCCAGTTCGTTCTGAATACCTGGCAGGTAGACTGCTTGAATTAGAGCCACGTGCTCCAAGCACCATTCCCATACCCTCATTGCTTCCCTGCATAAGGGGTAAGAATGAGCACCGCCCTGCTTGTTGATGTAATACATCACTGCCTTGTTGTCCGTTTGAAGGAAAATGTTCTTGGGAGACAGAATGTCCTTCAAAGCTCGGACCGCATAAAGGACGGCTCTCATTTCTAGGACGTTTATGTGGAGCTGGGACTCAACTTGAGTCCATGCACCTTGAGTGTGGAGAGCCTGACAGTGAGCACCCCACCCCATTAGGGATGCATCCGTGGTAATGGAGATCTGATGGTCCAGAGGAGCAAAGGGATACCCCTCCAGGAGATTGCTCTCTTGAGACCACCAGGTGAGTGACTTCCTTAAAGGTTCTGTCACCTTGATGAGATAGGACTGCGGGTGAGTGGTTGGGGACCACTGAGTACTGAGCATCCACTGGTGGTTCCATGTGCAGACGTGCTAGGGGTACAGTGAATACTGAGGATGCCATGAGGCCTAGCATCCATTGCATCGAAGAGCTGTGACTGAGCTGTTTTCCGATGTGGCGGCCATCTGAAGGATATCGTTCCTCCTGTCTTCTGGAAGAAAAGCCTTCGCACAGGAGGTGTCCAGAAGAGTCCCTATAAAAAGGAGCCTCTAGGAGGGCTGCAGTTGCAATTTCTTGAGGTTGAGCAGAACTCCCATGGACGTAAGGAGGCGCGAGGCCGTCTCCACGGCGTCCAGAGTCCCTTGCCTGGAAGGGCTTGCTAGAAGCCAATCGTCCAGATAAGAAAACACCTGTATTCTGACCTTTCTGAAGTGCGCTGTGAGAACTGCACAACATTTTGTAAAAACTCGCGGCGCCGAGGATAGCCCAAAGGGCAGGACTCTGAACTGATAATGCTGTCCCAGAGCCACAAACCTCAGGAATTTGTGATGCCTCAGGTGAATAGGAATGTGCTGGTAAGCATCCTGCACATATCTAGGGAGGCTAACCAGTCGTGTTGATGGAGCAGAGGTAACAGGGTTCCCAGAGAATCATTTTGATTTCTCCTTGGGAGAAATTTGTTTAGCTTTCTGAGATCTAGAATGGGGCGCATTGCCCCGGATTTCTTTGGAACCAGAAAGTAATGGGAGTAGAAGCCCGTGTTTCATTGGTGCAGTGGCACCACTTCTACTGCCCTGTTGTTCAGAAGGCCCTGAATCTCAGTGGCGAGAAGATCTGACTGAAGGGTTGACAGCCTGAGCTGCCGTTTGGGGGGATGATCCAGAGGGGTCTCCACAAGGTTGAGTGAGTACCCCTCGTGAATTATCCGAAGGACCCATTTGTCTGAGGTTATGAACTTCCACTGGTTGTAGAAGTGCATCAGATGACCTCCCACCGGAGAGGAAAAGTCCACCTTGGGCAGCTGAGATGGAACTTGGGCCGGCAATTCATAAGGCAACGCTGGGCACTTTGGGCCCTTGCGCTTTCTGTTGCACCTTCTTTTGAGGTTTTGCAGGTTGGTACTTATGGAAACTTCCTCTTCCTCTGCCTTGAAAGGACTGGCAATAATGAAACTGTCGTTTATTGGCATGCCCTCGAGAGGGGGCAGGAGGGGGCCGAGCCAACTTAATCACTGACCTAGTCTTTTGTGTAGCTTCTAGAGCTTGCTCTACCTGAGGACCAAAAAGATATGCACCGTCAAAGGGCAATGCCATCACCTGCTGCTGCGCGTCATTCGTAAAGCCCGAAGTGCACAGCCAGGAATGACGGCGGATGCAAATACCAGCAGCTGCTGAATGGGAAGCAGTGTTAAAAGCATCTATGGCTGCTTTAACCTGCTGGTTGTTAGATTCAATACCTCTGGTAATGGTTTGAAGAAGCTCTGGCTTTGAATCCGACTCCGGTAGGGCTTCAACCATCTGTTTAAAAGAATGCCACAGGATATACTCATACTGAGAAAAATAGCATTGGTAACTGGCAATACGCATACTTAGAGTAGAAGCAGCAAAGACTCTCTTACCTAAGGTGTCTGTCTTATGAGATTCCTTGTTAATAGGTCGAGCTGTAGTAGTTTGAGGAAGAATGACCTTATCATTCTCTGCCAGAACTACAATAGGATCCATAAGGCTTGAGATGCTAAATGGGACAATCCTTGGGGGCTGAATATTTCCTATTGATGGATTTAGCCACCGAAGGTAAGAGCAGGATTATTCCATACCATTTGAGACAGCTTCTCGAAGGAAGGCTGAATCGGAGGAGTCAAATCCGTAGGGATCTCCGAGGCATGAAGATATTGGAGTCTCAACAACTTCCCAGGATCGATGTCTGTAGTCTGCAGTGAAAGTGTGGAACTGAGATTTTTCAACAGAGACTTAAAGGATAGGTCCTCGACCACAGGCTCTGTAGCAGTAATAGATCCTGCTTCGTCCACTTCATCACCCAACCGAAGGTCTGGGTCAGGCTCAATGTTATCTCCTGACAGTCCAGGAGGGACTGCATGGACAGGAAAGGAAAGAAATTCAGAAGAGAAGGAAGAAGGAAACAAGTGAAAAGAGGAGTCCCCGACAGCCGCCGGCGCCGAGAAGGCGCACGGCACCGAGGATGGTGCCGAGATGCCGCACAGCGCCGAGAAGCCGCACGGCGCTAAGGACGGCGCTGAGAAGCCGCACGGCACCGAGGACGGCGCCGAGAGGCCACACAGCACCGAAGGTGCCGAAAACACTCCCAGACTCCGAAAAACAGGTTTAGAAGGAGGAAGAGTAGGAGATAAGGGCATCAGTGTTGCCCCCAGTGCCGTAGCCATGTGGGGGGGGACACCTAAGCACGGAGTCAACGGCACCGAAGAAGGTACCGTGGACCAGGAAGGTCCAATCACTTACCCGTGTCGCCCAAAGAGCCCGGCCGCTATGGCGACCGAGTTAGGTAGCCGAACCAACCTCCGAGCCCATCGCTCCACAAGAGCGGCCCACTGATGAAACTGCTCATCTGAAGACCTACCTGCGGGTGGGGTAGGTCTCCGATGCGTCGAAGCTGTTGGCCACCAGAAGCAGAGGTTGGTGACTCCGAAGGAGGAGACCAGCAACTAGCCCCGATAACCGAGCATCTACGCGCAGACATATCAGAGGGCGACCTCGAGTGATGACGTCTCTTTTTAGATCTGCGGGCCAAGAAGAGCTCGAGGTCGAACGGTGCCGAGAGTCACACCTTATTTTATGCTTCGGGGACCGCCCATCCCCGGCATTGACTGACCGCTGTCAGACCCCTCTGGAGAAGGCAATGGACCGACCCAGCCCGACTGACTGAACAGTTTACACGAAGTCTCCCTACCGTCACCTAACCTGCTCATGGTCGACTCGACAAAGTAGGCTGAGACTTCTTTATTGTATTTATTTTAAAAATAAGAAAAATTTAAGCTATACTGTATTGAGATAATGCTACAAAATAATAAAAACTGAAAACTATGCTGCTAGTTTGAAGTTTGACTCCCGACAGGCAAGCTACGTCATCACTGAAGTGCACTACACAGCGGGAAAAAAGGAACTGAGGTGGTTGGAGGGTCGATGCCGAGATAGTCGTTACCACGAGAGCTGTACCGCGCACCGCTCTCACGGGCGCCATCTCTGAAACCGACCCTCCAGCAAAAAGTTTGCTCTCGATGGGTCCTAGTGCCTCCGGCGCAGATCCCAATAGTGTGAATGATGAGTGGTGGAGACTTATGTCCAGGAAGATCAGCAAACTTTAACTCTTCAAGAGCCAGGCCTTGAGATTCAGAGATTTGAGATTTGGATACCAAATCCTTCCCTGAGAGGATATCTACAGGTTGTAATTCCTGGGAAGAGACAGGGGAAGGTGGACTGCTAAGGACAGCAACAGTGGATACCAGGGTTGTCTGGCCCAGTCTGGAGCGATCAGAATCACTTTGCACGGTTGAGACCTGATCTTGACTAGCACTTTGAACAGGAGAGGGAAGGGGGAAAAGCATACAGGAACTTCTCTTTCCAATTCAGAACCAGAGCATCCAGGGGAACTGAGCCCAAGACTGGGGGTCTGCAGAAAAAGAGAGGAAGTTGGTGATTGTCTGGGGCTGCAAAAAGATCTATCTGTGGAGTGCCCCATCTGGAGAAAATCACTTTCAAAATTAGGGGATCTAGGGACCATTCGTGGTGGCCCTGAGATATCCTACTGAGAGCATCTGCTAGACATTGTCCTTCCCTGGGAGGTGAACTGCTATCAGAGAAGTTTGCAGGAAATAGGCCAGAGACCACAACTTCATTGTTTCTGTGCACAAGGTCAGACCAAGTGCCTCCTTGCTTGTTGATGTACCACATTGTGGTGGTATCGCTCTGTTCTGATCTGACTACCTTGTTCTGTACAGACTTGAAAAACTTGCAGTGCCAGAAACACTGCTCTGAGTTCCAAGAGACTGATGTGAAGCAGAGATTCTTGAGGTGACCACAGCCGTCGGGTGGTAAGATCCCCCAAGTGGGCTCCCCAGCCCAAGAGGGAGGCATCTGTGGTGAGGATTAGTGAATGAGACTCAGTGACAAATGGAACTCCCTGTCTTAAATTGTCCTGATCCTGCCACCATTGCAAAGCCTGGATCAGGGTTCGAGTCACTGGGACTAGTTTGTTAAGGGAATCCTTTCTTTGGGACCAGAAGGCTCTTAAGTGGAACTGAATGTCCTTCATCTGGAATCTTGCCCCTGGACCACTGCTATAGAGGCTGCCATGTGGCCCAGGAGCTGCAAGAAGTGCCTTGCTGGTCGAGACACCTGAAGGGTGAAAGAAGAGGCCAGTTCTATTAGTGTCCTTGCCCTGTCCAGGGGAAGGAAGACCTTTGCTCTTATTGTATCCAGCTCTGCCCCTATAAAGGTGAGGAGCTGTACTGGCTCAAGAACTGACTTTGGAAGGTTTAGGAGAAATCCTAAGGAAGTGAGAAGTTGCTGAGTTATGTGAAGATGTGACTTGACTTGGTCTGGAGACTGACCCACTATGAGCCAGTCGTCCAAGTATGGAAAGATGGAGATCTTTTGTCTCCTTAGGAAAGCAACCACTACTGCCAGGCACTTTGTTAACACCCTTGGGGCTGACGTTAGGCCAAAGGGCATTGCTCTGAATTGATAGTGGCCTGAGGGCAACTCGAACCTGAGGTACTTTCTGTGGGAGCACCTGATGAGAATGTGAAAATAGGCATCTTTGAGGTCCAGGGAAGCTAGCCAGTCCCCTGGCCTTAGAGAGGGCAGAATTATTCCCAGAGTCACCATTTTGAATTTTGGCTTTAAAAGGTGCTTGTTTAGATATCACAGATCCAGGATGGGACGCTATTCTCCTGTCTTTTTGGGGTTAGAAAGTACCTTGAGTACAATCCTTGCCCCTGTGTAGGGTAGAAACCCTTTCTAATGGCTTTGAGAGCCAAGAAGGAAGAAACTTCTGCCTCTAAGGCAAGGGTCTCTGATGGATTTACAGGAGGAAAGGACCTGGTTCTCATCTTGGGAAATTTTTGAAGCTGAGAACCAGTCCCTGGCTTACTACTTCTAGGACCCACTTGTCTGATGTTAAAGACTTCCAGTCCTGGACAAAGTAAGCCAGCCTGCCCCTACAGGTATTGGAGAATCGGCCCGGCAGACCCATCAGGGTGTCTGCTTGGCAGGGCTTTAGGCTGAGGGTTGGAAGCAGGCCTGCTCATACCCTCGCCTGCCCTCTAAAGAACCCTCTGAGCAAAAGCAGAAGAGGAGTCCTGGCTTGGTAAAGGCCTTTGAAAGGGCCTGCCCTGCCCTGGAATGCTGTCTTTGAGGAGTGGCTTGCCTTTCTTTGGCCTGAGCACCCTGTAGGTGGTCCTGTACTCGTCCATCTTTTCATGTAGTTCTCTGTCTGCTCCCCAAACAGAGAATTACCAATGACAGGAAAATCCATGGCCTTAGCCTGGGTATCCTGTGATAGGCTAGTACATCTGAGCCAAGCCATCCTCAGAAGGGCCACAGATGTAGCCATGACTCTAGATGAAACATCATTGGAGTCCACAGCAGCATGAAATTGCACCTTGGATGCCTCAATCCCATCCGCAGCCACCCGCTTCAGCTCCTTGGCAAACTGGTCGGGGCCTGTTTAGCTACAGCCAGCACAGTGTCCCACCTGGACTTCTGGTATCTAGCTGTGTAGGCCATATAGTTAGCCTGCCTGAGTCCCAAAGATGCTGCCATGTACTGTTTCTTTGCCAAGGCATCAATCCTCCTGGAGTCCTTATCTGGGGGGTGTGAAGCCAATGGAATATTTGCCTTGTCACAGGCAGCAGCCTGCACTACCTCAACATGGCTGCATTGCTGGGAAAGGAACTCCGTGTCTGAGCCTGAAAGAGTATACCTCTTGTCCATTCTTCTGTCCACAGGAGGTATGGAATTAGGAGTTTTTAGAATTTTAAATGTCTGTTTCCCAAAAGATATATGGAGGGGAATAGACAATCTCCTGACTCTGGAATGTCCATTGTCTCAACAAAATCAGGCTCCTCCTGATCCTCTATTGCTTCTTCCATAGGAAGCTGGAGAGTTTCAACCACTTTCTTTAAAACATAAAGTGGGAATGGGACTCAGAAATCCCAAGAGGAGAAACACCTGAAGATCTGTCTGGGAGATGTCCGGGTCAATAGGCACATCCAGACTTTCATAATCACCATCATCATCACTATCCTCATATTTCTCCTCCTCTTCCTCCGGTTCATAAAATTCTTCTAAAGTATAACCGAACTGGGGAACATCAACCGAGCCCTCTAACCGATGGTGCCGGTTCGGCCGGAACCGAGTTAGCGATTAAACTATTCTAATCGCTTTGGCTATCTCATCAGCGGTCGGAGAAAGAACTTGTGGATCCGAACCAGATGATTTATCCCTTTTCTTTGTTTTAACCAGAACCGACTCCTCAGAATCGGTTCTCCTTTTGCCTGAAGAAGTTTCGCCCTGGTCAGAGGGCACTCCTTCTGGTTCGGTCGGGACCGAATCGGGCCGGCCATCCATGTCAGCGGACTTCTCAGCCTCCCTTTCCCTCAGTCTACCTACTGTCTTATCCAGGGTAGCTTTGGGAAAACTTTTGCAAATTTGGCAGTCTGAATTGAGGTGGTCAAACCCCAGACAATAAACACAGGTGGTGTGGGGATCAGCCTTAGCAAAGGCTTCCCCACAAACACACTACAGTGCTGAAACCCAGTGGGCCCGTTTTTTTTCTTGGGTTTCTCAGACATGGCCAATCCTAACCAAAACTACCCTTTTTGGCAACCGCCAGGCAAGACACCCTATCGGTCTCTGACCGCTAGGTCTTGAAAAACGAATGAAATCCGGCTTTTAGAACCGATACGGACCGTTACCACACTCTAATAAAGACAGAATTTTTTTACAACCTGATCGGTTCAAACCGAACAGATCCAATGTTTACAAGTTCCACACAGAAACTAATATAAAAACCTATCTAGTACTCACAGTACCACAGACAGAGACTTAAACCAACAGGTTCAGTAGCAGAAATTCGGTTGAAACCGAGCGAAAAAACGACACTTTAACTGACTTTTTTGAACCGAACGAAGGTGAAATCTCCGGAGCGACTGTTCAGTGAGGCAGAGTAAAGAATCTGATGGTTGGAGTTTAAACAACAGCAGACAGAGGCTTCAACCGAGCTCGAGCTCAGCGTTCCATGCCCTGCATGGAAAGTTAACTCTTTGTTCTCCGGGGCAATTCAAAGGTTGGTGATCACTGCATATGTCAGAATACAGCAAGACTTCATGTTGTTTGAAAATAGCCATGCCATTTCACCACACCCTACCCTGCAGACACTGACAAGTGTCACGGTGTGCCTTGGGTCTTTGGCCTTCATGCGCCCATTTCATCAGAAAATCGTGAGAGATGGGTGCGGTATGGAGAATGGGGTGAACTTTGGGGCTGAAGAGCACAAGGCATACCTCGATGCCTCTCACTGGCTGCAGGGTGTGAATGGTATTAGCATTACAGGCAAAATCCCAAGTCACACCCCTGATGCCTGTCATTCTCTACAGGGTGGGGGCGTTATGGTTTGGAAGCCTAACACCTCAGGCATTAGTTAGTATTTTCACTCCAAATTTTCAACATGGTTTTTTTGTGACCCCCACCTCATGAACAGTGGCAATATCAGTTTGTTAGCCGAAAGCTGTTTATGCACAGCGACTATGGCATTTAGCACCACAGGTGCAAAAACACATTCCAAACAGGATGTGAAAAATGACAGCTGTACTGTTCATGGGGAGGTGTAAAAAATGGCAATGTTGCAAATCTGCAGTAAAAATATTAAAAAAACTGGTGAAGTCACGAGCGTGCATAGAAACTGTGCAACGCACACCCGTAATCTAATTAGTTTGGGGATTTTTTACAGCAGATTGTCAACACAGGCATTTTGGGACCTCCGATCATGAACAGTGTCACTGTGATTTTCTTTATCTGTCCCGAACAATGATTTCCCACAGCGACCACGCATCTCTGCGCTGAAAGTCTGAAAACACATTTCGGCCATGTTGTGAAAAATGACAGCTGTACTGTTCATAAGGAAGTGTGGAAAAATGCCACTGGTGAAAATCTGGACTGAAAATATTACAAAGTCATGAACTTACGAGGATGCGTGGAAACTGCGCAATGCTCACTCGTAACACAGTCATTTTATGGACTTTTGTCACCAAATTTTCAACATTGCCATTTTAAGACCTCTGCTCATGAACAGTGTAACTGTGATTTCATAATCTGTCCCAAACATTGCTTTTGCACAACGACTGCACCACTGTGCGCTACATCTGCGGAAACACATTTTGGGCGACATGTGAAAAATGGCAGCTGTACTGTTCATAAGGAAGTGTAATAAAATGGCAATGTTGAAAATCTGGAGGGAAAATATTGAAAATTCGCAAACTTACGAGTGTGCGTAGGAACTGTCAACGCACGCTCGTAAAACAGTCATTTTTAAGAATTTTTTCACCAAATTTTCAACATAGCTATTTTAACACCTCTGCTAATGAACAGTGTCACTGTGATTTTCTTAATGTGTCCCATACATTGATTTCGCACACCGACTGCGCCACTCTGCGCTGCATGGGCGGAAACACGTTTTGGGCAAGAGGTGAAAAACGACAGCTGTACTGCTCATAAGGAAGTGTAATAAAATGGCAATGTTGAAAATCTGGAGCGAAAATATCAAAAATTCACAAACTTACGAGCATGCGTAGGAAAGTACAGTTACGTAAGAACTTACCGTAACAGTAGATCTTCAGAGAGGCCTCCTGCAGTAGGTAATATATATAGGACTGACGCCGCCGGCGGCAGGACCCTCACGAAAAAATTTCTAGCTAGCAGTCCCTGGCGGGACCGCCTCATCGCCAGGTGACCCGCGCCATGACATCGGATAAAGGGGCGGTCCCGGACGCCCGCTTCCAGTTCTTTCCCGCCAGACCCGAAGGCCCAGATGAGAGAGAGTGAAGCAGACATTTCCCTCAATGGAAAAGGAGCTGAAAAAGCCTAGGAGGATGGAGGGTGGAAAGAGTTTACTGCAAGAGCCTCTCAAGATCTACTGTTACGGTAAGTTCTGACGAATTGTACCATCTTACTCTGAGAGGGCTCTTGCAGTAGGTAATTATATAGGACAGAATCCAAGCAGTCTGGAACAAATGAAAGGCACCGGAGGAGGAACTACTCCAAAAGTATTAAATAATCTAGCAGGTCTCAAGAATGGAGGCCTTGCAAACAGCTAACCCAAGCCTGCTTCTCATGAGAGGCAATGTCCAAACTGTAATGTTTAGTAAAGGTATGGACTGAAGTCCAGGTAAGCGGCAGCACAGATGTCTGCCGCAGACACGTCTTGAAACAAGTCATAGAGGTGGCAACCCACGAGTGGAGTGACCTCTGACTTAACCAGGGAGGGTCTTGTTGTACTTGTCATAACAAAAGTGATGCAATGGGCAACCATTTTGATAGGCATTGCTTAGAGCAGCATTGCCTTCTCTTTGTGAGCGAAAGAGATGAACAACTGATCAGTCTTTCTGAGATCCTTCGTCCCTATCGGTGTAGTATCTCAGAATCCTGTGAACATCCATGGTATGGAGCAGGTATTCTCCTTGATTGGAGTGCTGCGTGAAGAATGCAGGTAATTCAATAGACTGATTTAAGGTAGATTCTGCTACTACCTGGAAGAAACTTAGGATTCGTAGAAGAGCTACTGCTCTTTGTGAAAATCAAATAGGATTTTGCACATCAGGGCCTGAGCTCAGAAATTCTGTGAGCAGAAGTAATGGCCACCAAGAAGAGCTCCTTCCATTTATAAAACTTCAAGTTCGTGAAGCCGTAGGCTCAAAGGAGGAGGGGTAAGTTTCTCGAGGACAAAGTTTAAGTCCCAGGGCAGAGCTGGAGTCTGGACAGGGGGGCCTGAGATGAAGGACCCCTCTGAGGAAAGTTTTGGATACCTCCAGCTGGGCAAATGCCTTATCAGTGAAAGGGACATGGTAGACTGAAATAGCCACCATATGGACTTTCAAAGAGGAGTGACTGAGACCCAGGTCGAAAAGATGACGCATGTACTCAAGCAGAATGGTCACAGGGCAGAAAAAGGGCTCCACATTCCTGGACGCAGCCCAGATAGAAAATCTTTTCCAATTCATGGCGTAGGTGGACCTAGTGGAGGGTTTTCTAGCCTCCACCAGAATCTCGGCCACCTTAGGAGAAACGCCAAAATGAGATTGAGCTAGGTCTGCAGGAGCCATGCATGAAGTTGAAGGGACTTGAGTCCCAGATGGACCAGGGTCCCCTGATCCTGGGTCAGCAATCCTGGAGATAAAGGAAGAGGAAGAGGAGGAACCTCTGAGTATTGTTGTAGAAGAGAGAACCAGATTTGCCTGTGTCAGAAAGGAGCGATCAGGATCATTCTCGCTCCTTCTAAAGCAAGCTTCTGTAGCACACGAGGGACCAGAGAAATTGGGGGAAAAGCATAGACGAATCTGTCCTTCCAGCTTAGAGACAGAGCGTCACTCCAGAAAGCGCCTCGCTCTGGAGCGAGCGAACAAAAGATTGGAAGCTTTGCGTTTTGGGAGGAAGCGAACAGGTCTATCTGAGGAGTCCCCCAAATCTGGAAGATGCTTTTTAGAACTTTTTCGTCCAATTCCCACTCGTGTGGTAGAGCCGATGAGCGACTTAGTCTGTCTGCCACGACATTGTCGACTCCCGGAACATGGATCGCCGTGAGGTGAAGGTTGTGAAGCGTTGCCCAATCTCAAACCCTCATTGTTTCCTGTACAGTGGGTAGGACCGAGTCCCTCCTGCTTGTTGATGTACCACACCATGCACATATTGTACGTTTGGACAGCCAGGTGACTAGGAAGGATGAATTGATGAAGGGCCTGAGCATACAGCACTGCTCAAGCTTGAGCACGTTGATATGGAGAACTATCTCCAACTTTGACCATAGGCCCTGGGTTCGGTGAGAACCCAGATGGGCTCCTCAACCTTCGCCTGAAGCGTCCGTGGTCAGAGTCTGATCGGGGGGAGGATGAAAAAAGGGGACCCCCCGGAATAGGTTCTCTCGAACCATCCACCATTGCAAGTCTCTTACCATCGGCGAGGAGATCAGAACCAGATGATCAGGGTCGTCTACCCGTTGATCCCACTAAGATCGGAGAGTCCACTGAGAGATTCTCATGTGGAGGCGCGCGCGCGGAACCGTCAGGATGGCCGCCGCCATAAGCCCCAGTAGACGGAGCACTGACCTCACCAGGACCCTCCTGCAGTCCGATGGGAGAGAAATCTGTGACAGGAGGGAGGCCCCCCCTTTCCGGAGGCAGAAAGGAAAATTACGTACCTACCGTAATTCTTGATCTTCTTGGATGAGTCTCCACCACTCATTCACACTAGTGGGATTAGCGCCGGAGGCACTAAGACCCATCGGGAGCAAACTTTTGCTGGAGGGTCGGCGCGAGAGACGGCGCCGCGAGACACGGCGCCGCGAGCAGCGCCCGAGTGTAATGACCATCTCGGCGACGACCCTCCAACCGCCTCAGTACCTTTTTTACCAAGGAGGTGCAGCGCAACTAACGTAAAGAGTAAACCCAACATTAAAAAACGGACATAAGATAGTCCGTATGACCCGTGTAAGAAGGGTCAGCAAAGAAGTCCTCACGGCCTAAAGATTTGAGGGAGTGAAGACCAATACAGCGGTGAGCTCGGGGGATGGAGGGTGGGCGTGTGAATGAGTGGTGGAGACTCGTCCAAGAAGATCAAGAATTACGGTAGGTACGTAATTTTCCTATTTTCCTGGACATAAGTCTCCACCACTCATTCACACTAGTGGGAGAGTACCAAGCTGATAATCCCCCAAAAGGGCGGCAGGAGAGCCAGAGCTCACGCGTCTAAGATAGAAGCCCATTAAGGATAGTTCTGCCGAATGCGGAATGTGGCCTAGCATGAACATCCAGTGCATAGTGCTTAACGAAGGTATGCACTGAGCTCCAGGTGGCGGCGTTGCATATATCTGCAATTGGAACATTGCGAATTTCCGCTAGGGATGCCGCGACCGCCCTAGTAGAGTGAGCGTACACTCTACCTTCTAATTTAACTTGAGCCATGGAATAGCAATAACGAAGGCATGCCACTAACCATGAAGAGATGCATCTAATAGCGACAGGTTGACCCAGCCGGGTGTCGCTGAAAGAAACGAACAGTTGCTGAGTCTTGCGAACATCCTTGGTTCTATCTAAATAGAACCGCAAGGCTCTCTTAACATCCAAGGAATGAAGAGCTCGTTCCCCTTCATTTTGGAAATTAGCGACGTAAGCGGGAAGTACCAGAGGTTGGTTTAGATGGAATTCTGACACAACCTTGGGAAGAAATTTAGGATGAGTACGGAGAACTACGTTGTCTTTATGGAATACAGTATACGGAGGGTCCGTAACCAGGGCATGTATCTCTGAGACCCTGCGGGCTGAGGTAGTGGCCACCAGGAAGGCAGTCTTCCAGGTAAGAAATTTTAGCTCACAGGTAGCTAAGGGTTTGAAAGGCTTCCGAGTGAGCATGTCCAGCACCAGGTTAATGTCCCAGGCTGCAACTGGACGCTTAACAGGGGGTCTGGTATGGAGAATCCCCTTAAGAAATCTCTTCACCAAGGTAACTGAGCCAGAGTTAAGGAAGAAACCGGCTCATGGAACGCTGAGATGGCACTAAGGTGAACTTTAACTGTGGAGTATTGAAGACCTAAGTTTGACAGGTCCAAAGATACTCCAGAACCTTGCCAGGAGGACAGGAAAAGGATTCCAAGAGGATTTTGCACACCAGAGAGAAACGTTTCCATTTGGGCGTGTTTTCGGTGGCTGGCTTCGAGCAGCCAGAAGGAAGTCTGAGACTCTAGAGAGGCGTTGAACCGATTCTACTTCTATCTCTTCAGGAGCCAAGCATGAAGGTGAAGTGATTTCAGGTTGGGATGGACCAACGAACCCTGAGTCAAAGACTGATTTGCAAAGGAAGTGGTCTCGAAAGGCTGCCAACATACTGTTGAGTAGAGAACCATAGTTGCCGAGGCCAGGAAGGAGCAATGAGAATCATCTTGGTCCCCTGAGACTCGAACTTGAGGAGTACTCTCTGATTAGAGGAAGCGGTGGAAAGGCGTAAGAAAGCGCTTTGTCCACACGAGCCTGAACGCATCCTGACAGAAAATGCCAGGCCCTGGATTTCTGGAGCAGAAGAGAGGCAGTTTTCGTTGAGTGGGGATGCAAAAGGTCCAGGTCTGAGTCCCCACTCTTTGAACAGGGACCGAGCTATGGCTGGATCGAGACCACTCGTGAGGTCTGCCTGCTCTGCTGAGGTGATCTGCTAGGTCGTTTTGTATACCTGGCAGATAAACCGCTTGAATCAGAGACTTGTGCTCCAAGCACCACTCCCACACCTCATTGCTTCCCTGCAAAGGGATAAGAATGAGCACCGCCTTGCTTGTTGATGTAATACATCACTGCTTTGTTGTCCGTTTGAAGGAGAATGTTCTTGTGACAAAGGACATCCTTCAGAGCCCGGATTGCATAGGACCACTCTCATCTCCAGGACATTTATGTGGAGATGAGTTTCAACTGAGTCCATACACCTTGAGTGTGGAGGGAGAGACAGTGAGCTCCCC
This sequence comes from Neoceratodus forsteri, assembly GCA_016271365.2. Classification (NCBI taxonomy): domain Eukaryota; kingdom Metazoa; phylum Chordata; order Ceratodontiformes; family Ceratodontidae; genus Neoceratodus; species Neoceratodus forsteri. The sequence continues at coordinate 51,153,505 of JADMNL010000026.1, forward strand.
ATCCCATTAGCGATGCGTCTGTGGTGATGGAGATCTGATGATCGGGGAGCAAAGGGAATCCTTCCGGAGATTGCTCTCTTGAGACCACCAGGTGAGAGACCTTGAAGGGGCTCCGTCACCTTGATGGGATAAGACTGGGGGTGAGAGGTCGGGAACACTGAGTGGAGAGCATCCATTGGGTGGTTCTCATGTGCAGTCGGGCCAGGGGACAGTGAAGACCGAGGACGCCATGAGACCCAACATGCGCTGCATCGAGAGAGCTGTAACCCGATTGGTTCTCCCTGATGTAAGGGCCATTCGAGGGATGTCGAGTCTTCTGTCCTCTGGAAGGAAAGTCTTCACTGAAGAGGTGTCTAGAAGCGTCCCTATGAAAAGGAGCCTCTGGGAGGGTTGCAGTTGAGATTTTCAAATTCAGCAGAACTCCCATGGACGTGAGAAGACGAGAGTCGTTTGCACGGCTTCAAAGTCCCTTGACGGGAAGGGCTTACTAGAAGCCAATCGTCCAGGTAGGGAAACACTCGAGTCCGACTTTCCTGAGATGCGCCAGCGAGAACTGCACAACACTTTGTAAAACTCAAGGCGCCGAGGATAGCCCAAAGGGCAGGACTCTGAACTGATAATGCTGACCCAAAGCTACAAACCTGAGGAACTTATGGTGGGTCGGTGGACGGGGATATGCTGGTAAGCATCCTGCATATCCAGAGAGCCAGCCAGTCGTGCTGATGCAGCAAGGGTAACAGGGTACCTAGGAAATCATCTTGAATTTCTCCCTGGGGAGGAATTTGTTTAACTTTCTGAGGTCTAGAATGGACGCATCCCCAGATTTCTTTGGAACCAGAAAGTAATGGGAGTAGAACCCTGTGTTTCGCAGATGCGGGGGCACCAGTTCTATTGCCCTGTTGTTCAGAAGGCCCTGGATCTCCGCGGTGAGGAGGTCTGACTGAGAGGCCGACAACCTGGGTTGTAGTCTGGGAGGACAATCCGGGGGGGTTTCCAAGAAATTGAGAGAATAACCCTCGCGAATTATCCGAAGGACCCATTTGTCCGAAGTTATGGACTTCCACTGGTTGTAGAAGTACATCAGACGACCTCCCACCGGAGGAGAAAGTTCCACCTCGGGCAGAGTGGATGGAACTTGGGCCAACGACTCATAAGGTAGCGCTGGGAGCTTTAGGCCCCTGCGCTTGCTACTGCGTCTTCTTTTGAGGTTGGGCAGGTTGGCTTTTATAAGCTTCCTGCCTCTGCCTCGAAGGACTGACGACTATGAAACTGACGCTTGTTCACATGCCCCGAGAGGGGCAGGCGGAGGTCTGGCCAACTTAATGGCCGATCTAGTCTTCTGAGTGGCCTCTAAGGCTTGCTCCACCTGAGGGCCAAAAAGAAAGGAGCCATCAAAATGCAGCGCCATCACCTGCTGCTGAGCATCATTCGTGAAGCCAGAAGTACACAGCCAGGAATGGCGCCGAATACAAATACCTGCGGCTGCTGAGCAAGAAGCAGTGTCGAAAGCGTCCATAGAGGCTTTGACCTGTTGGTTATTGACTCAATACCTAGTAACGGTCAGAAGAAGTCTGACTTGGATTCGAATCCGGAAGAGCTTCAACCATTCTTTTCAAAGAGTGCCACAGGATATACTCATACTGAGAAAAATAGCCTTGATAACTGGCAATACGATACTTTGAGTGGAGCAGCAAAGACTCTTACCTAATGTATCAATCTTACGAGACTCTTTGTTAATAGGTCGAGGCTAGTAGTTTGAGGAAGAACGACTTTATCATTCTCTGCCAGGACTACAATAGGATCCGCAAAGGCTTGGGATGCCAAAATGGGACGATCCTTGGGAGCTGAATACTTCTTATCAATGGATTTAGCCACTGAGGAATAAGGGCAGGATTATTCCATACCATTTGAGACAGCGTCTCGAAGGAAGGCTGGATCGAGGAGTCAAACCAGAGGATCTCCAAGCATGAAGGTACTGGAGTCTTAATATCTTCCCAGGATCGATGTCTGTAGTCTGGAAGAGAAGAGTGGATCTCAGGTTCTTCAACAGAGACTTAAAGGACAGGTCCTCGACCACAGACTCTGTAGCAAAGAAAGATCCTGTTTCCTCCACTTCATCACCCAACCTAAGGTCTGGGTCAGGCTCAACATCATCTCCTGATGGTCCAGAAAGGACTGATTGGACAGGAAAGGAGTGAAAATTAGGAGAGGAGGAAATAGCAGAGAAACAAGGAGAGTCCCCAAGGGCCCCCGGCGCCGAGAAGGCAAATGGGTTGAAACGGCACGCAGAGGGCACGGGTGCCAAAGAGGCCGCTGGCACTTCAAGTGGCGCCGCCGGACAAGCGGTGCTGCCAAAGGCGCCGCCAACCAAGCGGGCGCCACCGACGGCCTGCCAGACCCAACGGCACTGCAGGGCAGCGCTGAGACCACGCTGCGCCGCGGACGGTGCCGCAAGGCAGCAGCACTGAAAACGGCACCGACAAGCCAACAGACCCCGCGGAAGGCGCCAGAAATGCCCCAGGAACCTGGAAAGCTAGAGAAGGAAAAAAACCAGGAGATAAGGGCATCGGTGTGGCCCCCTGCGCCGCAGCCATGTGAGGGGGGGAAACACCTAAGCGCGGAGTCACCGGCACCGAAGAAGGCGCCGCGCGACTAGGAAGGTCCAACCGCCCTACCCGATCGCTGGAGGAGCCCGGGGGCTCTGTGGCAACCGAGCCAGGCAGGAGAACCAACCTCCGAGCCCATCGCTCCATAAGAGCGGCCCACTGATGAAACTGCTCATCTGGAGCCCTACCTACAGGCGGGGAGGGGCTCCGATGTCGAGGACGACGGTCACCAGCAGTTGGCGACTCCGAAGAAGGAGAACGGCAACTAGCTACGATAACCGACCGTCGACGCACAGACATACCAGAGGGCGACCTCGAGTGCTGCCTTCTCTTTTTTGACCTGTGGGCCGAAGAAGAGCTCGAGGCCGAACGGTGCCGAGAATGCGACCGTTTATTTTTATGCCGACGGGGGGACCGCCTATCCCCCGGCATTGGACTGACCGCTGTCGGAACCCCGCTGAGGAGAAGGAGGCTGACCGACCCAGCCCGCTGACTGAACAGCTCTATACTAAGTCTCCTACCATCACCTGACCTGCTCATGGTCGACTCCGCCCAGTAGGCCGAGACTTCTTCAAGTAAGTTAAATTTAAAATATTAGAAAAATTTAAAGAAAATAGAATAAAATTAGCGATACTACTATCGAGATAATGTTACAAAAAATAAACTGAAAACTATGTGCTGGTTTGAAGTTTGACTCAAACAATGACGGCGTCGTCACTGAGCGCACTTCGGCCAGCGGGAAAAAGGAACTGAGGCGGTTGGAGGTCGTCGCCGAGATGGTCACTGCCGCTCGAGCCGCTGCTCGCGGCGCCATGCCTCGCGGTGCCATCTCTCGCGACGACCCTCCAGCAAAAAGTTTGCTCCCGATGGGTCCTAGTGCCTCCGGCGCTAATCCCACTAGTGTGAATGAGTGGTGGAGACTTATGTCCAGGAAGATCTTGCGGCGCCTAGGATAGCCCAAAGGGCAGGACTCTGAACTGATAATGCTGTCCCAGAGATACAAACCTCAGGAATTTGTGATGCCTCGGGTGAATAGGAATGTGCTGGTAAGCATCCTGCATGTCTAGGGAGGCTAGCCTGTCGTGTTGATGGAGCAGAGGTAACAGGGTTCCCAGAGAAATCATTTTGAATTTCTCCTTGGGGAGAAATTTGTTTAGCTTTCTGAGATCTAGAATGGGGCGTATTCCCCTGGACTTCTTTGGAGCCAGAAAGTAATGGGAGTAGAACCCCGTGTTTCGTTGGTGCAGTGGCACGACTTCTACTGCCCTGTTGTTCAGAAGGCCCTGAATCTTGGCGGCGAGAAGGTCTGAGCGGGTTGGCAGCCTGGGCTGCACGTTTGGGAAGCACCGGATCCGGAGGGGTCTACCTGAGGACCAAAAAGATATGCACGCTAGAAGGACAATGCCATCACCTGTTGCCGCGCATCATTCGTAGCGCTCGGCGCGAGCCAGGAATGACGGCGGGTGCAAATACCAGCAGCCGCTGAACGGGAAGCAGTGTCAAAAGCATCCATTGCTGCTTTAACCTGCTGGTTGTTAGATTCAATACCTCTGATAATGGTTTGAAGAAGTTCTGGCTTTGAATCCGACTCTGGTAGGGCTTCAACAATTTGTTTAATAGAATGCCACAGGATATACTCATACTGAGAAAAATAGCATTGTTAACTGGCAATATGCATACTTAGAGTAGAAGCAGCAAAGACTCACTTACCTAAGGTGTCTATCTTACGAGATTCTTTGTTAATAGGTCGAGCTGTAGTAGTTTGAGGAAGAACGACCTTATCATTCTCTGCCAGGACTACAAGAGGATCCGCAAAGGCTTGAGATGCCAAAATGGGACGATCCTCGGGAGTTGACTATTTCCTATCAATGGATTTAGCCACCGAAGGTGTAAGAGCAGGATTACTCCATACCATTTGAGACTGCGTCTCGAAGAAAGGCTGAATCGGAGGAGTCAAATCCGTAGGGATCTCCGAGGCATGAAGATATTGGAGTCTCAACAATTTCCCAGGATTGATGTCTGTAGTCTGGAGAGAAAGTGGAACTGAGATTTTCAACAGAGACTTAAGGATAGGTCCTCGACCACAGGCTCTGTGCAGTAATGGATCCTGCTTGCCACTTCATCACCCAACCAAGGTCTGGGTCAGGCTCAACATCATCTCCGACAGTCCAGGAAGGACTGCATGGACAGGAAAGGAATGAAATTCAGAAGAGAGGAAGAAGGAAACAAGTGAAGTCCCGAGCGCTGGCGCCAAGGAGGCGCTGCGACACGAGAATGATGCCGCGAGGCCACGCGGCGCCGAAAACGGCTTCGAGAAGCCGCACGGCACCTAGGATGGCGCCAACAGGCCACATGACTCCGAAGGTGCTGAAAATACACCCAGACTCCGAAAAACAGGTTTAGAAGGAGGAAGAGCAGGAGATAAGGGCATCGGTGTGGCCCCCTGCACCGTAGCCATGTGAGGGGGGGAACACCTAAGCGCGGAGTCGACGGTGCCGAAGAAGGTGCCGCGTGACCAGGAAGGTCCAACTGCCCTACCTGGTCGCCCAAAGAGCCTGAAGGCCCACGGGCGACCGAGTCAGGTAGCCGAACCAACCTCCGAGCCCATTGCTCCATAAGAGCGGCTCACTGATGAAACTGCTCATCTGAAGACCTACCTGCGGGCGGGTAGGGCTCTGATGTCGGGCCGCTGCCACCAGAAGCAGAGGTTGGGCGATCGAAGGAGGAGACCGCAACTAGCTCTGATAACTGAGCCGCCTACGCAGACATATCAGAGGGCGACCTCCAGTGATGCCTTCTCTTTAGACCTGCGGGTCAAGAACAGCTGAACGGTGCCGAGAGGCGACTGCTTATTTTTATGCCTGGGACCGCCCATCCCCTGGGCATTGGACTGACCGTTGTCAGAGCCCCTCCGGAGAAGGCGGCGGACCGACCCAGCCCGACTGACTGAACAGTTTACACTAAGTCTCCCCACCGCCTCCTGACCTGCTCATGGTCGACTCCATCAAAGTAGGCTGAGACTTCTTTATTGTATTTATTTTAAAAATAAGAATAAATTTAAGCGATACTGTATCGAGATAATTCTACAAAATAATAAAAACTGAAAACTATGCTGCTAGTTTGAAGTTTAACTCCCGGCAAGCGACGTCGTCACTGAAGTGCATTCGACGGCGGGAAAAAAGGAACTGAGGTGGTTGCAGGGATGACATCGAGATAGTCGTTACCGCGCGAGCTAGGGCTCGAGGCACCATTCCTCGTGGCGCCATCTCTGACACCGACCCTCCAGCAAAAAGTTTGCTCCCTATGGGTCCTAGTGCCTCTGGCACAGATCCCAATAGTGTGAATGAGTGGTGGAGACTTATGTCCAGGAAGATCAGGAGATAAAGGCATCGGTGTGGCCCCCTGCGCCGCAGCCATGTGAGGGGGGGAAACACCTAAGCACGGAGTCGACGGCACCGAAGAAGGTGCCGCGCGACCAGGAAAATCCAACCGCCCTACCTGGTCTCTCAATGAACCCGAAAGCCCACGAGTGACCGAGCCAGGTAGCTGAACTAACCTCCGAGCCCACTGCTCCATAAGAGCGGCCCACTGATGAAACTGCTCATCCGAAGACCTACCTGCAGGCGGGGTAGGGCTCCGATGTCAAAGCCGTCGGCTACCAGAAACAGAAGTTGGCAACTCCAAAGGAGGAGACCGGCAACTAGCCCCGATAACCGAACTTCTATGCGCAGACATATCAGAGGGTGACCTCGAGTGATGCCTTCTCTTTTTAGACCTGTGGGCCGAAGAAGAGCTCGAGGCTGAACGGTGCCGAGAATGCGACCGTTTATTTTTATGCCTCCGTGGGGACCGCCCATCCCCCCGAGCATTGGACTGCCCGTTGTCAGACCCCCCCCTTTCCGGAGAAGGCGGCGGACCGGACCCAGCATGACTGACTGAACAGCTTTCATACAAAGTCTCCCTGCCGTCACCTGACCTGCTCATGGTCGACTCCGTCAAAGTAAGCTGAGACTTCTTTTATTTTTAAAATAAAACTAAGCGATACTGTATTGAGATAACACTACAAAATAACAAAAACTGAAAACTAAGCTGTCTGAAGTTTGACTCCCGGCGGGCGAGCGACGTCATCACTGAAGCACACTCGACGGCGGGAAAAAAGGAACTGAGGTGGTTGGAGGGTCAATGCCGAGATAGTCATTACAGCGCGAGCTGAGGCTCGCGATGCTGTGCCTCGTGGCGCCATCTCTGGCGCCAACCCTCCAGCAAAAAAGTTTGCTACCGATGGGTCCTAGTGCCTCCGGCGCAGATCCCAATAGTGTGAATGAGTGGTGGAGACTTATGTCCAGGAAGATCCTGAGCTCCCAAAGAATGCAGGTGGGCCGCTACCCCCACCAGGCATTTGGTAAAGACTCAGGGGGCCGAGAAGAGACCAAACGGGAGCGCCCGGAATTGGTAGTAACCCCCTGGAATGCAAACCTGAGGTAATTCCGGTGTGAAGGGCGAATGGGGATGTGCAGGTACGCATCCTGCACATCTAGTGCACAAAGCCATTGGCCCGGCCGAAGCAGGGGCAAAAGGGTTTGAAGAGAGAGCATCCTGAACCTCTTGTATTCCACATACAGGTTCAGAGAGCTGAGATCGAGAATAGGTCTGAGATCTCCTGTCTTCTTTGGTACAAGGAAGAAGTGGGAATAGTAACCCATCCTGTAGAGGTGAGGAGGGATGGGTTCTATAGCCTGTTTCGCAAGGAGCGCCAAGATTTCTTCCCTGACCAAAGGAAGATGGTCTATTGAGTAAGCGGAGTTCAGAGGGGGGGTGACGCAGAGTTTTCTGTAGAAACTCTATCGAGTGCCCCTCTGCTATGATCTGTAGCCCCCATGAATCCGATGCTATCCTCTCCCAACCTGGAAGGTGGAGGTAGAACCTCCTCTTACCGGTTCCTCTGGGGCTACCGGAGGTGGTGGGAGAGAGAAGGAGTCAGGTGGTGTGAGGCAGCGCTGCAGCTGGGGCACCATTGCTTTTTGGGCGGGGCTGGCAGCTGTGGGGCCCGGGTTAGTAGCCTGCCTTCCCTGAGGTTTCGCTTGAGGCCGGCTGCGCTGCATGAAAGGGACGGCGCTGTGGGGGATGGGGACGGTACATTGAATCAACAGATTTAAGGGCCATCCCCTTCTCCTGCAAATCAGTGATGATGTCCTTGTCATCATCACCGAAAAGCACAGAACCCCTGAAAGGTGCTTCTTGGATCGCTGACTGCACCTCCGGGACCAGACCTGACACACAGAGCCATGCATGATGCCGAAGACTCACGGCAAACGCAAAGCTCCATCCTGTGGTGTCCACTGCGTCGTAGGTTGTCCTCAAAATATGACGACTGGCCGAACAAGCAGAACGGACCAGGTCGGCCAACTCCTGCTTGACTTGGGAGTCAGGCAAAGAGTCGATCTTAGATTCCGCCTGGGTAAGGATGGCCTTCTGGTAATCCCCCATATGTGCTACATAGTTCAGGGCCCTAATCCCCAGTGTGCAAGAAGCGTAGATCTTCCTCCCATACTGATCCAGAAGGCGAGATTCCTTATCTGGGGAGACAAGCCTGGCAGCCTGTGTGCTGACCGCCCGTGAGCGGCGCTAATCACAACCGAGTCTGCAAGGGAGTGAGAGTCTAAAAAGTCTACACCCTCCGGAGCCTGGTATAGCCTGTTCGACTTCCTGGGAAGTGGGGCTAAAGCCGACGGTTGCTTCCAAATCGTGGAAACAAGGTGGGCGTGAGGCTCGATCCAGGGTGGCACTAGGGTAGGATCCGTAAGGGGCAGGTCCAGATGTTCAGCGAGTTTAACCCATTGAGGATCTGGCTCTAAGGAGTGCCAGTGATGGACTTCCTGGATCTTCCTGAGCAACTCCGTGAAGGAAGGATCCTCCGGAGGAGACTTCGGAGGAGTCCTCGGCCGGGGCTTGGACGGAGAGCGTGGCTTGTTGTCTTTCTCAGAACATCCATCGGAAGCCTCCGAGAAGTCCGAGAGAGAAGGGGAGGAAGAATCTGAAGCAGAATAAGATTCTCTAACTCGTCTAGGGGGAGGAACGGGTTCCTTGGGGGGGGTCCCAGAATGCGTGTCCTGCTCCTCTCTGGATCCCGAGGGGAAAGCCCAGGAACTGGAGGAGGAGGAGGGAGTGCCATCAGGTCGATGGGAGCCGGGGTGGCACCACTGTGAAGATGGCTCGACTTCCTTGGTGAGCTGAGCCTTGCCTCAGCCCACCAGGAGGCAAGAGTCTCCTGAAGATCCACCGCGCCTAGGGGGTGGAGGAGGGAGGATAGTTGTATGGAGGAAATTCAGGGGAGATCTCCAACCTGCTGCGGGTATACCGGAGCCGGGTACTTGGGCGCGGTACTGTATGCTGAAGGAGTTGGCACCGGGTACTGCGGCGCAGGATACTGTGGACCTGAGAAAACCGGCGTCGGATATGACGGTGGATGCCCAGGCACTGGAGGAGCTGCCGGAGCAGACGGCCCAGCCGGGTACTCCATGGGCGGATCAGTCGGGATAGGCCCGTGGGGTGGAGGGCTCAATGGAAAAGGAATATCCCCCACCGGCATCGGAGGGGCCGGTGTCGGAACCGGCGTTGGCGGGGCCGGTGTCGGGCACGGCGGCGGAAGATCCGCGCCAGCGCCAGGGGAGCCGGCGTCACATCCGGCTCTTCATGAAGAGGATCGGATGGTAGCCCAGGGTCCCGAGCCTCATCCGGGGACAGATGAGAAAAATCCCCAGGGTCAGGCAGGGGGGACTTGGGCTCCCCTGACCGCAGCGAAGGCTGTGGGGAGCCTGGTACGACAGATGCGGCAGGGTCTGCCACAGGCTCCGAGGCCCGGCGCACATTGCAGGAGCCGACGTGTGGCTTATGGGCCGAATCCTGGCGGAAGCCAGAGGAGCCGCGCCCAACTCGGGGTCCCTCGTCAGAGGCAGGCCGAGGATGAGAGGAGGCCCGGTCCGAGGGGACACTGCCGTGCGCCGCCCCAAAGGGTCGGCGTCTTGCGCCTTCTCCGGCATACATCAGAGAAGCCGACGTCCGCTTAAAGGAGGTGCTCACCAGTAGGCCGTAGGGCCCGCGGCGTACTGGGGCTAGAGTCCCTTTTGTCTGAGAGCTGGGCGGGCTCAAACGCTAACCCGACGGGGCGGGCTAACGCCCTCCAAAGCCTTGAGGCTGCCGTCGGCGATCCCCGGAGGGTGTTGCCTGCCCGCGCTCTGGACCGGAGTCGCGGAGGAGGAGGCCTTCCCGGTGACTTTCCTTGTCCCGCTCTATGCCCTTCAGGGGAGGTCGACGCTTGCCGAAGTTTCTTCAACTCCTTCTCCATCGCAGACATGTTCTTTTTGAGGAGATGGGCTTCGAGGGACCGCTGGCGTCGTCTGCGGGTGGCCACGTTGAATCAAAGGCAGTGCGGACACTTGTTGACCGCGTGGTCGGGGCCTAAGCAGAAAAGGCAGAGGGAGTGACCGTCTTTGTGAGGCAGTTGGGCGCCGCACGAGTCGCACTTATTCTTTAAAGGGGACGACATAAACCGACGTTCACCTGATGAAAGAAGAATAAAATTCTATACTGAAAACTTTTTCGGAAAAACCGACGAAGTAACAGGACTGAGCAATAAGAACTTAACCACGAGGCGCTACACGAGCTGACGGCGGGAAAGAACTGGAAGGCGGGCATCCGGGACCGCCCCTTTATATCGACGTCGTATGATGCTGGCGGTCCTCGCCAGGGACTGCTAGCTAGAAATTTTTCCTTGGGGTCCTGCTGCCAGCCGGTGTCAGTCCTATATGTAATTACCTACTGCAAGTGCCCTCTCGAACTAAGATCTGCGCAACGCACGCTCGTAAAACAGTCATTTTTAGGAATTTTTTCACCAAATTTTCAACATAGCCATTTTAAGTCCTCTGCTCATTAACAGTGTCACTGTGATTTTCTTAATGTGTCCCATACATTGACTTCGCACACTGACTGTGCCATTGTGCGCTACATGGGCGGAAACACATTTTGGGCAGGATGTGAAAAATGACAGCTGTACTGCTCATAAGGAGGTGTGGTAAAATGGCAATGTTGAAAATCTGGAGTGAAAATATTGAAAATCCATGAAACTACGAGACGTGCATGAGACTCTTGTATACGCTGTAAAACAGGCATTTTAGAATTTTCCACCAAATTTTCAACATAGGCTTTTTGAGAGCCCACCTTATGAATATGGCAGTGTCATTTATTATTTCGGCCCTAAAGGTGAATTCGCAGTGATCATGAAATCACCCTTCGGCCCGATTAATGCCATGACAGTGAGAGCATTCATGAGAAGGGTCCCAAAAAATACATGTTGAAAATTTGGTGCCAATACTCCAAAAAATGCCTGAGATATGCAGCAAAGTTGAAAAAACCCTATCTATCCCATTATAAAGCTTACCAGCATTTCCTCAGCTTGCAGTCGGCTTTGAAGAGTGCAGATGTGTTCCCAGTCCACCGAAGATCGTCACGCCGGTCCGGAGGTAAGTATGGGGGGTGTGGGGAGGCAGGGTGCGCAGTGGATGGGCGTGGGTGGGGGCAAGACAGCAAGGGACCATTTTGTTTTCAGGTTTTTTTGTTTTTTTAAAAGGACGACGACGACGCTGGATGCTTTTCCACGCCGGGTGCTGAGGTGGGCTCCCAGCGTGGCACAAGGACGGCTGTTTGGGGGCGTGGAGCCTGGGAAGTTGGGCACCCGGCCCGGCAATAGCATCTGTTACCACGCTGGGGTGGGCCCAGCGTGGCACCCTGTACTCTCTGGGGGGAACAGTGGAGCCGACGGGATTGGACACCCTGTCGGCTATACGATGTGCCACGCTGGGGTGGGCACCCAGCATGGCATGTGGAACTCTGTTTGGGGAGCGCAGCACAGCGGCGAGGATTAGGCACCCCATCAGCTATACAGTGTGTAGCGTGGGGGGGCAACACGCGTATCGTGCTGTGTGTGTGTGTGTGTGTGTGTGTGTGTAGGGGGAGCGCTGTATCTTATTGCTGCTCACCGAAGCGTAGCCCCTTTCAACTGTACTTCACTGCATTTTCGACTGCTGTCATAGACAGCTCCAGCAGCCATTGGAGAACTGATTCAGCGCCTGAAAACACACTGACTGAACTGGAAAAGGGCTGCCACATCTCCGAAAACTCGGATGATGGCACTATGTTTCTTGCACATGCGTGCAAGCAAACATAATGAGTGCATGCCTCCATCTCTGGCATGAAGTTTCCTCCAGCTGTCTATTCTACTGGAGTGAGAAGCACATTCAAGTACTTTAGCAGCATACCCAAAGAACCAAAGAAGTGCAGGAAGAGTGGGTGGTGAGTGGCTATAGAGGAATAACTTTAGAACACAGTTACAAGTGACTACCTAATTTGTCTAATTACAGTGAGATCTGGTTAATCTGTAAACATTTGTTTTTGCCCATTTTTTTATGTAAGAAAACTATTTAGAAAAATAGACTTTGATGGCAGATAAGGACTGCTTGGCTCACCTAGTCTGCCCACTTCCCTACCTTTTGGATAAGCTGCAGGTCCTGGTTAACCAACAGCCTATTTCTTCCTACCCCCCCACCAGAATTGCCGTATGTCTGTCCCATGCATTCTTGAATTCTCCCACTGTTTTTGACCCCACAATCTCCTCAGGGAGGCCGTTCTATGCGTCCACCACCCTCTCTGTGAAAAAAATACTTTCTCACATTGCCCCTGAGCCGTCCCCCCTCTATCTTCAAATAGTGTCCCCTTGTTCTTGCACATCTCTTTTTCTGAAAGATGCTACCCTCTTGGACTTTGTTGATTCCCTTGAGGTACTTGAACGTTTTTATCATGTCCCCCCTCTCCCTCCTTTCCTAAGGTATACATATTAAGCTTCTTTAGTCACTCTTTGTATGTCTTCTGGTGCAGACCCTGCACCATTTTAGTTGCCCTCCTCTGGACTGTCTCCATCCCGTCTATGTCCTTGTGGAGATGTGGTCTCCAGAACTGCATGCAGTACTCCAGATGGGGTCTCACCAACTGTCTGTACAGAGGGATAACAACTTCCTGTTTTCTACTGGTGATGCCTCTCCCTATACACCCCACTGTCCCCCCAGCCATCCTTACTGCCTTCTCACATTGCTTGCTTACCTTTAGGTCATCTGATATGACTACCCCCAGGTCCCTTTGTGTTGTTGTTAATACCTCCCCCCACCATTGTGTACTCTTCCCCTGGGTTTTTGTTTCCCAGGTGCATTACTTTGCACTTTTTTGCACTGAATCTAAGCTGCCATACTTTGACCATGCCTCCAACCTTGCCAAGTCCCTTCTCATCCTTTCCACCCCCTTGTGTATCAACCCTTTTGCAGATCTTTGAGTCATCTGCAAAGAGACATACTTTTCCTTCCAGTCCCTCTGAAATGTCACTTATAAAGACATTAAAAACGGCTGGACCCAGTACTGAACCCTGCGGTACCCCGCTAGTAACCCCCCTTCTTCAGTTGTAGACTCCGTTTAGTATTACCCTCTGTGTCTTGTTGTTCAGTCAATGTTTTACCCAGTCTACCACCTTGGGACCTACTCCCAGGCTGGCTAATTTTTTTTATTAATCTTTTGTATGAGACTGTGTCAAATGCCTTGCTAAAGTCTAGGTATTCCATGTCCACAGCCCCTCCCTGGTCTACTACTTTGGTCACCCAGTCAAACAAATCTATTAGATTCATCTCACATGACCTTCCCGCTGTGAATCCATGCTGCCTTTGGTCCTGTGCCCTGCTGGCCTCTAGGTACTCAACAATTCTTTCTTTCAGAAGTGATACCATCATTTTCCCAATCACTTAGTCAAGCTAGCATTTCTGTAGTTTCCTGCATCTGCTTTGCTCCCACTTTTGTGAAGGAGAATCACATCCACCCTACTCCATTCCTTAGGTACCACCCCATCCTCCCATGATTTGCTAAAAAGGGTAGTCAGTGGTGTCACTAGTTCTCCCCTTAGTTCTTTTAGAATTCTGGGGTGAATCCTTCAGGCCCCATTGCTTTGTCCACCTTCAGTTTTAGGAGTTCTTTCAGAACCCTTTCTGCTGTGAAAGGACTGGTATCGCCCCCCATCTAGAGTGCTTCTATTGATCGGATTAGGTACATCCCCCTTCTTTTTGTGAATACTGAGCAGAAGTATTCAGTCAGTATCCCTGCTTTTTCACTGTCCTTTCTGCCTACTCACCCTTCCCTTTATTAAGCCTCACTATCCTCCTTGGTCTTTCTTCACTTCCTAATGTACCTATAAAGGTTTTACATAGATACATACATAGATACATAGACAGTGTCGGCAGATAAGGGCCTATGGCCCACCCAGTCTGCCCATTTAAGTTTGTAAGTTCAGTTTATGTTTTCCAGGAAGTCTGTTGCCCTTACCCTGACCTCCAGAATTCCTTTATGTCTATCCCATGCATTCTTAAATCCCGTGATTGTTTCCAGCCCCCACCACTTCCTCTGGCAGGGTGTTTCACTTGTCCACCACCCGTTCTGTGAAGAAATTCTTCCTCACGTTTCCTCTGAATCGTCCTCCCTCCAACTTCATCCCATGCCCCTAGTCCTGGAACATCTTTTCGCTTAAAATAGTGCATTCCTGCACCCTGTTCCTCCTGTAAGATACTTGTATGTCTCTATCATATTCTCTCCCTCCTCTCCTCCAGGGAGTACATGTTCAGTGCCTTCAACCTGTCCTCATAGGACTTGTGATGCAATCCATGCACCATCTTTGTTGCCCTCCTCTGAACCTCTCTACCCTGTCTATGTCCTTATGTAGGTAAGGTCTCCAGAACTGCACAGTGTACTCCAGGTGCGCCTCACTAGTGTCTTGTATAGTGGAATTATGACCTCCTTTCCTGCTGGTGATGCCCCTGCCTATGCATCCCAGCATCCTATTGCTTTACCTGCTGCCTTGTCACCCTGTTTCTGCCTTGAGGTCATCAGAGATGATAACTCCAAGATCCCTTTCCTGCTTGGTGCATGCTATATCCTCACCCCCAACTGAATATTGTGCCAGGGTTTTTGTGCCCTATATGCATTATCTTGCACTTCCTTGCATTGAATTTCAACTGCCAAACCCCTGACCATTCTTCAAGTTTCTGCAGGTCCTTCATTCTGTCTACACCCTCTGGTGTGTCTACTCTGTTACAGAGCTTTGTGTCATCAGCTAACAGTGAAATTCTGCCTTCTAGGTCCCATGCAATGTCACTGATAAAGATATTGAATAATACCGGTCCCAGCACTGATCCCTGTGGTACCCCACTGGTCACTCTTCCCTCTGTGGAGTGACAGCCATTTACCACCACCCTCTGTGTCCTGCTGCCCAGCCAGTTACCTACCCACCGCACTACTGTCCTGCCCACACCCATATTCCCCAGTTTGTGCAATAGTCTTCTATGTGGCACAGTGTCAAAGGCCTTGCTGAAGTCCAGATAGTTTTATCCCCCTTCTTAACCGAGTTGGTTAACTTTTCATTGGTTTGGGCCTTTGCTACTCTGACTGCCTTCCCAGCTTCCTTCTGCTTTAATTGGTACAGTTCTCTGTCCTGCTCCTTCTGTGTTTCCTTATACTTTCTGAATGCTATCTTTTTCTCTCTAAAGAAGCTTTCTTAAGGCGGAAGTTAAAACCCCATATTTTTATTAAATTTCTAGAGACTATAAGAAAAAATTACTCACCTTAGTAATTGCTTTTCTTCTCATGGAGTCTTGCTATATTAGGACTTATTGCAGTTAGCCACTGCACTTGAACTGCCCTGAGAGGAAAGAGTTAACTCCAGAGAATCTGAGTTCTAAAGCGAGGGCTTATAACAAAGTTTCTATCTGGGCAGTTTCAAATGAAACTGTCAGATCTTTACTTAAGCTAACACTACAACAAGTCTGTGTGGAAAGCTCTACACTAGGCAAATGGCTACCTACTAGTAGTAATAACAACAATAGAAACAACAATAACAATAATAAGAATGAATAATGGTATCATTAGTTTTCCCCTGACAAGCACTATTAGGACCCCCTTCCCCAAAGACTCAAGTCCAGGAAGGGGCCAACAATCACTCAACCAGAAAACCCTAGTTCCTAACCCTAAATAAAAGAGGGTGAAGGGAAGAACTACATGGCATGACACAGTGCTTGCACTAATTTTCCACCCCCACCAGTAGAAGTTCTGAGAGGGGCAGGTTGGTGGTCCTAATATAGCAACTCCATGAGAAGAAAAGCAATTACTAAGGTGAGTAATTTTTCTTCAAACACCATGAAGTCTTGCTATATTAGGACTTATTGCAGATTACACAGCAGTCCTCCATGGAGGAGGGTCAGAACCTACTTAGGAAATAGGCTCTGAAGCACAGCTGTGCCAAAACGAGCATCTCTCCTGGACTGAAATCCAGGGAATAATGCTTGGTAAAGTGTGAACTGTCTTCCAAGTAACAGCTCGACAGATTTCAGAATGGGAATATCTCTAGCAGCCGCTAGAGATGCAGCTGTACACCTGGTGGAGTGAGCCCTCAGTCCTGAGGGGGCTCTCCTACCTAGTCTTTGATAACAAAATGGATACAAGAGACAATCCACCTTGCAATTGTCCTCTTACTGGCAGGTTCCCTGACAACCTCGCCTAGGTAAGGAAGAGTTGGAGGGATTCAAACCTGTGACCTTGGTGCGTTACAAATAGTAGCATAAGGCTCTTTTGACGTCCAAGCTGTGCAGTCTCCTCTCACCTGAGGAAGAATGCTCAGTGAAAAAATCCTGGGAGAGAGATGGATTGGTTCAGGTGGAAACCTGAACCACTTAGGGACAAACCCTGTGTTAGTCCTAGGGACTGTCTTATCCCTGTGGGGAGAGAAAAATCTTCTTCCACTGCCAGGGCCTGTAGTTCACTTATGCGCCTGGCAGAAGTGAAACCACCAGAAAAAAACATTTTCCAAGTGAGAAGCTTGAGCTCTGCTGGGGACAGAGGTCCAAAGGGGCTTGCATTAACTGAACAATGCAAACATTCGGCCCGCAGGAGCTGGTTCCCGAAAAGGAGGGTTGGTGAAGCAACCCTTAAAACTTGGAAAACACAGGTTGAGAAGAAAAGAAGCAGGCTTCCCTGCTTGCAGAAAAACAGAGACAGCTGCCAAAGGAACCCTTAAGGTAGCTGGCCTAAAGAATTTAAAATGGACCAAAAAGTCCAGAAAATGGGCAGATAAGCAGACTGTGGTATAATCTGCTTCTCAGCGCACCAGACTGAAAACCTGTTCCAAGGTGTAAATCAGCAAATTCTAACTCAAGAGCTGCCTTGAGAAGGAGGAATTTGAGGTTCGGATACCACACTCTCCCTTGTGCAAAGGCCAGTAAGTCGTGGACTCTGGGCATCAGGGTAGGGTGGACTGTAAAGGACAGAGACAATGGGTACCAGGGCTGTCTGGCCCAGCTTGGAACAATCAGAATCGCTTTGCAGGGCTGAGATCTGATTTTTACTAGTACCCTGAAAGAAAGGGAAAAGGGAGGAAAGGTGAACAGAAACTTCCCTTTCCAATCCAAGTGAAAAGCGTCCAGGGGCTGATCCCAGTACTGGAGGCCTCAACAAAACAGAGAAAGTTAGTGGTTATCTGGGGCTGCGAAAGATCTATCTGAAAATGAGCCCCATCTGGCAAGGACTGAACCAGCACCTGAGGATTCAGAGCCCAATCGTGATGGCCCTGAGAATCCTGTTGAGGGCATCTGCCAGGGCATTGTCCTTCCCTGGGAGGTGAACTGCTATCAGGAGGTGTTCAGGGAGTAGCCAGAGACCACCACTTCATTGCTTTGGTGCACAAGGCTGATGACCGAGTGCCCCTGCCTGTTGATGTACCACATTATTGTGGTGTTGTCTGTCCTGACTTGAACTACCTTGTTCTGGACAGAAGCTGAAAACTCCAGAGCTAGAAGACAGCTCTGAGTTCCAAAAATTGATGTGGAGCAGAGATTCCTAGGGAGACCACACTCCCTAGTGGACAGGTCGCCTAAGCTGAGCTCCTCACCCTAACACAGGAGCATCCGTGGTGAGGGAATGAAGAGGACCCCTAGTTTTAGATTGCTTTGATCCTGCCACAGTGTAAGGCCAGGATCAGGGATTGGGTCACTAGAACCAATTTGGAAAGGGAATCCTCCTTTGGGACCAATAGGCCCTCAGATGGAACTGAATGTCCCTCATCTGGAATCTTGCTCCCTGCACTACAGCTGTGGGAAGCAGCCATGTGCCCTAGTAGTTATAGCAAATGCTTTGCTGGTCAAGAGACTTGCAGAGTAATGGAAGATGCCAGGGCAAGAGACTGCCTACCCTTTTAGAGGGGAGAAATGCCCTGGCTAACTTTGTGTTCAACTCTGCACCTATGAAAGTTAGTACCTGAACTGGTTCGAGAACTGACTTTGGTAAATTCAGCAGGAATCCCAGAAAGGTGAGAAGCTGCTGGGTGACTTGCAAGTGGATTTTACTTGATCTAGAGACTGACCCACTAAGAGCCAGTCATCCAGGAAAGGAAACAAAGCAATCCCTTGCCTTCTTAAAAGAGCCACTACCACAGCTAGAATTTCTTGAATACCCTTGGCGCAGAGGTAAGGCCGAAGGGCATTGCCCTGAACTGGTAGTGGCCTGAGGGTAACCTGAGGTACTTTCAGTGAGAAGGCCTGATCAAGACATGAAAAAATAGGCATCCTTGAGGTCCAGGAAAGCTAGCCAGTCCCCTGGCCTCAGCCAGAGTTAACATTTTTAACTTTGTTTTCAAAAGATGCTTGTTCAGGTACCTTAAATCTGAGATGGGCCGCCAATCTCCTGCCTTCTATAGGTTAAGAAAGTATCATGAGCACAGCCCCTTGCCCCGGTGGCAAGGAGGACCTTTCTACTGCTTTGCAGTTCAGAGGAGAAGAAACCTCTGCTCCCAAAGCAAGGGATTCCGAAGGATTTGCAGGTGGACCTGTCTGGCTCTCATCTTTGGAAACTGTTTGAAGCTGAGAACCAGACCTATTACTTCCAGAACCCACTTGTCCGAGTTAGGGACACACAGTTCTGGCTGAAATAAAAACCAACCTGCCCACTGGTATAGGAGAATCGGCCCTGGGCACCCCATCAGGTGCCTGCTTGGCAATAGTCTTAGGCTAAGGGAGGGGATGGTTTACTTGTGCCCCGTCTATCTCTGCCTCTGAAGAGAGACCCTCTGGCGAAAGCAGACGAGGCCTGAGCCTCTACCTGGGCACTTTTGTAGGTAATCATCCATGTTTTCATATAGCTTTCTGTTTGTTCCCCAAACAGAGAATTACCCACAACAAGAAACAAATCCATAGACTTTGACAGAGTATCTTGGGACAGATTAGTGCATCTGAGCCATGCCAACCCTACGGAAAGCTACAGAAGTGGTCATGACCCTGAGAAAACAAGATTAACACCAACAGCAGTATGAACTTGAACTTAGAGGCTTCAGTGCCATTAGCAGCCACCTGTTCCAACCCACTAGCCAGCTGGCCATGGGCTGCTTAGCTACAACTGCAATACTGCGTCCCACCTAGATTTCCGAAATCTAGCCACATAAGCCATACAACTTGCCTGTCTGAGTCCCACAGAAGCTGCCATATACTGTTTTCTTGCCATGGCATCAATCCTCCTGGAATCCTATTCAGGAGGATGTGAGGCCAGGGAACTAGACTTGACACAGGCTGCAGCTTGTACCACACCTACATGACTACACTGCTCAGTGAGGAAGTCTGTAACAGAGCCTGACGAAATACACCTTCTGTCCATTTTTTTATCTTACAGGAGGGACAGAAAGAAGAATCTTATAAAATCTTAGTTGTTTACTTCCTAAATGACTTATGCAAAGGAAAGACAACCTCCTAGCCCATCATTCCTACATAATCAGGCTCCCCTTTACTCATCCATAGCCTCCTCTAAAGGAAGCTGGGGGGATTCTGCAAGCTTTTTGTAAAACATAAACTGAGAAAGGGACTCAGACAGAATAGGAGGAGATTCTAAAAGTCTGTCTGGAGAAATGTCCGCTAAGTAGGGCACGCCCAGACCCTACCAGCCACACATGTATTGATCAATTTTCCTCCTCCCCACCCTGTGGTTCATAACAATTCCTCAACATCATAAACCTGAACCACTGGAACTGAACGAGCCACCTTTTACCAACTGTAGATGGTTCGACAGGACCTAGAAACAGTGACTGGACAATCTGTATGGCTTAACTACTTCTGCAGCAGTTGGAGAGACAATCTTGGACTCCAAACCTACTGATTTCTCTGTCATATTCTTATTTCTTTTTTTTTTTTTTTTTTAAACTGGTTCCTCTGAACCATCCTTTTGCCCGAGGAAGTCTAGCCCTGGTCAGAGGGCACTCCCTCTGGTCCAGTGGGTACTGGACCGGGCTGGCCATCCGGGTCAGCGGACTTTTGGCCAATAGTTCCCTGAGCCAGCCCTATCTCTTTTCAGGGTGGCTGCAGAGAAATTTTAAACACCTGGCAGTCTGACAGGAGGTGGTCAGCCCCCAGACAATAAACACAAGTGGTGTGTGGGACAGCCTTGGCAAAGGCTTCCCCACAGCATCACAGTGTTGAAACCCAGTGGGCCCGGTTTTTCTTTTTGGGTTTCCCAGACATAATGCCAGCCTAACCAAAAACTTGCCCTTTTTATGACCGTGCCAGGCAAGACACCCTTATCGGTTCCTAACCGTTTCATGGGTATTTGAAAAAACCCTATTTAAAATCAAGGTTTTTTTAGAACCGATAAGAACCGGGTACCGCACTCTAAAAGCCCAAAACTTTAAAACGTTAAAATAAGCAAACCGATCGGTTCAAAACCGAACTGATAACTTAATTTCCACACAGACTTTACATTTTGTACTTACGGTTTACCAGATAGAGCTTTAACCGAAATGCGGTAAAATAATTACTTTTTGCCGGTTCAAATGAACCGAAAATACTCGCTTGACCGAGAAATGAACCGAGCTGAAGGAGCTGATCTCCGGAGCGACTGTTCAGTGAAGCGGAGTAAAGAATCTGACAGTTTCATTTGAAACTGCCCAGACAGAGCTTTGGTATAGTGCCCTCGCGCTTTAGAACTCCAGATTCTCTGGAGTTAACTCTTTCCTCTCCGGGGCAGTTCAAGTGCAGTGGCTAACTGCAATAAGTCCTAATATAGCAAGACTTCATGGTGTTTGAAAGGGTTACATTTTGTTCAGGGACTATTGGACTACTCATAATATACTTTATAAACACTGGAGTGAGTCTAAGTTGTGAATAATTCAGAAAATGGATTAATGAGATTTATGTGTTGTACTGTATATTGAACTGATCAATAAAAAACATTTTTTATTCATTTGACAGTTCTCCAGAAGAAGCCATTGTATAGTGAAATTTTGGGACCTATTGACTGATGGACACAAATAAAAAAAAAATGCAAATATTATTAAGGACTTGAGTGTATGGTTTTAACCAGAGCAGATGCTCCAGTTTGTTTTGCTTTGACTTTACACACCTTGGCAACCAAGTTCCATGATAGCTATACTGGAATAAATAAGAAGATTACTTTACGACAACCCCTTTCCTGAGCCTGGAAGAAGGCCACCTGATGGAAGCCCCTCATCTCCCACCCCCCTCAGTCGACAGGTGAGAGACAGAGGACCAGTTCCATGGAGAGGGTGAGACCCAGTGGGGAGAGTCCTCCAGGGAAGGCTGAGGTAAATCCAGCAGCTGGGAATGGTTGGGGCCATCGCCAGACCCCAATGCCAGGTCACCTGGGTGGACATCGGCAGAGCCGGTGTCCGACTTATCAGCTGAGATGACCAGGTGGACATTGGACTGGCCAACGCCCAACTTAACAGCCGAAGCAGGGCAGGCTTCAGAACGTCCATAGCCCGACACCACAGCCTGAACCGGACACTCATTGGAGGGTCTGACAAATGACTTAGCAGCTCCTTTTGCCGAGTAGCTCCCCATGGAGATGGGTCTATGTGCAGCCGAGGCCTCAGCAAAGGTTCCTGAGGCCACCAGGACCAATGGTGGTGGGGGCCTGAGGACTGCTCCTTAGAGTGGGGCAGGCTGGACTGTGGTAGCTGACTTCCAGAGGAAGAAGACCGCTGCTTGTCTAAAGGGCATGCAGGCAGCTTCAGATCACGTGGGGACCGGTCCTGGTCCCAATGCTTCTTTCTCTTCCTCTCCTTCTTATGCCTGGACTCTGTGGGCAAGGTGGAAGCACTGCACAATTTCTGGAGCTCTTTCTCTATGGTGGCCATTCGCTGCTGAAGTAAATGAGCCTTGAGGGCCTGCTGGCAGCACTTCCATGTGGCCGGGTTAAAGCTGGAACAGGCCTCACAGTCTTCAGCCTTGTGCTCCAGGCCTAAGCAGAAGAGGCAGAGGGAGTGTGAACTCTTGTGCGGTAGTTGTGCACCACACAAAGCACACTTATTCTTGTGCTCGATGTTTGAAGACGACGACATGCACAGATTAAATGAAAAATACTGAAAAAGAAATGAAGAAATGGATACTCATCTGATAAAGCGGTTGAACTGCATCGTATGATCTCCACAAGGTCTGACTGTTCAGATCAATGGTGGGAAAGAACTGGGAGGTAGGCGTTGGCACCGCTATATAGGGTTACGCTGACAACAGCTACGTGACGTCCGGTGGGTGGTCCCCTGTCAGATATTGCTGTCTATAATTTCCATGTGGTCCTGATGCCAGGGGGCACTCAGTCCTCAAGGTGATTACCTACTACAAGAGCCCTCTCGAAGTAAGATCAGTTTGTTCCAGTCTATCAGAAGCTACAGCAATATCTTCTTTATCAATTTCTGGTAAAACTGGCAAAACGGCTTTTGGTGTTTTTTTAACCCATTTCTTGAGGAGGTTAGCATGGTATATTTTACTAGGATTTTTCCTACCAGGGGTCTCAATCTCATAGTTAACTGTGCCAGTACATCTAAACACTTTCTAAGGCCCTTGCTACTTCATTAACAGCTTTTTTTTGTAGTGGGTAACAGTAGCAAGACATTTTCACCTGGCTCAAAAATGTTTTCTCTTACCCCATGGTCATTCATAATACACCTTCTGCTGGTTTTGGGCCTCTTCCTGATTATTATGGGCGATTTCAACATATTTTGTTAGCTTCTTTCTCAGGGTGCACATATAAGATGTAATAGATTGTTTCTACTGGGGGTTATCTTCCCATGTTTCTTTTACTACATCTAGTGGCCCTCGAGGTTGTCTACTATACAGCATTTCAAATGGTGAAAAACCTGTAGATGCCTGTGGCACTTCTCTGTAAGCAAAAAGCAGGTAAGGTAAGTATTGGTCCCAGTCTTTCCATTTTACAGACCTTTTTAACATGCGTCTTAGGGTTTGATTAAAACGCTCTGCAAGACTGTCTATCTGATGGTGATGAGGGATGTTCTTATGGCAGTGATACCTAGTAGTTGGTACAGCTCCTTTAGTAATGCAGCACCAAAATTAATACCCTGATCAGTGGTAATCTATTTTGGTATGCCCACCCTGATGAAAATTTTGGCAAGCTCTGCTGCCACTTTTGGGGTTGTGACAATACGTATTGGAACTGCCTCTGGGTATCATGTAGCATAGTTACATACTACCAAAATGAATCGATTTTCCTTTTTAATTTTGTCTAGGGAGCCAATGACATCCATTGTAATTCTCTCAAAAGGCACATCCCTCAAGTGTAGAGGCACAAGGGGCACCTTGTCTGTTTTAGTCACTGGAGCTACTTTCTGACACTCAACAGAAGAACTGCAATAGGTAGCAACATCTTCATGAATTGTAGGCCAGTAAAATCTGTACAGTAAGCTGGTAAGGGTGCGATCCCTCCCTGAGTGACCAGCCATAGGACTACCATGTGCTATCTGTAACAACTCAGATCTATAATCGTCAGGGTAATCAGGACAATGAGGGTCAGGAGAAACCTCCGGTTCTACCGGTTCTCCATAGTCCTCTTCTTCTTCTTCTTCCTCCTCTTCTCCAAACCCATAGTCCCTCTCCTCTTCTATAAACTCAGAACCAGGATCGAGTGGACCGGGACCAGAGGGAGAACCTGGGGGCACAACCGTAGGGAATTTAACAGAGGACCGTGGAACCTGAACTGGAGGAGACTGGAGGGATTGAATAATCTGAATAACGTTAGCTATTTCCTCAGTGGTAGGAACCAACCTTTTCACCGGTTGCGGTTCTGTGTATTTTTCCTTTTTCTTTTTCTTGCCCACGGTTGCCGGTTCAGCGGCCTGATCAGCGGTGCATTTCTTAGGCTGTGAACCAATACCCTGGTCAGAGGATGTTTCACCCAGTTCAGCAGCATTTTTTGATTTAGAGGATTTGTTTGTAACCAGGTCAGTGGTCGTTTTAGACATTTTCTCCTTCAGTCGGTTCAATCACCTGTCGACGTGGACTGAGGAAAATTTTTTTTACAAATTTCACAATCTGTCTCTAAGTGTTGAACCTCGAGACAGAGAACACACATCAAATTGGGATCAGCTTTTACAAATGTTTCCCCACCCTCAGTGCAGTGTTGGAAACCAGTCGGGCCAGTTCTTTTCTTAGGTGTCTGATACATGGCCAACTATCTCAAAGTAAAATCTATTTTTTTTTTTAGTCATTTAAGGACCAGAGAATGAACTGGGGTTTAGCCCAGTAACGTCCCACAAAGAGAAATTTGAGTCAAGAAAATATACTTACAAGAAAAAATAAGAAATTATATTGGTTCCTGACCGGAGAACCGGACAGAAACCGAGGACTTACCTAACTCTTTCTATCTATACTAGTTTACCTACAGTATGTGAACCAGAGACAGCAGTTTAAAAATGTTAACTAAAAGCGGTTGTAAAACCGAGAAAAATAAATGCGAGTTTAGTCAAGATGCAGAGGATTCTCCGAAGCGTCTGATTAGTCAAGCGAAGTGAAGAATCTGACGGTTGATGGATTGTTTACCAGGGACGGTGGTTTGAAAACCGAGCTTGAGCCTAGCATTCTCTCATTTGCATGTGTTCTATTAACCTTTTCAGCTCCGGGGCAGTGCTATGGTGGTACAATACTGCATATGTCAGAACACATTAAGATTTCCTGAGGTTAGAAGAAAAAATTACTCACCTTAGTAATCTTGTTTCTTCCAAGGTATTCTTCAATATGATTAGCTATAGCAGTCAGCCTCCAGCGTTGAACTGCCCTGGAGAAATTTGGAACGATATGCTAATGATGGAACATCTATTGGCTCGTGACACCATTAAAATCTGCTGCCTTCACTAACTGCTGCATTCTATAATGCTTAGATTAACTTGCAGCCTGCTTGTAGAGATTCCTAACCTCAGCTATCCTAACTATGCTAAATATCTATTGTAAACAACCACCCATTTTGCCTATTCTCTGGGAATGTCAGATAGGACTAACTAGAGGAACAAGAGCCATCTGGCTTTGAAAGATTAGTAAAACCCAGGATGATCAAAGTAATTTAAACCAGCTGTGATGCAGAGGGCAACTGGTTCTGGAAGAGGAGGTAGGGAGGGAGAGTTAATCATACTGAAGAATACCTTGGAAGAAACAAGATTACTAAGGTGAGTAATTGTTTTATCTACCGCCAGGAATTCTTCAATATGATTAACTACAGCAGACTATGAAGCAGTACCTTTGGAGGTGGGCACAGAATCTTACTTGGGAAACAGGATCTGCAGCACTGCTGTACCAAATCTGGAATCCCCACTAGACTGAATGTCCAGACTGTAGTGCTTGGTAAAGGTGTGCACTGTTCTCCATGTAGCTGCTTTACAGATTTCCAGAAAGGGAATATCCCTGGGAGCTACAATTGTGGCAGCTGTCCCCCTTGTGGAATGTGCTCTCAGGCCTACTGGTGGCTTACCAGGTTTGCTGTAACAAAACTGGATACATACTATCCATCATGAGATGGTTCTTTTAGTAGCTGGTTTTCCCTTTGCCACATCTCCATAAGTCAGGAACAGCTGTTGTCTGTCCTGCCAATGGTCCTTAGTGTGGTCCAGATAGTATATGAGAACTCTTTTAATGTCCAGGCGTCTATGCTGCCCTGAACTGGAATGGTCAGTGAAGAAGACTGGCAAGTGACAGACTGGTTCAGATAAAAATCTGAGACTACTTTAAGGAGGAACTGAGGACCACCTTATCACTGTGGAAGGATATGTAGTCCTATTCTATACATAGAGCTTGTAGCTCGCTAATCCTTCTTACTGAGGTAATGGCCACTAGGAATATAGTTTTCCAAGTGAGAAACCTCAGGTGTGCTGTAGCCATGGGCTCAAAGGGGAGTCCCATGAGTGTAGCAATGCAGACATTAAGGTCCCAGGTGGGCACTGGTTCCCTATGAAGGGTGGTGCAAGTGTGCCAACCATTTGAAAAAAAAAATTGGATTAGCTGCTAGAGAAGTGCCCTTGCCAGCTGAGAGATAGGTTGAGACCGATGCCAGGTGGACCTTAAGGGTTGAGGGTTGTAGGCCCAGAGTGCAAATGGGTAAGATAGTCCAGAAGGACTGACAGGCCTGACTTGCTGTGCACCAAGAAAAAATTACTCACCACAGTAATGTTGTTTCTTCTAATGGAGTCTTGCTGTATTCAGACATAATGCAGTTAGCCACAGCACTTGAACTGCCCCGGAGAGGAAAGAGTTAACTCTATGCAGAAGCATAGAACATTGAGCTCGAGCTCAGTTTTCAAACCTCTGCCTGTGGTACTTCCCAGTGTAACTGCCAGATTCTTACAGCATACTAACTAACATACTATAGTATGGAAATTGTTCAACATATAGCCAAAGGGCCAAAAATTATTTTTCCGCCCAAAAGACTCAAGTCAAGAACCCAAGAAGGAAAGGTAGTGACAATATTTAAGTATAAAACACCAGAAAAATAATAACAACATCTGCCCCACCCAAGAGGGAGGGTACAAGGTACACCCCTGAGGTGCAACACTGTACCTGCCAGCCCATTTCCCAAAAAACAGGTTCTGAGAGGGGAGGCGGGGGGAGGTTTGAATACAGCAAGACTCCATTAGAAGAAACAACATTACTATGATGAGCAATTTTTTCTTCAAACAACATGAAGTCTTGCTGTATTCAGACATAATGCAGACTACCAAGCAGTTCCCTATGGAGGAGGGAATGCAGAACCTACTTTGTAAACAAGCTCTGCAGTACTGCTGTGCCAAACCTAGCATCGCTCCTAGTCTGGATGTCCAGGGAGTAATGCTTGGTAAAAGTATGTACTGTTTTCCAGGTGGCTGCTTTACATATCTCTAACAAAGGTATATCTCTGGCTGCAGCTAGAAAAGCAGCTGTACTCCTAGTCAAATGAGCCCTCAGGCTGGAAGGGGGTGTTCTACCCAACTTGTCATAACAGAATTGTATACAAGAAACAATCCACCTGGCAATAGTTCTTTTAGTGGCAGACTTCACTATAAGTGAGAAACAATTGAAGACAGTCCTTTCTATGTGCCTTAGTATGCTCAATGTAGTAGCTAAGGGCCCTCTTAACGTCCAGACTGTGTAATCTTCTTTCACCTGAAGAAGAATGATCAGTGAAAAACACAGGGAGAGATATAGACTGGTTCAGATGGAAATCCAATACCAGTTTGGGCAAGAACCTCCTATTGGTTCTTAGGACTACTTTGTGCCTATGGAAGGAGATGAAGTCAGGTTCAACTGACAGAGCCTGTAACTCACTAATCCGCCTGGCAGAAGTAATAGCTACCAGGAACATAGTTTTCCAGGTTAAGTACTTCAATTCGGCCGAAGCCAGAGGTTCAAAGGGTGGCTGCATAAGCTGAGCTATGCAGACAGTCAGATCCCAAGGTGGAGTGGGCTCCATAAAGGGAGGATTAATGTGAACCAGTCCTTTGAAAAACTTTCTGAAAACAGGATGAGATGCCAGGAAAGAGCCCTCCCCTGCTGAGAGGAATGCAGAGACAGCTGCTAGATGAACCTTCAGAGTGGCAGGCCTAAGGCCTAGACCATTCAGATGAACTAGACAGTCTAAGGTTGTGGAAATGTCTGCAGAATCAGGCAGGATGCCTTTCTGAGAGCACCAAATACTGAACCTTTTCCATTTGCAGTTGTAAGTTTTTCTAGTGGAAGGTTTCCTGGAGACCTTCAGAATATCCAGAACTCCCTGAGAAAGATGTAGTGCTGCATATTCTAACTCTTCAAGAGCCAGGCCTTGAGATTGAGAGACTGGAGATTGGGGTACCAGATCCGCCCCTGGGAGAAGGACAGGAGATTGTATGCCCTGGGCAGAGTTAGGGGACGTGACACTGACAAGGACAGCAGTAGAGGATACCACGGCTGACTGGCCCAACCTGGAGCCACCAGTATCACTGTGCAGGGTTGAATCCTGATCTTGATCAGAACTTTGAACAGCAGAGGGAAGGGAGGGAGGGAAGGCATAGAGAAACCTGCCCTTTCAGTCCAAAATGAGAGCATCCTGGGGAACAGTCCCCAGGACTGGAGGTCTGCAACAAAACAGAGGAAGTTGATGATTGTCCGGTGCTGCAAAGAGATCCATCTCTGGAGTGCCCCACCTGGAGATGATGACCTTCAGTATGTGAGGATCCAGGGACCATTTGTGGTGTCCCTGTGAAATTCTGCTCAGAGCATCTGCTAGTATGTTGTCCTTCCCAGGAAGGTGAACTGCTGCCAGAGAAGTCTGAAGAGAATAGGCCAGAGACCACAGCTTCATTGCTTCTGTGCACAAGGCCGAGGACTGAGTGCCTCCCTGCTTGTTGATGTACCACATTGTGGTGGTGGTGTCCATTCTGACTTGGACCATCTTGCCCCTGAATGAATCTGAGAAGCTCTGAAGGGCTAGGGAAAACTGCCCTGAGTTCCAGGAGATTGATATGAAGGAGAGACTCTTGTGGGGACTAGACTCCCTGAGCTGTCAGGGCTCCCAGGTGGGCTCCCCACCCTAGGAGAGAAGCACCCATAGTTAGAACTACTGATGGGACTTGAGGGAGAAATGGAACTCCTTGTCTGAGGTTGTTCTGGTCCAGCCACCACTGGAGAGCTTGGACCAGAGTCTGAGTCACTGGGATCAGTTTGGTAAGTGAATCCTTCTTTTGAGACCAAAAAGACCATAGATGAAACTGAATGTCCCTCATCTGGAACCTTGCTCCCTACACCACTGCCGTGGAAGCCGCCATGTGGCCCAGGAGCTGGAGGAACTGTTTTGCTGGGTGGGAGACCTGAGGTCGAAAGGAGGAAGTGAGATCCACTAGGACTTTCACCCTTGCCAGAGGAAGGAAGGCTTTTGCTTGTACAGTGTCCAACTTTATACCTATAGAGGTGAGAAGTTGAACTGGTTTGAGGACAGACTTTGGAAGACTGAGAAGAAACCCCAAAGAGCTGAGTAGGTCCTGGGTAGTTTGAAGAGCTGACTTGACCTGTAAAGGTGACTGACCCACTAAGAGCCAATTGTCCAGATACGGGAAGATGGTGATACCCTGTCTTCTGAGGTAAGCCACCACTACTGCAAGGCACTTTGTGAACACCCTTGGAGCTGATGTTAGGCCGAATGGCATGGCTCTGAATTGGTAATGGCCTGAAGGCAACTCGAACCTGAGATATTTTTGTGGGAGCACCTGATAGGAATATGGAAGTAGGCATCCTTGAGATCCAGAGATGCTAGCCAATCCCCTGGCCTTAGAAAGGGAAGGATCATTCCCAGAGTTACCATTTTGAATTTGGGCTTTGAAATGTGTTTGTTCAAATACCTTAGGTCTAGGATGGGTCGCCACTCCCCTGTTTTCTTTGGGGTAAGGAAGTACCTGGAGTACAGTCCTTTTCCCCTACGCTGAGTAGGAACCTTCTCTATAACTCTGAGAGCTAGAAGAGAGGAAACCTCTGCCTCTAGGTCAATGGTATCTGAGAGTGATGCAGATGGAAAAGACTTGGCTGTTTTTTGGAAATGTTTTGAAGCTGAGGGCCAGTCCCTGGCTTACTACTGGAAATGGGGAGTCGACCCCGGCTGACACATCAGGGTGTCTGCTTGGCAGGAGCCTTAGACTGAGAGGAGGGAGCAGCTGTGCTCTTCCCCCTCCTGCCCCGCCCTCTGAAGAACCCCCTCTGTGGGAAGGGAGAGGAGGCCTGGGCTTGGTAAAGAGGCCTTTGAAAGGGCCTGCCCCTACCCCTAGACTGCTGCTTGTGCAGAGTGGCTTGCTTTCTTTGGCCTGTGCACTCCTGTACGTGGTCCTGTATTCATCCATTTTCTTCATGTAAGCCTCTGTCTGCTCCCCAAACAGAGAGTTACCTACTACAGGAAAATCCATAGCCTTAGTTTGGGTATCCTGTTAAAGACTAGTGCATCTGAGCCAAGCATGTCTTCTGAGAGACACAGATGTAGCCATGACTCTAGATGCCACATCATTGGAGTCCACAGCAGCATGAAGAAAAAAATTACTCGCCTTAGTAATGTTGTTTCTTCTAATGGAGTCTTGCTATATTATGACATATGCAGTGAGTCCCAACCTTCAAACTGCTCCGGAGGTGAAAGAGTTAACTTTCCATGCAAGGCATGGAACCTTGAGCGCGAGCTCGGTTGAAAACTCTGTCTCTTCTTCTTCAAACTGAAACTGTCAGATCTTTATGAGCAAAACTCACTAAGGCTCTGTGTGGAAGCCATAAACCTACACTAGCCAACTGGCTACTAAATATAAGAACACATTTTCCTTGGTCCCCAAAACAAAGACTCAAGTCAGGGGATCCAAAAGATTAAACAACACCCAAACACCCCAAAAAAGGAGGGGTGAAAAAATAAAGTGGGCATCTAAGTGCCAACACTGTCCTGCCAACCCACATCCCGAGAGTATAGGTTCTGAGAGGGACAGGAGGGGGGGTCATAATATAGCAAGACTCCATTAGAAGAAACAACATTACTAAGGTGAGTAATTTTTTCTTCAAACAACATGAAGTCTTGCTATATTATGACATATGCAGACTACACAGCAGTACCTCCATGGAGGAGGGACAGAACCTACTTAGGAAATAGGCTCTGAAGCACAGCTGTGCCAAACCGAGCATCACTCCTAGCCTGGATGTCCAGGGAGTAATGCTTGGTAAAGTGTGAACTGTTTTCCAGGTAGCTGCTTGACATATCTCTAGGATAGGGATGTCCCTGGCAGCAGCCAGAGACGCAGCTGTACCTCTGGTAGAGTGAGCCCTCAGGCCTGAGGGAGGAACCTTACCCAGTTTTTCATAGCAAAATTGGATACAAGAGACAATCCACCTGGCAATGGATCTTTTAGTGGCAGGTTTCCCTTTACCAACCTCACCATAAGTGATGAACAGTTGGAGGGAGTCAAACCTGGACCCTTGGTACGTCTATGTAGTAGCTAAGGGCTCTTTTGACATCTAAACTGTGCAGTCTCCTCTCGCCAGAGGAGGGAAGGTCAGTGAAGTACACAGGGAGAGACATAGATTGATTAAGGTGGAAGTCTGAAACCACCATAGGCAAGAACTTTCTGTTAGTCCTGAGGACCACCTTATCTCTATGAAAGGAGAAAAATTCGGGCTCCACTGACAATGCTGGTAATTCACTTATGCGCCTGGCAGAAGTGATGGCTACCAAAAACACAGTTTTCCAAGTCAAGTACTTAAGCTCTGCTGAGGACAAGGGCTCAAAAGGGGGTTGCATAAGCTGAGCTATGCAAATATTAAGATCCCAGGCGGGGCAGGGTCCCTGAATGGAGGGTTGGTATAAAGCAACCCCTTGAAAAACTTGGAGAATACAGGATGAGCTGAAAGAGAAGAGGGTTTACCTGCTGATAAAAAAGCAGACACAGCTGCCAGGTGCACTTTTAGGGTAGCTGGTCTCAGCCCCAAAGCATTCAAATGCACCATATAATCCAGGACTGTGGGTAAGTCAGCAGATTCTGGGGAAATATGCCTGCCAGAGCACCATATGGAAAATCTCTTCCATTTGGAAAGTACAGTTACGTAAGAACTTACCGTAACAGTAGATCTGCGAGAACAGCTCTTGCAGCAGGTTACACCATTAGGACTGAAGCCGGCAGGCGTCAGGACCCCACGGAAAAATTCTAGCTAGCTATCTTCAGTGGGGACTGCCCCCGACGTCGGTCCCGCCTCCGACGTCAGACATAGTACATAAGGGGGCGGTCCCGCCAGATTCCCCAGTTGTCCCGCCGGAGAATTCCGGCCGCAGGCTGACAATGAAATGGGAGACCGAGGATCCACCGTCAGAAGACAAAAGGGTAAAATCCCTGTTAAAAGGTATAAGCCATGCCTCCTCCAAGGGGGAAGGTGGGCGGGAAGGTACCTGCTGCAAGAGCTGTTCTCGAAGATCTACTGTTACGGTAAGTTCTTACGTAACTGTACTATCTTAGTTCGAGACACAGCTCTTGCAGCAGGTTACACCATTAGGACTGATTCCCAAGCAGTAGCGCTTGCAAACACTCTGGCAGGAGGAAAACTAGAAAGTACGTTCCAGGTCCTGAATCTAGGACAGGAGACCCTGTAGCACTGCCAGGTCGGTCGGGCTGGTTCGGGCCGTGAAGCGATGTTCCTGCCACCACTGAAGGGCTTGGATAAGGGTTCGAGTCACTTGGATCAATTTGGTTAGAGGGTCTCTCCTTTGAGACCAAAAGGCTCTCAAATGGAACTGGACGTCCCTCATCTGAAATCTTGCTCCCTGCACTACTGCTGTAGAAGCAGCCATGTGTCCCAGGAGCTGCAGAAAATGCCTTGCTGGTCAAGAGACCTGTAGGTTGAAAGAGGAGGCCAGAGAGACCAAGGTCCTTGCACTTTCCAGAGGAAGGAAGGCTCTGGCCTTTTTTGTGTTCAGTTCTGCACCTATGAAGGTGAGAAGCTGGACAGGCTCTAGAATTGGCTTTGGAAACATAGAAACATAGATTTTGACGGCAGATAAGGATCGCTTGGCCCACCCAGTCTGCCCATTTCCCTACCTATTGGATAAGCTGCAGATCCTAGTTAACCAGCAGCCTACTTCTTCCTACCCCCAACCCCTAGAATTGCCTCATGACTGTCCCATGCATGCTTGAATTCCACCACTGTTTTTGACTCCACAACCTCCTCCGGAAGTCCGTTCCATGCATCCACAACCCTCTCTGTGAAAAAATACTTCCTTAAATTACCTCTGAGCCGCCCCCTTCTATCTTCAAATTGTGCCCCCTTGTTCTTGCACACCTCTTTTTTTGAAAGATGCTACCCTCTTGGACTTTGTTGATTCCCTTGAGATACTTGAAAGTTTCTATCATGTCCCCCCTCTCCCTCCTTTCCTCGAGGCTATACATATTCAGCTCCATAAGTCTCTCTTCATATGTCTTCGGTGCAGACCCTGCACCATTTTAGTTGCCCTCCGCTGGACAGCCTCCATCCTGTCTATGTCCTTGCAGAGATTGGGTCTCCAGAACTGCACGCAGTACTCCAGATGGGGTCTCACCAACTGTCTGTACAGAGGGGATAATAACTTCCTGTTTTCTACTGGTGATGCCTCTCCCTATGCATCCCAGTATCCCCCCAGCCCTCCTTGCTGCCCTCTCACATTGCTTGCCCACCTTTAGGTCATCTGATATGACTATCCCTAGGTCCCTTTCCATTTTTGTTGTTGTTAGTATCTCACCCCCCATTGTGTACTCTTCCCCTGGGTTTTTGTTTCCCAGGTGCATTACCTTGCACTTCTTAGCATTGAATCTAAGCTGCCATACATTTGACCATTCCTCTAACCTTGTCAAGTCCCTTCTCATCCTTTCCACCCCACCTTGTGCATCAACTCTGTTGCAGATCTTTGTGTCATCTGCAAAGAGACATACTTTTCCTTCCAGTCCCTCTGCAATGTCGCTTATAAAGACATTGAAGAGGACCGGTCCTAATACTGAACCCTGCGGTACCCCACTAGTAACCCCCTTTCTTCAGAGTGGACTCCATTTACTATTACTCTCTGTGTCCTATTCTCCAGCCAATTCTTTACCCAGGCTGTCATCTTGGGACCCACTCCCAGGCTGACTAACTTGTATATTAATCTTTTGTGTGGGACTGTGTCAAATGCCTTGCTAAAGTCTAGGTAGGCCATGTCCACAGCCCCTCCCTGATCTACTACTTTGGTCACCCAGTCAAGAAATATATCAGATTTGTCTGGCATGACCTTCCCGCTGTGAATCCATGCTGCCTTGGGTCCTGAGCCCCTGACCTATAGATACTCAACAATTCTTTCCTTCAGAAGTGATTCCATCATTTTCCTACCACTGAGGTTAAACTAACAGGTCTGTAGTTTTCTGCTTCTACCTTGCTCCCACTTTTGTGAAGGAGAATCACACCTGCCCTCCTCCAGTCCTCGGGTACCACCCCATCCTCCCATGATTTGTTAAAGAGGGTAGTCAGTGGTGTCACTAGTTCAACCCTTAGTTCTTTTAGAATTCTGGGATGAATCCCATCAGGCCCCATTGCTTTGTCCACCTTTAGTTTTAAGAGTTCTTTCAGAACCCTTTCTTCTGTAAATGGGCTGGTATCAACTTCTGTATCCAGAGTGTTTCTACTGTTTGTTTTAGGTACCTCCCCCACTTCCTTTGTAAATACTGAGCAAAAATATTTGTTTAGTATCTCTGCCTTTTCACAGTCACCCTCTGCCCACCATCCCTCCTCTTTATTAAGCCTCACTAGCCCTCCCTCGGTCTTCCTTCGCTCCCTGATGTACCTATAAAAGGTTTAATCCCCCTTCTTAACTGAGTTGGCTATCTTTTCCTCGGTTTGGGTGTTTGCTGTTCTGACTGCCTTCCCAGCTTCCTTTTGCTTTAACTGATACAGTTCCCTGTCCTGCTCCTTCTGTGATTCCTTGTACTTCCTCAATGCTTTCTTTTTCTCTTGAACCTTCACTGCCACTTCCTTTGAGAACCACAGTGGTTTCTTACATCATTTCATTTTGTTAATTTGCTTCACACAAAGGCTTGTTACCTCCGTGATGGCAGTTTTTATTATTCCCCATTGTTCTTCCACCCCTCCTTCCTGCCCATTTGCGAGTGCATTCCTTAGGCACTCACCCATTTTGGCAAAGTCAGCCCTCCTAAAGTCCAGTACTTTTGCCTTTGTATGGCTTGACTTTATTGTTGTGTTTATTGTGAACCATACTGTTCGATGGTCGCTAGTTCCCAGATGGCTACCCACTTCTACATCTGTGATCCTCTCTTCATCTCCATTTGAGAGAACCAGGTCTAAGATTGCCTTCTCGAGTGGGCTCCAATACTAGTTGTCTAAGGCATGCCCTTGTAGGACATCTAGAATAACCCCACTCTTTGAAGTGGCTGCTGCAACTGCATTCCAGTTAACATCTGGCATATTCAGATCACCCATCAGCAATATCTCCCTTTTCTGCCATTCTAAGTATTCTTTCTATCATTTCCTTGTCCATTTCCTCCCTGAGAAGGGGGTCTGTATACAACCCCTGTGCGGATTGTGGTGCCATTGCCGGTCTCCAAATTTACCCACAGTGCTTCTTCTCCTCCCTGTTTTCCATTTGTTCTGTTGTTTTGATTCCTTCCCTTATGTAAAGAGCTACTCCTCCTCCTCTTTACCCTCCCTGTCCCTCCTGTAGATAGTGTATCCTGGTATGTTTATGTCCCAGTCATGGTTTTGTGTGTACCATGTTTCTGTGACTGCCACGATATCCAGATGTTCCTCCTCCATCAAGGCCACTAATTCAGGAAGCTTGTTACTCAGACTACGGGCATTGGTACTCATTTGCTCTCCATTTTTTGATGGCTTTACCTTCTTTTGCAGCATCCCCCACTGACCTGTCTACCTCGGTCTTTTTCTCATTTAGTACCCTGTTTTGTAGGGAGAGGCTGGGATTTTCCTGCTGCTTATCAGTGCCTCCCCCCTTGACTAGTTTAAAAGCTTGCCAATGAAGCATTTAAACTGATTGCTCAAAAGACTTGTTCCCTTCCTGGACAGATGCAGACCATCCTGCCAGTATAGACTGGTGTCCCTCCAGGTGGAACCCCAGTCCCCAATGAAGCCAAACCCCTGTGCTCCACACCATTTTTTCAACCATTCATTAAACTGCATGGTGCAAAGTACCCTCGCCTCACTCATGCCATTGACAGGCAGCACCTCAGAGAAGGATATTGTGTGTACTACTTGTCTTAGACCCCTCCCCAATTCTACAAAGTCCTTCTGCACTGCTCTAATCTCATGATTAGCCAAGTCATTTGTCCCTAGGTGGACAATGACATCCAGCTCAGACTCCCATGCAGCTGTTCTCGTGATCCTGAGGATGTGCTTCCTGTCTCTCCAAGCCATGGCACCAGGCAGGCACCTTACTTCAGTTTTCCCTGCTCCCCCCAGTTCTATCCCCCTAATTATTGAGTCCCCCACCAGGAGCTGCTTCCTTTCCTTGTGGTGTCCTCTGCCTCCTTCCTGTTGGCCTCCCTTGTGACAGTTATCCTCAGCCTCCTTAGTCTCCTCTGTGGGTGCATCCATAGGGGAGCTATGTTCCCCCAGAATGGTGTATGGATTGTGGTGTGGAAAAACTGACTGGGTGTGACTCTGTTCCACCATCCTCACCCTCCCTGAGCCCACTGCGGTCCAACTGCTGTGCTTTCTTCGTAACCTCTTAGGTAGTGGTGGTGGCTCTGGTGCTCCCTGGATGGGGGAGGTTCCCTTCCTACCATCCAGTGTGGCCTGGGGGAAGGTCCCTTACTACTGTCCAGTGTGGCCTGAAGACGGGCAACTTACTCCCTCAGGGCAGAGAGTTGTCTGCAAATAGGGCAGCATCTCAGCCTCCAGAAAGACTTCTGGAAGACTGCTGCCCCACAGCCATTACATTGCACTACTACCCACATTTTTTTTTTGTTTGTGTGTGTGTGTGTGATTGGTTTGTAATATAGAAATATATATATATATATATTATACAATGTGTATGCTTATATTGTCAGTGCAGTGTGCTAGAGAGGATATGACAGTGATATGCACCTTGCACTCTTGAGGAAATGAAGTCAGAACCCCAGGTATAAAGGAACTATTTCCAGGGGTGGGTGGGTGAGGGTGGGAAGGGGTTGGGCCTAAACTGTGCCCTCACAAAACAATCAGCTAAAAGCTCTGACCCACTGCTGTGAAGAGTGCCTCCTGTCAGCAAGATGCCCTACACAACAATTTGACAGAGAAAACATCCTGCTAATCAAACAGAGAAAATCCACACATCCAAGTCAAACACAGGTAAACCTCCCAGCCCCAAAACAGGCCTGGTGGTTTGTGCTCTGAAAGCTGTCAGCCCCAAAATAAGTCAGCTGTGCTTTAAACTCTTCCTGCACTGAAAATGTTAAGAACTGTAACAAACAAACGTAAAGCTAGATCCACCTCCCTCTGTTGCTTGAAAGACTGTCTTTTCCTGTTTCACACTGCAGGTTTTGCTATGACCACTCCTTAACCACAGTAACTTTTTAAAAATAGTTTAACTATCACAAACTCCTACACACCAGTAAATTATTTAAAATAGTTTCTGTCCCAAAATCCTAGTAGTCAATCCAGCTACCCCCAAGGGACAACCAAAATGCAGTATTCAAACACTTATGAAGTTACTTCCAAGATAAGCAGAGTTTGCAAGCTTCTTTTCAACTCCTCAGCCCTGTAATTTATTTAAAACAGTTTAACTGTCAGAAAATCCTAGTAGACAATCTAGCTACCTCAAGGATCTACCCAAATGCAATATTTAAATCCTTCTGAAGTTACTAACAAGATAAACAGAGTTTGCAAGCCCCTTCTTGGTTAAACACTAAATAAATATGTGAATAAAAAGCAATTACCAAGGGTAGTTAGTTTCACCTCCCACAGAATTAAGCAAAAGTGCACGTTTGTTGCAGATATCAAGTGCAATATAGAATTTCTCACACAGCTCGCAGTTGAATAAAGAAGTAGTGTCCTTCCAGGTCCAGAAAATGTGCTTTGTGTCTTTAAAAATTGCAGCCTCCAGTAACTTATAGTAATCTGATCTAGTCTGGATATCTCCACCCAGGGCAATTTGTTGACAATGGTTATGATGCAGCCCTTCCTGTTCCAATACAACCTGTTTGGTCTGAAAACAATGTCATGCCCCAAGGCTGTCTGTGTTTCAATTCACACTGCAGGTTTTGCTATGACCACTCCTTAACCACAGTAACTTTTTTAAAAATAGTTTAACTATCACAAACTCCTACGCACCAGTAAATTATTTAAAAATAGTTTCTGTCCCAAAATCCTAGTAGTCAATCCAGCTACCCCCAAGGGACAACCAAAATGCAGTATTCAAACACTTATGAAGTTACTTCCAAGATAAGCAGAGTTTGCAAGCTTCTTTTTCAACTCCTCAGCCCTGTAATTTATTTAAAAATAGTTTAACTGTCAGAAAATCCTAGTAGACAATCTAGCTACCTCCAAGGATCTACCCAAATGCAATATTTAAATCCTTCTGAAGTTACTAACAAGATAAACAGAGTTTGCAAGCCCCTTCTTGGTTAAACACGAAATAAATATGTGAATAAAAAGCAATTACCAAGGGTAGTTAGTTTCACCTCCCACAGAATTAAGCAAAAGTGCACGTTTGTTGCAGATATCAAGTGCAATATAGAATTTCTCACACAGCTCGCAATTGAATAAAGAAGTAGTGTCCTTCCAGGTCCAGAAAATGTGCTTTCTGTCTTTAAAAATTGCAGCCTCCAGTAAAGTACAGTTACGTAAGAACTTACCGTAACAGTAGATCTTCGAGAACAGCTCTTGCAGCAGGTTACACCATTAGGACTGAAGCCGGCAGGCATCAGGACCCCACGGAAAAATTCTAGCTAGCTATCTTCAGTGGGGACCGCCCCTAACGTCGGTCCCGCCTCCGACGCCAGCGAGTACACATAAGGGGAGGTCGCCCAGATTCCCCAGTTCTCCGCCGGAGACTTCGGCCGGAGGCTGACATCAAAATGGGAGACTGAGGATCCACCGTCAGAAGTCAAAAGGAAAAATCCCTGTTAGTAAAGGCTTGGGCTTATGCCTCTTCCAAGGGGGAAGGTGGCGGATAGCTTGCTGCAAGAGCTGTTCTCGAAGATCTACTGTTACGGTAAGTTCTTACGTAACTGTACTATCTTACTGAGACACAGCTCTTGCAGCAGGTTACACCATTAGACTGATTCCCAAGCAGGCTTGCAAACACTCTGGGAGGAGGAGATTAAAAAGAATATTCCAGGTCCTGAATCTAGGACAGGAGACCCTGTAGCACTGCCAGGCCGAAGTCTGCTCTTCGCCGTGAAGCGATGTCCAGGCTATAATGCCTGATAAAGGTATGTACAGAGCTCCAAGTGGCTGCAGCACAAATGGCAGAGGTGGAGACGTTCCGAAGTGCTGCAAAGGAGGTGGCCACACCCCTAGTGGAATGGCCCCAGACTGATCCCGGGAGGGGCTTTAGTTTACTATCATAACAGTATGAGATGCACTGGACAAGCCAGCGAGACAGGGACTGTTTGGATACTGGTTGGCCCATCATCCTTTCAGAAAAGGAAACGAAAAGTTGCTCTGAAGAACGAAGCTGCTTAGTTCTGCTCAGGTAGTACCTTAAGCTGTGGTGAACATCCAGGGTGTGGAGCAGCGCCTCTCCTCTGTTAGAATAATTAGGGAAGTAGACCGGCAGGTCAATATCCTGATTGAGAGTGAGTGTGGAAACCACCTTAGGCAAGAATTTGGGATTCGTCCTCAGGGATACTCTGTCCCAGTGGAAAATTAAATAAGGCTCTTTGCACATGAGAGCATGAAGCTCAGAAACTCTTCTCGCTGACGTAACAGCAACCAAAAACAACGTTTTCCACGACAGAAAACGCAGCTCGCAATCCGCGGCAGGTTCAAAAGGGGGAGCATGAGTTGTTCCAAGACAAAGAGCAAATCCCATGGAGGCATTGGGTCCTTAATGGGTGGCCTAAGATGTAACACCCCTCTCAGGAATTCCCAACAGGCATCTAATTGTGCCACTGTGCGCTGTCCCACCAGAAGGTGATAAGCTGAAATGGCACAGAGATGCACCTTAATAGAGGAGTAGGCGAGACCCGAACGGAAAAGGGAGAGCAGGTACTCTAATACCGCCTTCACCGGACAACCTAAAGGGAGAGGCTGTGTTTGCATGACTACAAACAAAAACGGCGCCACTTCATGGCGTACGTCGCATGCATTGCCGGCTTTCTGGCTGCAGAAAGAACTTCCGCAACCTCTTGCGAGACCTCGTGTCGCAAAATGGCTATGTCTCTAGGAGCCATGCATGCAGGTTCAGTGAGCGTAAGTCCGGGTAGACCAGTGAACTTTCCTCCTGAGACAAGAGATGGGAGCTGAAAGGCAA
Source organism: Neoceratodus forsteri (assembly GCA_016271365.2). Taxonomy (NCBI): domain Eukaryota; kingdom Metazoa; phylum Chordata; order Ceratodontiformes; family Ceratodontidae; genus Neoceratodus; species Neoceratodus forsteri. The sequence goes on from JADMNL010000026.1 coordinate 51,193,464, forward strand.
CAGGAGCAGAGGTTCCCGGGATAGCTGCATTAGCAAAGGGAACCAGATCTGTCTGGGCCAGAAAGGAGCCACAAGGATCATTGTTGCCTGCTCCCTGCGCACTTTGAGAAGAACTCTCTGGATCAACGGGAAGGGAGGGAAAGCGTAGAGGAATCTGTCCGCCCAGGAGAGGGACAACGTGTCTCGGCAGAAAACACCAGGCCCTGGATCTAGCGAGCAAAAATTGGGCAGTTTTGCATTGGCTGGGGAAGCGAATAAGTCCAATTCTGGAGTTCCCCATCGAAGAAACAGATCCTCTGCTACCTCCTGAAGAAGTTCCCACTCATGGACTCTGGCCTGGGAGTGACTCAGGCCATCTGCAATTGTGTTTTCCACCCCGGGAACATGTACCGTGATCAGGTTCGCGCCATGTCGGATTACCCAATCCCACACCCTCATGGCCTCCCTGCAAAGAGGGTAAGAGTGTGCGCCTCCTTGTTTGTTGAGGTAATACATCACCGCCATGCTGTCTGTCTGAAGCAGGAGAGTATTCAGCAGGATCTCTGACTGGAATGCCTGCAGGGCAAAAAGGACCGCCCTCATCTCTAGGATGTTGATATGGAGGTGAGCTTCCTGAGGGGTCCACGTTCCCTGGGACTTTACCCCATCCAGGTGTGCTCCCCACCCTAGACCTGAGGCATCTGTGGTGAGGATTACCTCCGGGGATGGCGCTACAAATGGGATGCCCGTAGAGAGTGTCCCTGGGTCTAGCCACCAGTGCCAGTCTCGAATCATGGTATTCGTGATTCTAACCGGATGCTGCATGTGGTCTTGCCTTTGGTCCCATTGCACCTTGAGCATCCACTGAGTTACCCGCATGTGGAGCCTTGCGTAAAGGACAGTAGGAATGGCCGCAGCCATGTGTCCGAGCAAGCGAAGGACCAACCTGGCTGGGACGGTCTTGTTCGACAAAAGCTCCCTGATGAGGGATCTGATGTGTTCCGCTTTGTCGACTGGAAGAAATGCTTTTCCTTGAACGGTGTCCAGTACTGTGCCTATGAACTGCAGCTTCTGCGATGGTACCAGGAGAGACTTCTCGTGGTTGATTAGGATACCCAGAGATCGAAACAGGTCCTGGGTGCTCTGGATCGCCCGTAACAACGCCTCCCTGGAGGCGGCCATGAGAAGCCAATCATCCAGGTACAGGAACACATAATGGCCCTGTCTCCTTAGAGACACTGCCACGACTGCCATGCATTTGGTAAAGACCCTGGGTGCCGATGACAGCCCGAATGGAAGGGCTCGGAACTGAAGATGATGGCCGAGAAACTCGAAGCGCAGGAACCTCTTGTGCGCTTGAGCTATAGGGATGTGAAGGTAAGCGTCCTGCATATCTAGAGATGCTAAAAAGGCGTCCTGCTTCAGCATGGGAATAAGACCTGGAAGAATTACCATGCAGAATCTTTTGTAGGCGACCAACAAATTGAGGTCGCTGAGGTCCAGAATCGGACGGAGGTCCCCTGTCTTCTTTGGAACCAGGAAGAAGTGGGAATAGTATCCGTGTCCTCTCTGGTTCTTTGGGACGTACTGTATCGCTCCTTTTTGCAGGAGCGTGAGTACTTCTTGCCTGATCAACAACTTGTGCTGACCTGGGTACCGGGAGAGCAAAGGAGGCCTCGAGGGTGGCTTTTCCGTGAATTCTATAAAGTGGCCTCTTACGACCAACTGTAGAACCCACCTGTCGGTGGTTATAGTCTGCCATCCTGGCAGGAAATTCACTATGCGACCCCCGACCATAACGTTCCGTTGATCCTGAGGGGCGGGGGCCGGGAAGGAGTCAGGCTGTGGTGGCTGAGGGTTCTGCTGGCTGCACCAGCTTAGGAGTGCTCTGGCTTCAACCTGCGGATTGTTTCCCCTGGGCTCTGTGAAAACCGGAGCCCCTTTGTTGTGGAACCGGGCGGGACTGTTGTCACTGTGTCCGTCCACGAAATCGGCTTTGGTTCCTACGAAAGGAACTAAACTTGGGTTAGTACATGGCCTGAACCAACCTCACCGCCTTCCCGGCCTCTTGGAGTTTGGTAATTATCTTCTCTGAGGGCATACCAAACAAAACTTCTCCCTCGAATGGGGCATCCATGATGTTTTTCTGGACGTCCGGGGTGAAACCGGAGAAACGGAGCCAAGAGTGTCTCTGGAGGCATACGCCTGAGGCTACTGCTCGGGCCGAGGAGTCCGAGGAGTCGTACGCGGCTCGTAGCACTTGGGTTCCTACGTCCGAACCCATACGGAGGAGCTGCAACATCTCCTCCTTCTGCTCACCTTCCGGCAATTTTTCAGCCGCATCCAGACCCTGCTCCCACAGGGCATTTTGGAACTGCACCATGTGGGTCAAATAATTCAGGGATCTGATGGCACAGGTAGCGGAAGCATACGTGCGCCTACCCATGGCGTCCAGCTGTTTGGACTCTGGGTCCGGTGGCAGGGTGCTCAAATGTTGCAGTCTCTGGGACCGGTCATGAGAGGCTGTTATGACCTGAGAGTCGGCCTGAGGATGCTGAGTCAAGTACTGGTCTTCTCTTGGAGCCTTGTACAAGCAGTCAGCCTTCTTCGGCATGGCCGGAAGCGAATGTGGACACTTCCACGCTGCCTTGGTGACGTCCACAAAAGTGTCTACCAAGGGTGGCACCACCACAGGCTTGGGGTCCTTCTGCCGAAGATACTTTGCAAGGCGTAGCCTTTGGGGTCTAACTCTTCCGCATCCCATCCCATGTTCTCCTGGATGTGTCTCATGATATCCGAGAATGAAGGGTCATCCGGAGGAGACTTAGGCAGCTCACGTGGGTCCGGAGAAGGGATGGAGAGTGGAGATGGGGATCTGGATGTTGAAAACTCTGATCCCGTGTCCTCCGTCGAAGGCGAACGGCGGCGTCTCCTGGGTCTCTTGGGACTGGGTGACCTAGAAGAGGATCTGGACGGAGGCTCCTTTTATCTGGTCTCCCCCTTGGAGGGGTCCTGGGCTCCCGGGGAGGAGGTAACTGACCTGCTGACCCAGATGGAGAAGGGGGCGCAGGAACCGGAGGAGTAACCAATGTGGGAGGAGGAGGAAGCGGAGGTGGAGTGAGGACCATGTCCTTTTTGATGGTATCCCACCAGCAAGTGAAGAGCTTCTTCACCTCTGAAAAGGAAAGGCCCGATGATGGCCCAGGCACCGGTGGATGGTCGTCAGGTCACGGCGTCGGTTCCACAGGGGGCTTGGGTTGTGGTGAGGGTTCCCTGGGAGTCTCAACAGGACCGGGGTCACCCGTCTGGTCCTCGGGCTGAGTTAACTCCTCCTCCATGATGGTCTCCTGACCGGCGTCGGTCGGAGGCGTCGGGTCCTCTTCTGGATTGGAACGGGCGCCGGTCCCCCTACCGGCATCCGATGATGAGTAGGCCTGGCCGGCGATGGTCTCCTGATGGACGATGGCTCTGGGGACCTGTGGCGAGAAGCTGACGTCGGACGAACCGGCATCGGGTCCAACGGCCTATTGAGTGAGGTGAGCTCCTTGGTCTTCCACTGGGGAGGAGAAGGCAAGTAGGCAGACCTGATGTCAGGTTCAGAATGGCGGGAACCCGACTTGTGATGGTGATGACGGTCCCCTGACTTCGCCAGGGCCTTGGAGGAAGAAGAAGGCCTGGGAGTCTTGGCTTGGGAAGAGGAGCCTGAAGATTTTCTCACCACAGCAGGGGGAGGCTGAGAGCTGGCCCAGGAAGGAGAGCGGTCAGACATGGAGCCGGAGCTGCGCGAGTCGGAGGCCCTAGACGGGGACCTGGAAGGAGCCTTCTCCCTATGCTTTCCAGCATGCTTGTGGGCCTTCTGCGAAGAATCCCCCTTGGAAGCCATGGACTTGAGTTGTTCCTCGAGCAAGAACTCCTGGAGTGCCTTCTGGCAACAGATCCGAGTTCTGCTGTTGAAACCCTGGCAAAAGGTGCAGGATCCTTGAACGGGATCTGCTTCCCACAGGCGCACTTCGAGGAGTGACCGGAGGTTGGAAAGGACATCAGAGAAAAGGCAGATTGAAGAGAACGAATTTCCCGTAGGAAAAAACTTTACCACGCGTCACGCGCTAGAAACTGAACCGAAGGGTCGAGACATGCAAGTCGACGGCGGGAAAGAACTGGAGAATCTGGTGGGACCACCCCCTTATGTACTACGTCTGACGTCAGAGGCGGGACCGACGTCGGGGGCGGTCCCCGATGAAGATATCTAGCTAGAATTTTTCTGTGGGGTCCTGATGCCTGCCAGCTTCAGTCCTAATGGTGTAACCTGCTGCAAGAGCTGTGTCTCAAAGTAAGATCTTATAGTAATCTGATCTAGTCTGGATATCTCCACCCACGGCAATTTGTTGACAATGGTTATGATGCAGCCCTTCCTGTTCCAATACAACCTGTTTGGTCTGAAAACAATGCCCTGCTCCTAAGGCTGTCTGTGTTTCAATTCACACTGCAGGTTTTGCTATGACCACTCCTTAACCACAGAAACTTTTTTAAAAATAGTTTAACTATCACAAACTCCTACGCACCAGTAAATTATTTAAAAATAGTTTCTGTCCCAAAATCCTAGTAGTCAATCCAGCTACCCCCAAGGGACAACCAAAATGCAGTATTCAAACACTTATGAAGTTACTTCCAAGATAAGCAGAAGATTGAGAAGGAAACCTAGAGATGTGAGCAGTTGCTGGGTTACCTGAAGGTGTAGTTTGACTTGTTCTGGAGACTGGCCTACTATGAGCCAGTCATCTAGGTAGGGAAAGATGGCAATCTTTTGCCTTCTTAAGTGAGCAACTGCTACTGCCAGGCATTTTGTGAACACCCTCGGGGCAGAGGTGAGGCCGAAGGGCATTACTCTGAACTGGTAATGGCCTGAGGGCAGTTCGAATCTGAGGTACGTTTGATGGGAGCTTCTGATAAGAACATGGAAGTAGGCATCCTTGAGGTCCAGGGACGCTAGCCAGTCCCCTGGCCTTAGAGAGGGTAAAATAATTCCCAAAGTCACCATTTTGAATTTTGGTTTTAAAAGGTGCTTGTTTAGGTATCTGAGATCCAGGATGGGCCGCCATTCTCCTGTCTTTTTTGGGGTAAGGAAGTACCTGGAATACAACCCTTTGCCCTGGTGAAGGGGTGGAACCCTTTCCACAGCTCTGAGAGCCAGGAAGGTAGAAAATGAAAATTACGTACCTACCGTAATTCTTGATCTTCTTGGACGAGTCTCCACCACTCATTCACACTATTGGGATCAGCGCCAGAGGCAGCAGGACCCATCGGGAGCAAACATTTTTGCTGGAGTCAGCGCCAGAGATGGCACACATGAGCAGTGCCACGAGCCTCAGCTTCGGCGGCAATGACTATCTCGGCGCCGACTCCCCAACTGCCTCATTACCTTTTATCGAGGAGGTGCAGCGTAACTAACCTAGAAGGGTAGCCTAACCTAAAAACTAGACATAAGATAGTCCGGACGACCCGTGTAAGAAGGGTCAACAAAGAAGTCTTCAAGGCCTAAAGATTTGAGGGAGTGAAGACCAACAAGAGAGGTGAGCTCGGGGGATGGAGGGTGGGCGTGTGAATGAGTGGTGGAGAGTCGTCCAAGAAGATCAAGAATTACGGTAGGTACGTAAATTTCATATCTTCCTGGACATAAGTCTCCACCACTCATTCACACTATTGGGAGAGTACCGAGCTAATAATCCCCTGAGAGGGCGGCAGGAGAAACCAAGAGCTCACGTTTCTTAAGACAGAAGTCCATTAAGGATGGCTCTGCCAAAGGAAGAATGTCATCTGGCATGGACATCGAGTGCATAATGTTTAACGAAAGTATGCACTGAGCTCCAGGTGGCTGCATTGCAGATGTCTGCAATGGGCACGTTGTGAATTTCCACTAGGGATGCTGCTACCGCTCTGGTAGAGTGAGCGTAAACTCTACCCTCCAATTAACCTGCGCCATGGAATAGCAGTGACGAAGGCACGCCACTAGCCATGCTGAGATACATCTAATAGCGACAGGTTGACCCAGCCGGGTCTCACTGAAGGAAACGAACAGTTGCTGGGCTTTACGAAAATCCTTGGTGCTATCTAAATAGAAATGCAAGGCCCTCTTAACATCCAGAGAATGAAGAGAGCGTTCCCCTTCATTTTGGAAGTCCGCAAAATAAGAGGGAAGGACCAAAGGTTGGTTAAGATGAAATTCTGACACAACCTTAGGAAGAAATTTAGGATGAGTACGAAGGACTACTTTGTCTTTATGAAACACAGTGTATGGAGGATCTGTGACCAGGGCATGTATCTCAGAGACCCTGTGGGCTGAGGTAATGGCCACTAAGAAGGCAGTCTTCCAGGTGAGGAACTTTAGTTCACAGGTAGCTAGAGGCTCAAAAGGTTTCCGAATGAGCATGTCTAGCACAAGATTAATGTCCCAAGCTGCAACTGGACATCTTGTAGGAGGTCTGGTGTGCAGAATACCCTTAAGAAATCTCTTAACCATAGGTAACTGAGCCAGAGAAAGGGAAAAAACTGGCTCATGATACGCTGAAATGGCACTAAGGTGAACTTTAACTGTAGAGTACTGGAGACCTGAATTTGAGAGGCCCAAAAGGTACTCTAAAACTTTATCTGGAGGGCAGGAAAAGGGATTCAAAGAGGACTTTGCGCACCAGAGTGAAAAATGCTTCCACTTAGCCGTGTAAGTTTTCTGAATGGCTGGCTTCCGCGCAGCCAGAAGGATAGCAGAGACTCTTCGAGAGACATTGAACCGATTTACTTCTACCTCTTCAGGAGCCAAGCGTGAAGGTGAAGAGATCTCAGATTGGGATGGACCACCGGTCCCTGAGTTAAAAGGTTCATCTGCAGGGGAAGCGGTTTCGGAGGAACTGCCAACATACTGTTGAGAAGTGGAAACCACAGTTGTCGAGGCCAAAAGGGAGCAATGAGAATCATCTTGTCTCCCTGAGACTCGAACTTGAGGAGTACCCTCTGAATTAGAGGAAGAGGCGGAAAGGCAGAAAGAAAGCGTTTTGTCCACTGCAGCCTGAACGCATCCTGACAAAAAATGCCAGGCCCTGGATTTCTGGAGCAGAAGAGAGGCAGTTCTGAGCTGAGTGGGGACGAAAAGGTCCAGGTCCGGAGTTCCCACTCTTCAATAGTGACTGAACTATGGTTGAGTCGAGAGACCACTCGTGAGGATCTGTCTCTGTTCTGTTGAGACGGCTGCCAAGTCGCTCTGGTACACCTGGCAGGTAAATTGCTTGAATTAGAGCTTCCAGGCTCCAAGCACCATTCCCAGACCCTCATCGCCTTCTGCATAAGGGGTAAGAATGAGCACCGCCTGTTTGTTGATGTAATACATCACTGCTTTGTTGTCCGTTTGAGGAGAATATTCTTGTGACAGAGAATGTCCTTCAAAGCTCGGACCACATAAAGGACGCTCATTTCTAGGACATTTATGTGAAGCTGGGACTCGAGTTGAGTCCACACACCCTGAGTGTGGAGAGCCTGACAGTGAGCTCTCTCCCCATTAGTGAGGCGTCTGTGGTAATGGAGATCTGATGGTCCAGAGTTGCAAAGGGGTATCCTTGCAGGAGATTGTTCTCTTGAGACCACCAGGTGAGAGACCTCTTTAAGGGTTCTGTCACCTTGATGAGATAGGACTGCGGGTGAGTGGTTGGAGACCACTGAGTACTGAGCATCCACTGGGTGGTTCTCATGTACAGACGGGCCAGAGGTACAGTGAACACTGAGGATGCCATGAGGCCCAGCATCCGTTGCATAGAGAGCGCTGTAACCGACCTGTTTTCTCCGATGTAATGGGCCATCTGAAGGATATCGTTCCTTCTGTCCTCTGGAAGAAAGGCCTTCGCACAGGATGAGTCCAGAAGGGTCCCTATGAAAAGGAGCCTCTGGAAGGGCTGCAGCTGCGATTTCTTGAGGTTTAGCAGGACTCCCATGGACGTAAGGAGGCGAGAGGCCATCTCTACAGCATCCAGAGTCCCTTGCCTGGAAGGACTTGCCAGAAGCCAATTGTCCAGATAAGGGAACACCTGTATTCCGAGTTTTCTGAGGTGCGCTGCGAGAACTGCACAACACTTTGTAAAAACTCGTGGCGCCGAGGATAGCCCAAAAGGCAGGACTCTGAACTGATAATGTTGTCCCAAAGCCACAAACCTCAGGAATTTGTGATGCCTCGGGTGAATGGGAATGTGCTGGCAAGCATCCTGCATGTCTAGGGAGGCTAACCAGTCGTGCTGATGAAGCAAGGGTAACAGGGTTCCTAGAGAAATAATTTAGAATTTCTCCTTGGGGAGAAATTTGTTTAGCTTTCTGAGATCTAGAATGGGGTGCATTCCCCCAGACTTCTTTGGAACCAGAAAGTAATGAGAGTAGAACCCCGTGTTTCATTGATGCAGCGGCACAAGTTCTACTATCCTGTTGTTTAGAAGGCCCTGAATCTCGGAGGTGAGAAGGTCTGACTGAAGGGCAGACAGCCTGGGCTGTCGTTTGGGAGGACGATCCAGAGGGGGTTTCCACAAAATTGAGTGAGTACCCCTCGCGGATTATCCGAAGGACCCATTTGTCTGAGGTTATGGACTTCCACTGGCTGTAGAAGTGCATCAGCCGACCTCCCACCGGAGAGGAAAAGTCCACCTCGGGTAGTTGAGGTGGGACTTAGGCCCGCAATTCATAAGGTAGCGCTGGGTGCTTTGGGCCCTTGCGCTTTCTGTTGCACCTTCTTTTGAGGCTGGGCAGGTTGGTTCTTATGGAAACTTCCTCTGCCTCGAAAGGACTGACGGTTATGAAACTGACGTTTACTGGCATGCTCCCGAGAGGGGGCAGGAGGGGGTCTAGCCAACTTAATGGCTGACCTAGTCTTTTTGTGTAGCTTCTAGAGCTTGCTCGACCTGAGGACCAAAAAGATATGCACCATCAAAGGGCAATGCCATTACTTGTTGTTGTGCATCATTGGTGAAGCCTGAAGTGCGCAGCCAGGAATGGCGGCAGGTGCAAATACCAGCAGCTGCTGAACGGGAAGCAGAGTCGAAAGCATCCATGGCTGCTTTTACCAGTTGGTTGTCAGATTCAATACCCCTGATAATGGTTTGAAGAAGCTCTGGTTTTGAATCCGACTCCGGAAGAGCTTCAACCATTTGCTTGAGAGAGTGCCACAGGATATACTCGTACTGAGAAAAATAGCCTTGGTAACTGGCAATACGCATACTTAGGGTAGAAGCAGCAAAGACTCTCTTACGTAAGGTGTCTATCTTACGAGATTCCTTGTTAATAGGTCGAGCTGTAGAGGTTTGAGGAAGGATGACCTTATCATTCTCTGCCAGGACTACAATAGGATCTGCAAAGGTTTGAGATGCCAAAATTGGACGATCCTTGGGGGCTGAATATTTTCTATCAATAGATTTAGCCACCGATGAAGAGAGAGCAGGATTATTCCATACCATTTGAGACAGCGTCTCGAAGGAAGGCTGAATCGGAGGAGTCAAATAAGTAGGGATCTCCGAGGCGTGAAGGTATTGGAGTCTTAACAATTTCCCAGGATCGATGTCTGTAGTCTGAGAGAAGTGTGGAAATCATATTTTTCAGCAGAGACTTAAATGACAGGTCTTCGACCACAGGCTCTGCAGCAGTAAAAGATCCTGCTTCGTCCACCTCATCGCCCAGCCGAAGGTCTGGGTCAGGCTCAACGTCATCTCCTGACAGTCCAGGAGGGACTGTATGGACAGGAAAGGGATGAAAGCCAAAAGAGAAAGGAGGAAACGAGACAAAAGGGGAGTCCCTGAGAGCCCCCGGGGCCGAGGTGGTGCACGGTGCCGAGAACGACGCAGAGGAACCACGCCGGCGCCGAGAAGCCTCACGGTGCCAAGGACGGCACCGTGGTGCCACAAGGCGCCGAGGATGGCACTGGCGGGCACCGCACCACGCCAAGGATGGTGCTGAGTGGCGCACGATACCGGACGAACGGTCGACGGGCGCAGCAGGCGACGCCGGAAGCTCACATTGCCGCGCGACGCATCAAGAAGCCGCTAGAGCCAGGGTGACGCCGAGGACGGGCGTCAGGAGGCTACACGGTGCCGGGCACTCCCAGAGACTGAAAACAGGTTTTGAAGGAAAAAGAGCAGGAGATGTGGCCCCCTGCGCCGAACCCATGTGAGGGGGGTGGACACCTAAGCATGGAGTCGACGGCACCGAAGAAGGTGCCGCGCAACCAGGAAAGTCCAACCGCCCTACCTGGTTGCCCAGAGAGCCCGAAGGCCCACGAGCGACCGAGCCAGGTAGCCGAACCAACCTCCGAGCCCATTGCTCCATAAGAGTGGCCCACTGATGAAACTGCTCATCTGAAGACCCACCTATGGGCGGGGTAGGACTCCGATGTCGAAGACGTCAGCTACCAGAAGCCACTGTTGGCAACTCCGAAGGAGGAGACCGGCAACTAGCCCCGATAACCGAATGTCTACGCACAGACGTATCAGAGGGTGACCTCGAGTGATGCCTTCTCTTTTTAGACCTGTGGGCCGAAGAAGAGCTCGAGGCCGAACAGTGCCGAGAATGTGACCGTTTGCTTTTATGCTTCCGCGTGGACCGCCCATCCCCCTGGGCATTGGACTGACCGTTGTCAGACCCCCCTTCCGGAGAAGGCGGCGGACCGGACCCAGCCAGACTGACTGAACAGCTTTTATACGAAGTCTCCCTACCATCACCTGACCTGCTCATGGTCGACTCCGTCAGTGTAGGCTGAGACTTCTTTTATCATTTTTATTTAAAAATAAGAATAACTTAAGCGATACTGTATCGAGATAATACTACAAAATAATAAAAACTGAAAACTATGCTGCTAGTTTGAAGTTTGACTCATTTTTCAAGCCCGGCGGCGTCGTCACTGAGCGCTTTCGGCGGTAGGGGAAAAAAAAAGAACTGAGGCGGTTGGGGAGTCGCGCTAGACAGTCATTGCCACGCGAGCTGGGGCTCGTGGCGCCGTTCCTCGTGGCGCCATCTCTGGCATCGACTCCCCAGCAAAAAAGGTTTTTCCCAATGGATCCTGGTGCCTCCGGCGCAGATCCCAATAGTGTGAATGAGTGGTGAAGACTTATGTCCAGGAAGATCTTCTGTTTCTAGGGCAAGTGCCTCTGATGGATTTGCAGGTGGAAAGGACCTGGTTCTCGTCTTTGGAAATTTTTTGAAGATGAGATCCAGTCCCTGGCTTACTACTTCCAGGACCCACTGGTCTGATGTTAAAGACTTCCAGTCCTGGACAAAGTAAGCCAGCCTGCCCCCTACAGGTAGTGGAGAATCGGCCCTGGCCACCCCATCAGGGTGCCTGCTTGGCAGGGGCTTTGGTCTGAGGGGTGGAAGCAGGCTTGCTTGTACCCTGTCTGCCTCTCCCTCTAAAGAACCCCCTCTGGGCAAAAGCAGAAGAGGAGGCATGGACTTGGTAAAAAGGCCTATGAAAAGGCCTGCCCCTGCCCCTGGAATGCTGCCTTTGAGGAGTGGCCTGCCTTTCCTTGGCCTGTGCACTCCTATAGGTGGTTCTATATTCATCCATTTTCTTCATGTAATTCTCTGTTCCCCAAACAGAGAATTGCCCACAACAGGAAAATCCATGGCCTTAGACTGGGTATCCTGTGACAGGGTAGTACATCTGAGCCAAGCCATTCTGCAAAGTGCCACAGATGTAGCCATGACCCTAGATGACACATCATTAGAGTTTACTGCAGCATGAAATTGCACCTTGGATGCCTCAATACCATCCGCAGCCAACTGTTCCAGCTCTCTGGCGAGCTGGTCAGGGACCTGTTTTGCCAGGGCCAGCACAGAATCCCATCTGGATTTCTGGTACCTAGCAGCATAAGCCATATAATTTGCCTGTCTGAGTCCCAAAGATGCCGCCATGTACTGTTTCTTTGCCATGGCATCAATCCTCCTGGAGTCCTTTTCAGGGGGATGAGAAGCTAGAGGAATATTTGCCTTGTTACAGGCTGCAGCCTGCACTACCCCCACATGGCTGCATTGCTGTGTGAGGAACTCTGTATCCGAGCCTGATAATGTATACCGCTTGTCCATCCTTTTATCAACAGGAGGTATAGTGTGAGGAGTTTTTTAGAATTTTCACTGTCTGTTTCCGAAAAGATTTTTGCAGAGGAATAGACAGTCTCCTAGACTCTGGAATATCCATCATTTCTACATAATCAGGCTCCTCTTGGTCATCAACAGCTTCCTCAACAGGGAGCTGGAGAGTTTCAGCAACTTTCTTATAGAACATAAAATGAGGAGGGGACTCAGATAGCCTAGGGGGAGAAACCCCTGACGGTCCATCTGGAGAGATGTCCAGTTCAATGGGCACATCCAGACTCTCAAAACCACATTCACTCTCCTCATACTCCTCCTCCCCCTCCTCTGGTTCATAAAAATCCTCAAAATCATAATCTTGAACCGGTGGAACCAGCCGAACCGAGCTCTTTCCTGATGGTGTCAGTTCAGTCGGAACCGGGGAAAGTGACTAGACAATTTGAATTGCTTTAGCTATTTCCTCAGCGGTTGGAGAAAAAACTTTTGGCACACTAGCTGACTTCCTAGTCCTTTTTGTTGGAACCATCTCCTCAGAGCTGGCTCTTCGTTTTCCCGAGGAAGTATCACCCTGGTCAGAGGGCACTCCCTCTGGTTCAGCTGGAACCGAACCGGGCTGGCCATCCGGGTCAGCAGACTTTTTGGCCTCCCTTTTCCTGAGCCTACCAACTCTTTTTTCTATGGTGGCAGCAGGAAAATTACTACATATCTGGCAGTCTGCACTGAGGTGGTCAAACCCCAGACAATACACACAGGTGGTGTTTGGGTCAGCCTTAGCAAAGGCTTCCCCACAAACACTACAGTGCTGAAACCCAGTGGGCCCGGTTTTTCTTTTTGAATTTCTAAGACACAGTGCCAGCCTAACCAAACTTGCCCGTTTATGGTAATCCGCCAAGCAAGACTCTCTTATCGGTTCCCAACCGTGTCACGGGTCGTGGAAAAAAACGTAATGAAATCCGTTTTTTTAGAACCGATAAGAACCGGGAACCGCACTCTAAATAAGGACTAGTGAAGTTTTAAAAATAACCTGATCGGTTCAAACCAAACCGAACGACGTCTACAAGTTCCACACAGAATAAAATGAATGTAAGCCTATCTATTACTTACAATACCACAGACAGAGCTTGAACCGACCGGTTGCGGTTTAATTTCGGTAAAAAAAACGAAAAAAATAATACTTTTAACCGACTAAATGAACCAAGCAGAAGGAGAAATCTCCCGGAGTGACTGTTCAGTGAAGCGGAGTAAAGAATCTGACAGTTTCAGTTTGAAGAATAACAGACAGAGTTTTCAACTGAGCTTGTGCTCAAGGTTCCATGCCTTGCATGGAAAGTTAACTCTTTCACCTCTGGAGCAGTTCGAAGGTTGGGACTCACTGCATAAGTCATAATATAGCAAGACTTCATGTTGTTTGAAATTGCATTTTGGATGCCTCAATTCCATCAGCAGCCACCTCCTCCAGCTCCTTGGCTAGCTGGGGAGAGGCCTGTTTAGCCAGTTCCAGAACCGTATCCCATCTGCAGTTCTGGTACCTGGCTGTGTAGGCCATATAAGTAGGCTGCCTGAGTCCCAAAGAGGATGCCAAATACTGTTTTTTGGCCATGGCATCCATTTTCCTGGTGTCCTTATCCGGGAGGCGGGTATGAAGCCAAATGAATGTTAGCCCTGTCACAGGCTGCAGCCTGCACTTCCCCAACATGGCTGCAATGACTATAAAGGAACTCCGCAGCTGAGCCCGATAACAAATACCTCTTGTCCATTCTCTTATCCACAGGAGGTACTGAATTAGGGGTTTGTAAAATTTTGTGTGTCTGTTTCCCCAAGGATTTATGAAGAGGGATAGACAGTCTTTTGGACTCTGGGATGTCCATCATTTCCACAAAATCAGGCTCTTCATCCTCCTCTGCAGCTTCAACCAAGGGAAGCTGCAGGGTTTCTGCTACCTTTTTGTAGAACAAAAAATGTGAAGGGGACTCAGAGAGCCTGGGAGGAGAGACACCTGAGGGCCTGTATGGGGAGATGTCCGGTTCAATGGGGACATCCAGACCCTCCCGGTCATTGTCATCATCATCATCCTCGGGATAGTCTTCGTCTCCCTCCCACTCCTCATAAAAAGTGTCTGGATCATAATCCGGAGGAGATGGATCTGACCGAACAGACCGTCTAACCAGCGGTACCGGTTCGGACGGAACCGGTCTAAGCGCGAATGAACAATGCTAATCACTTTGGCTATTTCGTCCGCGGTTGGAGAGTGCGATACTGGAGCTGAACCGGCAGACTTGCGCTTCTTTTTTGATGGAACTGACCCCTCGGGGTCAGCTCTCCTTTTGCCCAAGGAGGTATCGCCTAGGTCAGTAGGCACCTCCTCAGATTCGGCCGCAACTGAACCGGGCTGGCCATCTGGATCTACGGACTTCTCAGCCTCCCTTTCCTTCAGCCTACTCAGTATTTTGTCTAGAGTGGATTTAGGAAAGTTTTTACAGATTTGGCAGTCTGATTTGAGGTGGTCAAACCTCAGACAATAAACACAGCAAAGGCCTCCCCACACTCAGTACAGTGTTGAAACCCAGTGGGACCGGTTTTCTTTTTTGGGTTTCTCAGACATGGCCAACCTAACAAATTACCCTATTGCAGCTTTCAAGCCAGGTAACACAAAGTACAGTTCGTAAGAACTTACCGTAACAGTAGATCTTAGGAGGCTCTTGCGGTAGGTAGTACATATGGGACTGGCCTTGACGTGGCAGGACTATAAGGAAAAATTTCTAGCTAGCAGTCCTGGCGGGGACCGCCCCATGTCAGGTGACCGCGGCCATGTCGACGTTGGTATAAAGGCGGTCCCGGACGTCTCTTCCAGTTCTTTCCAGCCACAGGCCCAGAAGGCCTGGATGAGAGAGAGAGAAGCAGATATTTCCCTCAGTGGAAAAGGAGCTGAAAAAGCCTAGGGGGATGGAGGGTGGGAAGGTAGTACCTATTGCAAGAGCCTCTCTTGAAGATCTACTGTTACGGTAAGTTCTTACGTAACTGTACTATCTTACTTCGAGAGGGCTCTTGCAATTGGTAATTACATATAGGACAGAATCCCAAGCAGTCTGGAACAAATGAAAGGCACCGGGAGGCGGAACTACTCCAAAAAGTATTAAATAATCTAGCAGGTCTCAAGAAAGGAGGCCTTGCAAGACAGCTAACCCGAAGCCTGCTCTACGGCGAGAGGCAATGTCCAAACTGTAATGTTTAGTAAAGGTATGGACTGAAGTCCAAGTGGCGGCAGCACAGATGTCTGCCGCAGACACGTTCTTGAAACAAGCCACAGAGGCGGCAACTCCACGAGTGGAGTGACCTCTGACTTGACCCAGGAGAGTTTTGTTGTACTTGTCATAACAGAAAGTGATGCAATGGGCCAACCATTTTGATAGGCATTGCTTAGAGACAGCATTGCCTTCTCTTTTGTGAGCGAAAGAGACGAACAACTGATCAGACTTTCTGAGATCCTTCGTCCTATCGGTGTAGTATCTCAGAATCCTGTGAACATCCATGGTATGGAGCAGGTATTCTCCTTGATTGGAGTACTGCATGAAGAAAGCAGGTAATTCAATAGACCGATTTAAGGTAGACTCCGCTACCACCATTGGGAGAAACTTAGGACTGTGTGAAGAGCTACTCGTTCTTTGTGAAAAATCAGATAAGGGATTTTGCATATCAGGGCCTGGAGCTCGGAAATTCTGTGAGCAGAAGTAATGGCCACCAAGAAGAGCGTCTTCCACGATAAAAACTTCAAGTCTGCGGCAGCCGCAGGCTCAAAGAGAGGAAGGGTAAGTTTCTCAAGGACAAAGTTTAAGTACCAAGGGGGAGCTGGAGTCCTGACAGGGGGCCTGAGATGAAGGACCCCTTTGAGGAAAGTTTTGGATACCTCCAGCTGGGCAAATGCCTTATCAGTGAAAGGGACATGGTAGGCTGAAATAGCCACCATATGGACTTTCAAAGAGCAGTGACTGAGACCCTGGTCGAAAAGATGACGCATGTACTCAAGTAGAATGGTCACAGGACAGGAAAAGGGCTCCACGTTCCTGGACACAGCCCAGATGGAAAATCTTTTCCATTTCATGGCGTAGGTAGACCTAGTGGAGGGTTTTCTAGCCTCCACCAGAATCTCGGCCACCTTAGGAGAAACGCCAAAACGAGACTGAGCTAAGTCTGCAGGAGCCATGCATGAAGTTGAATGGACTTGAGTCCCGGATGGACCAGGGTCCCCTGCTCCTGGGTCAGCAATCCTGGAGATAAAAAAAGAGGAGGAACCTCTGAGTATTGTTGTAGAAGAGAGAACCAGATTTGCCTGGGCCAGAAAGGAGCGATCAGAATCATTCTCGCTCTTTCCAAAGCAAGCTTCTGCAGCACACGAGGGACCAGAGGATTTGGGGGAAAAGCATAGACGAATCTGCTCTTCCAGCTTAGAGATAGAGCGTCGCTCCAGAAAGCGCCTTGCTCTGGAGCGAGCGAGCAAAAGATTGGAAGCTTTGCATTTTGGGAGGAGGCGGACAGGTCTATCTGAGAAGTCCCCCAAATCTGGAAGATGCTTTTTAGAACTTTTTTGTCCAATTCCCACTCGTGTGGTAGAGCCGACGAGTGACTTAGTCTGTCTCCCAGGACATTGTCGACTCCCGGAACATGGATCACCGTGAGGTGAAGGTTGTGAAGCGTTGCCCATTTCCAAACCCTCATCACTTCCCTGCACAGTGGGTAGGACCGAGTCCCTCCCTGCTTGTTGATGTACCACACCACGCACATGTTGTCCGTTTGGACAGCTAGGTGACCGGGAAGGATGTATTGGTGAAGGGCTTGGAGAGCATACAGCACAGCTCGAAGCTCAAGCACGTTGATGTGGAGAGCTATCTCCAAGTTTGACCATATGCCCTGGGTTCGGTGAGGACCCAGATGGGCTCCACAACCT
This sequence comes from Neoceratodus forsteri, assembly GCA_016271365.2. Classification (NCBI taxonomy): domain Eukaryota; kingdom Metazoa; phylum Chordata; order Ceratodontiformes; family Ceratodontidae; genus Neoceratodus; species Neoceratodus forsteri. The sequence continues at coordinate 51,210,487 of JADMNL010000026.1, forward strand.
TCGCCTGAAGCATCCGTGGTCAGAGTCTGAACGGGGGGAGGATGAAAAAAGGGGACCCCCGAATAGGTTCTCTTGAACCATCCACCATTGCAAGTCTCTTACCATCAGCGAGGAGATCAGAACCAGATGATCTAGGTCATCTACCCATTGATCCCACTGAGATCGGAGAGTCCACTGAGAGATTCTCATGTGGAGGCGCGTGCGCGGAACCGTCAGGATGGCCGCCGCCATAAGCCCCAGTAGACGGAGCACCGACCTCGCCGGAACCCTCCTGTGTTTCGATAGGAGGGAAATCTGGGACTGGAGGGAGGCCCCCCTGCCCGGAGGCAGGAAGGCCTTGCACATTGTCGTGTCGAGGATTGCCCCAATGAACTGGAGCCTCTGTGAAGGATCCAGGTGAGACTTGAAATGGTTGATAGTAATACCCAGGCCAATGAAAACCTGCTGGGTGAGGGAGAGAAAATGCAGGAGTTCCTCCCTGGACAGGGCCGCCAGGAGCCAGTCGTCCAGGTAGGGAAAAACCTGACCTCCTAAAGTACGCAGGTGGGCACTACCACCGCCAGGCATTTGTAAAGACTTGGGGAGCCGAGGAAAGACCAAAAGGAGCGCCTGAATTGGTAGTGGTCCCCTGAACGCAAACCTGAAGTACTTTTGTGCGAAGGGCGAATGGGATGTGCAGGTATGCATCCTGCATATCCAGTGCACAAAGCCATTGGCCCGGCCGAAGCAGGGGCAAGAGGGTTTGAAGGAAGAGCATCCTGAACCTCTTGTATTCCACATATAGGTTCAGGGAGCTGAGATAGAGAATGGGTCTGAGATCTCCCGTCTTCTTTGGTATGAGGAAGAAGTGGGAATAGTAACCCGTCCCGTGGAGGTGAGGGGGGACGGGCTCTATAGACTGCTTCGCAAGGAGAGCAGAGATTTCTTCCCTGACCAAAGGAAGATGGTTGCTTGAGTAAGAGGAGTTCAGATGGGGGTGACGTGGAGGTTTCTGCAGAAACTCTAAGGAGTGTCCCTCTGTTATGATTTAAAGCACCCATGAATCCAATGTTATCCTCTCCCAACCCGGAAGGTGAAGGGAGAACCTCCCTCCTACTGGTTCCTCCGAGGCGTCTGGAGGCGGTGGGAGAGGGAAGGAGTCAGGTGGTGTGAGGCAATGCCACAGCTGGGGCACCCGTTGCTTTTTTGGGTGGTGGGGGCCTGGCAGCTGTGGGGGGCCGATGTTTAGTGGCCCACCTTCCCTGCAGTTTTGCTTGAGGCCGGCTGTGTCTGCGAAAGGGACGGCGCTGTGGGGGATGGGTACGGTACATTGAATCATCAGATTTAAGGGCCGTCCCCTTCTCCTGCAAGTCAGTGATGTTGTCCTTGACATCACCGCTGAAAAGCACAGAACCCCTAAAAGGTGCTTCTTGAATTGCTGACTGCACCTCCGGGACCAGACCTGACACACGGAGCCATGCATGGCGCTGAAGACTTACGGCGAATGCAGAGCTCCGAACTGCGGTGTCCACTGCATCGTAGATCATCCTCAGAATATGAGGACTGGCCGAACAAGCAGAACGGACCAGGTCAGCTACCTCCTGCTTGACTTGTGAGCCAGGCAAGGAGTCAATCTTAGATTCCGCCTGGGTAAGGACAGCTTTCTGGTAATCCCCCATATGTGCTACATAATTCAGGGCCCTAATCCCCACTGTGGAAGAAGCGTAGATCTTCCTTCCATACTGATCCAGAAGGCGAGATGCCTTATCCGGGGGAGACGAGCTCAAATGTTTCGGGTGTGCTGACCGGCCGTGAGCGGCGCTAATCACAGCCGAGTCTGCACTGGGGTGAGAGTCTAAGTCTACACCCTCCGGAGCCTGGTATAGCCTGTTGGACTTCCTAGGAAGTGGGGCTAAAGCCGACGGTTGCTTTCAAATAGTGGAAACAAGGTGGGCGTGAGGCTCGATCCAGAGTTGCACTAGAGTAGGAGCCGTAAGGGGCAAGTCCAGATGTTCGGCGAGTTTAACCCATTGAGGATCTGGCTCTAAGAAACACCACTGATGGACTTCCTGGATCTTCCTGAGCAACTCCGTGAAGGAAGGATCCTCCAGAGGAGACTTCGGAGGAGTCCTTGGCCGGGACTTGGATGGAGAGCGCGGCTCGTCGTCTTTCTGGGAACCCCCATCGGAGACCTCCAAGGAGTCTGAGAGAGAAGAAGAAGAGGAATTTGAAGCAGAGTAAGACTCCCTGGCTCGTCTAGGGGAGGAGCAGGTTCCTTAGGGGAAATCCCAGGACACATGTCCTGCCCCTCTCTGGATCCCGAGGGCAAAGCCCAGGAATCTGGAGGTGGAGAGGGAGTGTGCCGTCTGGGGCGTACGGGAGCCGGTGGTGGCACCGTCGCTGTAAGATGGCTCTCGACTTCCTTGGTGAGCTGAGCCTTGGCCTCAGCCCACCAGGAGGCAAGAGTCTCCTGGAGATCCACTGGCAGCCTAGGGGGCGGTGGAGGAGGAGGAGGGGGATAGTTGTATGGATGAAATCCGTAGGGAGAGTATCCATAACCCGGCTGCGGGAACACCAGAGCCGGGTACTGCAGCGTCGGATACTGCGGCATCGGAGGAGTTGGTGCTGGGTACTGCAGCACAGGATACTGTGGACCTGGAAAAACCGGTGTTGGAAAGGACGGCGGATACCCAGGCACTGGAGGAGCTGCCGGAGCAGACAGCCCAGCCGGGTACTCCACGGGCGGATCAACCGGGATAGGCCCGTGGGGTGGAGGGCCCAATGGAAGAAGAATATCCCCCACCGGCGTCACAGGGGCCGGTGTCGGAACTGGCGTCGGCGGGGCTGGTGTCACGGCCGGCATCGGGGGAACCGGCGCTGGGGCCGGCGTCGGAGCCGGCGTCAGGGGAGCCGACGTCAGATCTGGCTCTGTAGGAAGAGGATCGGATGGTAGCCCAGGATCCTAAGCCTCGTCCGGGGACGGAGGAGAAAAATCCCTGGGGTCGGGCAGGGGGAACTCGGGCTCCTCTGATGGCAGCGAAGGCTGCGGAGAACCTGGTATGACAGACGAAGCAGGGTCTGCCATAGGCTCCGAGGCCCGGTGTACATCGGAGGAGCGGATGTGTGAATTAGGGGCCGAATCCCAGCGGACACCAGAGGAGCCGGCCCGAGGATGGGAAGAGGCCCGGTCTGTTGGGGACACAGCCATGCGCCGCCCCGAAGGGTTGGGCATCTTAGCGGCCCTCTCCCAGCAGACGTCGGAGGAGCCAATGTCCGGCTTATGGTAGGCGTCCACACCAGCAGGCCGCAAGCCTGCAGCGGTACTGGCGGCTGGAGCCTCCTTGTTTGGCAAGGCACTCATGGCTCAAACGTGAACCCGGCAGGTGGGCTGACACCTCCCTCCAAAGCCTTGGAGGCTGCCATCGGGTGATCCCCCCGAGGGATGTTACCTTGCCCGCGACCGCCAGAGCTGCAGAGGAGGAGGCCTTCTCCAGTGCCTTTCCTTGTCCCCTTCAGGGAGGTCGGACGCCTGCGAAGTTTCTTCAACTCCTTCTCCATCATGGACATCTTCTTCTTGAGGAGATGGGCTTCTATAGACTGCTGGCGTCGTCTGCGGGTGGCCACGTTGAAATGTAGGCAGTGTGGACACTTGTCGACCGCATGGTCGGGGCCTAAACAGAAAAGGCAGTGGGAGTGACCGTCTTTGTGAGGCAGTTGGGCACCGCACAAGTCGCACTTATTTTTTGAAGGGGACGACATATACCGACGTTCACCTGACGATAGAAAATATAAAGTACAAAATAGTGAAACTTTTCAGAAAAACCGATGAAGTAACAGGACTGAGCGATAGGAACTTCAACGCGAGGCGCTGCATGAGCTGACGGTGGGAAAGAACTGGAAGGTGGGCATCTGGGACCGCCCCTTTATACCAACATCGTATTACGCTGGTCACCTAATGTGGGGGCGGTCCCTTGCCAGGGACTGCTAGCTAGAAATTTTCCGTGGGGTCCTGCCGCCAGCTGGCGTCAGTCCTATATGTAATTACCTACTGCAAGAGCCCTCTCGAAGTAAAATCAACCGATCGGTTGCAAACCGTGTCACGGGCTTTTTAAAAGAACTGGCAAAAAAACTCGGTTATTTTGAAACCGATCGGTACCGGAACACCACTCTAATCCCAGAAATAAATTAAATAGAATGGGTCGGTTCCAAACCGGACTGACCGGAAAGAAACCGAAGAAAAGAACAATTTCCAACTTTTTCACAGAATAAAACACAGTCACTACCTATCTACACACTACCTGTACCATAGACAGAGGCTGGAAATCCAAAAATAACAAAAAATTATACGGTTTAAACTGAATGCTTTTTTTACTGAACCGAGCAGAGGAAATCTCCGGAGCGACTTCACTGTTAGGCGGAGTAAAGAATCTGACGGTTACACTGTGAAGTACTGCAGACAGAGGTTTGAAAACCGAACTCGAGTTCAACATTCTATGCTTCTGCATAGAGTTAACTTTTTCCTCTCTGGGGCAGTTCAAGTGCTGGGGCTAACTGCATTATGTCTGAATATAGCAAGACTTCATGTTGTTTGAAGTCCTTGGTACCACACCAGATAGAAAACCTTTTCCATTGCAGCATAGGTTTTCTTTGTAGTAGGTTTCCTGGAGCCCCTAAGTACCGTAAGAACACTTTCAGAGAGTTTGAAGTTAGCACACTCTAACTCCTCAAGAACCAGGCCTTGAGCCTGAGTGACAGGTTCAGGTACAGGATCCTGCCCTGAGAGGCGGTCAGGAGGTTGTGTCTCTGAGGAAGGCTGATTGGCTGAGCTACTGAGAGAGAGAGAAGAAGAGAATACCACGGTTGCCTGGTCCAATCTGGGGCTATCAGAATCATGGCTGCTGATTGAGATCTGAGTTTTATCAGCACCCTGAGAAGTAATGGGAATGGAAGGAAAGCGTAAAAGTGCATCCTCATCCAATCCAATGCCAGAGCATCCAGGGACACCGTGCCCGGGGTTCCCATCTCCGAAACACTACTTCTAGTACTTGTCTGTTGAGGGATCACTCGTAGTGGTTTTGGTTGATTCTGCTGAGGGCATCTGCCAGAGTGTTGTCTTTCTCTGGCAGGTGAATAGCCATCAGGGACACCTGCAAGGAGGTCAGTCCCCATATCTTCACTGCTTCTGTGCACAAGAGGACAGACCTTGTTCCTCCCTGCTTGTTGATGTAGTACATAGTGGTGGTGGTGTTTGTTCTGACATGTACTACCTTGCCCCCTATTAAAGTGGTGAAGAACTGGCTTGCTAGCAGTACTGTTCTGAGTTCAAACAGGTTTATGTGTAACAGTGATTCTGTTGGGGACCATGTACCGTGCACTGTGTGATGTCCCAGATCTGTCCCCAACCTAGTAAGAAGGAATCTGTAGTGAGAACCAGTGAGGGGGAGTCTGCCTTGAAGGGAACCTCCACCCTGAGATTGCTTTTGTCTTGCCACCATTGCAAGGCCTGCAGAAGTGTGCTTGTTACTGGAACTAGCTTTGCCAAGGAGTCCCTTCTTTACATAGATACACATAGACAGTGTCGGCAGATAAGGGCCTATGGCCCACCCAGTCTGCCCATTTGAGCTTGTAAGTTCAGTTTATGTTTTCCTAGAAGTCTGTTGCCCCTTACCCCTGACCTCCAGAATTCCTTTATGTCTATCCCATGCATTCTTAAATCCCGTGATTGTTTCAGCCCCCACCACTTCCTCTGGCAGGGTGTTCCACTTGTCCACCACCCGTTCTGTGAAGAAATTCTTCCTCACGTTTCCTCTGAATCGTCCTACCTCCAACTTTATCCCATGCCCTCTAGTCCTGGAAATGAAAATTACGTACCTACCATAATTCTTCATCTTCTCTTGTATCTTCACCATTCATTACTGCTTGGGATAGTGCCGGAGGCGCGCACCCGCTAAGGGAGTTTTTTTTTTTTTTGAGTCGGCTCCAATGGCTACTCTTTGAGCGACGACCAAGATCACAAAGCGAGGGCGCCGTTAGGTGCCGTAGACTCCTCCTCTATCTCAGTTCTGGTAGCCGGAGAGGCGAAAATAAAGGGTAAGAAAAAAGGAAAGCAAGGCAAGAGAGCCGAGGGACAGAAAAAGGAAAGGATATAAACTGAAAAAGGAATAAGCCGGTAGAGAGTAGACAGAGAAGAAGGATTCCTACCTTAAGGGACTGCAGGGCCTCCTTTCCGGGGCGGCTCTAGGGGAGGAACAGAGAGAAGGAAGAGAAAGTAGAAGAAGAAGAAGAAGAAGAAGAAAAAGAGGCATGTTGAGAGAGAGAAATGAAAATTACGTACCTACCGTAATTCTTGATCTTCTTGGATGAGTCTCCACCACTCATTCACACTATTGGGATCTGCGCCGGAGGCACTAGGACCCATCGGGAGCAAACTTTTTGCTGAGGGTTGGCACCGGAGATGGCGTCACAGTCTGCCTGAGCCTCAGCTTGCGCTTGTAATGATTATCTCGCATCGACCTCCAACCGCCTCTGTACCTTTTACCAAGGAGGTCAGCGTAACTACCCTAGAAGGGTAGCTTTTAACCTAAAAACCGACATAAGATAGTCCGGACGACCCATATAAGAAGGGTCATCAAAAGTCTTCACAGCCTAAAGATTTGAGGAGTGAAGACCAACAACAGAGGTGAGCTCGGGGACGGAGTATGTAGGATGAGTGGTGGAGACTCATCCAAGAAGATCAAGAATTACGGTAGGTAGGTAATTTTTATATCTTCCAGGACATAAGTCTCCACCACTCATTCACACTATTGGGAGAGTACTGAGCTAATAATCCCCCGAGAGGGCGGCAGGAGAGACCAAGAGCTCACGTTTCTAAGACAGAAGTCCATTAAGAATGGCTCTGCCAAAGGAAGAATGTCATCTGGCACGGACATCTAGTGCATAATGTTTAACAAAAGTATGCACTGAGCTCCAGGTGGCCGCGTTGAAAATATCTGCAATGGGCACATTGCGAATTTCTGCTAGGGATGCCGCGACCGCTCTAGTAGAGTGAGTGTAAACCCTACCCTCCAACTTAACCTGTGCCATGGAATAGCAGTGGCGAAGGCATGCCACTAGCCATGCTGAGATGCATCTAATAGCGACAGGTTGACCCAGCCGGGTCTCGCTGAAGGAAACGAACAGTTGCTGGGCTTTGCGAAAGTCCTTGGTTCTATCCAGATAGAAACGCAAGGCCCTCTTAATGTCCAAAGAATGGAGAGAATGCTCTCCTTCATTTTGGAAGTTCGCAAAGTAAGAGGGAAGGACCGAAGGTTGGTTTAGATGAAATTCTGACACAACCTTAGGAAGAAATTTAGGATGAGTACGAATAACTACTTTGTCCCTATGGAACACAGTATACGGAGGGTCTGTGACCAGGGCATGTATCTCAGAGACCCTACGGGCTGAGGTAATGGCCACTAGGAAGGCAGTCTTCCAGGTGAGAAATTTTAGCTCACAGGTAGCCAAAGGTTCAAAAGGTTTCCGAGTGAGCATATCTAGCACAAGATTGATGTCCCAGGCTGCAATTGGATGTCTTGTAGGAGGTCTGGTATGCAGAATTCCTTTAAGAAACCTCTTAACCACAGGTAATTGGGCCAGAGATAAGCAAAAAACCGGCTCATGATATGCTGAAATGGCGCTAAGGTGAACTTTGACTGTAGAGTACTGTAGGCCTGAATTTGAGAGGTCTAAGAGGTACTCCAGAACTTTATCTGGTGGGCAGGAAAAAGGATTCAAAGAGGACTTTGCACACCAGAGCGAGAAATGCTTCCATTTGGCTGTGTAAGTTTTCCTAGTGGCTGGTTTCCGCAGCCAGAAGAATATCTGAAACTCTTCGAGACACATTGAACCGTTTACTTCTACTCTTCTGAGCCAAGCATGGAGGTGAAGCGACTCCTAGGTTGGGGTGACCACAGTCCCCTGAGTCAAAAGGTTCATCTGTAGGGAAGTGGTCTCGGAGGAACTGCCAACATATTGTTGAGTAGTGGAAACCACAGCTGTCGAGGCCAGAAGGGAGCAATGAGGATCATTTTGTCCCCCTGGGATTCGAACTTGAGGAGTACCCTCTGAATTAGAGGAAGAGGTGGAAAGGCGTAAAGAAAGCGTTTTGTCCACCGCAGCCTGAACGTATCCTGACTGAAAATGCCAGGCCCTGGATTTCTGGAGCAGAAGAGAGGCAGTTTTGCATTGAGTGGGGATGCAAAAAGGTCCAGTTCTGGAGTTCTCCACTCTTCGAATAGTGACTGAACTATGGTTGAGTCAAGAGACCACTCGTGAGGGTCTGTCTCTGTTCTGCTGAGACGGTCTGCCAGTTCGTTCTGAATACCTGGCAGGTAGACCACTTGAATTAGAACTTTGTGCTCCAAGCACCATTCCCATACCCTCATTGCTTCCCTGCATAAGGGGTAAGAATGAGCATTGCCCTGCTTGTTGATGTAATACATCACTGCTTTGTTGTCTGTCTGAAGGAGAATGTCTTGTGACACAGAATGTCCTTCAACTCTCGGACCGCATAAAGGATGGCTCTCATTTCTAGGATGTTTATGTGGAGCTGCGACTCGACTTGAGTCCACGCACCTTGAGTGTGGAGAGCCTGACAGTGAGCTCCCCAACCCATTAGGGATGCGTCCATGGTAATGGAGATCTGATGGTCCAGAGGAGCAAAGGGTATCCCTCCAGGAGATTGCTCTCTTGAGACCACCAGGTGAGTGACCTCTTTAAAGGTTCTGTCACCTCGATGAGATAGGACTGCGGGTGAGTGGTTGGGGACCACTGAGTACTGAGCATCCACTGGGTGGTTCTCATGTGCAGACGTGCTAGGGGTACAGTGAACACTGAGGAAGCCATGAGGCCCAGCATCCATTGCATCGAGAGAGCAGATACTGAGGTGTTCTCCCCGATGTGACGGGCCACTTGAAGGATATCGTTCCTTCTGTCTTCTGGAAGAAAGACCCTCACACAGGAGGTGTCCAGAAGAGTCTCTATAAAGAGGAGCCTCTGGGAGAGCTGCAGTTGTGATTTCTTGAGGTTCAGCAGAACTCCCATGGATGTAAGGAGGCGAGAAGCCATCTCTATGGCGTCCAGGGTCCCTTGCCTGGAGGGGCTTGCTAGAAGCCAATCGTCCAGATAAGGGAACACCTGTATCCTGACCTTTCTGAGGTGCACTGCGAGAACTGCACAACACTTTGTAAAAACCCACGGCGCCGAGGATAGCCCAAAGGGCAGGACTCTGAACTGATAATGCTGTCCCAGAGCCACAAACCTCAGGAATTTGTGATGCCTCGGGTGAATAGAAATGTGCTGGTAAGCATCCTGCATGTCTAGGGAGGCTAGCCAGTCATGTTGATGAAGTAAAGGTAACAGGGTTCCCAGAGAAATCATTCTGAATTTCTCCTTGGGGAGAAATTTGTTTAGCTTTCTGAGATCTAGAATGGGGCGCATACCCCCAGACTTCTTTGGAACCAGAAAGTAATGGGAGTAGAAACCTGTGTTCTGTTGATGCAGCGGCACCACTTCTACTGCCCTGTTGTTCAGAAGACCCTGAATCTCGGCAGCGAGAAGGTCTGACTGAAGGGTTGACAGCCTGGGCTGCCGTTTGGGAGGACAATTCGGGGGGTCTCCAGAAGATTGAGTGAATACCCCTCGCGAATTATCCGCAAGGACCCATTTGTCTGAGGTTATGGACTTCCACTGGTTGTAGAAGTGCATCAGACGACCTCCCACCAGAGAGGAAAAGTCCACCTCGGCAGCTGAGATGGGACTTGGGCCAGACATCTCAGGCGCAGCGCTACGCCTTTGCGCTTCTGTTGCGCCTTCTTTTGAGGTTGACAGGTGGTTTTATGGAAACCGCCTCTGCCTCTGCCTCAAAAGGACTGACGATTATGAAACTGATGTTTATTGACATGCCCTCAAGAGGGGGCAGGAGGGGGTCGAGCCAACTTAATGGCTGACCTAGTCTTTTGAGTAGCTTCTAGAGCTTGCTCTACCTGAGGACCAAAAAGATACGCACCATCAAAGGGCAACGCCATTACCTGTTGCTGCGCGTCATTCGTGAAACCCGAAGTGCGCAGCCAGGAATGACGCCAGGTGCAAATACCAGCAGCCGCTGAACGGGAAGCAGTGTAAGCATCCATGGCTGCTTTAACCTGCTGGTTGTTAGATTCGATACCCTGGTAATGGTTTGAAGACGCCGCTTTGCATCCGACCGGAAGAGCTTCAACCATCTGCTTGATAGAGTGCCACAGGATATACTCATACTGTGAGAAATAGTCCTGGTAGCTGGCAATATGCATACTTAGGGTAGAAGCAGCAAAGACTCTCTTACCTAAGGTGTCTATCTTACGAGACCTTTGTTAATAGGTCGAGCTGAGTAGTTTGAGGAAGAACGACCTTTATCATTCTCTGCTAGGACTACAATTGATCTGCAAAGGCTTGAGATGCCAAAATGGGACGATCCTTGGGGGCTGAATATTTCCTATCTATGGATTTAGCCACCAAAGGGGTGAGAGCAGGATTATTCCATACCATTTGAGACAGCTGCCTCAAGGAAGGCTGAACCGAGGAGTCAAATCGAGGGATCTCCGGAGCATGAAGGCATTGGAGTCTTAACAATTTCCCAGGATCGATGTCTGTAGTCTGGAGAGAAAGAGTGGAACTCATATTTTTCAGCAGAGACTTAAACGACAGGTCCTCGACCACAGGCTCTGTAGCAGTGATAGATCCTGCTTCGTCCACTTCATCACCCAACCGAAGGTCTGGGTCAGACTCAATGTCATCTCCTGACAGTCCAGGAGGGACTGTATGGACAGGAAAGGAATGAAAATCAGAAGAGAGGGAAGAAGAAAACGAGAGAAAAGAGGAGTCCTGAAAAGCAGAGGGAGCCCCGAGAGCCCCCGGCGCTGAGAAGGCGCACGGCACCGAGAACGACGGCGAGGGGCCAGCGGCACCAAAATGACGCTGGCGACCACGCCGTGCCGAGAAGCTGAAGAAAGTGCCGAGGGATGGAGCCGAAGCCGCGATGGCGCTGAGGTGATGGCACCGAGGCTTTCACTGCGGGTTGAGGACGACGCCGAGCAAACCACCAGCGCCGAAAATGGCGCCGGGTTCCGCGCACCGAGGATGCCGAAAACAGCCCCAGACCAAAAACAGGTTTTGAAGGAAGAAGAGCAGGAGATAAGGCATCGGTGTGGCCCTGCGCCACAGCCATGTGAGGGGGGGGAACACCTAAGCGCGGAGTCGACGGCACCGAAGAAGGTGCCGTGCGACTAGGAAAATCCAACCGTCCTACCTGGTCTCTCAATGAGCCCGAAAGCCCATGAGTGACCGAGCCAGGTAGCTGAACCAACCTCCGAGCCCATTGCTCCATAAGAGCAGCCCACTGATGAAACTGCTCATCTAAAGAGCTAACTGCGGGTGGGGTAGGACTTCAATGTCGAAGCCGCTGGCTACCAGAAGCCGAGGTTGGCGACTCCGAAGGAGGAGACCGGCAACTAGCCCCGATAACCGAACGTCTACGCGCAGACATATCAGAGGGCGATCTCGAGTGATGCCTTCTCTTTTTAGACCTGTGGGCCGAAGAAGAGCTCGAGGCCGAACGATGCCAAGAATGCGACTGTTTATTTTTATGCTTCTGAGGGGACCGCCCATCCCCCAGGCATTGGACTGCCCATTGTCAGACCCCCTCCGGAGAAGGCAGCGGACCGGACCCAGCCCGACTGACTGAACAGCTTTTCACTAAGTCTCCCACCGCTACCTGACCTGCTCATGGTCGGATCTGCAAAGTAGGCTGAGACTTCTTTATTTTAAAATAAGACTAAGCGATACTGTATCGAGATAAATTACAAATTAACAAACTGAAAACTATGCTGCTAAGTTGAAGTTTTGACTCGGCGGGTGAGCTATCGTCACTGAAGTGCACTCGACGGCGGAAAAAGGAACTGAGGCGTTGAGGGTTGACACGAGATAGTCATTACAGCGCGAGCTGAGGCTCACGGTGCCATGCCTCGCGGCGCCATCTCCGGCGCCGACCCTCCAGCAAAAAAGTTTGCTCCCGATGGGTCCTAGTGCCTTCGGCGCAGATCCCAATAGTGTGAATGAGTGGTGGAGACTTATGTCCAGGAAGATTTAGAAGAAGAAAATGGTATCTGTGCTGGCCCCTGCGCCACAGCCATATGAGGAAGAAAAGCACCAAAGCGCAGTGCCGACGGCACTGGAGAAGACGCCACATGACTAGGAAGCCCCAACTGCCCTGCTCGCAGGATCAAAACCCTTAAGCCCACAGGCCCCGGAGATGGTGCCGCAGGCTCAGACAAATGGGACAACTGCCAAACCCATTGCTCCACAAGAGCGGCCCAATGGTGAAACTGCTCACCAGTAAGACTCCTCAGGGGGTTGGGATGGATTACAGAGTTGAGGATGTCGGTCGCCAGGAACATAGGCTGTAGGAAACCCCAGAGGAGTCAGAGTTGGACCCCTATCCCTCACCACCGATGATCGATGCACAAACATACCAGAGGGTGATGTGGAGGGGTTGTGGAATAACAGATGGACCAGACACCGAACTTCAGGTTCAACACTCAATTTCTGTATGATGTTTATTCAAAATACAGGAAATAAGCTTCTGCAATTCTATATTCCTTCTTCATTACATCAGTTTGCAGCAACAGACTATGTATGTCCTTTCTCTGCACTGAGCCTGCACTTACTGACACTGATCTCTGATCTAACCATGTTTCAGTGAAAAACCTTCATTCCTATGTGGGCCCCATTTGCTTGGGTAGTGGGGGCTCAAAAGAAAAGAAAAACAAGCTAAAACAAAGAACTTCAGTGCAGAAACACTGAACAAATGGTTACCCCAAAGGCCACTGGCAACAAATCAAGTTTCAAAGAAAGACAACATCATACATACTTCCATAATGCAAAGCATCAAGGGATATAGCTATGCAAATCACCATGTAATTTCAGACTTGTTCAGTTTACAGCAATTTACATGCATTTTAAATATCACAGCTAACTTAATTTCTATAACAATCACCTAGTACTTTTTACCATTATCAAAAACACCTAGTGCCATGGTATTTTCAACATTTACAGGTTTCATAAACATAAGGTATATTATGACATAGTGCTATTACATACTAAATCCAACAATGATAAACACAACCTGTTTTACATATGCTTGGAGGTCACCACAATAACCTCCCTGTAAAAGGACCTGAGAGGGAAAAGGAAAATTAAAGAGGACACTATAGTATAATCAAGAAAGAGAAGGGGGTGCCCAAAGGTGGCCAACCTTATGGACTAGAAATTGTAAAGGATAGATTAGGCTAAGAAAATAGAAGAACTGTTGCAATAGATTTAGGTCGGTCCTCAAGAGTGGCAGGAGCTTCCTCTCACAGGCGACCTCAAGCAGTACCGTTTCTTCTTCGAACAGGGGTCGAAGAAGAACTCAATGCCGAGCGTTGCTGAGTCCTCATTGAAGATCAAGAATGGGATCACTTCTTTTTGTGCTTTCGGGAGGACCTCCCATCCCCCTGGAACACCGGACTGCCTGTAGTCAGACCCCCCCCTGTAGAGGGCGGCGGACCTGACCCAGCCCTGCTGAACACATAGCTTTCATGCAAATTCTCTCTACCATTATTGGTCCCGTTCATGACTGACTCAGTCGAAGGTGGGCTGAAGAAGAATTTTTCGTTGACGAAAACTGAGTTTTTTTGTTTTGTTTTTTTTTTACACCGAATTACTAAATAAATAAAAACTAATCAATACTGAATGACTATAACTGCTGTTCTATAGATGTGAAGATTTGACTCCCATTGGGCAAGTGACATCATCACTGAAGCGCACTCGACAGCGGAGAAAAAAGGAAAGCGACTGGAGGATTGACACCGAGGTAGCGTACATGGCACGAGCCAAGCTTGCTGTGCCATTTCCATGAGGCCTTACTTCTGGTACCGGCCATCCTGAAGATTTTTGGCTCCCACTCAGTCCTAACGCCTCCAGCGTAGTTCCCATCAGTGTGAATGAGTGGTGGAGACTTTATGTCCAGGAAGATCACACCTCACGGGTGTCGTTTCAAAAAACCTTTCTCTGCACTTACAGTACCGGAAGAGTGAAGGTTGTGGTGGCATACAGAGGTGGCAAGAAGACAGAGAAAAGTAGAAAATAAATGACAATGGCTATGTGGTTGATGTTTGTTTTGTAGTAGGTCCAAAAAGGCTAAGCAATGGCGGGAAAAGAAATGAGGAGAGATACGGCTGCCCACATTGATATACACGCTGATGTGCAATGTTGTCATTGGGCGGCCTCATCTAGGAAAAGTTTCTGTGTGGTTCTAGTGCCTGATGGCTGTAGTTCCAAAGGAGTGGCCAAAGGGAACAGATATCCTTGACGAAGATTACAGGTTTTGCAACACTTAGAAGCTATGAGCTCAGATCAGTTTATTGCCAACCAATAGTTAACAATGAACTAATGAATTTAAATTGAAAGGTATAAAGGTGAAAGAATATGTAGAATTGTAATTCAGTGTGCAAGCAATAAAATCACAAACTGTTTTCCCTCCATTATTTATTATTTCATGCCTTTCTGTTTTTTTACTGCCCCATAAATGTCACTGCAGTAACATGAAGAAACTAGTACTAGTCTTACCTGACCCATACCAGTCCTTGCACTGTTGCTCATTAGTGAAACAGTTTCCTTGGTAGCAGTAGGCAGTGTTGCTCATGCAGTCAGTTCCATCTCCCTTATATACATCGACAGGGCAGTACAGGGAAAGCCCATCACAATATTCAGGAAGATCACAGAAACTTATATTTGCTCTGCATACAGTACCTGTTGGAAGAAACTGTCAGAAAAACAAAAGACAGGTTAAAATTTTGGTTGCTTAAAATAAGCATTTGTCAATGCCAAAAGTTCATTACTGGTATTGCGACTGTACCGAGAGGGGCAGGAATACAGTTCCCAGCAGCCTCGGCTGGTGGCTTATTTACACGCACTTGACCAGCAGCATTTCTCACTAACCATACAAGGTTCTTATTTATTCACAACTTATAGGAGCGATATACTGTATACAGTAGATGGGTAGGCCATGTAGCCTTATGATATACCACACAACAATTAACCAAGAGGTCGAAGTTCAAATCTCATGTGCCATTTTCTGTGTGGCCCTAAACAAGTCAATGCTAATTGGAAAGCTTAGCCTGGAGTTCAATGGACAAGCAGCCAGCCACTTCCACTTCCTGAGCTATATAAGCAGTTCCTCTCAGCCTCCTTCTGAAGCACTTATTTCTTTGTGTACGGAGGCTCTGTTGGTCTGTCCTCTGAGCTGGCTGCATTGCCCCCACACCTGCTGTTTCTGTTTGTCTCTGCTGGACCTCAGTGTTTGTTTTCCTGCTTCTGATGTGTATCTGACCTCCAGCTGCATGCTTCTTTCTGTCCTTCCTTTCTGTGTTTGTGTGTGTGTCTTATTTTTTGTTTTCGGCCTTGTTCCCTATTTTCCATGTTTATGTATTTTGATTTTGTCTTTTGGGGCTTTATTTCCTCAGCTCCTAGCATACTGCTGCTCCAGAGCTCATACTACTTACTTTCAGTTAATCACAACTCTCAAATTGCTTGCAATGCAACTGCAAACATAATCTGTGTGTTTCAGCTCAACCAAAGCTGCTCTCCATGTCGTATACTCAGGGCCCCTGGTGTTCTGCGGCAGAATTTTCTGATTTCTGCGGCAGGGCTCCTTGACTTCTGCGGCAGTATTTTCTGATTTCTGTGGCATGATTTATTCATTTCTCTGACAGAATGCAGTCCTGCCATTGGCTAAATATGATGTGATGTCATTGATGACATCATATGCTGAGCATAGAGGAGGGGCTTCAGGATAAATGAGGTGGGAAAGAAAGCCTAACACTATGGAAAAACAGTATATTTATATGAAAATTCACCAAAAACAATGAATTCTGAGGCACTATATATATATTCTGCAGCATGATGCAAATTCTGCAGCAAATTCTGCAACCGCAGAACTGCAGAATTCCAGGGGCCTTGCGTATACTCAATTGTTTTCACCTGATTCAGACTCACTCTGAATCCTAGCTATGCAGCTCAGGAAAAAAATTACTCACCATAGTAATGTTGTTTCTTCTAATGGAGTTTTGCTGTATTCTGACATGACGCAGGTAGCCCCAGCACTTGAACTGCCCTGGAGAGGAAAGAGTTAACTCTATACAGCAGCATGGAACGTTGAGCTAGAGCTTGGTTTTCAAACCTCTGTCTCTGGTACTTACCAGTGTAACCGTCAGATTCTTAACGAGCAAACTAACTACTAGCTATAGAAATTGTTTACTTTATAGCCAAAGGGCAACAATTTTTGGGTCCCAAAAGACTCAAGTCGAGAACCCATGGAAAAAAGGTAGTGACAATATAGGTATATATATATATATATATATATATATATATATATATATATATATATACATATATATATATATGTGTGTATATACATACTAACATACTATTTGCCAGCAGATTAGGCCTTACGGTCTATCGAGTCTGCTCGAACCTTAGATCCTTAGTTGGGTGCCGAGGCCCTCCAATCCCTTGTGCTCCAGAAACCCCTATCATCCATCCCCACCCCCCCAGGACAGGCCATCATCTGACACATCCACTTTCTGTGTCTGTCCCACCCTCTCTTGAAGCCCTCCACTGTGGATCTCTGAACCAGCTCGCCAGGCAGTACATTCCAAGGGTCTACCACCCTCTCAGTGAAAAACCTCCTCCTCCTCTTTTCCCCCTCACCCTTCCACCTTCCAACTTCAAACCATGCCCTCTGGTGATACCTACCTGCTTTAGTCTAAAGATCCCTCCATGTTTACTCCTATTTATTCCCTTGAGGTACTTGAAGACCTCAATCATGTACCCCCTGTCTCTCTCTCTCCAATGAAAACAGGCAGAGCTCCTCAAGTCTGTCCTCATACATCAAATCCCTAGCCCACGTATCATCTTAGTTGCCCTCCTCTGTACCTCTCCAGGAGCTGTATGTCCTCTTCAAGTGTGGTCTCCAGTACTGTACACAGTACTCAAGGTGTGGTCTAACCAGTCCATTGTACAGCAGCAGAATCACTTCCTTGCTCCTAGAGGTGATCCCCTACGATGCATCCCAACATCCTGTTTGCCTTGCTAGCGCTCTCCTGCACTGCTCAAAGTTATTCATACATGCATCCACCATGACCCCTAGGTCTTTTTCCCCGATTGAGGCCTCCAGCGCCTCCCCTCCCAGGGTGTACCTGTGTTTAGGGTTTCCCCGACCAAGATGCAACACCTTGCACTTGGTGATATTGAAATTTAATTCCCATGTGTGAGCTCAGCTTTCCAGGGTGTCCAGGTCCCCTTGCAGGGCCAACCTCCCCTCTTTTCCCTCAACTACTGCTCCCATCTTGGAGTCATCCGTGAAGAGACTCATTTCACACCCTATACCTCCTGATGTCCAATATGTATGCATTAAACAGGATCGGACCCAGGACCGAGCCCTGTGGTACCCCACTACCAACCTCTCTAGGGTTCGAGAGCTCCCCACAGACCACTACTCTCTGGGTGCATCCAGCTAGCCCAGTATATATATGTATATATATATATATATATATATATATATATATATATATATATGTGTGTGTGTGTGTGTATATATGTATATATATTATTATTTAATTATTTGAATTTTGTTGATCGGTAAAACCACTGAAACAATTACAGTCCCTTTTTCAGGGTCGACCCGGGGACACATATTACATAGTAGTACAACAAATATCACATAGCAGTACAGTGTACAGACAGGTAAAATGCAAGACATCAATGAAGAATCATCAGCTCCATGTACAATTGGTATATAGCCATATAGAGCTATTCACAGACATAAATGCTACACAGAATGAGTGCTATGACAAGTGGATACGGGCATAGTGCTATAGATGTATAAAGGGAGAGAGTTAGAGAGAAGGGAAGAGGAGTAGGATAGGGTGGCAGGGACTGGAGAAGTACAAGGGAGGAGTAGAGGTGCATCAGCGCAGACAGGAGCAGGAGATGGGGGAAACAAGGAGGCATATAGGCTGGACTTAAATAGAGGAAGAGAGGTACTGTTCAGAACACATGGAGGAAGAGAGTTCCAGCTAGAGATAGAAGTAAATGAGAAGGACCTCCTAGTGGTGGTTAGTTGCAGTTTGGGTATATCTAGGAGGGGTAGGGATGCTGAGCGGAGAGTGCGAGGAGTTTGTCTTAAGCTTATTATATCCGTTAAGCGGGGGGGGGTGAAATAGTGGACAAATTTATAAATAAGGCACATGGAGAAGTACTTCAATTTAGATTCGTAAGTTAACCAGCCCAGAGAGGAGAGGACTTCGCAGCAGTGCAAACGGGAGTTGGCTCCCAGAGTGAACCTCCCGATCCTATGGTAGGCCTGGGAAAGGAGAGAGAGGAGGGGTTAGTAGTCAGCAGCAGAGGGGCTCCATAGGTCAGGAGGGGAGTGAGCGACATGGAAGCAATTCTTAGCCTGGAGGCAGAGGTGAGAAATGGGTGAATTCGATAGAGCAACCCAAGCTTCTGGTTCATATTTTGGACAATGTTGGAGACATGGAGATTGAAAAAGAGCGCAGTGTCCAGGGTGAAGCCCAGATATTTGAAGGACATGACTGTCTCCAGGGTGTCGCCCTTGTTTAATATGATATTAACGGAGGGTGGAGGATCCTTTGTAGAAGGGTGTCAGGAGAACTGCATGCATTTAGTTTTCTTAGTGTTGAGGACCAGCTGACAACAGCTGAACCAGTCCTCAAGGGAAGTAAAGTCATTAGCAAGATCCTTATCAATTTTGTCAGTATTTGATGAGGAACGATAGATAATGGCATCATCCGCATAAAGGTGCACTGAGGCACCACCACGAGAGCGGGGGAGGTCATTAATGAAAAGGGAAAACAGAAGTGGACCTAAGATGGATCCCTGCAGTACTCCATGTGTTATATGCCTGGGTTCAGAGAAGGAGCCATTCCATTTGGCTCTCTGAGAGCAGCAGGATAGGTAACTTTTTACCCAGTTCCAGGCATTGTTATCCAGACCTAGAGTATGCAGCTGGTGGAGCAGAAGATCATGGTTTACCAGATCGAATGCTTTAGTAAGGTCAACAAAAATGGCACCTATAGCATGGCCCTCATCCATGGCATGGTATGTGTCTGTTGTTACTTTTATCAGAGCAGTTTGGGCGCTGTGATTCCTTCTGAATCCATTGGATAGCGGGACAGTAGGTTGTGTGATTCAAGGTATTCTTGGAGGTGGTTGTAGACCATGCACTCCTCTATTTTTGCCAGGTGGCAGAAGAGGAATATAGGTCTACAGTTGTCGACAACAGTATTGGATCCCCCCTTATGTATAGGTACTACCGCTGCTGTCTTCCACTTATCAGGTACTATGTTGGACAAGAAGGACTGATTGAAGAGATCTTGGACCTGGCAAGCAAGGGCTGATGCTCCCAACTTGAGAAATTTTGCTTCTAGAGAGTCATGTCCAGCTGAACTGTCAAGATTAAGGTTTAGGAGGAGCTTCTGGACCTCTTTCAGCTTAGCAAGTTTCAGGTGGAACTCCGGGCGCCCATCAAGGGCCACATTATAAGGTGGGGGAGTTAGGGGTGGAAGAATTATGGAAACGTGAGGTGTATTTGTCAAGATCTGTGAAGAAGTCATTAAATCCTGTTGCTATGGATGCAGAGTCGATAAAGGTAGAGCCTTTGGTGAGAACTGAGCTGGGAGTGGAGGCAGTTGCCCCTTTTAACAGTGAATTAATTTGACACCAGAACTTCTTTGGATTGCAGAGATTTTCCGTTTGGAGAGATTTAAAGTGTGAGCGCTTGGCCTTGTGAAGGGACTGTTTGCATTTGTTCCTGAGGTGTTGGTATGCTTGCCAGTCAGAGGGTAGGTCACTCTTTTAGTAGGCTCACCAGGCTTTGTCCCTATTGGACATAAGCATCCTGATTTCCCTAGTGAGCCATGGTGCCTTAATACCCTTTGACCTGCATTTTTTCAGGGGTGCATTTTGATTGATTATGTGTGTAAAAGGTGTGATGAAGAAGTCTAGGGCCTGATTTAAGTCTGGAAGGGCATTAATGGATGTCCAGTCCGTGTTAGTGATGGAGGTGACAAAGTGGTCTGCGTCTAATTTAGATATGTCACGGACTAACAATGTCTTTGGAGGGGGGTTAGGGTAGTTATTTCTCCACACACAAAAGGTAGGTGAGTGATCGCTTAGGCAGTCAGGGAGTACACTAGCTGCTTTTATCCTCATTGGGCAGTTTGTAACTATCCAGTCAAGTAATGTATGCTTCCCTGATTTAGTGTTGACGCGTGTGGGGGCTTGTATGAGCTGGATAAGGCATGAGTCAGCCAGTGCAGCATGCAGTTTCACTTCATCTGGGTGCAGCCAGTCCTGGTTAAAGTCTCCACGGAGTATGAGGTCAGCTTGTCTATGGAATCTAGGAGGGAAGGCAGACTGGAGGAGGCTGAACTAGAGGGCATGTAGACACATCCAATGATCAGTTTCTTGACATTTCCAAGTGTTAGAGAGGCAAAGAGTGAGTCGACTATGGGCATATCCCCACCCGGATTAGGAAGTTCAGTGACATCCAGATTAGATCTGAAGTATAGTAGAACACCACCACCCCTTTTTCCTATCCTATCTTGTCTAAGACAGCTGTAGCCGTGTATGGCCACCTCATGCTGCTTTATGGCTGGCTTGAGCTAGGATTCAGAAATACAAAGAACATCTGGTGCCATCTGCTTGATCCAGGCTTCCAGTTCCGCCATCTTGGGGCGAATACTGCGGGTATTAATATGAGCAATTTTTAGTCCCTTAATCTGAGGTATAGACAGTGTAGTATGTGGGGAAGGAGTAAGACAGTCAGGCCCAGAGTTGGTTTCAATGTCACCTGCACAAGCAAGCAGGAGGAGGACTAAGAAGAACCAACAGTAATGACAATAATAATAACACAACTATCCTACCTTAAGAGGAAGGATATAAAGTACACCCCTGAGGTGCAACACTGTACCTGTCAGCCCACTTCCCAAAAACTAGGTTCTGAGAGGGGAGGAAGGGAGGGAGGTCAGAATACAGCAAGACTCCATTAGAAGAAACATTACTATGGTGAGTAATTTTTTCTTCAAACAACATGAAGTCTTGCTGTATTCTGACATTATGCAGACTACCAAGCAGTTCCCTCTGGAGGAGGGAATGCAGAACCTACTTTGGGAACAAGATCTGTAGTACTGCTGTGCCAAACCTAGCATCACTCCTAACCTGGATGTCCAGAGAGTAATGCTTGGTGAATGTATGCATGTATTGTTTTCCAGGTGGCTGCTTTACAGATCTCAAACAAGGGTATATCTCTGGCCATAGCCAGAGTAGCAGCTGTACCCCTAGTCGAGTGTGTCCTCAGGCTTGGAGGGTGTTTTTTGCATAATTTGTCATAGCAGAATTGTATACAAGAGACAATCCACCTGGCAATAGTTATCTTAGTTGCTGGGTTACCTTTCCCACTTCACCATAAGTGAGAAACAATTGAAGACAGTCATTTCTGTGTGCATTAGAATGCTCTATGTAGTAACTAAGAGTCCTTTTAACATCCAAACTGTGTAATCTTCTTTCCCTGAAGAAGAATGGTCAGTGAAAAACACAGGGAGAGACACAGACTGGTTCAGATGCAAGTCTGATACCACTTTAGGCAAGAACCTCCTATTGGTTCTTAGGGCCACTTTATCCCTATGGAAGGAAATGAAGTCAGGTTCGACTGACAGGACCTGTAATTCACTCATCCACTTGGCAGTAGTAATAGCTACCAGGAAATGGAAATTACGTACTTACCGTAATTATTGATCTTCTTGGCCAGTCTCCATCACTCATTCACACTAGTGGGATAGCGCCGGAGGTGCTAGGACCAAGCGGGAACCAAAACTTTTCTGAAGGGACGGCGCCGCGGTAGGACCACGCACGCGCGGCACCGTGATACTGACTCGCGCCTGTATAGGCTATCTCGGCATCGACCCTCCAACTGCCTCAGTACCTTTTTGACCAAGGAGGTGCAGCGTAACTAATGAGAATAACTAATTCTGAGTGTCTGGGCCTGAGAGGGCCCAGATGGCCTTTGTAAGAAAGGTCAAAGAACAATGTCTTCACAGTCCAAACCATAGGCCATGAAGACCGGGAAAGAAAACGAGTGAACCAAGGGGATGGTGGGGGTGAATGAGTGATGAGACTGTCCAAGAAGATTAACAATTACGGCACGCACTCTATATCTTCCTGACCAAGTCTCCATCACTCATTCACCTAGTGGGAGAGTACCGTTAAAATCAACAACCCTGAGTAGGGTGGTAGGAGATAGGGTTCATCTGAAAGGACAGCCAAGGACTGTCCTGTTAATAAAAAGAGCTGTCTTGTAAGAGCATCTATAACATAGTGCCTACAAGATAAACGCCGAGTTGTAACTCGCCACCCGCCGACAACCACAATGGGCAAAAATTAAAGTCTGCCAGGCAGCCGCAACTACTCTAGGAGAGCGGCAAAAACCTGGCCTCACAATTTGATCTAGGACCAAAATTAATAGTGTCAAAGACATGCACTAATCTAATGTAAAGGACCTCAGGAACTGCAAGAGCCGGAGGTAAAGTGTACAGGTTCAGGGTAGTATGACCGTATGTGAATATTTGCAAAGCTACCTTAGAAAGAACCTACTTGACCAAAGGTCAAGAAAGAAGCATGTCATCTGTTAAGTTGGAGCAAACATGGAAGTAGGAACCTAAGTTCCGACTTGCTGAAGAGTCACTTCTGTTGCTGCAAGGCTCTGATCAGGAGAAGAAAGCCTGATTAAAAAAAAAAAAAGGGGACTAACAGACTGGTTAGATGCCTAGGTTTTGGAAATATCTCAGAATAAGAGAAATTCTCTAGAGAAAAGAGGAGAGCTATACCACCACTGGATCGGACTGCTCCTAGGGTAGAAGAAAACAGGTACCTTTACTGAGGTTTAGAGACGACCGCCTCAGGGTTGAGGCAAAACCTGATCAGATCCAAGTGTGGTATCAGGAAATTCCAACTAGGCCCTGTGCTGTGATAATCCTGACCCTCCCTTTTTTTTTAAATATCATTAGTCCGAGCCTGACAAGGTTGCTGGCTGCTATTTGGCAAGTATTGCCTGATACAGAAATGACAAGGATGTCATCCCTCTGAGGAGCAGGAGGAGCCTGAAGATCCATAACTGAACCCCTGACTGGACTAATAATAGCTAGACAGATGTTAACTACCTGTGGTGAAGCAGCCAGCAGAGGGGCAGCATCAAAAGGGCTGTATACCCTATCAAAGGAGCGGGACAGTCTGTGCAGCTCCCACCATAGAATTAAAATGTTCCAAAGAGTGTAATTGTCTTGACCACTGAAAAGTCTAGACGCAGAGGTATATAATCCACAGATCCAGTCTGAACACTATGGTGGACCCCATAAATGAGGAACTACTTAAAAGAGCTTGCATCACAGACTCTGATGATAGAGAGGGCGTGTCTTTCAGTATATAAAATGAGTCATCCGCTGTATCACTGACCAAAAGGACAGGAAAGACCTCCAGATGCCTTTCTACCACAGAAGGACCCCAAAAGAGGTCTCGGTTAGAGCCACTAGAGACTCCACCACCAGGAAGGGTGTCGAGGAGCTTGGCACCACGTAGGGGGCTGAGAAAGTGCTGAGTGGAATGAGAGATTCCGCTGACAGAAACAGAACAGAAGAGTCCCATCAGCGGAGATCGCTGGATGAGGAGATCCGATGCAGACTGCCACCCACTAAAATGTGTGGAAATAATCCGCAGAATAGGAATTCATTCAATGGAAGCATCCCAACACAAGTCCTGTGGAAGAGAGGTCTGCAAACACAGATCTTCCCCTAGTTCTGTCAGACAGCACCAACTGGCACCCCTGCGGCACTAGCATCACTCCTGGCACAGGAGGGCACCAAGCAGTAACCATGCCAACCTGAGAGACACCAGAGGGCACCCACGGCAGAACCCGTAATTATCCTTGGTACCAACGGCAGCAATGGCACGCAAGGGCACCCCCGAAACCTATGGCACCCATGGTACCATGGCAACCACGGCACCATGGCACCCACGGTACCATGGCACCGACGGCACCCATGGTACTATGGCACCTATGCCACCCGCGGGTGCCAGGTGCCATGCATGGGTGCTCGGCATCGCCCACGGTGCCACCCGCAGGTGCCCGGCGCCGCCTGCGGCACCGCCCATGGCACCACCCATGGGTGCTCAGCACCACCCACAGTGCCACCCGCAGCACCCACGGGTGCCTGTGGGCATCAGTGGCACCGTGAGACACCCACAGCACCGCTAGTGGTGCCGACAATGAAGCACCCACAGCGCCGAGCACAGCGTGAGCCACGGAGCCAACCCACGACACCGACTGCAGCACAGAGCATGGTGCCGACCACGGCACCGAGCACAGTGCCGAGCCATGGAGCTGAGCACGGCGCCGAGCAAGCCAAGGCACCAACTGCGGCACCCAGTATGGTGTCAACCACGGCACCGAGCACGGAGCCGAGCGCGGCACCAAGCCACAGCGCCGAGTCCCAGCGCCAACCCAAACACCAGCGGTGCTGCCTATGGCACCCATGCCAAACCAGAGGCACGGCACCAGTCCTGCGGTGCCACCAAGGTGTTGGGCACAATGCCAGGTGGAAAGCCAATGGAAAAGAAGAGAAAGGTGGTGCCCGTGCCGGCCCCTGCATGGAAAAGGAAGAGGAAGAGGGGGGTAGGCACGAGGGGCTGACAGTATGGCGAAGGCACCAAGAGGGCACCGTGCTCATTCAGATCCAATTGACCCGGCTCCAGTCCAACGGCTCTGAGGCCCAGAGGCCCCGAAACCAGGAACACAACCAGGAAAAAAGGAGTCAAACCCCCTGCTCCACAGGAGCAGCCCAGAGGTGAACTGCTCACCGAACTCCAACGCTGTCGAGATAGACGAAAACTTTGACTCTGTAGACGAGCGACGCCGACATCCAAGCGATTCGACGGCGGGAGAAAAGCGAACTGAGGCGGTTGAGGGTCGACGCCAAGATAGCCTATACAGGCGCCGTAGTCAGTCTTGCGGTGTCCGCGACGCAGTGGGTCCTACCGGGCAGGGTCCGCTAGAAAAGTTTTGGCCCTGCTATCCTAGCGCCTCCGGCGCTATCCCACTGGTGTGAATGAGTGATGGAGACTTAGTCCAGGAAGATCACAGTTTTCCAGGTCAAATATTTCTGCTCGGCCGAAGCCAGAGGTTCAAAGGGTGGCTGCATAAGCTGAGCAATGCAGACATTAAGATCCCAGGCCAGAGAGGGCTCTCTAAAGGGAGGGTTAATATGAACCAGACCTTTGAAAACCTTACTGAAAACAGGATGAGATGCCAGGGAAGAAACAATTACTCACCATAGTAATGTTGTTTCTTCTAATGGAATCTTGCTGTATTGTGACATAATGCAGTTAGCCCCAGCACTTGAACTGCCCTGGAGAGGAAAGAGTTAACTCTATGCAGAAGCATAGAACGTTGACCTCGAGCTCGGTTTTCAAACCTCTTTCTGTGGTACTTCCCAGTGTAACTGTCAGATTTTTACGAGCAAAGTAAGTACTATAGTATGGAAATTGTTCAAAACATATAGCCAAAGGGCAAAAGATTCTTGGGTCCAAAAGAACAGGTTACTCACCTGTAACAGTAGTTCTAGGAGTGGTATGTGTTGTTCATTCACACTGTCTGGCATTGTTCCTTTCCCCTTTAAATCTTGCCGGAAGTCTTCAAGCTGGCTCCTCCCACCCACCCGGGTGGTAAATACCTCGGCTCCACCCCATGACACCAGATCTAGCCCGCTGGAAGCCAGGCTGTGCGCCCAAGCCGGGAGGTCAGAGGCAGGGATGAACACATATACCACTCTAGAACTACTGTTACAGGTGAGTAACCTGTTCTTCTAGGAGCATGGATATGTTGTTCATCCACACTGTCTGCAGACTCCAAGCAGTTCTCTGGGAGGAGGGAGGCAAGGCGCACACCCCCTACTTAGGGAATAGAGATTGGAGAACAGAGGCCCCAAAACCAGCATCCCGGCGTGACTTTAGGTCGATGTGGTAATGGGTAATAAAGGTGCTTGCTGACTTCCAGGTAGCGGCCCAACAGATTTCCTGGATAGGGATGTCCCTGGAAGCAGCCACCGTAGCAGCAGTATGACGGGTAGGATGAGCCCTTAGCCCTTTGGGAGGCTCCTTACCCACCAATTCATAGCACAGACCTATGCATGATGTAATCCATCTGGCAATGGTCCGCTTGGCTGCAGGTCTGCCAGAAGCGGCTTCAGCATAGGTGACAAACAGCTGGCGAACCTCTCCCCGAATTTCCACCATCCTCTCCTTATAGTAGGAGAGAGCACGCCTGAGGTCCAGAGTATGGAGCCTGTACTCGGCATCCGAGGTGTAGTTAGGGTAGTATACCGGCAGAGTCAATGCCTGGTTAAGCTGAAACTCTGACACCACCTTCGGAAGGAATTTCGGGTGGGAGCGCAGGACAACTTTGTCCCTGTGAAAGACCAGATAGGAGGAGTCCACTGAAAGTGCCTGGAGCTCCCCCGTCCTTCTGGCTGATGTGATAGCCACCAAGAAGACCGTCTTCCACGACAAGTGCAAAAGCGCAGACTTGTGCATGGGTTCGAATGGCTTGCCCATGAGCTTTGCCAAAACCAGCAAAAGATCCCACGGAGGTGGAGGTTCACGCACCGGAGGGGATATGTGATCCAGGCCTTTGGAAAAGCGCCCGACCACCTTTTCCTGAGCCAACGTCAGCTGACCGGCCCGCGCCCGGTAAGCCGATATGGCTGCTAGGTGCACCCTAAGGGTCGATGACCGAAGACCCCCTTTTGAGAGGGACCAAAGGTAGTCTAGAATGTTAGCCACCGAGCAGGATAAGGAGTCCAGACTTTTACCCTGACACCAAATGGAAAATCTCTTCCATTTGAAGGCATAACATTTCCTGGTCAATTCTTTTTGAGATGCCTCCACCACGGTGTAGACATCCTCCAAAAGACCCAAAGCCTGGAACCTCTAGCCAGGAACCAGGCTGTGAGGTGCAGGATTGAAGGTCCGATGAAGGACCTTCCCTGGTTCAGTGATATCAGGTCCGGCGTGTACCCAGCCGCCCGGGTCCTGCAGCTGAGACTGAGGAGATCTGGATACCAGAACTGGCGGCCAATCTGGAGCTACTAGATCACTCGCCTTGTCCCTCCTCACCTTGAGTAACACCTTGTGATCAAGGGAAATGGAGGAAAGGCGTAAAAGAGGCCTGGGGTCCACGGCCTCGAGAAGGCATCCCCTGTAGCGAACCCTCTGAGGGGCGGCATGGTACAGCTCGCTTGGTGTTCTCCCTGAGGCAAACAGGTCCACCAATGGTTTGCCCCAATGGGAGAACAGGTGGTAAGCTACCTCTGGATGGAGAGACCACTCGTGGGATGTCTGGCCTAGGTGGCTGAGAGCATCCGCCAGTTGGTTCGCGACTCCTGCCACATGGATGGCTAGGAGATCCGTCTCCAGCCAGCTGACAAAGGTCCAGATCCGGAGCGCCTCCTTGCATAGCAGACAGGAGTGCGTGCCGTCCTGTTTGTTGAGGTAGTACATGGTCGTGGTATTGTCCGTCTGGACTTGAACCACTTGACCCCGGAGCTGAGGAGCGAAAGCTGACAGAGCCAGTCTGACTGCCCTGAGCTCCAACAGGTTGATGTGGCATCAGGACTCCTCTGGGGTCCAGAGCCCGTGAGCTCTGTGGTCCCCCATGTGGGCTCCCCAGCCCATGAGAGAGGCATCGGTCGTAAGGACGACCGTCGGCTCGGGGCGGACAAATGGGATCC
Organism: Neoceratodus forsteri; assembly: GCA_016271365.2. Lineage (NCBI taxonomy): Eukaryota > Metazoa > Chordata > Ceratodontiformes > Ceratodontidae > Neoceratodus > Neoceratodus forsteri. The sequence goes on from JADMNL010000026.1 coordinate 51,238,440, forward strand.
CTTCCTGCAGATGACTCAGGACGGTCCACCATTGGAGAGTGACCGTGACCAGCTGGTCAAACAGACCCTGATGCTGAGACCACTGGGCGGCGAGCTCCCACTGAAGGGGGCGCATGTGCAGTCTGGCCCAGCGGACCACCAACGTGCACGCCGCCATGTAACCCAGGAGGTGCAGAAAGTCCCGGGCAGGGCGCGAGTGTCCAACCAGAAATGATTGGGCAAAGGATGAGAGAACCTCCGCCCTGCCCGCCGGGAGCCGAGCTCTGGCTTGACGAGAGCCTGAGCCTGCCCGATGAAGCCCATCACCTGAGAAGGTACGAAGCGATTTGGCCTCGCTGATCAGAAGGCCCAAGTGTGAGCAGGTTCAGAGGGTCAGGCCCTGACCTCTCCACCTCCTGAAGGGAGGATCCCGCCAGGAGCCAGTCATCCAGGTAGGGGTAAATACGAACCCCCTGACACCGAAGATGGGCTGCCACCACTGCAATGCATTTGGTGAAGACCCTTGGGGCCGATGACAGGCCGAACGGCATGGTTCTGAACTTGTACAGGGTCCTTCGACTTGAAGCGGAGGAACCGCTGATGGGACGGACGGATAGGGACGTGGAAAAAAGCGTCCTGAAGATCCAGTGTACAGAACCACATGTTTTGCTCCAGAGATGGTATGATCTGGTTCAGAGTTACCATCCGAAAGGCGCGAGACCTGAGATACCGATTCAGGTCATGCAGATCTAGAATGGGGCGCCAACCCCCCATCCGTTTGGGCACCAGGAAATACCTGGAGACAAAGCCTGAATCTGAAGGAGGATCCGTCACTCGGGCCATCGCCTCTTTGAGGAGGAGGAGGAGTAGCGCAATGTCGCCCCAAAGGGCAGACTGCGACTGGAGATCCTTTCCTCGTGTGGGCACGGCTCGACTGGGAGGGTACTGCTCGAATTTAGGGCAGACTCTGCCCTCACCACTTCTAGAACCCACCTGTCTGAGGTGATACCGACCAGGCGGAAAGGAAGTGGCGGAGCTGGCTCCACCGGGAGGACCCAGAGGCTGAGTGACGGGTACGGGGAGGCCACCCCGCCCGGCCACTGGATAGGCTTAGAGGAGGAGGAGGCACCTGGACCAGCACCTCGCCTCCTTTGTGGGGCTGTTGGGACCTTGCTTGGGCCTAGGGTGCCAAGCCTGAGCCTGTTGTTGTTGCTGACCCCTGAAGGGTGGCTGTCTGACCGCAGGGGAAGAATGACTAAAGGCTTCTTCCTGCACTTCTGCTGGTTCTTACTTGAAGAACCCTAGCAGAGGTGGCATCTAATGTGGCATTAGACTGCTCGATGCGCTGCAGATGACCTGCCACCCTGGCCCGGAAGAGGTCGTGCCAAGGAAGGGCACATCAGCTAGCTTGTGCTGAGTATCCACGGGAAAGGAGGATAACCTCAGCCAAGCCCTGTGGCGAGTGGATACCGCTGTAGCTAGTGAACGGGCACAGGAATCACCCATGTCCAGTGCAGTCTGGAGCTGTTGTTTAGTAACAGCCCTGCCCTGGTCCCTGACCTGCTTGACCGTGGTCTGCATGTCAGCTGGGAGGTGAGGAAGAACTTCGTCCAGCGACCCCAAGAGGGCGTGAGAGAAGTGTGCCATAATCACTGCTGAGCTTGCCTGACAAAGGCCCAAGGAAGATGCTGCATAGACCTTCTGAGCTGAGTGGTCCATAAGTTTGGACTCCTTGTCCAGAGGGCGGTCAGTATCCACCGAGCTGCCCGTCTGCCTGAACACTGAGGCAGTCACAAGGCTTTCCACCGAGGGGTGCTCAGTAAACCCCGCCAAGGACCCTGTGGGCACCGCGTACTTGCGTGACATGCGGGCAGACGGAACTGGGCAGGAGGCCGGACGCTGCCAGAGTTCCAAGGCCGGGCCAATAATGGCTTTGGTGACTGGAAAAGCCCTCGTAGGGGTATCCCCCCTCTTAAGAATATCCATAAGGGGATATTCTGCCTTCTTCTGGATAGGCTGCAGGGACATCCCCGTGGACTCAGAAATGAGCTGGAGGATGCCCTGGAAGGAGGAAGGCCCTTCTTCCAGGCCTGACACCGAAAGCTCATCGTGAGAATGAAGGCCAGTATTATCGGAATCGGAAGAGTCCTGATATAAAGGCTGACCACCTAAGTCTCCCTCGATATGCCTAGGGCGATCAGGGGTGACCGTGACTGACAGTCTGTGAGGGAGACCCGAAGACTGTCGGCCTCCTTGGAGGGAATCATTTCAGGGGTAGCTTAGGTGGAGGTTCCACCAATATTGGTGGGGAGCCCAAGCTGGCTGCAGCGAAGGCGCACCTGAGCCCCCAAAGGGACCGCACCGGAGAAATTGGTGTCCAAGGAGGTCAAGAGGCTGAGGCCAAGAGATAGCCGGGACCGCCGAGGGAGCCGGCTTCTGACCTGCTAGCAGGAGTTGCTGCCACATAAGATCCTCGCAGCGCCGGATGGATTTTTCGTCGAGCCTCCTCGCCTGAGGAGGAAGAGGAATGGTGGCGCGCTTTCTGCGGAGTGTTTGTGTCCTTTCTGGTCGATCAACCAAGAGGACTTACTCCTTGATCGAGTCCGATGGTGTCGGCTTTGTTAATCGAAGACTGGACTGTAAAACCGGGATCCGTTCTATCCTCGATCGAGGCCCGCTGGACGGGTCTCCTCATCGGGGAAGGAGAGAATCGGCGTTCTCTCCAAGGAATCATCGACAGGTGTCGGTGATAACGGCTCGATAGGGTCGAGAATAATCTCGGCTGGATCAGCCGACTCCTCGGCTTCTAAGCCCGGTCCAGACGGAAGGTCTGAAAACCCGGCGGCCGAGTAGGCAATCTCGACTGAAGTCGAGACATTGGACCACTCCCGGTCCCAGGAGCGTCTTCTTTGACCTGAAGAAGAAGAAGTTTTAGGATCCTTTTTTCTTAGAACGGGATGAGTGCGAGCCCGAGGGCGCCTCACCCTTGGTAGGAAGAGACTGGCACAAATCCCGAAAGGATCCTGAGAAGGAAGAGCCCAGATTGAGTGGCATCAAGAAACCTTGGCCACGAGGTTTGGGAAGTGTTTTCTTCCTCAAGGCCGCCATGCGCCGAGCTGCTCACGATCCCGCAGCAATGGGAAACCACCCACCTGGCCTCCTTGGATTTTACCGTGGGCTATGGAGTCTGCCTACCCAGCTTCAGGCTACTTGATCGATCCTCCAAGATGGTCGGATGGAAGGAAGCGCCAATAGAGCATTGTGCGGTATCATGAATAGTACCGAGGCAGTAAATGCACGAGAGGTGGGGATCGGTGCGCTACATTTTCTGTCCACAAGGGCACCGGCGAAACCCGGGGGACGACTTGTCATCCATGTCCGAATCAGAGTCATAAACTCTAATGAGTTTTAGAGCAAGAAGATGCGTGAAAACCGTCAAACGAATCCAGGGCCTCAACACTGCAGAAAGTAATTTAGGAACCTGAATCTTCCAGTGGAAAGGAAGATCTAGGCCATGGGGCGGAGCTCAGGTATTTACCACCCGGTGGGTGGGGGAGCCAGCTTGAAGACTTCCGCAAGATTTAAAGGGAAAGGAACAATGCCAGACAGTGTGGATGAACAACATATCCACGCACCTAGAAGAAAAAAATTACTCACCTTAGTAATGTTGTTTCTTCTAATGGAATCTTGCTGTATTCTGACATATGCAGTTAGGTCCTGCCTTTCAACTGGCCCGGAGAACAAAGAGTTAAACTTTCCATGGCCAGCATGGAATGTTCACCACGAACTCAGTTGAAGCCCCTGTCTGCTGTTGTTTAAAATGCAACCGTCAGATCTTTATGAGCAATACTCACTAGAAGTTCTGTGTGGAAACTGTAAAACTCATACTAGCCAACTGGCAACTATATCTATATGAAAGGGTTTTTGGTCTCAAAAGGAAGACTCAAGTCAGGAATCCCAAAAACAAAACACATCCAAAACACAACTACTCACCCAAACTAAAAGAGGGTGAAAAAAGGACACCACTAGGGTGCCAACACTGCTCCTGCCCACCCACATCCCAAAATCTAGGTTCTGAGAGGGGAGGCGGGGGGGAGATCAGAATACAGCAAGACTCCACTAGAAGAAACAACATTACTAAGGTGAGTAATTTTTTCCTCAAACAACATGAAGTCTTGCTGAATTCTGACATATGCAGACTACCAAGCAGTACCTCCATGGAAGAGGGACAGAACCTACTTTGGAAACAGGCTCTGAAGTACTACTGGGACAAACCGAGCATCACTTCTAGCCTGGATATCCAGAGAGTAATGCTTGGTGAAAGTATGGACTGTTTTCCAGGTGGCTGCTTGACAAATTTCTAAGAGAGGAATATCCCTGGCAGCAGCCAGGGAAGCAGCTGTACCTCTAGTGGAATGAGCCCTCAGGCCTGAGGGTGGAGTTCTACCCAGTTGTTCATAGCAGAATTGTATACAAGAAACAATCCACCTGGCAATAGATCTCTTAGTGGCAGGTTTCTCCTCACCCACTTCTCCATATGTAAGGAACAACTGAGGAGTCAAACCTGTGACCCTTGGTACGCTCTATGTAGTAGCTAAGGGCTCTTTAACATCCAAGCTGTGTAGCCTCCTCTCTCCAGAGGAGGAATGGTCAGTGAAGAAAACAGGAAGAGATACAGACTGGTTGAGGTGGAAATCTGAAACCACTTTAGGTAAAAACTTTCTGTTAGTTCTTAGGACCACTTAATCTCTATGGAAAGAGATGAACTCAGATTCCACTGACAGGGCTTGCAATTCACTGATATGCCTGGCAGAAGTAATAGCTGCCAAAAGTACAGGTTACTCACCTGTAACAGTAGTTCTAAGAATGATATATGTGTTCATCCACACTGTCTGGCAGGTTCCTTGCCACTTTAAATCTTGCCGGAAGGTCTTCAAGCTGGTTCCTCCCACCCACCCGGGTGGTAAAACTCTCGGCTCCGCCCCATGACGCCAGATCTAGCACGCTGGAAGCCAGGTTGTGCGTCGAAGCAGGGGAGGTTGGGTGGGTCATGTGGATGAACAACATATACCATTCCTAGAACTCCTGTTACAGGTGAGTAACCTGTATTTCTAGGGACATGGATATGTTATTCATCCCCACTGTCTGGCAGACTCCTAGCAGTTCTCCGGGAGGAGGGAGGCAAGGCACACACCCCCTACTTAGGGAATAGAGACTGGAGAACCGAGGCCCCAAAACCAGCATCCCGGCATGACTCAAGCTCGATGTGGTAGTGGGTGATGAAGGTGCTTGCTGACTTCCAGGTAGCAGCCCTGAAGATTTCCTGGATAGGAACGTCCCTGGAAGCAGCTACTGATGCAGCAGTATGGTGGGTAGAATGAGCTCTTATCCCTCTGGGAGGCTCCATGCCTGCCAACCTATAGCAAAGATCTATGCAGGAGGTGGCCCACCTGCCTATCATCCACTTGGCTGCAGGTCTGCCGGGTGCGGCTTCAGCATAGGTGACAAACAGCTGGCGAACCTCTCCCCGAACTTCAGCCTTCTGCTCCTTATAATAAGCGAGCGCTCTTCTAGGGTCCAAACTATGGAGCCTATATTCGGCCTCCGAGGTGTGATTGGAGAAGAACACCGGCAGAGTCAACACCTGGTTAAGGTGAAACTCCGACACCACCTTCGGAAGGAATTTCGGGTGGGGGCACAGGACAACCTTGTCCCTGTGGAAGACCAGATAAGGAGACTCGATGGAAAGCACCTGGAGCTCTCCCAAACTTCTGGCTGACGTGATAGCCACCAAGAAGGTGGTCTTCCACAACAAGTGAGAGATTTCACACCTGTGCATCGGTTCAAATAGCTTGCCCATGAGCTTAGCCAATACCAGCAGTAGATCCCACAGAGGTGGAGGTTCTCGCACCGGAGGGGATATGTGATCAAGGCCTTTGAAAAAGCACCCGACCACCTTCTCCTGCGCCACTGACTGCTTCCCAGGCCACGCCCGGTAAGCAGAGATGGCTGCCAGGTGCACCTTAAGGGTCATCAACCGAAGCCTTTGCTGAGAAAGGGACCACAGGTAGTCCAGAATGCTTGCCAAGGAACAGGAGGAAGGGTCCAGGCCCTTGCCCTGACACCAAATGGAGAATCTCTTCCATTTGAAGGCGTAGCATTTTCTGGTCAACTCCTTACGGGATGCCTCAATGACATTGAGGACCTCGTCAGAAAGACCCAAGGCGGGGGTGCTGTGGAGCCCGAGCTTGATGGCACCCAACTGATGGAGCTCTATAAATGAATAACTTATATTTCGTCTAAAAGTGGTGCATTTCTACTTTTCTACTGGCACAAAATTAAGAAAGCTCTCTCAGAACTTATATGCTACAAGATGGGAAACCCTCGAAAAGACCAAACGCATGGATCAGGGGTAAGATCCAGAAATCAGGCTTCAGTCTCCACCTCGAGGCCTGGCCAGGCCCGATCAGAAGCACCTGACGACACACCAGCTGAAGAGACCCTGCAGACAATAGGCCAAAAGCTGAATCGGCTTATAGCCTCTGTGGCTACACTGTCAGACAAGTTCGATGGACTCACTAATAGAGTGGCGGTCCTAGAGACCAACATGGAAGCAGTACAGGTAGCTTCTTCAGACGCAGTAAAACGTGTAGATTCCACTCATGGGAGCGATTCCAATGTTATAAAGGAAAGTACCCACTGGAAGACTCCGCTGAGACCCTAGAGAACCAGATTCGTCTCCAAATATTCACTTGTAGGGATGCCGGAGGAATGTGAAGGGATCATTTGGTGCTTTTCCTGCAGGACTGGTTTAAACAACAACTTGGAGAGGAGATTAGTGAGAAAACCCTACACTTTCAAAAAGCTTATCGGGTAACACAGAGAGGTAGACCAGATAACCCGGAGGCTCCCCGAACGATTGTTCTGGTGACCGATGGATGCGGTACGAGGGACACTATCTTGGCCGTGGCACGACGTCGGGGCCCGTTGCTGCAAGACAGTCAACGTGTATACCTTTTCCCGGACATCAGCTTTGCAACACGCCAGAAGCGTAAACGCTCGATGGGTGCGAGCCTTGCCCGAGAAGCCTGTGGTCTTTCATGGCATTATCTTCCTGCCTGCTTGCGTGATAGCACATAAGGGGAAGATGTTTTTTAACGACCCTAAGGATGCATTGCAATGGGCCCAGAATCATGCGGGTTAACCTACCTGATCCAGTCGCATCGGTAGAAAGTTTATCAGAAGAGGACTAAACATGAGGGTAAGAAGTGCCGAGCAACTACCTTAAAAAGTTATCGAAGATGCAGAGGCCAGAGGATCTTCTGGGACAATGCGAGAGACTCTTACTAGTCTGTTAATGTACCATGGCTTGATCTGCTTAAATATATCGGGACTTAAGTCTGAGAGAAACTGTTACCTCAGTTAAATTTGATTTATAGTTAAGACTGTGTTATGGGGGATTTGCTTTTGTAATAGAGTAGAATTTAGAATAAGCGCCAACAGTCTATAACTAACCATTCAGTTTGAAATGTATTGTATGGACCTTAACTCTATCAGTTTTATTGATAGCACACTTAGTGCAAGATTTGCTTTAAGTGCATGGTAAATGTCTACCCCTCATTTGAGGACCAGGACTTTGAGAAGATTTATTTTTTAAATAGAAGGACTGGATACCATGCAGCTCACGGGCTGGAACCACAGCTTTAATGTTGTACAAACGTGTTTAAAATAAGTTACTTCCCCCCAGGACGTATCTTTTTGCAGAGATAGTCCCTCTGTGTGTATTAAGAGGAGTGGCGCCCTCAGATGTTGACGTATTTGTAATCTCTCTGCTTGATATTCAAACTGTATGTTTGTCTATAAAATGAATAAACATAAAGTATAAAAAAAAAAAAAAAAAGAAAGACCCAAGGCTTGGAACTTTAGCCGCTCAGGAACCAGGCCGTCAGGTGCAGAGACTGAAGGTCTGAATGGAATATCTTCCCCTGACTGACTGAGATCAGGTCCGGGTGGGCTGGAAGCCGCCTCGGGAGCCTGGAGCTGAGACTGAGGAGATCTGGATACCAGAACTGGCGGGGCTAGCCTGGAGCTACCAGAATCACCTGCACCATGTCCCTCCTCACCATGAGAAGCACCTTGTGGATCAAGGGAAATGGGGGAAAGGCGTAGAAGAGGCCTGGGGTCCACGGCCTCGAGAAGGCATCCCCCTGCAGCGAGCCCTGCTGAGGGGGGCCGGCATGAAACAGTCTCAGCTTCGCATTCTCCCTGGAGGCAAACAGGTCCACCTGAGGCGTGCCCAGTGGGAGAACAAATCTTGTACTACCTCCGGCAGGAGAGACTACTGTGGGACACAGCCCCTGAGTGGCATCGGCCAGGGTGTTGGAGGCTCCTGCCACATGGATGGCAAGGAGATCTGCCTCCAGGCTGCACATGAGTGACCAAATGTGGAGAGCTTCCCTGCACAGAGGCATGGAGTGCATCCCGCCCTGGCAGTTTAGGTATTACGTGGTCGTGGTATTGTCCAGCTGGACCTGAACCACTTGACCTTGTAGAAATGGAGCGAAGGCAGTGAGGGCTAGATGAACCACTCAAAGCTCCAGCAGGTTGATGTGGCATCGGGACTCCTGAGGGGACCAGAGGCCATGCGCTCTGTGCTCCCCCAGATGGGCACCCCAACCCATCAGAGAGGCATTGGTCGATAGAGAGACCATCGGCTCGGGGCGGACAAACAGGATGCCCTCCTGCAGATGTGCTGGAACGGTCCACCACTGGAGAGCATTCCACATCCCCTGGGTCACTGTCACTAGCTGATCCAGCAGGTCGAAGTGCTGTGACCATTGGCTGGCCAGCCCCATTGAAGGGGATGCATGAACCAACGGGCCCAACGGACCACACTGGTGCAGGCCGCCATGAAGCCCAGGAGGCACAGGAAGTCCCGGGCAGGAAGCCAATGCCCAACCTGAAATGATTGGGCAAAGGAAGAAAGAACCTCGGCCCTGTCCGCTGGGAGCCGTGCTCTGGCTCATAGAGAGTCGAGCTATGCCCCGATGAATTGGATCACCTGCTTTGGCACGAAGTTCGACTTGGCCTTGTTGATGAGGAGGGACCTGAGAGCAAACCTGAGGCCAGACTTAGACCGCCTCCACCTCCGCTCTGGAGGGGCTGCAATCAGCTAGTCATCTAGGTAGGGACAGCCAGACCCTTCAGCGCCACAGGAATGCTGTCACCACTGCCATGCATTTGGTGAAGACCCTTTGAGCTAGGGAAAGGTCGAAGGGCATGGCCCAGAACTCGTAGAGGGATCCCTCTGTCCTGAAGCAGAGGAATCTCTTGTGGGACGGAAGGATTGGGACGTGAAAGAACGCATCCTGGAGGTCCAGAGAACAGAACCACACGCCTCATTCCAAGGATGGGATTATCTGAGCCAGAGTGACCATCCTGAAGGTCCGAGACCTTAGTAACCTGTTCAGGTCATGCCGGTCGAGAATGGGGCACCAGCCCCCCATCTGTTTTGGGACCAGGAAGTACCTGGACACAAACAAAAAATAGGAGGATCCGCAACCTTCCTGATCACCTCTTTTTTGAGGAGCAGGGTGATATCGGCTTGGCGAGCTGACAGAAAGGCTGCGGACCCCATAGCCCCCAACGGGCGACGGCTCGGAAGGGGAGGGCCTGCTCGAACTCTGGGGGCAGGCCCTTTCCTACCACCTCCAACACCCAATGGTCCGTGGTGATAGTGGACCAGGTGGAAAGGAAGTGGTGGAGCCATCCCCCCATGGGGGGAGCCCAGGGGGGAGTGACGAGGCTGCGGGCGACACCCCTCAACCTGTCACGGGGCAGGCTTGGAGGAGGGACTGGCCGAGGGACCTCCTGGGCCTTTTCCTCCTGCTTCCTATTAGAGGAAGTTGCAGGCTTGGCTTTGGGGTGCTGCGAGCCTGCTGGCCCTGGAGTTGGTGCTTGGCCGGACGTACAGAGGCGAGAAGGCTTAAAGGACTTATGTTGTTGCTGTCGACGGCCTTGTCCTTCTGGGCGGAGGTGACCAAGTCCAGAGTGGCATTGGACTTTTTCATCCACTGGAGGTGACCTTCCACTCCAGGGCTGAAGAGGTCGGTCCCCAGGATGGGGACAACTGCCAGTTTATGCTGGGTATCTGCCATGAAGCTGGATATCCTCAGCCATGCTCTGCAACGCATGGCCACTGCGGCCGCAACTGATCTGGCACAGGAGTCTCCAATGTCCAGAGCCATTTGGAGCTGCTGTTTTGCCACTGCCCTTCCCTGGTCCTGTACCTGCCTGACCATGATCTGCAGGTCGGCCGGGAGATGAGGGATCACCTCATCCAGAGAGCCCATGAAGGCGTGGGAGAAGTGTGCCATCAGCACAGCCGAGCAGGCCTGGCGGAGGCCAAGGGAGGATGCAGCGTACACCTTGTGCCCGGCATAGTCCAGCTTTTTGGACTCCTTGTCGGGGGGTTTATCCACATCCCTAGCATTCCCGGAACACCAGAAAACGCTATCGGTGACAAAACCCTTGCAGATGGGTGTTCAAAACCAGACAAAGAGTCGGTGGACCTGATACTTCGGCTATCCCAGCCAAGGCACAGGACAGGAAGCAGGCTGCTGCCAGAGCACCAAGGTTGGGCCAACAATGGCTTCAGCCACCGGAAAGGCCTCCGGCTGAACTCTCGTCCACTATCTCCAGGGACATTCCCACTTGGATATGGGCTTGTTTCATCCCGTGAACTTAGAGATGAGCCAAGCAGACCCATAAAGGACGATGGACTTTCGTCCATCGACTGGCCCCCAGAGGACTCCAGGTCAGTGGGCCTGGAGAACAGGGAGGAGTCATCGTCGGACTACGAGGAGTCCGCGAAGAGCTGCCTGGGGCCTGAGCCACCCTCCACCAGCCGAGGACGGTCAGGAGTGAGGGTGACCGACAACTTGTGGGGTAGGCCCTGACCCGACCGAGAGTCCTTGGTCAGCGCCCCCAATTTCGGTTGTGGAGGCAGAAGTTCCACCACAGTCGGTGGGGCAGCTTGTTTCAGCTGAACAACTGGCCCAAGCTTGGGGACATCGACACAGAGAGGCTTGTTTCGTCTGCTGGCGACAGCCACTTGATGCAGCCAGGGAAGGTGATGGCGGCCGCTTGTTCTTGACAGAAGTAACTGCTGCCACATCAGGTCTTCGTGAGCGGCCGATGCAATTGGTGCCGGGTTTCCTCTTCCAAGAAGGAAGACGAGGACGCAGCGCGCGTGCCATTTCGTGCCGAGACCCAGACTGCCGATACCGGCGATCGGTTGGACCGAGACGACGCCCGAGACCGAGATCCTCGGTGCTTTGAGGATGGGTCTGGGAAAGGCAGGACACCGGCTTCTCCTCGGCTCAGAAGCCTTGACAGGGACTCTCGTGACAGCAGGCGTAAGGCAAGTCCTCAGGCTCCACTGGGGAACTGTTGAAGAAGCACCATCGGCTTTTCACCAGTCGACAACCCATCCGACGGCTTCGAGAAAATCTTGATCGGGTCGACGGATATCCGCCGGCTGACCTTACAGGGACACCGTGAAGCCAGCAGCCTTAGTCTGTAACCCTCGATCAAGTCGGTGTCGACTGTCTGGGAAGGGACCTCTCCGCCCCATTGAACGAGATGGTGGGACTTTACCTATGAGTCCTTGGACCGAAGAATGTCCTGAAGGCCTTCTCCTTCGTGGAAAGGGACTGGCAAAGCTCCCTAAAAGAAGCTGAGTAGTAAGAACCCAAAGAGAGCTGGATAATGCAGTAACCGAGAAGAGGATGATGCGTTGCACCGCCTCGGCGCATCATCTGTCGAGTTGTCAGCTGAGCCAGCGCCTGGTCACCGCCCAACGGGCCTTCTGGCTTCACCGTGAGTAAGCGCCGCCTGTTGTAACGGACATGTGGACTTCAGGACATTGTTGAACGGGACGCATAACCTCCGGCCTGCAGTCATGGTCTAGGCTGAGGCAGTAGACGCATCGTGGAGTGCTGATCTGTAATGACATTTTCTGCCCATATGAGCACCGCCAAATCTGGGAGTTGATTTTTCATCGTAGCCATTTAGGAGCAATTGACTGAAGTCATGAAATTTGAGAACAGTTTCTGCAAACCAAGAATTAGATCCAGTCTACGAGAGCGTTATGAGGGAATGAAAATTACGTGACTTACCATAATTCTTGATCTTCTGGATGAGTCTCACCACTATTCAATTATTGGGATTGTGCCGGAGGCACTAGACCCATTGGAGCAATCTTTGTTGGAGGTCGGCGCCAGAGATGGCGCCACTAGGCACGGCACATTTAGCCCAGCTTGCGCTAATGACTATCTCGGCCGATCTCCAACCGCCAGTACCTTTTACCAAGGAGGTGCATCGAACCCAGAAGGGTAGTTTACCTAAAACCGACATAAGATAGTCCGGACGACCATATAAGAAGGGTTGACAAAGAAGTCTTCAGCCTAAAGATTTGAGGGAGGAAGACCAACAACAGAGGTGAGCTTGGGGATTGAGGGATGTAGAATGAGTGTGGAGACTCATTCAGAAGATCAAGCATTACGTAGGTACGTACTTTCATATCTTCCTGACATAAGTCTCTACCACTCATTCACACTATTGTATACCGGCCATAATCCTCCGGTGACGGCAGGAGAGACTGCTATTCGCTGTTCTAAGATAGAAGTCCATTAAGAATGGCTCTGCCAAAGAAGAATGTCATCTAGCTGTGGACATCAGTGCATAATGTTTAACAAAGTATGCACTGAGCTCCAGGTGGTCATAAAATATCTGCAATGGGGTATTGCTACCTCTAGGGATGCTGTGACCCTTTAGTAGAGTGAGCGAACCTACTTTCCAATTCTTATCCTGCTTATGGAATAGCAGGCAAAGGCATGCCACTAGCCATGCTGAGATACATCTGATATGCATAGGTTGACCCAGCCGATCCTGAAGGAAACAAATAGTTGCTGGCTTTGAAAGTCCTTGGTTCTATCCAGATAGAGCTGCAAGGCCTCTTAACGCTAAAGTTATTGTAGAGAACGCTTCCTTCATTTTGGAAGTTCGCAAAGTAAGAGGGGAGGACCAAAGTTGGTTAGATGAAATTCTGATACAACCTTAGGAAGAAATTTAGGATGAGTATAATAACTTTGTCCCATGGAACACAGTATACGGAGGGTCTGTGACCAGGCATGTATCTCAGAGACTGGGTGGCAGAGGTAATGGCCACTAGGGCTGCAGTCTCCAGGTGAGAAATTTTAGTCAAGCAGCTGGAGGTTCAAAGGTTTCATGAGCATATTCGTATTGCGATTGATGTCCCAGGCTGCAACTGACATCTAGAGTGGTCTGGTATGCAGAATTCCTTTAGAAACCTCTTAACCACAGGTAACTGACAGATACAAAAATTGGCTCATGATATGTTGAAATGGTACTAAGGTGAACTTTTGACTGTAGAGAATGGTAGGCCTGAATTTGAGATGTTCAAGAGTAATTAAACTTATCTGGTGGGCAGGAAAAAGGATTCAAAGAGGACTTTGCACACCAGAGCGAAACGCCCATTTGGCTGTGAAGTTTCTACAGTGGCTGGTTTCCGTGCAGCCAGAAGAATATCTGAAACTCTTCGAGAGACATTGAACCAGTTTACTTCTACCCTTCAGGTGCCGCGTGAAGGTGGCGATTCAGGTTGGGACATTGAACCACAGGCCTCTGAGCCAAAAGGTTCATCTGTGCGGAAGGGTCTCGAGGAACTGCCAACATATATGAGTAGTGGAAACCAGCTGCTGAGGCCAAAGGGGAGCAATGAGAATCATCTTGTCCCCTGGGATTCAAACTTGAGGAGTACTTTGGATTAGAGGGAAGCGGTGAAAGGCGAAAGAGCCTTTGTTCACCGCAGTCTGAACGCATCCTGACAGAAAATGCCAGGCCCGATTTCTGGAGCAGAAGAGAGGCAGTTTCATTGAGTGGATGCAAGGCCAGTCTGAGTTCCCCACCTTCTAATAGTGACTGAACTATGGTTGAGCTAGAGACCACTGGAGGGTCTGTCTCGTTCTGTTGAGAAGGTCTGCCAGTTCGTTCTGAATACCTGCAGGTAGACTACTTAATTAGAGCCTTGTACTCCAAGCACCATTCTATACCCTGGTTTCCCGTAATGGTAAGATGAGCTGGGTCATTCTTTGTTGATGTAATACATCACTGCTTTGTTGTCCGCTTGAAGGAGAATGTTCTTGTAGATAGACGTCTCAACACTGACCGCATAGGGACGGCTCTTTCTAGGACGCTTATGTGAGGCTGGTACTTGACTTGAGTCCCATTCCCTTTGCAGAGCCTGACAGTGAGCCTCCCAACTCATTAGGGATGCGTCCTTGGTAATGGAGATCTGATATCCAGAGGAGTGATCCTACCAGAGATTGCTCTCTTGAGACCACCAGGTGAGTGTCTTTAAAGGTTCTGTGCCTTGATGAGCTAGGATCATGGTGAGATGTTGGGGACCACTGAGTACTGAGCATCCACTGAGGGTTCTCATGTAGACGGGTTGGGGTACAGGAATACTGAGGAAGCCATGAGGCTAGCATCCGCTGTATCGAGAGAGTATCTGCTGTGGTTCTCTGATGTGATTTGCCATTTGAAGGATATGCCCTTCTGTCTTCTGGAAGAAAAGCCTCTATTGTGAGGTCCAGAAGAGCCCCATAAGAGGAGTTCTGGGGGCTGCAGTTGATTTCTGAGGTCCAGAACTCCTATGGACGTAAGGAGGCTAGAAGCCACTTATGGCGCTTCAGGTCCCTACTCCGGAAGGGCTTGCTAGAAGCCAATCGTCCAGATAAGGGAACACCTGTATCCCGACTTCTGAGGTGCACTGCTAGAACTGCACAACACTTTTGTAAAACCTCGTGCGCTGAGCATAGCCTGGAAGGGCAGGACTCTGAACTGATGATGTCCAGCCACAAACCTGTGAAATTTGTGATGCTCGGGAATAGAATGTTGTAAGCATCCCATGTCTAAGAATGCAGCGTCATGTTGATGAAGAAAGGTAACAGGGTTCAGAGAATTTTTGAATTTCTCCTGGGAGAAATTTGTTTAGCTTTCTGAGATACAATGGCGATACCGACTAATTTGGAACCAGAAAGTATGGGAGAGAAATAAAAATTAAATACCTACTGTACTATGATCTTTCTGTGTATCTTCACCATTCATCACAGATGGGTACTGCCAGAGACTGGACCCTACTGAGCTTTTTTTTTTTATTAGGATAGGTGGAGTCGATACAGCATGTCCCCGAGGCTGACGCATTTATGTGGTGCTCGAGATTAGCCATTAGGTTGCATCACCCACCTGCCTACCAGTTCTGAGCTGGAGAGGCAGAGGGAAGGAGGTGGTGGGACAAGAGTCCAAGGACAGAAAAAAGAGAAAACTGAACTAAAAGGGAAATAACTTACTGAGAGGACAGCAGAAGAAGTAGACTAAGGATTTGTAGGGGCCCAAATCTCTGGAAGGAAGAAGGGATGAAGGGAGGGAGAAAATTTAGAAAGAGTGAGGAACAATGATCCGAGACCTTGTCCGCTACAGACTGTATAGAACTGCAAGGAGTAGAAAGCTCTGCCAGAATTCAAGGTAGAATAACTGGCAATACCCCAAAGCAGAGGACAGGCATGTGACTTAGTACTCTCTGAAAGATATTTGGTGAAAAAGGGGAAATTTTTTTTTTAAGTAGATGGATAGCTGATGAGGCACCAGCTCTCACCCCGTAGGGGTGGAGATATGTAGAGAAGGAATTACCCAGCTGTGCTTTTTAGGGAGAAAATGCCTCCCTGTGTGTCCCAACTTACCCCGCAAGAAGAGGGGTAGGCACAGAGGAGGAGGATCCAGACTGAGGCCCCAGGGATGGTATGGATTAGATGATGTGAAGATACAGAAAGATCATAATTACAAGAACGTAATTTCTATATCTTATCTGTGTCAATCTTTTTCATCGTCATAGATGGGTGAGTATCAGACTCTCAAGCTGATTATTGCACCCTAAGGACAGAGTCCCTAGCCCCAGTGGGTGACACACTGGGGGGAACCTCGGGCCTGGTGAGGCTTGAGAGTGGGAGAGTGAGACGGGTTCCCTGAGGGGTAAGGAATGCCCTGACAAACGCTATCCGTCCACGGAGAAGAGATAGGTCCCTGGTGATGGATCACCTCACGCCGGGCCAAGGGTGACAACCAGGAAGATGAGCTGCCGATTCTGGTGCAGATCGCTGTCCCTACGACCTCCTGGTAGCTGAACCTCATTGGTGTCGAAGATTCCCTTGTTGTGCCTTTGCTAGCTCCAGTCAGGCAGAGAGCACGATGGCTTGCCTGGTTTGCTCAGTCAGGCAGCAGCTAGGATTCGACCCAGCGACCACAAGAACCTGCTGTAGGCCGTATAGGGCCTGATGAGCAGAGATGGAGAAGCAACTGGGTTGGTAGAAGGTCCCCCAGTCAAAACTAAGGAGTCTTGATCTGGGGCCGGTCACAGTGGAGGATGCCGGTTCGCAGGGTGTCACGTGCATCAATCCAGACCGCGGTGAGGCACAGAACCTGAGACTGGGGTAATACCTCTGGCAGAGGTCCTTAGGGCAGGAACCAGAGAAGGCCTCCAGAAGAAAAATTACTCACCTAGTAATGTTGTTTCTTCTAATGGAGTCTTGTTATTTTATAGAATTAGAGTTAGTTCCAGCCTAGAACTGCCCGAGTGAAATGGATAAACCATTCCAAAAAGAATTTTGGCAGAGAGCAGCTCTATCTGTGCATTTCAAACTTGAACTGTCAGATCTTTACGAGCCAAACTCACTAAGGTCTGTGTGGGCTGGTAACCTACACTAGCCAAATGGCTACCTAAATAATAACAACTATGATGGTCCCACACTAAGACTCCGGTCAGGGACCAGAATACTAACACCATTCTAATAATATGAAAATGGAATAAGTATAATAAAACACACACGCGCTGATACATACACCCTCAAAGTCCCAAAGGACAAAATGCTAACAGGACATAAGCAGTGCCCACACTCCGTCTCTCATCTCACCAAGTAGAGGTTCTGAGAGGCAGGTTGGGGAGGTTCTATTATATAAGACCTATTAGAAGAAACAACATTACTAAGGTGAGTAATTTTTCTTCAAACAACATGAAGTCTTGCTATATTATTATAGAGGTTATTAGCATCAGTACCTCCATGAGGAGGGCAGAACCCACTAGGAATAGGCTCCAAGAATAGCGTGCAACCAGCATCTCCGGCCTGACATCCAGGAGTAATGCTTGTAAAAGTGTGTACCGTTTTCCAAGTAGCAGCCTGGCCTCTAATAAAGGGATATTTCTGGCAGCACTAGAGACGAGCTGTACCCTGGTAGAATGGCCTCAACCGGGGTCACCACTTCTGATAATAAATTGGATACAAGATACAATCCACTGGTTATTGATCTCTTAGTAGGTTTGCCTTTCCCAACTTCACCATAGGGAAAAGTTGAGGATTCAACCTGGACCTTTGGTACGCCTCTATATAATAACTAAGAGCTCTCTTAACATCCAGGGTTGCAACCCCTCTCACCCAAGAGGAGTGATCAGTGAAAATACTGAAGGAGATAGATGATTATGAGAAATCTAAACCACCTTAGCAAAACTTCCTATTAGTCCTAAGGACGGCATATCCCTGTGGAGAAATAAAGTCAGTTCCACTGATAAGGTTTGCACCTCTGCGCGCCTGGCAGAAGTGATAGCCACTAGAAAACAGTTTCCGTTAGTACTTAAGCTCTGTGAGATAGAGGTTCGAAGGGGTTGCATTAATGGGCAATGCAAACATTAAGGTCCCAAGTAGTCGTTCCTAAAGGGAGGATTAGTATGGAGTAATCCTTAAAAAACTTGGAAACATAGATGAGAGGAAAGAGGGATGACTTTCTGTTGACAAAAGCAGACACAGTTGCCAAATGAACCTCAGGGTAGCTGGTCTGAGACCCAAGGAATTAAGATGTACCATGTAATCTAACAAATGGGCAATTAGCAGATTCTGGGAAATATTTTCCTAGTACACCAAATGGAAAACTTTCCATTTAGAACTATAAGGTTCTAGTGGAAGGCTTTCTGAAGCCTTTGGGATCTCAAGAACACCCTGAGAGGTGTAAATCGCACCTTAACTCCTCAAGAGCCAGGCCTTGAGGTTGAGGATTTGAGGTCCTGATACTAAACCCCTTCCCTGCACAAGTCAACAGATTGTGATTCCTGGGAGGCACAGGGGAAGATGGACTGTCAGAGACAGATGGCGGGGTACTAGGGCTGTCTGGCTTATCTGGGCAATCAGAATCACCCCAAGGCTGAGATCTGATTTGACTATACTTTGAATAGAGGAAAGGGGGAAAGTATAGAGAACTTCCTCCTAATCCAGAAGAAGGGCATCCAGGGGAACTGAGCCCAGCACTGGAGGCCTGCACAGAACAGAGAAGTTTGTGATTGTCTGGGGCTGCAAAGATCTATCTGAGGATGCCCCACCTGGCAAAACTATCTCAGCACTTGAGGATCCAGGACCATTCGGAGGGCCTGGGGAATCCTGTTGAGGGCATCCGCAGACATTGTCACCTGAGGCGGCTCAGTGGGAGAACAAATTTGTACTACCTCCGCAGGGGAGAGTACTGGGACACAGCCCTGAGGGCATCGGCCAGGGTGTTGGAGGCCCTGCCACATGTATGGCAAGGAGATCTGCCCAGGCTGTACATGAGTGACCAAATGAGCTCCTGCACAGAGGCATGGAGTGCATCCCCCTGGCAGTTTAGGTATACGGTCGTGGTATTGTCCAGCTGGACCTGAACCACTTGACCTTGTAGAAATGGAGCGAAGAGGGCTGATGAACCACCAAAGCTCCAGCAGGTTGATGTGGCATCGACTCTGAGGGACCAGAGGCTGTGCGCTTGTGCCCCCAGATGGGCACTTCAACCCATCAGAGACATTGGTCGGTAGAGACCATCGGCCTGGGTGGATAAACAGATGCCCTCCTGCAGATGTGCTGGAACGGGTCCACCACTGAGTATTCTGACATCCCTGGGTCACTGTCACTAGCTGATCCACAGGCAGGTGTTGTGACCATTGGCTGGCCAGCCCATTGAAGGGATGCATGAACCAACGGGCCCAACGGACCACACTGCAGGTCATTAGCCCAGGAGGCACAGGAACCCGGTGGAGGCTGCCCAACCTGAATGATTGGGCAAAGGAAGAAAGCATCCGCCCTGTCCGGCTGAGCCGTGTTTGGCTCAGAGAGTCGAAGCATGCTCGATGAATTGGATCACCTGTTTTGGCACGAGTTCCGACTTGTTTTTGTTGATGAGGGGGCCACCTGAGAAACCTGAGGGCTGATTCTAGACCGCCCACCTGTTCTGGAGGGGGCAACTGGGCTAGTCATCAGGTAGGGTACAGCCAGACCTTCAGCCATTAGGAATGCTGTCACCACTGCCATGCATTTGTGAAGACCCTTGAGCTAGGAAAGGTCAAGGCATGGCCCAGAACTGTGAGGGATCCTCTGTCCGAAGCAGAGGAATCTCTGGGGACGAAGGATTGGACGTGAAAGAACGATCCTGGAGGTCCAGGAGAACCACACGCCTCATTCCAAGGATGATGTCGAGCCAGAGTGACCATCCTGAAGGTCCGAGACCTAGTAACCTGTTCAGGTGGTGCCGGTTGAGAATGGGGCACCAGCTCCATCTGTTTTGGGAGCAGGTTTCCGACACAACAATAGGAGGATCCGCAACCTCCTGATCACTTTTTTGAGAGCAGGGTGATATCGGCTTGCAGCTGACAGAAGGCTCTGACCCATAGCCCCTAACGGGCGACGTCGAAGGGAGGGCCTGTCAACTCTGGGGTAGGCCCTTTCCTACCACCTCCAACACCCAATGGTCCGTGTGATAGTGGACCAGGTGGAAAGGAAGTTGGAGCCATCTCATGGGGGAGCCCAGGGGAGTGATGAGGGTGGGCTTACCCTTCAACCTGTCACGGGCAGGCTTGGAGAGGGACTGGCGAGGGACCTCCTGGGCTTTTCTCCCTGCTTCCTATTAGAGAAGCGAGGCTTCTTTGGGGTGCTGCTGAGCCTGTGGTCCTGGGTTGGTGCTGGTGGCCGTGACGGGGCGAGAAGGGCGAAGGACTATGTTGTTGTTGTTTACGGCCCTGTCCTTCTGGGCGGAGGGATCAAGTCCAGAGTGGTATTGACTTTTCATCCACTGGAGGTACCTCCACCCAGGGCTGAAGAGGTCGGCCTCAGGATGGGGACAACTGCCGTTTATGCTGTATCTGCCATGAAGCTGATATCCTCAGCCATGCTCTGCCTATGGCCTTCTTTTTCTGCAACTGATCTGGCACAGGAGTCTCCAATGTCCAGAGCCATTTGGTGTTGTTGTTTTGCCACTGTTCTTCCCTGGTCCTGTACCTGCCTGACCATGATCCAGGTCGGCCGGGAGATGAGGGATCACCTCATCCAGAGAGCCCATGAAGGCGGGGAGAAGTGTGCCATCAGCACAGCCGAGCAGGCTGGCGGAGGCCAAGGGGATGCAGCGACACCTTGTGCCCGGTATAGTCCAGTTTTGACCTTGTCGGGGTTTTTTCACATCTCAGCATTCCGGAACACCAGAAAACGCTATCGTGACAAACCTCTAGATGGGTGTTCAAAACCAAAGAGCGTAGGGGACCGTGATACTTTGGCTATCCTGGCGAAGGCACAGGACAGAAGCAGGTTGTTGCTAGACACCAAGGTTGGCCAACAATGGCTTCAGCCACCGGAAAGGCCTGTGTGGTTGAATCCCCCGGTCCACTATCTCCGTGTGATACGGCCCACTTGGATATGGGCTGAGCTGCATCCCGTGAATCGAGATGAGCCAAGTAGACCTATAAGGACGATGGACTTCCCATCGACTGGCTCTCAGAGACTCCAGGCCGTGGGCCTGAGAACAGGAGGAGTCATCGCGACTACGCGGGAGTCCGCTAAGAGTCTTTTTCCTGAGCCACCTCCACCAGCCGAGGACGGTCAGGAGGAGGGTGACCGATAACTCAGGGGTAGGGTCTGACCACCGAGAGTCCTTGTCAGCGCCCACCTCGGTTGGAGGCAGAAGTTCCACTGGTGTGTGGGGCAGCTTGTTTCAGCTGAACAACTGGCCCAAGCTTGGGATATCGGCACAGAGAGGTTGTTCGGGCCGCTGGTGACACACTTGATGGCCAGGGAAGGTGATGGCTGGCTTGTTTGACAGAAGTAACTGCTGCCACATCAGGTCTTCGTAGCGTCGATGCAATTGGTTAAGCCTCCTCTTCCAAGAAGGAAGACGAGACGAGCAGCGCGGGCGGTGCTTACTGCGAGACCTAGACTGCCGATGTCGGGGATCGGTTGACCGAGACTACGCCCAGACCGAGATCCTCGGTTTTGAGGATGGTCTGGGAAAGGCAGGGGACCGCTTTCCTCGCCTGCCTTGACAGACTCGACAGCAGGCGACGTCCTCGGGGTCTACTGGGGAACTGTTGAAGAAGCACTATCGCTTCACCAGCGGCTAACCCGTCCGACGGGTCGAGAAAATCTTGATCGGTTTGACGACATCCGGCTGCTTACCTGGACAGGGACACCGTGAGCGAGCAGCCTTAGTCCGAACCCCACTGAAGTCGAGTGTCGACTGTCTGGGAAGGGGACCTCCGGCCCCACTTAACGTAGGGTGGGACTATCATGGAGTCCTGACCGAGAAGAATGTCCTGAAGGCCCTCCTCGTGGAAGGGACTGGCAGCCCTTAAAAAGCTGAGTAGTAAGAACCCAAAGAGATGGATGGCAACTGAGGAAGAGATGATGTGTTTGCACCGCCTCCTCCTCGAAGGCGATCATCTGCTCGAGTTGCCAGCTGAGCCAGCCGTGGGTCACCGCCAACGGCCTCTTCGACTTCACCGGTGAGTAGCGCCGCCCCGTTGTAACGGACATGTGACTTCCAGGACATGGCTGAAAGTTAGTGGCATAACTTCGCGGGCCTGCAGTTCGTGGTTGGGGCTGGCAGTAGACGACGAGAGTGCGGATCCGTAATGGACATTTTCGCCCATTATAGCCCATCAAATCTGGGAGTTGATTTTCATCGCCACTTAGGGATAATTTGACGAAGTCATGAAAATTTGAGAATAAGTTTTGCAACCAAAGAATTAGATCCAGTCTACACCAGAGCGTTAAGGAGGAAATGAAACTACGCACTACCATAATTTTATCTTTGGATGAGTTCCACCACTATTCACACTTGGGATCTGTGCCGGAGGCACTAGGACCATTGGGAAAACTTTTTGTTGAGTGGTCGCCAGAGATGGCCACTAGGCACGCACCACGAGCTCAGCTTGCGCTAATGACTATCTCGGGCGACCCTCCAACCGCCAGTACTTTTTACCAAGGAGGTATGTGAATTCCCAGAAGGGTAGTTTGTCTCAAAACCGGACATAAGATAGTCCGGACGCACCTGTATAAGGGTCATTAAAGAAGTCTCACAGTCAAAGATTTGAGGAGGAAGACCAACAGAGGTGTGCTTTGGGGGAGGAGGTGGAATGAGTGGTGAGATATTCAAGAAGATCAAGAATTACGTAGGTATGTACTTTCATATCTTCCTGGACATAAGTCTCACCACTATTCACACTATTGGGAGAGTACCGATTCATAATCCTCCGAGACGGTGGTAGGAGACCAAGAGTCACAGTTCTAAGATAGAAGTCCACAAGAATGGCCTGCCAAAGGAAGAATGTCATCTAGCAGGACATCTAGTGTATAATGTTTAACAAAAGTATGCACTGAGCTCCAGGTGGTTGCAAAATATCTGCATGGGCACATTGCGACCGCTAGGATGCTGTGACCGTTTAGAGTGAGCGAACCTCCCCCTCCAACTTAACCTGCGCCATGGAATAGCAGTGGCAGGCATGCCACTACTATGTTGAGACACATCTGATATTACAGGTTGACCCAGCCGGTCCTCTGAAGGAAACAAATAGTTGTTGGCTTATGAAGTCCTTGGTTCTATCCAGATAGAAATGCAAGTCTCTTTAACGTCCAAAGAATGTGAGAACGCCTTCATTTCGTAAGTTCGCAGTAAGAGGGAAGGACCAAAGGTTGTTTAGATGAAATTTGACAACCTTAGGGTGATTCAGATGAGTACGACAACTACTTGTCCCTATGGAACACAGTAGTGGAGTGTTGTGATCAGGCATGTATCTAGAGACTCATGGCAGAGGTAATGGCCACTAGAAGGCAGTCTTCAGGTGAGAAATTTTAGCTCAAGTAGCCAGAGGTTCAGCGTTTTCAAGTGAGCATATTAGCATGATTGATGTCCCAGGTCGTTGGACATCTTGTAGAGGTCTGTATGGTGAATTCTTTAAGAAACCTCTAACCACAGGTAACTTGTTTGAGATAAAAAATCGGCTCATGATATGCTGAAATGGCACTAGTGAACTTGACTGTAGAGAACGTAGGTCTGAATTTGAGAGGTCTAAGAGGTACTTCAGAATTTATCTGGTGGGCAGGAAAGGATCTAAGAGGACTTTGTACACCAGAGCGAGAAACGCTCTATTTGGCTGTAAAGTTTTATAGTGGCTGGTTCGTGCAGCCAGAAGAATATCTGAAACTCTTAGAGACATTGAACCAGTTTACTTCCCTCTTCAGGTGCCAAGTGGAAGGTGAAGACCAGGTTGGGATGAACCATGGCTCTATCTAAGGTTCATCTGTAAGGAAGTGGTCTCGAGGAACTGCCAACATATTGTTGAGTAGGAAACTGTTGTGCTGAGGCCAAAAGGACAATGAGAATCATCTTGTCCCCTGATTCAAACTTGAGGAGTACTTCTGAATTAGAGGAAGAGGTGGAAAGGTGAAGAAAAGCTTTGTTCACCGCAGCCTGAACGATCCTGATTGAAATGCCAGGCCCTGATTTCGAGAAGAGAGGCAGTTTTGCATGAGTGGGATGCAAAGGTTCAGGTCTGGAGTTCCCCACCTTCTAATAGTGACTGAACTATGGTTGAGCCGAGAGACCACTTGTGAGGGCTGTCTCGTTCTGTTGAGAAGGTCTGCCAGTTCGTTCTGAATACCTGGCAGACCACTTGAATTAGAGCCTTGTACCCAAGCACCATTCCCATACTGCCTCATTGCTTCCCCTGTATAAGGTAAGAATGAGACCGCCTCTGCTTGTTGGATGTAATACATCACTGCTTTGTTGTCCGCTTGAAGGAGAATGTTCTTGACACAGAATGTCCTTCAACACTGACCGCATAAAGGACGGCTCATTTCAGGACGCTATGAGGCTGGTACTGATTGAGTCCGGTGACCTTCTGTGGAGAGTTTGACAGGAGTTCCCAACTATTAGGGATGCGTCTTAGCTGGAGATCTGATGGTCCAGAGGAGCAAGGGATATCCTACCAGGAGATTGCTCTTTGAGACCACCAGTGAGTGACCTCAGTTGTTCTGTCACCTGATGAGCTAGACTGTGGTGAGATGTTGGGGACCACTGGTACTGAGATCCACTGAGTGGTTCTTATTTTAGCGAGTAAACACTGAGAAGCCATGAGTCCTAGCATCCGTTGCACGTGAGAGTAGTATCTGAGTGTTCTCCCGATGTGACGGGCCATTTGAAGGATATCGTCTTCTGTCTTCTGGAAGAAAAGTCTCACAGGAGGTGTCCAGAGGTCTAAGAGGAGTCCTGGGAGGGCTGCAGTTGCATTTTGAGGTCAGCAGAACTCCATGGACGAAGGAGGCTTAGCTATCTCTATATGCTTGGGTCCCTGACTGGAAGGGCTTGTAGCCAATCGTCCAGATATGGGAACACCTGTATCCCGGACCTTCTGTGCAGCACAGAACTGCACAACACTTTTGAAAACCTCATGCGCTGAGTATAGCCTGCAGGACTCTGAACTGATAATGTCCACAGCCAAACCTCAGAAATTTGTGAACCTGGTGAATAGGAATGTGCTGGTACATCCGCATGTCTAAGAAGGCTGTCATGTTGCTGATGCAAAGGTAACAGGTTCCTAGAGAATTATTTTGAATTCTCCTGGGGAGAAATTTGTTAGCTTGATACAGAATGGGGTGATACCCAGACTAATTTGAACCAGAAAGTACGGGAGTAGAAAATAAAAAATTAAATACCTACCGAATTATGATCTTTCTGTGTATCTTCACCATTCATCAGATGTACTGGCCAGAGATCAGGACCCATGGAGCTTTTTTTTTTTAAAAAGGATAGGTGAGCTGAAGATGGGCGCTACCATGTTGACGCACTATGTGGTGCTCGAGGATTGGCTATTGTTGCATCGACTCCACCTGTCACCAGTTTGAGTCACTGAGAGGTAAGGGAAGGATGGTGGGTACAAGAGTCCAAGGACAGAAAAGGAAGAGAAAAACTGAACTAAAGGAGAAATAACTACTGAGAGGACAGATGATATAAGACTAAAGGATTGGGGCCCAAATTCTGAAGGAAGAAGGGATGAAGGAGGGGAGAAATTTAGGAGAGTGTGAGGTAAGGATCGAGACCCTTGTCATTCCAGATTATAGGAACTGCAAGAGTAGTAAGCTCTGCCAGAATTCACAGAGAATAACTGGCACACCCCAAAAGCAGAGAAGGACAGGCACAGATTTAGTACTCTTTGAAATATATGAAAAAAGGGAAATTTTTTTTTTTTAACCGTTAGATGGATAACAGATGAGGCAACCAGCTCCACCCGTGAGGTGGAGATATGTAGTAAGAAGAATTACCCAGCTGTACCTTTAGAGAAAATACCTCCTGTGTGTCGTAACTTACCCCGCCAAGAAGAGGTAGCAGAGGAGAGGACCCAGAGACTGAGTCCCAGGAGAGTGGAGGGATTGTGATGAATGGTGAAGATACACAGAAAGATCATAATTACGGTAAGAACGTAATTTCTATATCTTATCTGTGTCAATTCACCATTCATCACAGATGGGTGAGTACTAAGACCCCCGAAGGGGCTGATTCATTGCACCAAGGGACAGAGTCCCTTAGCCTCACAGTGGGTGGCTACACTAAGGGGGGAACCTTGGGCCTGGTGAGGCCTGAGAGTGGGGAGAGTGAGACGGGTTCCCTGGAGGTAAGGAAGTCGCCTGACAAACGCCATCTCGCCCACTGGAGAAGAGATAGGTCCCCAGAGCGAGCAAATCACCACGCCGGTCAAGGGTGACAACCAGGAGAGATGAAGCCAAGCCGATCTCCTGGTGCAGATCGCTGTCCCTCTGACTCTGGTAGCTACCCCATTATTGCCGTGAAGATTCCCTTGTTTGTGCTTCGCTAGCTCCAGGGCCAGCATGCAGAGAGCAGGATGGTTTTGCCTGGTTTGCTCCGAGTCAGGGCAAAGCAGCTAGGATCTGACCTTAGGGGACCACAAGAACCCGTTGTAGCTGCATAGTGGCCTGATGAGCAGAGATGGAGAGAAGCAACCGTGCTTTAGTAGAAGGTCCCCCAGTCAAAATCCAAGGAGTCTTGATCTGGGGGCCGGTCACAGTGGAGGATGCGAAGCCCGTCAGGGGTGTCACGGTGCATCAATCCAGACTGCGGATGAGGCACAGAACCTGGAGACTCCGTGGGAGTGCAATACCTCTGGCAGAGGTCCCTAGGGGCAGGAACTCCAGAGAAGGGCCTCTGCCAGAAGAAAAAATTACTCACCTTAGTAATGTTGTTTCTTCTAATGGAGTCTTGTTATATTATAGACATTAGCAGTTAGTTCCAGCTCTAGAACTGCCCCGGAGTGAAATGGTTAAACCATTCCAAAAAGAATTTTGCATGAGAGCAGCTCATCGTGTTGTCTTCAAACTTGAACTGTCAGATCTTTACGAGCCAAACTCACTAAGGTCTGTGGAAGCTGTAACTCTTGCTCAGCCAAATGGCTACCTAATAATAACAACCATTGATGGTCCCAACACCCAAGACTCAAGTCAGGGACCAGAAATACTAACACCTTCTATTCTATACAGCCTAAATATAAGTATAATAAACACACACACGCTGCACACACACACACCCCAAAGTCCCAAAGGGGACAAAATGCTAACAGGACACAAGTAGTGCCCACACTAAGCTGCCCGCAGACTCCACCAAGTAGAGGTTCTGAGAGGGGCAGGTTGGGAGGTTGAGTATATAAGACTCATTAGAAGAAACAATATTACTAAGGTGAGTATTTTTTTCTTCAAACAACATGAAGTTTCATATTATAGACATTAGCAGAATACACAGCACTTCCATGGAGGAGGGGCAGAACCTACTAGGAATAGGCTCTGAAGAACAGTTGTGCCAAACCGAGCATCTCTCCTGGCCTGACATCCAGGGAGTAATGCTTGGTAAAAGTGTGCACTGCTTTCCAAGTAGCAGCCTGGCAAATCTCTAATAAAGGGATATTTTGGCAGCAGCTAGAGACGCAGCTGTACCCCTGGTAGAATGAGCCCTCAAACTCGGGGCTCTGCCTACTTTCTGATAACAAAATTGGATATAGAGACAATCCACCTGGCTATTGATCTCTTAGTGGGAGGTTTGCTTTTCCCAACTTCACCATAGGTAAGGAAAGTTGGAGTGACTGAACCTGTGACCTTTGGTACGCCTATATAATAACTAAGAGCTCTAACATCCAGAGTTGTGCAAGTCCTCTCAACTAAGAGGAGTGATCAGTGAAAACTACTGAAGGGAGATAGATTGATTAAGATGGAAATTGAAACCACCTTAGGCAAAACTTCCTATTAGTCCTAAGGACTACCATATCCCTGTGAAAGAAATAAAGTCAGTCTCCACTGACAAGGCTTGCAATTCACTTATGCTGCCTGGCAGAAGTGATAGCCACTAGAAAACAGTTTTCCGGTTAGGTACTTAAGCTCTGCAGAAGACAGAGGTTCAAAATGGGGTTGCATTTAACTGGGCAATGCAAACATTAAGGTCCCAAGCAGGCCGAGTTCCCAAAGGGAGGATTATGGAGTAATCCTTAAAAACTTGGAAACATAGGATGAGAGGAAAGAGGGACTCTTCTTTCTGTTACACAAAAGCAGACACAGCTGCTAAAATGAACTCTCAGGGTAGCTGGTCTGAGACCCAAGGAATTAAGAGATGTACCATGTAATCTAACAAATGGGCATTCAGCAGATTCTGGGGAAATATTTTTCCTAGCACACCAAATGGAAAACCTTTTCCATTTAGAACTATAAGTAGCTCTAGGAAGGCTTTCTGAAGCCTTTAGGATCTCAAGAACACCTGAGAGAGGTGTAAATCAGCAACTTTAACTCCTCAAGAGCCAGGTCTGAGGTTGAGGGATTTGAGGTCCGATACCAAACCCTTCCCTGGGCACACGTCAACAGATCTGATCCTGGGGAGGCACAGGGAAGATGGACTGTGACAGAAGGAGTGGGTACCAGGGTCGTCTGGCCCATCCGGCAATCAGAATCACCCTGCAAGGCTGAGATCTGATTTTGACTAGTACTTTGAATAGGAGAGGAAAGGGGGAAAGGAGGAACTTCCTCCAATCCAGAAGAAGGGCATCCAGGGAACTGAGCCCAGCACTGGAGGCCTGCAACAGAACAGAGTGTAAGTTTGTGATTGTCTGGTGCTGCAAAAGATCTATCTGAGGATGCCCCACCTGGCAAAAACTATCCTCAGCATCTCTGAGGATCCAGGGACCATTCGTGATGGCCCTGGGAAATCCTGCTGAGGGCATCCGCTAGACATTGTCCTTTCCCTGGAAGATGAATTGCTATGAGGAAGTGTTCAGGAATAGGCCATGGAGACCACAACTTCATTGCCTCAGTGCACAGGCCGAAGACCGAAAGTGCCCCTGTTTGTTGATGTACCACATCTGTTGTGGTGTTGTTCTGACTTGTATCACCTTGTCGTGACAGATGCAGAAATGCTTGAAGAGCAAAAAGACAGCTCTGAGTTCCAGCAAATTGATGTGGAGCAGAGATTCCGGGGGGACCAACTCCTGAGTGGAAAGGTCTTCCATGTGGGCTCCCCAACCCAGAAGGGAAGCATCTGTAGTGAGTCAAGTCATGAGAAGGAAATTAAGGGACCCCGCTTAAATTGCTCTGATCCGCCACCACTGGAGAGATAGGACTGGTGTTCGAGGCACTGGGACCAACTTGGAAAGGGGGTCTTCTCTGAGATTCAAAAGGTTCTCAAGTGAAACTGAATGTCTCTCATTTGAAATCTGGTTCCCTGCACAACAGCTGTGGATGTGCCATGCCCCAGGAGCTGCAGAAAGTGTCTTGCTGGTTGAGAGACCTGCAGAGGAAGGAAGAGGCCAGAGCCACTAAATTCCTTATCCTTTCTGGGGAAGAAAGGCTCTGGCTAGCTTTGTATCCAATCTGCCCTATAAAGGTGAGTACCTGACTGGTTCCAGAACCGACTTTGGTAGGTTTAGCAGAAAACCCAGGGATGTGAGAAGCTGCTGGGGACCTCAGGTGAGATTTTACCTGTTCTGGAGACTGGCCTACAATGAGCCAGTCGTCTAGATTAGGAAACAGCAATCCTCTGCCTCCTTAAGTGGGCCACTGCCACTGCTAGACACATTGTGAATACCCTTGGAGCAGAGGTGTGCAGGGCGTTGCTGTTTGAACTGGTAATGACCTGAGGGCAGTTCGAATCTGAGGTACTTTCATGGGACTTCTGATTAGGACATGGAAATAGGCATCCTTGAGGTCCAGGGAGGCTAGCCAGCCCCTGGCCTTAGGGAAGGTAAAATCATTGCCAGAGTTACCATTTTGAACTTTGGTTTCAAAAGATGCTTGTTCAGATATCTGAGATCTAAAATGGGCCACCTTCTCCTGTCTTTTTTGGGGTAAGGAAGTATCTGAATACCAGACCCTGCCCTGGATGCAGGGAGGAACCCTTTCTACTGCTCTGAGAGGTAACAGGGATGAGACCTCTGTTTCCAGAGCGAGGTCTCTGAAGCACTTGTAGTAAAAAGTCTGCTTTCAACTTGGGAAACTTTTTGAAGTTGAGAACCAGACCCTGCTTTACTACATCCAGAACCCACTTGTCTGAGGTTAAAGAAGCCAACTCTGACTGAAGTAAGCCAGCCTGCCTCACTGGTACGGGAGAATTGCCCTGGGCACCCCATCAGGGTGCCTGTTGTTTGCAGGAGCTTTTAGGCTGGGGTGGGAGCAGGTCTGCCCACCCCTCGTCTGCCCCTGCCTCTGAAGAAGCCCTCTGAGCATGGGCAGAGGAGGCCTGAGTCGTAGAAAGGCCTGTGAATAGGCCTCCCCTCACCCCTGGGGGCATGCCTTGGTGAGTGGCTTGCCGCCTCGCCTGGGCACTTCTTGTAGGCAGTCCCATATTCATCCATCTTTCAGGTAATTTCTGTCTGCTCTCCAAACAGAGAATTTCCCACCACAGGAAAATCCATAGCCTTAGTCTGGGTATCCTGTGACAAACTAGTACACCTGAGCCAGGCCAGCCTATGAAAACCTACAGATGTGGCCATGACCCCAGAGGAAACATCATTAACATCCACAGCAGCATGAAACTGAACCTAGAGGCTTCAATGCCATCAGCAGCCACCTGTTCTAGTTCACTAGCTAGCTGGCCATGGGCCTGCTTGGCCAATTGCATAACAGTATCCCATCTAGATTTCTGATACCTAGCTACATGCTTGCCATAATTTGCTTGCCTGAGTCCCAGAGAGGCTGCTATATACTGTTTTTTGCCATGGCATCAATCTTCCTGGAACTTTGTCAGGAGGATGTGAAGCCAAGGAATATTAGTTTTATCACAGGCAGCAGCCTGAACTACCCAACATGACTGCATTGTTGAGAAAGAATTCTGTATCAGGGCCTGGACAATGTATACCTTCTGTCCATCTTTTATCTGCTGGAGGCACAGAATTAGGAGCTTTAAAATTTTAATTGTTTGTTTCCTAAAAGGCTTATGTAAAGGAATAGACAATCTCCTAGACTCTGGAATATCCATCATTTCACAAAATCAGGCTCTTCTTGCTCATCCACAGCCTCTTCTAAAGGAAAGCTGAGAGTTTTGCATCTTTTATGAAACATAAATGAGATGGGGACTCAGACAGCATAGGGGAGATTTCTAAAGGTCTGTCTGGGAGATGTCGTCTAATGGGCACACCCAGACCTTTCCCAGCCACATTCATACTGTTCATAATCCTCCTCCCCTCCTCTGGTTCATAAAATTCTCAATATCATAATCCTGAACCACTGGGACCGGACGAACCGACCTTACCAGATAGTGGTGGTTCGGACGACCCTGAGACAGTGACTGGACAATTTGTATGGCTTTTTGCTATCTGCAGCAGTTGGAGAAGGAATTTTGGACTCAGACCTGCTGATTTTCTTGTTTTCTTTACTGAATTGGTTCCCAGAACCTGCATTTCTTTTGCCCGAGTGAAGTCTGGCCCTCGTCAGAGGGCACTTCTCTGTTTCGGTTGGCACCGAACCGGGCTGGCCATCTGGGTCAGCAGACTTTTGGTTCTCTCGCCCCTGAGCCTGCCCAATCTTTTTTCCAGGGTGGCTTGCAGGAAATTTTACATACCTGGTGTCTGACTGGAGGTGGTCAAACCTCAGACAATAAACATGTGGTGTGTGGTTCAGCCTGGCAAAGACTTCCCCACAAACATCACAGTGTTGAAACCCAGTGGCCCGGTTTTTTTTGTGTTTCTCAGACATAACGCCAGCCTAACCAAAACTTGCCCTTTTAACGGCAGTGCCAGGCTAAGACACCCTTTATCGGTTCCTAACCGTGTCATGGTATTGGAAAAACGTATTAACTGCTTTTTAGAACCGATAAGAACCGGAACTGCACTCTAAAATAGTAACTTTAGTTTTAAATGAGTTTTAACCCACTGATCGGTTCAAAACCAACCGATAACTTACAAGTTCCACACAGACAAAACCTTCATTTACTTACGGTTACCTACAGATAGAGCTTGAACCGAACGGGTTTTATGTTAAAATAAAACTATTCTCAGGCAACCAACCAAGAAAACACTTTTAAACTGAGAAATGAACCGAACAGAAGGAGAAATTCCGAGCGACTGTTCACTGAGGCGAGAAAGAATCTGACAGTTCAAGTTTGAAATGACACAGATAGAGCTGCTCTCGTGCTAAATTCTATTTTGGAATGGTTTAACCATTCTACCCGGGCAGTTCTAGAGCTGGAACAAACTGCTAATGTCTATAATATAGCAAGACTTCATGTTGTTTGAACGATGGACGCCCCGAAAGGGAGAGGCTAGGGCGGCACCACAAGGGTGGCCTCACCAAAATTGCTCAGAAAGCGTGGCGCCGCATGCTCAGGATTGCTCACAGACAGGGGAGAGGTGAAGGTCCTCCATCATCCTCACACGTAGAAACCGCTGATACCCAGAGATCAGGCTGGAGAGATATGGACAGAGGGTTCCTCTCCAGAAGAGGGGATGAGGAGCTGGAGGTCACCAATGTTCTGGAGGGTGGCTGCACGGGGAGGTTGGAAACCTGACTGTCCACATCCCTAACATAGGCTGGAACCGAGCAGCCACCACCTGAACTGCTCCCAGGTGAGAGGGTCATAGGACCAAGAATGCCTGGGAGCGCTGGAGAATGTGGCAGAGGGATAGGGGCAGAGCCAAGAGAAGAAGTCAGCTGACCTCTGCCAGGGCTAGGGAGCGGACCATGGACACCCGAGGAAGGTGTCCCGGAAGACTCCACAGCCGACAGCTGTACAACCACGTCGGTACTGCCAAGGCTATGCCCAGAAGAATCCCTCCAGTGAGGTGACCAGGGCTGTATAGGTCCAGAAGGACGGTCCCCTGCCTCCAAAGAATGGGACCCCCTCAAGGAACCAGAAGGGGAAGGGCAGAAGTCCACACTGCGGCTTCGTCCAGGGCCCGGGTGGACCCCAGAGAAAGGCCAACGTGCCGATCCCACACCCCTCGACCCCTCAGAGTCTGAGAGGGTCCTGGTCCTCGAGAGGGCCAGCCTAGGTAGCTGGCAGCTCTGGGCTGCCCCCCGAAGGGGAGATCCAGGAAGCAGCACCCTCCCACCCTGCAGACTTCCCGATGGGCCCTAAAGTTGGGCGAACGAGACACACTACCGGAGGGGGTACCACCTCCGAGGGGTCGAGGAACCCCCCCCAAGGCCAGGTAGCATGGCACGGTGGCACGCACTATACCTGCTGGTCAGTACCACTGACCTCAACCTGGAACTAACTGACGCCTCCTCAGAAGGGGCTGGCTATGACCCGTCATGGAGACCACTGGCTCGCTCTCCTCCGCAGACAACCCCAAGGGGAGGTGTGACTGTTCCGTCCAACTCTGAGCCTGACTCCGAGGAGAGAGTCTGAGGCCCTAAGCTAAACGGTAGGGAGGACAGGGAAGGCAACTTACCAAAGGGCCCGGCAGTCAGAGCAGTGGCCGAGGAGGCACCCGTGCCCTCCACAGCCCCGCAAGTGGTGCTGACAGAAGACACCAGGGCAGCTCGGGCCAAAGGTCCAGAGCCAGCGCCAGCCATGGCGCTGTCAAGTCCACTGGCACTGGGGGCAGTACCAGAGAAAGAGACGGCGCTGACGGCAGCCCCAGCTACGACCTCGGCGCCGATGACACCGCCAGGCCCCTTGGCGCCGCAAGCGGCACGGAGGACTGAAGTGGTGCTGACAGCTCCGAAGGCAAACTCGGCACCGAACACGACACCGCTAGGCTCACGGCACCGAGCACACCAATGGCGCCGAGGACAGCACCGACTCACGATGCCGAAGGCCCTATGGCGCCATGCTCAACCTCGGCGCCGAGGACAGTGCCAAGGCGAGACATGACAAAAGGCGACGCCGAATCCAGGGTCGTGAGGTCTGGAGGCAGGCCCATGGCACCAACTATGGAGCCGGGCGGCCCCACGGCACCGACGGACAGCTGAGGACGGCGCCGACCCGGCCTTCCGGACCGTGGGAGCGACACCAGGGAGCCTTCACCCTGAAGGGGCGATTGTCCGATGCGGACTCCTCCCACCTCCGGGAGCAGGACGGCCTCCTGCGCCACGGGAGGAACCTCGACCATGGCCAGGCTACTAGTAGTCGAGGCTCCCCCCTCCTCGGCCCATATAGAACCAAGAGGGGACCCGGAGGTAAGACCGAGAGAGCGTGGCTTGGCCTGACGAGAGCGAACCCTACCCCCGAAAGTCGGCGGTGCTCGCCCCACTTTCCACGCGCGCTGTTTGAGGACACAGCGGTCCATGGAGAAGCAGGCGTCGCACGAATCCATGTCGTGAAGCGGGCCAAGACACGCAAGACACCAGTCATGTTGGTCGGTAACGGAATACTTGCGGCTGCACGGGCACCGACTCATGGGGGGCCGACCCGCCTTCGAAAACTTCTTGCCTTCTGACCGAGACATGACCTACGGAAAAAAACACCAAAACAGACTCGACGTCGAAAACTTTAAAATAAAATGGAAAGATCTTACCGGCGACGTCCAGTAGAGGCAAACCCAGAACTAGTAAGACCGACGGACTTAAACGTCGTAATAAAGGCTGACAGGCCTAAATTTTCTTCCAACAGCTTCCCACGAGGTGACCTCGACGGCGGGAGATGAAGAACTGGTAGGCAGGCGGAGTCGATGCAGCCTAACGGCTAATTTTCGAGCGCCACGTAGTACGTCGGCCTCGAGGGCGTCACTGATGCTGCATCGGCTTCGCCTATCCTTTAAAAAAAAAAAAAAAGCTCCCGTTGGGCCCTGATCTCTGGCCAGTACCCATCTGTGATGAATGGTGAAGATTGACACAGATAAGATCCCATGTTCCGTTGATGCAGCGGCACCACTTCTACTTCTCTGTTGTTCAGAAGGCCCTGAATCTCGGCGGCGAGAAGGTCTGACTGCAGGGTTGACAGGGAGGGCTGCCATTTGGGAGGATGATACAGAGGGGTCTCCAGAAGATTGAGTGAATACCCCTCGCAAATTATCCAAAGGACCCATTTGTCTGAGGTTATGGACTTCCGCTGGTTGTAGAAGTGCATCAGACGACCCCCACCGGAGAGGAAAAGTCCACCTCGGGCAGCTGAGATGGGACTTGGGCCAGCTATTCATATGAAGCGCCGGGCGCTTAGTCTCTTGCGCTTCTGTCGCGCCTTCTTTGAGGTTGGGCAGGTTAGTTTTTATGGAAACCCTCTGCCTCGAAAGGACTGACGATTATGAAACTGGACGTTATTGGACATGCCCGAGAGGGGGCAGGGAGAGGGTCGAGCCAACTTAATGGCTGACCTAGTCTTTGAGTAGCTTCAAGAGCTTGCTCTACCTGAGGACCAAAAAGATACGCACCATCAAAGGGCAACACCATTACCTGCTGCTGCGCGTCATTCGTGAAACCCGAAGTGCGCAGCCAGGAATGACGGCGGGTGCAAATACCAGCAGCCGCTGAATGAAAAGCAGTGTCGAAATCATCCATGGCTGCTTTAACCTGCTGGTTGTTAGATTCGATACCTCTAGTAATGGTTTGAAGAAGCTCTGGCTTTGCATCCGACTCCGGAAGAGCTTCAACCCTCTGCTTGATAGAGTGCCACAGGATATACTCATACTGTGAGAAATAGCCCTGGTAGCTGGCAATACGGATACTTAGGGTAGAAGCAGCAAAGACTGTCTTACCTAAGGTGTCTATCTTACGAGATTCTTTGTTAATAGGTCGAGCTGTAGTAGTTTGAGGAAGAACGAACTTATCGTTCTCTGCCAGGACTACAATAGGATCCGCAAAGGCTTGAGATGCCAAAATGGGAGGATCCTTGGGGGCTGAATATTTCCTATCTATGGATTTAGCCACTGAAGGGGTGAGAGCAGGATTATTCCATACCATTTGAGACAGCGTCTCGAAGGAAGGCTGAACCGGAGGAGTCAAATCCGTAGGGATCTCCGATGCGTGAAGGTATTGGAGTCTTAACAATTTCCCAGGATCGATGTCTGTAGTCTGGAGAGAAAGTGTGGAATCATATTCTTCAGCAAAGACTTAAAAGACAGGTCCTCACCACAGGCTCTGCAGCAGTAAAAGATCCTGCTTCGTCCACTTCATCACCCAACCGAAGGTCTGGGTCAGGCTCAATCATCACCTGACAGTCCAGGAGGGACTGTATGGACAGGAAAGGAATGAAAATCAGAAGAGAGGAAGAAGGAAACGAGAGAAAGAGGAGTCCTGAAAAGCAGAGGGAGCCCTGAAGGCCCCGGTGCGAGGAAATGACAGCACCGAGAAGCAGCGAGGGACTACGTGGCACCGAAAGTTACGCTGAGGACCATGCGGCTCCGAAATGGGTGCAGAGAAGCCGAACGACGGTGCCGAGAAGGCGCACGGCACCGAGGATGGCACAGAGAAGCTGCATGGCGCCGAGGACGGCACCGAGTCCACCACCGGCGCCGAGGACAGCGCCAAGGAGCCGCACAGTGCTGAGGATACTGAAAACACCCCCAGACTCCGAAAAACAGGTTTTGAAGGAAGAAGAGCAGGAAATAAAGGCATCGGTGAGGCCCCCTGCACCGCAGCAATGTGAGGGGGGAACACCTAAGCGCGGAGTCGATGGCACCGAAGAAGGTGCCACGTGACTAGGAAAGTCCAAGCGCCCTACCTGGTCTCTCAATGAGCCCGAAGGCCCACGAGTGACCGAGCCAGTTAGCTGACCTAACCACTGAGCCCATTGCTCCATAAGAGTGGCCCACTGATGAAACTGCTCATCGGAAGACCTACCTGCGGGCGGGGTAGGACTTCGATGTCGAGGCTGTTGGCTACCAGAAGCAGAAGTTGGCGACCGAAGGAGGAGACCGCAATTAGCCCCGATAACCCGAACGCTCTACGCACAGACATATCAGAGGGTGACCTCGAGTGATGCCTTCTCTTTTTAGACCTGTGGGCCGAGGAAGAGCTCGAGGCCGAACGGTGCCGAGAATGCGACCGTTTATTTTTATGCTTCCGCGGGGACCGCCCATCCCCCTGGGCATTGGACTGACCATTGTCAGATCCCCCCTCTGGAGAACGCGGTGGACCGGACCCAGCCCAACTGACTGAACAGCTTTCATACCAAGTCTCCCTACCGTCACCTGACCTGCTCATGGTTGACTCTGTCAAAGAAGGCTGAGGCTTCTTTATTTTTAAAATAAGACTAAGTGATACTTTATCGAGATAATACTACAAAATAACAAAACTGAAAACTATGCTGCTAGTTTGAAGTTTGACTCCCAGCGGGAGAGTGACGTCGTCACTGGAAGCGCACTCGATGGCGGGAAAAAAGAACAGAGGCGGCGGTTGGGTGTCGGCCCGAGATAGTCGTACAGCACGCAGCTAAGGCTGCAGATGCCATGCCCTCACGGCGCCATCTCTGGCGCCGACCCTCCAGCAAAAAGTTTGCTCCCGATGGGTCCTAGTGCCTCCGGCGCAGATCCCAATAGTGTGAATGAGTGGTGGACACTTATATCCAGGAAGATCCTGAGCTTCCAAGCAGTAAGGAAGATCTGGTGTCATGGGGCAGAGCCAAGAGTTTTACCACCCGGGTGAGTGGGAGGAGCCAGCTTGAAGACCTTCCAGCAAGATTTAAAGCGGCAAGGAACCTGCCAGACAGTGTGGATGAACAACATATCCATGCCCCTAGAAACACAGTTTTCCAAGTCAAGTACTTAAGCTCTGCAGAGGACAAAGGCTCAAAGGGGGGTTGCATAAGCTGAGCAATGCAAACATTAAGATCCTAAGCAGGAGCAGGATCCCTAAAGGGGAGATTGGTGTGAAGCAATCCCTTGAAAAACTTACAAAACACAGGATGGGATGATAGAGAGGAAGACTTGCCTACTGACAAGAAAGCAGAAACAGCTGCCAAGTGTACTTTAAGGGTAGCTGGTCTGAGACCTAGGCCATTAAGATGGACCATATAGTCCAGAACCGTAGGCAACTCAGCAGAGTCTGGAGAAATATTCTTCTTAGAACACCAAACGCTGAATCTTTTCCATTTGGAGTTGTAAGTCTTTCTGGTGGAAGGCTTTCGAGAAGCCTCAAGGATATCCAGAACCCCTTGGGAATGACGCTGATCTGCAAACTCTAACTCTTCAAGAGCCATGCCTTGAGATTGAGAGACCGAAGATTCTGGTACCAAATCCTCCCCTGAGAGGATGTCAACAGGTTGTAATTCCTGGGACGAGACAGGAGAAGATGGACTGCTAAGGACAGCAACAGGGGATACCTGGGCTGTCTGGCCCAGTCTGGAGCAATCAGAATCACTTTGCATGGTTGTGACCTTATCTTGACTAACACTCTGAACAGGAGAGGGAAGGGGGGAAAGCATACAGAAATTTCCCTTCCCAGTTCAGAATTAGAGCATCCAGGGGGACTGAGCCCAAAACTGGGGGTCTGCAACAAAAGAGTGGAAGTTGGTGATTGTCTGGGGCTGCAAAGAAAAAAATACTCACCTTAGTAATGTTGTTTCTTCTAATGGAGTCTTGCTGTATTCTGACTATGTGCAGTGATCTCCAACCTTTGAACTGCCCCGGAGAGGAAAGAGTTAACTTTCCATGCAAGGCATGGAATGTTGAGCTCGAGCTCGGTTGAGCCTCTGTCTGTTGTTGTTTGAACCCAAACCGCCAGATCTTTACGAGCTATACTCACTGGGCGTCCTGTGTGGAAACCGTAAACTCACACTAGCCAACTGGCAACTAAATTTAATAAAAAGTGTTTTTTGGTTTCAAAGTAAAAACTCAAGTCAGGAAACCCAAAAAACAAAAACACAACACACACCCAAAGATTAAGAGGGTGAGAAAAAGAGGCACCTCTAGGGTGCCAACACTGCTCCTGCCCACCCACATCCCAATGAAAAAATTACTCACCTTAGTAATGTTGTTTCTTCTAATGGAGTCTTGCTTTATTATGACATATGCAGTATAACCCCAGGTTAGAACTGCTCCGGAGGTGAAAGAGTTAACTTTCCATGCAGGACATGGAACCTTGTGCGCGAGCTCGGCTGAACACTCTGTCTGTTGTAGCTCAAACTTAAACTGTCAGATCTTTACGAGCAAAAACTCACTAAGGTTCTGTGTGGAAGCCATAAACCTATACTAGCCCACTGGCTACTAACTACAAAAACACATTTTTGTTCATGATCCCAAAACAAAGACTCAAGTCAGGGGATTCAAGAAAGAAAAATAAAGCATAACACCTAAGCACCCTAAGAAAGGGTGAAAATAAAGTGGGCATCTATGAGGTGCTCAACATTGCACTGCCCACCACATCCCAAAAATAGAGGTTCTGAGTGGTGCAGGTTGGAGGTTTAATATAGAAGACTCCATTAGAAGAAACAACATTACTAAGGTGAGTAATTTTTCTTCAAACAACATGAAGTCTTGCTATATTATGACATATGCAGATTACACAGCAGTATCTCCATGGAGGAGGACAGAACCTACTTAGGAAATAGGCTCTGAAGCACAGTTGTGTAAATCGAGCATCACTCCTAGCCTGGATATCCAGGGAGTAATGCTTAGTAAAAGTGTGAACTGTTTTCCAGGTAGCTGCTTGACATATCTCTAGGATAGGGATGTCCCTGGCAGCAGCCAGACGCAGCTGTACCTCTGGTAGAGTGAGCCTTCAGGCCTGAGGGAGGAATCTTACCCAGTTTTTCATAGCAAAATTGGATACAAGAGACAATCCACCTGGCAATGGATCTTTTAGTGGCAGGTTTCCCTTTACCAACCTCACCATAAGTGAGGAACAATTGGAGAGATTCAAACCTGTGACCCTTGGTATGTTCTGTATAGTAACTAAGGGCTCTTTTATACATCTAAACTGTGCAATCTCCTCTCGCCAGAGGAGGAATGGTCAGTGAAGTACACAGGAAGAGACATGGATTGATTAAGGTGGAAGTCTGAAACCACCTTAGGCAAAAACATTCTGTTAGTCCTGAGGACTACCTTATCTCTATGAAAGGAGATAAAATCAGGCTCCACTGACAATACTTGCAGCTCACTTATGCGCCTGGCAGAGGTGATGGCTACCAGAAATAGAAATTACGTTCTTACTGTAATTATGACCTTTCTGTGTATCTTCACCATTCATCACAGATGGGTACTGGCCGGAGATCAGGACTCCGCGGGAGCTTTTTTTTTTAAAAGGACAGGAGCCGACCCAGCATCGGTGCCGAACTCGAGGCCGGCCGTCTCGTGGCGCCGAGGATTAGCCGTTAGCTGGTGTCGACTCCGCCTGCCTACCAGTTCTGAGTTGCCGGAGAGGTAAGAGGAAGGGATGGAGGGTGGGACAAGAGAGTCCAAAGGACAGAAAAAGGAAGAGGAAA
The DNA here is from genome assembly GCA_016271365.2 of Neoceratodus forsteri. NCBI lineage: Eukaryota > Metazoa > Chordata > Ceratodontiformes > Ceratodontidae > Neoceratodus > Neoceratodus forsteri. The sequence continues at coordinate 51,278,676 of JADMNL010000026.1, forward strand.
CTGAACTAAAAGAAGAAATAACGACTGAGAGGACAGCATAGAAGAAGTAAAACTAAGTGGATTGGGTAGGGGCCCCAATCTCTGGAAAAGAAGAAGGGAAGGGGGGGAAGAGAGAATTTAGGAGAGAGTGAGAGGTAACAAGGATCCAAGACCCTTATCCATCACCAGACTGTATAGGAACTGCAAGGAGTGGCAAAGCTCATCTGCCAGAATTCAAGGCACAGAATAACTGGCAATACTCCCAGTAGCAGAGTCAGCTATTCTGGAGAAGGACAGGGTACAGGGACTCAGCACTCTTTCTGTAAAGATTTTTGGTGAAAAAAAGGGTTGTCTTTTTTTTTTTTTTTAAATATAAGGATAACAGAAGGAGGGCAACCACCAGTTCTCACCCCATAGGGGTGAGGATAAATAGTAGGAGGAAGTGCCACTCAAACTGTACCCTTGGGAAAGAAAATTACCCCTGTGTGTCCCAACTGTACCCGCTCAAAAGAGGGGTAGGCACAGAGGGAGGAGGATCCAGAGACTGGAGCTCCAGGGGGATGGCGGGTAGGATTGTGATGAATGGTGAAGATACACAGAAAGATCATAATTACGGTAAGAACATAATTTCTATATCTTATCTGTGTCGATCTTCACCATTCATCACAGATTGGTGAGTACCAAGCCCCCCCGAAGGGGGTTGACTAATTGCACCCTAAGGGACAGAGTCCCTAGCCCTCAGTGGGTGACATACTAAGGGGGGGAACCTTCTGGGCCTGAGGAGGCCCGAGAGTGGGGAGAGTGAGATGAGGTCCCCCCGGAGGGGGAAGGAATTTGGCCCGACAGATGTCGTCTCGCCCTACGGAAAAAGAGATAGGTTCCCTGGTGAGTGGAGCAGATCACCCTACACCGGGCCAAGGGTGACAACTGGGAAAGGCAAAGCCACGCTGATCTTCTGGTGCAGATCGCTGTCCCTACTACCCTGACAGCTACCTCATTGGCGTTGTAAGATGCCCTTGCTTGGTGCCTTGCTAGCTCCAGGCCACGTGCAGAGAGTGCAATGGTTTGCCTGGTTTGCTCCAAGTCAGGCAAAGCAGCTAGGAATTGACCCAGCGCTGACCACAAGAACCTGTTGTAGGCTGCATAGTGGGCCTGATGAGCGGAGATGGAGAGAAGCAACCGTGCCGAGTAAAAAGTCCTCCTCCCCCAGAAATTGAAATCCGAAGAGTCCTGATCTGGGGGCTGGTCACGGTGGAGGGTGCGAAGCCCATCAGGAGTGTCCAGGTGCGTCAATCCGGACTGCGGATGAGGTATAGAACCTGGAGACTCTGGAGGGGCAATACCTCTGGCTCAGGTCCCTAGGGCAGGAACTCAGGAGAAGGGCCTCTGCCAAGCATGGACGCCTCGAAGGGGCGGCCAGGGGCACCACAAGGGTGGCCGCCCAAAATCGCCAGAAAGGCGCATCCGCATGCTCTGGATTGCTCGCAGATGGGGAGAAAGGTGAAGGTCCTCCAACATCCTCGTGGAAACGCTTGATACTGGAGATCAGCAGCAGGAGAGATGTGGACAGATGGTTCCTCTCCCCCAGAAGAGGGGGATGAGGAGCTGGAGGTCACCATATGCTCTGAGGGTGGCTGCTCGGGGGAAGGTTGAAAAACCTGACTGTCCAAGGCCCTAACATAGGCAGGGAACCGAGAAGCCACCACTCTGAACTGCTCCCAGGTGAGAGGCCCGGTAGGACCAAGAATGCCCAGGAGTGCTGGAGAATGCAGCAGAGGGGTAGGGGCAGAGCCGAGGGAAGGAATTGGCTGGCCTCTGCCAGGGCTAGGGAGCGGACCATGGACACCCGGGGAAGGTGTCCCAGAAGACCGAGAAATGACAGCTGTACAACCACATTGGTACTGCATAAGCTGTGCCCAGAAGAATCCCCCAAGTGAGGCGACCGGGGCCGTATAGGTCCAGAAGGATGGTCCCCTGCCTCCAAAGAATGGGACCCTCTCAAGGACCTGGAAGGGGAAGGACGGAAGTCCGCACTCCGGCTTCTTCCAGGACCCGGGTGGACCCCAGAGAAAGGCCTACTCGGAGACCCCGCACCCCTCGACCCCTCAGAGTCCGAGAGAGTCCTGGTCCTCAGGAGGGTCAGCCTAGGTAGCTGGCAGCCCTGGGATGTCCCCGAAGGGGAAATCCAGGGCGCAGCACCCTCCTCACCCATAGGCTTCTCGATAGGCCCCAAAGTTGGGCGATCAAGACACACCACGAGAGGGGGAACACCTGCTGAGGGGTCAAGGAACCCCCCCAGGCCAGGTTGCATGGCTATAGTGGCAGCACCATAGCCTGCTGGTCAGTGCCACTGTCCCCGACCTGGATGGGTACCCAACGCTCCTCAAGAGGGGGCTGACTCTAACTCGTCGAAGAGACCACTGGTTCACCCTCCTGTGCAGGCAACCCCCGAAGGGTGTGACAGCTCGTCCGACTCTGAGCCCGACTCCGACCCCGAAGAGGTGGAATCCGAGGCCCTTAGCCAGATGGTAGGAGGGTGAGGAAATGCGACCTTCCCGAAGGGCCCAGAAGTCATGGCAGTGGTCGAGGCAGCACCCGCACCCTCCACGGCCCCGGGGGCCGGGCTGGCAGAAGGTGGCAGGACGGCCGGGACCAAAGGTCCGAGGCTAGGGCCAACTGCGGTGCCATCAAGTCCACCGGCACCGGGAGCGGCACTGGGGACAGAGACGGCACCGGCGGCAGCCAAAGTGGCAGCCCCGGAGTCGCAGACACCGCCAGACCCCCCAGCGCCGCGAGCGGCACCGAGGGCCGAAGCGGCGCCAGCCGCTCCGAGAGCAGGCTCGACGCCGACAACACCGCCCGGCGCCCCAAAACTGACTCAGCACCGGGCGGCACCGCCAGGCTTCCCGGCGCCGGCGAGCAGAGGCGGCGCTCAAGACGGCGCCGATCAACGACCGCTGGTCCCGCTGGTGCCGTGTTCAACCTCGGTGCCGAGGCGAGACATACAAAGGTGACGCCGATCCAGGGTCGCGGGCGCCGCGAAAGCAGTACCAGCGCCGCAAGCGTCGACAGAGCCCGGACGCCGAGACGGAGGACGGAGCCGACAAGGCCTCGCACCGCGAACGGCACCGGAGAGGCCCATGGCACTGACCGAATGGCATCACCCGGCCTTCCAAACTGCTGGAGTGACACTGGGGGCCTTCACCTCAAGGGTGATTGCCATAGTGGCGTCTTCCCGCCCGCCCCGGAGGAAGCGGACGGGCCTCCCGCGCCACGGGTGGAGTCACAACCAAGACTAGGCTACGGGGTTGAAACTCCTCCACGGTCCGTGATAGAACCAGGAGGGACCCGAGGAAAGGCCGAGAGAACGCGGCTTGGCCCGACAAGTGCGGATCCGACCTCCGAAAGTCGGCGGAGCTCGTCCAACTTTCCACGCGCGCTGTTCGATAACACAGCGGTCCATAGAGAAGCAGGCGTCGCATGAATCCATGTCGTGAAGCGGGCCAAGACACGAGAGACACCGGTCATGCTGGTCGGTCACGGAGAAATTGCGGCCACACGGGCACTGACGCATAGGGGGCCGCCCCGCCTTAGATGATTTCTTGCCTTCCGACCGCGACATGACCTGCAGAAAAACACCAAAAATAGACTTGACGTTGCCAAAACTATAAATAATGGAAAGATCTTACCAGCGACGTTGAGTAGGGCAGACTAGAACTAGTAGACCGATGAACTATCGACGATAGAAGGCTAAGGCCTAAAATCTCGAAAAACACTTCTTCAAGGCTTCCCACGAGGCGACCTCGACGGCGGGAGATGAAGAACTGGTAGGCAAGCGGAGTCGACACAGCTGAACGGCTAATCCTCGAGCTCCACGTAGTAAGTCGGCCTCGAGGGCGGCGCCGATGCTGGGTCGGCTTCGCCTATCCTTTAAAAAAAAAAAAAGGCTCCCACGGGGTTCTGACCTCCGGCCAGTCCCATCTGTGATGAATGGTGAAGACTGACACAGATAAGATACACAGTTTTCCAAGTCAAGTACTTAAGCTCTGCTGAAGACAATGGCTCAAAAGGGGGTTGCATAAGCTGGGCAATGCAAATATTAAGATCCCAAGCAGAGGCAGGGTCCCTGAACGGAGGGTTGGTGTGAAGCAACCCTTTAAAAAACTTGGAGAACACAGGGTGAGCTGAAAAAGAAGAAGGCTTACCTGCTGATAAGAAGACAGACACGTGCACTTTTAGGGTAGCTGGTCTCAGCCCCAAAGAATTCAAATGCACCAAATAATCCAGGATCGTGGGCATGTCAGCAGATTCTGGGGAAATATGCTTACCAGCACACCATATGGAAAATATTTTCCATTTTGAATTATAAGTAGCCCTAGTGGAAGGCTTCCCAGAGGCCTTCAAGACATCCAGTACACCTTGGGAAAAGTGTAGGTCAGCAAACTCCAACTCTTCAAGAGCCATGCCTTGAGATTGAGAGATTTCAGGTTCGGATACCAAACTCTCCCCTGGGAACAGGTTAACAGGCTGTGATTTCTGGGAAGACACAGGGAAGGTGGACTGCTAAGGACATGAGGAGTGGGTACCAGGGCTGCCTGGCCCAATCTGGAGCAATCAGAATCATCTTGCAGGGCTGAGATCTGATTTTGACTAGCACCTTGAAGAGAAGAGGGAAGGGGGGAAAAGCATAGAGAAACTTCCATTCCCAACTGAGTAGGAAGGCATCCAGAGGGACTGAGCCCAACACTGGGGGCCTGCAGCAAAAAGGGGAAGTTGGTGATTGTCTGGGGCTGCAAAGAGATCTATCTGCAGGGTGCCCCATCTGGCAAATACTACCTCCAGTACTAGGGGATCCAGTGCCCATTTGTGATGGCCCTGGGAAATCCTGCTGAGAGCATCCGCTGGGATTGTTGTCCTTCCTGGGAGGGAACTGCCGTGAGGAGGCATTCAGAGGGCAAGCCAGAGACCACAACTTCATTGCTTGATGCACAAGTCGTGACCCGTTCCTCTTCTGTTGATGTACCACATTGTAGAGGTATTGTCTGTTCTGACCTGAACAACCTTGTTCTGAACAGATGTGGAAAAAACCTGGAGTGCTAGAAAAACTGCTCTGAGTTCCAACAAATTGATGTGGAGCAGAGATTCCTGAGGGGATCACAACCCCTGGGTAGTAAAGTCGCCCATGTGAGCTCCCCACCCCAAGAAGGATGCATCCGTAGTAAGGGTCAAGGAGTGAGACTGGGGAGCGAAGGGAACCGCCTGTCTCAGATTGCTCTGGTCCTGCCACCACTGAAGGGCCTGGATCAGGGTTCGAGTCACTGGGATCAATTTGGTTAGAGGATCTGTCCTTTGAGACCAAAAGGCTTTCAAATGGAACTGGATGTCCCTCATCCGAAATCTTGCTCCTGCACTACTGCTGTAGAAGCAGCCATGTGCCCCAGGAGCTGTAGAAAATGCCTTGCTGGTCGAGAGACCTGCAGGGTGAAAGAAGAGGCCGAGAGACCAAAGTCCTTGCTCTTTCCAGAGGGAGGAAGGCTCTGGCTTTTTGTTCAGTTCTGCGCCTATGAAGGTGAGAAGCTGGACAGGCTCCAGAACTGACTTTGGAAGATTGAGAAGGAAACCTAGAGATGTAAGCAGTTGCTGAGTTACTTGTAGGTGTAGTTTGAGCTGGTCTGGAGACTGACCTACAATGAGCCAGTCGTCCAGTTAAGGAAAGATGGCAATCTTTTGCCTTCTTAAGTGAGCAACTGCTACTGCCAGGCATTTTGTGAACACCCTCGGGGCCAAGGTGAGGCCGAAGGGCATTGCTCTGAACTGGTACTTTCAATGGGAGCTTCTGATGAGAACATGGAAGTAGGCATCCTTGAGGTCCAGGGAGGCTAGCCAGTCCCCTGGCCTTAGAGAGGGTAAAATAATTCCCAGAGTCACCATTTTGAACTTTGGTTTTAAAAGGTGCTTGTTTAGATACCCGAGATCCAGGATGGGCCGCCATTCTCCTGTCTTTTTTGGGGTAAGGAAGTACCTGGAGTACAACCTTTGCCCTGGTGTAGGGTGAACCCTTTCCACAGCTCTGAGAGCCAGGAGGAAGAAAATGAAAATTACGCATCTACCGTAATTTTTGATCTTCTTGGATGAGTCTCCACCACTCATTCACACTAGTGGATTAGAGCCGGAGGCACTAGGACCCATCGGGAGCAAACTTTGCTGGAGGGTCGGAGCGAGAGACAGCCACAGCAGCGGCTCGAGCGGCAATGACCATCTCGGCGACGCACCTCCAACCGCCTCAGTACCTTTTTACCAAGGAGGTGCAGCGCAACTAACGTGAAGAGTAAATCTAACTCCAAAACGGACATAAGATAGTCCGCATGACCGTGTAAGAAGGGTCAGCAAAGAAGTCCTCACGGCCTAAAGATTTGAGGGAGTGAAGACCAACACAGCGGTGAGCTCGGGATGGAGGGTGGGCGGGAATGAGTGGTGGAGACTCGCTCCAAGAAGATCAAGAATTACGGTAGGTACGTAATTTTCATATCTTCCTGGACATAAGTCTCCACCACTCATTCATACCAGTGAGAGTACCAGCTGATAATCCCCAAAGGGGCGGCAGGAGAGCCAGAGCTCACGCCTAAGATAGAAGACCATTGGGGATAGTTCTGCCGAATCGCGGAATGTCGCCTGGCATGAACATCCAGTGCATAATGCTTAACGAAGGTATGCACTGGAGCTCCAGGTGGCGGCGTTGCAGATATCCGAATTGGAAATATTGCTAATCACCAAGATGCCGCGATCGCCCTAGGCAGAGTGAGCGACACCTCACCTCCAATTTAACTTGAGCCATGGAGTAGCAATGTCAAGGCATGCCACTAACCATGATGAGATGCATCTAATAGCGACAGGTTGACCCAGCCGGTGTCGCTGAAAGAAACAAACAGTTGCTGAGTCTTGCGAAAATTCTTGGTTCTATCTAAATAGAACCGCAAGGCTCTCTTAACATCCAAGGAATGAAGAGATCGTTCTCCTTCATTTTGGAAATTAGCGAAGTAAGAGGGAAGTACCAGAGGTTGGTTTAGATGGAATTCTGACACAACCTTGGGAAGAAATTTAGGATGAGTAAGGAGAACTACCTTGTCTTTATGGAATACAGTATACGGAGGGTCCGTCACCAAGGCATGAATCTCCGAGACCCGCGGGTGAGGTAATGGCCACCAGGAAGGCAGTCTTCCAGGTAAGAAATTTTAGCTCACAGGTAGCTAGGGGCCGAAGGCTTCCAGTGAGCATGTCCAGCACCAGGTTAATGTCCCAGGTTGCAACTGGACGCTTAACAGGGGTCTGGTATGAAGAATCCTTCAAGAAATCTCTTCACCATAGGAAGCTGAGCCAGAGTCAAGGAAGAAACCGCTCATGGAACGCTGAGATGGCACTAAGGTGAACTTAACTGTGGAGTACTGAGACCTGAGTTTGATAGGTCCAAAAGATACTCCAGAACCTTGTCAGGAGGACAGGAAAAGGGATTCCAAGAGGACTTTGCACACCAGAGAGAAAGCGCTTCATTTGGAAGCGACGCTGGGTGGCTGGCTCACAGCAGCCAGAAGGATGTCCGAGACTCTATGAGAGACGTTGAATCGATTCACTTCTACCTCTTCAGGAGCCAAGCATGAAGGTGAAGTGATTTCAGGTTGGGATGGACCAACGAACCCTGAGTCAAAAGATTGATTTGCAAGGGAAGTGGTCTCGGAGAGGCTGCCAACATACTGTTGAGCAGAGGAAACCATAGTTGACGAGGCCAGGAGGGAGCAATGAGAATCATTTTGGTCCCCTGAAACTCGAACTTGAGGAGAACTCTGATTAGAGGGAGCGTGGAAAGGCGAAGAAAACGCTTTGTCCACCGAGCCTGAACGCATCCTGACAGAAAATGCCAGGCCCTGGATTTCTGGAGCAGAAGAGAGGCAGTTTTATGCTGAGTGGGATGCAAAAGGTCCAGGTCTGGAGTCCCCACTCTTTGAATAGTGACCGAGCTACGGCTGGATCGAGAGACCACCTGTGAGGGTCTGCCTCGCTCTGCTGAGGTGATCTGCTAGATCGCTTTGTATACCTGGCAGATAAGCCGCCTGAATCAGAGACTTGTGCTCCAAGCACCACTCCCACACCCGCATTGCTTCCCGCAAAGGGGTAAGAATGAGCACCGCCTTGCTTGTTGATAACATCACAGCTTTGTTGTCCGTTTGAAGGAGAATGTTCTTGTGACAAAGGATATCCTTCAGAGCTCGGATCGCATAGAGGACCGCCTCATCTCCAGGACATTTATGTGGAGAAGAGTTTGAACTGAGTCCATACACCTTGAGTGTGGAGGGAGTGACAGTGAGCTCCCATCCATTAGCGATGCGCCTGTGGTGATGGAGATCTGATGATCCGGGGAGCAAAGGGAACCCTTCAAGGAGATTGTTCTCTGAGTCCACCAGGTGAGAGACCTTCAAGGGCCCGTCACCTTGATGGGATAAGACTGGGGTGAGAGGTCGGAGACCACTGAGTGGAGAGCATCCATTGGGGTTCTCATGTGCAACCGGCCAGGGGTACAGTGAACACCGAGGACGCCTATGAGACCCAATATATGCTGTTACGATCGAGCTGTAACCGATTGGTTCTCCTCGATGTAACGGGCCATCCGAAGGATGTCGAGTCTTCTGTCCTCTGTAAGGAAAGCCTTCGAGGAAGAGGTGTCTAGAAGCGTCCCTATGAAAAGGAGCCTCTGGGAGGGCCGCAGTTGTGATTTTTTCAAATTCAGCAGAATTCCCATGGATGTAAGAAGACGAGAAGTCGTTTGCACGGCTTCCAAAGTCCCATGGCTGGAAGGGCTTGCTAGAACCAATCGTCCAGGTAAGGAAACACTCGGAGTCCGATCTTCCTGAGATGCGCTGCGAGAACTGCACAACACTTTGTAAAGACTTGCGGCGCCGAGGATAGCCCAAAAGGCAGGACTCTGAACTGATAATGCTGACCCAGAGCTACAAACCTGAGGAACTTGCGGTGGGTCGGGTGGATGGGGATATCCTGGTAAGCGTCCTGCATATCCAGGGAGGCCAGCCAGTCGTGCTGATGCAGCAAGGGTAACAGGGTACCTAGGGAAATCATTTTGAATTTCTCCCTGGGGAGAAATTTGTTTAACTTCCTGAGGTCTAGAATGGGGCGATTCTCCAGATTTCTTTGGAACCAGGAAGTAATGGGGTAGAACCCTGTGCTTCACAGATGCGTGGGCACCAGTTCTATTGCCCTGTTGCTTAGAAGGCCCTGGATATCTGCGGTGAGGAGGTCTGACTGAGAGGCCGACAACCTGGGTTGTCGTCTGGGAGGACAATTGGGGTTTCCAAAAAATTGAGAGAATAACCCTCGCAAATTATCCGAAGGACCCATTTGTCCGAAGTTATGGACTTCCACTGGTTGTAGAAGTACATCAGATGACCTCCCACCGGAGGAGAAAGTTCCACCTCGGCAATGTGGATGGAACTTGGGCCAGCAATTATAAGGCGCTTGGGGCTTTAGGCCCCGCGCTTGCTGCGCTTTCTTTGAGGTTGGGCAGGTTGGCTTTTATGGAAGCTTCCTGCCTCTGCCTCGAAGGACTGACGACTATGAAACTGACGGTTTGTTCACATGCCCCGAGAGGGAGCAGGCGGAGGTCTGGCCAACTTAATGGCCGACCTAGTCTTCTGAGTGGCCTCTAAGGCTTGTTCCACCTGAGGCCAAAAAGAAAGGAGCTCATCAGGGCAGCGCCAATACCTGCTGCTGAGCATCATTCGTGAAGCCAGAAGTACGCAGCAGGAATGGCGCCGAGTACAAAATACCTGCGCTGCTGAGTGAGAAGCAGTGTCGAAAGCTACTATAGCGGCTTTGACCTGTTGGTTATTGACTCAATACCTCTAGTAACGGTCAGAAGAAGCTCTGACTTGGAGTCCGAATCTGAAGAGCTTCAACCATTCTTTTCAAAGAGTGCCACAGAATATACTCATACTGAGAAAAATAGCCTTGATAACTGGCAATACGATACTTAGAGTGGAGGCAGCAAAGACTCTCTTACCTAATGTATCAATCTTACGAGACTCTTTGTTAATAGGTCGAGCTGTAGTAGTTTGAGGAAGAACGACCTTATCATTCTCTGCCAGGACTACAATAGGATCCGCAAAGGCTTGGGATGCCAAAATGGGACGATCCTTGGGAGCTGAATACTTCTTATCAATGGATTTAGCCACTGAGGGAATAAGAGCTGGATTATTCCATACCATTTGAGACAGCGTCTCGAAGGAAGGCTGGATCGGAGGAGTCAAATCCGTAGGGATCTCCGAAGCATGAATGTACTGGAGTCTTAATATCTTCCCAGGATCGATGTCTGTAGTCTGGAGAGAAAGAGTGGATCTCAGGTTCTTCAACAGAGACTTAAAGGACAGGTCCTCGACCACAGGCTCTGTAGCAAAGAAAGATCCTGTTTCTCCACTTCATCACCCAACCGGTGTCTGGGTCAGGCTCAACATCATCTCCTGATGGTCCAGGAAGGACTGTTTGGACAGGAAAGGAGTGAAAATTAGAGAGGAGGAATAGCAGAGAACAAGGAGAATCCTCGAGGGCCCCGCGCCGGAAGGCAAAACGGGTTGAAAACGGCACTGCAGAGGGCACGGCGCCGAAGAGGCATGCGGCACCGCAGCAGCACCAACGGCACTCGCCAGACCAAGCGGTGTCAGCGGAACTAAGCGACGCTGCCGACGTGCAGTCGCCAGACCTAACGGGCGCCGCAGGCGGTGCCGCCAGAACTATGCAGGGCGCCGAAGGGATAGCGCCGCACCCAGCGGCACTAAAAACGGTGCCGCCGACAAGCCAACAGACCCTCGCTGGAAGGTACCGGAAACGCCCAGGAACCTGGAAAGCTAGAGAAGGAAAAAACAGGGAGAAAGGGCATCGGTGTGGCCCCTGCGCAGCAAGCCATGTGAGGGTGGGAACACCTAAGCTGGAGTCACTGGCACCAAGAAGGCGCCATGACTAGGAAGGTCCAACCGCCTCACCCGATCGCTGGAGGAGCCTGGGGCTATGAGGCAACCGAGCCAGGCAGGAGAACCAACCTCCGAGCCCATCGGCCCATAAGAGCGCCCACTGATGAAACTGCTCATCTGGAGCCCTACCTATAGGCTGGGAGGGCTCCGATGTTGAGGATACGGTCACCAGCAGTTGGCGACTCCGAAGGAGAGCGCAACTAGCTACGATAACCGACCGTCGACGCCAGCAGACATACCAGAGGGCACCTTCGAAAGTGATGCCTTCTTTTGACCGTGGGCTGAAGAAGAGCTCGAGGCCGAACGGTGCTGAGAATGCGACCGTCTATTTTTATGCCGACCGGGGACCGCCCATCCCCCTGGGCATCGGACTGACCGTTGTCGGAACCCTGCTGAGGAGAAGGAGGCTGACCGGACCCAGCCCGGCTGACTGAACAGCTTTCATACGAAGTCTCCCTACCGTCACCTGACCTGCTCATGGTCGACTCCGTCCAGTAGGCCGAGACTTCTTCAAGTAAGTTAAATTTAAAATATTAGAAAAATTTAACGAAAATAGAATAAAATTAAGCGATACTACTATCGAGATAATGTTACAAAAAAATAAACTGAAAACTATGCGCTAGTTTGAAGTTTGACTCCCGACAGGCGAGCGACGTCGTCACTGAAGCGCACTCGACGGCGGGAAAAAAGGAACTGAGGCGGTTGGAGGGTCGTCGCCGAGATGGTCATTGCCGCTCGAGCCGCTGCTCGGGGCGCCATGCCTCGTGGCGCTCGCTTCTCGCGCCGACCCTCCAGCAAAGTTTGCTCCTGATGGGTCCTAGTGCCTCCGGCGCTAATCCCACCAGTGTGAATGAGTGGTGGAGACTTATGTCCAGGAAGATCTTCTGTTTCCAGGGCAAGTGCCTCTGATGGATTTGCAGGTGGAAAGGACCTGGCTCTCATCTTCGGAAATTTTTTGAAGCTGAGAACCAGTCCCTGGCTTGCTACTTCCAGGACCCACTTGTCTGAAGTTAAAGACTTCCAGTCCTGGACAAAGTAAGCCAGCCTGCCCCCTGCTGGTAGTGGAGAATCGGCCCTGGCCACCCCATCAGGGAGTCTGTTTCGCAGGGGCTTTAGGTTGAGGGGTAGAAGGAGGCTTACTAGAACCCCTTCTGCCTCTTCCTCTAAAGAAGCCCCTCTGGGCATAGGCAGAAGAGGAGGCCTGGGCTTGGTAAAAAGGCCTATGAAAAAGACTGCCCCTGCCCCTGACATGTTGCCTTTGAGGAGTGGCTTGCCTTTCTTTGGCCTGTGCACTCCTATAGGTGGTCCTATACTCATCCATTTTCTTCATGTAATTCTCTGTCTGCTCCCCAAACAGAATTGCCCACAACAGGAAAATCCATAGTCTTAGACTGAGTATCCTGTGACAGGGCAGTACATCTGAGCCAGGCCATTCTGCGAAGAGACACAGATGTAGCCATGACTCTTGATGAAACATCATTAGAGTCTACTGCAGCATGAAATTGCACCTTGGATGCTGCATTGCTGAGAGAGGAACTCCGTATCAGAGCCTGATAATGTATACCTCTTATCCATCCTTTTATCAACAGGAAGGATAGAGTGAGGAGTTTTTAGAATTTTTACTGTCTGTTTCCTAAATGATTTGTGCAAGGGAATAGACAGTCTCCTAGACTCTGGAATATCCATCATTTCTACATAATCAGGCTCTTCTTGGTCATCAACAGCTTCCTCAACAGGGAGTTGGAGAGTTTCAGCAACTTTCTTATAGAACATAAAATGAGAAGGGGACTCAGATAGCCTGGGGAGGAACCCCTGAAGGTCTGTCTGGAGAGATGTCCGGTTCAATGGGCACATCCAGACCTTCAAAATCACATTCACTCTCCTCATACCCCTCCTCCCCTTCCTCCAGTTCATAAAAATCCTCAAAATCATAATCTTGAAACGGTGGAACCGTCCGAACCGAGCGCTTCCCTGATAGTGTTGGTTCGGACGGAACCGGGGAAAGAGACTGGACAATTTGAATAGGTTTAGCTATTTCCTCAGCGGTTGGAGAAAGAACTTTTGGCTCCACATTAGCTGACTTTCTAGCCCTTTTAGTTGGAACTGGCTCCTCAGAGCTGGCTCTTCATTTGCCCGAAAGTATCGCCCTGGTCAGAGGGCACTCCCTCAGGTTCGGTTGGAACCGAACCGGGCTGGCCATCCGGGTCAGCGGACATTTTGGCCTCCCTTTCCCTGAGCCTACCAACTCTCTTTTCCACGGTGGCAGCAGGAAAATTCTTACAAATCTGGCAGTCTGCATTGAGGTGGTCAAACCCGAGACAATATACACAGGTGGTGTGTGGGTCAGCCTTAGCAAAAGCTTCCCCACAGAGGCCACAGTGCTGAAACCCAGTGGGTCCAGTTTTTCTTTTGGGTTTCTCAGACATAGTGCCAGCCTAACCAAAACTTGCCCGTTAGTGGCAATCCGCCAAGCAAGACTCTCTTATCGGTTCCCAACCGTGTCACGGGTCATGGAAAAAAACGTAATAAAATCCGTTTTTTTTAGAACCGATAAGAACCGGGAACTGCACTCTAAAGGACTAGAAAGTTAATTTAAAACCAATCTGATCGGTTCAAACCGAACTGAAAAGGACGTCTACAAGTTCCACACAGAAGAAAATAAACGTAAGCCTATCTATTACTTACAATACCACAGACAGAGCTTGAACCGACCGATTGAGGTTTAATTTCGGTAAATAAACCGAGAATTACACTTTTTAACTGACAAACTAACCGAGCAGCAGGAGAAATCTCCGGAGCGACTGTTCAGTGAGGCGGAGTAAAGAATCTGACAGTTTAAGTTTGAGCTATAACTCTGAGCCCAACTCCAACCCCGAGGAGGTGGAATCCGAGGCCCTAAGCCAGACGGTATGAGGGCGAGGAAACGCGACCTTTGCGAAGGGCCCAGAAGTCGTGGCAGTGGTCGAGGCAGCACCCGCACCCTCCACGGCCCCGGGGGCCGGGCTGGCAGAAGGTGGCAGGGCGGCTGGGACCAAAGGTCCGAGGCTAGGGCCAGCCGCGGCACCGTTAAGTACACCGGCGCAGGGAGTGGCACTGAGGACAGAGACGGTGCCGGCAGCAGCCCCAGTGGCAACCCCGAGTTGCAGATACTGCCAGGCTCTGGCGCCGCGAAGCGCACCGAGGGCCGGGCAGCACCGCCGCTTGAGCAGGCTCGACCGACGACACGCTTGCCCCCGAGTGGCGCCGAGAACCGAAGCGCGCCGATAACTCCAAAACAGACCCGCCATCGAGCAGCACCAACAGGCCCCTTGGCAACATGAGCGACGCTGAGAGAAGAGGTGGCGCCGAAGACGGCGTCGACCAACGACCCTGTGGGTCCCGCGGCGCCATGCTCATCCTTGGCGCGCGAGACATGGCAAAAGGCGACGCCGGATCCAGGGTCGTGGTGCCGTGAACAGTACCGGTGCCGCAAGCGGCGTCGACAGAGCCCGCGGTGCTGAGAGAAGAGACGGCGCTGACAAGGCCCTTGGCACCGCGTACGGTACCGGAGGCCTCCACGGCACCGCCAGACGGCGTCGAGGACGGCGTTGACCCGGGCCTTCCGAACCACGGGAGCGACACCGGGGGGGCCTTCACCCCTGAAGGGGTGATTGCCATAGCGGTGCCTCCCGCACGCTCCCGGGAGGAAGCGGGACGGGCCTCCTGCGCCACGGGAGGAGTAACAACCAAGGCTAGGCTACAGGGGGTTGAGACTCCCTCCTCCATGGTCCGTATAGAACCAGGAGGGGACCTGGAGGAAAGGCCGAGAGAATGCGGCTTGGCCCGACGAGTGCGGATCCTACCTCCGAAAGTCGGCGGAGCTCGTCCAACTTTCCACGCGCACTGTTCAATAACACGGCGGTCCATCAAGAAGCAGGCGTCGCACAAATCCATGTCGTGAAGCGGGCCAAGACACGAAAGACACCGGTCATGCTGGTCGGTCACGGAGAAATTGCGGCCACTCGGGCACCAATGCATAGGGGGCCACCCCGCCTTAGAGGATTTCCTGCCCTCCGACCGCGACATGACCTCCGGAAAAAAACACCAAAAATAGACTCGACGTCACCAAAACTATAAAAAAATGGAAAGATCTTACCAGCGACATCGAGTAGGCAGGCTAGAACTAGTAGACAGACAAACTAACAATGCTAAAAAGCTAAGGCCTAAAATTTTCCACAGAGACACTTCTTCCAGGCTTCCCATGTTGACCTCAATGGTGAGCGAAGAACTGGTGAGCAGCGGTCGACACAACAACGGCTAATCCTCGAGTGCCACGTAGTACGTCGGCCTCGAGGGCGGCGCTGATGCTGCGTCGGCTCCGCCTATCCTAAAAAAAAAAAGGCTCCTGCGGGGTCCTGATCTAAGGCCAGTACCCATCTGTGATGAATGGTGAAGATTGACACAGATAAGATACAGAGGTTCTGAGAGGGGCAGGTGGAGGGGGGGAGGTCATAATATAGCAAGACTCCATTAGAAGAAATAACATTACTAAGGTGAGTAATTTTTTCTTCAAACAACATGAAGTCTTGCTATATTATGACATATGCAGACTACACAGCAGTACCTCCATGGAGGAGGGACAGAACATACTTAGGAAAGAGGCTCTGAAGCACAGCTGTGCCAAACCGAGCATCACTCCTAGCCTGGGTGTCCAGAGAGTAATGTTTGGTAAAAGTGTGAACTGTTTTCCAGGTAGCTGCTTGACAAATCTCTAGAATGGGGATGTCCCTGGCAGCAGCCAGGAAAGCAGCTGTACCTCTGGTAGCGTGAGCCCTCAGGCCTGAGGGAGGAACCTTACCCAGTTTTCATAACAGAATTGGATACAAGAGACAATCCACCTGGCAACGGATCTTTAGTGGCAGGTTTCCTTTACCAACCTCACCATAAGTGAGGAACAGTTGAGGGAGTCAAACCTGTGACCCTTGGTACGCCTATGTAGTAACTAAGGGCTCTCTTCACATCTGTTGTGCAGCCTCCTCTCGCCAGAGGAGGAATGGTCAGTGAAGTACACTGGAAGAGAAATAGATTGATTAAGGTGGAAATCTGAAACCACCTTAGGCAAGAACTTCCTGTTAGTCCTGAGGACCACCTTATCTCTATGAAAGGAGATAAAATCAGGCTCCACTGACAAAGCTTGTAATTCTCTTATGCGTCTGGCAGAATTGACAGTTACCAGAAACACAGTCTTCCAAGTCAAATACTTGAAGTCTGCCGAAGACAAGGGCTCAAAGGGAGGTTGCATATGATGAGCAATGCAAACATTAAGATCCCAGGCAGGGGCAGGGTCCCTGAATGGAGGGTTGGTGTGAAGCAATCCCTTAAAAAACTTAGAGAATACAGGATGAGCTGAAAGAGAAGAGGGTTTACCTGCCAAAATGAAAGCAGACACAGCTGCCAAATGCACCTTTAGGGTAGCTGGTGTGAGCCCCAAAGTGTTCAAATGGACCATATAATCCAGGACTGTGGGTAAATCAGCAGATTCTGGGGAAATATGCTTCCCAGAGCACCATATGGAAAACCTCTTCCATTTGGAATTGTAAGTAGCCCTGGTGGAAGGCTTCCTAGAAGCCTTCAATATATCCATTAGACCCTGGGAGAGGTGTCGGTCAACAAATTCTAACTCTTCAAGAGCCAGGCCTTGAGGTTGACAGAATTGAGGTTCGGGTACCAAACCCTTCCCTGAGCACAGATTAACAGATTGTGATTCCTGGGAAGACACAGGGGAAGATGGACTGCTAAGGACAGTAGGAGTGGATACCAGGGTTGTCTGGCCCAATCTGGAGCAATCAGATTCACTTTGCAGGATTGAGATCTGATTTTGACTAACACTTTGAACAGGAGAGGGAAGGGGGGAAAAGCATAGAGAAACTTTCCCTCCCAGTTGAGAACTAAGGCATCCAGAGGGACAGAGCCCAAGACTGGGGGCCTGCAGCAAAAAAGGGGAAGTTGGTGATTGTCTGGGGCTGCAAAAAGATCTATCTGCGGGGTGCCCCACCTGGCAAATATTACCTCCAGGACCAGGGGATCCCGCGACCATTCGTGATGGCTCTGGGAAATCCTGCTGAGAGCATCTGCCAGGACATTGTCCTTGCCTGGGAGGTGAACTGCCGTAAGGGAGGTGTTCAGGGAATAAGCCAGAGACCAGAACTTCATTGCTTCAGTGCACAAGGCCGTAGACCAAGTGCCTCCTTGCTTGTTGATGTACCACATTGTAGTGGTGTTGTCTGTTCTGACCTGTACAACTTTGTTCTGAACAGATTTGGAAAAAGCTTGAAGTGCTAGAAAAACTGCTCTGAGCTCCAACAGGTTGATGTGGAGCAAAGATTCCTGAGGGGACCACAGTCCCTGGGTAGTGAGGTCGCCCATGTGAGCTCCCCAACCCAAGAGGGATGCATCTGTAGTAAGGATTAAAGAGTGAGACTGAGTGACAAAGGGAACTCCCTGTCTCAGATTGCTCTGATCCTGCCACCATTGTAGGGCTCGGATCAGGGTTTGAGTCACTGAGATCAATTTGGTTAGAGGGTCCTTTCTTTGAGAACAAAAGGCTCTCAAATGGAACTGGATGTCCCTCATCTGAAATCTGGCTCCTTGCACTACTGCTGTAGAAGCAGCCAATTGCCCTAGGGGCTGTAGAAAATGCCTTGCTGGTCAAGAGACCTGCAGGGTGAATGAGGAGGCCAGAGAGACCAGGATCCTTGCCCTGTCCAAAGGCAGGAAGGCTCTGGCTTCCTCTGTGTTCAGTTCTGCACCTATGAAGTTGAGGAGCTGGACAGGCTCTAGAACTGACTTTGGAAGATTCAGAAGGAAACCTAGAGAGGTAAGCAGTTGCTGAGTTATCTGAAGATGTAACTTGACTTGGTCTGGTGACTGGCCTACTATGAGCCAGTCGTCCAGGTAAGGGAAGATTGCAATTTTTTGCCTTCTTAGGTGGGCAACTGCTACTGCCAGGCATTTTGTGAATACCCTTGGTGCAGAGGTGAGGCCAAATGGCATCGCTCTGAACTGGTAATGGTCTGAGGGCAGCTCGAACCTGAGGTACTTTCGATGGGAGCTTCTGATAAGAATATAGAAGTAGGCATCCTTGAGGTTCAGGGACACTAGCCAGTCCCCTGGCCTTAGAGAGGGCAGAATAATTCCCAGAGTCACCATTTTGAATTTTGGTTTTAAAAGGTTCTTGTTTAAGTATCTGAGATCCAGGATGGGCCGCCATTCTCCTGTCTTTTTTGGGGTAAGGAAGTACCTGGAGTACAATCCTTTGCCCTGGTGTAAGGGTGGAACCCTTTCCACAGCTCTGAGAGCCAGGAGGGTAGAGACTTCTGCCTCTAGGGCAAGAGCCTCTGACGGATTTGCAGGTGGAAAGGATCTGGTTCTCATCTTTGGAAATTTTTTGAAGCTGAGAACCAGTCCCTGGCTTACTACTTCCAGGACCCACTTGTCTGATGTGAGAGACTTCCAGTCCTGGACAAAGTAAGCCAGCCTGCCCCCTACAGGTAGTGGAGAATCGACCCTGGCCACCCCATCAGAGTGCCTGCTTGGCAGAGGCTTTAGGCTGAGGGGTGGAAGCAGGCCTGCTTGTACCCCATCTGCCTCTCCCTCTAAAGAACCCCCTCTGGGCGTAACCTGAAGAGGAAGCCTGGGCTTGGTAAAAAGGCCTATGAAAAGGCCTGCCCCTGCCCCTGGAAGGCTGCCTTTGGGGACTGGCCTGCCTTTCCTTGGCCTGTGCACTCCTATAGGTGGTCCTATACTCATCCATTTTCTTCATGTAATTCTCTGTCTGCTCTCCAAACAGAGAATTACCCACAACAGGAAAATCCATGGCCTTAGTCTGGGTATTCCGAGACAGGCTAGTACATCTGAGCTAAGCCATTCTGTGAAGTGCCACAGATGTAGCCATGACTCTTGATGACACATCATTAGAGTCCACTGCAGCATGGAATTGCACCTTAGATGCCTCAATACCATCAGCGACCACCTGCTCCAGCTCCTTGGCAAGCTGGCCAGGGACCTGTTTTGCTAGAGCCATAACAGTATCCCATCTGGATTTCTGGTATCTAGCAACATAAGCCATATAATTTGCCTGTCTGAGTCCCAAGGATGCTGCCATGTACTGTTTCTTTGCCATGGCATCAATCCTCCTGGAGTCCTTGTCAAGGGGGTGTGAGGCCAAGGGAATATTTGCCTTGTCACAGGCTGCAGCCTGCACTACCCAACATGGCTGCATTGTTGTGTAAGGATCTCCGATCAGAGCTCTGACAATGTACTCTTGTCCATTCTCTTATCAACAGGAGGTATAATGTGAGGAGTTTTTAGAATTTTTACTGTCTGTTTTCCAAAAGATTTATGCAAAGGAATAGACAGTCTCCTGGACTCTGGGATATCCATCATTTCCACATAGTCAGGTTCCTCTTGATCATCCACAGCTTCCTCCATAGGGAGCTGGAGGGTTTCAGCCACTTTTTTATAAAAAATAAAATGAGAAGGGGACTCAGAAAGCCTAGGAGGAGACACTCCTGAAGGTCTGTCTGGGGAGATGTCCGGTTCAATGGGCACATCCAGACTTTCAAATTCCCATTCACTCTCCTCATACTCCTCTTCCCCCTACTCCGGTTCATAAAATTCCTCTAAATCATACTCTTGAACCGGTGGAACCCGTCGATCCAGACGCTTTACATTTGACGGTGCCGGTTCGGTCGAACCGAAAGCTAACTGGACAATTTAATCGCTTACTATTTCTTCAGCGGTTGGAGAGGAAAGTTTTGGCTCCACACCAGCTGATTTCCTTGTCCTTTTTGCTGGAACTGACTCCTCCGAGTCGGCTCTCCTTTTGCCCGAGGAAGTCTCGCCCTGGTCAGAAGGCACTCCCTCTGGTTCAGTTGGAACTGAAGCAGGCTGGCCATCCGGGTCAGTGGGCTTCTTGGCCTCCCTTTCCCTGAGCCTACCAACTCTCTTATCCAGGGGAGCTGCAGGAAAATGTTTGCAAATTCTGGCAGTCTGAATTGAGGTGGTCAAATCCCAGACAATAAACACAGGTGGTGTGGGGGTCAGCCTTGGCAAAGGCTTCCCCACACACACTACAGTGTTAAAACCCAGTGGGCCCGGTTTTTCTTTTGGGTTTCTCAGACATAGTGCCAGTCCTAACCAAACTTGCCCGTTTATGGCAATCCACCAAGCAAGACCCTCTTATCGGTTCCCAACCGTGTCACGGGTCGTGGAAAAAAACGTAATAAAATCTGTTTTTTTTAGAACCCATAAGAACCGGTAACCACACTCTAAAAGACAGATTAATATATTCCAAAACAACCTGATCGGTTCAAACCGAACCGATAACTGTTTACAAGTTCCACACAGAAGAAATAAATGTAAAAGCTAACTAGTACTTACAATACCACAGACAGAGCTTGAACCGACCGGTTGCGGTTTAAATTCGGTCAAAAAACCGAGGAAATAATACTTTAACTGACAAAATGAACCGAGCAGAGGAGAAAATCTCCGGAGCGACTGTTCAGTGAGGTGGAGTAAAGAATCTGACAGTTTGAGTTTGAAGAACAACAGACAGAGTTTTCAACCGAGCTCGAGCTCAGCGTTCCATGCCTGGCATGGAAAGTTAACTCTTTCACCTCCAGAGCAGTTCGAAGGTTGGGACTCACTGCATATGTCATAATATAGGAAGACTTCATGTTGTTTGAAAGTGTGGATGAACAACATATCCATGTCCCTAGAACCTCTTTGATGTTGGCACATCCATCATTTCCCTGTAATCCTCATCCTCCTCATCCTCTGTGGATTCCTGGGTAGGGAGGTCAAGGGTCTGAGCCATTTACATCATAAAAGAAAAATATGAAGTGAAATCCTCAGTTCCCTTATCAGGGGAATCTAGTCTATGAGGATCTGGGGAAACTTCTGGATCAGTTGGTTCCCCAAAGCCCTCTTCCTCAGCTTCCTCTTCTTCCTCCTCTCCTTCTTCTGCAAAGCATTCCCCACTACAGTCTGTTAAACCCGGGATCTTGGTTAACCCAGGAGTGTGAACCGTTACTGGTTGCGGTTGCTTTCCGAATGGAATCAGGGCTTGCAGAGACTGTATAATACAAATCACGTTAGCGAGGTCTTCTGCAGAAGGAGCCACTGGTTTCTTCGGTTGCAGTTCCTGATGCTTCTCTTTCTGTTTTTTCTTACCCGCAATGTCCAGTTCAGAAACCATGTCTGTGGTTCTTTTCTTTGTTGAAGAGCTAGTACCCCTTTCAGAGGGCAGTTCCTCCAGTTCGTTCTGAGGAGGAACCGATTTTTCAACAGCTGGGTCAGCAGCCTTTTCAGACATTTTTTTCCTGCAGTCTCTTCAATTGTCTCTCGATCATAGACTGAGGAAATTGTCTGCAGATCTCATAATTTGTCTTGAGGTGTGCAAATCCCAGACAGAAGACACCAGGAGTTACCCCAGTTAAAAATCTATCCAAAACCAACTATACCCAAGTAGGTATAATACAATTTAAATCAGGTAACAAACTAAAGGAAATATAAGGGGAAAAACCAAAGGAGATCCCAGTTTCCTCTCAGGTAACAACTGAAAACAAAAAACAGTTACTTAGCCCTCCAACACTAAAATCTAAACAAATTCTACCTGAAAACTAAGGACAGTGCTCTAAAGACCAAAAAATAACAACTTTTTACTAGGTAAAACTGAGAAAAATAAAGAATTTCAAGCGATGAAAGGAGAACTCTCCAGAGACATCTTACTGAGGCAAGTGGAGTAAAGAATCTGATGACTTAAAACTGTTTACCAGGGACAGTGGTTTGAAAACCGAGCTTGAGCCTAGCATTCCATCATTTGCATAGGTTCTCTTAACCATTTCGGCTCCAGGGCAGTCCTATAGTGAGACCATACTGCATAAGTCAGAATACAGTAAGATTTCCTGGGGTTTGAACAGTTGTTCCTACATAACTGTACTTTCTAAACTGTAACTGCCTCAACTGGCTTTCCTTTATAGAGTGCATCAGAGAAGTATGGCCTTCTCATTTAATTAGCTCCCCAGCAGCTACCTGCACATAGGCTGGGTCTGCACCTTAATAAAGCCAATTTTGGGCTGATGCACCCTATAAAGGTAAGCCATTTGAGGCAATTGCAGTTTAGAGTAGGGACCCAGATGACGGGTGGTCTATCTCAAAGTTGGTAGCTAGGTGACTTCACGGCAGGACCCTGAGGTGAATACTAATAGACCCTCACTCCTTTTGAAATTAAGATAATAAGTTGCCAATCCAGGCTGAAAAATATATGGTTATTGTTACATTAGGGGAAGGGGGGGAGTCTGGGTGTGCTCTGACTTGTTTTTGTTGATGTATGCCATACACAATAGCACCCCTCATTTAAAATCCCATTTATAGTTTGTAAATGAGCAAGGGTGAGCAGTTAATATTGGATTTGCTTGTGCTAAAAGGATCAGTGAGCTCCAGGCTCTCTGCATTGAACAGGATTACATTTCATTCCACAGGGACAAAGTGGTCCTGCGAACAAACAGAAAATCTCTTCCATAGGTGGTCTCGGACTTTCATTTGAACCAGTCCATCACCTTACCTGTCTTCTTTACTGAGGATTCAAGCTTTGGGAAGTGTAGACTGCACAGTCTTGATGTCAAGAGACCTCTTAGCTACTACATAACAGTCACGAAGGCTCATAGACAGGACAGGAAACTTACTGTAACAATAGATCTTCGAGAGAGGTTCCTTCAGCAGGTCATTACATATAGGACAGTGCCACCTGGCATCGGGCCGCATGACAGACTTTTCTAGCAATCACTGATGGGGGACCGCCCACCCAACAGCACGTGACCGATGTCAGCGTGGCCGTATATAGTAGGAGGTCCCCACACCCACCTCCCCCAGTTCTTCCATCTGAGCCAGGAAGAGGCCTGACAACAGGAGCAAACAGGATTTGGAGTCCCTGTAAGAAATAAAATAAGGAAAAGGAGGGAGGGAGGAGGGAAAATATGACCTACTGAAGGAACCTCTCTCGAAGATCTACTGTTATGGTAAGTTCCTACGTAACTGTACTATCTTACTTTGAGAGGGTTCCTTCAGTAGGTCATTAAATATAGGACAGAATCCCTCCAAAGAGAGATTGAGAGAACAACGGAGGAGAAGAAAATAACTCCAACAGAAACTAGGAACCAGAATGAACCCAGCCTAGGACAGAAGGCCCTGCAAGACAGCTAGGCCAAAGCCAGCCCTCCACCTAGAAGCAATGTCCACACTGTAGTGTTTAGTAAAGGTATGGACAGAACTCCAAGTGGCTGTAGCACAAATATCAGCAGCAGAGACATTCCGCAAAAAAGCAGCGGAAGCAGCCATGCCCCTAGCAGAATGATCTCTGATGGGACCCGGCAGAGGTTTTTCGTACTTTTAATAATGATACTGAATACAGCTGCCTAACCATTTGGAAAGGCACTGCTTCGAAACTGTTTTGCCCTTCGACCTAGGGGCAAAAGAAACGAAAAGCTGATGGTAGCTACGGAATTCCTTGGTTCGGTGTGTGTAGCACCTAAGGATTCGATGGACGTCCATGGTGTGCAGGATTGCCTTACCTCTGTTCAAAGGGGACGGAAAGTAAACTGGAAGCTCTACTGATTGGTTCAGTGTGGCTTCTGACACCACTTTGGGTAAAACTTAGGATTTGTTCTAAGGACTGCCCAGTCCTTGTGGAAAATAAGATAAGGCTCTTTACAAACCAGAGTGTGAAGCTCTGAAATCCTTCGAGCTGACGTAATGGCAACCAAAAATAAAGTCTTCCAGGAAAGGAAGAAACAATGACTTTCCTTAGTAATTATATTTCTTCTAATGGAGTCTTGCTGTATTCTGACAATTGCAGTGATTCCCAACCTTTGAACTGCCCGGGAGAACTAAGGGTTAACTTTCCATGCAAGGCATGGAACGCTGAGCTCGAGCTCGATTGAAGTCTCTGTCTGAGTGCTTTGAACTCAAACTGTCAGATTCTTACAAGCCCAACTAAACTAAAAATTCTATGTGGAAATTGTAAAAATTCTACTAGCCAACTGGCTGAAAAGTTTTGGATTCTCAAGGAAGACTCAAATCAGGAAACCCAAAAACTAAACCCAATGTACTCAAAAAATAACAATAATAAATAAGCACCCAAACAAAAAGGGAGGAGGTGCCAGCCAATATACCCTGGGTGCAACACTGCACCTGCCCACCCACTTCCAAAAACAGGTTCTGAGAGGGGAGGCAGGAGGGAGGTCAGAATACAGCAAGACTCCATTAGAAGAAATATAATTACTAAGGTGAGTAATTTTTTCTTCAAACAACATGAAGTCTTGCTGTATTCTGACAATTGCAGACTACCAAGCAGTACTTCCAAGGAGGAGGGACAGAACCTACTTTGGGAATAGGCTCTGAAGTACTGCTGTGCCAAACCGAGCATCACTCCTAGCCTGGATATCCAGAGAGTAATGCTTGGTAAAGGTATGGACTGTTTTCCAGGTGGCTGCTTGACAAATTTCTAGGAGAGGGATATCCCTGGCCGCAGCCAGGGAAGCAGCTGTACCTCTTGTGGAATGAGCCCTCAGGCCTGAGGGTGGAGTTTTTCCCAGTTTTTCATAGCAAAATTGTATACAAGACACAATCCACCTGGCAATAGATCTTTTGGTGGCAGGTTTGCCCTTTCCCACTTCTCCATAAGTGAGGAACAACTGGAGGGAGTCAAACCTGTGACCCTTGGTAAGCTCTATGTAGTAAATAAGGGCTCTTTTGACATCTAAACTGTGTAGCCTTCTCACTCCTGAGGAAGAATGATCAGTGAAGAAAACAGGGAGAGACATAGACTGGTTTAAATGGAAATCTGTAAACACTTTGGGCAAGAACCTTCTATTGGTTCTAAAGGACCACTTTATCTCTATGAAAGGAGATAAAATCAGGTTCCACTGACAGGGCTTGCAATTCACTGACACGCCTGGCAGCAGTAATGGCTACCAAGAACACAGTTTTCCAAGTCAAGTACTTAAGCTCTGCTGAAGACATAGGCTCAAAGGGGGGTTGCATAAACTGAGCAATGCAAACATTCAAATCCCAGGCAGGAGCAGGGTCTCTGAAAGGGAGATTGGTGTGAAACAATCCTTTAAAAAATTTACAGAACACAGGATGGGAAGATAGTGAGGAAGGCTTCTCCACAGACAAAAATGCAGAAACGGCTGACAAGTATACCTTGACAGTAGCTGGTCTGAGGCCTAGGCCATTAAGATGGACCATATAATCCAGAGCTGTAGGTAATCCAGCAGTGTCTGGAGAAATATTCTTCTTAGAACACCAAATGCTGAATCTCTTCCATTTGGAGTTGTAAGTGTTTCTGGTGGAGGGCTTTCGAGAAGCCTTGAGGTTATCCAGAATCCCTTGGGAAAGATGCAGATCTGCAAACTCTAACTCTTCAAGAGCCATGACTTGAGATTGAGAGACTGAAGATTGGGTTACCAAATCCTCCCCGAGAGGATGTTAACAGGTTGTAATTCCTGGGAAGAGACAGGGGAAGATGGACTGCTAGGGATAGCAACAGGGGGTACCAGGGCTGTCTGGCCCAGTCTGGAGCAATCAGAATCACGTTGCAAGGTTGAGACCTTATTTTGACTAAAACTTTGAGCAGGAGTGGGAAGGGGGGGAAGGCATACAGAAACTTCCCTTCCCAATTCAGAATCAGGGCGTCCAGGGGGACTGAGCGCAAGACTGGGGGTATGCAACAAAAGAGAGGGAGTTGGTGATTGTCTGGGGCTGCAAAGAGATCTACTGTATCTTTGGAGTGCCCCTCCTTGAAAAAATCACTTTCAACACCTGAGGGTCCAGGGACCATTAGTGATTGCCCGGAGAGATCCTGCTCAGTGCATCTGTTAGCACATTGTCCTTCCCTGGAAGGTGAACTGCTACCAGAGAGGTTTGCAGGGAATAAGCCAGGGACCACAACTTCATGGCTTCTGTGCACAAGCCCATGGACTGAGTGCCTCACTGCTTGCTGACGTACCACATGATGGTTGTGTTGTCAGTTCTGACCTGAACCACCTTGTTCTGTACTGACTGAGAGAAAGCTTTTAGGGCCAGAAAAACCTGCTCTGAGCTTTAGGAAATTGATATGGAGAAGGGATTCTTGTGGGGATCACAGTCCCTGGGCAGTGAGGGACCCCAGATGGGCTCCCCAGCCCAGAAGAGAAGCGTCCATGGTAAGGACCACTGAACAAGGCTGAGTAACAAAAGGAACACCTTGTCTTAAATTGTCCTGATCCTGCCACCATTGGAGGGCTTGGATCAAGGTCAGAGTCACTGGGATCAGTTTGGTAAGGGAATCCTTCCTCTGAGACAAAAAAGCTCTCAGGTGGAACTGAATATCCCTCATCTGAAATCTTGCCCCTTGGACCACTGCAGTTGAAGCTGCCATGTGGCTCAAGAACTGGAGGAAATGCCTTGCTGGTCGAGATACCTGAAGGCTGAAAGAAGAGGCTAGTTCCATAAGAACCCTTGCCCTTTCTAGAGGGAGGAAGAAAGGCTCTTTCTCTGAGTGTGTCCAGTTCTGCCCCTATAAAGGTAAGAAGCTGGACTGGTTCGAGAACTGACTTGGGAAGGTTAAGAAGAAATCCTAGAGAAGTGAGCACTTGCTGGGTCACTTGTAGGTGAGACTTGACTTGGTCTGGAGACTGACCCACTATTAGCCAATCATCCAGATACGGAAAAATGGAAATCTTTTGCCTTCTTAGAAAGGCAACTACTACTGCCAGGCACTTTGTAAAAACCCTTGGGGCTGAGGTTAGGCCAAAGGGCATTGCTCTGAATTGATAGTGGCCTGTGGGCAACTCGAACCTGAGGTACTTTCTGTGGGAGAACCTGATGGGAATGTGAAAGTAGGCATCTTTGCGGTCCAGGGAGGCTAGCCAGTCCCCTGGCCTTAGATGTATGTTTAGATATCTTAGGTCTAGGATGGGTTGCCACTCCCCTGTCTTTTTTGGGGTCAGGAAATACCCGGAGTACAGTCCTTTGCCCCAGTGTAGTGTAGGTACTCTCTCTATGGCTCTTAAGGCTAGAAGAGAAGAAACATCTGCCTCTAGGGCAAGGATTTTCGAGAGATTTGCAGGTGGAAAAGATCTGGCTCTCATCTTTGGAAATTTTCTGAAGCTGAGAACCAGTCCCTGGCTTGCTACTTCCAGGACCCACTTGTCTGATGTAACAGACATTCAGTCCTGGACAAAGTAAGCCAGCCTACCCCCTACTGGAATAGGAGAGTCGACCTGGGCAGGCCCATCAGGGTGTCTGCTTGACAGGGGCCTTAGGCTGAGGGGTGGATGCAGTTCTGCTCATCCCCCTTCTGTCTCTCCCTCTGAAGAACCCCCTCTGCGAAACGGAAGAAGAGGTCTGTGCTTGGTAAAAAGGCCTTTGAAAAGGCCTGCCCCTGCCCCTAGACTGCTGCCTTTGAGGAGTTGCCTGCCTCTCCTTGGCCTGAGCACTCCTGTAAGTGGTCCTGTACGCATCCGTTTTCTTCATGTAACTCTCTGTCTGCTCCCCAAACAGAGAATTACCCACTACAGGAAATCCACAGCCTTAGCCTGGGCATCCTGTGAGAGGCTAGTACATCTGAGCCAAGCCATCCTCCGAAGAGCCACAGATGTAGCCATGACTCTTGATAACACATCATTAGAGTCCACAGCAGCATGAAACTGAACCTTAGATGCCTCAATCCCATCTGCAGCCACCGCCTCCAGCTCCTTGGCTAGCTGGGGGAGGCCTGTTTAGCCAGTACTAGTACAGTATCCCACCTGGACTTCTGGAACCTGGCTGTATAGGCCATGTAATTCGCCTGCCTTAGTCCCAAGGAAGATGCCATGTACTGTTTCTTTGCCATGGCATCAATCTTCCTGGAGTCCTTGTCTGGAGGGTGTGAAGTCAAGGGAATATTTGCCTTGTCACAGGCAGCAGCCTGCACTACCCCAACATGGCCGTATTGCTGATATAAGAACTCTGTCTGAGCCTGAAAGTGTATACCTCTTGTCCATTCTTCTATCCACAGGAGGTATAGTGTAAGGAGACGTTAGGATTTTTTGTGTCTGTTTCCCAAAGGATCTGTGGAGGGGAATAGACAGTCTCCTGGACTCTGGGATGTCCGTCATTTCTACATAATCAGGCTCCTCTTGCTTTTCCATGCTCTTCCACAGCCTTCTCCATAGGAAGCTGGAGGGTTTCAGCCACCTTTCTGTAGAATATAAAGTGAGAAGGGGACTCAGAAAGCCTAGGAGGGGAAACACCTGAAGGTCTGTCTAGGGAGATGTCCGGTTCCACAGGCACATCCAGACCCTCACATTCACCATTATCATCCTCAAATTCCCCTTCCTCTTCAAATTCTGGTTCATAAAAATCTTTGAGGGTATAATCTTAAACCGGGGGAACCAACCGAACCGAACTCCTGCCAGAAGGAGCCGGATCGGTAGGAATCAGACGGAGCGATTCCACAATCTGAATTGCTCTGGCTATCTCTTCAGCGGTCGGAACATGAACATCTGGATCCGAACCGGCCGATTTGTCTTTGTATTTTCTTTTTGTCGGAACTGATCCCTCGGAATCAGCTCTCCTTTTGCCCAAAGAAGTATCACCCTGGTCAGACGGCACTCTTTCTGGTTCGGCCAGAACTGAACTGGGCTCGCCATCTGGGTCAGCGGACTTCTCGGCCTCCTGTTCCCTCAGTCTACCTAATCTCTTCTCAAGGGTAGATTTGGGAAAGTTTTTACAGATTTGGCAGTCTGAATCGAGGTGGTCAAACCCCATCAATAAACACAGGTGGTGTGTGGGGATCGGCCTTAGCAAAGACCTCCCCACACTCACTGCAGTGTTGAAACCCAGTGGGCCAGTGTTTTTTCTTGGGTTTCTCAGACATGGCCAACCTAACCAACTTGCTCTTTTCATGGCAACCGCTAGGCAAGACTCCCTTATCAGTTCCTAACCGTGTCACGGGTATTGGAAAAAAACATACTAAAACACGTTTTTTTTTAGAACCAATAAGAACCGGTAACCACACACTAAATAAAAAATACAAAACACAAGATTTCACTATCAAATGGCATGGTCAGCCGAACCGAGACGCACTTTTACAAGTTCCACACAGAAAAACAGAACAATTCCTCACGGCACCACAGACAGAGACTGAACCAACTATGTGGATAACTTTTTCTGTTTAAAAAAACGACGAAAACTGAAACTTTAACGGACTTCCGAACTGAGCTGAAGGAGAAATCTCCGGAGCGACCATTCAGTGAGGCGGAGTAAAGAATCTGACGGTTTGAGTTTGAAACACTCCAGACAGAGACTTCAACCGAGCTCGAGCTCAGCATTCTATGCCCTGCATAGAAAGTTAACTCTTTGTTCTCTGGGCAGTTCAAAGGTTGGGAATCACTGCAATATGTCAGAATACAGCAAGACTTCATGTTGTTTGAATGGCAGACTTTAAAATGTTTTGTGTCTGTTTCCCAAACGACTTGTGAAGGGGAATAGACAGTCTCCTGGACTCTGGGATGTCCATCATTTCGACAAAATCAGGCTCCTCTTGATCCTCTGAAGCCTCCTCCATAGGAAGCTGGAGGGTTTCAGCCACTTTTCTGTAAAACAGAAAGTGGGGAAGGGACTCAGCCAGCCTAGGATGGGAAACACCAGAAGGTCTGTCTGGAGAGATGTCCGGTTCAACAGGCACATCCAGACTTTCTGCTTCATCATAATCACCATCATCTTGCTCATAATCCCCCTCCTCCTCAAATTCCGGTTCATAAAAATCTTCAGGGGCATAATCCTGAACTGGAGGAACCGACCGAACCGAACCCCTACCCAACGGAGCCGGATCGGAAGGAACCGGGCGAAGCGATTCAACAATCTGAATCGCTCGGGCAATCTCATCAGCGGTCAGAACATGAACCTCCGGATCCAAACTGGCTGATTTTTCTTTACGTTTCCTTTTTGTAGGAACCGATCCCTCAGGATCGGCTCTCCTCTTGCCTGAAGAAGTATCGCCCTGGTCAGAGGGCACCTCTTCTGGTTCAGTCAGAACCGAACCAGGCTGGCCATCCGGGTCAGCGGACTTCTCAGCCTCCTTTTCCCTAAGTCTACTTAATCTTTTGTCCAGGGTAGACTTAGGAAA
Source organism: Neoceratodus forsteri (assembly GCA_016271365.2). Taxonomy (NCBI): domain Eukaryota; kingdom Metazoa; phylum Chordata; order Ceratodontiformes; family Ceratodontidae; genus Neoceratodus; species Neoceratodus forsteri. The sequence continues at coordinate 51,308,877 of JADMNL010000026.1, forward strand.
GATTTTACAAATTTGGCAGTCTGAATCGAGGTGGTCAAACCCCAGACAATAAACATAGGTGGTGTGGGGATCGGCCTTAGCAAAGACCTCCCTACACTCACTGTAGTGTTGAAACTGTTTTTTTCTTGGGTTTCTCAGACATGGCTAACCTAACCAAACTTGCCCTTTTTTCGGCAACCGCCAGGCAAGACTCCCTTATCGGTTTCTCACCGTGTTACAGGTGTTGGAAAAAAATGTTAAAATCACGTTGTTTTTTAAACTGATAAGGACCGGTAACCACACGCTAAAGGAAAATACACAAGAGTTCAAATATGCTGGATCTGTTCAGCCGAACCGATCGAGAAAAGTTTTTACAATTTTTACAAATAACCTAGAACTACTACCTAAAGTACTTACTGTACCACAGACAGAGCCCTGAACCGTAATACTACAGAAATTAAGTGGAAAAAACAACACTTTAACCGACTTGAACCGAGCAGCAGGAGAAATCTCCGGAGCGACTGTTCAGTGAGGCGGAATAAAGAATCTGACAGTTGGGTTCCAAAGTGCTGCAGACAGAGACCTCAACCGAGCTCGAGCTCAATGTTCTATGCACTGCATAGAAAATTAACCCTCTACTCTCCGGGGCAGTTCAAGGGCTGGAGCTAACTGCAGATTGTCAGAATACAGAAAGACTTCATGTTGTTTGAAGGGAGCAAGCTAAAGGCTCCAAGAGGTAGAAGAGGGCCCCCGGAGCCCCGTTGACCAAGGTGGGGACTCAAGAAAGAGAGGGCAATCCTCAAACTCCAGACATAAGGAGGCATGGGAGACAAGGAGCCCCAAAAAATACCAGGCAACTCCTGGCCCATGCTGCCATTCTAAGGGAATCCCAGCCAAGGTTGTGTGGGGCCCTGAGGAGCCCCTGACAAAAGGGGGCAAGAGCCCTTGCTTGTCCTCTCTCTACAGCTGGCTCCCTGGTGCTTCTAGAGGAAGAGTCAGGGAACCTAGAAGTGCCAGCGAGATTATACCCACAATTGGCCCCAAATAGGGAGAAGGTAAGCAGGGCGGAGTTACTGCCGAGGAGATTGGGGTCCAATAGCGGATGGTGGGTGGGAAGCAGCGATGAATGGTGAAGATATCCAAGATCATCAAGAATTATGGTAGATACCTAATTTTCATATCTTCTTTGGATTAATCTTCACCATTCATCACCGGTTGGTGAGTACCAAGCACCACAACTGTGGCACTGGCACTCTCTGAGGGCTAAATCTTCCTTAGCCTCCTGTGGGGGAAAAGCACAGAGAGAGGGGGAACCTCATGGGCCTGGCTAGGCCCAAGACTGGTCAGGGTGAGGTGGAGACTCCCGCTGCCTGGGAGAAGGAAGATGCCCCGATAACCCACACCTCACCCTACTTGAGAAGAAGGGGACCCTTTGGAAGGGAGAAGCAATCACCCTATGCCCAGCCAGGGGTAATAACCTGGAAAGGAGAAGCCACGCCATCCGCCTAATGCATACCACATTTTCTGCCAGTCTGGAAGCCACCTCACTAGTGTCACTAGACATCCTTGTCCAGGCCTCGCTAGCTCCAGACTGCATGCAGAAAGGCAGATAGCTTGCCTGATCATCTCTGTTTCAGGCAAGGATGCTAGAAATTGTCCTGGCACCATCCACAGGTGCCTAGCATATGCAGCCTGGTGTGCCAGGACCCCCAGAAGAGTTGCGCCACCCAGAAAACCCTTCTACCCCAGTGATCAAACTCAGCCAGGTCAGAGTCTGGGGGCGGATGAGCTTTGGGCAACAATGACCAGAAGGGGTATCCAGGAGCTCCACTCCCAAAAATAGGTGTGGCATAGCACAAAGAGACCCCAGGGGAGCACATTATCTGTGCTGACAGTCCGTTGGGGCTGGAGAGGGGGCAGAGGGATGTTGCCAGACCCAAGGTGATGCCTATGTGAAAGGGTGAGGCCATGGAGGGATGATAAGGTTTTTGGTGCTAAACTCCCTCAAGAAAAGTGTGCATTGCATGGGAAGGATTGTGACTTGCAAAATATGGAGCTCCCATAGCATCCCCAACAGGAATCACTGATAGCTGGTGATATCAGCATCTGAGAACAGGTGGACAGAGGAAGACAATGAGGCTGAGGAGCCTGGTTCAGAGTCATGGGCAGCTGGAGGCTCAGGTCTAAAACTGACCTTTTCAAGAGCTCTATGATAGTGAGGGAAGACAGCCACAATGCCCCGAACTGTTCCCAGGTCATTGACCCCGAAGGGCCACAAAGGCCTGGGAGTGTAGGAGGAGGAAGTAGAGGATCCGATGGTGGGGGGGGGGAGTCTGGTGAGCCAGAGAATGACCTCTACTAGGGCTATGAGACCATGTAGGGGAACCCTCCTGAACGGGGGGCTGCTCAACTTGCCCTCTGTAGGACACACAACCAGACAGGGGCAGCTAAAGTGGTGCCCATGAGAACGGACCCCATGATGGGGCAATCGCAGTCAGTCTATCCCTTGCGGGAGGCCCCTGGCCCCACCTGTTACAGACCTTACCATATCTGGTGAGTACAGGAGAGAAGGGTCCATGCTGAGGCTCCACCCAGAGCCACCAGCTGCCCTGGAAGAGTGCCTGCATGCCAGTCTCAACCTTCCTAGCCCTACCTCACCAGACAGGGACCTGCTTCTCAGCTGGCCCCCAGTACCCAAGGGAAGGGGCTCTGAGAAAACTCCGGCACTGGAAACAGTGGCAGAATCCATTTCAGAACCCAACCTGGCACCAGAATCTAATTTAGCACCGAGATATGAAAATTACGTACCTACCGTAATTCTTGATCTTCTTGGACGAGTCTCCACCACTCATTCACACTAGTGGGATCAGCGCCGAAGGCACTAGGACCCATCGGGAGCAAACTTTTTGCTGGAGGGTCGGCGTGAGAGATGGCGCCGTGAGCAGCGGCTCGGCGGCAGACCATCTGGCGACGACCCTCCAACCGCCCCTTTTTACCAAGGAGGTGCAGCGAACTAACGTAAGAGTAAATCTAACCTTAAAAAACGGACATAAGATAGTCCGTACGACCCGTGTAAGAAGGGTCAGCAAAGAAGTCCTCACGGCCTAAGATTTGAGGGAGTGAAGACCAACACAGCGGTGAGCTCGGGGGATGGAGGGTGGGCGTGTGAATGAGTGGTGGAGACTCGTCCAAGAAGATCAAGAATTACGGTAGGGACGTACTTATATCTTCCTGGACATAAGTCTCCACCACTCATTCACACTAGTGGGAGAGTACCAAGCTGATAATCCCCCAAAAGGGCGGCACGAGAGCCAGAGCTCACGCGTCTAAGATAGAAGACCATTAAGGATAGTTCTGCCGAATGCGGAATGTCGCCTGGCATGAACATCCAGTGCATAATGCTATGAAGGTATGCACTGAGCTCCAGGTGGCGGCGTTGCAGATATCCGCAATTGGGTTATTCGCGAATCTCCGCTAAAGATCGCAACCTTCCTAGTAGAGTGATCGTACACTCTACCCTCCAATTAACTTGACATGGAGTAGCAATGTCAAGGCATGCCACTAACCATGATGAGATGCATCTAATAGCGACGGGTTGACCAGCCGGTGTCGCTGAAAGAAACAAACAGTTGCTGAGTCTTATGAAAATTCTTGGTTCTATCTAAATAGAACCAAGGCTCTCTTAACATCCAAGGAATGAAGAGATCGCTCCCTTCATTTTGGAAATTAGCGAAGTAAGAGGAAGTACCAGAGGTTGGTTTAGATGGAATTCTGATACAACCTTGGGAAGAAATTTAGGATGAGTACGGAGAACTACCTTGTCTTTATGGAATACAGTATACGGAGGGTCCGTCACCAAGGCATGAATCTCCGAGACCCTGCGGGCTGAGGTAATGGCCACCAGGAAGGCAGTCTTCCAGGTAAGAAATTTTAGCTCACAGGTAGCTAAGGGCTCGAAGGCTTCAGTGAGCATGTCCAGCACCAGGTTAATGTCCCAGGTTGCAACTGGACGCTAACAGGGGTCTGGTATGAAGAATTCCCTAAGAAATCTCTTCACCATAGGAAGCTGAGCCAGAGACAAGGAAGAAACCGGCTCATGGAACGCTGAGATGGCACTAAGGTGAACTTTAACTGTGAGTACTGGAGACCTGAGTTTGATAGGTCCAAAGATACTCAGAACCTTGTCAGGAGGACAGGAAAAGGGTTCCAAGAGGACTTTGCACACCAGAGAGAAAAGCGTTTCCATTTGGAAGCGCGTGTTTTTCGGGTGGCTGGCTTCAGCCAGCCAGAAGGATGTCCGAGACTCTGACGAGACGTTGAATCGATTCACTTCTACCTCTTCAGGAGCCAAGCATGAAGGTGAAGTGATTTCAGGTGGGATGGACCAACGAACCCTGAGTCAAAAGGTTGATTTGCAAGGGAAGTGGTCTGAGAGGCTGCAACATACTGTTGAGCAGAGGAAACCATAGTTGACGAGGCCAGGAGGAGTAATGAGAATCATTTTGGTCCCCTGAGACTCGAACTGAGGAGAACTCTCTGGATTAGAGGGATCGGTGGAAGGAGTGAAGAAAACGTTTTGTCCACCGCAGCCTGAACGCATCCTGACAGAAAATGCCAGGCCCTGGATTTCTGGAGCAGAAGAGAGGCAGTTTTTGCTGAGTGGGGATGCAAAAGGTCCAGGTCTGGAGTCCCCACTCTTTGAATAGTGACCGAGCTACGGCTGGATCGAGAGACCACTCATGAGGGTCTGCCTCCGTTCTGCTGAGGTGATCTGCTAGATCGTTTTGTATACCTGGCAGATAAACTGCCTGAATCAGAGACTTGTGCTCCAAGCACCACTCCCACACCCTCATTGCTTCCCTGCAAAGGGGGTAAGAATGAGCACCGCCTTGCTTGTTGATGTAATACAGCACAGCTTTGTTGTCCGTTTGAAGGAGAATGTTCTTGTGACAAAGGATATCCTTCAGAGCTCGGATCGCGAGAGGACCGCTCTCATCTCCAGGACATTTATGTGGAGAGGAGTTTCGAACTGAGTCCATACACCTTGAGTGTGGAGGGAGCGACAGTGAGCTCCCCATCCCATTAGCGATGCGTCTGTGGTGATGGAGATCTGATGATCCGGGGGAGCAAAGGGGAACCCTTCCAGGAGATTGCTCTCTTGAGTCCACCAGGTGAGAGACCTTCGAAGGGGCTCCGTCACCTTGATGGGATAAGACTGGGGGTGAGAGGTCGGAGACCACTGAGTGGAGAGCATCCATTGGGTGGTTCTCATGTGCAACCGGGCCAGGGGTACAGTGAACACTGAGGACGCCATGAGACCCAACATGTGTTGCATCGAGAGAGCTGTAACCGATTGGTTCTCCCCGATGTAACGGGCCATCCGAAGGATGTCGAGTCTTCTGTCCTCTGGAAGGAAAGCCTTCGCGGAAGAGGTGTCTAGAAGCGTCCCTATGAAAAGGAGCCTCTGGGAGGGCTGCAGTTGTGATTTTTTCAAATTCAGCAGAATTCCCATGGACGTAAGAAGACGAGAAGTCGTTTGCACGGCTTCCAAAGTCCCTTGGCTGGAAGGGCTTGCTAGAAGCCAATCGTCCAGGTAGGGAAACACTCAGAGTCCGATCTTCCTGAGATGCGCTGCGAGAACTGCACAACACTTTGTAAAGACTCGCGGCGCCGAGGATAGCCCAAAGGGCAGGACTCTGAACTGATAATGCTGACCCAGAGCTACAAACCTGAGGAACTTGCGGTGGGTCGGGTGGATGGGGATATGCTGGTAAGCGTCCTGCATATCCAGGGAGGCCAGCCAGTCGTGCTGATGCAGCAAGGGTAACAGGGTACCTAGGGAAATCATTTTGAATTTCTCCCTGGGGAGAAATTTGTTTAACTTTCTGAGGTCTAGAATGGGGCGCATTCCCCCAGACTTCTTTGGAACCAGGAAGTAATGGGAGTAGAACCCTGTGCTCCGGAGATGCGGGGGCACCAGTTCTATTGCCCTGTTGCTTAGAAGGCCCTGGATCTCGGCGGTGAGGAGGTCTGACTGAGAGGCCGACAACCTGGGTTGTCGTCTGGGAGGACAATTCGGGGGGGTTTCCAAAAATTGAGAGAATAACCCTCGCGAATTATCCGAAGGACCCATTTGTCCGAAGTTATGGACTTCCACTGGTTGTAGAAGTACATCAAACGACCTCCCACCGGAGGAGAAAGTTCCACCTCGGGCAATGTGGATGGAACTTGGGCCAGCAATTCATAAGGTGGCGCTGGGGGCTTTAGGCCCCTGCGCTTTCTGCTGCGCTTTCTTTTGAGGTTGGGCAGGTTGGCTTTTATGGAAGCTTCCCCTGCCTCTGCCTCGAAAGGACTGACGACTATGAACTGACGCTGTTCACATGCCCGAGAGGGAGCAGGCGGAGGTCTGGCCAACTTAATGGCCGACCTAGTCTTCTGAGTGGCCTCTAAGGCTTGTTCCACCTGAGGCTGAAAAGAAAAGAGCTATCAAGGGCAGCGCCATTACCTGCTGCTGAGCATCATTCGTGAAGCCAGAAGTGCAGCCAGGAATGGCGCCGAGTACAAATACCTCACGGCTGCTGAGCTTAGAAGCAGTCGAGCGTCCATAGCGGCTTTGACCTGTTGGTTATTGGACCCAATACCCCTAGTAACGTCAGAAGAAAGCTCTGACTTGGAGTCCGAATCGGAAGAGCTTCAACCATTCTTTTCAAAGAGTGCCACAGGATATACTCATACTGAGAAAAATAGCCTTGATAACTGGCGCATGCACTTAGAGTGGAGGCAGCAAAGACTCTCTTACCTAATGTATCAATCTTACGAGACTCTTTGTTAATAGGTCGAGCTGTAGTAGTTGAGGAAGAACGACCTTATCATTCTCCTGCCAGGACTACAATAGGATCATCAAAGGCTTGGGATGCCAAAATGGGACGATCTTTGGGAGCTGAATACTTCTTATCAATGGATTTAGCCACTGAGGGAATAAGAGCAGGATTATTCCATACCATTTGAGACAGCGTCTCGAAGGAAGACTGGATCGGAGGAGTCAAATCCAGTAGGGATCTCCGAAGCATGAAGGTACTGGAGTCTTAATATCTTCCCAGGATCGATGTCTGTAGTCTGGAGAGAAAGTGGATCTCAGGTTCTTCAACAGAGACTTAAGGACAGGTCCTCGACCACAGGCTCTGTAGCAAAGAAAGATCCTGTTTCCTCACTTCATCACCCAACCGAAGGTCTGGGTCAGGCTCAACATCATCTCCTGATGGTCCAGAAAGGACTGATTGGACAGGAAAGGTGAAAATTAGGAGAGGAGGAAATAGCAGAGAAACAAGGAGAGTCCCCAAAGGGCCCCTGGCGCCGAGAAGGCAAAGCAGGTTCAAAGGCACATGAGGCCGCAGCGCCGAAGAGGCCGCAGCGGCACCGCGGACCAGCCCAGGCGCCACCAGCTGACACCGCCGAGACAATCAAGCGCCACGACCGCCGCCAGATCCAACGGGCGCCGCAGGCGGCACGCCGAGACCATCGCCGGCACAGCTGGCACGCCAAGGCCGAAAGCAACAAAAACGGCACCGACAAGCCAACAGACCCAGCGGAGCGCGGAAATGCCCAGGAACCTGGAAAGCTAGAAAGGAAAAAACAGGAGATAAGGGCATCAATTGTGGCCCCCTGCGCCATAGCCATGAGGGGAAACATCTAAGCGAGTCACCGGCACCGAAGAAGGCGCCGCGCGACTAGGAAGGTCCAACCGCCCTACCCGATCACTGGAGGAGCCCGGGGGCTCCGTGGCAACCGAGCCAGGCAGGAGAACCAACCTCCGAGCCCATCGCTCCATAAGAGCGGCCCACTGATGAAACTGCTCATCCGGAGCCCTACCTACAGGCGGGGAGGGGCTCCGATGTCGAGGACGATGGTCACCAGCAGTTGGCGACTCCGAAGAAGGAGAACGGCAACTAGCTACGATAACCGACCGTCGACGCGCAGACATACCAGAGGGCGACCTCGAGTGATGCCTTCTCTTTTTTGACCTGTGGGCCGAAGAAGAGCTCGAGGCCGAACGGTGCCGAGAATGCGACCGCTATTTTATGCCGACGGGGACCGCCATCTCCGGCATCGGACTAACCGCTGTCGGAACCCCGCTTGAGGAGAAGGAGGCTGACCGACCCAGCCCGCTGACTGAACAGCTTACACGAAGTCTCCCACCGCCACCTGACCTGCTCATGGTCGACTCCGTCCAGTAGGCGAGACTTCTTCAAGTAAGTTAAATTTAAAATATTAGAAAATAGAATAAAATTAGCGATACTACTATCGAGATAATGTTACAAAAAAATAAACTGAAAACTATGCGCTAGTTTGAAGTTTGACTCCCGACAGGCGAGCGACGTCGTCACTGAAGCGCACTCGACGGCGGGAAAAAAGGAACTGAGGCGGTTGGAGGGTCATCGCCGAGATGGTCATTGCCGCTCGAGCCGCTGCTCGCGGCGCCATGCCTCGCGGCGCCATCTCTCGCGCCGACCCTCCAGCAAAAAGTTTGCTCCCGATGGGTCCTAGTGCCTCCGGCGCTGATCCCACTAGTGTGAATGAGTGGTGGAGACTTATGTCCAGGAAGATCTGGCACTGGGGTTGGCTCCGAACTCTAACCCAGCACTGCCCTCGGCACCGGAAACCATAGAGGAGTTGGCCCCAAGGGCAGACTCAGAAAGGGCAGCGGCTGATCCCATTGCACCAGAGACCGAATGGCTGGGTGCAGGAAAGTGACAAGACTCCTGGGAGTCATGTAGCCAATCAGGGTCATCCTGATCCTCCTCCTCCTCTGAAGAGGAGATCAAGGAGATCGCCAAAGAGGTCACCCACAAAACTCTCCCTATTCTGGTACTGTGGACAGCACCCAAAGACGATCCAGCACCAACAGCAGCACCGCCTCACTCACTGGCACCATGGGAGGTGACGGGAGCTGAAGTGGTGCCAACAGGCAGCACTGAGGACTCTGCCAGCTTGGGCCAAGTGTGTAGCTGCGATTGTGACACCAGGGGCATCCGTGCCTCTGAGGAGGTGACAGACATGAAGGGTGCATAGCCGACGCCCCCGGAGGTCAACTGCCCACCTGATCCCTCACACAGGCCTCTCATCTCAGCGAGACCAGAATCAGAGGAGGCCTGCTCTCCCTCGGTATGTATAGTACTGGGGGAGACCCGGGGGAAGGGCCCAAAGTCCTGGCCTTGGCATCTCAGGACCGATGCCACCCTTGGAAGGTGGGACAATCCCAACCCACCTTCAACGCATGCAACTCAAGGACTTGGCAGTCCATGGAGAAGCAGGCATCACAGTTGTCCATGTCATGCAATGGACCCAGGCAGGTTAAACAGTGATTATGGTGGTCCGTCATGGTCACTGGCCTGCCACAGGGGCACTGACATATATGGGCATGTCCAAACTTAGATTTTGAACTAGGCCCTAAATCAAACATAATCACATGGAAAAAATAAAAACAAACAGAAACAGATTAGGCGCCATGGAAACAGTCTGAAACAGAAGAAAAAAAATTAAAGAAACAGTTTTACCAGTGTTCCAGAGGTCTACGGTGTCAAGTTAGCGACAGCGGCAGAACTTCGGCAGACTACGCATGTGAAATTCGAAATCAGCTTCAACTCCCACAGGATGATGCACCTTGATGGCGTGAAAAGAACTGAGGTGGTGGAGGGGCCGGCGTCAGTTATTGGCCAACCTACGAGAGTCACGCAATACATTGGCCTTGAGGGTGGCGCCATCCCCAACGTTGACCCCTCCTCTATAGGAAAGCTGAAAAAGCTTTAAGCTTTCCACAGGGTCCTATTGCCTCCAGCTAGAACCCACCTGAGATAAATGGTGATGGGAAGATCATAGTGTCAAACAAAAATAAACATAAACTAGAAACTTTGAGGCCTAGGCAGGTGAAACCTAGCATTCTGTTGATACCAATGATGCATATTCTCAACTGTGAAAAAAAAAGGAACCGAGATGGTTGGAACTTGCACAAAGTAGTTACGTAAGAACTTACCGTAACAGTAGATCTTCGTGAGAGGCTCTTGCAGTAGGTATTCACATATAGGACTGACACGCCAGGCGTCAGGAGCGAATGGAAAAATTTCTAGCTAGCAGTCTCTGGCACATCAGGTGACCGGCATCATGCGACGTCGGTATAAAGGGGAGGTCCCCCACACCCGCCTTCCAGGTCTTTCCCTCCAAGGGCCAAAAGAGGCAAGACGAGAGAGAAGAGAATATTTCCACCCACGGAAATGGAGCCAAAGAAGCTTAGGGGGATGGCGGGCAGGAAAGCAATACCTACTGCAAGAGCCTCTCTCGAAGATCTGCTGTTGAGGTAAGTTCTTATGTAACTGTACTGTCTTACTTCGAGAGGGCTCTTGCAGTAGGTATTTACATATAGGACTGAGTCCCAAGCAGTCTAGAACAAGGAAAAGCACTCTGGAGGAGGATAACTATCCAAAAACATGAAACGTCTGGCTGAACGGGTCTTATGAAAAAAGACCTTGAAGCACAGCCAACCCGAAGCCTGCTCTACAGCGAGAGGCAATGTCCAAACTGTAGTGTTTTGTAAAGGTATGGACGGAAGTCCAAGTTGCGACTGCACAGATGTCTGCCGCTGACACATTTCTGAAACAAGCTGCAGAGGCAGCTACTCCTCAAGTGGAGTGAGCTCTGACTTGAACAGGCAGGGTCTTCTTGTACTTGCCATAACAGAAAGTGATAACAAGGAGCCAACCATTTCGATAGGCATTGTTCAGAAACAGCGTTGTCTTCCCTTTTGTAAGCAAAAGAGACAAAAAGCTGATCAGTCTTCCTAAGATCCTTAGTCAGAGTGGTGTAGTAACTCAGTATTCTGTGAACATCCAAAGTATGCAAGAAGTATTCCTCTTGATTGGAGTGTTGCGTAAAGAAAGCTCAATGGATTGATTCAGTGTAGATTCAGCCACCACCTTAGGGAAAAACTTAGGGTTGGTGCGTAAAGCTATATGTTCCTTGTGAAAAATCAAGTATGGGATTTTTCACATCAAGGCCTGGAGCTCAGAAATGCGCCAAGCCGAAGTAATGGCCACTAGGAAGAGAGTCTTCCAAGAAAGGAACTTTAAATCTGCTGTGGCTGCCGGCTCGAAGGGAGGCAGGGTAAGCTTCTCTAGAATAAAATTCAAGTCCCATGAAGGAGCAGGAATGCGGATGGGGTGGTCTCAAATGGAGGACCACTCTGAGCAAAGTCTTAGAGACTTCCAACTGAGCAAAAGCCCTGTTTCCAAATGGAATATGGTAGGCTGACATCACTGCAATGTGGACATTTAAAGAGGAATGGCTGAGATCCAGATTGAAGAGGTGATACATGTAATCAGGACTTTATTGGCTGGGCATGAAAAAGGTTCAAAATCCTTCAAAATAGCACAAACTGAAAAGTGTTTCCACTTCATGGCGTAGGTGGACCTGGTAGAAGGCTTTCTGGCCTCTACCAAGATGTCCGCTATGAGCGGAGAAACACCGAAGCGTGCCTTTGCTACATCTGCAGGAGCCACGCATGCAAATGAAGGGATCTGAGACCTGGATGAACAAGGGTCCCCTGATCCTGGGTCAATAACTGCTGCGACAGAGGAAGAGGAAGTGGAGGTTCTTCTGAAAACTGTTGCAGAAGAAATAACCAACCTTGCCTGGGCCAGAAGGGAGTAATGAGAATCATTCGAGCTCCCTCCAATCTGAGTTTGTTCAGGATCCTCGGATTTAAGGGAAGTGGAGGGAGGGCATAAACGAATCTGTCCCTCCAAGCGAGAGACAGAGCGTCCCACCAAAAAATGCTTCACCCTGGAGTGAGCGAGCGAGCAGAAGGTGGGAAGTTTTGCATTTTGGGGAGACGCGAAGAGGTCTATCTGAGGCATTTCTCATTGCTGAAAAATGTTGTTTACGACTTCTTGTTCAAGTTCCCATTCATGGGCCCTCACCGAGGACCGACTGAGTTGGTCTGCCAGCGTGTTTTCCACTCCTGGAACGTGGATTGCAGTCAGGTGAAGGTGATGCTGGGTTGCTCAAAGCCAGACCCTCTTTGCTTCCCGGCACAGAGGGTAGGAACATGTTCCTCCCTGCTTGTTGAGATACCAGACTATGCATGTGTTGTCTGTTTGAATAAGGAGATGACCGGGAAGGATAAGGGAGTGAAGAGCCTGAAGGGCATAAAGAACTTCCCTCAGTTCGAGCACATTTATGTGCAAGTTTTGTTCGGACTTTGACCAGCTGCCCTGAGTCCTGTGAGACCCAAGATGGGGTCCCCAGCCTTCCCCTTACACATCTGTCTTCAACTTTGGGAAGGAGGTTCGATATTGAAGTGAACTCTCAGGCATAGGTTCTCCTGCACCATCCACCAGTGTAAGTCCCTGATCATGGGGTCAGAAGCTAGCACCTCTTGGTCTAGATTGTCCAGGATATGGTCCCGTTGAGACCGAAGCATCCATTGAGAGATCCTCATATGGAGCCGAGCACGTGGGACTGTTGGAATGGCAGCCGCCATTGGCCCGAGGAGGCGAAGGACTGACCTGGCTCTGACCCTCCTGAGACCGGATAGAAGACGGGCCTGCGTCTGAAGGGTGTCCACTCTGTCCGGAGGTAAAAAGGCTTTGCCAATGGTCATGTCCAGAATCGCCCCTATAAACTGGAGGCGTTGGTGAGGGACCAAATGGGACTTTGCCTGGTTGATGGTGATACCCAGGCTGGTAAAAACCTGCAGGGTAATGGAAAGGGAGTGCAGGAGTTCCGCCCTGGACAGGGCCACCAGGAGCCAACTGTCCAGGTACAGGAATACCTGAACCCCCTTGGTACGCAGGTGGGCCGCTACCACAGACAGTAATTTGGTGGGGGCTGAGGAAAGACCAAATGAGAGGGCCTTGAATTGGTAGTGGTCCCCTTGAAAGCAAAAGCAGAGGAATTTGCGATGGGAAGGGTATATGGGGATATGTAGCTAGGCATCCTGCATGTCGAAAGCGCAGAGCCACTGTCCCTGCTGAAGAAGAGGTAGAAGACTCTGCAAAAAGAGCATTCTAAAGTGCTTGTGCTCCACGAACATATTCAGGGAAATGAGTCTAGGATAGGCCTCACATCTCCCTTCTTTGGAACTAGGAAAAAATGGGAATAGTAACCTGTCCCCCAAAGGTGGTTGGGGACTGGTTCTATCACTGTCTTTGAAAGAAGGGAGTTGATTTCTTCTAGGACCAGGGGAAGATGTTGCAGGGAGTAAGACGACTGAGGGGGTGGTCTTTGGGGTGGTTTCTGTAGAAACTCTATTGAGTGTCCTGCTATCAACTGGAGCACCCAAGCATCTGACGTTATCCTCTCCCAACCCGGCAGATGGAGGGCAAATCTCCTTCCTACCAGTTCCTCTGAGAGATCCAGAGGCAGTGGGAGAGGCAGGGAGTCAGGAGATGTGGGGCTGCACAGCAGCCGAGGCTGCCGCGGGTTTCTTGCTAGGGGGAGTCTTTTTTGCCAGAGGGGCCCGCAGTTTGTTGACCTGTTTGTCCTGTGGCTTTGGTTTTTGACGGTTCCTTCTATGAAAAGGACACCACTGCCCTTGAGGGGGCACGTACATGAAGTCAACAGACTTGAGTGCAGTGCCCTTCTCCTGCAGGTTGGTAATGATGTCCTTAACATCACCACCGAACAGCACCGAACCTCTGAAGGGAGCATCCTGGATAGTGGATTGCACTTCAGGGACCAGTCTTGACACACGGAGCCAGGCATGACGCTGTAAAACTACAGTGAAGGCCAAGCTCCTGCCGGCAGTGTATACTTTGTCATAGGCAGCACGAAGCATGAGCCGACTGGCAGAATGAGCAGAACGGACGAGATATAAAAATTACGTACCTACCGTAATTATGATCTTTCTGTGTATCTTCACCATTCATCACAGATGGGTACTGGCTGGAGATCAGGACCCGTGGGAGCCTTTTTGTGGGCGATAGGCGGAGTCGACGCAGCATCGGCGCCTCTGGGAGGCCGACATACTACGTGGCGCTCGAGGATTAGCCGTTAGGCTGTGTCAACTCCGCCTGCCTACCAGTTCTGAGTCACCGGAGGGGTAAGAGAAAGGGATGGAGGGTGGGACAAGAGAGTCCAAGGGACAGAAAAAGGAAGGGAAAAACTGAACTAAAAGGAGAAATAACGACTGAGAGGACAGCATAGAGGAAGGAAGACTAAGGGGATTGGGTAGGGGCCCCAATCTCTGGAAAAGGAAGAAGGGAGGGAAAGGGGGGAGAGAGAATTTAAGAGAAAGTGACAGGTAACAAGGATCCAGGACCCTTGTCCATCAGCAGACTGTATAGGAACTGCAAGGAGTAGCAAAGCTCATTTCCCAGAATTCAAGGCACAGAATAACTGGCAATACCCCAAAAGCAGAGTCGGCAATTCTGGAGAAGGACAGGGTACAGGGACTCAGTACTCTCTCTCTGTAAAGATATTTGGTGAAAAAAAGGAAAGTTCTTTTTTTTTTTTTAAGTTAGATGGATAACAGAAGGAGGGCAACCACCAGCTCTCACCCCGTAGGAGTGAAGATATGAAGTAGAGAAGGAGTGCCACTCGAACTGTACCCCTTAGGGAAGAAACTACCCCTCTGTGTGTCCCAACTTTATCCTGCTCAAGAAGAGGGGTAGGCACAGAGCGAGGAGGATCCAGAGACTGGAGCCCCAGGGGGATGGCGGGTGGGATTGAGATGAATGGTGAAGATACACAGAAAGATCATAATTACGGTAAGAACATAATTTCTATATCTTATCTGTGTCAATCTTCACCATTCATCACAGATAGGTGAGTACCAAGCCCCCCCGAAGGGGGTTGATTCATTGCACCCTAAGGGACAGAGTCCCCTAGCCCTCAGTGGTGACACACTCAAGGGAACCTCTGGGCCTGAGAGAAGGCCAAGTGGGGAAGGTGACAAGCAGCAACCGCGCGATCTCCTGGTGCAGATCGCTGTCCCTACTACCCTGGTAGCTACCTCATTGGCATCGTAAGATGCCCTTGCTTGGTGCCTTGCTAGCTCCAGGCCACGTGCAGAGAGTGCGATGGCTTGCCTGGTTTGCTCCGAGTCAGGCAAAGCAGCTAGGATCTGACCTAGCGCTGACCACAAGAACCTGTTGTAGGCTGCATGGTGGGCCTGATGAGCGGAGATGGAGAGAAGCAACCGTGCCGAGTAGAAAGTCCTCCTCCCCCAGAAATCAAAATCCGAAGAGTCCTGATCTGGGGGCCGGTCACGGTGGAGGGCGCGAAGCCCGTCAGGGGTGTCCAGGTGCGTCAATCCGGACTGTGGATGAGGCATAGAACCTGGAGACTCCGGGGGAGCGCAATACCTCTGGCTGAGGTCCCTAGGGGCAGGAACTCCGGAGAAGGGCCTCTGCCAGAAACGCATGGACGCCTCCCGAAAGGGAGCAGGCCAGGGCAGCACCACAAGAGTGGCCGCACCGAAATCGCCTAGAAAGGCGTGCGCCGCATGCTCAGGATTGCTGACCGACAGGGGAGAAAGGTGAAGGTCCTCCATCATCCTCACGAGGAAGCGCTGATACTCGGAGAGATCAGCGGCAGAAGAGATATGGACAGATGGTTCCTCTCCCCCAGAAGAGGGGGATGAGGAGCTGGAGGTCACCATACGTTCCGAGGGTGGTTGCTCGGGGGGAGGTTGAAAAACCTGGCTGTCCATGGCCCTAATGTAGGCAGAGAACCGAGCAGCCACCGCTCTGAACTGCTCCTAACTGAGAGGGCCGCTAGGACCAAGAATGCCTGGGAGCGCTGGAGAATGCGGCAGAGGGATAGGGGCAGAGCCGAGAGAAGAAGTCGGCTGACCTCTGCCAGGGCTAGGGAGCGGACCATGGACACCCAAGGAGGGTGTCCCGGAAGACTCTGCAGCCGACAGCTGTACAACCACATTGGTACTGCCTAGGCTGCGCCCAGAAGAATCCCCCCAGTGAGGCAACCGGGGCCGTATAGATCCAGAAGGACGGTCCCCTGCCTCCAAAGAATGGGACCACCTCAAGGAACCGGAAGGGGAAGTGAGGAAGTCCGCACTTCGGCTTCGTCCAGGGCCGGGGTGGACCCCAGAGAAAGGCTGACGTGCCGACCCCACACCCCTCGACCCCTCAGAGTCTGAGAGGGTCCTGGTCCTCGAGAGGGCCAACCTAGGTAGCTGGCAGCTCTGGGCTGCCCCTGAAGGGGAGACCCAGGAGCAGCACCTCCCTCCTGTAGACTTCCGATGGGCCCCAAAGTTGGGCGATCGAGACACACCACGGGAGGGGTACCACCGCTGAGGGTCAAGGAACCCTCAAGGCCAGGTTGCATGGCAATGGTGGCACGCACCATAGCCTGCTGGTCAGTACCACTGACCCCAACCTCGGGAGAACCCGACGCTCCTCAGAAGTGGGCTGGCTGTGACTCGTCGTTGAGACCACCAGCTCGCCCTCCTCTGCAGACAACCCCGAAGGGTGTGACTGCCCGTCTGACTCCGAGGCCGACTCTGACTCTGAAGAGGTAGAGTCTGAGGCCCTAAGCCAAACGGTAGGAGGGCGAGGCAAGACGACCTTACCAAGAAGCCCAGTAGCCAAAGCAGTGGCCTAGGCAGCACCCGTGCCCTCCATAGCCCTGCAAGCGGGGCTGACAGAAGGCGGCAGGGCAACTCGGGCCAAAGGTCCTGAGCTAGGGCCAGCTGCGGTGCTGTCAAGTCCACTGGCACCGGGGACAGTACCAGGAACAGAGACGGCGCCGACGGCAGCCCCAGCAACAGCCTCAGTGCCGACACCGCCGCCAGGCCCCCCGGCGCCGTGAACGGCACCAAGAACCGAGGCGGCGCCGACAGCTCCGAAAGTGGACTCGGTGCTGAACACGGCACTGCTAGGCTCCTCGGCGCCACGAGTGGCACCGAGAACACCAACGGCACAGAGGACGTGCCGACAGATGACACTTGAAGGCCCCCACGGCGCTCGTGCTCGAACCATGGCGCCAAGGTGAGACATGGCGAAGGCGTGCGTAATCCTGGGTCATGGCGCGCAAGCATCGCCGGTGCACAAAACCCATGGCACCAAGAGACAAGTCGGCGCCGACAGGGCCCACGGCACCACAATGAGCGCCTGGAGGCCCCTGACGGCACTAAGCGGCGCGCCGAGGACGGAGGCCGACCCGGCCTTCCGGACAGCGGAAGCGACACCGGGGAGCCACCCCTCAAGAGGCGATTGCCATAGCGGGCGCCTCCTGCCCACTCCCCGAGGAAGCGGAATGGGCCTCCTGCACCGCTGAGGAGCCCTCGCCAAGGCTAGGGCTAAGAAGTTGAAGGCTCCCTCCTCCTCGGGTCCTATAGGAACCGGGAGGGGACCCGGAGGAAAGGCTGAGAGAGCGGCTTGGCTCCCGACGAGGCGAACCCCACCCCGGAAGTCGGGCGGAGCTCGCTTCTACTTTGAACACGCGCCATTCCAGGACGCGTCCATGGAGAAGCAGGCCGCATCAATCCATGTTGTGAAGCGGCCAAGACACGCGAGACACCGGTCATGCTGGTCGCGGTAATGGAGTACTTGCGGTCGACGGGCTCCGACGATAGGCCGCCTACTTAGAAAGCTTTTGCCTCCACCGCGACATGACCTGTGGAAAAAAACACCAAAAATAGACTCAATGTTGCTATACTTTAAAATAAATGGAAAGATCTTACCGGCGACGTCGAGTGGAGGCAGAACCCAGAACTAGCAGGAGACCAATGGACTGTCGAAGGCACAATGCGAAAGGCTAAGGCCTAAAACTATCAACTATCAAACTTCTTCAGTTGGCTTCCCACAAGGCGACCTCGACGACGGGAGATGAAGAACTGGTGGGCAGGCGGAGTCGACACAGCCTAATGGCTAATCCTCGAGTGCCACGGAGTACGTCGGACTCGAGGGGCGGCGAGATGCTGCGTCGACTCTGCCTATCCTTTAAAAAAAAAAAAAAAAAAGGCTCCAGTGGGGTCCTGATCTCCGGCCAGTACCCATCTGTGATGAATGGTGAAAATTGACACAGATAAGATCTGCCACTTCCTGCTTAGTCTGAGACTCAGGAAGGGAGTCCAATTTTGATTCCACCTAACTGAGGATGGTCTTCTGATAATCCCCCATATCTGCCACACAGTTCATGGCCCTAATACCTAGGGTAGAAGAAGAAGAATATATATTCTTCCTGTACTGGTCCAGAAGCCATGATTCCTTGTCAAGTGGGGACGAGCTGAGGTGTTTTGAGTTAGTGGAATGGCCGTGAGCGGCGCTAATGATGACCAAATCCATCTTGGGGTATAGGTTCAAGAACTCTATGCCCTCGGGAGCCTAGTATAGCCGATCTGCCTTCCTCAAAGGGGGGGGAGCTAACGCTGAAGGTTGCTTCCAAATAGTGGAAACAAGATCCGCGTGAGGCTCTATCTGGGGTGGAATCAGTGTAAGAGCAGTCTCGGGCAGATCCAAATGAGCAGCAAGCTTTTTACACTGTGGGTCTGGCTCCACTGATTGCCACTGATGGACTTTCTGGATCTTCCTCAGTAACTCCAGAAAGGAGGGATCCTCCGGAGGGGACTTCGGAGGGGTCCTTGGCCTGGGGCGGTCTGGAGTACGTGGCTCATCATCAGGATCAGAGCGTCCCATCTCTGAGTCCAAGTCAGACGTATCTGACGAAGAAGAAAAAATTACTCACCATAGTAATGTTGTTTCTTCTAATGGAGTCTTGCTGTATTCAGACATAATGCAGTTAGCCCCAGCACTTGAACTGCCCTGGAGAGGAAAGAGTTAAATCCATGCAG
This sequence comes from Neoceratodus forsteri, assembly GCA_016271365.2. Lineage (NCBI taxonomy): Eukaryota > Metazoa > Chordata > Ceratodontiformes > Ceratodontidae > Neoceratodus > Neoceratodus forsteri. The sequence goes on from JADMNL010000026.1 coordinate 51,327,661, forward strand.
AAGCATGGAACGTGGAGTTCGAGCTCGGTTTTCAAACCTCTGTCTGTGGTACTTACCAGTGCACCTGTCAGATTCTTACGAGCAACTAAATAACTTGACACTAAAATGTGGAAATTGTTTGAACACATAGCCAAAAGGCAAAATACTTTTTTGGGGTCCAAAAAAGACTCAAGTCGAGAACTCAAGAAGAAATAAGGTAGTGACAATTCAAACTATGCAACACAAGAAGGAAAAACATAACAGTTACCCCACCAAGAGGGAGGATACAAGGTACACCCCTGAGGTGCAACACTGTGCCTGCCAACCCACTTCCCACAAACAGGTTCTGAGAGGGGAGGCAGGGGGGGAGGTCTGAATACAGCAAGACTCCATTAGAAGAAACAGCATTAGTATGGTGAGTAATTTTTTTCTTCAAACAACATGAAGTCTTGCTGTATTCAGACATAATGCAGACTACCAAGCAGTTCCCTATGGAGGAGGGAATGCAGAACCTGCTTTGGGAACAGGCTCTGCAGTACTGCTGTGCCAAACCTAGCATCACTCCTAGACTGGATGTCCAGAGAGTAATGCTTGGTGAATGTATGTACTGTTATGCAGGTGGCTGCTTAACAGATCTCTAACAAGGGTATAACTCTGGCTCCAGCTAGAGTAGCAGCTGTACCCCTAGTCGAGTGAGCACTCAGGCCTGAAGGGGGTGTTCTACCCAATTTGGCATAGCAAAATTGTATACAGGAAACAATCCACCTGGCAATAGTTCTCTTAGTGGCAGGCTTAACTTTCCCCACTTCACCATAAATGAGGAACAATTGAAGACAGTCATTTCTGTGTGCCTTAGTATGCTCGATGTAGTAGCTAAGTGCCCTTTTAACATCCAAACTGTGTAATCTTCTTTCCCCTGTGGAAGAAAGGTCAGCGAAAAATACAGGAAGAGACATAGACTGGTTTAGGTGAAAACTGATACCACTTTAGGCAAGAACCTCCTATTAATTTTAGGACCACTTTATCCCTATGGAAGGATATGAAGTCAGGTTCAACTGACAGGGCCTGTAATTCCGCTAATGCGCTGGCAGAAGTAATATAGCTACCAGGAACACAGTTTTCCAGGTCAAGTACTTCGATTCAGCCGAAGCCATAGGCTCAAAGGGTGGCTGCATAAGCTGAGCAATGCAGACATAAAGATCCCAAGGCGGAGTAGGCTCCCTAAAGGGAGGGTTAATGTGAACCAGGCCTTTGAAAAACTTCCTGAAAACAGGATGAGATGCCAGGGAAGAGCCCTTCCCTGCTGAAAGGAATGCAGAGACAGCTGCTAGATGAACCTTCAGAGTGGCAGTCCTAAGGCCTAGACTATTCAGATGAGCTAGACAATGCCTGCAGAATCAGGCACAATACCTTTCTGAGAGCACCAAATACTGAACCTCTTCCATTTGGAATTGTAAGTTTTTCTAGTGGAAGGTTTCCTGGAGACCTTCAGAATATCCAGAACTCCCTGAGAGAGATGTAGAGCTGCATATTCTAACTTTTCAAGAGCCAGGGCTTGAGGTTGAGAGACTGGAGATTGGGGTACCAGATCCGCCCCTGGGAGGAGGAGAGAAGATTTTATCTCCTGGGAAGAGACAGGGGACGTGAGACAGCCAAGGACAGCAGTAGAGGATACCAGGGTTGTCTGGCCCAATCTGGAGCCACCAGTATCACTGTGCAGGGTTGAGTTCTTATCTTGATCAGAACTCTGAACAGGAGAAGGAAGGCACAGAGAAACCTGCCCTTCCAGTTCAGAATGAGGGCATCCCGGGGAACTATTCCTAGGACTGGAGGTCTGCAGCAAAACAGAGGAAGTTGATTTTTGTCTAGTGCTGCAAATAGATCTATTTCTAGAATACCCAACTTGGAAAAAATGATCCTCAGAATGTGAGGATTCAAGGACCATTCATGATGCCCCAGTGAAATCCTGCTCAGGGCATCTGCCAGCACATTGTCCTTCCCTGGAAGATGAACTGCTACAAGGGAAGTCTGAAGGGAATAGGCCAGAGACCAAATCTTCATGGCCTCTGTGCACAAGGCCGTGGACCGAGTGCCTCCCTACTTGTTGATGTACCACATTGTGGTAGTGTTATCCATCCTGACTTGGACCACCTTGCCTTTGACTGAATCTGAAAAGGTCTGAAGGGCTAGAAAAACTGCCCTGAGCTCTAGGAGGTTGATATGAAGAAGAGACTCCTGTGGAGACCAGATCCCCTGAGCTGTTAGGGCTCCCAGGTGGGCTCCCCAGCCTAGAAGAGAAGCATCCGTAGTCAGTACTACTGATGGAAGTCGAGGGAGAAATGGAACCCCTTGTCTGAGGTTGTCCTGGTCCAGCCACCACTGGAGAGCCTGGATCAGAGTTCGGGTCACTGGAATCAGTTTGGTGAGAGAATCTGTTCTCTGTGACCAAAAGGACCTTAGATAGAACTGAATGTCCCACATCTAAAATCTGGCTCCCTGAACCACTGCAGTGGAGGCTGCCATGTGGCTCAGGAGTTGGAGGAACTGTCTCGCTGGAAGGGAAACCTGAGGCCGAAAGGAGGAAGCGAGGTCTACTAAGGCCTTCACCCTTGCCAGAGGAAGGAAAGCTTTTGCTTGGGTAGTATCCAATTCCACCCCTAAGGTGAGAAGCTGTACCGGTTCGAGGACAGATTTTGGCAGATTGAGAAGAAACTCCAAGGAACTGAGCAAGTCCTGAGTGGTTTGCAGAGCTGACCTGACCTGGTCTGAAGATTGCCCTACTAGGAGCCAGTCGTCTAGATATGGAAAAATGGTGATAACCTGTCTTCTGAGGTAAGCCACCACTAATGCAAGGCACTTTGTGAACACCCTTGGAGCTGATGTTAGGCCAAAACGTATGGCCTTGAACTGCTAATGGCCTGAAGGCAACTTGAACCTGAGGTATTTTGTGTGGGAGCACCTTATAGGGATATGGAAGTAGGCATCCTTGAGGTCCAGTGATGCTAGGCAAACTCCTGGCCTTAAAGAGGGAAGGATTATTCCCAGAGTTACCATTTTGAACTTGGGCTTTAAAATGTGTTGTTCAGATACCTTAGCTCCAGGAGGGTCGCCACTCCCCTGTTTTCTTTGGGGTGAGGAAGTACCTGGAGTACAGGCCTTTTCCCCTGTGTTGAGTAGGAACCTTCTCTATGGCTCTGAGAGCCAGGAGAGAGGAAACTTCTGCCTCTAGGGCAAGGGTTTCTGAAACTGATGCAGGTGGAAAAGACTTGGTCCTCCTTTTTGGGTACCTTCTGAAGCTGAGGGCTAGTCCCTGGCTTACTACTTCCAGGACCCACTTGTCTGAGGTAACAGACTTCCAGGCCTGAAAGTAGTAAGCCAGCCTACCTCCTACTGGGATTGGAGAGTCGACCCGAGCTGACACCTCAGGGTGTCTGCTTGGCAGGAGCCTTAGATTTGGAGGAAGAAGCAGCCCTGCTCATCCCCCTTCTACCCCTCCTCAGAAAAAAACCCTTTGTAGGTAAGACAAGGAAGCCTGGGCTTGGTAAAAAGGCCTGTGAAAAGGCCTGCCCCTGCCCCTGGACTGCTGCTTCTGAGGAGTGGCTTGCCTTCCTTGGCCTGTGCACTCCTGTAAGTGGTTCTATATTCGTCCATTTTCTTCATGTAAGCCCTGTCTGCTCCCCAAACAGAGAGTTACCAACTACAAGAAAATCCATAGCCTTAGACTGGGTGTCCTGTGATAGGCTAGTACATCTGAGCCAAGCGTGCCTTCTGAGAGACACAGATGTAGCCATGACTCTGGATGCCACATCGTTGGAGTCTACAGCAGCGTGAAATTGTACTTTGGATGCCTCAATTCCACCCGCAGCCACCTCCTCCAGCTCTTTGGCTAGCTGGGGGGGGAGGCCTTTTTAGCCAGTTCCAGAACCGTATCCCACCTGGACTTCTGATACCTGGCTATATAATCCATATAATTTGCATGCCTGAGTCCCAAAGAGGATGCCAAGTATAGTTTCTTGATCATGGCTTCGACATTCCTTGAGTCTTTGTCTGGGGGGTGTGAAGCCAAAGGAATGTTTGTCCTGTCAAAGGCTGCAGCCTGCACTACCCCAACATGGCTGCTATGTGAGTAAAGGAACTCCGCAGCTGAGACTGATAACATGTATCTCCTGTCCATTCTTTTATCTACAGGAGGTAAAGAGTTAGGAGTCTGTAGAATATTTTTTGTTTATTTCCCCAAGGACTTGTAAAGGGGAATAGACAACCTTTTGGACTCTGGGATGTCCATCATCTCCACAAAATCAGGCTCTTCTTCCTCCTCCTCAGCAGCTTCAACCAAAGGGAGCTGGAGGGTTTCAGCCACCTTCTTGTAAAACAAGAAGTGAGAAGGGGACTCAGAAAGCCTGGGAGGGGAGACATCAGAGGGTCTGTCTGGGGAGATGTCCGGTTCAATGGACACATCCAGACCCCCACCGTTGTAGTCATCGTCATCATCGTTGGGATAGTCTTCATCTCTCTCCCACTCCTCATAGAAAGCATCCGGATCGTAATCCGAAGGAGCCGGTTCCAATCGAACCGACCGCCTAACCGGTGGCACCGGTTCCGACGGAACCAGACTAAGCGATTGGACAATACTAATCGCTTTGGCTAACTCGTCCGCGGTTAGAGTAAGCGGTACTGGATCTGAACCGACAGACTTTCATTTCTTTTTTGAGGGAACCGACCCCTCAGAGTCGGCTCTCCTTTTGCCTGAGGAGGTATCGTCTAGGTGAATAGGCACCTCCCCAGGTTCGGCCATAACCGAACCGGGCTGGCCATCTGGGTCTATGGACTTCTCGGCCTCCCTTTCCTTCAACCTGCTCAGTCTTTTTTCTAGAGTGGTTTTAGGAACGTTTTTGCAAATTTGGCAGTCTGACTTGAGGAGGTGAAACCCCCAGACAATAAACACAGATGAGGTGAGGGTCGGCCTTGGCAAAGGCCTCCCCACACTCAGTACAGTGTTGAAACCCAGTGGGACCGGTCTTCATTTTGGGTTTCTCAGACATGGGCAACCTACCAAAATTACCCTAAAGAAGAGTTCAAGCCAGGTAATACCAACCGATCGGTAACAACTGTGTCACGGGTTTGGAAAAGAACCAAGAAAAAGCCAGGTTCTTTTGAAACCGATTGGTACCGGAACACCACTCTAAAATAATAATTTTAAAATTAGAAGGAAACACAAGGTCGGTTCCTAATCGGACCGACCGGGAAGAAGCCAAAGAAACCAACAATTTCCACAAGTTATTTAAAATAAAATACAGTCACTACCTATCTACCACACTACCTGTACCATAGACAGAGGCTGGAAATCTGAAAAAAACAATAAAGAATAAGTTTTAAACTGAATGCTTTCCATTTACCGAACCAAGCAGAGGAATCTCCGGAGCGACTTCACTGTTAGGCGGAGTAAAGAATCTGAGAGTTGCACTGGTATGTACCCCAGACAGAAGTTTGAAAACTGAGCTCGAGCTCAACGTTCCATGCTTCTGCATGGAGTTAACTTTTTCCTCTCCGGGGCAGTTCAAGTGCTGGGGCTAACAGCATTATGACTGAATACAGCAAGACTTCATGTTGTTTGAAGAGGAGGACTCCTCCCTACGAGGGGGAGGAACGGTCCCTTTGGAGAGTTCCCTGGGACGCGTATCCTCCCCATCCCGGGCATCAGTGGGCTCTCCTCTGGTGTCAGGTGGGGGGAGGCAGTCTCCCGTCTCCGGAGTTAGGGATCCTGAAAAGGTCCAGTGTCGGAAGACGACTTTCAACCTCTCTGGTGAGCTGAGCTTTGGCCTCAGCCCACCAGGAGGCCAGAGTTTCCTTCAAGTCCGCTGGCAGCTGGGGAGTGGGTGGTGGGAGGGGGGATTACAGATACTGAGGGCATCCATAGAAGGAGTATCCATAACCTGATGGTGGGTAGCCCGGCATCAGGTATTGAGTCGTTGGGTACTGCGGCGCCGGATAATGCAGCATCGGGTACGAAGGCACTGGATACTGTGGAGCCAGGTATGGCGGCACCAGATATTGGGGTGTGGGATACCTGGAAGCCAGGGGCTCTGATGGAGCAGAGGGACCTGGCAAAGGCCCAGCAGGTGGGTCAGGTAAAGGAAATACTGGCCCTGTGGGTGTCAGTACGCCTTCCGGTAAGGGGACGTCGGCTGGCATCGGGTATGCCGGCATTGGGGCCAGCGTCTGAGGGTCTGGCATCAGGGTATCGGGTTCCAGAGGAGGAGGCCCTGATGGCAGCATCTTGAGGTCCTCTGTGACAACAGGGGAGGAGGGCTTAGAATTCCTGGGAGTTAGCAGAGGAGATGCAGGGACTTCAGATGGTAATGCAAAGTGCTGCAGAGAGCCTGGGGCATTGGACAGACATTTGGGATCCGGCGCATGGCTTCTTGGCTGGGCGGGTGTCGGTGGCACCGGCGTGCGACTTATTGGCAGAACCCAGGCGGACGTCGGAGGAGCCGACATCTGACTTATCAGATTCCTTGCCAGAGGAATGTCGCACTGGAGATGCGGCCTTATCGCATGAAGATTTGGCTGGACGCCCCTCCAAAGGGGCAACTGACTTATCAGCCTTGTCCGGGCAGACATTGGTGGTGCCAGTGTCCGACTTACCAGACCCGCTCTGACCCAAAGACTGCGTGGTAGAAGCGGCCTTTCCGGGAGAGGAGGTCTCCTTTTCCCTGGAGGCTCCCGAAGGGCCCAAGTGCAAGCCAGACAGGAGGGGCAATGCCTTCTTGGATACCACCAAGACAGCCATTGTGGAGTGCTCCCCGGAGAATATTTACCTTCAATGCCGTGACTCGGCGGGTCGGCCTTGTGGAGGCCGCTCGCCTCGATGCTTCTTTGTTCCTTTCTTCTTGTGGCCTTCAGGGAAGTGGACGCCTGCCTTAATTTCTTTAGCTCCTTTTCCATGGATGCTATTCTTTTCTTGAGAGTATGGGCTTCCAGGGACTGCTGCCTTCTTTTCAGGGTAGCGGAGTTAAATTTTTGGCAGTGTTGGCACTTCTCCACAGGATGGTCTGGGCCTAGGCAGATGAAGCACAAGGAATGGACGTCCTTGTGTGGCAGTTGGGAGATACACAAGTCGCACTTATTTTTATGCGATTCGGAGGGCATCAGGGATGACATACACAGCGAATCAGGTTGAACGAGCAAAAAACCAGAGAAATTAGGTTGAAAAGTTCGAGAACTGATTATCAGCAAAAGACTGACGAACGCTGAACTCTACTGCGAGGAAATGGAAATTACGCACCAACCGTAATTCTTAATCTTCTTGGACGAAGTCTCCACCATTCATTCACACTAATGGGAGTTCGCCAGAGGTGCTATGACCCAGAGGGTTGGCGCCTGAGATGGAGCTACGAGGAAGTGGCACCGCGAGCCCCGGCTCGTGCGATAATGACTACGTCGGCGTCGACTCTCCAACTGCCTTAGTACCTTTTTTCCGAAGAGGTGCAGCATAACTAACCTAGAAGGACAAAAAATAGTCTGAATAACCCGTGTAAGAAGTGTCAACAATAAAGTCTTCACAGGTCAGCCACTGAGGGACTGAAGACCAAAATCAGAAAAGTGAGCTCGGAAGATGGTGGGTGGGCATGTGAATGAGTGGTGGAGACTTCGTTGAAGAAAGTCAAGAATTACGGTAGGTACATAATTTCCATATCTTCCTGGACATAAGGTCTCCACCACTCATTCACACTAATGGGAGAGTACCGAGCTAAATAATCCCCTGAGATGGGCAGCAGGAGACAAAGAGCTCACATACTTAGGACAGAAGTCCGTTAAGAATGGTCCTGCCAAATGACAGATGTCATCTGGTATGGATGGTGCTTAACGAAAGTATGCACGGAGCTCCAAGTAGCCGCATTGCAAATATCTATGATGGGCACGTTGCGGATTTCTGCCAGAGATGCCGCGACAGTTCTGGTAGAGTGAGCATACACTGTTTTCCAGCTTGACCTGTGCCATAGAATTGCAGTGGCGAAGGCATGCCACCAGCCACACTGAAATGTATCTGATAGCAACAGATTGACTCAGCCAGGTCTCATTGAAGGAAATAAATAATTGTTGAGCTTTGTGAATTTCATTTGTTCTATCTAGATAAAACTGCAGTGCTCTTTTAACATCCAGAGAATGAAGGGTATGCTCCCCTTCATTCTGGGAATTTGCAAAGTAGGTAGGAAGGACTAAAGGTTGGTTTAGATGGAATTCTGAGACATCCTTTGGGAGAAACTTAGGATGAGTCCTCAGAACCACTTTGTCCCTATGAAATACAGTGTACGGGGGGTCAGTGACCAATACATGTATTTCAGAAACTCTATGGGCTGAGGTGATGGCCACCAGGAAGGCCGTTTTCCAAGTTAGAAACTTCAATTCGCAAGTAGCTAGAGGCTAGAAAAGTTTACGAGTGAGCATGTCTAGTGCAACATTAATGTCCCAGGCTGTGACTGGGCATCTGATAGGAGGTCTAGTATGCAGAATACCCCTAAGAAACATTTTAACCAAAGGCAACTGTGCCAGTGACATGGAAAGTACATGCTCATGATACACCGAAATGGCACAAAGATGAACTTTTGACTGTAGAGAATTGCAGACCTGAATTTGAGAGGTCTAAGAGGTACTCCAAGACTTTATTCAGTGAGCAGGAAAAAGGATTCCAAGAGGATTTTGCACACCAGATGGAGAAATGCTTCCATTTGACTGTGTAGGTTTCTCTAGTGGCTGGCTTGCACACAGCCAAAATGATATCAGAAACTCTACGAGAGGCACTGAACCTATTCACCTCAATCTCTTCAGGAGCCAAGCGTGATGGTGAAGCGACCTAATGGTTGGGATGGACCATGGGACCCTGGGTCAGAAGGTTTGTCTGGAGAGGAAGCGTCTTTGGGGGAGTTTCCGATAGACTGTTGAGTAGCGGAAATCAAATTTGCCAGGGCCAGAAAGGGGTAATGAGAATCATTCTGCCCCGCTGAGACTCCAATTTGAGAAGTACCCTCTGAATTAGAGGAAGGGGCGGAAAGGCGTACAGAAAACATCTTGTCCACTGTAGCCTGAACACATCCTGACAAAAAATGCCAGGTTCTGGATTTCTGGAGCAGAAAAGAGGCAGTTTTGTGTTGAGTGGGGACATAAAAAGGTCCAGGTCCAGAGTTACCCATTCTTTGAAGAGTGACTGAACGACGTCTGAGTCAAGATACCACTCGTGAGGATCTGTCTCTGTTCTGCTGAGATGGTCTTCCAGCTCGTTTTGCACTCCTGGCAGGTAAACCACCTGAATCAAGACAGTACAGTTACGTAAGGACTTACCGTAACAGTAGATCTTCGAGAGAGGCTCTTGTAGTAGGTCATTAGATATAGGACTGACGCTGGCAGGCATCAGGACCCCACGGAAAAATTTCTAGCTAGCAGTCCGTGGCAAGGGACCGCCCCCACATCAGGTGACCGGCGTCAGGAGACATCGGTATAAAGGGGCGGTCCCGGACGCCCACCTTCCAGTTCTTTCCCACCACAGGCCAAAAGAGGCCGCATGAGAGAGGAGCGTATATTTCTCTATATGGAAAAGGAGCTGAAAAAAACCTAGGGGGATGGAGGGTGGGAAGGTATTACCTACTGCAAGAGCCTCTCTCGAAGATTTACTGTTAACAGTAAGTCCTTACATAACTGTACTATCTTACTTTGAGAGAGCTCTTGCAGTAGGTAATTACATATGGGACTGAATCCCAAGCAGTCTGGAATAAAGAAAAGGCACCGGGAGGAGGAAACTACTCCAAGAAATAGCACTAGCCATGCAAGCCTCAAGACAGGAGGCCTTGCAAAACAGCTAGCCCGAAGCCTGCTCTACAGCGAGAGGCAATATCCAAACTGTAGTGTTTCGTAAAGGTATGGACGGAAGTCCAGGTGGCGGCAGCACATATGTCTGCCGCAGACACATTCTTGAAACAAGCTACAGAGGCAGCTACTCCTCTTGTGGAGTGACCTCTGACTTGACCCGGGAGGGTCTTGTGGTACTTGTCATAACAGAAAGTGATGCAATGAGCCAACCACTTAGACAGGCATTGCTTGGAAACAGCATTGCCTTCCCTTTTGTGAGCAAAAGAGATGAACAACTGATCAGTCTTTCTGAGATCTTCCGTCCTGTTGGTGTAGTATCTCAGAATCCAGTGAACATCCATAGTATGGAGTAAATATTCCCCATGGTTAGAGTACTGCGTAAAAAAGGCAGGTAGCTCTACGGACTGATTTAAGGTAGACTCTGCTACTACTTTAGGTAGAAACTTAGGATTCGTGCGAAGAGCAACTCGTTCCTTGTGAAAAATCAAGTAGGGGATTTTACACATCAGGGCCTGGAGCTCGGAGATTCTTCAAGCCGAAGTAATGGCCACCAAGAAGAGTGTCTTCCACGAAAGAAACTTCAAATCTGCAGAAGCTGCAGGTTCAAGGAGGAAGGGTAAGTTTCTCGAGAACAAAATTCAAGTCCCAAGGGGGCAGGAGTACGGATGGGGGGCCTCAGATGGAGGACCCCTCAGAGAAAGGCCTTAGAGACCTCCAGTTGAGCGAAAGCTTTGTCTGCGAAGGGAACACGATAGGCCGAGATAGCCGCCATGTGTACCTTCAAAGAGGAATGGCTGAGACCCAGGTCGAACAGATGATGTAAATACTCCAGCAGAAACCCCGCTGAACAGGAGAAAGGCTCCACGTTCTTGGAGGCGGCCCAAATAGTGAATCTCTTCCACTTCATGGCATAACTGGACCTGGTGGAAGTTTTTCTGGCCTCCACTAAAATCTCCGCCACTTTGGGAGACACACCAAAATGGGATTGGGCTAGGTCTGCAGGAGCCATGCATGCAGTTGAAGGGGATTTGAGGCCTGGCTGGATCAGGGTCCCCTGATCCTGGGTCAACAAACCTCGAGATAGAGGAAGAGGAAGAGGAGGATCCTCTGAATATTGTTGTAGAAGAGAGAACCAGATTTGCCTGGGCCAGAAAGGAGCGATCAGAATCATTCTCGCTCCTTCTGAAGCTAGTTTCTGCAAGACTCGTGGGATAAGAGGAAATGGGAGAAAGGCATAGACGAATCTGTCCTTCCAGTCTAGAGACAGAGCGTCGTTCCAGAAAGCGCCTCGCTCTGGAACGAGCGAGCAGAAGGTGGGAAGTTTGGCGTTTTGGGGGGGGGAAGCGAACAGGTCGACCTGTGGTGTTCCCCAAAGTTGGAAGATATCATCTAGGACCCCTTGGTCCAGTTCCCACTCGTGAGTCAGAGCAGAAGAGTGACTTAGCCTGTCTGCCAGGGTGTTGTCGACTCCTGGAACGTGAATTGCCGTGAGGTGAAGGTCGTGTTGTGTTGCCCAATCCCAAACCCTCATTGCCTCCCTGCATAGAGGGTAGGACCGAGTTCCTCCCTGTTTGTTGATGTACCACACTACGCACATGTTGTCTGTCTGGACAGCTAGGTGGCCGGGAAGGACATATTAGTGAAGGGCTTGGAGAGCATACAACACTGCCCGAAGCTTGAGCACATTGATGTGGAGAGCTTGTTCTAGCCTGGACCAGGAGCCCTGGGTCTGATGAGGGCCTAGATGGGCTCACCAACCTTCACCCGAGGCATCTGTGGCTAGAGTTTGGGAGGGGGGAGGATGAAAGAAAGGGACCCCTGAAACAGGTTCTCTTAAACCATCCACCATTGCAAGTCTCGCATCATTGGCGAGGAGATCAGAACTGAGTGATCTAGGTCATCCATTAGTTGATCCCACTGAGAGCGTAGAGTCCATTGAGAGATCATCATGTGGAGTCGAGCGCGGGGGACTGTTGGTATAGTGGCCGCAATGAGCCCGAGAAGGCGAAGAACCGACCTCGCCGAGACCATCCTGCGGTCGGATAAAAGACATATCTGGGTCTGAAGGGAGGCCGCCCTGTCCGGAGGCAGGAAGGCCTTGCCCATGGTCATATCGAGGATCGCCCCGATGAACTGTAGCCTCTGGGAAGGGTCCAGATGAGACTTGGAATGGTTGATGGTAATACCCAGGCAAGCAAAAACCTGCTGGGTGAGGGAGAGGAAACGCAGGAGTTCCTCCCTGGAAGAGGCCGCCAGGAGCCAGTCGTCCAGGTAAGGGAACACCTGTACTCCCTTGGTACGCAGGTGGACCACCACCACTGCCAGGCATTTGGTAAATACTCGGGGGGCCGAGAATAGACCAGACGGGAGTGCCTTGAACTGGTAGTGGTCCCCCTGGAATGCAAAATGAAGGTATTTGCGATGGGAGAGGTGAATGGGAATGTGCAGATAGGCATCCTGCATATCCAGGGCACAAAGCCATTGACCCGGCCGAGGAGGAGCAGAAGGCTCTGCAGAGAGAGCATCCTGAACCTTTTGTACTCTACATAAAGAATCAGGGAACTGAGATCTAAAATCGGTCTGAGATCCCCCCGGCTTCTTTGGCACCAGGAAGATATGGGAATAGTAACCCATCCCCTGAAGATGAAGGGGGAAGGGCTGTATCACTTGCATCATGAGAAGAGTCGAGATTTCCTCCTGGACCAAAGGAAGGTGTTCCCGTGAATACGGCGACTTCAGAGGGGGGTGGCAGGGTGGTTTCTGAAGAAACTCTATGGAGTGTCCTTCTTCTATAAGCTGCAGCACCCAAGAATCCGTGGTTATCCTCTCCCATCCTGGAAGGTGGACGGAAAACCTCCCTCCTACTGGTTCCTCCGGGGAGTCTGGAGGCAGTGGGAGAGGAAAGGAGACAGGTGGTGTGGGGCAGCGACACAGCTGAAGCACCCGCTGCTTTTTTGGGCGGAGGGGGCTGAGCAGCCGCGGGGGCCTGATGTTTTGTGGCCCGCCTTCCCTGGGGTTTCGCCTTTGGCCAATTCCGTCTGCGAAAGGAACGGCGCTGCTGCTGATGGGGACGGTATATGGAATCAACTGATTTCAGAGCCATCCCCTTCTCTTGCAAATCGGTAATGATGTCCTTGACATCACCCCCGAAAAACACCAACCCCCGGAAAGGTGCTTCCTGGATAGCAGATTTCACCTCCGGAACCAGACCTGACACACGGAGCCAAGCATGCTGCCGTAGGCCTATGGCGAAAGCAGAGCTCTGCCCAGCAGTGTCCACTGCATCGTATGTCGCACGTAGCATGTGGTGACTGGCCAAATGAGCAGAGCGGATGAGATCAGCCAACTCCTGTTTGACTTGGGAGTCAGGCAAGGAGTCCAGCTAGGCATCCACCTGAGTAAGGATGGCCTTATGGTAGTCCCCCATGTGGCCGACGTAGTTCAGGGACTGAATCCCCAGTGTGGAGGAAGCGTAAATCTTTCTCCCGTACTAATCCAGAAGGCTAGATTCCTTATCAGGAGGTGACAAGCTAAGATGCTTTGGGTTCACCGACCAGCCATGAGCGACGCTAATCACGACCGAGTCGGCATGAGGGTGAGAATCTAGGAAATCAACACCCACTGGAGCCTGATATAGCCTTTTCGACTTCCTGAGAAGTGGGGCTAAGGCCGACAGCTATTTCTATATCATGGTGACATGGTCGGCGTGAGGCTCTCTCCAGGGTGGCACTAGTGTAGGAGCTGTCATGGGCAGATCCAGATGTTCAGTGAGTTTCAGACGCTGAGGATCAGTTTCCAAAGAGTGCCACTGATGGACCTCCTGGATTTTTCTAAGCAACTCCGTAAAAGAAGGATCCTCCAGAGGAGACTTCGGAGGAGTCCTCAGCCGGGGCTTCGATGGAGAGCGGGGCTCATCGTCTCTCTCTCTCTCGGAGCAGCCATCAGAAGAGTCCGAGGAGTCCGAGAGTGAAGAGGAGAAAGAAGAAGAGTAAGACTCCCTTTCCCGACCTGGGGGAGGAACGGGTCCCTTGGGTAGTCCCCGGGGACGCGTGTCCTGCCCCTCTCTGGATCCAGATGGAAGAACTCTGGAGTCCGGAGGTGGAGAGAGAGTGTGCCGCCTGGGGCGTACCGGAATCTGGGACAGCACTGTCGCTGGAAGGCGGCTCTCGACCTCTTTGGTGAGTTGAGCCTTGGCCTCAGCCCACCAGGAGGCCAGAGTCTCCTGCAGGTCCACCGGCGGCTGCAAGGGCGGTTAAGGAGGAGGAGGCAGGGGATAAGAATATGGGCTCTACCCATATGGAGCGTATCCAAAACCCACCTGTGGGTAACCCATCGTCGGGTATTGAGACGTCGAGTTCTACGGCATCGGATACAGCGTTCCCAGGTACACCGGTGTCGAATAAGATGGCGGGTACCCGGAAGCCAGGCGGGGGCTGCCTGCACAGACGGCCCAGCTGGGAACCTCACAGGTGGGTCTGTAGTGGACAGCCTGGAGGGAGGGCCAGATGGGAGCAGGAACTCTCCCTGAGTCGGTAAGGCCAACGTCAGGGACGACGGCAGAGGAACTGATGCCGGAGGTACCGAAGTCGGAGGGGCCGGCGTCAGAGCCGGCATCCGGGGAGCCGACGTCAGGTCCATCACTCCAGATGGAGGAGGGACTAACGGAGGCAAAAGATCCCCAACTGTGCCCAGGGACAGGGAGAAGAAAAAATTACTCACCTTAGTAATGCGGTTTCTTCTAATGGAGTCTTGCTATATTATGACATATGCAGTGAGTCCCAACCTTCGAACTGCTCCGGAGGTGAAAGAGTTAACTTTCCATGCCAGGCATGGAACGCTGAGCTTGAGCTCAGTTGAAAACTCTGTCTGTTGTTCTTCAAACTCAAACTGTCAGATCTTTATGAGCTAAACTCACTAAGGTCCTGTGTGGAAGCTGTAAACCTACACTAGCCAACTGGCTACTAAATATAAGAAACACATTTTTTGGTCCCAAAACAGGCTCAAGTCAGGAGACCCAAAAAATGAAAAACATAACACCCACTCACCCCAAAAAAAGGGAGGGGTGAAAAAACAAGGTGGGCATCTACTAAGTGCCAACACTGCACTGCCCACCCACATCCCAAAAACAGAGGTTCTGAGAGGGACAGGCGGGGGGGAGGTCATAATATAGCAAGACTATATTTAGAAGAAACAACATTACTAAGGTGAGTAATTTTTTCTTCAAACAACATGAAGTCTTGCTATATTATGACATATGCAGACTACACAACAGTACCTCCAAGGAGGAGGGACAGAACCTACTTAGGAAATAGGCTCTGAAGCACAGCTGTGCCAAACCAAGCATCACTCCTAGCCTGGGTGTCCAGAGAGTAATGCTTGGTAAAAGTGTGAACTGTTTTCCAGGTAGCTGCTTGACAAATCTCTAGAATGGGGAAGTCCCTGGCAGCAGCCAGGGAAGTAGCTGTACCTCTGGTAGAGTGAGCCCTCAGGCCTGAGGGAGGAACTTTACCCAGCTTTTCATAACAGAATTGGATACAAGAGACAATCCACCTGGCAATGAATCTTTTAGTGGCAGGTTTCCCTTTACCAACCTCACCATAAGTGAGGAACAGTTGGAGGGAGTCAAACCTGTGACCCTTGGTATGCTCAATGTAGTAACTAAGGGCTCTCTTCACATCTAAGCTGTGCAGCCTCCTCTCGCCAAAGGAGGAATGGTCAGTGAAGTACACTGGAAGAGAAATAGATTGATTAAGGTGGAAATCTGAAACCACCTTAGGCAAGAACTTCCTGTTAGTCCTGAGGACCACCTTGTCTCTATGAAAGGAGATAAAATCAGGCTCCACTGACAAAGCCTGTATTTCACTTATGCGTCAGGCAGAAGTGATGGCTACCAGAAACACAGTCTTCCAAGTCAATACTTAAGCTCTGCTGAAGACAAGGGCTCAAAGGGAGGTTGCATAAGCTGAGCAATGCAAACATTAAGATCCCAGGCAGGGGCAGGGTCCCTGAATGGAGGGTTGGTGTGAAGCAATCCCTTAAAAAACTTAGAGAATACAGGATGAGCTGAAAGGGAAGAGGGTTTACCTGCTGAAATGAAAGCAGACACAGCTGCCAAATGCACCTTTAGGGTAGCTGGTGTGAGCCCCAAAGTGTTGAAATGGAGCATATAATCCAGGACTGTGGGTAAATCAGTAGATTCTGGGGAAATATGCTTCCCAGAGCACCATATGGAAAATCTCTTCCATTTGGAATTGTAAGTAGCCCTGGTGGAAGGCTTCCTAGAAGCCTTCAATATATCCATTACACCTTGGGAGAGGTGTAGATCAGCAAATTCTAACTCTTCAAGAGCCAGGCCTTGAGATTGAGAGATTTGAGGTTCGGGTACCAAACCCTTTCCTGAGCACATGTTAACAGATTGTGATTCCTGGGAAGACACAGGGGAAGATGGACTGCTAAGGACAGTAGGAGTGGATACCAGGGTTGTCTGGCCCAATCTGGAGCAATCAGAATCACTTTGCAGAATTGAGATCTGATTTTGACTAACACTTTGAACAGGAAAGGGAAGGGGGGAAGCATAGAGAAATGGAAATTACGTTCTTACCGTAATTATTGATCTTCTTGGACAGTCTCCATCACTCATTCACGCTAGTGGGATAGCGCCGGAGGCGCTAGGACCAAGCGGGAGCCAAACATTTTCTGAAGGGCCGGCGCCGAGGTAGGACCACACACGTGCGGCACCGCAAGACTGACTCGCGCCTGTATAGGCTATCTCGGCGTCGACCCTCCAACCGCCTCAGTACCTTTTCGACCAAGGAGGTGCAGCATAACTAATGAGAATAACTCATTCTGAGTGTCTGGGCCTGAGAGGGCCCAGATGGCCTTTGTAAGAAAGGTAAAAGAACAATGTCTTCACAGTCCGAACCATAGGCCAAGAAGACCAGGAAAGAAAAACGAGTGAACCCAGGGGATGGTGGGTGGGCGTGTGAATGAGTGATGGAGACTGTCCAAGAAGATCAATAATTACGGTAAGTACGAAATTTCCATATCTTCCTGGACTAAGTCTCCATCACTCATTCACACTAGTGGGAGAGTACCAAGCTAAAATCAACAACCCTGAGTAGGGTGGTAGGAGATAGGGTTCACTCGGAAAGGACAGCCAAGTACTGTCCTGTTAATAAAAAGAGCTGTCTTGTAAGAGCATCTATAACATAGTGCCTACAAGATAAACGCTCGAGTTGTAACTCGTCACCTTGCCGACAACTACAATGGGCAAAAAATTAAAGTCTGCCAGGCAGCCGCAATTACTCTAGGAGAGCGGCAAGAACCTGGCCTCATAATTTGATCTAGGACCAAAATTAACAGTGTCAAAGACGTGCACTAATCTAATGTAAAGGACCTCAGGAACTGCAAGAGCCGGAGGTAAAGTGTACAGGTTCAAGGTAGTATGACCGTATGTGAATATTTGCAAAGCTACCTTAGAAAGAACCTACTTGACCAATGGTCAAGAAAGAAGCATGTCATCTGTTAAGTTGGAGCAAACATGGAAGTAGGAATCTAAGTTCCGACTTGCTGAAGAGTCACTTCTGTTGCTGCAAGGCTCTGATCAGGAGAAGAAAGCCTGCTTAAAAAAAAAAAGGGGACTAACAGACTGGTTAGATGCCTAGGTTTTGGAAATATCTTGGAATAAGATAAATTCTCTAGAGAAAAGAGGAGAGCTATACCACCACTGGATCGGACTGCCCCCTAGGGGTAGAAGAAAACAGGTACTCTTTATTGAGGTTTAGAGACGACCGCCTCAAGGTTGAGGCAGAACCTGATCAGATCCAAGTGTGGTATCAGGAAATTCCAACTAGGCCCTGTGCTGTGATAATTCTGACCCCCTTTTTTTTGTTTTTAAATATCATTAGTCCGAGCTTGACAAGGTTGCTGGCTGCTATTTGGCAAGTATTGCCTGATACAGAAATGACAAGGATGTCATCCCTCTGAGGAGCAGGAGGAACCTGAAGATCCATAACTGAACCCCTAACTGGACTAATAATAGCTAGACAGATGTTAACTAGCTGTGGCGAAGCAGCCAGCAGAGGGGCAGCATCAAAAACGGGCTGTATACACCTATCAAAGGAGTGGGACAGTCTGTGCAGCTCCCGACCATAGAATTAAAATGTTCCAAAGAGTGTAATTGTCTTGACCACTGAAAAAGTCTAGATGCAGAGGTATATAGTCCACAGATCCAGTCTGAACACTATGGTGGACCCCATAAATGAGGAACTACTAAAAGAGCTTGCATCACAGACTCTGATGATAGAGAGGGCGTGTTGTTCAGTATATAAAATGAGTCATCCGCTGTATCACTGACCAGAAGGACAGGGAAAGACGATCCAGATGCCTTTCTACCAAAGAAGGACCCCAAAAAGAGGTCTCGGTTAGAGCCACTAGAGACTCCACCACCAGGAAGGGTGTCGAGGAGCTTGGCACCACGTAGGGGGCTGAGAAAGTGCTGAGCGGAATGAGAGATTCCGCTGACAGAAACAGAACAGAAGAGTCCCATCAGCGGAGATCGCTGGATGAGGAGATCCGATGCAGACCGCCACCCACTAAAATGTGTGGAAATAATCCGCAGAATAGCAATTCATTCTATGGAAACATCCCAACACAAGTCCTGCGGAAGAGAGGTCTGCAAACACAGAGCTTCCCCTAGTTCTGTCAGACAGCACCAACTGGCACCCCTGCAGCACTAGCATCACTCCTGGCACAGGACGGCACCAAGCAGTAACCATGCCAACCTGAGAGACACCAGAGGGCACCCACGGCAGAACCCGCAGGTATCCTTGGTACCAACGGCAGCAATGGCACGCAAGGGCACCCCCGATGCCTATGGCACCCATGGTACCATGACACCCACGGCACCATGGCACCCACGGTATCAGGGCACCCATGGCACCATGGCACCCATGGTACCATGGCACCCATGGCACATATGGCACCCATGGTACCATGGCACCTATGCCACCGGTTGGTGCCAGGCGCCACCCACGGGTGCCAGGCACCACCCGTGGGTGCCAGGCACCACCTGTGGGTGCCCAGCACCACCCATGGGTGCTCGGCACCATCCACGGTGCCACCAGCGGGTGCACGGCATCGCCTGTGGCACCTGCGGTGCATGGCCGCCCACGGCAGCCGCAGGTGCACGGCGTCGCCGGCACCTGCGGGTGCACGGCGCTGCCCGCGGCACCCGCAGGTACATGGCATCACCCATGGGTGCCCGGCGCTGCCGTGGCACTTGTGGGTGCCCAGCACCGCCCGCGGCAACCACGGGTGCCCGTGGGCATCAGTGGCACCGTGAGACACCTACAGCACTGCTAGCGGCACCGACAATGAAGCACCCACGGTGCCAAGCACAGCACCGAGCACAGCATGAGCCACGGAGCCAACCCACAGCACCGAGCACGGTGCCATGCTACGGCGCCGACTGCAGCACAGAGCATGGTGCCGACCACGGCACCGAGCACGGCGCTGAGTCATGGAGCCGAGCACGGCGCCGAACAAGCCACGGCGCCGACAGCTGCACCCAGTACAGTGTCAACCATGGCACCGAGTGTGGCACTGAGCCACGGCGCCGAGTCCCAGCACCAACCCAAACACCAGTGGTGCCGCCTATGGCACCCATGCAAAACCAGAGGCACGGCACCAGACCTCCGGTGCCACCAAGGTGTTGGGCACAACGCCATGTGGAAAGCCAATGGAAAAGAAGAGAAAGGTGGTACAGGATCCAAGACAGCATGGGTTTACAAAAGGAAGGTCCTGTCAAACTAATCTCATAGATTTCTTTGACTGGGTAACCAGAGTGGTGGACCAAGGGGGAGCAGTTGATGTCGCCTACCTTGACTTCAGCAAAGCTTTTGACACTGTTCCACATAGAAGATTGATAAATAAGCTGGGTAGGCTCGGGGTGGGTCAGAAGTTGGTCAACTGGCTGGCAAACTGGTTGACGGGCAGAAAACAGAGAGTGGTGGTAAATGGTATACAGTCAGAAGAGATGCAAGTCACAAGTGGGGTACCTCAGGGATCAGTCCTGGGGCCAGTCCTCTTCAACATCTTCATTAGTGACCTTGCAGATGGACTAGAGGGTAAGGCTTGTCTGTTTGCAGATGACACCAAGATCTGCAACAGAGTAGATGATCCAGATGGGGTGGGCAGAATGAGAAGAGATCTGATAAACTAGCAGAATGGTCAGAAGAGTGGCAACTGGGATTTAATGCAAAGAAGTGCAAAATCATGCACATAGGGAAGAGAAACCCTGAAGCCACCTATAGGCTGGGAGGGGAGTTGCTAGCAGTCACAAAGGAAGAAAGAGACTTGGGCATCATCATCACTGATGACCTAAAAATCATCCAAGCAGACCTCTAAAGCAGTAGGTAAGGCTAGGGGGGTGTTAGGGTGTATTAGTAGGGGTATCACAAGTCGTAAGAGGGAGGTAATAATCCCTCTGTACAAGACACTGGTTAGGCCCCATCTGGAGTACTGCATGCAGTATTGGAGGCCACACCTTCACAAGGACATTAACCAAATTGAGGCAGTCCAGAGAAGGGCAACCAAAATGGTGCAGGAACTGCATCAGAAGACATATGAGGACAGATTAATGGAGCTCAATATGTATACCCTTGAGCAAAGGAGGGAGAGAGGTGATATGATCAAGGCATTCAAACACCTTAAGCATAAACAAGGAGAAAGAGTCTAACATGTTTAAATATAAGAAAAATAGCAGGACAAGAGGACACAGCATGAGATTAGAGGGAGGCCGATTAAGGAGGAATGTGAGGAAATTCTTTTTCACAGAAAGGGTGGTGGATGCATGGAATGGCGTACCACAAGAAGTGGTGGCTATGAATACAGTGCAGGGCTTCAAACAGGCATGGGATAGGCATAAGGGAGCAATACAAATGACTATGAATAGATAGGCCACTGACAGAGCAAAGGCCGATGGCACATTTATAAGGTAGAAAAAGAAATGGGCAGACTGGATGGGCCTTGCGGTCCTTATCTGCCGTCAACGTCTATGTTTCTATGTTTCTATGGTGCCCGTGCCAGCCTCTGCATGGAAAAGGAAGAGGGGGGTAGGCACCAGGGGCTGACAGGATGGCGAAGGCACCAAGAGGGCACGCGCTCATTCAGATCCAATTGACCCGGCTCCAGTCCAATGGCTCCGAGGCCCGGAGGCCCCGAAACCAGGAACACAACCAGGAAAAAAGGAGTCAAACCCCCTGCTCCACAGGAGCGGCCCAGAGGTGAAACTGCTGACTGGAACTCCAACGAGGACAGAGATGGAGTCCGGAGTAGAGAATGCAGCCGTTAGGAGCGGGGCCAAGGGGGAACCCACGAAAGTTGGTTCAGTCCTATCGCCCATACCAACCAACAATCCTCGTGCAGACATACCAATGGGCAACCTCGAGCGGCACCGATTCTTCTTCCCCAAACAAAGAAGAAGAGCTCGAGGCTAAGCGGAGTCGGATCCCCGGCACCGCCAGATTCGTGCTTCGGTGGACTGTCCTCCCCGCCGAACACAGGACTGTCTGTAGTCAGATCCCCCGTTACTTAAGGGTGGTGGACCAGGCACAGCCCCTCTGCCATAACAACTTTCAAACGAAGTCTTCCTACCGTCACCGCTACCGTCTAAGGACGACTCCATGGATGGCAGGAAAGAATTTCTTCATAATCTTCTTATTCGTAAAATAAAAAATTACTACTAAATAGTTAAATTAAAACGTTTAAATTAAACACTAAAAGCTGCCGTCGTATAGACGAAAACTTTGACTCCGGCAGACGAGCGACGTCGAAATCCAAGTGCACTCGACGGCGGGAGAAAAGGAACTGAGGCTGTTGGAGGGTCGACGCCGAGATAGCCTACAGGCGCGTAGTCAGTCTCATGGGTGCCACAAGCGTGGGTCCTACCGCGCGCCGCCCCTTCAGAAAATTTTGCTGCCTCCGCTATCCTAGCGCCTCCGGCGCTATCCCACTAGTGTGAATGAGTGATGGAGACTTAGTCCAGGAAGATACTTCCCTTCCCAATTGAGAAGTAAGGCATCCAGAGGGACTGAGCCCAACACTGGGGGCCTGCAGCAAAAAAGGGGAAGTTGGTGATTGGGGCTGCAAAAATATCTATCTGTGGGGTGCCCCACCTGGCAAATATTACCTCCAGGACCAGGGGATCCAGTGACCATTTATGATGGCCCTGGGAAATCCTGCTGAGAGCATCTGCCAGGACATTGTCCTTGCCAGGGAGGTGAACTGCCATAAGGGAGGTGTTCAGGGAGTAAGCCAGAGACCACAACTTCATTGCTTTGGTGCACAAGACCGTAGACCGAGTGCCTCCTTGCTTGTTGATGTACCACATTGTAGTGGTGTTGTCTGTTCTGACCTGTACAACTTTGTTCTGAACAGATTTGGAAAAAGCTTGAAGTACTAGAAAACCTTCTCTGAGCTCCAACAGGTTGATGTGGAGCAGAGATTCCTGAGGGGACCACAGTCCCTGGGTAGTGAGGTCGCCCATGTGAGCTCCTCACCCCAAGAGGGATGCATCTGTAGTAAGGATTAAAGAGTGAGACTGAGTGACAAAGGGAACCCCTTGTCTCAGATTGCTCTGATTCTGCCACCATTGTAGGGCTTGGATCAGGGTTCGAGTCACTGGGATCAATTTGGTTAAAGGGTCCTTTCTTTGAGACCAAAAGGCTCTCAAATGGAACTGGATGTCCCTCATCTGAAATCTGGCTCCTTGCACTACTGCTGTAGAAGCAGCCATGTGCCCTAGGAGCTGTAGAAAATGCCTTGCTGGTCGAGAGACCTGCAGGGTGAATGAGGAGGCCAGAGAGACCAGGGTCCTTGCCCTGTCCAAAGGAAGGTAGGCTCTGGTTTCCTCTGTGTTCAATTCTGCATCTATGAAAGTGAGGAGCTGGACAGGCTCTAGAACTGACTTTGGAAGATTCAGAAGGAAACCTAGAGAGGTAAGCAGTTGCTGAGTTATCAGAAGATGTAACTTGATATGGTCTGGAGACTGGTCTACTATGAGCCAGTCATCCAGGTAAGGGAATATGGCAATTTTTTGCATTCTTAGGTAGGCAACTGCTGCTGCCAGGCATTTTGTGAATACCCTTGGAGCAGAGGTGAGGCCAAAGGGCATTGCTCTGAACTGGTAATGGCCTGCGGGCAGCTCGAACCTGAGGTACTTTCGATGGGAGCTTCTGATGAAAATATGGAAGTAGGCATCCTTGAGGTCCAGGGATGCTAGCCAGTCCCCTGGCCTTAAAAAGGGTAGAATAATTCCCAGAGTCACCATTTTGAATTTTAGTTTTAAAAGGTGCTTGTTTAAGTATCTGAGATCCAGAATGTGCCGCCATTCTCCTGTCTTTTTTGGGGTAAGGAAGTACCTGGAGTACAATCCTTTGCCCTGGTGTAGGGGTGGAACCCTTGCCACGGCTCTGAGAGCCAGGAGGGTAGAGACTTCTGCCTCTAGGGCAAGTGCCTCTGATGGATTTGCAGGTGGAAAGGATCTGGTTCTCATCTTTGGAAATTTTTTGAAGCTGAGAACCAGTCCCTGGCTTACTACGTCCAGGACCCACTTGTCTGATGTCAGAGACTTCCAGTCCTGGACAAAGTAAGCCAGCCTGCCCCCTACAGGTAATTGAGAATCGGCTCTGGCCACCCCATCAGGGTGCCTACTTGGCAGGGGCTTTAGGCTGAGGGGTGGAAGCAGGCCTGCTTGTACCCCGTTTGCCTCTCCCTCTAAAGAACCCCCTCTGGGCGTAAGCAGAAGAGGAGGCCTGGGCTTGGTAAAAAGGCCTATAAAAAGGCCTGCCCTTGCCCCTGAAAGGCTGCCTTTGAGGAATGGCCTGCCTTTCCTTGGCCTGTGCACTCTTATAGGTGGTCCTATACTCATCCATTTTATTCATGTAATTCTCTGTCTGCTCCCCAAACAGAGAATTACCCACAACAGGAAAATCCATGGCCTTAGTCTGGGTATCCTGTGACAGGCTAGTACATCTGAGCCAAGCCATTCTGCGAAGTGCCACAGATGTAGCCATGACTCTTGATGACACATCATCAGAGTCCACTGCAGGATGGAATTGCACCTTAGATGCCTCAATACCATCAGCAGCCACCTGCTCCAGCTCCTTGGCAAGCTGGCCAGGGACCTGTTTTGCTAGAGCCATAACAGTATCCCAACTGGATTTCTGGTATCTAGCAACATAAGCCATATAATTTGCCTGTCTATGTCCCAAGGATGCTGCCATGTACTGTTTCTTTGCCATGGCATCAATCCTCCTGGAGTCCTTGTCAGGGGGGGGTGAAGCCATGGGAATATGTGCCTTGTCACAGGCTGCAGCCTGCACTACCCCAACATGGCTGCATTGTTGTGTAAGGAACTCTGTATCAGAGCCTGACAATGTGTACCTCTTGTCCATTCTCTTATTAACAGGAGGTATACTGTGAGGAGTTTTTACTGTCTGTTTCCCAAAAGATTTATGCAAAGGAACAGACAGTCTCCTGGACTCTGGGATATCCATCATTTCCACATAGTCAGGCTCCTCTTGATCATCCACAGCTTCCTCCATAGGGAGCTGGAGGGTTTCAGCCACTTTTTTATAAAACATAAAATGAGAAGGGGACTCAGAAAGCCTAGGAGGAGACACTCCTGAAGGTCTGTCTGGGGAGATGTCCGGTTCAATGGGCACATCCAGACTTTCAAATCCACATTCACTCTCCTCATACTCCTCTTCCCCCTCCTCCAGTTCACAAAATTCCTCTAAATCATAATCTTGAACCGGTGGAATCGGCCGAACCGTACGCTTACCTGATGGTGCTGGTTCGATCGGAACCGGGGAAAGTGACTGAACAATTCTAATCGCTTTGGCTATTTCTTCAGCGGTTGGAGAGGAATGTTTTGGCTCCACACCAGCTGATTTCCTTGTCCTTTTTGCTGGAACCGACTCCTCTGAGTCGGCTCTCCTTTTGGCCAAGGAAGTCTCGCTCTGGTCAGAGGGCACTCCCTTCGGGTCAGTGGACTTCTTGGCCTCCCTTTCCCCTGAGCCTACCGACTCTCTTTTCCAGGGTAGCTGCAGGAAAATTTTTGCAAATCTGGCAGTCTGCACTGAGGTGGTCAAACCCCAGACAATAAACACAGGTGGTGTGGGGGTCAGCCTTGGCAAAGGCTTCCCCACAGAAACTGGAGTGTTGAAACACAGTGGGCCCGGTTTTTCTTTTGGGTTTCTCAGACATAGTGCCAGTCCTAACCAAACTTGTCCGTTTACGGCAATCCGCCAAGCAAGACCCTCTTATCGGTTCCCAACCGTGTCACGGGTCGTGGAAAAAAACGTAATAAAATCCCTTTTTTTTAGAACCGATAAGAACTGGTAACCACACTCTAAAAGACAGATTAATATATTTCAAAACAACCTGATCAGTTCAAACCGAACCGATAACCGTTTACAAGTTCCACACAGAAGAATTAAATGTAAAAGCTATCTAGTACTTACAATACCACAGACAGAGCTTGAACCGACCGGTTGTGGTTTAAATTCGGTCAAAAAACCGAGAAAATAATACTTTAACCGACAAAATGAACCGAGTAGAAGGAGAAAATCTCCGGAGCGACTGTTCAGTGAGGCGGAGTAAAGAATCTGACAGTTTGAGTATGAAGAACAACACACAGAGTTTTCAACCAAGCGCGAGCTCAGCGTTCCATACCTGGCATGGAAAGTTAACTTTTTTACCTCCGGAGCAGTTCAAAGGTTGGGACTCACTGCATATGTCATAATATAGCAAGACTTCATGTTGTTTGAAAGTCCCCGGGGTCAGGATGGGGGGACTCTGGTTCCCCAGACAGCAGCGAAAGCTGCGGTGAACCAGGAACGACGGACGTTGAGGGGTCCGTCGTTGGTTCCCTCGCTGGCCGGACTTCGGACGAGCCGACATGAGGTGTAGAGGCGAGCTCTCTGTGGGCGCTGGAGGAGCCGATGTCCGACTTAAGAGAGCCTTCATTGGAGGCAGGTCGAGAGGAAGGGTTGGCCTGGTCCGGTGGGGAAGAAGCCGTGCGTCGCCCTGAAGGGTCGGACGTCTTACCAGCCCTCTCCGGGTGGACGTCAGAGGAGCCGACCGTGACGGTAGGCTGCAAGTCTGTGGCTGAACCAGGGGTGGAGGCCTCCAACTGCCCGGAGGCGCCCGCAAGGCTCAAGCGTGAGCCAAACAGGTGGGCCGCCGCCTCGGAAACCTCCAAGGCGGCCGTCGAGGAGTGATCCCCCGGAGAGGATGTTACCTGTATGCCTGCGACTCCCGAGGGAGAGGTGGCGGAGGAGCCTTTGTCCCGGTGCCTCTCCTTGTCCTTTTTCTTTCGATGGCCTTCGGGGGAAGTGGACGCCTGCCTTAGCTTTTTAAGCTCCTTCTCCATAGAGCTCATTTACTTTTTAAGAATATGGGCTTCCAGGGATTGCTGCCGTCTTTTTCCGGTGGCCCCATTAAAGCTAAGGCAATGCTGGCACTTCTCGACTTGATGATCCGGGTCTAGGCAGAACAGACACAGGGAGTGGCCGTCCTTCTGCGGTAGTTGGGAGCCGCATGAGTTGCACTTGTTCTTGTGCTCGGAGGGTGTAGGGGATGACATACACTGACATTAGTACTGACGTTGTGGAAAAATAAGATTTTTTCGGTAACAAACTGACGAAGATAGGGCTGACGAAGCACAAACTTTTCCGTGAGGCGCTGCTTGAGCTAACGGCGGGAAAGAACTGGAAGTCGGGTGTCCGGGACCGCACCTTCATACCGTCGCCTCCTGACGCCGGTCACCTGACGTGGGGACGGTCCTCGCCAGGGACTGCTAGCTAGAAATTTTTCAGGTCCTGCCGCCTGGCGCCAGTCCCATATGTAATGACCCACTGAGCCCTCTCAAGTAAGATATAGAAATTACGTGACCTACCGTAATTATGATCTTTCTGTGTATCTTCACCATTCATCACAGATGGGTACTGGCCGGAGATCAGGACTCAGGAGCCTTTTTTTTTTTTTAAAAGGATAGGTGGAGTTGATGATCATCGGCGCCGCTCTGGAGGCCGACGTGATCACATGGCGCCGAGATTAGCCATTGCTGTGTCGACTCCGCCTGCCTACCAGTTCTGAGTCGCCGGAGAGGTAAGAGGAAGGGATGGAGGGTGGGACAAGAGAGTCCAAGGGACAGAAAAAGGAAGAGAAAACTGAACTAAAAGAAGAAATAACGACTGAGAGGACAGCATAGAGGAAGTAAGACTAAGGGGATTGGGTAGGGGCCCCAATCTCTGGAAAAGGAAGAAGGGAGGGGGAATTTAGGAGAGAGTGAGAGGGAACAAGGATCCAGGACCCTTGTCCATCACCAGACTGTATAGGAACTGCAAGGAGTAGCAAAGCTCATTTGCCAGAATTCAAGGCACAGAAGAAAAAATTACTCACCTTAGTAATGTTGTTTCTTCTAATGGAGTCTTGCTATATTATGACAATTGCAGTGAGTCCCCATCTTCGAACTGCTCCGGAGGTGAAATAGTTAACTTTTCCATGAAGCATGGAACTCTGAGCGCGAGCTCGGTTAGAAAGCTCTGTCTGTCGTGCTTCAGACATAAACTGTCAGATCTTTACGAGCTAAAACTCACTAAGGTTCTGTGTGGAAGCTGTAAACCTACACTAGCCAACTGGCCACTAACCTAAACACACCTTTCCTGGTCTCAAACAAAGACTCAAGTCAGGAGACCAAGAAAAGAAAAACACAACACCAATTCACCCCAAAAGAGGGGTGTAAAAACAACAAGGTGGGCATAAATGTGTGCCAATCCTGTAAGGCCCAGCCACACCCAAAACGGAGGTTCTGAGAGGGGCAGGAGGTAGGTATAATATAGCAAGACTCCATTAGAAGAAACAACATTACTAAGGTGAGTAATTTTTTCTTCAAACAACATGAAGTCTTGCTATATTATGACAATTGCAGACTACACAGCAGTGCCCCCATGGAGGAGGGACAGAAACTACTTAGGGAATAGGCTCTGAAGTACAGCTGTGCGAAACCGAGCATCACTCCTAGCCTGGATGTCCAAGGAATAATGCTTAGTAAAAGTGTAAACTGTTTTCCAGGTAGCTGCCTGACATATTTCTAGAATAGAAATGTCTCTGGCAGCAGCCAGAGAAGCAGCTGTACCTCTGGTAGAGTGAGCCCTCAGGCCTGAGGGGGGAACTTTACCCAATTTTTCATAGCAGAATTGGGTACAAGAGACAATCCACCTGGCAATGGATCTTTTAGTGGCTGGCTTCCCTTTACCAACCTCGCCGTAAGTGAGGAACAGTTGAGGGAGTCAAACCTGTGACCCTTGGTACGCTCTATGTAGTTACTAAGGGCTCTCTTCATATCTAAGCTGTGCAGCCTCCTCTCACCAGAGGAGGAGTGGTCAGTGAAGTACACTGGGAGAGAAATAGATTGATTAAGGTGGAAATCTGAAACCACCTTAGGAAGGAATTTCCTGTTAGTCCGGAGAACCACCTTATCTCTGTGAAAGGAGATAAAATCCGGCTCCACTGACAAAGCTTGTAATTCACTTATGCGTCTGGCAGAGGTGATGGCCACCAGAAACACAGTCTTCCAAGTCAAGTACTTAAGCTTAGCCGAAGACAAGGGCTCGAAGGGGGTTTGCATAAGCTGTGCAATGCAAACATTAAGATCCCAGGCAGGGGCAGGGTCCCTGAATGGAGGGTTGGTGTGAAACAACCTCTTAAAAAACTTGGAAAATACAGGATGAGCTGAAAGAGAAGAGGACTTACCTGCTGAAATAAAAGCAGACACAGCTGCCTAATGCACCTTCAGGGTAGCTGGTCTGAGCCCCAGAGAATTCAGATGGACCATATAATCCAGGACTGTGGGTAGATCAGCAGAGTCTGGGGAAATATGCTTTTCCGAACACCATATGGAAAACCTTTTCCATTTGGAATTGTAAGTAGCCCTGGAGGAAGGCTTCCTTGAGGCCTTCAATATATCCATTACACCTTGGGAAAGGTGTAAATCAGCAAACTCTAACTCTTCAAGAACCAAGCCTTGAGATTGAGAGATTTGAGATTCGGATACCAAACCCGTCCCTGTGCACAGGTTAACAGATTGTGTTTCCTGGGAAGGCACAGGGGAGGATGGACTGCTAAGGACAGTAGGAGTGGATACCAGGGTTGTCTGGCCCAATCCGGAGCTATCAGAATGACTTGGCAGGATTGGGATCTGATTTTGACTAACACTTTGAAAAGGAGAGGGAAGGGGGGGAAGGCATAGAGGAACTTCCCTTCCCAACTGAGGGCTAAGGCATCAAGGGGGAGTGAGCCCAACACTGGGGGCCTGCAACAAAAAAGGGGAAGTTGGTGATTGTCTGGGGCTGCAAAAAGATCTACCTGCGGGGTGCCCCATCTGGCAAATACTACTCCCAAGACCAGGGGATCCAGTGACCAATCGTGATGGCCCTGAGAAATCCTGCTGAGAGCATCTGCCAGGACATTGTCCTTGCCTGGAAGGTGGACTGCCATAAGGGAGGTATTCAGGAAGTAAGCCAGAGAACACAACTTCATTGCTTCGGTGCACAAGGCCGTAGACCAAGTGCCCCCTTGCTTGTTGATGTACCACATTGTAGTGGTGTTGTCTGTTCTGACCTGTACAATCTTGTTCTGAACAGACTTGGAAAAAACTTGAAGTGCTAGGAAAACTGCTCTGAGCTCCAACAGGTTGATGTGAAGCAGAGATTCCTGGGGAGACCATAGACCTTGGGTGGTGAGGTCACCCATGTGAGCTCCCCAACCCAAGAGGGATGCATCTGTAGTAAGGATTAGGGAGCGAGACTGAGTGACAAAAGGAACCCCTTGTCTCAGGTTGCTCTGATCCTGCCACCACTGTAGGGCTTGGATCAGGGTTCGAGTTACTGGGATCAGCTTGGTCAGAGGATCCTTTCTTTGGGACCAAAAAGCTCTCAAATGGAACTGGATGTCCCTCATCTGAAATCTTGCTCCCTGCACAACTGCTGTGGAAGCAGCCATGTGTCCTAGGAGCTGTAGAAAATGCCTTGCTGGTCGAGAGACCTGCAGAGTGAATGAGGAGGCCAGGGAGACTAGGGTCTTTGCCCTGTCCAGAGGAAGGAAGGCCCTGGCCTCCTGTGTGTTCAGTTCTGCGCCTATGAAGGTAAGAAGCTGGACAGGCTCTAGAACTGACTTCGAGAGATTCAGAAGGAAACCTAGAGAGGTAAGCAGTTGCTGCGTTATCTGTAGATGTAAAGTGACCTGTTCTGGGGACTGGCCTACTATGAGCCAATCGTCCAGGTAAGGAAAGATGGCAATATTTTGCCTTCTTAGGTAGGCAACTGCTACCGCCAGGCATTTGGTGAATACCCTTGGAGCAGAAGTGAGGCCAAAGGGCATTGCCCTGAACTGGTAATGGCCTGAGGGCAGCTCGAACCTGAGGTACTTTCGATGGGAGCTTCTGATGGGAATATGGAAGTAGGCATCCTTGAGGTCCAGGGAAGCTAGCCAGTCCCCTGGCCTT
Source organism: Neoceratodus forsteri (assembly GCA_016271365.2). Classification (NCBI taxonomy): domain Eukaryota; kingdom Metazoa; phylum Chordata; order Ceratodontiformes; family Ceratodontidae; genus Neoceratodus; species Neoceratodus forsteri. The sequence goes on from JADMNL010000026.1 coordinate 51,358,076, forward strand.
AGAGAAGGTAAGATAATTCCCAGAGTCACCATTCTGAACTTTGGTTTTAAAAGGTGCTTGTTTAAGTATCTGAGATCCAGAATGGGCAGCCATTCTCCTGTCTTTTTTGGGGTAAGGAAGTACCTGGAGTACAAACCTTTGCCCTGGTGTAGGGGAGGAACCCTTTCCACGGCTTTGAGAGCCAGGAGGGTAAAGACCTCTGCCTCTAGGGCAAGTGTCTCTGATGGAGATGCAGGTGGAAAAGATCTGGTTCTCAGCTTTGGAAATTTTTTGAAGCTGAGAACCAGTCCCTGGCTTACTACTTCCAGGACCCACTTGTCTGATGTTAGAGACTTCCAGTCCTGGACAAAGTAAGCCAGCCTGCCCCCTACAGGTAGAGAAGAATCAGCCCTGGCAACCCCATCAGGGTGCCTGCTTGGCAGAGGCTTTGGGTTGAGGGGTGGGAGCAGGCCTGCTAGTACCCCGTCTGCCTCTCCCGCTAAAGAATCCCCTCTGGGCATAGGCGGAAGAGGAAGCTTGGGTTTGATAAAAAGGCCTATGAAAAGGCCTGCCCCTGCCTTTAGGAAGCTGCTTTTGAGGAGTGGCCTGCCTTTCCTTGGCCTGTGCACTCCTATAGGTGGTCCTATATTCATCCATTTTCTTCATGTAATTCTCTGTTTGCTCCCCAAACAGAGAATTGCCCACAACAGGAAAATCCATGGCCTTAGACTGGGTATCCTGAGACAGGGTAGTACATCTGAGCCAGGCCAATCTGTGAAGAGCCACAGATGTAGGCATGACTCTAGATGAAACATCATTAGAGTCCACCGCAGCATGAAATTGCACCTTGGATGCCTCAATACCATCCATAGCCACCTGTTCCAGTTCCCTGCCAAACTGGTCAGAGACTTGTTTTGCTAGAGCCAACACAGTATCCCATCTGGATTTCTGGTACCTAGCAGCATAAGCCATATAATTTGCCTGTCTGAGTCCCAAAGATGCTGCCATGTATTGTTTCTTTGCCATAGCATCAATCTTCCTGGAGTCCTTCTCAGGGAGGTGTGAAGCTAGGGGAATATTAGCCTTGTCACAGGCTGCAGCCTGCACTACCCCCACATGGCTGCATTGCTGAGTGAGGAAATCAGTGTCAGAAGCTGATAAGGTATACCTCTTGTCCATCCTTTTATCCACAGGAGGTATAGTGTGAGGAGTGTTTAAAACTTTTACTGTCTGTTTCCGAAAAGATTTATGCAAAGGAATAGACAGTCTCCTAGACTCTGGGATATCCATCATTTCCACATAGTCAGGCTCCTCTTGGTCATCAACAGCTTCCTCAACAGGGAGCTGCAGAGTATCAGCAACTTTCTTATAAAAAATGAAATGAGAAGGGGACTCAGAAAGCCTGGGAGGAGAAACCCCAAGGGGTCTATCTGGAGAGATGTCCAGTTCAATGGGCACATCCAGATCTTCAAAACCATATTCACTCTCCTCATATTCCCCTTCCCCTTCCTCCGGTTCATAAAAATCCTCACAATCATAGACTTGAACCCGTGGCACCGGCCGAACCGAACGCCTACCTGATGGTGACGGTTCGGTCGGATGGGAAAGAGACTGGACAATTTGAATTGCCTTAGCTATATCTTCAGCAGCTGGGGAGAGAATTTTTGGCTCTACGCTAGCTGACTTTCTAGTCCTTTTTTCTAGGACTGGCTCCTCAGAACCGGCTTTTCATTTGCCCAAGGAAGTATCGCCCTGGTCAGAGGGCACTCCCTCCGGTTCGGTTGGTACCGAACTGGGCTGGCCATCCGGGTCAGCGGACTTTTTGGCCTCCCTTTCCCTGAGCCTCCCAACTCTCTTCTCTATAGTGGCAGCAGGGAAATTCCTACAAATCTGGCAATCTGAATCGAGGTGGTCAAACCCCAGACAATAGACACATGTGGTGTGTAGGTCAGCCTTAGCAAAAGCTTCCCCACAAACACTACAGTGCTGAAACCCAGTGGGTCCGGTTTTTCTTTTGGTTTTCTCAGACATAATGCCAGCCTAACCAAACTTGCCCGTTTAGGGCAATCCACCAAGCAAGACACCCTTATCGGTTCCCAACCGTGTCACGAGTCGTGGAAAAAACCGTAATGAAATCTGTTTTTTTTAGAACCGATAAGAACCGGAAACCGCACTCTAAAAAAGGACTAGCAATTTTTCCAACAACCTGATCGGTTCAAACCGAACCGATAAATGTGTACAAGTTCCACACAGAAGTTTCAATGTAAAACCTATCTATTACTTACGTTACCACAGACAGAGCTTGAACCGACTGGTTGCGGTTTAATTTTGGTTGATTTTCACTAAAAACCGACAAAATAACACTTTTTAAACCGACAAATGAACCGAGCAGAAGGAGAAATCTCCGGAGTGACTGTTCAGTGAGGCGGAGTAAAGAATCTCACAGTTTATGTTTGAAGCATAACAGACAGAGCTTTCTAACCGAGCTCGCACTCAGAGTTCCATGCTTCATGGAAAAGATAACTATTTCACCACCGGAGCAGTTCGAAGATGGGGACTTACTGCAATTGTCATAATATAGCAAGACTTCATGTTGTTTGAATAACTGCCAATACCCCAAAAGCAGAGTCAGCTATTCTGGAGAAGGACAGGGTACAGGGACTCAGTACTCTCTCTGTAAAGATATTTGGTGAAAAAAAGGGAGTTTTTTTTTTTTTTTTTTTAAATAGATGGATAACAGAAGAAGGGCAACCACCAGTTCTCACCCCATAGGGGTGAAGATAAGTAGTGGAGAAGAAGTGCCACTCGAACTGTACCCCTTAGGGAAGAAAACTACCCCCCTGTGTGTCCCAACTTTACCCTGCACAAAAAGAGGGGTAGGCACAGAGGGAGGAGGATCCAGAGACTGGAGCCCCAGGGGGATGCAGGCTGGATTGTGATGAATGGTGAAGATACACAGAAAGATCATAATTACGGTAGGTACGTACCTTCTATATCTTATCTGTGTCAGTCTTCACCATTCATCACAGATGGGTGAGTACCAAGCCCCTCGAAGGGGGTTGATTAATTGCATCCTAAGGGACAGTGCCCCTTAGCCCTCAGTGGGTGACACACTAAGGGGGCGAACCTTCTGGGCCTGAGGAGGCCCGAGAGTGGGGAGAGTGAGACGGGGTCCCCCCGGAGGGGGAAGGAATTTGCCCCGACAAACGTCGTCTAGCCCTACGGGAAAAGAGATAGGTTCCCTGGTGAGCGGAGCAAATCACCCTATGCCGGGCCAAGGGTGACAACCGGGAAAGGCGAAACCATGCCGATCTCCTGGTGCAGATCGCTGTCCCTACTACCCTGGTAGCTACCTCATTGGCATCGTAAAATGCCCTTGCTTGGTGCCTTACTAGCTCCAGGCCACGTGCAGAGAGTGCGATGGCTTGCCTGGTTTGCTCCAAGTCAGGCAAAGCAGCTAGGATCTGACCCAGCGCTGACCACAAGAACCTGTTGTAGGCTGCATAGTGGACCTGATGAGCGGAGATGGAGAGAAGCAACTGTGCCGAGTAGAAAGTCCTCCTCCTCCAGAAATCAAAATCCGAAGAGTCCTGATCTGGGGGTCGGTCATGGTGGAGGGCGCGAAGCCCGTCAGGAGTGTCCAGGTGCGTCAATCCAGACTGTAGATGAGGCATAGAACCTGGAGACTCTGGGGGAGCGCAATACCTCTGGCTGAGGTCCCTAAGGGCAGGAACTCCAGAGAAGGGCCTCTGTCAGAAACGCATGGACGCCTCCCGAAAGGGAGCAGGCCAGGGCGGCACCACAAGGGTGGCCACACCGAAATCACCTAGAAAGGCGACGCCCGCATGCCCAGGATTGCTCATGGACAGGGAGAGGTGAAGGTCCTCCATCATCCTCACGAGGAAACACTGATACTGGAGAGATCAGCGTGGGAGAGATATGGACAGACGGTTCCTCTCCCCCTGAAGAGGGGGATGAGGAGCTGGAGGTCACCATGCATTCTGAGTGGCTGCTCGGGTGGAGGTTGAAAAACCTGGCTGTCCATGGCCCTAACATAGGCAGGGAACCGAGCAGCCACCGCTCTGAACTGTTCCCAGGTGAGAGGGCCGCCTGGGACCAAGAATACCTGGGAACGCTGGGAGAAGGCGGCAGAGGGAGAGGGCAGAGCCGAGGAGAGGGGCACTGACCTCTGCCAGGGCTAGAGGCGGACCATGGACCCCGCGAGGGTGTCCTGAAGACTCCGCAGCCGACAGCTGTACAACCACGTTGGTACTGCCGGGTACTCCGGAAGAATCCCCAAGTGAGGCGGACTAGGCCACATGGATCAGAAGGACGGTCCCCTGCCTCCAAAGAATGGGACCACCTCAAGGAACCAGAAGGGGAAGGGCGGAAGTTCACACTTCGGCTTAGTCCAGGGCTCGGGTGGGTCCCAGAGAAAGGTTGACGTGCCGACCCCACACCCCTCAACCCCTCGGAGTCCGAGAGGGTCCTAGTCCTCGAAAGGGCCAGCCTAGGAAGCTGGCAACTCTGGGCTGCCCCCGAAGGGGAGACCCAGGGAGCAGCACCCTCCCCTCCCGTGGGCTTCTCGATAGGCCCCAAAGTTGGGCGATCGAGACACATCACCCAGGGGTACCACCGCCAGGGTCAAGGAACCCCAAGGCCAGGGTTGCATGGCAATGGTGGCATGTACCACAGCCTGCTGGTCAGTACCACTGACCCTAAACATGGGAGAATCAAGCACCTCAGTAAGGGCTGACTGAGACCCATCGTGGAGACCACCGGCTCGTCCTCCTCTGCAGACAACCCCAAAGGATGTGACTGCCCGTTCGACTCCGAGCCCAACTCCGACTCCGAAGAGGTAGAGTCTTAGGTCCTAAGCCAAACGGTAGGAGGGCGAGGGAAGGCGACCTTACCAAAGGGCCCAGAAGTCAAAGCAGTGGCCAAGGCGGCACCTGCACCCTCCACAGCCCCGAAAGCGGCGCTGGCAGAAGGCGGCAGGGCAGCACGGGCCAAAGGTCCTGAACTAGGGCCAGCTGCGGCACCGTCAAGTCCACCAGCACCAGGGGCAGTACCAGGAACAGAGACAGCGCAGACAGAAGCCCCAGCAACAGCCTCGGTGCCTGCAGGCCCTCAGCGCCACAAGCGACACCCGGGACGGCAGCTCAGCGACTCTGAGGCGGACTCGGGCGCCAAACGGCACTGCCAGACCCCACGGCACCATGAGCGGCACCGAGCACCCGACAGGTGCCGAGGCACGCCTGCGGATGACTCGAAGGCCTCACGGCGCTGTGCTCAACCTCGGCACGAGGACGGTGCCCGGTGGGAGTTATGGTGAAGACAGCGCGAATCAGGGTCACAGCGTTGAGCAGGAGTCTGCACTGCGAGCAGTGCCGACAAGCCCAGAGCATCGAGAGGCCAGTCAGCGCCGCCGCTGCCGGGCGCCGACAGGGCCACAACACCGCTGAACAGTGCCAAGGCCACGACGGCACAGAGCGAAGGCATTGAGGATGACGTTGACCTGGGCCTTCCAGACCGCGGGAATGACACCGGGGAAGCCTTCACCCCCGAAGGGGTGATTGCCATAGCGGCGCCTCCCGCCCGCTCCCGGGAGGAAGTGGGATGGGCCTCCTGCACCACGGAAGGAGCCTCGGCCAAGGCTAGGCTACAAGAGGCCGAGGCTCCCTCCTCCTCGGTCCGTATAGAACCGGGAAGGGACCCGGAGGAAAGGCCGAGAGAGCACGGCTTGGCCCGACGAGTGCAAATCCTACCCCGAAAGTGGGCGGAGCTCGCCTAGTATAAGCTGCGCTGTTGAGGACACGGCGTCCATGGAGAAGCAGGTGTATGCAGAATCCATGTCATGAAGCGGGCCAAGACAAGGAGACACGGTCATGCTGGTCGGTAGCAGGTGCTGCGGCCGCATGGGCACCAGCATGGGGCCGCCTGCCTTCAGACGCACTTCTTGCCCTCCGACCGCGACATGACCCTCGGAAAAAACACCAAAAACAGACTCGGCGTCACTTATACTGTAAAATAAATGGAAAGATCTTACCAGCGACGTCGAGTAGGGCAGACTAGAACTAGCAGGAACCGACGGACTGTCGAGAAGAAAGGCTAAGGCCTAAAAGTTTGAAAATCTCTCAGCTGGCTTCCACGAGGTGACCCTCAATGGCGGAGATGAAGAACTGGTAGGCAGGCGAGTCGACACAGCATCTAAGCTAATCCTCGAGCCACGTAGCACGCTGGCTCCCGAGGGCGAAACGATGTGTCGATCTCCGCCTTTCCTTTTAAAAAAGGTTCTACCGGGTCCTGATCTCTGGCCAGTACCCATCTGTGATGAATGGTGAAGATTGACACAGATAAGATCTTGTGTTCCAGGCGCCACTCCCACACGCTCATCGCGACCCTGCATAAAGGGTAAGAGTGTGCACCACCTTGTTTGTTGATGTAGTACATCACTACTTTGTTGTCCATTTGGAGGAGAATATGTCCTTCAAAGCTCGGACTGCATAGAGGACGAATCTCATTTCCAGGGCGTTTTATGTGGAGTTGGGACATGTCCTGAGACAACGTACCCCGAGTGTGGAGATCCTGGCAGTGGACTCCCCAACCCATCAGGGATGCGTCCATGGTAACAGATCTGATGATCCAGTGGGACAAAGGGATCTCCTTCCAGAAGACTGTCCTCCTGGGACCACCAGGTGAGCAACCTCTTCAGAGGTTCCGTCACCTTGATGAAGAAGGACTGAGGGTGAGTGGTTGGGGACCACTGAGTACTGAGCATCCACTGGAAGGTTCTTATGTGGAGACGAGCTAAGGGTACAGGGAACACTGAGGATGCAATGAGGCCCAGCATCCGCTGTATCAAAATGGCTCGAACTGAGCTGCGTTCTCTGATGTATCTGGCCATGTGTAGGATATCGCTTCTTCTATCCTCTGGAAGAAAAGTCTTCATACAGGAGGTGTCCAGAAGAGTTCCTATGAAGAGGAGCTTCTGGGAGGGCTGCAGGTGCGACTTGTTGAGATTCAGCAGGACTCCCATGGACGTGAGGAAATCTGAGGCCTTGGCCACAGCCTCTAGAGTCTGTTGCCTGGAGGGGCTTGCTAGGAACCAGTTGTCCAGATATGGAAACACCTGTATTCTGATTTTCCTGTGGTGCGCTGCGAGAATTGCACACTTTGTAAAAACTCGAGGTGCCGAAGATAGCCCAAAGGGCAGGACTCTGAACTGATACTGTTGACCCAATGCCACGAACCTTAGGTATTTTTGTGGTTGGGTGTATGAGAATATGTTGGTAGGCATCCTGCATGTCCAGGGAGGCTAGTCAATTGTGTTGATGAAGCAATAGTAGCAGGGTACCAAGTGAAATCATCTTGAACATTTCCTTGTGAAGGAACTTGTTTAGTTTTCTGAGATCAAGAATTGGGCACATGCCACCAGTTTTCTTTGGAACCAGAAAGTAATGGGAGTAGAAACCTGTGTTTCATTGATCCAGTGGAACTATTTCTACTGCCCTGTTTTTCAGAAGGCCTTGCACCTCAGAAGCAAGGTCTGACTGAACCGTCGACACCCTGGGCTGTCATTAGGGAGGATGATTGGAGGGTTTCTGAAAGATTGAGAAGTACCCTCAGAGATTATCTGGAGGACCCATTTGTCTGATGTTATAGATTTCATAGATTGTAGAACTGAGTCAGACATCTTCCCACCGCTGAGGAGGAGTCACCTCAGACAGCTGAGGTGGGACCGGGGCCAGAAACTCAGAAGGTGGCACTGGGTGCTTTGGGGCCTTGTGACTTCTGTTGCACTTTCTTCTGCGGTTGAGGGTTGTGGTTTTTATTAAAACCTCCCCTACCTTTGCCGCGAAAGGACTGATGGTCGTGAAACAGATTTTTGTTCATACCTCCTCTGGAGGGAGTGGGTGTAGGTCTGGCCGTCTTAATGGCCAACCTAGTCTTCTGCATGGCCTCCAGAGCCTGCTCCACCTGAGGCCCGAACAGATACATACCATCAAAGGGTAAAGCCATAACTCACTGCTGGACATCGTTCATGAAGCCTGAAGTACGCAGCCAAGAGTGGTGACAGGTGCAGATGCCAGCCGCCACCTGGGAGGCGGGATCGAAGGCATCCATTGAAGCTTTAACCTGTTGGTTATTGGATTCAATACCCCCTAGTAATGGTGTGAAGCAACTCTGAGCTAGCTTCCAATTCAGGTAAAGCTTCCACCATTTCTTTGAGGGAATGCCAAAGTACATACTCATATTGAGAAAATAGCCCTGGTAGCTGGCAATGCGCATGTCAGGGTTGAGGCAGCAAAGACTCTCTTACCTAAGGTGTCCATCTGACGAGATATGAAAATTACGTACCTACCGTAATTCTTGATCTTCTTGGACGAGTCTCCACCACTCATTCACACTATTGGGATCTGCGCCGGAGGCACTAGGACCATCGAGCAAACTTTTGCTGGGAGTTGGCGCCAGAGATGGCGCCATGAGGAACGGCACTGCAAGTTTCCCAGCCCGCTGGCACGACTATCTCAAGGCCGACTCCCAACTGCCTCAGTACCTTTTTACCAAGGAGGCAGCGTAATCAACCTAGAAGGGTAGCTTAACCTAAAACCGGACATAAGATAGTACGGACGACCCGTGTAAGAAGGGTCAACAAAGAAGTCTTCAAGGGCTAAAGATTTGAGGGAGTGAAGACCAACAAGAGAGGTGAGCTCGGGGAGGGAGAGCAGAATGAGTGGTGGAGACCCATCCAAGAAGATCAAGAATTACGGTAGGTACGTAATTTTCATATCTTCCTGGACATAGGTCTCCACCACTCATTCACACTATTGGGAGAGTACCGAGCTAATAATCTCCTGAGAGGGCGGCAGGAGAAACCAAGAGCTCACGTTTCTTAAGACAGAAGACCATTAAGGATGGCTCTGCCAAAGGAAGAACATCGTCTGGCATGGACATCGAGTGCATAATGCTTAACGAAAGTATGCACTGAGCTCCAGGTGGCTGCATTGCAGATGTCTGCAATGGGGGCACGTTGCAGATTTCCGCTAGTGATGCCGCTACCACTCTGGTAGAGTGAGTGTAAACTCTACCCTCCAACTTAACCTGCGCCATGGAATAGCAGTGACGAAGGCACGCCACTAGCCATGCTGAGATACATCTAATAGCGACAGGTTGACCCAGCTGGGTCTCACTGAAGGAAACGAACAGTTGCTGGGCTTTACAAAAATCCTTGGTTCTATCTAAATAGAAACGCAAGGCCCTCTTAACATCCAGAGAATGAAGAGAGCGTTCCCCTTCATTTTGGAAGTTCACAAAATAAGAGGGAAGGACCAAAGGCTGGTTAAGATGAAATTCCGACAAAACCTTAGGAAGAAATTTAGGATGAGTACGAAGGACTACTTTGTCTTTATGAAACACAGTGTATGGAGGATCTGTGACCAGGGCATGTATCTCAGAGATCCTGCGGGCTGAGGTAATGGCCACTAAGAAGGCAGTATTCCAGGTGAGGAACTTTAGTTCACAGGTAGCTAGAGGCTCAAAAGGTTTCCAGAGTGAGCATGTCTAGCACAAGATTAATGTCCCAGGCTGCAACTGGACGTCTTGTAGGAGGTCTGGTATTGCAGAATGCCCTTAAGAAATCTCTTAACCATAAGTAACTGAGCCAGAGAAGGGAAAAAACGGCTCATGATACGCTGAAATGGCACTAAGGTGAACTTAACTGTAGAGTACTGGAGACCTGAATTTGAGAGGTCCAAAAGGTACTCTAAAACTTTATCTGAGGGCAGAAAAGGGATTCAAAGAGGACTTTGCATACCAGAGCTAAAAAATGCTTCCACTTAGCCGTGTAAGTTTTCCGAGTGGCTGGCTTCCGCGCAGCCAGAAGGATATCAGAAACTCTTTGAGAGACATTGAACCGATTTACTTCTACCTCTTCAGGAGCCAAGCGTGAAGGTGAAGAGATCTCAGATTGGGATGGACCACCGGTCCCTGAGTTAAAAGGTTCATCTGCAGGGGAAGTGGTCTCGGAGGAACTGCCAACATACTGTTGAGAAGTGGAAACCACAGTTGTCGAGGCCAAAAGGAAGCAATGAGAATCAGCTTGTCTCCCTGAGACTTGAACTTGAGGAGTACTCTGAATTAGAGGAAGAGGCGGAAAGGGAAAGAAATCGATTGTCCACCGTAGCCTGAATGCATCCTGACAAAATGCCAGGCCCTGGATTTCTGGAGCAGAAGAGAGGCAGTTTTATGCTGAGTGGGGACGCAAAAGGTCCAGGTCCGGGAGTTCCCACTCTTCAATAGTGACTGAACTATGGTTGAATCACATGAGAGACCACTCAGGAGGATCTGTCTCTGTTCTGTTGAGACGGTCTGCCAAGTAGCTCTGTACACCTGGCAGGTAGATTGCTTGAATTAGAGCCTTGTGCTCCAAGCACCATTCCCAGACCCTCATCGCTTGTCTGCATAAGGGTAAGAATGAGCACCGCCCTGCTTGATGTAATACATCACTGCTTTGTTGTCCGCTTGGAGGAGAATATTCTGTGACAGAGAATGTCCTTCAAAGCTCTGACCGCATAAAGGACGGCTCTCATTTCTAGGACATTTATGTGAAGCTGAGACTTGAGTTGAGTCCACACACCCTGAGTGTGGAGAGCCTGACAGTGAGCTCCCCACCCCATTAGTGAGGCGTCTGTGGTAATGGAGATCTGATGGTCCAGAGGGGCAAAGGGGTATCCTTGCAGGAGATTGTCCTCTTGAGACCACCAGGTGAGAGACCTCTTTAAGGGTTCTGTCACCTTGATGAGCTAGGACTGCGGGTGAGTGGTTGGAGACCACTGAGTACTGAGCATCCACTGGGTGGTTCTCATGTGCTGACGGGCAAGAGGTACAGTGAACACTGAGGATGCCATGAGGCACAGCATCCGTTGCATCGAGGCGCTGTAACTGACCTGTTTTCTGATGTAACAGGCCATTTGAAGGATATCATTCCTCTGTCCTCTGGAAGAAAAGTCTTCGACAGGATGTGTCCAGAAGGGTCCCTATGAAAAGGAGCCTCTGGGAGGGCTGCAGCTGCGATTTCTTGAGGTTTAGCAGGACTCCCATGGATGTAAGGAGGCGAGAGGTCGTCTCTATGGCATCCAGAGTCCCTTTGCCAGGTAAGGACTTGCCAGAAGCCAATCGTCCGATAAACCCATCTGTGATGAATGTGAAGATTGACACAGATAAGATCTTGTGTTCCAGGCGCCACTCCCACACGCCTATCGCGTCCCTGCATAAAGGGTAAGAGTGTGCACCACCTTGTTTGTTGATGTAGTACATCACTTTGTTGTCCATTTGGAGGAGAATATGTCCTTCAAAGCTCGGACTGCATAGAGGACTTAATCTCATTCCAGGGCGCTTTATGTGGAGTTGGGACATGTCCTGAGACAACGTACCCCGAGTGTGGAGATCCTGGCAGTGGACTCCCCAACCCATCAGGGATGCGTCCATGGTAACAGATCTGATGATCCAGTGGGACAAAGGGATCTCCTTCCAGAAGACTGTCCTCCTGGGACCACCAGGTGAGCAACCTCTTCAGAGGTTCCGTCACCTTGATGAAAAAGGACTGAGGGTGAGTGGTTGGGGACCACTGAGTACTGAGCATCCACTGGAAGGTTCTTATGTGGAGACGAGCTAAGGGTACAGGGAACACTGAGGATGCAATGAGGCCCAGCATCCGCTGTGTCAAATGGCTCAACTGAGCTAGCTTCTGATGTATCTGGCCATGTGTAGGATATCGCTTCTTCTATCCTCTGGAAGAAAAGTCTTCATACAGGAGGTGTCCAGAAGAGTTCCTATGAAGAGGAGCTTCTGGGAGGGCTGCAGGTGCGACTTGTTGAGATTCAGCAGGACTCCCATGGACGTGAGGAAATCTGAGGCCTTGGCCACAGCCTCTAGAGTCTGTTGCCTGGAGGGGCTTGCTAGGAACCAGTTGTCCAGATATGGAAACACCTGTATTCTGATTTTCCTGTGGTGCGCTCCGAGAATTGCACACTTTGTAAAAACTCGAGGTGCCGAAGATAGCCCAAAGGGCAGGACTCTGAACTGATACTGTTGACCCAATGCCACGAACCTTAGGTATTTTTGTGGTTGGGTGTATGAGAATATGTTGGTAGGCATCCTGCATGTCCAGGGAGGCTAGTCAATTGTGTTGATGAAGCAATAGTAGCAGGGTACCAAGTGAAATCATCTTGAACATTTCCTTGTGAAGGAACTTGTTTAGTTTTCTGAGATCAAGAATTGGGCACATGCCACCAGTTTTCTTTGGAACCAGAAAGTAATGGGAGTAGAAACCTGTGTTTCATTGATCCAGTGGAACTATTTCTACTGCCCTGTTTTTCAGAAGGCCTTGCACCTCAGAAGCAAGGTCTGACTGAACCGTCGACACCCTGGGCTGTCATTAGGGAGGATGATTCGGAGGGGTTTCTGAAAGATTGAGAGAGTACCCCTCGCAGATTATCTGGAGGACCCATTTGTCTGATGTTATAGATTTCCATAGATTGTAGAACTGAGTCAGACATCTTCCCACCGCTGAGGAGGAGTCACCCTCAGACAGCTGAGGTGGGACCGGGGCCAGAAACTCAGAAGGTGGCACTGGGTGCTTTGGGGCCTTGTGACTTCTGTTGCACTTTCTTCTGCGGTTGAGGGTTGTGGTTTTTATTAAAACCTCCCCTACCTTTGCCGCGAAAGGACTGATGGTCGAAACAGATTTTTGTTCATACCTCCTCTGGAGGGAGTGGGTGTAGGTCTGGCCGCCTTAATGGCCAACCTAGTCTTCTGCATGGCTCCAGAGCCTGCTCCACCTGAGGCCCGAACAGATACATACCATCAAAGGGTAAAGCCATAACTCACTGCTGGACATCGCTCATGAAGCCTGAAGTACGCAGCCAAGAGGGTGACAGGTGCAGATGCCAGCCGCCACCTGGGAGGCGGATCAAGGCATCCATTGAAGCTTTAACCTGTTGGTTATTGATTCAATACTTCTAGTAATGGTGTGAAGCAACTCTGAGCTAGCTTCCAATTCAGGTAAAGCTTCCACCATTTCTTTGAGGGAATGCCAAAGTACATACTCATATTGAGAAAATAGCCCTGGTAGCTGGCAATGCGATGTCAGGGTGAGGCAGCAAAGACTCTCTTACCTAAGGTGTCCATCTGACGAGATATGAAAATTACGTACCTACCGTAATTCTTGATCTTCTTGGACGAGTCTCCACCACTCATTCACACTATTGGGATCTGCGCCGGAGGCACTAGGACCCATCGAGCAAACTTTTGCTGGGGAGTTGACGCCAGAGATGGCTCATAGGAACGCCAAGAAGCCCCAGCCCGCTGCAATGACTATCTCAAGGCCGACTCCCAACTGCCCTCAGTACCTTTTTACCAAGGAGGTGCAGCGTAACTAACCTAGAAGGGTAGCTTAACCTAAAAACCGGACATAAGATAGTACGGACGACCCGTGTAAGAAGGGTCAACAAAGAAGTCTTCAAGGGCTAAAGATTTGAGGGAGTGAAGACCAACAAGAGAGGTGAGCTCGGGGGATGGAGGGTGGGGGTGTGAATGAGTGGTGGAGACCCATCCAAGAAGATCAAGAATTACGGTAGGTACGTAATTTTCATATCTTCCTGGACATAGGTCTCCACCACTCATTCACACTATTGGGAGAGTACCGAGCTAATAATCTCCTGAGAGGGCGGCAGGAGAAACCAAGAGCTCACGTTTCTTAAGACAGAAGACCATTAAGGATGGCTCTGCCAAAGGAAGAACATCGTCTGGCATGGACATCGAGTGCATAATGCTTAACGAAAGTATGCACTGAGCTCCAGGTGGCTGCATTGCAGATGTCTGCAATGGTGGGCACGTTGCAGATTTCCGCTAGTGATGCCGCTACCACTCTGGTAGAGTGAGTGTAAACTCTACCCTCCAACTTAACCTGCGCCATGGAATAGCAGTGACGAAGGCACGCCACTAGCCATGCTGAGATACATCTAATAGCGACAGGTTGACCCAGCTGGGTCTCACTGAAGGAAACGAACAGTTGCTGGGCTTTACAAAAATCCTTGGTTCTATCTAAATAGAAACGCAAGGCCCTCTTAACATCCAGAGAATGAAGAGGCTTCCCTTCATTTTGGAAGTTCACAAAATAAGAGGGAAGGACCAAAGGCTGGTTAAGATGAAATTCGACAAAACCTTAGGAAGAAATTCTAGGATGAGTAATGAAGGACTACTTTTGTCTTATGAAACACAGTGTATGGAGGATCTGTGACCAGGGCATGTATCTCAGAGATCCTGGGCTGAGTGTAATGGCCACTTAAGAAGGCAGTATTCCAGGTGAGGAACTTTAGTTCACAGGTAGCTAGAGGCTCAAAAGGTTTCCGAGTGAGCATGTCTAGCACAAGATTAATGTCCCAGGCTGCAACTGGACGTCTTGTGGGAGGTCTGTGTGCAGAATGCCCTTAAGAAATCTCTTAACCATAAGTAACTGAGCCAGAGAAAGGGAAAAAAACGGCTCATGATACGCTGAAATGGCACTAAGGTGAACTTTAACTGTAGAGTACTGGAGACCTGAATTTGAGAGGTCCAAAAGGTACTCTAAAACTTTATCTGGAGGGCAGGAAAAGGGATTCAAAGAGGACTTTGCACACCAGAGCAAAAAACGCTTCCACTTAGCCGTGTAAGTTTTCCGAGTGGCTGGCTTCCGCGCAGCCAGAAGGATATCAGAAACTCTTCGAGAGACATTGAACCGATTTACTTCTACCTCTTCAGGAGCCAAGCGTGAAGGTGAAGAGATCTCAGATTGGGATGGACCACCGGTCCCTGAGTTAAAAGGTTCATCTGCAGGGGAAGTGGTCTCGGAGGAACTGCCAACATACTGTTGAGAAGTGGAAACCACAGTTGTCGAGGCCAAAAGGGAGCAATGAGAATCAGCTTGTCTCCCTGAGACTTGAACTTGAGGAGTACTCTCTGAATTAGAGGAAGAGGCGGAAAGGCGGAAAGAAATCGTATTGTCCACCGCAGCCTGAATGCATCCTGACAAAAAATGCCAGGCCCTGGATTTCTGGAGCAGAAGAGAGGCAGTTTTGCGTTGAGTGGGGACGCAAAAGGTCCAGGTCCGGAGTTCCCACTCTTCAATAGGTGACTGAACTATGGTTGAATCGAGAGACCATCACTGCGGAGGATCTGTCTCTGTTCTGTTGAGACGGTCTGCCAAGTCGCTCTGTACACCTGGCAGGTAGATTGCTTGAATTAGAGCCTTGTGCTCCAAGCACCATTCCCAGACCCTCATCGCTTGTCTGCATAAGGGTAAGAATGAGCACTGCCTTGCTTGTTGATGTAATACATCACTGCTTGTTGTCCGCTTGGAGGAGAATATTCTTGAGACAGAGAATGTCCTTCAAAGCTCTGACCGCATAAAGGACGGCTCTCATTTCTAGGACATTTATGTGAAGCTGAGACTTGAGTTGAGTCCACACACCCTGAGTGTGGAGAGCCTGACAGTGAGCTCCCCACCCCATTAGTGAGGCGTCTGTGGTAATGGAGATCTGATGGTCCAGAGGGGCAAAGGGGTATCCTTGCAGGAGATTGTCCTCTTGAGACCACCAGGTGAGAGACCTCTTTAAGGGTTCTGTCACCTTGATGAGCTAGGACTGCGGGTGAGTGGTTGGAGACCACTGAGTACTGAGCATCCACTGGGTGGTTCTCATGTGCAGACGGGCAAGAGGTACAGTGAACACTGAGGATGCCATGAGGCACAGCATCCGTTGCATCGAGAGCGCTGTAACTGACCTGTTTTCTCTGATGTAACAGGCCATTTGAAGGATATCATTCCTTCTGTCCTCTGGAAGAAAAGTCTTCGCACAGGATGTGTCCAGAAGGGTCCCTATGAAAAGGAGCCTCTGGGAGGGCTGCAGCTGCGATTTCTTGAGGTTTAGCAGGACTCCCATGGATGTAAGGAGGCGAGAGGCCGTCTCTATGGCATCCAGAGTCCCTTGCCAGGAAGGACTTGCCAGAAGCCAATCGTCCAGATAAGGGAACACCTGTATTCCGAGTTTTCTGAGGTGCGCTGCGAGAACTGCACAACACTTTGTAAAAACTTGCGGCGCCGAGGATAGCCCAAACGGCAGGACTCTGACCTGATAATGTTGTCCCAGAGCCACAAACCTCAGGAATTTGTGATGCCTTGGGTGAATGGGAATGTGCTGGTAAGCATCCTGCATGTCTAGGGAGGCTAACCAGTCGTGCTGATGAAGCAAGGGTAACAGGGTTCCTAGAGAAATTATTATGAATTTCTCCTTGGGGAGAAATTTGTTTAGCTTTCTGAGATCTAGAATGGGGCGCAATCCCCCAGACTTCTTTGAAACCAGAAAGTAATGAGAGTAGAACCCGTGTTTCATTGATGCAGCAGGCACAAGTTCTACTGCCCTGTTGTTTAGAAGGCCCTGAATCTCGGTGGTGAGAAGGTCTGACTGAAGGGCAGACAGCCTGGGCTGCTATTTGGGAGGACAATCCGGAGGGGTTTCCACAAAATTGAGTGAGTACCCCTCACGGATTATCCGAAGGACCCATTTGTCTGAGGTTATGGACTTCCACTGGCTGTAGAAGTGCATCAGCCGACCTCCCACCGGAGAGGAAACGTCCACCTCAGGCAGTTGAGGTGGGACTTGGGCCCGCAATTCATAAGGTAGTGCTGGGCGCTTTGGGCCCTTGTGCTTTCTGTTGTGCCTTCTTTTGTGGCTGGGCAGGTTGGTTCTTATGGAAACTTCCTCTGCCTCTGCCTCGAAAGGACTGACGGTTATGAAACTGACGTTTACTGGCATGCCCCTGAGAGGGGGCAGGAGGGGGTCTAGCCAACTTAATGGCTGACCTAGTCTTTTGTGTAGCTTCTAGAGCTTGCTCGACCTGAGGACCAAAAAGATATGCACCATCAAAGGGCAATGCCATTACTTGTTGTTGCACATCATTGGTGAAGCCTGAAGTGCGCAGCCAGGAATGGCAGCGGGTGCAAATACCAGCAGCTGCTGAACGGGAAGCGGAGTCGAAAGCGTCCATTGCTGCTATAACCTGTTGGTTGTTAGATTCAATACCCCTGGTAATGGTTTGAAGAAGCTCTGGTTTTGAATCTGACTCCGGAAGAACTTCGACCATTTGCTTGAGAGAGTGCCACAGGATATACTCGTACTGAGAAAAATAGCCTTGGTAACTGGCAATACGCATACTTAGGGTAGAAACAGCAAACACTCTCTTACCTAAGGTGTCTATCTTACGAGATTCCTTGTTAATAGGTCGAGCTGTAGTGGTTTGAGGAAGGACGACCTTATCATTCTCTGCCAGGACTACAATAGGATCCGCAAAGGCTTGAGATGCCAAAATGGGACGATCCTTGGGGGCTGAATATTTTCTATCAATGGATTTAGCCACCGATGAAGAGAGAGCAGGATTATTCCATACCATTTGAGACAGCGTCTTGAAGGAAGGCTGAATCTGAGGAGTCAAATCCGTAGGGATCTCCGAGGCGTGAAGGTATTGGAGTCTTAACAATTTCCCAGGATCGATGTCTGTAGTCTGGAAAGAAAGTGAGGAAATCATTTTCTTCAGCAGAGACTGAAATGACAGATCCTCGACCACAGGCTCTGCAGCAGTAAAAGATCCTGCTTCGTCCACCTCATCGCCCAGCCGAAGGTCTGGGTCAGGCTCAACGTCATCTCCTGATAGTCCAGGGGGGACTGTATGGACAGGAAAGGGATGAAAGCCAGAAGAGGAAGGAGGAAACAAGACAAAAGGGGAGTCCCCGGCGCCGAGAACGACGCTGAGGAACCACGCGGCGCCAAGGACGGTGCCGAACGGCCGCACGGCACCGCAGGCGACGCCGAGAAGCCACGCGGCGCTGTGGGCGACGCCGGGTCGCATGGCACCAAGGGCGACATGCAGCCATGCGGTGACCGCGGGCGCACGCCGAGGACGCCATGAGGCTACACGTGGTGCCAAAGGCACTCCCAGAGACTGAAACAGGTTTTGAAGGAAAAGAGCAGGAGATAAGGGCATCGGTGTGGCCCCCTGCGCCGAAGCCATGTGAGGGGGGGACACCTAAGCACGGAGTCGACGGCACGGAATAAGGTGCCGCGTGACCAGGAAAGTCCAACCGCCCTACCTGGTCGCCCAGAGAGCCCGAAGGCCCATGAGCGACCGAGCCAGGTAGCCGAACCAAAATCCGAGCCCATTGCTCCATAAGAGCGACCCACTGATGAAACTGCTCATCTGAAGACCCACCTGCGGGCGGGGTAGGACTCCAATGTCGAAGACGTCGGCTACCAGAAGCCGCTGTTGGCGACTCCAAAGGAGGTGACCGGCAACTAGCCCCGATAACCGAACGCCTACGCGCAGACGTATCAGAGGGCGACCTCGAGTGATGCCTTCTCTTTTTAGACCTGCGGGCCGAAGAAGAGCTCGAGGCCGAACGGTGCCGAGAATGCGACCGTTTGGCTTTATGCCTGCTGGACCACCCATCCTCCGGCATTGGACTGACTGTGTCAGACCCCTTCCGAGAAGGCGGCGGACCGACCCAGCCCGACTGACTGAACAGCTTCATATGAAGTCTCCCTACCGTCACCTGACCTGCTCATGGTCGACTCCGTCAGTGTAGGCTGAGACTTCTTTATCGTTTTTATTTAAAAATAATAACTTAAGCGATACTGTATCGAGATAATACTACAAAATAATAAAAACTGAAAACTATGCTGCTAGTTTGAAGTTTGACTCCCGACAGGCGAGCGACGTTGTCACTGAAGCGCACTTGACGGCGGGAAAAAAGAAACTGAGGCGGTTGGGGAGTCGACGCCGAGATAGTCATTACCACGCGAGCTGGGGCTCGCGGCGCCGTTCCTCATGGCACCATCTCTGGTGTCGACTCCCCAGCAAAAAAGTTTGCTCCCGATGGGTCCTAGTGCCTCCGGCGCAGATCCCAATAGTGTGAATGAGCGGTGGAGATCTATGTCCAGGAAGATTCTTTGTTTATTGGCTGGGCCATAGATCATTGAGGAAGGACGACCTTATCATTCTCTGCCAAGATAACAATGGCATCAGCAAAGGCTTGTGAGGCCAAAAATGGAAATTACATACCTACCGTAATTCTTGATCTTCTTGGACGACTCTCCACCACTCATTCACACTAATGGGAACTGCACCAGAGGCACTAGGACACAGCGGAAGCAAACTTTTTTGCAAGAGAGTCGGCGCCAGAGATGGAGCCGCGAGGAGCGGCACCGCAAGCCTCAGCTTGTGCGGTAATGACTATCTCGGCATTGACCCTCCAACCACCTCAGTACCTTTTTTACCCCAAGGAGGTGCAGCGTTACCTAACCTAGAAGGATAGCCTAACCAAAAAAAAAAAACAGACACAAGACAGTCCGGATGACCCGTGTAAGAAGGGTCAACACAGAAGTCTTCACAGCCTAAAGACTGAGGGAGTGAAGACCAACAACAGAGGTGAGCTCGGGGGATGGAGGGTGGGCGTGTGAATGAGTGGTGGAGACTCGTCCAAGAAGATCAAGAATTACGATAGGTACATAATTTCCATATCTTCCTGGACATAAAGTCTCCACCACTCATTCACACTAATGGGAGAGTACCAAGCTAATAATCCCCCAAGAGGGCGGCAGGAGACCAAGAGCTCACAGTTTTAGGACAGGAGTCCATTAAAGATGGTTCTGCCAAAAGAAAGATGTCATCTGGCACGGACATCCAGGGCATAGTGTTTGACAAAAGTACGCACTGAACTCCAGGTAGCCGCATTGCAAATGTCTGCAATGGGCACGTTGCAGATTTCCGCTAGGGATGTCGCGACCACCCTAGTAGAGTGAGCGTACACTCTGCCCTCCAGCTTAACCTGCACCATGGAATAACAGTGGTGAAGGCATGCCACCAGCCATGCTGAAATACATCTGATAGCAACAGGTTGACCAGCCAGGTCCTCGCTGAAGGAAACAAACAGTTTTGAGCTTTGCAGAAATCTTTTGTTCTATCTAGATAGAAGCATCCAAGGAATGAAGAGAATGCTCTCCTTCATTTTGGAAGTTCGCAAAGTAAGTAGGAAGGACCAAAGGTTGGTTTAGGTGGAATTCTGACCCAACCTTAGGGAGAAAGTTAGGATGGGTTCTAAGAACTACTTTGTCTTTATGAAACTCCATATACGGGGGGTCTGTGACTAGGGCATGTATTTCAGAGACCCTGCGGGCTGAGGTAATGGCCACTAGGAAGGCAGTTTTCCAAGTGAGAAATTTAAACTCACAGGTAGCTAGAGGCTCGAAAGGTTTTCGAGTGAGCATGTCGAGCACAAGAGTAATGTCCCAGGCTGCGACTGGACGTCTTATTGGAGGTTTGGTATGCAGAATTCCCTTAAGAAACCTCTTAACCACAGGCAAATGAGCCAGTGACAAGGCAAGTACTGGCTCGTGATAAGCTGAGATGGCACAAAGGTGAACCTTAACTGTAGAGTATTGCAGACCTGAATTTGAGAGGTCTAAGAGGTACTCTAAAACTTTATCTGGTGGGCAGGAAAAGGGGTTCAAAGCGGATTTTGCACACCAGAGCGAAAAACGCTTCCTTTTGGCTGTGTACGTTTTCCTAGTGGCTGACTTGTGTGCAGCCAGAAGAATATCTGAAACCCTGCGAGAGACATTGAACCTGTTCACTTCTATCTCTTCAGGAGCCAAGCATGAAGGTGAGGTGACCTCAGGTTGGGATGGACCACAGGCCCCTGAGTCAGAAGGTTCGTCTGAAGGGGAAGTGGTTTTGGAGGGGCTTCTGACATACTGTTGAGTAGTGGAAACCATATCTGTTGAGGCCAGAAGGGAGCAATGAGGATCATTTTGTCCCCCTGGGACTCGAACTTGAGAAGTACCCTCTGAATTAGAGGAAGAGGTGGAAAGGCATATAGAAAGCATTTTGTCCACTACAGCCAACGCATCCTGACACAAAATGCCAGACCCTGGATTTCTGGAGCAGAAGAGAGGCAGTTTTGTGTTGAGTGGGGATGCAAAAAGGTCCAGGTCTGGAGTTTCCACTCTGCGAATAGTGACTGAACTATGGTTGAGTCGAGAGACCATTCGTGAGGATCTGTCTCTGTTCTGCTGAGACGGTCTGCCAGTTCATTCTGCACTCCCGGCAGGTAGACCACTTGAATTAGAGCCTTGTGCTCCAAGCACCATTCCCACACTCTCATCGCTTCTCTGCATAAGGAGTAAGAGTGAGCACCTCCCTGCTTGTTGATGTAATACATCACTGCTTTGTTGTCTGTTTGAAGGAGAATGTTCTTGGGACAGAGAATGTCCTTCAAAGCCCGGACTACATAAAGGACGGCTCTCATTTCTAAGACATTTATGTGAAGCTGGGACTCGTCCTGAGTCCACGTACCTTGAGTGTGGAGAGTCTGACAGTGAGCTCCCCACCCCATCAGGGATGCATCTTTAGTAATGGAAATCTGTTGATCCAGAGGAGCAAAGGGATACCCTTCCAGAAGATTGTCCTCTTGCAACTACCAGGAGAGTGATCTCTTTAGAGGTTCTGTCACCATGATGAGAAAGGACTGAGGGTGAGTGGTCGGGGACCACTGAGTACTGAGCATCCATTGAGAGGGTCTCATGTGGAAGTGTGCTAGGGGTACATTGAACACTGCGGATGCCATGAGACCTAGCATCCATTTCATCGAGAGAGCTGAAACCGAGTTGTTCTCTCGTATGTATCAGGCCATCTGTAGGATATTGCTCCTCCTGTCCTCTGGAAGAAACGCTTTCACACAGAAGGTGTTCAGAAGGGTTCCTATGAAAAGGAGCCTTTGGGAGGGCTGCAGCTGTGATTTATTTAGGTTTAGCAGGACTCCCATGGACGTGAGAAAGAGTGAAGCCGTGGCTACAGCATCGAGAGTTCCCTGTCTGGAAGAGCTTGCTAGAAGCCTATCGTCCAGATATGGGAACACCTGTATTCCAATTTTTCTGAGATGCGCTGCGAGAATTGCACAACACTTTGTAAAAACTCGTGGCGCCAAGGACAGCCCAAAGGGCAGGACTCTGAATTGATAATACTGTCCCAAAGCCATGAACCTTAGGTAAGTGTGATGCTTTGGGTGAATAGGAATGTGGTGGTAAGCATCCTGCATGTCCAGGGAGGCTAACCAGTCGTGTTGATGAAGCAAAGTTAACAGGGTTCCTAGTGATATCATTTTGAATTTCTCTCTGGGAAGGAATTTGTTTAGCTTTCTAAGGTCCAAAATGGGGCACATGCCCCCAGTTTTCTTTGGAACCAGAAAGTAATGGGAGTAGAACCCTGTGTTCCGTTGATCCAGTGGAACTACTTCCACTGCCCTGTTGTTCAGAAGGCCCTGTATCTCGGAGGCGAGAAGATCTGACTGAAGAGTTGACAGCCTGGACTGTCGTCTGGGGGGAACGATCCGGAGGGGTGTCCAAAAGATTTAGGGAATACCCCTCGCGGATTATCCGGAGGACCCATTTGTCCGAGCTTATGGACTTCCATTGATTGTAGAAGTGAGTCAGACGACCACCCACCACTGAGGAAGAGTCCCCCTTGGGCAGCTGAGGTGGGACTTGGGCCAACAACTCAGAACGCGGCACTAGGTGCTTTGGGTCCTTGTGCTTTCTGCTGCATTTTCTTTTGAGGCTGGAGGGCATGGTGTTTAGTAAATCTTCCCCTGCCTTTGCCTCGAAAGGACTGACAGTTATGAAAAGTACAGTTATGTAAGAACTTACCGTAACAGTAGATCTTCGAGAGAGGCTCTTGCAGTAGGTAATTACATATAGGACTGATGTCGGCAGGCAGCAGGACCCCACGGAAAAATTTCTAGCTAGCAGTCCCTGGCAAGGGACCGCCCCCACGTCAGGTGACTGGCGTCAGGAGATGTCGGTATAAAGGGGCGGTCCCTGATGCCTGCCTTCCAGTTCTTTCCCGCCACAGGCCAAAAGAGGCTGGATGAGAGGAGTGGATACTTCCATCATGGGAAAAGGAGCTGAAAAAGCATAGGAGGATGGAGGGCGGGAAGGTATTACCTACTGCAGGAGCCTCTCTTGAAGATCTACTGTTACGGAAAGTTCTTACGTAACTGTACTATCTTACTTCGAAAGGGCTCTTGCAGTAGGTAATTACATATAGGACTGAATCCCAAGCAGTCTGGAACAAAGAGAGGCACCGGGAGGAGGAAAACTACTTCAAGAAGCAGTTCTAGCTGTGCAAGCTTCAAGATAAGAGGCCTTGCAGAACAGCCAGCCCGAAGCCTGCTCTACAGCGAGAGGCAATATCCAAACTGTAGTGTTTAGTAAAGGTATGGACGGAATTCCAGGTGGCGGCAGCACAGATATCTGCCGCTGACAGATTCTTGAAACAAGCCACTGAGGCAGCTACTCCTCTGGTGGAGTGGCCTCTTACTTGACCCGGGAAGGTCTTGTTGTATTTGTCATAACAGAAAGTGATGCAATGAGCCAACCACTTAGATAGGCATTGCTTAGAAATAGCATTGCCTTCCCGTTTATGAGCAAAAGAGACGAACAGCTGAACAGTCTTTCTGAGATCCTTCATCCTGTTGGTGTACTATCTCAGAATCCGGTGAACATCCATAGTATGGAGCAAATACTCCCCCTGATTAGAGTACTGCATGAAAAAGGCAGGTAACTCTATGGACTGATTTAGAGTAGACTCCGCTACTACCGTAGGGAGAAACTTAGGGTTCGTGCGCAGAGCAACACGTTCCTTGTGAAAAATCAAGTATGGAATTTTACACATCAGGGCCTGCAGCTCGGAAATTCTCCAAGCAGAAGTAATGGCCACCAGGAAGATACTCTTCCATGAAAGGAACTTCAATTCTGCGGAAGCTGCCGGTTCAAAGGGAGGCAGAGTAAGTTTCTCAAGAACAAAGTTCAAGTCCCAAGGGGGAGCAGGAGTACGTATAAGAGGTCTCAGATGGAGGACCCCACTAAGAAAGGTCTTAGAGACCTCCAGTTGAGTAAATGTCTTGTCTGCAAAGCAGACATCATAAGCTGAGACCACCGCCATGTGGACTTTCAGAGAAGAATGACTGAGACCCAGGTCAAACAGATGGCGTAGGTACTCAAGCAGAAGCCCCGCTGAGCAGGAGAAGGGTTCCACGTTCTTGGAAGCAGCCCAGATAGTGAATCGTTTCCACTTCATGGCGTAGGTGGATCTAGTGGAGGGTTTTCTAGCCTCCACCAAAATGTCTGCCACTTGAGGAGAAACCCCAAAACGGGATTGAGCTAAGTCTGCAGGAGCCATGCATGCAGCTGAAGAGATTTGAGGTCTGGATGGACCAGGGTCCCCTGATCCTGGGTCAGTAAACCTCGAGATAGAGGAAGAGGAAGAGGATGATCGCCGAGTATTGTTGTAGAAGAGAGAACCAAACTTGCCGAGGCCAGAAAGGAGCAAACAGAATCATTCATGCTCCTTCTGAAGCTAGTTTCTGCAAGACTCGTGGGATAAGTAGAATTGGGGGAAAGGCATAGACGAATCTGTCCTTCCAGTCTAGAGACAGAGCGTCTCTCCAGAAAGCGCCTCGCTCTGGACCGAGCGAGCAGAAGATGGGAAGCTTTGCGTTTAGAGGGGATGCGAACAGGTCGACCTGTGGTGTTCCCCAAAGTCAGAAGATATTGTCTAGGACACCTTGGTCCAGTTCCCACTCATAAGTCAGAGCAGAAGAGCGACTTAGCTTGTCTGCCAGGGTGTTGTCGACTCCCAGAACATGAATTGCCGTGAGGTGAAGGTTGTGTTGTGTTGCCCAATCCCAAACCCTCATTGCTTCCCTGCAAAGAAGGTAGGACCGAGTTCCCCCCTTGTTTGTTGATGTACCAAACCACACACATGTTGTCTGTCTGGACAGCTAGGTGGCCGGGAAGGACGTATTGGTGAAAGGCTTGGAGAGCGTACAACACTGCCCGAAGCTCAAGCACATTGATGTGGAGTGTTTGTTCGAGCTTGGACCAGGAGCCCTGGGTCCGATGGGGACCTAGATGGGCTCCCCAACCTTCCCCCAAGGCGTCTGTGGTTACAGTCTGGGAGGGGGGAGGATGAAAGAAAGGAACTCCCCAAAACAGGTTCTCTTGAACCATCCACCACTGCAAGTCTCAAAGCATCGGCGAGGAGACTAGAACTGGGTGATCTAATTCGTCCACTGAGAAACTCTCATGTGGAGTCGAGCGCGAGGAACTGTCAGGATAGCAGCCGCCATGAGCCCGAGAAGGTGAAGGACTGACCTTGCATGGACCCGCCTGCAGCCAGACAACAGACTTATCTGAGTCTGGAAGGTGGACGCCCTGTCCGGTGGCAGGAAGGCCCTGCCAATGGTCATGTCTAGAATTGCCCCGATGAACTGTAATCTCTGGGATGGAATCAAGTGAGACTTGGAATGGTTGATGGTAATACCCAGGCAGGCAAAAACCTGCTGGGTAAGGGTGAGGCAGCGCAGAAGTTCCTCCCTGGACGAAGCCGCCAGGAGCCAATCGTCCAGGTACGGGAAAACCTGCACCCCCCTGGTACGCAGGTAGGCTGCCACCACTGCCAGGCATTTGGTAAACACTCGGGGCACCAAGGATAGGCCAAATGAAAGTGCCTTGAATTGGTAGTGGTCCCCCTTGAACGCAAAATGAAGATATCTGCGATGAGACGGGCGAATGGAAATGTGCAGGTAAGCATCCTGCATATACAGGGCACACAGCCATTGATCTGACCGGAGAAGGGGCAGAAGGCTCTGCAACGAGAGCATTCTGAACCTTTTCTAATCCACGAAAAGATTCAGGGAACTGAGATCCAGAATAGGTCTGAGATCTCTTGTCTTCTTTGGGACCAGGAAGAAATGGGAATAGTAGCCCGTCCCTTGAAGATGAAGGGGGGGCAGGTTCTATAGCTTGTTTCAGAAGTAGAGCTGAAATCTCCTCCTGGACCAAGAGAAGGTGTTCCCATGAATATGACGACTTTAGAGGGGGGTGGCGAGGTGGTTTCTGTAGAAACTCTATCAA
Source organism: Neoceratodus forsteri (assembly GCA_016271365.2). Classification (NCBI taxonomy): domain Eukaryota; kingdom Metazoa; phylum Chordata; order Ceratodontiformes; family Ceratodontidae; genus Neoceratodus; species Neoceratodus forsteri. The sequence continues at coordinate 51,384,118 of JADMNL010000026.1, forward strand.
GTGTCCTTCTGTGATCAGCTGGAGCACCCAAGAATCTGATGTTATCCTCTCCCATCCCGGAAGGTGGAGGGAAAACCTCCCTCCTACCGGTTCCTCCGGGGAGTCTGGAGGCTGTGGGAGAGGAAAGGAGTCAGGTGGTGTGGGGCAGCACCGCAGCTGAAGCACCCGCTGCTTTTTTGGGTGGGGGGCTTAGCAGCTGTGGGGCCCGATGTTTGGTGGCCCACCTTCCCTGGGGTTTCGCCTTGGGCCGAATCCGTCTTCGAAAGGGACAGGGCTGTGGCTGGTGGGGGCGGTACATGGAGTCAACAGATTTCAGTGCCATCCTCTTCTCCTGCAAATCGGTGATGATGTCCTTGACATCACCACCGAAAAGCACCGACCCCCGGAAGGGCGCTTCCTGGATAGCGGATTGCACTTCCGGGACCAACCCTGACATGCAGAGCAAAGCATGATGATGTAAGCTTACGGCGAAAGCTGAGCTCCGTCCAGCAGTGTCCACTGCATCGTAGGTCGCACGAAGCATGTGTCGACTGGCCAAACATGCAGAGCGGACAAGATCAGTCAACTCCTGCTTGACTTGGGAGTCCGGCAGGGAGTCCAGTCAGGCTTCCACCTGAGTAAGAATGGCCTTCTGGTAGTCTCCCATATGGCCGACATAGTTCAGGGCCCTAATTCCCAGCATGGAGGAAGCAAAGATCTTCTTTCCATACTGGTCCAGTAGGCGGGATTCTTTGTCAGGTGGCGACGAGCTAAGATGTTTTGGGTTGGCCAACCGGCAGTGAGCGGTGCTAATCACGACTGAGTCGGCACGAGGGTGAGAATCTAAAAAATCAACACCCTCGGGAGCCTGGTATAGCCTATTCGACTTCTACAGAAGTGGGGCTAGAGCCGACGGCTGTTTCCAGATGGTGGTGACAAGGTCGGCATGAGGCTCTATCCAGGGTGGCACCAAAGTAGGAGCTGTCATGGGTAGATCTAGATGCTCGGCGAATTTCAAACGCTGAAGGTCTGGTTCCAAAGAGTGCCACTGATGAACCTCCTGGATTTTCCTTAGCATCTCCGTAAAAGATGGATCTTCTGGAGGAGAGTTCAGAGGAGTCCTTGGCTTGGGCTTCGACGGAGAGCGTGGCCCGTCGTCCCTTTCGGAGCAACCATCGGAGGAATCCGAGGAGTTCAAGGGTGAAGAAGAAGAGGAAAAAGACTCCCATTCCCGACCGGGGGGAGGAATGGACCCCTTGGGAAGCTACCGGGGAAGGGTATCCTGCCCCTCTCTGGACCCAGATGGGCAAGCCCTGGAGTCCAGAGGTGGTGAGGAGTGTGCCGCCTTGGACATACGGGAACCTGAGACAGCACCGTCTTCGGTAGGTGGCTCTCGACCTCCCTGGTGAGCTTAGCCTTGGCCTCAGCCCACCAGGAGGCCAGAGCCTCCTGCAAGTCCACTGGCGGCTGTGGGGGCAGTGGAGGAGGAGGGAGATAAGGATATGGGTTGTACCCATGTGGAGAGTATCCAAAACCCAGCGGCGGGTAGCCCGGTGTCGGGTATTGTGCCATCGGGCACTGCAGAGTCAGAAAGACCGCGCGGTACTGCAGCGCCGGATACTGTGTGGTCGGAGTACGCCGGATGGGGACGGGTGCCCGGGAGCCAGAGGGAGCTGCCGGAGCAGACGGCCCGGCGGCACAGCCTCACGGGCAAATCCAAGTTGGAGGGCCCGGAGGGCCCAGCAGTGGGGCGACATCCAGAAGTGGGATGTCGGCCGCAGTCAGTAAAACCGGCATCAGGGGCCCCAACGTCGGAGGGACTGGCATCGGGGCCGGTGTCTGGGGAGCCAATGTCAAATCCGATGCACCTACAGGAGGACGGTCCGACGGAGGAAGTTCCCCAGCGTCGCCCGGGGATGGAGGGGAAAAATCCCCGGGATCGGGCTGGGGGGACTCTGGGTCCCCGGATAGCAGTGAAGGCTGCGGAGAACCGGGGATGACGGACATGGGTAGGTCCGTCGTCGGTTCAGTTGCCGACCGGACGACGGACGAGATGATGTGCGGTTTTACAGCGAGCTCCCAGCGGGAGCTGGGGGAGTCAGCGTCCAACTTATGGGAGCCTTCACCAGAAGCAGACTGAGGAGAAGGATCGGAATGGTCCGGTGGGAGAGGGGCCGCGTGCCACCCCGGAGGGTCGTGCACCTCACCGGCTTTCTCTGCGCAGACATCGGAGGAGCCGACGCCTGGCTTACCGGAATCGCCCACGCCAGTGAGGCCGCGAACCTGTGGCTGAACTGGGGGCGGAGGCCTTCAATTGCCAGAGTGCCCGAGGCCAGCATGAAGCGAGACGGGTGGGCCCCCTCTGAAACCTCCGAGGTGGCCGCCGAGGAGCGGTCTCGGAGGATGTTATTGAGACCCGCGGCTCCAAGGAGACGCGGTAGAGGGAACCCTTGTCCCGGTGCTCTCTTATCTTTCTTCTTCCGATGGCCTTCGGGAGAAGTGGACGCCTTCCTCAGTTTTTTGACCTCCTTCTCCATTGAACTCATCTTTTTCTTCAAAATGTGGGCTTCCAGGGATTGCTGCCGCCTTTTCCGGGTAGCCGCGTTGAAGCTGAGGCAGTGCTGGCACTTCGCGACCAGGTGATCGGGGCCTAGACAGAACAGGCACAGGGAATAGCCGTCCTTGTGCGGGAGTTGGACGCCGCACGAGTCACACTTATTTTTCTGCTCGGAAGGTGTAGGGGATGACATATGAAAATTACATACCTACCATAATTCTTGATCTTCTTGGACGACTCTCCACCACTCAGTCACACTATTGGGATCTGCGCCAGAGGCACTAGGACCCATTGGGAGCAAACTTTTTGCTGTGGAGTCAACGCCAGAGATGGCGCCGCGAGGAACGGTGCCGCGAGCCCCAGCTCGCGTGGCAATGACTATCTCGGTGTCGACTCCCCAACTGCCTCAGTACCTTTTTTACCAAGGAGGTGCAGCGTAACTAACCTAGAAGGGTAACCAAACCTAAAAACCAGACATAAGATAGTCCAGACGACCCGTGTAAGAAGGGTCAACAAAGAAGTCTTCAAGACCTAAAGATTTGAGGGAGTGAAGACCAGCAAGAGAGGTGAGCTCGGGGGATGGAGGGTGGGCATGTGAATGAGTGGTGGAGACTCGTCCAAGAAGATCAAGAATTACGGCAAGTACGTAATTTTCATATCTTCCTGGACATCAGTCTCCACCACTCATTCACACTATTGGGAGAGTACCGAGCTAATAATCCCCCGAGAGGGCAGCAGGAGAAACCAAGAGCTCACATTTCTTAAGACAGAAGTCCATTAAGGATGGCTCTGCCAAAGGAAGAATGTCGTCTGGCATGGACATCGAGTGCATAATGCTTAACGAAAGTATGCACTGAGCTCCAGGTGGCTGCATTGCAGATGTCTGCAATGGGCACGTTACGGATTTCCGCTAGTGATGCCGCTACCGCTCTGGTAGAGTGAGCGTAAACTCTACCCTCCAACTTAACCTGCGCCATGGAATAGCAGAGATGAAGGCACGCCACTAGCCATGCTGAGATACATCTAATAGCGACAGGTTGACCCAACCGGGTCTCACTGAAAGAAATGAAGAGTTGCTGGGCTTTACGAAAATCCTTGGTTCTATCTAAATAGAAACACAAGGCCCTCTTAACATCCAGAGAATGAAGAGAGCGTTCCCCTTCATTTTGGAAGTCTGCAAAATAAGAGGGAAGGACCAAAGGTTGGTTAAGATGAAATTCTGACACAACATTAGGAAGAAATTTAGGATGAGTATGAAGGACTACTTTGTCTTTATGAAACACAGTGTAAGGAGGATCTGTGACCAAGGCATGTATCTCAGAGACCCTGCGGGCTGAGGTAATGGCCACTAAGAAGGCAGTCTTCCAGGTGAGGAACTTTAGTTCACAGGTAGCTAGAGGCTCAAAAGGTTTCCGGAGTGAGCATGTCTAGCACAAGATTAATGTCCCAGGCTGCAACTGGACGTCTTGTAGGAGGTCTGGTGTGCAGAATGCCCTTAAGAAATCTCTTAACCATAGGTAACTGAGCCAGAGAAAGGGAAAAAAACGGCTCATGATACGCTGAAATGGCACTAAGGTGAACTTTAACTGTAGAGTACTGGAGACCTGTAGAGGTCCAAAGGGTACTCTAAAACTTTATCTGGAGGGCAGGAAAAGGGATTCAAAGAGGACTTTGCATACCAGAGCGAAAAACGCTTCCACTTAGCCGTGTAAGTTTTCTGAGTGGCTCCGCGCAGCCAGAAGGAAATCAGAAACTCTTCGAGAGAGACATTGAACCGATTTACTTCTACCTCTTCAGGAGCCAAGCGTGAAGGTGAAGAGATCTCAGATTGGGATGGACCACCGGTCCCTGAGTTAAAAGGTTCATCTGCAGGGGAAGTGGTCTCAGAGGAACTGCCAACATACTGTTGAGAAGTGGAAACCACAGTTGTCGAGGCCAAAGGGAGCAATGAGAATCATCTTGTCTCCCTGAGTCTCGAACTTGAGGAGTACTCTCTGAATTAGAGGAAGAGGGAAGAAAGCGCTTTGTCCACATGACCTGAACATCCTGACAAAAAATGCCAGGTCCTGGATTTCTGGAGCAGAAGAGAGGCAGTTTTGCGTTGAGTGGGGACGCAAAAAGGTCCAGGTCCGGAGTTCCCCACTCTTCGAATAGTGACTGAACTATGATTGAGTCGAGAGACCACTCGTGAGGATCTGTCTCTGTTCTGATGAGATGGTCTGCCAAGTCGTTCTGTACACCTGGCAGGTAGACTGCTTGAATTAGAGCCTTGTGCTCCAAGCACCATTCCCAGACCCTCAACGCTTCTCTGCATAAGGGGTAAGAATGAGCACCGCCCTGCTTGTTGATGTAATACATCACTGCTTTGTTGTCCGTTTGGAGGAGGATATTCTTGTGACAGAAAATGTCCTTCAAAGCTCGGACCGCATAAAGGACGGCTCTCATTTCTAGGACATTTATGTGAAGCTGGGACTCGAGTTGAGTCCACACACCCTGAGTGTGGAGAGCCTGACAGTGAGCTCCCCACCCCATTAGTGAGGTGTCTGTGGTAATGGAGATCTGATGGTCCAGAGGGGCAAAGGGGTATCCTTGCAGGAGAGTGTCCTCTTGAGACCACCAGGTGAGAGACCTCTTTAAGGGTTCTGTCACCTTGATGAGATAGGACTGTGGGTGAGTGGTTGGAGACCACTGAGTACTGAGCATCCACTGGGTGGTTCTCATGCGCAGCCGGGCCAGAGGTACAGTGAACACTGAGGATGCCATGAGGCCCAGCATCCGTTGCATCGAGAGCGCTGTAACTGACCTGTTTTCTCCGATGTAATGGGCCATCTGAAGTATATCATTCCTTCTGTCTTCTGGAAGAAAAGCCTTCGCACAGGATGTGTCCAGAAGGGTCCCTATGAAAAGGAGCCTCTAGGAGGGCTGCAGCTGCGATTTCTTGAGGTTTAGCAGGACTCTCATGGACGTAAGGAGGCGAGAGGCCATCTATATGGCATCCAGAGTCCCTTGCCTGGAAGGACTTGCCAGAAGCCAATCGTCCAGATAAGGGAACACCTGTATTCCGAGCTTTCTGAGGTGCGCTGCGAGAACTGCACAACACTTTGTAAAAACTCACGGCACCGAGGATAGCCCAAAAGAAAAAATTACTCACCTTAGTAATTGCTTTTCTTCTCATGGAGTCTTGCTATATTATAACAATAGCAGTCAGCCACTGCAGCTGAACTGCCCCAGAGAGGAAGGAGTTAACTCCAGAAGATCTGGAGTTCTACAGCGCGAGGGCGCTGTGCCCAAAGCTCTATCTGGCAGTTTCAAATGAAACTGTCAGATCTTTACGAAGCTAACATCAAAGGACGGAAAGTCTGTGTGGAAAAAATTACACTAGCCCATGGCTACCTACTAGTAGTAATAACAACAATATAAAGAACAAAGAAACACTCAGAGCCATAATAACAAAAATTGATGGTATTATGGCCGTTTTACCACCCTTGACAAGCACATATAGAACCCCCTTCCCCCAAGACTCAAGTCCAGGAAGGGGCAATATAAATAACCTAAATGAAACAATCTAGATCCCAACCCAAAGGAAAAGGGGTAAGGGAAAACTACAATGGCATGACACAGTGCTTGCACCAATTCGCCACCCCTACCCAAGTAGAAGTTCTGAGAGGGCAGGAGGAGGGTGGTTATAATATAGCAAGACTCCATGAGAAGAAAAGCAATTACTAAGGTGAGTAATTTTCTTCAAACACCATGAAGTCTTGCTATATTATAACAATAACGATTACACAGCAGTACCTCCATGGAGGAGGGTCAGAACCTACTTAGAAATAGGCTCTGAAGCACAGCTGTGCCAAACCGAGCATCTCTCCTGGACTGGACATCCAGGGAATAATGCTTGGTAAAGGTGTGAACTGTCTTCCAGGTAGCAGCTGACAAATCTCCAGAATGGGGATGTCTCTAGCAGCCGCCTAGAGCGCAGCTGTACCCTGGTGGAGTGGGCCCTCAATCCTGAGGGGGTACTCACCCAGTTTCTGATAACAGAATTGGATACAAGAAACAATCCACCTTGCAATTGTTCTCTTAGTGGCAGGTTTCCTTTGCCAACCTCGCCATAGGTAAGAAAGAGTTGGAGGGATTCGAACCTATGACCTCTGGTGCGCTCTAAATAGTAGCTTAAGGCTCTTTTGACATCCAAGCTGTGCAGTCTCCTCTCACCTGAGGAAGAATGCTCAGTGAAAAATACTGGGAGAGAGATAGATTGATTCAGGTGGAAATCAGAAACCACCTTAGGCAAAAACTTTCTATTAGTCCTAAGGACTACCTTATCTCTGTGGAAAGAGATAAAATCTTCTTCCACTGACAGGGCCTGTAGCTCACTTATGCATCTGGCAGAGGTGATAGCTACTAGGAAAACGGTTTTCCAAGTTAAATACTTGAGCTCTGCAGAAGACAGAGGCTCAAAGGGGGGTTGCATTAACTGAGCAATGCAAATATTCAGGTCCCAGGCGGGAGCTGGTTCCCGAAAAGGAGGGTTAGTATGAAGTAACCCTTTAAAAAACTTGGAGAACACCGGGTGAGAAGAAAGGGAGGCAGGCTTCCCTGCTGACACAAAAGCAGAGACAGCTGCCAGATGAACCTTCAGGGTAGCTGGTCTAAGGCCTAGGAATTCAGATGGACCAAATAGTCCAGTAGAATGGGAAGATCAGCAGATTCTGGGATAATCTGCTCTCAGAGCACCAGATGGAAAACCTCTTCACTTAGAATTATAAGTGGCCCTAGTGGAAGGCTTCCTTGAAGCCTTTAAAATATCCATGACACCCTGAGAAAGGTGTAAGTCAGCAAATTCTAGCTCCTCAAGAGCCAAGCCTTGAGGTGGAGGATTTGAGGTCGGATACTACACTCTCCCCTGTGCACAGGCCAGTAAGTCGTGGACTCTGGGCAGGCTCAGGGCAGGTGGACTGCCAAGGACAGGAGCAGAGGGTACCAGGGCTGTCTGGCCCAATCTGGGGCAATCAGAATCACTCTGCAAGGTTGAGATCTGATTTTTACTAGTACCCTGAAAAAGAGAGAAAGGGGAAGGCATACAGGAACTTCCCTTTCAGTCCAACAGAAAAGCGCCCAGAGGGACTGAGCCCAGAACTGAGGCCTGCAACAGAAAAGAGGAAGTTGGTGGTTGTCTGGGGCTGCGAAAAGATCTATCTGAGGAGTGCCCCATCTGGCAAAGACAGAACCCAGCACTTGTGGTTCAGAGCCCAGTCTGTGATGGCCTGAGAAATTCTGCTGAGGGCATCCGCCAGGACATTGTCCTTCCTGGGAGATGAACCGCTATCAGGGAGGTGTTCAGGAGTAAGCCAGAGACCACAACCGTTGCTTTGGTGCACAAGGCTGAAGACCGAGTGCCCCCTTGCTTGTTGATGTACCACATTGTGGTGGTATTGTCTGTCCTGACTTGAACCACTTTGTTCTGGACAGAATCTGAAAACACCCGAAGAGCTAAAAAGACAGCTCTGAGTTCCAAAAGATTGATGTGGAGCAGAGACTCCTGAGGAGACCATACCCCTGAGTGGCAAGGTCGCCCAGGTGAGCCCCCACCCTAACAGGAGGCATCCGTGGTGAGGTGAGAGAGTGAGAAATGGGAATGAAGGAACCCCTGTCTTAAATTGCTCTGGACCTGCCACCAGTGGAGGGCTAGGATCAGAGTTTGAGTAACTGGGACCAACTTGGTAGGGGTCCTTCCTTTGAGACCAATAGGCCCTCAAATGGAACTGAATGTCCCTCATCTGGAATCTTGCTCCCTGCACGACAGCTGTGGAAGCAGCCATGTGCCCGAGGAGTTGCAGAAAATGCCTTGCTGGTCAGAGAGACCACTAGGGTAAGGAGGATGCCAAGGCATGAGTCTGTCCACCCTTTCCGAGGGAAGAAAAGCCCTGGCTAACCTTGTGTTCAATTCCTGCGCCTATGAAAGTTAGGACCTGAACTGGTTCCAGAACTGACTTTGGTAAGTTTAGCAGGAATCCCAGGGAAGTGAGAAGCTGCTGGGTGACTTGCAAGTGGATTTCACCTGACCTGGAGACTGACCACAATGAGCCAGTCGTCCAGGTAGGGAAACACAGCAACCTCCTTCTTAAGTGAGCCACTACTACAGAGAGACATTTTGTGAATACCCTTGGCGCAGAGGTAAGGCCGAAGGCATTGCCCTGAACTGGTAGTGGCCTGAGGGCAGTTCGAACCTGAGGTACTTTCGTGAGAAGGCCTGATCAGAACATGAAAATAGGCATCCTTGAGGTCCAGGGAAGCTAGCCAGTCCCCCTTAGCCTTAGGGAAGGCAATATCATTGCCAGAGTCAACATTTTGAACTTTGGTTTCAACAGATGCTTGTTCAAGTATCTTAAATCTAGAATGGGCCGCCATTCTCCTGTCTTTGGGGTAAGAAAGTATCTTGAATAAAGCCCCTTGCCTCGATGGCAAGGAGAAACCCTTTCCACTGCTTCTGCAGTCCAGCAGAGCAGAAACCTCTGCTTCCAAAGCAAGGGCCTGTGAAGGATTTGCAGGTGGAAAATGCCTGGCTCTCATCTTTGGAAAGTGTTTGAAGCTGAGAACCAGACCCTGGCCTATAACCTCCAGAACCCATCTGTCCGTAGTTAGGGACAGCCAGTTCCGTCTGAAATAGGCCAACCTGCCCCCCACTGGTACAGGAGAATCGGCCCTGGGCACCCCATCAGGGTGCCTGCTTAGCAGCAGCCTTAGGCTGAGGGGAGGGGGACGGTCTACTTGAGCCTCGTCTACCCCTGCCTCTGAAGAAACCCCTCTGCGAGACAGCAGAGGAGGCTTGAAATTGGTAAAAGGCCTGGAAAGGGCCTGCCCTACCTCTGGGAGCATGCCTTTGTGGCATGGCGTATGCTTCTCCTTAGCCTGGGCACTTTTGTAGGTAGTTCTGTATTCATCCATCTTTTTCATATAGTTTTCTGTTTGCTCCCAAAAAGAGAATTTCCCTACAGGAAAATCCATAGCCTTTGACTGGGTATCTTGGGACAGATTAGTGCATCTGAGCCATGCCAACCTACGGAAGCTACAGAAGTGGCCATGACCCTAGAAGAAACATCATTAACATCAACAGCAGTATGAAATTGAACTTTAGAGGCTTCAATGCCATCAGCAGCCACCTGTTCCAACTCACTAGCCAGCTGGCCATGGGCCTGCTTGGCTAACTGCAATACTGTATCCCACCCAGATTTCTGATATCTAGCTATATAAGCCATATAATTTGCCTGCCTGAGTCCCAAAGAAGCTGCCATATACTGTTTCTTTGCCATGGCATCAATCTTCCTGGAATCCTTATCAGGAGGATGTGAGGCCAGAGGAATATTAGCCTGTCACAGGCTGCAGCTTCCACACCTACATGACTACACTGCTCAGTAAGGAAGTCTATACCCGAGCCTGACAAAGTATACCTTCTGTCCATTTTTTTATCTACAGGAGGGACAGAATGAGGATTTTTTAAAATCTTTGTTGTTTGCTTCCTAAATGACTTATGCAAAGGAATAGACAACCTCCTAGACTCTGGAATATCCATCATTTCCACATAATCAGGCTCCTCTTGCTCATCCACAGCCTCCTCTAAAGGAAGCTGGAGGGTTTCTGCAACCTTTTGTAAAAAATAAGAAAGAAGGGACTCAGACAGAATAGGAGGAGATTCTAAAGGTCTGTCTGGAGAAATGTCCGGTTCAATGGGCACGTCCAGACCCCCCAGCCACACATATAATGATCAAATTCCTCCTCCCTCCTGTGGTTCATAAAATCCTCAACTTCAAAATCCTGAACCACTGGGACTGAACGAACCAACCTTTACCAGCTGTTGGTGGTTCTACAGATCCTGAGACAGTGACTGGACAATCTGAATGGCTTTAGCTATCTCTGCAGCAGTTGGAGACACAATTTTGGACTCCAGACCTACTGATTTCTTGTCTTTTTACTTGGGACTGGTTCCTCTGAACCAGCCTTCCTTTGCCCGAGGAAGTCTCGCCCTGGTCAGAGGGCACCCTCTGGTCCAGTGGGTACTGGACCGGCTGGCCATCCGGTCAGCGGATTCTTTGGCCTCTCGCCCCTGAGCCGCCCAATCTCTTCTCCAGGGTGGCTGCAGGAAGCTTTACACACCTGGCAGTCTGACAGGAGGTGGTCAGCCCAGACAATAAACACAGTGGGTGTGGGTCAGCCTTGGCAAGGCGTCCCCACAGCATCACAGTGTTGAAACCCAGTGGGCCGGTTTTTCTTTGGGTTTCTCAGACATAATGCCAGCCTAACCAAAACTTGCCCTTTTGATGGCAGTGCCAGGCAAGACACCCTTTATCGGTTCCTAACCGTTTTACGGGTATTTGAAAAACGTTATAATTCCGCTTTTTTAGAACCGATAAGAACCGGGAACCGCACTCTAAAACCCACTGTACACTTTTAAAATACAGAAAAAAAAAAACCAACCAGATCGGTTCAAAACCGAACCGATAATTAATTTTCCACACAGACTTAAACTTTTGTACTTACGGTAACCAGATAGAGCTTTTAAAACCGAAATGCAGTAAAATAATAACTTTTGCGGTTCAAATGACCGAAAAATACACTATGAACCGAGAATGAACCGAGCTGAAGGAGCTGATCTCCGGAGCGACTGTTCAGTGAAGCGGAGTAAAGAATCTGACAGTTTCATTTGAAACTGCCAGATAGAGCTTTGGGCACAGCGCCCTCGCGCTGTAGAACTCCAGATCTTCTGGAGTTAACTCCTTCCTCTCCGGGGCAGTTCAGCTGCAGTGGCTGACTGCTACTGTTATAATATAGCAAGACTTCATGGTGTTTGAAGGCAGGACTCTGAACTGATAATGTTGTCCCAGAGCCACAAACCTCAGGAATTTGTGATGCTTCGGGTGAATGGGAACGTGCTGGTAAGCATCCTGCATGTCTAGGGAGGCTAACCAGTCGTGCTGATGAAGCAAGGGTAACAGGGTTCCTAGAGATATCATTTTGAATTTCTCCTTGGGGAGAAATGTGTTTAACTTTCTGAGATCTAGAATGGGGCGCATTCCCCCAGACTTCTTTGGAACCAGAAAGTAATGAGAATAGAACCCCGTGTTTCGTTGATGCGGTGGCACAAGTTCTACTGCCCTGTTGTTTAGAAGGCCATGAATCTTAGAGGTGAGAAGGTCTGACTGAAGGGCAGACAGCCAGGGCTGTCGTTTGGGAGGACGATCCGGAGAGGTTTCCACAAAATTGAGTGAGTACCCCTCGCGGATTATCCGAAGGACCCATTTGTCTGAGGTTATGGACTTCCACTGGCTGTAGAAGTACATCAGCCGACCTCCCAACGGAGAGGAAAAGTCCACCTCGGACAGTTGAGATGGGACTTGGGCCAGCAATTCATAAGGTAGCGTTGGGCGCTTTGGGCCCTTGCGCTTTCTGTTGCACCTTCCTTTGAGGTTGGGCAGGCTGGTTCTTATGGAAACTTCCTCTGCCTCGAAAGGACTGACGGTTATGAAACTGACGTTTACTGGCATACCCTCGAGAGGGGGCAGGAGGGGGTCTAGCCAACTTAATGGCTGACCTAGTCTTTTGTGTAGCTTCTAGAGCTTGCTCGACCTGAGGACCAAAAAGATATGCACCATCAAAGGGCAATGCCATTACCTGTTGTTGCGCATCATTGGTGAAGCCTGAAGTGCGCAGCCAGGAATGGCGGCGGGTGCAAATACCAGCAGCTGCTGAATGGGAAGCGGAGTCGAAAGCATCCATGGCTGCTTTAACCTGTTGGTTGTTAGATTCAATACCCCTGGTAATGGTTTGAAGAAGCTCTGGTTTCGAATCTGACTCCGGAAGAGCTTCAACCATTTGCTTGAAAGAGTGCCACAGGATATACTCGTACTGAGAAAAATAGCCTTGGTAACTGGCAATACACATACTTAGGGTAGAAGCAGCAAAGACTCTCTTACCTAAGGTGTCTATCTTACGAGATTCCTTGTTAATAGGTCGAGCTGTAGTGGTTTGAGGAAGGACGACCTTATCATTCTCTGCCAGGACTACAATAGGATCCGAAAAGGCTTGAGATGCCAAAATAGGACGATCCTTGGGGGCTGAATAATTTCTATCAATGGATTTAGCCACCGATGAAGAGAGAGCAGGATTATTCCATACCATCTGAGACAGCGTCTCGAAGGAAGGCTGAATCGGAGGAGTCAAATCCGTAGGGATCTCCGAGACATGCAGGTATTGGAGTCTTAACAATTTCCTAGGATCGATGTCTGTAGTCTGGAGAGAAAGAGTGGAAATCATATTCTTCAGCAGAGACTTAAATGACAGGTCCTCGACCACAGGCTCTGCAGCAGTAAAAGATCCTGCTTCGTCCACCTCATCGCCCAGCCGAAGGTCTGGGTCAGGCTCAACGTCATCTGACAATCCGGGGGGACTGTATGGACAGGAAAAGGATGAAAGCCAGAAGAGGAAGGAGGAAAGGAGACAAAAGGAGTCCCGAGAGCCCCGGCGGTGCAGCACACGGAGCGACATCGAGAGAAGCCACGCAGGCGCGAAAATGGTGCCGAGAAGCCGCGACGGCGCCCGGGATGGCACTCTCGACACCGCGACGGCTCCAAAGACGGCGCTGAGCGGCCACACGGTGCCACAGGCACCGCCGAAGCTGCCTAGGTGCTGCGGGCAACGCCGAGAGCCGAGCGGTGCCGCGGATCGATGCCAAGAAGCCGCCATGGCACCACGGCGACGCTGAAGACGGTGCCACAAGACCCTGCGGTGCTGAAGGCACTCCCAGAGACTGAAAAACAGGTTTTGAAGGAAAAGAGCAGCGATAAGGGCATCGGGTGGCCCCCTGCACCGAAGCCATGTGGAGGACACCTAAACGCAGTCGGCGACGGCACGAAGAAGGTGCCGCACGACCAGGAAAGTCCAACCGCCTACCTGGTCACCCAGAGAGCCCGAAGGCCTACTAGCGACCGAGCCAGGTAGCCGAACCAAAATCCGAGCCCATTGCTCCAAAAGAGTGGCCCACTGATGAAACTGCTCATCTGAAGACCCACCTGCGGGCGGGGTAGGACTCCGATGTCGAAGACGTCGGCTACCAGAAGCCGCTGTTGGCGACTCTGAAGAAGGAGGAGACCAGCAACTAGTCCTGAACGCGCAGACGTATCAGAGGGCGACCTCGAGTGATGCCTTCTCTTTTTAGACCTGCGGGCAGAAGAAGAGCTCGAGGCCGAACAGTGCAGAGAATGCGACCGTTTGCTTTTATGCTTCCGCGGGGACCGCCCATCCCCCCAGGCATTGGACTGACCGTTGTCAGACCCCCCTTCCGGAGAAGGCGGCGGACCGGACCCAGCCCGACTGACTGAACAGCTTTCATGCGAAGTCCCTACCGACTACCTGACCTGCTCATGGTCGACTCCGTCAGTGTAGGCTGAGACTTCTCTATCGTTTTTATTTTTAAAAAAAAGAATAACTTAAGCGATACTGTATCGAGATAATACTACAAAACAATAAAAACTGAAAACTATGCTGCTAATTTGAAGTTTGACTCCCGACAGGCGAGCAATGTCGTCACTGAAGCGCACTCGATGGCGGGAAAAAAGGAACTGTGGCGTGTTGGGGATTCACTGTCAGCGTGACCTGGAATATTGGGCTATTGCTCGGGCGGCGCCTATCTTCTGGCGCTGACTCCCCAGCAAAGTTTGTTCTCGATGGGTCCTAGTGCCTCCGGCGCAGATCCCAATAGTGTGAATGAGTGGTGGAGACTCATGTCCAGGAAGATACGCCGGCGATGACCTGATGTTGTTCGAAAAAAATCAGAATACTTCAGTAAAAACTGATGAAGGGAGGCTGACGAAGCATCAAACTTTTCTGTAAGGCACTGCACGAACCAACGGCGGGAAAGAACTGGGAGGCAGACGTCAGGGACCCCCTTTATACCGACGTCTCCTGACGCCGGTCACCTGACGTGGGGTCAAGCTAGCTAGAAATTTTTCCGGGTCCTGCCGCCGCCGACGCCAGTCTTATATGTAATTACCTTCTGCAAGAGCCCTCTCGAAGTAAGATCTGGTGTTTATTAACACCCCCTTGAGAGGGAACATGAGGAGGTCGAGCCAATTTAATGGCTGACCTAGTCTTTTGTGTTGCCTCTAGAGCCTGTTTTACTTGAGGGCCAAAGAGATACACACCATCAAAGGGCAATGACATTACCGGTTGCTGAGCATCATTCGTGAAACCTGAAGTGTGCAGTCAGGAATGACGGTGGGTACAAATGCCTGACGCCGCCACTCGGGAAGCAGTATCGAAAGCGTCTATAGCTGCTTTAACCTGCTGGTTGTTGGACTCGATACCCCTGGTTAAGGTTTTGAAGAAGGTCTAAATTATTGTCCGACTCCAGTAGAGCTTCAACCATTTGTTTGAGTGAATGCCAAAGGATAAACTCATATTGACAGAAATAGCCTTGGTAACTGGCAATACGCACACCCAGGGTAGAAGCAGCAAAGACTCTCTTACCTAAAGTGTCTGTCTTACGAGACTCTTTGTTAATAGGTCAAGCTGTAGAAGTCTGGGGAAGGATGACCTTATCATTCTCTGCCAGGACTACAATAGGATCCGCAAAGGCTTGGGATGCCAAAATGGGCCGATCTTTGGGAGCAGCATATTTCCTATCTATGGACTTAGCCACGTAAGGAATGAGAGCAGGATTATTCCATACCATTTGAGATAGTGTCTCAAAGGAGGGCTGTACCAGAGGAGTCAAATCCATAGGGATCTCCAGAACATGGAGATATTGGAGTCTTAACAATTGCCCAGGATCAATATCTGTAGTTTGGAGAGAAAGAGTGGAAATCAAGTTTTTCAGCAGAGACTTGAAAGACAGGTCCTCAACCACAGGCTCTGCAGTAGGAATAGATTCTGTTCCTTCCACATCATCACCCAGCCTAAGGTCTGGGTCAGGCTCAATGTCATCTCCTGGCAGTCCCGGAGGGACTGTATGGACAGGAAAGGAGCGAAAAATAGAAGGAAATGAGGAAGGAAAGGGTTAAAGGAGGAGTCCTGAAGGCTGGATGATGTCCTAACAGGCCTCAGCGCCGAAGAAACGCACAGCACTGAAAATACACATGGCGCCGAGAAGCCAAATGACGCCAAAAAGCTGGACAGCCACGAAGACGGCGCCGAGAGGCCGGACGGCACTGAGAAGCCACACGGCGCCGAGGACGGCACTGATGAAGTGCATGGCACCGATGAGGCACATGGCGCCAAGAAAGTCAACGGCGCCAACAGATGCATCAGCGCCGAAGATGGCGCCGAGCATGCCATTGACACCGAGGGCGTCGAAAACATCCCAAGACTTCGAAAGACAGGATTTGAGGAAAAAGAAGGATGAATACCAGGAGATAAAGGCATCGGTGTGGCCCCCTGCACCGCAGCCGTGTGAGGGGGGAAAACACCTAAGTGCGGAGTCAATGGCACCGAAGATGGTGTTGCGTGACTAGGGAGGCTCAACCACCCTACCTGATCTCCCAAGAAGCCTGAAGGCCCCGGAGTGACCGGGCCAGGCAGC
Source organism: Neoceratodus forsteri (assembly GCA_016271365.2). Taxonomy (NCBI): domain Eukaryota; kingdom Metazoa; phylum Chordata; order Ceratodontiformes; family Ceratodontidae; genus Neoceratodus; species Neoceratodus forsteri. Next base: position 51,400,227 of record JADMNL010000026.1, read on the forward strand.
TGGACCAACCTCCGAGCCCATTGCTCCATAAGAGCAGCCCAGTGATGAAACTGCTCATCTGAAGACCTACCAGAAGGCGGGGTAGAGCTCCGATGTCGAAGAGGTCAGCTACCAGAAACAGAAACCGGCGACTCTGAAGGAGGAGACTGGCAACTAGCCACAATAACTGACCATCTACATGCAGATATATCAGAGGGCGACCTCGAGTGATGCCTTCTCTTTCTCGACCTGTGGGTCGAAGAAGAGCTCGAGGCCGAATGGTGCCGAGAGTGTGACTGTTTACTTTTATGCTTTCAAGGGGACCGCCCACCCCCTCGGGCATCAGACTGTCCGTTGTCAGACCCCCCTCCGGAGAAGGCAGCGGACCGGACCCAGCCCAGCTGACTGAACACCTTTCATACGAAGTCTCCCTACCGTCACCTGACCCACTCATGGTCGACTCCGTCAATGTAGGCTGAGACTTCTTCTTTAATTAAGCATAAACAAACTAAGCGAAACTTATTCGAAATACTACTACAAAACAATAAAACAGAAAAACTAAGCTGCTAGTTTGAAGTTTGACTCCCGGTGGGCGAACGTCGTCGTCACTGAAGTGCACTCGACAGCGGGAAAAAAGGAACTGAGGTGGTTGGAGGGTCGACGCCGAGATAGTCATTACCGCACGAGCCGAGGCTCGCAGTGCCGCTCCTCGCGGCTCCATCTCTGGCACCGACCCTCTAGCAAAAAAGTTTGGTCCCTCTGGGTCCTAGTGCCTCTGGCGCAGTTCCCATTAGTGAGAATGAGGGGTGGAGACTTTATGTCCAGGAAGATTAGGACGATCCTTGGGAGGAGCATACTTCCTATCGATGGACTTAGCCACGGAAGGAATGAAAGACGGATTCTACCACACCATCTGAGAGAGAGAGTCTCGAAAAAGGGCTGTACTGGAGGGGTTAAATCCATAGAGATCTTTGGGACATGAAGATATTGGAGTCATAAAAGCTTCCCAGGATCAATCTCTGAAGCTTGGAAAGAAAGGGTAGAGTTTAAATTTTTGAGTGGAGACTTAAAGGATTGGTCGTCCACCACAGACTCTGCAGAAGGATTGATTCCTGCTCCGAGGACAGTATCATCAACATCATCACCCAAATGAAAATCTGGGTCAGGCTCAAAATTAATTTCCTGACAGTCCGGGGGGGGACTGCATAGACAGGAAAGGAGTGAAAATTAGGAGGAAGAACAGAAGAGGAAAGAATTGGAGTTGAAGAACTGCGAAGGACGGTCGGCGCAGCACTTGCCCCCAGTGCCGAGAAAAAGGAGGGAGGTGCCCATCGAAGTGGGGCACCACACAGTGCCGACAGCCTACATGGCACCGACAGCGTGCACGGTGCCCAGGATGGTGCTGACAGCACGCGTGGCACCAACAGAACCCCGGCACCACACACGTTGCCAACAGAGCACCCGGCGCCACGCCAACAGAGTCCGCAGCACCACACACAGCACTGAATGAGCCCGCAGCACCACCAATGGCACCGAGAGTATCCTAGAGGTCAAGAAACTGTGATTTGATGAAAAAGAGGGCAAAATGGCAGGAGATAGAGGCATCGATATGGATCCCTGTGCCGCAGCCATGTGAGAGGGATAGACACCGGAGCGCGGTCGTGACAGCACAGGAGGAACGGTCGCGACTAGAAGCCAGCCGCCTACCCGACCCCCTGAGCCGAATGGGTCAAGGCCCTGGCATCAAAGTGACCGGCTCGGGCAACTGGACCAAACTTCTAGCCCATTGCTCCATAATAACAGCCCACTGGTGAAACTGCTTATTGGAAGCTCCCTGGAAAGGCAGAGAGGGGCTCCAATGTCAAAGAGGTCGGCCATCAGAGACACAGACCAGTGACTCCGACAGAGGTGGAGACCGGTGCCTGGCCCCAACAACTGACCATCTATGTGCAGACATACAAAGGGGGTGACCTGGAGTGATGCCTTTTTCTCTTTGACCTATGCATCGAAGAGAAACTCGAGGCCGAACAGCACTGAGAATGGGACTGTTTCCTTTTATGCTTTCAGGGGACTGCCCAACCCCTGAGCATTGGACAGGTTCATTGTCGGACCCCTCTGGGAGAGTGACAGACGGACCAGCCTGGCTGACTGAACAGCTTTCATACGAAATCTCCCTACCGTCACCTGACCTGCTCATGGTCGACTCCGTCAATGGAGGGCTGAAGACTTCTTGTTGTATAATTTAAATATGTAGAATATAATCAGTACTTTGCAATAAAACTACAAAATAACAAACTGAACTATTGCTGCTAGTGAAGTTTAACTCCCAGCGGGCGAGCGACATTGTCACTGGTAGCACACTCGACAGTAGGAAAAAAGGAACTGAGGCGGTTGGAGGGTTGACGCTGAGGTAGTCATTACCGCATGAGACAGGGCTCGCGGCGCCGCTTCTTTGCAGTTCCATCTCAGGTGCTGACCCTCTTGAAAAAGTTTGCTCCCACTGGGTCATAGCGCCTCCAGCGAACTCACATTAGTTTGAATGAGTGGTGGACACTTTATGTTCAGGAAGAAATGGAAATTACGTACTTACCGTAATTATTGATCTTCTTGGACAGTCTCCATCACTCATTCACACTAGTGGGATAGCGCCGGAGGCGCTAGGACCAAGCGGGAGCCAAACATTTTCTGAAGGGCCGGTGCCGAGGACAACGCACGCCAAGGGCACCACGAGACTGACTCGCGCCTGTATAGGCTATCTCGGTGTCGATCATCCAACTGCCCTCAGTACCTTTCGACCAAGGAGGTGCAGTGTAACTAATGAGAATAACTCATTCTGAGTGTTCAGCCTGAGACGGCCCAGATGGCCTTTGTAAGAAAGGTCAAAGAACAATGTCTTCACAGTCCAAACCATAGGCCATGAAGACCAGGAAAGAAAATGAGTGAACCCAGGGATGAGGGAGGCAGGAATGAGTGATGGAGACTGTCCAAGAAGATCAATAATTACGGTAGCGCATTCATATCTTCCTGGACTAAGTCTCCATCACTCATTCACACTAGTGGGAGAGTACCAAGTTAAAATCAACAACCCTGAGTAGGGTGGTAGGAGATAGGGTTCATCTGGAAAGGACAGCCAAGGACTGTCCTGTTAATAAAAGAGCTGTCTTGTAAGAGCATCTATAACATAGTGCCTACAAGATAAACGCCGAGTTGTAACTCGTCACCTTGCCGACAACTACAATGAGCAAAAAATTAAAGTCTGCCAGGCAGCCACAACTACTCTAGGAGAGCGGCAAGAACCTGGCCTCACAATTTGATCTAGGACCAAAATTAATAGTGTCAAAGACATGCACTAATCTAATGTAAAGGACCTCAGGAACTGCAAGAGCCAGAGGTAAAGTGTACAGGTTCAGGGTAGTATGACTGTATGTGAATATTTGTGAAGCTACCTTAGAAAGAACCTACTCGACCAATGGTCAAGAAAGAAGCATGTCATCTGTTAAGTTGGAGCAAACATGGAAGTAGGAATCTAAGTTCTGACTTGCTGAAGAGTCACTTCTGTTGCTGCAAGGCTCTGATCAGGAGAAGAAAGCCTGATTAAAAAACAAAAAGGGGACTAACAGACTGGTTAGATGCCTAGGTTTTGGAAATATCTCGGAATAAAAGAAATTCTCTAGAGAAAAGAGGTGAGCTATACCACCACTGGATCGGACTGCCCCCTAGGGGTAGAAGAAAACAGGTACTCTTTACTGAGGTTTAGAGATGACCGCCTCAGGGGTTGAGGCGGAACCTGATCAGATCCAAGCGTGGTATCAGGAAATTCCAACTAGGCCCTGTGCTGTGGTAATTCTGAACCCCCCCTTTTTTTTTTTTTTAAATATCATTAGTCTGAGCCTGACAAGGTTGCTGGCTGCTATTTGGCAAGGATTGCCTGATACAGAAATGACAAGGATGTCATCCCTCTGAGGAGCAGGAGGAGCCTAAAGATCCATAACCGAATCCCTGACTGGACTAATAATAGCTAGACAGATGTTAACTACCTGTGGCGAAGCAGTCACCAGAGGGGGCAGCATCAAAAACGGGCTGTATACCCCTATCAAAGGAGCGGGACAGTCTGTGCAGCTCCCGACCATAGAATTAAAATGTTCCAAAGAGTGTAATTGTCTTGACCACTGAAAAAGTCTAGACGCAGAGGTATATAGTCCACAGATCCAGTCTGAACACTATGGTGGACCCCATAAATGAGGAACTACTAAAAGAGCTTGCATCACAGACTCTGATGATAGAGAGGGCGTGTCGTTCAGTATATAAAATGAGTCATCCGCTGTATCACTGACCAGAAGGACAGGGAAAGACTGATCCAGATGCCTTTCTACCACAGAAGGACCCCAAAAAGAGGTCTCGGTTAGAGCCACTAGAGACTCCGCCACCAGGAAGGGTGCGGGGAGCTTGGCACCACGTGAGGGGCTGAGAAGTGCTGAGCGGAATGAGAGATTCCGCTGACAGAAACAGAACAGAAGAGTCCCATCAGCGAAAAATCGCTGGATGAGGAGATCCGATGCAGACCGCCACCCACTAAATGTGTGGAAATAATCCGAGAATAGGAATCATTCCATGGAAACATCCCAACACAAGTCCCTGGAAGAGAGGTCTGCAAACACAGATCTTCCTAGTTCTGTCAGACAGCACCAACTGGCACCCCTGCAGCACTAGCATCACTCCTGGCACAGGAGGGCACCAAGCAGTAATCATGCCAACCTGAGAGACACCAGAGGGCACCCACGGCAGAACCCACAGGTATCCTTGGTACCAACAACAGCAACGGCATGCTAGGGCACCCCCGACGCCCATGGCACCCATGGTACCATGGTACGCATGCCACTCGTGGGTGCCAGGCACCACCCACGGCACCTGTGGGTGCCAGGTGACACCTGTGGGTGCCCGGTGTTGCCCACGGCACCCACGGGTGCTCAGCGCTGTCCACGGCGCCACCCGTGGGTGCACAGCATCGCCCGCGGCACCCACGGGTGCACGGCATCGCCCGTGGGCGCATGGCACCACCCACGGCACCCGTGAGTGCCCAGCGCTGCCTGCAGCACCCGTGGGTGCCCAGCACTGCCCGCAGCGCCCAGGGGTGCCCGCGGGCATCAGTGGCACCGTGAGACACCCACAGTACCACTAGCGGTGCCAACAATGAAGCACCCACGGTGCCAAGCACGGCACCGAGCACAGCGTGAGCCATGGAGCTGATCCACGGCACCGAGCACAGCGCCGACTGCAGCACCCAGTACGGTGTCAACCACGGCACCGAGCACGGTGCCAAGCGCAGCACCGAGCCACGGCGCCAACTGCAGCACCCAGTACGGTGCCAAGCACTGCACCGAGCCACGGCGCCGAGTCCTGGCGCCAACCCAAACACCAGCTTTCCGCCTATGGCACCCATGCCAAACCAGAGGCACGGCACCAGACCTGCAGCGCCACCAAGGTGTTGGGCACAACGCCAGGAAAAACACCATGGAAAGTCAATGGAAAAGAAGAGAAAGGTGGTGCCCGTGCCGGCCCCTGCATGGAAAAGGAAGAGGGGGGTAGGCACGAGGGGCTGACAGGATGGCGAAGGTACCAAGAGGGCACTGCGCTCATTCAGATCCAACTGATCCGGCTCCGGTCCAACGGCTCCGAGGCCCGGAGGCCCCGAAACCAGGAACACAACCAGGAAAAAAAGGAGTCAAACCCCCTGCTCCACAGTAGCGGCCCAGAGCTGAAACTGCTCACCGGAACTCCAACGAGGACAGAGATAGAGTCCGGAGTCGAGAATGCAGCCGTTAGGAGCGGGACCAAGGGGGAACCCACGAAAGTCGGTTCAGGCCTATCGCCCCTACCAACGAACAATCCTCGTGCAGACATACCAACGGGCAACCTCAAGCGGTGCACCGATTCTTCTTCCCCAAATGAAGAAGAAGAGCTTGAGGCTAGCGCGGAGCCGGATCCCCGCACCGCCAGATTCGTTCCGTGGACTGTCCTCCTGCCGAGCACAGGACTGTCCATAGTCAGACCTCCGCTACTTAAGGGTGGTGGACGGGCACAGCCCTCTGCCATAACAACTTTCAAACGAAGTCTTCCTACCGTCACTGCTACCATCTATGGATGACTCCGTGGATGGCAGGAAAGAATTTCTTCATAATCTTCTTATTCGTAAAATAAAAAAATTACTACTAAATGGTTAAATTAAAACGTTTAAATTAAACACTAAAAGCTGCTGTCGTATAGACGAAAACTTTGACTCCGGCAGAAGAGCGACGTCGACATCCAAGTGCACTTGACGGTGGGAGAAAAGGAACTGAGGCGGTTGGAGGGTTGACGCCGAGATAGCCTATATAGGCGCGAGTCAGTCTCGCGGTGCCGCGAGTGCGTGGTCCTACCTTGGCCCTTCAGAAAATTTTTGGCTCCCGATTGGTCCTAGCGCCTCCGGTGCTATCCCACTAGTGTGAATGAGTGATGGAGACTTAGTCCAGGAAGATCTTTCACAAGCCGATGGCAGAAAAGAACTGGAAGGTGGGTGTGGGAGACCGCCCCTTTATACCGACATCGCATGACACCGGTCACCGGATGTGGGGGCAGTCCCCTGCCAGAGACTGCTAGTTAGAAATGTTTCCGTGGGGTCCTGACACCTGGCAGGTCAGTCCTATATGTGAATACCTACTACTAGACCCCTCTCGAAGTAAGATCTATTTTTTTTATCCCACAAAGGTGTTTATGTTCCACAGACAAGGGATGGCTAATCAACCCTGTTCCCACCTCCAACAGCCAGTATCATGTTATATGAGCGAGTTTTATTGAGCTACTCAATAAGAAAGACTCAATAAAACCATTCGTCAGAAGACCTACTGGTGTAATATACCGAAGAACAGATAACAGCGAGTGTACCCATGATCTACACTCGCTTGACGATGATAAGGGGGCAGTGTGGCCAACCTCCACTGTGCTGGCTGTTTGGTGTAGTGGTTAGAGCCACCACCTGTGAATCTGAAAGACCTGGGTTTGGATTCTGGGGCAGAATATGACTTTTGTGCATCCTTCAGTTTTCTTTTTTTTTTAAGTCCCCTCACCCAGGAGCTGAGAATTTGTTATTTGGGGGGATTGGGGGGGCAGAACCCCCCACATAAAAATGTTTAATTGTTTTTGTTAATAACTGAATGTATTGACCGTCACTGTTTGTGGCAGTCGATCTGTTTTTGCTCACTTTTGTGATTGGGGTGGTTGTTTAGTTGCTGTTATTGGTACGCGACAAACAACTCGCCCATATGAGATAAAACACTATCAGCCAGTTATTGTCACCTCCAGGACTCACCTCAGTCTTGTAGTTTACCACTGAATTACCCTCATGGCAGGGCCAGAGGTAGAAGAGTCATTCTCCTTCTTGTGCAATCAATCCAGAGCAGACTGAAGTAACTTCCTTCGTGACAGTGAGGACTCAGGGACAAGGCTTTATTAAACCCCTGACTCTCCATTTTCTTGGTTTTCTTTCTGCCTCTGCTGCAGGATGTCAAGTGTGTAAGTAGAGGAGGACACACATAACGTTCCCACAGCCCCCTTCCTCCATACCTCCTGTGCTGCACCACCACACCAGACCTCCTCCTGGTGGCAGTCTAAGGCCGGGCCGACATCACTCCCCTCCCCAAGAGAGAAGAGTAGTTAATCAGATGCTCAGTGCTCTTCCTCCCCAGCAACCAGACTTTGTTTCTGAACCTGGGGTCACTGGCATGGCAGGAGGTTAGGCGCCAGTGCCTAAGCCAAACACACCACCGAGCCAGCCACTTGCACCAGTATTTATACTCTTGGTGTGCATGGCACCAAGCTCTGTGCTGTGTGCTTGGTTAGTGTTGGGCCCAAAAGTTCTAACTTCTGCAGGGCACTACTGCCTTCAGCTCTAAAGCCAAGTGAGACTATATGGAAAAAATGTATTTTTGAAAGGTCACTCTCATACCCAATCCTGCCCTCCTAAATAAATCCCTACCTACTGACTTTTAAAGGACACATTTATGCCCAATGGCCATCATAGTTGCAAAGCCAATGAAAAGCTCTTTTAAAACAAGACTCTCTCTGTGGGGGTCGACATTGTTATTTTCATGGTTAAGTTGTAATTAATCTGTGATTTCTTGTAAGACTGTATTCACCTTGTTTATTGGAAGCCTGTAATTGTTAAATGTTTGTACCTGTTTTGTGATGGGTTCATTGTTTGTATACTGTACTCTCCATGCTTGAAAATAGGCAGGATTATTGCCTAATGCACTTACCCAGTTACCAAAAGCTAATGAATAAATAAATGAATAAACAAGGTACTGGACTTACCTGTAGCTGGAAGCACTTCAGAGATAAAGACAACAGAGTCTGTTCAAAATACTTCACTGCACCCATTTTTATGTTTGCTTGCACGCATGTGCAAGAAACATAGTGCCATGATCCGAGTTTTCAGAGGTGTGTCACCCCCTCTTCCAATTCAGTCAGTGTGTTGGCAGGCGCAGCCCCTGTCCGCCAATGCATACTGGAGCTGTCTATGACAAGCTCCAAAATGCAGTGGCCTACGTTGAAAGGGAGAGCTATGCTTCAATGAGCAGTGATATGATATCGCCTGCTCATGCGCAGCTCCCCCTACACACACACACACACACCGCATACTGCGTGCTCCCCCTCCACGCACACACTCTATAGCCGACTGGGGTGCCCAGTACCCTGTCGGCTGTGCTCCCCCCCAAAGCCTTCCAAATGCCATGCTGGGTGCCCACCCCAGCGTGGCAACTCAATGATATAGCCAACGGGGGTGCCCAATCCCCCGTCGGCTTCACTGTCACCCCCACCCGAGTACAGAGTGCCACGCTGGGAGCCCTCCCCAGCGTGGCAACAAATGCCATGGCCGACGGGGGTTCCCAACCTCGTCGGCTCCACGCCCCCCAGCCGTCCTTCTGCCACGCTGGGAGCCCACCCCAGCATGGCAAACATCCCGCCGCCGTTTTTTTTTTTTTTAAATACCTGTAGAGGAAAACGGTCCCACGCAGTCTTCCTGCCCCCCTTCCCACAACCCGCACCCACCCACTGCGCATCCTGCCTCTCCACACCCTCACCCCATACTTACCTCCGGAGCTCGGCGCGACGATCTTCGGTGGACCGGGAACACGTCTGCACTCTTCAAAGCCGACCGTGAACTGATGAAATGCCGGTAAGCTGTATAATGGGATAGATAGGGGTTTTCAACTTTGTTGCATATCTCAGGCATTTTTGGGAATTTTTGCACCAAATTTTCAACATGGGGTTTTTGGGACTCCTTCTCATGAATGCTGTCACTGTCATGGTGTTATTCGGGCCCGAAGGATGATTTCGCAGTCGCTGCGCGAAATCACCTTTCAGGACCGATTAATGAAATGACACTGCCAGTGTTCATAAGGTGGGCTCTCAAGAAGCCTATTTTGAAAATTTGGTGGACAAATTCAAAACAACTGTTTTACGAGCGTGCATTGTGCAGTACCTACGCACGCTCGTAAGTTCGCGAATTTTCAATATTTTCACTCCAGATTTTCAACATTGCCATTTTACCACACCTTCTTATGAGTAGTACAGCTGTCATTTTTCACATCTCACCCAAAATGTGTTTCCGACCATGTAGCGCACAATGGCGCAGTCGATATGTGAAATCAATGTACGGGACAAATTAAGAACACCACAGTAGCACTGTTCATGAGCAGAGGTCTTAAAATGGCTATCTTGAAAATTTGGTGAAAAAATTTCTAAAAATGACTTTTAAGAGCGTGCATTGCACAGTTCCTACGCACGCTCGGAAGTTCGCGAATTTTCAATATTTTCACTCCAGATTTTCAACATTGCCATTTTACTACACCTTCTTATGAGTAGTACAGCTGTCATTTTTCACATCTCACCCAAAACGTGTTTCCGCCCATGTAGCGCACAATGGCACAGTCGGTGTGCGAAATCAATGTACAGGACAAATTAAGAACATCACAGTGACACTGTTCATGAGCAGAGGTCTTAAAATGGCTATGTTGAATATTTGGTGAAAAAATTCCTACAAATTATTGTTTTATGAGCGTGCGTTGTACAGTTCCTACGCACGCTCGTAAGTTCGCGAAATTTCAATATTTTCACTGCAGATTTTCAACATTGCCATTTTACCACACCTTCTTATGAGCAGTACAGCTGTCATTTATCACATCTCAACCAAAACGTGTTTCCGCCCATGTAACGCACAATGGCGCAGTCGATGTGCGAAATCAATGTACGGGACAAATTAAGAAAACCACAGTAACACTGTTCATGAGCAGAGGTCTTAAAATGGCTATCTTGAAAATTTGGTGAAAAAAGTCCTAAAAATGACTGTTTTACGAGCGTGCGTTGCGCAGTTCCTATGCATGCTCATAAGTTTGCAATTTAATATTTTCACTCCAGATTTTCAACATTGCCATTTTATTAAACTTCCTTATGAACAGTACAGCTGCCATTTTTCATATACGCCCAAATATGTGTTTTAAGCACGTATGGCGCACAATGGTGCTGTTGGTGTCACCGGCGCAATGTTTGGGACAGATTAAGAAAATCACAGTTACACTGTTCATGAGCAGAGGTCTTAAAATGGCTATGTTGAAAATTTGGTGACAAAAGTCCATAAAATGACTGTGTTACGAGTGAGCATTGCGCAGTTTCCACGAACCCTCGTAAGTTCATGACTTTGTAATATTTTAAGTCCAGATTTTCACCAGTGGCATTTTTCACACTTCCTTATTTACAGTACAGCTGTCATTTTTCACAACATGGCCAAAGTGTGTTTTCACACTTTCAGCGAGAGATGCGTGGTCGCTGCGGGAAATCATTGTTCAGGACAGATAAAGAAAATCACAGTGACACTGTTCATGATCGGAGGCACCAAAATGCCTGAGTTGACAATCTGCTGTAAAAATCCCAACCTAATTATATTACGAGTATGCGTGCACAGTTTCTATGTACGCCGTGACTTTCACCATTTTTTAAATATTTTTACTGCAGATTTGCAACATTGCCATTTTACACCTCCCATGAACAGTACAGCTGTCATTTTTTACATCCTGTTGGGAATGTTTTGCACCTGTGGTGCTAAATGCCGTGGTCGCTGTGCATAAGCAGCTTTCTGCTAACAAACTGATATTCCCCCCGTTCATGAGGTGGGGTCACAAAAAAACCATGTTGAACATTTGGAGTGAAAATACCAATGAATGCCTGAGGTATTAGGATTTCCAACCATAACGCCCAACCCTGTAGAGAATGACAGGCATCAGGGGTGTGACTTAGGATTCTTGCCTGTAATGCTCATACCATTCCACACCCTGCAGCCAGTGAGAGGCATCGAGGCATGCCTTGGACTCTTCGGCCTCAAAGTTCATCCCATTCTCCTATATCGCACACATCTCACCGTATTTCCTAATGGAATGGGATGCGCATAAGGGCCAAAGACCCCAAGGAACACCGTGACGCTTGTCAGTGTCTGCAGGGTGAGGTGTGGTGAAATGGCGTGGCCATTATGCCTGACGACCCAAAGGCACACCCCAATGCCTGTCACTCTCTGCAGGGTGGTGGTGGGGTTGGCTTCAGTTCAATACGTCACTGCCATTCCTATTACGCAGTTCTGTAATGTCTACACTACCACTGCCAATGCCAGCAAGCAAACATTCGGCATTGACAAATGCTTGCTAGAAGACTGTGATGTCAGTGGAGAATCAGATGTGCCTAACTACACTGAGTCAAGCACAGTGTGTTTCTAAATGACATCACAATGTTCTGCTGCAATGTAGTATTAATGTTGAACAGACTCAGCAGTCTGTATCTCTGGTGTACTCCAGCTACAGGTGAGTCCTATTAAGTCCAAAACACACCCAGCACTCGCCAGTTAGTTACTTGGATGCAAAAACTTTCAAGGCTGCATTTTGCAAAACAGAAAATGTTTTTATTTGCCTTACAACATCCAAGCATCCAGTGTACAATCTGTGAGTCAGACCACTCCAACACTGAGAAATTCATTCTTACCGCAATTTCCTTTTCTGTTAACTCTGACATTGTCAATAGGGACTTAATAAATATGAGTAATGAACACCCCTACTGGGGCAGTGGCACAGCCCAAAGCTGTCAAGTGGCACAAAACTTTTGGCACATGAACATTCTTAGAGCAGTGATTATCCAGTCTTTGCTGTGCCACTAGAGGGGTAGGACTGCATAGGAGTGCTCTCTCTGAACGTCTCCCCGTCTACAATTTATTTATTAATTTTCTGTCAGGACTGTGCAACTGTGAGGCAGATTGGGGCTGCCTGTTAACAGGGAACTCCCTCAAATTTAGAAGTTGAGCCCGTTAAGATGCAGGTTCAAATTGCCTAACCTGCTATTTTCTATACCATTTTCAGTGCTTTCTTCTTATGAATTGGGGTCCATATGCCATTGCACTATTTTTTTGGGTGTTCTTCAGGTCTTTGATCCCTTTAGACTGGTGTCTTCAGGTAAGTAGTTATTTTAAGGGTGGGGGGAGGCACAATTAGTTAGATAGCCTTGAAGCGGTGACTGTACTGAGTGGAAAGGTCAAGTGGAAATTTGAGAATGTTTGTTTTATTTACTGAAGGTATGGGCCATTGGTTTTGACTGCAGGGGAAGGGGTACAGTTTAAAATTAAGTGGCTAATATGGAGTAAGCCTTGAGTAGTGGTTGATACATCAGTCATATTGTCTTGTACATCTGATGTTACAGTGCCTTACCTGACAGTTTTCACAACATTGTCCAAAACCGCATTGAGACCCTGGACGTAACACGCACGTACCAAATGTACAACAAGGGTCATTTTCACACTCCTAAAAAAAGAGAGTATTTTCTCTGATCATTTATTAGCAAATGATTGTGCAGTTTCATATAGTTGCTGTCTGACACTTCTGCTGATTGACATTGTGCTAACCTGAATTATAATCTACTAGCTGCTACGGTGGAACATTCATGGTCTACTTTGCTTTCACACAGAGACTTTGTTCTACCCCCAATTCCTCACTGCATCCAGGTCAATAATTTCCCAGTGTCCACTGTAAACTTCCCATTTGTGTCAAATCTTTCATGGGTTTAATGGCACCCTTGTACCCCAACTTCATCCCACATCAAGCAATCTATGGTGTCCAGTGGCATGCATTCTCAGCACCCTATCAGTGTTTAGCATTCTCTGGTGTCCAGTGGTATTCCTGCCCTCGCCTTACTCCAGTAAAGCACTCTCTAGTGTCCAGAGGTCCCTCTGTACTTACTCTGTCCCAGTAGAGCACTTACAGGTATCCACTGCTCTGACATCCTCACCATGTCCCATACAAAACATTCTCTGATGTCAAGTAGTTACCCTGTCCTCCCTCCATCCCAGTCAACCACTCCCTGTTCAGTATTACCCCAAATTTCATTACCTCAATTTGTCCCAGTCAAGATCCCCATTGTTTCCAGTGGTCTCCCCTGCCAGCACCCAATGACAGTGAAGTATTCATTGGTGTCCCGTGGTCCCCTCCCTTTTACCCCATTCCACTCAAGTACTCCTGGTGTCCATCAATTCTCCCCATCACCCCATCCCCATCAAGCATTCCCCCATGTCCAGTGATCCCCGATCTTCACCCAAGTCACAGACTCCTTGGAGTCCAGTGGTCCCCAGGCTATCACTACAACCAGACCAAGCATGTTGTGGTGCCCGGTAGCCACCACAGATAACTAATAACTATACCTGGGTGTCCACAGGTTTCTTAGCTCCATCCAGTCTAGCAGCTCATGTTGTCTAGTGGTCCATGGTCCAAACAGAAGAAATTTCTTCATACTTGCCATCATTTCCTTTTCTGTTAGCTCTAACACTGTCAATGGGCAATCAGAATAGATGGGAAATGTGCACTCCTACTAGGGTAAATGGCACAGTCCAAGGCTGTAATCAGCATAGCATTTTGGGCACCTGAACATTTTAGACAGCAGCAACTCTCCAGTCACTTTTGTCCTCACAGTGCCCCCAATTATGTGAAGTAGATCCATACAGGTTATACTGTTAGTCTTGTAATGAACCAACACATATAAGACATTTACATACTCAAACCTTCAACTAAAATAAAATACAGGCAACACTTCCCTATCGCATCAGGAGAGAAGGAGGCTAGAAAAGGCTCACCATCTGCTTCTCTGATGTGGTGGAACTTCTTTATGATAATGAGCAGTTCTACTGGAAAATTGCGCCCCACAATATTTTTGCAGAATTCACAATTTTCACCATTCTCCGCAAAAACTGCATGTTCCACAATTTCTTGCAATTTTTGAGTTTTATATTGAACTGTGTAAAAAGTATTACCATTTTTAATAAAATACTCTCAAATATATTGACAATGTTGCATGCAGACTTGGGTTTGGCCGAAACAATACAGTGCAAGGTAGGGCAAGGGTTTTATGTGACACTGATTTCTTTTGAATCCTTGTCTTGTTTGGTTTCAAAATCCACTGGCCAAGCGAGAGTACACTTGAACACTTAATATTTGTTTTGTGTTGAAGTAGTCTATCAGAAAACTTTTTGTTGCCACACAGACTGAAACAAAAGAACTATGAAGCCTTTTTGTAAGTGGCAGGGCAAGCTTTTCCTTGTGAGCCTACTTTCATTCAGACTAGTTTTGATTCAAACAGTTGAGGATTTCTGGATGGCCCTGCCAATTTTAAACCTGAATAAGCTAGTTGCTAACAGTGATCTCACTCTTAGCAACTACCCCCTAGATGCTCACTTGCAAGGACTACAATAAAAACCTGACTAAAGTCTAAAAACAAGCTTATAAAACATAAAATGTATCGGAACATTTATCTTTAAACAAAATAATTTCAGCGAGAGTAAAACAAAGGCAAATTACAGAGTACCCTGACTACTGTATGATGCAGTAAAAATATATTGGTATTTTTTTTTTACATTTTTTGGTAACAGTGTAAGGCCCACTAGGCACAAGTGCCTGTTTTTAGGTACAACCTAGGAGCCCTGAGGAGGTTAAGTGACTTGCTCAGAATTGCACAGTATGCAAGTGGAGGTTGTGGGAATCAAACCCAGGTCTGCTAGATGTCGTCAACTCATTCACAGTTTGTTACTCTAACCTCTAGATTATACTGCCAGGCCCAATAACCCACAGATTTAATGTTTAAATATGTGATTTCAAAAATAGTGTACAGTATCTACAGTACAAATATGACTATTAAACACTTTAACAATATTTTACTAAAACTCAATTATTCACCACTCTATCTGCTTATTTTTTCTTATACCAAAGTGGGTGAATAGCTGGCAGAGCACTGTAAACAGCTGTTGACTAGGCTTCATTATTCTACAGCCAGTAACAAACAAAATATTTCTTCTGGCTTTATTTAATATTGATTTGCTGTGGCTCACTTTACAGGATCTATTTAGCACTGTATGAGACAGATACTTTTAAATTTTGGAAAATAGGAAACACTTATGATAGCTTATCAGTTTAGTATTCTTTTTTATGAATATAAACTTTTCTTTATGTGTTAAACATATTCAGGTGTCAGTGTATTCATTTAGCAAGTTCTACTGACTAATATATGATGCAGAAAACAAAGATTTACTGTGAAGCACTCAGGGTCTATAGTAGAACTCCCGCAGTTTCCCGCAATTTTGGGTAACCTTTTCCACAATTTTCCAGTAGCCCTGGTAATGAGCCAACTAGGAGGGACTTGCCAAAGGAATTAATGAAAACAGGTAACACTGGAAAGAAAACAGCAAACAGTATAAGCACTCACCTGTAACAAGGAATGCACCTTTACTGATCATAAAAATTTAACCTGTTAATCTATGTACCAAAAAAATTAAAATTACATACTCACCATAATTCTTTATCTTCTAGGGACATCTTCACCATTAATTTACACCAATGGATTCTGAGCCAGAGGAGCAAGGGCCCTGTGAGAGCCAGAACTTTCAAGAGACCTGGTGTCGAAGTACACTGCCTGGATGCCCAGCACTGCGAGACTAGCTCATGCATCATGGCAGCACACACAGCCAGGGAAGCCTGCACACAGCAGGGGTAGTGAGGTCCACCAGAGCCCCTTAAAGGTAACTTCTGTCCTCCTGCAGCTGAACTCTGTGAGGGTGTTCATCTGCGATGCTGTACATCAACGCCCCGCCCACCCTCCCTCCCACCCAAGGCTGGCCCTCAATTTACTGTCCCGTCACTTCCTGCTAATCGCTTTGGCTATCTCGTCCGCGGCTGGAGTATGCAGTACTGGATCCAAACAGGCAGACTTACGCTTTCTATTTGACAGAACCGACCCCTCAGAGTCGGATCTCCTTTTGCCTGAGGAGGTATCGCCTAGGTTAGTAGGCACCTCCTCAGGTTCGCCCGTAACTGAACTGGGCTGGCCATCCGGATCTATGGACTTCTCGGACTCCCTTTCTTTTAGCCTACTCAATCTTTTTTCTAGAGTGGCTCTGGGAAAGGTTTTGCAAATTTGGCAGTCTGCCTTGAGGTGGTCAAACCCCAGACAATAAACACAGATGAGGTGGGAGTTGGCCTTGGCAAAGGCCTCCCCCCACTCAGTACAGTGTTTAAACCCAGTGGGACCAGATTTCTTCTTGGGTTTCTCAGACAAGGCCAACCTACCAAATTACCCTTAACAGCTTTCAAGCCAGGTAATAAATAACCTATCGGTTACAAACTGTGTCACAGGTTTTGAAAAAGAACCAGAAAAGGCCCAGTTCTTCTGAAACTGATCAGCACGGGAACACCACTCTAATCCCAGAAAAATTAAATTTTTAAACAAAGTAGAAATAAGGTTGGTTCCTAACTGGACTGACTGATAAGAAACTGAAGAAAAGAACAATTTCCACAGATATACCAAAATAAAACACAGTTACAATACAGCAAGAGTTCATGTTGTCTGAAGCAATCCTTTGAAAAACTTCCTGAAAATTGGATTGAAAACCAAAGAAGTGCCCTTACCCGCTGAGGTGTAGGCCGAGACAGGTACCAAGTGTACCCAGAGGGAAGATAGCTTAAGGCCAAGGGAATGAAGATGGACTAAGTAGTCCAACAGAACCGTAAGTCCAGCCAGATAAAGGTCTGCAACCTCCTGCTGGCACCATATGGAAAACCTCTTCCATTTAGACGTGTATGTTTTCCTGGTAGAGGGTTTCTGAGAGACCCTTAGGACCTCAAGGACGCCTTCAGAAAGGTGCAGATTAGCATACTTACTCTAAGTCCTCAAGAATCAGGCCATGAGCCTGAGGGACTTTAGGTTGGGGTTAAGGATCCTCCCCAGGTAGGATGTCAGCAGGTTGTGCCTCCTGGAGAAGCAAATCGGTCTGGAGATTGACAGGGACAAAAACAGGGAGTAGTAAGGCTGCCTGACCCAATTAAGAGCTATGAGGATCATAGTTGCTAGCTAGGATTTGAGCTTGTTCAACACCCTGAGCAACAGGGGGAATGGAGGGAAGGTGTACAGGAAATAAAAATCACGTACCTACCGTAATTCTTGATCTTCTTGGACGAGTCTCCACCACTCATTCACACTATTGGGATCTGCGCCGGAGGCACTAGGACCCATCGGGAGCAAACTTTTTTGCTGGGGAGTCGACGCCAAAGATGGCGCCACGAGCACCAGCTCGCGCGACAATGACTATCTCGGCGTCGACTCCCCAACCGCCTCAGTACCTTTTTTACCAAGGAGGTGCAGCGTAAGTAACCTAGAAGGGTAGCCTAACCTAAAAACCGGACATAAGATAGTCCGGACGACCCGTGTAAGAAGGGTCAACAAAGAAGTCTTCAAGGCCTAAAGATTTGAGGGAGTGAAGATCAACAAGAGAGGTGAGCTCGAGGGATGGAGGGTGGGCATGTGAATGAGTGGTGGAGACTCATCCAAGAAGATCAAGAATTACTGTAGGTACGTAATTTTCATATCTTCCTGGACATAAGTCTCCACCACTCATTGACACTATTGGGAGAGTACCGAGCTAATAATCCCCCGAGAGGGTGGCAGGAGAAACCAAGAGCTCACGTTTCTTAAGACAGAAGTCCATTAAGGATGGCGATGCCAAAGGAAGAATGTCGTCTGGCATGGACATCGAGTGCATAGTGCTTAACGAAAGTATGCACTGAGCTCCACGTGGCTGCATTGCAGATGTCCGCAATGGGCACGTTGCGGATTTCCGCTAGGGATGCCGCTACCACTCTGGTAGAGTGAGCGTAAACTCTACCCTCCAACTTAACCTGCACCATGGAATAGCAGTGACGAAGGCACGCCACTAGCCATGCTGAGATACATCTAATAGCGACAGGTTGACCCAGCCGGGTCTCACTGAAGTAAACGAACAGTTGCTGGGCTTTACGAAAATCCTTGGTTCTATCAAAATAGAAACGCAAGGCCCTCTTAACATCCAGAGAATGAAGAGAGCGTTCCCCTTCATTTTGGAAGTTCGCAAAATAAGAGGGAAGGACCAAAGCTTGGTTTAGATGAAATTCTGACACAACCTTAGGTAGAAATTTAGGATGAGTACGAAGGACTACTTTGTCTTCATGAAACACAGTGTATGGAGGATCTGTGACCAGGGCGTGTATCTCAGAGACCCTGCGGGCTGAGGTAATGGCCACTAAGAAGGCAGTCTTCAGGTGAGGAACTCTAGTTCACAGGTAGCTAGAGGCTCAAAAGATTTCGAGTGAGCATGTCTAGCACAAGATTATGTCTCCCAGGCTGCAACTGGACGTCTTGTAGGAGGTCTGAGTGCAGGATGCCTTAAGAAATCTCTTAACCATAGGTAACTGAGCCAGTGAAAGGGAAAAACCGCTCATGATACGCTGAAATGGCACTAAGGTGAACTTTAACTGTAGAGTACTGGAGACCTGAATTTGAGAGGTCCAAAAGGTACTCTAAAACTTTATCTGGAGGGCAGGAAAAGGGATTCAAAGAGGACTTTGCACACCAGAGCGAAAAACGCTTCCACTTAGCCGTGTAAGTTTTCCGAGTGGCTGGCTTCCGAGCAGCCAGAAGGATATCAGAAACTCTTCGAGAGACATTGAACCCATTTACTTCTACCTCTTCAGGAGCCAAGCGTGAAGGTGAAGAGATCTCAGATTGGGATGGACCACCGTCCCTGAGTTAAAAGGTTCATCTGCAGGAAGTGGTCTCGAGAAACTGCCAACATACTGTTGAGAAGTGGAAACCACAGTTGTCGAGGCCAAAAGGGAGCAATGAGAATCATCTTGTCTCCCTGAGACTCGAACTTGAGGAGTACTCTCTGAATTAGAGGAAGAGGCGGAAAGGCGGAAAGAAAGCGTTTTGTCCACCGCAGCCTGAACGCATCCTGACAAAAAATGCCAGGCCCTGGATTTCTGGAGCAGAAGAGAGGCAGTTTTGCATTGAGTGGGGACGCAAAAAGGTCCAGGTCCGGAGTTCCCCACTCTTCGAATAGTGACTGAACTATGGTTGAGTCGAGAGACCACTCGTGAGGATCTGTCTCTGTTCTGCTGAGATGGTCTGCCAAGTCGTTCTGTACACCTGGCAGGTAGAGTGCTTGAATTAGAGCCTTGTGCTCCAAGCACCATTCCCAGACCCTCATCGCTTCTCTGCATAAGGGGTAAGAATGAGCACCGCCCTGCTTGTTGATGTAATACATCACTGCTTTGTTGTCCGTTTGGAGGAGAATATTCTTGTGACAGAGAATGTCCTTCAAAGCTTGGACCACATAAAGGACGGCTCTCATTTCTAGGACATTTATGTGAAGCTGGGACTCGAGTTGAGTCCACACACCCTGAGTGTGGAGAGCCTGACAGTGAGCTCCCCACCCCATTAGTGAGGCGTCTGTGTAATGGAGATCTGATGGTCCAGAGGGGCAAAGGGTATCCTTGCAGAGATTGTCCTCTGAGACCACCAGGTGAGAGACCTCTTTAAGGGTTCTGTCACCTTGATGAGATAGGACATGGGTGAGTGGTTGGAGACCACTGAGTACTGAGCATCCACTGGGTGGTTCTCATGTGCAGATGGGCCAGAGGTACAGTGAACACTGAGGATGCCATGAGGCCCAGCATCCGCTGCACGAGACGGTAACTGACCTGTTTTCTGATGTAACAGGCCATCTGAAGGATATCGTTCCTTCTGTCCTCTGGAAGAAAGGCCTTCACAGGATGTGTCCAGAAGGGTCCCTATGAAAAGGAGCCTCTGGGAGGGCTGCAGCTGCAATTTCTTGAGGTTTAGCAGGACTCCCATGGACGTAAGGAGGTGAGAGGCCATCTCTATGGCATCCAGAGTCTCTTGCCTGGAAGGACTTGCTAGAAGCCAATCGTCCAGATAAGGGAACACCTGTATTCCGAGTTTTCCGAGGTGCACTGCGAGAACTGCACAACACTTTGTAAAAACTCACGGCGCCGAGGATAGCCCAAAAGGAAGGACTCTGAACTGATAATGTTGTCCCAGAGCCACAAACCTCAGGAATTTGTGATGCCTCAGGTGAATGGGAATGTGCTGGTAAGCATCCTGCATGTCTAGGGAGGCTAACCAGTCGTGCTGATGAAGCAAGGGTAACAGGGTTCCTAGAGAAATCATTTTGAATTTCTCCTTGGGAGAAATTTGTTTAGCTTCTGAGATCTAGAATGGGGCATTCCCCAGACTTCTTTGGAACCAGAAAGTAATGAGAGTAGAACCCGTGTTTCGTTGATGCAGCGGCACAAGTTCTACTGCCTGTTGTTTAGAAGGCCTGAATCTCGGTGAGAAGGTCTGACTGAAGGGCAGACAGCCTGGGCTGCCATTTGGGAGGACGATCCAGAGGGGTTTCCACAAGATTGAGTGAGTACCCCTCGCGGATTATCCGAAGGACCCATTTGTCTGAGGTTATGGACTTCCAATGGCTGTAGAAGTGCATCAGCCGACCTCCCACTGGAGAGGAAAAGTCCACCTCGGGCAGTTGAGGTGGGACTTGGGCCAGCAATTCATAAGGTAGCGCTGGGCACTTTGGGCCCTTGCGCTTTCTGCTGTGCCTTCTTTTGAGGTTGGGCAGGTTGGTTCTTATGGAAACTTCCTCTGCCTCTGCCTCGAAAGGACTGACGGTTATGAAACTGATGTTTACTGGCATGCCCTCGAGAGGGGGCAGGAGGGGGTCTAGCCAACTTAATGGCTGACTTAGTCTTTTGTGTAGCTTCTAGAGCTTGCTCGACCTGAGGACCAAAGAGATATGCACCATCAAAGGGCAATGCGATTACCTGTTGTTGCGCATCATTGGTGAAGCCTGAAGTGCGCAGCCAGAAATGGCGGTGGGTGCAAATACCAGCAGCTGCTGAACTGGAAGCGGAGTCGAAAGCATCCATGGCTGCTTTAACCTGTTGGTTGTTAGATTCAATACCCCTGGTAATGGTTTGAAGAAGCTCTGGTTTTGAATCCGACTCTCGGAAGAGCTTCAACCATTTGCTTGAGAGAGTGCCAAGGATATACTAGCATTGAGAAAAATAGCCTTGGTAACTGGCAATACACATACTTAGGGTAGAAGCAGCAAAGACTCTCTTACCTAAGGTGTCTATCTTATGAGATCCTTGTTAATAGGTCGAGCTGTAGTGGTTTGAGGAAGGACGACCTTATCATTCTCTGCCAGGACTACAATAGGATCCGCAAAGGCTTGAGATGCCAAAATGGGACGATCCTTGGGGCTGAATATTTTCTATCAATGGATTTAGCCACCGGTGAAGAGAGAGCAGGATTATTCCATACCATTTGAGACAGCGTCTAAGGAAGGCTGAATCTGAGGAGTCAAATGAGGGATCTCCGAGGCGTGAAGGTATTGGAGTCTTAACAATTTCCCAGGATCGATGTCTGTAGTCTGGAGAGAAAGTGTGGAAATCATATTCTTCAGCAGAGACTTAAATGACAGGTCCTCGACCACAGGCTCTGCAGCAGTAAAAGATCCTGCTTCGTTCACCTCATCGCCCAGCCGAAGGTCTGGGTCAGGCTCAACGTCATCTCCTGACAGTCCAGGAGGGACTGTATGGACAGGAAAGGGATGAAAGCCAGAAGAGGAAGGAGGAAAAGAGAAAAGGAAGTCCCGAGCCCCAGCGCCGAGGGAGGCTACGGCGCCAAGAACGGCGCCGAGGGAACCACGCGGCGCCAAGAGGCCAAGCGAGATGGCATCAAGAGGCAACGCTGAAGCCGCAGTAGCCACGTAGGCGACGCCATGAAGCCGGTGAGCGCCAGGTGACGCCGAGAAGCCACGCTGCGCCACAGGCGATGCCGAGGACGGCGCCGCGAGGCCACACGGCGCCGAAGGCACTCCCAGAGACCGAAAAACAGGTTTTGAAGGAAAAAGAGCAGGAGATAAGGGCATCGGTGTGGCCCCCTGCACCGAAGCCATGTGGGGGACACCTAAGCACGGAGTCGACGGCACCGAAGAAGGTGCCGCGCGACCAGGAAAGTCCAACCGCCCTACCTGGTTGCCCAGAGAGCCCGAAGGCCCATGAGTGACCGAGCCAGGTAGCCGAACCAAACTCAGAGCCCATTGCTCCGTAAGAGTGGCCCACTGATGAAATTGCTCATCTGAAGACCTACCTGAGGGCGGGGTAGGACTCCGATGTCGAAGACGTCGGCTACCAGAAGCCGCTGTTGGCGACTCCGAAGGAGGAGACCGGCAACTAGCCCCAATAACCAAATGTCTAAGCGCAGACGTATCAGAGGGCAACCTCGAGTGATGCCTTCTCTTTTTAGACCTGCGGGCTGAAGAAGAGCTTGAGGCCGAACGGTGCCGAGAATGCGACCGTTTGGCTTTATGCTTCCGCGGGGACCGCCCATCCCCCAGGCCATTGGACTGACCGTTGTCTGACCCCCCTTCCGGAGAAGGCGGCGGACCGGACACAGCCCGACTGACTGTACAGCTTTCATACAAAGTCTCCCTACTGTCACCTGACCTGCTCATGGTCGACTCCGTCAGTGTAGGCTGAGACTTCTTTATCGTTTTTTATTTAAAAATAAGAATACCTTAAGCGATACTGTATCGAGATAATACTACAAAATAATAAAAACTGAAAACTATGCTGCTAGTTTGAAGTTTGACTCCCGACAGGCGAGCGACATCGTCACTGAAGCACACTCGATGGCGGGAAAAAAGGAACTGAGGCAGTTGGGGAGTCGACGCCGAGATAGTCATTACCGCGCGAGCTGGGGCTCATGGCGCCTTTCCTCGTGGCTCCATCTCTGGCGTCGACTCCACAGCAAAAAAAGTTTGCTCCTGATGGGTCCTAGTGCCTCCGGCGCAGATCCCAATAGTGTGAATGAGTGGTGGAGACTTATGTCCAGGAAGATATGCCTTGCTGGTCGAGACACCTGTAGGGTGAAAGAGGAGGCCAGTGCAATAAGGCTCCTTGCCCTGTCCAGGGGAAGGAAGGCTCTGGCCTTTTCTGTATCTAGCTCTGCGCCTATGAAGGTGAGGAGCTGAACAGGCTCTAGAACTGACTTTGAAAGATTCAGAAGGAAATCCAGAGAGGGGAGCAGTTGCTGAGTTATCTGTAGGTGTAACTTGACCTTGTCTGGGGACTGGCCTACTATGAGCCAGTCGTCCAAGTATGGGAAGATGGCAATCCTTTGCCTTCTTAGAGAAGCAACTACTACTGCCAGGCATTTTGTGAACACCCTTGGAGCAGAGGTTAGATCAAGGCATTGCTCTGAACTGGTAATGGCCTGAGGGCAGCTCGAACCTGAGGTACTTCTGATGGGAGCTTCTGATGAGAATATGGAAATAGGCATCCTTGAGGTCCAGGGAAACTAGCCAGTCCCCTGGCCTTAGAGAGGATAGAATTATTCCCAGAGTCACTATTTTGAATTTTGTTTTAAAAGGTGCTTGTTTAAGTATCTGAGAGCCAGGATGGGCCGCCATTCTCCTGCCTTTTTTGGGGTAAGGAAGTACCTGGAGTACAACCCTTTACCCTGGTGTAGGGGTGGAACCCTTTCCACAGCCCTGACAGCCAGGAGGGAAGAGATCTTGGCCTCTAGGGCAAGTGCCTCTGAGGGATTTGCAGGTGGAAAGGATCTGGTTCTCAGCTTTGGGAATTTTTTGAAGCTGAGAACAGTCCCTGGCTTACTACTTCCAGGACCCACTTGTCTGATGTTAAAGACTTCCAGTCCTGGACAAAGTAAGCCAGCCTGCCCCCTACAGGTAGTTGAGAATCGGCCCTGGAAAACCCATCAGGGTGCCTGTTTAGCAGGGGGTTTTGGCTGAGGGGTGGAAGCAGGCCTGCTTGTACCCCTTCTGCCTCTCCCTCTAAAGAACCCCTCTGAGCATAGGCAGAAGAGGAGGCCTGGGCTTGGTAGAAAGGCCTGTGAAAGGCCTGCCCTGCCCCAGGGATGCTGCCTCTAAGGAGTGGCCTGCCTTTCCCTGGCCTGTGCACTCCTATAGGTGGTCCTATATTCGTCCATTTTCTTCATGTAATTCTCTGTTTGCTCCCCAAACAGAGAATTACCCACAACAGGAAAATCCATGGCCTTAGTCTGGGTATCCTGTGACAGGCTAGTACATCTGAGCCAATTCATTCTACGAAGTGCCACAGATGTAGCCATGACTCTAGATGACACATCATTGGAGTCCACTGCACCATGGAAATTCACCTTGGATGCCTCGATACCATCAGCAGCCACCTGCTCCAGCCCCTTAGCAAGCTGGCCAGGGACCAGTTTTGCTAAAGCCATGACAGTGTCCCATCTGGATTTCTGATACCTAGTAGTATAGACCATATAGTTGGCCTGTTTGAGTCCCAAAGATGCTGCCATGTACTGTTTCTTTGCCATGGCATCAATCCTCCTGGAGTCCTTGTCTGGGGGGTATGAAGCCAAGGGAATATTTGCCTTATCACAGGCTGCAGCCTGCACTACACCAACATGGCTGCATTGTTGTGTAAGGAACTTCGTATCTGAGCCTGACAATGTATCCCTCTTGTCCATTCTTTTATCCACAGGAGGTACAGTATTAGGAGTCTTTAAAATCTTAAATGTCTGTTTCCCAATAGATTTGTGTAAGGGAATAGACAGCCTCCTAGAATCTGGGATATCCATCATTTCCACATAGTCAGGCTCCTCCTGGTCATCCACAGCTTCTTCCATTGGAAGCTGGAGGGTTTCAGCCACTTTTTATAAAACATGAAATGGGATGGGGACTCAGAAAACCTAGGAGGAGACACTCCTGAAGGTCCGTCTGGGGAGATGTCCGGGTCAATGGGCACATCCAGACTTTCAAAACCACATTCACTTTCCTCATACTCCTCTTCCTCCTCCTCCGGTTCATAATATTCCTCTAAATCATAATCTTGAACCAGTGGAACCGGCCGAACCGAGCGCCTCCCTGATGGTGCCGGTTCGGTCGGAACCGGGGAAAGCGACTGCACAATTTTTATTGCTTTGGCTATTTCTTCAGCGGTTGGAGAAGAAAGTTTTGGATGCACACCAGCTGATTTTTCGTTTCTTGTTCTCTTAGCTGGAACCGACTCCTCAGAATTGGTTCTCCTTTTGCCTGAAGAAGTCTCGCCCTGGTCAGATGGCACTCCTTCTGGTTCGGTTTGAACCGAACCGGGCTGGCCATCCGGGTCAGCAGACTTTTTGGCCTCTCTTTCCCTGAGCCTACCAACTCTCTTCTCTAGGGTAGCTGCAGGAAATTTTTACAAATCTGGCAGTCTGCATTGAGGTGGTCAAACCCCAGACAATAAACACAGGTGGTGTGGGGGTCAGCCTTAGCAAAGACTTTGCCACACACACTGCAGTGTTGAAACCCAGTGGGCCCGGTTTTCTTTGGGTTTCTCTGACATTGTGCCAGTCCTAACCAAACTTACCCTTTTAATGGCAATCTGCCAGGCAAGACCCTCTCATCAGTTCCTGACCGTGTTACGGGTCGTGGAAAAACTGTAATAAAATCCTTTTTTTTAGAACTGATAAAAACCGGTAACCACACTCTAAAAGTACAGCTAAAGATTTTTTAACAACTTGATCGGTTCAAACCAAACCAATGAACCGTTTACAAGTTCCACACAGAATAGAAAATAATATAAACTTATCTAGTACTCACAAATACCACAGACAGAGACTGAACCGACAGGTTACGGTTTAAATTCGATCGAAAACCGAGAAAAGCGGTACTTTAACCGACAAATTGAACCAAGCAGAAGGAGAAATCTCCGGAGCGACTGTTCAGTGAGGCGGAGTAAAGAATCTGACGGTTTGAGTTTAAACAGCAACAGACAAAGTCTCAACCGAGCTCGAGCTCAGCGTTCCATGCCTGGCATGGAAAGTTAACTTTTTCATCTCCTGGGCAGTTCGAAGGTTGGGACTCACTGCTATTGTCAGAATACAGGAAGACTTCATGTTGTTTGAAGCCAGAGTCTCCTGAAGATCCACCAGTGGCCTGGGGGGCAGTGGAGGAGGAGGAGGAGGGGGATACTTATACGTATTATATCCGTAAGGCGAGTATCCATAACCCGGCTGCGGGAATACCGGTGCCGGGTATTGCGGCGCGTGGAGCGCGCCGGGTACTGCAGCGCTGATACCGCGGACCCGGTAAGCCGCGCCAGATAGACGGGCGATACCCAGGTACCGGAGGAGCTGCCGGAGCAGACGGCCCAGTAGGGAGTCCAATGGGTGGATTAACAGTGATAGGCCCATGGGGGGCCCGACGGAGGAGGGATATCCCCGCCGGGCGCCGGTGGGGCCGCGCTGAACTGGCGCCGGGCGGAGCTAGTGTCCAGGCTGGGTAGTCGGGCAGGACCGCATCGGGGCCGTGTCCGGGAGCCGGGCCAGATTCGTGTTCTATAGAAGGAGGGTCTGACGGCGGAAAGCATCCTGTGCATTGCCCAGGGACGGAGGGGGAAAAGACCCCGGGGTCAGGCAGGGGTGACTCGGGCTCCCCGGATGGCAGCAAAGGCTGCGGGGAACCTGGGACGACAGACGATGGAGGGTCTGTCGTAGGCTCCAATGCCCGGAGCACGTCGGAGGAGCCGACGTGCGACTTAGGGGCTGAATCCCTGTGGACGCCAGAGGAGCCAGCGTCCGGCTTAAGGGGTCCCTCGTTGGAGGCGGGCCGAGGGTGGGAAGTGGCCTGATCCGAGGTGGACGTGACCGTGCGCCGCCCTGAAGGGTTGAGCGTCTTATTGGTCTTCTCCCGGCAGGCATCGGAGGAGCCAACGTCCGGCTTATGGGAGGTGCCCACGCCAGTAGGCCGCAAGCCTGTGGCAGTACTGGAGGCAGAGGCCTCCTTTAGCCCGGAGGTACCCGCAGGGCCAGAGCGCGAGCCCGACGGCCCGGCCGACGCCTCCTCCAAAACCTTGGAGGCTGCCATTGGGCAATCCCCCGGTGGGGACGTTACCTGAACCGCAACTCCAGCCAGAGTCGCAGACAAGGAGGCCTTCTCCCTGTGCCTTTCTTTGTCCTGCTTCTTGTGTCCTTCTGGAGAGGTCGACGCCTGCCTAAGCTTCTTCAACCCCTTCTCTATTGAAGACATCTTCTTTTTAAGCAGATGGGCTTCCAAAGACTGCTGGTGTCGTCTGCGGGTAGCCGCGTTGAAATGCAGGCAATGCAGGCACTTGTCGACCTTGTGGTCGGGACTAGGCAAAAAGGCAGAGAGAGGACCGTCCTTGTGAGGGCGGTAGGCTACCAAGACGAGTCGACTGATTTTGTAAGGGGACATAAACCGACGCTCACCTGACAATACAGTGATAAAATACTAATAATTTTCGGTAATAAAACGATGAAAGAACAGGGCTGAGCACAAACTTTGCCACGAGGCGCTGCATGAGCTGACGGCAGGAAAGAACTGGAAGGCGGGCGTCCGGGACCGCCCTTTATACCGACGCGCTGACGCCGTCACCTGATGGGGCGTCCCTCGCCAGGACTGCTAGCTAGAAATTTTTCTGTGGGTCCTGCCGCCATGCCGACTCAGTCCTATATGTAATTACCTACTGCAAGAGCCTCTCAAAGTAAGATCTAAGGTTACCTTAGTGCAAATCTCTGAGTCTTTGCAAAACTGTGCAAAAGGGGGCCTCAACTCAAGAAGCACACTGTATTCTAGCAGCTCCTGCCTGATATTTACAAAAACAGGATGCTTGCTAAGAACGGGTGTTGAAAGGACTTATAAGAGCTAAGCTGCAACTGCAAGAAAGATTAGAAGAAAAAGGGACACAGAGACTCAAGGAAAACTATTTTTTTTTTTTCTCCTTTGTACATAGTTATTGTGAACAAGTGTTTTTTTTTTTTATGTTACTGCTACTCTAAATAAATATTTTTGGTTAATTCTACAACTGCTTCTCATTTTCCCTATGCTTATTGACTGGTACCTCGATGACAGATAGTGTTAGCTTAAGTGGGATTTAAGCCATGCATACACAAAGACACGAGTTTTGTGCATGGGTACTGGACCTAGTACCAGGGAAGCACTGACGAAGGAATGGATTCTGCAGCAGCAAGTCCAGGAGTGGTTACCAGGAGAAGGGCAGCCAAACTAGCAGAAACAAGTCCAGTCTGAGATTGTACAACGAGCAAAAGTTATGGAAAAAGAACAGGCAGGGACAGAACCTAAAAGCCTGATAGACTATTTCAAATGGTGGGCTATACAACAAAGAGAGACTTGAGAAGCGGAGAGAAAAAGCGATGCAGTGACAGGAGCAGCTATGGCTCGATGACTTGCAAGCTGTCAAAGGCAGAAGATCCAGCACAGATCCAGAAGAGCAACAAAATGCAAGCAACTTAAAAGCCATTAAACTTACAAAGTTGTGTCCCTCAGATGATATTGAGGCATACCTGACAACTTTTGAAAGAGTTGCCACAGCCTGCCAGTGGCCAAAGCAGCAATGGACAAACAGACTGGTACCCTACCTGACAGGGAAAGCCCAACTTGCCTACAGCAGTATGAACACTGCACAGTCAAAAAACTATGACCTGGTGATAAGCGAAATCCTGAAAAGATATGACCTCTCCGGAGAGACCTACAGGCAGAGATTTCGATCTCTCAGGTACAACTCGGTCAACAATCCTCGAGAAGCCTTCACCTGACTCACAGAAAGGAAAATTACGTACCTACCGTAATTCTTGATCTTCTTGGACGAGTCTCCACCACTCATTCACACTAGTGGGATTGGCGCCGGAGGCACTAAGACCCATCGGGAGCAAACTTTTGCTGGAGGGTTTCCATGGCGAGAGCGGCGCCAAGGAGATTGACGGCCACGTCGAGCAGCGGCTCGAGCGGTAATGACCATCTCGGGCGACGACCTCCAACCGCCTCAGTACCTTTTTACCAAGGAGGTGCAGCGCATTCAACGAAAAAGGTAAACCCAACATTAAAAAGCGGACATAAGATAGTCCGTTATGACCCGTGTAAGAAGGTCAGCAAAGAAGTCCTCACGGCCTAAAGATTTGAGGGAGTGAGGACCAATACAGCGGTGAGCTCGGGGATGGAGGTGGGCGTGTGAATGGGTGGTGGAGACTCGTCCAGAAGATCTAAAAAATTACGGTGAGTACGTGTTTTCCTATCTTCCTGGACATAAGTCTCCACCACTCATTCACACTAGTGGGAGAGTACCAAGCTGATAATCCCCCAAAAGGGCGGCAGGAAAGCCAGAGCTCACGTGTCTAAGATAGAAGCCCATTAAGGATAGTTCTGCCGAATGCGGAATGCCGCCTGGCATGAACATCCAGTGCATAGTGCTTAACGAAAGTATGCACTGAGCTCCAGGTAGCGGCGTTGCATATATCTGCAATTGGAACATTGCGAATTTCCGCTAGGGATGCCGCGACCGCCCTAGTAGAGTGAGCGTACACTCTACCTTCTAATTTAACTTGAGCCATGGAATAGCAATGACGAAGGCATGCCACTAACCATGAAGAGATACATCTAATAGCGACAGGTTGACCCAGCCGGGTGTCGCTGAAAGAAACGAACAGTTGCTGAGTCTTGCGACATCCTTGGTTCTATCTAAATAGAACCGCAAGAGCTCTCTTAACATCCAAGGAATGAAGAGCTCGTTCCCCTTCATTTTGGAAATTAGCGAGAATGTGGAAGTACCAGAGGTTGGTTCAGATGGAATTCTGACACAACCTTGGGAAGAAATTTAGGATGAGTACGAGAACTACCTTGTCCTTATGGAATACAGTATACGGAGGGTCCGTAACCAGTGCATGTATCTCAGAGACCCTGTGGCTGAGGTAATGGCCACCAGGAAGGCAGTCTTCCAGGTAAGAAATTTTAGCTCACAGGTAGCTAAGGGTTGAAAGGCTTCCAGTGAGCATGTCCAGCACCAGGTTAATGTCCAGGCTGCAACTGGACGCTTAACAGGGGGTCTGGTATGGAGAACCCTTAAGAAATCTTCACTCATAGGTAACTGAGCCAGAGTTAAGGAAGAAACCGCTCATGGAACGCTGAGATGGCACTAAGGTGAACTTTAACTGTGAGTATTGAAGACCTAAGTTTGATAGGTCCAAAAGATACTCAGAACCTTGCCAGGAGGACAGGAAAGGGATTCAAGAGGATTTTGCACCAGAGAAAACGTTTCCATTTGAGGCGTCCGTTTTGGTGGCTGGCTTCCGAGCAGCCAGAAGGATGTCTGAGACTCTATGAGAGACGTGAACCGATTCACTTCTATCTCTTCAGGAGCCAAGCATGAAGGTGAAGTGATTTCAGGTTGGGATGGACCAACGAACCCTGAGTCAGAAGACTGATTTGCAAAGGAAGTGGTCTCGGGAGGCTGCCAACATACTGTTGAGTAGAGGAAACCATAGTTGCGAGGCCAGGAAGGAGCAATGAGAATCATCTTGGTCCCTGAGACTCGAACTTGAGGAGTACTCTCTGGATTAGAGGAAGTGGTGGAAAGGCGTAAAGAAAGCGTTTTGTCCACCGCAGCCTGAACGCATCCTGACAGAAAATGCCAGGCCCTGGATTTCTGGAGCAGAAGAGAGGCAGTTTTGCGTTGAGTGGGGATGCAAAAAGGTCCAGGTCTGGAGTCCCCCACTCTTTGAACAGGGACCGAGCTACGGCTGGATCGAGAGACCACTTGTGAGGGTCTGCCTCCGTTCTGCTGAGGTGATCTGCTAGGTCGTTTTGTATACCTGGCAGATAAACCGCTTGAATCAGAGACTTGTGCTCCAAGCACCACTCCCACACCCTCATTGCTTCCCTGCAAAGGGATAAGAATGAGCACCGCCTTGCTTGTTGATGTAATACATCACTGCTTTGTTGTCCGTTTGAGGAGAATGTTCTTGTGACAAAGGACATCCTTCAGAGCTCGGATTGCATAGAGGACCGCTCTCATCTCCAGGACATTTATGTGGAGATGAGTTTGAACTGAGTCCATACACCTTGAGTGTGGAGGAGAGACAGTGAGCTCCCCATCCCATTAGCGATGCATCTGTGGTGATGGAGATCTGATGATCCGGGGAGCAAAGGGAATCCTTCCAGGAGATTGCTCTCTTGAGACCACCAGGTGAGAGACCTTCAAGGCTCCGCCACCTTGATGGGATAAGACTGGGGTGAGAGGTCGGGGACCACTGAGTGGAGAGCATCCACTGGGTGGTTCTCATGTGCAGTCGGGCCAGAGGGACAGTGAAGACCGAGGACGCCATGAGACCCAACATGCGTTGCATCGAGAGCTGTAACCGATTGGTTCTCCTGATGTAATGGGCCATAAGGGGATGTCGAGTCTTCTGTCCTCTGAAGGAAAGCCTTCGCTGAAGAGGTGTCTAGAAGCTGCCCCTATGAAAAGGAGCCTCTGGGAGGGTTGCAGTTGAGATTTTTTCAATTCCAGCAGAACTCCCATGGACGGAGAAGGCGAAGTCGTTTGCATGGCTTCAAAGTCCCTTGGCCGAAGGGCTTGCTAGAAGCCAATCGTCCAGTAGGGAAACACTGAGTCCGACTTTTCCTGAGATGCGTCAGCGAGAACTGCACAACACTTTGTAAAACCTATCGCGGCGCCGAGGATGCTCTAAAGGGCAGGACTCTGAACTGATAATGCTGACCCAAAGCTACAAACCTGGAGGAATTCTATGGTGGGTCGGGTGGACGGGATATGCTGGTAAGCATCCTGCATATCAGAGGCCAGCCAGTCGTGCTGATGCAGCAAGGGTAACAGGGTACCTAGGGAAATCATCTTGAATTTCTCCCTGGGAGGAATTTGTTTAACTTTCTGAGGTCTAGAATGGGGCGATCCCCAGATTTCTTTGGAACCAGAAAGTAATGGGAGTAGAACCCTGTGTTTCACTAGATGCGGGGCACCAGTTCTATTGCCCTGTTGTTCAGAAGGCCCTGGATCTCCTGGTGAGGAGATCTGACTGAGAGGCCGACAACCTGGGTTGTCGTATGGGAGACTTGGTCGGGGGTTCAAGAAGGTGAGAGGTAACCACCAGCGAATTATCCGAAGAACCCATTGTCTGAGGTTATGGACTTCCACTGGTTGTAGAAGTACATCAGGCGACCTCCATCGGAGGAGAAAGTTCCACCTCGGGCAGAGTGGATGGAACTTGGGCCAACGACTCATAAGGTAGCGCTGGGAGCTTTAGGTCCCTGCGCTTTCTGCTGCGTCTTCTTTTGAGGTTGGGCAGGTTGGCTTTTATGGAAGCTTCCCCTGCCTCTGCCTCGAAAGGACTGACGACTATGAAACTGACGTCTGTTCACATGCCCCCGAGAGGGGGCAGGCGGAGGTCTGGCCAACTTAATGGCCGATCTAGTCTTCTGAGTGGCCTCTAAGGCTTGCTCCACCTGAGGGCCAAAAAGAAAGGAGCCATCAAAAGGCAGCGCCATCACCTGCTGCCGAGCATCATTCGTGAAGCCAGAAGTACGCAGCCAGGAATGGCGCTGAGTACAAATCGCTGGCTGCTGAGCGAGAAGCAGTGTCGAGAAGCATCCATGGCGGCTTTTGACCTGTTGGTTATTGGACTCAATACTTAATAACGGTCAGAAGGCTCTGACTTGGAACTGAATCTGGAAGAGCTTCAACCATTCTTTTCATAGAGTGCCACAGGATATACTCATACTGAGAAAATAGCCTTGATAACTGGCATACGCATACTTAGAGTGGAGGCAGCAAAGACTCTCTTACCTAATGTATCAATCTTACGAGACTCTTTGTTAATAGGTCGAGCTGTAGTAGTTTGAGGAAGAACGCACCTTATCATTCTCTGCCAGGACTACAATAGGATCCTAAAGGCTTGGGATGCCAAAATGGGACGATCCTTGGGAGCTGAATACTTCTTATCAATGGATTTAGCCACTGAGGAATAAGAGCAGGGTTATTCCATACCATTTGAGACAGCGTCTCGAAGGAAAGGCTGAATGGGAGGAGTCAAATCGTAGGGATCTCCGGGCTATGAAGATACTGGAGTTTAATATCTTCCAGGATCGATGTCTGTAGTCTGGAGAGAAAGAGTGGATCCCAGTTTCTTCAACAGAGACTTAAAGGACAGGTCTCGACCACAGGCTCTGTAGCAAAGAAAGATCCTGTTTCCTCCACTTCATCACCCAACTTGAAGGTCCTGGGTCCAGGCTCCAACATCATCTCCTGATGGTCCAGAAAGGACTGTTTGGACAGGAAAGGAGTGAAAATTAGGAGAGGAGAAATGGCAGAAAAACAAGGAGAGTCCCTACGGTGCCGAGACGGCAAAACGGGCTGAAGACGGCATCAGGAGGCGACGGGCGTCAAGAGGCACGCTGTTTCACTGTGAAAGATGTTCATTCACAAATCTGACTGTCAGTACGGTATGGGCTGCACGCCATTGGCTGTAGCTCTGCACCAACGGGCGGCAGCCCTACCGACAGTCAGTCGGCGGGCGCGGGCGGCAGGCGGTGGATGCTGCCACCCGCCGCCGCGGGGAGCGGGTGGAGGGGTTTCGGGTGGGGGGGGACACTAGACACCAGGAGATGTTTGGGGGTTGTAACGCGACATTCTGCCCGCGATCGGGCTTTACGTCCACTGGACCACCAGGGAGATATTCGGGTTGGGTTATATCTCGCCCGTGATCGGGCACTGGGGGTTCATACATCTCTGCCCGCGATCGGGCTGTGGAGATGTGTGGGCGGGGGTTCATGTAATCTGTAATGCCCGCGATCGGGCCGTGGAGATGTGTGGGCGGGGGTCTATGTAACTGTAATACCCGCGATCGGGCTGTGGGAGATGTGGGCGGGGGTTCATGTAACTGTAATGCCCTCGATCGGGCTTCGGGAGATGTGTGTGTGGGGGGGGAATGTAGACTTACAGTGATACTGCCCGTGATCGGGCTGCAGGGTGCGTCGTTCCCCGACAGCTGCTGCCTGGCAGGGTGGCCAGGCGCAAGTCCTCGGGGATCGGCCGCACCTACATGCTAATGGCATGCAAATGGGGCCATAAATAGATGCAAATGGCCCCCCCTGCGCCTTGCATAAATTATGGCCCCATTTGCAGGTCACCTTTTGAATATCGGAAATTTGAGCATGGCGCAATGGTACTTGCGCCACCGCAAGTTTAATGCTCAACTCTGGCAACTTGCGGTGGCGCAAGTTCCACTGCGCCATGAGCAAGTGCTGTGGCTGGGGGGTGATATTCAAAGGAGTTGCTCAATAGCGCAACTCCTTTGAATATCACCCCGGCCACACCCCTGCGCAACTATTTTGAGCAGCGCAGGGGCTTGTGCCTCAGAATGGCGCAGTTTGAATATCTGGGCCTTTATTTTAATCTGTTGAGGTGGGTCCGGGAATTAAGGCCAAGGGCCAGCCATGTCCACCCTTCATGCTAAAACTGTGGTCATAAGTTTCAAGGGGGGATCTAAAAGAAAAAATTACTCACCTTAGTAATGTTGATTCTTCTAATGGAGTCTTGCTATATTATGACATATGCAGTGAGTCCCAACCTTCGAACTGCTCCAGAGGTGAAAGAGTTAACTTTCCATGCCAGGCATGGAATGCTGAGCTCGAGCTCGGTTGAAACTCTGTCTGTTGTTCTTCAAACTCAAAGCATCAGATCTTTACGAGCCAAACTTACTGAGGTCCTGTGTGGAAGCTGTAAGCCTACACTAGCCAACTGGCTATTAAACATAAGAACACATTTTTTGGTCCCAAAACAAAGACTCAAGTTAGGAGACCCAAAAAATGAAAACACAACACCAAGTCACCCCAAAAAAGGAGGGGTGAAAACAACAAGGTGGGCATCTACTAAGTGCCAACACTGCACTGCCCACCCACATCCCAAAACAGAGGTTCTGAGAGGGGCAGGCAGGGAGAGGTCATAATATAGCAAGACTCCATTAGAAGAAACAACATTACTAAGGTGAGTAATTTATTCTTCAAACAACATGAAGTCTTGCTATATTATGACATATGCAGACTACACAGCAGTACCTCCATGGAGGAGGGACAGAACCTACTTAGGAAATAGGCTCTGAAGCACAGCTGTGCCAAACCGAGCATCACTACTAGCCTGGATGTCCAGGGAGTAATGCTTGGTAAAAGTGTGAACTGTTTTCCAGGTAGCTGCTTGACATATCTCTAAAATAGGGATGTCCCTTGCAGCAGCCAGGGAAGCAGCTGTACCTCTGGTAGAGTGAGCCCTCAGGCCTGAGAGAGGAACCTTACCCAGCTTTTCATAACAGAATTGGATACAAGAGACAATCCACCTGACAATGGATCTTTTAGTAGCAGATTTCCCTTTACCAACCTCACCATAAGTGAGGAACAGTTGGAGGGAGTCAAACCTGTGACCCTTGGTATGCTCTATGTAGTAACTAAGGGCTCTCTTCACATCTAAGCTGTGCAGCCTCCTCTCGCCAGAGGAGGAATGGTCAGTGAAGTACACTGGAAGAGATATAGATTGATTAAGGTGGAAATCTGAAACCACCTTAGGCAAGAACTTCATATTAGTCCTGAGGACCACCTTATCTCTATGAAAGAAGATAAAATCAGGCTCCACTGACAAAGCTTGTAATTCACTTATGCGTCTGGCAGAAGTGATGGCTACCAGAAACACAGTTTTCCAAGTCAAGTACTTAAGCTCTGCTGAAGACAAAGGCTCAAAGGGGGGTTGCATAAGCTGAGCAATGCAAACATTAAGATCCCAGGCAGGGGCAGGGTCCCTGAATGGAGGGTTGGTGTGAAGCAATCCCTTGAAAAACTTGAAGAATACAGGATGAGCTGAAAGAGAAGAGGGCTTACCTGCTGAAATAAAAGCAGACACAGCTGCCAGATGCACTATTAGGGTAGCTGGTCTCAGCCCCAAGGTATTTAAGAGGACCATATAATCCAGGACTGTGGGTAAATCAGCAGATTCTGGGGAAATA
This sequence comes from Neoceratodus forsteri, assembly GCA_016271365.2. Classification (NCBI taxonomy): domain Eukaryota; kingdom Metazoa; phylum Chordata; order Ceratodontiformes; family Ceratodontidae; genus Neoceratodus; species Neoceratodus forsteri. The sequence continues at coordinate 51,436,509 of JADMNL010000026.1, forward strand.
TGCTTTCCAGAGCACCATATGGAAAACCTCTTCCATTTGGAATTATAAGTAGCCCTGGTGGAAGGTTTCCTAGAAGCCTTCAGGATATCCATTACACCTTGGGAGAGGTGTAGATCAGCAAACTCTAACTCTTCAAGAGCCGGGCCTTGAGATTGAGAGATCTGAGGTTCAGGTACCAAACCCTCCCCTGAACACAGGTTAACAGGTTGTGATTCCTGGGAAGACACAGGGGAAGATGTACTGCTAAGGACAGTAGGAGTGGATACCAGGGTTGTCTGGCCCAATCTGGAGCAATCAGGATCATCTTGCAGGGTTGAGATCTGATTTTCACTAGCACTTTAAACAGGAGAGGGAAGGGGAAAAGCATAGAGAAACTTCCCTTCCCAATTGAGAACTAAGGCATCCAGAAGGACTGAGCCCAACAGTGGGGGCCTGCAGCTAAAAAGGGGAAGTTAGTGATTGTCTGGGGCTGCAAAAAGATCTATCTGCGGGGTGCCCCATCTGGCAAATATCACCTCCAAGACCAGGGGGTCCAGTGACCATTCGTGATGGCCCTGGGAAATCCTGCTGAGAGCATCTTCCAGGACATTGTCCTTGCCTGGGAGGTGAACTGCCATAAGGGAGGTGTTCAGGGAGTAAGCCAGAGACCATAACTTCATTGCTTCGGTGGACAAGGCCATAGACCGAGTGCCCCCTTGCTGGTTGATGTACCACATTGTGGTGGTGTTGTCTGTTCTGACCTGTACAACTTTGTTCTGAACAGACTTGGAAAAAGCTTGAAGTGCTATAAAAACTGCTCTGAGTTCCAACACATTGATGTGGAGCAGAGATTCCGGAGAGGACCACAATCCCTGCGTAGTGAGGTCGCCCATGTGAGCTCCCCACCCCAAGAGGGATGCATCTGTAGTGAGGATTAAGGAGTGAGACTGAGTGACAAAAGGAATCCCTTGTCTCAGATTGCTCTGATCCTGCCACCACTGTAGGGCCTGGATCAGGGTTCGAGTCACTGTGATCAATTTGGTTAGAGGGTCTTTCCTTTGAGACCAAAAGGCTCTCAAATGGAACTGGATGTCCTCATCTGAAATCTTGCTCCCTGCACTACTGCTGTAGAAGCAGCCATGTGCCCCAGGAGCTGTAGAAAATGCCTTGCTGGTCGAGAGACCTGCAGGGTAAATGAGGAGGCCAGAGAGACCAGGATCCTTGCCCTGTCCAAAGGAAGGAAGGCTCTGGCTTTCTCTGTGTTCAGTTCTGCGCCTATGAAGGTGAGGAGCTGGACAGGCTCTAGAACTGGCTTTGAAAGATTCAGAAGGAAACCTAGAGGGTGAGCAGTTGCTGAGTTATCTGTAGATGTAACTTGACTTGGTCTGGAGACTGGCCTACTATGAGCCAGGCGTCCAGGTAAGGGAAGATGGCAATTTTTTGCCTTCTTAGGGAAGCAACTGCTACTGCCAGGCATTTTGTGAATACCCTTGGAGCAGAGGTGAGGCCAAAGGGCATTGCTCTGAACTGGTAATGGCTTGAGGGCAGCTCGAACCTGAGTTACTTTCGATGGGAGCTTCTGATGAGAATATGGAAGCAGGCACCCTTGAGGTCCAAGGACGCTAGCCAGTCCCCTGGCCTTAGAGAGGGTAGAATAATTCCCAGAGTCACCATTTTGAATTTTGGTTTTAAAAGGTGCTTGTTTAAATATCTGAGATCTAGGATGGGCCGCCATTCTCCTGTCTTTTTTGGGGTAAGGAAGTACCTAGAGTACAACCCTTTGCCCTGGTGTAGGGGTGGAACCCTTTCCACAGCTCTGAGAGCCAGGAGGGAAGACACCTCTACCTCTAGGGCAAGTGCCTCTGGTGGATTTGCAGGTGGAAAGGATCTGGTTCTCATCTTTGGAAATTTTTTGAAGCTGAGAACCAGTCCCTGGCTTACTACTTCCAGGACCCACTTGTCTGATGTCAGAGACTTCCAGTCCTGGACAAAGTAAGCCAGTCTGCCCCCTACAGGTAGCTGAGAATTGGCCCTGGCAACCCCATCAGGGTGCCTGCTTGGCAGGGACTTTGGGCTGAGGGGTGGAAGCAGGCCTGCTTGTACCCCGTCTGCCTCTCCCTCTAAAGAACCCCCTCTGGGCATAAGCAGAAGAGGAGGCCTGGGCTTGGTAAAAAGGCCTATGAAAAGGCCTGCCCCTGCCCCTGGAAAGCTGCCTTTGAGGAGTGGCCTGCCTTTCCTTGGCCTGTGCACTCCTATAGGTGGTCCTATACTCATCCATTTTCTTCATGTAATTCTCTGTCTGCTCCCCAAACAGAGAATTACCCACAACAGGAAAATCCATGGCCTTAGTCTGGGTATGCTGTGACAGGCTAGTACATCTGAGCCAAGCCATTCTGCGAAGTGCCACAGATGTAGCCATGACTCTTGATGACACATCATTAGAGTCCACTGCAGCATGGAATTGCACCTTGGATGCCTCAATACCACCAGCAGCCACCTGCTCCAGCTCCTGGCAAGCTGGCCAGGGACCTGTTTGCTAGAGCCATAACAGTATCCCATCTGGATTTCTGATATCTAGCAACATAAGCCATATAATTTGCCTGCCTGAGTCCCAAGGATGCTGCCATGTACTGTTTCTTTGCCATGGCATCAATCCTCCTGGAGTCCTTGTCGGGGGGGGTGAAGCCAAGGGAATATTTGCCTTGTCACAGGCTGCAGCCTGCACTACCCCAACATGGCTGCATTGTTGTATAAGGAACTCCATATCAGAGCCTGACAATGTGTACCTCTTGTCCATTCTCTTATCCACAGGAGGTATAGTGTGAGGAGTTTTTAGAATTTTAAATGTCTGTTTCCCAAAAGATTTATGCAAAGGAATAGACAGTCTCTTAGATTCTGGGATATCCATCATTTCCACATAGTCAGGCTCCTCTTGATCATCCACAGCTTCCTCCATAGGGAGCTGGAGGGTTTCAGCCACTTTCTTATAAAACATAAAATGAGAAGGGGACTCAGAAAGCCTAGGAGGAGACACTCCTGAAGGTCTGTCTGGGGAGATGTCCGGGTCAATGGGCACATCCAGACTTTCAAATCCACATTCACTCTCCTCGTACTCCTCTTCCCCGTCCTCCAGTTCATAATATTCCTCTAAATCATACTCTTGAACCGGTGGAACCGGCCGAACCGGACGCTTACCTGTTGGTGCCGGTTCGGTCAGAACCGGGGAAAGCGACTGGACAATTTTAATCGCTTTGGCTATTTCTTCAGCGGTTGGAGAGGAAAGTTTTGGCTCCACACCAGCTGAATTCCTAGTCCTTTTTCGACCGGTAGCGGTTTACATTCGGTAGAAAACCGAGAAAAACAATACTTTAACCGACAAAATGAACCGAGCAGAAGGAGAAATCTCCGGAGCGACTGTTCAGTGAGGCGGAGTAAAGAATCTGACGGTTTGAGTTTGAAGAACAACAGACAGAGTTTCAACCGAGCTCAAGCTCAGCATTCCATGCTTGGCATGGAAAGTTAATTCTTTCACCTCCGGAGCAGTTCAAAGGTTGGGACTCACTGCATATGTCATAATATAGCAAAACTTCATGTTGTTTGAAAGTGTATATCACATTTACAAGGTTAAGTCTGAAGAAGTTGGTCCAGGATTGGAGTACCTTCTCTTGTTTCCCAATACTTAAAAAAGGGTAACCACCTTGCATTAAATTTGTCCGTGGATAGCCGAAGCTGGGCTGTGACCGCCTCCATTCCCTGAATTTGTCCTATATTTCTAAACCACGTACTAAGGGGTGGGGGTGGAATTCCGACATCCAGTTTTGTGTAAGGGCCTTAAGAGCTGCTGCAATCAGAATATAAAAAAGATATTTCCCTGTCGAGGTCTTAATTTCCTGTGGAGGAAGGCCCAGAACCAGGTTCTCAAATTTTAATAAGGTGGAAAGGGAAAGGATTAAAGATACCTCTCCAGAGATGTCATTCCAAAAGGGGGTAATTTTCGAGCAGTCCCAGAAAACATGGTAATATGATCCTATAGAGTCATAGCCTCTCCAGCATTTGTTAGAGAGGTGTTTAGTATAGTGGGCAGTGATTGTGGGGGTTCTAAAAAAGCGAATATTAATTTTCCATCTAAATTCTCTCCACGAGGGTGAATTAGTAGTTTTGTGTACCCCTAACCAAATGTAATGCCATTTTTGTTCTGTAAGGTTTTAGTTTGCCTCCGTTTCCCATTTAGTTTCTACCCTTTGTATTGCCAAAATCCCTCTGTCTTCCATCATTATTTTATATACCTGAGATATAAAGGATCTGGTATCTCCCGTAAAGCTTCTTTGATAAGTCAATACATTTGGAGCTGAGGGTTCCTGGGATAAGTCTGTGAGGCCGATAATGCTAGTAATATAATATGAACATTGACAGTACCTGAAAAAATCAGTGTTACTTAGATGGAATTCTGATTGCATTTGGGAGAATGGTTTTAACTGGTTCCCTTCTATGAATTGTCTGGGATATTTAAGTCCCTTGGTGATCCATCTAAAAAAAACACGAATCCCCAGCTGAGGTTGGAAACCCTGGAAGAAATGAAAGTGGTAGATATTCCCATACTGGATGGACAATTTCCCAATTCTGTCTAGCTTCCAGCCACTGCGATATTGTGTGTCGAGTGAAGACATTATGAATGTTTTTTAAATCTTTCGCTTGGACCATCCATGGAAGAATGTTTAAGGGGGCTAGTTCACATTCCCTATCCTCCAACCAACCATGTTTCTTACCGGGCATCAACATTTTATTGACCGGGAGCAACTGAGCTGCAAGGTAATATTTGGGAAGGTCAGGTAACCCCATCCCTCCCTTACCCTTTTCCTCCATTAGTATTTCCCACCGAATTCTTGGGCGTTTACTAAGCCACATGAAGTCCGATAGTTTTTTCCTAAGATCCTTCCAGTCCTTATTAGGGATCTGAAGTGGGAGGTTGGAAAACAAAAAAAGGAATCTGGGTAAAATGTTCATTTTAACAGTCTCTAGTCTATTGGTAAATGTTAGGGGGAGCAGAGACCATCTGTGGAGGTCAGCTCGTATTTGGTGACTCAGAGCCTCATAGTTATGTTTATATAGCTGATTAAGATTTATGGGTATTTGTTTTTCAAGATATCTTATCTTATGTCTGGCCCACTTGAACGGGATTTTTGCTCTTAAATATGATTTCATAGCCTCTCCTATCAGTAGGACCTCAGATTTTTTTGTGTTGACTTTAAAGCCTGAAATGTCTCCGAAAGAAGACAAGAGCTTCATAAGATGCGGAATATCGGTCTGTGGTTTCCCATATATATTAAGGTATCATCCGCGTAAAGGGAGATCTTGTGAGGGGTGTTCTGAATTTCTATGCCCTCGATTTTACTATGTTGTCTTACGGCCTGAACTAGGGGCTCCATACTGAGTGCGAAAAGCAAGGGAGAGAGAGGGCAACCCTGCCGCGTTCCCCTAGTAATGTTAAAGGGTGAGGAGATGGTACCATTAACCCTAACTGTGGCCTGGGGGTTTTGATAACATATTTTTATCCACTGGAGAAAATTACCCCGGAACCCCATCTTATGCAGGACTTCAACAAGGTAGCCCCAATTCAGCCTATCAAAGGCTTTTTCTGCATCGAGAAAAATAGCTAGGGTGAATTTGCCCTGCAAGTCACCTGATTTTACAATGTTAAGAAGTCTTCTGACACTGTTGTTCATATGACGATGGGGAATAAAGCCTGCTTGGTCAGGATGAACTAATAATTCAATGTATTTTTGTAAACGGATAGCTAAGATTTTAGTAAAAATTTTCTGATCTTGGTTGAGCAAAGCTATAGGCCTGAAAGATTCACATTTTGTAGTTTTTTTCCCAGGCTTGGGTATAACAGTTACTATAGAATGCGCCCAGCTTTCTGGGCCCTTACCTTCCTCTAGACAGTGATTAAATAGCTATGTCAGCAAAGGCACCAGTGGCTCAGCCAGCTCTTTATATAGTTCCCTACTGAACCCATCTGGGCCTGGGGTTTTCCTTGATGGTAATTAATGAATAACTTTAAGGGTTTCTTCCACCGTAACAGGAAGACCCAGTTCAGTCATCACTGTCTCGGGTAACTTGGGCAAAGTGAGGGTGATTAGGAAGGCTCGAGTATTTTTCTGTGTATCCGAGGCATTTTTATTTTCTGAGTATAGATTCTGATAATACCTTTGAAATTGTTGAGTTATTTCTGTTGGGGTAACAAATTTTTGCCCCGTCGGCCCATTTTCTTGGCTGTATGGTACAGGTCTTTCAGCCTGAGCCTTTCGCAGCCAGAAAGCCAGCAGTCTCGATGCCCTACCACCCACCTCATGATATTTTTGATTAGTGAATCTTAAATAACCTTCTGCTCTTTTGTTTTCAAAATTCTGTAACACATTTTTAACTTTGTTTAATTCTATTTGTATCTGTTTATTGCAAGGATCTAGGTTATGGTGTCCCCCAAGATCAGTTAATTCCTGTAGTAATCTGTTATGTGTAAGCTGCGATAGTTTTTTTTGATATGCTGCAAAACTTATAACCTCCCCCAACTTTCCCCATTTTCATCTTTCATGGGTTATATTTAAGCTAAAGAGGGAGAAAAACAGGTAAAATACCAATACAGACTATAATTTGTCCAGCAAACTATACTAATCATCTTTAACCCACATCTACTCTAGGTGGGATCAAAGTAATTATGCTAAAAATAAATATTTATTTAGTTTAAGCTTTTCAGAGTTACATAACAGTTAAAACGCTCTGCCTGTTATATTAAAGGGAACTAACCAAATAAACAGAATGCTTCTACCAGCATGTTCCCTCAAGCCTTCAATACTTCCCCAACATTATACTGCTATCTAACAAGTGAATAGGGAAAACAAATAAAAAACTTCATTGTTGTTGGCTCAGTCCCCTTCAGTCTCTTCAAGCTCACTGTTCTCTGATTCCTCTTCCTCTCCTCGAGAAAGAGTCCATCGTTTGCTGGCAAAACGAGTCGCCCATTTATCTGTCTCCATCGGGTCGGAGAATACCCAGACCTTGCCATTGTAAACCACTCTGAGCCTCACTGGAAACATTACCGCATGGCTGATTGCGGCCTCCTGCAGTTTCTTCTGCACTCCATCAAATTTCTTCTGACTCATATGTATCGCATAGCTTAGATCCGGGAATAGATGGATCGATCATCCTGTGTTAACTGACCAGCTTGTCTTGCCAGGCGGAGGATCTTGTCCCGTATCCCAATGTCATCAGTTACCAGCAATAAGGTGTGTGGAGTGTCTGAGTCATCTTTATAGCCCCATGGAGTAATTCTATAGGCCTTCTGCCACCCAAATTGAATATTTTGCCCTTCCAGCACCAGCTTTTCTCTCATCCAGTCCTGCAGAAACATTAGCGGGAGATCTCCCTCTATTCCCTCGGGTAACCCGAGGATCCGCACATTAGACAAATGGGCCTGATTTTCCAGTGTCTCCAGACGGGTCTTTAGGTGGGTGTTTTCTTTAACAATCAGTGTGGTGGCTGCAGAGGCAGAGTCTGAGCTCCGTTTAACAGCAATCATTTCCGACTGTAAGTTTTCAACTGTTTTCTCCACAGCGTTAACTCCAGAGCAACAAGAGTCTATTTTATTATTTAATTCAGCAACCGAGGTTATTATCCGCTGTAATTTAACCCTGATCGTGGCCATGGTCTCTTCTGAATTTGGCCAAGAGGAGGCCTGTATTTCCTGACCTACCCTGGTGTGCTGAGTTGTACCGGAGGTTTTTCCACCTGTTGCCCCTGAATGATCCTTACGTGGATTCCCCATCTTATCCTTCCAACCTTCCTCTATCAGATGGGATGGGAAATTTTCCCAAAATTCTGCTCCAAGTAGTTGTTTTTTTTTATTTTAAAATATTCAACAGGGGAGCTCTTAGATTCTGCTGCTTGCATGCTCGGGCTCCACAGCGCCCCCTCGATTGTGACCTTATCTTGACCAGAACTCTGAATAGTAGAGGAAATGGGGGAAAGGCATACTGCAATATCCCCTCCCAATCCAGAAGTAGAGCATCCAGGGGAACTGAGCCCAAGACTGGGGGTCTGCAGCAGAAGAGAGGAAGTTGGTGATTGTCTGGGACTGCAAAGAGATCTATCTCTGGAGTGCCTCACTTTGAAAAGATCACTTTTAACACTAGGGGATCCAGGGACCATTTGTGGTGGCCCTGAGAAATCCTGCTCAATGCATCTGCTAGCACACTGTCCTTCCCTGGAAGGTGGACTGCTACCAGAGACGTCTGTAGAGAATAAGCCAGAGAGCATAATTTCATGGCTTCCATGCACAAGGCCGCAGACCGAGTGCCTCCCTGCTTGTTGATGTACCACATGATGGCAGTGTTGTCTATCCTGACCTGAACTACCTTGTTCTGTACTGAGTCCGAGAAGGCTTGTAGAGCCAGATACACTGCCTTGAGCTCCAGAAGACTGATGTGGAGAAGAGACTCCTGTGGGGACCACACTCCCTGTGCTGTGAGGACTCCCAAGTGAGCTTCCCACCCCAGGAGAGAAGCATCTGTGGTTAGAACCACAGAATTAGACTGAGTGATGAATGGGACCCCTTGCCTGAGGTTGTCCTGATCCAACCACCATTGAAGAGCCTGGATCAGAGTCTGAGTCACTGAAATTAGTTTGGTTAGATGATCTTTTTTCTGAGACCAAAAAGCCCTCAAATGGAACTGGATGTCCCTCATCTGAAATCTGGCCCCTTGAACCACTGCAGTGGAAGCTGCCATGTGGTCCAGCAGCTGAAGGAAATGCCTTGCTGGTCGAGGCACCAGAAAGTGAAAAGAATAAGCCAGGTCTATAAGGGCCTTTACCCTTGCCAGAGGAAGAAAGACTCTTGTTTTGACAGTATCCAACTCTACCCCTATGAAGGTCAAGAGATGCACTGGTTCGAGAACTGATTTTGGAAGATTGAGGAGGAATCCTAGGGAAGTGAGCACTTGCTGGTTTGACTTGACTTGGTCTGGAGACTGACCCACAATGAGCCAGTTGTCCAGGTATGGGAATATGGAAATGCTTTGTCTCCTTAGAAAGGCCACTACTACTGCTAGGCATTTTGCGAACACCCTTGGTGCTGATGTTAGGCCGAAGGGCATTACTCTGAACTGATAATGGCCTGATGACAGTTCGAACCTGAGGTACTTTTTGTGGGAGCACCTGATGGGAATGTGAAAATAGGCATCCTTGAGGTCCAGGGAGGCTAGCCAATCCCCTGGCCTTAGAGGGGGAAGAATTATTCCCAGTCTCATCATTTTGAATTTTGGCTTTACTAGGTGCTTGTTTAAGTATCTTAAATCTAGGATGGGCTGTCACTCCCCTGTCTTTTCCGGGGGTAAGGAAGTATCTGGAGTACAGACCTTTGCCCCTGTGAGATGCAGGAACTCTCTCTATGGCTCTGAGAGCCAGCAGAGATGAAACCTCTGCCTCTAGAGCAATGGTTTCGGAGATGTTTTCAGGTGGGAAAGACCTGACTCTCAGCTTTGGAAATTTTTTGAAGATGAGGGCCAGTCCCTGGCTTACTACCTCCAGGACCCACTTGTCTGAGGTAACAGACTTCCAGGTCTGGAAGTAGTAAGCCAGCCTGCTTCCAACAGGAATTGGGGAGTCGACCTGTGCTGACACATCAGGGTGTCTCCTTGGCAGGATCCTTAGATTGAGAGGAGGATGCAGCCCAGCGCATCCCCTTCTGCCTCTCCCTCCGAGGAAAAGGAGAGGAGGCCTGTGCCTAGTAGAAAGGCATGTGAAAAGGCCTGCCCCTGCCCCTGGATTGCTGCTTCTGAGGAGTTGCCTGCCTTTCCTTGGCCTGTGCACCCCTGTATGTGATCCTGTATTCGACCATTTTCTTCATATAATTCTCTATCTGCTCCCCAGAGAATTCTCCATGACATGGAAATCCATGGTCTTAGCCTGGGTGTCCTGTGATAGGCTTGTACATCTGAGCCAAGCCAGTGTCTGAAGAGCCACAGATGTAGCCATGACTCTTGATGACACATCATTGGAGTCCACAGCAGTATGAAACTGGATTTTAGATGCCTCAATCCCATCAGCAGCCACCTCCTCCAGCTCCTTGGCAAGCTGGGGGAAAGCCTGTTTAGCCAGTTCCAGAACAGTATCCCCTCTGGACTTCTGGTATCTGGCTGTGCAGGGTTTTAAATAACTGATTAGCAGTTTTTTTCTTGGGACAATACTAACTGTACAGAAAGTATTTATATAGGTTTTCTAGAAGTGTTATGTTTATTAAACACAGTGAGGCAAGTGCTATGCATTTTCACAGTGTTTTAGAACTTTTATGAGCAAAACGCTAATCAATTTCTAGAGTTAAATAAAACCCTGCTGTGTAGGCCATGTAGTTAGCCTGCCCGAGTCCCAAGGAAGATGCCATGTACTGTTTCTTAGCCATGGCATCCAGCTTCCTGGAGTCTTTATCTGGGGGGTGTGAAGCCAAAGGTATGTTAGCCTTACCACAGGCTGCAGCCTGCATGACCCCAACATGTCTGCATTGCTGGTACAAGTACTCCGTACCTGGACCTGACAACATGTACCTCTTGTCCATTCGTCTGTCCACAGGAGGTAAAGAATTTGGAGTTTTAAGTAATTTTTGTGTCTGTTTCTCAAAAGATTTATGGAGGGGAATAGACAATCTCTTGGACTCTGGGATGTCCATCATCTCCACATAGTCAGGCTCTTCTTGCTCCTCAATAGCTTCAACTAGGGGGATCTGGAGGGTTTCTGCCACTTTTTTGTAAAACATAAAGTGGGAAGGGGACTCAGAAAGCCTAGGAGGGGAAACACCAGAAGGTCTGTCTGGGGAGATGTCCAGTTCCATGAGCTCATCCAGACCTTCTAAACCACCATCATCATCATCGTAATCTTCATCCCCTTCCAGATACGGTTCATAATAATCATCTGGGGAATAGCCTGGAACCAGAGGAACCAACCGAATGCCTACCGGGAGGCGTCGGATTGGCCGGGACCGTACAGAGTGATTCAACTATACTAATCGCCCTGGTAATTTCGTTGGCGGTTGGACAATGCGGTTCTGGATCCGAACCGGCCGATTTCTCTTTTTTCTTTCTTTTTGCCGGAAACGACCTCTCAGGATCGGCTCTCCTTTTGCCCGAGGGAGTCTCGCCCAGGTCAGTAGGCACTCCCTCAAGTTCGGTCAGAATCGAACCGGGCTGATCATCTGGGTCAGCGGACTTCTCGGCCTCCTCTTCCCTAAGCCTGCCCAATCTTTAATCTTGGGTGGCTTTAGGAAGATTTTTGCAAATGTGGCAGTCTGAATCAAGGTGGTCAAAATCTAGACAGCAAACACAAGTGGTGTGGGGATCAGCTTTAGCAAAGGCCTCCCTACACTCACTACAGTGTTAAAACCCAGTGGACCCATTTTTTCTTTTGGGTTTCTCAGACAAAGCCATCCTAAACACTTACCCTTTACTCAGCAAAAGCCAGGCAAGACCCCCTTATCGGTTCCTAACCGTGTCACGGGAGTTTGAAAAAAACATCTAAATACGTTTTTTTTTAGAACCGATAAGGACCAGTACCTCACACTAAATTCAGAAACAAAAATAAACTTAAGAGAAAATAACAGACAATTGGTTCAGCCGAACCGATTGAGAAATATTCCTTTACAATTTCCACACAAAACAGCACTAGTCCACTACCTAAGTACTTACTGTACCGCAGACAGGGATCTGAACTGAAAATAAAATATTAGTGGTTTAAAACCGACGTTTTTGCTATACCAAACCGATAGCGAAGGAGAGATCTCCGGAGTGACTGTTCAGTTAGGTGGAGTGAAGAATCTGACGGTTACAGTGCAAAGTGCAGCAGACAGAGGTCTGAACCGAGCTCGAGTTCAATGTTCTATGCTCTGGCATAGAGTTAACTCTTTCCTCTCTGGAGCAGTTCAAGTGCTGGAGGAGCAGTGCAAGTGCTAGGGCTAACTCCATAATGTCAGAATACTGCAAGACTTCATGTTGTTTGAAGCACCCACTCTGGAATAAGGATAGCTTCAGAGCCAATTATTTCTTTTTTTTCTTTCCAATTTTATAAACTTTATCGTGTTTTAGATTCACTATTACAGTTATGGTGTTGTATACAATTCAGATTTGTACAGGCAGTTTAGAAATCAGCAATAGTACATAACAAGTCTTTGTGGTTCTGAAAACTCCCGTGATACACAAGACTGTGGATTATTGCAGGAAAAAAACACCTTCATGTAGTTTCACCCAACATTAATATCCATGGATAACTGTCAGGAGCAATATTGAAATTATCTAACAAAGCTAGCTAAATACCAAAACAGAGTATATGAAACAGAAAAATTAATAACACCATATCTCCCCCCACCCTTCCCACGTTGCCACTACACCATTGGTTCTCACACTTTGTGATAGTGAGCCTCCCCCAAGCCATGGAACAGATTTCGAGCCTCCCTCAAATTTGGAAAAAATCTTGAGCCTCCCTTAGAAAAAATGTATTATACTTTTGCACAGTACACCAGGAATCAAGCGAGAATAATAATGTTGACAGAGTATATTCTCTTTTTATTTGACTTATTGTTCTCCACCCAAAACCCCACACCCCAGGTAATCCTTGTCACTCCACTATTCTGACTCTTGGACCCTTATTATGCTACTTCCTCTCTACCTGGAACAACTAACTAGCCACATCATCTCTTCCCCACACTTACCCTGTTAAGCAACTTCTTGTACCCTTACCGAGATCACACCTGAAACATGCATTGGCTCAGAGTGCCTTTTCCAGACACCGATTTACATATAAAATAAATACCTACTGTAGAAACAAGCCTCGACTCTGCGTGCATTTCCCAGTCACTAATTTGCATATAAACACCTACTGTAGAAACAAGCCTTGACTCAGTGTGCCTTCTTAGTCACCAATGTACATGTAAATACACGCCTACAGTATAAACAAGCTTTGACTCAGGGCCTTTCCTGGTCACCAGTCTATGCATAAGCAAAGAAATTCACCTGCCATTATCCATATTTTGTTTGCTTGTTCCCTTCACACAAAACATTCAAAACTTAAAATTTAAGTACTGTACATTCTCAGACTTCACTGGGCCTTCCCTGGAACAGTATGGGGCCTCCCTTGGGAGGCTGGCCTCACCATTGAGAACCACTGCACTACACTATATGAAACTGGGAGTAGTATTCATTCAAGAGAAAGGAAAGATGGAAGATTAATCACTTACCTCCGCAGCACTATGTCAGGTCCAGGTCAGATCCAAAACCACACTAAATGGATAGTAAGGTGTGTAAAGGTGCCCATACCTTCTGATATTTATAGCTGTGCTTAGAGATATTCACAATGAGATATTCTGCTTCTAGAGCAAATAGAATTTCTTTATACCACTCTGTATACGTGGGGGTTTGTTGATCTAACCAGTGGCGCAATATAATTTTCTTAGCACAAAGGGATATCAAGGACATATGCTTCCTTTGGTTTCCTATTAGGGTTTCTCCCGAGTCCCCCAAGATACAGATTTCTGGCTGAAAAGCATTCTGTAACCCCAGTAGGGGGTCGAGTTTAGATCGGATAGCTTCCCAAAAAGGGCTTACCTTGTCACATTCCCAGAGAATATGAAGAAGAGTACCTCTCTGGGACCCACATCTGGTACACATGTCAGCTGATAGGTTCCCCATTTTATTAAGTTTTACAGGAGTGTAGTAAAAGTCATGCAATATGTAAAATTGAAGTAATCTATAGCGATCCCACCTAACATCTTTATACAAACTTTTCCAAATTTGTGACCATTGGTGGGGACCAAAAAGGTTGAGGGAAGAATCCTATCCCAAATATAACAAGGAGCACCATCTAATTCACTGCATCGTGTCTGGAGCTCCTTATAATAAAAAGCAACATAGTGGGAAGAGGGTCTGTTGGAAAGTGAACCAAGGATAGGGCCAAGCATATACTGATCCCAACGGCCACTACCAAGATACTGTATTAATATGTGGGAGATCTGGAGATATTTGAAGCAGAAAGAAACTGGCAGATTGTATTTTGTCCTTATAGCTGAGAAAGCAAGTAATTTATGGTTTTCTGTTAGATCTATTACCACCTCTCCACACCTTGCTGGCCACAGCCCATTATTTCTATCAAAGGCATCAGCAACCTCCTACCAAAAGGGTCTCAACTCAGGGCAGGCCCAGAATATGTGTACATGATTAGCCATCTGTTCCCCACAGAGTATCCAACAATATGCCACCAGGCCCAGAAAAAATTTTGCTAGCTTGGCTGGTGTATTAAAGTAGCAATTCCGCATTTTCCATGCGAACTCCCGCCAGTAGGGGGCCAAAGAGATTCCCAACGAAAACCGGGTGTATTTCAACTAGATGTCATATGGCACAGGGTTGGAAAGTTCTTTATTTCAGGCCTTAAGGACACTTACTGTCATATCGGTTAGATACTCCCAAAGCCCCCTATATAATAACCCTATCAAATGCTGCCAAATAGTACCCTTAATCGAGGAGACCACCAAATTCAAAAGAAGGTGCACAAGGTGAGGGAGGCAACTCCTCTCTGGACCTTTCTGTAGCAAAAATGTCTGTACCTACATATATCTATAGTATTCCCTATTGGTAAGACCATGGGCTTGCTGAAGCTGTACAAAAGGTACCACCCCTTGCGAGTCCAAAAATTAGAATATAAAAGATAGGCTGCTTCAATGCCACCTCTGAAAGGTGAGGTCAAAACGAGCTGGCATAAATTCAGTTTCAGCTATTAATAACCTTAAATAGTAAAATAAAGGCTCCAAAGCAGGGGTGGCCAGAATCGTGTAGCACATCTGTAAGGATTGTTGTGCTCCCATAAAATAATCAGTTAAATTTGGAAGGGAAGAGAGGGGGCGAAGGAATACTACTGTATGAGCATCATGAAGATCATTAAGGGTGCATTCAACATGCTTCTAGGGGGCACTGTAAGTCGGATTCGACCAGGCCAAATTCTGACTAACCACCACTACATTAGCATATTGTTTCAGGTCAGGGAGGTTCAGCCACCCCTATCTTTTGGGAGTTGAAGAAGCGACCATCTTATTCGAGGCCGGCGTCACTCCAACACAAATCTAGACAGGGTCTTACTCCAGGATATAAAATAGGCCGGGAGGGCATAAAGGATATCGTTTGAAAAATATGTAGTATTCTAGGCAGCATATTAGATTGAATTGTTTCGATTCTTGAATAAAAGGACAGTCTTAGATAGGCCCACCTGTGAATATCCACCTCCAGGACCTGCATAAGAGGTTCATAATTAATCAAACACAGGTTCTGTAGGTTCTGGAGTAGTGAGATGCCTAGATATTTTATTTTGGTACTTCCTCATTTAAAAAGAAGGAGGGACTTCAAGGCCACTGAGGGTGAAAAGTTTAGGGCCAAAACCTCTGTCTTGGAGGCATTCACTACGTAGCCTGAGACCTCCACAAAGTCTCTCAATATCTTCCAGACCCTCAGAAGGGACCCCTCTGTCTCCATTAATGTGAACAAAACATCATCGGCATACGACGTTGCCTTATAACATTCCCCTTCCAACTCTATTCCCTGTATCTCTCTCAAGATGTTCTAATCGCTATTACTAGGGGATATATATATATATATATATATATATATATATATATATATATATATATATATAGTGAACAACAGAGGTGAGAGGGACATCCTGATAGGTGCCCCTCTCCAATCCCACCAGGGTGGAAATAGTACTATTCACCCTGATATGTTAAGGTTAGCATAAATATTACTGAGCCATGTCATGTGATTAGTTCCTTGAAAGAAAGGACACACTTTCACAAAAACTCCACGCCACCCCATCAAATGCTGTATAGTCAAGACTTACTATAGTCACTGGTATGAAGTATCAGGAAATATAATCCATAAGATAAATAACTCTGCGTGTATTATCTGAGGTTTGCCTAAGTTTTAAAAATCCTGACTGGTCCGGGTAGATAATTCCTGGAAGAATATTTTAAAGTCGATGGGCCCAAATAGACATATAAAGCTTGTAATCACAGTTTAATATTGACATGGGTCTATATGGCTCTGGTTGCAGTGGGTCTTTACCCCGGTTTTGGGATTGTAGATATAACAGCATAGGCCCATGAGACCTGGGGAGGGGCACCTCCCTGGACCTCCAGAAATGTCCCTCTCAGCAAAGGAAGAAAGTGGGACAAGAATGCCTTATACCACTTCAGGGGGAAACCATCAGGGCCAGGGCATTTTAATGTTTTTGCATGGGACACCGCTCTCTTAATCTCCTCCTCAGATATACGGACTAGCAAGCCCTCCCTTTGCTGTTGTGCTATTTTGGAAAACTGTAGAGTGGACAAAAATTGCTAAGTCAATTGCTCCAAGGTGGGGGGGGGGGATTAGCATATAATTCCTTGTAAAAACTCTGAAATACTGTTAACATGTCCGAGGGAGTTCATACTAATCTCCCCTGTGTTGGTATTTCTAAATTTAGTGATACATGCTGCCTGTCTATATCCTCTAAGTTTCCTGGCCAGAGCCATAGCCCCCTTAGGACCACCCTCATAGTAAAATTTCTTAAGGTGCTGGAGTTTGGCCTGCAGCTGCAAATCTATTATAGCTTGAAGCTCTGTTTGAATTTGTTGAATCTCCAATTCATCCCGAGGTCTTCTCAACCCTTCCAACTGCTGCAATTCTTTTTAGACAGGATTGCAGCTGTTTATATCTGGACTCCATCTGCTTGTGTTTACGTGCCGCATAAGCTACTCTCTCGTCACGTATCACCGCCTTCAAACTGCTTTGCTAGTTTTACCAGAAACTGATAAGAAAGATACTGATGTAGCTTATGATAGACTGGAACAAACTGTAAATGCTGATGCTGTAAAGGTGCCTGTTTCCTTAACCTCAGAACAAACTGCAGGCATTTGTAATGTGCTAAAGACATTTAACAGTACATTTACCATGGTACCAGGCCGAGCAAAAGGGGTTGAGCACGTAATAGTGACAAGGAATGCTCATCGTATTAGGCAAAAGACATACAGGTTACCAGAGTAGTTAAGAGCTGACGTGGTTAAGGAAATACAAAAAATGAAAGAACTGGGTATCATAGAGGAGTCAAGGAATGCTTGGTCATCTCAAATGGTAATTATAAACAAAAACAAAGGGGGTGTTAGAATCTGCCTTGATTTCAGGAAACTTAATCAAGTGTCAGAATTTGACAAGCTATCCTATGCCCAGAATAGATGATTTGGTGGACAGACTGAGGAGTGCAAAGTATATCAGTACCCTCGATCTCACCAAGGGTTACTGGCAAATACCTTTAGCTAAAGAATCCAGAGATAAAACTGCATTTGCCGCCCCTATAGGATTCTATTAGTTCACCACCATGCCATTTGGTTTACAAGGTGCACCAGCTACATTCCAGTGGTACATGCATGTCATTTTATCACCTCACACAAGTTATTGTGCTGCATACCTGGATGATGTTGTGGTGTACAGTCCAGACTGGAAAAGCCACCTAGAACACCTATCAGCAGTTATCCAAGCTATCAAAAATGCAGGTCTGACTATTAATCCTACCAAATGTGCATTGGGCATGCAGGAAGAAAAAATTACTCACCTTAATAATTGTGTTTCTTCTAATGGAGTTTTGCTGTATTCTGACAATATGCAGTATGCCCCAGCATTAGAACTGCTCCAGAGAACAAAGAGTTAACTCTATGCCAGAGCATAGAACGTTGAGTTCGTGCTCGGTTCAAACCCCTATCTGCTGCACTTCAAAGTGCAACCGTCAGATTGTTACGAGCCCAAACTGACTAACTGCCCCACCATGTGGAAATTGTAAAATTCACTAGTCAAAAGGCAACCAAATATTTTGGATCCCCCAAAAGACTCAAGTCGAGAAATCCAAAACAAAAACTAGGTAGAGAATAGCTAAAATTATCAAAAACATATAACACAACCCACTTCCCCTGTCTAACAGGGAACAGTGCCAAGTACACCCCTGAGGTGCAACACTGTGCCTGCCAGCCCACTTCCCAAAAACCAGGTTCTGAGAGGAGAGGCAGGAAGGGTGGTCAGAATACAGCAAGACTCCATTAGAAGAAACAAAATTACTAAGGTGAGTAATTTTTTCTTCAAACAACATGAAGTCTTGCTGTATTCTGACAATATGCAGACTACCAAGCAGTACCCCCCAGGAAGAGGGTCCAGAACCTACTTAGGGAAAAGGCTCTGCAGTACTGCTGCACCAAATCTAGCATCGCTCCTAATCTGGATATCCAGGGAGTAATGCTTGGTAAAAGTGTGGACTGTTTTCCAGGTGGCAGCTTTACAAATGTCTAACAGAGGAATATCTCTGGCAACAGCTAGGGAAGCTGCTGTGCCTCTAGTCGAATGAGCCCTCAGGCCTGAGGGAGGGTTCTTTCCTAGCTTTTCATAGCAGAACTGAATACAGGAAACAATCCACCTGGCAATAGTTCTTTTAGTAGCTGGCCTGCCTTTTCCCACTTCACCATAAGTGAGGAACAGCTGAGAAGAGCCAGACCTAAGGGCCTTAGTATGCTTACTATAATACCTAAGGACCCTCTTCATGTCCAGACTGTGTAATCTCCTCTCACCTGAAGAGAAATGATCAGTGAAGAAGACAGGAAGGGTCATGGACTGATTTAAGTGAACATCTGAGACCATCTTAGGTAAAAACCTCCTATTAGTTCTGAGGACCACCTTATCCCTATGGAATGAGATAAAAGTCAGGCTCCACTGAGAGAGAGCTTGCAACTCACTGATACGTCTGGCAGAGGTGACAGCTACCAAAAATACAGCCTTCCAAGTCAAGTAATTAAGCTCTGCTGATGCCAAGGGCTCAAAGGGTGGCTGCATCAGTTGAGCAATGCAGATATTAAGATCCCAAACAGGAGTGGGATCTCTAAAAGGAGGGTTTGAATGAAGGAGCCCCTTGAAACACTTGCAGAATAGTGGATGAGGTGCCAGTGAAGAAGGCTTTCCTATTGACAGGAAAGCAGAAACAGCTGACAAGTGAACCTTGAGAGTAGCTGGTCTGAGACCTAAGCTGTTAAGGTGAGCCATATAGCCAAGGACTGTGGACAGGTCAGCAGTGCTTGGAGAAATGTGCCTATCTGAACACCAAATGATAAATCTCTTCCATTTGGATTTGTAAGTTTTCCTAGTAGCAGGTTTACTAGAGGCCATCAGAATATCCAGAACCCCTGGAGACAAATTCATACCAGCATATTCTAGCTCTTCAAGATCCATGCCCTGAGGTTGAGAGATTGAAGACTGGGGTACCAAATTCTCCCCTGAGAGGAGGTTAACAGTTTGTGACTCTTGGGGAGAACCAGAGGAGGATGAACTGCCACTGACAGCAACAGAGGATACCAAGGCTGTCTGGCCCAATCTGGAGAAATCAGGATCACTTTGCAAGATTGTGACCTTATCTTGACCAGAACTTTGAACAGTAGGGGAAAGGGGGGAAATGCATACAGAAATTTCCCCTTCCAATCCAAAAGTAGAGCATCCAGGGGGATTGAGCCCAATACTGGGGGTCTGCAACAGAAGAGAGGAAGTTGGTGACTGTCTGGGGCTGCAAAGAGGTCTATCTGAGGAGTGCCCCATTTTGAGAAATCTTTTTCAAAACTAATGGATCCAGGGACCACCTGTGATGGCCTGGGAAATTCTGCTCAAGGCATCTGCTACCAGATTGTCTTTTCCTGGGATGTGAACTGCTACTAGTGCTGTCTGTAGGGAACAAGCCAGAGACCACACTTTCATGGCTTCCATGCACAAGGTCATAGACTGAGTGCCTCCCTACTTGTTGATGTACCACATGGTGGTGGTATTGTCTGTTCTGACCTGAACCACTTTGTTCTGAACTGACTGTGAGAAAGCTAGTAGAGCCAGATACACTGCCCTGAGCTCCAGCAGATTGATGTGAAGCAGGGACTCCTGAGGAGACCACAACCCCTGAATCTTGAGGTCTTCCAGATGAGCACCCCAGCCCAGGAGAGAGGCATCTGTGGTCAGGATGACTGAATAAGACTGGGAGATGAAAGGGACTCCTTGCCTGAGGTTGCTTTGGTCCAACCACCACTGGAGGGCCTGGATCAAAGTCTGAGTCACTGGAACTAGTTTGTTCAGAGGATCCTTCTTCTGAGACCAATGAGACCTCAGTTGGAACCGAATGTCCCTCTTCTGAAATCTGGCCCCTTGGACCAATGCGGTGGAGGCTGCTATGTGGCTCAAGAGATGAAGAAAATGCCTTGCTGGGTGAGAAACCAGAGAGTGGAAGGAAGAGGCCAATTCTAACAGGGCCTTTACCCTTGCTAGGGGAAGAAAAGCCCTTGCCTGGATAATATCCAGATCTGCTCCTGTAAAGGTCAGGAGCTGAACTGGTTCGAGAACTGACTTTTTAAGATCGAGGAGAAAGCCTAGAGAGGTGAGCAAGTGCTGAATGATTTGCAGGCTTGACTTGACTTGATCTGGAGACTGCCCTACCACAAGCCAGTCATCCAGACATGGGAATATGGCAATGTTCTGCCTTCTGAGAAATGCTACTACTGGTGCTAGGCATTTTGTAAACAGCCTTGGAGCTGATGTTAGCCCAAAGGGCATTGCTCTGAAACTGGTAGTGACCTGAGGGCAATTTGAACCTGAGATACTTTCTGTGGGAGCATCTGATGGGAATGTTAAAGTAGGTATCCTTGAGATCCAGTGAGGCTAGCCAGTCTCCTGGTCTCAGAGAGGGAAGAATTAGTCCCAGAGTCACCATTTTGAACTTTGGCTTGAGCAGATGTTTATTTAGAAACCTTAAGTCTAGCATGGGTCGCCATTCCCCTGTGTTTTTAGTAGTAAGGAAGAATCTGGAGTACAGACCCTTGCCCCTGTGTGGAGTAGGAACTCTCTCTCTATGGCTCTGAGAGCCAACAGAGAGGAAACCACTGCCTCTAGGGCAATGGTTTCGGAGATGTTTGCAGGTGGAGCTGGCCCTCATCTTTGGAAATTTTTTAAAACTGAGGGTCAGTCCCTGGCTTACTACATCCAGGACCCACTTGTCTGAGGTAACAGATATCCAGGCCTGGGAGTAGTAAGCCAGCCTGCCTCCAACAGGATTTGGGGAGTCGACCCAGGCTGACACATCAGGGTGTCTGCTGGGCAGGAGCCTTAGGCTGAGAGGAGGATGCAGCTCTGGTCATCCCCCTTCTGCCTCTCCCTCTGAAGAACTCCCTCTGAGGAAAAGGAGAGGAGGCCTGTGCCTGGTAGAAAGGCCTGTGAGAAGGCCTGCCCCTAGAATGCTGCTTTTGTGGAGTAGCCTACCTTTCCTTTGCCTGGGCACTCCCGTAAGTGGTCCTGTATTCGTCCATTTTTTTATGTAGTTCTCAGTCTGCTTCCCAAACAGAGAATTACCTTCTACAGGGAAATCCATAGCCTTAGCCTGGGTATCCTGTGATAGGCTAGTACATCTGAGCCAAGCTATTCTCTAAAGAGCCACAGATGTAGCCATGACTCTTGATGAAACATCACTGGAGTCCACAGCAGCAGGAAATTGGATCTTTAATGCCTCAATCCCATCAGCAGCCACCTCCTTCAGCTCACTGTCTAGCTGAGGGGAAGCCTGCTTAGCCAGTTCCAAAACAGTATCCCACCTGGACTTTTGGTACCTAGCTGTATGGGCCATGTAATTCACCTGCCTGAGTCCCAGGGAAGATGCCACGTACTGTTTCTTGGCCATGGTATCTATCCTCCTGGAGTCCTTGTCTGGGGGTGTGTGAAGCCAAAGGAAAGCCAGCCTTGTCACAGGATGCAGCCTGTACTACCCCAACATGGCTGCGCTGCTGATAAAGGAACTCTGAGTCAGAGCCTGACAGAATGTACCTCCTGTCCATTCTCTTGTCCACTGGAAGCAAAGAATTGGGAGATTTTAACAGTTTGTGTGTCTGTTTCCCAAAATACTTATGGAGGGGAATAGACAGCCTCTTGGAAGCTGGGATATCCATCATCTCCACAAAGTCAGGCTCCTCTGACTCCTCTACAGTCTCTCCCAAGGGGAGCTGGAGGGTCTCTGCCACCTTCCTATAAAATATGAAGTGGGATGGGGACTCAGAAAGCCTGGGAGGGGAGACTCCAGGTGGTCTGTCGGGGGAGACGTCCAGTTCAATAGGCTTGTCCAGACTTTCATCACCGACCTCTTCGTTCTTGTCTTCAAAATCTTCGTCCCCCTCCCAATCCAGTTCACAGTAATCCTCTGGTGAATAATCAGGAACCGGAGGAACCGACTGAACCGAGCACCTTGTTTGCGGTGCTGGGTCAGTCGGAACCGAACGGAGCGATTCAACAATGCTAATCACCTTGGCTATTTCCTCGGTGGTCGGACGTAACGGTTCTGGGTCCGAACCAGCTGACTTGTCCTTCCTTTTCCTCTTAGTAGGAACCGACCCCTCGGGATCAGCTCTCCTCTTGTCCAAGTAAGACTGGCCCTGGTCAGAGGGCACTTCCTCTGGTTTGGTAAGAACTGAACCGGGATGACCATCCGGGTCAGCAGATTTTTTGGCCTCCTTTTCCCTCCACCTACCTATTCTTTTTTCCAAGGTGGATTTGGGAAAATGTTTGCAAATCTGGCAGTCTGAATTGAGGTGGTCAAACCCCGGACAGTAAACACAGGTGGTGTGGAGATCCACCTTGGCAAAGGCCTCCCCACACACACTGCAGTGTTGAAACCCAGTGGGCCCAGTTTTTTTCTTGGGTTTCTCAGACTCAGCCGTACTAACAGTACAAAATGGAAATTACGTACCTACCATAATTCTTGATCTTCTTGGACGAGTCTCCACCACTCATTCACACTAATGGGAACTGCGCCAGAGGCACTAGGACCCATCGGGAGCAAACTGTTTTGTTAGAAGGTCGGTGCCTGAGATGGAGGAGCCACGAGGAGTGGCACCGCGAGCCTCTGCTTGTGCGGTAATAAGTATCTCGATGTCGACCTTCCAACCGCCTCAGTAACTTTTTTTCGAGGAGGTGCAGTGTAACTAACCTAGAAGGATAGCCTAACCAAAAACCGGACATAAGATAGTCCGGAAGATCCGTATAAAAAGGGTCAACAAAGAAGTCTTCACAGCCTAAGGATTGAGGGAGTGAAGACCAACAACAGAGGTGAGCAAGGGGGATGGGGGATGGAGGGTGGGAGTGTGAATGAGTGGTGGAGACTCGTCCAAGAAGATCAAGAATTACGGTAGGTACGTAATTTCCATATCTTCCTGGACATAAGTCTTCAACACTCATTTACACTAATGGGAGAGTACCGAGCTAAAAATCCCCCCGAGAGGGTGGCAGGAGAGACCAAGAGCTCACAGTTTTAGGACAGGAGTCTATTAAGGATGGTTCTGCCAAAAGAAATATGTCGTATGGCATGGACATCCAGGGCATAGTGTTTGACTAAAGTATGCACTGAGCTCCAGGTAGCTGCATTGTAAATATCTGCAATGGGCACGTTGCGGATTTCCGCTAGAGATGCTGCGACCGCTCTAGAAGAGTGAGCTTATATTCTGCCCTCCAGCTTAACCTGCGCCATGGAATAACAGTGGCGAAAGCATGTCACCAGCCAAGCTGAGATACATCTGATAGCGACAGGCTGACACAGCCGGGTCTCGCTGAAGGAAACAAACAGTTGCTGAGCTTTGCAAAAGTCTTTTGTTCTATCTAGATAGACACGCAAAGCTCTTTTGACTTCCAAGGAATGAAGAGAACATTCTCCATCATTTTGGAAGTTCGCAAAGTAAGAAGGAAGGACCAAAGGTTGGTTTAGATGGAATTCTGAAACAACTTAGGGAGAAACTTAGGATGGGTTCTAAGAACTACTTTGTCTTTATGGAACACAGTATACGGAGGGTCTGTGACCAAGGCATGTATCTCAGAGACCCTGCGGGCTGAGGTAATGGCCAATAGGAAGGCTGTTTTCCAAGTGAGAAATTTTAGCTCACAGGTAGCTAGAGGCTCAAAAGGTTTTCGAGTGAGCATGTCTAGCACAAGATTAATGTCCCAGGCTGCGACTGGACGTCTTGTAGGAGGTCTGGTATGCAGAATTCCCTTAAGAAACCTCTTAACCACAGGTAACTGAGCCAGTGACAAGGAAATACTGGTTCATGATAAGCTGAAATGGCACAAAGGTGAACCATAACTGTAGAGTATTGCAGACCTGAATTTGAGAGGTCTAAGAGGTACTCTAAAACTTTATCTGGTGGGCAGGAAAAAGGATTTAAAGAGGATTGTGCACACCAGAGTGAAAAACGCTTCAATTTGGCTGTGTAAGTTTTCTTAGTGGCTCGCTTACGTGCAGCCTGAAGAATATCTGAAACCCTGCGAGAGACATTGAACCTGTTCACTTCTATCTCTTCAGGAGCCAAGTGTGAAGGTGAAGCGACCTCAGGTTGGGATGGACCACAGGCCCCTGAGTCGGAGATTCGTCTGAAGGGGAAGTGGTTTTGGCGGAGCTGACGACACACTGTTGAGTAGTGGAAACCACATCTGTCGAGGCCAGAAGGGAGCAATGAGGATCATTTTGTCACCCTGGGATTCAAACTTGAGAAGTATCCTCTGAATTAGAGGAAGAGGCGGAAAGGCATATAGAAAGCGTTTTGTCCACTGCAGCCTGAATGCATCCTGACAGAAAATGCCAGGCCCTGGATGTCTGGAGCAGAAGAGAGGCAGTTTTGTGTTGAGTGGGGATGCAAAAAGGTCCAGGTCTGGAGTTCCCCACTCTGCGAATATTGACTGAACTACGGTTGAGTCAAGACCATTCGTGAGGATCTGTCTGTGTTCTGCTGAGGTGATCTGCCAGTTCGTTCTGCACTCCTGGCAGGTAGACCACTTGAATTAGAGCCTTGTGCTGCAAGCACCATTCCCACACTCTCATCGTTTCTCTGCATAAGGGGTATGAGTGAGCACCACCCTGCTTGTTGATGTAATACATCACTGCTTAGTTGTCCATTTGAAGGAGAATGTTCTTGTGACAGAGAATGTCCTTCAAAGTCCAGACTGCATAAAGGATGGCTCTCATCTCTAAGACATTTATGTGAAGCTGGGACTCGACCTGAGTCCACGTACCTTGAGTGTGGAGAGTCTGACAGTGAGCTCCCCACCCCATCAGGGACGCGTCTTTGGTAATGGAAATCTGATGATCCAGAGGAGCAAAGGGATACCCTTCTAGAAGATTGTTCTTTTGCGACCTCCAGGTGAGTGATCTCTTTAGAGGTTCTGTCACCTTGATGAGAAAGGACTGCGGGTGAGTGGTTGGGGACCACTGAGTACTGAACATCCACTGAGAAGTTCTCATGTGAAGGTGTGTTAGGGGTACAGTGAACACCAAAGATGCCATGAGACCTAGCATCCATTGCATCGAGAGAGCTGAAACCAAGCTGCTGTCCCCGATGTATCGGGCCATTTGAAGGATATCGCTCCTCCTGTCCTCTGGAAGAAAAGCCTTCGCACAGGAGGTGTCCAGAAGAGTTCCTATGAAAAGGAGCCTCTGCGAGGGCTGCAGCTGCATTTTTTTGAGGTTTAGCAGGACTCCCATGGAAGTGGGAAAGCGTGAAGCCATGGCTACGGCCTCTAGAGTTCCCTGTCTGGAAGGGCTTGCTAGAAGCCAATCGTCCAGATAAGGGAACACCTGTATTCCGATCTTTCTGAGATGCACTGCGAGAACTACACAACACTTTGTAAAAACTCGTGGCGCCAAGGATAGCAGAACGGGCAGGACTCTGAACTGATAATGCTGTCCCAGAGCCATGAACCTTAGGAATTTGTGATGCTTTGGGTGAATAGGAATGTGCTGGTAAGCATCTTGCATGTCTAGGGAGGCTAACCAGTCGTGCTGATGAAGCAAAGGTAACAGGGTTCCTAGTGATATCATTTTGAATTTCTCCTTGGGAAGGAATTTGTTTAGTTTTCTGAGGTCCAAAATGGGGCGCATGCCCCCGGTTTTCTTTGGAAACAGAAAGTAATGGGAGTAGAACCCTGTGTTCTGTTGATCCAGTGGAACTACTTCCACTGCCCTGTTATTCAGAAGGCCCTGTATCTCGGAGGCAAGAAGATCTGATTGAAGAGCTGACAGCCTGGGCTGTCATCTGGGGGGACGATCTGGAGGGGTCTCCAAAAGATTGAGTGAATGCCCTTCGTGGATTATCCGGAGGACCCATTTGTCTGAGGTTATGGACTTCCATTGATTGTAGAAGTGAGTCAGATGATCTCCCACCGCTGAGGAACAGTCCATCTCAGGCAGCTGAGGTGGGACTTGGGCCAACAACTCAGAAGGCGGCACTGGGTGGTTTAGGTCCTTGCGCCTTCTGTTGCATTTTCTTTTGAGGCAGGAGGGCTTGGTTTTTATTAAAACTTCCCCTGCCTTTGCCTTGAAAGGACTGATGGTTATGAAACTGGTGTTTATTAACACCCACTCGAGAGGGGACAGGAGGAGGTCAAGCCAATTTAATGGCTGACCTAGTCTTTTGTGCAGCCTCTAGAGCCTGTTCTACTTGAGGGCTGAAGAGATACACACCATCAAAAGGCAACGCCATTACCTGTGCTGTGCGTCATTCGTGAAACCTGAAGTGCACAGCCAGGAATGACGGCGGGTACAAATGCCCACCGCTGCCACTCGGGAAGCAGTATCGAAAGCATCCATAGCTGCTTTAACCTGCTGGTTGTTGGATTCGATACCCCTGGTTATGATCTGAAGAAGCTCTGAATTTGTGTCCGATTCTGGTAGAGCTTCAACCATTTGTTTGAGTGAATGCCAAAGGATATACTCATATAGAGAGAAATAGCCTTGGTAGCTGGCAATACACATACCTAGGGTGGAAACAGCAAAGACTTTCTTACCTAAAGTGTCTCTCTTACGAGATTCTTTATTAATAGGTTGAGCTGTAGTAGTCTGGGGAAGGATGACCTTATCATTCTCTGCCAAGACTACAATAGGATCCATAAAGGCTTGGGACGCCAAAATGGGTCGATCCTTGGGGGCTGAGTATTTCCTATCTATGGACTTAGCCACTGAAGGAATGAGAGCAGGATTATTCCATACCATTTGAGACAGCGTCTCAAAGGAGGGCTGTACCGGAGGAGTCAAATCCATAGGGATCTCTGGAACATGGAGGTATTGGCGTCTTAACAGTTTTCCAGGATTGATATCTGTAGTTTGGAGAGAAAGAGTGGAAATCAAGTTTTTCAGCAGAGACTTAAAAGACAGGTCCTGACCACAGGCTCTGCAGCAGGAATAGATCCTGTTTCTTCCAAATAATCACCCAGCCTAAGGTCTGGGTCAGGCTCAATGTCATCTCCTGACAGTCCAGGAGGGACTGCATGGACAGGAAAGGAGTGAAAATCAGAACGAAATGAGGAAGGAAAAGGGTTAAAAGAGGAGTCCTGAAGGGTGGATGACGCCCTAATAACTTTCAGCACCGCAGAAACGCACGGCGCCGAAAGAACGCATGGCGCCGAGGAGCCACACATCGCCGAGAGGCCGGATGGCGCCGCAAAGCCACATGGTGCCGACAAGGCACCTGGCCCAAGGACAGCGCTGACGAAGCGCACGGCGCTAAGAAACTCAACGGAGCTGAGGACGGCTCCGACAGACGCACCGGCGCTGAAGAAGGTGCTGAGTGCATTGAAAACATCCCAAGACTCCGAAAAACAGGATTTGAGGAGAAAGGAGGAAGAAGACCAGGAGATAGAGGCATCAGTGTGGCCCCCTGCACCGCAGCCATATGAGGGGGGAACACCTAAGCGCAGAGTCGACGGCACCGAAGACGGTGCTGCGCGACTAGGGAGGCTCAACTGCCCTACCTGATCTCCCAAGAAGCCCAAAGGCCCCTGACTGACCGGGCCAGGCAGCTGGACCAACCTCTGAGCCCATTGCTCCATAAGAGCAGCCCACTGATGAAACTGCTCATCTGAAGACCTACCAGAGGGTGGGGTAGGGCTCTGATGCCGAAGACATCGGCCACCAGAAACAGAAGCTGGCGACTCCAAAGGAGGAGACCGGCAACTAGCTCCAATAACTGACTGTCTACATGCAGACATATCAGAGGGCGACCTTGAGTGATGCCTTCACTTTTTTGACCTGCGGGCCGAAGAAGAGCTCGAGGTCGAACGGTGCAGAGAATGTGACAGTTTACTTTTATGTTTCCGAGGGGACCACCCACCCCCTTGGGCATTGGATTTACCATTGTCAGACCCCCCTTCCGGAGAAGACGGCGGACCAGACCCAGCCCGGTTGACTGAACAGCTTTCATATGAAGTCTTCCTACCGTCACCTGACCCGCTCATGGTCGACTCCATCAATGTAGGCTGAGACTTCTTTGGTAAATAAGAATAATAAACTAAGCGATACTTTATTCAAGATATTACTACACAACAATAAAACTGAAAAACTATGCTGCTAGTTTGAAGTTTGACTCCCTGCGCGCAAGCGACATCATCACTGAAGTGAACTCGACGGCGGGAAAAAAGAAACTGGGGAGTGGTTGGAAGGTCAATGCGAGATACTCATTACCACGCAGATGAGGCTGTGGTGCCGCTCCTCCTGGCGCCATCTCAGCGCCGACCTTCTAACAAAAAATTTGCTCCCGATGGGTCCTAGTGCCTCCAGCGCAGTTCCTATTAGTGTGAATGAGTGGTGGAGACTTATGACCAGAAAGATCTTGCCCTTTACAAGGCTTCAGGCCAGGCAAGACTCACCGATCAGTTCCTAACCATGTTATGGGTATTGGAAAAAAACAAAAACATGTTTGTATATTTTTAGAACCGATCGGTACCGGAACCTCACCGACCCTAAAGAAAGAAACAGATTGAATTGGTTCAGTTGAACAGATTGAACAACATCCCCTTCACATAACTTTTTTTTTTTTTTTTTTCACAATTTCCACAGATTCAATACACAACTAAGATCTACCCACTTACAGTACAGCAGACAGTGATCAGAACCGAGAAAAACATCAAAGTACTAATCGGAATAAACCGACGATTTACTATACCGAACCGAGCGAAGGAGAAACTCTCCGGAGCGACTGTTCAGTCAGGCGGAGTAAAGAATCTGATGGTTGCACTTTGAAGTGCAGTAGACTGGGGTCTGAACCGAGCATGAGCTCAATGTTCTATGCTCTGGCATAGAGTTAACTCTGTTCTCAGGAGCAGTTCTAATGCTGGGGCATACTGCATATTGTCAGAATACGGCAAGACTTGATGTTGTTTGAAACCAGATATTTGGGCTATGTGTTGGGAAATGGAGAAGTTAAGCCAGAGGTTTCAAAAAAAGGAGCTGTAGCTAACAGCCCTGTCCCTAAAACAAGGAAAAATGTCAGTTCATTTTTAGGGCTGGCTGGTTATCAGAGATTTGTTCCCAACTTTGCTGAGTTAGCTACTCCCCTCAGTGAGCTCACGAAAAAATAGGACCCAAATAATGTGAAATGGACCCCAGAGTGTGATGAAGCTTTTCAAGCCATAAAGGCTGCATTATGTTCAGCCCCTGTTTTAAAAAGCCCAGGCTCTGAGAAACCATTTTTGCTACAAACAGATGCATCAGAGGTAGGCCTAGGTGCAGTACTGAGTCAAAATATAGATGGGACAGAAATGGAAATTACATACTAACCGTAATTCTGATCTTCTTAGATGGTCTCCATCACTCATTCACACTAGTGGGGATAGTGCCAGAGGCACTAGGACCAAGCGGGAGCCAAATATTTTCTGAAGGGCCGGCGCCAAGGTAGGACCACGCATGTGCAGCACCGCTAGACTGATTCACGCCTGTGTAGGCTATCTCAGCGTCAACCCTCCAACCGCCTCAGTACCTTTCCGACCAAGGAGGTGCAGCGTAACTAATGAGAATAACTCATTCTGAGTTTCTGGGCCTGAGAGGGCCCAGATGGCCTTTGTAAGAAAGGTCAAGAACAATGTCTTCACAGTCCGAACCATAGTCCATGAAGACCAGGAAAGAAAAAGCAGAGTGAACCCAGGGGATGGTGGGTGGGTGTGTGAATGAGTGATGGAGACCGTCCAAGAAGGTCAGAATTACGGTAAGTACGTAATTTCCATATCTTCCTGGACTAAGTCTCCATCACTCATTCACACTAGTGGGAGAGTACCAAGCTAAAATCAACAACCCTGAGTAGGGTGGTAGGAGATAGGGTTCACTCAGAAAGGACAGCCACGGACTGTCCTGTTAATAAAAAGCGCCATTTTGTAAGAGCATCTAAAACATAGTGCCTACAAGATAAACGCTCGAGTTGTAACTCGTCACCTTGCTGACGACTACAATGGGCACAAAATGAAAGTCTGCCAGGCAGCTGCAACCACTCCAGGAGAGCAGCAAGAAATTCAAATTACGTACTTACCGTAATTATGATCTTTCTGTGTATCTTCACCATTCATCACAGATGGGTACTGGCCGGAGGTCAGGACCCCGCTGGAGCCCTTTTTTTTTTTAAAGATAAGCGGAGCCGACGCAGCCTCGGCGCCGACCTCGAGGCCGACATATTACGTGGCGCTCGAGGATTAGCCATTAGGCTGTGTCGACTCCACCTGCCTACCAGTTCTGAGTCGCCGGAGAGGTAGAGGAAGGGATGGAGGGTGGGACAAGAAAGTCCAAGGGACAGAAAAAGGAAGAGAAAACTGAACTAAAAGGAGAAATAATGACTGAGAGGACAGTATAGAAAAGTAAGACTAAGGGGATTGGGTAGGGGCCCCAATCTCTGGAAGCTGAAAAGGGGGGGAGAGAAATTTAGGAGAGAGAGTGAGAGGTAAGAAGGATCCAGGACCCTTGTCCGTCACCAGATACTAAGGAACTGCAAGGAGTAGCAAAGCTCTCTAGCCAGAATTCAAGGCACAGAATAACTGGCAATACCCATGAAAGCAGAGTCGACTGTACTGGAGAAGGACAGGAAACAAGGACCTAGTACTCTCTCTCAAAAGATGTTTTGGTGAAAGAAGGAGAAGACCGTCCTTTTTTTTTTTTTTTTTTAAGGGAGAAATAGGGCAACAGCAACTCCCACCCTATAAGGGTGAAAATGTGAGTAGAGAAGGAGTGCCAGACAAAATGTACCCTTTAGGTCGAAAACTAACCCCCCCTGTGTGTCCCAACTTTACCCCGCTCAGAAGAGGGTGAGGCACAGAGGGAGGAGGATCCAGAGACTGGAGCCCAAGGGGATGGTGGGAGGATTGTGATGAATGGTGAAGATACACAGAAAGATCATAATTACGTGAAATCACGTGAATTTGAATATCTTATCTGTGTCAATCTTCACCATTCATCACAGATGAGTGAGTACCAAGCCCGGTTGATTAATTGCACCCTAAGGACAGTGTCCCTTAGCCTCAGTGGGTGACACACTAAGGGGAAACCTTCTGGGCCTGAGGAGGCCCGAGAGTGGGGAGAGCGAGATGGGTCTCCGAGGGAAGGGAATTTGCCCCGACAAACGTCGTCTCGCCCTACGGGAAAAGAGATAGGTTCCCTAGTGAGCAGAACAAATCACCCTACGCCGGGCCAAGGGTGACAACTGGGAGAGGCGAAGCCATGCCGATCTTCTGGTGCAGATCGCTGTCCCCACGACCCTGGTAGCTACCTCATTGGCGTCGTAAGATGCCCTTGCTTGGTGACTTGCTAGCTCCAGGCCACGTGCAGAGAGAGCAATGGCTTGCCTGGTTTGCTCCGAGTCAGGCAGAGTGGCTAGGAACTGACCTAGTGCTGACCACAAGTACCTGTTATAGGCAGCGTAGTGGGCCTGATGCGCAGAAATGGAGAGAAGCAACCGTGCCGAGTAGAAAGTCCTCCTCCCCCAGAAATCAAAATCTGAAGAGTCCTGATCTGGGGCGGTCACGTGGAGGCGGAAGCCTGTCAGGAGTGTCCAGGTGCCAATCCAGACTGGGATGAGGCAAAGAGCCGGAGACTCCGGGGAGCAATACCTCTGGCAGAGGTCCCTAGGGGCAGGGACCGGAGAAGAGTCTCTGCCAGAAACGCATGGACGCCTCCAGAAAGGGAGCAGGCCAAGGCGGCACCACGAGGGTGGCTGTCCCAAAATCGCCTAGAAAGGCGTGCGCCGCATGCTCTGGATTGCTAACAGAAAGTGGAGAAAGGTGAAGATCCTCCATCATCCTCACGAGGAAACGCTGATACTCAGAGAGATCAGCAGCAGGAGAGATGTGGACAGAAGGTTCCTCTCCCCCAGAAGAGGGGGATGAGGAGCTGGAAGTCACCATAGGTTCGGAGGATGGCTGCTCAGGGGAGGTTGAAAAACCTGGCTGTCCAAGGCCCTAAGGTAGGCAGGGAATCGAGCATCCACCGCTCTGAACTGTTCCCAGGTGAGAGGCCCGCTAGGACCAAGGATACCTGGGAATGCAGGAGAAGGCGGCAGAGGGGAGTGGACAGAGCCGAGAGAAGAAATCGGCTGACCTCTGCCAGGGCTAAGGAGTGGACCATGGACTCCCACAGGAGGAGTCCTGGAAGACTCCGCAGTCGACAGCTGCACAACCGCTCCGGTACTGTCTAGACTGTGCCCAGAAGAATCCCCCAAATGAGGCGACCAGGGCCGTGAAGGTCCAGAAGGACAGTCCCCTGCCTCGAAAAAATGGGACCCTCTCAAGGAACCCGAAGGGGAAGGGCGGAAGTCCGCACTCCGGCTCAGTCCAGGGCCCGGGTGGGTCCCAGAGAAGGGCCGGCATGACGAACCCACACCCCTCGACCCTTCGGAGTCCGAAAGGGTCCTAGCCCTCGAAGTGGCCAGCATAGGTAGCTCAGCACCCAGGGCCGCCCCCGATGGGGCAATCCCAGAAGCAGCACCCTCCCTTCCCGTGGGCCTCTCGATAGACCCCAAAGCTGGGCAACCAAGAGATGTCACAGTAGGGGGTACCACCGCAGAGGGGTCAAGGAACCCCCAAGGCCAGGCTGCAAGGCGATGGTGGCATGCACCACAGCCTGCTGGTCAGTACCACTGACTCTAGCCTTAGAGGGAACTCGACTCACCTCGGAGGGGGGCTGGCTGAGACCCGAAGAGGAAACCACCAGCTCGTCCTCCCTTGCAGACAACCCCGAAGGGTGTGACTGCCCATTCGACTCCAAGCTGGACTCTGACTCCGAAGAGGTAGAGTCCGAGGCCCTAAGCCAAATAGTAGGGGGTCGAAGAAGGGACACCTTCCCGAGGGGCCCAGGAGCCAAAGCGATCCCCGCCCGCTCCACGGCACCGGAAGCGGTGCCAGCAGAAGGTGGCAGGGCAGCTCGGGCCAGAAATCCTAGGCCAAGGCTAGCTGCGGCACTATCAGGTCCACCGGCACCAGGGAAGGCACCTGGGACAGAGATGGCACCGGCAGAAACCCCAGCCTCGGAGCCGACGATGCCGCTAGGCCGCTCGATGCCACGGACCAAGGCGGTGTCGACGGCTCAGAAGGACTCGGCTCCTACTGCAGCACCGACATCTGCGCGCGGCGGCACCGGGGAGTCCCAACGGCGCTGCACATTGCGCGACAGGCGACACCAGGCCCCACAGCACGTGCTCACCTCGGCGCCGAGGGCGGCCCGGTGAGACATAGAAGGTGACACGAAGAAGGTCTCACGAGGCGCAGTGAGCAGGGTCGGCATAAGCGGCGCCGACAGTCGATTCAGCACCGACAAGCGGCGCCAAGGCCCAGACGGCATTGACCCGGGCCCAGCGGACCACCAGGGAGTGACACGGGGAGTCTTCACCCGAAGGGTGATTGCCGGCGGCGCCTCCGCCCGCTCCTGGGAGGAAGCGGGACGGGCCTCCTGCGCCGCGGAAGGAGCCTCGGCCACGGCTAGGCTAGAAGAGGCCGAGGCTCCCTCATCCACGGTCTGTGTAGAACCGGGAGGGGACCCGGAGGAAGGGCCGAGAGAATGCGGCTTGGCCCGAGTGTGTGGCCTACCTCCGAAAGTCAGCGGAGCTCGCCTGACCTTGAACACGCACTGTTCTAAAACCCTGCGGTCCATCGAGAAGCAGGCGTCGCACGAATCCATGTCATGTAACGGGCCAAGGCACAAAAGGCACTGGTCATGTTGGTCGGTGAGGTGCCCAGCCGCCACGGGCACACCGTGTCGAGGGCCGCCCGTCTTTCTGATTTCTTGCCCTCCGACCGCAACATGACCTCGGAGAAAAAACACCAAAACAGACTCAGCGCTGCTTAAACAGTAAAATAAGGAAAGATCTTACGCGGCGTCAGGTGGAGGCAAACACAGAACTAGTAGACCGGCGACTAGAGACACAGGCTTAAGGCCTAAAATTTAGTACAAACTACTCTTCAGGCTTCCCACGAGGCGACCTCGACAGCGGAGACGAAGAACTGGCCAAACAGCCGAGTCGACACAGCCTAACGGCTAATCCTCGGCGCCCATGTCGTCGGCCCCTGGCGCCAGGCTCGTCGGCTCGCCTATCTTTAAAAAAAAAAAAAAAGGGCTCTCGCGGGGTCCTGACCTCCGGCCAGTACCCATCTGTGATGAATGGTGAAGACTGACACAGATAAGATCCTGGCCTCACAATTTGATCTAGGACCAAAAAGGAAAATTACGTACCTACCGTAATTCTTGATCTTCTTGGACGAGTCTCCACCACTCATTCACACTAGTGGGATTGGCGCCGGAGGCACTAAGACCCATCGGGAGCAAACTTTTTGCTGGAGGGTGGTAGCGAGAGGCAGCGCCCATGAGACAAGCGCCGCTGAAAGCAGCGGTCGAGCGGTAATGACCATCTCCGGCGACGCACCCTCCAACCGCCTCAGTACCTTTTTACCAAGGAGGTGCAAGCGCAACTAACGAAAAGGGTAAACCAACATTAAAAAGCGGACATAAGATAGTCCTATGACCCGTGTAGAAGGGTCAGTAAAGAGTCCACGGCCTAAAGATTTGAGGAGTGAAGACCAATACAGCGAGTGAGCTCGGGGGATGGAGGTGGGCAGGTAGATAGAGTGGTGGAACTCGTCCAAGAAGATCAAGAATTACGGTGATACGTAATTTTCCTATCTTCCTGGACATAAGTCTCCACCACTCATTCACACTAGTGGGAGAGTACAAGCTGATAATCCCCAAAAGGGCGGCAGGAAAGCCAGAGCTCAGCGTCTAAGATAGAAGCCCATTAAGGATAGTTCTGTCGAATCCGGAATGCCGCCTGGCATGAACATCCAGTGCATGAGTGCTTGAGAGTATGCACTGAGCTCCAGATGGCGGTACATATATCTGCAATTGGAACATTGTAATTTCCGCTAGGGATGCGCGACCGCCCTAGTAGAGTGGCGTACACTCTACCTTCTAATTTAACTTGAGCCATGGAATAGCAATGACGAAGGCATGCCACTAACCATGAAGAGATACATCTAATAGCGACAGGTTGACCCAGCCGGGTGTCGCTGAAAAACGAACAGTTGCTGAGTCTTGAACATCCTTGGTTCTATCTAAATAGAACCATAGAAATCTCTTAACATCCAAGGAATGAAGGAACAGTTCCCTTCATTTTGGAAATTAGTGATAAAGCGTGGAAGTACCAGAGGTTGGTTCAGATGAATTCTACACAACCTTGGGAAGAAATTTAGGATGAGTGCGGAGAACTACCTTGTCCCTTATGGAATACAGTGCTCTGAGAGGTCCATGACCAGTGCATGTATCTCAGAGACCCTGCGGGCTGAGGTATGGCACAGGAAGGCAGTCTTCCAGGTAGAAATTCTAGCTCACAGTAGCTAAGGGTCTGAAAGGCTTCCAGTGAGCATGTCCAGCACAGGTTAATGTCCCAGGCTGCAACTGGACGCAACAGGGGTCTGACAAGAGAATCATAAGAAATCTCTTCACCATGGTAACTGAGCCAGAGTTAAGGAAGAAACAGACTCATGGAGCTGAGATGGCACTAAGGTGAACTTTAACTGTAGAGTATTGAAGACCCTAAGTTTGATAGGTCCAAAAGATACTCAGAACCTTGCCAGGAGGACAGGAAAAGGGATTCCAGAGGATTTTGCACACCAGAGAAAAGCGTTTCCATTTAGGCGTGCACGTTTTAAGGTGGCTGGCTTCGAGCAGCCAGAAGGATGTCTGAGACTCTCGAGGGCGTTGAACAGATTCCTTCTATCTCTTCAGGAGCCAAGCATGAAGGTGAAGTGATTTCAGGTTAGGATGGACCAACGAACCCTGAGTCAGAAGACTGATTTGCAAAGGAAGTGGTCTCGGAGGCTGCCAACATACTGTTGAGTAGAGGAAACCATAGTTGCCGAGGCCAGGAAGGAGCAATGAGAATCATCTTGGTCCCTCTGAGACTCGAACTTGAGAGTACTCTCTGGATTAGAGTGAGTGGTGAAGGCATAAAAGCGTTTGTCCACGCAGCCTGAGCGCATCTGACAGAAAATACCAGGCCCTGGATTTCTGGAGCAGAAGAGGCAGTTTTGCGTTGAGTGGGGATGCAAAAGGTCCAGGTCTGGAGTCCCCACTCTTTGAACAGGGACGAGCTACGGCTGGATCGAGAGAGACCACTCGTGAGGGTCTGCCTCCGTTCTGCTGAGGTGATCTGCTAGGTCGTTTTGTATACCTGGCAGATAAACCGCTTGAATCAAGACTTGTGCTCAAGCACCACTCCCACACCTCATTGCTTCCCTGCAAAGGGGATAGAATAACACCGCCTTGCTTGATGTAATACATCACTGCTTTGTTGTCCGTTTGAAGGAGAATGTTCTTGTGACAAAGGACATCCTTCAGAGCTCGGATTGCATAGAGGACCGCTCTCTCATCTCAGGACATTTATGTGGAGATGAGTTTCGAACCAAGTCCATACACCTTGAGTGTGGAGGGAGAACAGTGAGCTCCCCATCCCATTAGCGATGCATCTGTGGTGATGGAATCTGATGATCCGGGGAGCAAGAGGAATCCTTCCAGGAGATTGCTCTCTTGAGACCACCAGGTGAGAGAACCGAAGGGGCTCCGTCACCTTGATGGGATAAGACTGGGGGAGAGGTCGGGGACCACTGAGTGGAGAGCATCCACTGGGTGGTTCTCATGTGCAGTCGGGACCAGAGGGGACAGTGAAGACCGAGGGGCCATGAGACCCAACATCGTTGCATCGAGGAGAGCTATAACCGATTGGTTCTCCCTGATGTAACGGGCCATCTGAAGGATATCGAGTCTTCTGTCCTCCTGGAAGGAAAGCCTTCGCTGAAGAGGTGTCTAGAAGCGTCCTATGAAAAGGAGCCTCTGGGAGGGTTGCAGTTGAGATTTTTCAAATTCAGCAGAACTCCCATGGACGTGAGAAGGAAGTCGTTTGCAGCTTCAAAGTCCCTTAGCCGGAAGGGCTTGCTAGAAATAATCGTCCAGGTGAGGAAACACTCGAGTCAAACTTTCCTGAGATGCTTGAGAACTGCACAACACTTTGTAAAACTTCATGGCGCCGAGGATGGCCCAAAGGGAGGACTCTAAACTGATAATGCGGACCAAAGCTACAAACCTGAGGAATTTGCGGTGGGTCGGTGAGGCCGAGGATATGCTGGTAAGCATCCTGCCATATCAGAGAGGCCAGCCAGTCGTGCTGATGCAGCAAAGGTAACAGGGTACCTAGGAAATCATCTTGAATTTCTCCTGGGAGGAATTTGTTTAACTTTCTGAGGTCTAGAATGGGGCGCATCCCCAGATTTCTTTGGAACCAGAAGAAAGTAATGGGAGTAGAACCCTGTGTTTATGAATCTGGGGCACGGAACTATCCCTGTTATTCAAGACCCTGAATCTCAGCGGTGGGGAGATCTGACTGAAGAGCCGACAACCTCAGGTTATAGTATGGGAGGGACAATTCAGGGGGTTCAAGAAGTTGAGAGGTAACCCCATGAATTATCAAGAAGACCCATTGTCTGAGGTTATGGACTTCCACTGGTTGTGAGAAGTACATCAGACGACCTCCACGGAGAAAGTTCCACCTCGGGCAGAGTGGATGGAACTTGGGCCAGCGACTCATAAAGGTGGCGCTGGGAGCTTTGGGTCCCTCTGCGGCTTTCTGCTAATCTTCTTTTGAGGTTGGGCAGGTTGGCTTTTATGGGCTTCCTGCCTCTGCCTCGAAAGGACTGGCGACCTATGAAACCAGCGATCTGTTCACATGCCCCGGAGGGAGGCAGGGAGAGTCTGGCCAACTAATGGCGATCTAGTCTTCTGGTGGCCTCTAAGGCTGCTCCCTGAGGCCAAAAAAAGAAAGGAGCCATCAAAGGCAGGCAGCCATCACCTGCTGCTGAGGCATCATTCGATGAAATGAGAGTACGCCAGCACAGGAATGGCGCCGGTACAAATCAGCGGCTGCTGAGGCGAGAAGCAGTGTCGAAAGCATCCATAGGCGGCTTTGACCTGTTGGTTAGTGGACTCAATACCTCTAATAACGGTCGAAGAAGCTCTGACTTGGAATCGAATCTGGAAGACTTAGCCATTCTTTTCATAGAGTGCCACAGGATATACTCATACACAGAAAAATAGCCTTGATAACTGTGCAATCGCATACTTAGAGTGGAGGCAGCAAGACTCTCTTACCTAATATATCAATCTTACGAGACTCTTTGTTAATAGGTCGAGCTTGCAGTAGTTGAGGAAACGACCTTGTCATTCTCTGCAGGACTACAATAGGATCCATAAAGGCTTGGGATCAAAATGGGACGATCATGGGGCTGAATACTTCTTATCAATGGATTTAGCCACTGGGGAATAAGAGCAGGGTTATTCACATACCATTTGGACTTAGCGTCTCGAAGGAAGGCTGGTCGGAGGGAGTCAAATCCGTAGGGATCTCGAGCATGTGGAAGATACTAGAGTCTAATATCTTCCCAGGATCGATGTCTGTAGTCTGGAGAAAAGAGTGGATCAGGTTCTTCAACAGAGACTTAAAGGACAGGTCCTCGACCACAGGCTCTGTAGCAAAAGATCCTGTTTCCTCACTTCATCACCCAACAGGTCTGGGTCAGGCTCACCATCATCTCCTGATGGTCAGAGGACTGTTTGGACAGGAAAGGTGAAAATGGAGAGGAAATGGCAGAAAAACAAGGAGTCCCAGGGCTGCAGCAGGGCAGCAAAAGCGAACAAGCCACCGAGCGCCACCCGGCGCGAGGCAAACAGCCAACGCCCCAGCGCCGCGGACAGCGCCCGCGCAGCGCGACCCAGCGCCCGCAGCGCCTAAGCCAACGCAGCGCCCAGACGCTGTGAAAGCAGCATCGCCAGGCGGCGCACGTGGCAGCGCCGCCCGATCCGCCAGCACCCCGGCGGCGCCCGCGCAGAGACAGCGCCTGCGGCAGCCGAGAGACCACGCGCGCGCCGGCGCTACGCCAAGCTCAGCCCCTGACCCCGAAAGCGGGCGCGGCTGCGGCACAGAACCCTGCAGAAGGCGCTGGAAAAGCCCGGGAACCTGGAAAACAAGAAGGAAAAATACCAGGAGATAAGGGCACCGGTGGAGGCCCCTGCTGCAAGCCATGTGAGAAACACCTAAGCACAGATCGCTAGCACAGAAAAGCGCCCAGCGACTAGGAAGTCAAACCGCCTACCTGATCGCGGAGGAGCCGAGGGCTCCGAGTAACCGAGCCAGGCAGAAGAACCAACCTCGAGGCCCATCGCTCCATAAAGCGGCCCACTGATGAAACTGCTCATCCGGGGCCCTACCTATGGCGGGAGGGGCTCCGATGTCGAGGCGAAGCGATTATCGGAAGCTGGCGACTCCGAAGAGGAGACGGCAACTAGCGATAACCGACGTCGGCGCGCGAACATACCAGAGGGCGACCTCGGTGATGCCTTCTCTTTTTTTTGACCTGTGGGCGAAGAAGGCTCGAGGCGAGCAGGCGCGAGAATCACGACCGTTTATTTTTATGCGGCCGGAGGACGCCCATCCCAGGCATCGGACTGACCGTAGTCGGAACCCCGCTGAGGAGAAGGAGGCTGACCGGACCCAGCCCGGCTGACTGAACAGCTTTCATACGAAGTCTCCCTACCGTCACCTGACCTGCTCATGGTCGACTCCGTCCAGTAGGCCGAGACTTCTTCAAGTAAGTTAAATTTAAATATTAGAAAAATTTTACGAAAAATAGAATAAAACTAAGCGATACTACTATCGTGATAATGTTACAAAAAAACAAACTGAAAACTATGCGCTAGTTTGAAGTTTGACTCCCGACAGGCGAGCGACGTCGTCACTGAAGCGCACTCGACGGCGGGAAAAAAGAACTGAAGCCGGTTGGAGGCTGCCGCCGAGATGGTCATTATCCGCTGAGCCGCCTGCTAAGGCGTCAGGTCTCGCTGGGCGCTGCCTCGCACGACCCTCCAGCAAAAAGTTTGCTCCCGATGGGTCTTAGTGCCTCCGGCGCCAATCCCACTAGTGTGAATGAGTGGTGGAGACTTATGTCCAGGAAGATTTGATAGTGTCAAAGACATGCAATAATCTAATGTAAAGGACCTCAAGAACTGCAAGAGCTGGAGGTAAAGTGTACAGGTTCAGGGTAGACCAAAAAGCGGAGATGGAACTCCCACTACCAAGTATGGCTGACTTGCAAACAACAGGTCCAGTAGCACTTGAACCCCTTACTTGGTGAGCAAAAGAAGGTCCAGGTGGGGTTAGCTCATCAAGGAAAAAGGTTTGTACTAAGTCACTGAAAACTTCCTGATGGAAGGCGAAGCACAACTTAGAAGCCTCTTGTGGTGGAGGTATGAATATTTGAGAAGCTACCTCAGAAAAAACCTACTTGACCAGTGGTCAAGAAAGGAGCATGTCATCTGTTAAGTTGAAGCAAGCATGGAAGTAGGAATCTAAGTTCCGACTTGCTGAAGAGTCACTTCTGTTGCTGCAAGGCTCTGATCAAGAGAAGAAAGCCTGATTAAAAACCAAAAAGGGACTGACAGACTGGTTAGATGCCTAGGTTTTGGAAATATCTTGGAGCAAGAGAAAATTCTCTAGAGAAAAGAGGTGATCTATACCACCGCTGGATCGGACTGCCCATAGGGGTAGAAGAAATCAGGTACTCTTTACTGAGGTTTAGAGATGACCGCCTCAGGGTTGAGGCGGAACCTGACCAGATCCAAAGTGTGGTATCGTGAAATTCCAACTAGGCCTTGTGCTGTGATAATTCTGACCCCCCCCCTTTTTTTTTAATTATCATTACTTCACGCCTGACAAGGTTGCTGGCTGCTATTTGGCAAGGATTGCCTGATACAGAAATGACAAGGATATCATCCCTCTGAGGAGCAGGAGGAGCCTGAGGATCCATAACTGAACCCTTGACTGGACTAATAATAGCTAGACAGATGTTAACCACCTGTGCCGAAGCAGTCACCAGAGGGGCAGCATCAAAAGAGGGCTGTATAGCCCTATCAAAGGAGCAAAACAGTCTGTGCGGCTCCCGACCACTGAATTAGAATGTTCCACAGAGTGTAATTGTCTTGACCACTGAAAGAGTCTAGACGCAGAGGTATATGGTCCACAGATCCAGTCTGAACACTATGGTGGACCCCATAAATGAGGAACTACTAAAAGAGTTTCCATCACAGACTCTGATGACAGAGAGGGCATGTCTTTTATTACATAAAATGAGTCATCCGCTGTATCACTGACCAGAAGGATAGGGAGAGACTTATCTAGATGCCTTACTACCACAGAAGGACCCCAAAAAGAGGTCTAGGTTAGAGCCACTAGAGACTCCGCCACCAGGAAGGGTGTCGAGGAGCTTGGCACCACGTAGGGAGCTGAGAAAGTGCTGAGCAGAATAAGAGATTCTGCTGACAGAACAGAACAGAAGAGTCCCATCAGTGGAAAACCACTGGATGATGAGACCCGATGCAGACCGCCACCCACTAAGATGTGTAGAAAAATAATCCACAGAATAGGACTTCATTCCACGGAAACATCCCACCACAAGTCCTGCGGAAGAGAGGTCCGCAAATGGAGATCTTTCCCTAGTTCAGTCAGACAACAGCAACTGGCACCCCTGCGGCACCAGCGTCACTCGTGGCACAGGAGGGCACCAAGCAGTACCTATGCCAACCTGGGAGACACCAGAGGGTACCCACGGCAGAACCTGCAGGTATCCTCGGCACCAACGGCAGCAATGGCACGCAAGGGCACCCCCGACACCCATGGTACCATGACAGCCAAGAAACCCATGGCACCCATGGTACCATGGCACCCAAGAAACCATGGCACCCATGCCACCTGCAGGTGCCAGGCGCCACCCACGGGTTCTCAGCACCGCCCGTGGCACCTGTGGGTGCCCGGCACCACCCTCTGCACCACCCGCCACCACCCACGGCACCAAGAGGGCACCGCGCTCATTCTGATCCAATTGACCCGGCTCCGGTCCAATGGCTCCGAGACCCGGAGGCCCCGAAACCAAGAACACAACCAGGAAAAAAAGGAAAGTCAAACCCCCTGCTCCACAGGAGCGGCCCAGAGGTGAAACTGCTCACTGGAACTCCAACAAGGACAGAGATGGAGTCCGGAGTCGAGTAATGCCAGCCGTTAGAAGGTGGAGCCAAGGGGAACCCACGAGAAGTCGGATCCCGAGCACCGCCAGATCTGCTTCCGTGGACTGTCCTCCTCCTGAGCACAGGACTGTCCGTAGTCAGACCTCCCGTTACTTAAGGGTGGCGGACCGGGCACAGCCCCTCTGCCATAACAACTTTCAAATGAAGTCTTCCTACTGTCACTGCAACCGTCTAAGGACGACTCCATTGATGGCAGAAAAGAATTTATTTTTCTTCATAATCTTCTTGTTCGTAAAATAAAAAAATTACTACTAAATAGTTAAATTAAACCATTTAAATTAAACACTAAAAGCTGCTGTTGTATAGACGAAAACTTTGACTCCGGCAGACGAGCGACGTCGACATCCAAGCGCACTCAACGGCGGAAGAAAAGGAACTGAGGCAGTTGGAGGGTCGACGCCGAGATAGCCTACACAGGCGCAAGTCAGTCTCGTGGTGGTGCGCATGCGTGGTCCTACCTCAGCGCCGGCCCTTCAGAAAAGTTTTGGCTCCCGCTTGGTCCTAGTGCCTCTGGCGCTATCCCCACTAGTGTGAATGAATGATGGAGACTTAGTCCAGGAAGATCATCCTATTCTGTACATAAGTAGGAAACTGCATGACAGAGAGTGAAGGTACTTCACTATCGAAAAGGAATGTATAGTAGCAAAGT
The DNA here is from genome assembly GCA_016271365.2 of Neoceratodus forsteri. NCBI lineage: Eukaryota > Metazoa > Chordata > Ceratodontiformes > Ceratodontidae > Neoceratodus > Neoceratodus forsteri. The sequence continues at coordinate 51,479,707 of JADMNL010000026.1, forward strand.
GAGCCATGGAGTCCCTGAAGTTTTATTTACTGTCTATTGATAAAATTAAGCAGGATTACACAAACATTGGTAAAACTTTATCTGAATTGAATTGTGAAATATGGTTTTCGGAGATTCTTCCAGTTCCCAGAGCAAATTACCACATTACATGTAAGATCAAAACCTTGAATGAATTGTTAAGAAGAAAAAATTACTCACCTTAGTAATGTTGTTTCTTCTAATGGAGTCTTGCTATATTATGACAATTGCAGTATGACCGCAGGTTAGAACTGCTCCGGAGGTGAAATAGTTAACTTTCCATGCAGGCATGGAATCTTGAGCGCGAGCTCGGTTAAAGAAGCTCTGTCTGCTTTCTTTCAAACCCAAACTGTCAGATCTTTATGAGCTAAACTCACTAAGGCTCTGTGTGGAAGCTGTAAACCTACACTAGCCAACTGGCTACTAAACATAAGAACACATTTTTTGGTCCCAAAACAAAGACTCAAGTCAGGAGACCCAAAAATGAAAAACATAACACCCAGTCGCCCCAAAAAGGAGGGGTGAAACAACAAGGTGGGCATGTACTAAGTGCTAATACTGGACTGCCCACCCACAGCCCAAAACAAGGTTCTGCAGGGAGGGAGGTCATAATATAGCAAGACTCCATTAGAAGAAACAACATTACTAAGGTGAGTAATTTTTTCTTCAAACAACATGAAGTCTTGCTATATTATGACAATTGCAGACTACACATCAGTACCCCCATGGAGGAGGGACAGAACCTACTTAGGGAATAGGCTCTGAAGGACAGCTGTGCCAAACCGAGCATCACTCCGAGCCTGGATGTCCAAGGAATAATGTTTGGTAAAAGTGTGAACTGTTTTCCAGGTAGCTGCTTGGCATATCTCTAAAATAGGGATGTCTCTGGCAGCAGCCAGAGAAGCAGCTGTACCCCTGGTAGAGTGAGCCCTCAGGCCTGAGGGGGGAACCTTACCCAGCTTTTCATAACAGAATTGGATACAAGAGACAATCCACCTGGCAATGGATCTTTTAGTGGCAGGTTTCCCCTTCCCAACCTCACCATAAGTGAGGAACAGTTGGAGGGAGTCAAACCTGTGACCCTTGGTGTGTTCAATGTAGTAACTAAGGGCCCTTTTCACATCTGTTGCAGCCTCCTCTCACCAGAGGAGGAGGAATGGTCAGTGAAGTAAACTGGGAGAGAAATAGATTGGTTAAGGTGGAAATCTGAAACCACCTTAGGCAGAAACTTTCTATTAGTCCGAAGGACTACCTTATCTCTGTGAAAGGAGATAAAGTCTGGCTCCACTGACAATGCTTGTAATTCACTTATGCGTCTGGCAGAAGTGATAGCTACCAGAAATAGAAATTACGTACTTACCATAATTATGATCTTTGTGTGTATCTTCACCATTCATCACAGATGGGTACTGGCCAGAGGTCAGGACCCCACGGGAGCCTTTTTTTTTTTTTTAAAAAGGATAGGCGGAGCCGACGCATCATCGGCGCCACCCTGGAGGCCGACGTAATACATGGCGCTAGAGGATTAGCCGTTAGGCTCTGTTGACTCCGCCTGACTACCAGTTCTGAGTCGCCGGAGAGGTAAGAGGAAGGGATGGAGGGTGGGACAAGAGAGAGTCCAAGGGACAGAAAAAGGAGGGAAGAACTGAACCAAAAGGAGAAATAACGACTGAGAGGACAGCAGAGGAGAGATGAGACTAAGGGGATTGGGTAGGGGCCCCAATCTCTGGAAGCGGAAGAAGGGAGGGAAGGGAGGGAGAAAATTTAGGAGAGAGTGAGAGGTAACAAGGATCCAGGACCCTTGTCCGTCACCAGACTGTATAGGAACTGCAAGGAGTAGCAAAGCTTACTTGCCAGAATTCAAGGCACAGAATATGTGGCAATACCTCAAAAGCAGAGTCGGCTATACTGGAGAAGGACAGGGTACAGGGATTAGTACTCTCTTTGTAACGAGATTTGGTGAAAAAAAGGGGGTTCCCCCTTTTTTTTTTTTGAAACAGTTGGATGACAGGAGGAGGGCACCCAACAACTCCCACCCTGATAGGGTGGAGATATGCAGTAGAGAAGGAATGCCACTTGATCAATACCCTTTAAAGGGGAAGAAATCACACCCCCCGTGTGTCCCTACTTTACCCGCTCCAAAGAGAGGGAGAGGCACAGAGGAAGGGGGACCCCGAGACTGAGGCCCCAGGGGGACGGTGGGCGGGATTATGATGAATGGTGAAGATACACAGAAAGATCATAATTACGGTAAGTACGCAATTTCTATATCTTATCTGTGTCAATCTTCACCATTCATCACAGATGGGTGAGTACCAAGCCCCCTGAAGGGGGTTGACTAATTGCACCCTAAGGGACAGTGTCCCTTAGCCCTCAGTGGGTGACACACTAAGGGGGGGAACCTTCTGGGTCAGGGGAGGCCCGAGAGTGGGGAGAGCAAGACGGGTTCCCCCCGGAGGGGGAAGGAAGTTGCCCCGACAAACGGCATCTCACCCTATGGGAAAACAGATAGGTTTCCTGGTGAGCGGAGCAAATCACCCTATGCCGGGCCAAGGGTGACAACCGGGAAAGGCAAAGCCACGCCAATCTTCTGGTGCAGATCGCTGTCCCTACCACTCTGGTAGCTACCTCGTTGTCGTTATAAGATGCCCTTGCTTGGTGCCTTGCTAGTTCCAGGCCACGTGCAGAGAGAGCAATGGCTTGCCTGGTCTGCTCCGAGTCAGGCAAAGCAGCTAGGAATTGACCCAGCGCTGACCACAAGAACCTGTTGTAGGCTGCATAGTGGGCCTGATGAGCGGAGATGGAGAGAAGCAACCGTGCCGAGTAGAAAGTCCTCCTCCCCCAGAAATCAAAATCTGAAGAGTCCTGATCTGGGGGATGGTCACGGTGGAGGGCGCGAAGCCCTTCGGGAGTGTCCAGGTGCGTCAATCCGCACTGCAGATGAGGCATGGAGCCTGGAGACTCCGGGGGTGCGCAATACCTCTGGCTGAGGTCCCTAGGGGCAGGAACTCCGGAGAAGGGCCTCTGCCAGAAACGCATTGACGCCTCCCAAAAGGGAGCAGGCCAGGGGGGCACCACAAGGGTGGCCACCCCGAAATCGCCTAGAAAGGCATGCGCGGCATGCTCTGGATTGCTCGCGGATGGGGGGGATAGGTGAAGGTCCTCCAACATCCTCGTGAGGAAACGCTGATACTCCGCGAGATCAGCGGCAGGAGAGATGTGGACAGATGGTTCCTCTCCCCCAGAAGAGGGGGATGAGGAGCTGGAGGTCACCATATGCTCCGAGGGTGGCTGCTCGGGGGAGGTTGAAAAACCTGACTGTCCAAGGCCCTAACGTAAGCAGGGAACCGAGAAGCCACCGCTCTGAACTGCTCCCAGGTGACAGGCCCGGTAGGACCAAGAATGCCCAGGAGCACTGGAGAATGCGGCAGAGGGGTAGGGGCAGAGCCGAGGGAAGGAATCGGCTGGCCTCTGCCAGGGCTAGGGAGCGGACCATGGACACCTGGGGACGGTGTCCTGGAAGACACTGCAGCCGACAGCTGTACAACCACGTTGGTACTGCCTAGGCTGTGCCCAGAAGAATCCCCCCAGTGAGGCGACCGGGGCCGTATAGGTCCAGAAAGACGGTCCCCTGCCTCCAAAGAATAGGACCCTCTCAAGGAACCCGAAGGGGAAGGGCGGAAGTCCGCACTTCGGCTCCATCCAGGGCCCGGGTGGACCCCAGATAAAGGCTGACGTGCCGACCCCACACCCCTCAACCCCTCAGAGTCTGAGAAGGTCCTGGTCCTTGGAAGGGTCAGCCTCGGTAGCTGACAGCTCTGGGATGCCCCCGAGGGGGAAATCCAGGGTGCAGCACCCTCCCCAGCCGTAGGCTTCCCGATGGGCCCCAAAGTTGGGCAATCGAGACACACCACGGAAGGGGATACCTCCACTGCAGGGTCAAGGAATCCCCCCAGACCAGGTTGCATGGCTATGGTGGCATGCACCACAGCCTGCTGGTCAGTGCCACTGACCCTGGTCTGGAGGGGAACCCGACGCTCCTCAGCAGGGGGCTGACACTGACTCGTCGAAGAGACCATTGGCTCACTCTCCTGTGCAGGCATCCCCGAAGGGTGTGACTGCCCGTCCGACTCTGAGCTGGACTCCGACCCCGAAGAGGTGGAATCCGAGGCCCTAAGCCAGAAAGTAGGAGGGCGAGGAAATGCAACCTTCGCGGAGGGCCCAGAAATCGTGGCAGTGGTCAAAGCCACCCCTGCACCCTCCACGGCCCCGCAGATGGAGCTGGAAGAAGGCGGCAGGGCAGCTGAGACCAAAGGTCCGGAGATAGGGCCAGCCGCGGCGCCGTCAAGCCCACCAGCGCCGGGTGCGGCGCCGGGAACAGAGACTGCGCCCGGCGGCAACCCCAACAGTGGCCCCGGAGACACAACACTACTAGGTTTCGGCGCCACGAAAGGCACCGAGTCGCGGCGCCGAGCGCCCTGAGAGCAGGTTACACCGCGACGCCATTAGCCGCACGGCACCGTGAGCGGCACTGGAAAACCAAGGCGCGCTAATGGCCCCAAAACGGACACAGCAATCGACAGCGGCATCGCTTCAGCCCTCGCATTGCGAGCGCGCCCGAGAGCAGAGGCAGTGACCTACCAGCGACCGAGGACCCGTGGCGCCGTGCTCAACCTCGGCGCAGAGACCGCGCCGAGGCGAGACATAGCAAAAGATGACGCCGGATCTGGCATGGCGCCGCAAGCGGCGCCCGACAGGCCCATGGCACCAAGAGAAGTCGGCGCTGCCTTCGCACTCGCCAAAGTCCTCGGCACCGCCAACAGCACCGAAGGCCTTTATGTTACACCACCGACGGCGCGAGGATGGCGCTTTACCTGGGCCTACCGGACCGTGGGAGCGACACTGGGGGCCTTCACCCCAAGGGGTGATTGCCATGGCGGCGCCTCCGCCCACTCCTGGGGAAGCGGATGGGCCTCCCGCGCCGCGGGAGGAGCCTCGACCAAGGCTAGGCTACTGGAGGTCGAGGCTCCCTCCTCCATGGTCCATATAGAACCAGGAGGGGACCCGGAGGAAAGGCCGAGAGAGCGCGGCTTGGCCCGACGATTGCGAATCCGTCCCCCGAAAGTCAGCGGAGCTCGTCCAACTTTCCACGCGCACTGTTCGAGGACGCGGCTGTCCAGGGAGAAGCAGGCGTCGCACGAATCCATGTTGTGAAGCGGGCCAAGACACGCGAGACAACGGTCATGCTGGTCGGTCATGGAGAAATTGCGGCTGCAGGGGCACCGACGCATAGGGGGCCGCCCAGCCTTAGAGAACTTCTTGCCCTCCGACTGCGGCATGACATACGGAAAAAACAACACCAAAAAAGACTCGACGTCGCTTAAATGTTAATAAAAAGGAAAGATCTTACCGGCGACGTCGAGTGGAGGCAGTACCCAGAACTAGTAGACCGCGGACTGGCGATGGAAATATCGCAGGCTTAAGGCCTAAAAACAGAAAACTTCTTCAGGCTTCCCACGGAGCGACCTCGACGGCGGGAGACGAAGAACTGGTAGTCAGGCGGAGTCGACACAGCTTAACGGCTAATCCTCGAGCGCCACGTAGTACATCGGCCTCGAGGGTGGCGCCGATACTGCTTTGGCTCCGCCCATCCTTTTAAAAAAAAAAAAAAAGGCTCCCGCGGGGTCCTGACCTCCGGCCAGTACCCATCTGTGATGAATGGTGAAGATTGACACAGATAAGATACACAGTTTTCCAAGTCAAGAACTTAAGCTCAGCTGAAGACAAGGGCTCAAAGGGAGGTTGCATGAGCTGAGCAATGCAAACATTGAGGTCCCAGGCAGGGGCAGGGTCCCTAAATGGAGGGTTGGTGTGAAGCAAACCTTTAAAAAACTTGGAAGACACAGGGTGAGATGAAAGAGGAGAGGATTTACCTGCTGAAACAAAGGCAGAGACAGCTGCCAAATGTACCTTCAGGGTAGCTGGTCTCAGCCCCAAAGTGTTTAGATGGACCATATAATCTAGAACTGTGGTTAGATCAGCAGAGTCTGGGGAAATATTATTTTCCGAGCACCATATGGAAAATCTTTTCCATTTGGAATTGTAAGTAGCCCTGGTAGAAGGCTTTCTGGAAGCCTTGAGTATATCCATTACACCTTGAGAGAGGTGTAGGCCAGCAAACTCTAGCTCTTCAAGAACCAGGCCTTGAGATTGAGAGACTTGAGGTTCGGGTACCAAACCCTTCCCTGGACACAAGGTTAACAGATTGTGATTCTTGGGAAGGCACAGGGGAGGATGGACTGCTAAGGACAGGAGGAGAGGATACCAGGGCTGCCTGGCCCAATCCGGGGCAATCAGAATGACCCTGCAGGATTGGGATCTGATTTTGACTAGCACTTTGAACAGGAGAGGGAAGGGGGGAAGGCATAGAGGAACTTCCCTTCCCAACTGAGGGCTAAGGTGTCCAGAGGGACTGAGCCCAAGACTGGGGGCCTGCAGCAAAAGAGAGGAAGTTGATGACTGTCTGGGGCTGCAAAGAGATCTATTTGCAGGGTGCCCCATTTGGCAAATACCATTCCCAGAACCAGGGGATCCAGGGACCACTCGTGATGGCCCTGAGAGATCCTGCTGAGAGCATCTGCCAGGACACTGTCTTTGCCTGGGAGGTGAACTGCCATAAGGGAAGTGTTCGGGGAGTAGGCCACAGACCACAACTTCATGGCTTTGGTGCATAAGGCCGTAGACTGAGTGCCCCCCTGTTTGTTGATGTACCACATTGTAGTGGTGTTGTCTGTTCTGACCAGTACAATTTTGTTCTGAACAGATTTGGAGAAAGCTTGAAGTGCTAGAAAAACTGCTCTGAGCTCCAACAGGTTGATGTGGAGCAGAGATTCCTGTGGGGACCACAGTCCCTGGGTAGTGAGGTCGCCCATGTGGGCCCCCAACCCCAAGAAGGATGCATCTGTAGTAAGGATTAATGAGTGAGGCTGAGCGACGAAGGAACCCTTGTCTCAGGTTGCTCTGATCCTGCCACCACTGTAGGGCTTGGATCAGGGTTCGAGTTACTGGGATCAACTTGGTAAGAGGATCCTTTCCTTTGGGACCAAAAGGCCCTCAAATGGAACTGAATGTCCCTCATTTGAAATCTTGCTCCTTGCACTACTACTGTGGAAGCAGCCATGTGTCCCAGGAGCTGCAGAAAATGCCTTGCTGGTCGAGAGACCTGCAGGGTGAATGAGGAGGCCAGGGAGACTAGGGTGTTTGCCCTGTCCAAGGGGAGGAAGGCCCTGGCTTCCTGGGTGTTCAGTTCTGTGCCTATGAAGGTTAGAGCTGGACAGGCTCCAGCACTGACTTTGGGAGATTCAGAAGGAAACCTAGGGAAGTAAGCAGTTGCTGAGTTATCTGAAGATGTAGGTTGACCTGATCTGGAGATTGGCCTACTAAGAGCCAATCATCCAGGTAAGGAAAGATGTCAATCTTTTGCCTTCTTAGGCAAGCTACTGCTACTGCCAGGCATTTGGTGAATACCCTTGGCGCCGAGGAGAGACCAAAGGGCATTGCTCTGAACTGGTAATGGCCTGAGGGCAGCTCGAACCTGAGGTACTTTCGGTGGGAGCTTCTGATGAGAATATGGAAGTAGGCATCCTTGAAGTCCAGGGACGCTAGCCAGTCCCCTGGCCTTAGGGAGGGTAAAATGATCCCTAGAGTCACCATTTTGAACTTTGGTTTTAAAAGGTGCTTGTTCAGGTATCTGAGATCCAGGATGGGCCGCCATTCTCCTGTCTTTTTTGGGGTAAGGAAGTACCTGGAGTACAAACCTTTGCCCTGGTGTAGGGGTGGAACCCTTTCCACAGCTCTGAGAGCCAGGAGGGTAGAGACCTCTGACTCTAAAGCGAGTGCCTCTGAAGGAGATGCAGGAGGAAAAGATCTGGCTCTCATCTTCGGAAATTTTTTGAAGCTGAGAACCAGTCCCTGGCTTACTACTTCCAGGACCTACTTGTCTGATGTGAGAAACTTCCAGTCCTGGACAAAGTAAGCCAGCCTGCCCCCTACAGGTAGAGGAGAAGCGGCCCTGGCTACCCCATCAGGGTGCCTGCTTGGCAGGGGCTTTGGGCTGAGGGGTAGAAGCAGGCCTGCTTGAACCCCGTCTGCCCCTCCCTCTAAAGAATCCCCTTTGGGCATAGGAGGAAGAGGAGGCCTGAGCCTGGTAAAAAGGCCTATGAAAAGGCCTGCCCCTGCCCTTGGGAAGCTGCTTCTGAGGAGTGGCCTGCCTTTCCTTGGCCTGGGCACTCCTATAGGTGGTCCTGTATTCATCCATTTTCTTCATGTAATTCTCTGTTTGCTCCCCAAACAGAGAATTGCCAACCACAGGAAAATCCATAGCTTTAGTCTGGGTATCCTGTGACAAGGTGGTGCATCTGAGCCAAGCCATTCTGCAAGTGCAACAGATGTAGCCATGACTCTAAGATACATCATTAGAGTCCACCGCAGCATGAAATTGCACCTTTGATGCCTCAATACCATCCATAGCCACCTGCTCCAGCTCCCTAGCAAGCTGGTCAGGGACTTGTTTGGCTAGAGCCAGCACAGTATCCCATCTGGATTTATGGTATCTGGCAGCATAGTCATATAATTTGCTTGCCTGAGTCCCAAGGATGCTGCCATGTACTGTTTCTTTGCCATAGCATCAATCTTCCTGGAGTCCTTTTCAGGAGGGTGTGAAGCTAGGGGAATATTTGCCTTGTCACAGGCTGCAGCCTGCACTACCCCCACATGGCTGCATTGCTGTGTAAGGAATTCCGTGTCAGAACCTGATAAGGTATACCTTCTGTCTATTCTTTTATCTACAGGAGGTATAGAATGAGGAGTTTTTAAAACTTTTACTGTCTGCTTCCTAAAAGATTTGTGAAGAGGAATAGACAGTCTCTTAGATTCTGGAATATCCATCATTTCTACATAATCAGGCTCTTCCTGGTCATCAACAGCTTCCTCAACAGGGAGCTGAAGAGTTTCAGCAACCTTTTTATAAAACATAAAATGAGAAGAGGACTCAGAAAGCCTTGGAGGAGAAATCCCTAAAGGACTGTCTGGAGAGGTATCCGGTTCAATAGGAGCATACAGATCCTCCAGACCATATTCACTCTCTTCGTACTCCTCTTCCCCCTCCCACGGTTCATAAAATTCCTCAAAATCATAATCTTGAACCGGTGGGACCGGTTGAACCGAACGTCTCCCAGATGGTGCCGGTTCAGGAACCGGGGAAAGAGACTGGACAATTTGGATTCCTTTAGCTATCTCTTGAGCTGTTGGGGAAAATTTTTTTCCACAGCAGCAGACTTTCTAGTCCTTTGCAGGAACTGGCTCCGGAGCTAGCTTTTCGCTTGCCCGAGGAAGTATTGTCCTGGTCAGAGGGCACTCTCTGGTTCGTTGGCACCGAACCGGCCGCCATCCGGTCAGCGGACTTTTGGCCTCCCTTCCCTGAGCCTACCAACTCTTTTCCACGGTGGCAGCAGGGAAATTCTTACAAACTGGCAGTCTGCATCGAGGTGGTCAAACCCCAGGCAATAAACACAGGTGGTGAGGGTCAGCCTTGGCAAGGCTTCCCACAGACACTACAGTGTTGAAACCCAGTGGGCCCGGTTTTTCTTTGGGTTTCTAGACATTATGCCAGCCTAACCAAACTTGCCTGTTTATGGCAATCTGCCAAGCAAGACTCTCCTATCAGTTCCCAACCGTGTCACGGGTTGTGGAAAAAACTGTAATGAAATCCGTTTTTTTAGAACTGATAAGAACCGGGAACCGCACACTAAAAAAGGACTAGAGATTTTAAAACACAACCTGATCGGTTCAAACCGAACCGATAATTATTTTACAAGTTCCACACAGAATTTTGTACGTAAAACTATTTATTATTTACATTACCACAGACAGAGCTTGGACCGAACGGTTACGGTTAAAACACTGAGTATTTTTACATTTTAAAACCGCGAAAATGAACCGAGCAAAAGGAGAAATCTCCGGAGCGACTGTTCAGTGAGGCGGAGTAAAGAATCTGATGGTTTGGGTTTGAAAGAAAGCAGACAGAGCTTCCTTAACCGAGCTCACGCTCAAGATTCCATACCTGCATGGAAAGTTAACTATTTCACCTCCGGAGCAGTTCTAACCTGCGGTCATACTGCAATTGTCATAATATAGCAAGACTTCATGTTGTTTGAAAATGGACACTCAATGAAGGTTATAAAACCATTCCTCACTGGGAAAACTTTAACAACTAATTTTCACTGTTCAGTTGGGATGGATTACATTTAAGTCGACAGGGCACCTATAAATTGGGTAGGACATTTGAGAACATTATTCTGAAAAATTTAAACTAGAATATAAGGGGGATGAGGGCTTTAAATCTAAATTGCCATATGCTACCAAACCAAAAATACAACCAAATTCAAAAAACAAAAGTATTAAAAAAATGAAAATTTGGCTTATCAATGCTAGAAGCTTGAACTACATTAAATTAAGTGAACTTAAAATTGGAATTAAAAAATACAATGTGGACATTATATGTGTAACAGAAACCTGGTGGGATGAAAGCAACATTTGGTCAAATAACATTCAAGGATTTCAACTTTATACAATTAGTCACACAGGGAGAAAGGGTGGTGGAGTGTGCTGCTATGTTTCTGTGTTAATACACAGCCAGGAAATCAAATTAAATAAATATACGGATAATACTCCTGAAAACCTATGGCTAAGTATTGTTTTCTCTCATTCGTCTAAAATTCATCTAGGGATCTGTTATAGACCTCCCAATAGTAACAGCATCTTAAATAACAATTTATTAGATGAGATTAATAAAGTTTTCAATTTAGGGAATTTTTTGATTCTAGGGGACTTTAATTCCCCCGGTATCTCATGGGTAGAACGTAAAGGGAATACTGTATTTGAAAAAAACACTAATTGATACTATAATCACCCAGGGCTATCATCAATTGGTTGAAGCTCCAACTAGGGGAAAAAACATATTAGACCTAGTTATCACTAACACTATTGATAAGATTGACAAAGTAGACATCTTACCACATTTAGGAACCAGTGGCAATAACATTGTTGAATGTATTATTCAAACTGGTAACCCCAAAAATGAAAATTACATACCTACCGTAATTCTTGATCTTCTCTTGTATCTTCACCATTCATTACTGCTTGGGTTAGTGCCGGAGGCGTGCACCTGCTATGGGAGTTTTTTTTTCTTTTGGAGTCGGTTGCAATGGCGCCACTCTCAAGCGCGACAGATGTCCACGCTGCAAGGTGGCCGTTAGGAGCCAGACCCTCCTCTATCTCAGTTCTGGTAGCCGAGAGGCGAAAATAAAGGGTAAGAAAAAAGGAAAGCGAGGCAAGAGAGCCGAGGGACAGAAAAAGGAAAGGATATAAACTGAAAAAGGAATAAGCCAGTAGAGAATAGACAGAGGAGAGAGAACTCCTACCCTAAGGGACTGCAGGGCCTCCTTTCCGGGGTGGCTCTAGGGGAGGAACAGAGAGAAGGAAGAGAAAGTAGAAGAAGAAGAAGAAAAAGAGGCATGTTGAGAGGGAAAACAGTGCCCATCGAGCATTGGTTGAGAGGCTTATAGGCTCGAAACTAACAAGGGAGCAAGAATCCCAGTTGCTAGGACTGAAGGGAGGTTCAACCGAACCACCTGAACAGATCCAAATGAGGGCAGACTCTCTGAACTCTCAACATGCCAAGTCCCTTCATGCTAGCCGAGGGCTCCTAGACTGCCCGGGCAGAACCTGTTCCGGGTAGAGCGCCCACCCAGGAAGGGGACCAAGTCCCTTAGCACCTTGTTAAGTGCTAACACAGTAGTGTATGGGAAAGACTATGCCTTCTCGAAGGCAGTTTTGTATGAAAGATAGAGTGGAACTCAATAAGACTCCCTAAGGCAGGCATGGACGCCAGAGCTGACAAGTTCAATCAGCAGCTAGAAGAGCTCAAAATATTACCTGCCAGGAGGATTCTAGACTTTGCCAGGCCAAGACAGAGCATGGCCTCTTGGCTGTGAAACTGCATAACTTGAAGAAGGTATTCAGAATCACGAATTCAAGGGTGGTCAGAAAGAGTTCCCTCAGAATTTAGAGAAAAGTACAACTGCACTGCTCCTCTTTACCTTGAGGAAAAGGAACCATTCATTAAGAATGGAAAACAAAGTTTTTGGGGTTTTTTTGGCATAAAGGCCAAGGGAAGGAAGAGGAACGAGACGGGAGGGGGAGACGCCACAGAAGGAGGCCACTGAGGGGAAGGTGGGTGGGTATCAGTAATGAATGGTGAAGATACAAGAGAAGATCAAGAATTACGGTAGGTATATAATTTTCATATCTTCCCTTGTCAATCTTCACCATTCATTACTGCTTGGGTGAGTACCAAGCCCCCCCCTTAGAAAAAGGGGGTAGAACCCTGAGGAAACAAGACCCCCAGCCTCCTGCTGGTGAGAAACAGAAGGGGAAGACCCTGGGCTAATCAAAAGATAAGCCTATGGGGGAGAAGAGCTAGGAGGTGCCCCTGAGGACGGGGAGACGGAGGAAGCCCCTGCAGTAATCTCCTAGGTCTGGAGGAAAAGAGACGGGTCCCCTGGAAAGCAGAGTGAATCACCCTACGCCGGGCCAGGGATGACAACCTTGATAGACGAAGCCATGCTGTCCGCCTAATGCAGATCGCTGTCCCCGCAAGCCTGGAAGCCACCTCATTGGCATCATAAGATGCCCTTGCTTGGTGTCTTGCCAGCTCCAGGCCTATAGCAGAGAGGGCAGTAGCTTGTCTGGTTTGCTCCATATCAGGCATTGATGCTAAGAGCTGAGACAGCATCGACCACAAATGCCTACTGTAGGCAGCGTGATGAGCCTGATGTGATGCAATGCAAGCCATCGCACGAGAGGAAGAGAACACTCTTGGCCCCCACCGGTCAAATTGTAGGGAATCCGAATCCGGTGGACGGTCGTGCGCCAGGTGGCGGCGCCCGGAGGGAGTCTCCAGGTATACCAAACCCGAGAGCGGGTTGGGGAGAGTACCCAGGGATTCCGAAGGGGCACAATACCTTTGTCAACAGTCTGCCGGGGCTGGAGAAGGGGCGGCTGGTGACTGCCAGGAACGGATAGATGCCTCCTGGAAGGGGATAGGCCAGGAAGGTACCACCAGGTGCTGGGCACTGAATTCTCCAAGGAATTCATGCATTTCCCATTCGGTATTGTCTCGCCTAACATAGGAGATTCAAAGATCCCTCACCATCCTCAAAAGGAATCGCTGATATTCAGTGAAATCAGCATCGGAGGAGATATGAGAGAGGGTTCTCTCCCTCAGAGGAGGAAGACGAGGATGATGGAGAGCCCAAGTGTCCAGAAGATTCTGCTGTGTGGGATAGCTAAAGACCCGCCATTCATACACCTGACATATGGAGAGGAAGGTCACCAGAGAACCTCTGATCTGCTCCTAAGATAACGGGCCCGTAGGGACCGACATGGCCTGAAGAGCGGGGTGGCTGCAGAGGAACAGGAGATGGGCACCCACGAAGAGGCAACTGTCCTCTGCTAGGGCTCGAAATCCAGAGAATGGAGCCTGAGCTGACGGGATCTCGGACAACAGACAAGGTCGCAAAATGAAACCCTGGGAAAGCGAAACCTGGAAGAGCCCAGAAGGGGATCCTCCCCTGTGACGAACCTGGGACTGCATGGATCCAGAAGGGCAGTCTGCAGCAACGCCACCGGAGGGGACCCCAGGGTCCAAGAGGGAAAAGTGGGGCCCAGCGCTACGGCTCCCAGCCACCCCCTGAGGGGTGGCCAGCAGAGACCGCGATGACTGCACCCTGCCCCTTGACCCCTCAGACTCCGAGAGCACCCTCCTCCTTGACCCCAGCATTCTCCCACCCCGAGTGGCTGCAACAGTACCAGGAAGGGTAGCTGCCACGAGCCCCCCAGGAGGGAGAGCCCCTCCCTCTGCTCCCACTCCATCACCCCCCCAGGAACCCAGGACCACCCCTAGCCCGAGGGCCCTCAGGGGAGGATAGCAGTGGGGACAGCGGAAGAGACCCGCTGTGCCACCTAGCAGCACATGCCACCGGGGACCCTGACTCCGAAGAGTCAGGTTGCCAGGACGGGTCCACGTCTGAGTCATCGACCTCCGAGAGGAAGAGACAAGCTGGACCAATACCAGCAACGCCGGGGTCCTCGAGGAATGGCGCCATGCAACGCGCCGGGTGCCAGACGACCTGGTCCACCAAGACCCGCTAGGCCCGCACCGGGCCCCCAGTGGTGCCGGCTAGGCCCACGGTGCTGTCCCCAGCGCCGGAACCCAACCTGGCGCCACTGAGGAGTGAACCGGCCTGCGGCCGTGGCCAACGGCGCCCTCGATCACCGCGCTGCAAGCGGCTCCGATCCACCAGCCAGCCCAGCAGGCACGGGCCCCGACACTGGGGGCCTGCACTCAAGAGGTGACTGCCAAGGCGGTGTCCCCACCACGGCCCCGGAGGGACCAATGACGCCTCCGACACCGCAAAGAAGCTTCCTCTTCGCAAGAGAAGAGAGGAAGCTCCTCCACGGACCATATAGGCCCGAGAGGGACCCAGAGGAAGGGCCTAGAGACCTTACCTGGGAATCCCTGAACGACGCCTGCCCTCAAGGTCGGGCGGGCTTCCTGCCGATCTTGAATGCGCGGACTTCAAGGACATGACGGTCCATGGAGAAACAGGCATCGCACGCGTCCATATTGTGGTTGGGTCCCAGGCAACGGAGACAGACATCATGTCGGTCCGAGACGGAGTAATGCCGGCCACAGTAGCACCAACACATAGGGGCACGGCCCGCCTTCGACTTACGTTTTGCCCCTGAACCTGACATGATGCGAACTAAATAAGGCAAAAAACAGCAATAAAGCACTCGGCGCTGTCGACAGAAAATAAAGGAACGGTCTTACCGGGAGACAGCGTCGAGCGAGAGTCACTGGAGAAAAACGAGGATCTATGACGCAGAAACAGTTGAACTACCACGCAGCAGGTGCAGCCTCGATGGCGGGAGAAACAGAACTGAGATAGAGGAGGAGTCTATGGCACCTAACAGCCACCCTCGCGCAGCGCGGTATGTCACAGCAAGGCGGCGCCGTTGCAGCCACTCCAAAAAAAACCTCCCATAGCGGTAGCGCCTCCTGCACTAACCAAGCAGTAATGAATGGTGAAGATTGACAAGGGAAGATCTAGTAAATATACATTATCCCTTGATTATAAAAAAAACAGATTGGAATAAAATTAAGGAGGTATTTGGAAAACTAGATTGGGGGGATGCATACTGTAAATTGGGTGTAAATTCCATGTGGGAGGATTTGAAAAATAAAATACAAGCAATTATAATTAATCTTATTCCTACACGCAAAACTTGTAATAGTAAGGGATATATTCCTCACTGGTTTAATAAAAATATAAAAAAACAAATTAAGAGGAAAAATAAAGCATTCAAGAACTATAAATATCATTCCACAGAAATTAATCTCATTAAATATAAACATCAGCAGCGTTTGCTTAAAACCATTATTAGGAAAGGTAAGATTAAATTTGAAAATAACTTGGCTATAAATAAAAATCCTAAGGCTTTTTATGCATATATAAACAACAACAAACAACAATGCAAAAAGATTGTCTCAGTAACAGTAAATGGGGAGACTAATAAACAACAAAGAAATAGCTGACAGTTTTAATAATTATTTTGTTACCACGTACCAGGTTCACAATGTTAAAATAAATATTACAGGTGAAAGTAACATAGTTCCTCTCAACGTCAGTCAAGATTCTGTTAGACACGAGCTATCAAATATAAAAACATCATCTTCCTCAGGACCTGACAATATTGATTCGATTGTTTGGAAAAATCTTGCTGATGTATTAGTTGAGCTTTTGACAATAATATTTAACAAATCTATCTCCATTGGTGAGGTTCCCTTGGATTGGAGAAAAGCTATAGTTGTACCTATTCATAAAAAAGGTAACAAATCAAGTTTGTTTAACTATAGGCCTATTAGCTTGACATCTGTCTGTTGCAAAATTTTGGAAAGATTAATCAAAATCTGTATTGAAAAAGACATATCAAGATTAAAATTACAGGATATTACACAACATGGTTTCAGAAGAGGGCTTTCCTGTAATACAAATCTATTGGCCTTCTACAATCATATTAGTTTGGATAGAGGTAAACTTATGGATGTAATTTTTTTGAATTTGGGAAAAGTCTTTGATACCGTTACTCATTATAAATTAATAAATAAATTGATAAAACTTGGTTTAAACAAAATTATAATAAGGTGGATTAGAAATTGGCTGTCCGACCGGACATAGAGAGTGCGTATAAATGGTGTGCTTTCGGACGAGGGGTTGGTGGCTAGTGGTGTTCCCCAGGGATCAGTGTTGGGTCCATTGCTGTTTGGATTGTATATCAGTGATATGAATGAAGCAGTTAAATCCCATATAACTAAATTCACCGATGATACCAAAATAGGTGGGGAAGTTACGACTGTTGGTTGATCATGAAGAACTAAGTAATAGCTTAAGTACAATAGAAGAATGGGGTAAACAAAATTGTATGAAATTTAATGAAAACAAGTGTGCAGTTATTCATTTTGGAAAAAATAACCCCAAGTATCCGTACTTTTTAAATAACAAGATGATAAAAAATAGTAATCTAGAGAAAGATCTAGGTATTTGGATAGACTCAAAACTATCATCAAATATGCGTATTTCAAAAACAATAGGAAAATGCAATAGTATCATTCAGTCTATCAAAAAAAGCATTTATTTCAAGGAACAAAGAGTGTGTACTTAAACATTATAGGACCTATGTACTTCCCCATCTGGATTATGGTTCTCCTATATGGAGTCCCTATCTAAAGAAGGATATGCTTAAGGTAGAAAGAGTCCAAAGATGCTTAACAAAATCCATTATAGGACTACAGAATAGGGAATATGGTGACAGATTATTAGCATTAAATCTGTATCCACTAGAATTGAGACAAATTAGGGGAGATTTATTATTTCTATATCATATTTTAGAAGATGAAACATTAATGAAGCAATGTAACATAATGAGGAATTATAAAACATTCAATTTAAGATCTCATGACAAACAAATCCTTATGAATATAGCAAGAACAAATAGACATTTAAATTTTTTTAATATACGGACTCCCCATATATGGAATAGTCTACCAAAACATGTAGCAGAAGCCACTTCATTTAACTCATTTAAAAGTGAGTTAGATACATATTTGTTTTCAAATAGTAAACACTAGGGCCCGGATATTCAAACTGCGCCATTCTGAGGCACAAGCCCTTGCGCTGCTCAAAATAGTTGCACAGGGGGGGGCCGGAGATCTGTGCTGAGGCTGCGCTATTGAGCAACTCCTTTGAATATCACCCCCCAGCCACAGCCACTGTGCATGGCGCAGTGGAACTTGTGCCACCGCAAGTTGTCAGAGTTGAGCATTAAACTTGCGGTGGCGCAAATACCATTGCGCCATGCGCAAATTTCCGATATTCAAAAGGTGACATGCAAATGGGGCCATAATTCATGCAAGGCGCAGGGGGGGCCATTTGCATCTGATTATGGCCCCATTTGCATGCCATTAGCATGTAGGTGCGCCGATCCCCGAGGACTTGCGCCTGGCCGCTCTGCCAGGCAGCAGCCGTCGGGGACCGGCGCACCCTGCAGCTGTCGCGGGCAGTATGTATGCGAACAACACCCCCAAACGCCGATGCCCGATCGCGGGCGGTATGTATCAAGACACCCCCAAACAGCTCCCAATGCCCGATCGCGGGCAGTATATCAAGACAACCCCCAGTGCCCGATCATGGGCAGGATGAAACAACCCCGTAGGCCGATCGCGGGCAGAATGTCCAGTAACAACCCCAAACATCTCCCTGGTGTCGTGTCCCCACCCCACCCACCGCACCGCTCCCTCCCTCCCCGGCGGCCGGCGGCATCCCACCCCTGCGCCCGCTTTCTGCTCACGACTGATCAGTCTAGTAGGGCTGCACGCCTATTGGTGCAGAGCTAGAGCCAATGGGCGGCAGCCCATACCGTACATGACAGTCCGGATTGTCATGGACGGGCTGGAGCTGCACCCATTGGCTCTAGCTCTGCACCATGGGCGGCAGCCCTCACCGGACAGTCAGTCGGTGGGCGGCGGGCGGCAGGCGGTGGATGCTGCCGCCCACCGCCGCCGGGGAGGGGGTGAGGGCCGTGGGTGGGGTGGGTGGGTGGGGACACCAGACACCAGGGAGATGTTTGGGAGTTGTCACTGACATTCTGCCCGCGATCGGCATTACGTCCACTGGACCACCAGGGAGATATTCGGCTGGGGGGTTTACATTCTGCCCGCGATCGGGCACTGGGGTTGTTTCAATGCCCTGCCCGTGATTGGGCACTGGGGGTTGTCTTGATACATACCGCCCGCGATCGGGCATTGGGAACTGTTTGGGGAGGTGTCTCTGATACATACTGCCCGCGATCGGGCATCGGAGCCGTTTGGGGTGTCTGATACATACTGCCCGGCGATCGGGCTGGTGGGGGGCAAGGGACTGAGTTGGGGGACCAGCCACGGGTGGCAGCTGCTGTGTTGCGCCCTGCAATACAGCAGCTCACCTGTGGGGTCCGGCCTCAACTTGATCCTTTTTTGGCTCAAAGTTGTGCAGGCGCAGGTTGGGGTTGCGCTTGACAATCTCTGCACAGCCCGACTGAATATCGGGTTGTGCAGTTTATGCATGGTTCCTCCCCCTCATGTTGAGCATGCATTCATTTGCATTGCGCTGTTGCTCAGCCTGTTTTCAGTGGCGCAACTGCTCTCTGCTGAATATTGCAGAATGGCGAATGTAGACTTGTGCATGCGCAACCCTGTTGCGCATGGAGCAACCCTTTTGAATATCTGGGCCTATATAAATAAATAAGCCCACTAGGAGTGGGAGACAATTAAATGGGCCTCGGCCTACTTTGTCTGTGCCTACCAAGTTACCAAATTACCAAGTTACTAGGTACTGACTTTGTACTTGTAACAGACCACAGTCCTCTCTGTTGGCTTAACCAGATGAAAGATACAAATTCCAGAATCACAAGGTAATACCTGGCACTGCAGCCATTCAAATTCACGGTGATACACAAATCTGGTAAAGAGAATAGCAATGCTGATTTTATGTCAAGATATGGATCAGTAATTGAGGGTTCTGAATGTTGTAAACAAATGAATGGGTTTGAACACTATTGTTTGCAGTACTGTTATAAAATAAAAAACAGATCATGCACATGTGCTTAATTTCTGAAAGCAGCACTTGTTATTACAGTATATAAAGTTTGGGAAACCTGTTTAATAAAACAGGTTCCCTCTTAAGGAGGGGGTGTATGTGACAGGGTGGAATAGAACCCTGTCCCAGTTGTTACAGAAAGTGTTTAAAATGCAAGGATCTTTCCTTTTCTGTTTCTTCTCTGTCTGGTTGCGCAACCCAGTTTTCCTGTGAGACGTCGGACTTGATCACCTCGACAATCCCGCAATTCTTTGCTTCTCGCTATCTCTCTGTCCTTCCCTTGCTGTCTGTCTTTTTTCCTCCCTTGCATATCTAGATCCGCTGATATAAAAATGTATGTAAATCACTATGTGGAACTGTAACTGATGTTGGGATCGCTTTTGTTTAGAAAATATATAGTGTTACTGTTGAAATGTATATATTGATAATTTGAGATGATTGAAAAAAGCTGTTGGAAACTAGAGGTTACATTAGTGCAAATCTGAGCCTTTTGCAAAAGCTGTGCAAAGGGGGGCCTCAACTCAAGAAGTACTGTGTTCTAGCAGCTCCCGTCTGATATTTATAAAAACAGGATGTTTGCTAAGGATGGGGGCTGAAAGGACTTATAAGAACTAAGCTGCAACTGCAAGAAAGATTAGAAGAAAAAGGGACACAGAGACTGAAGGAAAACTAGTTTTGTTTCTCCTTTGTACATAGTTATTCTGAACAAGTTTATTTTTTTATGTTACTGCTACTGTAACTAAATATTTTTGGTGAATTCTACAACTGCTCCTGGTTTTCCCTATGCTTTCTGACCTGTGCCTCGACGACAGACATCCAAAGTGTAGAGCTTCACAAAGGTGTGCACAGAGCTCCAAGTAGCTGATTTGCAGATGTCTGCAATGGGTACATTCTGAATTTCTGCCAGAGATGCCGTGACTGCTCTGGTAGAATGGGCATATACCCTGCCTTCCAGCTTGACCTGTGCCATGGAATAGCATTGGAGAACACATGCCACCAGCCACGCTGAAATACATCTGATAGCAACAGGCTGACCCAGCCAGGCCATGCTGAATGAGACAAAGAGTTGCTTTGACTTGCAGATCTCTTTAGTTCTGTCTACGTAGAACTGCAAAACCCTTTTAACATCCAGAGAATGTAGGGTACGCACTCCCTCATTTTGGAAGTTTGAGAATTAGGTTGGAAGACCCAAAGGCTAGTTGAGATGGAATTCCGAGACTACTTTGGGAAGAAACTAAGGATGAGTTCTGAGAACCACCTTGTCCTTGTAAAATACTGTATATGGGGGAGGGGGGTGTCTGTGACCAGCTCATGTATTTCAGACACTCTACAAGCGGAAGTAATGGCTACAAGGAAAGTGGCCTTCCAGGTCAGGAATGTCAGCTCACATGTTGCTAGAGGCTCTAAAGGTTTATGGGTGAGCATGTCTAGCACAAGGTTAATAGCCCAAGCAGCTACCAGTCTCCTGACTGGTGGTCTAGTGTGGAATATACCTTTAAGGAACCTCTTAAACAAGGGTAACTGAGCCAGAGACATAGAGTGTATATGCTCGTGATAAGTTGAGATCACACAGAGATGGACGTTCATGGTTGAGTATTGTAGCCCTATATTTGACAGGTCTAGTAGATACTCCAGGACTTTGTTAGGTAGGCAAGGAAAGGGGTTCAGGAAGGACTTTGCACACCAGATGGAGAAATGCTTCCACTTTGCTGTGTAAGTTTTCCTAGAAGCTGGCTTGCGTGCCACTAGGAGAATGTCTGAGACTCTACGTGAGACATCAGATCTACTCACTTCTATCTCCTCAGGAGCCATGTGTGGAGATGAAGGGATCTCAGGTTGGGATGGACCATTGGGCCCTGAGTCAGAAGGTCAGACTGTAGTGGAAGTTGTCTCGGTGGAGTTTCTGATAATCTGTTGATCAATGGAAACCAAATCTGACAAAGCCAGAATGGGGTGATGAGGATCATCCTGCCCCCTTGTGCCTCTAGCTTGAGCAGCACCCTCTGCACTATGGGAAGAGGAGGAAATGCATACAGAGAGTGTCTTGTCCACCACAGTCTGAATGCATCCTGACAGAAAATGCCAGGTTCTGGATTTCTGGAGCAGAATAAAGGCAGTTTTGCATTGAGTGGGAACACAAAAAAGTCCAGGTCCAGTGTACCCCACTTTTCAAAGAGTAATTGCATGACGTTTACATAGAGAGACCACTCATGAGAATCCACTTCTGTTCTGTTGAGGTGATCCGCTAGATCATTCTGCTCTGCCAGCAGGCAGACTGTTTGGATCAGGGCTTTGTGCTCTAGGCACCATTCCCACACTCTCATCGCTTCCCTGCACAGGGGGTAAGAGTGTGCCATGCCCTGCTTGTTGATGTAGTACATCACCACTTTGCTATCCATCTGAAGAAGAATGATTTTGCGACTGAGGATGTCCTTCATGCCTCAGACTGCATACAGGACAGCTTCTCATTTCTAGGACTTTTATGTGGAGTTGAGACTCATCCTGACTTCACAGATCTTGGGTGCGGAGATTTTGATAGTGAGCTCCCCATCAGAGTAGAGATGCATCTGGGTGATGGTGATCTGTGTCTCCAGTGGGGCAAAGGGAAAGCCTTTCCAAAGGTTGTCCTCTTGAGTCCACCAGGTGAGTGACCATTTTAGAAGTTCCGTCACCTTGATGTGAAAGGACTGGGGGTGCTTGGTCGGGGACCACTGAGCATCCACTGAGTGGTCCTCATGTGAAGATGAGCCAAGGGCACCGTGACACTGATGACGCCATGACCGCCAGAATCCGCTGCATCGAGAGAGCTTGGACTAAGTCATTCTCTTTGATGAAGTGAGCCACCTGAAGGATATCGTTCCTCTTATCCTCTGGAAGGAAGGCCCTTGCATTGGAGGTATCCAGGAGGGCTCCTATGGAGAGGAGTTGCAGCTGCAATTTTTCTAGATTTAACAGAACTCCCATGGATGTGAGTAACTTGGAAGTCATAGCCACCACTTCCTGTGTCCCTTGCTTAGAGGAGCTTGCTAGTAGCCAGTTGTCCAGATATGGGAACACTTGAATTCCGAGTTTCCTAAGATATGCTGTGAGTACTGCAAAGCACTCTGTAAAAACTCGAGGCACCGAGGACAGCCCAAAGGGCAGGACTCTGAATTGGTAGTGCTGACCCAGAGCCACAAATTGGAGATACTTGTGATGGCTTGGGTGCATGGGAACATGTTGGTAGGTGTCCTGCATGTCCAGGGAGGTGAGCCAATCGTTTTGATGAATCAGAGGTAGAAGCGTACCAAGCAATATCATCTTGAATTTCTCCTTGTAAAGGAATTTGTTCAACTGCCTTAGGTCTAGAATAGGGTGCATACCGCCTGTTTTCTTTCGAACTAGGAAGTAATGGGAGTAGAAATCTGTGCCTTGTTGATCGGAAGCAAGAAGTCTGACTGAGTGACAGACAGCCTGGGCTGTTGATTGGGTGGATGATCTGGAGGGTTTTCTGAAAAATTTAGAGAGCAACCCTCGCAAATTATCCTGAGAACCCATTTGTTCAAAGTGACTGACTTCCACTGGTTGTAAAACTGAGTCAGACGCCCCCTACTGCCAAAGAAGAGTCCTCCTCGGACAGCTGAGGTGGGACTTGGGCCGGAATCTCAGAGGGTGGCACTAGGCACCTTTGGGCTCTGTGCCTTCTGCTGCATTTTCTTTTGTGGCTGGGGGGGCTTGATTCATGTTGAAGCCCCCTCTGCCTTTTCCATGAAAGGACTGATGGGTATTAAACTGCCGGCAGTTTCCACCCCATTGAGGGGCAGCAGCCATTCTGGCAGTCTTAACTGCTGTCCTAGTTTTCTTTGTGGCTTCCGGTGCCTGCTTCACCTGTGGGCCAAACAGATAAACTCCATTAAATGGTAAATTCATGACTCTTTGTTGAGCATCATTTGTAAACCTCGAAGTCCATAACCATGAGTGGAGTCAGGTGCATATTCCTGCTGCTACTGCCCTAGAGGCAGTGTCAAAGGTGTCCATAGCAGCCTTAAGTTGCTGATTACTGGACTCGATTCCCCTAGTAATGGTCTGAAGAAGCTCTGAACTAGCATCTGACTCCAGAAGAGCTCTGACCAAGGTTTTTAGCAAGTGCCAGAGGGTATACTCATGTTGTGAGAAGTAGCCCTGGCAGCTAGCAATACACATTCCTAGGGTAGCAGCATCAAAGACTTGCATTCCTAAAGTGTCAGTCTTATGGGATTCTTTATTTACCAGACGAGCTGTAGACTTCTGAGGGAGTACGGCTTTGTGATTTTCAACCAAGACCACAATGGCATCTGCAAAGGCTTGTGAGGCCAGGATTGGTCGATCCTTAGGGGAAGCATACTTCCTGTCTTTGGACTTGGACATGAAAGAAATAAGTACCAGATTATCCCACATCATCTGTGAGAGAGTCTCGAAAGAGGGCTGTATCGGAGGAGTCAATTCCACAGGGATTTCCAGAACATGCAGATACTGAAGTCGCAATAGCTTTCCTGGATCATCCTCTGAAGTCTGGAGAGAGAGGGTGGAATTCATGTTTTTCGGTAGAGATTTAAAGGACAGGACCTCAACCAAAGACTCTGATGAAGTAGAGGTCTTACTTTCCACTCTAAAAGAAGAATCCTCATCAAAGTCGTCTCCTCATCGTAGATCAGGATCAGGGTCAACATCATCTTCTACTAGCTCAGGAGGGATAGTATATAAAGGAAAGGGAGGAAAGAGAGCAGGAGGAGATGCTCCTTGAATTGGAGTCGAGAAACCCTGCACCCGAGGTGGTGCTGGTACCGGGAAGGGCACAGCAGAAGGAGCAGGACGTGAAACTGCCAAGACCGGAGTCAAAGATGGCACCGCAGTCTGCGCCACATGGGCACTTGGGGACCCCAACCCAAACTCCAGGGCACCCAAGGATGAAGATCTGAAAACCTAAGAAGGAGAAGCAGGTACCTGTGCTGGCCCCTGCACCGGAGCCATGTGAGGGGGGAAAGCACAAAAGCATGGCATCGATGGCACCTAATAAGGTGTCATGCGAGAAGGCTGACCCAACTTCCTGCCCGCGAATTCGAATCCCCTAGGCCCAAAGGCCCCGGGAATGATTCCACCAGCTTGGGAAGTCAAGACGGGTGCCAAATCTACTGCTCTATATGAGCAGGCCAATGATGAAACTGCTCATCAGAGGACCCCCCAGAGGGTGGGGAGGGACTACGGAGTCAAGGATGCCAGCCACCAGGAAAAGAGGCCACAAGTGACCCCGATGGAGTTGGAGTCAGCATCCTGTCCCCCGTAACCAACGATTGACATGCATACATACCAGAGGGCAACCTCAAGTGGTACCATTTCTTCTTTGACTGGTGGGATGAAGAAGAACTCGAGGCCAAGCAGTGCCAGGTTCCTGATGAAGATCCAGAATGGGCCCGCTTCTTTTTGTGCTTCTGGAAGCACTGACCTTCCTCCTGAGCACTGGAGTACCCAGAGTCAGAACCCCCTCATAGAGGGTGGCAGATTGGACTCAGTTCTGCTGGAAATACAGCTTTCATGCGAAGTCTCCCTACCATCACCTGCCTCATTCATGGTTGACTATGTCAAAAGCGGACTGTAGAAGACTTCTCCATTCTTTCGTGCCGAAAAGAAAAACTTTTTTTAAAACTAAAACAATAAATTAAGAATATACTGAAAATTAATCAAATACTGAATGAATAAGCTGCTGTCGTATAGACATGAAGATTTGACTCCCAGTGGGCAAGCAACGTCACTAAAGTGCACTCAACGGCGGGGGGAAAAAAGGAACTGAGGCAGCTGGAGGGTCGACGCCAAGATAGCCTATATAGTACAAGCCAGTCTTGCGGTGCCACGCATGCATGATTCTACCTCAGCGCTGGGCATCCTGAAGATTGTGGGCTCCTGCTGGGTCCTAGTGCCTCCAGTGTAGTCCCAGCAGTGTGAATGAGTGGTGGCGACCTTATGTCCAGGAGGATCTCTAGGTTGTGGAAGTCCATGGAGAAGCAAGTGTCACATAGGTCTATGTCGTGGTCAGCACCAAGGTCCAACAGCAGATGTGCAGATCCCAGATGGACATAGGCCTTCCACAGTATCCAGTGATGACAGCAATCATATATGGGCAACTTTCAAAATGGCACCAATATTTCGGTGCTATTATCATGGGCGACCTGCCGGGGTAGCGAGGACTGTGACTGCGAGGGAAGAAAAAGACGAGTAGAAAAAGAAAATAGTGAGGGGAAGGGGAGGGATATGGAAGAGGATTATAACCCTCTAGTGTGCCTGCTCTGCCGAGCCAACTGTGTGGTGTGGTGGGTAGGGAGGCAGGCTCCGACGGAGCAGGTCCTGGGTCTGGGGCGGAAAGATTTTTTTTGTTCCCCCAGCCATGGACTTACATTTTTTGTTTAAAACTGGGTTGTGCCCCCTCCCTGACATGCACCCCTCTGGAGTTAACAATCCTTAATGTATTGTGTGTGCCTGGTCGCCTACAAGTGTAAATCACCAAATTGCTTTTCGACGCTGTACACTCGCCATAATAGCAATCGCCGTAACGTGTTTGCTATTGTGACATAGAACCACCTCACACAGAGGCACTGATGCATGGGGAGGCCATCCTTATTATCCTTCTTCTTATGCCCCAGGGAATCGGACATGACTGAAACTGGAAAATAAAAAAACAGCAAAAAAGACACCCGGCATCATATGACAGAAACAGTTGAAAAAGCAGCACTGAAAATGACTAAAGAGAGGGCACTGAGCAGAAAAAAATGGCATCAAGAAGTGTGATGTAGTATAAAAAAATGGAAATTACGTACTTACCGTAATTCTTGATCTTTTATGGACAAAGTCTCCACCACTCATTCACACTAATGGGACTACGCTGGAGGCGCTAGGACCCCGCAGGAGCCAAAAATCTTCAGGAGGGCTGGTACTGGGATGGGCCCACGCATGCGCGGTGCCATGAGACTAGCTTGTGCCATATAGGCTATCTCAGCATCGACCCTCCAACTGCCTCAGTACCTTTTCGACCAAGAAGATGCTGTGTAAACTAACAAAAGAAAACCTAACCCTAACTTCCAGGCATATGAAGGCCCAGATGACCCATGTAATAAGGGTCAATTCGGCAACGTCTTCACAGTCCAAACAACAAGGAAGTGAAGACCAAAGTAGAACGAGCTGGGGGATGGTGGGTGGGAGTGTGAATGAGTGGTGGAAACTTCATCCAAGAAGATCAAGAATTACGGTAATTACATAATTTCCATATCTTTCTGGACTAAAAGTCTCCACCACTCATTCACACTAGTTGGAGAGTACTGAGCTAAAAATCAAACCCCCCGTGAGTAGGGCAGTAGGAGACCCAGAAGTCCATAAGGACTGTCTGGCATGGACATCCAGAAAATAGTGCTTTACAAAGGTATGCACTGAGCTCCAACTCATTGCCTTGCGGATGTCTGCAACAGGTACATCACGAATCTCCACCAGGAAAGCCGTAACCACAGTGAACCCGACCAACTTGACCTGAGTCATAGATTAGTAGTACCGATGACATGCTACTAACCAAACAGAAAACATCTCCTAGCAACAGGCTGACCCAGCCGAGGCATGCTGAAAGATAAAGTAGTTGCTCAGGTGCATATCTCTTCGGTCTGTTGATAAAGAATCACAGAAGCCTCTTAACATCCACAGAAGCAAAAAATTGACTAACGGAAACTGAGCCAGTGACATGTTGTCTACTTTCTCAAGATAGACAAAAACACACAGAGATGCACTTTCACTGCCGAGTATTGCAGACCTGCATTCGACAGGTCCAAGAGGTACCCCAACACCTTATTTGGTGGGCAAACAAAGGGTCCAGATGGGACTTGCACACCAGAAGGAGAAGGGTTTCCACTTAGCCCACGTAAGCCCTCCTGGTGGAAGGCCTATGCATGACTTAAAAGATATCTGCGATGGTCTGGGAAACCTTAAAACTTGCCCACTTCCATTTCCTCTCGAGCAAGGCAAGGAGATGAAGGGAGCGCAGGCTAGGAAGGATTAAGGCCATGTGTGAGACGGTCCGCTTGTAGAGGGAGTCACCGCAAGGGGAACTTCTGACAGATCGCAGATTAAAGCAGATCATATCTGCCAAGGCTAGTCTGGGATGATGAGAATCATCTGGATTTCTGAAGCAAGAAATGGGCAGTTTTGCGTTGGGGGACGCAAAAAAGTACAAGGTCCGTACTGCCCCACTCATCAAAGGTGACTGCTCAAAATATGAACTTGACGCATCGTGCTCGAGGTACCACTCTCACAATCTCACAACCTTCCTGCAGAGAGGGTAGGAGGATGCCTCACCCTGCTTGCTGATGTAATACACTACAGCATTGATGTCTGTCCAAAGTAGGATCCTTTCTTGGCAGAGGGCATCCTTCAGCACTTTGCTTATAAGATAGTTCATCTCTAAGAATTTTATGACAAGATGAAGTTCCTCCTGGCTCCACACCAGAGAGTGAAGGTCTTGACAGTGAGCCCCCCATTAGAGATTTTGTTTGAGGCTCTGTTAGCATGTACGGAGGACTGCGGATGTGTGGCTGGAGACCACTGCTTACTATGGAGGATGCCCTGCGTCCCAGCATCTGCTCAACCGAAAAGGGCCTGAATAGAGATGTTTTCCAAGATGCAAGAAGTCATCTGAAGATGTCATTTCTCCCGTCCTCTGGAATGAAAAATTGATGCCCTTAAGGTATTAAGGAGGTCTCCTAAGAAGAGGAGCTGCTGGGCAGATGAAACTGGCATCTTCCCTGGATCAGAAAACCCCTTGGAGAGAACTGAGAAGCTGTGGCGACTGCTTCCTGTGTCTCTTGCCCGAATGGGCTGGCTATGAGCCAAATGTTCAGGAAGTGAAGAATTGAACGCCGAGGTTTTAGCGAACTCCTCCCTGAATAGATACTTGTTTAACCTCCCAAGGTCGACAAATGGACGCATGTCGCTTGTTATCTTGGAACCAGAAGCAATGTAAATAGGAAGCTATGCTCCATTCAGCTGTGGAACAACTTCTACTGCCCAGTGTGGCAGTTCCTGCAGAGGCTCTGTATCCCAGAAGCATGACAGTGTGACGGGGGGGCGGATAGACTGGGCTGCCAGCTGGATAGAAGGTCTGGGGAAATCTGCAAAATTTGGAGCTTATTCCTCTCAGACAATCCTGATGACCCATATATTCACTGTAATGGGCTTGTAGAGCTAAATTAGATGCTTCTCCTACCGCCAAGAGGTGTTCCCCTCAGATATCTGAGGTGGGACCTGGACTGGATCCACAGAGGTTGGTACAGGGCGATTTCCAGCCCTGTGCCCTAAACTGCATTCTCTTTGTGGCTGAGGGGTTGGTTCCTGATAAAGGCACCTAGGTCTCTACCTAGTAAGCACTGCCTGTTATGAGAACATCGATGGTTCTCATTCCTCTGAGAGGCAGCAGGCACCGCCTATTGTTTAAATGGCAGCCTTATTGTTCTGAGTGGCCTCCAGAGCTCAACCTGAGAGCCAAACAGAGAAACACCATCAAGGAGACATTAACCACCTGCTGCCAGTGGCAGCTGCTGTACAGGCAGAGTTGTAGGCATCCATAAAAGTTTTCAGATGATTAGTGAGCTATATGCCCCTAGCAATGGAGCGTTTGGTAATGGGAGGTTCTTGACCATTGCATTGAGCATGTTTCACAGGGTGTCTTGTACTGAGGAATGTAGGAACTCAAGATGCAGAAGTCTGCTTTGGTCCACAGATGAAGGCTGAAATATTATGGTGGACCTCATACCCTTTGAGGTAAAAACTGGAAAGAAGCTCTTCAATCACACAGATGCAGAAGGCTTGCATCATTCCAGCCCATAAAATGAGTCATCCACTCTGTCTTCAATAAAGAAGAATAGGGAGAGACTCATCCAGATCCACTTCTACCCCAGAATAACCTTCAAAAGGCAGGTCTAGGCCGGGAACACAGAAGACACCACCACCTGGAGTGGCGAAGAGTTCAGCGCCATCCCCGGCACCAGCACCACATTCGACGTCTGCACCACACACAGCACCAGATCCAGCATCAGACCCGGTGCCGGCACCACTCACGGTGCCAGAACCGCTGCTGGGCCCAGACCTGAAGAAAAAGAGGGGTGAAGGAAAGCGGTACCCGTACTGGCCACTGCAGGGAAAAAGGGGGGGGGTAGGTACGAGGAGTCGGCGTTGATGGGATTGGCAGGGGAGAGGGCACCACGCACATCCCGGGTCCAACCAACCCGGCCACGGTCCAGTGGCTCTGAGGCCTGAAGGCCCCGGAACCGGGTCCACTTGCAAGGACAACTGGGCAGACGCAATACCCCTGCTCTTAAAAGGGCGTCCCAGAGGTGAAACTGCTCACCAGGACCCCATCAAGGACAAGGATGGGATCTGGTGTCGAGGACTGCAGCCATTAAGAGCGGAGCCACAGAGAAACCCACCACAGTCGGTTCAGGCTTACTGCTCTCCACCACTAAAGTCCCCATGCAGACATACCAGAGGGTGACCTCAGGTGGTACTGATTCTTCTTCCACCAGCAGGAGGATGAAGGGCTCGAGGTCAAGCAGAGCCGGGTCCCTGACTGAGGTCAGGAATGGGACCGCTAATTTTGTGCTTTGGGCAGACTGTCCTTTCCCCCTGAACACCAGACTGCCCATGGTCAGACCCTCCCTTTGCAAATGGCGGTGGACCAGACACAGCCCCAATGCCATCACAGCTTTCAAACGAAGTCTCCCTACCGTCACCGCTACCATCTAAGGTCAACTCTGTTGATGGTAGGCTGAAAATTCCTTTTTCTTCTCTTCTTCTTCATCTTTTTTTTTTAAATAAGAAAAGAACACTAAGAATGGTAAGTTAATTGAATACTGAATGGCTATAGCTGCTGTTGTATAGACGAAGACTTGACTCCACGCAGGCAAGCGACATCGTCATCGAAGCGCACTCGACGGTGGAAGAAAAGGAACTGAGGCGACTGGAGGGTCGATGCCGAGATAGCCTATATGACACAAGCTAGTCTTGTGGCGCTGCACGTGCGAGGTCCTATCCTGGCACCAGTCCTCCTGAAGATTTTTGGATCCCGTGGGGTCCTAGCACCTCCAGCGTGGCGGAGACTTTTAGTCCAGGAAGATCGTATCAAAGCTGTAGCTCCCACAAAGTCACCTCAACAGCTGGAAAAACAGAACTGTGGTGTACAGGGGGCTGGTGTCGGTTACTGGCCTGCCCTCTAATGCCACATCATATGTCTACCTTGCGGGTGGTGCTGTCACTGATGTCATCCCTTTAGCCTTAAGCTCAGAAAGCTTTGGTTCCAATGGGGTTCTAGTGCGTCCGGCACAGGGTCAGACATGGCAACAAATGGTGAAGATTGATTCTTGGAACATCTGTACACTGTTGCCATATAAATGTGAAGTTTTGACAGCTGGAGGGTGAGTGACATCGTCACTGAAGTGCACTCGATGGCAGGAAAAAGAAACTGAGGCAACTGAAGGCTGGTGCCAATGTAAGCCTGGTGCCACGAGACACTCTCGCAGTGCCATGCAAGAGCATAACTTGCCTTGGCACCAGCCCTCCTGAAATATTCTGGCTCCCACAGGGTTCTAGTGTATTCAACATAGACCCATTAGTGTGAATCAATGCTGAAGATTAATTCCCAAAAGATCATATGTTGTCTGAAGTAATAGGTAATTGTTAGAAACAGAAATACCAAGACCTGTTATGATTAGGGTTACTTCTGATTACCAACCTGAGCATTCCCACAGTCACACTCCTCACCAGCATCTACAATGTTGTTGCCACAGACTGGGGCACTGAACCTTGCATTGGCTCTGGGAGGGTTCTTTAAGCATGATTTACCCTGTAAAGTCGTTTTATAGGTCGATTGACTGCAGCTGCTAAAGCCTTTATGTGGTCTGTAATAAGAGAATAAAAAGAGAAGTTATTTATGTTAACTATACATCTTCAGGAATATCTTCTCCGAAGAACACCACCCCAGTCTTAGGACTGGAGGAAGTGGGAACCCAGAGAAGCAAATCTTTTCAGCAAGAGTGCCAACACCAGTTATTGGTGACAGCGCATGCATGACAATTGGTGATGCCACACTTTCCACTAACAGTTGCTGACACCCTAACTTAGTTCTGTTACCTAGAAGGGTAAGGTCTGTGGTCCACAGGTGCATGCTTGTTCTATAAAAGAGAAGGAGCAGAAAAGGAAAGGATACTCACCATACTATCTATCTTTCTTCAAAGTTATTAGAACAGCCTGTACAACTCTTGCTTCATCTCCCTGCTGAGAATAATTATGCTAAGTACATAATTTTAATATCTTCCAACAATCAGTCTTCTCCATAGATTCCCACTTGTGTGTCACAGTGCCAAGCTCAGAGAAAGTCCACAGGATTAGGAAGGCTGGAGCTCTGGGCTCATGCTGCCTGGCAATGACAGAGAGAGCACGGTGCTTGAAAAGTTGTGCACTGTGTTCCAGGTTGCAGTTCTGTAAATGTCACCAACAGGCTCTGAGCTTGGAATCCATAACCATTCTGTTGCAGTATGCTACCCTACAATTTAACCTGAGCCATAGTATAGCAGTGGCAAAAGCAGAACTTATAGGAATCAACCTTCGCAACTGAATCAAAAGAAGACATTACTTACCATAGCAATCCTGTTTCTTCCAAAAGAATCTTATTGTATTCTGACATGCAGTATTGTCCCACCATAGTACTGCCCTGGAGCTGAAAAGGTTAACAGAACCTATGCAAATAAGAGAATGCTAGGCTCCAGCTCGGTTTTCAAACCACTATCCCTGGTAAACAATCCATGAACCATCAGATTTTAACGAAGTTTGCCTAGGAAGCTAACTAACTAATGCTAATCTGAAATAGGAATAATAATATTAATAATCGCAGACTCCCAACCCCTAAATCTCCTCCAATAATAGGCCTTATCCCCAAGACTCAAGTCACAGATAGCCTAAGTAAAAAACAGCCCAGAAGTTCCCCACAGTAAAGCTATAGTGCATTGCCCCCAGATTCTAGATGGGGAGGAAGGATGGGAGCTCAGAATACAGTAAGATTCTCTTGGAAGAAACATGATTACTATGGTAAGTAATGTGTTCTTCTAACCCCAGGAAATCTTACTGTATTCTGACATATACAGACTACCCATGCAGTGTCTTTGGAGGTGGGCACACAACCTACTTAGGTAACAAGCTCTGCAGTACTGCTGCACCAAACTTAGCATCATGCCAGTCTGTAAATCCAGGCTATGATGTTTGATAAATGTGTGAACAGTTCTCCAGGTAGCTGCTTTGCAAATATCCAATAAGGGTATGTCCCTTGAGGCTGCTATGGAAGTAGCAGTGCCCTTGTGGAATGGGCTCGAAGGCCCACAGGAGGCTCTTTATCAGCTTTGTTATAGCAGAACTGGATGCAAGTCACAATCCAGTGAGCAATGGTCCTCTTTGAAGCTGGTTTGCCATTTCCTACCTCTCCATAAGTAAGGAGCAGCTGGGTTCTGTTCTCCCTATGACCATTGGTGTGCTCCAGGTAGTAACTGATAGCCCTTTTGACATCCAGGCTATGTAATCTGCGTTTGCCTGAGCATGAATGATCAGTAAAAAAGACAAGCAGGGTAATAGACTGATTCAAGGTGAAAATCAGACACTACCTTAGGAAGAAACTTCATGTTTATTCTTAGGACTACCTTATCCTTATGGAAGGAAATGTAGTCCTGATCTGTATACAAGGCCTGTAACTCACTGATCCTTCTGGCTGAAAAAATGGCTATTAAGAACACAATTTTCCAAGTAACATACTTAAGCTCTGCTGATGACATAGGCTCAAAGGGTGGCTGCATCAGCTTACCAATACAGATGCTAAGATCTCACCCTGGGGTGGGCTTTCTGTGTGGGGGAACCAGGTGCAGAAGCCCCTTAAAGAATTTCTTGAACACCTGTTCAGAGGCCAAAGAAGGCCTTCTGCCAAATGAAAGGTAGGCCGACACTGCTGCTAGGTGAACCTTTAATGAAGAGGGGCTTAATACCAAGGGAATGGAGGTGTACCAAGTAATCCAGTATCAGGGGCACACCTGCCTAGGTACTAACCACATCTTGTTGCTGGCACCAGCCAGAAAATCTCTTCCACTTTGAGGAATAGGTTAGCTGTGTGGAAGGTTTTCTGGAGCTCCTAAGAACCTGGAGTACACTTCTCTGAAAACCCCAGGTTGGCAAATTCTATGTCCTCAAGAATCAGGCCTTGAGTTTGAGAGATTACAGGTTGGGATACAGAATTCGGCCCCATGAGGCAGTAAGGAAATTTTGCCAGCAGGGCAGAGCTACTGGCTTGCTGACAGACAGAAGTAGAAGCAGCCAGTACCATGGTTGCTTGGCCCAGTCTGGGGCTATGAGGATCATGGTTGCTGGCTGAGACCTGAGTTTGTTCAAAACTCTGAGCAGTAGAGGGAAGGGAGGAAATGCATACAGGAATTTCCCTGTCCAATCCAACAGTAGTGCATCCATTGGTACTGTGCACACTGTGGGAGGTCTGCAACAGTACTGTGGCAACTGATGATTGTCTGGATGAGCAAAGAGGTCCACCTCTGGGGTTCCCCACCTCCTGAACACTGTTTGAAGTACCTGCCTGTTAAGAATCCATTTGTGATGGTTCTGATTGATTCTGCTCAGTACATCTGCTAGGTTGTTGCCCTTCCCTGGTAGGTACACAGCTATGAGGGACAGGTTTAGAGAGTAGGCCAGCTTCCATAGTAACATGGCTTCTGTGCACAGTGGGGAAGACCGGGTGCCTCCTTGTTTGTTATGTAGTACATTGTGGTGGTATTATCTGTTCTGACTTGTAACATCCTGTTTGCAAGCTCTGAAGCAAAGGACTGAATCCCCAAGTGCACTGCTCAGAGCTCCAGCAAGTTTATGTGAAGGAGGGTCTCCTTTTTGGTCCAGGTGCCATGAGCTGTGAGGTCTCCTGTGTCTGCTCCGCACCCTAGAAGGGAAGCATCTGTGGTCAGGACCCTTGAGGGGAGTCGTTACGGGAAAGGAATTCCCTGTCTTAGGTTTTCTCTGTCCTGACACCACTGCAGGGCCAGAAGCAAAGATCTGGTGACTGGTACCAGAGCAGACAAGAAAAAATTACTCACCATAGTAATGTTGTTTCTTCTACAGGAGTCTTGCTGTATTCTGACAATATGCAGTTAGCCCCAGCACTTGAACTGCTCCAGAGAGGAAAGGGTTAACTTTGTGCAGCAGCATAGAACGTTGAGCTTGAGCTCAGTTTTCAAACCTGTCTCTGGTACATCTCATTGTAACCGTCAGATTCTTATGAACAAACTATCTACAGTTATGGAAATTGCGTAACTTAAGGCCAAAAGGCAACAAACGTGGGTACAAAAGAGTCAAGTTGAGAACACAAGAAAAAAGGTAGTGAAAGAAATATAAATATATAAATATAAGAGCAACAGTAATACAACTACCCCACCCTGAAGAGGGAGGGTGCAAGGTACACCCCTGAGGTGCAACACTGCACCTGACAGCCCACGTCCCAAAAACTAGGTCAAGAAGGGAGGCAGGGAGGGAGTACAGAATGAAAAAATTACTCACGTTAGTAATTATGTTTCTTCTAATGGAGTCTTCCTGTATTCTGACAATTGCAGTGATTCCCAACCTTTGAACTGCCCTGGAGAACAAAGAGTTAACTTTCTATGTAGGGCATAGAATGCTGCGCTCGAGCTCGGTTGAAGTCTCTGCCTGGAGTGATTCAAACCTAAACCGTCAGATTCTTACGAGCCCAACTAAACTAAAAATTCTATGTGGAAATTGTAAAAATTCTTACCAGCCAACTGGCTGAAAAAAGTTTTGGATTCCGAAGGAAGACTCAAGTCAAGTAACCCAAAAACTAAATCCAATGTACTCAAAAATAACAATAATAAATAAGCACCCAAGCAAAAAGGGACGAGGGTGCAAGCAAATACACCCCTGGGGTGCAACACGGCACCTACCCACCCACTTCCCAAAAACAGGTTCTGAGAGGGGAGGCAGGGAGGGAGGTCAGAATACAGCAAGACTCCATTAGAAGAAATATAATTACTAAGGTGAGTAATTTTTTCTTCAAACAGCATGAAGTCTTGCTGCATTCTGACAATTGCAGACTATCAAGCAGTACCTTCAAGGAGGAGGACAGAACCTACTTTGAGAATAAAGCTCTAGTACTGCTGTAGTTAAACCGAGCATCACTCCTAGCCTGGATATATAGAGAGTAATGCTTGGTAAAGGTATGGACTGTTTTCCAGGTGGCTGCTTGATAAATTTCTAGGAGAGGGATATCTCTGGCAGCAGCTGTACCTCTTGTGGAATGAGCCCTCAGGCCTGAGGGTGGTGTTGTTCCCAGTTTTTCATAGCAGAATTGTATACAAGACACAATCCACCTGGCAACAGATCTTTTGGTGGCAGGTTTGCCCTTTCCCACTTCTCCAAAAGTGAGGAACAACTGGAGGGAGTCAAACCTGTGACCCTTGGTACGCTCTATGTAGTAACTAAGGGCTCTTTTGACATCTAAACTGTGTAGCCTACTCTCTCCTGAGGAAGAATGATCAGTGAAGAAAACAGGGAGAGACATAGACTGGTTTAAATGGAAGTCTGAAACCACTTTGGGCAAGAACCTTCTATTGCTTCTAAGGACCACTATATCCCTATGAAAGGTGATAAAATCAGGTTCCACTGACAGGGCTTGCAATTCACTGATACACCTCGCAGAGATAATGGCTACCAAGAAAACAGTTTTCCAAGTCAAGTACTTAAGCTTTGCTGAAGACATAGGCTCAAAGGGGGGGTTGCATAAGCTGAGCAATGCAAACATTCAAATCCCAGGCAGGGGCAGGGTCTCAAAAAGGGGGATTGGTGTGAAAATTTACAGAACACAGGATGGGAATATAGTGAGGAAGACTTCCCCACTGACAAAAATGCAGAAATAGCTGACAGGTGTACCTTGAGAAAAGCTGGTCTGAGGCCTATTCCATTAAGATGGACCACATAATCCAGAACCGTAGGCAATTCAGCAGTGTCTGGAGCAACATGCTTCTTAGAACACCAAATGCTGAATCTTTTCCATTTGGAGTTGTAAGTCTTTCTGATGGAGGGCTTTCGAGAAGCCTTGAGGATATCCAGAACCCCTTGGGAAAGATGCAGATCTGCAAACTCTAACTCTTCAAGAGCCATGCTTTGAGATTGAGATACTGAAGATTGGGGTACCAAATCCTTCCCTGACAGGATGTTAACAGGTTGTAATGCCTGGGAAGAGACAGGGGAAGATGGACTGCTAGGGACAGCAACAGGAGGTGCCAGGGCTGTCTGGCCCAATCTGGAGCAATCAGAATCACCTTGCAAGGTTGAGATCTTATTTTTACCAAACGTTGCAGGAGTGGGAAGGGGGGAAGGCTATAAAGAAAAATACAGGTTACTCACCTGTAACAGAAGTTCTAGGAATGGTATATGTTGTTCATCCACACTTATTGGCAGGTTCCTTGCGCTTTAAATCTTGCCGGAAGGTCTTCAAGCTGGCTCCCTCCCACCCACACCGGTGGTAAAACTCTCGGCTCCAGCCCCACGACGCCAGATCTGCCCGGGCTGGAAGCTCAGGTGGTTCCAAGGCCGGCCGGGAGGAAATGTAGGATGAACAACATATACCATTCCTAGAACTCCTGTTACAGGTGAGTAACCTGTATTTAGGACATGGATATGTTGTTCATCCACACTTATTGGCAGACTCCTAGCAGTTCTCCGGGAGGAGGGAGGCAAGGTGCACACCCCTACTTAGGGGAATAAAGACTTGAGAACCGAGGCCCCAAACCAGCATCCTGGCATGACTCAAGGTCGATGTGGTAATGGGTAATAAAGGTGTGTGCTGACTTCCAGGTAGCAGCCCTGCAGATTTCCTGGATAGGGACGTCCCTGGAAGCAGCCACTAATGCAGCAGTATGACGGGTAGAATGAGCTCTTATCCCTCTGGGAGGCTCCATGCCCGCCAACTTATAGCAGCGATCTATGCAGGAGGTGACCCACCTGCCTATTGTCCGCTTGGCTGCAGGTCTGCCAGGTGCGCTTCAGCGTAGGGTGACAAACAGCTGGCGAACCTCTCCTGAATTTCAGCCGCAGGCCCTTATAATAAGCGAGCGCCTCTTCTAGGGTCCAGAGTATGGAGCCTATATTCTGGCCTTCAGGTGTGATTGGGGTAGAACACTGGCAGAGTCAAAACTGGTTAAGGTGAAACTCCCACCACCGGAAGGAATTTCGGTGGGGGCGAGACAACCTTGTCCCTGTGGAAGACCAGGTAAGGAGACTCGATGCAAAGTGCCTGAGCTCTCCCATCCTTCTGGCTGACGGATAGCCACCAAGAAGGTGGTCTCTCCACAGGTGAGAGAGATCACACCTGTGCATTGGTTTGAATGGCTTGCCCATGAGCTTTGCCAGTACCAGCAGTAAATCCCATGGAGGTGGAGGTTCTCGCACCAGAGGGGAAATGTGATCAAGGCCTTGGAAAAAGCGCCCGACCACCTTTTCCTGCGCCACCGACTGCTCCCCGGCCCGCGTCCGGTAAGCAGAGATGGCTGCCAGGTGCACCTTTAGGGTCGTCGACCTAAGCCCTTGACTAGAAAGGTACCATAAATAGTCCAAAATGCTTGCCACAGAACAGGAGGAAGGGTCCAAGCCTTGCTCTGACACCAAATGGAGAATCTCTTCCATTTGAAGGCGAGATTTTCTGGTCGACTCACGGGACGCCTCAACAATATTGAGGACCTCTCCGAAAGACCCAAGGCCTGGAACTCTAGTCCAGGAACCAGGCCGGTCGGTGCAGGGATTGAAGGTCCAGATGGAACACCTTCCCTGATTGACTGAGAGCAGGTCAGGGCGAGCTGGAAGCTGCCCTGGGAGCCTGGAGGTGAGGCTGAGGAGATCTGGGTACCAGAACTGGCGGGCCAGTCTGGGGCTATCAGAATCATCTGCGCCTTGTCCCTCCTCACCTTGAGAAGCACCTTGTGAATCAAGGGAAATGGGGGAAAGGCGTAAAAGAGGCCCGGAGTCCACAGCCTCGAGAAGGCATCCCCCTGCAGCGAGCCCTGCTGAGGGGGGCGGGCATGAAACAGCCTCAGCTCGCGTTCTCCCTGGAGGCAAACAGGTCCACCTGAGGTGTGCCCCAGTGGGAGAACAGATCTTGTACCCTCCGTAGGGAGAGACCACTCGTGAGATGCAGCCCCATCCGGCTCAGGGCATCGGCCAGGGTGTTGGAGGCTCCGCCACATGAATGGCTAGGAGATCCACCTCCAGGCTGCACACGAGTGACCAAATGTGGAGAGCTTCCTTGCATAGAAGCATGGAGGGCGTCCCGCCCTGGCGGTTCAGGTAGTACATGGTCGTAGTATTGTCCGTCTGGACTCGGACCACTTGACCCCGGCGAAACGGAGCAAAGGCGGTGAGAGCTAGGTGGACCGCTCGGAGCTCCAGCAGGTTGATGTGGCATCAGGACTCCCGCGGGGACCAGAGGCCGTGCACTCGGTGTTCCCCCAGATGGGCACCCCAACCCATCAGAGAGGCATCGGTCGATAGAGAGACCGT
Source organism: Neoceratodus forsteri (assembly GCA_016271365.2). NCBI lineage: Eukaryota > Metazoa > Chordata > Ceratodontiformes > Ceratodontidae > Neoceratodus > Neoceratodus forsteri. Next base: position 51,518,682 of record JADMNL010000026.1, read on the forward strand.
CGGCTCGGGACGGACAAGCGGGATGCCCTCCTGCAGATGGAATGGAACAGCCCACCACTGGAGAGCGTTCCACATCTCCTGGGTCACTATCACTAGCTGGTCCAAAGGATCGCAGCGTTGTGACCACTGGCTGGCCAGTCCCCACTGAAGGGGGTGCATGTGCCAGTGCGCCCAATGGACCACGCTGGTACAGGCCGCCATGAGACCCAGGAGGCGCAGGAAGTCCCGGGCAGGGCACGATTGCCCAACCAGAAATGATTGGGTAAAGGAGGTAAGAACCTCGGCCTGTCTGCCGGGAGCCATGCTCTGGCTCGAAGAGAGTCAAGCTGTGCCCCAATGAACAGGATCACCTGCTTCGGCTCGAGTTCCGACTTTGCCTCATTGATGAGAAGGCCAACTTGAGAGCAAACCTGGAGGTCCAGCTCTCTGGACCGCTCCACCTCCCATCTGGAAAGGGCTGCTATCAGCCAATCGTCCAGGTAAGGGTACACCCGGACCCCTCGGCGCCGCAGGAATGCTGTCACCACTGCCATGCATTTGGTGAAGACCCTGGGAGCTGGAGATAAGCCGAAGGGCATGGCTCGAACTCGAAGAGGGATCCCTCCGCTCGAAAGCGGAGGAATCTCCGATGTGATGGACAGATAGGGACGTGAAAGAACGCATCCTGTAGGTCCAGAGAGCAGACCCACATGCCGTGTTCCAGAGATGGTATTATCTGCGCCAGAGTGACCATCCTGAAGGTTCGAGACCTTAGGAACTTGTTCAGGTCGTATAGGTCGAGAATGGGGGCGCCAGCCCCCCGTCCGTTTCGGAACCAGGAAATACCAGGACACGAACCCTGGTCTGAAGGGGGTCCCCTACTCCGTGATCACCTCCCTTTGGAGTGAGGAGAGCGATGTCGCCTCGTGAGCCGCCAGTGAGGCTGCAGACCTCGAGGCCCCCGAGGTGCGACGGCCTGAAGGGCGGGCCTGCCTCGACTTCAGAAGTGGGCCTTTTCCCACCACCTCAGTACCCACCTGTCCGTGGTCAACAGTGACCAGGCGGAAAGGAAGTGTCTGAGCCATCTCCATGGGGAACCAGGTGTAGTGACAGGGATGGGGGCGAATCCCCAGCCTGTCACTGGGGGCTTGGAGGAGGGACCGCCGAGGACCTCCTGGGCCTTACCTCCCTGCTTCCTGTTGGAGGAAGCCGATGGCTTGGGTTTGGGATACCAAGGTCGAGCCTGCTGGCCCTGACGTTGCTGGGCCGGGCGCGCCGGGGGCACAGAAGGACGAAAGGGCTTAGGCTGTGGCTTGCGGCCTTTGTCCTTCTGAGCGGAAGAAACCGAGTCCAAGGTAGCATTGGACTTCTCGATCCTCTGCAGGTGACCTTCCACCCCAGGGGTCAAGAGGTCAGTCCCCAAAAGGGAACATCCGCCAACTTGTGCTGGGTATCCGAAGGTGTGATATCCTCAGCCAAGCCCCGACGACGCATGGCCACCGCGGCCGCCACAGACCTGGCACATGAGTCCTCGATGTTCAACGTAGTCTGAGCTGCTGTTTGGCCACTGCTCTGCCCTGGTCCCGCACCTGCCTGACCGTAATCTGCAGATTCTGCGGAAGATGAGGACAACCTCATCCAGGGAGCTCAACAGCGTGAAAAAATGTGCATGAGGAGCCGAACTGGCCTGACGGGCAGAGAGGACGCAGCATAGACTTTTCACCCGCATAATCCAATTCTTGGATTCCTTATCGGGAGGTTTGTCCATATCCTGGTATTCTCTCCGGCACGCTGAAAACGCTTGTCGGTAACTAACCCTCGGCTTGCACGAAAACCGGACAGGGAACCGGTAGGGACCGGTGATACTTCCTGGCCAACCTGGCCAAGGTGCAGGGCAGGAAGCAGGACGTGCCAAAGTTCCAAGGCCAGACCCACTATGGCTTCAGCCACGGAAAGGGCTCTAGAGAATCCCTCGTCCAGAATCGTTGAGGGATACCTGGCCCATTTAGAAACGGGTTCGAAGCCATCCCGTGGACTCTGAGATGAGTCAAGCAACCTCAAGAAGGACGTAAGGGCTATCAGTCATTGACTGCCTTCCGAGGACTCCAAGTCCATGCGCTTGGAGAAGAGGAGGAACCATCATCGGACTCAGAAGAGTCCTCAAAGAGCTGCTCAGGCCTGAGCCACCCTCCACCTGCCAAGGTTTATCGAGTGAGGGTGACAGACAGCCTATGGGGCAAACCCAAGGCCGACCGAGAATTTTTTCCGGAGCCCCAACTAATGGCTGTGGAGGCGGAGGTTCCACCAGAATCGGTGGAGCAGCTTGAATTGGTCGAACAACCGCCTGAGAACAGGCTCCCGACTACAATGAGGGGTTGTTTCGCTGCTCCGGTGACAGCCACTTAATGGCCGGGAAGACGACTGGGTTGGCTTATTCCCGGTCAAAAGGAGCTGTTGACATGAGTTCCTCGTATTTGACGAATCCTGCGCCGCTTCACCGTCCGAGGAAGAGGAGGCGCTGGCGGGCGCCGCTTGCGGTGCCGAGACCGAGACCACCTATGGCGGCGGATCGGGTTGGACCATTAATGATGTCCGAGACTGAGAGTCTCGAATAGGCCGAGGAAGGCGAGGAGAAGTGTCGAACTTGGCACCCGCGCTCGGACGACATTAACCAAGGCTCCGGAACCGAGGCATAGACGAGCCGACGGATCTCAACTCCCACCGGGGAAATCCGGGACAGGGGATTCTCAGCTTTCCAGTTAACAACTCATTTAACGGTCGAGAAAAATTCACCGCTGTCGACGGGAGTCTCGGCCAACTGTTCTGACGGGACACCCGGCTGCAGCCAGTGGCTGAAGCTGAGGGGCTCAATCGGTCGGACTGCCCACAAGGAGGGGGATCTTTCCCGCCTCCCAAGAGCGGCCGACGGAGAGACTTACTTTTGCTCTTTTGACCTGAAAAGGTCTCTGGTAGTTGGACCTCACCTTGGTCGAGAGGGTCAGACAAAGCTCCTTAAAAGAAGCCGAGGATGAGGCACCAAGAGAGCGGGACAAATGCCGCAGCCGAGGTAGAAGCGGCCCGTGCAACTCTCTCTTCGAGGGCTATCATCTGCTCGAGCTGATCCGCCGAGCGCGCCGGGCCGCAGACACCGCCAATCGCCCTTTAGATTTCACTGGTGGAATTTTTCTCGCGCCCCTAATTGTAATCGGGCAGCACGGCCCTCAAGGACGTGGCCGTAAAAGGAAGAGTTACAAGTCGCAGGCCTGCGGGTCGTGCTCAAGGTCCAGGCAGTAGACGCACGTGAGTGCGGATCTGCCCCAGACATCTTCTTATTCGCAAGGGCACCTCCAAACTGGGAGTCGATTTGTCCATCGCATGTGAGAAGAAGAAGACCAAGTCTTTTAGCAAAAATCTTCTTTTCATTCAACTTCAAGAATTAGGAACCAGTCTTAAACGCAGCGTATTAAGGAGGGAACCTGAGCTCCAAGCCGTAAGGAAGATCTAGCCATGGCGCGAGCTGAGAGTTTTACCACCCGGTGGGTGGGAGGAGCCAATTGAAGACCTTCCAGCAAGATTTAAAGCTGCAAGGAACCTGCCAATAAGTGGAGGAACAACATATCCATGTCCCTAGAAGTGCTGGTTACGTAAGAACCTTACTGTGAACAGTAGATCTTCTAGAGAGGCTCTTGCTGCAGGTAATTACACATAGGACTGACGCCGTCGGGTGGTGGACCCCAACGGAAAATTTCTAGCTAGCAGTCCCTGGCGAGGGACCGCCCACGCCAGTGACCGGGCGCCAGATGATCGCCGGTATAAAGAGGCGGTCCCGACGCCCGCTTCTTCCAGTTCTTTTTCCCGCCACAGGCCCGGAAGGCCCAGACGAGAGAAGCAGATATTTCTCAATGGAAAAGGGAGCTGAAAAAGCCTAGGGGATGGAGGGTAAGTTAGTTTCATTGCAAGAGCCTCTCTCTAAGATCTACTGTTACGGTAAGTTCTCACGTAACTGTACTATCTACTGAGAGGGCTCTGCAGGTAATTACATATAGGACAGAATCCTCAAGCAGTCTGGAAAAAAGAAAGGCACCGGGAGGAGGTACTACCCAACAAAAGTAGTTAAAGAGACCTTGCAGGCCTCAAAGAAAGCGAGGCCTTGCAAGACCGCTGTATCCTGCGTAGCTCAGTTTCTACCACAGAGGCAATGTCCAAACTGTAATGTTTAGTGAAGGTATGGATGGAATTCAAGTGGCGGCAGCACAGATGTCTGCCGCATGACACGTTTGAAATGCTGCAGAGGCTGCTACTCCACGAGTGGAGTGACCTCTGACTTGACCCGGTAGAGTCTTGTTGTACTTGTCATGACAGAAAGTGATGCAATGGGCCAACCATTTTGATAGGCATTGCTTAGAAACAGCACTGCCTTCTCTTTTGTGAGCAAAAGAGAAGAACAACTGATCAGTCTTTCTGAGATCTTTCGTCCTATTGGTGTAGTATCTCAGAATCCTATGAACATCCATGGTGTGGAGCAAGTATTCTCCTTGGTTGGAGTACTGCATGAAAAAGGCAGGTAATTCAATAGACTGATTTAAGGTAGATTCCGCTACCAACTTCGGGAGGAACTTAGGATTCGTGCGAAGAGCAACTCGTTCTTTGTGAAAAATCAGATAAGGGATTTTGCACATCAGGGCCTGAAGCTTTCGAAATTTCATGAGAAGAAGTAATGGCCACCAAGAAGAGTGTTTCCACTGATAAAACTTCAAGTTCATGGAAGCCGAGGCTCAAAGGAGGAAGAGTAAGTTTCGAGGACAAAGTTTAAGTCCCAAGGAGGAGTTGAGTCCGACGGGGCCTGAGATGAAGGACCCTCTGAGAAAAGTTTTGGATACCTCCAGTTGGGCAAATGCCTTATCAGTGAAAGGGACATGGTAGGCTGTGCAGCCACCATATGGACTTTCAAAGAGAGGACTGAGACCCAGGTCAAAAGATGCCGCATGTAATCAAGCAGAACGGCCAGAGGACAGGAGAAAGGCTCCAAGTTCCTGAGGCAGCCCAAATGGAAAATCTTTTCCATTTCATAGCGTAGGTGGGACCTAGTGGAGGGCTTTAGCCTACCAGAATCTCAGCCACCTTAGGAGAGACGCTAAAACCAGATTGGGCTAGGTTCACTGTAGGAGCCATGTATGAAGTTCAAGAGACTTGAGTCCCGGATGGACCAGGGTCCCCTGATCCTGGGTCAGCAATCCTGGAGATAAAGGAAAAGGAAGAGGAGGAACCCTGATATTGTTGTAGAAGAGAGAACTAGATTTGTTTTAGGGTCAGAAAGGAGCGATCAGAATCATTTCTCGGCCTCCTTCCAAAGCTAGTTTCTGCAGCACATGAGGGACCATGAGGAATTGGGAAAAAGAATAGACGAATCTAAGGTCCTTCCAACTTAGAGACAGAGCGTCGCTGAGAAAGCGCTCCACTCTGCAGCGCTGCGAGCAAAGATTGAAGCGCTATGCTTGGGAGGAGGCAAACAGATCTATCTGAGGAGTCCCCAAACCTGAAAGATGCTTCTTAGAACTTTTTCGGTTCAGTTCCCACTGTGTGGTAGAGACGACGAGTGACTTAGCTCTGTCTGCTAGACATTGTCAATTCTGAACATGGTGGATCACTGTGGAGATGAAGGTTGTGAAGAGTTGCCCATTCCGAAACCCCTCATTGCTTCCCTGCACAGCGGGTAGGACTTGTCCTCCCTGCTTGTTGATGTACACACCACGCACATGTTGTCCGCTTGGACAGCAAGGTGGCTCGGAAGGGATGTATTGGTGAAGGCCTGGAGAGACATACAGCACTGCTCAAGCTCTCGAGCATCGCTGATGTGAGAACTAACTCCGATTTCAAATCATATAGGCCCTGGGTTTGGTGAGGACCCCAGATGGGCCTCAACCTTCTCGGCTTGAAGTGTTCTGTGGTCAGGAGTCTGACCGGGGAGGATGAAAAAGGGGACCCTGAATAGGTTCTCTCGAACCATCCACCATTGAGTCTCTTACCATCGTGAGGAGATCAGAACCAGATGATTCTAGGCTCGCTTACTTGCTGATCCCACTGAGAGCGGAGGGTCCACTGAGAGATTCTCATGTGGAGATGCTGCCATGAACCTTCGGGATGGCCGCCGCCATAAGCCATGAAATTCTGACACAACCTTAGGAAGAAACTTAGGATGAGTACCAAGGACTACTTTGTCCCCATGGAACACAGTATACAGAGGGTCTGTGACCAGGGCATGTATCTCAGAAACCCTATGGGCTGAGTGCAATGGCCACTAGGAAGGCAGTCATCCAGGTGAGAAATTTTAGCTCACAGGTAGCCAGAGGTTCGAAAGGTTTCGAGTGAGCATGTCTCAGCACAAGATTAACCGTCCCAGGCTGCAACTGGACATCTGGTGGAGGTCTGGAATACAGAATCCCATAAAGAATCTCTTAACCATAGGTAACTGAGCCAGAGTTAAAGAAAACGGACTCATAAGATACGCTGAAATGGCACTAAGATGAACTTTGACTGTAGAGTACTGCAGAACTGAATTTGAGGTCCAAAAGGTACTCCAAACCATCTGCGGAGGAAAAGGGATTCAAAGAGGACTTTTGACACCAGAGTTTAAAAACGCCCACACGGCTGTGTAAGTTTTCCGGCGGCTGGCTTTCCGCAGCCAGAAGAATATCTGAAACTCTTGAGAGACATTGAACCGGGTTTACTTCAACCTCTTCAGGAGCCAAGCATGAAGGTGACGTGATCTCAGGTTGGGATGGACCACCAGTCCCTGAGTCAAAAGGAGTTCATCTGCAGGAAGCGGTCTCGGAGGAACTGCCAACATATTGTTGAGTAGTGAAACCACAGCTGTCGAGGCCAAAGGGAGCAATGAGATCATTTTGTCCTCTGGATTCGAACTTGAGAAGTACCCTCTGGAATTAGAGGAAGAGGCGGAAGAAGCGGAAAGAAAGCGCTTTGTCCACCGCAGCCTGAACACATCCTGACAGAAAATGCCAGACCCTGGATTTCTGGAGCAGAAGAGAGGCAGTTTTGCGTTGAGTGGGGATGCAAAAAGGTCCAGGTCTGGAGTTCCCCACTCCTCGAATAGTGACTGAACTATGGTTGAGTCGAGAGACGACTCGTGAGGGTCTGTCTCTGTTCTGCTGAGACGGTCTGCCAGCTCATTCAGAACACCTGGCAGGTAGACCTCTTGAATTAGAGCCTCGTGCTCCAAGCACCATTCCCATACCCTCATTGCTTCCCTGCATAAGGGGTAAGAATGAGCACCGCCTTCCTTGTTGATGTAATACATCACTGCTTTGTTGTCCGCTTGAAGGAGGATGTTCTTCTGACACAGAATGTCCTTCAAAGCTCGGATCAAGCACGAGGACGGCTCTCTTTCCAGGACGCTATGTGGAGCTGGGACCGACTTTCAGTCCACGCACCTGAGTGAAGAGCCTGACAGTGAGCTCCCCACCTCCATTAGGGACGCCGTCTGTAATGGAGATCTGAGATTCAGGAGCAGAGGATACCCTCCAGGAGATCACTCTCTTGAGACCACCCAGGTGACTGACCTCCTTAAAGGTTCTGTCACCTTGATGAGATAGGACACGGGTGAGTGGATGGGGACCACTGAGTACTGAGCATCCACTGAGTGGTTCTCATGTGCAGAGGTGCTAGGGGTACAGTGAACACTGAGGATGCCATGAGGCCCAGCATCCATTGCATTGAGAGAGCTGTGACTGAGCTGCTTTCCCCGATGTGACGGGCCATCTGAAGGATATCGTTCCTCCTGTCTTCTGGAAGAAAAGCCTTCGCACAGGAGGTGTCCAGAAGCGTCCCTATAAAGAGGAGCCTCTGGGAGGGCTGCAGTTGCGATTTCTTGAGGTTGAGCAGAACTCCCATTGATGTAAGGAGGCGCAAGGTCGTCTCCACGGCATCCAGAGTCCCTTGTCTGGAAGGGCTTGCTAGAAGCCAATCGTCCAGATAAGGAAACACCTTAATTCTGACCTTTCTGAGGTGTGCCGCGAGAACTGCACAACATTTTCTAAAAACTTGCGGCACTGAGGATAGCCCAAAGGGCAGGACTCTGAACTGATAATGCTGTCCCAGAGCCACAAACCTCAGGAATTTGTGATGCCTCGGGTGAATAGGAATGTGCTGGTAAGCGTCCTGCATATCTAGGGAGGCTAGCCAGTCGTGCTGATGGAGCAGAGGTAACAGGGTTCCCAGAGAAATCGTTTTGAATTTCTCCTTGGGGAGAAATTTGTTTAGCTTTCTGAGATCTAGGAATGGGCGCACTCCCCGGACTTCTTTGGGACTAGAAGTAATACGAGTAGAACCTCAGAGTCTCGTTGGTGCAGAGGCACCACCTCTACTGCCCTGTTGTTCAGAAGGCCCTGAATCTCAAGCGGTGAGAAGGTCTGACTGAAGGGTTGACAGCCTGGGCTGTCGTTTGGGAGGACAATCCGAGGGGGTCTCCACAAGATTGAGTGAATACCCCTCGCGAATTATCCAAAGGACCTATTTGTCTGAGGTTATGGACTTCCACTGGTTGTAGAAGTGCATCAGACGACCTACCACCGGAGAGGAAAAGTCCACCTCGGGCAGCTGAGACGGAACTTGGGCCGGCAATTCATAAGGTAGCACTGGGCACTTTGGGTCCTTGCGCTTTCTGTTGCGCCTTCTTTTGAGGTTGGGCAGGTTGGTTCTTATGGAAACTACCTCTGCCTCTGCCTCAAAGGACTGGGCGGTTATGAACTGTCATTTACTGGGCATGCCTCGAGAGGGGCAGGAGGGGCTGAGCCAACTTAATGGCTGACCTAGTCTTTTGTGTAGCTTCAGGAGCTTGCTCTACAAGGACAAAAAGATATACACCGTCAAAGGCAAAGCCATCACCTGCTACTCTTGGCGTCATTAATCGCTAAGAGTGCACAGCCAGGAATAACAACAGGTGCAAATACCAGCAGCCGCTGAATGGGAAGCAGTGCCAAAAGCATCCATGGCTGTTTTAACCTGCTGATTGTTAGATTCAATACCTCTGGTAATGGTTTGAAGAAGCTCTGGCTTTGAATCCGACTCCAGTAGGGCTTCAACCATCTGTTTAATAGAATGCCACAGGATATACTCATACTGAGAAAAATAGCCTTGGTAACTGGCAATATGCATACTTAGAGTAGAAGCAGCAAAGACTGTCTTGCCTAAGGTGTCTATCTTACGAGATTCTTTGTTAATAGGTCGAGCTGTAGTAGTTTGAGGAAGAACGACCTTATCATTCTCTGCCAGGACTACAATAGGATCCGCAAAGGCTTGAGATGCCAAAATGGGATGATCCTTTGCGGCTGAATACTTCCTATCAATGGATTTAGCCACCGAAGAGGTAAGAGCAGGATTATTCCATACCATTTGAGACAGCGTCTCAAAGGAAGGCTGAATCGGAGGAGTCAAATCCGTAGGGATCTCCGAGGCATGAAGATATTGGATTCTCAACAATTTCCCAGGATCGATGTCTGTAGTCTGGAGAGAAAGTGTGGAACTCAGATTCTTCAACAGAGACTTAAAGGATAGGTCCTCGACCACAGGCTCTGTAGCAGTAATAGAACCTGCTTCGTCCACTTCATCACCCAACTGAAGGTCTGGGTCAGGCTCAACGTCATCTCCTGACAGTCCAGGAGGGACTGCATGGACAGGAAAGGAATGAAATTCAGAAGAGGAGGAAGAAGAAGAAGAAAGAGAGTCCCGAGAGCCGTCAGGCGCGAGGAGCCTACGGCACCGAGAACGACGCCGCGAGGCCAAGAGGTGCCAAAAATGGTGCCGAGAAGCCACACGGCGCCGAGGACGGCGCCGAACGCAGCAGCGACGCCGAGGACAGCGCCGATAGGCCACACTACGCTGAGGGAACTCAAAACATTCCCACAGACTGAAAAACAGGTTTTAAAGGAAGAAGAGCAGGAGATAAGGGCATCGGTGTGGCCCCCTGCGCCGCAGCCATGTGGGGGGGGGAACACCTAAGCGCGGGGTCGACGGGCACTGGAGAAAGGTGACGAGCCGACCAGGCGAGGTCCCAACACGCCTCACCTGGATGCCCAGAGAGCCCAAGGCTCCACGAAAGCGACCCGAGCCAGGTAGCGAACCAACCTCCGAGCCCATTGCTCCATAAGGCGTCGCACTGATGAAACTGCTCATCCGAAGACCTACCTGCAGGCGGGGAAGGACTCCGAAGTCGAAGCCGTCGGCAACCAGAAGCAGAGGTTGGTGACTCCAAAGGAGGAGACCGGCAACTAGCCCCGATAACCGAGCGTCTACACGCAGACATATCAGAGGGTGACCTCGAGTGATGCCTTCTCTTTTTAGACCTGTGGGCCGAAGAAGAGCTTGAGGCCGAACGGTGCCAAGAGTGCGACAGTTTATTTTTATGCTTCCAGGGGGACCGCCCATCCCCCGGGCATTGGACTGACCATTGTCAGACCCCCCTCCGGAGAAGGCGGCGGACCGGACCCAGCCTGACTGACTGAACAGCTTTCATCCGAAGTCTCCCTACCGTCACCTGACCTGCTCATGGGCGACTCCATCAAGGAAGGCTGAGACTTCTTTATTGTATTTTATTTTAAAATTAAGAATAAATTTAAGCGATACTGTATCGAGATAATACTACAAAAAAAAATTAAAACTGAAAACTATGCTGCTAGATTGAAGTTTGACTCCCGACAGGCGAGTGACGTCGTCACTGAAGTGCACTCGACGGCGGGAAAAAAGAAACTGAGGCAGTTGGAGGGTCAACGCCGAGATAGTCGTTACCGCACGAGCCAGGGCTTGCTGCACCATTCCTCATGGCGCCAACTCTGGCACCGACCCTCCAGCAAAAAGTTTGCTCCCGATGGGTCCTAGTGCCTCCGGCACAGATCCCAATAGTGTGAATGAGTGGTGGAGACTTATGTCCAGGAAGATCATGGAAGTAGGCATCCTTGAGGTCCAGGGACGCTAGCCAGTCCCCTGGCCTTAGAGAGGGTAAAATAATTCCCAGAGTCACCATTTTGAATTTTGGTTTTAAAAGGTGCTTGTTTAGGTATCTGAGATCCAGGATGGCCGCCATTCTCCTGTCTTTTGTGGGTAAAGTACCTGGAGTACACCTTTGCCCTGGTGTGAGGTGGAACCCTTTCCACAGCTCTGAGAGCCAGGAGGAGAAACTTCTGTTTCTAGGGCAAGTGCCTCTGATGGATTTGCAGGTGGAAAGGACCTGGCTCTCATCTTTGAAATTTTGAAGCTGAGAACCAGTCCCTGGCCTACTACTTCCAGGACCCACTTGTCTGATGTTAGAGACTTCCATTCCTGGACAAAGTAAGCCAGCCTGCCCCCTACAGGTAGAGGAGAATCGGCCCTGGCTACCCCATCAGGGTGTCTGCTTGGCAGTGGCTTTGGGCTGAGGGGTAGAAGCAGGCTTGCTTGTACCCTGTCTGCCTCTCCCTCTAAAGAACCCCCTCTGGGCATAAGCAGAAAAGGAGGTCTGGGCTTGGTAAAAAGGCCTATGGAAAGGCCTGCCCCTGCCCCTGGGATGCTGCCTTTGAGGTAAGTGCCTTTCCTTGGCCTGTGCACTCCTATAGGTGGTCCTATATTCATCCATTTCTTCATATAATTCTTTGTCTGCTCCCCAAACAGAGAATTGCCCACAACAGGAAAATCCATGGCCTTAGACTGGGTATCCTGTGACAGGTAGTACATCTGAGCCAAGTCATTCTGTAAGTGCCACAGATGTAGCCATGACCCTTGATGACACATCATTAGAGTCTACTGCAGTATGAAATTGCACCTTGGATGCCTCAATACCATCCGCAGCCACCTGTTCCAGCTCCCTGGCAAGCTGGTCAGGGACCTGTTTTGCTAGAGCCAGCACAGTATCCCGTCTGGATTTCTGGTACCTAGCAGCATAAGCCATATAATTTGCTTGTCTGAGTCCCAAAGATGCTGACATGTACTGTTTCTTTGCCATGGCATCAATCCTCCTGGAGTCCTTTTCAGGGGGGTGTGAAGCTAGAGGAATATTTGCCTTGTCACAGGCTGCAGCCTGCACTACCCCCACATGGCTGCATTGCTGTGTGAGGAACTCCATATCAGAGTCTGATAATGTATACCTCTTGTCCATCCTTTTATCAACAGGAGGTATAGTGTGAGGAGTTTTTAGAATTTTTACTGTCTGTTTCCGAAAAGATTTATGCAAAGGAATAGACAGTCTCCTAGACTCTGGAATATCCATCATTTCTATATAATCAGGCTCCTCTTGGTCATCAACAGCTTCCTCAACAGGGAGCTGGAGAGTTTCAGCAACTTTTATAGAACATAAATGAGAAGGGACTCAGAGAGCCTGGGAGGAACCCCTGACAGTCTGTCTGGAGAGATGTCCAGTTCAACGGGCACATCTAGACTTTCAAAACCACATTCACTCTCCTCATACTCCTCTTCCCCTTCCTCCGGTTCATAAAAATCCTCAAAATCATAATCTTGAACTGGTGGAACCGGCTGAACCGAGCGCTTCCCTGATGGTGTCGATTCGGTCGGAACCGGGGAAAGTGACTGGACAATTTGAATTGCTTTAGCTATTTCCTCAGCGGTTGGAGAGAGAACTTTTGGCGCCACACCAGCTGATTTTCTAGTCCTTTTAGTTTTAACCGGCTCCTCAGAGCTGGCTCTTCATTTGCCCGAGGAAGTATCGCCCTGGTCAGAGGGCACTCCCTCCGGTTCGGTTGGAACCGAACCGGGATGGCCATCCGAGTCAGCGGACTTTTTGGCCTCCCTTTCCCTGAGCCTACCCTCTTTTCTATGGTGGCAGCAGGAAAATTCTTACAAATCTGGCAGTCTGCATTGAGGTGGTCAAACCCCAGACAATACACACAGGTGGTGTGTGGGTCAGCCTTAGTAAAGGCTTCCCCACAAACACTACAGGGCTGAAACCCAGTGGGCCCGGTTTTTCTTTTGGGTTTCTCAGACATAGTGCCAGCCTAACCAAACTTGCCCGTTTATGGCAATCCGACAAGCAAGACTCTCTTATCGGTTCCCAACTGTGTCACGGGTCATGGAAAAAATCGTAATGAAATCCGTTTTTTTTAGAACCGATAAGAACCAGGAACCGCACTCTAAATAAGGACTAGTAAATTTTGAAAATAACCTGATCGGTTCAAACCGAACCGAAAAGCGTTTACAAGTTCCACACAGAATAAAATAAATGTAAGCCTATCTATTACTTACAATACCACAGACAGAGCTTGAACCGACCGGTTGCGGTTTAATTTCGGTCAAAAACTGATAAAATAATACTTTAACTGACAAACGAACCGAGCAGAAGGAGAAATCTCCAGAGCGACTGTTCAGTGAGGTGGAGTAAAGAATCTGACAGTTTGAGTTTGAAGAACAACAGACAGAGTTTTCAACCGAGCTCGCGCTCAAAATTCCATGCCTGGCATGGAAAGTTAACTCTTTCACCTCCGGAGCAGTTCGAAGGTTGGGACTCACTGCATATGTCATAATATAGCAAGACTTCATGTTGTTTGAAGAGAGGTTTGCAGGGAATAAGCCAGGAACCACAACTTCATGGCTTCTGTGCACAAGGCTGTGGACCGAGTGCCTCCCTGCTTTTTGATGTACCACATGGTGGTGGTGTCTGTTCTGACTTGAACCACCGTGTTCTGTACTGACTGTGAGAACACTTTTAGAGACTGAAAAACTGCCCTGAGCTCTAGAAGACTGATGTGGAGAAGGGATTCTTGGGGGGACCACTGCCCCTGGGAAGTAAGGGAGCCCAGGACAGAAGCATCCGGGGTAAGGACTACTGAAAAAGGCTGAGCAACAAAAGGAACACCTTGTCTTAAATTGTCCTGATCCTGCCACCACTGGAGGGCTTGGATCAAGGTCAGAGTCACTGGGATCAGTTTGGTAAGGGAATCCTTCCTCTGATACCAGAACACTCTCAGGTGGAAATGAATATCCCTCATCTGGAATCTTGCCCCTTGGACCACTGCTGTTGAAGCTGCCATGTTGCCCAAGAGCTGCAGGAAATGCCTTGCTGGTCGAGATACCTGAAGGCTGAAGGAAGAAGTTAGTTCCATAAGAACCCTTGTCCTTTCTAGAGGAAGAAAGGCTCTTGCCCTGAGAGTGTCCAGTTCTGCCCCATAAGGTAAGAAGCTGGACTGGTTTGAGAACTGACTTGGGAAGGTTAAGAAGAAATCCCAGAGAAGTGAGCACTTGCTGGGTCCCTTGCTGGTGAGACTTGACTTTGTCTGGAGACTGACCCACTATTAGCCAATCGTCCAGATATGGAAAAATGGAAATCTTTTGCCTTCTTAGAAAGGCAACTACTACTGCCAGGCACTTTGTGAAAACCCTTGGGGCTGAGGTTAGGCCAAAGGGCATTACTCTGAACTGATAATGGCCTGAGGGTAATTCGAACCTGAGGTACTTTCTGTGGGAGCACCTGATGGGAATGTGAAAGTAGGCATCTTTGAGGTCCAGGGAGGCTAGCCAGTCCCCTGGCCTTAGAGAGGGAAAGATTATTCCCAGAGTTATCATCTTGATCTTTGGTTTTAAAAGATGTTTGTTTAGATATCTTAGGTCTAGGATGGGTCACTAGTCCCGTCTTTTTGGGGGTCAGGAGGTACCAGGAATACAGTACTTTGCCCCAGTGTAGGGTAGGTACTCTCTTTATAGCTCTTAAAGCTAGGCGAGAAGAAACCTCTGCCTCTAGGGCAAGGGTTTCCGAGAGATTTGCAGGTGGAAAAGATCTGGCTCTCATCTTTGGAAACTTTTTGAAGCTGAGAACCAGTACCTGGCTTACTACTTCTAGGACCCACTTGTCTGATGTAATAGACATCCAGTCCTGGACAAAGTAAGCCAGCCTGCCCCCTACTGGAATAGGAGAGTCGACCCGGGCAGGCCCATTAGGGTGTCTGCTTGGCAGGGGCTTTAGGCTGAGGAGTGGATGCAGATCTGCTCATCCCCATTCTGCCTCTCCCTCTGAAGAACCCCCTCTGCGAAAAGGAAGAAGAGGCCTGTGCTTGGTAAAAAGGCCTTTGAAAAGGCCTGCCCCTGCCTCAGACTGCTGCCTTTGAGGAGTTGCCTGCCTTTCCTTGGACTGAGTACTCCTGTAAGTGGTACTGTATTCGTCCATTTTCTTCATATAATTCTCTATTTGCTCCCCCAACAGAGAATTACCCACTACAGGAAAATCCATGGCCTTAGCCTGGGTGTCCTGTGAGAGGCTAGTACATCTGAGCCAAGCCATCCTCCAAAAAGCCACAGATGCAGCCATGACTCTTGATGACACATCATTAGAGTCCACAGCAGCATGAAACTGAACCTTAGATGCCTCAATCCCATCTGCAGCCACCGCCTCCAGCTCCTTGGCTAGCTGGAGGGAGGCCTGTTTAGCTAGTGCCAGTACAGTGTCCCACCTTGACTTCTGGTACCTGGCTCTATAGGCCATATAAATCACCTGCCTGAGTCCCAAAGAAGATGCCATGTACTGTTTCTTTGCCATGGCATCAATCTTCCTGGAGTCCTTGTCAGGGGGGTGTGAAGCCAAGGGAATATTTGCCTTGTCACAGGCAGCAGTCTGCACTACCCCAACATGGCTGCATTATTGATATAAGAACTCCGCGTCTGAGCCTGCAAGTGTATACCGCTTGTCCATTCTTCTATCCACAGGAGGTATAGTGTTTGGAGACTTTTAGACTTTTTGTGTCTGCTTCCCAAAAGATTTATGGAGGGGAATAGATAGTCTCCTGGACTCTGGGATGTCCATCATCTCTACATAATCAGGCTCCTCTTGATCTTCCACAGCCTCCTCCATAGGAAGCTGGAAGGTTTCAGCCACCTTTCTGTAAAAGATAAAGTGAGAAGGGGACTCAGAAAACCTAGGAGGGAAAACACCTGAAGGTCTTTCTGGGGAGATGTCCGGTTCCACAGGCACATCCAGACCTTCATTTACATCATCATCATCCTCAAATTCCCCTTCCTCTTCAAATTCCAGTTCATAAAAATCTTCAAGGGTATACTCTTGAACCGGAGGAACCAACCGAACCGAACCCCTGCCAGAAGGAGCCGGATAGGTCAGAATCGGACGGAGCGATTGCACAATCTGAATCGCCCTGGCTATCTCTTTGGTGGTCAGAACATGAACCTCTGGATCCGAACCGGTCGATTTATCTTTGCGTTTTCTTTTTGTCAGAACCGATCCCTCGGAATTGGCTCTCCTTTTGCCCGAAGAAGTATTGCCCTGGTCAGAGGGCACTCCTGGTTCGGTCGAAACTGAACCGGGCTGGCCATCTGGGTCAGCAGACTTCTCGGCCTCCTTTTCCCTCAGTCAACCTAATCTCTTCTCAAAGGTAGATTTGGGAAAGTTTTTACATATTTGGCAGTCTGAATCGAGGTGGTCAAACCCCAGACAATAAACACAGGTGGTGTGGGGATCGGCCTTAGCAAAGATCTCCCCACACTCACTGCAGTGTTGAAACCCAGTGGGCCCGTTTTTTTTCTTGGGTTTCTCAGACATGGCCAACCTAACCAAACTTACCCTTTTTTCTCGGCAACCGCCAGGCAAGACTCCCTTATCGGTTCCTAACCATGTCATGGGTATTGGAAAAAAATGGTTCAAAACACGTTTTTTTTTTTTTTTTTAGAAACAGTAAGCACACACTAAGTAAACAAGCAAATTTCACTATCAAATGGCTGGTTCAGCCGAACCCAGCCGCACTTTTACACGTTCCACACAGAAAAACAGAACAATTCCTATCTAGTACTCACGGCACCACAGACAGAGACTGAACTGACTATGCAGATACTTTTTTTGGTTTAAAAACCGACGAAAACTGAAAACTTTAACCTACTTTTGAACCGAGCTGAAGGAGAAATCTGCGTAGCGACCATTCAGTGAGGCGGAGTAAAGAATCTGATGGTTTAGGTTTGAAGCACTCCAGACAGAGACTTCAACCGAGCTCGAGCTCAGCATTCTATGCCCTGCATAGAAAGTTGACTCTTTGTTCTCCAGGGCATTTCAAAGGTTGGGAATCACTGCAATTGTCAGAATACAGCAAGACTTCATATTGTTTGAATGTCCTTGACATCACTATCGAACAGCACCAAACCCTGGAAGGGCGCTTCCTGAATAGCGGACTGCACTTCCAGGACCAACCCTGACACATGGTGCCAGGCATGATGCCATAAGCCTATGGTGAAAGCAGAGCTCCTACCAGCAGTGTCCACTGCATCGTAAGTAGCACAAAGCATGTGCCGACTGGCCAAACATGCAGAGTGGACGAGGTCAGCCACTTCCTGTTTGACTTAAAAGTCCAGAAGGGAGTCCAATTTGGATTCCACCTCACTAAGACTCGCCTTCTGGTAATCCCCCATGTGACCGACATAATTTAGGGCCCTAATACCCAGAGTGGAAGAAGCATAGATCTTCTTCCCATACTGGTCCAGAAGACAAGATTCTTTGTCAGGTGGAGATGAGCTCAGATGTTTCGGGTTAGCTGTCTGGCCATGAGCAGCACTAATCACAACCAAATCAGCTCAAGGGTGAGAATCTAAATAGTCAGCACCCTCAGGAGCCTGATGTATCCTGTTCGACTTTCGAGGAAGTGGAGCTAAAGCCGACGGTTGCTTCCAAATAGTGGAAATAAGGTCGGTATGAGGCTCAATCCAGGGTGGCACCAATGTAGGAGCTGTCTCAGGCAGGTCCAGATGTTCAGCGAGTTTCTTACGCTGTGGATCCGACTCCAAGGAATGACACTTGTGAACCTCCTGGATTTTGCGTAGCAACTCCGTAAAGGAAGGATCCTCTGAAGGAGACTTCAGAGGAGTCCTAGGCCTGGGCTTAGACGGAGAGCGTGGCTTATCGTCCAGCTCTGAGCAACCGTTGGAGTATCCTAGGTGTCCGAGGAGGAGGAGGATGAAGAAGAAGACTCCCTTTTCCGGTGAGGGGGAGGAACGGACCCCTTGGAAGGTTCTCAGGGAAGCGTATCCTGCCCCACCCTGGAACCAAAGGGCTTGCCCCTGGTGTCCAGAGGTGGGGAGGGAGTCTGTCGTCGATGACGTACAGGAGCCAAAATCATCACTGTTGTTGTAAGACAACTCTCCACCTCTCTGGTGAGTTGAGCCTTGGCCTCAGCCCACCAGGAGGCCAGAGCCTCCTTCAAGTCCACCGGCGGCTGAAGGGGCGGTGGAGAAGGAGGAGGGGGATACAGGTATTCACTGTACCTGTAAGGCGCGTATCCATAACCCGACGGCAGAAAACCCGGAGTCGGGTATTGAGGCACCAGGTACTGCGGCATCGGATAGGCAGGCATTGGGTACTGGGGTGTCGGATACTGTGGAGCCGGGTAAGACGGTGTCGGATATGATGGCGTCAGATACCCAGGAGCCGGGGGGGGGGTCTGCTGGAGACGGTCCAGCTGGAGGGCCCATGGGTGGGCCTGGAGGAGAAGGCCCGGTGGGCAGAAGGCCTGGCGTTGGAGCGGCATCCGGCAGTGGGATGTCGCCCAGCGTTGGCAAGACCGGTGTTGGAGCCGGCATCTGGGGAACTGACGTCAGGTCAGTTGGACCAGCGGGCGGACGGCCTGATGGGGGTGCAGCAGGAACCTCGGCATCGCCCGGGGATGGAGGAGAAAAGTCCCCAAGGTCAGGCAGAGGAGACATGAAAATTACGTGCCTGGGACTTCCGGTGATGTCAGCAGCAGCATGGAAGCCTAATCACAGAGCTCTCCTTCTCGAGACTAATAATAACTATTTCCACATAATTCGAAGACTGAAATCTTCGAAAAAATGCTTAAATCTAATCATGGAAATGCACCCAGAAAGAGATCCCGATCCAAAAATGTAAAAGAGAAACGAGATTACTCAGGATTGAGCCCAACTAGCTCGGCCGCGAGTGGAAAAGAGTCCCCAGGGAGCATGGCGGGGGGCGACACGGAAATCGAAATGGACAGTCTCTCTCCAGGTCAAGATTTGAAACGCTCCTGGCAGAGATAAAATAGTTTAGAAATGAAACGAAACTTGAGTTCAGTAAGCTGCAATCTGACCTGATTAAAGTGGAGCATAGGGTCTCCGAGACAGAAGAGCGGGTTTCAACGGCCGAAGATGATTTGCGGCAGATTTCTAGAGCAATTGAACACCTAATTCAGCAGAACGAGACCATATCAGCCAAATGTCTTGATCTGGAGGCGCGCTCCTGAAGGGACACTCTTAGGATATATGGCTTACCAGAATCGGCAGAAGTTGGGGAAATGAGTGATTTCATCGAGGATCTACTGAGACACGTTTTAGAGCTGCCACAGGCCTTTACTTTCAAGATTGAGAGAGCACACCAAGCCCTTGTACCCAAGCCAACCTCGACCACAGCCAGACCTCGCTCGATAATAGCAAAGTTTTTGAGCTACCGAGATAAAGAGAAGATTTTAAGAGCAGCATGGAAACAAGGCAAGGTTGAATACAACGGGGCTCGGCTTTTATTTGATCAAGATTATCCCCAGCTGATTCAACAGCAAAGACTGACATATGCACCTCTGATAAAAAAGCTCAAAGATCTTAAAATAAAATTTCAAACTCCCTACCCGGTGCATCTCCGAGTGGGATGGGAATCCGGCACTGAGATTTACCATTCAGCTGAAGAAGCCCTACAGGCGTTTAGGGAACGAGGACATGAAGTTCTGCTGGCCCCCGGGTGCCGGGACTTATTACAGATGCTGCAGAACCCATGGCGTACAAGTGGAGCTCAAGCGGGAAGCAGAGAGGGAAAGAAGATGGCAAATACCGCCCTGAGAGACATTAAAACTATGCTTTCTCATTTGACCTACACTCGGAATCATGAGGGCCAACTGCAGACTGATCAAACGATTACCTGAAGGACTGTTTACCTCGGCGAGGTCTTTGCTGATATTTTGTGTGGGCCCTTACCGACTTCCCTCTCTCTACAGAGACATTTTATAACTTAGAACTCAAGTGACTCAGTATTATGTTTAATAAATCTTAAGGGAAAAAAAAAGGGAAAAAGAAGGGGGGAAGAAAATGAGGGTCTGTGGACAAGGCTGGTCTGCATAGCCAATTTACCAGCATGGGGAATGTCAGGGGAGCGGGAGCGGGAAAGAGGAGCTCTCCGTAGGGACTACATGGCTGAATAGAGGCCTTCAAGCTGACCCTAAGTGATCCAGTGAAAGCTGTTGTAAAGATAGACGGGGGAAGAAAGGGCTGAGTTAGGGGGCATTCGGATGACGGGGGCGGGAGTTCCACCTTGTTAACAGGCCTTATTGACCCGTTCATGGAAGGCTGCGCTCAAGTCATGGGTGTGCGTGAGCGTGCTCGGGCTCCATGAAAAAGCAGAGTTGTATAGAGGGGGATGGGGGGCTCTGAACTACTTCCATTTTCCGCCGGAGGCTAGCGAAGGAAATTTGGAGCCTTTCTATAATTTTGTCCATGAGAGTTGAAGCTGGAGAGACTGGTCACTGGTGCTGTATTTGCACCTCAGGGACAGTGCAACCTTGCGGGCTCTGGGCTGGTGGGTGGGTGGGTGCCTCGGAGAGTGGTGCAGGGTATTTGCGTTTACCCATGCATGGATATAAGGGGAAGGGTGGCGGTGGATCCATCTAGTGTGCGGATATGGGGTCCCTGGCTATACCCATGCATGACGGGTAGGGGCCTAGTCAGAGGCCGAGAAGGAAAGACACATCATGTCTCTTTGGCGACTGAGAACTGCAACTAGATACCACAGTTACCTCTGTTGACTGAACAAATATGCAGGCATTTGAAGGAATTACTGGAGATTTGGGAGCCGTGGGACGCAGTTTTGGGGGGGTCTGGTAGCACTGCGGCTCTGCGCTTGGAGGACAGTTAATTGAGTGCAGGAGTTAGGGTTGGAATGTGGCTTTGGGGTTTGAGGGACACCCATCGCGGGATCCTACATGCCTGGCCCTCCCGAGATGCTCTCCCCCGGAACAGGAGCGGGTTTTATGGGGAAATGGAAAACGTGCCCTAGTACTTGCAAAATGCCATATATCTAATCTAAGAGCAAGTTAGGTCAGAGGGGGATCGTTAAGCCAAGGAAGGGGTACTCGGGACACGTCATGCGGAAGAGTGGGGGGGTGGACAGTACCCACATATAACTTTGAAGGCAGGGAACAAATCCGTAAATCGAGTAAATGTGGATAACGGGAGGGGAGGGGGGGCGGTGCCTATTGCTACATCCAGGCTGGGGAGGGATGAAATCTCCCAGATGGGGATGGATGGGCTTCCCCAAGCATGTATTATCCTTTTATAGAAACAGCTTTTGAATATAAAGGACCATATATATATAGGCACAATCCCACAGTCTAGAGACATGCAGAACGGTTTCCGGTTGTCTCCAGCAGGACAGAATGTGGTTAATCCAGACTGATAAAGGGGAGACTCTGAGATTTATAGTAAATGAGTTGGCTCACTAGAAGGGAGGGGTCTCTAATTCATGAATGATTGGACTAGAGATGCCTCTCGGGGGGGGATAAGAGAGTGAATGGGTGACCTGGATGTCATGCGAGAGGGGCGAGGTAGATCGATCTCACCCATTTCATCTCTCTCTGTGGCAGCATTGCTGCTGACGACAAGCTATATCATCTGGCAAGGACTCAATAGTTGTTGGGTCCAGGAGGAATGAGCATTGGATATGACTCCTTCTCCTTCAAAGCGAGTAGGGTTTACTTGCCTTTCCAGGGAACAGAATACTCTGCTCCCCTACCTTGGGAGTCACGTTGTAAATAGAGTTTACCAGGAGGTAAAAGTTGCTCAGTTGAGGGCACCTCCTAGGCTGTACGTTGTTATTTGTTATGTAGGTGTTAATGTTTGGTTACCTGTCTTAAGGACAAAAATACTGTTACATAGACAAAAAATCTGTGACCACTTAGAAAAAAAACAAGGGGAGCTGCACCTGATAGAAGGCTTCAGACGAGAGGGGAGGGGCAACTGGGGTGGATTAAGGTTAAAAAAAAGCGGTGGGACAAAAGCAGCTTAGTCTCACTCACCTGAAAGGTAGAAATCCTCTCCACATAAATGGGGGACAATAAACAATAAAAAGATTAAAATTAGCTCCCACAATGTCAATGGATTAAGCAATCCTGTAAAGCGACATAAAGTTATGTCAACCCTGAAAAAAGAGAACCCTTCCTTTTTGCTATTACAAGAAACCCACCTTAACAGGACTGAGCATCAGAAATTAGGGAAGTTTGGTTATGAGCAGATTGTGGCGGCTTCTTTTGGGAGAGGAAGGAGAAGAGGAGCAGCTGTACTGGTTGCAAAGGGGACTCAATTAAAAAAAACTAATAGCTACACAGACCCTGAGGGCCGATTAGCTATACTTGTGGGTAACCTGGAAGGTACACCTATCACTCTGGCTTCATTATATGCACCACCAGGTTCCACGAGGGAGATCATCGGCTCCTTACTCAATAGAATTTCAGAATATCATAGTGGGATACTAGTGGTGGGGGGAGATTTGAATCAAATTTGGGATCAAAAAGATACATCTAGAGCGAAAGTTTTTAGGCAATCTCCGGCGGTAAGACAATAAGGAGGCATTTAAAAGGTGCATTTTGGATAGATGCCTGGAGAAACCAAAATCCAAACAAAAGAGAATATACACACTATTCATACCCACATGGTTCATATGCTAGGATTGATTATATCCTAATCTCAGGAGAGCATCAAGGCCAGGTGTTAGAATGCAAACATGTCCCATCTGTCCTTTCAGATCATGCGCAGGTAACCGTGGCCATGAGCTGGAAGACTAAAAGAGGCCATTCCCTCTGGAAATTCAATAATTACCTTCTAAATTTGAAGGAGTTCACGGATATGGCCAAGAAAAGACTAATACAAATCCAGCAGGACAACGAATCCGGAGAGATACCAGATACTGTGTTGTGGGAAACTATAAAAGTGGTATTTAGAAGGAACTGTATTAAATTTGCTGCAGGTTTCAAACGGCAACAAAATAAACAATTGGAGCAGCTACAGGGTCAGCTTCAGGCCTTGCTAAACCAAGCGGCGGCAGGGGAGATCTCGACACAATCAGAAATTCAGAGGGTTAAACAGCAGATTCAGAGGATTATTGATATTAGAACAGAACAGGCACTGCAGCGGTTAAGGCAGAGGTACTATGAGTCCGAACATCGTGCTTATCGACTTTTGGCACACAGACTTAGGCGGCAAACAGCAGGAAATACGATCACACAGATCAGGGATCCCAGGACTGGGATAATAGGGAAGTCCTCAGAGAAAATCCTCTTGAGCTTTAGAGAATTCTACACAACCCTTTATAGGGCAGACCACTCCCCAGACAGGGAAGGGATCAAAACGTACTTAAATAGATTAAGGCTACCAGAACTGACGCAAGAGATTAGGGAAAACCTGGACACTCCTATATCCCCAGCAGAGTTAGCATCTTCAATCAAGAGACTTAAGACACAGAAATCACCTGGCCCAGATGGATACACCCCAGTATTTTTTAAATTCTTTAAAAAGGAGATAAATGACCCGCTATTGAGGGCCTGCAGGTTAGCCCAGGAAGGGGAGGATCTACCAGAGACATGGAACTATGCGGTTATTTCGGGTATCCCCAAACCAGGGAAGGATGCTACTCAATGTGGGTCCTACCGCCCTATTTCGATCCTAAACATAAATTATAAATTATACTCCTCGATACTAGCGAAACAACTGGAGGGGGTCTTGCCCAGTCTAATTAATTATGATCAAATGGGTTTTATCCCAGATAGACAAACACAGGATAATATTAAAAGAACTCTACATGTGATGTTCCATGCCTCCCGGTCGGGAGCCCCCGGGCTGATTCTGAGTCTGGATGCTGAGAAGGCCTTCGACCGGGTGGCATGGAAATTCCTGGAGCTGGCCCTGGGGAAATTTGGATTTTCAGAAGCCTTTATAAGAATTATAAATAAGATATATACTAAACCAAGGGCCTATGTTAAAATAAACGGGGAAGTTTCTCATCCGATATCTTTGCAACGAGGCACCAGACAGGGCTGCCCTCTTTCCCCTCTCCTTTTTGCATTGTATCTTGAGCCACTAGCTTAGGCTCTGAGGCAAGATGAAGGGATACGGGGATGGGAGATGGGAGGGGAGGCGCATAAGCTTGCCCTGTATGCGGACGATTTATTGGTTTATCTTCGAGACCCAGAACAATCACTAGATAAATTATGGGCCGCACTATCAGAATTCAGCTCTTTGGCAGGGTATAAGTTGAATTCTTCTAAGACGGAGGTTTTAAAAATATACTATGAGCTGACAGAGCAGACTAAGCAGAAATACCCCTTTAAATGGAACTTAACACACATCAGGTATCTGGGGGTTCGTTTGGAATTCCAGTTCGAGGATCTTTTTGCACTTAACTTCACCCAGATTTTGGAGGACATTAAGTTGGAATTAGAACATTGGTCGGATATTCCCATCTCCCTGACTCAGAGAGTGGAAGCCATTAAAATGATAATCCTTCCCAAATTCTTATACCTGGTACAAACAATACCCACCAGAATACCAGACTCCTACTTTAATCTACTAAATAGGACAATTTCACGTTTCCTATGGGGGACCACACAAGGCTAGGATTAGACTTTCAGTGCTCCAGATTCCGAAAAGGGCAGGGGGCCCCTCATTACCTAATTTTAAACTGTACTATTATGCTGCACAGTTGCGGACGATCATATACTGGTTAGACAACTTGTACATTTCAAAATGGAAAAACCTAGAACTTAAAGGAGGGTCTCTCTCAAACTTAAATAGTACACTACTTAGACAGGGGAAGTTCCCTCAATTGGGACAAGAGGAGAACCCTTTCACAATGCCCACAGTGGAAGTATGGTACACTATTCTGAAGGACAAAAGTGCCGACAATTGGAAATCACTGCTGTTATCTCTCCCATATATAGAGGCTTTTATTCCAGGGACGTGGGACGGGGGCTTTAAGAGATGGGAGGCAAGGGGCCTACACTTAGTTTGGCACTTCGTAGAAGAAGGGGAGGTGGTGCCTTTTGAAGTCCTGGTTAACAGATTTGAAGTCCCCTGGCAGGACAGATTGAGATATTTTCAAGCAAGAAACTTTGTGAAAAGTCTGGCCATGGAATTTAACTGGGCGACTCTCACGGCCCCTCAGATTGCCCATACCTTTAAAAAGGAGATAGAAGGGACACCCATTAGAAAACATATTATTTCCACACTGTACCAAGACCTACAGATATGGAAAGGAGACACTACAGAATCTATACGAAAGGCCTGGGAAAGGGATTTGGGAAGCCAGATTCCAGACGAATTATGGACAAGGGCCCAATCCAAAACACATTGGGGTTTATCGGCGGTTACCTGGCAGGACTTCTCTTGGAAGATCTTTATCAGATACTTTCACTCCCCAATGACTAGGGGAAAAATTTTGAGAAGCAACTCTGCGACTGTTGGAGGAACTGTGGTCAGGAACAAAACACTTTTGTACATGTGCTGTGGAGCTGCCCAGCGTTTTCCAACTTTCTGTCAGATCTACAATAAGCCCTAAGAAAAATAATTGACTAAAATCTGATAGTGTCCCCCACATGCTATTTCTTTTTGGACTCTCAGGAGTATCCTAGAGACCCACTTACAACTAAGTTTCTGAAAATAACATTCTTGGCTGCCCAAAAGGTGGTAACTAAAAACTGGCTAACTCAGAATCCTATCACATTAAATAAGTGGCAGAGATTATGATAAATATTTACAGAATGGAGGCATTGTCAGCCTCCTTGAATAAGAGGCTGCCACTGTTTGAAAACCTATGGAGACAGTGGGTCTTATATATGGCAGGGGAAAGACCGGATTTCATCCCTTAACAAGTTGGGGCTTTCTCTGATATAAAGTAGGTCCCACAGTGTAAATTCAGGCCTTTATGGAGACTGGGTTAGAGTTGGGACAACGAGGTCTTGAGTCCCTGCAAGATCCCTATCTCAAAACATTAGAGTAAGAGATAAGCTGAGTCTTGGAAGATATACTGCTTTCTATATGAAATTAGCTTGATGAAAGATACAGATATGCAGCATTTCCTCCCCTATGGTCAGACCAGTAATTGAATATATGAATTTGCCTATAAGAACTTGTTTGTAACTTTTTATTGTAGAAAGATGTATTATGTTTTATGTATGTATTTTATTTATATGAACTTAAAAGAATAAAGAAAAAAAGTTTCAAAAAAGAAAATTACGTACCTACCGTAATTGTGCTCTTTCTTTGTATCTTCACCATTCATCACATATGGGTACTGGCTGGAGATCAGGACCCCGAGGGAGCTTTTTTCTTTTTTTCTTTTAAAAAGGATAGGCGGAGCCGACACAGCATCGGCGCTGCCCTCGAGGCCGACGTACCACGTGTTGACTCCGCCTGCCTACCAGTTCTGAGTCGCCGGAGAGGTAAGAGGAAGGGATGGAGGGTGGGACAAGAGAGTCCAAGGGACAGAAAAAGGAAGGGAGAAACTGAACTAAAAGGAGAAATAACGACTGAGAGGACAGCAAAGAAGAGAAGAGACTAAGGGGATTGGGTAGGGGCCCCAATCTCTGGAAGCGGAGGAAGGGAGGGGAGGGAAGAGAGGGGAGGGAAGAGAGGGGAGAAAATTTAGGAGAGAGTGAGAGGTAACAAGGTATCCGAGACCCTTGTTCGTCACCAGATTACATAGGAACTGCAAGGAGTAGCAAAGCTCTCTGCCAGAATTCAAAGCACAGAATAACTGGCAAATACCCCTGAAGCAGAGTCGGCTATTCTGGAGAAGGACAGGGTACAGGGACTTAATACTCTCAGGAAAAATGTTTGTGAAAAAGGATTTCCCTTTTTTTTTTTTTTGACAGTTGGATGGAAACCAGAAAGAAAGAGGAGGAGGGCAACCACCAACTCCCACCCCATCGGGGTGGAAACATGTAGTAGAGAAGGAGTGCTGCTTGAGCTGTACTCCTTAAAGGAGAATACCCCCCTGTGTGTCCCTACTTTACCCCACTCCAAAAAGAGA
This sequence comes from Neoceratodus forsteri, assembly GCA_016271365.2. Taxonomy (NCBI): domain Eukaryota; kingdom Metazoa; phylum Chordata; order Ceratodontiformes; family Ceratodontidae; genus Neoceratodus; species Neoceratodus forsteri. Next base: position 51,545,701 of record JADMNL010000026.1, read on the forward strand.
GGGGGGCCACAGAGGGAAGGGGGCCCAGAGACTGAGGCCACAGGGGATGGGGGGGCGGGGTTGTGATGAATGGTGAAGATACACAGAAAGATCATAATTACGGTAGGTATGTAATTTTCATATCTTATCTGTGTCAATCTTTACCATTCATCACATATGGGTGAGTACAAGCCCCGAAGGGGTTGATTCAATACACCTAAGGGACAGAGTCCTTAGCCCTCAGTGGTGACACTATGGGAACCTTCCGGCCCGAGGAGGCCAGAGTGGGGAGAGCAAGACGGGCCCCCGGAGGGGAAGGAAGTTGCCCGACAAACGCCTGCCTCGCCTTATGGGAGAAGAGGTAGGTTCCCCGTGGGCGGAGCAAATCACCCACGCCGGCCAAGGGTGACAACGGAAAGACGAGTCACGCCGATCTCCTAGTGCAGATCGCTGTCCCACGACCCTGGTAGCTACCCGCTACGCCATAAGATGCCCTCACTTGGTGCCTTGCTAGCTCCAGGCCACGTGCAGAGGCGCGATGGCTTGTCTGGTTTGCTCTGGAGTCAGGCAAAGCAGCTAGGATCTGACCTGCAGCGGACCACGAGAACCTGTTGTTGGCTGCATAGTGGGCCTGGTGAGCAGAAATGGAGAGGAGCAACCGTGCCGAGTAGAAGGTCCTCCTCCCAGAAATCAAAACCGAGGAGTCTTGATCTGGGGGCCGGTCACGGTGGAGGGCGCGAAGCCCAACAGGGTGTCCAGGTGCGTCAAGCGGACTCGCGGGTGAGGCATAGAACCTGGAGACTCCGGGGGAGCGCAATACATCTGGCTGAGGTCCCTAGGGGCAGGAACTCCGGAGAAGGGCCTCTGCCAGAAACGCAAGGACGCCTCCCGAAAGGAAGCAGGCCAGGGCGGCACCACAAGGGTGGCCCTGCCAAAATCGCCTAGAAAGGCGTGCACTGCATGCTCAGGATTGCTAACAGACAGGGGTGAAAGGTGAAGGTCCTCCATCATCCTCACGAGGAAGCGCTGGTACTCTGAGAGATCAGCGGCCGGACGGAGAGATATGGACAGAGGACTGCTCTCCTCCAGAAGAGGGGATGAGGAGCTGGAGGTCATCATACGTTCCAAGGGTGGCTGCACGGGGGGGAGATTGAAAAACCTGGCTGTCCATAGCCCTAACATAGGCAGGGAACTGAGCAGCCACCGCTCTGAACTACTCCCAGGTAAGAGGGCCGCTAGGACCAAGAATGCCCGGAAGCGCTGGAGAATGCGGCAGAGGGATAGGGGCAGAGTCGAGAAAAGAAATCGGCTGACCTCCGCCAGGGCTAGGGAGCGGACCATGAGCACCCGAGGAGGGTGCCCCGGAAGACTCCACAGCCGACAGCTGTACAACCACGTTGGTACTGCCTAGGCTGTGCCCAGAAGAATCCCCCCAGTGAGGTGACCGGGGCCGTAAAAGTCCAGAAGGACGGTCCCCTGCCTCAAAAGAATGGGACCCCCTCAAGGAACCGGAAGGGTAAGGGTGGAAATCCGCACTTCGGCTTCGCCCAGGGCCCGGGTGGACCCCAGAGAAAGGCCGACGCGACGACCCCACACCTTCAACCCTCAGAGTCTGAGAGAGTCCTCCTCCCGAGAGGTCAGCCTAGGTAGCTGGCAGCTCTGGGCTGCCCCCGAAGGGGACACCCAGGGAACAGCACCCTCCCCTCCGTAGGCTTCTCGATGGGCCCCAAAGTTGGGTGATCAAGACACACTACTGGAGGGGGTACCACCACCAAGGGGTCAAAGAAACCCCCAAGGCCAGGTTGCAGAGCAATGGTGGCATGCACCACTGCCTGCTGGTCAGCACCACTGACCCTAACCTCAGGGACTACCTGACGCTCCTCAGAAGGGGGCTGGCTACGACTCGTCGACGAGACCACTGGATCGCTCTCCTCCGCAGACAACCCCAAAGGGTGTGACTGCCCATCTGACTCCGAGCCCGACTCCAACTCCGAAGAGGTAGAGTCTGAGGCTCTGAGCCAAACAGTAGGAGGGTGAGAGAAAATGACTTTGCCAGAGGGCCCGGCAGCCAGAGCAGTGCCCCAGGCGGCACCCGTGCCCTCCGCAACCCCGTGGGCGGGGCTCACAGAAGGCGTTAGGGCAGCTCGGGCCGAAGGTCCAGAGCCAGAGCCAGCCGCGGTGCCGTCAAGTCCACTAGCACCGGGGGCAGTACCAGGGACAGAGATGGTGCCGACGGCAGCCCCAGCAACAACCTTGGCGCCAACGACACCGCCAGGCCCCTCGGCGCCGCGAGTGGCACCGAGGACCAAAGCGGCGCCGACGGCCCCAAGGGCAGACTTGGTGCCGAACGCGACACCGCCAGGCCCCTCGGCGCCGCGAGCGGCACCGTGAGCACCGACGGCATCGAGGACGGCACCGACTGCCGACGCTGAAGGCCGTATGATGCCGAACCACGCAGGCACGGTGTGTGCTCAACCTCAGCGCCGTGAGACATGGTGAAAGGCGACGCCGGATCCAGGCCCATGACGCCACGAGCAGTGTCGGCGCAGCGAACGGCCCCGAGCGATGAGTTGGCGCTGATGTCGGCGCCAACAGGGCCCACGGCACCGCAAACGGCTTTGAAGGCTCCAACGGCACCGACTGACGGCATCGAGGACGGCATTGACCCGGGCCTTCCGGGCCGCGAGATTGATGCCGGGGGAGCCTTCACCCCCGAAGGGGCGATTGCCGCGGTGGTGCCTCCCACTATGGGCCTCCTGCACCGCAGCAGGAGCCTCGGCAATGGCCAGGCTACAAGTAGCCGAGGCTCCCTCCTCCTCGGGCCATATACAACCGGGAGGGGACCCGGAGGAAAGGCCGAGAGAGCGCAGCTTGGTCCGACGAGTGCAAACCCTACCCCCGAAAGTCGGTGGAGCTCACCCCACTTTCAACGTGCACTGTTCGAGGACGCGGTGGTCCATGGAGAAGCAGACATTGCACGAATCCATGTCGTGAAGCGGGCCAAGACACGCGAGACACCGGTCATGCTGGTCGGTAACGGAATATTGACGGCCGCACGGGCACCGACGCATAGGGGGCCAACCTGCCTTAGAAAACTTCTTGCCCCCCGACTGAGACATGACCTACGTAAAAAAACACCAAAACAGACTCGACATTGCAATACTTCAAATAAAAAGGAAAGATCTTACCGGCGACGTCGAGTGGAGGCAGAACCCAGAACTAATAAGTTACTGATGGACTGAAACGTCGAACGAAAGGCTGAAAGGCCTAAAATTCTTCTCTGACAGCTTCCCATGAGACGACCACAATGGCAGGAGACGAAGAACTGGAAGGCAGGTGGAGTCGACACAGCCTAACGGCCAACCCTCGAGCGCCACGCAGTACGTCGGCCTCGAGGCGGCACCGATGCTGTGTCGGCTCCGCCTATCCTTTAAAAAAAAAAAAAAGCTCCCGTGGGGTCCTGATCTCCGGCCAGTACCCATGTGTGATGAATGGTGAAGATTGACACAGATAAGATCCAGGGTCCCTGGAGGGCAGCGAAGGCTGCGGGGAGCTGGGAACGGCAGACGTGGGAAGGTCCGGCCTCGGCTCAGCTGCCGTGCAGGTGTCGGGCAGGCCGACGTCCGACTTATCAGTGGAATCCGGGTGGACACCAGAGGAGCCAACACCCGACTTATCAGACCCATTGCCCGAGGCAGGTCGCGAAGGAGGAGCGGCCTTGTCAGGTGGAAGAGGGGCCGTGCGTCTCCCCGAAGGGTAGGGTGACTTATCGACCGTCTCCGTGTGGGCGTCAGAGGAGCTGACGTCCAGCTTGCCAGAACCACTTGAACCAGTAGGCCACACAGTGGCGGCTTTACTGGGAGCGGAGGCCTCCAATAGCCCGGAGGTGCCCAAAGGGCAAGCGTGAGGCAGACGGGCAGGTTGACGCCACCTTGGAAGCCTCCAAGGTAGCTGTCGTGGAGCGGTCCCCCGGAGGGGATGTTACCTGTAGCACGGCGACTCCTGAAGAAGATGCGGTGGATGAGGAGCCCTTATCCCGGTGCTTCTCCTTGTCTTTCTTCTTACGATGGCCTTCGCGGGAAGTGAAGGCCTGCCGGAGCTTTTTTAACTCCTTCTCCATGGAGGACATTTTATTTTTTAATATGTGGGCCTCCAGGGACTGCTGCCTCTGTCTGCGGGTGACGGCGTTGAATTTTAGGCAGTGCTGGCACTTCTCCACCTGATGATCCAGGCCTAGACAGAAGAGGCACTGGGAATGGCCGTCCTTGTGCGGGAGTTGGGCGCCGCATGAGTCGCACTTATTTTTGTGCTCGGAAGGTGTAGGGGACAACATAATCCGACAAATGCCTGACGATTTTAATCAAAGAATCGAAAAAAGACGATAAAAACTACTGACGAGAGAGCTGACAGGTGTTGAACTTTACCGTGAGGCGCTGACACGAGCTAATGGCAGGAAAGAACTAGAAGGCAGGCATGGGGATCCGCCCCTTTATACTGATGCCACATGACATTGGCCACCTGACGTGGGGGCGGTCCCCCACCAGAGACTGCTAGCTAGAAATTTTTCCGTTGGGTCCTGACGCCGGCCAGCATCAGTCCTATATGTAATTACTTACTGTAAGAGCCCTCTCGAAGTAAGATCTGGGATTAGCAGTTCGGTAACCGGTATTAGTGGTTACAAAAAATATATTTTTAACAATAATATACCACAAATAAATACAGGTTACTCACCTGTAACAGGAGTTCTAGGAATGGTATATGTTGTTCATCCACACTCTCTGGCAGGTATCCTTGCCGCTTTAATTCTTGCCGGAAGGTCTTCAAGCTGGCTCCTCCCACCCACCCGGGTGGTAAAACTCTCGGCTCTGCCCCATGACGCCAGATCTGGCCCGCTGGAAGCTCAGGTCATGCGTCAAAGCCGGGGAGGTCGGGTGGGTCGTTTGGATGAACAACATATACCATTCCTAGAACTCCTGTTACAGGTGAGTAACCTGTATTTCTAGGGACATGGATATGTTGTTCATCCACACTCTGGCAGACTCCTAGCAGTTCTCCGGGAGGAGGGAGGCAAGGTGCACACCCCCGATACTTACTTGGGAAAGAGAGACTGGAGAACCGAGGCCCCAAAACCAGCATCCCGGCGTGACTCGAGGTCGATGTGGTAGTGGGTAATAAAGGTATGTGCCGACTTCCAGGTAGCAGCCCTGCAGATATCCTGGATAGGGATGTCCCTGGAAGCAGCTACCGATGCAGCGGTATGGCGGGTAGAATGAGTTCTTATCCCTCTGGGAGGCTACATGCCCACCAACCTGTAGCAGAGCTCTATGCAGGAGGTGATCCACCTGCCTATCGTCCGCTTTGCTGCAGGTCTGCCAGGTGCGACTTCAGCGTAGGTGACAAACAGCTGGTGAACCTCTCCCCGAACTTCAGCCGTCCGCTCCTTATAGTAAGCGAGCGCTTGTCTAGGGTGAAAAAGTATGGAGCCTATATTCTGCCTCTGAGGTGTGATTGGGGTAGAACACCAGCAGAGTCAACACCTGGTTAAGGTGAAACTCCGACAACACCTTTGGAAGGAATTTCGGGTGGGGGCACAGGACAACCTTGTCCCTGTGGAAGACCAGGTAGGGAGGCTCGATGGAAAGCGCCTGGAGCTCTCCCATCCTTCTGGCTGATGTGATAGCCACCAAGAAGGTGGTCTTCCACAACAGGTGTGAAAGATCACAGCTGTGCATTGGTTCAAATGGCTTGCCCATGAACTTAGCCAATACCAGCAGTAGATCCCACGGAGGTGGAGGCTCTCGCACCGGAGGGGAAATGTGGTCAAGGCCTTTGAAAAAGTGCCCGACCACCTTCTCCTGTGCCACCGACTGCTTGCAGGCCCACATCCGGTAAGCAGAGATGGCTGCCAGGTGCACCTTAAGGGTCGTCGATCGAAGCCCTTGCTGAGAAAAGGACCACAGGTAGTCCAGAATGCTTGCCAAGGGGCAGTCGGAAAGGTCCAAGCCCTTCCCCTGACACCAAATGGAAAACCTCTTCCATTTGAAGGCATAGCATTTCCTGGTCGACTCCTTACGGAACGCCTCAATGACGTTGAGGACCTCGTCGGAAAGACCCAAAGCCTGGAACTCTAGCCGCTCAGGAACCAGGCCGTCAGGTGCAGGGATTGAAGGTCCGGATGGAATACCTTCCCCTGATTGACTGAGATCAGGTCCGGGTGGGCTGGAAGCCGCCTCGGGAGCCTGGAGCTGAGGCTGAGGAGATCTGGATACCAGAACTGGCGGGGCCAGTCTGGGGCTACCAGAATCACCTGCGCCTTGTCCCTCCTCACCTTGAGAAGCACCTTGTGGATCAAGGGAAATGGGGGAAAGGCATAGAAGAGGCCCGGGGTCCACGGCCTCGAGAAGGCATCCCCCTGCAGCGAGCCCTGCTGAGGGGGGCCGGCATGGAACAGACTCAGCTTCGCATTCTCCCTGGAGGCAAACAGGTCCACCTGAGGCATGCCCCAGTGGGTGAAGAGATCTTGTATTACCTCCAGCAGGAAAGAACACTCGTGAGACGCAGCCCCTATCCGGCTTAGGGCATCGGCCAGGGTGTTGGAGGCTCCTGCCATGTGAATGGCTAGGAGATCCGCCTCCAGGCTGCACACTAGGGACCAAATGCGGAGAGCTTCCTTGCATAACAGCATGGAGCACGTCCTGCCCTGGCGGTTCAGATAGTATATGGTTGTGGTGTTGTCCGTCTGGACCTGAACCACTTGACCTCATAGAAACGGAACGAAGGTGGTGAGAGCTAGACGGACTGCTCAGAGCTCCAGCAGGTTGATGTGGCATCGGGACTCCCGAGGGGACCAGAGGCCATGCGCTCGGTGTTCCCCCAGATGGGCATCCCAACCCATCAGAGATGCATCGGTCGAGAGAGAGACCGTCGGCTAGGGGCGGACGAACAGGATACCCTCCTGCAGATCTGCTGGAATGATCCACCATTGGAGAGAGTTCCACATCTCCTGGGTCACTGCCGCAGGCCGGTCCAACAGATCGCGGCGTTGTGACCATTGGCTGGCCAGTCCCCACTGAAGGGTACGCATGTACCAATGGGCCCAATGGACCACACTGGTGCAGGCCGCCATGAGGCCCAGGAGGGGCAGGAAGTCCTGGGTAGGGCACAATTGCCCAGTCAGAAATGATTGGGCAAAGGAGGAAAGAACCTCGACCCTGTCCGCCGGGAGCCGTGCTCTGGCTCATAGAGAGTCGAGCTCTGCCCCGATGAACAGAATCACCTGCTTTGGCACGAGTTCCGACTTGGCCTCGTTGATGAGGAGGCCCACCTGAGAGCAAACCTGGAGGGCCAGATCTCTGGACCGCTCCACCTCCAATCTGGAGGGGGACTGCTATCAGCCAGTCATCCAGGTAAGGGTACAACCGGACCCCTCGGCACCACAGGAATGCTGTCATCACTGCCATGCATTTGGTTAAGACCCTGGGAGCTAGGGAGAGGCCGAAGGGCATGGCCCGGAACTCGTATAGGGATCCCTCTGCTCTGAAGCGGAGGAACCTCTGATGGGACGGATGGATTGGGATGTGAAAGAACGCATCCTGGAGGTCCAGGGAGCAGAACCACATGCCTCATTCCAAGGATGGGATTATCTGAGACAGAGTGACCATCCTGAAGGTCTGAGACCTTAGAAACTTGTTCAGGTCGTGCAGGTCGATAATGGGCTGCCAGCCCCTCGTCCGTTTTGGGACCAGTAAGTACCTGGACACAAACCCCAGGTCTGGAGGAGGATCCATCACCTTCCTGATTACCTCTTTTTCGAAGAGCAGGGCAATATCGGCCCAGCGGGCTGAGGCGAGCTGGGACCCGTGGCCCCAGGGGTAACGGCTCGAAAAGGCGGAACCTGCTCGAACTCCAGAGGCAGGCCTTTTCCTACCACTCCAACACCCAGCGGTCCGTGGTGATAGTGGACCAGGCGGAAAGGAAGTGGCGGAGCTGTCCTCCACAGGGGAACCCGGGGGGGGGAGTGATGCGGTTGGGGGCGGCACACCTCAACCTGTCACTGGGCAGGCTTGGAGGAAGATCCGGCCGAGGGACCTCCTGGGCCTTTACCTCCTTGCTTCCTGTTGGAGGAAGTCGCCGGCTTGGGTTTGGGACGCTAAGCGCGAGCCTGCTGGCCCTGTTGCTGGTGCTGCTGGGCCAGGCGAGAAGCAGGGCCCGAAGGACGAAAGGACTTCTGCTGCTGACGGCCGCCTTTGTCCATCTGGGCAGAGGTGACCAAGTCCAGAGTGGCACTGGACTTCTCGATCCGCTGGAGGTGTCCCTCTACTCCAGGGCCGAAGACGTCAGTCCCCAAGAAGGGGACGTCCGCCAACTTGTGCTGGGTATCCGACGTGAGGTGGATATCCTCAGCCACACCCCGTGGCGCATGGCCACCGTGGCCGCTACTGACCTGGCATAGGAATCACCTATGTCCAGAGCAGTCTGGAGCTGCTGCTTCGCCACCGCCCTACCCTGGTCCCGCACCTGGCGGACCGTGGTCTGCAGATCAGGTGGGAGATGAGGAACAACCTCATCCAGGGAGCCCATGAGGGCATGGGAGAAGTGTGCCATCAGCACAGCCGAGCTGGCCTGTTGGAGGCTGACGGAGGACGCAGCATACAGCTTAGTGCCCAGCAAGTCCAGCTTTTGGACTCTTGTGTGGGAATCGTCCCACATCCGGCGTGCTACTGGAACACCGGAAAACGCTGTCGGTGACACCCCTCGGCAGAGGGGTGTTCTGAGAAACCGGGCAAAGAGCCGGTAGGGACCGCATACTTCCTGGCCATCCTGGCCGAGGGTGCAGGACAGGAAGCAGGCCACTGCCAAAGCTCCAAGGCTGGGCCGACAATGGCCTCAGCCACCGGAAAGGCCTCTGTGGGAGAATCCCTCAGTCTAGAATCTCCGCCAGGAGATACTTAGCCCACGTTGGACACGACTCGAGCTTCCATCCGGTGGACTCGAGATGAGTCGAAGCAGACCCAAGAAGGGACGATAGGCTATCGTCCACTGACTGGTCCCCAGAGGACTCCAGGTCACACTGCCTGGAGAACAGGGAGGAATCGTCATCGGATTCCAAAGAATCTGCGAAGAGCTGCCTCGGCCCTAAGCCACCCTCCACCTGCCGAGAACAGTCGGGAGTGAGGGTGACCGACAACCTGTGGGGCAGGCCATGACCCGACCGAGAATTCTTGGTCGGTGCCCCTGACTTCGGTTGTGGAGGCGGAGGTTCCACCATAATCAGTGGACCAGCTGGTTTCGGCTTAGCAACCGGCCCTGGAGTGGGCAACTCGACTGGAACGAGTGGTTGCTTCGGGTGTTCAGGTGACAACCACTTGATGGCCGGGGTCTTGGCCGGGGTCGGCTTAGGCCCGGATAACAGCAACTGCTGCCACATAAGATCCTCGTAGCGCCAGCACAACTTGCGCCGCAGCCTCACCTCACCCGAGGAGGAGGATGAGGAAGAACGGCGTCACCGCTTACTTCGGTAGCGAGACCGAGACCACCAATGTCGGCGGGAATGGCTGGACCGAGAAGAGGTCTGAGACTGAGACCCTCGGGGGGAACGAGGGTGGGTCTGAGAAGGGGGGCGTCCGCCTTCCTCAGCTCGAACTTTAACGGGGACCGCGTCCCGGAAGAGAGCAGGCAGGTCTCGGTATCCACCGGGGAACTGGTAAAGTAGGGTTGTCGGCTTCTCCAGTCGACAGCCTCGTCTAACAGATCGAAAATCTCGACTTCATCGACGGGAGTCTCGCAGGCTGGCCTGACGGGGCACCGTGGAAGCCAGTGGCCTCAGTCGAACCACAACTCAAGTCGACGGTCGGCTGCCCGGGAAGGGACCTCTCCGCTCCCACTGAGCGCGCCGGCGGTGTGGCTTCTTCGACTCCTTTTCTTGGGCCGAGAAGAAAGTCCCGAAGGCCCCTCTCCTTTCGTGGAAAGGGACTGACGAGCTCCTTGAACGAAGCCATATACGAGGAACTCAGAGAGAGCGGGATAAATGCCGCGGCTGAGGAGGAGGAAGATGAGGCCTGGGCCGCCTCCTCCTCGAGGACGATCATCTGCTCGAGCTGCTCAGCCGAGCCAGCTGCTGTGGACACCGCCCAATGAGCCTCTTTGGATTTTACAGGCGGGAAACGTTTCTCGGGGCGCCCGAGCTTCAAACGGGCAGCGCGATCGTCCAGAACGTTGGCCGAGAAAGAGCGGCACAACTCGCAAGCCTGCGGGTCTTGATCTAGGCCTAAGCAGTAGACGCACGTGGAGTGCGGATATGTCCTGGACATTTTCTGCCCGCAAGGGCACCTCCAAAAGCCAGGAACAGATTTGTCCATCGCAGCCGCGAGGGAAGAAGAAGACCGAAGTTTAGAAAACTTCAAAACCAATTTTGGACGAACCGAAGAGTTAGGATCCAGTCTAAAATGCAGAGCGCTAAGGAGGGAACCTGAGCTTCCAAGCGGTAAGGAAGATCTGGCGTCATGGGGCGGAGCCGAGAGTTTTACCACCCGGGTGGGTGGGAGGAGCCAGCTTGAAGACCTTCCAGCAAGAATTAAAGTGGCAAGGATACCTGCCAGAGAGTGTGGATGAACAACATATCCATGTACCTAGAAAATACCTTTTTTGAAGAAAAAACTCCATTAAGGCCCCGTTCCCTACCAGTTATACCGAACCGGGAGAAACAGAGAAAAACAACAATTTAACTAAAATAAAGATAGCGGTTTTAATACAAACAAGAGATAAGCAGCAGATAAAAATAAAATAACACTTATAAGTATTTTTTTAAAGTTTCACAGCGAGATGATGAGGAGAGGATCTCCGAGCATCTAGTCTTGACAGGCGAGAGAAATCTGAGGGTTAGAATGTAGGCAGTTGATAGGTGGCAGCATTTGAAAAAGTGGGACGAGCCAATGATTCCATCATTAGTATAACGTTACATCTCTGGGCAGATCTGGCTTAAAGGCATACTGCATAAGAGTTATGAATATTGGAGTATTCCTGGGGTAAGAATCGTAATGTACCCATTGCAGACATCTGCAAGGCAGAGACTTGGAGCTCCGTGCATAACCTTGTCAAGCACTACATTCTGAATGACCATGCCAGAGAGCTCACTTTCTTCAGCAGGACAGTCATTATGGACTCCTGTCCTGAGTGAGCTCTGTCTCCTGTGGCCCTACTTGGGGATTGATTTTTAGCTCGGTAATCTCCCATTAGTGCAAATGAGTAGAGGAGACTTTTAGTCCTGGAAGATATGAAAATTACGTACCTAACATAATTCTTGATCTTCTTGGATGAAGTCTCCACCAAACATTCATTCACATGCCCACCCACCATCCCCTGAACTCACTCATTCTGTTTTTGGTCTTCATTTCCTTGTTGTTTGAGCTGTGAAGAGATTGTTGAATTGACCCTCCTTAAATGGGTTATCCAGACCAGCTTATGCCCGGAAGTTAGAGTTAGGTTTTCTTAAGTTAGTTTATGTTGCACCTCCTTGGTAAAAAAGGTACTGAGGCAGTTGGAGGGTCGACCCCGCGATAGTCTATATGGTGCAAGCTAGTCTCATGGTGCCACAGATGCATGGTCCTATCCCTGAGCTGGTCCATATGAAGATTTTTGGCTCCCACGGGGTCCTAGTGCCTCTGATGCACTCCCATTAGTGTGAATGAGTGGCGAAGACTTCGTCCAAGAAGATCAAGAATTACGGTAGGTACGTAATTTCCATTTTTTACTGCCAAAGTTACATGAGAAGAAAGAATGCATATTACAAATGTCTGACATCCCTTGTGCCAGAGACAAAGGCTGGTTGGAGATATACATAAGGGTTAAATTTCAATACGGAAATGAAAATTATGTACTTACCATAATTCTTGATCTTTCTGTGTATCTTCACCATTCATCACTAGTGGGTTCTGGCTGGAGGATCAGGACCCCGCGGGCTCTTTTTTTTTGGTAAAGGGGAGGAGCTGACATCGAGATGGCACCGCCCTCAAGGCCAATGCACTGCATGGCGCTCGTGGGTTGGCCGGTAACTGACACCGACTCAGTCCCAGTTCTGAACACCAGAGAGTAGTTAGAAAGAAGAGAAAGGGCAGGGTAAGAGAGCCCGAGGGACACAAAAAGGAAAGGATATAAAAACCAAGGAAGGAAGGAATAATGCCAGGCAAGAGGACAGAATAGAAGAAGCCTAGGGATCTGAGATGGGGGCCCCAACCTCTGGGCAAGCAAGGGGGGACTAGAGTAAGGGAGAGAGAAAGAAAGTAGAACAGAGGGAAGAGAGGAGAAGGGAGACACTGCACCTCACTCGCAAGGGTCCAGAGGACTGCCTGAGGACCAAAGAATGATACCACTGCTTTTAAGCCATATTTTTTCTCTTGAGGAAGGGAGCAGAGAAGAAACCCTCCAACTTAAGATTATTCAGAGGGATATGGCTGGCTTGAAAAGCCCAGGAATACAGGTAAGACAGGGCACCAATTCCAAGGAGTCCTCACTGGAGTCCAAGAAAGAGTAGCAGGCTAGTGTCTCCCCTTCTTGTCTTGTGAAGATCCTGGAGTGAGGGTAGGACCACCGCAAAGCAGGGTCCTCCTGACAAAAATAAGCCTCCTAAGAAGTTTTAGAGGAGCATCACCTCCAAAGGAGGAGATGATGCTAGAGGAGGATTATTTTGAGAGAGCATGATTGTGGTTCCCCAGAGGGAGACCCTGCAAGGGGAGACTGCTTAAACAGCGGGTAGAAAAAAAGGTAAGAGATCACCAGGGCCCTACCAAAACTGCCCTAAAGAGAATCCCCAGGGGTTTAGATTAAACCAGAGGGCAAACCCAAGGACGGTTCTGACCAAAAGGAGGAGGATCCCATCAGGACGGCAAGGAGACCCCGGTGAACTCTAATAAAGAGGGTTGCCTCCCTGCTTGTCTTCCTCAAGACCCCCCCCGACACCCTCAGAAGAGGAGCAGAGCCAAGAGGTACTAGACGAAGAACCACAAGTGTCACAATTTGGAGAAAAACAAACAGGGAGGAGGCATCACCCAGAGACTGAGGCCCAAGAGGAGGAAGGAGGGAAGGAAGCAGTGATGACTGGTGGAGATACACAGAAAGCGCAAGAATTATGGTAAGTACATCATTTTCATATCTTATCTGTGTCAATCTTCACCTTTCATCACTGGTGGATGATTACCAAGCCCCCCAAAGGGGACCTGGAACCTCCTTGAAGGATGGAAGTCCCTCAGCCTCCTGTGGGGGAAGACACTGGAAGGGGGACCCTCCCAGGCCTAATTAGGCCTGAGATTGGTCTGGATGAGGCGGGGTTCTTCCATGGCTGGGGGAAGGAAGTCTCCCTTTAAGTTCCCACCTCACTGTGCAGGAAAAGAGATGGGTTCCTCAGAAAGAGGAGGCAGTCACTTTTCACCGAGCCACGGGTGATAAATGAAAATTACGTACCTACCGTAATTCTTGATCTTCTTGGACGAGTCTCCACCACTCATTCACACTAGTGGGATTAGCGCCGGAGGCACTAGGACCCATCGGGAGCAACCTTTTTGCTGGAGGGTCGGCGCGAGAGATGGCGCCGCGAGCAGCGGCTCGAGCGGCAATGACCATCTCGGCGACGACCCTCCAACCGCCTCAGTACCTTTTTTACCAAGGAGGTGCAGCGCAACTAACGTAAAGAGTAAATCTAACCTTAAAAAACGGACATAAGATAGTCCGTATGACCCGTGTAAGAAGGGTCAGCAAAGAAGTCCTCACGGCCTAAAGATTTGAGGGAGTGAAGACCAACACAGCGGTGAGCTCGGGGGATGGAGGGGGGAGGTGGAATGAGTGTTGGAGGCTCGCCCAGAAGATCTGGAATTACGGTAGGCACGCACTTTCATATCTTCCTGACATAAGTCTCCACCACTCATTCACACTAGTGGAGAGTACTAAGTTGATAATCCCCAAAAGGGCGGCGCAGGAGAGCCAGAGCTCATGCTGCCTAAGATAGAAGCCTATTAAGGATAGTTCTGCCAATGCGGAATGTCGCCTTAGCATGAACATCCAGTGCATAATGCTTTAACGGGATGCACTGAGCTCTAGGTGGCGGCGTGCAGATATCCGCACTGGAACATTGCGAATCTCCGCTAAAGATGCTGCTGATCACTCCTAGTAGAGTGAGCGACACTCTACCCTCCAATTTAACTTGAGCCATGGAGTAGTAATGTCGAAGGCATGCCACTAACCATGATGAGATGCATCTAATAGCGACGGGTTGACCCAGCCGGTGTCGCTGAAAGAAACAAACAGTTGCTGAGTCTTATGAAATTCTTGGTTCTATCTAAATAGAACCGCAAGGCTTTCTTAACATCCAAGGAATGAAGAGATCGCTCTTCATTTTGGAAATTAGCGAAGTAAGAGGGAAGTACCAGAGGTTGGTTTAGATGGAATTCTGACACAACCTTGGGAAGAAATTTAGGATGAGTATGGAGAACTACCTTGTCTTTATGGAATACCGTGACATACGGAGGGTCTCCACCAAGGCATGAATTCCGAGACCCCATGGCTGAGGTAATGGCCACCAGGAAGGCAGTCTTCCAGGTAAGAAATTTTAGCTCACAGGTAGCTAAGGGCTCGAAGGCTTCCGAGTGAGAATGTCCAGCACCAGGTTAATGTCCCAGGTTGCAACTGACGCCTAACAGGGGTCTGTATGAAGAATCCTCTTAAGAAATCTCTTCACTATAGGAAGCTGAGCCAGAGTCAAGGAAGAAACCGCTCATGGAACGCTGAGATGGCACTAAGGTGAACTTTAACTGTGGAGTACTGAGACCTGAGTTTGATAGGTCCAAAAGATACTCCAGAACCTTGTCAGGAGGACAGGAAAAGGGATTCCAAGAGGACTTGCACACCAGAGAGAAAAGCTTCCCATTTGGAAGCGACGTTGGGTGGCTGGCTTCAAGCAGCCAGAAGGATGTCCGAGACTTCACGAGACGTTGAATCGATTCACTTCTACCTCTTCAGGAGCCAAGCATGAAGGTGAAGTGATTTCAGGTTGGGATGGACCAACGAACCCTGAGTCAAAAGGTTGATTTGCAAGGAAGTGGTCTCGAGAGGCTGCCAACATACTGTTGAGCAGAGGAAACTATAGTTGCTTAGGCCAGAGGGAGCAATGAGAATCATTTTGGTCCCCTGAGACTCGAACTCTGAGGAGAACTCTGGATTAGGAGGACTGGTGAAAGGCGAAAGAAAACGCTTTGTCCACCGCAGCCTGAACGCATCCTGACAGAAAATGCCAGGCCCTGGATTTCAGGAGCAGAAGAGAGGCAGTTTTGCTGAGTGGGGATGCAAAAGGTCCAGGTCTGGAGTCCCCACTTTGAATAGTGACCGAGCCACTGGCTGGATCGAGACCACTCGTGAGGGTCTGCCTCCGTTCTGCTGAGGTGATCTGCTAGATCGCTTTTGTATACCTGGCAGATAAACCGCCTGAATCAGAGACTTGTGCTCCAAGCACCACTCCCACACCCTCATTGCTTCCTGCAAAGGGGTAAGAATGAGCACCGCTTTGCTTGTTGATGTAATACATCACAGCTTTGTTGTCCGTTTGAAGGAGAATGTTCTTGTGACAAAGGATATCCTTCAGAGCTCGGATCGCAGAGGACCGCCCTCATCTCCAGGACATTTATGTGGAGAAGAGTTTCGAACTGAGTCCATACACCTTGAGTGTGGAGGGAGCGACAGTGAGCTCCCCATCCCATTAGCGATGCGTCTGTGGTGATGGAGATCTGATGATCCGGGGAGCAAAGGGGAACCCTTCCAGGAGATTGTCTCTTGAGTCCACCAGGTGAGAGACCTTCAAGGCCCGCCACCTGATGGGATAAGACTGGGGTGAGAGGTCGGAGACCACTGAGTGAGAGCATCCATTGGGTGGTTCTCATGTGCAACCGGGCCAGGGTACAGTGAACACCGAGGACGCCATGAGACCCAACATGCGTGCATCGAGAGAGCTGTAACCGATTGGTTCTCCCAATGTAACGGGCCATCCAAGAATGTCGAGTCTTCTGTCCTCTGGAAGGAAAGCCTTCAGGAAGAGGTGTCTAGAAGCTCCCTATGAAAAGGAGCTCTGGGAGGGCTGCAGTTGTGATTTTTTCAAATTCAGCAGAATTCTATGGACGTGAAGAAGACGGAGAAGTCATTTGCACGGCTTCCAAAGTCCCTTGGCTGGAAGGGCTTGCTAGAAGCCAATCGTCCAGGTAGGGAAACACTCGGAGTCCGATCTTCCTGAGATGCGCTGCGAGAACTGCACAACACTTTGTTAAGACTCGAGGCGCCAAGGATAGCCCAAAGGGCAGGACTCTGAACTGATAATGCTGACCCAGAGCTACAAACCTGAGGAACTTGCGGTGGGTCGGGTGGATGGGGATATGCTGGTAAGCATTCTGCATATCCAGGGAGGCCAGCCAGTCGTGCTGATGCAGCAAGGGTAACAGGGTACTTAGAAATTATTTTGAATTTCTCCCTGGGGAGAAATTTGTTTAACTTTCTGAGGTCTAGAATGGGGCGCATTCCCCCAGACTTCTTTGGAACCAGGAAGCAATGGGAGTAGAACCCTGTGCTCCGCAGATGCGGGGACACCAGTTCTATTGCCCTGTTGCTTAGAAGGCCCTTGATCTCGGCGGTGAGGAGGTCTGACTGAGAGGCCGACAACCTGGGTTGTCGTCTGGGAGGACAATTCGGGGGGGTTTCCAAAAAATTGAGAGAATAACCCTCGCTAATTATCCGAAGGACCCATTTGTCCGGGTTATGGACTTCCACTGGTTGTAGAAGTACATCAAACGACCTCCCACTGAGGAGAAAGTTCCACCCGGCAATGTGGATGGAACTTGGGCCAGCACTATATGGTGGCGCTGGGGCTTTAGGCCCCGCGCTTTGCTGCGCTTTCTTTTGAGGTTGGGCAGGTTGGCTTTATGGAAGCTTCCTGCCTCTGCCTCGAAAGGACTGACGACTATGAAACTGACGTCTGTTCACATGCCCCCGAGAGGGAGCAGGCGGAGGTCTGGCCAACTTAATGGCCGACCTAGTCTTCTGAGTGGCCTCTAAGGCTTGTTCCACCTGAGGGCTGCTGAGCACCATTCGTGAAGCCAGAAGTACGCAGCCAGGAATGGCGCCGAGTACAAATACCTGCGGCTGCTGAGCGAGAAGCAGTGTCGAAAGCATCCATAGCGGCTTTGACCTGTTGGTTATTGGACTCAATACACCTAGTAACGGTCAGAAGAAGCTCTGACTTGGAGTCCGAATCCGGAAGAGCTTCAACCATTCTTTTCAAAGAGTGCCACAGGATATACCATACTGAGAAAAATAGCCTTGTAACTGGCAATATGCATACTTAGAGGGAGGCAGCAAAGACTCTCTTACCTAATGTATCAATCTTACGAGACTCTTTGTTAATAGGTCGAGCTGTAGTAGTTTGAGGAAGAACTATCTTATCATTCTCTGCCAGGACTACAATAGGATCCGCAGCTTGGGATGCCAAAATGGGACGATCCTCTGGGAGCTGAATACTCTTATCAATGGATTTAGCCACTGAGGGAATAAGAGCAGGATTATTCCATACCATTTGAGACAGCGCCTCAAGGAAGGCTGGATCGAGGGTCAAACCTGTAGGGATCTCCTCAGGCATGAAGGTACTGGAGTCTTAATATCTTCCCAGGATCGATGTCTGTAGTCTGAGAGAAAGAGTGGATGTCAGGTTCTTCAACAGAGACTTAAAGGACAGGTCTCGACCACAGGCTCTGTAGGAAAGAAAGATCCTGTTTCCACTTCATCACCCAACCGAAGGTCTGGATCAGGCTCAACATCATCTCCGATGGTCCAGAAAGGACTGATTGGACAGGAAAGGAGTGAAAATTAGAGAGGAGGAAAAGCAGAGAAACAAGGAGAGTCCCCGAGGGCCCCCGCGCGGAAGGCAAAACGGGTTGAAAACGGCACCGCAGAGGGCAGGCGCCAGAGGCCCACGCAAGCGCGCCGACCAAGCGGCACCACCAACGGGCGCTGCCGGTCGAAGCAGCGCCTACCGACGGCGCCGCCAGACCCAACGGCGCCGCAGGCGCCGCCGCAGACCACGTGGCACCGCAGGCATCGCCGCGAGACCACGCGGCGCCACAGATGGCGCCACAAGGCCGAGCGGCACTGAAAACGGCACCGACAAGCCAACAGACCCCGCGGAAGGCGCCGGAAATGCCCCAGAACCTGGAAAGCTAGAGAAGGAAAAACCAGGAGATAAGGGCATCGGTGTGGCCCCTGCACCGCAGCCATGTGAGGGGGGAAACACCTGCTGCTGGAGTCACCGCACCAAGAAGGCGCCCAGATTACTCAGGGAAGGTCCAACCGCCTACCCGATCACTGGAGGAGCCCGGGCCCGTGGCAACCGAGCCAGGCAGGAGAACCAACCTCCGAGCCCATCGCCCATAAGAGCGCCCACTGATGAAACTGCTCATCTGGAGCCCTACCTATAGGCGGAGGGGTCTGATGTCGAGGACGATGGTCACCAGCATGGCGACTCAAGAAGGAGAACGGCAACCAGCTACGATAACCCATCGCCGACGCCAAGAGACATACACAGAGGGCGACTTTCGAGTGATGCCTTCTTTTTGACCTGTGGGTCAAGAAGAGCCGAGGTCAACGGTGCCGAATGCTGACCGCTTATTTTATGTCGACGGGGACCGCCATCTCCCCAGGCATCGGACTTACCGCTGTCGGAACCCCGCTGAGGAGAAGGAGGCTGACCGACCCAGCCCGCTGACTGAACAGCTTTAACGAAGTCTCCCGTACCACCAGACCTGCTCATGGTCGACTCCGCCCAGTAGTCTGAGACTCTTCAAGTAAGTTAAATTTAAAATATTAGAAAATAGAATAAAATTGCTATACTTACTATCGAGATAATGTTACAAAAAATAAACTGAAAACTATGCGCTAGTTTGAAGTTTGACTCGACAGGCGAGCCGACGCCGCTACTGGAAGCGCACTCGACGGGCGGAAAAAGGGAACTGAGGCGGTTGAGGGTCGTCACGAGATGGTCATTGCCGAGCCGCTGCTCGTGGGCGCCATGCCTCGCGCGCCATCTCTGGCGCCGACCTCCAGCAAAAGTTTGCTCCCGATGGGTCCTAGTGCCTCCGGCGCTAATCCCACTAGTGTGAATGAGTGGTGGAGACTTATGTCCAGGAAGATCCAGGATAGACGAAGCCATGCCATCCACCTCACGTAGATCGTTGTCCCCACCAGCCTGGATGCCACCTCACTGGTGTCATAGGATGCCCTTGCTTAGTGCCTCACAAGCTCCAGGCCCTCTGCGGAGAGGGCAATGGCTTGTCTGGTCACCTCCGAATCAGGCAAAGATACTAGGATTTGTCCTAGTAGGACCATAAGTGCCTGATATAGGCAGCACAATGGGCCTGATGTCCTGAAAAAGAAAGAGAGAGATGTGCCAAAGAAAACACTCTCCACCCCCATAAGTCAAACTCAGCAGAGTCTGTCTCCTGGAGTCAGCCACGTCTCGAGTGTCTATGCCTGGAAGGAGTATCTAGGAGTATCACGCCTGAAGGAGGGTGAGTTAAGGCTCCCGGAGACCCTACGGGTCCGCAATACATGCACTGGCAGTCCCACAGGGCTGGAGTTGGGGCTGAAGGACTTCTCCAGGTGTGGTGTGACGCCTTCCTGAAGGGAGAGGGCCAGGCAGGAATCACCAGGTTGGCCGCACTGAAGTCACCTAAAAAAGCACTCAGGATTATGACTTCCTAGTCTAGAAATGTGGAGCTTGTCGACCAACCACGAAAGGAAGCGCTGATAACTGGACAGGTCAGCAGCTGGGGATAGGTGGACAGAGGGATCCTCTCCCTCAAGTGAGGAAGATGAGGAAGCCAATGAGTCTGGAGAGTCAGGCACTGGCTGCACAGGAGAATGGTGGAACACCTCTTCGTATATGGACCTATAATAGGCAGGGAACAGGGCAGCCATGGATCTGAACTGTTCCCAGGTCAGGGGTCCTGCAGGACTGGGGAGGCCTGGGAAAGAAGGAGAGGTTGGCAGAGGTAGAGGGGACAAAACAACCTTGAGGAGGAGGGAAACCCTCTGCCAAGACTGGGAGACTGAAAAGGTGACCTTACAGTTTGAGAAGATCCATCGGTCAAAGCAGTCGCAGGTGGTTCAATCGGACTGGAATGGTCAGGACTGAGCCCTAAAAGAGAATACCCCCCTGTGAGGTGACTGAGGCTGCATGAGCCCAGAAGGCTGGTCACTAGCCTCTAAAGATCAGATTCCTCCCGGGGAGACTTCAGGGGAAAAGACAGGACTGGCACTGCGACTCCTACCCAAACCCCTGCGGGCTACAAGGGAGGGACGCTGCCCCTCAATCTGTCCCCTCAACCACTGAGATTCAGAGAGGGACCTCCTCTTCAGAGTCAACCTAGGCAGCTTAGTCACAGCAGCTGAATTCTGAGAGACGGCCAATGCGAGAGCACCCTTCCCTGCTCCAGGCACCCTAGCTGACCCAGAAATGAGCCCAGCCTGAGTATCCATAGCAAGGGGTACACTACTTACAAGACTACAAGACTCACTGGCTCCAGAAGATCCTCTGGTGCCACCCCCACTACTGGAAGACTCGTTGGGGCCACCAACACCAGTGCTGGCAGCAACTGCCAAATCTGAAGGGGGGGTTGAACCAGAGTTGCTGTGCTGGGCAAAGAGGAGTCAGAGGACTCCAAAGAATCAGGGAGTCATTCCGGGTATGCCTCTGAATCATCATCCTCCCCAGACATGGCACAAACCCAGACCACGCCACAAACTCCTCCACTTCCGGCACTGCTCACAGCACTGCCACGATCCCCGCAGCACCGGGATCAGAGATGGCACAGAGAACCATCTCCGTACTGCTCACAGTGGTGCCTCGATCTCCAGCGCCACGAACAGCACCGGGTATCCATGGGGGCACCAAAAGGCAGCACCGAGGAAACCACCGGGTCGGGCCCGGAGGGCCTAGGCCGTAACGCCAAGGAAGCCTTTGCCTTTGAGGAGGCGATTGCCAGGACGGTGCCTCCTACCCGACTCCCAGAGGAATCAGTCTGGGACTTCTGCACCGCAGCAGGGGCTTCTGCCGAGGCACAGCTTGAAGAGGCGGAAGCCCCCTCCTCCATGGTCCATACATAACTGGGAGGGGACCCAGAGGAAGGGTCAAGAGACCTGCATTTGGCATCCCTGATGCATGCCTGTCCATTGAAAGTCAGCAGCATACGCCCGAACCTTCAAAACTTGACGGTCCATGGAAAAACAGGCATTGCAACGATCCGTATCGTGGTTTGGGCCCAAGCAGGTCAAACACCGGTCAGGCTGGTCCGAGACGAAGAAAAGTCGACTGCAGGGACACTGCCACATAAGAGGCCAGCCTGCCTTTGAAAGTTTCTTCTTGCCCCCCTGAACGAGACATGACCGGATGGAAAATAAAAAAAAACAGTACTCGGTGTCATCGAAAATAAAAAGGAAAGGTCCTACTAGTCAATAATGCTGAGAAATGCAGCTGTACAGAACTAGGATGATCCAACGGACTAGGCTGCAGACGCAGGAAATTCGCTCAACGGTGGGAGAAGCAGAACTGGGACTGAGGAGGAGTCGGGTTCAGTTACCGGCCAACCTGCAAGCATAATGCAGTGCGTCGGCCTCAAGGGCGGCACCATCTCGATGTCAGATCCTCCCCTTTACAAAAAAAAAAAGCAGCTTCCGTGGGGTCCTGATCCTCCAGCCAGAACCCACCAGTGATGCATGATGAAGATCGACACATCTAAGATTTGAAATTTCCTGAGAGCTATCCCCTCTGTGATAACCTTTTACATTACAAAATGGGAAATGGAATTTCCTGGTAAAGTGATCAAAAGGAAAAAGGTGTCATAAAATGACAGGCGATAGAAGGCCTCTCCTATGGTCATAAAGAAAAAATTACTCACCTAAGTAATGTTGTTTATTCTAATGGAGTCTTGCTGTATTCTGACAAGTTCAAGTGAGGTCCAACCTTTGAACTGCCCCGGAGATGAAAGAGTTAACTTTCCATGCCAAGCATGGAACGCTGAGCTCGAGCTCGGTTGAGACTCTGTCTGTTGCTGTTTGAACTCAAACTGTCAGATATTTACGAGCTAAACTCACTGAGTGTCCTGTGTGGAAGCTGTAAACCTACACTAGCCAACTGGCTACTAAATATAATAAACAGATTTTTTTGGTCCCAAAACAAAGACTCAAGTCAGGAAACCCAAAAAATGAAACAAACACAACACCCACTCACCCAAAGTAAAGGGGTGATAAATAAAGGTGGGCACCTCTGAGTGCCAACATTGTTACTGCCCACCCACATCCCAAAACAAAGGTTCTGAGAGGGGAGTATGAGGTAGAATACAGCAAGACTCATTGGAAGAAACAACATTACTAAGGTGAGTAATTTTTTCTTCAAACAACATGAAGTCTTGCTGTATTCTGACAAACTGCAGACTACCAAGCAGTACCTCCATGGAGGAGGGACAGAACCACCAGGAAATAGGATCTGGAGCACAGCTGTGCAAACTGAGCATCACTCCTAGCCTGGATATCCAGAGAGCAATGCTTGGTAAAGTGTGAACTGTTTTCCAGGTAGCTGCTTGACATATCTCTAAGATAGAATATCCTGGCAGCAGCCAGGAAGCAGCTGTACCTCTGGTAGAGTGAGCCCTCAGGCCTGAGGGTGGAGTCCTGCCTAGTTTTTCATAGCAAAATTGAATGCAAGAGACAATCCACCTGGCAATGGATCGCTTAGAGGCAGGTTTTCCCTTACCAACCTCACCATAAGTGAGGAACAGTTGGAAGGAGTCAAACCTCTGACCCTTGGTACGCTCTATGTAGTAGCTAAGCGCCCTTTTCACATCCAAACTGTGCAGCCTCCTCTCACCAGAGAAGGAATGGTCAGTGAAGAAAACAGGAAGAGACATAGACTGGTTAAGGTGGAAGTCTAAAACCACCTCAGGTAAAAACTTCCTGTTAGTCCTGAGGACCACCTTATCTCTATGGAAAGAGACAAAATCAAGCTCCACTGACAGGGCTTGCAACTCGCTTATGCGCCTGGCAGAAGTGATGGCCACCAACAAAACAGTTTTCCAAGTCAAGTACTTAAGCTCTGCTGAGGACAAAGGCTCAAAAGGGGGTTGCATAAGCTGAGCAACGCAAACATTAAGGTCCCAAACAGGGGCAGGGTCCCTGAATGGCGGATTGATATGAAGCAATCCCTTGAAAAACTTAGAGAATACAGGACGAGCTGAAAGGGAAGAAGGCTTACCTGCTGAAAGGAAAGCAGAGACAGCTGCTGATGCACTCTTAGTGTAGCAGGTCTGAGTCCCAAGCTATTAAGATGAACCATATAGTCAAGGACTGTGGGCAGGCCAGCAGACTCTGGAGAAATATGCTTCCCAGAGCACCATATAGAGAATCTTTCCATTTGGAGTTGTGGGTGTTTCTGGTGGAAGGCTTCTGAGAAGCCTTTAGATATCCATAACGCCTTGAGAGGTGTAAATCAGCAACTCTAACCCTTCAAGAGCCAGGCCTGAGATTGAGAGATTTGAGATTCGATACCAAACCTCCCCTGAGTACAGGTTAACAGGTTGTAATTCCTGGAAGAAGAGGAAGGTGGACTGCTAAGGACAACAGGAGAGGGTACCAGGGCTGTCTGGCCCAGTCTGGAGCAATCAGAATCACCTTGTAGGGTTGAGACCTGATTTTGACTAACACCTTGAACAGGAGAGGGAAGTGGGGAAAGCATACAGGAACTTCCCTTCCCAATTGAGAACTAGGGCATCCAGGAGGACTGAGCCCAACACTGGGGGCCTGCAGCAAAAAAGGGGAAGTTGGTGATTGTCTGGGGCTGCAAAAAGATCTATCTGTGGGGTGCCCCATCTGGAGAAGATCACCTTCAAAACCAGGGGATCCAGGGACCATTCGTGATGGCCCTGAGATATCCTGCTGAGAGCATCTGCCAGGACATTGTCCTTGCCTGGGAGGTGTACTGCTGTAAGAGAGGTGTTCTGGGAATAGGCCAGAGACCATAACTTCATTGCTTCTGTGCACAAGACCGTAGACCGAGTGCCCCTTTGCTCGTTGATATACCACATTGTGGTGGTATTGTCTGTCCTGATCTGAACTACTTTGTTCTGAACAGACTTGGAAAAAGTCTGAAGTGCTAGAAACACTGCTCTGAGTTCTAATAGACTGATGTAAAGCAGAGATTCCTGAGGAGATCACAACCCTCGGGTGGTCAGGTCTCCCAAGTGGGCTTCCCACCCCAAGAGGGAGGCATCTGTAGTAAGGATTAGAGAGTGAGACTGAGTGACAAAAGAAACTCCCTGTCTTAGATTGTCCTGATCCTGCCATCACTGCAATGCCTGGATCAGGGTTCGAGTCACTGGAATCAGTTTGGTCAGAGGGTCCTTTTTCTGAGACCAAAAGGCTCTCAAGTGGAACTGACTGTCCCTCATCTGAAATATTGCTCCCTGCACCACTGCTGTAGAAGCAGCCATGTGCCCCAGGAGCTGTAGAAAATGCCTTGCTGGTCGAGACACCTGGAGGGTGAATGAAGAGGCCAGTGAAATAAGGGTCCTTGCCCTGTCCAGGGGAAGGAAGGCTTTTGCCTTTACTGTATCTAGCTCTGCGCCTATGAAGGTGAGGAGCTGTACAGGCTCTAGAACTGACTTTGAAAGATCTAGAAGGAAACCTAGAGAAGTAAACAGTTGCTGAGTTATCTGTAGGTGTAACTGACTTGGTCTGGGGACTGGCCTACTATGAGCCAGTCGTCAGGTATGGAAGATGGAAATCTTTTTCGTTTTAGGAAGGCAACTACTACTGCCAGGCATTTTGTGAACACCTTGGAGCAGAGGTTAGCTCAAGGGCATTGCTCTGAATTGGAGTGGCCTGAGGGCAGCCGAACCTGAGGTATTTTCGATGTGAGCTTCTGATGAGAATATGGAAATAGGCATCCTTGAGGTCCAGGAGACTAGCCAGTCCCCAGCCTTAGAGAGGGTAGAATTATTCCCAGAGTCACCATTTGAACTTTGGCTTTAAAAGTGCTTGTTTAAATATCTGAGATCCAGGATGGGTGCCATTCTCCTGTCTTTTGGGGTGAGGAAGTACCTGGAGTACAATCCTTTCCTTTGTGTAGGGGTGGAACCCTTCTATAGCTCTGAGAGCCAAGAGGGAAGAGACCTCTGCCTCTAGGGCAAGTGCCTCTGAAGGATTTGTAGGTGGAAAGGATCTGGTTCTCATCTTTGAAATTTTTGAAGTTGAAACCAGTCCCTGGCTTACTACTCTAGGACCCATTTGTCTGATGTTAAGACATCCAGTCCTGGACAAAGTAAGCCACGGCTGCCCCTACAGGTAGTAGTGGAGAATCGGCTCAAACCCATCAGGGTGTCTGTCTGGTAGGGCTTTAGGCCGAGGGGTGGAAGCAGGCCTGCTTTGCACTCTGTCTGCCTCTCCCCAAAGAACCCCCATGAGCATAAGCAGAAGAGGAGGCCTGGGCTTGGCAGAAAGGCCTATGAAAAGGCCTGCCCCTGCCCCGGAATGCTGCCTCTGATGAGTGGCTTGTCTTTCCTTGGCCTGAGCGCTCCTATATGTGGTCCTGTACACATCCATTTTCTTCATGTAGTTCTCTGTTTGCTCCCCAAACAGAGAATTACCCACAACAGGAAAATCTATGGCCTTAGTATGGATATCCTGAGACAGGCTAGTACATCTGAGCCAAGCCATCCTACGAAGGGCCACAGATGTAGCCATGACTCTAGATGAAACATCATTGGAGTCCACTGCAGCATGGAACTGCACCTTGGATGCCTCAATACCATCTGCAGCTACCTGCTCCAGCTCCTTGGCAAGCTGGCCAGGGACCGGTTTAGCTAAAGCCATTACAGTGTCCCATTTAGATTTCTGATATCTAGCTGTATAGGCCATATAACTAGCCTGCCTGAGTCCCAAGGATGCTGCCATGTACTGTTTCTTTACCATGGCATCAATCCTCCTGGAGTCTTTATCTGGGGGGTGTGAAGCAAGGGTATATTTACCTTATCACAGGTAGCAGCCTGCACTACCCCAACATGGCTGCATTGCTGGGTAAGGAACTCCGTATCTGAGCCTGAGAGAGTATACCTCTTGTCCATTCTCTTATCCACAGGAGGTATAGAATTAGGAGTCTTTAAAATTTTTATTGTCTGTTTCCCAAAGGACTTATGAAGGGGAATAGACAGCTTCCTGGAGTCTGGGATATCCATCATTTCAACACAGTCAGGCTCCTCCTGGTCATCC
This sequence comes from Neoceratodus forsteri, assembly GCA_016271365.2. Taxonomy (NCBI): domain Eukaryota; kingdom Metazoa; phylum Chordata; order Ceratodontiformes; family Ceratodontidae; genus Neoceratodus; species Neoceratodus forsteri. The sequence goes on from JADMNL010000026.1 coordinate 51,572,017, forward strand.
ACAGCTTCTTCCATAGGAAGCTGAAGAGTTTCAGCCACTTTCTTGTAAAATATGAAATGGGAAGGGGACTCAGAAAGCCTAGGAGGAGACACTCCTGAAGGTCTGTCTGGGGAGATGTCCGGGTCAATGGGCACATCCAGACTTTCATAATCACACTCACTTTCCTCATACTCTCCTTCCTCCTCCTCCGGTTCATAAAATTCCTCTAAATCATAATCCAGAACCAGTGGAACCGACAGAACCGAGCACCTTCCTAATGGTGCCGGTTCGGTCGGAACCGGGAATAGCGACTGAACAATTTTTATCGCTTTGGCTATTTCATCAGCGGTCGGAGAAAGAACTTTTGGATCCGTACCGGCTGATTTATCCCTTCTTGTTCTCTTAACCGGAACCGACTCCTCAGAATCGATTCTCCTTTTGCCCGAAAAAGTTTCGCCCTGGTCAGAGGGCACTCCTTCTGGTTCGGTTGGAACTGAAGCGGGCTGGCCATCCGGGTCAGTGGGCTTCTTGGCCTCCCTTTCCCTGAGCCTACCAACTCTCTTATCCAGGGGAGCTGCAGGAAAATGTTTGCAAAATCTGGCAGTCTGAATCGAGGTGGTCAAACCCCAGACAATAAACACAGGTGGCGTGGGGATCAGCCTTAGCAAAGACTTCCCCACACACACTACAGTGTTGAAACCCAGTGGGCCTGGTTTTTCTTTTGGGTTTCTCAGACATGGCCAGTCCTAACCAAAACTTACTCTTTTTTCGGCAATCCGCCAGGCAAGACACCCTTATCGGTTCCTGACCGTGTTAAGGGTCGTGGAAAAAAACATAATAAAGTCCAATTTTTTTAGAACCGATAAAAATGAAAATTCATACCTACATAATTCTTGATCTTCTGGGCCAGTCTCCACCACTCATTCATACTAGTGGGATTAGCGCGGAGGCACTAGGACCCATCGGAGCAAACTTTTGCTGAGGGTCACGAGATGGCACTGCAGCACGGCAGCGAGCAGCGGCTCGAGCAGCAATGACTATCTCAACGACGACCCTCCAAGCGCCTCAGTACCTTTTTTACCAAGGAGGTGCAGCGCATCCAACGTAAGGAGTAAATCCTATCTAAAAACGGACATAAGATAGTCCGCATGACCCGGTAAGAAGGGTCAGCAAAGAAGTCCTCACGCCTAAAAGATTTGAGGGAGGAAGACCAACACAGTGGTGAGCTCGGGATGGAGGGAGGGATGTGAATGAGTGGTGGAGACTCGGCCCAAGAAGATCAAGAATTACGTAGGTACGTACTTTCATATCTTCCTGACATAAGTCTGTACCACCATTCACACTAGTGGGAGAGTACCAAGTTGATAATCCCCCAAAAGGGCAGCAGGAGAGCCAGAGCTCACGCTGCCCAAGATAGAAGCCCATTAATGATGGTTCTGCAGAATGCGATGCTCGAGATGAACATCCAGTGCATAATGCTTAATCTAATGTGTATGCACTGAGCTCCAGGTGCTGCACTGCAGATATCTGCACTGTAACATTGGCGAATCTCCGCTAAAAGATGTCACATGACCGCCTAGTAGAGTGAGCGCGACACTCTACCCTCCAATTTAACTTGAGCCATGGAGTAGAATGTCAAGGCATGCCACTAACCATGATGAGATGCATCTGATAGCCGTAGGTTGACCCAGCCAGCTGTCGCTGAAAGAAACAAACAGTTGCTGAGTCTTATGAAAATTCTTGGTTCTATCTAATAGAACCGCATGCTCTCTTAACATCCAAGGAATGAAGAGATCGCCTCTTCATTTTGGAAATTAGCAAGTAAGAGGGAAGTACCAGAGGTTGGTTTAGATGGAATTCTGACACAACCTTGGGAAGAAATTAGGATGAGTATGGAGAACACCTTGTCATTATGGAATACAGTATACTGGAGGGTCCGTAAATCAAGGCATGAATTCCGAGACCCTATGGCTGAGGTAATGGCCACCAGGAAGGCAGTCTTCCAGGTAAGAAATTTTAGCTCACAGGTAGCTAGGGCTCAAAGGCTTCCAGTGAGCATGTCCAGCACCAGGTTAATGTCCCAGGCTGCAACTGGACGTTAACAGGGGTCTGGTATGAAGAATCCCTTAAGAAATCTCTTCACTATAGGAAGCTGAGCCAGAGTCAAGGAAGAAACCGCTCATGGAACGCTGAGATGGCACTAAGGTGAACTTTAACTGTGGAGTACTGGAGACCTGAGTTTGATAGGTCCAAAAGATACTCCAGAACTTTATCAGGAGGACAGAAAGGGATTCCAAGAGGACTTTGCACACCAGAGAGAAAAGGTTCCCATTTGGAAGCGTGACGCTGGGTGGCTGGTTTCATAGCCAGAAGGATATCCGAGACTCTACGAGACGTTGAACCTGATTCACTTCTACCTCTTCAGGAGCCAAGCATGAAGGTGAAGTGATTTCAGGTTGGGATGGACCAACGAACCCTGAGTCAAAAGATTGATTTGCAAGGAAGTGGTCTCGGAGAGGCTGCCAACATACTGTTGAGCAGAGAAACCATAATTGTCGAGGCCAGGAGGGAGCAATGAGAATCATTTTGGTCCCCTGAGACTCGAACTTGAGGAGAACTCTCTGGATTAGAGGAAGCGTGGAAAGGCGTGAAGAAAGCGCTTTGTCCACCGTAGCCTGAACGCATCCTGACAGAAAATGCCAGGCCCTGATTTCGTGAGCAGAAGAGAGGCAGTTTTATGCTGAGTGGGGATGCAAAGGTCCAGGTCTGGAGTCCCCACTCTTCGATAGTGACCGAGCACAGCTGGATCGAGAGACTACGTGAGGGTCTGCCTCCTCTGCTGAGGTGGTCTGCTAGATCGTTTTGTATACCTGGCAGATAAACCGCCTGAATCAGAGACTTGTGCTCAAGGCACCACTCCCACACCCTCATTGCTTCCTGCAAAGGGGGTAAGAATGAGCACCGCCTTGCTTGTTGATGTAATACATCACAGCTTTGTTGTCCGCTTGAAGGAGAATGTTCTGTGACAAAGGATATCCTTCAGAGCTCGGATCACGAGACCGCTTCTCATCTCCAGGACATTTATGTGGAGATGAGTTTCGAACTGAGTCCATACACCTTGAGTGTAAGGGAGCTTAATAGTGAGCTCCCATCCCATTAGCGATGTGTCTGTCATGATGGAGATCTGATGATCCGGGGAGCAAAGGGAACCCTTCCAGGAGATTGTTTTCGAGTCCACCAGGTGAGAGACCTCAAGGGCCCGTCACCTTGATGGGATAAAACTGGGGTGAGAGGTCGGAGACCACGGAGTGGAGAGCATCCATTGGGTGGTTCTCGTGTGCAACCGGGCCAGGGGTACAGTGAACACCGAGGACGCCATGAGACCCAACATGCGTTGCATCGAGAGAGCTGTAACCGATTGGTTCTCCCCGATGTAACGGGCCATCCGAGGGATGTCGAGTCTTCAGTCTCTGGAAGGAAAGCTCTTCAAAGAGGTGTCTAGGAGCGCCCTATGAAAAGGAGCTCTGGGAGGGCTGCAGTTGTGATTTTTCAAATTCAGCAGAATTCTATGGACGTAAGAAGACGAGTAGTCGCTTGCACGGCTTCAAAGTCCTTGGCTGGAAGGGCTTGCAAGAAGCCAATCGTCCAGGTAGGGAAACACTCGGAGTCCTATCTTCCTGAGATGCGCTACAGAACTGCACAACACTTTGTAAAACTGTGGGCCCGAGGATAGCCCAAAAGGCAGGACTCTGAACTGATAATGCCGACCCAGAGCTACAAACCTGAGGAACTTGATGTGGTCGGGTGGATGGGAATATGCTGGTATGCCCCTGCATATTCAGGGAGGCCAGCCAGTCGTGTTGATGCAGCAGGGTAACAGGGTACCTAGGAATATTTTGAATTTCTCCTGGGGAGAAATTTGTTTAACTTTCTGAGGTCTAGAATGGGCGCATTCCCAGATTTCTTTTGGAACCAGGAAATGGGAGAGAACCCTGTGCTTCAGTGATGCGGGGCACTAGTTCTATTGCCCTGTTGCTTAGAAGGCCCTGGATCTCGGCGGTGAGGAGGTCTGACTGAGAGGCCGACAACCTGGGTTGTCGCCTGGGAGGACATCCGGGGTTCCAAAAATTGAGAGAATAACCTCGCGAATTATCCGAAGGATCCATTGTCCGGTTATGGACTTCCACTGGTTGTAGAAGTACATCAGACGACCTCCCACCGAGGAGAAAGTTCCACCTCGGCAATGTGGATGGAACTTGGGCCAGTAATTCATAAGGTGCTGGGGGCTTTAGGCCCCGCTTTTCTTGCCGCGCTTTTGAGGTTGGGCAGGTTGGCTTTTATGGAAGCTTCCCCTGCCTCTGCCTCTGAAAGGACTGACGACTATGAAAACTGACGCTCTGTTCACATGCCCCTGAGAGGAGCAGGCGGAGGTCTGGCCAACTTAATGGCCTCACCTAGTCTTCTGAGTGGCCTCAGGCTTGTTCCACCTGAGGCCGAAAAGAAAGGAGCCATCAAAGGGCAGCGCCATTACCTGCTGCTGAGCATCATTCGTAGCTGGAAGCACGCAGCCAGGAATGGCGCCGAGTACAAATACCTGCAGCTACTGAGCGAGAAGCAGTGTCGAAGCGTCCATAGCGGCTTTGACCTGTTGGTTATTGGACTCAATACTTTAGTAACGGTGAGAAGAAGCTCTGACTTGGAGTCCGAATCCGGAAGAGCTTCAACCATTCTTTTCAAAGAGTGCCACAGGATATACTCATACTGAGAAAAATAGCCTTGATAACTGCAACACGCATACTTAGAGTGGAGGCAGCAAAGACTCTCTTACCTAATGTATCAATCTTAATGAGACTTCTTTGTTAATAGGTCGAGCTGTAGTAGTTTGAGGAAGAACGACCTTATCATTCTCTCTGCCAGACTACAATAGATCCCAAGGCTTGGGATGCCAAATGGGACGATCCTTGGGAGCTGAATACTTTATCAATGGATTTAGCCACTGAGGGAATAAGAGCAGGATTATTCCATACCATTTGAGACAGCCGCCTCAAGGAAGGCTGGATCGAGGAGTCAAACCAGGGATCTCTGAGGCATGAAGGTATTGGAGTCTTAATATCTTCCCAGGATCGATGTCTGTAGTCTGAGAGAAAGAGTGGATGTCAGGTTCTTCAACAGAGACTTAAGGACAGGTCCTCGACCACAGGCTCTGTAGCAAAGAAAGATCCTGTTTCCTCCACTTCATCACCCAACCAAGGTCTGGGTCAGGCTCAACATCATCTCCTGATGGTCCAGGAAGGACTGTTTGGACAGGAAAGGAGTGAAAATTAGGAGAGGAGGAAATAGCAGAGAAACAAGGAGAGTCCCCGAGGGCCCCCGGCGCCGAGAAGGCAAAACGGGTTGAAAACGGCACCGCAGAAGGGCACGGCGCCGAAGAGGCACGCGGTACTGCAAGCGGTGCTGCCCGAGCAAGCGGCGCCGCCGAACCAAGCGGCGCCGCCAACGGCGCTGCCAAACCAAGCGGTGCCGCCAGATCAAGCGGCGCCACCGACAGCGCCGCCGAACCAAGCGGCACCGCAAGACCACGCGGAGCCGCAAGGCCCAGCAGCACCGAAAACAGCGCCGACAAGCCGACAGACCCCGAGGAAGGCGCCGGAAATGCCCCAGGAACCTGGAAAGCTAGAGAAGGAAAAAAAACAGGAGATAAGGGCATCGGTGTGGCCCCCTGCGCCGCAGCCATGTGAGGGGCGGAAACACCTAAGCGCTGGAGTCACCGCACCGAAGAAGGCGCCAAGAATTAGAAGGTCCAACCGCCCTCACCTGACCGCCGGAGGAGCCCGGGGCCCGTGGCAACCGAGCCAGGCCGGAGAACCAACCTCCGAGCCCATCGCCCATAAGAGCGCCCACTGACGAAACTGCTCATCTGGAGCCCTACCTATAGGCGGGAGGGGTTTCATGTCGACGACGATGATCACCGGCAGTTGACGACTCTGGAAGAAGGAGAACGCACCAGCAACGATAACCGACCGCCGACGGCAGACATATCAGAGGGCGTACTCGGAGTGATGCCTTCTTTTTGACCTGTAGGGGTCAAGAAGAGCTCGAGGTCGAACTGTGCCGAGAATGCGACCGTTTATTTTTATGCCGACGGGGGGACCGCCCATCCCCCCGGGCATCGGACTGACCGTTGTCGGAACCCCACTGAGGAGAAGGAGGCTGACCGGACCCAGCCCGGTTGACTGAACAGCTTTCATACGAAGTCTCCCTACCGTCACCTGACCTGCTCATGGTCGACTCCGTCCAGTAGGCCGAGACTTCTTCAAGTAAGTTAAATTTAAAATATTAGAAAAATTTAATGAAAATAGAATAAATTAGCTTATACTACTATCGTGATAATGTTACAAAAATAAACTGAAAACTATGCTTAGTTTGAAGTTTGACTCCGACAGGCGAGCCACGCCGCACTGAAGCACACTCGACGGCGGAAAAGGAACTGAGGCGGTTGAGGGTCGCTGCCGAGATAGTCATTGCCGCCGGCCGCTGTCATGGCGCCGCAGGCTCCTCGGGCGCCGCTCTCGCCGACCCTCCAGCAAAAAGTTTGCTCCCGATGGGTCCTAGTGCCTCCGGCGCTAATCCCACTAGTGTGAATGAGTGATGGAGACTTATGTCCAGGAAGATACCGGTTACCACACTCTAAAAGCAGAAATAACGTTTTTTAAAACAACCTGATCAGTTCAAACTGAACCGATCCCACGTCTACAAGTTCCACACAGAATAATAACAAAAATAAACCTATCTAGTACTCACGATTACCACAGACAGAGACTGAACCAATAGATTACGGTTTAAATTTGGTTGGAAACCGAGAAAAACTGTACTTTAACCGACAAATTGAACTGAGCAAAGGAGAAATCTCCGGAGTGATTGTTCAGTGAGGCGGAGTAAAGAATCTGACGGTTTGAGTTCAAACAGCAACAGACAGAGTCTCAACTGAGCTCGAGCTCAGCGTTCCATGCCTGGCATGGAAAGTTAACTCTTTCATCTCTGGGGCAGTTTGAAGGTTGGATCTCACTGCAATTTGTCAGAATACAGCAAGACTTAATGTTGTTTGAAAATGAAAATTACGTACCTTCTTTTATTCTTGATCCTCCTGTGTATCTTCACCATTCATCACTATTGGGTGTAAGCTGGAGTACAGCATCCTGTGGGAGTTTTTTTTTGTTAGGGGGAGGAGCTGACCACTAGGCTGATGTACTGTGTGGCACTCGCGGGTTAGCCAGAAACGTCCGTCAGCTCCTTCCCCATCTCAGTTCTGCTCATCAGAGAGACAGAGGGAAAAACCAGAGAGATAGAGAAAAACGAGAGCAGGGCAAGGGAGCCCATGGGACAGTATAAGGAAGAGATATAAACTGAAAAAGGAACAGGTTAACCAGAGGATAGAGGAGGAGAAGGATCTGGGAGAGTATGGGCTAATAGGCCCCATTCCCTGGACAGCCATTTGGATAGAAAAGAAAGAAAGAAGAAGGAGAGAGAGAGAGAGAGAGAGAGAGAAAGAGAGAGAGAGAAATAATGGGAGGAAAGAGAGAAGTGAAGGAGGGACCCATTAACCCATGCACCTTGACTGACTTAGAGCACTGAGTGACCAGGGATGTGCCTCGAGAGGTAGGCAGTCAGCTAGGCCGCAGGCAGTTGCTCCAGGGTCCGCACCCCTGCCTTATGTGTATCCCCTTCCAGGGCCAGACTGAGCATCCATGGAGAAGGTCCCTCCCTCCTTCCTCCAATGCTCTACTGGGTAGAAAAACCACCCCGGTTGGGATTCCTCACTCCTCGTCCCGGTTACCACTTTCAAATGGAGAACCCGCAGGGTTTGGAGGGGGGGAGTGAGGATCCCACCTATTCAACGACACCTCCCTCCCAAAAGGGGGAGGGAGATTGAAGAGGTAGGGAAGAAAGAAAACAGGGATGTTAAAAGGAAGGAGGAGTCCCTGCCAGTCCCATTCCCTCCTCACATCCCAGGGAACCCCAAAAGGAGTCAGCACATCCCAAAGGGGATGGACTGACCATGGAGCCTCCCCAAAGGACAAGGAAGAGGGGTCAACCAGGAGTCCCCATCTCAATCTGTTTTGATTGAGATGTCCTACTAGCCCTCCTCCCAAAGGGTCCCCTCAGCTGCCATCTAGGAACAAGGAAGGGCCCTAAGGATACAGTGGGAGAATCCCAACTGGTTCCCTGAGGAGGAGGAGGAGGGCAAGCAGGGAGGAGGCATCGCTCAGGGACTGTGGCATTCTGAGGGCAAGGAGGGTGGGTTTTGGTGATGAATGAAGATACACAGGAAGTTCAAGAATTACGGTAGGTATGTAATTTTCATATCTTCCCTGTGTCAGTCTTTACCATTCATTACTGTTGGGTGAGTACCAAGCCCCCTGAATTAAGCACTTCCCTGAGGGACAGATGTCCTTCAGCCTCTTGTGGGGGAAAACACAGGAGGAGGAGGAGACCCATTCCAGGCCAGTTAGGTCTGTGACTGGTCAAGGTGAGGTGGGATCCCCCGTTCCCTGGGGGGAAGGAAGGTGCCTCTGCAGATCCCTTCTCACCCTGCGGGAGAAATGATGGGTCCCACAGAATGCAGAGGCAATCACCATGTGCCGGGCTAAGGGTGATAACTTTGACAGGTGAAGCCACGCCATCTGCCTGATGCAGATTGCTGTCCCCACTAGCCGTGAAGCGACCTCATTGGCATCATAAGATGCCCTTGCTTGGTGCCTTGCTAGCTCCAGGTCTATTGCAGAGAGGGCTGTGGCTTGCCTGGTCACCTCCTAATCAGGCAACAATGCCAGCACCAGATGCCTGTTATAAGCAATGTGGTATGCCTAATGAGACATGGTACATACTGTAGCATCACCCACGCTGAGGAGAAAAACCCTCCGTACCAGTTGGTCGAACTCAGCAGAGTTCAGATCTAGGGACCGGTCATGGACCAGGTGCCTATGCTCGGTAGGGTTATCCAACAATGTCACTCCCACAGAAGGATGAGGCAATGTACCTGGAGGCCCCTGAGGGCCACAATACTGATGCTGGCAGTCCAAAGGGGCTGGAGCTGGGGCAGAAGGAAACTGTCAGATGCAGTATGACACTTCATGGAAGGGTATAGGCCAGGAAGGGACCACCAAATGGTCCACACTGTATTCCCCTAAAAAGGCACGTGTCATATGCTCGGTGCTGTGTCTTACTACATACGATATGTGCAGGTCCTTAACCAGCCTCGTGAGGAAGGGCTGATACTTCATTTGATCAGCGTTGGAGGACAGGTGAACAGAAGTTTCCTCTTCCTCGATGGAGGAAGACGAGGAGACTGAAGAACCTGAATATTCAGATTGTGGCTGTAGCAGGGGAGACAGGCAAAATACCTGCTTGTCCATGGCCTTAACGTATCTTGGGAACTCTGCAGCCTGAGATCTGAACTGTTCCCAGGTCAAGGTCCCCGAAGGACCCACATGGCCTGGGAGAAGAGGGTCTGGACATAGAGGCAAGTGGGAGAAACTTTTCATGACTAGTGAAGAGCCTCTGCCAGGGCTAGGGGACCTAGCAGGAGATTCTGGACTATGAGGGGATCCGTAGGTCGGATCAGTCAAAAGCCACTCAACCAGCCTGAAGTGGTCAGGACTGAGACATGGAGGGGAAGCACCTCTATGAGGAAACTGGGGCCACATGAGTCCAGAAAGGTAGACCCCAACTCCACCTAACAAGGACTCCCTCGAAGGGGATGAGGGAGAGAATTTGGGCTCAGTGCTGTGGCTCCTCCCCAAGCCCCAAAGGGCCCCACCGGAGCACCGCAGCACCTCAACTCCACCAACTCCGAGGAAGACCTCTTCCTCATTCCCTGTGCCTTGGACCAGCCCAATTCTACAGGCTCCCAAAGGAGAGCCATAGAAGAGGGGGTCCCAGTTCTAATTTCAGAGGCAGGGATGGCACCGGGGATGGCAACCAGCCCCACCCTCATCATCCAAACCCCCTCAGACCTGGGATAGCTATCCTGCGCTCCGCTCCTGGTGCCACCCTTGGTGTGGAAGCTGGCACCGACCAGTCACCGGAGTCATGGGCGGGCACCTGGGCCCTGGAGAGCCCACCTACTCTGAGGAGTCAGATCACCAGTCTGGGTCAGCCTCCTGATCGTCCAGCTCTAGAGAGGAGGAGATCCAAAAGACCTCCAAACTGGCGACTCTGGGGGGTCTCCCACCCTCAGCGCCATGAACGGCACCGTGGGTGGGCCCAGTGTCCCTCACAGCACCATCTCGCTCGACGGAGCTGCGAACGGCTCAGGGATCTGAGACAGCACCAGTGGGTGGTGCTGAGGAACCTCCCCTGCTGGACCCAGCAAACATGGGCCGCGACACCGGGGTACACCGGTATTTCATTAAATTAGCAGCACTACACTGTATGTCATCATTTATTTCACTAAATGTAAGTCAAAATGTATTTTTATCAAATACCTCAGTAAAATTTCTTTGTTTAAATATTTTTGCTGTCTGGAGTGCTGGTTTTCATACTGTGTTTTTTCTGTTATTTTCCAGCACCCACTCTTATTCTGAGTACTGCCTTATTTGTGAATTGAGTTCTCAACATTGGGGTAGCCTGCATCTCCAAGGAGGTGACTGTCAGGGCAGTGCTCCCAACCTGGCTCCGGGGGGACCAGAATGGTCCTCTGGCACTGTGAAAGTGGCCTCCTCTGTGGCAAGGCTAGAGGAGGGGAAGGCCCCCTCCTTTACAGGACTGTAGAGGCCCGTGAGGGGTCCCTGAGGAATGGCTAAGTGACCTGCTCTTGGATCCTCATGAGCGATGACGCCCCCCCAAAAGTTGGCGGAGCCCTGACAACTTTAAATGAGTGGTACTCAAGAACATGGCAGTCCATCGAGAAGCAGTCATCACAGTTGTCAATATCGTGCTGAGGTCCAAGGCAGGTTAAGCAGACATCATGCCGGTCCATTGCAGAAATTTGCTTACCGTAGGGACACTGATGCATAGGAGGCCAACCCGCTTTTGAAGAACACTTCTTGTCCCCTGAACCTGGCATGATGCGATTGGTAACTTAAACAATACACAGAAAACACTCAACGCCATTTAAGTAATAAAAAGGAAAGATCCTACCGGGTCTTCAAATAAATGGTGCCGAGTATAGAACAGAAGAAACAAGGCAAAGATTACACTGAAATGGTATTGAATGGGGCTCTGAGGTGATGTGTGGTGCCACACCAATACAAGGCCGCAATGAAGCAGTTATCTTTTCTTCCGCTGCAGGAGAGGTGCTGTCTCGATGGCAGGAGAAGCAGAACTGAGATAGAGGAGGAGGAGCCGACAGCCATTTCTGGCTAACCTGTGAGCACCACACAGTATGTTGGCCTTGTGGGTGGTACCGGCAGCGTTGGTTCCTCCCCCTAACAACAGAAAAAAAAGCTTCCGTGAGATGCTGTGAGATGGCTTACACCCAACAATGATGAATAGTGAAGACTTACACAGGAAAGATATTTAAAATCAAAGAGAAAATGGTTTTAGAGCAGGGGTTATGCAAATGGCCACACTGTGAACCTAGTATCAAGTTCTGGGAACTGCCTCAGTCTATTTACATTTTGTTAAGTGGCAGGAAGTATACTGGATTTCAAAGGCCAGCCAGGAAATTGGGCTGTGGGGGAAGTCTAAAAAAATTAATAATGTTAAGTCACTTGCAACTTGGAAAGAGCAAGACACACCTCTGCTGGCCAAAAAGATAATGCCACCAGCTAATCAAAGGCTGCTTAACAGCCTGCAGGACCAGGGGTATATAAGCCCCCTCAAAACAGAAACTCAGCACACATTTCAGAGATTCATTTCCTGACACACAAGAGAAACCAACCTTTCTGACACAGAGCAAGACCTGCTACACACACACACACACACACACACACACACACACACACACACACACACACTGAAGACCAGTGGCCGTAAGAAGAACTGGGACTTGGACGCATTAGTAGAACTCATTTATGTTCTGGACTTTGCTTTCTCTACAGACAAGGTAGAAATTAGCCAGTTAAATTTAACAGTGCGTTTTGTATGTATTTTGTTCCAACTTTTTTTGTTATCCTGTAACCCAAATTTCTGAATCTGTTGTTTGTAAGTCTTGTATAGTAATTATTTAAGTAACTATTAAAAGCACTTACTTTTAATAACTGCCTGGGAGTGATTTTGTTGTGTATGTGAAGGTGGGAAGGTTTATTCAATCTGTGATAAGCCTGTTTAGTGCTACGGTGCCACCATAGCTACCAAAGACTGGGATCCTGGAAGGGAATCTGGGTGCCTAAGTAGGGGAAATACACATGGTCTTGGGAGGGATCTGTGAAGTTTGAACTAGGTTCCTGCACCACCTGTGGTACAAGACACAATCAGGGTTAAGAGGGCAGCTCCGAAGAGCTCGTAATGCCTGGGTCCCCTCCCCCAGTGCAGCAACCAATGAGGGTTCTCACCTGGCTACAGACTGGAGACTGCGAGCATTCTTTTTCCCTTGTTCTGAAATTTAGGAAAGTATGTAGGCAACGCCAAGGGTTGGTTCAAATGGAACTCTGAAACCACTTTGGGCAAGAACTTGGGAAGTGTGCTAAGAACCACCCTGTCTCTGTGAAACACTGTCTATGGAGGGTCTATTACTAAAGTTTGTATTTCAGAGACCCTTCAGGCTGAGGTGACAGCCACCTGAAAAGCTGCTCTCCAAGTCAGAAATTTAAGATCACACGTAGCCAGAAGATTAAATGGCTTATGACTGAGCATGTCCAATACAAGGCTGATATTCCAGGGAGCGATAGGCTATCTCACTGGGGGCCTGGTGTGCAGGATGCCTTTTAGGAACCTCTTGAAAAGAGGTAGTCAAGCCAGTGTAAGGTTCTGCACTGGCTCGTGATAGACTGAAAGAGCACAAAGGAGAACCTTTACGGAAGAGTACTGTAGTCCTGCATCAGAAAGCTCTAACAAGTACTCCAAAAATGACAAAATACCATGGTAGGCAGATCTCAAATACGTAATATTAAATTGCAACATGGAACCAAGGGTAATGAAGTATACATAAATGATTGGCAATTGCTAGACTATACAAGTACAGTTTGGGGAGGGGCAGGCATTGAAATATGGGAAGGGAGAGTTATCCGGAGGCAGGGAATAGACAGAGGAGGATGGTAACGGAGGACAGGCAAGGGATGGAGGTGAGGAAGAGGGTAGGGGAGTATGGGTAGGCAGAAGGGGTGGGGAACAGATGGGTCAGGGAGGTAAGGAAGGCAGAGATGGGTGGAGGGAAGATGTAAAGGGCAGGGGGGTCAGCATGGGCAGGTAGGGGGTGGGGGTAAGGAGTTAAGAGTAGGGGTGAGTGTAATGAAGAGCAATACAGCCATCGCCAAGGGTATCCAGTGATAACAGTGCCAGAATATGGGCGACAGTCAAAGTGGTGACTCCACATTCGGTGCTATTGGAATGGGCTACCCACAATGGTAGTGTTTGGTTCTATTGCGAGGGAAGGGGAAAGCGACAGGAAAAAGGGAATGGCGAGGGGAAGGGGAAGGATGGGGAACAGGCTTATGTACAGAACTTTCCCTGCTGCTACTGAGTCAACTGTGTGGTGTGGTGGTGAGGGAGGCTGGCTCTGGCACAGCAGGTACTGGGTTCAGGGCTATGGATGGGAGGAACTAAATTTTGCTGCAGGCAGCGGCTCCCGGACTTAAATTTTTTTGGCGGCTGAATTTGTGTGCCCTCCCCGACATGCATCCACCTGGAGTTAGGAATCCTAATTCAGGAGAGTGCATGAGATAAAGCCCCCCCCACGAGGGGGGCGCAAGGGGGGACAGCCTCCCTGGCAAAAACACTTTAGGTTGCCGGGTTCCATTTCGCCAGTAAATGTATATCGCCGATTTGCTTTTCAGCGATATACACTTGCCATAATAGCAATCGTCGTTTGACGATCACTATTATGACACAGAACCATCCCCAAGCCATCAGGTGGAGACCCTAAGGGGAAAGACCCTTGGTGGGGAGACTGAAGCCCAGTATGCCTAACAGGGCAGCCTCTTTCCCCAATCGACGCAGGACTCCATCCTCTGAAAGATGAAGGGTGCTTGGAACAACACTCTGACTCTGCCTACGGGAGGCCGAGGCCTCCTAAGCAGAGAGAGGAAAGGCCCAACCCCCCCAACCTCCCTGGAGAGGACAGAGACCTGCCCCTCGAGTGATGTCCATAATGGCAAACAATCTAAGTGAAGGGGGAGGAGTCCGTGACTAGTCAGCCCTGCCTCCCCTACCAAGAGAGGCACCAAAAGTGAGTCAGCAACCGAATCAGGCTCCTCCATGGAGGCGGTCCCCAAAGTGACCCAGACACCAAGGGTGGTACCAAAAATGGCACTGGGACCACCAAAGTACCAACACTGGAGCCACCACCCAACACGGTGCCGCCCCAGGCACCGACCACGGCACTGATGCCAGAGGCGGCACCGACCATGGCAATGACCCCCAAGGTGACACTGACTGTGGCACTGTCGCTGGACATGGTTCCAATCGCAGCACCATTGCCAGGCGTGGCACTGACCACGGCACTGTCACTGATACCAGCGCCGTCCCCAACACCATCACCGGGCATGCCACCGCAATTAGCATCGCAATCTGAGGTGGCACTGAAAACGGCACCAGGGACCCCTGCGGCACTGACCGTGGCACCAACAGAAGCAAGGGTGGTGCCGAGATCGGTATCAAAATCAAGATTAGATCCCACCAAAGACCCCAAACAGAATCCGGTGGGTGACTGCTCTGAAGGGTTGGGCTGCCACTCCGAGCCATCCGAGTCTACAGAGACATTCAGAGAGGTAACCCCTGTCACCCAACCAGTCCTGGCACTCAGAATGGTGTCAGGAAGGGACTCCATGGCAGCAGAAGGAGGGTCTCACTCACCAACACTGGAAATGGTGTCAGGAGCTGAGACCGCCCCCCCAAAGGAACTACCGGCGTAAGCCCCACATGTAGCTGAGGCCTCAACACCGAAGTTTACCGGTCCTCCGAAGAAAAACCAGGCCTGGAGCGGTCAGCAGTCTGCCCCCCCCCACAAGAGGCCGACTGCACCCCCAGGTGTTGGGGCTCAGCAGGACATGAGCCCTCAGAGGCCTGCTCCCCCACAGTGTGTACAGCCTCAGAGGGAGGCCTAGGGTTCAGGTCCAATGACCTTACCATGGCATCCCTTCCTGCACTGCTTGCCACTGAAGGTTGGTGGTTCGAGTCCCAACCTCAGTGTGTGCAATTCCAGGTTGCAGTAATCCATGCTGAAGCAGGCAACACAACAACCCATACCGTGATTCGGCCGCAGGTGAAACATCAATCATCCGGGTCTATTACGGTGAACTGACCTCCGCAGGGGCACCAACGCATGGGGGTGGTCCCTGCCTTTGAAGATTTATTTCCCGAACCCGACATGACAAGACTGCATAAATAAAATAATAAAAGAAAAAGGGCATGAAAACGACCTTTTAGCCGAAGATGAATAGTGTCGAGAACAGCGCTGAGATAAACGACCAGCAGAATGACCGAAACGTTTTCGGAGTGTTGCAGTTGAAAATCCTCAAACTGTCCCATGAAGCACCTGCTACCTTGTTCGCGGAAAGAGCAGAATTGAGGGAGTGGAAGAGATGGCATCGGTTACTGGCCAACCCACGAGCGCCACACAATGCATTGGCCTCGAGAGCTACATCGTCCCTCCCTTTTAGAGCAGTCAAGTTTTTTCTTAAAGCAAAAGCTTCCATCGGGGTCCTACCCCTTCGGCTAGAACCCACCAATGATGAATGATGAAGACTGATACTGGGAAGATCTGCATGCAGGAAACTATCCAATGAGAAACTGTTCTCTTGGATGCTGGTTTACCTTTACCATAGATGACAAACAGATGAGTATTAATGGACATTATCTCCTTTATGTGGTCCAAATAGCAGTTGCCCCTGGGCTTGAGCCTCCGTATGCTGGGCAATGCATAGATGCATGTCCCACTGTGGGACTGGATTTCTGATTGGAGAGTACAAGTGAATAAGGTCTTTAAATAACTTTTTGAAAATGGACTGTGGGGCCACTGACCTGTCCTTGCCAGCTGAAACATAGGCCTATACTGCTGCCAAATGCACATTCAGGGCTGAAAGACTGAAACTCAGAAACTGAAAGGGTGCTAAGCTGCCTAGAAGAGCACCACAGTGAAACAAATTTCCACTTCGAGGGTGGGTTTTTCTTGTTACTGGTTTTCCGGAAACCTTAAAGAGCAGCTGAACGCCTTCACAAAACATAATATTTAGAGATTGTTCAGCTTGTATTTCACATTAGTTCCACATTTCTTCTGCCCATTAATTTTCACTGAGGTCATTTGCATGAAAACAGGACATTTGTTCCTGAAAGATTTATCTATTCCTGCTTTCTCCCTACTCGAGATCATAATACTGCTGATCATACTGCTTGTGACATCACAGATACTTCCATGGCAATAGATTGTACAGTAATGTCACAATACAGGATTATGACTTGAAGTAGGTAGTAAGCTACAGAGGCAGATGAAGTCTAAGCGATAAAGATCATGTATTCGTGCAAATTTCCTCAGTAATAATTAATTGGGAGGAGAAATCTATAGAATATATAAAGAATGCAAGCTGAATTGTACCTAATTATTATATTTTTCAAAGTTTTCTTTGAGGTGTCAGCAGCTCTTTAAGCACTTCTAAAACCTTTTCAGAAAGGTTTACTCCAGAGAACTGTAGCTCTTCAAGCACCATGCCCTGATATGTGGGGTTCTCGGGTCAGAAAATATTATCTTGCCACAGGACAGATCAACAGAGTTACCTCAGGGGAAGGCTGATGGGATGCTTGAGGGAGAGGGACAGGATCAGCGAGTATCAAGTCTGCCTGGTATATCTGAAGCTATTAAGATCATGGTTGCAGACTCCCCCCTCAGTTTCAGCAGCACCATCAGTAACAGTGGAAACTGAGGGAAAACATAAAGAAACTTCCCTGCCTATCAAAGGATTACAGAATACACCAGGATTATCCTCATTGAGGGGTCTCCAACAGAACACGGGGAGCTGGTAGTTTTTCCAGGATGTGAACAGGTCTGTCTCTGATGTACCCCACCTCCTGAACCCTGCAGTCAACACCTGCTTATCAAGGTCCATTTGTGATGTTCCTGGCTGATTCTGCTCAGGGAATCTGCCAAGACACCATTTCCCTGGCAGGTGAATTGCTGATACTTGCACCTCTAGGGAATAAGCAAGATACCAAATCTTCATTACTTCTGTGCACAGCCTTGAAGATCTTGTTCCTCCCTGTTTGTTGATATAATATATGGTTGTGGTGTTGTCTATACTGATTGGGATGGACTGATCTCTGATGTGGGAGGAGAAAGCCTGAATTGCCAGATACACTGCCCTGAGCTCCAGGTTTATGTGCTCTTGAGATTACAGTGGGCTCCACACCTTGCTTATGGTTAAAACCTCCAGATGGAACCCGAGTCCAGGAGGAAGGCATCTATAGTGAGCACAACTGTGGGTGGTGGTTGGAAGAAGGGAATCCCCTCTCTGAAGTTGCCTTCTTCCTCCCACTGCTCCAGTGCCCTTAACAGGCACTTTGACACAGGCACTAGTTTTTACAGTGGGTCTCACCTTTGGATCAATGGGACCTCAAGTGGTACTGGACGTCCCTCATTTGGAGTCTGGCACCTGGGGCTACTGCTGTAAATGAGGTCATGTGTCCCAACAACTGGAGGAAGTCTCTTACAGGTCTGGACTGCCCTGCCTTGAAAGATCTTACAAGCACTATCAGATTTTCCACTCTTTCTTGAGGAAAGAATGCCTTCCCTTGGTGGGCATCTAATTCTGCACCTATGAAGTCCAGGACCTGATCAGGTTCTGTCTGGGACTTTTGGACATTTATTGGAAAGCTCAGATCCTCCAGGGTGTGCTGGGTGAAAAGGAGAGAATATGTGGCTTCCTATTGTGACTTTCCTGAGACTAACCAGTTGTCCAGATAGGGAAAGACCACAACCCCATGCCTTCTTAAATGTGCTGCCATTATGGCCAGACACTGAACACTCTGGAGCTGAGGATAGGCCAAAAGGTAGGGCTTCAAACTGATAGTGACAGCTCCCTACCCTGACTCTGAGATATTTTCTATAAGTGGGCCTGACTGGGATGTGAAAATAGGCATCTGTAAGATCCAGTGACCTCAGCCAGTCTCCTTCTTGTAGAGATGGAATTACTGATCCCAGTGCTACCATCTTGAACTTTACCTTTTTTAGGTGTTTATTCAGGTATCTCAGTTCTAAAATGGGTCACCACTCCCTATTCTTCTTGTGGGTCAGGAAGTACCTTGAGAAAAGTCCCTTCTTTCTCCACTATGGGGGGGGCACTTTTTCCACTGCATATGCTTGCATCATCTCCTTTACCTCTAACTCCAACAGGAGTTTTTTGTGTAGGAGTAGGAGGTGTGAAGTTTTGGTGAGCCTGTAATATGGGGAATTTTCTGAACTGCAGAGTCAGACCCTGACTCACTATATCCAGGACCCACCTGTCTGTGGTAATTCTTTCCCATGCTTGGAAATAGTGAATCAGACTTCCCTCCACTGGCAATGGCTGGGCGACCTGTGCAGGCTTGTCAGGCGTTCTGTTTTACCTGGCCCTTGGGTGCTGAAGCAGTGTCCGCACACCTTGGTCCCTTTCCGCCTCCACCTCTGAAGAATCCCATGTTGGGAGTAGTCAAAGGTAAAGAAAGCACGGGGAAGTATCTCCTACTTCTACCTCCCCTTCCAGAAGGCCTGCTCGAAGTAGGCATTTTCCTTCTTAGTGTTGCTCTTGTAGGTGGCTTTGTATTCATCCACCTTTTTCATATAAGCCTCTGTCTTGTCACCACACAGGGAGTTTCCCTCACAAGGGAAATCCATTGCTTTTGTCTGGGTGTCCTGAGAGAGACTGGTGGTCCTGATCCAGGCAAACCTCCTATCGGACATTGCATGAGCAAAGACTCTGGAGGTAGTGCCATTGGTTTCCAATGCCATATGGAACTGGTATTTGGTGACATCCATAGCTGTCTTAGCAGTGTCTGCTAAGTCTTGTGCCAGGTCACTAGATGCTTTCTCGCTCATGGCCAGAATGGAGCTTCACAGAGCCTACTGGTACTGGGCAGTATATGCCATGTAGGCCGCTTACCTTAAAAGCAGGGATGCTGAAGTGTACCGTTTTTTCTCTATGCTATCAAGTCTCTTGGAATCCTTATCCAGAGGCTGGGTAGACAGAGGGACTTTTGCTTTGTCACAGGCTCCGACCTGTACCACCCCACATGGTCAGGGTGGGAGTAAATGTACTCAGCTTCCCGTTTGGCCAACAGGTATTTTTCTATTTTCTTGTCAATACCAGGGGTAGAGATTGCTGTCTGCAAGACCTTGCAGGTTGCCTTCTTTAGGGGCTCATGAACTGGAAGAAGTAGTCTCTTGGTCAGGGTTAACCACAATCATATCCAGAAATTCCACTTCATCTTCTGCCTCAGTGGGTGAAGAGACTGAGGGTGTTTACCATTTGCCTCAAAAGGGAATAATATGAGGAGAAATCATCCTGGACTCGGGGAAGAGAACCAAATTTTTGCCAGGGGATACCAATGGGTTCAATGGGGACTTCCTCCTACTCCTCTTCATTGTAGTAAAATTCAGTCCATATCTCCACCACAACCAGGGTAGGAACCAGAACCGGGGAAGGGGGAACTGGCATGCCCATGAGCAATCCTACGGCCTGGAAAGCCTGGAAAAACTGCCATGCCTTAGTCATGTGCTTTACTGAGGGCATTTTACTCTTCTCCACTGACGACTCTTTTCCTTCTTCTGGAGGAGAGGCAGCAACATGTTCTTCTTTTTTCTTAGCAGGCACCATGTCTAGTACCTGCTCAGAGTATCTCTTGTGTTTACTAGCTTCCGGTTTTCCCCATTCAGACAGCCTGGACTCCGAGCCATCTTTAGCAGACTTGTCCTTCTGCTTACTGTGAGGGGCTGGACCCTCATCTGAATGCTTTGATGATGTGCAGGCAGACAAAGAAGCCATCTGGTCTTCCAACTTTTTAGCCCTTTTTAAGTTCGCCATGCGTGCATGCGCAGCGAACGTCTTGCGCAGAGTGACTTTTGGGAGGTGTGTCACCGTCTGCACAATGCAAAATGGTCTGCAAGGGGCAGGAGAGTGCTATGCCAATCATCAGCCCGGCTGATCATCACACTATTTTGCCTGAAACAGTCTGCACTCCAAAAGAAAGAACCGCACCAATCATAATGCGGCTTTTTCTTGTCACCTGCAGGACACCACCTAACAAACAGCAGTTACATGTCCTCTTCCCAGAATTCATGAGGAGGGGTCCCAAAAAACCCATGTTGAAAATTTGGTGCCAAAATTCCAAAAAATGCCTGAGATATGCACCCCCGTCGGCCATACAGTGTGTGCATGTTGGGGGTGAACGCATGAGCATGCAATATGCATCCTTGCGTGTGTGTGGGGGGGAGCGCTGCTCACTGAAGCAGAGCGCTCCCTTTCAACTGTACAGCACTGCATTTTCAACTGCTGTCATAGACAGCTGCAGCAGTTATTGGAGAACTGCGACCGTGCCTGCAAACACACTGACTGAATTGGAAGATGGGTGACACACCTCCGAAAACTCGGATGATGGCACTATGTTTCTTGCACATGCGTGCAAGCAAACATAACAAAACAAGCTCCCTCTTAAGGAGGGGGGGTGTATGTCACAGGGTAGAATAGGACCCTGACCCAATTGTTATAAAGAAAGTGTTTAAATGCAAAGATCTGTTCTTTCCTTTTGTGTCTCTTCTCTGTCTGGTTACGCAACCAAATTTTCCTCTGAGACCTCAGACCTGATCAACCCAAACAATCTCACAACCCTTTCCCTCACTGTATCTCAATCCTCTCGTGCTATCTGTCTTTTCCTCTCTCGCATATCTGCTAATATAAAAATATGTGCAAATCATTATGTGGAAATTAAACTGATATTGGGATCCCTTTTGTTTAAAAAATATATATTGTTACTGTTGAAATGTATATAATTATATTTTGAGATGATTGCAGAGAGCTATGGAAAACTCAAGGGGTTACCTTAGTGCAAATATTTGAGCCTTTTGCAAAGGCTGTGCAGAAGGGGCCTCAGCAAGCACACAGTTGTTCTTCCTGCCTGATACTTACAAAAACAGGATGCTTGCTAAGAAAGGGGGTTGAACGGACTTATAAGAGAGCGGAGCTGCAATTGCTGGAAAAGGAGAAAAAAGGGACACAGACACTGAAAGAAAAATCTATTTTTTGCTTTTGTACACAGTTATACTGAACAAGTTTATTATCTTTTTGTTACTGCTACTGTAAATAAATATTTTTGGTGACTTCTACAATTGCTCCTGCTTTTTCCTATGCTTCCTGACCTGTGCCTCGATGACAAGGCGATACAGTGGAGTCGGCGGATGGAGTCAAGGGCCCCACTAGTTCAGATCCAGTGTATAGCTCCGACCACAACACTGGGATGGTTGTGGCTCTGAGGAGGCCAACAACCAAGAGGGGAGCTCAACCAACCTCCTAGAGGAGGCTGACTGTCCACCCAGCCCCTCTGGGAAGCTGGAAGTACCAGCAAGGCTGGCACCGTCGATGGATCGTGATCCTCTGGTATGTATAGTACCAGACAGCGACCAGGGGGAAGGGTCTAAAGTTCTTGCCATGGTATCCCTGGACTGACACCATCCTCTGAAGGTAGGAGGTTTCCAACCAACCTTCAACGTGCTTGTTTCGAGACCCCAGCAGTCCACGGAGAAGCATGCATCACAGTTGCCCATGTCATGCTATGAGCCCAGGCAAGAGAGACATCAATCATGGCAATCTGTTACGGAGATGGACTTGCCACACAGGGACACCGACACATGGAGGCATGTCATGCCTCAGACTTCGACTTAGGCCCTGGATCAGACATGATCGACCGCACACAAAATAAATTAAAATACAGAAAAGACATGGTGCCGCAGAAATAATAAACAAGAAATATATTAAAAAAGGAACGGTCTCACCCATTTGCAGCTCTATGGTGTCGAGTAATCAAACAGAAATGAAAATTACGTACCTACCGTAATTCTTGATCTTCTTGGATGAGTCTCCACCACTCATTCACACTAGTGGGATCTGCGCAGGAGGCAATAGGACCCATCGAGAGCAAACTTTTTCCTGGAGGTCAGTAGCGACAGATGGCACTTTCGAGGCATGGCGCCGCGAGCGGTGGCTCACGCAGTAATGACTATCTCGGCGACGACCCTCCAACCGCCTCAGTACCTTTTTTACCAAGGAGGTGCAGTGCAACTAACGTAAAGAGTAAACCTAACCTTAAAAAACGGACATAAGATAGTCTGGATGACCCGTGTAAGAAGGGTCAGCAAAGAAGTCTTCACGGCCTAAAGATTTGAGGGAGTGAAGACCAACACAACGGTGAGCTCGGGGGATGGAGGCTGGGCATGTGAATGAGTGGTGGAGACTCGTCCAAGAAGATCAAGAATTACGGTAGGTACGTAATTTTCATATCTTCCTGGACATAAGTCTCCACCACCCATTCACACTAGTGGGAGAGTACCAAGCTGATAATCCCACAAAAGGGCGGCAGGGGAGCCAGAGCTCACACGTCTAGGACAGAAGTCCATTAAGGATAGTTCTGCCGAAGGCGGAATGATGCCTGGCATGAACATCCAGTGCATAATGCTTAATGAAGGTATGCACTGAGCTCCAGGTGGCGGCATTGCAGATATCTGCAATTGGAACATTGCGAATTTCCGCTAGGGATGCCGCAACCGACCTAGTAGAGTGAGCGTAAACTCTACCTTCTAATTTAACCTGTGCCATAGAATAGCAATGTTGAAGACATGCCACTAACCATGATGAGATGCATCTGATAGTGACAGGCTGACCCAGCCGGGTCTCTCGCTGAAGGAAACAAACAATTGCTGAGTCTTGCGAAAATTCTTGGTTCTATCTAAGTAGAACCGGAAAGCTCTCTTAACATCCAAGGAATGAAGAGACCGTTCTCCTTCATTTTGGAAGTTCGCGAAGTAAGAGGGAAGCACCAGAGGTTGGTTTAGATGGAATTCTGACACAACCTTGGGAAGAAATTTAGGATGAGTACAAAGAACTACTTTGTCCTTATGGAACACAGTATACGGAGGGTCCGTAACCAGGGCATGTATCTCAGAGACCCTGCGGGCTGAGGTAATGGCCACTAGGAAGGCTGTCTTCCAGGTAAGAAATTTCAGCTCACAGGTAGCTAGGGGTTCGAAAGGCTTCTGAGTGAGCATGTCTAGCACAAGGTTAATGTCCCAGGCTGCGACCGGACGTCTAACAGGGGGTCTGGTATGCAGAATTCCCTTAAGAAATCTCTTCACCATAGGCAACTGAACCAGAGACAAGGAAGAAACCGGCTCATGGTACGCTGAAATGGCTCTAAGGTGAACTTTAACCATGGAGTACTGGAGACCTGAGTTTGATAGGTCCAAAAGGTACTCCAGAACCTTGTCTGGAGGACAGGAAAAGGGATTCCAAGAGGACTTTGCACACCAGACAGAAAAACGTTTCCACTTAGAAGCGTAAGTTTTTCGGGTAGCTGGCTACTGAGCAGCCAGAAGGATGTCTGAGACTCTGAGAGGCGTTGAACGGTTCACTTCTACCTCTTCAGGAGCCAAGCATGAAGGTGAAGT
Organism: Neoceratodus forsteri; assembly: GCA_016271365.2. Classification (NCBI taxonomy): domain Eukaryota; kingdom Metazoa; phylum Chordata; order Ceratodontiformes; family Ceratodontidae; genus Neoceratodus; species Neoceratodus forsteri. The sequence continues at coordinate 51,595,775 of JADMNL010000026.1, forward strand.
GACCTCAGGTTGGGATGGACCAGCAGACCCTGAGTCAAAAGATTGATTTGCAAGGGAAGTGGTCTCGGAGAGGCTGACGACATACTGTTGAGTAGAGGAAACCAGAGTTGCCGAGGCCAGGAGGGAGCAATGAGAATAATCTTGGTCCCCTGAGACTCGAATTTGAGGAGTACTCTCTGAATTAGAGGAAGCGATGGAAAGGCGTAAAGAAAGCGTTTTGTCCACCGCAGCCTGAACGCATCCTGACAGAAAATGCCAGGCCCTGGATTTCTGGAGCAGAAGAGAGGCAGTTTTGCGTTGAGTGGGGATGCAAAAGGTCCAGGTCTGAAGTCCCCACTCTTTGAACAGTGACGAGCTACGGCTGGATCGAGACCACTCGTGAGGTCTGCCTCCGTTCTGCTGAGGTGATCTGCTAAGTCGTTTTGTACACCTGGCAGATATACCGCTTGAATTAGAGACTTGTGCTCCAAGCACCACTCCCACACTCTCATTGCTTGCCTGCAAAGGGGATAAGAATGAGCACCGCCTTGCTTGTTGATGTAATACATCACAGCTTTGTTGTCCGTTTGAAGGAGAATGTTCTTGTGACAAAGAATATCCTTCAATGCTCGGATCGCATAGAGGACTGCTCTCATCTCCAGGACATTTATGTGGAGCTGAGCTTCGAGCTGAGTCCATACACCTTAGGTGTGGAAAGAGTGACAGTGAGCTCCCCATCCCATTAGCGATGCGTCTGTGGTGATGGAGATCTGATGATCCAGAGAAGCAAAGGGGAATCCTTCCAGGAGATTGCTCTCTTGAGACCACCAGGTGAGAGACCTTCGTAGGGGCTCCGTCACCTTGATGGGATAAGACTGGGGGTGAGAGGTCGGTGACCACTGAGCGGAGAGCATCCATTGGGTGGTCCTCATGTGTAATCGAGCTAGGGGTACAGTGAACACTGAGGATGCCATGAGACCCAACATACGTTGCATCGAGAGAGCTGTGACCGATCGGTTCTCCCCGATGTAACGGGCCATCTGAAGGATGTCGAGTCTTCTGTCCTCTGGAAGGAAAGCCTTGCGGAAGAGGTGTCCAGAAGAGTCCCTATGAAAAGAGCCTCTGGGAGGACTGCAGTTGTGACTTCTTCAGATTCAGCAGAACTCCCATGGACGTGAAAAGGCGAGAGCCGTTTGAACGGCTTCCAGAGTCCCTTGGCTGGAAGGGCTTGCTAGGAGCCAATCGTCCAGGTAGGGAAACACTCGGAGTCCGAGCTTCCTGAGATGCGCTGCGAGAACTGCACAACACTTTGTAAAAACTCGCGGCACTGAAGATAGCCCAAAAGGCAGGACTCTGAACTGATAATGCTGACCCAGAGCCACAAACCTCAGGAATTTGCGATGGGTCGGGTGGATGGGGATATGCTGGTAGGCGTCCTGCATATCCAGGGAGGCCAGCCAGTCGTGCTGATGTAGCAAAGGTAACAGGGTACCTAGGGAAATCATTTTGAATTTCTCCCTGGGGAGGAATTTGTTTAACTTTCTGAGGTCTAGAATGGGACGCATCTCCCCAGATTTCTTTGGAACCAGAAAGTAATGGGAGTAGAACCCTGTGTTTCGCTGATGCGGGGGCACCAGTTCTACTGCCCTGTTGTTTAGAAGGCCCTGGATCTCGGCGGTGAGGAGGTCTGACTGAGAGGTCGACAACCTGGGTTGTCGTTTGGGAGGACAATTCGGGGGGATTTCCAAAAAATTGAGAGAATAACCCAAGCGAATTATCCGAAGGACCCATTTGTCCGAGGTTATGGACTTCCACTGGTTATAGAAGTACATCAGACGACCTTCCACCGGAGGAGAAAGTTCCACCTCAGGCAGTGTGGATAGAACATGGGCCGGCAATTCATAAGGTAGCGCTGGGAGCTTTAGGCCCCTGCGCTTTCTGCTGCATCTTCTTTTGAGGTTGGGCAGGTTGGCTTTTATGGAAGCTTCCTCTGCCTCTGCCTCGAAAGGACTGATGACTATGAAACTGACGTTTACCTACATGCCCCTGAGAGGGGGCAGGCGGAGGTCTAGCCAACAATGGCCGACCTAGTCTTCTGAGTGGCCTCTAGGGCTTGCTCTACCTGAGGACAAAAGATACGAGCCATCAAAGGGCAACGCCATTACCTGCTGCTGAGCATCATTCGTAAAGCCGGAAGTACGCAGCCAGGAATGGCGTCGAGTACAAATACCTGCGGCTGCTGAACGAGAAGCAGTGTTGAAAGCGTCCATGGTGGCTTTGACCTGTTGGTTATTGGACTCAATACCTCTGGTAACGGTTAGAAGAAGCTCTGACTTGGAGTCGGAATCTGGAAGAGCTTCAACCATTCATTTCATAGAGTGCCACAGGTTATACTCAGACTGAGAAAAATAGCCTTGATAGCTGGCAATACGCATACTTAGAGTGGAGGCAGCAAAGACTCTCTTACCTAATGTATCAATTTTACGAGACTCTTTGTTAATAGGTCGAGCTGTAGTAGCTTGAGGAAGAACTACCTTGTCATTCTCTGCCAGGACTACAATAGGATCCGCAAAGGCTTGGGATGCCAAAATGGGACGATCCTTGGGAGCCGAATATTTCTTATCAATGGATTTAGCCACTGAGGGAAAAAGAGCAGGATTATTCCATACCATTTGAGACAGCGTCTCGAAGGAAGGTTGAATCGGAGGAGTCAAATCCGTAGGGATCTCCGAAGCATGAAGATACTGGAGTCTTAATATTTTCCCAGGATCTATGTCTGTAGTCTGGAGAGAAAGCGTGGATCTCAGGTTCTTCAACAGAGACTTAAAGGACAGGTCCTCGACCACAGGCTCTGTAGCAGTGAAAGATCCTGTTTCCTCCACTTCATCACCCAACCGAAGGTCTGGGTCAGGCTCAACATCATCTCCTGATAGTCCAGGAAGGACTGTTTGGACAGGAAAGGAGTGAAAAATAGGAGAGGAGGAAAGAACAGATAGAAAGGGAGAGTCCCCGAGGGCCCCTGGTGCCGAGGAGGCGAAAGGAGTCAAAAATGGCGCCCGGCGCACAGGCACATGAAGAACCGGCACCTCAGCGCACTGCGCGCACCCACCGGTGGTGCTCTGAAGACCCTGCGGCACAGCGGCAGTGCCGCAAGACCTGCCCCGCAGGCTAAAGCCGCAGAGACCCAGCGCACCGCAGACGGCGCCGCAAGGCCCCGCGGTGCCGAAAACGGCGCCGACAAGAACAGAGACCCCGCGGAAGGCGCCGAGGACACCCCTGGAACCTGGAAAGCAAGAGAAGGGAAAAACACAGGAGATAAGGGCATCGGTGTGGCCCCCTGCACCGCAGCCATGTGAGGGGGGGAAACACCTAAGCGTAGAGTCGCTGGCACCGAAGGAGGCGCTGTGCGACTAGGAAGGTCCAACCGCCCTACCTGATCGCCCGATGAGCCCGAAGGCCCTGGGGCAACCGAGCCAGGCAGAAGAACCAACCTCCGAGCCCATCGCTCCATAAGAGCGGCCCACTGATGAAACTGCTCATCTGGAGCCCTACCTATAGGCGGGGTGGGGCTCCGATGTCGAAGCGGCGGAAACTGGAAGTTGGCGACTCGAAGGAGAGACCGACAACCTTCGATAACCGACCGTCGGCGCAGGCGATATCAGAAGGCGACCTCGATGATGCCTTCTCTTTTGACCTGTGGGCGAAGAAGAGCTCGAGGCGAGCGGTTGCCGAAAATCGACCGTTTATTTTTATGCGGTCGAGGGACTGCCCATCCCGGAGCATCGGACTGACCGTTATCGGAACCCGCTGAGGAGAAGAGGCTGACGGACCAACCCGACTGACTGAACAGCTTTCATCTGCAAGTCTCCTAAAGTCACCTGACCTGCTCATGGTGAACTCCGTCCAGTAGCGGAGACTTCTTTACTATAAGTTAAAATATAATGAAATCGAATAAAATTAAGCGATACTATCGAGATAATATTACAAAAATAAACTGAAAACTATCGCTAGTTTGAAGTTTGACTCCGACAAATGACGGCGTTGTCACTGAAGCACACTCGGCTGGCGGAAAAGGAAGCTGAGCGGTTGGAGGGTCATCGCCGAGATAGTCATTACTGCGCGAGCCACCGCTCGCGGCACCATGCCTCGTGGCGCCATCTCTCGCGCCGACCCTCCAGCAAAAAGTTTGCTCCCGATGGGTCCTAATGCCTCCGGTGCAGATCCCACTAGTGTGAATGAGTGGTGGAGACTTATGCCCAGAAAGATCTTCTGCGACTTCAAACAAATGACAAACTTCGCAATTTGGCTCTTCAGCTCCCACAAGATGCACTCTCAAAAGTGGGAAGAACAGAACTGAGGTGAGGGAGGAATCAGCATCAGTTACTGGCTGACGCTTGAGCAGCACACTATGCGTTGTCCTGGGGATAGCGCCATCCACGACACCGGCTCCTCCCCCAGGAAAAAAAATTTGTAAGCTGAAAGCTCCCACGGGGTCATAGTGCCTCCAGTGTATAACCCACCAGTGATGAATGGTGAAGATACATACAGGAAGATCAGGCCCTTGCATTTAAACTCTTTCTGCATAACAAACGGGGTAGGGCCTTATTCAACCCTATCACACACATAAACAGTACCCAAGGTTGGATTACTTCTGCATTAGTGGAGAAAATGCTGACTGGGTTACAAAGGTAGACATAGATGCCATATATCTTTCAGATAATGCCCCCATCAGTTTAGAACTAGCAACTCCTGAAGAAAAAAAAACCCCACAGACAATAGCATTTTAATACCTCATTGCTAAGAGACCCCAAGTTTCTCTCATTCTTAAAAGAGGTTATAATGAGAATTATTAGGGAAAATAGCTCAGATCAAATAACCCCAGTGGTAACGTGGGACACCATAAAAATGGTGTTGTGGAGAAATAATTCCATATGCACTGTGGAAGAAGAGGCACCGAGAGGACCAAATGTGTCCTACAAGAAAAACTAAAATTTTTACAACATGCCCACGTGCAGGGAGATAATTCATTACTACCACTTATTAAACAAGCCCAAGCCCACATTCAAGATATCCTTACATATAAGACAGAAGAAAACATTACTTACCGTGGTAATCTTGTTTCTTCCAAGGGAATCTTACTGTATCCTGACAAATGCAGAATGGTCTCACCATAGGACTGCCCCGGAGCTGAAATGGTTAATAGAACCTTTGATAATAGTGGAATGTTAGGCTCTAGCTCAGTTTTCAAACCACTGTCCCGGATTGCACTTCCTGCAACCATCAGATTCTTACGAAGTATGCAGAAGCTACAATAACACTAGCTAGCTAATCTAACAACAACTAATCCCCTTTTTGGAGGAAAAACACCTCTAAAATAACAGAGGGCATCCCTAAAGACTCAAGTCAACAGATGCCCAAGAAACTAATAGGTACCCACAGGTTTCCAACATCAGTTATAAAGGCACTGTGCAGTGCCCTGTAGGTCCTGACAGGGGAGGAAGGATGGGAGCTCAGAATACAGTAAGATTCCCTTAGAAGAAACACAATTACTATGGTAAGTAATGTTTTCTACAAACCCCAGGAAATCTTACTGTATTCTGACAAATGCAGACTGCCCAAGCAGTGCTTTTGGAGGCGGGCAGAGGACCTACTTAGGAAAGAGGCTCTGCAGGAGTGCTGTGCCAAACCTGGCATCACTCCTAGCCTGAGTATCCAGGCAGTAATGTTTAGTAGATGTGTGAACTGTTTTCCAGGTAGCTGCTTTACAGATTTCCAATAAAGGAATATCCCTAGAGGCTGCTATTGATGCAGCTGTTCCTCTGGTGGAGTGGGTCCTGAGCCCCTGTGAGGGTTGCTTGCCCACATTTGTCGTAACAGAACTGAAAGATGTCACGATCCACCTCACTATGGACCTTTTTGTGGCAGGTTTACCCTTGTCTACTTCCCCATAGGTTAGAAAGAGTTGGGTCCTATCTACTCGGTGGCCTTTTGTATGCTCCAGATAGTAGCTGATAGCTCTTTTAACATCCAGGCTATTCAGCCTACGTTCCTCAGAAGAAGAATGATCAGTAAAGAAGACTGGCAGTGTAATGGACTGATTGACATGGAAGTTTGACACTGTGACGTAGACAGCCAGTTCTGAGTATCATTTTTTTTTATATAAAATGTATTACTGAATGCCTCTGCTGAAAATCTGATGCTCTAGGAGTGACCTCACCCCCACCAGGTTTCAGCTGAAAGATGCAAGCCAGGAGAAAATGCTGACAGCATGTGAGTTCACACACACTCAGTTTTTAGACATAATGTGTTACATGTAAGGCTTTAATCAAGGATCCTGTTTTTCTGAGTTTATTACAGCCGTAGCTGCAAGATCATATCCATTTTTATGACGTTGGAAAGGAACCTAGGTTGTCACACAGGGATGCAAGGTTGTAAATGCTCCTGTGAAGCCTGTGTGAGGGAGGATGCAGCATGGATCAAAAGAGATGTCACCAGGGAATTCAATGAGTGGTTGAAAAACTGGTGTGAAGCTCAGGGTTTTGGCTTCATTGGGGACTGGGGAGCCACCTGGAGGGATATAGACCTATACTGGTGCGATGGTCTGCATCTGTCTGGGGGGAACCAGAATCCTAGGTGAGAGGTTTAAATGCTTCATTGGCAAGCATTTAAACTAGCCAAGGGGGGAGGCACTGAAAAGGAGCAGAGAAATCCCAGCCTCCCCCCACAAAACATGGTAATTAGTGAGGTAAACACCAAGGTAGAGAAGTTATTAGGTAGCAGAACAGAGGTAATTGTAAAAAAAGGCAAAGGCAGTAAGGACAGGAATGGAGCTAAAAGGGGAAAGGCTATCAAAAAGTGGAGGGTGATGAGTACCAATGCCCGTAGTCTGTGTAACAAGCTCCCTGAACTAGTGGCCTTGATGGAAGAGGGTTTCCTGGATATTATGGCAGTCACAGACACATGGTACACAGAGAACCATGACTGGGATGTCAATATACCAGGATACACAATCTACAGGAGGGACAGGGAGGGTAAAAGAGGAGGAGGAGTAGCTCTCTATGTAAAGGAAGGGATCAAAGCAACAGAACTAAAGAGTAAACAGGGAGCAGATGAGGCACTCTGGGTCACCCTGGAGACAGGAAATGGCACCACAGTCCGCATGGGGGTTGTATACAGACCCCCATCTCACGGGGAAGGAATGGATAAGGAAGTGATAGAAGGCTTCCTTAGAATGGCAGAAAAGGAGATATTGTTGATGGGGACCTGAATATGCCAGATGTTAACTGGAGCACCTTTGCTGCAGGCACATCCAAGACCAGGGTCATTCTTGATGCCCTACAGGGGGCATGCCTCAGACAGCTAGTATTGGAACCCACTCGAGAGGGAGCAATCTTAGACCTGGTACTCTCAAATGGGGACGGAGAAAGAATCTCAGATTTAGAAGTGGGTAGCCATCTGGGAACAAGCGACCACCAAACAGTGTGGTTCACGATAAACACAGCCATACAATCAAGCCATACTAAAGCAAGATTATTGGACTTTAGGAGGGCTGACTTTGAGAAAATGAGAGAGTGCCTCAGAAAAGCACTAGCAAACAGGCAAGAAGGAGGGGTGGAGGAACAATGGGAGTAATCAAAACAGCCATCACAGAGGCAACAAGCCTTTGTGTAAAGCAAATCAATAAAACACAACGAAGGAAAAAAACGCTATGGTTCTCAAAAGAGGTGGCAGGGAAGGTTAAGGAGAAAAGGATAGCATTCAGGAAATATAAGGAAACAGAGAAGGAGCAGGACAGAGAACTTTATCAGTTAAAGCAGAAAGAGGCTGGGAAGGCAGTCAGAATAGCAAAGGCCCAAACGGAGGAAAGGATAGCCAGTTCTGTTAAGAAGGGGGAATAAGACCTTTTATAGGTACATTTGGGAGCAAAGAAAGACCAAAGGAGGGATACTGAGGCTTAATAAAGGGGGAGAGAATGTGGGTAGAGGGTGACAGTGAAAAAGCAGGGATACTGAACGAATATTTCTGCTCAGTAGTCACAAAAGAAGAGGAGGAGGTACCTAAACCAAACAAGAAAAACACTCAAGATGGGGTCGATACCAGTCCATTTACAGAAGAAAGGGTTCTGAAAGAACTAATAAAATTGAATGTGGACAAAGCAATGGGGCCTGATGGGATTCACCCAAGAATTCTAAAGAACTAAGGGTAGAACTAGTGACACCGCTGACTACTCTCTTTAACAAATCATGGGAGGATGGGGTGGTACCCAAGGACTGGAGGAGGGCAGATGTGATTCCTCTTCACAAAAGTGGGAGCAGGACAGAGGCAGGAAACTACAGATCAGTTAGTTTGACCTCAGGGGGAGGGAAAATGATGGAATCACTTCTGAAGGAAAGAACTGTTGAGTACCTAGAGGCCAGTGGGGCACAGGACCCAAAGCAGCATGGATTCACGATGGGAAAGTCATGTCAGACGAATGTAATAGATTTCTTTGACTGGGTGACCAAAGCAGTAGACCAGAGAGGGGCTGTGGACATGGCCTACCTAGATTTTAGCAAGGCATTTGATACAGTCCACACAAAGATTAATACACAAGTTAGCCAGCCTTGGAGTGGGTCCCAAGGTGGTAGCCTGGATAAAAAATTGGCTAGACAACAGGAAGCAAAGGGTAGTAGTAAATGGAGTACACAGTGAAGAAAGGAGGGTTACTAGCGGGGTACCACAGGGTTCAGTACTGGGACCGGTCCTTTTTAATGTCTTTATAAGTGACATTGCAGAGGAACTGGAAGGAAAAGTATGTCTCTTTGCAGACGACACAAAGATCTGCAACAGGGTTGATACACAAGATGGAGTGGAAAGGATGAGAAGGGACTTGGCAAGGTTGGAGGAATGGTCAAATGTATGGCAGCTCAGATTCAATGCAAAGAAGTGCAAGGTAATGCACATGGGAAACAAAAACCCAGGGGAAGCGTACACAATGGGGGGTGAGATATTGACAACAGTAAAAATGGAAAGAGACCTGGGGGTAATTATATCAGATGACCTAAAGGTGGGCAAGCAATGTGAGAAGGCAGTAAGGAAGGCTGGGGGCTTACTGGGATGCATAGGAAGAGGTATCACCAGTAGAAAACAGGAAGTTGTTATCCCTCTGTACAGACAGTTGGTGAGACCCCATCTGGAGTACTATGTGCAGTTCTGGAGACCCCATCTCCGCAAAGACATAGACAGAATGGAGGTTGTCCAGAGGAGGGCAACCAAAATGGTGCAGGGTCTGCACCAGAAGACATATGAAGAAAGACTAAAGGAGCTTAATATGTATACCCTTGAAGAAAGAAGGGAGAGAGGGGACATGATAGAAACTTTCAAGTACCTCAAGGGAATCAACAAAGTCCAAGAGGGTAGCATCTTTCAGAAAAAGAGATGTGCAAGAACAAGGGGGCACAATTTGAAGATAGAGGGGACGGCTCAGAGGTAATGTGAGGAAGTATTTTTTCACAGAGGGATGTGGATGCATGGAACAGCCTCCCTGAGGAGGTCGTGGAGTCAAGAACAGTGGGGGAATTCAGGAATGCATGGGACAAACATAAGGCAGTCCTAGTGGGGGGTAGGAGGAAGTAAGCTGTTGGTTAACTAGGATCTGCAGCTTATCTGTTAGGTAGGAAAATGGGCAGACTAGGTGGGCCAAGCGGTCCTTATCTGCCGTCAAATTCTATGTTTCTATGTCATTTGGAACATGAGTCATGCTGAGGATTGCAAAATTAATACTGAAAAGACATCCTGTTCTTTTGTATAAGACATACATTTTTTATATATAATCTGACAGAGGAGTTGCTAGCTGACCCCACACAAAAATGGGTTGGCCAATACAGTTTTTTTTTAAGGAATACTCTGTTTTACTACACAGAGACATTTTTATGTTTGCTTGCACGCATGTGCAGGAAATGAAAATTACGTACCTACCATAATTCTTGATCTTCTTGGACGAGTCTCCATCACTCATTCACACTAGTGGGATTAGCGCCGGAGGCACTAGGACCCATCGGGAGCAAACTTTTTGCTGGAGGGTCGGGGCGACAGATGGCGCGCGAGGCGGTGCCGCGAACAGCGGCTCGAGTGGCAATCACAATGTAGCGACGACCCTCCAACCGCCTCAGTACCTTTTTTACCAAGGAGGTGCAGCGCAACTAACGTAAAGAGTAAATCTAACCTTAAAAAACGGACATAAGACAGTCCTTATGACCCGTGTAAGAAGGGTCAGCAAAGAAGTTTTCACGGCCTAAAGATTTGAGGGAGTGAAGACCAAAACAGCGGTGAGCTCGGGGGATGGAGGGTGGGCGTGTGAATGAGTGGTGGAGACTCATCCAAGAAGATCAAGAATTACGGTATTTACATAATTTTCATATCTTCCGGGACATAAGTCTCCACCACTCATTCACACTAGTGGGAGAGTACCAAGCTGATAATCCCCAAAAGGGCGGCAGGAGAGCCAGAGCTCACGCGACTAAGATAGAAGTCCATTAAGGATAGTTCTGCCGAATGCGGAATGCCGCCTGGCATGAACATCCAGTGCATAATGCTTAATGAAGGTATGCACTGAGCTCCAGGTGGCGGCGTTGCAGATATCTGCAATTGGAACATTGCGAATTTCCGCTAGGGATGCCGCGACCGCCCTAGTACAGTGAGCGTACACTCTACCTTCTAATGTAACTTGAGCCATGGAATAGCAATGTCGAAGGCATGCCACTAACCATGATGAGATGCATCTGATAGCGACAGGTTGACCAGCCGGGTCTCGCTGAAAGAAACAAACAGTTGCTGAGTCTTGCGAAAATTCTTGGTTTTATCTAAATAGAACCGCAAGGCTCTCTTAACATCCAAGGAATGAAGAGATCATTCCCCTTCATTTTGGAAATTAGCGAAGTAAGAGGGAAGTACCAGAGGTTGGTTTAGATGGAATTCTGACACAACCTTGGGAAGAAATTTAGGATGAGTACGGAGAACTACCTTGTCTTTATGGAATATAGTATACGGAGGGTCCGTAACCAGGGCATGTATCTCAGAGACCCTGCGGGCTGAGGTAATGGCCACTAGGAAGGCTGTCTTCCAGGTAAGAAATTTTAGCTCACAGGTAGCTAGGGGTTCGAAAGGCTTCCGAGTGAGCATGTCCAGCACCAGGTTAATGTCCCAGGCTGCAACTGGACGCTTAACAGGGGGTCTGGTATGAAGAATCCCCTTAAGAAATCTCTTCACCATAGGTAACTGAGCCAGAGTTAAGGAAGAAACCGGCTCATGGAACGCTGAGATGGCACTAAGGTGAACTTTAACTGTGGAGTACTGGAGACCTGAGTTTGATAGGTCCAAAAGATACTCCAGAACCTTGTCAGGAGGACAGGAAAAGGGATTCCAAGAGGACTTTGCACACCAGAGAGAAAAACGTTTCCATTTGGAAGCGTACGTTTTTCAGGTGGCTGGCTTCCGAGCAGCCAGAAGGATGTCTGAGACTCTACGAGAGACGTTGAACCGATTCACTTCTACCTCTTCAGGAGCCAAGCATGAAGGTGAAGTGATTTCAGGTTGGGATGGACCAACGAACCCTGAGTCAAAAGATTGATTTGCAAGGGAAGTGGTCTCGGAGAGGCTGACGACATACTGTTGAGTAGAGGAAACCAGAGTTGCAGAGGCCAGGAGGGAGCAATGAGAATCATTTTGGTCCCCTGAGACTCGAACTTGAGGAGTACTCTCTGGATTAGAGGAAGCGGTGGAAAGGCGTAAAGAAAGTGTTTTGTCCACCGCAGCCTGAACGCATCCTGACAGAAAATGCCAGGCCCTGGATTTCTGGAGCAGAAGAGAGGCAGTTTTGCGTTGAGTGGGGATGCAAAAAGGTCCAGGTCTGGAGTCCCCCACTCTTTGAACAGTGACCGAGCTACGGCTGGATCGAGAGACCACTCGTGAGGGTCTGCCTCCGTTCTGCTGAGGTGATCTGCTAGGTCGTTTTGTATACCTGGCAGATATACCGCTTGAATCCGAGACTTGTGCTCCAAGCACCACTCCCACACCCTCATTGCTTCCCTGCAAAGGGGATAAGAATGAGCACCGCCTTGCTTGTTGATGTAATACATCACAGCGTTGATGTCAGTTTGAAGGAGAATATTCTTGTGACAAAGGATATCCTTCAGAGCTCGGATCGCATAGAGGACCGCTCTCATCTCCAGGACATTTATGTGGAGATGAGTTTCGAACTGCGTCCACACACCTTGAGTGTGGAGGGAGTGACAGTGAGCTCCCCATCCCACTAGCGATGCGTCTGTGGTGATGGAGATCTGATGATCCGGGGGAGCAAAGGGGAACCCTTCCAGGAGATTGCTCTCTTGAGACCACCAGGTGAGAGACCTTCGAAGGTGCTCCGTCACCTTGATGGGATAAGACTGGGGGTGAGAGGTCGGAGACCACTGAGTGGAAAGCATCCATTGGGTGGTTCTCATGTGCAACCGGGCCAGGGGTACAGTGAACACCGAGGACGCCATAAGACCCAACATGTGTTGCATCGAGAGAGCTGTAACCGATTGGTTCTCCCCGATGTAACGGGCCATCCGAAGGATATCGAGTCTTCTGTCCTCTGGAAGGAAAGCCTTCGTGGAAGAGGTGTCGAGAAGCCTCTGGGAGGGCTGCAGTTGTGATTTTTTCAAATTCAGCAGAACTCCCATGGACGTAAGAAGACGAGAAGTCGTTTGCACGGCTTCCAAAGTCCCTTGGCTGGAAGAGCTTGCTAGAAGCCAATCGTCCAGGTAGGGAAACACTCGGAGTCCGATCTTCCTGAGATGCGCAGCGAGAACTGCACAACACTTTGTAAAAACTTGCGGCGCCGAGGATAGCCCAAAGAGCAGGACTCTGAACTGATAATGCTGACCCAAAGCTACAAACCTGAGGAACTTGCGGTGGGTTGGGTGGATGGGGATATGCTGGTAAGTGTCCTGCATATCCAGGGAGGCCAGCCAGTCGTGCTGATGCAGCAAGGGTAACAGGGTACCTAGGGAAATCATTTTGAATTTCTCCCTGGGGAGAAATTTGTTTAACTTTCTGAGGTCTAGAATGGGGCGCATTCCCCCAGATTTCTTTGGAACCAGAAAGTAATGGGAGTAGAACCCTGTGTTTGCAGATGCGGGGGCACCAGTTCTAATGCCCTGTTGTTTAGAAGGCCCTGGATCTCGGCGGTGAGGAGGTCTGACTGAGAGCCCGACAACCTGGGTTGTTGTCTGGGAGGACAATTTGGGGGGGTTTCCAAGAAATTGAGAGAATAACCCTTGCGAATTTTCCGAAGGACCCATTTGTCCGAAGTTATGGACTTCCACTGGTTGTAGAAGTACATCAGATGACCTCCCACCGGAGGAGAAAGTTTCACCTCAGGCAATGTGGATGGAACTTGGGCCAGCAATTCATAAGGTGGCGCTGGGGGCTTTAGGCCCCTGTGCTTTCTGCTGCATCTTCTTTTGAGGTTGGGCAGGTTGGTTTTTATCGAAGCTTCCTCTGCCTCTGCCTCGAAAGGACTGACGAATATGAAACTGACGTCTGTTCACATGCCCCCGGGAGGGGGTAGGCGGAGGTCTGGCCAACTTAATGGCCGATCTAGTCTTCTGAGTGGCCTCTAAGGCTTGCTCCACCTGAGGCCAAAAGATAGGAGCCATCAAGGGCAGCGCCATTACCTGCTGCTGAGCATCATTCGTGAAGCCAGAAATGCGCAGCCAGGAATGGCGCAGTACAAATACCTGCGGCTGCTGAGCGAGAAGCAGTGTCGAAAGCGTCCATGGCGGCTTTGACCTGTTGGTTATTGGACTCAATACCTCTAATAACGGTCAGAAGAAGCTCTGACTTGGAGTCCGAATCTGGAAGAGCTTCAACCATTCTTTTCATAGAGTGCCACAGGATATACTCATACTGAGAAAAATAGCCTTGATAACTGGCAATACGCATACTTAGAGTGGAGGCAGCAAGATTCTCTTACCTAATGTATCAATCTTACGAGACTCTTTGTTAATAGGTCGAGGCTGTAGTAGTTTGAGGAAGAACGACCTTGTCATTCTCTGCCAGGACTACAATAGGATCCGCAAAGGCTTGGGATGCCAAAATGGGACGATCCTTGGGAGCTGAATACTTCTTATCAATGGATTTAGCCACTGAGGGAATAAGAGCAGGATTATTCCATACCATTTGAGACAGCGTCTCGAAGGAAGCTGGATCAGGAGGATCAAATCCGTAGGGATCTCCGAGCATGAAGATACTGGAGTCTTAATATCTTCCCAGGATCGATGTCTGTAGTCTGGAGAGAAAGAGTGGATCTCAGGTTCTTCAAAAGAGACTTAAAGGACAGGTCCTCGACCACACGCTCTGTAGTAAAGAAAAATCCTGTTTCCTCCACTTCATCACCCAACCGAAGGTCTGGGTCAGGCTCAACATCATCTCCTGATGGTCCAGGAAGGACTGTTTGGACAGGAAAGGAGTGAAAATTAGGAGCGGAGGAAATAGCAGAGAAACAATGAGAGTCCCCGAGGGTCCCCAGCGCCGAGAAGGCAAAACGGGTTGAAAACGGCACCACGGAGGGGCACGGCGCCGAAGAGGCACGCGGCACCACAAGCGGCACCGCATATCTTCGGCGTGCCGCGAGCACACGCACTACCGATGCCCATGGCGCGCCGACGGCACCGCCACCCAACGGCCGCAGGGCGCGTCGCGAACACCACCCAGCGCCGGCGGACGGCACCGCGAAGGTCCAGAGGCACCGAAAACGCGCCCGACAAGCCAACAGACCCCGCGGAAGGCGCCGGGAACGCCCCAGGAACCTGGAAAGCAAGAGAAGGAAAAAAAACAGGAGATAAGGGCATCGGTGTGGCCCCCTGCGCTGCAGCCATGTGAGGGGAAACACCTAAGCGCGGAGTCGCTGGCACCGAAGAAGGCGCCGCGCGACTAGGAAGGTCCAACCGCCCTACCTGATTGCCGGAGGAGTCCAAGGGCTCAGTGGCAATCGAGCCAGGCAGAAGAACCAACCTCCAAGCCCATCGCTCCGTAAGAGCAGCCCACTGATGAAACTGCTCATCTGGAGCCCTACCTATAGGCGGGGAGGGGCTCCGATGTCGAGGACGACGGTCACCAGAAGTTGGCGACTCGAAGAAGGAGACCGGCCACCTAGCTACATAACCGATGGGCAATGGCGCGAACATACCGAGGCGACCTCGAGTGATGCCTTCTCTTTGACCTGTGGGCGAGAGAAGCGCTGAGGCCGAACGGTGCTGAGAATGCGACCGCTTATTTTATGCCGACGGGGGACCGTGACATCCCCGGCATCGGACGACCGCTGTCGGAACCCCGCTGAGGAGAAGGAGGCTGACCGGACCCAGCCCGGCTGACTGAACAGCTTTCATACGAAGTCTCCCTACCGTCACCTGACCTGCTCATGGTCGACTCCGTCCAGTAGGCCGAGACTTCTTCAAGTAAGTTAAATTTAAAATATTAGAAAAATTTAACGAAAATAGAATAAAATTAAGCGATACTACTATCGTGATAATGTTACAAAAAAAAAAAAACTGAAAACTATGCACTAGTTTGAAGTTTGACTCCCGACAGGCGAGCGACGTTGTCACTGAAGCGCACTCGACGGCGGGAAAAAAGGAACTGAGGCGGTTGGAGGGTCATCGCGACATAGTGATTGCAGCTCGAGCCGCTGCTCGTGGCGCCGTTCCTCGCGGCGCCATCTCTCGCACCGACCCTCCAGCAAAAAGTTTGCTCCCGATGGGTCCTAGTGCCTCCGGCGCTAATCCCACTAGTGTGAATGAGTGGTGGAGACTTATGTCCAGGAAGATACATAGTGCCATCATCCGAGTTTTCAGAGGTGTGTCACCCATCTTCCAATTCAGTTAGTGTGTCTGCAGGCACAGCCTCAGTTCTCCAATGACTGCTGCAGCTGTCTATGACAGCAGTTGAAAATGCAGTGCCGTACAGTTGAAAGGGAAAGCTCCGCTTCAGTGAGCAGCACTCCCCCATACACACAAGAATGCATATTGCATGCTCATGCATTCCCCCCCACGCACACACTGTATGGCCGACGGAAGTGCTCAATTCCTCCGTTGGCTCCACGGCCCCCCAAATAAAAGCTTTCCAGGTGCCACGCTGGGAGCCCACCCCAGCATGGCAAAAATTGTTATGGCCGACGGGGGTGCCCAATCCCCCGTCGGCTCCAGGCCCCCCAAACAGACTTCCAGCTGCCACACTGGGAGCCCACCCCAGCGTGGCAAAAATCCCACATCGTCTTCCTAAAAAACAAACAAACCTGTAAACAAAAAAGTTCCCTCGGTGGTCTCCCTGCCCACTCAGTGCCCACCATCTGTGCACTCTGCCTCCCCACACCCCCACTTCAATCCATACTTACCTCTGGAGCTCGGCACAATGATCTTTGGTGGACCAGGAACATGTATGCTCTCTTGAAAGCCGACTGCGAACTGAGGAAATGCCGGTAAGCTGTATAATATAATAAATGTGGTTGCCCCTAAGGGACAACCTAAATTGTCAGGGGGATCCCAGGAAAAAGGGTCCCGGGGGGATGGGTGGGGAGGAGGCCAGGATAGGAACAGGTCCAGGTTATAAGGGTGGGGTGAGGGCTCTGGTAAGAGGGGAAGGGTTGTGATGTCATACCTGCTATGACAAATACGACTAGGCAGGTAGGACAGGTGAGAATTCCTCTCCGGGGCAGTTCAAAGGTTGGAGATCACTGCACATAGTCAGAATACAGCAAGACTTCACGTGGTTTGAAGGGGGGGTTTGGGGGGTATTTAGAAGCCATCAGGTGGCAGGCATTAGACAGCTAGTTTCAGAACCCACTCGTGAGGGAGCAATCTTAGACCTCATACTCTCAAACGGGGACAGTGAGAGGATTTCAGATCTAGAAGTGGGTTGCCATCTGAGGACAAGTGACCATCAAACAGTGTGGTTCACGTTAAACTCAGCTACAGAGTCAAGCCATACAAAAGTGAGGGTACTGGACTTTAGGAGAGCTGACTTTGGCAAGATGGGAGAGTGCCTCAGAAAAGCACTAGCAAACAGGCTAGAAGGAGGTGTGGAGCAACAATGGGGAATCATCAAAACTGCCATCACAGAGGCAACAAGCCTTTGTGTGAAGCAAATAAACAAATCAAACAGAAAGAAAAGCCACTATGGTTCTCAAAAGAGGTGGCTGTGAAAGTCAGGAAGAAAAAGATAGCATTCCGGAGTATAAGGAAACACAGAAGGAGCAGGACAGAGAGCTGTACCAGTTAAGGCAGAAGGAAGCAGGGAGGGAAGTCAGAATAGCAAAGGACCAAACTGAGGAAAAGATAGCCAACTCAGTTAAGAAGGGGGATAAAACCTTTTATAGGTACATCAGCGAGTGTAGAAAGACAAAGGGAGGGATAGTGAGGCTGAATAGAATAAACGGTGGGTGGGCAGAGGGGGACAGTGAAAAAGCAGGGATACTGAACAAATATTTCTGCTCAGTATTCACAAAAGAGGAGGGGGAAGTGCCTAATCCAATTAACAGAAACACTCTTGATGGGGGAGTCGATCCCAGTCCTTTCACAGAAGAAAGGGTTCTGCAAGAACTCCTAAAACTGAAGGTGGACAAAGCAATGGGTCCTGAAGGAATTCACCCAAGAATTCTAAAAGAATTAAGGGAGGAACTAGTGAAACCACTGGCTACTCTTTTTAATACATCATGGGATGATGGTGTGGTACCTGAGGACTGGAGGAAGGCGGATGTGATTCCCCTTCACAAAAGTGGGACCAAGACAGAGGCAGGAAACTACAGACCTGTCAGTCTGACCTCTGTGGTAGGGAAAGTGATGGAGTCAATTCTGAAGGAAAGAATAGTTGAGTACCTAGAGGCCAGTGGAGCACAGGACCCAAGGCAGCATGGATTCACAGCGGAAGGTCATGTCAGACAAATCTAATAGATTTCTTTGACTGGGTGACCAAAATAGTAGACCAGGAGGGGCTGTGGACATGGCCTACCTAGACTTTAGCAAGGCATTTGACACAGTCCCACACAAAAGATTAATAGTCAAATTAACCAGCCTGGGAGTGGGTCCCAGGGTGGTAGCCTGGGTAAAACATTGGCTGCACAACAGGACAGAGAAGGTAATTGTAAATGGAGTCCACTCTGAAGAAAGAGGGGTTACTAGTGGGGTACTGCAGGGTTCAGTATTGGGTCCAGTCCTTTTTAATGTCTTCATCAGTGACATTGCAGAGGGACTGGAAGGAAAAGTATGCCTTTTTGCAGATGACACAAAGATCTGCAACAGGGTTGATACACAAGGAGGCATGGAAAGGATGAAAAGGGACTTGGCAAGGTTGGAGGAATGGTCAGAAGTATGGCAGCTAGGATTCAATGCAAAAGTGAAAATAATGCCCTGGGAAACAAGAACCCAGGGAAGAATACACAATGGGTGGGAGGTAGTAACAACAACAAAAAGGAAGGGACCTGGGGGTAATCATATCAGATGACCTTAAGGTTAGCAAGCAATGTGAGAAGGCAGTAGGAGGGCTGGGGGTATACTGGGATGTATAGGAGAGGCATCAGCAGCAGAAAACAGGAAGTTGTTATCCTCTGTACAGACAGTTGGTGAGACCCCATCTGGAGTACTGTGTCCAGTTCTGGAGACCCCAGCTCCGCAAGGACATAGACAGGATAGAGGTGGTCAGGAGGGCAACTAAAATGGTGCAGGGTCTGCAGGAGAAGCCGTATGAGGAGAGACTAAGGAGCTAATATGTATACCCTTGAGGAAAGAAGGAGAGGGGCACATGATAGAAACTTTTAAGTACCTCAGTGGAATCAACAAAGTCCAAGAGGGTAGCATCTTTCAGAAAAAGAGACTTGCAAGAACAAGGGGACACAATTTAAGATAGAGGAGGGTGGTTCAGGGCAATGTGAGGAAGTATTATTTCACAGAGAGGGTAGTGGATGCATGGAACAGCCTTCCTGAGGAGGTTGTCGGGTCTAAAACTGTGGGAGAATTCAAGAATGCATGGGACAGACATAAGGCAATTCTTGTGGGGGTAGGAAGAAATAGGCTGTTGGTTAACTAGGATCTACGGCCTATCCTGTAGGTAGTGAAATGGGCAGACTAGATGGGCCAAGCAGTCCTTATCTGCCATCAAAGTCTATGTTTCTATGTTTCTGTGTTTCTATCAGAGGAGGGGGTATCCCTCTTTTTGCTGGGTTTCAAGATTAACAAGAGTTCAGCACTTCGACTGACAGGAGATTACAGGAGGTAAGGTTGGTTTGGGATGGGTAGGCCTGGCCGCATGGCAGGGGTTTTTGTTTGATCAGGGAGGCCTAACAGGGCCTGCATGGGGGCTGGAGGCATTTAGGTTGAGGAAGCCTAAGATGCATTGGGGCCTGTAGGATCAGGCTGGGAGACAGGGAGGGTGGGAGGGTAATATTTAAAAAAAAAAAAAGGGGGGGCATAGAAAGGGGATGCTGGTAGGGGCTTGCAATGCTAACACTAACAAAAGGCTGAATTTTAACACAGAATGCAGGAATATGAGAGCTGTAATAGAAAATAAGTGAACCATAAAGGAATGTTTACTACTGTGATGCCACAGTTTTGGAAGAAGACTGCTTGATGCTTTGCTAACTCTAGGGTGGATGGGCTGTGGGGGAGCATGGTACATACAGCAGGCCAGGACAGGGTTAAAGCAAAAAAAAAAAATCACTTACTTGATTGCTGTGGCATGGTTCTGTGCTTTCACTGTGGGTCCCGGTGATGCTAGGGGATGTCGGTTTGGTGGGACAATCTACGAGTCGGGGGGTCACTCTGGTGTTCAATCACGGCGGGTCTCGGTGCTGCTCAGGGGGGTCATCAGAGCGCGAACATGACTACGTGAGCAAGGAAACTGGGGGGCATGGGCAGACAGGAGCCGCGGCTGCATCCTCGAGCTGGTGTTTGGAGAGAGGACGAGTCCGCAGGGACGAGGGCCCCACCAGCTGGAAGGGGAAGGCGGCCGCAAGAAACGCGGCTGGGAGAATCTCCGGGGGTTGACGTCAACCGCGGGATACACGGACCATTCTGCCAGGGAAGAAAGGAAAATTACGTACCTACCGTAATTCTTGATCTTCTTGGACGAGTCTCCACCACTCATTCACACTAGTGGGATTAGCGCCGGAGGCACTAAGACCCATCGGGAGCAAACTTTTTGCTGTAGGGTCGGCGTGAGGGACGGCGCCGCGAGACACGGCGCCGCGAGCAGCGGCTCGAGCGGTAATGACCATCTCAGCGACGAACCTCCAACCGCCTCAGTACCTTTTTTACCAAGGAGGTGCAGCGCAACTAACGTAAAGAGTAAACCCAACATTAAAAAACGGACATAAGATAGTCCGTATGACCTGTGTAAGAAGGGTCAGCAAAGAAGTCCTCACGCCCAAAGATTTGAGGAGTGAAGACCAATACAGCGTGAGCTCGGGATGGAGGGGGAGGGTGAATGAGTGGTGAGACTCGCCCAAGAAGATCAAGAATTACGGTAGGTACGTAATTTTCCTATCTTCCTGACATAGTCTCCACCACTCATTCACACTAGTGGGAGAGTACCAAGCTGATAATCCCCAAAAGGGCGGCAGGAGAGCCAGAGCTCACGCATCTAAGATAGAAGCCCATTAAGGACAGTTCTGCCGAATGCGGAATGTCGCCTAGCATGAACATCCAGTACATAGTGCTTAACGAAGGTATGCACTGAGCTCCAGGTGGCGGCAAGCTGCATATATCTGCAATTGGAACATTAGCACTCCGCTAGGGATGCCGCTGATCACTTAGTAGAGTGAGCGTATACTCTACCTTCTAATTTAACTTGAGCCATGGAATAGCAATGACGAAGGCATGCCACTAACCATGAAGAGATGCATCTAATAGCGACAGGTTGACCCAGCCGGTGTCGCTGAAAGAAATGAACAGTTGCTGAGTCTTGTAGAACATCCTTGGTTCTATCTAAATAGAACCGCAGGTCTCTTAACATCCAAGGAATGAAGAGCTCGCTCCCTTCATTTTGGAAATTAGCAGGTAAGCGGAAGTACCAGAGGTTGGTTTAGATGGAATTCTGACACAACCTTGGGAAGAAATTTAGGATGAGTACGGAGAACTACCTTGTCTTTATGGAATACAGTATACTGGAGGGTCCGTAACCAGGGCATGTGTATCTCAGAGACCCCGCGGCTGAGGTAATGGCCACCAGGAAGGCAGTCTTCCAGGTAAGAAATTTTAGCTCACAGGTAGCTAAGGGTTCGAAAGGCTTCCGAGTGAGCATGTCCAGCACCAGGTTAATGTCCCAGGCTGCAACTGGACGCTTAACAGGGGGTCTGGTATGGAGAATCCCCTTAAGAAATCTCTTCACCATAGGTAACTGAGCCAGAGTTAAGGAAGAAACCGGCTCATGGAACGCTGAGATGGCACTAAGGTGAACTTTAACTGTGGAGTACTGAAGACCTAAGTTTGACAGGTCCAAAAGATACTCCAGAACCTTGCCAGGAGGACAGGAAAAGGGATTCCAAGAGGATTTTGCACACCAGAGAGCAAAACGTTTCCATTTGGAAGCGTACGTTTTTCGGGTGGCTGGCTTCCGAGCAGCCAGAAGGATGTCTGAGATCCTACGAGAGCGTTGAACCGATTCTCTTCATCTCTTCAGGAGCCAAGCATGAAGGTGAAGTGATTTCAGGTTGGGATGGACCAACGAACCCTGAGTCAAAAGACTGATTTGCAAAGAAGTGGTCTCGAGAGGCTGCCAACATACTGTTGAGTAGAGGAAACCATAGTTGCCGAGGCCAGGAAGGAGCAATGAGAATCATCTTGGTCCCCTGAGACTCGAACTTGAGGAGTACTCTTTGATTAGAGGAAGCGGTGGAAAGGCGAAGAAAGCGTTTTGTCCACCGAGAGCCTGAACGATCCTGACAGAAAATGCCAGGCCCTGGATTTCTGGAGCAGAAGAGAGGCAGTTTTGCGTTGAGTGGGGATGCAAAAGGTCCAGGTCTGGAGTCCCCACTTTTGAACAGGGACCGAGCTACGGCTGGATCGAGACCACTGTGAGGGTCTGCCTCCGCTTCTGCTGAGGTGATCTGCTAGGTCGCTTTGTATACCTGGCAGATAAACCGCTTGAATCAGAGACTTGTGCTCCAAGCACCACTCCCACACCCTCATTGCTTCCTGCAAAGGGATAAGAATGAGCACCGCCTTGCTTGTTGATGTAATACATCACTGCTTTGTTGTCCGCTTGAAGGAGAATGTTCTTGTGACAAAGGACATCCTTCAGAGCTCGGATTGCATAGAGGACCGCCTCATCTCCAGGACATTTATGTGGAGAAGAGCTTCAACTGAGTCCATACACCTGAGTGTGGAGGGGAGACAGTGAGCTCCCCATCCCATTAGCGATGCGCCTGTGGTGATGGAGATCTGATGATCCGGAGGAGCAGGGGAATCCTTCCAGGAGATTGCTTCTTGAGACCACCAGATGAGAGACCTTCAAGGGCTCCGTCACCTGATGGGATAAGACTGGGGTGAGAGGTCGGGACCACTGAGTGGAGAGCATCCATTAGGTGGTTCTCATGTGCAGTCGGGCCAGAGGGACAGTGAAGACCGAGGACCATGAGACACAACATGCGTAGCATCGAGAGAGCTGTAACCGATTGGTTCTCCTGATGTAACGGGCCATTCAAGGATGTCGAGTCTCTGTCCTCTGAAGGAAAGCCTTCGCTGAAGAGGTGTCTAGAAGCGTCCCTATGAAAAGGAGCCTCTGGGAGGGTTGCAGGTGAGATTTTTTCAAATTCAGTAGAACTCCCATGGACGTGAGAAGACGAAGTCGCTTTTGCACGGCTTCCAAAGTCCCTTGGCCGAAGGGCTTCCTAAGTCAATCGTCCAGGTAGGGAAACACTCGAGTCCGACTTTCCTGAGATGCACCGCGAGAACTGCACAACACTTTGTAAAACTCCGCGGCGCCGGGACAGCCAAAGGCAGGACTCTGAACTGATAATGCTGACCCAAAGCTACAAACCTGAGGAACTTGCGGTGGGTCGGGTGGACGGGATATGCTGGTAAGCATCCTGCATATCCAGAGAGGCCAGCCAGTCGTGCTGATGCAGCAAGGGTAACAGGGCAATTAGGAAATCATTTTGAATTTCTCCCTGGGGAGGAATTTGTTTAACTTTCCGAGGTCTAGAATGGGGTGCATCCCCCCAGATTTCTTTGGAACCAGAGAGTAATGGGAGTAGAACCCTGTGTTTCGCAGATGCTGGGGCACCAGTTCTATTGCCCTGTTGTTCAGAAGGCCCTGGATCTCCGCGGTGAGGAGGTCTGACTGAGAGGCCGACAACCTCGGTTGTAGTCTGGGAGGACAATCCAGGGGGGTTTCCAAGAAATTGAGAGAATAACCTCACGAATTATCCGGCGACCCATTTGTCCGGGTTATGGACTTCACTGGTTGTAGAAGTACATCAGACGACCTCCCACTGGAGGAGAAAGTTCCACCGGGCAGAGTGGATGGAATCAGCCAACGACTATAAGATAGCGCTGGGAGCTTTAGGCCCTGTGCTTTCTGCGCCTTCTTTTGAGGTTGGGCAGGTTGGCTTTTATGGAAGCTTCCCTGCCTCTGCCTCAAAGGACTGACGACTATGAAACTGACGCCTGTTCACATGCCCCCGAGAGGGGCAGGCAGAGGTCTGGCCAACTTAATGGCCGATCTAGTCTTCTGAGTGGCCTCTAAGGCTTGCTCCACCTGAGGCCAAAATGAAAGGAGTCAACAGCAGCGCCATCACCTGCTGCTGAGCATCATTCGTGAAGCCAGAAGTACGCAGCAGCCAAGAATGGCGCCAGCACAAATCCCCGCGGCTGCTAGAGCGAGAAGCAGCAAGTCGAAAGCGCCCATATGCGCGTTTGACCTGTTGGTTATTGGACTCAATACTTAATAACGGTCAGAAGAAGCTCTGACTTGAATCCTAATCTGGAAGAGCTTCAACCATTCTTTTCATAGAGTGCCACAGGATATACTCATACTGAGAAAATAGCCTTGATAACTGGCAATACGCATACTAGAGTGGAGGCAGCAAAGACTCTCTTACCTAATGTATCAATCTTACTGAGACTCTTTGTTAATAGGTCGAGCTGTAGTAGTTTGAGGAAGAACGACCTGTCATTCTCTGCCAGGACTACAATAGGATCCGCAAGGCTTGGGATGCCAAAATGGGACGATCCTTAGGAGCTGAATACTTCTATCAATGGATTTAGCCACTGAGGGAATAAGAGCAGGATTATTCCATACCATTTGAGACAGCGCCTCGAAGGAAGGCTGGATCGAGGAGTCAACCAGTAGGGATCTCCAAGCATGAAGATACTGAGTCTTAACACCTTCCCAGGATCGATGTCTGTAGTCTGAGAGAAAGAGTGATCCCAGGTTCTTCAACAGAGACTTAAAGGACAGGTCCTCACCACAGGCTCTTGTAGCAAAGAAAGATCCTGTTTCTCCACTTCATCACCCAACATCAAGGTCTGGGTCAGGCTCAACATCATCTCCTGATGGTCCAGAAAGGACTGTTTGGACAGGAAAGGAGTGAAAATTAGGAGAGGAGGAAATAGCAGAAAACAAGGAGAGTCCCATACGGCTGCGCCGAGACGGCAAAACGGGCTGAAGATGGCATCGCAGGAGGCGCCGGCGCCGAAGAGGCACGCTGCCCCGCTTCAGCGCCCCGCCGGCACTGCTGATTGACAACGCAGACGGCGCTGTTTCACGTACGCCAAGACGGGCGCCACGGACGATGACGCGACATGCATTTAACGGCGCTGCGGACGGCGACGCCAACGGGCGCCGCTTTATCCAACGGCACTCATCGGGCGGGCGCCGCAGACGCCAGTGAGCCAGGTCGGGCGCCTGCAAGACCCAGCGCATCACAAACGGCGCGACAGCAACAGACCTGCCGGCAGCGCCGAAGAGCCCCAGGAACCTGGAAAGCTAGAGAAGGAAAAAACAGGAGATAAGGGCATCGGTGAGGCCCCGCGCCGCAGCCATGTGAGGGAGGGAAACACTTGGCACGGAGTCGCCGGGCACCAAGAAGGCGCCACGCTACTAGGAAGGTCCAACCGCCTACCTGATCGCCGGAGGGGCCCGAGGGCCTGAGGCAACCGAGCCAGGCAGAAGAACCAACCTCCCAGCCCATTGCTCCATAAGAGCGCCCACTGATGAAACTGCTCATCTGGAGTCCTACTCATAGGCGGGAGGGGCTCGACGTCGAGGACGACGATTACCAGAAGTTGGCGACTC
Source organism: Neoceratodus forsteri (assembly GCA_016271365.2). NCBI lineage: Eukaryota > Metazoa > Chordata > Ceratodontiformes > Ceratodontidae > Neoceratodus > Neoceratodus forsteri. Next base: position 51,621,062 of record JADMNL010000026.1, read on the forward strand.
CAAGAAGGAGACCGGCAACTAGCAACGATAACCCGAGCCGCCGACGCAGACATACCAGAGAGGGCGACTCGGTGATGCCTTCTTTTGACCTGTGGGGTCAAGAAGAGTTCGAGACCGAACGGTGCTGAGAATGCACCGCTTATTTTTATGCCGACGGGGACCGCCCATCTCCGGCATCGGACGACCGCTGTCGGAACCCCCGCTGAGGAGAAGGAGGCTGACTGGACCCAGCCCGCTGACTGAATAGTTTACACTGAAGTCTCCCTACCGCCACCTGACCTGCTCATGGTCGACTCCGTCCAGTAGGCCGAGACTTCTTCAAGTAAAATTGAAATATTAGAAAAATTTAACGAAAATAGAATAAAATTAAGCAATACTACTTATCGTGATAAGTTACAAAAAAACAAACAAACTGAAAACTATGCGCTAGTTTGAAGTTTGACTCCCGACAGGCGAGCGACGTCACTGAAGCGCACTCGACGGCGGGAAAAAAGGAACTGAGGCGGTTGGAGGGTCGCCGCTGAGATGGTCATTACTGCTTGAGCTGCTGCATGGGCGCCAGGTCTCGCGGGCGCCGCCCCTCGCTACCACCTCCAGCAAAAAGTTTGCTCCCGATGGGTCTTAGTGCCTCCGGCGCTAATCCCACTAGTGTGAATGAGTGGTGGAGACTTATGTCAAGGAAGATCTGTTGTCCAGTGTGACCGGTCCAGTTTTCGGGGGGAAGGCACCACAAGGAGGCAAGGCTGCTAGGCTACGCGCTCCAGGAGAGGAGCGGGTAGGGGTGGTTGTTCTCTGAGCAGTTGAATCCGCCTGCAATGTTCCTCGGTGCATATGTGCAATCCCAAGGATGGGAGATGCATGGGGACAGAAGATGAGGGATGGTAGTTCCTTTTGCCATTTTCCTAGGGGATGCAAGAGCACAGTTCAGTGGCGCGGGGTGGAAGAAACAGTGTGGATGCCGGGAGATAGGAGGGATGCACATGTGCAGAAGACGAGGGGATAGTGTGCATGCAAAGCCCGGGGGGAAGGCAAGACTGAAGAACCAGCCGAATAGCGGCCGATCTACACAGCCCCCGACACAAAGGGAGATAGTCTGGGGAGGGTTAAGAAGAAAAAAATTACTCACCTTAGTAATGTTGTTTCTTCCAATGGAGTCTTGCTGTATTCTGACTATTGCAGTGATTACCAACCTTTGAACTGCCCCGGAGAACAAAGAGTTAACTTTCCATGCAGGGCATGGAACACTGAGCTCGAGCTCGGTTGAAGCCTCTGTCTGCTGTTGTTTAAACAACAACCGTCAGATCTTTACAAGCAATGCTCACTAGGCGTTCTGTGTGGAAACTGTAAAACTCACACTAGCCAATTGGCAACTAAACTTATTAAAAAAGGGTTTTTTTTTGCTTTCAAAGCAAAGACTCAAGTCAGAAAACCCAAAAAACAAAACACAACACACACCCAAAATAAAGGAGGGTGCGAAAGTGGCACCTCTAGGTGCCAACACTGCTCCTGCCCACCAACATCCCAAAAAACAGGTTCTGAGAGGGGAGGCGGGGGGGAGGTCAGAATACAGCAAGACTCCACTAGAAGAAACAACATTACTAAGGTGAGTAATTTTTTCTTCAAACAACATGAAGTCTTGCTGTATTCTGACTATTGCAGACTACCAAGCAGTACCTCCATGGAGGAGGGAGAGAACCTACTTTGGAAAAAGGCTCTGAAGTACTGCTGTGCCAAACCGAGCATCGCTCCTAGCCTGGATATCCAGACAGTAATGCTTGGTGAATGTATAGACTATTTTCCAGGTGGCTGCTTGACAGATTTCTAAGATAGGAATATCCCTGGCAGCAGCCAGGGAAGCAGCTGTACCTCTAGTAGAGTGAGCCCTCAGGCCTGAGGGTGGGGTTCTACCCAATTTTTCATAGCAGAATTGTATACAAGAGACAATCCACCTGGCAATAGATCTTTTAGTGGCAGGTTTGCCCTTACTGACCTCTCCATAAGGGAGGAACAACTGGAGGGACTCAAACCAGTGACCCTTGGTGCGCTCTATGTAGTAGCTAAGGGCCCTTTTTACGTCCAGGCTGTGCAACCTCCTCTCTCCAGAGGAGGAATGGTCAGTGAAGAAAACAGGGAAAGACATAGGCTGATTAAGGTGGAAGTCTGAGACCACCTTAGGCAAAAACTTCCTGTTAGTTCTTAGGACCACTTTATCTCTATGGAAAGAGATGAAATCAGTCTCCACTGACAGGGCCTGCAATCCACTGATACGCCTGGCAGCGGTAATGGCTACCAAAAACACAGTTTTCCAAGTCAAGTACTTAAGCTCTGCAGAGGACAAAGGCTCAAAGGGGGGTTGCATAAGCTGAGCAATGCAAACATTAAGGTCCCAAGCAGGAGCAGGGTCCTTAAAGGGAGGATTGGCGTGCAGCAATCCCTTGAAGAATTTACAAAATAAAGAATGGGCCGATAGAGGAGAGGGCTTCCCAACTGACAAGAAGGCAGAAACGGCTGCCAGATGCTCTTTAAGTGTAGCTGGTCTAAGTCCCAAGACATTAAGATGAACCATATAGTCCAGGACTGTAGGCAACCCAGCATATTCTGGAGAAATATGCTTTTTAGAGCACCAAATAGAGAACCTTTTCCATTTGGAGTTATAAGTCTTTCTGGTGGAAGGCTTTTGAGAAGCATTAAGGATATCCAGAACCCCTTGAGAGAGGTGCAGATCAACAGACTCTAACTCTTCAAGAGCCAGGCCTTGAGATTGAGAGATTTGAGGTTCGGATACCAAATCCTTCCCTGAGAGGAGGTCAACAAATTGTAATTCCTGGGAAGAGACAGGGGAAGGTGGACTGCTAAGGACAGCACAAGTGGGTATCAGGGCTGTCTGGCCCAGTCTGGAGCAAACAGAATCACTTTGCATGGTTCAGACCTGATCTTGACTAGCACTTTGAAGAGGAGAGGGAAGGGGGGAAGTATACAGGAACGTCCCTTCCCAGTTCAGAACCAGAGCATCCAGGAGGACTGAGCACAAGACTGGGGGACTGCAACAGAAGAGAAGAAGCTCGTGATTGTCTGGGGCTGCAAAAAGATCTATCTGTGGAGTGCCCCATCTGGAGAAAATCACTTTCAAAATTAGGGGATCTAGGGACCATTCATGGTGACCTTGAGATATTATGCCGAGAGCATCTGCTAGAACATTGTCCTTCCCTGGGAGGTGAATTTCTATTAGAGAGGTTTGCAGGGAATAGGCCAGAGACCACAACTTCATTGCTTTGGTGCACAAGGCCGTAGACCGAGTGCCTCCTTGCTTGTTGATGTACCACATTGTGGTGGTATTGCCTGTCCTGATCTGGACCACCTTGTTCTGCACAGATTTGGAAAAAGCTTGCAGTGCCAGAAACACTGCTCTGAGTTCCAAGAGATTGATGTGAAGCAGAGACTTTTGAGGTGACCACAGCCCTTGGGTGGTAAGATCCCCCAAGTGGGCTCCCCAGCCCAAGAGGGAGGCATCTGTGGTGAGGATTAGAGAATGAGACTGAGTGACAAAAGGAACTCCCTGTCTTAAATTGTCCTGATCCTGCCACCACTGCAAAGCCTGGATCAGGGTTCGAGTCACTGGGACTAGTTTGGTAAGGGAATCCTTTCTTTGGGACCAGAAGGCTCTCAAGTGGAACGGAATGTCCCTCATCTGGCATCTTGCCCCCTGGACCACTGCTGTAGAGGCTGCCATGTGGCCCAGTAGCTGCAGGAAGTGCCTTGCTGGTCGAGACACCTGAAGCGTGAAAGAAGAGGCCAGTTCTATAAGGGTCCTTGCCCTGTCCAGGGGAAGGAAGGGTTTTGGTCTTATTATATCCAGCTCTGCCCCTATAAAGGTGAAGAGCTGTACTGGCTCAAGAACTGACTTTGGAAGGTTTAGGAGGAATCCTAAGGAAGTGAGCAGTTGCTGAGTTATTTCAAGATGTGACTTGACTTGGTCTGGAGACTGACCCACTATGAGCCAGTCGTCCAAGTATGCAAAGATGGAGATCTTTTTTCTCCTTAGGAAAGCAAGCACTACTGCCAGGCACTTTGTGAACACCCTTGGGGCTGATGTTAGGCCAAAGGGCATTGCTCTGAATTGATAGTGGCCTGAGGGCAACTCGAACCTGAGGTACTTTCTGTGGGAGCACCTGATGGGAATGGAAAAATAGGTATCTTTGAGGTCCAGGGAGGCTAGCCAGTCCCCTGGCCTTAGAGAGGCCAGAATTATTCCTAGAGTCACCATTTTGAATTTTGGCTTTAAAAGGTGCTTGTTTAGATATCTCAGATCCAGGATGGGTCGTCATTCTCCTGTCTTTTTGAGGGTTAGGAAGTACCTGGAGTACAATTCCTTGCCCCTGTGTAGGGTAGGGACCCTTTCTATGGCCCTGAGAGCCAAGAGGGCAAGGGTCTTTGATGGATTTGCAGGTGGAAAGGATCTGGTTCTCATCTTGGGAATCTTTTTGAAGCTGAGAACCAGTCCCTGGCTTACTACTTCTAGGACCCACTTGTCTGATGTTAAAGACTTCCAGTCCTGGACAAAGTAAGCCAGCCTGCCCCCTACAGGTATTGGAGAATCATCCTGCGCAGACCCATCAGGGTGTCTGCTTGGCAGGGGCTTTAGGCTGAGGGGTGAAGCGGCCTGCTCACACCCCGTCCGCCTCCCCTCTAAAGAACCCCCTCTGAGCATAAGCAGAAGAGGAGGCCTGGGCTTGGTAAAAAGGCCTTTGAAAGGGCCTGCCCCTGCCCCTGGAATGCTGCCTTTGAGGAGTGGCTTGCCTTTCTTTGGACTCAGCACTCCTGTAGGTGGTCCTCTACTCGTTCGTCTTCTTCATCTAGTTCTCTGTCTGCTCCCCAAACAGAGAATTACTGATGACAGGAAAATCCATGGCCTTAGTCTCGGAATCCTGTGATAGGCTAGTACATCTGAACCAAGCCATCCTCCGAAGGGCCACAGATGTAGCCATGACTCTAGATGAAACATCATTGGAGTCCACAGCAGCATGAAATTGCACCTTGGATGCCTCAATCCCATCCGCAGCCACCCACTCCAGCTCCTTGGCAAGCTGGTCAGGGGCCTGTTTAGCTAGAGCCAGCACAGTGTCCCACCTGGACTTCTGGTATCTAGCTGTGTAGGCCATAAAGTTAGCCTGCCTGAGTCCCAAAGATGATGCCATGTACTGTTTCTTTGCCATGGCATCAATCCTCCAGAAGTCCTTATCTGGGGGGTGTGAAACCAAGGGAATATTTGCCTTATCACAGGCAGCAGCCTGCACTACCCCAACATGGCTGCGTTGCTGGGAAAGGAACTCCGTGTCCGAGCCTGAAAGGGTATACCTCTTGTCCATATTTCTTTCCAGAGGAGGTATGGAATTAGGAGTTTTTAGAATTTTAAATGTCTCTTTCCCAAAAGATTTATGGAGGGGAATAGACAATCTCCTGGACTCTGAGATGTCCATCATCTCAACAAAATCAGGCTCCTCCTGATCCTCTACTGCTTCTTCCATAGGAAGCTGGAGGGTTTCAGCCACTTTCTTGTAAAACATAAAGTGGGAGGGGGACTCAGAAAGCCTAGGAGGAGAAACACCTGAAGGTCTGTCTGGGGAGATGTCCGAGTCAATAGGCACATCCAGACTTTCATAATCACCATCATCATCATTATCTTCATACTCTCCCTCCTCCTCCTCCGTTCATAAGAAAAATTACTCACCTTAGTAATGTTGTTTTTCTAATGGAGTCTTGCTGTATTCTGACAATAGCAGTGAGTCCCAACCTTCGAACTGCCCGAGGAGATGAAAGAGTTAACTTTCCATGCCAGGCATGGAACGCAGAGCTCGAGCTCGGTTGAGACTCTGTCTGTTGCTGTTTTGAAACTCAAACCGCCAGATCTTTATGAGCTAAACTCACTGAGATCCTGTGTGAAGCTGTAAACCACACTAGCCAACTGGCTACTAGATAAAAACAGATTTTTGGTCCCAAAACAAAGACTCAAGTCAGGAAACCCAAAATGAAATAAACACAACACTCACTCACCCAAAGAAGAGAGAGATAACAAAAAGGTGGGCACCTCCTGAGTGCCAACACTGCTACTGCCCACCCACATCCCAAAAACAAAGGTTCTGAGAGGGAAGGGGGAGGTTAGAATACAGCAAGACTCCATTAGAAGAAACAACATTACTAAGGTGAGTAATTTTTTTTCAAACAACATGAAGTCTTGCTGTATTCTGACAACAGCAGACTACCAAGCAGTACCTCCATGGAGGAGGGACAGAACCTACTTAGGAAAAGGCTCTGAAGCACAGCTGTGCCAAACTGAACATCACTCCTAGCCTGGATATCCAGGGAGTAATGCTTGGTAAAAGTGTGAACTGTTTTCCAGGTACCTGCTTGACATATCTCTAAGATAGGAATATCCCTGCCAGGGAAGCAGCTGTACCTCTGGTAGAGTGAGCCCTCAGGCCTGAGGGTGGAACCTTACCTAGTTTTTCATAGCAAAATTGAATACAAGAGACAATCCACCTGGCAATGGATCTTTTAATGGCAGGTTTTCCCTTTACCAACCTCACCATAAGTGAGGAACAGTTGGAGGGAGTCAAACCTGTGACCCTTGGTACGTTCTATGTAGTAGCTAAGGCTCTTTCACATCTAAACTGTGTAAGCCTCCTCTCACCAGAGGAGGAATGGTCAGTGAAGTACAGGAAGAGAAATAGATTGGTTAAGGTGGAAGTCTGAAACCACCTTAGGCAAAAACTTCCTGTTAGTCCTGAGGACCACCTTATCTCTATGGAAAGAGATAAAATCAGGGTCCACTGACAAGGCTTGTAACTCACTTATGCGCCTGGCAGAAGTGATGGCCACCAGGAACACAGTTTTCCAAGTCAAGTACTTAAGCTCTGCTGAGGACAAAGGCTCAAAAGGGGGTTGCATAAGCTGAGCAATGCAAACGTTAAGGTCCCAAGCAGGGACAGGGTCCCTGAATGGCAGATTGGTATGAAGCAATCCCTTGAAAAACTTGGCGAATACAGGGTGAGCTGAAAGAGAAGAGGGATTACCTGCTGAAATGAAAGCAGAGACAGCTGCCAGATGCACCCTTAGAGTAGCTGGTCTGAGCCCCAAGCTATTCAGATGGACCATATAGTCAAGGACTGTGGGCAGATCAGCAGACTCTGGGGAAACATGCTTCCCAGAGCACCATATGGAAAATCTTTTCCATTTGGAATTATAAGTAGTTCTGGTGGAAGGCTTCCTATAGGCCTTTAGAATGTCCATAACACCTTGGGAGAGGTGAAAATCAGCAAACTCTAACTCTTCAAGAGCCAGGCCTTGAGATTGAGAGATTTGAGATTCAGGTACCAAACCCTCCCCTGAGCACAGGTTAATAGGTTGTAATTCCTGGGAAGAGACAGGGGAAGGTGGACTGATAAGGACAATAGGAGAGGATACCAGGGCTGTCAGGCCCAGTCTGGAGCAATCAGGATCACCTTGCAGGGTTGAGACCTGATTTTGACTAGCACTTTGAACAGGAGAGGGAAGGGGGGAAAAGCATACAGGAACTTCCCTTCCCAACTGAGAACTAAGGCATCCAGGGGGACTGAACCCAACACTGTGGGCCTGCAGCAAAAAATGGGAAGTTGGTGATTGTCTGGGGCTGCAAAAAGATCTATCTGTGGGGTGCCCCATCTGGAGAATATCACCTCCAAAGCCAGGGGATCCAGTGACCATTCGTGATGGCCCTGAGATATCCTGCTGAGAGCATCTGCCAGGACATTGTCCTTGCCTGGGAGGTGTACTGCTGTGAGGCAGGTGTTCTGGGAATAAGCCAGAGACCACAACTTCATTGCTTCTGTGCACAAGGCCATAGACCGAGTGCTTCCTTGCTTATTGATATACAACATTGTGGTGGTATTGTCTGTTCTGATCTGAATAACTTTGTTCTGAACAGACTTGGAAAAGGCTTGAAGTGATAGAAATACTGCTCTGAGTTCCAACAGATTGATGTGAAGCAGAGATTCCTGAGGGGACCATAACCCTTGGGTAGTCAGGTCTCCCATGTGGGCCCACCACCCCAAGAGGGAGGCATCTGTAGTAAGGATTAAAGAGTGAGACTGAGTGACAAAGGGAACTCCCTGTCTTAGATTGTTCTGATCCTGCCACCACTGTAAGGCCTGGATCAGAGTTCGAGTCACTGGAATCAATTTGGTCAGAGGGTCCTTTTTCTGAGACCAAAAGGCTCTCAAGTGAAACTGAATATCCCTCATCTGAAATCTTGCTTTCTGCACCACTGCTGTAGAAGCAGCCATGTTACCCAGGAGCTGCAGAAAGTGCCTTGCTGGACAAGACACCTGTAGGGTGAATGAAGAGGCCAGTGTGATAAGGGTCCTTGCCCTGTCCAGGGGAAGGAAGGCTCTGGTCTTTTCTGTATCTAGCTCTGCGTCTATGAAGGTGAGGAGCTGAACAGGCTCTAGAATTGACTTTGAAAGATTCAGAAGGAAACCTAGAGAGATGAGCATTTGCTGAGTTATCTGAAGGTGTAACTTGACCTGGTCTGGGGACTGGACCACTATGAGCCAGTCGTCTAGGTATGGAAAGATGGCAATCCTTTGCCTTCTTAGAGAAGCAACTACTACTGCCAGGCATTTAGTGAACACCCTAGGAGCAGAGGTTAGGCCGTAGGGCATTGCTCTGAATTGGTAATGGCCTGAGGGCAGCTCGAACCTGAGGTACTTTCGATGGGAGCTTCTGATGAGAATATGGAAGTAGGCATCCTTGAGGTCCAGGGACACTAGCCAGACCCCTGACCTTAGAGAGGGTAGAATTATTCCCAGAGTCACCATTTTGAATTTTGGCTTTAAAAGGTGCTTGTTTAAGTATCTGAGATCCAGGATGGGCCGTCATTCTCCTGTCTTTTTGGGGGTAAGGAAGTACCTGGAGTACAATCCTTTGCCTTGGTGCAGGGGTGGAACCCTTTCCACAGCTCTGAGAGCCAGGAGGGAAGAGACCTCTGCCTCTAGGGCAAGTGCCTCTGAGGGATTTGCAGGTGGAAAGGATCTGGATCTCAGCTTTGGAAATTTTTTGAAGCTGAGAACCAGTCCCTGGCTTACTACTTCTAGGACCCATTTGTCTCATGTTAGAGACTTCCAGTCCTGGACAAAGTAAGCCAGCCTGCCCCCTACAGGTAGTGGAGAATCGGCCCTGGCAATCCCAACAGGTGCCTGCTTGGTAGGGGTTTTAGGCCGAGGGGGGAGCAGGTCTGCTTGTACCCCTTCTTCCTCCTCTAAAGAACCCTCTGAGCATAGGGCAGAAGAGGAGGCCTGGGCTTTGTAGAAAGGCCTATGAAAAGGCCTGCCCTGCCCCTGGATGCTGCCTCTGAGGAGTGGCTTGCCTTCCATGGCCTGGGCACTCCTATAGGTGGTCCCAAATTCATCCATTTTCTTCATGTAATTCTCTGTGTGCCCCAAACAGAGAATTACCCACAACAGAAAATCCATGGCCTTAGTCTGGGTATCCTGTAACAGGCTAGTACATCTGAGCCAAGACATCTCTCAATGGCGCCACAGATGTAGCCATGACTCTAGATGAAACATCATTGGAGTCCACTGCAGCATGGAATTGCACCTTGATGCCCTCAATACCATCAGCAACCACCTGCTCCAGCTCTTGGCAGCTTGCTAGGGACCTGTTTTGCTAAGCCATGACAGTGTCCCATCTGGATTTCTGATACCTAGCAGTATAGGCCATATAGTTGGCCTGTCTGAGTCCCAGGATGCTGCTATGTACTGTTTCATTGCTATGGCATCAATCCTCCTGGAGTCCTTGTCTGGGGTGTGGAAGCAAGGAATATTTGCCTTATCACAGGCTGCAGCCTGCACTACCCCAACATGGCTGCATTGTTGTGTGAAGGAACCCATATCTGAGCCTGACAGGGTATACCTCTTGCCCATTCTTTTATCCACAGGAGGTATAGTATTAGGAATCTTTAAAATCTTAAATGTCTGTTTCCCAAAAGATTTGTATAAGAGAATAGACAGCCTCACAGACTCTGAGATATCCTTCATTCCCACATAGTCAGACTCTTCCTGGTCATCCACAGCTTCTTCCATAGGAAGCTGAAGGGTTTCGGCCACTTTCTTATAAAACATGAAATGGGAGGGGGACTCAGAAAGACTAGGAGGAGACACTCCTGAAGGTCTGTCTGGGGAGATGTCCGGGTTAATGGGCACATCCAGACTTTCAAAACCACATTTACTTTCCTCATACTCCTCTTCCTCCTCCTCTGGTTCATAATATTACTCTAAACCATAATCTTGAACCGGTGGAACTGGCCGAACCGAGCGCCTTCCTGATGCTGCTGGTTCGTTCGGAACCGGGGAAAGCGACTGCACAATTTTTATCGCTTTGGCTATTTCTTCAGCGTTGGAGAAGAAACTTTGGATCCACACCAGCTGATTTTTCCTTTCTTGTTCTCTTAGCCAGAGCCGACTCCTCGGAATTGGCTCTCCTTTTGCCCAAAGAAGTCTCGCCCTGGTCAGAGGGCACTCCTTCTGGTTCGGTTTGAACCGAACCGGGCAGGCCATCCGGTTCAGCGGACTTTTTGGCCTCCCTTTCCCTGAGCCTACCACGTCTCTTCTCCAGGGTAGCTGCAGGAAAATTTTTACAAATCTGGCAGTCTGCACTGAGGTGGTCAAACCACAGACAATAAACACAGGTGATGTGGGGGTCAGCCTTAGCAAAGACTTCCCCACACACACTGCAGTGTTGAAACCCAGTGGGCCCGTTTTTTCTTTTGGGTTTCTCAGACATTGTGCCAGTCCTAACAAAACTTACCCATTAAATGGGAATCCACCAGGCAAGACCCTCTTATCGGTTGCTGACCGTGTTACGGGTCGTGGAAAATAACATAATAAAATCCGTTTTTTTTTAGAACCGATAAGAACCAGTAACCACACTCTAAAAGTACAGATGAAGATTCTACAACAACTTGATCGGTTCAAACCGAACTGATGAACCGTTTACAAGTTCCACACAGAATAGAAAACAATATAACCTATCTAGTACTCACGAATACCACAGACAGAGACTGAACCGACAGGTTACGGTTTAAGTTCGGTCGAAAACCGAGAAAAGCAGTACTTTAACCGACAAATTGAACCGAGAAAAGGGAGAAATCTCTGGAGTGACTGTTCAGTGAGGTGGAGTAAAGAATCTGACGGTTTGAGTTCAAACAGCAACAGACAGAGTCTCAACTGAGCTTGAGCTCAGCGTTCCATGCCTGGCATGGAAAGTTAACTCTTTCATCTCCGGGGCAGTTTGAAGGTTGGGACTCACTGCTATTGTCAGAATACAGCAAGACTTCATGTTGTTTGAAAATTCTTCTAAAGTATAATCCGGAACCGGGGGAACTGACCAAACCGAGCCCCTGACAGATGGTGCTGGTTCGGCCGGAACCGAAGTTAGCGAATGAACTATCCTTATCGCTTTGGCTATTTCATCAGCGGCCGGAGAAAGAAATGAAAATTATGTACCTACCGTACATTCTTGATCTTCTTGGACGACTCTCCACCACACATTCACACAATTGGGATCTGCGCCGGAGGCACTAGGACCAATCGGGAGCAAACTTTTTGCTGGAGGATCGGCACCAGAGATGGCGCCGCAAGGCACGGCACCGTGAGCCTCAGCTCGCTGCTGTAATGCCTATCTCAGCGTCAACCCTCCAACTGCCTCAGTACTTTTTTTACCAAGGAGGTGCAGCTTAACTAACCTAGAAGGGTAGCCTAACCTAAAAACTGGACATAAGATAGTCCGGACGACCCGTATAAGAAGAATCAACAAAGAAGTCTTCACAGCCTAAAGATTTGAGGGAGTGAAGACCAATAACAGAGGTGAGCTCAGGGGACGGAGGGTGGGCGTCTGAATGAGTGGTGGAGACTCGTCCAAGAAGATCAAGAATTACGGTAGGTACGTAATTTTCATATCTTCCTGGACAAAAGTCTCCACCACTCATTCACACTATTGGGAGAGTATGTAGCTAATAATCCCCCGAGAGGGCGGCAGGAGATACCAAGAGCTCACATTTCTAAGACAGAAGTCCATTAAGGATGGCTCTGCCAAAGGAAGAATGTCGTCTGGCATGGACATCTAGTGCATAATGTTTAACAAAAAGTATGCACTGAGCTCCAGGTGGCCACGTTGCAAATATCTGCAATGGGCACGTTGCGAATTTCCGCTAGGGATGCAGTGACCGCTCTAGTAGAGTGAGCATAAACCCTACCCTCCAACTTAACCTGCGCCATGGAATAGCAGTGGTGAAGGCATGCCACTAGCCATGCTGAGATACATCTGACAGCGACAGGTTGACCCAGCCGGGTCTCGCTGAAGGAAACGAACAGTTGCTGGGCTTTGCGAAAGTCCTTGGTTCTATTCAGATAGAAACACAAGGCCCTCTTAACGTCCAAAGAATGAAGAGAACGCTCTCCTTCATTTTGGAAGTTCGCAAAGTAAGAGGGAAGGACCAAAGGTTGGTTTAGATGAAATTCTGACACAACCTTAGGAAGAAATTTAGATGAGTACGAAGAACTACTTTGTCCCTATGGAACACAGTATACGGAGGGTCTATGACTAGGGCATGTATCTCAGAGACCCTTTGGGCTGAGGTAATGGCCACTAGGAAGGCAGTCTTCCGAGTGAGAAATTTTAGCTCACAGGTAGCCAGAGGTTCGAAAGGTTTCCGAGTGAGCATATCTGCACAAGATTGATGTCCCAGGCTGCAACTGGACGTCTTGTAGGAGGTCTGGTATGCAGAATTCCATTAAGAAATCTCTTAACCACAGGTAACTGAGCCAGAGATAAGGAAAAAATCGGCTCATGATATGCTGAAATGGCACTAAGGTGAACTTTGACTGAGAGAACTGTAGGCCTGAATTTGAGAGGTCTAAGAGGTACTTTAGAACTTTATCTGGTGGGCAGGAAAAAGATTCAAAGAGGACTTTGCACACCAGAGCGAGAAACTCTCCATTTGGCTGTGTAAGTTTTCCTAGTGGCTGGTTTCCGTGCAGCCAGAAGAATATCTGAAACTCTTTGAGACACATTGAACCGGTTTACTTCTACCTCTGGAGCCAAGCGTGAAGGTGAAGTGATCTCAGGTTGGGATGGACCACAGGCCCTCAAGTCAAAAGGTTCATCTGTAGGGGAAGTGGTCTCGGAGGAACTGCCAACATATTGTTGAGTAGTGGAAACCACAGCTGCCGAGGCCAAAGGGAGCAATAAGAATCATCTTGTCCCCTGGATTTGAACTTGAGGAGTACCCTCTGAATTAGAGGAAGAGGTGGAAAGGCGAAAGAAAGCGCTTTGTCCACAGCAGCCTGAACCATCCTGACAGAAAATGCCAGGCCCTGGATTTCTGGAGCAGAAGAGAAGCAGTTTTGCGTTGAGTGGGGATGCAAAAAGGTCCAGGTCTGGAGTTCCCCACTCTTCGAATAGTGACTGAACTATGGTTGAGTAGAGAGACCACTCGTGAGGGTCTGCCTCTGTTCTGCTGAGACGGTCTGCCAGTTCGTTCTGAATACCTGGCGGGTAGACCGCTTGAATTAGAGCCTTGTGCTCCAAGCACCATTCCCAAACCCTCATTGCTTCCCTGCATAATGGGTAAGAATGAGCACCGCCCTGCTTGTTGATGTAATACATCACTGCTTTGTTGTCCATTTGAAGGAGAATGTTCTTGTGACACAGAATGTCCTTCAACGCTCGGACCGCATAAAGGACGGGTCTCATTTCTAGGACGTTTATGTGAAGCTGGGACTCGACTTGAGTCCACGCACCTTGAGGGTGGAGAGCCTGATAGGAAGCTCCCCACCCCATCAGGGATGCATCCGTGGTAATGGAGATCTGATGGTCCAGAGGAGCAAAGGATATCCTTCCAGGAGATTGCTCTCTTGAGACCACCAGGTGAGTGACCTCTTTAAAGGTTCTGTCACCTTGATGAGATAGGACTGCGGGTGAGTGGTTGGGGACCACTGAATACTGAGCATCCACTGAGTAGTTCTCATGTGCAGACGTGCTAGGGGTACAGTGAACACTGAGGAAGCCATGAGGCCTAGCATCCGTTGCATCGAGAGTGCTGTAACTGAGGTGTTCTCCCCGATGTGACGGGCCATTTGAAGGATATCGTTCCTTCTGCCTTCTGAAAGAAAAGCCTTCACACAGGAGGTGTCCAGAAGAGTCCCTATAAAGAGGAGTCTCTGGGAGGGCTGCAGTTGAGACTTCTTGAGGTTCAGCAGAACTCCCAAGGACGTAAGGAGGCGAGAAGCCGTCTCTACTACGTCCAGGGTCCCTTGCCTGGAAGAGCTTGCTAGAAGCCAATCGTCCAGATAAGGAAACACCTGTATCCCGACCTTTCTGAGGTGCGCTGCAAGAACTGCACAACACTTTGTAAAAACCCGCGGCGCCGAGGATAGCCCAAAGGGCAGGACTCTGAACTTATAATGCTGTCCCAGAGCCACAAACCTCAGGAATTTGTGGTGCCTTGGGTGAATAGGAATGTGCTGGTAATCATCCTGCATGTCTAGGGAGGCTAGCCAGTTGTGTTGAAGAAGCAAAGGTAACAGGGTTCCCAAAGAAATCATTTTGAATTTCTCCTTGGGGAGAAATTTGTTTAGCTTTCTGAGATCCAGAATGGGGCGCATACCCCCGGACTTCCTTGGAACCAGAAAGCAATGGGAGTAGAAACCCGTGTTCCGTTGATGCAGCGGCACCACTTCTACTGCCCTGTTGTTCAGAAGGCCCTGAATCTCGGCGGAGAGAAGGTCTGACTGAAGGGTTGACAGCCTGGGCTGCCGTTTGGGCGGACGATCCGGAGGGGTCTCCAGAAGATTGAGTGAATACCCCTCGCGAATTATCCGAAGGACCCATTTGTCTGAGGTTATGGACTTCCACTGGCTGTAGAACTGCATCAGATGACCTCCCATCGGAGAGGAAAAGTCCACCTTGGGCAGCTGGGAAGGGACTTGGGCCAGCCATTCATAAGGTAGCGCTGGGCACTTTGGGCCCTTGCGCTTTCTGTTGCGTCTTCTTTTGAGGTTGGGCAGGTGGTTTTTATAGAAACCTCCTCTGCCTCTGCCTCGAAAGGACTGACGATTATGAAACTGACATTTATTGACATGCCCTCGAGAGGGGGCAAGAGGGGGTCAAGCCAACTTAATGGCTGACCTAGTCTTTTGAGTAGCTTCTAGAGCTTGCTCTACCTGAGGTCCAAAAAGATACGCACCATCTAAGGACAACGCCATTACCTGCTGCTGCGCGTCATTCGTGAAACCCGGGCGCAGACCAGGAATGACGCGGGCAAATACCAGCAGCTATTGAACGGGAAGCAGTGTCGAAAGCATCCATGGCAGCTTTAACCTGCTGGTTGTTAGATTCGATACCTCTGGTAATGGTTTGAAGAAGCTCTGGCTTTGCATCCAACTCCAGAAGAGCTTCAACCATCTGCTTGATAGAGTGCCACAGGATATACTCATACTGTGAGAAATAGCCCGGGTACCTGGCAATACGCATACTTAGGGTAGAAGCAGCAAAGACTCTCTTACCTAAGGTGTCTATCTTATGAGATTCTTTGTTAATAGGTCAAGCTGTAGTAGTTTGAGGAAGAACGACCTTATCATTCTCTGCCAGGACTACAATAGGATCCACAAAGGCTTGAGATGCCAAAATGGGATGATCCTTGGAGGCTGAATATTTCCTATCTATGGATTTAGCCACCGAAGTGGTAAGAGCAGGATTATTCCATACCATTTGAGACAGCGTCTCGAAGGAAGGCTGAACCGGAGGAGTAAAATCCGTAGGGATCTCCGGAACATGAAGGTATTGGAGCCTTAACAATTTCCCAGGATCGATGTCTGTAGTCTGGAGAGAAAGAGTGGAACTCAGATTTTTCAGCAGAGACTTAAATGACAGGTCCTCGACCACAGGCTCTGTAGCAGTGATAGATCCTGCTTCGTCCACTTCATCACCCAACCGAAGGTCTGGGTCAGGCTCAATGTCATCTCCTGACAGTCCAGGAGGGACTGTATGGACAGGAAAGGAATGAAAATCAGAAGAGTGAGAAGAAGGAAACGAGTGAAAAGAGGACTCCTGAAAGGCAGAGGGAGCCCCGAGAGCCCCCGGCGCCGACGAGGTGTACGGCACCAAGAACGATGCCTAGGGACCACGCGGCACCGAAAACTATGCCGAGGGACCACGCGGCACCGAAACACGCTGAGGGACCACGTGGCATCAAAACGGTGCCGAGAGCCGCAGACGCCGAAGCCGCACGGTGCTGAAGACGGCGCTGGTAGCCGCAGGTGCCAAAGATGGCGCCAGAGCACCGCATGGCACCGAGGATGCCAAAACACCACCAGCACCGAAAAACAGGTTTTGAAGGAAGAAGAGCAGGAGATAAAGGCATTGGTGTGGCCCCTGTGCAGCCATGTGAGGGAGGAAACACCTAGTAGCAGGGTCGGCACAAGAGGCGCCGAAGAAAATCCAATCGCCCTGCTTGGTCTCTCAATGAGCCCGAAAGCCCACGAGTGACCGAGCCAGGCAGCTGAACTAACCTCCGAGCCCATTGCTCCATTAAAGTGGCCCACTGATGAAACTGCTCATCTGAAGACCTACCTGCAGGCAGGGTAGGACTTTGATGTCAAAGCCGTTGGCTACCAGAAGCAGAGGTTGGCGACTCCGAAGGAGGAGGCCGGCAACTAGCCCCGATAACCGAACATCTACGCGCAGACATATCAGAGGGCGACCTCGAGTGATGCCTTCTCTTTTTAGACCTGTGGGCAGAAGAAGAGCTCGAGGCTGAACGGTGCCGAGAATGCGACCGTTTATTTTTATGCTTCCGATGGGACCGGCCATCCCCCCAGGCATTGGACTGACCGTTGTCAGACCCCCCCCTCCAGAGAAGGCGGCGGACTGGACCCAGCCCAACTGACTGAACAGCTTTCATATGAAGTCTCCCTACCGTCACCTGACCTGCTCATGGTCGACTCCATCAAAGTAGGGTGAGACTTCTTTATTTTTAAAATAAGACTAAGCGTATACTGTATCGAGATAATACTACAAAATAACAAAACTGAAAACTATGCTGCTAGTTTGAAGTTTGACTCCCGGAGGGCGACGAGCGTCGTCACTGAAGCGCACTCACGCGGGAAAAAGGAACTGAGGCGGTATGAGGTCGCGCTGAGATAGTCATTCACACTCGAGCTGAGGCTCGCTGGTGTCGCTTCATGGCGCCATCTCTGGCGCCGAACCTCCAGCAAAAAGTTTGATCTCGATGGGTCCTAGTGCCTCCGGCGCAGAACCCAATAGTGTGAATGAGTGGTGGAGACTTATGTCCTGGAAGATCTTGTGGATCCAAACCGGATGATTTTTCCCTTTTCTTTCTTTTAACTGGAACTTACTCCTCAGAATCGGTTCTCCTTTTGCCCAAAGAAGTTTCGCCCTGGTCAGAGGGCACTCCTTCTGGTTCGGTAGGAACCGAACCGGGCTGACCATCCGGGTCAGTGGACTTCTCGGCCTCCCTTTCCTGCAGTCTACCTATTCTTTTATCCAGGGTAACTTTGGAAAAACTTTTACAAATTTGGCAGTCTGAAATGAGGTGGTCAAACCCCAGACAATAAAGACAGGTGGTGTGAGGATCAGCCTTAGCAAAGGCTTCTCCACACACACTACAGTGCTGAAACCCAGTGGGCCCGTTTTTTTTCTTGGGTTTCTCAGACATGGCCAATCCTAAACACAACTTACCCTTTTTTCGGCAATTCGCCAGGCAAGGCACCCCTATCGGTTCCAGACCGTATTACGGGTCTTGGAAAAAAAACGTAATCAAATCCATTTTTTTACAATCGATACGGACGGTTACCACACTCTAATAAAGACAGAAGATTTTTAACACAAATCTGATCGGTTCAAACCGAACCGATCCAATGTTTACAAGTTCCACACAGAAAACTAATACAAAACCTATCTAGTACTCACGGTACCACAGACAGAGACTTAAACTGACAGGCTCAGTAGCAGAAATTCGGTAGTAAACCGAGCAAAAAAATGACACATTAACCGACTTTTTTGAACCGAGTGAAGGAGAAATCTCCGGAGCGACTGTTCAGTGAGGCAGAGTAAAGAATCTGACAGTTGGAGTTTAAACAACAGCAGACAGAGGCTTCAACCGAGCTTGAGCTCAGCGTTCCATGCCCTGCATGGAAATACAGGTTACTCACCTGTAACAGGAGTTCTAGGAATGGTATATGTTGTTCATCCACACTTATTGGCAGGTATCCTTGCCGCTTTAAATCTTGCGGAAGGTCTTCAAGTTGGCTCCTCCACCCACCCGGTGGTAAAACTCTTAGGTCCGCCCTGTACCAGATCTGCCCGCTCGGAAGCTCAGGGCTAGCGTCGGAGCCGGGAGTGTTTAGGAATATGGATGAACAACATATACCATCTTGAACTCCTGTTACAGGTGAGAACCTGTATTTCTAGGACATGGATATGTTGTTCATCCACACTTATTGTCAGACTCCTAGCAGTTCTCCAGGAGGAGGAGGCAAGGCACAACTCTTTACTTAGGAATAAAGACTGAAGAACCGAGGCCCCAAAACCAGCATCCCGCGTGACTCAAGGTCGATGTGGTAATGGGTAATAAAGGTGTGCTGACTTCCAGGTAGCAGCCCTGCAGATTTCCTGGATAGGGACGTCCCCTGGAAGTAGCCATCATGCAGCAGTATGACGGGGTAGAATGAGCTCTTATCCTCTGGGAGGCTCCATGCCCGCCAACTTATAGCAGAGATCTGTGCAGGAGGTGACCCACCTGCTTATCGTCCCCTTGGCTGCAGGTCAGCCAGGTGCGGCTTCAGCGTAGGTGACAAACAGCTGGCGAACCTCTCCCCGAATTTCAGCCGTGCGCTCCTTATAATAAGCGAGCGCCCTTCTAGGGTCCAAAGTATGGAGCCTGTATTCGGCCTCCGAGGTGTGATTGGGGTAGAACACCAGCAGAGTCAACACCTGGTTAAGGTGAAACTCCGACACCACCTTAGGAAGGAATTTCGGTGGAAGGAGGACAACCTTGTCCCTGTGGAAGACCAGGTATGAGACTGAATGCAGAGGCCTGGAGTTCTCCCATCCTTCTGGCTGACGTGATAGCCACCAAGAAGGCGGTCTTCCACGACAGGTGACAGAGTTCACACCTGTGCATTGGTTCAAATGGCTTGCCCATGAGCTTTGCCAGTACCAGCAGTAAATCCCACGGAGGTGGAGGTTCTCGCACCGGAGGGGAAATGTGATCAAGGCCTTTGAAAAAGCGCCAGACCACCTTCTTCTGCGCCACCGACTGCTCCCCGCCCACGCCCGGTAAGCAGAGATGGCTGCCAGGTGCACCTTTAGGGTTGTCGACCCAAGCCCTTGACTAGAAAGGGACCATAAATAGTCCAAATGCTTGCCAAGGAACAGGAGGAAGGGTCCAAGCCTCATTCTGACACCAAATGGAAAACCTCTTCCATTTGAAGGCATAGCATTTCCTGGTCGACTCCTTACGGGACGCCTCAACAACATTGAGAACCTCGTCAGAAAGACCCAAGGCCTGGAACTCTAGCCACTCAGGAACCAGGCCATCAGGTGCAGGGATTGAAGGTCCGGATGGAACACCTTCCCCTGATTGACTGAGAGCAGGTCCGGGCCAGCTGGAAGCTGCCTTGGGAGCCTGTAGCTGAGGTTGAGGAGATCTGGTACCTGAACTGGCGGGGCCAGTCTGGGGCTATCAGAATCACCCGCTTTGTCCCTCCTTGTCTTGAGAAGCACCTTGTGAATCAAGGAAATGGGGAAAGGCGAAAGAGGCCCGGGTCCACAGCCTCGAGAAGGCATCCCCTGCAGCGAGCCCTGCTGAGTGGGGGGCGGGCATGAAACAGCCTCAGCTTCGCATTCTCCCTGGAGGCAAACAGGTCCACCTGAGGTGTGCCCCAGTGGGAGAACATATCTTGTACTACCTCCGGCAGGAGAGACCACTCGTGAGATGCAGTCCCTATCCGGCTCAGGGCATCGGCCAGGGTGTTGGAGGCTCCTGCCACATGAATGGCTAGGAGATCCGCCTCCAGGCCGCCATCGAGTGACCAAATGCGGAGAGCTTCCTGCATAGAAGCATGGAGCTGCCCGCCCCCTGGTCTGCTTCCGTAGTACATGGTTGTGGTATTGTCCGCCTGACTTGGACCACTTGACCCCGGAGAAACGGAGCAAAGGTGGTGAGAGCTAGGCGGACCGCTCGGAGCTCCAGCAGGTTGATGTGGCATCGGGACTCCCGCGGGGACCAGAGGCCGTGCACTCGGTGTTCACCCAGATGGGCACCCCAACCCATCAGAGAGGCATCGGTCGATAGAGAGACAGTCGGCTCGGGGCGGACAAACGGGATGCCCTCCTGCAGATAGATGGAACGGTCCACCACTGGAGAGCGTTCCACATCTCCTGGGTCAATGTCACTAGCTGGTCCAATGAATCGCAGCGTTGTGACCATCGCTGACAGTCCCCACTGAAGGAACATGTGCCAGCTGCCCAACGGACCACGCTGGTACAGGCCGCCATGAGACCCAGGAGGTGCAGGAAGTCCCGGAGGGAGGATTGCCCAACCAGAAATGATTGGGCAAAGGAGGTAAGAACCTCGCCCTGTCCACTGGGAGCCGTGCTCTGGCTCAAGAGAGTCAAGCTCTGCCCGATGAACAGGATCACCTGCTTCGCTCGAGTTCGACTTGGCCTCGTTGATGAGAAGGCCGACTTGAGAGCAAACCTGGAGGGCCAGATCTCTGGACCACTCCACCTCCCATCTGGAGGGGGCTGCTATCAGCCAATCATCCACGTAAGGGTACACCCGGACCCCTCGGCGCTGCAGGAATGCTGTCACCACTGCCATGCATTTGGTGAAGACCCTGGGAGCTGGAGATAAGCCGAAGGGCATGGCTTGGAACTCGAAGGGGGATCCTTCCGCTCGGAAGCGGAGGAATCTCCGATGTGACAGACGGATAGGGATGTGAAAGAACGCGTCCTGTAGGTCCAGAGAGCAGAACCACACGCCATGTTCCAGAGATGGTATTATCTGCGCCAGAGTGACCATTCTGAAGGTCCGAGACCTTAGGAACTTGTTCAGGTCGTGTAGGTCGAGAATGGGGCGCCAGCCCCCCATCCGTTTCGGAACCAGGAAATACCTGGACATGAACCCCGGATCTAAAGGGGGGTCCTCTACCTCCGTGATCACCTCCTTTTGGAGGAGGAGAGCGATGTCGGCTCGGTGAGCCGCCAGTGAGGCTGCGGACCCCGAGGCCCCCCCGAGGTGCGACGGCTCTGTAGGGCGGGGCCTGCTCGAATTCTAGAGGTAGGCCTTTTCCACCACCTCCAGTACCCACCTGTCCGTGGTAACAGTGGACCAGGCGGAAAGGAAGTGTCTGAGCCATCCCCCCACGGGTGGAACCAGGGGTGAGGTGACAGGGATGGGGGCGACACCCCTCAGCCCGTCACTGGGCAGGCTTGGAGGAGGACGGCGAGGGACCTCCTGGGCCTTACCTCCCTGCTTCCTGTTGGAGGAAGCCGACAGCTTGGGTTTGGGATACCAAGCTCAAGCCTGCTGGCCCTGACGTTGCTGGGCTGGGCGCGCCGCGAGCGCAGAAGGACGAAAGGGCTTAGGCTGTGGCTTGCAGCCTTTCTCCTTCTGAGTGGAAGAGACCGAGTCCAAGGTAGCATTGGACTTCTCGATCCTCTGCAGGTGACCTTCCACCCCAGGGCCGAAGAGGTCAGTCCCCAAAAAGGGAACATCCGCCAACTTGTGCTGAGTATCCGAGGTAAAGGTGGATATCCTCAGCCAAGCCCGATGACGCATGGCCACTGCATCCGCTACAGACCTGGCACATGAGTCCCCGATGTCTAACGCAGTCTGGAGCTGCTGTTTGGCCACTGCCCTGCCCTGGTCCTGCACCTGCCTGACCGTAGTCTACAGATCTGCAGGAAAATGAGGGACAACCTTATCCAGGGAGCCCAACAGGGCGTGAGAAAAATGTGCCATGAGGACGGCCGAACTGGCCTGACAAAGGCCGAGAGAGGACGCAGCATAGACTTTTCGCCCGGCATAATCCAATTTCTTGGATTCCTTGTCGGGAGGTTTGTCCACATCCCTGGCATTCCCGGCACACCGGAAAACGCTGTCGGTAACCAACCCCTCGGCCGAGGGGTGTTCCGAAAAACCGGACAGGGAACCAGTAGAGACCACATACTTCCTGGCCAACCTGGCCGAAGGCGCAGGGCAGGAAGCAGGACGCTGCCAAAGTTCCAAGGCCGGACCCACTATGGCTTCGGCCACCGGAAAGGCCTCCGTAGGAGAATCCCCTCGATCCAGAATCTCCGTGAGGGGATACCTGGCCCGTTTAGAAATGGGTTCGAGCTTCATCCCGGTGGACTCCGAGATGAGTCGAAGCAACCCTAAGAAGGACGAAGGGCTATCGTCCACTGACTGCCCTCCCGAGGACTCCAAGTCCATGTGCTTGGAGAAGAGGGAGGAACCATCATCGGACTCAGAAGAGTCCTCAAAGAGCTGCCTCAAGCCTGAGCCACCCTCCACCTGCCGAGGTTTATCGGGAGTGAGGGTGACAGACAGCCTATGGGGCAAACCCAAGGCCAACCGAGAATTTTTGGTCGGAGCCCCAACTAATGACTGTGGAGGCAGAGATTCCACCAGAATTGGTGGGGCAGCTGGAATTGGCCGAGCAACCGGCCTGAGAACAGGTTCCTCGACTACAACAAGGGGTTGTTTCGGCTGCTCCGGTGACAGCCACTTAATGGCCGGGGAAGACAACTGGGTCGGCTTATTCCCGGTCAAAAGGAGCTGTTGCCACATGAGTTTCTCGTACTTCCGACGCAACTTGCGTCGAAGCCTCCGATCGAGGAAGAGGAAGAGCGGCGGCTGCCCTGCCTTGGATGCCGAGACCAAGACCGCTATGGCGGCGGGACGTTGGACCGCAAGGATGTCCGAGACCGAGACCAAGAGTCTCGACTAGGCTGAGGAAGGCGAGGAGAAGTGTCGGAAATCGGCACTCCCCTCGGCTTGGACGATCCCACCGAAGGCTCCGGAACCGGAGGCACAGACGAGCCGACGGGATCCTCAACTCCCACCGAGGGAACCGGGGAGAGGGGATTCTCAGCTTCTCCAGCCGACAACCCATCTAACGGGTCGAGAAAAATCTCGACCGTCGTCGTGAAGTCTCGGTCAACTGGCCTGGCGGGGACACCGTGAAGCCAGTGGCCAAAGCTGAGTTCGACGAAGTCGACTGTCGACAAGGGGGGATCTTCCCGCTCCAAAGGCGTCGACGGAGACTTAATTTTGCTCTTTTGGACCTGGAAAAAGGTCCTGAAGTTGGACCCCTCACCTTCGTCGAGAGGGTCAGGACAAAGCCCTTAAAAGAAGCCGAGTACCAGGCAACAGAGAGAGTGGACAAATGCCGCAGCCGGGTAGAAGTGGCCCTGCGCCTCCTCTTCGAGGGGCGATCATCTGCTCGAGCTGATCCTCTGAGCCCGCTGCTCGGACACCATGTCGAGCCTCTTTAGATTTCACGGTGGAATTCTTTTCGGGCGCCCCAGTTGTGTCGGGCAGCACGGTGCCTTCAGGGCGTGGGCGAAAGGAAGAGCACAAGTCGCAGGCCTGCGGGTCGTGCTCAAGGCCCAGGCAGTAGACGCACGTGGAGTGCGGATCCGTCCTAGACATCTTCTGCCCGCAAGGGCACCTCCGAAACCGGAGTCGATTTGTCCATCGCAGCAGCGAGGAGAAGAAGACCGAAGTCTTTTTAGCAAAAATCTTTTTGATTTCGAACTTTCGAAGAATTAGGAACCAGTCTTAAACGCAGCACGTTAAGGAGGGAACCTGAGCTTCCAAGCGGTAAGGAAGATCTGGCGTCATGGGGCAGAGCCGAGAGTTTTACCACCCGGGTGGGTGGGAGGAGCCAGCTTGAAGACCTTCCGGCAAGATTTAAAGTGGCAAGGATACCTGCCAAAAAGTGTGGATGAACAACATATCCATGGCCCTACAAAGTTAACTCGTTGTTCTCTGGGGCAGTTCAAAGGTTGGTGATCACTGCAATAGTCAGAATACAGCAAGACTTCATGTTGTTTGAAACACTTACTTAAAAGACAGAAATGTGAAAAATAAAACGTGCAGCAAAAGGCACAATTAGATAAGAACTCTTATAAAAAGACAGGACTTTGAAATAAAAACGTGCATCTTAAAGGCACAATATAGATAATTACAGAAAGTGCATCAAGGATGTTACAGTTACAGTAATAGCAATGATAAGCCTTACAATATATATTGTTTATGCTCTCTCTCGTTCACCTCTAGGTATATCTAGTTATAGTACATTAGGAGGATTTTGAAAACTGACAGTAAGCCAATGTAATAATAATAATAATAACTTTATTTTTAAAGCGTCTTTCAGAATATCAAGGTGCTTTACATGTCAAAAACCACAACATACAATATCAATTAAGAACATATAAATAAAATAATTTCATAACAACATCTCATATTAAAAAATGATAAAATCATCCATACAATCAAAACGCAATATTTACAGTCAGATTTCATTATTCTTCCAAGTAAGCCATATGCCACAGGTAAATTTTTAAGTCTTTCTTAAATACCGCCACGGAGGTGCACTCCCTTAACCGGCGTGGTAGAGAATTCCGAAGAGTGGGTGCAGCATAAGAAAATGCTCTACTACCAGAAGATTTTAAACTCACTCTTGGAATCTCTAACAACCCCTCGTCGGCCGAGCGGAGCGATCGGCTGGGGCAGTAAGGCACCAGAAGTTCTTTCAGATAGGTAGGACCCTGATCATGAAGGGCTTTGAAAGTCAATAAAATTACTTTAAAGGAGATCCGCCACCGTATATGAAGCCAGTGCAGTTCGTGCAGTACCAGGGTAATATGACTGGATCTCCTTGTCCCAGTCAAAACCTGGGCTGCAGCGTACTGCACCAGCTGTAGGCGACAGATTTCAACCCCAGAAAGCCCAAAGTAAAGGGTGTTGCAGTAGTCCAAGCGCGAGGACACAAAGGCGAGGACCAACGTTGGCAAAGAGTCAGACGGAACAAGGTGACGCACCCTGGCAATATTCCTAAGATGGTAAAAGGAAGTCCTGACAACGGCTGACACTTGAAATTGAAGGGTCAGCCTGTCGTCAAGGACAATCCCAAGGTTGCGCACCCGTTCAGAGGTCGGAAGTGACACGCCGGCAAGAAAAATTCCAGAGGGCGTGCCATCATGCGACCTCGCTATCTGACCACCCGGGTCCACCACTAACACCTCTGTCTTATCTGAGTTCAACTTTAACCAACTAGAATCCATCCATCCTTGGATTTCTTCCAGACAGTTATTAAACACAGAGAGAGCTCCATCCTGGCCAGTGCAAAAGACAGGTATAGTAGGTATCATCTGCATAGCAGTGAAACCTCAGCCCACACCATCTTATAATGTCTCCAAGGGGCAGCATATACACCGTGAATAACATGGGTGACAGCACTGAACCCTGAGGCACCCCACACAACAAAGAAGCTGGGCCTGAGGAATGAACCTCCGACACAACTCTTTGTGATCACCCAGTAAGGAATGAAGTGAACCATTTTAAAACAGTTCCTGACATTCCACAGATTAGCCTCAGGCATGCTAACAACACCAGGTGATCCACAGTGTCAAAAGCTGACGAGAGATCAAGAAGAACTAGAATGGAACGTCTCTTCTGATCCCTTGCCTTCAGAAGATCATTAAGTACCCGAACCAGCGCAGTCTCGGTGCTGTGTCTTTTACAAAAACCAGATTGGAAGGATTCGTAGACATTATGGATGGTTAACTGGTCTTCCAATTGGGCTGCCACTACCTTCTCAATAACCTTCCCAATAAAGGGAAGGTTAGAGATAGGTCTGTAGTTTGAGAAACAGTCGGGGTCCAAAGTAGCTTTCTTCAAGAGGGGTGTCACCACTGCTTCTTTCAGGGAGTTAGGAAACTCACCTGACTCTAAGGAGCACCAGACTATTTGCACCATAACTGGACTGATGGTCTCAGAACAACCCAAAATTAGGGGAGTTGGTCCAGGGTCCAAACTACAGCTCGTGGGCCGCACGCTATGGATGATCCTGATAATATCCACGACCTCCGGTCGGCAAAAGGAACTCCAAGAGAACTGAGGTATTGTGAACTCACACTGTTCCACAACGTCATCATAGAAACATAGAATTTGGCGGCAGATAAGGACCATTTGGCCCATCCAGTTTGCCCATTTCCCTACCTAATGGATAAGCTGCAGATCCTAGTTAACCAGCAGCCTACTTCTTTCTACCCCCAACCCCTAGAATTGCCTTATGACTGTCCCATGCATGCTTGAATTTAACCACTGTTTTTGACTCCACAACCTCCTCCGGAAGCTGGTTCCAGGCATCCACAACCCTCTCTGTGAAAAAATACTTCCTTACATTACCTCTAGCCACTTCCCCATCTTCAAATTATTGCCCTTGTTCTTGCACACCTCTTTTTGAAAGATGCTACCTCTTGGACTTTGTTGATTCCTTGAGGTACTTGAAAGTTTCTATCATGCCCCCCCCCTTCTTTCCTCGAGGCTATACATATTAAGCTCCTTTGGTCTCTCTTCATATGTCTTCTGGTGCAGACCCTGTATCATTTTAGTTGCCCTCCTCTGGACAGCTTCCATCTTGTCTATGTCCTTGCGGAGATTGGGTCTCCAGAACTGCACACAGTACTCCAGATGGGGTCTTACCAGCTGTCTGTACAGAGGGATAACAACTTCCTGTTTTCTATTGGTGATGCCTCTCCCTATGCATCCCACTATCCCCTCAGCCCTCCTTACTGCCCTCTCACATTGCTTGCCCACCTTTAAGTCATCTGATATGACTACTCCCAGGTCCCTTTCCATTTTTGTTGTTGTTAATATCTCACCCCATTGTGTACTCTTCCCCTGGGTTTTTGTTTCCCAGGTGCATTACCTTGCACTTCTTAGCATTAAATCTAAGCTGCCATACATTTGACCATTCCTCTAACCTTGCCAAGTCCCTTCTCATCCTTTCCACCCACCTTGTGCATCAACTCTGTTGCAGATCTTTGTGTCATCTGCAAAGAGACATACTTTTCTTCCAGTCCCTCTGCAATGTAACACAAAGACATTGAAGAGGACCGTCAATACTGAACCCTCGGCACCCACTAGTAACCCCTTTCTTCAGAGTGGACTCCATTTACTATCACCTCTGTGTCCTATTCTCCAGCCAATTCTTTACCCAGGCTATCATCTTGGGACCCACTCCCAGGCTGGCTAACTTGTATATTAATCTTTTGTGTGGGACTGAGTCAAATGCCTGCTAAAGTCTAGGTAGGCCATGTCCACAGCCCCTCCCTGATCTACTACTTTGGTCACCCAGTCAAAGAAATCTATTAGATTCATCTGGCATGACCTTCTCACTGTGAATCCATGCTGCCTTGGGTCCTGTGCCCCTCTGGCCTCTAGGTACTCGACAATTCTTTCCTTCAGAAGTGATTCCATCATTTTCCTATCACTGAGGTTAAACTAACAGGTCTGTAGTTTCCTACTTCTCCCCTACTCCCACTTTGTGAAAGAGAATCACATCTGCCCTCTTCCAGTCCTCAGGTACCACCCCATCCTCCCATGATTTGTTAAAGAGGGTAGTCAGTGGTGTCACTAGTTCTACCCTTAGTTCTTTTAGAATTCTGGGATGAATCCCATCAGGCCCCATTGCTTTGTCCACCTTTAGTTTTAAGAGTTCTTTCAGAACCCTTTCTTCTGTAAATGGGCTGGTATCAACTTCTGTATCCAGAGTGTTTCTATTGTTTGTTTTAGGTACCTCCCCCTCTTCATTTGTAAATACTGAGCAAAAATATTTGTTTAGTATCTCTGCCTTTTCACAGTCACCCTCTGCCCACCCCCTTCCCTTTATTAAGCCTCACTATCCCTCCCTTAGTCTTCCTTCGCTCCCTGATGTACCTAAAAAAGGTTTTATCCTCCTTCTTAACTGAGCTGGCTATCTTTTCCTCAGTTCAGGCCTTTGCTGTTCTGACTGCCTTCCCAGCTTCCTTTTGCTTTAACTGATACATTTCTCTGTCCTGCTCCTTCTGTGATTCCTTGTACTTTCTGAATGCTTTCTTTTTCTCTTCAACCTTCACTGCCACCTCCTTTGAGAACCATAGTGGTTTCTTACATCGTTTTGTTTTGTTTATTTGCTTCACACAAAGGCTTGTTACCTTTGTGATGGCAGTTTTTATTATTCCCCATTGTTCTTCCACCCCTCCTTCCTGCCCATTTGCTAGTGCATTCCTTAGGCACTCATCCATTTTAGCAAAGTCAGCCCTCCTGAAGTCCAGTACTTTTGCCTTTGTATGGCTTGACTCTATTGCTGTGTTTATTGTGAACCATACTGTTCGATGGTCGCTAATTCCCAGATGGCTACCAACTTCTACATCTGTGATCCTCTCTCCATCTCCATTTAAGAGGACCAGGTCTAAGACTGCTCCCTCTCGAGTGGGTTCCAATACTAGTTGTCTAAGGCATGTCCCCTGTAGGGCATCTAGAATAACCCCACTCTTAGAAGTGGCTGCTGCAACTGCACTCCAGTTAACATCTGGCATATTCAGATCACCCATCAGCAATATCTCCCCTTTATCTGCCATTCTAAGTATACTTTCTATCATTTCCTTGTCCATTTCCTCCCCAGAGGGGGTCTGTATATAACCCCTGTGCAGATTGTGATGCCATTGCCTACCTCCAAATTGACCCACAGTGCTTCTTCTCCTCCCTGTTTACCCCTTTGTTCTGTTGCTTTGATTCCTTCTCTTATGTAGAGAGCTACTCCTCCTCTTTTACCCTCCCTGTCCCTCCTGTAGATAGTGTATCCTGGTATGTTTACATCCCAGTCATGGTTCTGTGTGCACCATGTTTCTGTGACTGCCACGATATCCGGATGTTCCTCTTCCATCAAGGCCACTAATTCAGGAAGCTTGTTACCCAGACTATGGGCATTGGTACTCATTGTTCTCCATTTTTTGATGGCTTTACCTTCTGTAGCAGCATCTCCCATTGACCTTTCTACCTTGGTCTTTTTCTCATTTAGTACCCTGTTTTGTAGGGGGAGGCTGGGATTTTCCTGCTGCTTATCAGTGCCTCCCCCCTTGACTAGTTTAAAAGCTTGCCAATGATGCATTTAAACCGACTGCCCAAAAGACTTGTTCCCTTCCTGGACAGATGCAGACAATCCTGCCAGTATAGGCTGGTGTCCCCCCAGGTGGAACCCCAGTCCCCAATGAAGCCAAACCGTTGTGCTCCATGCCATTTTTTCAACCATTTGTTAAACTGCATGGTGCAAAGTACCCTCGCCTCACCCATGCCAGAGACAGGCAGCATTTCTGAGAAGGATACTGTGTGTGCTACTTGTCTTAAGCCCCTCCCCAACTCTATAAAGTCCTTCTGCACTGCTCTAATCTCATGATGAGTCAAGTCATTTGTCCCTAGGTGGACAATGACGTCCAGCTCAGACTCCCGTGCAACTGTTCTCGTGATCCTAAGGATGTGCTTCCTGTCCCTCCAAGCCATGGCACCAGGCAGGCACCTTACTTCAGTTTTCCCTGCTCCCTCCAGTTCTATCCCCCTAATAATTGAGTCCCCCACCAGGAGCTGCTTCCTTTCCCTGTGGTGCCCTCTGCCTCCTTCCTGAGGGCCTCCCTTGTGACAGTTGTCTGCACCCTCCTTAGTCTCCTCTGCGGGTGCATCCATAGGGGAACTATGTTCCCCCAGAATGGTGTATGGCTTGTGGAGTGGAACAACTGACTGGGTGTGCCTCTATTTCACCACCCTTACCCTCCTTGAGCTGACTGTGGTCCAACTGCTGTGCTTTCTTCGCAACCTCTGAGGTAGTGGTGGTGGCTCTGGTGCTCCCTGGATGGGGGAGGTTCCCTTGCTACTGTCCAGTGCGGCCTGAAGATGGTCAACTTCCTATCTCAGGGCAGATAGTTGTCTGCAAACAGGGCAGCATCTCAGCCTCCAGAGATTGCCGGACGCAAGCCCGCCCTGATGTCAGCCACCTTAGTTGCAAAGAACCAAGCAAGCTCCTCGCTCTCTAATTACGAAAAAGCTTTTTGGACTTGCAGACAGGCTGGGTTGCACAGTCTGTCTACAGTCCGAAACAACTGAGCCGGTCGATTCTGCGCAACTACAATCTCCCAGGACAGGAATTCTGCCTTCTTATGGGTGATTGCAGATTGATAGATAGAATAATGTTATATCAATCTAAGGTGATCGGCATCAAGGGCGGACTTGCACCAACAACGCTCTAACCTTCACCCCTGTCTCCGCAACTCCCTCAGTGTCCCATAAAACCAAGGGGACCTGGGGTGAAGGGATAGGGGGCGCTCATGAACAGGAGCAATAAGATCCAGGGCCACCGTAATGGCCGTATTATAGGCCGACACCAGTGCCTCTGGATTACTGCTAGCCAACACGGGGGATGAGAGGTCAAGGACCACTGCAAGGCCCTGGGAAGTAATATTCTGTAACGGGCGGT
This sequence comes from Neoceratodus forsteri, assembly GCA_016271365.2. Lineage (NCBI taxonomy): Eukaryota > Metazoa > Chordata > Ceratodontiformes > Ceratodontidae > Neoceratodus > Neoceratodus forsteri. The sequence continues at coordinate 51,651,700 of JADMNL010000026.1, forward strand.
ACCTGACCATATCCACAGGGGAAGGCCTTCTCGGCGGGGTGCAAAAATTGAACCTCATGGTGTGGTGGTCAGACCAGGTGACTGGATCCACCCCCACGTCAGATGAATCAATCCCTAAGAGGAAGACTAAATCCAGAGAGTGCCTAGATTTATGTGTAGCAGTGCAAACTACCTATGTAAGGCCCAAAGAAGACATAAGTTGGAGGAAGTAATTACCAAATTGTGAGAGTTCATCGTCGACCCAGGCGTTAAAGTCACCCAGAACCATCAATCTGGGCGATTCAAACGACATATCGACAAGGAAGTCTGCTACTTTCTGTAAGAAGCGTTTCCCATCTTCGGGTGGACGGTAGATGAGAGCGATTCGAACGCCTACACCTGCTACAACTGTGCACTCAAAGGATTCAGCCTCACCTACTACCACATTCGTGAGGTCCAATTTAGTCTTAAAACAGACTGCAACTCCCCCCCCGCGGTCCAATCTCGGGCGGTGTATCACTGAGTACCTGGACGGAATCATGGCCTCCAATATGGGGCCTGAATTTTCATCCAGCCAGGCCTCAGTGATGCAAGCCAGGTCAGCCGAACTAATAAGAGTGGCTATAATGGTGGTCTTATTCCTAACAGACCTGGCATTGCATAACACCACCCGAGTTGGACAAAGCTCGGAGGCTGTCCGGCCTATCTGTCCACCAAATTCAGTAGTGCCCTTGGGTATGGGCACCAGACACAGGAGACCCCGGTCTGGGATTCCATTTTCCGAGGGCACCTTCTGGACTTAGTAACACCAATAAAGTGGCCCCTCTTCGACCTTCATATTTAAACCCACCCCCACCTCCTCATTCTCCCTACAGAACAATCCCCAGTGCTCTCACAGCACTGGTAGGTCTCAAATTGCAGGGCAGGAGTATAAAAGGGAGGAGGGTGCGAAGAGAGGAGGATGAATAGCGCACCGCTGTGGAACCTGCAGGCCAGCACATATTACTGCTTAAACTAAACAATATACACCAAATATAATCAAAAACTAAACTAATCTAAGAACACATACAAAATAAAACACAAATAAAAAAAGAAAATAATAAACAAAACAAAATAAACAACTAAAAATAAATAAATATAAATAAATAAAAACAAATATATAAATATAAAAGGGTACTCTCACTACCACTAAACAAAAATTACCCCCCCTTAGCTCTCTCACAGCCAAATAAAGAGAGGGGAAAATGTAGGGAACATCAAAAAAAAAGGCATTAAGGCAACGGGTATAGAGAGGGAGAGGATGCAGAGACCAAGGGAATACAATAGACACCAGCTCTAGCACTGCATGGTATCCTGGGCAAGTCAGGTACACATTTGTGTGCTCCTAGGAGGAGTGTTTTTAAGCTGGCCAGTAGTTGGGTGCCATAGTTTAAAAGGGGGGGCATAAAAGCGAGATGTCTGTGGGGAACAGTAGGGAACTAGGGAAAAAGGTCGGGGCAAAGAGATAGCAGCAAAGGGATATAAATGATGAATTCATTACTGGGCAATAGATAACCTTGTCTGTTGAATTCTCCCCTACAAGTATCTAATTCTTCAGGATGGCAGCAGTCACAAGCGTGCAGATGATGGAACAGGTGGCAGAAATTATGAAAAAGGTGACGGAGATGCTGTACATGATGAGGACGAAGGAAGCGGAAGAAGAGGCTGCAAGGGCAAGGAAATGAAAATTACGTACCTACCGTAATTCTTGATCTTCTTGGACGAGTCTCCACCACTCATTCACACTATTGGGATCTGCGCCGGAGGCACTAGGACCCATCGGGAGCAAACTTTTTTGCTGGAGGGTCAGCGCCCGGAGAAGGCGCCCGCGAGCACCTGAGCCTCAGCTCGTGCTGTAATGACTATCTCGGCATCGAACCTCCAACGCCTCAGTACCTTTTTACCAAGGAGGTGCAGCATAACTAACCTAGAAGGGTAGCTAACCTAAAAACCGGACATAAGATAGTCGGGCAACCCGTATAAGAAGGGTCAACAGAGAAGTCTTCACAGCCTAAAGATTTGAGGGTGAAGACCAACAACAGAGGTTGAGCTCGGGGGACGGAGGGTGGCGTGTGAATAGTGGTGGAACTCATCCAAGAAGATCAGAATTACGGTGAGTGCGTAATTTTCATATCTTCCTGGACATAAGTCTCCACCACTCATTCACCTCTGGGAGAGTACCGGGCTAATAATCCCGAGGCGGCAGGAGGACCAGAGCTCACATTTCTAAGACAGGAGTCCATTAAGGATGGCTCTGCCAAAGGAAGAATGATCTGGCATGGACATCTAGTGCATAATGTTTAACAAAAAGTATGCACTGAGCTCCAGGTGGACGCATTGCAAATATCTGCAATGGGCCGTTAATTCGTAGGAGGATGCAGTGACCGCTCTAGTAGAGTGGTAAACCCTACCCTCCAACTTAACCTGTACCACGGAATAGCAGTGGCGAAGGCATGCCACAAGCCATGCTGAGATACATCTGATAGCGACAGGTTGACCCAGCCAGGTCTCACTGAAGGAAACGAACAGTTGCTGGGCTTTGCGAAAGCCCTTGGTTCTATCCAGATAGAAACGCAAGGCCCTCTTAACATCCAAAGAATGAAGAGAATGCTCTCCTTCATTTTGGAAGTTCGCAAAGTAAGAGGGAAGGACCAAAGGTTGGTTTAGATGAAATTCTGACACAACCTTAAGAAGAAACTTAGGATGAGTACAAAGGACAACTTTGTCCTTATGAAACACAGTATACGGAGGGTCTGTGACCAGGGCATGTATCTCAGAGACCCTATGGGCTGAGGTAATGGCCACTAGGAAGGCAGTCTTCCGGGTGAGAAATTTTAGCTCACAGGTAGCCAGAGGTTCGAAAGGTTTCCGAGTGAGCATATCTAGCACAAGATTGATGTCCCAGGCTGCAACTGGACATCTTGTAGGAGGTCTGGTATGCAGAATTCCTTTAAGAAACCTCTTAACCACAGGTAATTGAGCCAGAGATAAGGAAAAAATCGGCTCATGATATGCTGAAATGGCACTAAGGTGAACTTTGACTGTGGAGTACTGTAGGCCTGAATTTGAGAGGTCTAAGAGGTACTCCAGAACCTTATCTGGTGGGCAGGAAAAAGGATTCAAAGAGGACTTTGCACACCAGAGCGAGAAATGCTTACATTTGGCTGTGTAAGTTTTCCTAGTGTCTGGTTTCTGTGCAGCCAGAAGAATATCTGAAACTCTTCGAGACACATTGAACCAGTTTACTTCTACCTCTTCAGGAGCCAAGCATGAAGGTGAAGCGATCTCAGGTTGGGGTGGACCACAGGTCCCTGAGTCAAAAGGTTCATCTATAGGGGAAGTGGTCTCGGAGGAACTGCCAACATATTGTTGAGTAGTGGAAACCACAGCTGCTGAGGCCAAAAGGGGGCAATGAGAATCATTTTGTCTCCCTGGGATTTGAACTTGAGGAGTACCCTCTGAATTAGAGGAAGAGGTGGAAAGGCGTAAAGAAAGCATTTTATCCACCGCAGCCTGAACGCATCCTGACAGAAAATGCCAGGCCCTGGATTACTGGAGCAGAAGAGAGGCAGTTTTGCATTGAGTGGGGATGCAAAAAGGTCCAGGTCTGGAGTTCCCCACTCTTCGAATAGTGACTGAACTATGGTTGTCGAGAGACCACTCATGAGGGTCTGTCTCTGTTCTGCTGAGACGGCCTGCCAGTTCGTTCTGAATACCTGGCAGATAGACTCCTTGAATTAGAGCCTTGTGCTCCAAGCACCATTCCCATACCCTCATTGCTTACCTGCATAAGGGGTAAGAATGAGCACCACCCTGCTTGTTGATGTAATACATCACTGCTTTGTTGTCCGTTTGAAGGAGAATGTTCTTGTGACACAGAATGTCCTTCAACGCTCGGACCGCATAAAGGACGGCTCTCATTTCTAGGACGTTTATGTGGAGCTGGGACTCGACTTGAGTCCACGCACCTTGAGTGTGGAAAGCCTGACAGTGAGCTCCCCACCCCATTAGGGATGCATCCGTGGTAATGGAGATCTGATGGTCCAGAGGAGCAAAGGGATATACCTCCAGGAGATTGCTCTCTTGAGACCACCAGGTGAGTGACCTCTTTAAAGGTTCTGTCACCTTGATGAGATAGGACTGCGGGTGAGTGGTTGGGGACCACTGAGTACTGAGCATCCACTGAGTGGTTCTCATGTGCAGACGTGCTAGGGGTACAGGGAACACTGAGGAAGCCATGAGGCCTAGCATCCATTGCATCGAGAGAGCTGTAACTGAGGTGTTCTCCCCGATGTGACGGGCCATTTGAAGGATATCGTTCCTTCTGTCTTTTGGAAGAAAAGCCTTCGCACGGAGGTGTCAGAAGAGTCCCTATAAGAGGAGCCTCAGGAGGACTGCAGTTGCGATTTCTTGAGGTTCAGCAGAACTCCCATGGACGTAAGGAGGCGAGAAGCCGTCTCTACGGCGTCCAGGGTCCCTTGCCTGGAAGGGCTTGCTAGAAGCCAATCGTCCAGATAAGGGAATACCTGTATCCCGACCTTTCTGAGGTGCGCTGTGAGAACTGCACAACACTTTGTAAAAACCCCCGGCGCCGAGGATAGCCCAAAGGGCAGGACTCTGAACTGATAATGCTGTCCCAGAGCCACAAACCTTAGGAATTTGTAATGCCTCGGGTGAATAGGAATGTGTAGGTAAGCATCCTGCATGTCTAGGGAGGCTAGCCAGTCGTGTTGATGAAGCAAAGGTAACAGGGTTCCCAGAGAAATCATTTTGAATTTCTCCTTGGGGAGAAATTTGTTTAGCTTTCTGAGATCCAGAATGGGGCGCATACCACGGACTTCTTTGGAACCAGAAAGTAATGGGAGTAGAAACCCGTGTTCCGTTGATGCAGCGGCACCACTTCTACTGCCCTGTTGTTCAGAAGGCCCTGAATCTCGGCGGCGAGAAGGTCTGACTGAAGGTTTGACAGCCTGGGCTGCTGTTTGGGAGGACGATCCGGAGGGGCTCCAGAAGATTGAGTGAATACCCCTCGCGAATTATCCGAAGGACCCATTTGTCTGAGGTTATGGACTTCCACTGGTTGTAGAAGTGCATCAGATGACCTCCCACTAGAGAGGAAAAGTCCACCTCGGGCAGCTGAGATGGGACTTGGGCCAGCCATTCATAAAGTAGCGCTGGGCGCTTTGAGCCCTTGCGCTTTCTGTTGCATCTTCTTTTGAGGTTGGGCAGGTTGGTTTTTATGGAAACCCCCCTGCCTCTGCCTCGAAAGGACTGCCGATTATGAAACTGATGTTTATTGACATGCCCTCGAGAGGAGGCAGGAGGGGGTCGAGCCAACTTAATGGCTGACCTAATCTTTTGAGTAGCTTCTAGAGCTTGCTCTACCTGAGGACCAAAAAGATACACATCATCAAAGGGCAACACCATTACCTGCTGCTGCGCGTCATTCGTGAAACCCGAAGTGCGCAGCCAGGAATGACAGCGGTGCAAATACCAGCAGCCGCTGAGCGGAGAGAAAGCAGAGAAAGCATCCATGGCTGCTTTAACCTGCTGGTTGTTAGATTCGATACCTCTGGTAATGGTTTGAAGAAGCTCTGGCTTTGCATCCAACTCGGAAGAGCTTCAACCATTCAGCTTGATAGAGTGCCAGGATAAACTCATACTGTGAGAAATAGCCCTGGTAGCTGGCAATATGCATACTTAGGGTAGATGCAGCAAAGACTCTCTTACCTAAGGTGTCTATCTTACGAGATTCTTTGTTAATAGGTCGAGCTGTAGTAGTCTGAGGAAGAACGACCTTATCATTCTCTGCCAGGACTACAATAGGATCTGCAAAGGCTTGAGATGCCAAAATGGGACGATCCTTGGGGGCTGAATATTTCCTATCTATGGATTTAGCCACCGAAGGGGTGAGAGCAGGATTATTCCATACCATTTGAGACAGCGTCTCGAAGGAAGGCTGAACCGGAGGAGTCAAATCCGTAGGGATCTCCGAACATGAAGGTATTGGAGTCTTAACAATTTCCCAGGATCGATGTCTGTAGTCTGGAGAGAAAGAGTGGAACTCAGATTTTTCAGCAGAGACTTAAACGACAGGTCCTCAACCACAGGCTCTGTAGCAGTGATAGATCCTGCTTTGTCCACTTCATCACCCAACCGAGGTCTGGGTCCGAGCTCAATGTCTTCTTCTGACAGTCAGGAGGACTGTATGGACAGGAAAGGAATGAAAATCAGAAGAGGGAAGAAGGAAGCGGTGGAAAGAGGAGTCCTGAAAAGCAGAGGGCCAGGCCCCGGCGCCGAGGCGCCTGGCACTAAGACAGCGCGAGGAACCACACGGCACGAAAACTATGCCGAGGGACCCGCGGCGCTGAAATGGCGCAGAAGAGCCGCATGGTGCCGAGCGACGGCGCAAACACACCACCAGCGCCGAGGATGCCGAAAACACCCCCAGACTCCGAAAAACAGGTTTTGAAGGAAGAAGAGCAGGAGATAAGGGCATCGGTGTGGCCCCCTGCACTGCAGCCATGTGAGGGGGGGGAAACACCTAAGCGCAGAGTCAACGGCACCGAAGAAGGTGCTGCTCGACCAGGAAAATCCAACCGCCCTACTTGGTCTCTCAATGAGCCCGAAAGCCCATGAGTGACCGAGCCAGGTAGCAGAACTAACCTCCGAGCCCATTGCTCCATAAGAGCGGCCCACTGATGAAACTGCTCATCTGAAGACCTACCTGCAGGCGGGGTAGGACTTCGATGTTGAAGCCGTTGGCTACCAGAAGCAGAGGTTGGTGACTCCGAAGGAGGACACGGCAACTAGCCCGGATAACGGCGATCCACGTGCAGACATATCAGAGGGTGACCTCGGGTGATGCCTTCTCTTTTAGACCTGTGGGCGAAGAAGAGGCCGAGGCCAAGCGGTGCTGAGAATCGACCGCTTATTTTTATCCTTCCGCTGGACCCCATCCCCCGGGCATTGGACTGACCGTTGTCAGACCCCCCCTCCGGAGAAGGTGGCGGACCGTACCCAGCCCAACTGACAAAACAGCTTTCATATGAAGTCTCCCTACCGTCACCTGACCCGCTCATGGTCGACTCCATCAAAGTAGGCTGAGACTTCTTTATTTTTAAAATAAGACTAAGTGATACTTTATCGAGATAATACTACAAAATAACAAAACTGCAAACTATGCTGCGAGTTTGAAGTTTGACTCCCGGCGGGCAAGCGACGTCGTCACTGAAGTGCACTCGACGGTGGGAAAAAAAGAACTGAGGCGGTTGGACGGTCGACGCCAAGATAGTCATTACAGCGCGAGGTGAGGCTCGTGGTGCCGTGCCTTGCGGCGCCATCTCCGGCGCCGACCCTCCAGCAAAAAGGTTTGCTCCTGATGGGTCCTAGTGCCTCCGGCGCAGATTCCAATAGTGTGAATGAGTGGTGGAGACTTATGTCCAGGAAGATCAAGAAGGGTCAAGGGAAAATCCTGATGAAGAAGATAAATGAACTGAGAGAAGCAGCAAAACAGAACGAGGCCAACGATCCAGCAGGAAAATGGAAGACACCGGCAGGAGGGTCAGGGAAGAGCCCAGCGGAGAAAAGAGCACCAAGAGAGGTGCCATAACAAGAGCAGACGGAAGACCTGGACGCAGATGAGGGCATGAGTGGTAAGGATAAGGGAGAGCAGACCCCGGAGGGGGATCTGACTGAATATCTAGCAGGTATGCTGAGGGATATGGGTCAAAAGTTTAAGTTTCAGTTTATTGTTCTAGGAATTATCACCTTTGAGCCATGGCACTTTTACAAAGGTTCCACGTCGAGTGTGTACAAACAAGTCAAGTTACATAGAATGGCCAACAAGTTATGAAGTGGCAATAAGCCAGTATAATACAGTACATTAATATCAAAACTTCAGACAAAAGAGGGAAAAAAAATAAATAAATACTTAGCATACACAGAACAAGCTGATTCAAGGAAAAACTTCAGAGAAATGGACAAAATGGAAGGGGTAAGAGGAGAAGGGGGGGAGGAGCAGACATAGAGAGATTAGAGCTACTCAGATGCCTTTGTCAAGAAATGAAGCAGAGGTGGCAGATGAAAACAGTAGAACAGTCAGGAGGGAAAAACTTTAATCGAGACAGTCACAGGAGCTGGAGGCTGTAAGGTGAGAATATAGCATAGATTTGAAAGCTCCTAAGGAGGTGGAGGATGTAATGAGCGTGCTGAGAGCATTGAACCAGCTGGGGGCACGATAGGCAAATGATCTTTGGCCCTGGGTGGTCCAGCATCGGGGGACCTGGAGAGGCTGGTGTTCCGAACTTCTGGTGAAACGGATGCTGGTATTCGGGCATAGTAAGTCTTGGATACACGGTGGAGTGAGGCCCATGGTGGATTTTTTTGCCATCAGGCAGGTAAGGTATTTTATGCGATTTGAGAGTTGCAACCATCCTGTTTCAGTGTAGAGCTCACATGTATGAGTGCATCTTTGCGCTCCAGTGAGCAGTCAACAGGCCTTGTTTAGGGAGGTTGTGATGCGCCTAAGTGCAGTGGTTGAGGCAGAGCCATAGATAATTAAACCATAGTCTATGATTGAGATGACAGAGCTTTGGATAGCTATCCTCAGCGCAGACTGGGTAAGGAACTGTCAGTTTTGGAACAGGATACCAATGCACTGGTTCACCATTTTCGCTGTGTTATCAATGTCGGTCGCAAAGGTTAGGCCTTGATCAAAGGTGATTCCAAGATATTTAAATGTTGTCACTTGTTCAAGGGTATTTCCTGGGTACGTTTTGATAGTAAGTGGAATTTGCCTTTTCTTGTTTTGTGGACTGGAGAAGAGCATGGATTTTGTTTTTTTGTGATTTAGGACCAGCCTGTGATCTAGGAACCACTTCTCAACCTTGGAGAAAGCAAGTTGCAGGCTATGGTGTAAGAGTTTCAGATCCTTATGAGAGGAAATAATCACGGCATCAGAAGCATACAGGATTATTTGTTCTGGGCAGGACTGGGGGAGAGAGTTTAGGAAAAGGCTGAAAAGAAGAGGGCCTAAGATTGATCCCTGGGGAACACCTGAGAGGACCGGATTTGAGTCTGACAGAACTCCTGAGATTTTTACAGTTTGAGAGTGTTGGGTGAGGTAGCTTTTTACCCAGGCACCAGGACCTTGCGAGAGCCCAAGATTGTGTAGTTGTGTGATAAGTAAGCCATGGTGAACAGTATCAAACGCCTTTGTTAGGTCAATGAAAACAGCTCCGGTTTGATATCCTTTGTCAAAAGCATTGTGGATTTCTCCTGAAAATTCCAGTAGGGCGGTCGACATACTGTGTCCTTTCCTGAAGCTGTGTTGCTGCACGCAGAGGATGTTATACTTATGCAGGTAGCCTGAGAGTTGGACTGCCACAATACGTTTGAGGGCCTTGGAGAGGGGTGGAAGTATTGATATGGGTCGATAGTTACCAGGTAGGGACTTGTCACCACTTTTGAACACTGGGGTGACTATTGCAGACCTCCATTTGCTGGGAAATTGACTAAGGCAGAGGGAGAGATTGAAAATTTTGGTGAGTGGGTGCAGCACCTCTTCCAGGATAAGGGACAGAAGTTTAAGGTCAATAGTATCACTGTTGCTCTGGTCTTAGAGATAGCCTTTTATATATATTTGCAGACTTCATGTGCCTTGACTATTTTGAAGTGGAAAAGCGGTTGGTTTGGTGAAGCAGCAGGTGATGTTGGTTTTGGAGAGTCAGTATCAGAGAAGAAGTCCGGGGGGAGGACCCCACTAAGGTCTGTGAAGGTTTCATTTAAGGCCTTTGCCATGACCATTGGGTCTAGGATAGTGGTTCCATCCACAGTCATTATAGTAGGAGAGGACTTGGACTGCTTACCCGTGATATTTCTGATGTTGTCCCAGAAGGATCTCCCATCACCCCAGGAACTGAAGAGGGCATTCTTGAAATAGGAGCTCTTCATCAATCGGATTTGTTTAGTGCAGTGGTTTCGTGCCTGTTTATACTTTTGGATGTCCGTCACGGAGCCTGTGGCTCTGGCTATGGCCCAGAGGTGGTCCCTAGCTTTGAGTTGGGCCAATAGCTTGGCTGTGAGCCAGGGATTTGAGAGCGCTTTGATTTTGCGCTTTTTTATTGGTGCGTAGGTGTTGCAGGCAGCATTGAATGTAGTGATAAAGTAATCTAGGGCTGTGTCAACATCTAGAGTATTGTATATTATGGACCAGTCTTGCTGCCTGAGACAGGCCTTGAGATGAGTAAGGTTGCCATGAGGTAGCACCCTGCTTGAGATAGTTTTTGGAGGTGGATTTCGGAACTTATTTGTCCAGGTACAGCTCACAGGGGAGTGGTCACTGAGAGAGTCTGGGAGAACAACTGTGTTATTTATGTGGGCTGGGTGGCTAGCAAGGATCCAGCCTATGAGAGTGCCAGTCCCAGATTTGTAGTTTTCCTAGTGGGGGAGCTCACCATCTGCGTTAGGTTAACTGCTAGAATAGCATCCTTGTGGGACCCAACATCAGATGCGAGCCAACTGATATTAAAATCACCAAGGAGAAGGAGCTCGGTGTCAGGTGGTTGCGATCTTACGAATTCAAGTACAGTCTGGAGGCCGGATCCTGGATCTTTAGGAGGGATATAGACAGTGGCAACAGTGAGCACTTTATTTTGGGCACCAAGGAGTAGGTTGACAGGGAGAAATTGCACTGAGGTGTTTGTGGGGGAAAAACAGACAGGGTGACAAGTGAGGTTGTCCTTAAGGTAAATTGCACATCCCCCCTTCCCTTTTAGTAATCCTATCCAGTCTGAAAATACTGTAGCCTTGTAGCAAGATGGCATGGTCTGGAGTGTTAGGTGCCAGCCAGGTTTCAACAATGGCTAGGATATCAGGGTTGTATTGGCTGGCAAAGATTTGAAGGGAGGCCAGTTTTGGGAGGAGGCTGCAGATATTTAAGGTAGCGATGGTGACACCCCCCTCCATTTTGGCAAGATTTGTTGACCTGGAGGAAACAGGGCCAGGGTTTGGATGGACACTTCCTGACATCAGGAGGAGGAGGAGCAGGAGTTTAAGGGTCATCTGACGCAGTTCATAGTATGCGAAATAACGCCTCTGCTGCTTGTGAGGTTGAGTACAGCGTAGGCGTTTAGGGTCCCAGTGCAGGGTAATGGCTAGAAGCAAAGGTCGAGTTGCCACATTCCAAACAGTGTGAGTTGTCATTTGCACCCAGTCCTTTGTAGGAGGGTGCCACAAGTGTGTGTAGTGAGGATTTGCCATGGGGCCAAGTAGCTGGTAATGAGCTTGAATGGTCGGTGTGAAGGGTGGAGAGGGGTAGGAGGAATTAGGAAGATGGCATAGAGGAGGAAAGAAGGAGAGGGCTAGAAGAGACATGAGGATGTGGCAATAGAGAGGCATATCAGAAGGAACAGAAATGTGATTTAATTAAGGTGGTGTGGTGCACAGCAGGAAAAAGAATTTGGAACGAATGGAAAAGGCGTTGCAAGAAATTAAGGCAGTTGGGGTAGAAGGGAATACTAAAACTAGAGTGAGTAATGACGGGATACCGGGAATGACGATGGAAGATCATGTCCCGGTAACGATTAAAGAAAAAATATGGAAAGGGGAGTAAGCAGACATATTCGCACTGGTGGACAAGGAGTCAGCCAAGAGGTACACACAGAAGGAGACGGTAGGGAAATCAGAGATGGCGGTAGCTTTGGCGATCGCAGGGAATAAAGTAGAAGAAATAAGTTACAAGGGAAAAAATATAGAGGCATGGCAGACAGGGTTTTCGATATTCAGTACCATTATGCTGGAGAAAACACCAGAGCTTACCATCCCATTACTCGCGTATGCCTCCACTATAAAGGATGCATATGAGGCAAAGATGGGGGTAGGTTGGCTAAAGTATGACGAGGCTTTCCGGCAGAGGATGGAAGCCAGGGGAGATCTGAGGTGGGATTCCACTCATTCAGAGTTTGGGTGAGGAGCCTGTCAGGTTTTACAGGGACAGGTGTGGGGTATAGACAGGGAGGAAGCAGGCAACAGGAGAAAGCTGGTTTGGGATTTAACAAGGCATTGCGCTCCTGGAGCAACTGCAAATTCAGACACATTTGTTCAAAATGCTCGGGGCAACACCTGGCGACCCCGTGCAGAGCGATGGGGGACAAGGAGGGCAATGGTAACTGGGCAGCGCCCTTCGAGGGAAAGGGGGATACCAGATGGGGAGGAATGGGATTTCAAGGAAGAGGGGACCTGGAACTGGGATATGGGGAACCAATGAGAGGGGATGTGGTGACAAGGGGGAGGTTTAGGCTAGCTAGAATGCCGATTAGGGTAGGGGTGATAAAAGAATGGATGAGGGGATACCCAGATGGGAAGGCAGGGCTGGTGTTGGTGGAAGGCTTCGAAAAGGGTTTTAGTTTGGAGTATCAAGGCGGGAGGAAGGGCACGAGGGTCAAGAATTTGACGTCAATTAAAGGTAAGGAGAACATAGCTTTAAAGAAAATAAGGAAGGAAATAGAGGCCGGAAGGATGGAGGGTCCATTTTGAACGCCGCCATTACCCCATCTGCGGGTTTCACCATTGGGCCTGGTGCACAAGAAGCAACCAGGGGAATTTAGGCTTATTCATCATCTGTCATACCCAGAGGACTTCGTGAATGATCACATACCAGGGGTGTAGGTTTCATATGTGACACTGGATGAAGCAGTGGAGTTGATTAGAGTGAAGGAGGAGCATGGTTAGCAAAGACAGATATCGAGTTAAGCTTTCCAGCTACTACCAGTCCGGAAGGAAGATTGGGACCTGTTGGGATTCTGCTCCAGGGGTTCTTCTCTTTGACAAAGGCAATGCCCATAGGCTTGTTCATAGCCTGTCACGAAATTCGAGGCATTGGTTTCCTGGATCCAATGGGGGCGTTTGAGAAGAAATGCGAGCACAGAACGTAGTGCATTATCTGGATGATTTTCTGCTGGTGGGGGATAGTGAAGTTGAGACAAGAACAATGCTCCTAGATTTTGAGGAGATGTGCAGGCAGTTGGGGATGCCACTCACGGGGGAAAAAACTGAAGGTCCAGCCAGGAAGCTAGAATTCCTGGGGACTGAGGTCGATGCAGAGGAGCAAATCTTCAGGTTGCCACAACAGAAGGTGTCCAGGCTCAAGGAATTGCTATGAGATGTAAAAGGTAGGAGGAGAGTCCCCCTGAGCCAGGTCCAACAGCTTTTGGGGCATTTGAACTTTGTATGTTGGGCGGTGGCACCTGGGAGAGTGTTCACCAGGAGGCTAGCCATGTCAACAGTGGGCAAAAAATGACCGCACCATTGGGTAGCCATATCACGAGGGATTAGACAGGATCTAGAGGTGTGGGAACAATTCTTAAAGGAATACAATGGGGTTACATTTTGGCAGAAAGAGTGGCTAGGGAATAATGACTTGAACCTATACAGGGATGCATCCGGGGCTATTGTGATGGGGCTTATTTTCATGGGAGTTGGATTGCTGAAATTTGGCCTGATTCTTGGAGTGAGAAGGGGCTGCTGAAGGACGTACCCTTACTAGAGATTTTCCCAATATGGGTGGCAGTGTTGACATGGGGGGAACACCTAAGGAACAAAAAGAAAAAATGACTCACCTTAGTAATGTTGTTTCTTCTAATGGAGTCTTGCTGTATTCTGACAATAGCAGTGAGTCCCAACCTTTGAACTTCCCCGGAGATGAAAGAGTTAACTTTCCATGCCAGGCATGGAACGCTGAGCTCGAGCTCGGTTGAGACTCTGTCTGTTGCTGTTTAAACTCAAACCGTCAGATCTTTACGAGCTAAACTCACTAAGGTCCTGTGTGGAAGCTGTAAACCTACACTAGCCAACTGGCTACTAAACATAAAAACAGATTTTTTGGTCCCAAAACAAAGACTCAACTCAAGAGACCCAAAATGAAAAACACAACACCCACTCACCCAAAAGAAAAAATGGTGAAAACAACAAGGTGGGCACCTCCTGAGGTGCTAACACTGCCTAAAGACCCATCATCCCAAAAACAGAGGTTCTGAGAGGGAAGGGTGGAGGTCAGAATACAGCAAGACTCCATTAGAAGAAACAACATTACTAAGGTGAGTAATTTTTCTTCAAACAACATGAAGTCTTGCTGTATTCTGACAATAACAGACTACCAAGCAGTACCTCCATGGAGGAGGGTCAGAACCTACTTAGAAATAGGCTCTGAAGCACAGCTGTAAGAAACTGAGCATCACCCTAGCCTGGATATCCAGGGAGTAATGCTTGCAAAAGTGTGAACTGTTTTCCAGGTAGCTGCTTGACATATCTCTAGAATAGGAATATCCTGGCAGCAGCCAGGAAGCAGCTGTACTCTGGTAGAGTGAGCTCTCAGGCCTGAGGGTGGAACCTACCCAGTTTTTCATAATAAATTGCATACAAGAGACAATCCACCTGGCAATGGATCTTTTAGTGGCAGATTTCCCTTTCCAAACCTCACCATAAGTGAGGAACAGTTGGAGGAATCAAACCTGTGACCCTTGGTACGTTCTATGTAGTAGCTAAGGGCTCTTTTCACATCTAAACTGTGCAGCCTCCTCTCACCAGAGGAGGAATGGTCAGGAAATACACAGGAAGAGACATAGATTGTTAAGGTGAAATCTGAACCCACCTTAGGCAAAACTTCCTGTTAGTCCTGGAGGACCACCTTATCTCTATGGAAGGAGATAAAATCAGGCTCCACTGACAGGGTTGCAACTCACTTACATTGGCAGAAGTGATGGCTACCAGGAACACAGTTTTCCAAGTCAAGTACTTAAGCTCTGCTGAAGACAAAGGCTCAAAAGGAGGTTGCATAAGCTGAGCAATGCAAACGTTAAGGTCCCAAACAGGGGCAGGGTCCCTGAATGGAGGGTTGGTATGAAGCAATCCCTTGAAAACTTAGAGAACACAGGGTGAGCTGAGAGAGAGAGAGGCTTACCTGCTGAAATGAAAGCAGAAACAGCTGCCAGATGCACCTTTAGTGTAGCTGGTCTAAGCCCCAAGCTATTCAAATGGACCATATAATCAAGGACTGTGGGCAGATCAGCAGACTCTGGGGAAACATGCCTTCCAGAGCACCATATGGAAAATCTTTTCAACTTAGAATTATAAGTAGTTCTGGTGGAAGGTTTCCTAGAAGCCTTCAGAATATCCATTACACCTGTGAGAGGTCTAAATCAGTAAACTCTAACTCTTCAAGAGCCAAGCCTAGAGATTGAGAGATTTTAGATTCAGGTACCAAACCCTCCCCTGAGCACAGATTAACAGGTTGTAATCCTTGGGAAGAGACAGGGGAAGATGGACTGCTAAGGACAACAGGAGAGGATACCAGGACTGTCTGGCCCAGTCTGGAGCAATCAGGATCACTTCGCAGGGTTGCGAACTGATTTTGACTCAGCACTTTGAACAGGAGAGGGAAGGGGAAAAGTACAGGAACTTCCCTTCCCAACTGAGAACTAAGGTATCCAGGGGACTGAGCCCAACACTGGGGGCCTGCAGCAAAAGGAAACTGGTGATTGTCTGGGGCTGCAAAAGATTCCATCTGAGGGTGCCCCATCTGGAGAATATCACCCCAAGACCAGGGATCCAGTGACCATTACGTGATGGCCCTGAGATATCCTGCTGAGAGCATCTGCCAGGACATTGTCCTTGCCTGGGGAGGTGTACTGCTGTAAGGGAAGGTGTTCAGAGAATAGCCAGAGACCACAACTTCTGCATCTGTGCAGCAAGGTCCGAGACCAAGTGCCCTTCTTTATTGCTGATGTACCACATTGTAGGTGTTGTCTGTTCTGACCTGAATAACTTTGTTCTGAATAGATTTGAAAAAGCTTGAAGTGCTAGAAATACTGCTTTGAGTTCCAACAGATTGATGTGAAGCAGAGACTCCTGAGGGACCACAACCCCTGGAGTAGTCAGGTCGCCCAAGTAAGCCCCCACCCAAGAGGGAGGCATCTGTAGTAAGGATTAAAGAGTGAGACCAAGGAACCCTGTCTTAGATTGTTCTCTGATCCTGCCACCACTGCAAGGCCTGGACTAGGTCTCGAATCACTGGGATCAATTTGGTCAGAGGGTCCTTCTTTTGAGACCAAAAGGCTCTCAAATGGAACTGAATGTCCCTCATGTGAAATCTTGCTCCCTGCACCACTGCTGTGGAAGTAGCCATGTGGCCCAGGAGCTGCAGAAAATGCCTTGCTGGTTGAGACACCTGCAGGGTGAATGAGGAGGCCAGTGTGATAAGGGTCCTTGCCCTGTCCAGGGGAAGGAAAGCTCTGGCCTTTTCTGTATCTAGCTCTGTGCCTAAGGAAGGTGAGGAGCTGAAGCAGGCTCTAGAACTGACTTTGAAAGATTCAGAAGGAAACCCAAGGAGGTGAGCAGTTGCTGAGTTATCTGTAGGTGTAACTTGACTTGGTCTGGGGACTGACCTACTAAGAGCCAATCATCCAGGTATGGGAAGATGGCAATCCTTGCCTTCTTAGAAGCAACTACCACTGCCAGGCATTTTTAGTGAACATCTCTGGAGCAGAGGTTGTACAGAAGGGCATTGCTCTGAACTGGTAATGGCCATGAGGGGCAGCCCGAACTCTGAGGTACTTTCGATGGGAGCTTCTGATGAGAATATGAAGTAGGCATCCTTGAGGTCCAGGGACACTAGCCAGTCCCCTGGCCTTAGAGAGGGTAGAACAATTCCAGAGTCACCATTTTGAATTTTGGTCTTAAAAGGTGCTTGTTTAAGTATCTGAGATCCAGGATGGGCCGCCATTCTCCTGTCTTTTCTGGGGTAAGAAAGTACCTGGAGTACAATCCTTTGCCCTGGTGTAGGGGTGGAAGGTGGAAAGGATCTGGCTCTCAGCTTTGGAAATTTTTTGAAGCTGAGAACCAGTCCCTGGCTTACTACTTACAGGACCCACTTGTCTGATGTTAGAGACTCCCAAACCTGACAAAGTAAGCCAGCCTGCCCCTACAGGTAGTGGAGAATCGGCCCTGGCAAACCCATCAGGGTGCCGGTTGCCAGAATGGGGCAACAGTAAAAGGTAAAGTGGAAATGAAGGGACAGCTGAATGGAGGGCAACAGAAGGAAGGTGCAGGAATGGTAAGAATAGTTGCCAGGAGAGGGCAACAGGTAAGAGAGAGAAGGGGCAAGGAAGCCAAAGGAGGACAACAATCAAGGTAAGGCATGGGTGAAAAGGAAACGGAAGGAATGAGGGTGCAGGTGGAAGAGTAAGGAGGTTATCCTCCTGTGGAAATGAGGCAAAGGCAGGGGAAGGTGAGGTAAAATAATTAAAACAAAAAGGGAGGAGAAGTTTGAAAAAAAAAAAATAAATGGAGGGGTGGAAGGGGGGCCACATAAGAACCATGGGCGGGCTCCAGACACCCAGACGTGGAGCAAACAAAACAGTGCAGGGAAGGAAGGATTAATGAGGACAGCTGCCATCGGCAGCCGGAAAAAGGGAGGGCAACAAGGGGAATAGGAGAAGGGGTATTGGGCTTCCAAGCATCCAGACCCCAAGAAGACTGAGGACAACAAGCAGACAAGGACAACAGATGGTTTCCAAGAAAAGAGGAGCAAGGGCTATCGGGCTTTAAATGTCCGGACCCCGAGAAGACAGTGAAAAATGAACAAAATATTGAAATATGTGAATAGAAAAATGTAAAGGTTTGACTGTAGACTGAATGTAAAATGGAGAACTTTGAAAATGAAGGAATGTTGGAAATGTAAAAGAAAGTAAAATGAAACGTTGTGCGATATGTATATAAATTAATTGCCAGTCGAGCACCCACTATCAGTTTGTGCCCATCTTTTTCCAGGGGATCTCCCTCTGACAAATAGGTTTTAGAAACATAGAATTTGACGACAGATAAGAAAAAATTACTCACCTTAGTAATTGCTTTTCTTCTCATGGAGTCTTGCTATATTATGACAATTAGCAGTTAGCCACAGCACTTGAACTGCCCCGGAGAGGAAGGAGTTAACTCAGGCTGACTGGAGTTCTAAGCGCGGCGCTTTGCTGAAAGCTCCTATCTGGCTAGTTTCAAACTGAAACTGTCAGATCTTTCTGAAACCAACACTAAGCAAAGTCTGTGTGGAAAAACCCTACACTAGCCAAATGGCTACCTACTAGTAGAATAACAATAACAGAAACAACAACAACAATATCACTAACAAGCACTTATTAAAACACCTCCCAAAGACAGAAGTCCAGGAGGGGCCAAACATACAACCAAAACAGAAATACCTAGGTTTCCCTAATCCTAAAGAAAAGGGGGGAAAGGGAAAAAAGCTATAATGCATGACACAGTGCTTGCACTAATTTGCCAACCCTTACCCAAGTAGAAGTTCTGAGAGGGCAGGTTGAAATTGGTCATAATATAGCAAGACTCCATGAGAAGAAAAGCAATTACTAAGGTGAGTCATTTTTTCTTCAAACACCATGAAGTCTTGCTATATTATGACAATTAGCAGATTACACAGCAGTACCTCCATGGAAGAGGGCCAGAACCTACTTAGGAAATAGGCTCTGAAGCACGGCTGTGCCAAACCGAGCATCTCTCCTAGACTGGACATCCAGGGAGTAAAGCTTGGTAAAGGTGTGAACTGTTTTCCATGTAGCAGCTTGACAGATTTCCAGAATGGGAATATCTCTAGCAGCCACTAGAGATGCAGCTGTACCCCTGGTGGAATGGGCCCTCAGTCCTGAGGGGGGTTCTCTACCTAGTTTTTGGTAGCAAAATTGGATACAAGAGACAATCCACCTGGCAATTGTCATCTTAGTGGCAGGTTTCCCTTTGCCAACCTCGCCATAGGTAAGGAAGAGTTGGAGGATTCGAACCTGTGACCCTGGGTGCATTCCAAATAGTAGCTTAAAGCTCTTGCTGACGTCAAACTGTGCAATCTCCTCTCACCCGAGGAAGAATGCTCAGTGAAAAATACTAGAAGGGAGATGGATTAGTTAAGATGAAATCTGAAACCACTTAGGTAAAAAACTTTCTGTTAGTCCTGAGGACTACCTTATCTCTGTGAAAAGAAATAAAATCCTTTTCCACTGACAGAGACTTATGTACTCCACTTATCGTCTGGCAGAAGTGATAGCCACTGAAAACAGTTTTCCAAGTTAGGAACTTAAGGTCTGCTGAAGACAGAGGTTCAAGGGGGTTGCATTAACTGAGCAATGCAAACATTAAGGTCCCAGGCAGGGCTGGGTCCCGAAAAGGAGGATAGTGTGAAGCAACATAAAAAACTTGGAGAACACAGGGTGAAGAAAGGCAGGCTTTCCTGCTGATATAAAAAGCAGAGACAGCTGTCAGATGAACCTTTAAGGTAGCTGGCCCGGGCCTAAGGAATTAAGATGGACCAAAGTAGTCCAGCAAAAATGGGCAAATCAGCAGATTCTGGGACAATTTGCTTCCCAGAACACCAGATGGAGAACCTCTTCCACTTGGAATTATAAGTGAGCCTAGTGGAAGGCTTCTAGAGGCCTTTAAAATATCAAGGACACCTTGAGAAAGGTGTAAATCAGCAAATTCTAACTCCTCAAGAGCCAAGCCTTGAGGGTGGAAGGATTTGAGGTCTGGATACCAAACTCTCCCCTGGGCACAAGTCAGCAGGTTGTGGACCCTGGGAAGGTCCAGGGGAGGGTGGACTGTCAGGGACAGAAGCAGTGGGTACCAGGGTTGCCTGGCCCAATCTGGTGCAATCAGAATGACTTTGCAGACTGGGATCTGATTTTTACTAACACCCTGAAGAGAAGGGGGAAGGGGGAAAGGCATACAGGAACTTCCCTTCCCAATCCAACAGAAAGCGTCCAGCGAGACTGAGCCCATTACTGAGGCCTGCAACAGAACAGAGGAAGTTGGTGGTTGTCTGGGAACAGAAAGAGATCTGTCTGAGGTGCCACATCTGAAGCTGACGCCAGCACTAGGATTCAAAGACCATTATGATGACCCTGAGAAATCCTGCTGAGGCATCCGCTGGGACATTGTCCTTCCCTGGAAGGTGAACTGCTACTGAGGAGGTGTTCAGGAGTAAGCCAGAGACCACAACTTCATTGCTTCAGTGCACAAGGCTGATGACCGATGCCCCTGCTTGTTGATGTACCACATTGTTGTGGTATTGTATCCTGACCTGAACTACTTTGTTCTGGACAGATGCTGAAAAACCTGAAGAGCTAAAAGACAGCTCTGAGTTCCAATAGGTTGATGTGGAGCAGAGATTCCTGGGGACCACACTCCCTGAGTGGAAAGGTCCGTGAAGTCGCGCCCACCCAGCAAGGAGGCATCCGTGGTGAGGGTGAGGGAATGAGAAATGGGAATGAAGGGGGCCCTTGTCTTGAGATTGCTCTGATCCTGCCACCACTGAAGAGCTAGAATCAGAGTTGGGGTCACTGGGACCAATTTGGTGAGGGTCCCTCCTTTGGGACCAATAGGCCCTCAAATGAAACTAGAATATCTCATCTGGAATCTTGCTCCTTGCACTACAGCTGTGGAGGCAGCCATGTGCCCTAGAAGTTGCAGAAAGTGCCTTGCTGGTCGAGAGACCCGCAGGGTGAAAGAGGATGCCAGGGCAATCTGCTTCACTACCCTTTCCCAGGGGAGAAATGCCCTGGCCAACTTTGTGACCAATTCCACACCTATGAAAGTTAGTACCTGAACTGGTTCTAGAATTGACTTTGGTAAATTCAGCAGGAATCCCAGGGAAGTGAGAAGCTGCTGGGTGACTTGCAAGTGGGATTTACCTGATCTGGGGACTGACCCACAATGAGCCAGTCGTCCAGGTAGGAAACACAGCAACCCTTGCCTTCTTAAATGAGCCACTACAGCTAGACATTTGTGAATACCCTTGGAGCAGAGGTAAGACCGAAGGGCATTGCTCTGAACTGGTAGTGACCTGAGGGCAGTTCGAACCTGAGGTATTTTTGGTGAGAAGGCCTGATCAGGACTAAAATAGGCATCCTTGAGAGTCCAGGAGGCTAGCCAGTCCCTGGCCTGAGGGAGAACAAAATCATTGCCAGAGTTAACATTTTGAACTTTGGTTTCAAAAGATGCTTGTTCAGGTACCTTAAGTCTACAATGGGCCGCCATTCTCCTGTCTTTTTGGGGTAAGAAAGTATCTGAGTACAGCCCTTGCCCTGGTGACAGGAGGAACCCCTTCACTGCTTTGCAGTCTAGGAGGAAGAGACCTCTGCTTCAAGCAAAGGGCCTCTAAAGGGCTTAGCAGGTGGAAAATGTCTGGTTCTCATCTTTGGAAACTGTTTGAAGCTGAGAACCAGACCCTAACTTACTACCTCAAGAACCCATTTGTCCGAAGTTAGGGACACCCAGTTCTGGCTGAAATAAGCCAACCTGCCTCCAACTGGTACAGGGAATCAGCCCTGGACACGCCATCAGGAGTGCCTGCTTGGCAGTAGCTTAAGCTGAGGGGTGGGGACAGTTTACCTCGCCCGCCTACCTCTGCCTCTGAAAAAACCCTCTGTGCAAAAGCAGAGGCTTGAGATTGATAAAAGGCCTGTGGAAAGGCCTGCCCCTACCTCTGGGAGTGTGCCTCTGTGGGTGGCATGCCCTCCTTGGCCTGGGCACTTTTGTAGGTAGTTCTGTATTCATCCATCTTTTCATATAATTTTCCGTTTGCTCTCCAAACAGAATTTCCCACCACAGGAAAATACATAGCCTTTGACTGAGTATCCTGTGACAGATTAGTGCACCTGAGCCATGCCAACCTCTGAGCTAAGAAGCGGCCATGACCCTAGAAACATCATTAACGTCTACAGCAGTATGAAATTGAACTTTGGGGCTTCAATGCCATCAGCAGCCACCTGTTCAATTCACTAGCCAGCTGACCCATGGGCCTGCTTGAGCTACTTCTGTCACTGTACCCATCTAGATTTCTGATATCTAGCCACATAAGCCATATAATTTGCCTGCCTGAGTCCCAAAAGCTGCCATATACTGTTTTCTGTAGGCATCAATCTTCCTGGAATCCTTATCAGGAGGATGTGAGGCCAGGATGTGCTGTCACAGGCTGCAGCTTGTACCACACCTACATGACTACACTGCTCAGTGAGGAAGTCTCTGTATCAGGGCCTGATAAAGTGATACCTTCTGTCCATTTTTTATCTACAGGAGGGACAGAATGAGATTTTTAAAATTTTGTTGTTTGCTTCCTAAATGACTTATGCAAGGAATAGACAACCTCCTAGACTCTGGGATATCCATCATCTCAACATAATCAGGCTCCTCTTGCTCATCCACAGCCTCTTCCAAGGGAAGCTGGAGGGTTTCTGCAACCTTTTGTAAAACATAAAATGAGAAGAGGACACAGACAGCATAGGGGAGATTCTAATGGTCTTTCTGGAGAAATATCCGGTTCAATGGGCGTCAGACCCTCCCAGCCACATACATAATGATCAAAATCTTCCTCCCCTCCTGTGGTTCATAAAATTCCTCAACATCATACTCTTGAACCACTGGAACCAATGAACCACCTTTTGCCAGCTGTTGGTGGTTCGGCGGTCCCTGAGACAGTGACTGGACAATCTGTATGGCTTTAGCTATCTCTGCGCAGCAGTTGGAGAGGCAATCTTGCACTCAGACCTGCTGATTTCTTAGATTTCTTTACTGGGACTGGTTCCTCAGAACCAGCCTTCCTTTGCGAAGTCTCGCCCTGGTCAGAGGGCACTCCCTCTGGTCCAGTGGGTGCTGGACCGGCTGGCCATCGGGTCAGCGGACTTTTAGCCTCTCGTTCCCTAGGCGGCCCAATCTTTTCTCCAGGGTGGCTGGGGAAATTCTTACACCTGGCAGTCTGACAGGAGTGGTCAGCCCAGAAATAAACACATGTGGTGTGTGGGTCAGCCTTGCAAAGGCTTCCCCACAAACATCCAGTGTTGAAACCAGTGGGCCAGTTTTTCTTTTGGGTTTCTCAGATATAATGCCAGCTATCCAAAAACTTGCCCTTTTTAGCGCAGTGCCAGACAAGACACCCTATATCGGTTCCTAACCGTGTCACGGTATTGAAAAACCCAATTTAAGAGATAGTTTTTTTTAGAACCGATAAGAACCGGGAACCGCACTCTAAAAGCCCAAGCTATTATTTAAAATTGGTTTTTTTAGCAAACCGATCGGTTCAAAACCGAACCGACAATTAATTTCCACACAGACTTTAAAATCCTGTACTTACGGTTTACCAGATACAGCTTTGAACCAAAATGCGGTAAAATAAATACTTATTGCCTGTTAAAATGAACCAAAAACACTCATTTGAACCGAGAAATGAACCGAGCTGAAGGAGCAGATCTCCGGAGCGACTGTTCAGTGAAGCGGACTAAAGAATCTGACAGTTTCAGTTTGAAACTAGCCAGATAGAGCTTTCAGCAAAGCGCTCGCGCTTGGAACTCCAGTCAGCCTGGAGTTAACTCCTTCCTCTCCGGGGCAGTTCAAGTGTTGTGGCTAACTGCTAATTGTCATAATATAGCAAGACTTCATGGTGTTTGAAGGACCGTTTGGCCCACCTAGTCTGCCAATTTTCCTACCTAACAGATAAGCTGCAGATCCTAGTTAACCAACAGTTTACTTCCTCCTACCCCCCGACTAGGACTGCCTTATGTCTGTCCCATGCATTCTTAGATTCCCCACTGTTCTTGACTCCACGACCTCCTCAGGAGGCTGTTCCAATGCATCCACAACCCTCTCTGTGAAAAATACTTCCTCCACATTACCTCCTGAGCCGTCCCCCTCTATCTTCAAATTGTGACCCTTGTTCTTGCATCTCTTTTTTGAAGATGCTACCCTCTTGGACTTTGTTGATTCCTTGAGGTACTTGAAAGTTTCTATCATGTCTCCTCTCTCCTTCTTTCCTCAAGGGTATACATATTAAGCTCCTTTAGTCTTTCTTCGTATGTCTTCTGATGCAGACCCTGCATCATTTGTTATCCCTCCTCTGGACAGCCTCCACTCTGTCTATGTCTTTGCGGAGATGGGGTCTCAGAACTGCACACAGTACTCAGATGGGGTCTCACCAACTGTCTGTACAGAGGGATAACAACTTCCTGTTTTCTACTATTGATGCCTCTTCCTATGCATCCAGTATCCCCCAGCCTCCTTACTGCCTTCTCACATTGCTTGCCCACCTTTAGGTCATCTGATATAATTACCCCCAGGTCCCTTTCCATTTTTACTGTTGTCAGTATCTCACCCCCCATTGTGTACTCTTCCCCTGGGTTTTTGTTTCCCATGTGCATTACCTTGCACTTCTTTGCATCGAATCTGAGCTGCCATACATTTGACCATTCCTCCAACCTTGCCAAGTCCCTTCTCATCCTTTCCACGCCATCTTGACCAAAGTAATAGACCAGGAAGGGGCTGTGGATATGGCCTACCTAGACTTTAGCAAGGCATTTGATACAGTCCCACACAAAAGATTAATAATCAAGTTAGCCAGCCTGGGAGTGGGTCCCAGGGTGGTAGCCTGGGTAGCAAACTGGCTGCACAACAGGACACAGAAGGTAAGAGTGAATGGAACACTTTCTGAAGAAAGGAGGGTTACTAGTGGAGTACCTCAGGGCTCAGTACTGGGTCCAGTCCTCTTTAACGTGTTTATAGGTGACATTGCAGAGGGTCTGGAAGGAAAGGTATGCCTCTTTGTGGATGACACAAAGATCTGTAACACAGTTGATACACAAGGGGGGGTAGAAAGGATGAGAAGGGACTTGGCAAGGTTGGAGGAATGGTCAGACATATGGCAACTTGGATTCAATGCAAAGAAGTGCAAAGTAATGCACCTGAGAAATAAAAATCCAGGAGAAGAGTACACAATAGCAGGGGAGATACTAACGACAACAATAATGGAAAGGGATCTGGGTGTAGTCACATCAGATGACCTAAAGGTGGGTAAGCAATGCGAGAAATCAGCAAGGAGAGCCAGTGGGATACTGGGATGCATAGGGAGGGGCATCACAAGTAGAAAAAGGGAAGAGGGCATCCTTCTGTACAGACAGTTGGTGAGACCCCATCTGGAGTACTTTGTGCAGTTTTGGAGACCTCATCTATGCAAGGACATAGACAGGATGGAAGCAGTCAGAGGAGGGCAACTAAAATGGTGCAGGGTCTACATCAGAAACCATATGAAGAGAGACTGAGAGGCTTAATATGTATACCCTTGATGAAAGGAGGGACGGAGGACATGATAGAAACTTTTAAGTACCTCAAGGGAATCAACAAAGTCCAGGAGGGTAGCATCTTTCAGAAAAAGAGATGTGTAAGAACAAGGGGGCACAATTTAAAGTTAGAGGGGACGGCTCAGGGATAATGTGAGGAAATTCTTTTTCACGGAGAGAGTGGTGGACGCATGGAACTGCCTTCCTGGGGAGGTTGTGGGGTCTAAAACAGTGGGGGAATTCAAACATGCATGGGACAGACATAAGGCAATTATAGTGGGGGGTTGCAGGAAGTAGGCTGTTGGTTAACTAGAATCTGCAGCTTATCCAATAGGTAGGAAAATGGGCAGACTGGGTGGGCCAAATGGTCCTTATCTGCCGTCAAAGTCTATGTTTCTATGTTTCTCTGCAATGTCACTTATAAGACATTAAAAAGGACCGGTCCCAGTACTGAACCCTGCGGTACCCCGCTAGTAACCCTCCTTTCTTCACTGTGCACTCCATTTAATACTACCCTTTGCATCCTGTTGTCTAGCCAATTTTTTATCCAGGCTACCACCTTGGGGCCCACTCCAAGGCTGGCTAACTAGTGTATTAATCTTTTGTGTGGGACTGTATCAAATGCCTTGCTAAAATCTAGGTAGGCCATGTCCACAGCCCCTCCCTGGTCTACTACTTTGGTCACCCAGTCAAAGAAATCTATTAGATTCATCTGACACAACCTTTCCATCGTGAATCCATGCTGCCTTGGGTCCTGTGCCCCATTGGCCTCTAGGTACTCAACAATTCTTTCCTTCAGAAGTGATTCCATCATTTTCCCTACCACTGAGGTCAAACTAACTGGTCTGTAGTTTTCTGCCTCTGTCCTGCTCCCACTTTTGTGAAGAGGAATCACATCTGCCCTCCTCCAGTCCTCAGGTACCAACCCATCCTCCCATGATTTGTTAAAGAGAGTAGTCAGCGGTGTCACTAGTTCTACCCTTAGTTCTTTTAGAATTCTTAGGTGAATCCCATCAGACCCTATTGCTTTGTCCACCTTCAATTTTATTAGTTCTTTCAGAACCCATTCTTCTGTAAATGGACTGGTATCGACCCCCATCTTCAGAGTGCTTCTCTTGTTTGGTTTAGGTACCTCCCCTCGTCTTCCTTTGTGAATACTGAGCAGAAATATTCATTCAGTATCCCTGCTTTTTCACTGTCCCCCTCTACCCACATTCCCTCCCCTTTACTAAGCCTCAGTATCCCTCCTTTGGCCTTTTTTCGCTCCCTAATGTACCTATAAAAGGTCTTATCCCTGTTCTTAACAGAATTGGCTATCCTTTCCTCGGTTTGGGCCTTTGCTATTCTGACTACCTTCCCAGCCTCTTTCTGCTTTAACTGATAAAGTTCTCTGTCCTGCTCCTTCTCTGTTTCCTTATATTTCCTGAATGCTATCCTTTTCTCCTTAACCCTCCCTGCCACCTCTTTTGAGAACCATAGTGTTTTTTTTTCCTTCGTTGTGTTTTATTGATTTGCTTTACACAAAGGATTGTTGCCTCTGTGATGGCTGTTTTGATTACTCCCCATTGTTTCTCCACCCCTCCTTCTTGCCTGTTTGCTAGTGCTTTTCTGAGGCACTCTCTCATTTTCCCAAAGTCAGCCCTCCTAAAGTCCAATACTCTTGCTTTTGTAGGCTTGATTGTATGGCTGTGTTTATCGTGAACCACACTGTTTGGTGGTCGCTTTCTCCCAGATGGCTACCCACCTCTAAATCTGAGATTCTTTCTCCATCCCCATTTGAGAGTACCAGGTCTAAGATTGCTCCCTCCCGAGTGGGTTCCAATACTAGCTGTCTGAGGCATGCTCCCTGTAAGGCATCAAGAATGACCCTGCTCTTGGATGTGCGTGCAGCAAAGGTGCTCCAGTTAACATCTGGCATATTCAGGTCCCCCATCAACAATATCTCCCCTTTTTCTGCCATTCTAAGGAAGCCTTCTATTATTTCATTGTCCATTCCCTCCCCCTGAGATGGGGGTCTGTATACAACCCCCGTGCGGATTATGGTGCCATTTCCTGTCTCCAGGGAGACCCAGAGTGCCTCATCTGCTCCCTGTTTACTCTTTAGTTCTGTTGCTTTGATCCCTTCCTTTACATGAGGAGCTACTCCTCCTCCTCTTTTACCCTCCCTGTCCCTCCTGTAGATTGTGTATCCTGGTATGTTGACATCCCAGTCATGGTTCGCTGTGTACCATGTTTCTGTGACTGCCACAATATCAAGGCAACCCTCTTCCATCAAGGCCGCTAGTTCAGGGAGCTTGTTACACAGACTACGGGCATAGGTACGCATCACCCTCCACTTTTTGATAGCCTTACCCCTTTTAGCCCCATTCCTGTCCTTACTGCCTTTGCCTTTTTTTACATTTACCTCTGTCCTGCTCCCTAATAACTTCTCTACCTTGGTGTTTACCTCACTAATTACCATGTTTTGTGGGGGGAGGCTGGGATTTCCCTGCTCCTTTTCAGTGCCTCCCCCCTTGGCTAGTTTAAATGCTTGCCAATGAAGCATTTAAACCTCTCACCTAGGATCCAGGTTCCCCCCCGGACAGATGCAGACCATCGCACCAGTATAGGTCTGCATCCCTCCAGGAGGTTCCCCAGTCCCCAGTGAAGCCAAAACCCTGAGCTTCACACCAGTTTTTCATCCACTCATTGAATTCCCTGGTGAGGAGTGCCCTAGCATCACCCTTGCCATAGACAGGCAGCACCTCTGAGAAGGTTACCGTATGCGCTACTTGTCTAAGGCCCCTCCCCAACTCTACAAACTCCTCTTGCACTGCTCTGATCCCATTCCTAGCCAGGTCATTTGTCCCTAGGTGGACAATGACATCCAGCTCCCTCCCTCCCTCATGCAGCTCCTCCCACGATTTTTTTCAACTTTGATGCATATCTCAGGTATTTTTTGGAATTTTGGCACCAAAATTTCAACATGGGGTTTTTGGGACCCCTCCTCATGAATTCTGGAACTGTCATGGTGTTAGTGGGCCCGAAGGGTGATTTGTGATCACTGCATGAAATCACCTTTTAGGACAGACTAACGAAATGACAGTGCAAGTGTTCATTAGATAGGCTCTCAAAGACTATGTTGCAAATTTGGTGAAAAGATTCCCCAAGCAAACTGTTCCTGACGTCGTTAGCAGTTCTCCTTTTTACTCATAAGTTAAATTAATTTTTAATATTTGCACTCCAGATTTTCAACATTGCCATTTTACCACACCTCCTTATGAGCAGTACTGCTGTCATTTTTCACATCTCGCCAAAAATGTGTTTCCATGCATGTAGCGCACAATGGCGCAGTTGGAGTACAAAATCAAACTATGGGACATATTAAGAAAATCACAGTGATGCTGTTCATGAGCAGAGGTCTTAAAATTCCTATGTTGAAAATTTGGAGAAAAAATTCCCAAAAATGACTGTTTTAGGAGCGCACGTTAAGCTGTTCTTCTCACCTTTTTCGCAAGTTTGCGAATTTTATATGTTGCATGCAGATTTTCACACTGCCATTTTACCACACTTCCTTATGAGCAGTACAGCTGCCATTTTTCACATCTCGCCCAAAATGTGTTTCCGCACATGTAGCGCACAATGAAGCAGTCGGTGTGCGAAAGCAATGTTTGGGACAGATTAAGAAAATCACAGTGACACTGGTCATGAGCAGAGGTCTTAAAATGGCTATGTTGAAAATTTGGTGACAAAAGTCCATAAAATGACTGTGTTACGAGTGAGCATTACACAGTTTCCACGCACCCTCGTAAGTTCATGAATTTGTAATATTTTCAGTCCAGATTTTCACCAGCGGCATTTTTCCACACTTCCTTATGAACAGTATAGCTGTCATTTTTCACAACATGGCCGAAATGTGCTTTCACACTTTCAGCACATAAATGCGTGGTTGCTGTGGGAAATCATTCTTTGGGACAGATAAAGAAAATCACAGTGACACTGTTCATGATCGGAGGTCCCAAAATGCCTGTGTTGAGTGGGTTTGTGACAGGTTACACATATTGCAAAGTAGAGCCTGAAAGAAATGTCCTCCTGTGGAACAGGAGAAGGGCATGGGGTAGAATTACCCAGACTATAAAGCGAGTCCTCATCATCACCCTTAGAAATTATGAGTTCAGGGTCAGACTCGTCCCCCTCCAGATTCTCTCTGGGGAGCAGCTCTGGGACAGAAGTGGACCTAAGGCTCCCTAACCCAGCCCTAGCAGCCAGCAACACAGGCTACACCAGCATCGGCAGAGAAGGAGTCGGCACTGGCCTCTGCATTGTCAAAAGAGGAGCTGGTGCCAGAGGTGGTGCTGCCAGAAAGTCTGGGCCCAGGCCCAAAGGGTCTGATCCCAGTGCTGAGACCCAAGTCACCCACGGCACTGAAGGTCTAGCCAGCTCCAGAGTGACAGCAAAGGTAGAGGGCCAGTCCCAAAACAGTGACACTGAATGGGTGTGTGGCCAGTGGAACAGGTGTCAGTGTTGCTACCTGGCTGGAAGGTCCAGACTGCAGTTCCAATGCTCCCATCCCCGAGGGACCTGGGTCTGGCCCCACAAGAAGGGGCAAATGAGCTATGTGCTGTACCCACTGCTCCATAACAGCTGCCCTGTGATGAAACTGCCCACTGGTGCCCCCACAGGAAGACAGGGAGGGTTTCTACTTGAGACCTTGAGAGCCCATGAGCAGAAACTTGTCAGTGACACTGACGGCAATGGGGAAGGCCTTCTGCTCTGAGATACTGAGGACCTCATGGCAGACCTACCAGAAGCTGACCTTGAGCAGTACCATTTTTCCCCCCTTCTGACAGGAAGAGGAAGAATTTGAGGTTGAACGGTGCCAGGTCCCCAACCGGGATTGGGATCTGGCCTGCTTATTTTTGTGTTTAAGGGAGGGCTGTCCTCCCTCCTGAACACAGGATCACTGATTGTCAGAACCCTCCCCAGTAGGGGAAGTCAACCGAAAAATGCCCCACCACCAAAGGAGCACTGGCTGAAGAGGCTCCCTACTGTCACTGTTGCCATCTATGGTTTTCAACCGTTGCTTGGTGGGGCTGAGAGAAGCTTACATAAAATTTAAATAAAATCACTAAACTGACACAAAAATAACAAACACGAGTTTTAAACACTAAAACTGAGAACTGAACACTGCTGTCGTACAGACGTGAAGTTCTGACTCCTGGTGGGTGAGCGACATTGTCACTGAAGTGCACTCGACAGTGGGGAAAAAAGGAACTGAGGTAGTTGCGGGCCAGTACTGAGGTATGTCATGCAGCATGAGCTAGTCTTGTAGTGTCGTGTATGCACACAATCCACCTTGGCACTGGTCCTCTTGAAAAGTTCTGGCTCCTGCAGGGTCCTAGCACCTCTGGCTGAGCACCATTGTTGTGAATCAGTGGTGAAGACTGATTCCTGGAAGATCACTTTTCTTTTCCAAAGCAGACCCCAAATCTACTTTCTGCAGCATAAAATGACTTTTCTTTTCCTAGTAGCCAAAGTTTGAACAAAACCACTCAAACCCGCTTCACCTCTCTACTGCATGCTCTCAATTCCATTCATGCTCTCTCTCTCTCTCAGCAGAAGCTGTCCCACAAGATCATCCCCTGCCTCCTGCATCTCCTATCACAAAGGCACCAGTGACAGTGGCGGTGGCAATATTAACTACAGGGCAAATCACTCTCTCCTAACCTGGTCACAGTAGTGAGGCAGCATTCAGTGCCCCTCACTGAACCCATCACAAAGTCTCCCTCTCCTCTCTCTCCCCAGGAGCAGTGGCAGCATTATTGGAGTAGCCCTTCAGGTGCTAAAATGAATGATACTATGGGGTCCAAGGATCCTAGAACCTGATTGGTTGGCTGAAGTTACAGTGGGGGTTTCAATATTCTACTTAGCAACAGGGAACTATTCTTTCTGGTATAAGAATAAATTTAATAAAAATAATTTTAAATTCCCCTCCACCCCCAAAAATGTGTTTTTCTTTATTCTTTGTTACAAAAAACTGATGGGGGACATTGTATAATCACAATAATAAACTCTAGTGGCAGGATTCACATAGCTTTGCCCAGGCTCAAACCCAGTTAGCCCAAGGCAAACTGGGCTTTGTGAACAGCTGGTATTCACCAAGTCCAGTTTGCCCCCACAAACTGGGTTTGCGCCCAGGCAAAGTAGTGAGGAAGGCCACAATGCAAATGAGGGAGAGGGGACCTGTATATCCCCGCAATCACATTTACAGTGTTTGCTCCATGCAAGGGCCTTTGCAAAGGTTCTTGCATGGAGTAAAATACCACTGAAAAAAAACCCTTAGCGGTTGGCAGAGGTACTGTGGCCCCTTCCCCGGTCCCCAATCCCCTGATCTCCAACTCATAAATCAAAATAAATATTTTTCATAGTGTAACGGTCGCACCCCGGTCCCCGATCACATGAATCCCACCTAGTAACAATAAATACAGGATACTCACCTGTAACAGGAGTTCTAAGAGTGGTATATGTTGTTCATCCACACTCATTGGCAGGTTCCTTCCCACTTTAAATGTTGCAGAAGGTCTTCAAGCTGGCTCCTCCTACCCACCCGGGCAGTAAAACTCTCGGCTCCACCCCATGATGCCAGATCTAGCCCGCTGGAAGCCAGGATGCGCGTCGAAGCCGGGGAGGTCGGGTGGGTCATGTGGATGAACAACATATACCATTCCTAGAACTCCTGTTACAGGTGAGTAAATGAAAATTACGTACCTACCATAATTCTTGATCTTCTTGGACGAGTCTCCACCACTCATTCACACTACTGGGATCTACTGGATACTAGGCACGGACCCATAGAACAAACTTTTTGCTGGAGGGTCGACATCAGAGATGGCCGCCACAGGCACGGTGCCACGAGCACTAGCTCGCCATGGCAATGACAATCTCGGCGTCGACCCTCCAACCGCCTCAGCACCTTTTTTACCAAGGAGGTGCAGCACAACTAACGTAAAGAGTAACCTAACCTTAAGACCGGACATAAGATAGTCCAGGCGACCCGTGTAAGAAGGGTCAACAAAGAAGTCTTCACGGCCTAAAGATTTGAGGGGAGTGAAGACCAACACAGCGGTGAGCTCGGGGGATGGAGGGTGGGCGTGTGAATGAGTGGTGGAGACTCGTCCAAGAAGATCAAGAATTACGGTAGGTACGTAATTTTCATATCTTCCTGGACATAAGTCTCCACCACTCATTCACACTATTGGGAGAGTACCGAGCTAATAATCCCCCGAGAGGGTGGCAGGAAGACCAAGAGCTCACGTTTCTAGGACAGAAGTCCATTAAGGATAGTTCTGCCGAAGGTGGAATGTCGCCTGACATGAACATCCAGTGCATAATGCTTAACGAAGGTATGCACAGAGCTCCAGGTGGCTGCATTGCAGATGTCTGCAATCGGCACATTGCGAATTTCCACTAGGGATGCCGCGACCGCTCAGGTAGAGTGAGCGTAAACCCTACCTTCCAATTTAACCTGTGCCATGGAATAGCAATGTCGAAGACATGCCACTAGCCACGATGAGATGCATCTGATAGCAACAGGTTGACCCAGCCCGGGTCTCGCTGAAGGAAACAAAAAGTTGTTGGGCTTTGCGAAAATCCTTGGTTCTATCTAGATAGAAATGCAAGGCTCTCTTAACATCCAAGGAATGAAGCGATCGTTCCCCTTCATTTTGGAAGTCCGCAAAGTAAGAGGGAAGGACCAAAGGTTGGTTTAGATGGAATTCCGACACAACCTTGGGAAGAAATTTAGGATGAGTGCGAAGAACTACTTTGTCCTTATGGAACACAGTATACGGAGGTCCGTAACCAGGGCATGTATCTCAGAGACCCGGTCGGGCTGAGGTAATGGCTACTAGGAAGGCCGTCTTCCAGGTGAGAATTTTAGCTCACAGGTAGCCAGAGGTTAGAAAGGTTTCGAGTGAGCATGTCTAGCACAAGGTTAATGTCCCAGGCTGCAACGGACGTCTTATAGGGGGTCTGGTATGCAGAATTCCTTTAAGAAATCTCTTAACCATAGGTAACTGAGCCAGAGACAAAGGAGAGACCGGCTCATGATACGCTGAAATGGCACTAAGGTGAACTTTGACTGTAGAGTATTGAAGACCTGAATTTGAGAGGTCCAAAAGGTACTCCAAAACCTTGTCTGGTGGACAGGAAAAGGGATTCCAAGAGGACTTTGCACACCAGAGCGAAAAAATGAAAATTCATTACCACCGTAATTCTTGATCTTCTCTTGTATCTTCACCATTCATTGCTTCTAGAGTGTAAGCGGAGCACCCGTCCGCGAGAACTTTTTTTTAAAGGTTTGCCTAACGGCTAGCCCTCAGAGTAGACGCCATGCGCCATGCGCAGGGGCGGCCGTTAGTAGCGACGACCTCCTCCAACTCAGTTCTGTGAGCCGGAGAGGCAAAAGCTAAAGCAGAAAATATAGATAGCGAGGCAAGATAGCCGAGGGATAGCAAAGCAAGGAAGAATGAACTGAAAAAGGAATAAGCCGATGGAGGAAGGACATAGGAGATAAGAGTATCCCTAGCCTAGGTACTGCAGGGCCTCCTTACCTGGGCAACTCTAGGAGGAGAGATAAGGAAGGAAATGAGAAAATAGAAGAAGAAGAAGAAGAGAAGAGAGAGAGATGGGATGTTGAAGGGACCAGGATGCCCAACGAGCATAGTTAGCTTACAGCCGAAGGCTCGATTAACAGGGAAGCAAGAATCCCCGGAGATAGAGCTGAAGAGAAGGTTCACAAAACCCGCTAGACAGACTCAGGAGGGCATAGTCCTTATCCTCAACATGCCATTGTTGTTGATACCGCCCTCGGGTTCCTGGCATGAAGGCCTAGAATTTGAGGACACCCGAGGAGGAGAATGAACCCCAGGCAGCAGGAGAGTGCTGCTCTGGGACTTAGAAAGAAAATGTAAGCCTTTCAGGCGTTTTAAGCATAGAAATGGGACTCAGACAGACTGGCCAAGGCAGGCCAAAGGCTTGGCTGGCTGGGATTGATATAGTCAGCACTGCTCTTCTGTAAAAATTGTCCGGGAGGACACTTAAAAGGAGAAACCAATATACAAACTAGCGAGAAGGGTAGCCTACCCTCTCATTTCCCCTCTTGTTTGTTTTCCTTTTTTTTACAAATAAAAATTTTGCAGGCTAGTTGCATGACCCCAATACCAAGATGCCTATAGCAGTCGGAGAGAGTTCCCTCAGCATTTGTTTTGTTTTTTTTTTGGAAAAATTAAGCAATTTTTCCTACATTTTAAGAAATTTTTTTTTTTTTTGCAGAGAGAGGAAGGAGACGGGAGGTGGAGAAGCCACAGGAAGAGGCCACTGAGGGGATGGTGGGCGGGTATAAGTAATGAATGGTGAAGATACAAGAGAAGATCAAGAATTACGGTAGGTACGTAATTTTCATATCTTCCCTTGTCAATCTTCACCATTCATTACTTCCTGGGTGAGTACCAAGCTCCTCTTCCCCCGGAGGGGGAAGAGGCCATACCCTGAGGGAACAAGACCCCCAGCCTTCTGCTGGTGAGAAACAGAAGGAGAAGACCCTGGCTTATTCAGAAAGCCTAAGTGGGAGAAGAGCTAGGAGGTGCCTCCCGAGGACGAGGAGACGGAGGGAGCCCCTGTAAAAGTCTCCTAGCTCTAGAAGAGAAAAGACGGGTCCCCCGGAAGGCGGAGCGAATCACCCTATGCCGGGCCAGGGGTGACAACCTAGAAAGACGAAGCCATGCCGTCCGCCTGATGCAGATTGCTGTCCCCGCAAGCCTGGAAGCCACCTCATTGGTGTCATAAGATGCTCTTGTTTGGTGTCTTGCCAGCTCCAGGCCTACCGCGGAGAGGGCAACGGCTTGTCTGGTTTGCTCCATGTCAGGCATTGATGCCAGCAGCTGGGACATCATCGACCACAAATGCCAGTTGTAGGCAGCGTGGTGAGCCTGATGTGATGCAATGAGGCACCCTGCGCGAGAAGAAGAACACTCTTGCTCAGCGGTCGAACTGGAGAGTCCGGATCCAGTGGGTGGTGCATGCGCCAGGCAACGGCGCCCAGAAGGGTATCCAGGTAAACCAAACCAGAGGTCGGGTTGGGAAGGAACCTAGAGACTCAGAGGGGCACAATACCTCGCTGGCAGTCGGCGGGGCTGGAGAAGAAGCGGCAGGGGACTGCCAGGACCGGATAGACGCCTCCTGGAAGGGATAGGCCAGGAAGGTACCACCAAATGCTGGGCACTGAATTACCAAGAATTCCACGGATCTCCCGCTCGGTATTGTCTCTCCGAACATAGAAATCGAAGATCCTCACCATCCTCGAGAGGAAACGCTGATATTCAGTGAAATCAGCATCGGAGGACAGATGAGCAGGGGTTCCTCTCCTCAGAGGAGGAAGACGAGGATGATGGGGAGCTGGAATGTCCAGAGGATTCCCGGCGGTGGGGAGAGTCGAAGACCGCTCATGCATGTATCTAACATATGAGGAGAAGGCGCATGAGAACCTCTGAACTGCTCCCAGGATAACGGACCCGTGGGACCCGACATGGCCGGGAGGCGGGGCTGAGTGAAGGCAGAGAGATGGAGAGGGGCACCTCAGGGAGGCAACTGCTCTCTGCGAGGACTCTGGAATCGGGAAAGGGCCCTAGTAGGAGGGATCCAGGATATCAGACCAGGCACGCAGCGGAACTCTGGGGAAGCGGAGCCTGGAAGAGCCCTGGGAAGAAACTCCCTGTGATGACCCCGGGACTGCATGGATCCAGAAGGGCAGTCCGCACAAGCGCCGCCGGAGGACAACCTAGAACCCTGAGGGGAGGAGCGGGGCTCTGCACTACGGCTCCTGGCCACCCCCCTGGGGTGGCCAAAGAAGGCCGAGCAGCAGGCCGCCTGCGCCTCAACACCTCGGACTCCGAGAAGGCCCTCCTCCCTGACCGCAGCACCCCTGTCCCTAGAGGGGCAACAGCACCAGGGGTAGGTCACTGGGCCTCCAGAGAGGGGCGTCCCCTCCATCACCCACGTCTGCCCCCGGACTCTCGCCACCCCCAGCCGAGGAACCCTCAGGAGACAACGGTAGGGGGACAGAGGGAGGAGCCCGCTGCGCCGCCTGGTACCCCTAGCCACTGAGGACCCAGATTCCGAAGAATGGGGTGCAGGATGGGTCCACATCTGAGTCATCGCCCTCAGGAGGGCCGAGACCAGCAGGACCTCAATGCTGGCCACCCAGGGGTCCCGAGGCCGTGAGCGGCCCGGTATCAGGGAGATGCCGCTCGCCCCCCACGCCCGGTAGCAGTTAGGCCTAACTCCATACCCCAGCGGCTCCGACAGGCCAGCACCGCCCGGAGGAGAAGCCGCAGCGCGCCGCCCAGCATCGGGAGGCGGCGGCACCACGGCTGGCGCCGCCATGTCCACCAGCGCGAACGAGCACACCGAGACCCAAAGCAGCGCCACCAGCGCCGCCCCTGATCACCGGCACCGCGAGCTGGGATCAAAAGCGGCGTCAGGACAGCGCCGCCGATCACGGCACATGACGGTGCGGGATCCTAACGCGCGCCGCGAGGCAGTCGAGGTCCACCAAGCGGGCCCAAAGCCAAGGGCCTCGACAGGGGAGCCTGCACCTCGAGAGTGACTGCGGCGGTGTCAGCGTCGCGCGCCCGGGAGGGCTACGCTCCCCAACACCATCGGAAGGGCCTCCTCCTCGGCAAGATAGAGCGAGAGACCCCTCCTCCTCGGACCGTATAGGCCAGGAGGGACCGAGGAAAGGCCTAAAGATCTCGCCGAGATTCCCATGGCCGCCCGTCCCAGTCGGCAGGGCCTTGCGAGCAACAGGCAGCGGACTTGAGGATGCTGACGGTCCATCGAGAAACAGTCGCGCAGCGAATCCATATCATGGTTGGGTCCCAGGCAGCGAGGCCAAGCGTCATGCGGTCCGAGGCGGAGAAATACCCGGCCACAGGAGCACCGGCGCGCATAGGCGCGGCCGATCTTGGCGCTTAGCTCAGAACCCGGACATAACGAAACCAGCGAGACTAAAACACAGTAGGAAACACACCGGCGAAAGATGAAAGAACAGTCTTACCATATCGTGCGTCAAGTGCGACAGAAAGCGGTGGTACTCGCGGTACAGGAAAAACATTGAATCGCTCAGCGGACAGGTGCTGCCTCGTGGCGGGAGAAACAGAACTGAGTTGGAGGAGGTGGTCGCTACTAACGGCCGCCCCGCCACATGTCGCATGGCGTCACTCTGGGGCGGTGCCGTTAGGCAAACTTTAAAAAAAAAAAGCTCCCGTGACGGGTGCGCGCCTCCGGCTTACACCCAGGAAGTAATGAATGGTGAAGATTGACAAGGGAAGATCGCTTCCACTTAGACGTGTAAGTTTTCCGAGTAGCTGGCTTCCGAGCAGCCAGAAGAATGTCTGAAACTCTTCGAGAGACATTGAACCGGTTCACTTCTACCACTTCAGGAGCCAAGCGTGAAGGTGAAGCGATCTCAGGTTGGGATGGTCCACCGGACCCTGAGTCAACAGGTTCATCTGCAGGGGGAGTGGTCTCGGAGGCTGCCAACATATTGTTGAGTAGTGGAAACCATAGTTGTCGAGGCCAAGAGGAGCAATGAGAATCATCTTGGTCCCCTAGGACTCGGTGAAGAAGTACTCTCTGAATTAGGAAGAGGGCGTGAAGGCGTGAAAGCGTTTTGTCCACGCAGCCTGAGCGCATCCTGACAGAAAATGCCAGGCCCTGGTTTCTGGAGCAGAAGAGAGGCAGTTTTCGTTGAATGGGGATGCAAAAGGTCCAGGTCTGGGTTCCCCACTCTTGAATAGTGATTGAATTATGGTTGAGTCGAGACCACTCGTGAGGATCTGCCTCTGTTCTGCTGAAGACGGTCCATAAGTTGATTTGTACACCTGGCAGGTAGACCGCTTGAATTAGAGATGTGTGTTCAAGCACCATTCCACACCCTCATGGCTTCCCCTGCATAAGGTAAGAAGTGTGCACCGCCCTGCTTGCTGATGTAATACATCACAGCTTTGTTGTCCGTTTGAAGGAGAATGTTCTTGTGACAGAGGATGTCCTTCAAAGCCGGACTGCATAAAGGACGACTCTCATCTCTAGGACATTTATGTGAAGCTGGGCCTCGAGTTGAGTCCATACACCTTGAGTGTGGAGAGGCGACAATGGCTCCCCATCCCGTTAGCGATCGTCCGTGGTGATGAAGATTTGATGATCCAGAGGAGCAAAGGGAAATTCTTCCAGGAGATTGCTCTCTTGAGACCACCAGGTGAGAGACCTCTGTAAGGGTTCTGTCACCTTGATGGGATAAGACTGGGGGTGAGTGGTTGGGGACCACTGAGCACTGAGCATCCATTGGGTGGTTCTCATGTGTAGCCGAGCTAGGGGTACAGTGAACACTGAGGATGTCATGAGGCCTAACATAAGTTGCATTGAGAGAGCTGTAACTGATCTGTTCTCCCCAATGTAGCAGAGCCATCTGAAGGATGATCGAGCCTTCTGTCCTCTGGAGGAAAGCATCGCACAAGAGGTGTCAGTAGAGTCCCTATGAAAGGAGTCTCTGGGAGGCTGCAACTGTGACTTCTTTAGATTCAGCAGAACTCCCATGGACGTAGAAGGTGAGGAGGCAGCTGAGACCAGTCATCCAGGTAGGGAAACACTTTCAGTTCGAGCTTCCTGAGATGCACACGAGAACTGCACAACACTTTGTAAGACTCGCGGTAGAGGATAGCCAAAGGGCAGGACTCTGAACTGATAGTGTTGAGCCAGAGCCACAAACCTCAGGAATTTGTGATGCCTAGGGTGAATAGGAATGCTGGTAAGCGTCCTGCATGTCCAGGAGGCTAGCCAGTCGTGTTGATGAAGCAAAGGTAAGAGGTCCCTAAGAATCATTTGAATTTCTCCCTGGGGAGAAATTTGTTTAGCTTTCAGAGGTCTAGAATGACGCATACCCCAGACTTCTTTGGAACCAGAAAGTAGTGGAGTAGAACCCTGTGTTTCGCTGATGCAGAGGCACCAGTTCTACTGCCCTGTTGTTCAGAAGGCCCTGGATCTCGGTGGCCAGAAGGTCTGACTGAAGGATTGACAGCCTGGGTTGTCGTTTGGGAGGACGATTCGGAGGGGTCTCCAGAAAATTGAGAGAATACCCCTCATGAATTATCCGAAGGACCCATTTGTCTGAGGTTATGGACTTCCACTGGTTGTAGAAGTGCATCAGACGACCTCCCACCAGAGAGGAAAAGTCCACCTCAGGCAGTGGAGATGGAACTTGGGCCGGCAACTCATAAGGTAGCACTGGGCGCTTTGGACCCTTGCGCTTTCTGTTGCGTCTTCTTTTGAGGTTGGGCAGGTTGGTTCTTATGGAACTTCCTCTGCCCCTGCCTCGAAAGGACTGGCGATTAATGAAACTGGCGTTTACCGACATGCCCTCGAGAGGGGTAGGAGGGGTCGAGCCAAGCAATGGCCGACCTAGTCTTCTGAGTAGCCTCTAGGGCTTGCTCTGCCTGAGGACCAAAAAGATACGAGGCCGTCAAGAGAACAGCACCATCACCTGCTGCTGTGTATCATTTGTGAAGCCAGTCGCAGCCAGGAGTGCAGCGAGTACAAAAAATACCGGGCTGCTGAGCAGGAAGCAGTGTGAAAGCATCCATGGCTGCTTTGACCTGTTGGTTATTAGATTCAATACCTCTGGTAATGGTCAGAAGAAGCTCTGGCTTAGAGTCCGAGTCGGAAGAGCTTCAACCATTTTGCTGATAGAGTGCCACAGGATGTACTCATACTGAGAAAAATAGCCCTGGTGACTGCATACGCATACTTAGAGTGGGCGCAGCAAGACTCTCTTATCTAATGTATCAATCTTACGAGACTCTTTGTTAATAGGTCGAGCTGTAGTAACAGGAAGAACGACTTTATCATTCTCTGCCAGGACTACAATAGGATCCTCAAAGGCTTGAGATGCCAAAATGGGACGATCCTTGGGGGCTGAATATTTCCTA
Source organism: Neoceratodus forsteri (assembly GCA_016271365.2). Lineage (NCBI taxonomy): Eukaryota > Metazoa > Chordata > Ceratodontiformes > Ceratodontidae > Neoceratodus > Neoceratodus forsteri. Next base: position 51,691,901 of record JADMNL010000026.1, read on the forward strand.
TCAATGGATTTAGCCACTGAAGGGGTAAGAGCAGGTTTATTCCATACCATTTGAGACAGCGTCTCGAAGGAAGGTTGAATCGGAGGAGTCAAATCCGTAGGGATCTCCGAAGCATGAAGATAGTGGAGTCTTAACCGCTTCCCAGGATCGATGTCTGTAGTCTGGAGAGAAAGAGTGGAGCTCAGGTTCTTCAACAGAGACTTAAAGGACAGGTCCTCGACCACAGGCTCTGTAGCAGTGAAAGATCCTGCCTCGTCCACTTCATCACCCAACCGAAGGTATGGGTCAGGCTCAACGTCATCTCCTGATAGTCCAGGGAGGACTGTTTGGACAGGAAAGGAGTGAAATACAGAGAGGAAGGAAGAATTGAGAGGAAGAGGTCTCAAGGAGCTCGGCGCCGAGGAGGCAAGCAGGACAGCGGCGCGAAGAACAGGCGTGGTGCCGAGGGCGGCGCGAGAAGCCACCGGTGCGTGGGCCAGCATGAAGGCAGGCGCCGAGAAGCCCCTGCAATGCAGCATGGCACACGAGAGAGCATGGCGCAGAAGGTGCCGAGAGCTCATGACACCACAGATGGCGCCCGACAAGCCCGCGAACTGAAGCAGCGACAAACCCCACAACACGAGACGGGCGCCAAGGCGCATAAAGCATCAGGACCCTGAGAAACATGGTTAGAGGAAAATAGCAGGAGATAAGGGCATCGGTGTGGCCCCTGCGCAGCAGCCATGTGAGGGGAGAAACACCTACGCGAATGCGTCGGCACCGAGGAAGGTGCTGCGTGACCAGGAAGAGTCCAACACGCCCTACCTGGTCGCCCAGAGGCCGAAGGCTTCATGAGCAACAGTAGGTAGCCAGAACCAACCTCGAGCCCATTGTTCCATAGGGCCCACTGATGGAAACTGCTCATCTGAAGACCTACCTATAGGCAGGGTAGGACTCCAATGCCAAAGACGGCGGCTACCGGAAGCAGAAGTTGGCGACTCGGAAGGAGGAGACCGGCAACTAGCCACGATAACAGAGCGTCGACCCGCAGACATATCAGAGGGCGACCTCGAGTGATGCCTTCTCTTTTTAGACCTGTGGGCGAAGAAGAGCTCGAGGCGAGCGATGCCGAGAATCGACCGTTTGTTTTATGCCTCCGAGACGCCCATCCCGGGCATTGGACTAGACCGTTGTCGGACCCCGTTCGGGAGAAGAAGGCGGACGGACCCAGCCCGACTGACTGAACAGCTTTCATCACGGAAGTCTCCTACCCGTCACCTGACCTGGCTTATAGTCGACTCCGTCAAATGGCTGAAACTTCTTTATTGTATTAAAATAGAATAAATTTAAGCGATACTATATCGAGATAGTACTAAAAATAAACTGAAAACTATGCTGCTGGTTTGAAGTTTGACTCCCGACTTAGGCGGCGTCGTTACTGAAGGCGCACTCGGGCGAGAAAGGAACTGAAGTGCGGTTGGAAGGTCGGCGCGAGATAGTCATTGCAGCGTGAGCTGGTGCTTCGTGACATCGTTACCTCAGCAGGCCATCTCTGGTGTCGACCCTCCAGCAAAAAGTTTGCTCCCGATGGGTCGTAGTGCCTCCGGCGCAGATCCCAATAGTGTGAATGAGTGGTGGAGACTTATGTTCAGGAAGATCCTGTATTTCTAGGGACATGGATATGTTGTTCATCCACACTTATTGGCAGACTCCTAGCAGTTCTCTGGGAGGAGGGAGGGAAGGCACGCACTCCCTACTTAGGGAATAAGGACTGGAGAACCGAGGTCCCAAAACCAGCATCCCGGCGTGACTCAAGGTCGATGTGGTAGTGGGTAATGAAGGTGTGTGCTGACTTCCAGGTAGCAGCCCTGCAGATTTCCTGAATAGGGACATCCCTGGAAGCAGCCACCGAAGCAGCGGTATGGTGGGTAGAATAAGCTCTTATCCCTTTGGGAAGTTCCATGCCCGCCAACCTATAGCAAAGATCTATGCAGGAGGTGACCCACCTGCCTATCGTCTGCTTGGCTGCAGGTCTGCCAGGTGTGGCTTCAGCGTAGGTGACAAACAGCTGGCGAACCTCTCCCCGAACTTCAGCTGTCCGCTCCTTATAATAAGAGAGTGCTCTTCTAGGGTCCAAAGTATGGAGCCTATATTCGGCCTCGAGGTGTGATTGGGGTAGAACACCGGCAAGTCAACACCTGCTTGGGTGAAACTCCAACACCACCTTCGGAAGGAATTTCGGGTGGGGGCGCAGGACAACCTTGTCCCTGTGGAAGACCAGATAAGGAGACTCGATGGAAAGCGCCTGGAGTTCTCCCATCCTTCTGGCTGGCATGACAGCCACCAAGAAGACGGTCTTCCACGACAGGTGAGAGATGTCACACCTGTGCATCGGTTCGAATGGCTTGCCCATGAGCTTAGCCAATACCACCAGTAGATCCCACGGAGGTGGAGGTTCTCGCATCAGAGGGGATATGTGATCAAGGCCTTTGAAAAAGTGCCCGACAACCTTCTCCTGCGCCGACTGCTTTCCGGCCCGCGCCTGGTAAGCAGAGATGGCTTCCAGGTGCACCTTAAGGGTCATCGACTGAAGCCCTAGCTGAGAAAGGGACCATAGGTAGTCCAGAATGCTGGCCAAGGAACAGGAGGAAGGGTCCAACCCCCTATCCTGACACCAAATGGAGAATCTCTTCCATTTGAAGGCATAGCATTTTCTGGTCGACTCCTTACGGGATGCCTCACCAATTTTGAGGACCTTGTTGGAAAGACCCAAGGCCTGGAACTCTAGCCGGTCAGGAACCAGGCCGTCAGGTGCAGGGATTGAAGGTACAGGTGGAATATCTTCCCCTGGTTGACTGAGATCAGGTCTGGGAGGAATGGAAGCCGTTTCGGGAGCCTGGAGCTGAGGCTGAGGAGATCTGAATACCAGAACTGACGGGGCCAGTCTGGGGCTATCAGAATCACCTGCACCTTGTCCCTCCTCACCTTGAGAAGCACCTTATGGATCAAGGGAGATGGGGGAAAGGTGTAGAAGAGGCCCGGGGTCCACGGCCTCAAGAAGGCATCCCCCTGCAGTGAGCCCTGCTGAGGGGGGCGGGCATGAAACAGCCTCAACCGCATTCTCCTGGAGACAAACAGGTCCACCTGAGGGTGTGCACCAGAGGAGAACAGATTGTGTACTACCTCGGTGGGAGAGACCACTCATGAGATGCAGCACCTATCCGGCTTGGGGCATCGGCCAGGTGCTGGAGGTTCACACCACATGAAGGCTAGGAGATCGCCTCCAGTCTGCCCAGGAGACCAAGTGCGGACAGCTCCATGCACAGAGGCAAGGGCGTGTCCGCCCTGGCAGTTTAGGTAGTACATGGTCGTGGTGTTGACTGTCTGGACCTGGACCACTTGATCCCGTCAAATGGAGCGAAGGTAGTGAGGGCTAGTTGGACCACTCAAAGCTCCAGCAGGTTGATGTGGCATCGAGACTCCTGAGGGGAATAGATGCCGTGCGCTCTGAGCTCCCCCAGATGGGCACCCCAACCCATCAGAAAGGCGTCGGTTGTTAGAGTGACCGTCGGCTCTGGGCGGGCAAATGGGATACCCGTCTGCAGATGAGCCGGAACAATCCACCACTGGAGAGCGTTCCCCATCTCCTGGGTCACCGTCATTGGCTGGTACAGAGGACTGGAGCGCTGTGACCATTGGCAGGCCAGTCCCCATTGCAGGGGATGCATGCGCCAGCAGGCCCAATGGACCATGCTGGTGTAGGCCGCCATGAGATGCAGGAGGTGCAGGAAGTCCCGGGCAGGGTGCAACTGCCCAACCAGAAATGATTGGACAAAGGAGGAAAGAACCTCGGCCCTGTCTGCCAGGAGCCGTGCTCTGGCTCGAAGAGAGTAGAGCTCTGCCCCAATGAACTGAATCACCTGCATTGCCACGAGTTCTGATTTGGCTTCGTGGATGAGGAGGCCAATCTGAGGGCAGACCTGGAGGGCCAGATCTCTGGACTGCTCCACCTATGACTTGGAGCAGGCTGCAATCAGCCAGTCATCCAGGTAAGGGTACACCCGGACCCTTCAGCACCGCAGGAATGCAGTCACCACTGCCATGCATTTGGTGAAGACCCTGGGAGCTGGAGAGAGGCCGAAGGGCATGGCCTGGAGCTCATAAAGGGATACCTCCTCCCTGAAGTGGAGGAATCGCTGGTGGGACGGATGGATTGGGACATGAAAGAATGCGTTCTGAAGGCCCAGAGAACAGAACCACAGGCTTCATTCCAAGGATGGGATGATCTGAGCCAGAGTGACAATCCTGAAGGTTCGAGACCTTAGGAACTTGTTCAGATCGTGTAGGCCTAGAATGGGGTGCCAGCCCCCCATCCGTTTTGGGACCAGGAAGTACCTGGACACAAACCCTGGGTCTGATGGAGGATCCACCACCTCCCTGATCACCTCCTTCTTGAGGAGCAGGGCAATGTCGGCTCGACGGGCTGACAAAGAGGCTGCAGACCCCATAGCCCCCACGTGGGGCGACTGCTCAATACGGTGGGGACTGCTCAAATTCCAGGGGCAGACCCTCTCCTACCACTTCAAACACCCAGTGGTCTGTGGTGATATCGGACCAGGCAGAAATGAAGTGGCGGAGCAGTCCCCCCACGGGGGGGAACCTGGGGAGAAGTGATGAGTTTGGGGGCCACACCCCTCAATCCGTCACTGGGCAGGCTTGGAGGAAGAACTAGCCAAGGAGGCTCCTGGACCTTTCCCTCCCAGCTTCCTGTTGCAGGAAGCATCAGGCTTGGCTTTGGGATGCCAAGTGCGAGCCTGCTGGCCCTGATGCTGGTGTTGCTGGGCCAGGAGTGCCGCAGGGGCTGAAGGACGAAAGGGCTTACACTGCTGCTGGTGGCCTTTGTCCTTCTGGGCAGACGTGACCGAGTCCAAGGTGGCATTGGACTTCTCGATCCACTGAAGATGCCCCTCAACCCCGGGACCGAACAAGTCGGTACCCAGGAAGGGAACGTCTGCCAGCTTGTGCTGGGTATCTGCCGCGAAAGTGGAGATCTGCAGCCAAGCTCTGCGGCGCATGGCCACTGCAGCCGCTACTGGCAGGGCACATGAATCAGCGATGTCCAGGAAAGTCTGGAGCTGCTGTTTGGCCACCGCCCTTCCCTGGTCCTGCACCTGCTTGACTGTAGTTTGGAGGTCAGCCGGGTGATGAGGAATCACCTCATCCAGGGAACCCAAAGGCGTGTGAAAGTGTGCCATCAGGGCCAGACGAGCTGGCCTGGCCGAGCCTAGAAAGGAGGAAACAGCGGCTTTCCGCCCGGAGTAGTCCAACTTCTTGGACTCCTTGTCGGGAGGCTTGTCACGTCGAGCATTCCTGGAATGCCAGAAGCAGCTATTGGTCCACGAGCCCTCCGCTTGAGAGGGTGCTCTGAAAACGGAGGGTGAACCGGTGGGAACATACTTCGACCATCCTGGCCGAAGGTGCTGGACAAAGCTGGCTGCTGCCATAGCTCCAGGGCCGGGCCAACAATGGCTTCGGTCACCGGGAAGGCCTCCATGGGGGAATTCCCTCGGTCCAGTATCTCCGTGAGGGGACCCTTGGCCCATTTTGAAACGGGTTTGAGTTTCATCCCAGTGGACTCTGAGATGAGGCGAAGCATTCCCAGAAAGCGAGGATGGGCTCGTCCTACGACTGACCCCAGTGGACTCCAAGTCAAGCGGCCTGGAGAACAAGGAAAATTCATCATCAGACTCCGAGGGTCTGCGAACAACTACTGATGCAAGTGCATAGAGCCTATCCTCGAAGAGGACAAGAGCGAGGATGGTGGTGCCACTGCTTTCCACAGTGCAAGACCGAGACCGCTGATGTCGGGCGGGATCAGCTGGATCAGGAAGAGGCCCGACACCAAGACTGTCAGTGTTTCCAAGGGTGGGTCTGAGAGGGGGCGGGGGAAACCCACTCTTCCCTCGGTTCAGGGACCTTAACCGGGGACTCCGGCACTGGAGGCACAGGCAAGAAAAAATTACTCACCTTAGAAATTATGTTTCTTCTAGCAGAATCTTGCTGTATTCTGACTATTGCAGTTAGGTCCTGCCTTTCAACTGCCCAGGAGAACAAAGGGTTAACTTTTCTATGCCTTGCATAGAACGTTCATCACGAACTCGGATGAAGCTCCTGTCAGTTGTTGTTTAAACTGCAACCGTCAGATCTTTACAAGCAAAAACTTGCTAGGTGTTCTGTGTGGAAACTGTACAATTTTTACTAGCCAACTGGCAAATATATAATGTTTTTGGTTTCAAAGGAAGACTCAAGTCAGAACCCAAAAACAAAAACACATCAAAAAGACAACATATACCCAAACAAAAGAGGGTGTAAAAGGACACCCTAGGGTGCCAACACTGCTCCTGCCCACCACATCCCAAAGCTAGGTTCTGAGAGGGAGGCGGAGAGGTCAGAATACAGCAAGACTCCACTAGAAGAAACATAATTACTAAGGTGAGTAATTTTTTCTAAACAACATGAAGTCTTGCTGTACTCTGACTATTGCCAGACTACCAAGCAGTACCTCCATGGAGGAGGACAGAACCTACTTTGAGAATAGGCTCAGTACTGCTGTGCCAAACTGAGCATCACTCTAGCCTGGATATCAGAGTAATACTTGGTGAAAGATGGACTGTTTTCAGGTGGCTGCTTGACAAATTTCTAAGAGGAATATCCTGGCAGCAGCCGGAAGCAACTATACCTCTTGTAGAATGAGCCCTCAGGCCTGAGGGTGGAGTTCTACCCAGTTTTTCATAGCAGAATTGTATACAAGAAACAATTCACCTGGCAATAGATCTCTTAGTGGCAGGTTTGCCCTTACCAACTTCTCCATAAGTGAGGAACAACTGGAGGGATTCAAACCTATGACCCTTGGTACGCTCTATGTAGTAGCTAAGGGCTCTTTTAACATCCAAACTGTATAGCCTCCCCTCTCCAGAGGAGGATTGGTCAGTGAAGAAAACAGGGAGCGATATAGACTGGTTGAGGTGGAAATCTGAAACCACTTTAGGTAAGAACTTTCTGTTAGTTCTAAAGACCACATTATCTCTGTGAAAAGAGATGAAATCAGATTCCACTGACAGGACTTGCAATTCACTGATACGTCTGGCAGAAGTAATGGCTACCAAACACACAGTTTTCCAAGTCAAGTACTTAAGCTCTGCTGAGGACAAAGGCTCAAAGAGGGGGTTGCATAATCTGAGCAATGCAAACATTAAGGTCCCATGGAGGAGCAGGATCCCTAAAGGGGGGATTGGTGTGAAGCAATCCCTTGAAAAACTTACAGAATACAGGATGGGATGACAGAGAGGAAGACTTGCCTACTTACAGGAAAGCAGAAACAACTGCCAAGTGTACCTTGAGGGTAGCTGGTCTGAGGCGTAGGCCATTAAGATGGACCATATAATCCAGAACCATAGGCAAGTCAGCAGAGACTGGAGAAATATTCTTCTTAGAACACCAAATGTTGAATCTTTTCCATTTGAAGTTGTAAGTCTTTCTGGTGGAAGGCTTTCAAGAAGCCTTAAGGATATCCAGAACCCCTTGGGAAAGATGCAGATCTGCAAACTCTAACTCTTCAAAAGTCAAGCCTTGAGATTGAGAGACTGAAGATTCGGTACCAAATCCTCCCCTAAGAGGATGTTAACAGGTTGTAATTCCTGGGAAGGGACAGGGGAAGGTGGACTGTTGGGACAGCAACAAGGGATACCATGGCTGTCTGGCCCAGTCTGGAGTAATCAGAGAATCACTCTGCACGGTTGTGACCTTATCTTGACTAACACCCTGAACAGGAGAGAGGAAGGGGAAAACAGCACAGAAATGTCCTTCCCAGTTCAAAATCAGAGCATCCAGGGGGACTAAGCCCAAGAATGGGGGTCTGCAACAAAAGAGAGGAAGTTGGTGATTGTCTAGGGCTGCAAAAAGATCTATTTCTGGAGTGCCCCACCTCGAGAAAATCACTTCCAACACCAGGGGATCTAGGGCCCATTCATGATGGCCTTGGGATATTCTGCTCAGTGCATCTGCTGGACATTGTCCTTCCCTGGGAGGTGAACTGCTATCAGAGAGGTTTGCAGGGAATAGGTCAGGGACCACAACTTCATCGCTTCTGTGCACAAGGCCGTAGACCGGATGCCTCCTTGATGTTGATGTACCACATGGTGGTGGTGTTGTCTGTTCTGACCTGAACCACCTTGTTCTGTACAGATTTGGAAAAAGCTTGTAGTGCCAGAAACACTGCTCTGAGTTCCAAGAGATTAATGTGAAGCAGAGATTCCTGAGGCGACCACAGTTCCTGGGTGGTGAGTTCCCCCAAATGGGCTCCCCAGCCCAGCAGGGAAGCATCTGTGGTGAGGACCACTGAATGAGACTGATTGAAAAATGGAACCCCTTGCCTCAAATTGTCCTGATCCTGCCACCATTGCAAGGTTTGGATCAGGGTTAGAGCCACTGGAATTAGTTTGTAAAGAGAATCCTTTCTTTGGGACCAAAAAGCTCTTAAGTGGAACTGAATGTCCCTCATTTGGAATCTTGCACCCTGGACCACTGCTGTGGAAGCTGCCATGTGGCCCAGTAGCTGAAGGAAATGCCTTGCTGGTCGAGACACCTGAAGGCTGAATGAAGAGACCAGTTCCATGAGGGTCCTTGCCCTTTCCAGGGGAAGGAAGGCTCCTGCTTTTATCGTATCCAGTTCTGCACCTATGAAGGTGAGGAGCTGTACTGGTTCGAGAACTGACTTTGGAAGGTTGAGAAGAATCTAAAGAAGTGAGCACTTGCTGGGTCACTTGCAGGTGTGACTTGACTTGGTCTGGAGACTGACCTACTATGAGCCAGTCGTCAAATGCGGGAAAATGGAAATCTTTTGTCTTCTTAGAAAGGCAAAACTACTGCCAGGCACTCTGTGAAGTCCCATGGGGCTGATGTTAGCCAAAGGGCACTGCTCTGAACTGATAGTGGCCTGAGGGCAACTGAACCTAGGTACTTTCTGTGGGAGCACCAGATGGGAATGTGAAAGTAGGCATCTTTGAGGTCCAGGAGGCTAGCCAGTCCCCTGGCCTTAGAGGGAATGATAATTTCAGAGTTTCCATTTCGAACTTTGGCTTTAGAAGATGTTTGTTCAGATATCTTAAGTCCAGGATGGGTTACCACTCTCCAGTCTTTTGGGGGGTTAGAAAGTACCTGGAGTACAATCCTTTGCCCCAGTGTAGGGTAAGAACTCTCTCTCTATAGCTCTGAGAGCTAGGAGAGAAGAAACCTCTGCCTCTAGGGCAAGGGTCTCTGAGAGATTTGCTGGTGGAAAAGATCCAACTCTCATCTTGGGAAATTTTTTGAAGCCGAGAACCAGTCCCTGGCTTACTACTTCCAGGACCCACTTGTTTTATGTAAGAGACATCCAGTCCTGGACAAAGTAAGCCAGCCTGCCTCCAACTGGGTTAGGAGAATCGACCTGGGCAGACCCATCATGGTGTCTGTTTGGCAGGGGCTTTAGGCTGAGGAGTGGGAGCAGGCCTGCTCATCCCCTTTCTGCCTCTCCCTCTAAAGAACCCCCTCTGTGAAAAAGAAGAAAAAGAAGCCTGTGCTTGGTAAAAAGGCCTTTGGAAAGGCCGGGACTACTGCCTTTGAGGAGCTGCTTGCCTTTCTTTGGCCTGAGCACTCCTGTAAGTGGTCCTGTATTCATCCATTTTCTTCATGTAATTCTCTGTCTGCTCCCCAAACCGATAATTACCCACTACAGGAAAATCCATGGCCTTCGCCTGGGTATACTATGAGAGGCTAGTACATCTGAGCCAAGCCATCCTCCAAAGAGCCACAGATGTAGCCATGACTCTTGATGAGACATCATTAGAGTCCACAGCAGCATGAAACTGGGGGTCTTTGAAGACTCATGGGAGTCGAGGCGCTAGGGGTGTTTTGTTTTTTGCAGTACTCTGTCTTTGCACCAGATGTAACATATAAATTAGTAAAAGACTAGTAAAGACTGTATTAAAGTTTGAGTGTTTTTCAATTACAAACGCTCTTTTGTGATTCATAGTCTTTACTTATACTAGACATTTATTTGGTGCTACTGGCTCTTTTGCGCTCTCTAACTCTGGATTTGAAACTGAACCTTAGATGCCTCAATCCCATCTGCAGCCACTGCCTCCAGCTCCTTGGCTAGCTGGTGGGAGGCCTGTTAAGCCAGTGCCAGTACAGTGTCCCACCTGGACTTCTGGTACCTGGCTGTATAGGCCATGTAATTCGCCTGCCTGAGTCCCAAAGAAGATGCCATGTACTGCTTCTTTGCCATGGCATCAATCTTGTCAGGGGGGTGTAAAGCCAAGGGAATATTTGCCTTATCACAGGCAGCAACCTGCACTACCCCAACATGGCTGCATTGCTGATATAAGAACTCCGTGGCTGAGCCTGAAAGTGTATACCTCTTGTCCATTCTTCTATCCACAGGAAGTGTAGTGTTAGGAGACTTTAAGATTTTTTGTGTCTGTTTCCCAAAAGATTTATGGAGGGGAATAGACAGTCTCCTGGACTCTGGGATATCCATCATCTCTTCATAATCAGGCTCTTCTTGATCTTCCACAGCCTCCTCCACAGGAAGCTGGAGGGTTTCAGCCACTTTCCTGTAAAACATAAAGTGGGAAGGAGACTCAGAAAGTCTAGAAGGGGGAAACACCTGATGGTCTGTCTGGGGAGATGTCCGGTTCCACAGGCACATTCAGACCTTCACTTACATCATAATCCTCAAACTCCCCCTCCTCTTCAAACTCCAGTATATAAAAATCTTCAAGAGTATACTCTTGAACCGGGGGAACCAACCGAACCCCTGCCAGAAGGAGCCGGATCGCTCGAAACCGGATGGAGCAATTCGACAATCTGAATTACCCTGGCTATCTGTTCGGCGGTCGGAACATGAACCTCTGGATCTGAACTGGTCAATTTATCTTTGCGCTTTCTTTTTGTCAGAACCAATCCCTCAGAATTGGCTCTCCTTTTTGCCCGAAGAAGTATCGCCCTGGTCAGAGAGCACTCCTTCTGGTTCGGTCAAAACCGAACCAGGCTGGCCATCCAGGTCAGCAGACTTCTCGGCCTCCTTTTCCCTCAGTCTACCTAATCTCTTCTCAAGGGTAGATTTGGGAAAATTTTTACATATTTGGCAGTCTGAATCGAGGTGTTCAAACCCCAGACAATAAACACAGGTGGTGTGGGGACTGGCCTTGGCAAAGACCACCCCACACTCAGTGCAGTGTTGAAACCAATGGGCCGGTTTTTCTAGGGTTTCTCACACATGGCAACCTAACCAAACTTACCCTTTTTTCGTCAACCGCCAGGCAAGACTCCTTTATCGGTTCCTAACCGTCTCATGGGTATTTAAAAAGAACGGTTAAAACACGTTTTTTTTAGAACCGATAAGAACCGGCAACCACATACTAAATATAGCAAAATTCACATTCAAATGGTCGGGTCAGCCGAGCTGACCGCACTTTTACAAGATCCACACAGAAAAATAGAACAATTCCAATCTAGTAATCACGGCACCACAGACAGAGACTGAACCAACTATGCGGATCCTTTTTTTTCAGTTTAAACTGACGAAAAACTGAAAACTTTAACCGACTTCGAACAGAGATGAAGGAGAAATCTCCGGAGTGACCGTTTACTGAGGCAGAGTAAAGAAGAAAAAATTACTCACCTTAGTAATGTTGTTTCTTCTAATGGAGTCTTGCTATATTATGACATATGCAGTGAGTACCAACCTTCGAACTGCTCCGGAGGTGAAAGAGTTAACTTTCCATGCCAGGCATGGAACGCTGAGCTCGAAGCTCGGTTGAAACTCTGTCTGTTGTTCTTCAAACTCAAACCGTCAGATCTTTATGAGCTAAACTCACTGAGGTCCTGTGTGGAAGCTGTAAACCTACACTAGCCAACTGGCTACTAAACGTAAGAACACATTTTTTGGTCCCAAAACAAAGACGCAAGTCAGGAGACCCAAAAAATGAAAAACACAACACCAAGTCACCCCAAGAAAGGAGGGGTGAAAACAACAAGGTGGGCAGCTACTAAGTGCCAACACTGCACTGCCCACCCACATCCCAAAAACATAGGTTCTGAGAGGGGCAGGCAGGGGGGGAGGTCAGAATATAGCAAGACTCCATTAGAAGAAACAACATTACTAAGGTGAGTAATTTTTTCTTCAAACAACATGAAGTCTTGCTATATTATGACATATGCAGACTAAAAAGCAGTACCTCCATGGAGGAGGGACAGAACCTACTTAGGAAATAGGCTCTGAAGCACAGCTATGCAAACCAAGCATCACTCCTAGCCTGGATGACCAGGAGTAATGCTTGGTAAAAGTGTGAACTGTTTTCCAGGTAGCTGCTTGACATATCTCTAGAATAGGGATGTCCCTGGCAGCAACCAGGGGCAGCTGTACCTCTGGTGAGAGTGAGCCCTCAGGCCTGGGAGGAACCTTAATGAGTTTTTCATAGCAAAATTGGATACAAGAGACAATCCACCTGGCAGGTTTCCCTTTACCAACCTCACCATAAGTGAGGAGCAGTTGGAGGGAGTCAAACCTGTGACCATTGGTACGCTCTATGTAGTAACTAAGGGCTCTCTTCACATCTAAGTTGTGCAGCCTCCTCTCGCCAGAGGAGGAATGGTCAGTGAAGTACACTGGAAGAGATATAGATTGATTAAGGTGGAAATCTGAAACCACCTTAGGCAATAACTTCCTGCTAGTCCTGAGGACCACCTTATCTCTATGAAAGGAGATAAAATCAGGCTCCACTGACAAAGCTTGTAATTCATTTATGCGTCTGGCAGAAGTGATGGCTACCAGAAACACAGTCTTCCAAGTCAAGTACTTAAGCTCTGCTGAAGACAAAGGCTCAAAGGGAGGTTGCATAAGCTGAGCAATGCAACATTAAGGTCCCAAGCAGGGGCAGGGTCCCTGAATGGAGGGTTGGTGTGAAGCAACCCTGAAAACTTGGAGAATACAGGGTGAGCTGAAAGAGAAGAGGGCTTACCAAGTGGAAATAAAAGTAGACACAGCTGCAGATGCACTTTAGGTAGCTGGTCTCAGCCCCAAGATATTTAAGTGGACCATATAATGCAGGACTGTGGGTAAATGAGCAGATTCTGTGGAAATATGCTTTCCAGATCACCAAATGAAAACCACTTCCATTTGGAATTATAGTAGCCCTGGTAGAAGGTTTTCTAGAAGCCTTCAGGATATCCATTACACCTTGGGAGAGGTGTAAATCAGCAAACTCTGACTCTTCAAGAGCCAGGCCTTGAGATTGAGAGATTTGAGGTTTGGGTACCAAACTCTCCCCTGAGCACAGGTTAACAGGTTATGATTCCTGGGAAGACACAGGTGAAGATGGACTGCTAAGGACAGTAGGAGTGGATACCAGGGTTGTCTGGGCCAATCTGGAGCAATCAGGATCATCTTGTAGGGTTGAGATCTGATTTTGACTAGCACTTTGAAAAGAAGATGGAAGGGGGGAAAAGCATAGAGAAACTTCCCTTCCCAATTGAGAACTAAGGCATCCAGAGGGACTGAGCCCAACACTGGGGGCCTGCAGCAAAAAAGGGGAAGTTGGTGATTGTCTAGAGCTGCAAAAAGATCTATCTGCGGAGTGCCCCATCTGGCAAATACCACCTCCAGGACCAGGGAGTCCAGTGACCATTCGTGATAGCCCTGGGAAATCCTGCTGAGAGCATCTGCCAGGACATTGTCCTTGCCTGGGAGGGGAACTGCCGTAAGGGAGGTGTTCAGGGAATAAGCCAGAGACCACAACTTCATTGCTTCGAGTGCACAAGGCCGTGGGACCAGGTGCCCCTTGCTTGTTGATGTACCACATTGTGGTGGTGTTGTCTGTTCTGACCTGTACAACTTTGTTCTGAACAGATTTGGAAAAGCTTGAAGTGCTAGAAAACTGCTCTGAGTTCCAACAGATTGATGTGGAGCAGAGATTCCTGAGGGGACCACAACCCTGGGTAGTGAGGTTGCCTATGTGAGCTCCCTACCCTAAGAGGATGCATCTGTAGTAAGGATTAAGGAGTGAGACTGAGTGACAAAAGGAACCCCTTGTCTGAGATTGCTCTGATCCCGCCACCACTGTAGGGCCTGGATCAGGGTTCGAGTCACTGGGATCAATTTGGTTACAGGGTCTTTCCTTTGAGACCAAAAGGCTCTCAAATGGAACTGAATGTCCCTCATCTAAAATCTTGCTCCCTGCACTACTGCTGTAGAAGCAGCCATGTGCCCCAGGAGCTGTAGAAAATGCCTTTCTGGTTGAGAGACCTGCAGGGTGAATGAGGAGGCCAGAGAGACCAGGGTCCTTGCCCTGTCCAAAGGAAGGAAGGCTCTGGCTTTCTCTGTGCTCAGTTCTGCACCTATGAAGGTGAGGCTGGACAGGCTCTAGAACTGACTTTGAAAGATTCAGAAGGAAACCTAGAGAGGTGAGCAGTTGCTGAGTTATCTGTAGGTGTAACTTGACTTGGTCTGAGGACTGCCTACTATGAGCCAGTCATCCAGGTAAGGGAAGATGGCAATTTTCTACCTTCTTAGAGAATCAACTGCTACTGCCAGGCATTTTGTGAATACCCTTGGAGCAGAGGTGAGGCCAAAGGGCATTGCTCTGAACTGGCAATGGCCTGAGGGCAGCTCGAACCTGAGGTACTTTCGATGGGAGCGTCTGATGAGAATATGGAAGCAGGCACCCTTGAGGTCCAGGGACGCTAGCCAGTCCCCTGGTCTTAGAGAGGGTAGAATAATTCCCAGAGTCACCATTTTGAATTTTGGTTTTAAAAGGTGCTTGTTTAAGTATCTGAGATCCAGGATGGGCCGCCATTCTCCTGTCTTTTCTGGGGTAAGAAAGTACCTGGAGTACAACCCTTTGCCCTGGTATAGGGGTGCAACCCTTTCCACAGCTCTGAGAGCCAGGAGGGAAGAGACCTCTGCCTCTGGGACAAGTGGCTCTGGTGGATTTGCAGGTCGAAAGGATCTGGTTCTCATCTTTGGAAACTTTTTGAAGCTGAGAACCAGTCCCTGGCTTACTACTTCCAGGACCCACTTGTCTGATGTCAGAGACTCCCAGTCCTGGACAAAGTAAGCCAGCCTGCCCCCTACAGGTAGTTGAGAACCGGCCCTGGCAACCCCATCAGGGTGCCTGCTTGGCAGGGGCTTTGGGCAGAGGGGTGGAAGCAGGCCTGCTTGCACCCCGTCTGCCTCTCCCTCTAAAGAACCCCCTCTGGGCATAAGCAGAAGAGGAGGCCTGGGCTTGGTAAAAAGGCCTATGAAAAGGCCTGCCTCTGCCCCTGGGAAGCTGCCTTTGAGGAGTGGCCTACCTTTCCTTGGCCTGTGCACTCCTATAGGTGGTCCTATACTCATCCCTTTTCTTCATGTAATTCTCTGCTCCCAAAACAGGGAATTACCCACAACAGGAAAATCCATGGCCTTAGTCTGGGTATCCTGTGACAGGCTAGTACATCTGAGCCAAGCCATTCTGCAAAGTGCCACAGATGTAGCCATGACTCTTGATGACACATCATTAGAGTCCACTGCAGCATGGAATTGCACCTTGGATGCCTCAATACCATCAGCAGCCACCTGCTCCAGCTCCTTGGCAAGCTGGCCAGGGACCTGTTTTGCTAGAGCCATAACAGTATCCCATCTGGATTTCTGATATCTAGCAACATAAGCCATATAATTTGCCTGTCTGAGTCCCAAGGATGCTGCCATGTACTGTTTCTTTGCCATATCATCAATCCTCCTGGAGTCCTTGTCAGGGGTGTGAGGCCAAGGAATATTGCCTTGTCACAGGCTGCAGCCTGCACTACTCAACATGGCTGCATTGTTGTGTAAGGAACTCCGTATTAGAGCCTGACAATGTGTACCTCTTTCCATTCTTTTATTCACAGGAGGTATAGTGTGAGGAGTTTTTACAATTTTTACTCTCTGTTTCCCAAAAGATTTATGCAAAGGAATAGACAGTCTCCTAGACTCTGGGATATCCATCATTTCTACATAGTCAGGCTCCTCCTGATCATCCACAGCTTCCTCCATAGGGAGCTGGATTGTTTCAGCCACTTTTTTGTAAAACATAAAATGAGAGGGGGACTCAGAAAGCCTAGGGGGAGACACTCCTGAAGGTCTGTCTGGGGAGATGTCCGGTTCAATAGGCACATCCAGACTTTCAAATCCACATTCACTCTCCTCATACTCCTCTTCCCCCTCCTCCAGTTCATAAAATTCCTCTAAATCATATTCTTGAACCGGTGGAACTGACCGAACCGTACGCTTACCTGATGGTGCCGGTTCGGTCGAAACCGGGGAAAGTGACTGGACAATTTAATTGCTTTGGCTATTTCTTCAGCAGTTGGAGAAGGAAATTTTGGCTCCACACCTGCTGATTTTCTAGTCCTTTTTGCTGGAACCGACTCCTCCTAGTCGGCTCTCCTTTGCCGAGGAAGTCTCGCCTGGTCAGAGGGCATCTCCTCTGGTTCGGTTGCAACCGAACCGGCTGGCCATCCGGTCAGAGGACTTCTTGGCCTCCCTTTCCTGAGTCTACCAACTCTCTTATCCAGGGTAGCTGCAGGAAAATTTTTGCAAATCTAGCAGTCTGCATTGAGGTGGTCAAACCCCAGACAATAAACACAGGTGGTGTGGGGGTCAGCCTTGACAAAGGCTTCCCCACAAACACTGCAGTGTTGAAACCCAGTGGGCCCAGTTTTTCTTTTGGGTTTCTCAGACATAGTGCCAGCCTAACCAAAACTTGCCCGTTTATGGCAATCCACCAAGCAAGACCCTCTTATCGGTTCCCAACCGTGTCACGGGTCGTGGAAAAAACCATAATGAAATCCAGTTTTTTTAGAACCGATAAGAACCGGAACCGCACTTAAAAGACAGATTTAATGAATTTTACAACAACCTGATCGGTTCAAACCGAACCGATAACACCGCTTATAAGTTCCACACAGAAATAATGTAAACCTATCTAGTACTTACGGTACCACAGACAGAGCTTGAACCGACCGGTTGTGGTTTAAATTCGGTTAAAAAAACGAAAACTTAATACTTTAACCGACAAAATGAACTGAGCAGAAGGAGAAATCTCCGGAGCGACTGTTCAGTGAGGCGGAGTAAAGAATCTGACAGTTTGAGTTTGAAGAACAACAGACAGAGCTTTCAACCGAGCTCAGTGCTCAAAGTTCCATGCCTGGCATGGAAAGTTAACTCTTTCACCTCCGGAGCAGTTCGAAGGTTGGGACTCACTGCATATGTCATAATATAGCAAGACTTCATGTTGTTTGAAACACAGGTGGTGTGGGGGTCAGCCTTGGCAAAGACTTCCCCACATACACTGCAGTGTTGAAACCCAGTGGGCCCGGTTTTTCTTTTGGGTTTCTCAGACATAATGCCAGTCCTAACCAAACTTACCCATTTATGGCAATCCGCCAGGCAAGACCCTCTTATCGGTTCCCAACAGTGTCACGGGTCGTGGAAAAAAATGTAATAAAATCCATTTTTTTAGAACCGATAAGAACTGGTAACCACACTCTAAATCACAGATTAAGATATTTTAAACAATCTGATCGGTTCAAACTGAACCGATAAACAGTTTACAAGTTCCACACAGAAGAGAATTAATGTACTCACAAATACCACAGATAGAGCCTGAACTGACCGGTTGCGGTTTAAATTCGGTAGAAAACTGAGAAAAACAATGCTTTAACCGACAAAATGAACCGAGCAGAAGGAGAAATCTCCGGAGCGACTGTTCAGTGAGGCAGAGTAAAGAATCTGACGGTTTGAGTTTGAAGAACAACAGACAGAGTTTCAACCAAGCTCGAGCTCAGCGTTCCATGCCTGGCATGGAAAGTTAACTCTTTCACCTCTGGAGCAGTTCGAAGGTTGGGACTCACTGCATATGTCAGAATATAGCAAGACTTCATGTTGTTTGAATCTGACGGTTTGAGTTCAAAACACTCCAGACAGAGACTTCAACCGAGCTCGAGCTCAACGTTCCATGCCCTGCATGGAAAGTTAACCCTTAGTTCTCCGGTGCAGTTCAAAGGTTGGGAATCACTGCAATTGTCAGAATACAGCAAGACTTCATGTTGTTTGAAGCATCCGTAGTCAGAACTAATGAAGGAGTTTGTGGGAAAAATGGGACTCCTTGTCTGAGGTTGTCCTGATTCAGCCGCCACTGGAGAGCTTAGACCAGAGTCTGAGTCACTGGAATCAGTTTGGTAAGAGAATCCTTTCTCTGAGACCAGAAGGACCTAAGGTGAAACTGAATGTCCCTCATCTGGAATCTTGCTCCCTGCACCACTGCAGTGGAAGTTGCCATGTGGTCCAGAAGCTGGAGGAACCGTCTTGCTGGGCGAGAGACCTGAGGTTGAAAAGATGAAGCAAGATCCACTAGGGCCTTCACCCTTGCCAGGGGAAGGAAAGCTTTTGCTTGTACAGTGTCCAGATCTATTCCAATAAAGGTGAAAAGTTGAACTGGTTCGAGTACAGACTTTGGAAGACTGAGAAGAAAACCCATGGAACTGAGTAGGTCCTGGGTAGTTTGCAGAGCTGACTTGACCTGTACAGATGACTGACCCACAATGAGCCAGTTGTCCAGATATGGGAAGATGGTGATACCCTGTCTCCTGAGGTAAGCCACCACTACTGCCAGGCACCTTGGAGCTGATGTTAGGCAATGGCATGGCTCTGAATTGGTAATGACCTGAAGGCAACTCTAACCTGAGGTATTTTCTGTGGGAGCACCTGATAGGGATATGGAAGTAGGCATCCTTGAGGTCCAGAGATGCTAACCAATTTCCTGGCCTTAGAGAGGGAAGGATTATTCCCAGAGTTACCATTTTGAATTTGGGCCTTAAAATGTGTTTGTTCAAATACCTTAGGTCTAGGATGATGGAAGACCTCCTCTGTTTTCTTTGGGGTAAGGAAGTACTTGGAGTACAGTCCTTTTCCTTGTGCTGAGTAGGAACTTTCTCTATAGCTCTGAGAGCTAGAAGAGAGGAAACCTCTGCCTCTAGGGCAAAGGTTTCTGAGACTGATGCAGGTGGAAAAGACATGGCCCTATTTTTCGAAACATTTTGAAGCTGAGGGCTAGTCCCTGGCTTACTACTTCCAGGACCCACTTGTCTGAGGTCACAGACTCCAGGCCTGGAAGTAGTGACCAGACTGCCTCCTACTGGAATTGGGGAGTTGACCCGGCTGACACATCAGGGTGTCTGCTTGGCAGAAGCCTTAGACTGGTAGGGAGGAGGGAGCAGCCCTGCTCATCCCTCCTACCCCTCCTCCCTCTAAAGAACCCTCTGTGGAAGGGAGAGGTGGCCTGGGCTTGGTAAAAGACCTGTGAAGAGGCCTGCCCCTGCCCCTAGACTGCTGCTTTGTGGAGTGGCTTGCCTTTCCTTGGCCTGTGCACTCCTGCACGTGGATCCTGTATTCATCCATTTTCTTCATATAAGCCTCTGTTTGCTCCCCAAACAGAGAGTTACCCACTACAGGAAAATACATAGCCTTAGTCTGGGTATCCTGTGAAAGGCTAGTACATCTAAGCCAAGCATGTCTTCTGATGTAGCCATAACTCTAGATGCCACATCACTGGGGTCCACAGCAGCAGAAACTGCATTTTTGATGCCTCAATTCCATCAGCAGCCACCTCCTCCAGCTCTTTGGCTAGCTGGGGGGCAGGCCTGTTTAGCCAATTCCAGAACTGTATCCCATCTGGATTTCTGGTACCTGGCTGTCTAGGCCATATAATTAGCATGCCTGAGTCCCAAAGAGAATGCCAAATACTGTTTTTTTGGCCATGGCATCCACTTTCCTGGAGTTCTTATCCGGAGTGTGTGAAGCCAAAGGAATGTTAGCCCTGTCACAGGCTGCAGCCTGCACTAGCCCAACATGGCTGCTATGGTTATAAAAGAACTCCGTAGCTGAGTCTAACATATACCTCCTGTCCATTCTCTTGTCCACAGGAGGTACTGAATTATGAGTTTGTAATATTTTGCGTGTCTGTTTCCCCAAGGACTTATGAAGAGGGATAGACAGCCTTTTGGACTGTGGGATGGCCATCATTTCCACAAAATCAGGCTCTTCTTCCTCCTCTGCAGCTTCAACCAAGGGAAGCTGAAGGGTTTCGGCCACCTTTTTGTAAAACAAAAAGTGTGAAGGGGACTCAGAGAGCCTGGGAGGAGAGAAACCCGAGGGCCTGTCTGGGGAGATGTCCGGTTCAATTGGCACATCCAGACCCCCCTGGTCATCATCATCATCATCATCGGGATAGTCTTCGTCCCCCTCCCACTCCTCATAATAAGCATCTGGATCATAATCCGAAGGAGATGGATCCGACCGAACCAACCGCCTAACTGGTGGTACCGGTTCAGACAGAGCTGGTCTAAACGACTGAACAATGCTAATCGCTTTGGCTATTCCATGCGTGGTTGGAGAATGCAGCACTGGATCCGAACCCGTGGACTTACGTTTTCTTTTTGATGGAACCGGCCCCTTGAGGTCAGCTCTCCTTTTGCCCGAGGAGGTATCGCCTAGGTCAGTAGGCACCTCCTCAGGTTCGGCTGCAACTGAACCGGGCTGGCAATCTGGATCTATGGACTTCTCAGCCTCCCTTTCCTTCAGCTTACTCAGTCTCTTATCTAGAGTGGATTTTGGAAAGTTTTTACAAATCTGGCAGTCCGACATGAGGTGGTCAAACCCCAGACAATAAACACAGATGAGGTGGGAGTCGGCTTTGGGAAAGGCTGCCCCACACTCAGTACAGTGCTGGGACCGGTTTTCTTTTTGGGTTTGTCAGACATGGTCAACCTACTAAATTACCCTATAACAGCTTTCAAGCCAGGTAATAAAATAACCGATCAGTTAGAAACTGTGTCACGGATTTTGAAAAAGAACCAGAAAAGGCCCGGTTCTTTTGAAATGAATCGATACCAGAACACCACTCTAATCCCAGAAAATTTTCTCAGAAAAACAGAAGAAATACAAGGTCGGTTCCTAACCAGACCGACCAAAAAGAAACCGAGGAAAAAAGTAATTTCCACACACTTTTACAAAATAAACACAGTCATTACCTATCTACAACAATACCTGTACCATAGACAGAGGCTGGAAATCTGAAAAATAACAAATAGAAAGGTAGAAAACCGAACACTTTACTTTTTACTGAACCGAGCAGAGGAATCACCGGAGTGACTTCACTGTTAGATGGAGTAAAGAATCTAACGGCTACACTGGGAAGTACCACAGACAGAGGTTTGAAAACTGAGCTTGAGCTCAACGTTCTATGCTCCTGCACAGAGTTTAACTCCTTACTCTCCGGGGCAGTTCAATAGCTGGACCTAACTGCATTAAGTCAGAATACAGCAAGACTTCATGTTGTTTGAACGGTCCCTTTGGGAAGCCCTCTGGGAAGTGTGTACTCCCCACCCCTGGCAACTGAGGGTTTACCTTGGTGTTGGGTAAGGAGGGAATCCTCGCCTTTGGCATAGAGGATCCTGTGCAGGGTCCGGCACTGGCAGATGGTTGTTCACCTCTCCTGGTGAGCTGGAGCCCTTGGCCTCAGCCCACCAGGCAGCCAGAGTCTCCTTCAAATCCAAAGGCGGCTGTGGTGAGGGTGGTGGAGGAGAAGGAGGATATGGATACTGAGGGTATCCGTAAGGTGAGTATCTGTAACCCGACGACAGAAGGCCCGGCATCGGGTATTGAGGCACTGGGGCCTGTGGCGTTGGATAAAGCGTCTCTGGGTACTGCGGCGTCAGATACTGTGGTACTGGGTAGGATGGCCCCGGATTAAGCAGTGTTGGATACCCGGGTGCCAGGGGCTCTGACGGCACAGAGAACCCTGGAAGAGGCCCAGCAGATGGCCCAGGTAAAGGTAGCCCCGTGGGCATCAGGCCCAGCATTGGAGCGGCGTCCGGTAAAGGAACATCAGCTGGCATCGGGTAGGCCACGTCGCAGCTGGCATCCGAGGATCTGGCGTCAGGGGGTCCGGCCCTGTCAGAGGGAAGTCCTGATGTCAGCGTACCCAACTCCTCCGTGTTGACTGGGGATGGAGGGTTAAAATACCCGGGGTCCAGCAAAGGGGACGCGGGAGCCTCAGTTGGCAATGGCAAGCATTGTGGTGAGCCTGGAATGTCAGACTGGTCCAAGGGGTCCGACATAGACTCTTTTGCTGGGCGTTCATCAGAGGGGATGACATCCGGCTTACCAGCAGGATCCGGGCAGGTGTCGTAGGAGCCGGTGTCCGACTTATTGGAACACTGGCCCGACAGGGGTCACGATAGGGAAGCAACCTTGAGGGGCATGCGAGGGACTGTGCGCCCCCTCCGAAGCAGCTGGCGTTTTATCGGCCCCGTTTGGGCGGACGTTGGTGACACCGGCACCCGGCTTAACGGACCGGCTAGACCCAGAGGGCTACATGATAGCAGCCTTCCCGGGAGCGGCAGCCTCCTTTGCCCCGGAGTCACCCGAGGGGCCTGAGCGTGAGCCTGATGGGAGGGGCGACACCACCAAGATGGCTGTCGAGGAGTGGTAACTGTGACTCCGGCCGGAGTCGTGGAAGTGGAGTCCCGGTCCCGGTGCTTCTCCTTCTTTTTCTTACGCCCTTCAGGGGAAGTGGGAGCCTGCCTTAGTTTCTTCAGCTCCTTCTCCATGGAAGCCATATTTTCTTCAGAACATAGGCCTCCAGGGACTGCTGCCTCCATTTTCGGGTGGCTGAGCTGAACTACTGGCACTTCTCCATGGGTACTCTGGGCCTAAGCAGAAGAGGCACGAGAATGTCCGTCACTTGTCTGACAGTTAGCAGCGCACATGAGTCGCACCTATTTTTTATGCGATTCGGAGGGTGTCGGGACTACATACATGGCCGCTAGTAGTGAAAAATGAGAAAAAACGGCCAAAAAATCAGTAAACTAGACCAATATAAGAATGATGAGCAAAGGAACTCTACAATGAGGAGCTTTCACAAGTCAACGGCGGAAAAGAACTGGAAGACTGGCGTGGGGGACCGCCCCTTTATACGGACGTTGCATGACGCTGGTCACCTGACATGGGGGCGGTCCCCAGCCAGAGACTGCTAGCTAGAAATTTTTCCATGGGGTCCTGACACCTGCCGGGTCAGTCCTATATGTAATTACCTACTGCAAGAGCCCTCTTGAAGTAAGATCTTTAGTTATTTATTTACTTATCATGTACATGATATATACTTATCATGTACATAGATATATACAGTATATATATTTATAAGTCTATATCTGATTACATCTATCTCCTTTTATTTATTTATCTCTTTATTTACTTATTTACACCAACCAAAGAAGGGGTGAAAACGGAACCAAGAAGAAAAGTAACTGAGGAAAAGGGATTACCAGGAATGAAAGGAGCATTCCTACCTAAATCCCTGAAAACGTCACAGTTGGAAAATTCCAAATGTGTTGGCGTAGGAAAAAGGTTAAAGGAGAATAATTCTACCTGAAGCCCCCCATCCTGAGACTTTCTGGGGAGGGAACGCTTATCTTTAACTGAGTACTGGAGAGTTAAACTCGTCCATACATGCCTGTCAGGTTTAGTTTGCCATAAAGACAAACCAAAATTTGCACCAAAGCATAACCTAAAAAGCTGGAACTTTTCAGACAGGCAAGCCTGAGGGAAATGACTTATGCCAAGACTCCAGAAGCTGTAACGTTATGACTTGAGACTATGAGAACATAGTGCTACCATATGCCACTTGGGTATTTCAGCAAACCTCCTTGTGAATAGTGTTCCAGAGCTGTCGCACTATGGCAAGGATAGGATACATCAAAATACTCTTAATATAAAATAGTGTATGCTACAAAGGTAGGAGGCATTACGTAAACTTTCTTACGCATGGTATATGATTATCTAGAGACTATCTCTGGAGGAAAGCAGACAGTGGTACAAGGCTGAGAAGCAGGCCACTGTTTGCACTAACTCTCTTTAATATGAAAGTATACAGATAAAACAGCAGAACACTTACCGAGCACTTATTTCCTCTGAATGCTTCTGTCAACCCTGAAAGAAAAGGAGGGTTTCCAGAACCTACCTGTAGGTGTCTGCAGAGAGTTGTCAACTTCTTTGGAGGAAAGCAACCACCAGATCTACAGTGTCAGTTCCTCCACCTCTTTATCGGTGTCATCCTGGAGGGAAAAGTCCAGGGAGTCCACCGGTTGAATATAAATGTCTCATTATACCATAACCTGAATCAACCCCAGGGTGACCGAATGGAATTAGTCGGTACTGAGAGGAGTTCATGAAGGAAAATCCTCTCCTAAATTACTACTACTACTAATAATAATAATAATAACAGTAATATCCTTGGGTGTAAGGATTAACATGGAGAGAAATACTCAGACACGAAGGAGCCAAGAACATGCCCAGAAATATAAAGTCTGGAATAATTGCCAAGCTCTCAGAAATAAGTTGCAGAGGGCATAATTTTATCAACCTGATGACTCCTAAGTCCCTAAGGAGGAGAATCAGGGAGGTTAATCTCTATCTTTGTGCAGGGAGGAGGGCACCCTGCCTATTTTCAAATTAAAGGCTTGGACAGAGAAACAACTACTACAGAATCAGATTTGTAATGATACAAGTCCCAAGGCGACTTGCCATTCTTTTGTATTAATCTTTGAGGTGCCCTCCTCACGCTTTTAGAGGAGGGAAGGTAGACTGAAAGCCCAGATAATAATAGTTAGGCCAAAGCTTAAACAAATCAGAATCAACTTTATGATTTTTTTTTCACAAAGAGGAAAACACAGAACCACCTCCACATCTCTTGTCAACAAAGCCCACTGCACAGCAAACAAGAGAGTTTCACCCCAAAGAGAGGGATTATCCTTCAAATATCAATCATTTTGAATTTAAATAGAGAAAAAAGGTTCCAAAATTCACGCTAGTAGAGCAACGAAAAATTCAAGATACACTAAAAAACGAATTTAATGATTTTAGCAAAAGCGCTTAAAAAACACCGATAAATACTAAAAGTAATAAATTAAATAAAATGACTCAATTTATTGCACACACGGGTGAATTTTACTTCAGAAAAACCACCGAAGCGGGAAAGACATGAAAAAATCCCACAACTGCGCGGAACCCAGCGCAGATGCGATAAAAATAGATAAAATGAAGAAAATATACAAAATACCCTAAAAGTAGCACTCAAAAAAAAAAGAAAATGTCACAGGAAGATCTCTGAAGAGGAGAGCTCCAGGGCAGTATTGCCAGTTCAACGGAGAAAAAGTTCTGAGGTCCCTCAGGCTAACTGCAGGCAGCACTCTACTCTAACTGTATCCTATTGTCCAATGCCTTCCTCATTTGCATTGACTTCTCCTTTCCGTGGCAGCTGAACCCAGCTGGCATACTGCATTTGTCAACGGATGCTAAAGAATTCCTGGGGTGAGAATGGCTGTTTAAATGGCAGTCCTAGTTTCCTGGGTGGCCTCTAGTGCTTGCTCAAGTTGAGGGCTAAACAGATAAGCACCATGACATTTATGACCAGCTGCTGAGCACCAGGTGAAAATCCTGATGTTCTGAGCCAGGAGTGTTGCCGATACAGATTCCGTCAGCAGCTACCCTAGCAGCAGAGTGTCATAGGCATCCATAGAAGCTTTCAGCTGATGACTGTTAGATTCTGTGCCATTGCCAATAGTTTGCAGAAGCTCCAAGTTAGAGTCAGACTCCAGGAGATTTTCAACCATCGATTTAAGAGAGTTCCAAAGCACATACTCATACTGGGAGAAGTGTCCCTCTTAACTGGTGATGCGCGTGCCCAGAGTTGCGGCTGTGAAAGCTTGCTTCCCCAAGGTGTCAATTTTACAATATTCCTTATTGATAGGACATGCTGAAGTTTTCTGAGGGAGAACAGCTTTGTTGTTCTCCACAAGGACAACCAAAGCATCTGCAGTAGATTGTGATGCTAAGAAAGGTCTCTCCTTGGGAGGGGCATATTTCCTATCTATGGACTTGGCCACAGAAGGAATCAGAACCAGCCTCTCCCACATTGCTTGTGATAAAGTCTCAAAAGGGGGGGCACAGGAGGCATAAGGCTCATAGGAGCATTAGGAATGTGAAAGACCTCGAGGTACAAAAGCCAGTCTGAGTCTACAGAGGAGGTCTACAGAGCCAGGTTTGCCCCATGTTCTTAGAAGAGACTGGAAGGAAGGAAGGTCTTCAACTAGAGGTTCAGCTGGGACAGAGGGTTTCTCCAAGCCGCAGATTGAGTCATCTTCACCTTAGTCAAATAAAATAAGGTCAGGATCAGGCTTATCATGCTCTACTTCTACTCCAGAGAAATCAGGAGCTGCTCCTGCAAGGCCAAAGCCTGGCCCAGGCAAGGGGTAGACTGGGGACACTGGAATCACCAACCGTGTTGAAGACTTCAATGCCGCACGTGGCACCAAGGACCTAGTGCCCCACAAGGCACTGAAGAACCCAGTGACAAACGCAGCAACAAAGAATCCAGCACCAAACGCAGTACCATTTGAGAACCACTGCCATACCTGCAAAAGAAGGAGAGAAGTGGTACCTGTGCCGCACCTGTGAGGAATCAGAATAAGAGAAAGACACATGGAATGGGTATTGACAACACTGGTACCAGCGACAGCAGGAACCTGTCACTGACACCAAATGCACATCCTGTCCCGAAGGCCCTGACTGTGCACCAGTAGTTCCCAAACCCGAAAACCAGGAACTGGGTCCACTGTAAGGGGTAAATGAGACAGGTGCTATACCCACTGCTCCATAAGAGCGGCCCAGTGATGAAAGTGCTCACCAGAAACTCTGCAAGAGGACAGAGAGGGGCTGTGGTGTAGAGAGTCCTGGAAATTAAGAGCAGAGGCTACCGGAGACGCTGGAGAGGTCGGGGTTGGCATACTGCACTCCTCTACCAAAGACTCCCTCGCAGACATACCAAGAGTCAACCTTGAGTGGTACAGCTTCTTCTTCTTCCACCAGGAAGAAGAAGAACTCAAGGTCGAGCATCACCAGGTCCACGATCATGATCGGGAATGGGCCAGCTTCTTTTTGTGCTTATGGAATGACTGTCCTTCCAAGCAATGGACTGCCCATGGTCAGACCCCCCCCCCGAAAACGGTGGCAGATCAGACAGCCCCACTGGCAGAACAGCTTTCTAGCGAAGTTTCCCTACCATCACCGAGACTTTCAATGATTGACTCCATCGATGGCAGGGCTGAGAGAAAATTATTATTTCTTCTTCGTTTTTTTTCAAATAACAAAGAATAATGGCCCCTATGCACAAAGGGGTGCGTAATATGCACCTGAGGCACATATCCTGCCTGCGCAACTCTGCACCCACGGGGTATCCATGGGTGGCCACAGTGATGAACAGTGGCCACCACATGTCCCCCGTATGTGGCCCTGCCCCCCTGATGGGCAGGCCTGAGGGGGTGGTTGGGTGCGGAACCTCAGATCTGGGTGAGCAGCCAATCAGCTGCCTGACCCAGACCCCTGAGTGGATCACCAATACCCATGTGCACTGGGCAAGGAGCCGGGGCATAGAGCGCCACATGCGGTCTGGGGGGTGGGTGCCCGGATGCCACCCGCAGTCCCCCCCAGTGGGCCCCACATGCTGGGGCTTCCTCGGTGAGGATACAATGGACCTTGCCTCACAGCCACAGCCTATGGCTGTCAATCTTGGGGTTCGCATAACAGGCCCCCTGCCTTTATGGCTGCCCTGACCTGGAGGAGGTGCCCAACACTCATCATACACATGCATCCCACAGAGTGCCGTGATGCCCCACGCGCCATCCCGGGTCCACGCCCTGTGCATAGGTCTGCATGCTGTTGGGGATCCGGCATGGGGGGGTGGTCATCCGGTAGTGAATGCTGTGCAGGGGGGCTCAGTGGGTCCGGGCAGGTGCGGAGTGGGCTACGTGCCAGGGATATGTGCGCATACCCACTCCGCACTTTCGTGCATAGGGGCCAATAACAATACTAAAATGAATTGAAGAATTATATGCTGCTGTTGTATGAATGTGAAGATTTGACTCCCTGCAGGTGAGTGATGCCATCACTGAAGCGCAATCAAAAGTGGGAAAAAAGGAACTGAGGTGGATGGGGGGGGATCGATGCTGAGGTAGCCTACAAAGGCGGGAGCTAATTGGTGCTGTGCATGTATGGCCCTACCACGACAGAAACAAAGAAACAGAAGCTGATGGCAGATAAGGACCACAAGGCCCATCCAGTCTGCCCATTTCTTTTTCTACCTTATGAATGTGCCATCGGCCTTTGCTCTGTCAGTGGCCTATCTATTCATACTCATCTGTATTACTCCCTTATGCCTGTCCCATGCCTGTTTGAAGCCCTGCACTGTATTCATATCCACTACTTCCTGAGGTTGCCCATTCCATGCATCCACCACCCTTTCTGTGAAAAATAACTTCTTCACATTACCCCTTAATTTTCCTCCCTCTAATCTCATGCTGTGTCCTCTTGTCCTGCTATTTTTCTTATATTGAAACATGCTAGACTCTTTCACCTTGTTAATGCCCTTAAGGTATTTGAATGTTTAGATCATATCACCTCTCTCCCTCATTTGCTCTAGGGTATACATACTGAGCTCAGTTAATCTGTCCTCATATGTTTTCTGATGCAGACCCTGCACCATTTTGGTTGCCCTTCTCTGGACTGCCTCAATCTGGTTAATGTCCTTGTGAAGGTGTGGCCTCCAGTACTGCATGCAGTACTCCAGATGGGGCCTAACCAGTGTCTTGTAAAGAGGGATTATTACCTCCCTCTTCTGACTTGTGATACCCCTACTAATACACCCTAACATCCCTCTAGCCTTACCTACTGCTTTAGTGGTCTGCTTGGATGATTTCAGGTCATCAGTGATGATGATGCCCAAGTCTATTTCTTCCCTTGTGACTGCCAGCAACTCCCCTCCCAGCCTACAGGTGGCTTTGGAGTTTCTCTTCCCAATGTGCATGATATTGCACTTCTTTGCGTTAAACCCCAGTTGCCACTCTTCCGACCATTTTGCCAATTTATCCAGATCTCTTCTCATTCTGCCCACCCCATCTGGATCATCTACTCTGTTGCAGATCTTGATGTCATCTGCAAACAGACAAACCTTGCCCTCCAGTCCATCTGTAATGTCACTGATGGAGATATTGAAGAGGACTGGCCCCAGGACTGATCCCTGAGGTACCCCACTTGTGATTTGCATCTCTTCTGACTGTATACCGTTTACCACCACTCTCTGTTTTCTGCCCGTCAATCAGTTTGCCACCCAGTTGACCAACATCTGACCCACCCCGAGCCTACCCATCTTATTAATCAATCTTCTATGTGGAACAGTATCGAAAGCTTTGCTGAAGTCAAGGTAGGCGACATCAACTGCTCCCCCTTGGTCCACCACTCTGGCTACCCAGTCAAAGAAATCTATGAGATTAGTTTGATGGGATCTTCTTTTTATAAACCCATGCTGTCTTGGATCATGCGCGCCTAATGATTCCAGGTATTGCACTATCCTTTCCTTAAGGAGTTTCTCCATAATCTTGTCCACTACTGAGGTAAGACTGACCGGTCTGTAGTTCCCTGCCACCACTCTTGTGCAGTGGGATCACATGAGCCCTTCTCCAGCCCTCTGGGACCTCTCCTGTGCTCAGAGACTCACTAAACAGTTCTGATAATGGCTCTGCTAGTTCCACCCTTAGCTCCTTTAGTACCCTGGGATATATGCCATCAGGTCCCATTGCCTTGTCCACCCTGAGCTTCTCGAGCTCTTGTAGGACCCTTTCTTTAGTGAAGGGACTAGTGTACACCTCCCTCCACCCCTGTGTCCATGGTGCTGAGCTGTGGGCCCTGCCCTGCCTTCTCCTCAGTATATACTGAGCAGAAGTATCTATTTAGGATAGATACTTTTACATGGTCCTCCGCCTCACACGCCCCCTTATCCCCTTTGATCTTAGCAATACCCCCTCTGGACTTTCTCCTTTTACGGTGCCGACCCTCCTGAAGATTTTTGGCTCCTGCAGGGTCCTAGTGACTCCATCTTGAACCCAGAAGTATGAATAAACAGTGAAGACTTTTAGTCCAGGAAGATCAGATCAACAAATCCAAAAGATATGACACAGCCTCAATAAAATCTGATGTACTAGTGTGTATTAGGCATACATCACTAGACAAACTTAATGTATAACAAAAATAAAAACACCAGCACCCACCAAAGCACCCAGAAATGACACCTAATTCCTCAAGGTCAGACACAATAAGAGGCACACACAGAAATTGTTAAAAGAACAGTACCAAAAATGGTGTAGAGAAGACGTTCGGCATTGAAAAATACAGCAGTGAACTGCGGAAAAACGTTACAGATGTAGTCGTTTTGTCATAAGCTACTCCCACAATGTACACTTCATGGAGTGAAAAACAGAAGTAAGAAAGGAAAGGGTCCGGCATCAGTTACTGGCTGGCTCACATACACAGTGTCAGTACATAAGCCTTATAGGTGGTGCCAGCACCAACATCAGTCTGTTCAAGCTGCAAGACACTTTGCTCCCGCGGGATCCTAGCACCTCCTGCTTAGACCCATTAGTGTGAATAAATGGTGAAGATTGATTCCTGGAAGATCTGAAAGTTGTTTTACGTAAAACAGCCTAAACTGATACTAAAGTAACAAACTATAAGTTTGAACACTAAAACTCTGAAGAACTGAACACTGTCATTGTATAGACAGTGAAGTTCTGACTTCTGGCAAATGAGAAACAAAGCCACTGATGCACACTCAACAGCGAAAAAGAAACTGAGGCAGTTGGAGGCTGATGCGGTAGCAAACCAGCAGCTGTGCACTCTGACGTTAGATGTCACGCACTGCTGTGACACAAACCCTCTGAAAGTTCTGCCACCCACTGGACCCTAGCACCTTTGGCTCAGACCCACTAGTAGCAATTAATGGTGAAGATTAATTACTAGAACCTCTCTGTTATAAGTATTACATCCTTCCTTTCTTAGTTTCAGATTTAAGTGAGTAGATTTAAATTCCACATAATAGCCTCATGCAGAACAGCCATGTCTTACCAAATGCCATAAAGTGCAGATGGAATTAAATAACAAAACTTACCCTGCACGAGGTGCCATGGCGCAGCTTCCTTTAGCTTTACAAACACATTTATCTTTTTCATCATGATCCATATTTAATACATGTCCAATTTCATGAGCAAAGGTGGCTGCATACCTTGTAGGTGCGGTCCCTGGCATCTGTATTATGAGAAGAAAAGACTTGTTATTTACCTTTAAATATAGTTTGCAAGAAAAAATTACTCACCTTAGTATGTTGTTTCTTCTAATGGAGTCTTGCTATATTATGACAGTAGCAGTTTGATCCAGCTCTAGAACTGCTCGGAGGTGAAATGGTTAATACCATTCCAAAATAGAACTTTGAGCACGAGCTCTAAGAAGCAGTTCTATCTGTGTAATTTCAAACCTCAACTGTCAGATCTTCTGAGCAAAAACTCACACTAAGGTCTGTGTGAAGCTGTAATCTACACTAGCCAAATGGCTACCTAAATACCAACAACCATTGCTGGTCCCAACACCCAAGACTCAAGTCAGAGGACCAGAACTACTAATACAATTCTAACAACATGAGAATAAAACAACAGTATAATAAAACACACCCCAAACCCCCCAAAGGGAGAAATGCTAAAGGGCACAAAATAGTGCCCACACTAGGATGCCCGCACCCACCCAAGTAGAAGTTCTGAGAGGGCAGGCTGGGGAGGTCATAATATAGCAAGACTCCATTAGAAGAAACAACATTACTAAGGTGAGTAATTTTTCTTCAAACAACATGAAGTCTTGCTATATTATGACAGTAACAGACTACAACAGTACCTCCATGGAGGAGGGGCAGAACCCACCTAGGAATAGGCTCTGAAGAACAGCTGTGCCAAACTGAGCATCTCTCCTGGTCTGGACATCCAGGGAGTCTTGGTGAAAGTGTGTACCGTTTTCCAAGTAGCAGCCTGGCATATCGCTAATACAGGGATGTCTCTGGCAGCAGCTACAGGCGCAGCTGTACCCCTGGTAGAGTGAGCCCTCAAGCCAGAGGGGGATCTCTGCCCAGTTTCTGATAACAAGAGTGGATACAAGAGACAATCCCTCCTGGCAATTGATCTCTTAGTGACAGGTTGCCTTTCCAACTTCACCATAGGTAACGAAAAGTTGGAGGGATTCGAACCTGTGGCCTTTGGTACGCTCTATAAAGTAACTAAGAGCTCTCTTAACATCCAGGCTGTGCAACCTCCTCTCACCAGAAGAGGAGTGATCAGTGAAAAATACTGGACGGGAGATAGATTGGTTAAGATGGAAATCTGAAAACCATAGATAAAAACTTCCTATTAGTCCTAAGGACTACCTTATCCCTGTGGAAGGAAATAAAGTCAGTTTCTACTGACAAGGCTTGCAACTCACTTATGCGTCTAGCAGAAGTGATAGCCACCAGAAAAACAGTTTTCCAAGTTACATACTTAAGCTCTGCCGAAAACAGAGGTTCAAAAGAGGTTACATTAACTGGGCAATACAAACATTAAGGTCCCAGGCAGGGCTGGTTCCAAAGGTGGATTAGTATGGAGTAATCCCTTAAAAACTTAGAAAACACAGGGTGAGTGGAAAGAGGGATGACTTTCCTGCTGAAACAAAAGCAGATACAGCTGCCAAATGGACTCTCAGGGTAGCTGGTCTGAGACCCAAGGAATTAAGATGGACCATGTAATCTAATACAATGGGCAAATCAGCAGATTCTGGGAAACATTTTCCCAGCACACCAAATGGAAAACCTTTTCCATTTAGAACTATAAGTAAGCCTAGTGGAAGGCTTTCTGGAAGCCTTTAGGATTTCAATAACACACTGAGAAGGTGTAAATCAGCAAACTCTAACTCCTCAAGAGCCAGGCCTTGAGGTTGAGGATTGAGGTCCGGATACCAAACCCTTCCCTGGGCACAAGTTAATGAGTTGTGATTCCTGGGGAGGCAAAGGGAAGATGGATTGTCAGTGACAGAAGGGTGGGTACCAGGGCTGCCTGGCCCAATCCGGGGCAATCAGAATCACCCTGCAAGGCTGAGATCTGATTTTGACTAATACTTTGAATAGGAGAGGAAGGGGAAGGCATAAAGAAACTTCCCCGTCCAATCCAGGAGAAGGGCATCCAGGGGACTGAGCCCAGCACTGGAGGCCTGCAACAGAACAAAGAAAGTTGGTGATTGTCTGGGGCTGCAAAAGATCTATCTGAGGGTGCCCCATCTGGCAAGACTATCCCCAGCACTGAGGATCCAGGGACCATTCGTGATGGCCTGGGAAATCCTACTGAGAGCATCTGCTAGGACATTTTCCTTCCCTGGAAGATGAACTGATATGAGAGTGTTCAGGAATAGGCCAGAGACCTACACTTCATTGCCTCGGTGCTACAGGCCGAAGACCAGTGCCCCCTGTTTGTTGATGTACCACATTGTTGTGGTGTTGTCTGTTCTGACTTGTATCACCTTGTTGTGGACAGATGCAGAAAATGCTTGAAGAGCTAAAAGACAGCTCTGAGTTCCAACAAATTGATGTGAGCAGAGATTCCTGGGGACCACACTCCCTGAGTGGAAAGGTCGCCCATGTGGCTCCCCAACCCAGAAGGGAAGCATCTGTAGTGAGAGTCAAATTGTGAGCAGGGAAATGAGGGACCCCCAATCTTAAATGCTCTGATCCTGCCACCACTGGAGGGCCTGGATCAAGGTTCTAGTCACTGGGACCAACTTGGAAGGGGGTCTCTCTCTGAGACCAATAGGTTCTCAAGTGAGACTGAATGTCTCTCATCTGAAATCTTGCTCCCTGCACAACAGCTGTGGATGCAGCCATGTGCCCCAGGAGCTGCAGAAAGTGTCTTGCTGGTCGAGAGACCTGCAGAGTGAAGGAGGAGGCCAGAGCCACTAAATTTGTCACCCTTTCTAGGGAAGAAAAGCTCTGACTAGCTTTGTGTCCAACTCTGCCCCTATAAAGGTGAGTACCTGGACTGGTTCCAGAACCGACTTTGCAGATTTGGAAAGCCAGGAGGTAGAAGCTGCTGGGTGACTTGCAGGTGAGATTTTACCTGTTCTGGGGACCGGCCTACAATGAGCCAATTGTCTAGATAGGGAAAAACAGCAATCCTTTGCCTCCTTAAGTGGGCCACTGCCACTGCCAGACACTTTGTGAATACCCTTGGGGCAGAGATGAGGCCGAAGGGCATTGCTCTGAACTGGTAATGACCTGAGGGCAGTTCGAATCTGAGATACTTTCGATGGGAGCTTCTGATTAGGATGTGGAAATAGGCATCCTTGAGGTCCAGGGAGGCTAACCAGTCCCCTGGCCTTAGAGAGGTAAAATCATTGCCAGAGTTACCATTTTGAACTTTGGTTTCAAAAGATGCTTGTTCAGATATCTGAGGTCTAATATGAGCCGCCATTCTCCTGTCTTTTTTGGGGTAAGGAAGTATCTGGAATACAGACCCTGCCCTGGTGCAG
This sequence comes from Neoceratodus forsteri, assembly GCA_016271365.2. Lineage (NCBI taxonomy): Eukaryota > Metazoa > Chordata > Ceratodontiformes > Ceratodontidae > Neoceratodus > Neoceratodus forsteri. Next base: position 51,726,474 of record JADMNL010000026.1, read on the forward strand.
GGGAGGAACCCTTTCCACTGCTCTGAGAGCCAACAGGGTTGAGACCTCTGCTTCTAGAGCAAGGGTCTCTGAAGCACTTGCAGGTAGAAAAAATCTGGTTCTCAACTTGGGAAACTTTTGAAGCTGAGAACCAGACCCTGGCTTACTACTTCCAGAGCCCACTTGTCTGAGGTTAAAGAAGCCCAGTTCTGACTGAAGTAAGCCAGCCTGCCCCTACCGGTAAGGAGAATCGCCCTGGGCACCCCATCAGGGTGCCTGCTTAGCAGGTGCTTTAGGCTGAGGGGTGGGAGCAGGCCTGCACCCTCGTCTGCCTCTGCCTCTGAAGAAGCCCCTCTGAGCATAGGCAGAGGAGGCCTGAGTCTGATAAAGGCCTGTGAAAGGCCTACCCCTACCCTGGGGTATGCCTCTGGGGGAGTGGCTTGCAGCTCCTTAGCTTAGGCACTTTTGTAAGTAGTCCTATATTCATCCATCTTTTCATGTAATTCTCTGTCTGTTCGCCAAACAGAGAATTTCCCTACAGGAAAATCCATAGCCTTAGTCTGGGTATCCTGTGACAGGCTAGTACACCTGAGCCAGGCCAACCTACAAGCTACAGATGTGGCCATGACCCTAGAGGAAACATCATTAACATCCACAGCAGCATGAAACTGTGCCTTAGAAGCCTCAATGCCATCAGCAGCCACCTGTTCTAGTTCGCTAGCCAGCTGGCATGGGCTTCTTGGCTAATTCTATATACAGTATCCCATCTAGATTTCTGATACCTAGCTACATAAGCCATATAATTTGCTTGCCTGAGTCCCAGATAGGCTGCCATATACTGTTTTTCACCATGGCATCAAACTTCCTGGAATCCTTGTCAGAGGATGTGAAGCCAGGGAATATTAACTTTATCACAGGCTGCAGCCTGAACTACTAACATGACTGCATTGCTGAGAAAGAAATTCTGTATCAGGACCTGACAATGTGTACCTTCTGTCCATCTTTTTATCTACAGGAGGCACAGAATTAGGAGCTTTAAAATTTTTATTGTTTGCTTCCTAAAGACTTATGCAAAGGAATAGACAATCTCCTAGATTCTGGAATATCCATCATTTCTACAAAATCAGGCTCCTCTTGCTCATCCACAGCTTCTTCCAAGGGAAGCTGGAGGTTTCAGCAACTTTTTGTAAAACATAAAATGAGATGGGGACTCAGATAGCATAGGGGAGATTCTAAAGGTCTGTCTGGGGAAATGTCGTTCAATGGGCACACCCAGACCTTCCCAGCCACATTCATACTGTTCATAATCATCTCCCCCTCCTCTGGTTCATAAACTCCTCAACATCATATTCCTGAACCACTGGAACCGGACCAACCAACCTTTGCCAGATAGTGGCGGTTGGACGGAACCTGAGACAGTGACTGGACAATTTGTATGGCTTTTGCTATCTCTGCAGCAGTTGAGAAGGGATTTTGGACTCCAAACCTGCTGACTTTCTTGTTTTCTTTACTGGAACTGGTTCCTCAGAACCAGCTTTTCTTGCCGAGAAGTCTCGCCCTGGTCAGAGGCACTCCCTCTCGGTTCGGTTGGCACCGAACCAGGCTGGCCATCGGGTAAGCGGACTTTGGCCTCTCGTTCCCTGAGCCTGCCCAATCTCTTTTCCAGGGTGGCTGCAGGAGAATTCTTATATCTGGCAGTCTGACTGGAGGTGGTCAAACCCCAGACAATAGACACATGTGGTGTGTGGGTCAGCCTGCAAAGCTTCCCCAGAACTTATCACAGTGTTGGAAACAATGGGCCCGGTTTTCTTTGGGTTTCTCAGACATAATGCCAGCCTAACCAGAAAACTTGCCCTTTAAACGGCAGTGCCAGGCTAAGACACTATATCGGTTCCCAACCTGTCACACGGGTATTGGAAAACGTAATAAAATCTGTTTTTAGAACCGATAAGAACCGGGAACCGCACTCTAAAATGTTAAACTTAAAATTAATTGGCCCAGATATTCAAAGGGTTGCGCCATGCGCTAACAGGGTTCTGACGTCGCAACTCCAAAAATGCGCCATTCTGCGATATTGAGAAGGGGCCAGTTGCGCCACCGAAAAGACGCTGAGCCACAGCGCAATGGAAATGAAGGCATGCGCAACCGAAGGGGGCGGGTCCATGCATAAAGTTCGCAATGCGATATTTGAACACTTGCGCAATGCGCAAGAGTGGCTCAGCCGGAAGTTGCGCAGTACCGGATTTGAGCCAAAATAAAACGGCTCAAGGGAGCGGCGCAAGAACTCGAGCAGGCCGCAAACCGGGGAGAGACAGAGAGAGAGAGACAGAGACAGAGACAGGAGCAGGAAGGACAGAGAGGGACAGTGGGTCCTGGAGGACAGAGAGGCCAGTGGGGGTGCCCGGTGCAGTGGAAGCAGCAGTGGGGGCAGTGGGGGTAACACAGGAACAGCAGCTGGGGGGGGCAGAAGCCAGGGAGATGGACAGTGTCAGCTTCCACATGGAAGCTGTAATGAGGGGGGTGAGACAGCATGCTGCAGGGGGACATGGCCGTGGAGGGGCCCGTCGGCGGTATGCCCCCGACAGGCGGTATCGTGCCCGCATCAGCTACGAGCTGTACAGTGATGTTGAGATCGTGGCCCGGTACCGCCTGAACAGGGCAATACTGAGACGGCTCAGTGAGCTGTGCAGTGATGTGATGCAGGCACCCTCACGACGGAGTCATGCTCTGTCCATGGAGACCAAGGTGACAGCCTGCATGTGCCTGCTCGCCACGGGCACCTTCCAGAGGCCGACAGGGGACACCACAGGCATCACGCAGTCGGCCACGTCACGCATCCTCACCCAATTCCTCAGCGCACTGCTGCCTCATGCTGCGGAGTACATCCATTTCCCCAGCACCGCGGCAGAGCGTACAGCAAACATGCAGGAGTTCCACAGGGTAGCACAAATGCCTGGCGTGCTAGGTGCCATAGACTGCACCCATGTGGCCATTCGCACGCCACCTGGCCCCGACGGGCAAGCATATCGGAACCGAAAGGGCTACTCGAGTGTCAACTGCCAGGTGGTGTGTGATGCCACTGGGCGCATCATCAATGTCTGTGCCACACACCCTGGCGGAGCACATGATGCCTTCATATGGCACCAATCTGCACTGTGCCATCGATTCGAGAGTGGGAACATCCCCACGGGTCATCTAGTGGGTGAGTACACATGTATGGAATGCAAACTCTGTGCAAGGGTGGGAATGACACAGGTGCCATGGTAGTGGCACACAAGGATATGGGCAATATGGACCTGACCTAACACTGATCTCCACTATCTCCACACAGGTGACTGTGGATACCCACTCCGTCCCTGGCTGCTCACACCATACCGGCGCCCCACGACCCCAGCGCAGCACGGTTTCAATGAGGCACACGCCGCAACACGGAACATCATAGAGCGGGGTGTTCGGGATACCCAAGGCACGCCCGATGCCTGGACACCTCGGGCGGAGCTCCTAGTCACAGCCCCCAAAAGGCCTGTGGATATTCCTGGCCTGTTGCATCCTGCACAACATGGCCAAAGACCATGGGATAGCCGTACAGGTCCAAGAGAGGGACAGGATGGGGACGCCAGTGGCGCCGGTGATATGGGTGATGAACGCCCCCTAGGACGGAGGAACCCCGACTGACCCGGCAGGCCCAGCTGCACCGGGACACCATTGCAGAAGAGCACCACGCACAACACAGGTAAGTCAAGGGACATGTGCAGGCAACACTGTCTATGCGCTAAACCACAGGCACACAGGGAACACACCGTGCATGAAGGTCAGGGAGTTGAAGGGTCTCACGCATACCAAAACATTAGCAGAGAGGGTGAGCACTCAAATAAACACACACACACATACCAGGCAGCATACAGGGGCAGCAGCACGCAATGCGGAAATTACACGCTATCACACAGCACCACCAACCACCCTCACCACCTGGACTGTCCACGTACGTGTGTCAGGACCTGGGCAACCTTGCACCTTGGTGCTAGTGCAATGCAGGCATCATCATCCACACGCGCACCTGTGGACAGCAGTTGGGAGAGTGTGCAGGTGGTCCGTGTGTCAGTTTGGTGAGCAGAGCACCCAGCAGTGCACTGCCCACCATGACACATTGCACACAGGGCAGCACCAGACAGGGCCTGCACTGGGAGACAGCTCAGTCAGGGAGCACTGTCCCACGGCCACCACGGATGCGTGGGCGGCCCAGCCGTGGCCTAGCAGCACTGGCAGGCTGCGCAGGGGCCACATCGGGTGGCACTACTGCACCACCAGGGGTCCCAGTGCGTGACCGCGACCTTGCCTGCACAGGGGTCTGCATCCCGCGAAAGAAACTTGCACCAGGGGTGCTCGGGATGCCCACAGCAGAACCCGGCGTCGACAGGCCTGGTGTCGCACGACGCCGGGAACGGGGAGTGGAGTGCGCACTGTGTGGGGTGCGTGGTACAGGGTCACCAGACAGTGTGGTCAATGCTGTCGCCACAGAGACCACTGCCTGGGTCAGCCTGTCGATGGCAGCGGTCACATCCGTCCGCATATGGACCATCTCGGCCCGGTCCCGAGCACACTCCCTGCTATGCAGCTCCACGGACACAGTCAGTGCCTCCACAGACCTTGCAACCCGCCCCTGCAGCTGTACCGACTCTGCAGCAGGCGGGTGTGCACGCCCAAAGGGTACTGTGCCCCAATGGCATCGTGACCCCAGGGTGGATGGTCCTGGTGCACAGCACCCCTTGAGGGTGGCCGCTGTTCGCCAGGACCAGGTATGGGCTGATCCAAGGCGGTGGACAAGTGCCACTGCCTGACGCTGTCCCCCAGGCCTGGTGTGCAACTGCTGCTGCTGCCCTCCAACTGCTGAGCCCCCAGGTCCACCTGTTCCACCCTGTGCTGTCAACAGTGCCAGACACCTGCTCAGCCACGGTGCTGCCCCACGGTGCTGACAGGCCCAGCCTGTGACTGTGCCAGCATGCTGGTACACAGGTGTGGGCTGACGGCCCGAGGACGCGTGTGACCTGCCGGTGTCCCTCGTGGGACACACACCTCTCACTGGCCATTGCAGGCCTGCCATCATCAATAGTGCCGGTGCGTGCCACTGGCATAGGCACAGCATGCTGGCACACCTGCATGCCAGACTGCTGTGACACAGGCTGTGCACCCCCTGCACCCGTATCACTGCCAGCGGAGTTGTCAGCCCAGCCGGCCTGCTGCTGCAGGCTGCTGGCGGAGGTGGAAGGTCCCTCCTCCTGGTCCAGCAGGTCTGCCTCACTGTCAGCACCCACCACCACCGTCTCCTGCAGACGAACAGGATCTGAAACAGAAAGAGAGTACATGTGAGTGCATGTGAACAACAGCCACCCCCACAACATCACCATGACATACCGTGCAGTGATGGGCTTCCACCTGTCTGGAATCCTCCGCCAGGAACACCCGCAATGGCACTCGGCTGCATGGCCGCGACCAGTGTCTCCTCGGTCGGGGTCAGCTGCAACACCACTGGTGGTCCCCCACCAGTGGCAGCACGTGCCACCCTGAAGGCTGCCACCTTCTCCTTCAGCCTCCTGCGGTCAGTCCCCATCTTCTTGCGGCACTCCTGCACGGAGCGCTGGTGGCTTCCGTGCAGGTTGACGGCCAGAGCTACCCCTCCCATGCAGCTGCACGCTGCTGAGGGTGCCCTCCGCCCACTCAAAGCGGCTCATCCTCCAGGTAGGCCTGGAAGAGGGCCTCGGTCTCTGCTGTGGTGAAGTTCGGCCTCCTCCTACGCCCGCCGTCCACACCCTCGGCCTGGTTCTCGTCAGTCATGCTGATCTGTATGGGTGGAAGTGGACACCTGTCACTCTGCAGTCCACAGCATTTCCCCATGAGCATAGCTGCAGGCCGGGGCAGAAGCCCCCTTTCCTCGCTGCCTGGCAGATACTGATGGAAAGGGTGCCCTCTGCCCCCTTCTAAGTGCCCTCATCATGCTCAGCCCCCTCATCCCGTGACACCCTCCAGCACCCCTGCCCATGTGCATTGTCCTGAGCATCACACAGCATGTAACTCACCTCTCAGCTGCAACAACCAAATCTGGCCGCCACAACCCAGTGTCGTATTTTTATAGCGCAACACATGCAAATGAGGTGTGGCGCAACTTTAATGACATGCTAATCTCGCCACTGCGCCTTTGAATGGCTGATCGTCTGCTTTGCATATGTCGGCTGAATATCGCGTAAATGCACTTAGCGCAATAGGGAAGGTCCGGCTGAGCCGATGGCGCATGTTTGTGGTTGTGTGCTACACTGCATTGCGCATGCCCAGACGGGTTACACATGCGTCGATCGCGCTGCAGAACTGCTGAGCGTGATAGGCTATTCTGGACATGGCCACCATTGTACAGTGGCGCTGCAGCACTGGCCACGTTATGGCGCTGTGGCACCTCTGCGCGATAGTCCCCTGTGGCACTGGTGCTGTGCTTCGCAGTCGCGCAGGATACCTATGCATCCTATGGCGCTGTGCGTAGCCTTGCGTCATTGCCGTGACCTTGGGCATGCCCTCTGCCCCTGGTGCTGAGTGCATGCTATGTACATCCCTATTGCGCTGTCTGGCTACAGCGCCATGTAAAGTGACGGCGCTGTGCGAACAGCACGATAGGTGCCTGTGCTGGTCTATTGCGCAACAACTCCACGTGGGGTCACAGTGCAGCGGGGCGCCATATTGCCTGCTGTAAAGTTGGTGCCATGGCTAGGAGGAGGGCGGTGCCGTGGAGCCAAGTTGAGGTGGCCAACCTGGTGGCCCTAGTGGAGCCCCACTATGACCAACTGTATGGTGAGGCCCCCCTCACCGGACCGAGGACCCATGTGTGGCAGCAAGTGGCCACTGACCTGGTGGGGGTCACTGGCCGGGGCCGGTCTGCGGAGCAGTGCCGCACGGTTCAGTGACTCCGCCGGAGGACCGGAGCTGTTAAGCGGCTGCGTTCCCATGCAGGGCGGGGCCTGGTGCCTGGCCACGTGAGTGTACCATCTATTCACCTATATTCTCTGTAGGGGTGTGTGTGTGCCTGGGTGGCTGTGCATCGTGTGTCAGTGTGTGCAGCTGTGCGATGGATGGTTATGGCTGTGTGGGCAGGCAGTCTTACTGGGGCGGGGGCACTCTGCTTTGAGTCACACTGATGTTTGTCTCACCATATGTCTCCCACAGGCCGGATGGTGACGGTGCCGGACGCCGCGGATGTGGGCCATGCCAGGGCCCCAGTCCCACAGGCCGCTCGGCCCGCAGCGCAGCAGCAGCAGCAGCAGCAGCAGCAGCAGCGGCAGATTGAGCTGCTGGAGGAGTGTGAGTATCATTACGTCATGGATGCTATTGCATGCTGGGGGCAGGACCACCAACCATGATGGACACAACCAGATGGGTGGTAGTAGTTCCACTATCGTAACACTAGTGAGTCCCACACTGGAGTACAGTGTACAGTTCAGAACACATAGCTGCATATGGACAGGGACTGGGTGGAGGCGTTCACAGGAGGGTGACATGGATGGTGCATGGATTGCATCACATGTCCTATGCAGACAGGTTGGCGGAACTGAACATGTACTCCTGGAGGGAGGAGGTGTGGGGATATGATGGGGTAATACGAGTATTGTACAGGGGGGAACAGTGTGCAGGAACCAATATTTGTCAGCGTAGAGGATGTTCCAGGTGTAGAGGGCATGGGATGCAGTTGGAGGGGGCTCGTTTAAGGGAAACATGCGAATGTGTTTCCTCACATTATGGGTGGTGGACGAGTGGAACACCCTGCCAGAGGATGTGGTGGGGGCTGACTTGGTCACGGGAGATCTGTATGTGTGGGCTCGCCATGAGGGACTTCTGGAGGTCAGGGGTGAGGGGGAATGGACTTATAGGACATGAGTGATCGTACAAGGCCAAATGGCCAGACTAGGTGTCCCATAGGCCCCTATCTGCCGACACTGTCTATGTATCCATGTATGTAGGCGTGACACAGGTGACCTGCATCACAGTGCAGCATCACGACACGTCTGTGTATACATCACAGGTGGTCGGGCATGCACTGGGCACATAGCTGTGTGACTGGCATCGCACCACGTTGCAACATCACATGACAGCCTAGTTTGTACTGTAATTGACGTGGGCAGTGTGTGTGGGGCGGTGGTGCCATGGCTGGTGCCGCCTGTTTGTGATGGCCATGCATGTTCACTGTGGGTGGGTGCATGCCATCACATGCAGCACATTGGGTTAGCTGGGTTGCAGGTTGGGTGGTGTTCAGGGTTGTGGTCAGTCTCAGCCATTGACTGTGTTCCCATTTTCCTAGGCTCGGTGTGTGCTTCAAGCGCATGGCGCACGATGTCCGCGCCTGACACAGCTGGCCGGGCGATAACAGAGAGTTCCTGCAAGCCCTACAGCAACAGGGGAACGGGGCGGCACAGATACAGGAGGGGAAGACGGCAGGGGAGGAGCAGGAGCTCGCTGGGCCGTAGCCCACCTTTTATTTGCCCTTCCCCATCCCTTTCACCTCTGACTTCCTCTCCAAGTTGTTTCCCTCCCTTGCACACCCCTGCCTTTACCTGTCCCCCCAACTTGCACATAGTTTTAGCTGTTTTGTTACCTCTTTTTGTTTGAATATAAAATTCTATTTTGGTACAACTGCTGTGTTGGTGTCTGCTTTGCAACTGGCTCTGGGTGCTCCGTTGCAGGGGTGTACATGCCATCTGGGCTACTATGGTCCTGGATATATGTGTGTGTGTGTGTGTGTCCATGGGGAGGTATCACCAGCATAGCATTGCCTTTCTGTTGCTCTCGCCATCTGCTGCCACCCACTGCTGGGTGCACAGGGTGGGTCTGGGTGGTCTGCTTCTCTGCAGCATGGGGTTGACGTGTGGCACGGGGGGTGCATGGTGTTTCCTGCAGTGCCTGTCACTGCACATGAGCGGTGTCTTGGGGGCACGGTGCACGCTGTGCTGTGCGTACAGGGGGACTGATGCTACTGTGGTTGTCAACCTGGGTGTGGCACTCTGCCTGCCAGTGGTTGTGCTGGGGCGTCATGGCTCTGCTATGCTTTAGTTGGCTTGTCCCCATGGGCACGTGGATCAGCCGTCCCACCCCCAGTGATGCTGTGCTTGGGGTGTGCCAGTGTGGTGTGGGTTCTGCAGTGAGTTCCTGTGCCCATGTGTGGCATGGCTGGCGGTGGGCCCCAGCCTGCCTCCCTGGATGTGCAGTTCCATTGCTCTGGGGGCTGTGCTTGCTATAGCAGCTCTGCACTGCTCAGCTGAGCTTCCACCGGTTGCGCCATAATTTTGGCTCAGATTCTCCTTCCTGGTTGCGCGATGGCGCAGTATGTGCGATATTCAGACGTTGGTTGCTTGCGCAATTTGCTCTGCTCCATGTTTGAATATCGCACCTGTTGCGCATTTGCGCAACTGGTTTGTGCTTGCTCCTGCTGTTGCGCCAGTTTTGAGCGCAGTTTGAATATCTGGGCCAATGAGTTTTAAACCCAGCTGACCGGTTCAAAACCGAACCGATAAACTTACAAGTTCCACACAGACAAAACCTTTTAATTACTTACGATTACCACAGACAGAGCTTGAACCGAACGGTTTTGCGGTTAAAATAAAACTACTCTCGGTTGAATCGGACCGAGAAAACACTGTTTAAAACCGAGAAATGAACCGAGCAGTAGGAGAAATCTCCGGAGCAACTGTTCACTGAGGCGGAGTAAAGAATCTGACAGTTCAGGTTTGAAATTACACAGATAGAGCTGCTTCTTAGAGCTCGTGCTCAAAGTTCTATTTTGGAATGGTATTAACCATTTCACCTCCAGAGCAGGTCTAGAGCTGGATCAAACTGCTACTGTCATAATATAGCAAGACTTCATGTTGTTTGAACAATTATTTTGTCTAGAGCAGCAATAATTTCATTGTTGACGGTGAGAGGAGGACTGAAAAATACAGAACAGTTACATGAAGATCTTTTAGCATATCTTCTTTATGGAGAACCACTTATGGGTCTAAGTTGGAGGTGCTTGGACCATGTGGGAGCAAATCCTTTGGCCACAGGTTTGGCAATAGCTATTGGCTACTATACCAGCGTTACACCATGTGGTGCAGTGGGTCTGCCAATAAATAAAAATTACGTATTTACTGTAATTGTTGATCTTCCAAAATATTTTCATCATTGTTTCACACTTACGGGTCTGAGGCTGGAGGCACTAGCACCTCACAGAAGAAAATTGTTATTTTGAGGAGGGAGCCAGCTTTAGGTACTGATGGCACCTGTGCACCCCACGTGTTGCTGCACCTGTCAGCCAATACCTGTTGCCAGCTCCCCAACACACCTCAGTTCTGTTTGCCAGGGAAGAAACAAAGCGAAGAGAAATAAATGAGAGGACTAGATACTTTCAAGCCCAAAGTGATAGGGAAAGGACATAGGAAGTAAAATAAAAAACAGACTACAACCCAATTACCAACATAGTACGTAAAGGTTGGACCTACTATTTGGAACAAGGGTAGCTGGGTGTCAAAGAGCCAGGGCTTGATATCACTGGCCAGACAGGAGGTAGGTAGTGATGAGGAAAAAAAACAGGTCAGAAGCCCTGAGCACATGGCTCTGGCAAATGCAAAATAGGAAGTCCAGCTATGGGACCCCACTACAAACAAGATGGTAAAATATGCCAAAAAAGGAAAAATTACATCTGGATTCCCAAAAATGAATAAAGTACAGCTATGTAAGAACTTACTGTAATCATAGATCTGAGAGAGAATCTCTTGCAGCAGGCCACATCTATGGAGCTACAGTACAGCCACCAGGCACTAGGACCACACAGAAACTTTTCTAGCTAGCAGTCTACTGGGGGCTGCTCACCCTGACGTCAGACACCAATGTTACCACATGCTATAAGAATGAGTGGCCCCTGTGCCCACCTCAGTTCTCCTGCTGGAGACCATAAGCAGAAGAGTCCTGCAGAGGAGCCAAGGAGGGACTGAAGGCTCCCACCAAAAAGAGATAGAGAGGAGAAGCAGACACAGGAAAGCCTCACAGGCTCAGGGGGAAGGAGGGAGGAAAAGAATGGCATGCTGCAAGAGATCCCCTCGCAAATCTACTGTTACAGTAAGTTCTTATACACTGAAAAGGTACTATCTGACTTAAGGGATATCTCTATCAGCAGGCCACACCTATGGAATGAGTCCCAAGCAGTTTCTGACATTTCAGAAATGCAGACTGGGTGGTACGAAACCAAGAACCTAGGAAAGTAGGCCCTGTAGAACAGATAGGCCAAAATTGGCCCTACGCCTAGAGGCAATGTCCAGACTGTAGTTCTTGGTAAAATTGTGGATAGTACTCCAAGTGGCAGTAACACAGATCTCTGCAGCTGAAACATTCCTAACAAAGGCAGTAGAGGTGGCCATACCTCTGGTGGAATGACTGCAAACAACACCAGGAAGGTCCTTGCCATACTTCCTGTAGTAATAAGTGATACAGTTGGCCAACCATTTGGACAAGTACTGTTTTGAAATAGAAACACCCTCTCTCCCACGGGCGTAGGAAATGAACCACCAACTGTTTGGACTTCCTACAGTCCTTTGTATGATGGGTATAGTAATGCAGAATTCCATGCATATCTAAAGTACGGAGCAATGCTCCCCTGGATCGGCACACTCCAGGTACTAAACAGGAAGGTGGATGGATTCGTTTAAAGTGAACTCAGACATCACTGTAGGGAGAAATAGGGTTAGTATCCAAAGACACCTGGTCTTTGTGGAAAATCAAATAAGGCTACTCACACATGAGCGCCAGTAGCTCTGAAATTCTTGGAGCAGAAGTAATAGCAACTAAAATAATGCTTTCCATGATCGAAAGAGTAGCTCTCCTGTCACAGCCAGCTCAAAAGGATCCAAAGTAAGCATTTCTAACATACAATTCAGGTACCAGGGTGGGACTGGATTACAGATAGGAGACTTATGGTGAAGAATGCCTCTCAGAAATGTACGGGACACCTCCAGTTGTGCCACCACACACCCCTCAATAGGCACATGGATGGCAGAGATGGTACATGTGCTCTCTGAGAAGAGTACTTCAGAAAGGGTCTAAAAGGGACAATTAAACACTCCATAATCCAATTCACTGGACTTGTAAGGGGATCCAGTTGGGGTGAAACAGCCCACAGTGTTAAATGCTTCCACTTCATAGAAATGAAAATTAATGCACCTACCGTAATTCTTGATCTTCTCTTGTATCTTCACCTCTCATTACTGCTGGGTGTAAGCCGGATGCACGCACCAGTCATGGGTGCTTTTTTTTTGCAAGGAGGAGTTGGTGTTGACGATGCCACCCACAAACGAAACATACTACGTGGTGCGCGAGGGATGGTTGTTAGGCACCGCAGACTCCTCCTCCTCCTCCTCCTCCATCCCAGTTCTGTAAAGCCGGAGAGGTGAAAATAAGTTAGAAAAGAAGAGCGAGGCAAGGAAGCTGAGGTATAGACAAAGGAAAAGAAATAAACTGAAAAAGGATAAGCCAAAGAGATGACAGAAAAGAAGAACCCTACCCTAAGGGACCGCAGGGCCTCACTCCTCGGGCAGCTCTGAGAGAGGAAAGAAAAGGGTAGAAGAGAAAGAAAAGAAGAAGAAAGGATAGCGGGGAATTTGCCACGACCATTGGAGAAACTGGCTTGAGTTTACCAGTCCTAAAAGACTGAGGACAAGGGAGCAAGGATCCTCCAGCTAATGTCTCTTATTAGGTGGCTCAATTGAACCATCAGTACAGCTTGTTTTGAGAAGGCAGATTCCCTTCCATCCAGCTATCCAAATAACCACAAGCTTAAGCTGAGATCTCACAGATTGTCCCTAAAAGGGAAAATTATCTGTTCCAAAGAGGAAGAGCCCCGAGTAGGCGTGGGAAAAATTGAGTATACAGTCACATGACTGAGTACTAGTATAGGAGCCCCTTTAAGAAGGGCTCAATATATTTGTGTGGAGAACAAACAGAGACAGGGAAGGAAACTCCCTCTGACTCCCTAGGAGTGTCTTGAGAAGTACAAGCCGTAGGGAAAAATGAAAATTACATACCTACCGTAATTATGATCTTTCTGCGTATCTTCACCATTCATCACTGTTGGGTACTTGGCAGAGGTCATGACCCTGTGGGAGATTTTTTTAGGTAGGTGGAGGCCAAGCACTATGGCGCCACCCTCGAGGTCGACGAACTGCGTGGCGCCCGTGGGTTGGCCGTTAGGCGCTGTTGACTCTGCCTGCCTGCCAGTTCTGAGTCACCGGAGAGGTAAGAGGAAGGAAGTGGAGGGTGGGACAAGGAAGTCCAAGGGACAGAAAAATAAAAGATATATAAACTAAAAGGAGAAATAATGACTAAGAGGACAGATGAAGAAGAAGAAGTCGGGGATTGGGAGGGCCCCAATCTCTGGAAATAGAAGAGGGAGGTAGGGTAGGATAGAGAATTTAGGAGGGGGGGAGTTAAACACATCCCAGACCCTGGTCCGTCTCCAGGTTACATAGGAACTGCAAGGAGTAGCCAAAGGCTTTCTGCCAGAATTCAAGGCACAGAATGCCTGGCAAAACACTCCAGTTAAGCAGAGTCAGCTATTCTGGAAGAAGAACAGGGTACAGAGAATTAACACCCTCTCAAGGAAAGGTTATTGGTGAAAAAAAGGAAGAAGGATTTTTTTTGTTTTCTTTTTGTAATAAACAAGGAGAAATAAGATGGACGGAAACAAGGAGGAGGACAGAATGGAGGCAACTGCAACTCCAACCCCACAGGGGTGGAGCTAAAGCACTGGAGAAGGAGTGCCCCCCATGCTGACCACTCTCCCCGGAATATTATCCCCCTCTGTGCCCCTGTTTTACCCCACTCCTGACAAGAAGGAAGGGGGGGAAGGGATGGGCACAGAGATGGAGCGGGACCCAGAGACTGAGGCCCCAGGGGGATGGTGGGTGGGATTGTGATGAATGGTGAAGATACACAGAAAGCTCATAATTATGGTAGGTGCGTAATTTTTATATCTTATCTGTGTCAGTCTTCACCATTCATCACTGTTAATGAGTGCTGAGCCCCACCAAGGGGGTTTTCTTTTACACCATAAGGGACAAAGTCCCTTAGTTCCTCAGTGGTGACACACTAAGAAGGAGAACCTTCAGTGCCTGGAGAGTCCGGAGAGTGGGGAGAGTGAGATGGGGACCCCGAGGGGGAGAAGTTGCTCTCGACAAACATCGCTCTGCTCACGGGAGAAAGGGTAGGTTCTCTGATGAGTAGAGTTAATCACCCACGCCCGGGCTAAGGGTGACAACTGGGAAAGATGCAGCCATGCCATCTGCCTAGTGCAGATCGCTGTCCCTATGGCCCTGGTAGCTACCTCGTTGGCATCACAGGATGCCCTCGCTTGGTGCCTTGCTAGCTCCAGGCCACGCACAGGGAGTGCAATGGCTTGTCTGGTTTGCTCCATATCAGGCAATGAGGCTAGGAGCTGACCCAGCCTGGACCACAGAACCTGTCACAGACTGCATAGTGGGCTGATGTGCCGAAATCAGAAAGAAGTAATCGTGAGTAGAAGTCCTCCTACCCCAGAAATCAAAATCCAAGGAGTCTTGATCTGGGGCGGGTCACGTGAAGGGCGTGAAGCCCATCAGGAGTATCCAACTGCGTATGAGGCATGGAACCTGGAGATTCCGGGAGGGGCACAATACCTCTAGCTGAGATTGCTAGAGGCAAGAACTCCAGAAAAGGGTCTCTGCCAGAAGTGCAACGATGCCTCCCGAAAGGAAGCAGGCCAGGGGCGCACCACAAGGGTGGCCTCACCAAAATCACCTAGAAAGGCATGCGCCGAGTGCTCTGGATTGCTAACAGTGGCAGGGGTTAGGTGCAAGTCCTCCAACATCCTCACGAGGAAGCACTGATACTCAGTGAGATCTGTGGCTGGAGAGGTGTGGACAGAAGGTTCCTCTCCCTCAGAAGAGGGGGATGAAGAGCTGGAGGGCACCGGCTGCTCAGAAGCTGGCTGCTCAGGGGGAGGTTGAAAAACCTGACAGTCCATTGCCCTAACATAAGCTGGGAACTGAGCAGCCACCGCCCTGAACTGCTCCCAGGAGAGAGGCGCGCTAGGACCAAGGATGCCAGGGAGCGCAGGAGAATGTGGCAGAGGAATGGGGACAGAGTCAAGAAGAGATGTCGGCTGACCTCTGCCTGGGCTAAGCAGCGGACTGGGAGCACCCGCTTAGGAAGGTGCCCCAGAAGACCCCACAGCCGACAGCTGAACAACCATTTTGGTACTGCCTTGGTTGCGCCCGGAAGAATCCCCCTGTGAGGTGACCGGGGCCGTATAGGTCCAGAAGGACAGTCCCCTACCTCAAAAGAATGGGGCTCCCTCAAAGAGACCGAGGAGGCTTCTCCGAGGGCCCGGGTGGACCCCCGAAAAAGGTTGCCATACAGACCCCACGCCCCTCGACCCTCGGAGTCGCGAAAGAGCTCTCCCTCCTCAAGAGGGCCAGCCTAGGTAGCTGACAGCTCTGGGTAGCACCCAAAGGAGCTATCCAGGGCACAGTACCCTCCCTCCTGTAGGTGCTCTGATTGGCCCCAAAGTTGGGCGTCCAGGCACACCACAGGTAGGGCACCCTGCTGAGGGGTCAGTGAATCCACCAAGACCAGGCTGCAGAGCAGTGGTGGCCTGCACCACTGCCCGCTGGTCAGTACCCTGACCCCAGTCTCGTAGCCACCGACCCCACCTCAGAAGGGGCCTGACTCTGGCTTGTCGAGGATACTACCGGGCTGCCCACTCAAACAGTCAACCCCAAAGAGTCAGACTGTCTGTCTGACTCAGAACCCGACTCCACCGCCGAAGAGATAGAGGCCAAGGCCCTGTGCCAGACTGTAGGAGGGCACCCACTGCCATCCTTGCCAAAGGAGGTGCCAGAAACCAAAGCCATGCCTGAGCCAGTGCCAGTGCCAGTGCCCCCTACAGCACTGCGAGCAGAATCCACAGGGGGCATGGCTTCAGCTCGAACAGAAGCTCCAGACTCAGGACCAGCCACGGCACCCTCCAGCCCTTCTGTGCCGCAAGCAGAGACGGCGCTGATGACGGCTCCACCTACCTAAAAAAAAAAAAAAAAATCCCACGGGGTCATGACCTCTGGCCAAGTACCCAACAGTGATGAATAGTGAAGATTGACACAGATAACATCTCCAGAATATGGAGACACCTCAAAGCTGGGGACACAACAGCAAAGAGAATCAAAAAGAGTTCCCTCAGAAGGTAAGGGTGAAGCCCTATCCGCCCTCCTTTCAGGTCAAACCCTCTGTGGCTTCAGAGAAGGAACAGAATGTCCTGAGGTACCAGTGGTACTCAGACCCCAACTGGCCTCGAGGGGGGAGAGCGAGCAGGGTGGGGGAGACGCCTAAGAAATGAGGTCCATGAGGGGAAGGTGGGCGGGAATCAGTAATGGATGATGAAGACACAAGAGAAGATCAAGAATTACAGTTGGTATGTCATTTTCATATCTTTCCTTGTCAATCTTCACCATTCATTACTGCTGGGTGAGTACCAAGCCCCCCTGGAGGGGGCCTGATGTTCAACCCTAAGGGAACAGATCCCTCAGCCTCCTACTCAAGGAAAGCAGGAGGGGAGGACCCTAGCCAATAGACTGAGGCAGTCTAAGGTAGCTGAGGATGAGGGGGTGTCCCCTGTGGCCGGGGGGAAGGAGGACGCCCCTGAAGAATCCTCCTTGCCCTGCGGGAAAACAAACGGGTCCCCTGGAAAGCAGCGGAAGTCACCCTACGCCAGGCAATGGGTGACAGTCTGGATAGACGAAGCCATGCCATCCGCCTTATGCAGATCGCTGTCCCTGCCAGTCTGGAAGCCACCTCATTGGAGTCATAAGACGCCCTTGCCCAGTGCCTTGCAAGCTCCAGACCCTGTGTAGAGGGCAGATGCTTGTCTGGACTGTTCCGTAACAGGCATAGATGCCAGAACCTGAGACAGCAACAACCACAGATGCCTGTTGTAGGCAGCATGGTATGCCTGCTGTGAACCTATGCACATCAACACACGAACTGAAGAGAAGACTCTTCATCCTCACTGGTCGAATTCTGCAGAATCCAGGTCTGGAGATCGATTGTGCACCAGGCACTGAGGCCCGGAAGGAGTGTCTAGGGATGTCAAGCCCAAGGGTGGGTGAGGTAGAGAACCTTGAGACTCGTGGGGGACACAATACCATCTCCTGCAGTCTGCCGGGGCTGGAGAAGGGACGTCTGGAGACTGCTAGCTACGGATAGACATCTCCTGGAAAGGGACTGGCCAGGAAGGCACCATGAGGTAGTGAGCTCTGAATTCACTAAGGAATGCAAGCGTCTGCTGCTCGGTATTGTCCCTGCAAACAAAGGAAATACGGAGCTCCATTACCAGCCTCAAAAAGAACTGCTGATATTCCGTGAAATCAGCATCAGAGAACAGGTGGGTAGGAAGTTCCTCTCCCTCAGAACAGGAAGATGAGGAGGAAGTGGAGCTGCAATGATCAGAAGACTCCTGCAGCAGGGAGGGGAGGCAGAAGACCTGTTCATCCATGGCCGTAACATAGGAAGGAAAGGCCGCCGCAGTAGCTCTGAATGTCTCCCAAGTTAAGGGCCCCATAGGACCCACATGGCCTAGAAGAGAGGGAGATGCCTGCAGAGGAATGGGTGAAAGGCACCTGAGAGAAAGAGTCCAGCCTCTGACAGGGCTCTGAGATTCAGGGAACTATGCCACCATGGCTGGGGCCCTGAGACCACACCAGGTAGTGAAGAAGAAAGCTGAGAAGGCAAATTCTGGAAGAGCCCAGAGGGGGAATCTCCCCTGTGACGTGACTGTGGTTGCATGTGTCCAGAAGGGCAACGCTCTGTGCTGCCACCAAAAGGCGCCGTCGACCCATCAAGGAAAAGGCAAGGTTCAGCACTACAACTCCTCCCCACCTCACGCAGGGCAGTGGGGATGTGCCACCGCTCCTTGCCTCGACCTCTCAACCTCTCAGACTCTGAGGTAGCCCTCTTCCTTGAAACCAGCATAGGGGTTCCCAACTCTGCAGACCCCCCGAGGAAGGCCACAGGAGCCATATTCTCCGCCACCTCACAGGGGGCTCTAGTGGCACCAGAAATAGCAGCCGCCCGGGCCCCAGCAGAAGAGGGTACCGCCTCTCGAATCCCAGAGCCATCACCCAAGGGGATCCCAGACCAGCTCCAGCCGTGGGACCCCCAGAGGCAACCTAGTTCAGGGACTCGGGAAGAGGAACGCTGGGCTGCCTGACACCGCGGTCTACAGAGACATCCAACACCGAAGAATTGGGTTGCTAGTTCGGGTCCGCCTCTGAGTCATCCTCCTCCAAGGAGAAGGTGAGCAGAACAACCTCCAGAAAGGCAACTCTGGGAGCATCCCGGTGACAGCACCATGAACAGTGCCACCACAGGCCACTACACACTAATGGCATCACTCAAGTTCCTGGTGCATGGATGGCACCGGAACTCAGAGTAACACCAGCAGATGGTGCTGGAACCCAGAACAGTGCCACCAACAGTGCTGCCTGAGTCCCCAGCTTCAGATGGTGCCAGAATCCAGAGTCACAATCTCTGGTGCCATGGATGGCACCAGGATCTAAAGTGGCACCACTTGGCGGCATCAAGGGTCTACCAGTGCGGGCCCCACTACTGAGGGCCACGATACTGAAGTCTGCATCTCCATGGAAGTGACTGCGGTACTGCACCAGCCGACGCGACTCCAGTAGGAATCACACTGTTCCTCCGGTGCCGAAGAAGAAACCTCCATCTCTGCAAGGCTAGAACTGGAGGAGCCTCCTCCTCACTGGCCGTATAGACCGGGAGGACCTGGAGGAAGGTCTAGAGATCTGGCCTGGGAAGCCCATGAGCGTGATCTTCAAAAAGTCGGTCGAGTCCTGCTGATCTTGAGCAGCACAGATTTCCAGTATACGATGGTCCACGGAAAACAGGCACCGCAGTGATCCATATCATGATTGGGTCCCAGGCACCAAAGGCAAACATCATATTGATCCGTGGCGGAGAAGAAAATTACTCACCTTAGTAATGTTGTTTCTTCTAATGGAGTTTTGCTGTATTCTGACTATTGCAGTGATATCCAGCCTATGAACTGCCCTGGAGAACAAAGAGTTAACTTTCCATGCAAGGCATGGAACGCTGAGCTCAAGCTCAGTTGAGACTCTGTCTGTTGCTGTTTAAACTCAAACCGTCAGATCTTTACGAGCTAAACTCACTAAGGTCCTGTGTGGAAGCTGTAAACCTACACTAGCCAACTGGCTACTAAACATAAAACACATTTTTTGGTCCCAAAACAAAGACTCAAGTCAGGAGACCCAAAAATGAAAAACACTACACCCTCACACCAAGAAAAAGGGGTGAAAACAACAAGGTGGGCACCTACTGAGTGCCAACACTGCACTGCCCACCCACGTCCCAAAAAAGAGGTTCTGAGAGGGCAGGCAGGTGGGGAGGTCAGAATACAGCAAGACTCCATTAGAAGAAACAACATTACTAAGGTGAGTAATTCTTTCTTCAAACAACATGTAGTCTTGCTGTATTCTGACAGTAGCAGACTACAAAGCAGTACCTCCATTGAGGAGGGACAGAACCTACTAGGGAATAGGCTCTGAAGAACAGCTGTGCCAAACCGAGCATCACTCCTAGCCTGGATATCCAGGAGTAATGCTTGAAAAGTGTGAACTGTTTTCCAGGTAGCTGCTTGACATATCTCTAGAATAGGGATGTCCCTGGCAGCAGCCATGGAAGCAGCTGTACCTCTGGTAGAGTGAGCCCTCAGGCCTGAGGGAGGAACCTTACCCAGTTTTTCATAACAAAATTGGATACAAGAGACAATCCACCTGGCAATGGATCTTTTAGTGGCAGGTTTCCCTTTACCAACCTCACTATAAGTGAGGAACAGTTGGAGGGAGTCAAACCTGTGACCCTTGGTACACTCTATGTAGTAGCTAAGGGCTCTTTTCACATCCAAACTGTGTAGCCTCCTCCAGAGAGGAGGGATGGTCAGTGAAGTACAGGAAGAGTCACAGATTGATTAAGGTGGAATTCTGAAACCACCTTAGGCAAGAACTTCCTGTTAGTCCTGAGAACCACCTTATCTCTATGAAAGGAGATAAAATCAGGCTCCACTGACAAAGCCTGTAATTCACTTATGCGTCTGGCAGAAGTGATGGCTACCAGAAACAGTTTTCCAAGTCAAGTACTTAAGCTCTGCTGAAGACAAAGGCTCAAAAGGGGGTTGCTTAAGTCGAGCAATGCAAACAATAAGGTCTCAAGCAGGGGCAGGGTACCTGACTGGAGGGTTGGTGTGAAGCAATCCCTTGAAAAACTTGGAAAACACAGGGTGAGCTGAAAGAGAAGAGGGCTTACCTGCTGAAATAAAAGCAGAAACAGCTGCCAGGTGCACCTTCAGTGTAGCTGGTCTCAGCCCCAAGCTATTAAAATGGACCATATAACCAAGGACTGTGGGCAGATCAGCAGATTCTGGGGAAATATGCTTATCAGAGCACCAAATAGTAAACCTTTTCCATTTGCAGTTGTAAGTCTTTCTGGTGGAAGGCTTTCAAGAAGCCTTTGGAATATCCAGAACACCTTGAGAGAGGTGCAGATCAGCAAACTCTAACTCTTCAAGAGCCAGGCCTTGAGATTGAGAGATTTGAGATTCGGATACCAAACCCTCCCCTGAGAGGATGTCAACAGGTTGTAATTCCTGGGAAGAGACAGGGGAAGGTGGACTGCTAAGGACAGCAACAGTGGGTACCAGGGCTGTCTGGCCCAGTCTGGAGCGATCAGTATCACTTTGCAGGGTTGAGACCTGATCTTGACTAGCACCTTGAACAGGAGAGGGAAGGGGGGAAGCATACAGGAACTTCCCTTCCCAATTGAGAACCAGAGCATCCAGGGGGACTGAGCACAATACTGGGGGTCTGCAGCAAAAGAGAGGAAGTTGGTGATTGTCTGGGGCTGCAAAAAGATCTATATGTGGAGTGTCCCATATGGAGAAAATCACCTTCAAAATTAGGGATCTAGAGACCATTCGTGGTGGCCCTGAGATATCCTGCTTGAGAGCATCTGCCAGGACATTGTCCTTTCCTAGGAGGTGAACTGCTGTCAGAGAAGTTTGCAGGAATAGGCCAGAGACCACAACGGCATTGCTTCTGTGTACAGGGCCGTAGACTGAGTGCCCCTTGCTTGTTGATGTACCACATTGTGGTGGTGTTGTCTGCTCTGATCTGAACTACTTTGTTCTGAAAAGACTTGGAAAAAGCCTGTAGTGCCAGAAACACTGCTCTGAGTTCCAAAAGATTGATGTGAAGCTGAGATTCTTGAGGTAACCACAGCCCTTGGGTGGTAAGATTCTCAAGTGGCCTCCCAGCCCAAGAGGGAGGCGCCTGTGGTGAGGATTAGAGAATGAGACTGAGTGACAAAGGACTCCTTGTCTAAATTGTCCTGATCCTGCCACCATTGCAAAGCCTGGATCAGGTTCGAGTCACTGGAACTAGTTTGGTCAGGGAATCCTTTCTCTGGGACCAGAAGGTTCTCAGTGGAACTGAATGTCCTCATCTGAAATCTTGCCATCTGGACCACTGCTGTAGAGGCTGCCATGTGGCCCAGGAGCTGCAAGTACCTTGCTGGTCGAGACACCTGAAGGGTGAAAAGAGAGGCCAGATCTATTAGTGTCCTTGCCCTGTCCAGGGAAGGAAGGCCTTATCTATTGTATCCTGCTCCACACCTATAAAGGTGAGGAGCTGCATTGGCTCTAGAACTGACTTTGGAAGGTTTAAGAGGAATCCTAAGGAAGTGAGCAGTTGCTGAGTTATCTGAAGATGTGACTTGACTTGGTCTGGAAAGTGACCCACTATGGCGAGTCGTCCAGGTATGGAAAGATGGGAGATCTTTTTTCTCCGTGGGAAACAACCACTACTGCCAGGCACTTTGGGAACACCCTTGGGGCTGATGTTAGACCAAAGGGCATTGCTCTGAATTGATAATGGCCTGAGGGCAACTCGAACCTGAGGTACTTTCCATGGGAGCACTGATGGGAATGTGAAAATAGGCATCCTTGAGGTCCAGGGTGGCTAGCCACTTCCCTGGCCTTAGAGAGAGCAGAATTATTCCCAGAGTCACCATTTTGAATTTTGACTTTAAAAGATGCTTGTTTAGATATCTCAGATCCAGGATGGGCCACCATTCTCCTGTCTTTTTGGGGATTAGGAAGTACCTGGAGTACACTCCTTTGCCCCTGTGTAGGGTAGGAACCCTTTCTATGGCTCTGAGAGCCAAGAGGGAAGAAACCTCTGCCTCTAGGGCAAGGGCCCTCTGAAGGATTTGCAGGTGGAAAGGATTTGGTTCTCATCTTGGGAAATTTTTGGAAAGCTGAGAACCAGTCCCTGGCTTACTACTTCCAGGACCCACTTGTCTGATATTAAAGACTTCCAGTCCTGGACAAAGTAAGCCAGCCTGCCCCCTACAGGTAGTGGAGAATCGGCCAGGGCAGACCCATCAGGGTGTCTGCTTGGCAGGGGCTTTGGGCTGACGGGTGGAAGCAGGCCTGCTCATACCCCGTCTGCCTCTCCCTCTAAAGAACCCCCTCTGAGCAAAAGCAGAAGAGGAAGCCTGGGTTTGGTAAAAAGGCCTATAAAAAGGCCTGCTCCTGCCACTGGAATGTTGCCTATGAGGAATGGCTTGCCTTTCTTTTGCCTGAGCACTCCTGTAGGTGGTCCTGTACTCATCCATCTTCTTCATGTAGTTCTCTGTCTGCTCCCCAACCAGAGAATTACCAATGACAGGAAAATCCATGGCCTTAGCCTGGGTATCCTGTAACAGGCTAGTACATCTGAGCCAAGCCATTCTCTGAAGGGCCACAGATGCAGCCATGACTCTAGATGAAACATCATTGGAGTCAACAGCAGCATGAAATTGCACCTTGGATGCCTCAATCCCATCTGCAGCCACCCGCTCCAGCTCCTTGACAAGCTGGTCAGGGGCCTGTTTAGCTAGAGCCATCACTGTGTCCCACCTGGACCTTTGGTATCTAGCTGTGTAGGCCATATAATTAGCCTGCCTGAGTCCCAAATATGCCGCCATGTGTTGTTTCTTTGCTATGGCATCAATCCTCCTGTAGTCCTTATCTGGGGTGTGTGAAGCCAAGGGAACATTTGCCTTATCACAGGCTGCAGCCTGCACTACCCCAACATAGCTGCATTGCTGGGAAAGGAACTCCATGTCTGAGCCTGAAAGAGTATACCTTTTGTCCATTCTTATATCCACAGGAGGTATGGTATTAGGAGTTTTTAGAATTTTAAATGTCTGTTTCCCAAAAGATTTATGGAGGGGAATAGACAAACTCCTGGACTCTGGGATGTCCATCATCTCAACAAAATCAGGCTCCTCCTGATCCTCTACTGCTTCTTCCATAGGAAGCTGGAGGGTTTCAATCACTTTTTTGTAAAACATAAAGTGAGAAGGGGAGTCAGAAAGCCAAGTAGGAGAAACACCTGAAGGTCTGTCTGGGGAGATGTCCGGGTCAGTAGGCACATCCAGACTTTCATAATCACCACCATCATCACTATCTTCATACTCTCCCTCCTCCTCCTCCGGTTCATAAAATTCTTCTAAAGTACAATCCGGAACCGGGGGAACCAACCGAACTGAGACCCTGACCGATGGTGCCGGTTCAGCCGGAACCGAAGTTAGTGATTGAACTATCCTTATCACTTTGGCTATCTCATCAGCGGTCAGAAAGGAAAATTACGTACCTACCGTAATTCTTGATCTTCTTGGAAGAGTCTCCACCACTCATTCACACTAGTGGGATTGGCGCCGGAGGCACTAAGACCCATCGGGAGCAAACTTTTGCTGGAGGGTGCTGAAAAGGCGCCGCCATGAAGACACGGCGCCGCGAAAGCAGCGGCTTGAGCGGTAATGACCATCCGGCGGCGACTCCTCCAACCGCCTCAGTACCTTTTTACCAAGGAGGTAGCGAACTAACGTAAGGTAAACTAACATTAAAAACGGACATAAGATAGTCCATTATGACCCGTGTAGAAGGGTCAGCAAAAAGTCCTCACGGCCTAAAGATTTGAGGGAGTGAAGACCAATACAGCGGTGAGCTCGGGGGATGGAGGTGGGTGTGAATGAGTGGTGGAGACTGGTCAAAGAAGATCAAGAATTACGAGTAGTACATTTCCTATCTCCTGGACATAAGTCTCCACCACTCATCTACACTAGTGGAGAAGTACCAAGCTGATAATCCCCAAAAGGCGGCAGGAAAGCCAGAGCTCAGCGTCTAAGATAGAAGCCCATTAAGGATAGTTCTGCGAATGCGGAATGTCGCCTGGCATGAACATCCAGTGCATAGTGCTTATGAAAGTATGCACTGAGCTCCAGGTAGCGGCGTTGCATATATCTGCAATTGGAACATGCAATTTCCGCTAGGGATGCGACCGCCCTAGTAGAGTGAGCGTACACTCTACCTTCTAATTTAACCCGAGCCATGGAATACCAATGCGAAGGCATGCCACTAACCATGAAGAGATATATCTAATAGCGACAGGTTGACCCAGCCGGTGTCGCTGAAAGAAACGAACAGTTGCTGAGTCTTGCGAACATCCTTGGTTCTATCTAAATAGAACCGCAAGGCTCTCTTAACATCCAAGGAATGAAGAGCTCGTTCCCCTTCATTTTGGAAATTAGCGAAGTAAGCGGGAAGTACCAGAGGTTGGTTCAGATGGAATTCTGACACAACCTTGGGAAGAAATTAGGATGAGTAGGAGAACTACCTTGTCCTTATGGAATACAGTATCGGAGGGTCCGTGAATCAGTGCATGTATCTCAGAGACCCTGCGGGCTGAGGTAATGGCCACCAGGAAGGCAGTCTTCCAGGTAAGAAATTTTAGCTCACAGGTAGCTAAGGGTTCGAAAGGCTTCGAGTGAGCATGTCCAGCACCAGGTTAATGTCCCAGGCTGCAACTGGACGGCTAACAGGGGTCTGGTATGGAGAATCCTTAAGAAATCTCTTCACCACAGGTAACTGAGCCAGAGTTAAGGAAGAAACCGGCTCATGGAACGCTGAGATGGCACTAAGGTGAACTTTAACTGTGGAGTATTGAAGACCTAAGTTTGATAGGTCAAAAGATACTCCAGAACCTTACCAGGAGGACAGGAAAAGGGATTCCAAGAGGATTTTCACACCAGAGAGAAGCGTTTCCATTTTGGGCGTCGTTTTCAGGTGGCTGGCTTCGAGCAGCCAGAAGGATGTCTGAGACTCTGAGGGCGTTGAACGATTCACTTCTATCTCTTCAGGAGCCAAGCATGAAGGTGAAGTGATTTCAGGTTGGGATGGACCAGAACCCTGAGTCAGAAGACTGATTTGCAAAGGAGTGGTCTCCGAGGCTGCCAACATACTGTTGAGTAGAGGAAACCATAGTTGCGAGGCCAGGAAGGAGCAATGAGAATCATCTTGGTCCCTGAGACTCGAACTTGAGGAGTACTCTATGGATTAGAGGAAGTGGTGGAAAGGCGTAAAAGCGTTTGTCCACCGCAGCCTGAGCGATCCTGACAGAAAATGCCAGGCCCTGGATTTCTGGAGCAGAAGAGAGGCAGTTTTGCGTTGAGTGGGGATGCAAAAAGGTCCAGGTCTGGAGTCCCCCACTCTTTGAACAGGGACCGAGCTACGGCTGGATCGAGAGACCACTCGTGAGGGTCTGCCTCCGTTCTGCTGAGGTGATCTGCTAGGTCATTTTGTATACCTGGCAGATAAACCACTTGAATCAGAGACTTGTGCTCCAAGCACCACTCCCACACCCTCATTGCTTCCCTGCAAAGGGGATAAGAATGAGCACCGCCTTGCTTGTTGATGTAATACATCACTGCTTTGTTGTCCGTTTGAAGGAGAATGTTCTTGTGACAAAGGACATCCTTCAGAGCTCGGATTGCATAGAGGACCGCTCTCATCTCCAGGACATTTATGTGGAGATGAGTTTCGAACTGAGTCCATACACCTTGAGTGTGGAGGAGAGACAGTGAGCTCCCATCCCATTAGCGATGCATCTGTGGTGATGGAGATCTGATGATCGGGGAGCAAAGGGAATCCTTCCAGGAGATTGCTCTCTTGAGACCACCAGGTGAGAGAGCCTTGAAGGGCTCCGTCACCTTGATGGGATAAGACTGGGGTGAGAGGTGGGGACCACTGAGTGGAGAGCATCCACTGGGTGGTTCTCATGTGCAGTCGGGCCAGAGGGACAGTGAAGACCGAGGGACCATGAGACCCAACATGCGTTGCATCGAGAGAGCTGTAACGATTGGTTCTCCCTGATGTAACGGACCATCTGAAGGATGTCGAGTCTTCTGTCCTCTGGAAGGGAAAGCCTTCGCTGAAGAGGTGTCTAAGCGTCCCTATGAAAAGGAGCCTCTGGGAGGTTGCAGTTGAGATTTTTCAAATTCAGCAGAACTCCATGACGTGAGACAGAGAAGTCGTTGCATGGCTTCCAAAGTCCCTTCGGAAGCGCTAGCTAAAAGCCAATCGTCCGGGTGGGAAACACTTCAGTCCGACTTTCCTGAGATCTTGTGAGAACTGCACAACACTTTGTAAAACTTCATGGTAGGATAGCCAAAGGGCAGGACTCTGAACTGATAATGCTGACCCAAAGCTACAAACCTGAGGAATTTGCGGTGGGTCGGGTGGACGAGGATATGCTGGTAAGCATCCTGCATATTCAGAGGGCCAGCCAGTCGTGCTGATGCAGCAAGGGTAACAGGGTACCTAGAAATCATCTTGAATTTCTCCTGGGGAGGAATTTGTTTAACTTTCTGAGGTCTAGAATGGGCGCATCCCCAGATTTCTTTGGAACCAGAAAGTAATGGGAGTAGAACCCTGTGTTTGCAATCACAGGGGCACCAGTTCTATTGCCCTGTTGTTCAGAGGCCCTGGATCTCCAGCGGTGAGGAGATCTGACTGAGAGGCCGACAACCTGGGTGTCGTGTGGGAACAATTCAGGAGGGTTCAAGAAATTGAGAGAGTAACCCTCATGAATTATCCGAAGAACCCATTGTCTGAGGTTATGGACTTCCACTGGTTGTAGAAGTACATCAGGACGACCTCCACAGAGGAGAAAGTTCCACCTCGGGCAGGTGGATGGAACTTGGGCCAGCGACTCATAAGGTAGCGCTGGGAGCTTTAGGTCCCTCTGGCTTTCTCTCGTCTTCTTTTGAGGTTGGGCAGGTTGGCTTTATGGGAGCTTCCCCTGCCTCTGCCTCGAAAGGACTGGCGACTATCGAAACTGACGTCTGTTCACATGCCCCGAGAGGGGCAGGCGGAGGTCTGGCCAACAATGGCGATCTAGTCTTCTGAGTGGCCTCTAAGGCTTGCTCCACCTGGGGGCCAAAAGAAAGGAGCCATCAAAAGGCAGCGCCATCACCTGCTGCTGAGCATCATTCGTAAGCCAGAAATACGCAGCCAGGAATGGCGCGGTACATCAGCGGCTGCTGAGGCGGGGAAGCAGTGTCGTGAAAGCGTCCATGGCGGCTTTGACCTGTTGGTTATTGGACTCAATACCTCCTAATAGCAGTCAGAAGAAGCTCTGACTTGGAATCAGATCTGGAAGAGCTTCAACCATTCTTTTCATAGAGTGCCACAGGATATACTCATACTGAGAAAAATAGCCTTGATAACTGGCTCACGCATACTTAGAGTGGAGGCAGCAAGACTCTCTTACCTAATGTATCAATCTTACGAGACTCTTTGTTAATAGATGAGCTGTAGTAGTTTGAGGAAGAACGACCTTGTCATTCTCTGCCAGGACTACAATAGGATCCATAAAGGCTTGGGATGCCAAAATGGGACGATCCTTGGAGCTGAATACTTCTTATCAATGGATTTAGCCACTGAGGAATAGAGCAGGGTTATTCCATACCATTTGAGACAGCGTCTCGAAGGAAAGCTGAATCGGAGGAGTCAAATCCGTAGGGATCTCCGAGCATGAAGATACTGAGTCTTAATATCTTCCCAGGATCGATGTCTGTGGTCTGGAGAAAGAGTGGATCCCAGGTTCTTCAACAGAGACTTAAGGACAGGTCCTCGACCACAGGCTCTGTAGCGAAAGAAGATCCTGTTTCCTCCACTTCATCGCAACTCGAAGGTCTGGGTCAGGCTCAACATCATCTCCTGATGGTCCAGAAAGGACTGTTTGGACAGGAAAGGGTGAAAATTAGGAGGAGAAATGGCAGAAAAACAAGGAGAGTCCCCAAGGGCTGCAGGCGCGGGGCAGCAAAAGCAGACTGAAGAGCCGGCACCGAGGCGCCTGGCGCGAAGAACCATGACCCATAGCGCCCAGGCGCGGCAGGCGGCAGCAGCGCCTGGCCGCGGCTGCGCCATGGGCGGCGCCCGCGAAACAGCGCCGCGCGGACAACGCCCAGGACGGCACGCCGCGAGCGGCGCATGACAGCGCCCGCCGATCAGCGGCACCGCAGTAGCGCCCGCGAGATAGCAGCAGCACCACCAATGGTGCCGAGACGCAACGCCGCCGCCAGTGGAGCGCCGCAAAAACTCGAGTGGCCCCAGCGGTAGCCGACGGCCACAGACCCTGCAGAAGGGCGCGGAAAAGCCCGGGAACCTGGAAAACAAGAAGGGAAAAATACCAGGAGATAAAGGGCATCGGTGGGGCCCCTGCGCGCAACCATGTGAGGGCACACCTAAGCGCGGGTCGCTAGCTAGCCGAAGAAGGCGCGCGCGCGACTAGGAAGGTCAACCGCCCTACCTGATCGCGGAGGAGCCCGAGGGCTCCGAGGTAACCGAGCCAGGCAGAAGAACCAACCTCCGAGCCCATCGCTCCATAAAGCGGCCCACTGATGAAACTGCTCATCTGGAGCCCTACCTATAGGCGGGAGGGGCTCCGATGTCGAGGGCAGCGATTATCGAAGTTGGCGACTCGAAGAACCGGCAACTAGCAGCGATAACCGACCGTTGTGGCGCAGACATACCAGAGGCGACCTCGGTGATGCCTTCTCTTTTTTTTGACCTGTGGGCGAAGAAGAGCTCGAGGCTGAGTAGGCGCCGAGAATACGACCGTTATTTTTATGCGGTAGAGGACCCTCTCCCCAGGGCATCGGACTGACCGTGAGTCGGAACCCGCTGAGGAGAAGGAGGCTGCCGGACCAGCCCGGCTGACTGAACAGCTTTCATCATGAGTCTCCCTACCGTCACCTGACCTGCTCATGAGTCGACTCCGTCCAATGAGGCCGAGACTTCTTCAAGTAAGTTAAATTTAAATATTAGAAAAATTTACGAAAAATAGAATAAAACTAGCATACTACTATCGTGATAATGTTACAAAAAACAAACTGAAAACTATGCGCTAGTTTGAAGTTTGACTCCAACAAGCGGCGGCGTCGTCACTGAAGCGCACTTCGGCGGGGAAAAAAGGAACTAATGAGTTTGGAGGGTCGCGCCGAGATGGTCATTACCGCAAAGCCGCTGCTCGGGCGCTGCATGTCTCGCGGCGCCGTCTCTCGCGCCGACCCTCCAGCAAAAAGTTTGCTCCCGATGGGTCTTAGTGCCTCCGGCGCCAATCCCACTAGTGTGAATGAGTGGTGGAGACTTATGTCCAGGAAGATAGAACTTGAGGATCCGAACCGGATGATTTATCCTTTCTTTTTCTTTTAACCACAACCGACTCCTCAGAATCGGTTCTCCTTTTGCCCGAAGAAGTTTCGCCCTGGTCAGAGGGCACTCCTTCTGGTTCAGTCGGAACCAAACCAGGCTGGCCATCCTGGTCAGTGGACTTCTCGGCCTCCCTTTCCCTCAGTCTACCTACTCTTTTATTCAGGGTAGCTTTGGGAAAACTTTTACAAATTTGGCAGTCCAAATTGAGGTGGTCAAACCCCAGACAATAAACACAGGTGGTGTGGGGATCATCCTTGGCAAAGGCTTCCCCACACACACACTACAGTGTTGAAACCCAGTGGGCCAATTTTTTTTCTTGGGTTTTTCAGACATGGCCAATCCTAACCAAAACTTCTTCTGTTAGCACCCTTTGCAAACTGTGTGAGAGGCCTTTCGGCACCATGCAATTCTGCTTAGAGTTGGACCAGCATAACATTCTCTGGTGATTTGCATATGCAGCCCATGATGCTTTGCATTGTGTGGGCATGTGTGATTTTGTATTTTCTTCTAATCAAAACT
Organism: Neoceratodus forsteri; assembly: GCA_016271365.2. Taxonomy (NCBI): domain Eukaryota; kingdom Metazoa; phylum Chordata; order Ceratodontiformes; family Ceratodontidae; genus Neoceratodus; species Neoceratodus forsteri. The sequence continues at coordinate 51,756,694 of JADMNL010000026.1, forward strand.
TAGCCTTTTTTCGGCAGTCTGCCAGGCAAGACACCCCTATCGGTTCCTGACCGTGTTACAGGTCTTGGAAAAAAACGTAATGAAATCCGCTTTTTTTAGAACCGATACGGACCGGTTACCACACTCTAATAAAGACAGAATTTTTTTTACACAAACCTGATCGGTTCAAACCAAACTGATCCAATGTTTACATGTTCCGCACAGAAAACTAATATAGAAAACCTATCTAGTACTCACGGTACCACAGACAGAGACTTAAACCGACAGGTTAGAAGCAGAAATTCAGTTGAAACAGAGCGATAAAACAAGACTTTAACCGACTTTTCTGAACCGAGCGAAGGAGAAATCTTCGGAGCGACTGTTCAGTGAGGCGGAGTAAAGAATCTGTCGGTTGGGGTTCAAACAACAGCAGATAGAGGCTTCAACCGAGCTCGAGCTCAGCGTTCCATGCCTTGCATGGAAAGTTAACTCTTTGTTCTCCGGGGCAGTTCAAAAGTTGGAGATCACTGCAACAGTCAGAATACAGCAAGACTTCATGTTGTTTGAAGGGGCACTGACGCATAGGGACACAGCCCACCTTGGATTTATGCTTGGCCCCGGAATCGGACATAATGCGAACAAAATATCAAAAACAGTAAAGATCCCAGCGCCGTCAAAATATATAAAAAGAATGGTCTTACTGGGCTCAACAGCGTCGGGATCTAGAACCGGGATGAAAGAGCAGCGTCAAGAAACTCAGCATCGAAGAAAGGCCTAATGGCTTAGAAACTTTTTCTGAACTCGTGCAGCAGATGCGGCCTCAATGGCAGGAGAAACAGAAATGGGATGGAGGAGGAGTCTGCGATGCCTAATGGCCACCCCTCGTGCACCACATAGTGCATTCCGCTCATGGGTGGCGCCATCAGCGCCGACTCCTCCCTCCAAAAAAAAAAAGCTCCCGTGGCAGGTGCACGCATCTGGCTTACACCCAGTAGTAATGAATGGTGAAGACTGACAAGGGAAGATTAAGTGGCCCTAGTGGAAGACTTCCTAGCCACCACTAGGACATCAGCCAATATGAGAGAGACACCCCAAACTGAGCAATGGTTATGTTATCAGGAGCCAGGCATGGAGAAGCAGGGATCTGAGGTCCAGAAAGACAAGGGTGCCCTAGTTCTGGGACAGCAAACCAGTGCACTGGGGAAGAGAAAATAGCAGTTATGTAACAACTTTCCGTAACAGTAGATCTTTGAGACAGGTTCCTGCAGTAGGTCTTCACATATAGGACTGCACCCCCTGGCATCAGGACCGCATGGCAAACTTGTAGCTAGCAATAACCAGTTGGGACTGCCCCCCCGGCGTCAGGTGACGCAACGTCAGCGTGACTATAAAAGGTGCAGTCCCCCGCCTGCCAGAAACCTAGATAAAGGGAGCAGAAAAGAGTGACAAAACTCCTGGTACGCTGTGCCCTGGCGGACCTAGAAACCTGGACAGGAAATAAGGAAAAAAAACACAGGAGCTGGGGGAAAGGTGGGTGGGAAACTAGACCTACTGCAGGAACCTCTATCGAAGATCTATTGTTACAGTAAGTTCTTACGTAACTGCTATATCTTACTTCGAGAGTAGGTCTTCACATATAGGACTGAATACCAAGCAGTCTTTGCTTGATGTGTGTCTCTGGTTCTATTGATATAGAACCGTAGGGCCCTTTTAACATCTAGTGAATAAAGGCTGCATTTTCCTTCATTTTGAACCTAGCAAAATCAGTAGGCAGAACCAGAGGCTGGTTGAGGTGGAAATCTGAAACCACTTTCGGTAGGAAATTAGGGTGTCTCATGGAGAACAGATACCAGTAACGAATCCCTGGAGGGAGAACCCTGAGGGGATGAAGGGGTACCTGCAAGCTTTCTCTGCGCAACGTCGGAGACCACAAGGGAGTCTGATGGGAGAGAAGAAAAAATTACTCACCTTAGTAATGTTGTTTCTTCTAATGGAGTCTTGCTGTATTCTGACAAGTTCAAGTGAGGTTCAACCTTCGAACTGCCCCGGAGATGAAAGAGTTAACTTTCCATGCCAGGCATGGAACGCTGAGCTCGAGCTTGGTTGAGACTCTGTCTGTTGCTGTTTGAACTCAAACCATCAGATCTTTTCGAGCTAAACTCACTGAGTGTCCTGTGTGAAGCTGTAAACTACACCTAGCCAACTGGCTACTAAATATAATAAACAGATTTTTTGGTCCCAAAACAAAGACTCAAGTCAGAAACCCAAAAATGAAACAAACACAACACCACTCACCCAAAGTAAAGGGTGATAAATAAAGGTGAGGCACCACTTGAGTGCCAACACTGCTACTGCCCACCCACATCCCAAAATAAAGGTTCTGAGAGGGAAGGGGGAGAGGTCAGAATACAGCAAGACTCCATTAGAAGAAACAGCATTACTAAGGTGAGTGATTTTTTCTTCAAACAACATGAAGTCTTGCTGTATTCTGACAATTTGAAGACTACCAAGCAGTACCTCCATGGAGAAGGGACAAAACCTACCTAGGAAATAGGCTCTGAAGCACTGCTGTGCCAAACCGAGCATCACTCCTTGCCTGGATGTCCAGAGAGTAATGCTTGGTAAAAGTGTGAACTGTTTTCCAGGTAGCTGCTTGACATATCCCTAAGATAGGAATATCCCTAGCAGCAGCCAGGGAAGCAGCTGTACCTCTGGTAGAGTGAGCCCTCAGGCCTGAGGGTGGAGTCCTGCCTAGTTTTTCATAGCAAAATTGAATGCAAGAGACAATCCACCTGGAAATGGATCTCTTAGTGGCAGGTTTTCCCTTACCAACCTCACCATAAGTGAGGAACAGTTGGAGGGAGTCAAACCTGTGACCCTTGGTACACTCTATGTAGTAGCTAAGGGCCCTTTTCACATCCAAACTGTGCAGCCTCCTCTCACCAGAGGAGGAATGGTCAGTGAAGAAAACAGGAAGAGGCATAGACTGGTTAAGGTGGAAGACTGAAACCACCTTAGGTAAAAACTTCCTGTTAGTCCTGAGGACCACCATATCTCTATGGAAAGAGATAAAATCAGGCTCCACTGACAGTGCTTGTAACTCGCTTATGCGCCTTGCAGAAGTGATGGCCACCAAACAGTTTTCCAAGTCAAGTACTTAAGCTCTGCTGAGGACAAGGGCTCAAAAAGGGGTTGCATAAGCTGAGCAATACAAACATTAAGGTCCCAAACAGGGGCAGGGTCCCTGATTGGTGGAATGGTATGAAGCAATCCTTTGAAAAACTTAGAGAATACAGGATGAGCTGAAAGGGAAGAAGGCTTACCTGCTGAAAGGAAAGCAGAGACAGCTGCCAGAAGCACTCTTAGTGTAGCTGGTCTGAGTCCCAAGCTATTAAGATGAACCATATAGTCAAGGACTGTGGTCAGGCCAGCAGACTCTGGAGAAATATGCTTCCCAGAGCACCATATGGAGAATCTTTTCCATTTGGAGTTGTAAGTGCGTCTGGTGGAAGGCTTCCAAGAAGCCTTTAGGATATCCATAACACCTTGAGAGAGGTGTAAATCAGCAAACTCTAACTCTTCAAGAGCCAGGCCTTGAGATTGAGAGATTTGAGATTCGGATACCAAACCCTCTCCTCAGCACAGGTTAACAGGTTGTAATTCCTGGGAAGAAAGAGGGGAAGGTGGACTGCTAAGGACAACAGAAGAGGGTACCAGGGCTGTCTGGTCCAGTCTGGAGCAATCAGAATCACCTTGCAGGGCTGAGACCTGATTTTGACTAACACATTGAAGAGAAGAGGGAAGGGGGAAAGGCATAAAGGAACTTCCCTTCCCAACTGAGAACTAGGGCATCCAGGGGGACTGAGCCCAACACTGGGGGCCTGCAGCAAAAGAGGGGAAGTTGGTGATTGTCTGGGGCTGCAAAAGATCTATCTGTGGGTGCCCATCTGAAGAAGATCACCTTCAGAACCAGGGGATCCAGGGACCATTTGTGATGGCCCTGAGATATCCTGCTGAGAGCATCTGCCAGGACATTGTCCTTGCCTGGGAGGTGTACTGCTGTAAGAGAGGTGTTCAGGGAATAGGCCAGAGACCATAACTTCATTGCTTCTGTGCACAAGGCAGTAGACCGAGTGCCCCCTTGCTTGTTGATATACCACATTGTGGTGGTATTGTCTGTCCTGATCTGAACTACTTTGTTCTGAACAGACTTGGAAAAAGCCTGAAGTGCTAGAAGCACTGCTCTGAGTTCCAATAGATTGATGTGAAGCAGAGATTCCTGAGGAGACCACAACACTTGGGTGGTCAGATCTCCCAAGTGAGCTCCCCACCCCAAGAGGGAGGCATCTGTAGTAAGGATTAGAGATGAGACTGAGTAACAAAGGAACTCCTGTCTTAGATTGTCCTGATCATGCCACCACTGCAATGCCTGGATCAGGGTTCAGTCACTGGAATCAGTTTGGTCAGAGGATCCTTTTCTGAGACCAAAAGGCTGTCAAGTGGAACTGAATGTCCTCATCTGAAATCTTGCCCTGCACCACTGCTGTAGAAGCAGCCATGTGCCCCAGGAGCTGTAGAAAATGCCTTGCTGGTCGAGACACCTAGAGGGTGAAATGAAGAGGCCAATGAAATAAGGGTCCTTGCCCTGTCCAGGGGAAGGAAGGCTCTTGCCTTTACTGTAATGAGCTCTGCACCTATGAAGGTGAGGAGCTGTACAGGCTCTAGAACTGACTCTGAAAGATTCAGAAGGAAACCTAGAGAAGTAAGCAGTTGCTGAGTTATCTGTAGGTGTAACTTGACTTGGTCTGGGGACTGGCCTACTATGAGCCAGTCGTCCAGGTATGGGAAGATGGAAATCCTTTTCCTTCTTAGGGAAGCAACTACTACTGCCAGGCATTTGTGAACACCCTGAGCAGAGGTTAGTCAAGGGCATTGCTCTGAATTGCAAGTCGCCTGAGGGCAGCTCGAACCTGAGGTATTTTCGATGGGAGCTTCTGATGAGAATATGGAAATAGGCATCCTTGAAGTCCAGGGAGACTAGCCAGTCCCCTGGCCTTAGAGAGGGTAGAGTTATTCCTAGAGTCACCATTTTGAACTTTGGCTTTAAAAGGTGCTTGTTTAAATATCTGAGATCCAGGATGGGCCGCCATTCTCCTGTCTTTTTGGGGGTGAGGAACAACCTGGAGTACAATCCTTTCCCTTTGTGTAGGGGTGGAACCTTTCTATAGCTCTGAGAGTCAAGAGGGAAGAGAACTCTGCCTTTAGGGCAAGTGCCTCTGAAGGATTTGCAGGTGGAAAGGATCTGGTTCTCATCTTTGGAAATTTTTTGAAGCTGAGAACCAGTCCCTGGCTTACTACTTCCAGGACCCATTTGTCTGATGTTAAAGACATCCAGTCCTGGACAAAGTAAGCCAGCCTGCCCCCTACAGGTAGTGGAGAATTAGCCCTGGCAACCCCATCAGGGTGCCTGTTTGGCAGAGGCTTTAGGCTGAGGGGTGGAAACAGGCCTGCTTGTACCCCGTCTGCCTCTCCACTAAAGAACCCCCTATGAGCATAAGCAGAAGAGGAGGCCTGGGCTTGGTAGAAAGGCCTATGAAAAGGCCTGCCCCTGCCCCTGGGATGCTGCCTCTGAGGAGTGGCCTGCCTTTCCTTGGCCTGTGCACTTCTATAGGTGGTTCTATATTCATTCATTTTCTTTATGTAATTCTCTGTCTGCTCCCCAAACAGAGAATTACCCACAACAAGAAAATCCATGGCCTTAGTCTGGGTATCCTGTGACAGGCTAGTACATCTGAGCCCAGCCATTATACGAAGTGCCACAGATGTAGCCATGACTCTACATGACACAACATTGGAGTCCACTGCAGCATGGAATTGCACCTTGGATGCCTCAATACCATCAGCAGCCACCTGCTCCAGCTGCTTGGCAAGCTGGCCAGGGACCTGTTTTTGCTAAAGCCATGACAGTGTCCCATCTGGACTTTTGATACCTAGCAGTATAGGCCATATAGTTGGCCTGTCTGAGTCCCAAGGATGCTGCCATGTACTGTTTCTTTGCCATGGCATCAATCCTCCTGAAGTCCTTGTCTGGGGGGGTGTGAAGCCAAGGGAATATTTGCCTTATCACAGGCTGCAGCCTGCACTACCCCAACATGGCTGCATTGTTGTGTAAGGAACTCCGTATCTGAGCTATACCTCTTGTCCATTCTCTTATCCACAGGAGGTATAGTATTAGCAGTCTTTAAAATCTTAAATGTCTGTTTCCCAAAAGATTTGTGTAAGGGGAATAGACAGCCTCCGAGACTCTGGGATATCCATCATTTCCACATAGTCAGGCTCCTCCTGGTCATCCACAGCTTCTTCAATTGGAAGCTGGAGGGTTTCAGCCACTTTTTTATAAAACATGAAATAGGAGGGGGACTCAGAAAGCCTAGGAGGAGACACTCCTGAAGGTCTGTCTGGGGAGATGTCCAGGTCAATGGGCACATCCAGACTTTCATAATCACACTCACTTTCCTCATACTCTCCTTCCTCCTCCGGTTCATAAAATTCCTCTAAATCATAATCTTGAACCGGTGGAACCGGCCGAACCGAGCGCCTTCCTAATGGTGACGGTTAGGTCGGAACCGGGGAAAGCGACTGCACAATTTTGATCGCTTTGTCTATTTCTTCAGCAGTTGGAGAGGAAAGTTTTGGCTCCACACCTGCTGATTTTTCCTTTCTAGTTCTCTTAGCCGGAACTGACTCCTCAGAATCGGCTCTCCTTTTTCCCGAAGAAGTCTTGCCCTGGTCAGAGGGCTCTCCTTCTGGTTCGGTTTGAACCAAACCGGGCTGGCCATCCGGTTCAGCGAACATTTTGGCCTCTCTTTCCCTGAGCCTACCAACTCTCTTTCCTAGGATAGCTGCAGGAAAACTTTTACAAATCTGGCAGTCTGCATTGAGGTGGTCAAACCCCAGATAATAAACACAGGTGGTGTGGGGGTCAGCCTTAGCAAAGACTTCCCCACACACACTACAGTGTTGAAACCCAGTGGGCCCGGTGTTTCTTTTGGGTTTCTGAGACATTGTGCTAGTCCTAACCAAACTTACCCTTTTAATGGCAATCCGCCAGGCAAGACCCTATTATCAGTTCCGGACCGTGTCACGGGTCGTGGAAAAAACCGTAATAAAATCCGTTTTTTTTAGAACCGATAAGAACCGGTAACCACACTCTGAAAGAACAAATTAAGATTTTCTAACAACTTGATCGGTTCAAACCGAACCGATGAACCGTTTACAAGTTCCACACAGAATAGAAATAATATATAACCTATCTAGTACTCACAAATACCACAGACAGAGACTGAACCGACAGGTTACGGTTTAAATTTAGTCGAAAACCGAGAAAAGCGGTACTTTAACCGACAAATTGAACCGAGCAGAAGGAGAAATCTCCAGAGCGACTGTTCAGTGAGGCGGAGTAAAGAATCTGACGGTTTGAGTTTAAACAGCAATAGACAGAGTCTCAACCGAGCTCGAGCTCAGCGTTCCATGCCTGGCATGGAAAGCTAACTCTTTCATCTCCGGGGAAGTTCGAAGGTTGGGACTCACTGCTATGGTCAGAATACAGCAAGACTTCATGTTGTTTGAAACTACCATGATACAGTACTCTGTTTGGCATTGTGCTTAGGCGAAAATTGAAAATAAATATTATGCAGGTATTTAGAAATTAGGTCTTGTCAGCACTGACTATCGGGAAACTTATATGCTGGTTCAGCGTGTGGGTGTCCACCAGCATATGTACGCAGTACTAATATTTGGCATTGCATCAAAAATGTTATTGTACTACAGATCTGTACAAAACTATTACTGTGGATGCTGTTGGATGGTAGGAGCAAACTGGGAAGTGTAATGTGATGGCATACAGTGTAACAACCCAGCCTGACTCAATTTGTTGGTGTCTTTTGATGTAATGAACAACTAGCTACAACAAATGGCTATTATTGCCCCCAACTTGTTTGTTATTGTGAGGGAGCACTGCATACGAGAAGCCAGCACCAAGGAATATGAAGTTATAGAAGCAAGGAATGGCAGAGATGTGGCAGTGGTACGGATCACTGTTGAAAACAGGTATGGACTGTGTGCCTCGTCATCAGTTGAGGTTGTTAATGTGTGTGTGTGTGTGTGTGTGTGTGTTTGTGTTGTTTGCCAGTTGCCCATGTTATAGTGTCTGCTTGGCTAGTGAGATGAGTGCAGCAGTGAATGCGATCATCATTATATATATGCTACCTTCAGCCTGAGTCTTAGTCCTCCAATTAAGGTGGGTGTGAGCATCGTGGGTTAGGCCAGGAGAGTGGGGTGGATATAAGAAAAATTACTCACCTTAGTAATGTTGTTTCTTCTAATGGAGTCTTGCTGTATTCTGACTAATGCAGTGATATCCAACCTTTGAACTCCCCCGAGAGAAAGAGTTAACTTTCCATGCAAGGCATGGAACGCTGAGCTTGAGCTCGGTTGAGACTCTGTCTGTTGTTGTTTGAACCCAAACCGCCAGATCTTTATGAGCTAAACTCACTGGGCATCCTGTGTGGAAACTGTAAACTACACTAGCCAACTGGCAACTAAATCTAATAAAAAGGTTTTTGGTTCCAAGGCAAAGACTCAAGTCAGGAAACCCAAAAAATAAAATACAACACATACCCAAAAATAAGAGGGTGAGAAAAGGGGGGGGCACCTCTAGGGTGTCAACACTGTTCCTGCCCACCCACATCCCAAAACCCAGGTTCTTAGAGGGGAGGCAGGAGGGAGGTCAGAATACAGCAAGACTCCATTAGAAGAAAGAACATTACTAAGGTGAGTAATTATTTCTTCAAACAACATGAAGTCTTGCTGTATTCTGACTGCTGCAGAGTACCAAGCAGTACCTCCATGGAGGAGGGACAGAACCCACTTTGGGAACAAGCTCTGAAGCACTGCTGTGCCAAACCGAGCATCACTCCTAGCCTGGATATCCAGAGTAATGCTTGGTGAAAGTATGTACTGTTTTCCAGGTGGCTGCTTGACAAATCTCTAAGATAGGAATATCCCTGGCAGCAGCCAGGGAAGCAGCTGCACCTCTGGTAGAGTGATCCCTCAGGCCTGAGGGTGGGATCCTACCTAATTTTTCATAGCAAAATTGTATACAAGAGATGATCCATCTGGCAATAGATCTCTTAGTGGCAGGTTTTCCCTTACCAACCTCACCATAAGTAAGGAACAGGTGGAGGGAGTCAAACCAGTGACCCTTGGTGCACTCTATGTAGTAGCTAAGGGCCCTTTTCACAACCAGGCTGTGCAGCCTCCTCTCCCCAGAGGAGGAATGGTCAGTGAAGAAAACAGGAAGAGACATAGACTGGTTAAGGTGGAAATCTGAAACCACCTTAGGCAAAAACTTCCTGTTAGTCCTGAGGACCACCTTATCTCTATGGAAAGAGATAAAGTCAGGCTCCACTGACAGGGTCTGTAACTCACTTATGCGACTGGCAGAAGTAAAGGCTACCAAGAACACAGTTTTCCAAGTCAAGTACTTAAGCTCTGCTGAGGACAAAGGCTCAAAAGGGGGTTGCATAAGCTGAGCAATGCAAACACTAAGGTCCCAGGCAGGGGCAGGGTCCCTGAAGGGAGGATTGGTATGCAGCAATCCCTTGAAGAATTTACAGAATACAGGATGAGCTGAAAGGGAAGAGTGCTTGCCCGCTGACAAGAAGGCAGATACAGCTGCCAGATGCACTCTAAGTATAGCTGGTCTGAGTCCCAAGCCATTGAGATGAACCATATAGTCAAGGACTGTAGGCAACAACCAGACTCTGGAAAAAATGCTTCCCAGAGCACCAAATAGTAAACCTTTTCCATTTGAGTTGTAAGTCTTTTCTGGTGGAAGGCTTTGAGCCTTAAATATCCCGAACAACTTGAGAGAGATGCAACTCAGCAAACTCTAACTCTTCAAGAGCCAGGCCTTGAGGTTGAGAGATTTGAGATTCGGATACCAAACTCTCCCCTGAGAACATGTTAACAGGTTGTAATTCCTGGGAAGAGACAGGGGAGGATGGACTGCTAAGGACAGCAAGAGAGGGTACCAGGGCTGTCTGGCCCAGTCTGGAGCAATCAGAATCACTTTGCAGGGTTGAGACCTGATTTTGACTAGTACCTTGAACAGGAGAGGAAGGGGGGAGCACAGGAACTTCCTTCCCAATTGAGAACCACGGCATCCAGGGGACTGAGCCCAACATCGGGGGTCTGCAGCAAAAAGAGGAAGTTGGTGATTGTCTGGGGCTGCAAAAGATCTATCTGCGGGGTGCTCCATCTGGAGAAGATCACCTTCAAAATCAGGGGATCTAGGGACCATTCGTGATGGCCCTGAGATATCCTGCTGAGAGCATCTGCCAGGACATTGTCCTTCCCTGGGAGGTGCACTGCTATTAGAGAGGTATTCAGGGAATAGGCCAGAGACCACAACTTCATTGCCTCTGTGCACAAGGCCATAGACCGAGTGCCCCCTTGCTTGTTGATGTACCACATTGTGGTGGTATTGTCTGTCCTGATCTTTACTACTTTGTTCTGAACAGACATGGAAAAAACTTGAAGTGCTAGAAACACTGCTCTGAGTTCTAAGAGATTGATGTGAAGCAGAGATTCTTGAGGTGACCACAACCCTTGGGTGGTCAGATCCCCCAAGTGGGCTCCCCTGCCCAAGAGGGAGGCATCCGTGGTAAGGATTAGAGAATGATATTGAGTGACAAAGGGAACTCGTTGCCTTAGGTTGTCCTGATCCTGCCACCGTTGCAAAGCCTCAATCAGGGTTCGAGTCACTGGGATTAGCTTGGTCAGAGAATTCTTTCTCTGGGACCAGAAGGCTCTTAAGTGGAACTGAGTGTCTCTCATCTGAAATCTTGCTCCTTGGACCACTGCTGTAGAGGCAGCCATGTGGCCCAGGAGCTGCAGAAAATGCCTTGCTGGTTGAGACACCTGGAGGGTGAATGAAGAGGCCAGTGTAACAAGGGTCCTTGCCCTGTCCAGGGGAAGGAAGGCTCTTGCTCTTATTGTATCCAGCTCTGCCCCTATGAAGGTGAGGAGTTGCACTGGCTCTACTCTGCAACTGACTTTGAAAGATTCAGAAGGAATCCTAGAGAAGTGAGCAGTTGCTGAGTTATCTGTAGGTGTGACTTGACTTGTTCTGGAGACTGACCCACTATGAACCAGTCGTCCAGGTATGGAAAGATGGAGATCTTTTTTCTCCTTAGGAAAGCAACCACTACTGCCAGGCATTTTGTGAACACCCTTGGAGCTGATGTTAGGCCAAAGGGCATTGCTCTGAATTGATAGTGAACTGAGGGTAACTCAACCTGAGGTACTTTCTGTGGGAGCATCTGATGAGAATGTGGAAATAGGCATCTTGAGGTCCAGGGAAACTAGCCAGTCCCTGGCCTTAGAGAGGGTAGAATTACTCCCAGAGTCACCATTTTGAACTTAAAAGGTGCTTGTTTAAATATCTGAGATCCAGGATGGGCTGCCTTTCTCCTGTCATTTGGGGAGTTAGGAAGTACCTGGAGTACAATCATTTTCCCTTGTAGGGTGGAACCTTTCTATGGCTCTCAGAGCCAAGAGGAAGAGAGCTCTGCTCTAGGGCAAGGGCTCTGAAGGATTTGCAGGTGGAAAGGACCTGGTTCTCATCTTAGGAAATTGTTTGAAGCTGCGAACCAGTCCCTGGCTTACTACTTCCAGGACCCATTTGTCTGATGTTAAAGACATCCAGTCCTGTACAAAGTAAGCCAGCCTGCCCCCTACAAGTATTGGAGAGTCGGCCCGGACAAACCCATCAGGGTGCCTGTTTGGCAGAGGCTTTAGGCTGAGAGGTGGTAGCAGGCCTGCTTGTACCCCATCTGCCTCTCCCTCTGAAGAACCCCCCTCTGGGCAAAGGTGGAAGAGGAGGCCTGGGCATGTTAGAAAGGCCTATGAAAAGGCCAGCCCCTGCCCCTGGAATGCTGCCTCTGGGGAGTGGCTTGCCTTTCCTTGGCCTGAGCACTCCTATAGGTGGTGCTGTACTCATCCATTTTCTTCATGTAGTTCTCTGTCTGCTCCCCAAACAGAGAATTACCAATAAAAGGAAAATCCATAGCCTTAGTCTGGGTATCCTGTGACAGACTAGTACATCTGAGCCAAGCCATCCTACGAAGGGCCACAGATGTAGCCATGACTCTAGATGAAACATCATTGGAGTCCACTGCAGCATGAAATTGCACCTTGGATGCCTCAATGCCATCTGCAGCCACCTGCTCCAGCTCCTTGGCAAGCTGGCCAGGGTCCTGTTTAGCTAGAGCATCACAGTGTCCCATCTAGACTTCTGGTATCTAGCTGTGTAGGCCATATAATTAGCCTGCCTGCATCCCAAAGATGCTGCCATGTACTGTTTCTTTGCTATGACTGCAGTCCTCCTTGAGTCCTCATCTGGGGGTGTGAAGCCAAGGTATATTCCTTATCACAGGCAGCAGCCTGCACTACCCCAACATGGCTGCATTGCTGGGAAAGGAACTCTGTATCTGAGCCTGAAAGAGTATACCTCTTGTCCATAGGAAGTATAGATTTAGAAGTCTTTAATATTTTAAATGTCTGTTGCCCAAAAGATTTATGGAGGGGAATAGACAGCCTCCTGGACTCTGGGATGTCCATCATCTCAACATAATCAGGCTCCTCCTGATCCTCTACTGCTTCCTCTATAGGAAGCTGAAGAGTTTCAGCCACTTTTTTGTAAAACATAAAGTGGGAAGGGGACTCAGAAAGCCTAGGAGGAGAAACCCCTGAAGGTCTGTCTGGGGAGATGTCCGGGTCAATGGGCACATCCAGACTTTCATAATCACCATCACTATCCTAATACTCTCCTTCCTCCTCCTCCGGTTCATAAAAATCCTCTAAATTATAATCCGGAACCGGGGGGAACCGACCGAACCGAGCCCCTAACAGATGGTGCCGGTTCGGTCGGAACCGGAGTTAGCAATTGAGCAATCCTTATCGCTTTGGCTATTTCATCAGCGGTCGGAAAAAGAACTTGTGGATCTGAACCGGCTGACTTATCCCTTCTTTTTCTTTTAACCAGAAATGACTCCTCAGAGTCGGTTCTCCTTTGGCCCGAAGAAGTTTTGCCCTGGTCAGAGGGCACTCCTTCTGGTTCGGTTGGAACCGAACCAGGCTGGCCATCCGGGTCAGTGGACTTTTTGGCCTCCCTTTCCCTCAGCCTACCTACTCTCTTTTCCAGGGTAGCTGTGGGAAAACTTTACAAATCTGGCAGTCTCGATAACGAGATGGTCAAACCCCAGACAACAAACACAGGTGGTGTGGGGGTCAGCCTTAGCAAAGGCTTCCCCACACACACTACAGTTTTGAAACCCAGTGGGCCTGGTTTTTCTCTTGGGTTTCTCAGACATGGCCAGTCCTAACCAAACTTACCCTTTTTTGGCAATCTGCCAGGCAAGACACCCTTTATCAGTTCTTGACGTGTTATGGGTCGTGGAAAAAAACGTAATGAAATCTGTTTTTTTTTTAGAACCGATAAGGACTGGTTACCACACTCTAAAAAACAGAACAAACTTTTTTTAACAAACCTGATCGGTTCAAATCGAACTGATCCGACGTTTACAAGTTCCACACAGAAGCTGACAATAATAAACCTATCTAGTACTCATGATACTACAGACAGAGACTGAACCGACAGGTTAGATGTATTAAATTTGGTTGAAACCGAGGGGAAAAAATGACACTTTAGCCGACTAAATTGAACCGAGCAAAGGAGAAATCTCCGGAGCGACTGTTCAGTGAGTCGGAGTAAAGAATCTGGCGGTTTGGGTTCAAACAACAACAGACAGAGTCTCAACTGAGCTCGAGCTCAGCGTTCCATGCCTTGCATGGAACGTTAACTCTTTCCTCTCCGGGGCAGTTCAAAGGTTGGATATCACTGCAATAGTCAGAATACAGCAAGACTTCATGTTGTTTGAATTAATGTTCTTGGTTGTATGTTGTCCAGGCCCAGACCAGATTGGTAACATTTGAAACAATATCTCCTGTAGAAATGAAAGGGATCAGGGTGAATTCTGCCACTCCTGCATGAGGTCAGATGCAAAAAGTACAACACAGAGCCAGACAGACATAGCTTTGTATATGTGTGTGTGTTGTGTTAACTTGTGACCTCTTTCAGTAATGGGGAGTAGCTGCCAGAATCAGTTAATGTCACTTGTACAGTATACTATTTATAGTTTTGGAGCAGCAGATGTCTGTGCTACGCATATTCTTAATCCCTGTCTCATTCGCTGCATTTTTAGTGTGGGATGTGTATACTTGCTGAAATAACCTTTTATATTTTGGACCCCCAAAACTGAACTTTGACCAACATTTTTTACACCTGTGGGTCCAACTGGACCCATGATTTTAGACCCCTACCGCTGTCACTGATGGAATCACTTCTGAAGGAAATAACTGTTGAGTACCTAGAGGCCAGAGGGGCACAGGACCCAAGGCAGCATGGATTCACAGCAGGAAGGTCATGTCAGACAAATCTAATTGATTTTCTCTGACTGGGTGACCAAAGTAGTAGACCAGGGAGGGGCTGTGGACATGGCCTACCTAGACTTTAGCAAGGCATTTGACACAGTCCCACACAAAAGATTAATAAACAAATTAGCCAGCCTGGGAGTGGGTCCCAGGGTGGTAACCTGGGTAAAACACTGGCTGGACAACAGGGCACAGCGGGTAATAGTAAATGGAGTCCACAGTGAAGAAAGGGGGTTACTAGTGGGGTACCGCAGGAGTTCTGTACTGGGGCGGTCCTTTTAATGTCTTTATAAGTGACACTGGAGAGGGACTGGAAGGGAAAGTGTGTCTCTTTGCAGATGACACAAAGATCTGCAACGGGGTTGATACACAAGGTGGGGTGGAAAGGATGAAAAGGGACTTTGCAAGGTTGGAGGAATGGTCAAATGTATGGCAGCTTAGATTCAGTGCAAAGAAGTGCAAAGTAATACACCTGGGAAACAAAAACCCAGGGCAAGAGTACACAAGGGAGGGTGAAATACTGACAACAATAAAAATGGAAAGGGACCTGGGGATAGTCATATCAGATGACCTAAAGGTGGGCCAGCAATGTGAGAAGGCAGTAAGGAGGGCTGGGGGGATACTGGGATGCATAGGGAGAGGCATCACCAGTAGAAAACAAGAAGTTGTTGGCCCTCTGCACAGACAGTTGGTAAGACCACATCTGGAGTACTGTGTACAGTTCTGGAGACCCCATCTCCGCAAGACTTATGGTGGAGGCTGTCCAGAGGGGGGCAACCAAAATGGTGCAGGGTCTGCACCAGAAGACATATGAAGAAAGACTAAAGGAGCTTAAGATGTATAGCATCGAGGAAAGGGGGGGACATGACAGAAACTTTCAAATACCTCAGGGGAATTAACTAAGTCCAAGAGGGTAGCATCTTTCAGAAAAATAGATGTGCAAGAAATGAAAACTAGGTACCTACCGTAATTCTGATCTTTCTGTGTATCTTCACCATTCATTACCTTTGGGTATAGTGGCCGGAGGTTACTACCCCGTGGGAGCGATTTTGTTTTTTGGATGGGCGGAGTCGACACACCATCTGCGCCGCCCTCAAGGCCGACACACTGTGTGGCACTCACAGGTTAGCAGTTACGTGTTGTCAACTCCGCCCTCCCGCCAGTTCTGAGTCTCTGTAAAGTAAGAAAGGGTTGGAGGGAGGGACAAGAAAGTCCAAAGGACAGAGAAAGGAAAAGATATATAAATAAAAGAAAAATAAATGACTAAGAGGACAGAACAAGCTGGGAAAACTAAGAGGATTGGGAAGGGGCCTCAATCTCTAGAAACAGAAAAGGAGGAGGGAGGGTGAAGGAATTTAGGGATAAAGATGTGACGGGGGAGAGAAGGGAACACACCCTGGAACCTTGACCTGTCTCCAGATTGTATATGAACTGTGAAGGAGTAGCCAGAAGGCTAAACTGCCAGAATTCAAGGCACAGAATCACTGGCAACTCCAATGTAAGCAGAATCGGCTATTCTGGAAGAAAAGACAGGGTACAGGGAATAGCTCCCCTCAAAATAAAATTGTTGGTGTAAGAAACCTAGTTTCTTAAATTAAAATTGAGATTGTGGGGGGCGCTGTTGAGCACTACTACTGAGCAGACATGTCTCCATCGAGCTCTGCAACTAAAATACTTAAATTATAAAAAACTTCAATACTAAAGAGACTTCACCTACATACTTGGCATTTCTGAGATCCTGATATTGAGCTGAAGCTTCTGACACCAAACTTGAAGATGGGACGCATGAACAAAAGCAGTCCAGGGGGAGCAAAAATGCAGGTCATCACAGATCATCAGGATGCGCTCAATGTACCTGCTAGCAGTTCTGTCGAACCGCCCTTGAAAGTCCTACAGGCAGCCATGCAGGCCATCGACAATAAGGTGGAAACAGTCCTGCAGAGATTGGGTGAACAAGACCTGAAGATTGAGGCGGCAACCAAAACTGCCTCCTCAGCTGAAAACCAAGCGATTAGAGCCCTCTCGACCACAGTTAAACTCACCCAGGAAAACAGGCAATTAAAATACCGAATAGAGGCACTAGAAAATGCTAACAGGGCACCGAACGTGAGAATAATCGGGCTGCCAGAGAGGTCGGAGAATCCAGACCTTCTTTCCTTTCTACAATCCTGGCTCCCCTCGGCTTTGCAGCTTAATAAGGAAAAGGGGGCACAATTCCTAAAGGCATACAGGATATCACCGTGATCAGCTGGAGCACAGAAGGACCTGCCTCATACAGTTTTGTTGGTAATGGCACTGCAAATGTGAAGGAGCAGATACTTCAGACCACTCAAAATACGGAAAGCCAAAATTTTGAAGGTCAGACCTTGTATTGTTTCCGGACTTGTCATACGCTGTGAAGGCCCTGCAGGAAGAGATTTGATGGGGTTCGACCCATGCTTAGGAGCTTAGGTGTGGCCCATTCACTGATGATGCTGGCGCGACTGAAGATTTTCTGTGGGGTATTACTTTTCAATTTTCTGACCCAGAAGAAGCAGGCAAGCGTGTACAATAAATGCAAAAAGAATTTGAGACCTTTAGTGCTGTAGCCCACCCAGATTTGGATCAACAGTCGGAACCTGAGGACACTTGAAGGGGGTAATAATTAGATGACTTCTATTTTCTGTTAGAAAAGTTTCTTGAAGGGCCAGTCACGTGCGTTAAATGCTCTAAGAGTTTGAGTTTAAAAGTTTCTATGGACTGCCTTAAAAGACTCTAAAATATCTCCAATATCATGATGGCATTACTTAAGAACGGCTTCTGCCTTTCTTGTATAAGGATTGTTTAATAGCGGAGTAGGGTTTTTGCATCCATGTTACTTAATACATAGCCTTGATAAGTATAATGCTATTTTCGTATTGTATGAACATAAATTAGTTTATTCTCTGATGAAAGTTGTTAGAGTTTAAGGAGGCACACTAAGATTTTCCGTGGCACATATGTTCGGAATCGTGGCCTAATCAACGTTGGAAGTTGAATTTTCCCTTCTTTTTGGACATTATTACTTGGAGTAGCCATTTCTCTTGTAGAAGTGCAGCCTTTGGGTCATATTTTTCTTGTCTGAACCAGTGTTGAAATACCCCGAGTTATGTAAGCCATATGTCTAGACTGAGAGATCCTGTTTTTAACTATATACGATGTAATGTCAAACCGATGTCTGACTATTGTAATATGGGCTTTTATGTCTGATGTGAAAACAATAAATATAAAATAAAAAAAAAAATTACAAATAAAATTGAGGTTGTGTCCAAGGGACAAGGAAAATAAAAGTAAAGTTGATAGGGAGAAGGGGGGAGAGAACAGAAAGAGGGCAACTACCGATCCCCACCCCACAGGGATGGAGCTGAGGCACTGAGGAAGGAGTGCCCCCCATCCGGACCACTCTCCCCTTAGAGAAAAATATCCCCCTATGTGCCCAAGGTCACCCCCACTCCTGACCAACAGAAAGGAGGGGGGCAAGAAGAGGGTACAGAGAGGAAGGGGAACCTAGAGACTGAGGCCCCGGGGATGAAGAGTGTGATTGTGATGAATGGAGAAGATACACAGAAAGATCAGAATTACAGTAGGTACATAATTTTCTATATCTTATCTGTGTCAACTTCACCATTCATCACCTTGAGGAGTGCCGAGCCCCTGAAGAGGGCTTTAACCCTAAGGGACTAAGTCCCTTAACTCTCAGTGGGTGGCACACCAGGAGAGAGAACCTTCACAGGTCAGGAGATGCCCAAGAGTGGAAAGAGTGAGACGGGGGGGTCAGGAAGTTCCCCTGACAGACATCGTCTCACCCTAAGGGAGAAAAGTCAGGTTCTCTGGTAAGTGGAGTTAATCGCCCTATGCCAGGCCATGGGTGACAACTGGGAGAGACGCAGCCATGCCATCCGTCTAGTGCAGATCGCTGTCCCTACGACCCTGGTAGCTACCTCATTGGCATCATACGATGCCCTTGCTTGCTTGTTGCCTTGCTAGCTCTAGGCCACGTGCAGAGAGTGCAATGGCTTGTCTGGTTTCCTCTGTGTCAGGCATCGAGGCTAGGAGTTGACCTAGCCTGGACCACAGGAACCTATCATTGGTAGCACAATTGTCCTGATGAGCAGATATCGAGAGAAGCAATGGTGCCGAGTAAAAAGTCCTCCTACCCTAGAAGTCAAAATCCATGGAGTCTGCATCTGGGGGCCAGTCATGGCGCAGGGCGTGAAGCCCATCGGGAGTATCCAGTTGCATCAGTCCTGAGTTAGGATGAGGTAGATTACCTGTAGACTCCGAGGGGGGGGCACAATACCTCTGGTGGAGATCCCTAAGGGCTGGGATTCTGGAAAAGAGTCTCTGCCAGAAGTACAACAACGCCTCCCTAAAGGGATCAGGCCGGAGGGGGCACTACAAGGGTGTCCACACTGAAATTGCCCAAAAAGGCGTGCATTGGATGCTCCAGATTGTGTTGAGTGGGTGGGGTGACATGCAGGTCCTCCAACATCCTCACGAGGAAACGCTGATACTAAGTGAGATCAGCACCTGGGGAGATGTGGACAGATGGTTCCTCACCTCCTGAAGAGGAGGATGAGAAGTCAGAGGACCTCAGAGGTTCAGAGTTTGGCTGCTCTAGGGAAGGTTGAAAAACCTGTCTCTCTCCAAGGCCCTAACATAAGAGGGAAATTGAGCAGCCACAGCTCTGAACTACTCCCAGGAGAGAGGACCGCTAGGACCAAGGATACCTAGGAGAGCAGGAGAATGTGACAGAGGAGAGGGGGCAGAGCTGACATCAGGAATCAGCTGTCCTCCGCCTGGGCTAGAGAGCACACCTGGAGCCACATGAGAAGAGGTAGCTCCAGAAAACTCCACAGCCGACAGCTGGTCAACCATACTGGAACTACCTAGGCTACGCCCTGAAGAATCCCCCCCGTGAGGTGACCGAGGCTATGAAAGTCCAGAAGGATGGTTCCCTACCTCAGAAGAATGGGCCCTCTCGAGGAAACCGAAAAGGAAGGGCGAGGGCCCACACTACGACTTCTCCCAGAGCCCGGGTGGGCTCCAGAAAAAGGTCGCCGCATCGAACCCATACCCCTTGACCCCTCAGAATCCAAAAGTGCCCTCCTCTTTGAAAGAGCTAGTCTAGGCAGCTGGCAACCCTGGTCAGCCCCTGAAGAGGCTATCCAGAGAGCAGCACCCTCCCCTCCTGTGGGTGCTCCAATCGGCCCCAAAGTGAGGTGATCCAGGCACACCACCTGAGGGGGTACCACCATTGAGGGGTCAGAACCCCCCCTCGAGTCCAGGCTGCAGAGCAATGGTGGTCTGCACCAATGCCTGCTGGTCAGCACCCCTGACCGGGGTCACGGGAGCCACTGTCCTCTCCTTAGAGGGAGGGCTGGCTCCAGCCTGTCAAGGACACTACCAGGGTGTCCACGTGAGCAGCCAGCTCTGAAGAAACAGACTGCCTATCCAACTCAGAGTCTGATTCTCCCTCCGAGAAGATGGAGATCGAAGTTCTGTGCCAAACGATGCATGGACGCCTGCTGCCATCCCGACTGAAAGGAGCACCAGAGTAGGTGCCGAGGACCTCAGCCACACCGTGAACAGTGCAGGAAGAAGATACGGCACCAATGACAGCAGCAGCATCGGAGCCAGAGCATGTAACGGTACCGTTCCGACCCATGGCGCACCAAGTGGCGCCAAGGCCAGAGAAGGCACCGACAATGATTCTGACCGCGCTCTCAGTGCCACAAATAGCACCGAGGTTGGAAACCCCCACGACAGCATCCCGACCCACGGCACTGAGGCCAGAGATGGCTCCAATGACGGCCCCGACTGAGTGAACAGCGTCACAAACGGCACCAAGATCTGAGACCCCCACGCCGCCATGTCCTCGCTTGGTGCCGCAAGCAGCACTAGAGCTGGACACAGCACTGTGCTCAACCACAGCACCGCAGATGGTGCCGAGGCTAGAAACAGTAAAGGTGGCGCGTGGGAGCCGACGGCAGCAATGGCGTCAAGCGACAGACCAGCGCTGGCGCCATCAGGTGCTGAGGCCCAAGACAGCGCCCGAAGATGGCATCGAGGACGCCGGCCGACCCAGGCCTTCCAAGCCGAGGGTACTACACCAAGGAGTCTTCACCCCTTTCACTTACGATGAGGCGATTGCCAAGGCAGTGCTCTCCTGCCTGCTCCCGAGGGGAACGGACTGGGCCTCCTGCACCGCCGAAAGGGACTTCTGTAACAGCAGGCTACTAGAAGCAGAAGCCCTTCCTTCTCAGTCCATATAGTACTGGGAGAGGACCCAGCAGAAAGGCCGAGAGAGTGTGGTTTAGCCCAACAAGTGCGTGCCCATTCCCTGAAAGTCGGTGGAGCTCGTCCCAACTTTTTCCACCGTGTTGTTCGATGACCTGACGGTCCATGAAGAAGCAGGCGACACACTAATCCATGTCGTGCAGCAGGCCAAGATACACAAGGTAACGGTCATGTTGGTCGGTGACGGAATACTTATGGCCCCACAGGCATTGAAGCATAGGGGGTCGTCCCGTCTTCATAGTTTTCTTGCCCCCCCAACCGAGACATGACCTACAGAAAAAACAACACCAAACAAGACCCAACATCACAAAATAAAAGAAAGGAACACTCTTACCTTAATTCCAGGCGACGTCGAGTGGAGCAAATACTGAACCAGCAGAGAAGATTTAATTGAAACAGAGTCGACGGACTATGAGAAACAGAGCCGAAGGTTTCAAGGTTGACAACAGGCCTCTCACGCAGCAGAGCTACCCATGGGATGCAACCTCAATGGCGGGAGATGAAGAACTGGTGGGAGGGCAGAGTGTACAACACCTAAAGGCCAACCCCCGAGCACAACGCAGTGCGTCAGCTTTGAGGGCGGTGCTGATGGTGTGTCGACTCCACCCATCCCCCCCCAAAAAAAGCACCCCCGTGGGCTCGTGACCTCCGGCCACTATACCCAAAGGTGATGAATGGTGAAGACTGACACAGATAAGATCAAGGAGGCACAATTTGTAGATAGAGTGGGATGGCTCATAGGTAATGTGGAGGAAGTATTTCTTCACAGAGAGGGTTGTAGATGATGGAACAGCCTTCTGAGGAAGTCGAGAGTCAAAACAGTGGGGAATTCAAGAAAGCATGGGACAGACATAAGGCAATTCTGGGGTGGTAGGAGGAAGTAGGCTGTTGGTTAACTAGGATCTGCAGCTTATCCGTCACATAAGGGAAATGGGCAGACTAGGTGGGCCAAGTGGTCCTTATCTGCCATCAAATTCCATGTTTCTATGCTTTTACAATATCCATGAACTCCGGTCGGCCGAAGTCTGATCAGACAGACTGAGTGAATGCCAGCTCCCGCTGATCACCACAATCCCTCATAGGAGGGAACGAGGCAATGTCAGACCTGATGTCAGCACCCTTATCTGCAAAAACTCAAACAAACTCCTTGCATTTCAGCTGAGTAAATGCTTCTCTGGGCTGGAGACAGACTGGATTGCACAGTCTGTCAACGGTCCGAAAAAGCTGAGCTGGTCGATTCCATGCAGCAGAACTCGCTGACAGGAATTCTGCCTTCTACGGGTGATTTATTATTGACAGCCATCATAATGTGCCATCAACCTAAGTCTGTCGGCATCTAGACCGACTTCACCAAGCTCTCTCTCCATCCCTCGACTGATTGCTGCATCTCCTTCAAGGAGCCATCAAACCAAGGGCTCCTTGGGGCGAAGGTGAGAGGTCGAACACAAACAAGGAGCAATCTTGTCCAAGGAATCTCCCACCACCTTATTGTAAGCTAATATGAGATCACCTGGACTCGAGCATTCACCCAACAAACCCAATTGGTCCAGCACCGCCGACAGGTCACCGGGGACAACTCCCCTCAAAGGGCAGTACTGTACCATCTCCGTGGGGGCAGACCTATTTGGGGGCACTCTGAAGATGAACCTTATGGTGTGATGGTCCGACCAGCTGACTGGTTCCACCCCCAAATCAGATATCTCCACCCCCAATAGGAAGATCAGATCCAACGACTGACCCCTTATAAGGGTTGAGGAGGTAAAATACAGTTACGTAAGAACTTACAGTAACAGTAGATCTTTGAGAACAGCTCTTGCAGCAGGTAACACCATTAGGACTGAAGCCGGCAGGCGTCAGAACCCCACGGAATTCTTCTAGCTAGCTATCTTCAGCGGGGACCGCCCTCGACATCGGTCCCGCCTCCGACATCAGGCGTGGTACATAAGGGGGCAGTCCCGCCAGATTCCCCAGTTCTCCCGCCGGAGACTTCCAGCCGCAGGACGATATTCAGAAGGGGAGACCGAGGATCCACCATCAGAAGGTAAAGGGCGTGAACCCCCGCCAAGGCTCGGAAAGCCATGCCTCCAAGGGGAAGGTGATGAGTAGATTGTTGCAAAGAGCTGTTCTCGAAGATCTATTGTTACGGTAAGTCTTACGCAACTGTACTATCTTACTTCGAGATACAGCCTGCAGCAGGTAACACCATTAGGACTGATTTCCAGCAATAACGCTTGTAAGCATTCTGGGAGGAGGAAACTAGGAGAGTCCATACCAAGTACTGACTCTAGGACAGGAGACCCTGTAGCACGGCCAGGCCAAAACCGGCTTTTCCCCGTGAAGCAATGTCCAGGCTATAATGCCTGATAAAAGTATGCACAGAGCTCCAAGTGGCTGCAGTACAGATGTCAGAGGAGGAGACGTTACGAAGTGCTGCAAAGGAGGTAGCCACCCCTCTAGTGGAATGGCCCTGGACTGTACCCGGGAGGGGTTTCTGCTTTGTATCATAGCAGTATGATATCCGCTGGACAAGCCAGCGAGAAAGGGACTGCTTTGATACTGGTTGGCCCATCATCCTGTCAGCGAAGGAAACGAAGAGTTGCTCCAACTTGTGAAGCTGTTTAGTCCTGTTCAGGTAATACCTAAGACAGCGGTGAACATCCAGGGTGTAGAGCAGCACTTCTCCTCCATTAGCATATTTAGGGAAATATACAGGCAGGTCAATGTCCTGATTGAGAGTGAGTGTAGAGACCACCTTAGGCAAGAACTTAGGATTCATCCTCAGGGATACTCTGTCCTGGTGGAAAATCAAATAAGGTTCCTTACACATGAGAGCGTGAAGCTCGGAAATTCTCCTTGCTGACATAACAGCAACTAAAAATAACGTTTTCCATCACAGGAAACGCAGCTCGCAATCCACGGCTGGTTCAAAAGGGAGAGCGTGAGTTGTTCCAGGACAAAGAGTAAATCCCATGGAGGAACAGGGTCCTTAATGGGTGGCCTAAGGTGTAACACCCTTCTCAGAAAATCTCAAGAGGCGTCAAGTTGCGCCACTGTGTGCTGTCCCACCGGGAAGTGGTAAGCAGAAATAACGCAGAGGTGCACCTTAATAGAGGAGTAGGCGACCAAATGGAAAAGGGAGAGCAGGTATTCTAACATCACTTTCACCGGCAACCTAAAGGAAAAGCCGCGTGTCATGTACCACAGGCAAAAACGGGCCTCATTTCATGGCGTCGCAGCAGCGCTGGCCGGCTTTCTGGCCATGGAAAGGACTTCTGCCACTCTTCAGTAGATCCCGTGTCACAAAAATGGCTTTGTCTCTAGGAGCCAAGCATGCAGGTTCAGTGAGCGAAGTCCAGGTGGACTAGAGAACCTTCCTCCTGAGACAAGAGATGGGAGCTGAAAGGCAGCGGAATTGGAGGTTCCCGGGACAGCTGCGTTAGCAAGGGGAACCAGATCTGTCTGGGCCAGAATGGGGCTACCAGGATCATTGTTGCATGCTCCCTGCACAGTTTGAGAAGAACTCTCTGGATCAATGGGAAGGGAGGGAAAGCATAGAGGAATCTGTCCGCCCAGGAGAGGGACAACGCGTCTCGCCAGAAAACACCTGGCCCTGGATCTAGCGAGCAAAAATTGGGCAGTTTTGCGTTGGATGGGGAAGCGAATAGGTCCAGTTCTGGAGTGCCCCATCGAAGAAACAGATCCTCTGCTACCCCTTAAAGAAGTTCCCACTCGTGGACTCTGGCCTGGGAATGACTCAGGCCGTCTGGGATTGTATTGTCCACTCCAGGAATGTGAACTGCAATCAGGCTCGCGCCGTGCTGAATTACCCAGTCCCACACTCTCATCGCTTCCCTGCAAAGGGGGTAAGAGTGTGCGCCTCCTTCTTTGTTGAGGTAATACATCACCACCGTATTGTCTGTTTGGAGCAAGAGAGTATTTGGCGGGATCTCTGACTGAAAGGCCTGCAGGGCGTAAAGAACCGCCCTCATCTCCAGAATGTTGATGTGGAGATAAGCTTCTTGAGGGGTCCACGTTCCCTGGGACCTCACCCCATTCAGGTGTGCTCCCCACCCCAGCCCTGAGGCGTCTGTGGAGAGGATTACCTCCGGGGATAGTGCTGTACATGGGACACCCGCAGAAAGTGTCCCTGGGTCTAGCCACCATTGCCAATCTCGAATCACGGCGTTCGTGATCCTGACCGGATGCTGCATGTGGTCTTGCCTTTGGTCCCACTGCACCTTGAGCATCCACTGAGTTACCCGCATGTGAAGCCTTGCCAAAGGGACGGTCGGAATGGCCGCAGCCATGTGTCTGAGCAGACGAAGGATCAGCCTGGCAGGGACAGTCTTCTTCTCCGAGAGATCCCTGATGAGGGATCTGATGCGTTCCGCTCTGTCGTCTGGAAGAAATGCTCTCCCCTGAACGGTGTCCAGAACTGCGCCTATGAACTGCAGCTTCTGCGATGGTACAAGGAGAGACTTCTCGTAATCGATTATGATGCCCAGAGACCGAAACAGAGTCTGGGTGCTCTGGATAGCCATCAACAACGCCTCTCTGGAGGCGGCCATGAGAAGCCAATCGTCCAAGTACGGAAACACATAGTGGCCCTGTCTCCTTAGAGGTGCTGCCATGCATTTGGTAAAGACCCTGGAGGCCGATGACAGTCCGAACGGGAGAGCTCAGAACTGGAAATGGTGGCCGAGGAACTCGAAGCGCAGGAACCTCCTGTGCGCTTGAGCTACGGGTATATGCAGGTATGCTGCCTGT
Source organism: Neoceratodus forsteri (assembly GCA_016271365.2). Classification (NCBI taxonomy): domain Eukaryota; kingdom Metazoa; phylum Chordata; order Ceratodontiformes; family Ceratodontidae; genus Neoceratodus; species Neoceratodus forsteri. The sequence continues at coordinate 51,782,314 of JADMNL010000026.1, forward strand.
ATGTCCAAGGATGCTAAGAAGGCTCTTCTTAGCATAGGAATAAGACCCGCAGGGTCACCATGCAAAATCGCTTTGTAGGCGCATCGCACATATTGAGGTCGCTGAGGTCCAGGATTGGACGGAGGTCCCCTGTTTTCTTCGGAACCAGAAAGAAGTGGGAATAGTATCCGTACCCTCTCTGGTTCTCTGGAACATGCTCTACCGCTTCCTTTTGCAGGAGCGCAAGTATTTCTTGCCTGATAAGCAAATTGTGCTGACCCGAGTAATGGGAGAGCAGAGGAGGCCTCGAGGGTGGCTTGTCTGCCAATTCTTTAAAGTGGCCTTTTTCGACCAACTGAAGAACCCACCTGTCGGTGGTTATGGACTGCCATCCTGGCATGAAATTCGCAATACGACCCCCAACCTTGATATCCCATTGATCCTGAGGGGCGGGGGCCGGGAAGGAGTCAGGCTGTGGCGGCAGAGGGGCCCACGGGCTGAGCCAGTTTAGCTGGACGCTGACCTCGGCCCGTGGGCTGTCTTCCCTGGGCTCTGCGGGAACCGGAGCCCCCTCTGCTGTGGACTGGTGCGGGACTGTTGTCTCTGTGTCCGTCCACAAAAATGGCTTTGGTTCCTATGAAAGGAACTAAGCCTCGGTCGGTACATTGCCTGGACCGACCTCACCGCCTTCCCGGCCTTTTGGAGCTTGGTGAGAACCTTCTCAGAGGGTGCACCAAAGAGAACTTCTCCTTCGAAAGAGGCATCCATGATGTTTTTCTGGACATCCGGGGTAAATCCGGAGACACGGAGCCATGAGTGTCTCCGGAGGCATACGCCTGAAGCTGCCGCTTCTGGCCGAGGAGTCCGCGGAATCGTACACGGCTCGCAGCACCTGGGTTCCCACGTCCGAACCCGTATGGAGGAGCTGTAACATCTCCTTCTGCTCACCTTCTGGCAATTTCTCTGCCAGATCCAGTCCCTGTTCCCACAAGGCATTTTGGAACTGTACCATGTGGGTCAAGTAGTTCAGGGACCTGATGGTGCAAGTAGCGGAAGCATACGTGCGCCTGCCCATAGCGTCCAGCTGTTTGGACTCCGGGTCCGGTGGCAGGGTGCTCAAATGTTGCGGTCTCTGGGACCGGTCATGAGAGGCTGTTATGACCAGAGAGTCGGCCAGAGGATGTTGAGCCAAGTACTGGTCCTCCTTAGGGGCCTTGTACAGGTGGTCAGCTTTTCTTTGGCATCACCGGGAGTAAGTGTGGATGCTTCCACGCTGCCTTGGTGATGTTCACAAAAGTGTCCACCAAGGGTGGTACCACCACAGGCTTGGGATCCTTCTGCCGAAGATACCTAGCAAGGCGTAGTCTCTCGGGGTCTAATTCTTCTGCATCCCAGCCCATGTTCTCTTGGATATGTCTCATGATTTCGGAGAACGATGGGTCATCCGGAGGAGATCTAGGAAGCTCACGTGGGTCCGGAGAGGGGATGTGAAGAGGAGAGGGGGATCTGGATCCTGTTGAGAACTCCGATCCCGTAACCTCCGTCGAAGGCGAACGACGGCGTCTTCTGGGTCTTTTAGGACTGGGTGACCCTGAAGAAGATCTAGACAGAGGTCTACTTTTATCAGGTCTCCCCCTTGTAGGGTCCATAGGCTCCTGGCGGAGAGGTACTCGGCCTGCAGCCCCGGATGGGGAAGGGGGCGCAGGAGCCGGAGGGGTCGAAGGTGGTGGAGGAGGAGGAGGAGGAAGAGGAGGTGGTGTGGGAACCATATCCCTTTTGATGGTATCCTACCAGTGAGAAAAGAGCTCCTTAACCTCTGAAAGGGAAAGGCCCGACGACAGACCGGGCACCGGTGGCCAGTCGTCGGGTTCCGTGTCGGCTCCTCAGGGGCCTCAGGTTGTGGAGAGGGCTCCCTGGGAGGTGTGACAGGACCGGGTTCGCCCGTCTGGTCCTCGGGCTGCGTCAACTCCTCCTCTGTGATAGTCTCCTGACCGATGTCGGTAGGAGGCGTCGGGGTCCTATTCTCTAAACGTACGGGTACGGACGTTGGCCCTCCTGCCAATGACCAAGAGGGCGAAGGCCTGACCGGCGTCGGGCGTCTGGCAGTCGACGGCTCCTGGGACCTGTGATGGGTGGCCGACATCGGACGGGCTGACGTTGGGTCCGACGGCTTCTTCAGAGAGGTGAGCTCCTTGGTCTTTCTCTGGGGAGGAGGAGGCAAGGAGACAGACCTGATGTCGGGTTCGGAATGGCGGGACCCGACTTGTGATGATGATGATGGTCCCCAGACCTGACCAGGGCTTTGGAGGAAGACAACGAAGAGGGCCTGGAGGTCTTGGCCTGTGAAGAGGAAGAGGAGCCAGAAGGTTTCTTCACTGCAGCGGGGGGATGCTAAGAACGGGCCCGGGAGGGTCAATGGTCAGACCGGGAGCCGGAACTACGGGAGTCAGAGGCCCTAGACGGGGACTTGGAAGGAACCCTCTCCCTGTGCTTCTCAGAGTGTTTCTGGGCCTTTTCTGCTGAATCCCTTTTGGAGGTGTCCATGGCCTTAATCTTCTCCTCAAGCAGGAATGCCTGCAGAGCCTACTGGCGATGGATCTGGGTCCGGCTGTTGAACCCCTGGCAGAAATTGCAGGACCGGGTGTCGTGGTCTGGGCCTAGGCACCGGACGCAGGCCAAATGCGGATCCTTAAACGGGATTTGCTTCCCACAGGTGCACTTCGAGGGATGGCCTTCAGCGGAGGTTGGAGAGGATATCAGACAGCAACTGAGCCGAAGAAAATAATGTTTTCCCGAAGGAAGAACTTAACCGTGCATCGCGCACTTAGAAACGATCCGAAGGGTTGAGGCATGCAAGTCAACGGACGGAAAGAACTGGGAATCTACGGAATCCAGCCTTTATGTACTACGTGCCTGACGCTGAGGCGGACCGACGTCAAGGGTCCCCGCTGAAGATAGCTATCTAGAAGAATTCCGTGGGGTCCTGACGCCTGCCGGCTTCAGTCCTAATGGTGTTACCTGCTGCAAGAGCTGTATCTCGAAGTAAGATCTACCTGTGTCAGGTACAGCGTAGACATCAGCTGGATGAGATCTTGACCAAAATGCAAGAGTTCATTGTCAACCCAGGCGTTAAAGTCCAGCAGAACCAACCATCTGGGGAACCTTAACACTGTGTCAATGATGAAGTCTGCTATCTCCTGCAGGAATTCTCGACCATCCCCTGGTGGACGGTAGATGAGGAGAATCCCACAACCTGCACCCTCACCCAGGATATACTTGAAGGATCTGGAACTTCCCAGTGGCACATCCACAAGACTGAGTTCAGTTTTATATATAATAGCCACACCTCCGCCCCTACAATCCAGCCATGGGCGGTGAATCACCAAGTATCCAGCTGGAACTGCAGAGGCCAATACAGGGCCTGCATTCTGATCTAGCCAGGTCTCGGTGATGCAAGCCAGATCAGTCATCCCAACAAGATCAGCTATAATGGCTGTCTTGTTCTTCATCGATCTAGCATTGCGTAACACCGCTCAGGTTGGATGAGTCGTCGGGGAATACCTTAGTACCTGTCCGCAAGCAGCGGAGCCCTTGGGTATGGAAACAAGGCATGGGAAACCCCTGTCCTGATTCCATTTCACCTCAGGGCACCTTCTAGACCGTAGAACCTCAATCCGCCCCCCCTTCCAATCCCCTACCAGTACCCAATCTCCCCCTCCTTCCGCGCCTCCTAGCTATCCCAAATGCATGGCATCTAAAATAGGTAGCGGATTGAAGTGGAGGACATTCAAAGGGATGTAAATCCCTGAGCTTGATGGGGGAATAACGCCTGACCATCACAAAGCTTTCCCAACACATTATTCATGAAGTAATGTAATTACAACAAATAAAACCAATAATACCCTACAGATACCCAAAAACAAGATAAAACCCAAATCAAACAAACTTCCCAACCCGCAACAAACAGAAAATAAAATTTAAATTTAAACAAATTTAAATGATTACAGCTTGAATATACTGTAAGAGATCACCAAATCCTTTAGAGTTATATAACAAGGATGGCTCTCACCCAAACCAACAGGATGACAAGAAGCTGGACTCGGGGGGTGGTGGTGCTGGGGTCATGGGCTAAAAGTAGCCTGATCTAGTGCCCTGAGGTAGGTGGGAAAGACGCTCACCAATCCCCTGAACTGGTCCCAGATCAGGAGTCCCAAGGGACCCAAAATGCCAGGGAGAGCTGGAAGAGTTGGAGGAGGGTCATGGCGGATTAGGCCAGGTCCTCTGCCAGGCTATGAGAGTGTACAGGGGACCTCGACCAAAGGGAGGGCCTGACAAACTCATCCACAAGAGGACTCTCAACCATGGAAGAGTGATCTAAGTGCTGCCCTTGGAGGGAACCCCCAGTCAAGGAGATCTGAGCCATAGAAGGCTGCCCTTGGAGGGAACCCCCAATCAAGGAGATCTGAGCTATAGAGGTCCCACAGGGTGGCCCCTATCCCCACCTGTGGCAGGCCCAGACAGTTCTGAAGAGGACAGAGGAGTCGACCTAATATGACAATTCCTACCAGAGTCAACACATACTCTGGACTCGGAATGAGCCACTGACTGAGATCTACCAGCTGAAACCTCACCTGAAAGGGCTCTGCCCCATGTGCTGGGACTAATCACAGTCTCTATACTGGACAAAGGAGCTGAAGGAGAGATGGCACCATAGACAGTGCCAGAACTCATCCTGGCACCATGTGCAGCACCAGAACCCTGCTCAGCACCAAGAATGGTGCCGAGTCCCTCCTCAGTGCTGCATCTGGCACCAACTCCTCCCCCTGCACCGGAAACAGCACCAAGGCCATCGCCAGTGTTGCAAGTGGTGCCAGAGGACAAAAGAGGGATGGTGCCATGACCAGCACCTGACAGAGGAGCAGCACCTAAGGATGATGACAAGCTCAACCGAGGCCAAGAACTAAGTCCAGAAAAAACCCTATCCTCATTAGAGCCAGGCTATCAGTTGAGATCATCCTGGCTCTCATTCCCTGAGTCATCCAACTGCTCAGGGACAAGATTCAGAAGATCTTCACCAGGCATCTGACTTCAGGATTTTTACTCTCCCAACGTTGCAAGTGGTGACAGGAGGGGACCCAGTCATGAGGTTGGCACAACCTCACTTTCCGGCACTGGTGTTAGTGGCAGGAGTCCAAAATGGTGCCAGACTATGACCCCAAGGAGCCCACTGATGAAGGCCCAGTGTGTAGCTCTGAGCTCAACACTACTGGGGGCATCCGTGGCCCTGATGGAGACATAGACTGGGAGGGGTGCACAACAACCCTCCAAAGGGGGTCGACTGTCCCACAGACCCCTCCCCCAGGCTCTCTGGCTCTGAGAGATGAGGACTGCAAAAGCATGATCTCCCTCAGTACGTATAGCACTGGGGAGGGGCTCAGGGGAAAAGCCCAGGGACCTTACCTTAGAATTCCTCATGAAATGCTTGCCTCCAAAGGTGGGGGTCAAACAACCTCAATGCATCATGGAAAGTTGTAGTGCATGGTAGTCCATATAAAAGCATGTGTTGTAGTGGTCCATGTCGTGGTGGACTCTGAGGCAAGTTCAGCAAGAGTCATCATGGTCCCAAATAAAAACAGGCCTCCCACTGGGGCACAAACACATAGGGGAGTATCTGTCTTCTTTTTGGACTTGTCCTTTTTAGGCCCCTGGGAATCCAACATGACTACAGATTCAGAAAAAATGAAAACAAGCAAAAAAAGAGCTTGGTGCCATAAAATGGGCAGAGAGAAAAAAGGCAGTGCCGAAAAGGGCGAGGAAATATAAAGTGTCGAGCTAACAGCGATGGACTGTGACACAGAGAACAAAATCTGGTCAGATCCACCATGGCTGCATAATGAAGCTAGTGAATTTGTGTGAAATTGTTAAGGAGGTATGGAGAAACAACACAATGATTTGTAAGTAGTAAGATTTGTTTTGGTTTCTGTTCTAAGGAAGGCCACGTTATTATTAAAATATATGGAGGTGTACATTTTAGTGGAAGGAATCGGAAACTTACAAAAGAACCCAAGAGCAAATGCCACTGATGTATGTGTTATCTCAGATGATATTGGCCAGACAGACACATTTTAAAGAAAACACAATTGCACATATCCCAATAATGCAAAGCATCATGGGAAACATATGCAAATTCCCATGATGATACAGAAGGTGGCAGTACATGAAAAAGTAATGGCTGGCATATATTCAGCCTTGGGATTATTTACACATTTGTTTTAATTTTTTTTAAGAGAAGCAGGGTTGTTGTCCATGAGGTGATGTAAGTTATATTTAAGCAATGTGTTGATGTCAGGAAGTCAGGTGTAATGATGATGGACTGTTAGAGAAAATGTGATATTAATTTTCAGAGGGGGGCGCTTTTGATAAGGGCAAGGTAGTTATGCATGTGATAATGGGAATATTAGGAAAGTATGAGGTCTGCTCAGAAGTGGAGTACAAATATGCAGTTTCATATGTATGTGCTCAGAGTGCAGGCAAATGTGATATGTAGGTTTGTTTTAGAAACAGGTAAAAATAGCTGCAATACATACAATTATAGAAAGATAGATAATTACATAGACATATAGACAGAGAGCGAGAGACACAGACAGACAGGCAGAATAGGAATGGCAGTGAAGAAAAAAATTACTCACTTTAGTAATGTTGTTTCTTCTAAAGGAGTCTTGCTATATTATGACATATGCAGTTTGTCACAGCCTTAGAACAGCTCCGGAGGTGAAAGAGTTAAAGTCCATGCCAGGTTGAAAATTCTATCTGTTCTTCAAACTTAAACTGTCAGATCTTTACGAGCAAAAACTCATTAAGACTCTGCGTGGAAGCTGTAAACCTACACTAGCCAACTGGCTACTTAATTAAATAAACACATTTTTTGGTGCCACAAAGAAGACTGAAGTCAGGAGACCCAAAAAATGACAACACAACAAAGATCACCCCAAAAGGAGGGGTGAAAAACAAGGTGGGCATCTAAAAAGTGCCAACGCTGCCCTGCCCACCCACATCCCAAAGAGTAAGGTTCTGAGAGGGGCAGGCAGGGGGGGAGGTCATAATATAGCAAGACTCCATTAGAAGAAACAACATTACTAAGGTGAGTAATTTTTCTTCAAACAACATGAAGTCTTGCTATATGACATTTAAACCATACCTCAATGGAGGAGGGACAGAACCTACTTAGAAATAGGCTCTGAAGCACAGCTGTGCCAAAACGAGCATCACTCCTAGCCTGGATGTCCAGGGAGTAATGCTTAGTAAAAGTGTGCAGGTAGCTGCTTGACATATCTCTAGGATAGAGATGTCCCTGACAGCAGCCAGAGATGCAGCTGTACCTCAGGTGGAGTGAGCCCTCAGGCCTGAGGGAGGAACTTTACCCAGTTTTTCATAGCAGAATTGGACAGAAGAGACGATCCACCTGGCAATGGATCTTTTAGTGGCAGGTTTCCCTTTGCCAACCTCACCATAAGTGAGGAACAGTTGGAGGGGAGTTAAACCTGTGACCTTTGGTATGATCTATGTAGCAGCTAAGTGATCTTTTGACATCTAAACTGTGCAACCTCCTCTCACCAGAAGAGGAATGGCCAGTGAAGTACACAGGGAGAGATATAGATTGATTAAGGTGGAAATCTGAGACCACCTTAGGCAAGAACTTTCGGTTAGTCCTGAGACCTACCTTATCTCGGTGAAAGGAGATAAAATCAGGCTCCACTGACAATGCTTGTAACTCACTTATGTGCCTGGCAGAAGTGATGGCTACCAAAAACACAGTTTTCCAAGTCAAGTACTTGAGCTCTGCTGAGGACAAGGGCTCAAAGGGTGTGCATAAGCTGGGCAATGCAAATATTAAGATCCCAGGCAGGGGAAGGATCCCTAAATGGGGGGTTGGTGTGAAGCAACCCTTTGAAAATCTTGGAGAATACAGGATGAGCTGAAAGAGAAGAGGGCTTACCTGCTGACAAGAAAGCAGACACGGCTGCCAAGTGCACTTTTAGGGTAGCTGGTCTCAGCCCTAAAGTATTTAAATGAACCATATAATCCAGGACTGCGGGTAAGTCAGCAGATTCTGGGGAAATATGCTTCCCAGAACACCATATGGAAAAATCTCTTTCATTTGGAATTATAAGTAGCCCTGGTGGAAGGCTTCCTAGAAGCCCTCAGAATATCCAATCCACCTTGGAAAAGGTGTAGGTCAGCAAACTCTAACTCTTCAAGAGCCAGGCCTTGAGATTGACAGATTTGAGGTTCGGGTACCCAAACCCTCTCCTGAGCACAGGATAACAGATTGTGATTCCTGGGAGACACAGGGACGGTGGACTGCTAAGGACATAAGGAGTGGGTACCAGGGCTGTCTGGCCCAGTCTGGAGCAATCAGAAACATCTTGCAGGATTGAGACCTAATTTTAACTAGCACTTTGAACAGGAGAGGAAGGGTGGAAAGGCATAGAGAAACTTCCCTTCCCAACTGAGAAGGAAGGCACCCGGGGACTGAGCCCAACACTGGGGGCCTGCAACAAAAAAGAGGAAGTTGGTGATTGTCTGAGGCTGCAAAAAGATCTATCTGGGGTGTGCCCCATCTGGCAATACCACCTCCAGAACTAGGGGATCCAGAGCCCATTCGTGATGGCCTTGGGAAATCCTGCTGAGAGCATCTGCCAGGACATTGCCCTTGCCTAGGAGGTGAACTACTACAAGGGAGGTATTCAGGGAGTAAGCCAGAGACCACAACTTCATTGCTCCGGTGCACAAGGCCGTAGACCGTATGCCCCCTTGCTTGTTGATGTATCACATTGTGGTGGTATTGTCTGTTCTGACTTGAATAACCTTGTTCTGAACAGATTTGGGAAAAAAAAACTTGAAGTGCTAGGAAAACTGCTCTGAGTTCCAACAGATTGATGTGGAGCAGAGATTCCTGAGGGGACCCCAATCCCTAGGTGGTGAGGTCGCCCATGTGAGCTCCCACCCCAATAGGGATGCATCTGTAGTAAGGATTAGGAGTCAGACTGAGGGTAAGGGGACCCCTGTTCAAATTGCCCTGGTCCTGCCCCACTGAAGGGCCTGGATCAGGTTCGAGTCACTGGAATTAATTTGGTTAGAGGGTCCTTTCTTTGAGACCAAAGGGCTCTCAAATGGAACTGGATGTCCCTCATCTGAAATCTGGCTCCTTGCACTACTTCTGTCGAAGCAGTCATGTGTCCCAGGAGCTGTAGAGAAGTGCCTTGCTGGTCGAGAACCCTGAGGGTGAAGGAGGAAGCCAGAGAAATCAGGGTACTTGCCCTTTCCAGAGGAAGGAAGGCTCTGGCTTCTTTTGTGTTCAGTTCTGCACCTATGAAGGTGAGAAGCTGGACAGGCTCTAGGACTGACTTTGGAAGACTGAGAAGGAAACCTAGAGAAGTTAGCAGTTGCTGAGTTACTTGAAGGTGTAACCTGACTTGGTCTGTGGACTGGCCTACTATGAGCCAGTCGTCCAAGTAAGGAAAGATGGCAATTTTTTGCCTCTTAAGTGGGCAACTGCTACTGCCAGGCATTTTGTGAATACCCCTGGGGCAGATGTAAGGCCGAAGGGCATTGCTCTGAACTGGTAATGACCTGAGGACAGTTCGAATCTGAGGTACTTTCAATGGGAGCTTCTGATGAGAACATGAAAATAGGCATCCTTGAGGTCCAGGGACACTAGCCAGCCCCCTGGCCATAAAGAGGGTAAAATAATTCCCAGAGTCACCATTTTGAATTTTGGTTTTAAAAGGGGTTTGTTTAGATACCTGAGATCCAGGATGGGCTGCCATTCTCCTGTCTTTTTTGGGGTAAGGAAGTACCTGGAGTAGAACCATTTGCCTCGGTGTAGGGGTGGAACCCTTTCCACAGCTCTGAGAGCCAGGAGGGTAGAGACTTCTGCCTCCAGGGCAAGAGCCTCTGAAGGATTTGCAGGTGGAGAGGATCTGATTCTCATCTTTGGAAATTTTTTGAAGCTGAGAACCAGTCCCTGGCTTACTACTTCCAGGACCCACTTGTCTGATGTTAGAGACTCCCAGTCCTGGACAAAGTAAGCCAGCCTGCCCCCCTACAGGTAGTGGAGAATCGGCCCTGGGTGCCCCATCAGGGTGCCTGTTTGGCAGGGGCTTTAGGCTGAGGGGTGGAAGCAGGCCTGCCTGCACCCCGTCTGCCTCTCCCTCTAAAGAACCCCTTCTGTGCAAAAGCTGAAGAGGAATCCTGGGCTTGGTAAAAAGGCCTATGAAAAGGCCTACTCCTGCCCCTGGGAGGCTGCCTTTGGAAAGTGACTTGCCTTTCCTCGGCCTGTGCACTCCTATAGGTGGTCCTATATTCATCCATTTTCTTCATGTAATTCTCTGTTTGCTCCCCAAACAGAGAGTTGCCCACAACAGAGAAATCCATGGCCTTAGTCTGGGTATCTGGGTATCCTGTGACAGGCTAGTACATCTGAGCCAAACCATTTTATGGAGAGCCACAGATGTAGCCATGACTCTGGATGATACATCATTAGAGTCCACTGCAGCATGGAATTGCACCTTGGATGCCTCAATGCCATCAGGGGCCACCTGCTCCAACTCTTCTGCCAGCTGGCCAGGAACCTGCTTTGCTAGAGCTAAAACAGTATCCCATCTGGATTTTTGATATCTAGCAACATAAGCCATATAATTAGCCTGTCTGAGTCCTAAGGAAGCTGCCATGTACTGTTTCTTTGCCATGGCAACTATCTTTCTGGAGTCCTTGTCAGGGGGGGTGAGAGGCTAAGGGAACATTTGCCTTGTCACAGCTGCAGCCTGCACCACCCCACGTGGCTGCATTGTTGTGTAGGAACTCCATATCAGAGCCTGATAATGCATACCTTTTGTCCATTCTTTTATCAACAGGAGGTATGGTGTGAGGAGCTTTTAAAATCTTTACTGTCTGTTTCCAAAAAGATTTATGCAGAGGAGTAGACAGTCTCCTAGACTCTGGGATATCCATCATTTCTACAAAATCAGGCTCCTTCTGATTATCCACAGCTTCCTCCATAGGGAGCTGGAGGGTTTCAGCCACTTTTTTTTTTTTTAAAACATGAAGTGAGAAGGGGACTCAGAAAGCCTAGGGGGAGACACTCCTGAAGGTCTGTCTGGAGAGATGTCCGGTTCAATGGGCACATCCAGACTTTCAAAACCACATTCACTCTCCTCATACTCCTCTTCCTCCTCTGGTTCATAAAATTCCTTAAATAATACTCCTGAACCGGAGGAACCGACTGAACAGCTTACCTGATGATGCGGTTCGGTCGGAACCAGGGAGACTGAACAATTTTTATTGCTTTAGCTATTTCTTCAGCGGTTGGAGAGGGAAGTTTTGACTCCACACCAGCTGATTTTCTAGATTTCTTTGTTGGAACCGACTCCTCAGAGTCAGCTCTTCTTTTGCCCGAGGAAGTATCGCCCTGGTCAGAGGGCACTCCCTCCAGTTGGCCATCCGGGTCAGCGGACTTTATGGCCTCCCGTTCCCTGAGTCTACCAACTCTCTTATCCAGGGTAGCTGCAGGAAAACCCATGCAAATCTGGCAGTCTGAATTGAGGTGGTCAACCCCAGACAATAAACACATGTGGTGTGGGGGTCAGCCTTGGCAAAGGCTTCCCCACATACAACACAGTGCTGAAACCCAGCGGGCACGGTTTTTCTTTTGGGTTTCTCAGACATAGTGCCAGCCTAACCAAAAACTTGCCCTTTACGGCAATCTGCCAAGCAAGACTCCCTTATCGGTTCCCAACAGTGTCACGGGTCGTGGAAAAAAACGTAATTAAATCCGTTTTTTAGAACCGATAAGAACTGGGAACCGCACTTCTAAAAGACTGTAATGTAATAGAAGTAACTTGATCGGTTCAAACCGAACCGATAAAAATGTTTCAAGTTCCACACAGAAAATAAATGTAAAACCTATCTAGTACTTACAATACCACAGATAGAACTTGAACCGACGGTTCATGGTTTAATTTCGGTTAAAAAACCGAAAACTTTTATACTTTAACCGACAAAATGAACCGTGCAGAAGGAGGAATCTCCGGAGCGACTGTTCAGTGAGGTGGAGTAAAGAATCTGACAGTTTAAGTTTGAAGAACAACAGATAGAATTTTCAACCGAGCTCGAGTTCTAAGTTCCATGCCTGGCATGGACTTTAGCTCTTTCACCTCTGGAGCAGTTCTAAGGCTGGGACAAACTGCATATGTCATAATATAGCAAGATTTCATGTTGTTTGAAGCACTGAAGTGACACCAACCCCACCCCGCAGACATGGACATGCATTGGGGTGTGTCTTTGGGTCACTGCCCATAATGTTCACGCCATTTCTCCTCACCCTACCCTGCAGACACAGACAAGAGTCAAGGTGTGTCTTGGGGTTTTCTTTTTTTTTTAAACTTTTATTTTTTATTAACGTTTTCAGATGAAACTGTACATACATACACTTTAACAAACTGTAAACTTAAATACATAAAAAAAAAATTGTACATAAAAGAACATTTACTGCCACCTCAACAATTAATTTTAAATACATTATAAAGATATTTTTTATATTAAATGTTTAGACTAGCTAGGAATGAGTTTATTTTTCAGGGATCAGAAATCTGTGCAGGCCCATAAGTTCATATAACAAAAGAAAAAATTACTCACATTAGTAATGTTTCTTCTAATGGAGTTTTGCTGTATTTATGACATATGCAGTATAACCCCAGGTTAGAACTGCTCCGGAGCTGAAAGAGTTAACTTCCATGCAGGGCATGGAATCTTGATTGCGAGCTCAGTTAACCACTCTGTCTGTTGAAGCTCAAACTTAAACTGTCAGATCTTTTCGAGCAAAAACTCACTAAGGTTCTGTGTGGAAGCCGTAAACCTACACTAGCCACTGGCTACTAACCTAAAAAACACCTTTTGATCTTGATCCCAAAACAAAGACTCAAGTCGGGGATTCAAGAAGAACTTAAGCATAACACCTAAGCACCCTAGAAGGGTGAAGGAAGTGGGCACCAAAGAAGTGCCAACATTGCACTGCACCCACATCCCAAAAACAGAGGTTCTGAGAGGGCAGGCTGAGGGGAGTCATAATATAGCAAGACTCCATTAGAAGAAACAACATTACTAAGGTGAGTATTTTTCTTCAAACAACATGAAGTCTTGCTATATTATATTTATATCTGAACTCACAGCAGTACCTCCATGGAGGAGGGACAGAACCTACTTGGGAAATGGGCTCTGAAGCACGGCTGTGCTGAATCGAGCATCACTCCTAGCCTGGATATCCAAGGAGTAATGCTTAGTAAAAGTGTGAACTGTTTTCCAGGTAGCTGCTTGACATATCTCTAGGATAGGAATGTTCCTGGCAGCAGCCAGAGATGCAGCTGTACCCCTGGTAGAGTGAGTCCTCAGGCCTGAGGGAGGAACCTTACCCAGTTTTTCGTAACAGAATTGGATACAAGAGACAATCCACCTGGCAGTGGATCTTTTAGTGGCAAGTTTCCCTTTACCAACCTCACCATAGGTGAGGAACAATTGGAGGGATTCGAACCTGTGACCCTTGGTACGCTCTTTATAGTAACTAAGGGCTCTTTTGACATCTAAACTGTGCAATCTCCTCTCACCAGAGGAGGAATGGTCAGTGAAGTACACAGGGAGAGACATGGCTTGATTAAGGTGAAAGTCTGAAACCACCTTAGGCAAAAACTTCCTGTTAGTCCTGAGGACTACTTTATCTCTATGAAAGGAGATGAAATCAGGCTCCACTGACAAGGTTTGTAGCGCACTTATGCGCCTGGCAGAGGTGATGGCTACCAGAAACACAGTTTTCCAAGTCAAGTACTTCAGCTCTGCAGAAGACAATGGCTCAAAAGGGGGTTGCATAAGCTGAGTGATGCAAATATTAAGATTCCAAGCGGGGGCAGGATCCCTGAACGGGGGGTTGGTGTGAAGCAACCCTTTAAAAAACTTGGAGAACACAGGGTGAGCTGATAAAGAAGAGGGCTTACCTGCTGACAAGAAGACAGACACAGCTGCCAAGTGCACTTTTTAGGGTAGCTGGTCTCAGCCCCAAGGAATTCAAATGCACCAAATAATCCAGGATCGTGGCACACCAGCAGATTCTGGGGAATATGTTTACCAGCACACCATATGGAAAATCTTTTCCATTTTGAATTATAGGTAGCCCTGGTGGAAGGCTTTCTAGAGGCCTTCAAGATATCCAATACACCTTGAGAAAGGTGTAGGTCAGCAAACTCTAACTCTTCAAGAGCCAAACCTTGAGATTCAGAGATTTGAGGTTCGGATACCAAACTCTCCCCTGGGCACAGGTTAACAGGTTGTGATTCCTGGGAAGGCATAGGGGAGGGTGGACTGCTAAGGACTTGAGGAGTGGGTACCAGGGCTGCCTGGCCCAATCTGGAGCAATCAGGATCATCTTGCAGGATTGAGACCTGATTCTGACTAGCACTTTGAAAAGAAGAAGGAAGGGGGGAAAAGCATAGAGAAACTTCCTTCCCAACTGAGGAGGAAGGCATCCAGAGGGACTGAGCCTAACACTGGGGGCCTGCAGCAAAAAAGGGGAAGTTGGTGATTGTCTGGGGCTGCAAAGAGATCTATTTGCGGAGTGCCCCATCTGGCAAATATTATCTCCAGTACCAGGGGATCCAGTGCCCATTCGTGATGGCCCTGGGAAATCCTGCTGAGAGCATCCGCTAGGACATTGTCCTTGCCTGGGAGGTGAACTGCCGTAAGGGAGGCATTCAGAGAGTAAGCCAGAGACCACAACTTCATTGCTTCTGTGCACAACGCCATAGACCGAGTGCCCCCTTGCTTGTTGATGTACCACATTGTAGTGGTATTGTCTGTCCTGACCTGAACTACCTTGTTCTGGACAGATGTGGAGAAAACTTGAAGTGCTAGAAAAACTGCTCTGAGCTCCAGCAAATTGATGTGGAGCAGGGATTCCTGAGGAGACCACAGCCCTTGGGTGGAAAGGTCGCCCATGTGAGCTCCCACCCAGGAGGGATGCATCTGTAGTAAGGGTCAAGGAATGAGACTGGGGAATGAAGGAACCCCTGTCTCAGATTGTTCTGATCCTGCCACCACTGAGGGCCTGGATCAGGGTTCAAGTCACTGGAATCAATTTGGTTAGGGGATCCATCCTTTGAGACCAAAAGCCTCTCAAATGGAACTGAATGTCCCTCATCTGAAATCTAGCTCCTGCACTACTGCTGTAGAAGCTGCCATGTGCCCCAGGAGCTGTAGAAATGCCTTGCTGGTCGAGAGACCTGCAGGGTGAAAGAGGAGGCCAGAGACACCAGGGTCCTTGCTCTCTCAGAGGAAGGAAGGCTCTGGCTTCTTTGTGTTCAGTTCTGCGCCTATGAAGGTGAGAAGCTGGACAGGTTCCAGAACTGACTTTGGAAGACTGAGAATGAAACCTAGAGATGTAAGCAGTTGCTGGGTTACTTGCAAATGACGTTTGACCTGTTCTGGAGACTGGCCTACAATGAGCCAGTCGTCCAGATAAGGGAAGATGGCAATCTTTTGCCTTCTTAAATGAGCAACTGCTACTGCCAGGCATTTTGTGAATACCCTTGGAGCCGAGGAGAGGCCGAAGGGCATTGCTCTGAACTGGTAATGGCCTGAGGGCAGTTCGAATCTGAGGTACTTTCGATGTGAGCTTCTGATGAGAACATGGAAATAGGCATCCTTGAGGTCCAGGGAGGCTAGCCAGTCCCCTGGCCTTAGAGAGGGTAAAATAATCCCCAGGGTCACCATTTGAACTTTGGTTTTAAGAGGTGCTTGTTTAGATACCTGAGATCCAGAATGGCCGCCATTCTCCTGTCTTTTGTGGGTAAGGAAGTACCTGGAGTACAACCCTTTGCCCTGGTGTATGGGTGAGAACCCTTTCCATGGCTCTGAGAGCCAGGAGGAAGAAACTTCTGCTTCAGGGCAGGAGCCTCTGATGGATTGCAGGTGGAAAAGATCTGGCTCTCATCTTGAAAATTTTTGAAGCTGAGAACCAGTCCTAACTTACTACCTTCAGGACCCACTTGTCTGATGTTAAAGACTTCCAGTCCTGGACAAAGTAAGCCAGCCTGCCCCCTACTGGTAGTGGAGAATCGGCCCTGGCTACCCCATCAGGGAGCCTGTTTTGCAGGGGCTTTGGGTTGAGGGGCAGAAGCAGGCTTACTAGAACCCCTTCTGCCCCTTCCTCTAAAGAACCCCCTCTGGGCAAAAGCAGAAGAGGAGGCCTGGGCTTGGTAAAATGGCCTATGAAAAGGCCTGCCCCTGCCCCTGACATGCTGCCTTTGAGGAGTGACTTGCCTTTCTTTGGCCTGTGCACTCCTATAGGTAGTCCTATACTCATCCATTTTCTTCATATAATTCTCTGCTCCCCAAACAGAGAATTTCCCACAACAGGAAAATCCATAGCCTTAGACTGGGTATCTTGTGACAGGGCAGTACATCTGAGCCAGGCCATTCTGTGAAGAGACACAGATGTAGCCATAACTCTAGATGAAACATCATTAGAGTCTACAGCAGCATGAAATTGCACCTTGGATGCCTCAATACCATCACGCAGCCACCTGCTCCAGCTCCTGGCAAGCTGTTCCAGGTGCCTGTTTTGCTAGGGCCAGGACAGTATCCACCTGGATTTCTGGTACCCTAGCTCGTAAGCCATATAATTTGCCGTCTGAGTCCCAAAGATGCTGCCATGTACTGCTTTTTGCCATGGCATCCATCCTCCTGGAATCCTTTTCAGGAGGGTGAGAGGCTAGAGATAGTCTTGTCACAGGCTGCAGCCTGCACTACCACCACATGGCTGCACTGTTGAGATAGAAACTCCGTATCAGAGCCTGATAAAGTATACCTCTTGTCCATCCTTTTATCCACAGGGAGGATAGAAAGAGGAGTTTTCAGAATTTTAACTGTCTGTTTCCTAAAAGATTTAAGCAAGGGAATAGACAGTCTCCTAGACTCTGGAATATCCATCATTTCCACAAAATCAGGCTCTTCTTGATCATCCACAGCTTCCTCAAAAGGGAGCTGCAGAGTATCAGCAACTTTCTTGTAAAACAAAAAATGAGAAGGGGACTCAGATAGCCTGGGAGGGGATACTCCTGAAGGTCTGTCTGGGGAGAAGTCCGGTTCAATGGGCACATCCAGACTGTCAAAATCACTCACTCTCCTCGTACCCCTCCTCCCCTTCCCTGGTTCATAAAAATCTTCAAAATCATAATCTTGAACCAGAGGAACCGACGAACCCGGAACTTACAATGGTGCGGTTCGGACGGAACTGGGGAAAGAGACTGGACAATCTGAATAGCTTTAGTTAGTTCCTCAGCGGTTGGAGAAAGAACTTTTGGCCCCAAACTAGCTGACCTTCTAGCCCTTTTAGTTGGAACCGGCTCCTCAGAGCTGGCTCTTCGTTGGCCCGAGGAAGCATCACCCTGGTCAGAGGGCACTCCCTCAGGTTCGGTTGGAACTGAACCGGGCTGTCCATCCGGGTCAGCAGACTTTTTGGCCTCCCTTTCCCGGAGCCTACCAACTCTTTTTCCACGGTGGCAGCAGGAAAATTTTTACAAATCTGGCAGTCTGCATTGAGGTGGTCAAACCCCAGACAATATACACATATGGTGTGTGGGTCAGCCTTGGCAAGGCTTCCCTACAGAGGCCACAGTGCTGAAACCCAGTGGGTCCGGTTTTCTTTGGGTTTCTCAGACATGAGTACCAGCCTAGCAAAACTTTTGCGCGTTAATGGCAATCCACCAAGCAAGACTCTCTTATCGGTTCCCAACCGTGTCACGGGTCGTGGAAAAAAACGTAATTAAATCCGTTTTTTAGAACCGATAAGAACCGGGAACCGCACTCTAAAGGGCTAGAAAGTAATTTTTAAACCCCTCTGATCGGTTCAAACCGAACCGAAAAAGACGTTTACAAGTTCCACACAGAAGAAAATAAAAAAAAGTAAGCCTATCTATTACTTACAATACCACAGACAGAGCTTGAACCGACGATTGCGGTTAAATTTCGGTAAATAAACCCGAGAAATTACACTTTAAAACCGACAAACAAACCGAGCAGCAGGAGGAATCTCCGGAGCGACTGTTCAGTGGTAGGGAGTAAAAATCTGACAGTTTAAGTTTGAGCTTCAACAGACAGAGTGTTTAACCGAGCTCGCGCTCAAGATTCCATGCCCTGCATGGAAGTTAACTCTTTCACCTCCGGAGCAGTTCTAACCTGGGGTTATACTGCATATGTCATAATATAGCAAGACTTCATGTTGTTTGAAACAAAATTTGTATCTAAAACAGTTAACTATAATAAAAAAAAACAACAACTTTTGTAACAGAATTCCCCATTTGATAGCCCTCTGAACTTGAAAGATTTTCCTAGGGGAGAAACTATCTACAGTGTGACCTCTAAGGTAGGGGTACCATTCAAGAGGTGCCCTTATGGACCAAGGGGACACAAACAAGTTGCGTCCTAGTGGGAAGGAGAAAAAGGAGTCACACATGTGACCCAGTTCTCCTGGACTCTAAGAAGATTGAGTCGCAGCCAGATATTATGGCTGCATATCTGTACTGGTTTCGTCAGGAAGCAAGGTGCACACAACGTGACGCTGGTAATAAGCTCTACCAAATTATTAGCAGGAACATAACCTTTGAACTTTTCAAACTCATCCCCCCTTCAGTTTACATATCATTATTTGT
This sequence comes from Neoceratodus forsteri, assembly GCA_016271365.2. Taxonomy (NCBI): domain Eukaryota; kingdom Metazoa; phylum Chordata; order Ceratodontiformes; family Ceratodontidae; genus Neoceratodus; species Neoceratodus forsteri. The sequence goes on from JADMNL010000026.1 coordinate 51,801,048, forward strand.
CCCAGTTGGAAATCATGTAGTTTCTCAGTATTTTGGGAACTGTTATAGTAGTTTAGGCTGGAAAGAGTGTCAGAGTTGAGAATAGGCCCTCTCCTCCTAACTCCATGCAGGATGACTATAAATCAGTAGCCATCCGTCTATCCCTCTGTATGATTCAATCCATTCCCTCTCCCTCCCCCCAACCCCTACGTGTAAAAGTATTAAGAGGCTTTAGTGCTGGTGATAAAGACAAATACAATGCCAGCAGTGAGGGCAAAAGGGTTTTCCTTTTTGTTTTTGGTTTTTTTTCCCTTTGCTTGCTTTTGCCCTTGCCTTTCTCAGCTACATACGCACATACCAGTGCGACCTACAAATTATGCCCAGTATTGCTTCCCTCAGCACTTCGGAGAGCTCATATGGGATGCACTCTGCTCCGTCTTCTTCCTTTTATCCGATCGTCTGATAATCCCAGTGAGGTCTTGTGCAAGATATTTCAGGATAGTCCCTGGCAGCGCTTGTGAGGAATCGTCTGAGGCCACAGACCAGGCACTGGCTGAAAGTGTTTGTTCCAGTTGCGCAATCTTCATATCGGGTAAGGAGATTTGCCAGTCCTTTAACAAAGGTAGTAGATCCAGGAGGTTGTTGTAAATGTTAGGTCCTTCAACTAAAAAGAGCTTGATTTGTGCATGGTAGAGCAGCTGGGCTTTGAAATTCTTCTTCACCCGTATCTCTTTATCGATAGCCCTTGTTTACTGCCGTTTAGTTTGCAGGGCTGTTGAGAAGTCCTGTTAGAAGAAAATGGGAGTGTTTTTGTATTTAATATTTCATAGTCTCCAGGCTTCATGTTGGTTATCCACTCCTTGCTCTGAAAACGGGCCATCCTGATTACCCATTACCTAGGTCTCGCTGTCGGGTTCGAGGGTTTGGGAATGAGGGAACGATGGGCATGGTCCATAGTGATGTCAAGGTCCGACGGGATTTCCATAGTTGAGCGAAGCACATGTTTTATGAAGTCAATTGGAGAAGCAAATCTGACCTCCACCTCCTCAGGGATGCCATGTATCCGGAATTTGTTCTGTCGGGCGCAATTTTCTATGTCTTCCAGCCAGGAATGTACTTCTCGATCCCTCTTAAGTAAATGTAGGAGTAAGCGGTCATTCGAATTCTGGGCTTTGGTTACCTCAGATATTTTGGCAGTGTTATCGCATACTTTTTTGTCTATGCTCCTGACATCTTGTCTGAGGTCCGCCAGTGATGACTCTATCTTTTGGACCGACTGAAGTACATTGTTAAGGTACTACCAGATTTTCGGGACCTCAATGAATCCTCAGCATTGGAATCTTGAGAAGATTCAGAGTTTGATCGAAGGCCTCTCAACCGAGACTGACTCTCTACGTCCTCATCCAAGGTAAGCTGCTTCATTTTCGTTTGGTGTGGGGCAATTTTTGGCCCTTTTGTTTTCGCAGGTTTAGTAGACATGTCAGCTTTCTTTCAAGGGGAGAAATTGTCAGTGGTGCGGATGGAATTTCCGAGGATTAAGTAGGATTTACAATGGGGGGTTTTGGAGCTCAAGGGCTGAGCCTCCACCATTGCCTAAACCGGAACCGGAAGTCACCTTGGGGTTTTCAGACTTTACACTCACCTCATTCCATACAGAAATATGCTGAAATGGGTACAGTGCAAGAGGATGGAGTTAACTTTGGAGCTGAAGAGTCAACGGCACACGTCGATACCTGTCACTGGCTGCAGGGTGGGGGTGGGGGTGGAAAGGCGTGAACATTACTGTTGCCAATCCCAAGTCACATCCTAACATACTAACATACTAAAATGCCAGCAGAAAAGGCCTAACAGTCTTTTGTGTCTGCTCGTTTTGTCAGCCCCCACCCTGGGTGCTGACCTTGCTGTGCCCCTCGCCTTCTCTGGCTTCTCTCTTCCCAGTTCCGGATATTCTTGCTGCATTGGATTTTGCTTCCAGAACCCTTCTCCTGTACCTGTCCCACCCCCTCTTGAACCCCTCCACTGTCTCTGCCTCCACCAGCCCCCCTAGGCAGTGCATTCCATGGCTCCACCACCTCTCTCAGTGAAGTAGCACCTCCTCCTTTCTCCCTGAATCTTCCCTCCAACTTCCACCCATGCCCTCTAGTGGCCCCTCCTCCTTCCTTGAAGCACCCTGACTGTTCCTCCCCTATTTACCTTTTCATGTACCTGAAGACCTCTATCATGTCCCCCGGTCCCTTCTCTCTTCCAATGTGTACATATTTAGCTCTTCGAGCCTCTCCTCATAGGTCCTGTCCCAAGCCCCAAATCATTTGGTTGCCCTCCTCTGGACCCTCTCCAGGAGGTTAATGTCCTCTTTAAGTGTGGCCTCCAAAACTGCACGAGTACTCAAGGTGCGGCCTCACCAAGCAATTATACAGAGGAGTATCACTTCCCTCCTTCTGGAGGTGATCCCCTAGCGATGCATCCCAGCATCCTGTTGGCCTTGGCTGCTGCCCTCCTACAAGTCTCAGAGTTGTTCATCTTGACATCACCACCACCCCAGGTCCCTCTCAGCCAACGAGACTTGTAGCATTTCCCCTAAGGTGTACACATGGCCTGGGTTTCTGGCCCCCAGGTGGAGTACCTTGCCTTTCCTGCATTGAACCTCAGCTTCCACTTCTAGACCATCTTCCCAGAGCCTCAGGTCCCCTGGGGCCACCTCCCCTCCCTCCCCATCCACAGCCCCCAGTTTGAGTCATCTGCAAAGAGACTCATCACTCCTGATTCCTGTCCTTATGTCAGATACTGGCGTTGAACAGAAGGGGCCCAAGGACTGATCCCTGTGGGACCCCACTAATGACCCTTCTTGGGGATGAGACTATCCCATCAACTACGACCCTCTGGGTCCGGTCCTGAGCCAATTGCCTATCCATTGGATCATCTGGTCTCACCCCATTTCTCCCAGCTTATCCAACAGGCCACGTGAGAACAGAGTCAAATGCCTTGCTGAAGTCTAGAAAGAGGACGTCCACTGGTCTACCCAGGTCCAAGGCACTTATCACCCAGTCATAGAACTCCACCAGGTTTGTCTGACACGATTTCCATGGGATGAATCCATGCTGTCTATCGTCCAGGCACCCTGACTTATCCAGGTCCCCCCCTAGCCTCTCCTTGACAATGCCCTCCATCACCTTGCCCACCACCGATGTCAGGCTGACAGGCCTGTAGTTCCCTGCCACCTCCCTTGATCCTCCCTTGTGGATAGGCACTATATGCGCCACCTTCCAGTCTTGGGGCACCCACCTGTCCTCAGAGAGATGGTGAAAAGCTCCGCCAGGGGTTTCGCCAGGACATCCACAAGTTCCTTCAGCACTCTGGGATGTAATTTATCCGGCCCCGGTGCTTTCTCCGTCTTAAGGGAGCTGAGGGCTTCCCTCACTCTCTCTGCTGTGATTTCCACTTCCGGTACCTCTTCTCCTGCTTAGCCCTCCCCACCTGCCAGTGATGTCTCCCCTCTCCCCAGACCCGCGATGGGTAAGAGCCCCCTCCTCAGTATCTCTGTCTCCTCCCATGTATGATGCAGCACCCCATTTTCCTTGGTGAAAACTAAGGTGAAGTACTCATTTAGTAGCTCAGCCTGCTCCCCGGTCTTGTGCCCATCTCTCCCCTGATTTAATCCTGCTAATCTGCCCCTTCACCCTTTGTTTTTCCCCAATGTATCTAAAGAACCCCCGTTCCCTCTCCTAATTTCCCTGGCCAGGTTCTGCTCCTTCCTTGCCTTAGCCGCCCTCACCACTCTAGTGGCCCTTCTAGCCATCAGCTTGTACTCCCTGATGCCTGTCAGTCCCTACAGTGCAGGGTGTTATGATCAGAAACCCTAATGCCCTGGGTGTTTCTTGGTATTTTCACTCCAAGTTTTCAGCATGGGCTTTTTGTGATCCCACCGCATGAACAGTGACACTATCAGTTCATTAGCTGAAAGGAGATTTTGCACGGCAACTGTGCCATTCCATTTTGAATAGGATGTAAAAAATGACAGCTATACATTTCTTGCTTCAGTAACTGCTCAGCACATCCATTGCATGACCTGCTTATTGACATTTTCTATCTGCTATGCAATGTACTGCTGCTATGGTTGTATGGCTGAGAGGGACCTGGGGGTAGTGGTGGATTTCAAGATGAACAACTCATAGACTTGTAGAAGGGCAGCAGCTAAGGCCACGATGCTGGGATGCATCACTAGGGGGATCACTCCAGAAGGAGAGAAGTGATACTCCCTCTGTATAACTGCTTGGTGAGGCCACACCTTAAATACTGCATGCAGTTTTGGTGGTCACACTTAAAGAGGGACATTGAACTCCTGGAGAGGGTCCAGAGAAAGGCAACCAAAATTATCTGGGGCTTGGGGAAAGGACCTAAGGGAAGAGGCTCAAAGAGCTGAATATATACACGTTGGAAGAGAGAAGGGACGGGGGACATGATAGAGGTCTTCAAGTAAGTGAAGGGGGTAAACAATGGTGGTTAAGTCATGGTGCTCCGAAGGAAGGAGGGGGGCAACTAGAGTGCATGGGTGGAAACTGGAGGGAGGATATTCAGGGGGGAGAAAGGAGAAGATGCTACTTCAGTGAGAGGGTGGTAGAACCATGGAATGTGCTGCCCGGGGGACTGGTGGAGGCAGAGACTGTGGAGGGGTTCAAGAGGGGGTGGGACAGGTACAGGGGAAGGGTTGTGGAAGCAAAGTCCAATGAAGCGGGAATACCCTGGACTGGGAATGGAGAAGCCCGGAAGGGGGTGCAGCAAGGTCAGCTCCCAAGGTGGGGACTGACCACATGAGCAGACACGAAAGCCCACTAGGCCTATTCTGCTGGCATTTTTGTATGTTGGTATGCCTACTACATCACCATCATGAACCATAAAACAGATGACTGCCATAACTAGGGAGGCAGTATAGTGCAGTGGTTTAAGGCTCTTAATTGCAAATCTGAAGATTCGGGTTTAAATCCCACAGCTCCCACAAACAAAAAAAAAAAAAGAACATTTTCTTACAGAGCTAATCAGCACTAAATGCTCATAGAATGCTGATACCTACATTTACAGCTTAGCAAGTACTTGAAATCTAACTGAGTGGGATTTCTGTAATAAAACAGCTAGAGTTTGTATTAATTATAGCACTGATGATCTGGTCGGTTTCTGTGCTTTTATGGTAGTGTATAGCTGGATAAAATTAAACATTTTAAAATTGAAACACTCCTGCTAGCTAGACCTGACACACATAGAAAATAAAAATTGTGAATTAGAGCTATTTATTAGCTGTTGTCTTACAGAAACCCCAGTTAGCTAGCTCTCCCCTGGACTGGGAAGGGAGAAGCCCGAGAGGGCGGGGGGATGGCTAGGTCAGCTCCCAGGGTGGGGATTGACCAAAGGAGCAGGCAAGAAAGCCCACTAGGCCTATTCTGCTGGCATTTTTGTATGTTGGTATGCATACTACACCAACATCATGAACCATAAAACAGATGACTTTCATAACTAGAGAGGCAGTATAGCACAGTGGTTGAAGGCTCTTCAGTGCAAATCTGAAGATCTAAGTTTGAATCCTACAACCCCCACACAAATATGGAGTATCTTTTTAAAGAAGTATAAAATACGTGTGTGAGTTATTTAGTCTGGAGAATATTTGTTTCATTATTTGAAAAAGTGTGATACACTAAAACTGTAGTGCAGTGAACCATTGTAATATGGAATCAAATGTGTAGCTGAAATAAGTATGTGACTGTTGCCATTTATGCTCGCTGGACAAGAACAGTTGCACAGCTCTGCTGTTGTGAAATTATTTTAAAGCAGTGCACATGCTAAATCCTACTGCCACATTCAAAACACCATACCATACCCTACCTACTTACTTACCACATATAAACTCAACTATATTAAAAAAATAATTCTAGGCACTTTTTTTTTCACCAGGAGAGACACACTAAGCTGAAAGCTTGTTTACAGGTGTGGCCTGAGAGCACAAGGAAGTTAAGTGATTTGCACAGGGTCACACAGTATGCAAGTGGGGGATGTTGGAGTCAAACCCAGGTCTCCAGGTTTGTAGCTCAGAGCTTTAAACCACTGTGTTATACTGCATCCTTGACCTACCTGCCTACTTAACCATTTACAACACGGTTACACTTATACCTAATACATACTTCTCACACTTGAAAGAAAAAATACACTTTATCATCAAAGTCTATACTTACCAAGTACTGTGCCTATGTTTAAAATAATTTGACTCCCCCCCCAAAAAAATGTGCCCTGACATAAAACTGGATGTTTAACTGTAAAGACAATTAAAAAATGTATTTCTAAATGCATTACTAACACCAATGCTTCATGATTAAAACAATTTCAACCCCCTCCCCACAAAAATGTGCCCTGATAAACTACATTCTGGGAAGACTGCCTTGGACAAGGTGCAATAAAAAAAACTGAAAAACAGGTTTAATGGAGTAAATGCTGACATTCTGTGTCTAGTGTCCATGATAAAATAAAAAACAATTAATGTCAGCTCTGATCAGAATAGCTTTTAAAATCACGAATTGTTTTCTAATATATCTCAAACTTAAAAGAAAAAACACACTTTGTCATCAAAGTCTGTCTTCACCTAGTACTGAGCCCATGATTAAAATAATTTGAACCCCCTCCTAAAAACGTGCCCTGCCATCAAAGAAAAAATTACTTACCATAGCAATCTTCTTTCTTCCCAGTGATGCTCAGACATTCATAACTTTGTGCAGTCATCCTGAGTTGGACTGCCCGGAGAGATGGAACACATGCAAATGATGGAATTCTTTGCACGTGAGCATCTTTCAAATACTGCCTCTACCAACTGTAGTATTCTAAGCCCTTCAGATTTGTAAGCCTGGAAGTCAGGCAACATGGAAATATTTGACAAATAATTATTAACTAATTAATAAAACATTTTTTAGGATTAGCCTAATAAACAACTTATTGAAAAAACCTCCAAGGGAGGAGTTATATCTATATATAATGATGGTGTTCACCATACAGTGAGAAAAACTATTCTGAGAGACAGAAAACTCTGTTAAAACTCTGTCTAGCATAGAGAAGTGTACCCAGAAGGATATGGCTATGTGGCACTAGCATGTGGAATGCAGAGGCTGAAGTTCTGGAAGGGGAGGATGGGAGGAAGTTATGAATGTCTGAGCATCACTGGGAAGAAAGAAGATTACTATGGTAAGTAATTTTTTCTTCTAACCCCAGTAATACTCAGACCATTCATACCTTTGTGCAGACTACCAAGCAGTACCCCGTGGTGGTGGGCACAGAAATGAAAATTACGTACCTACCGTAATTCTTGATCTTCTCTTGTATCTTCACCATTCATTACTGCTTAGGGTTAAGCTGGGCGTGCACCCTCTCGGGAGTTTTTTTTTTTTGAGTTGGCTCCAACGGGCGCTTGTCCTCAAGGCTATGCACGCGTCATGCGTGAGGGACGGCCGTTAGGAGCCGCGGACTACTCCTCCATCTCAGTTTTGTTAGCTGGAGAGGCAAAATAAAGTGTGAGAAAAAAGAAAGCGAGGCAAGAGAGCCAAGGGATAGAAAAAGGAAAGGAAATAAACTGAAAAAGGTATAAGCCAATGGAGAATAGACAGAGGAGAGAGAATTCCTACCCTAAGGGACTGCAGGGCCTCCTTTCCGGGGCGGCTCTAGGGCAGGAACAGTGAGAGAGGAGAAGGAGAAAGAGAGGAATGAAGGAAGAAGAAAGAGAGAGTGGCATGTTGAGAAGGAGAACAGTGCCTGTCGAGCATTGTTGGTTGAGAGGCTTATAGGCTCGAAATTAATGAGGGAGCAAGAATCCCCGTTGGTAGGACTGAGGAGAGGTTCCACCGAACCTGCTAAACAGACCAGAGAGGGCAGAGTCTCTGGACTCTCAACATGCCAAGTCTCTTCATCCCAGTTGAGGGCTCCTGGACTGACTGAGCAGAACCTGTTCCAGAAGAGCGCCCATCCAGGAAGAGGACTAAGTTCCTAGCACCTTGATAAGTGCTACCATAGAAGAGTATGGGAAAAACTAAGCCTTCTTGAAGGCAGTTTGTAAGGAAAATAGAGAGGGACTCAATCAGACTTGCTATGACAAGGCAGACAGAGGCTTGAAGCTGACAAGGTCAGCCAGCAGCTGTAAAAGCTTTTTGAAAAATAATGCCTGCCAAGGGGATCCTAAGTTGAAGGTGCCGAGACAGGGCATGGCCACCAGGCTGTGGAACAACATGACCTGAGGAGGCAAGGAATTGCACCATAGGGCAGTCAGAAAGAGTTCCCTCAGAATTAAAGAAATTTGTAACCGTACTCGTTCCTCTTTACCTTGAGGAAAAAAGGGGGTCCAGGGTTTTAAATAATTGATTAGCAGTTTTTTTTTTTTTTCTTGGGACTATACTAACTGTACAGACAGTATTTACAGAGTCCCTAAAAGTGCCGCACCTGCCAAACACAGCGAGGCAAGAGCCATGCATCTCCCCAACGACTCAGCACTTTTATGAGCAAAACGCCAATCAATCTTAGAGTGAAGTAAATCCCTGGGATCCATTCACCAAGAATGGGAAAAACAGAAAAGTTTTTTTTTGGCATAAAGGCCAAGGGAGTAAGAGGAACGAGGCGGGAGGGGGAGACGCCACAGAAGGAGGCCACTGAGGGGAAGGTGGGTGGGTATCAGTAATGAATGGTGAAGATACAAGAGAAGATCAAGAATTACGGTAGGTACGTAATTTTCATATCTTCCCTTGTCAATCTTCACCATTCATTACTGCTTGGGAGAGTACCAAAACCCCTCCCCCCTTAAAAAAGGGGGGGGTAGAACCCTGAGGGAACAAGACCCCCAGCCTCCTGTTGGTGAGAAACAGAAGTGGAAGACCCTGGCTAGTACAGAGAGAAGCCTATGTGGGAGAAGAGCTAGGAGGTGCCTCCCGAGGACGGGGAGATGGAGGAAGCCCCTGCAAAAGTCTCCTAGCTCTGGAGGAAAAAAGACGGGTCCCCGGAAAGTGGAGTGCATCACCCTACGCCGGGCCAGGGGTGACAACCTTGAAAGACGAAGCCATGCCGTCCGTCTAATGCAGATCGCTGTCCCCGCAAGCCTGGAAGCCACCTCATTGACATCGTAAGATGCCCTTGCTTGGTGTCTTGCCAGCTCCAGGCCTATAGCGGAGAGGGCAATAGCTTGTCTGGTTTGCTCCATATCAGGCATTGATGCAAGGAGCTGGGACAGCATCGACCACAGATACCGATTGTAGGCAGCGTGGTGAGCCTGATGTGATGCAATACAAGCCACCGCACGAGAAGAAGAGAACACTCTTCGCCCCCCACCGGTCGAACTGTAGAGAATCCAAATCTGGTGGGCAGTCATGCGCCAGGCAGTGGCGCCCGGAAGGAGTCTCTAGGTACACCAAGCCCGAGGGCGGGTTGGGAAGAGTACCCAGGGATTCCGAGGGGGCACAATACCTACGACGGCAGTCAGCCAGGGCTGGAGAAAGGGCGGCTGGCGACTGCCAGGAACGGATAGACACCTCCTGGAAGGGGATAGGCCAGGAAGGTACCACCAGGTGCTGGGCACTGAATTCTCCAAGGAATTCACGTGTCTCCCATTCGCTATTGTCTCTCCTTACATAAGAGATTCGAAGATCCCTCACCATCCTCGAGAGGAATCGCTGATATTCAGTGAAATCAGCGTCGGACGAAAGATGAGCAAGGGGTTCCTCTCCCTCAGAGGAGGAAGACGAGGATGATGGAGAGCTCGAATGTCCAGAGGATTCCTGCGGCGGTGGGGAGAGTCGAAAGACCCGCTCATGCATACATCTAACGTATGAGGGGAAGGCCGCCGCAGAACCCCTGAACTGCTCCCAGGATAACGGACCCGTAGGACCGACATGGCCTGGAAGCACGGGGGGTGGATGCAGAGGTACTGGAGAAGGGCACCTACGAAGAGGCAACTGACCTCTGCCAGGACTCTGAAATCCGGGGAACGGAGCCCGAGCTGGCGGGATCCCGGACAACAAACCAGGCCGCAAGACGGAACCCTGAGAAAGCGATGCCTGGAAGAGCCCAGGGGGAGAACCTCCCCTGTGACGAACCTGGGACTGCGTGGTTCCAGAAGGGCAGTCCACAGCAACGCCACCAGAGGGCACCCTAGAACCCAGGAGGGAAGGGCGGGTTTGGCGCTACGGCTCCTAGCCACCCCAACAGAGGTGACCGACAGAGACCGGAGCCCCCGTCCCCTGCCCCTCAACCCCTCGGACTCCGAAAGAGCCTCCTCCTCACAGGCCCCCAGCACCCCCAGAGGAGGCAACAGCACCCAGGAGGGCAGCTGTCACAGGTCCCCAGGGAGGGGCCTCCTCCTCAGTCCCCACCACATCACCCCCCTGGGACCCAGGGCCACCCCCAGCCCGAGAGCCCTCAGGGGAGGACGGGCGAGGGGACAGTGGAAGGGGCCCTCTGCACCACCTGGCACCCTGTGCCACCGGGGACCCTGACTCCGAAGAGTCAGGGTGCCAGGATGGGTCCACATCCGAGTCATCGGCCTCCGAAGAAGACGAGACAAGCAGAACCTCAATGCTGGCAACTCCGGGAATCCCCGGGGCAACGGCACCGCGAACGGTGCTGGTGCCAGGGGCGGCGCCGGACGACCCCTGCCCACCCGCGACAGCCAGGCCCGGCCCTACCTCCCCTGCGGTACCAGCCAGGCCCACGGCGCCACTCCCGGTGGGGAGAACAGACTGGGCCCACGGCGCCGAGAGCAGCACCGGGGTCCAGGGCAGCGCCGCCTACGGCGCCATCTCGATCACCGGCGCCACAAGCGGCACCGGGAACCAAAATGGTGCCGGAGGGCGGCGTCGAGGGTCCACCGGTGCCCGGCCCAGAAATCATGGGCCTCAACACTGGGGGAGCCTGCACCTCTGAGGAGGTGACTGCCGAGGCTGTGTCACCATCACGGCCCCGGGGGGACCACGACGTTCCCCCGACACCGTGAGAGAAACTTCCTCTTCAGCAAGAGAAGAGGAGGAAGCTCCCTCCTCCGTGGACCGTATAGGCCCGGGAGGGAACCCTGGGGAAGGGCCTAGAGACCTTACCTGAGAATCCCTGGAGCGACGCCATCCCCTGAAGGTCGGCGGGGCTTTGCCGAGCTTGAACGCGTGGACTTTGAGGACACGACAGTCCATGGAGAAACAAGCGTCGCACGCGTCCATGTCGTGGTTGGGTCCCAGGCAACGGAGACAGACATCATGCCGGTCCGAGATGGAAAAATGCCAGCCACAGGAGCACCGACGCATAGGGGCATGGCCCGCCTTCCACTTACGCCTTGCTCCAGAACCGGACATGATGCGAACTAACTGAGGAAAAAAAGTAGGAAAACACTCGCGCCGTAGATAACTATCGCTACCGCGCAGCAGAGTGCAGCCTCGGCCAGGCGGGAGAAACAGAACTGAGATAGAGGAGGGTCCACGGCTCCTAGGGCCAGTCCTCGCGCATGCGCGGTGCGTCATCCTCGAGGACGGCGCCGTTAGAGCCAACTCAAAAAAAAAAAACTCCCGTAGCGGGTGCGCACCTCCGGCTTAACCCTAAGCAGTAATGAATGGTGAAGATTGACAAGGGAAGATCTTATTTTGGAAACTGACTTTGCAGGACTGCTGTGCCAAACTTGGCGTCACTTCTGGACAAAATATCCAAATTAAAGGTGTGTACTGATTTCCAAGTAGCTGCTTTACAAATGTCCAACAATGGCACCTCCCTAGCAGCTGCAATAGTGGCAGCTGTTCCTCTTGTTGAATGAGCCCTCAGCCCAGCTGGGGACTCCTTACCTGCTTTAGTGTAGCAGAATTGAATACACTGGACAATCCACCGAGAAATGGATCTTTTTGAGGCTGGTTTGCCCATTCCAACATCCTCATATGTGAGGAAAAGTTGTTTTTTTGTCTTGCCTATGGCCTTTAGTAGCTATCATGTAGTAGCTGAGAGCTCTTTTCACATCCAGACTATGAAGCCTTCTTTCACCAGAGCTTGCATGGTCTGTGAAGAAGACAGGCAGAGTGATTGATTGATTCAGGTGGAAATCTGAAACCACCCTGGGAAGGAATTGTCTGTTTGTTCTGAGGACTACTTTATCCCTGTGGAAGGAAATGTAGTCCTGGTCGACACAGAGAGCCTGAAGCTCACCGATTCTTCTTGCTGAAGTGATTGCTACCAGGAAAACTGTTTTCCAGGTAACATACTTTAAATGAGCTGTAGCCATGGGCTCAAAAGGAGCCCGCAGCAACCTTGCTATACATACATTAAGGTCCCAAGAGGGCACTGGTGCCCTGTGAGGAGGGTGCAAGTGCATTAAGCCTTTGAAAAATCTTTTGAAAGTGGAGTCTGAAGCTACAGACACATATGTCCCAGCGGACAGGCATGCAGATACTGCTGCCAGGTGAACCCTTAGGGAACTGGGTTGCAGACCCTGTGAATGTAAATGAGTTAGATAATCCAACACCACTGAGACCCCTGCAGTATTTGGGGTGAAGTTTCTACTACAGCACCAGAAAGAAAATCTTTTCCACTTAGCAGAATAAGTTTTCTTAGTGGAAGGCTTCCTAAAACCTTTCAAAATGTTTAATACAGCTTCAGAAAGATTCAAGCCTGCATACTCTAACTCTTCAAGAGCCATTCCTTGAGGTGGAGAGACCTGAGATTTGGGAACAGCAATGTTCCTTGACTGGAGGTTAGAAGATTGTGCCTGAGAGGCAAGCCTATTGGCCTGCTCACTGCCATGGAGAGCAGAAGAGAGTACCATGGCTGCCTGGGCCAGTCTGGAGCTATCAATATCAGAGAAGCTGAGAAGAATCTGAGTTTTAGCAGCACCCTGAAGACCAGAGGAAAGGGGGGAAAGCATAGAGAAACTTGCCCGACCAATCCAGTATCAGGGCGTCCAGAGGGATTGTGCCCTGGGCTGGTGGCCTGCAACAATACTGAGGCAACTGGTGGTTCTGGTGGGATGCGAAAAAGTCCATCTCTGGAATGCCCCACCTGCTGAAAATTACCTGTACCACCTGCCTGTTCAGTGTCCATTCGTGATGGGACTGATTGATCTGACTCAGTGTGTCTGCCAAGATATTGTCCTTTCCTGGCAGATGGATGGATTGCAGGGACACCTTTAGAGAATATGCCAGAGCCCAAATTCTCATGGCTTCTGTGCATAGGGGATCTGATCTGGTGCCACACTGCTTGTTTATTTAATACATAGTAGTGGTATTGTCCATTCTGACTTGTACCACTTTGCCTATTACCAGTGTAGAGAAAACTTTCAGTGCTAGCTGCACTGCTCTGAGTTCCAGCAAATTTATATGCTGGAGGGACTCTGCCCTTGACCGGGTACCTTGAGTTGTGTGCTCCCCTAGATGGGCACCCCAGCCCAGAAGGGATGCATCTGTTGTAAGGACCAGTGAAGGGTCCTGCTTCTGGAAGGGGACTCCCTGCCTTAGGTTGGATTCTTTTTTCCACCACAAGAGGGCTTGTAAGAGAGGCCTTGTCACTGGAATGAGTTTTGAAAAGGGGTCTTTTCTTTGACTCCAATGAGTCCTGAGGTGAAACTGGAAGTGTCTCATGTGAAACCTGGAATCCTGCACTGTGCCTGTGGATGCAGCCATATAACCCAAGAGCTTCAGGAATTGTCTGGCTGTTTTTTGACCATGCAATTTGAAGGGGTTTGCTATGACCTGAAGACTGCGCACCCTGTCTAATGGTAAAAAGGCCCTGGCCTGCAGGGTGCTGATCTTTGCCCCTATGAACTGTAAAGTCTGTGTAGGGGTGAAGACAGATTTTTTTCTGGTTTACTATGAAACCCAGAGATTCCAAAAGATCCTGTGTGAGCCTTAGAGAGGTTGTGACCTGCTCTGGTGATTTGCCCACTATCAGCCAGTCGTCAAGGTATGGAAAGACAGTCACTCCCTGTCTTCGAAGAAATGCCACCACAACTGCTAGGCATTTTGTAAACACCCTTGGTGCCGAGGAAAGTCCGAAGGGTAGGGTTGCAAACTGATAATGACCTGATGGGAGTCTGAATCTGAGATATTTTCTGTAAGATTCCTTTATGGGGATGTGGAAATAAGCGTCCTGTAAGTCCAGAGATGCCAGCCAGTCCCCTTTTTGGATTATTGGCAGAATCTGAGCCAAAGTGACCATTTTGAACTTTGGCTTTTTCAGGTGCTTGTTTAAAGCTCTGAGATCCAAAATTGGCCGCCACTCCCCATTTTTCTTTTGTTGTTAGGAAGTACCTGGAGTAAAAACCTCTTCCTCTCAGGGTTGCAGGGACTAATTCCACTGCTTTGAGCTGAAGCAGCTTCTGAACCTCTGCCTCTAGCAATGAGATTTGTCTAGAGGTGGGGAGGTAGAAACCCTGGGTTTTTTTAGAGGAAGAAATTTGAACTGCAGAGACAGACCTTTGCCCACTACCTCCAACACCCACTTGTCTGTGGTGATGGTTGACCAGAGGGGGAGGAAATGGGACACTCTGCCTCCCACAGGTAGGGAGGAGGCGGCTTGCATCTCAGGGGTTCTGCTTGGGCTGGGGCTGAGGTTGTGGCTGAGCCCCTCGCCTAGAGCCCCCCTTCTACCCCTACCCCTTGAGTAGCCCTGTGGAGGGTACTGCTGGTATTGGGGCATGGCTACTGGCTGGAAGAAGGGTCTTGATAAAAAGGAACAACCCCTAGCCCCCCTTCCATAGGGCCTAGTGGATGAAGAAGCTCTGTCTCTAGCAGAGTTACTTCTATAAGTAGCCTTATATTCATCCACTTTTTTCATATAGGCCACTGTGGACTCCCCAAACAGCAGATTTCCTTCTAATGGGAAGTCCAGGGCCTTTGACTGGGTATCCTGAGTGAGGTTTGTAGCCCTAAGCCAAGCAAACCTCCTCTGCGCCACTGTATTAGCCATCCATCTGGCTGCAGTGTCATTTAGATCAGCAGCCATTTGGAACTGGTACTTGGCCACCTCTAGCCCAAACCTGGCAGTTTCTGCCAGATCATCTGACAAGGGTGGGGTGGCCTTCATGGACATTGCCAGTACTGACTGCCACAGGGATTTCTGATACTGGGCAGCATAAGATTGAAAAGTGGCCTTCTCATGGCCAATGAGGCTGACAAATAGCCCTTTTTGGCCATACTGTCCAGTTTTCTGGAGTTCTTGTCCAGGGGGTGTGAGGACAGAGGAACCTTAGCTTTATCACAGGCAGCTTACTGAATTACTCCTTGATGATCAGGGTGGGAGAAAAGGAATTCAGCTCCCTCACTGTTCAGCTGATATTTTTTATCTATTCTCTTGTCAATAGGAGGAATAGAGTGTGGGGTCTGGAGGAGCTTCATAGCATCCTTTATAAAGAATTTATATACTGGAAGGAGGAGGGCCTTTGTGGGTGTTAAACCCATCATATTGAGGTACTCAATCTCCTCCTCATCTTTCACTTGCTCTGCTGTGTTGATGTCCAGAGCATCTGCCCTTTTTCTTACAAAAGAAAAATGGGAGGAAAAATCCTCAGACAATCTGGGAGAAGAGCCAAATTCCTGCTCAGGGGAGACCTCTGGGGGAATAGGTTCATCCTCCTCATAAATGTCATCATCCCCCTCGAAATTTTGTTGCTCCGGAGCAGGGGGCAACACAGCAGCAGCAACCTGGGGGCCCTGGGAAGGGGCAGGAGGCTGAAGGATGATGTTTTGCAGAGCCTGGATAATTTTAAATGCCTGGGCTATGTCTTGAGCCGAAGGCATTACAGGCTGCTGTGCAGAAGTCCCTGGTTTAGCAGGAGAGGGTTCTGTATGTTTGAGCTTCTTTAATTTCTTTGAGGGAACCGGGGAGTCAGCCGGTTCTTTCCCTCTTTTAGCCCCTTTTTCGCCTGTATCAGGGGCAGGGGTAGAAGCACTTGTTAATTCAACCACGACAGACTGGGGTGTCAGCTGGTCCGAGCCTGAGGGACCCCTTGGAAACTTTTTGTTAAGCCTTTCAAGGCGCTTTTCAACAGTTTTTTCTGGGAATGTTTTACATATCTCACATTCTTGGTCTAAATGTTCAAAACTCAGACAAGCTACACATAAGGTGTGCTTGTCTACCTTGGCAAACACATCTCCACACTTCAAACAGTTTTTAAAACCAGGTTTACCAGTTCTCTTTTTAGGTTTCTCAGTCATGGTGAATTATAAAATGAAAAACCTCAACCGCTAATTACCAAAAGCTAATGCGGTTATTTAAACAGCTTAAAGGCTTTTCTTTTTTTTTTTTTTTTTAGCGGTCGGTTCCGGAACCGATGGAACCGAGAGAGGAGATGAAATATGAACCAGTTCAGCGGTTCTGTAACCGATGAAAAACGGTTACAAATAAAAACTTTAAGGACCAAAATTAAATGGAAATGAATAGGTTATTTAGTTAGAGAACTGAAACAAAGTTACAACTAACTCGGATCCCTCACGGTTATACCGAACCGCGAGGAGCAGAGAAAACAACAATTTAAACAATGATAACTAATGTAAACTAACAATTTAGTAGAGGCAGTAAAAGAAACTAAAAATACTTATGGTTTTTAAACTTTTTTCTTTCTTCTTCACGCGAAAGAGGGCGACAGAGACTCCGAGCGACCAGACTTCAGGCGGAGAGAAAAATCTGAAGGGCTTAGAATACTACAGTTGGTAGAGGCAGTATTTGAAAGATGCTCACGTGCAAAGAATTCCATCATTTGCATGTGTTCCATCTCTCCGGGCAGTCCAACCCATCAGGATTACTGCACAAAGTTATGAATGGTTTTAGCATTACTGGGGTTAGAACTGCACATTTAACTGTAAAGACAATTAAAAAATGTGCTTCTAAATGCATTACTAACACCAATGCTTTCAAAGTTTTGAAACTACTAAATACAAATTATATATAAACTATATATATATAAAATGTTTAAGAAAAACACGTGGCTCTTACTGTAAATTAGAATGTGTGTCTAGATCTCCTTCTGAGTCAACAGGTGGCTCTGATAATCATTTGTTCCAAAGGAGTTTTAAGTCAGTTGGAAGGCATTAAATATCTTCTGTTCTCCTAGTCCTTAATAAAGGCATTAAGTATCTTACATTCTCCACTGCACAGGCTTGTTCTGTTGGTTGATACAGGTCCCAAACTTGTGTATCTTGTTACAGCATGATAGAGCTATCATGCCCCTCCCACATGAATCATAAAAAAGTTTGGGGTGGATCTTTAGGAGCTTCTCGGGTGGAGGCTGGGGTGGATCTTACTCCCCCAAAAACCTAATGCTGCCTCCCACTATTCAGGTTCCAGTTCTTGTACCACCCATTTAAGAAAGAAAATAGTACCCTGCAACCATTGACTAACATGAAAGTGTATTTATTTGAGGGCAGAAAACATTGCTTGGAGGAGGGTAAGGTGGAAGAGACTATTTACACCTTCAGTCAGTTCCACGGACAGAAAACATAACATCACTACTTTTGTACATGCAAAACATCTGCAGGCTCCATGCACTGTAGTCGTAAAAATGCTGAACGCTCCCATGGAATGCAGCCTTGATTGCAGGAAGAAGAAAACTGAGAGAAGCAGGAGGCTAGCATCAGTTACTGGCCAGTCCTCAAGCACCACATCGTGCGTCAGCCTCATGGGTGGCACCATCACCAATGTCAGCCCACTAGCTATAAGCTTTTAAAGATCTTGAAGCACCTACAGGGTCCTAGTGCCTCTGGCACAGACACATACAGTAATGAATGGTGAATATTGATTCTTGGAAGACTAAACTCTAGAACACACTAATCTAACTGAAGAACCGAATGCTGTTGTCATAGAGATACTGAAGTTCCAGCCCCACAAGGAGTGCAGTGATGCTACTGCTGTGCACTTCAGGGTTGGAAAAAAGGAACTGATGTGGTTGGGAAATGGAAATTACGTACTTACCGTAATTCTTGATCTTCTTGGATGAAGTTTCTGCCACTCATTCACACTAAGGGGACTACGCCGGAGGTGCTAGTACCCCGCCGGAGCCAAAAATCTTCAGGACGGCTGACACCGGGATAGAACCATGCATGCATGGTGCTGCTAGACTAGCTTGCACCATACAGGCTATCTCGGCGTCAACTCTCCAACCACCTCAGTACCTTTTTGATGTGGAGGTGCAGTGTAAACTAACAAAAGAAATCCTAACCTTAACTTCCAGGCATATGAATGCCCGGATGACTCATGTAAGAAGGGTCAATTCAATAATGTCTTCACAGCATGAAAAACAAGGAAGTGAAGACCAAAACAGAAAGGGTACGCTCCGGGGATGGTGGGTAGGCGTGTGAATGAGTGGTGGAGACTTTGTCCAAGAAGAAAAAATTACTCACCTTAGTAATTGCTTTTCTTCTCATGGAGTCTTGCTATATTATAACAATAGCAGTCAGCCACTGCAGCTGAACTGCCCCGGAGAGGAAGGAGTTAACTCCAGAAGATCTGGAGTTCTACAGCGCAAGGGCGCTGTGCCCAAAACTCTATCTGGCAGTTTCAAATGAAACTGTCAGATCTTTACGAAGCCAACATCAAAGGACGGAAAAAAGTCTGTGTGGAAAACTACACTAGCCTATGGCTACCTACTAGTAGTAATAACAACAATATAAACAACAAAAAACACCCAGAACCATAATAACAAAGATTGATGGTATTATGGTTCGTTTCCTACCTGACAAGCACATATGAACCCCTTCCCCCAAGACTCAAGTCAACAAGGGGCAATAAAAAATAACCTAAATGAACAATCTAGATCCCTAACCCAAAGGAAAACAGGGTTAGGGGAAAACTAAAATGGCATGACACAGTGCTTGCACCAATTTGCCACCTCTACCCAAGTAGGAGTTCTGAGAGGGCAGGAGGGAGGTGGTTATAATATAGCAAGACTCCATGAGAAAGCAATTACTAAGGTGAGTAATTTTTCTTCAAACACCATGAAGTCTTGCTATATTATAACAATAGCAGATACACAGCAGTACCTCCATGGAGGAGGGTCAGAACCTACTTAGGAAATAGGCTCTGAAGCACAGCTGTGCCAACCAGCATCTCTCCTGGACTGGACATCCAGGAATAATGCTGGTAAAGTGTGAACTGTCTTCCAGGTAGCAGCTTGACAAATCTCCAGAATAGGAATGTCTCTCTCAGCAGTCTCGAGAGACGCAGCTGTACCCCTGGTGGAGTGGGCCCTCAATCCTGAGGGGGTACTCTACCCAGTTTCTGATAACAAAATGGATACAAGAGACAATCCACCTTGCAATTGTTCTCTTAGTGGCAGGTTTCCTTGCCAACCTCGCCATAGGTAAGAAACAGTTGGAGGGATTCGAACCTATGACCTCTGGTGCGCTCTAGATAGTAACTTAATGCCCTTTGACATCCAAGCTGTGCAGTCTCCTCTCACCTGAGGAAGAATGCTCAGTGAAAAATACTGGGAGGAGATAGATTGATTCAGGTGGAAATCAGAAACCACCTTAGGCAAAAACTTTCTATTAGTCCTAAGGACTACCTTATCTCTGTGGAAAGAGATAAATCTTCTTCCACTGACAGGGCCTGTAACTCACTTATGCGTCTGGCAGAGGTGATAGCTACTAGAAAACGGTTTTCAAGTTAAATACTTGAGTTCTGCAGAGACAGAGGCTCAAAGGGGTTGCATTAACTGAGCAATGCAAATATTCAGGTCCCAGGCGGGAGCTGGTTCCTAAAAGGAGGTTAGTATGAAGTAACCCTTTAAAAACTTGGAGAACACAGGGGAGAGAAAGGGAGGCAGGCTTCCTGCTGACACAAAAGCAGAGACAGCTGCCAGATGAACCTTCAGGGTAGCTGGTCTAAGGCCTAGGGAATTCAGATGGACCAAATATTCCAGAAGAATGGGAAGATCAGCAGATTCTGGGATAATCTGCCCTCAGAGCACCAGATGGAAAACCTCTTCCACTTAGAATTATAAGTGGCCCTAGTGGAAGGCTTCCTAGAAGCCTTTAAAATATCCATGACACCTTGAGAAAGGTGTAAGTCAGCAAATTCTAGCTCCTCAAGAGCCAAGCCTTGAGGTGGAGGGACTTGAGGTCCGATACCACACTCTCTCTGTGCACAGGCCAGTAAGTCGTGAACTCTGGGCAGGCTCAGGGCAGGGTGGACTGCCAGGGACAGGAGCAGAGGTACCAGGGCTGTCTGGCTCAATCTGGGGCAATCAGAATCACTCTGCAAGGTTGAGATCTGATTTCACTAGTACCCTGAAAAGGAGAGGAAAGGGGAAGGCATACAGGAACTTCCCTTTCCAATCCAACAGAAAGGCATCCAGAGGGACTGAGCCCAGTACTGGAGGCCTGCAGCAAAAAGAGAAGTTGGTGGTTGTCTGGGGCCGAAAAGATCTATCTGAGGAGTGCCCCAACTGGCAAAGACAGACCCCAGTACTTGTGGATTCAGAGCCCATTCGTGATGGCCCTGAGAAATTCTGCTGAGGCGTCCGCCAGCACATTGTCCTTCCTGGGAGATGAACCGCTGTCGAGGGAGGTGTTCAGAGAATAAGCCAGAGACCACAACTTCATTGCTTCGGTGCACAAGGCTGAAGACCGAGTGCCCCCTTGCTTGTTGATGTACCACATTGTGGTGGTATTGTCTGTCCTGACTTGAACCACTTTGTTCTGGACAGAATCTGAAAAGACCCGAAGAGCTAAAAAGACAGCTCTGAGTTCCAGAAGATTGATGTGGAGCAGAGATTCCTGAGGAGACCACACTCCCTGAGTGGTAAGGTCGCCCAGGTGAGCCCCCCACCCTAACAGGGAGGCATCCGTGGTGAGGGTGAGGGAGGAGAAATGGAATGAAGGGAACCCCTTGTTTCAGATTGCTTTGATCCTGCCACCAGTGTAAGGCCAGGATCAGGGTTTGAGTAACTGGGACCAATTTGGTAAGGGGTCCTTCCTCTGAGACCAATAGGCCCTCAAATGGAACTGAATGTCCCTCATCTGGAATCTTGCTCCTGCACAACAGCTGTGAAAGCAGCCATGTGCCCGAGGAGTTGCAGAAAATGCCTTGCTGGTCGAGACCCAGGGTAAAGGAGGATGCCAGGGCGATGAGTCTGTCCACCCTTTCCGAGGGAAGAAAGGCCCTGGCTAACCTCGTGTTCAATTCTAGCCTATGAAAGTTAGGGCCTGAACTGGTTCCAGAACTGACTTTGGTAAGTTTAGCAGGAATCCCAGAGAAGTGAGAAGCTGCTGGGTGACTTGCAAGTGGGATTTCACCTGACCTGGAGACTGACCCACAATGAGCCAGTCGTCCAGGTAGGGAAACACAACAACCTTGCCTTCTTAAATGAGCCACTACTACAGCGAGACAATTTGTAGAATACCTTGCGCAGAGGTAAGGGCCAAGGGCATTGCCCTGAACTGGTAGTGGCCTGAGGGCAGTTCGAACCTGAGGTACTTTCGGTGGAAGGCCTGATCAGAACATGAAAATAGGCATCCTTGAGGTCCAGGGAAGCTAGCCAGTCCCTGGCCTTAGGGAAGGCAATATCATTGCCAGAGTTAACATTTTGAACTTTGGTTTCAACAGATGCTTGTTCAAGTATCTTAAATCCAGAATGGGCCGCCATTCTCCTGTCTTTTTTGGGGTAAGAAAGTATCTTGAATAAAGCCCCTTGCCCTGATGGCAAGGAGGAACCCTTTCCACTGCTTTGCAGACCAGAAGAGAAGAAACCTCTGCTTCCAAAGCAAGGGCTTCTGAAGGATTTGCAGGTGGGAAATGCCTGGCTCTCATCTTTGGAAAATATTTGAAGCTGAGAACCAGACCCTGGCCTATTACCTCAGAACCCATCTGTCCGAAGTTAGGGACAGCCAGCTCTGGCTGAAATAGGCCAACCTGCCCCCACTAGTACAGGAGAATCGGCCCTGGGCACCCCATCAGGTGCCTGCTTAGCAACAGCCTTAGGCTGAGGGAGGAGACAGTCTACTTAGCCACGTCTACCTGCCTCCTGAAGAAACCTCTGCGAGACAGCAGAGGAGGCTTGAAATTGGTAAAAGGCCTGGAAAAGGTCTGCCCTACCTCTGGGAGCATGCCTTTGTGGCATGGCATGCTTCTCCTTAGCCTGGGCACTTTTGTAGGTAGTTCTGTATTCATCCATCTTTTTCATATAATTTTCTGTTTGCTCCCAAACAGAGAATTTCCCACTACAGGAAAATCCATAGCCTTTGACTGAGTATCTTGGGACAGATTAGTGCATCTGAGCCATGCCAACCCACGGAAAGCTACAGAAGTGGCCATGACCCTGGAGGAAACATCATTAACATCAACAGCAGTATGAAATTGAACTTTAGAGGCTTCAATGCCATCAGCAGCCACCTGTTCCAACTCACTAGCCAGCTGGCCATGGGCCTGCTTATGCTACTGCTATACTGTGTCCCACCTAGATTTCTGATATCTAGCCACATAAGCCATATAATTTGCCTGCCTGAGTCCCAAAGAAGCTGCCATATACTGTTTCTTCGCCATGGCATCAATCTTCCTAGAATCCTTGTCAGGAGGATGTGAGGCCAGAGGAATATTAGCCTTGTCACAGGCTGCAGCTTGTACCACACCTACATGACTACACTGCTCAATAAGAAGTCTGTATCCGAGCCTGACAAAGTATACCTTCTGTCCATTTTTTATCTACAGGAGGGACAGAATGAGGATTTTTAAAATCTTTGTTGTTTGCTTCCTAAATGACTTATGCAAAGGAATAGACAACCTCCTAGACTCTGGAATATCCATCATTTCCACATAATCAGGCTCCTCTTGCTCATCCACAGCCTCCTCTAAAGGAAGCTGGAGGGTTTCTGCAACCTTTTGTAAAAAATAAAGAAAGAAGGGACTCAGACAGAATAGGGAGATTCTAAAGGTCTGTCTGGAGAAATGCCCGTTCAATGGGCACGTCCAGACCCTCCCAGCCACACATATATTGATCAAATTCCTCCTCCTCCTGTGGTTCATAAAATCCTCAACTTCAAAATCCTGAACCACTGGGACTGAACGAACCAACCTTTTACCAACTGTTGGTGGTTCTACAGATCCCTGAGACAGTGACTGGACAATCTGAATGGCTTTAGCTATCTCTGCAGCAGTTGGAGACACAATTCTGGACTCCAAACCTCCTGATTTCTTTGTCTTTTTACTTGGGACTGGTTCCTCTGAACCAGTCTTCCTTTGGCCCGAGGAAGTCTCGCCCTGGTCAGAGGGAACTCCCTCTGGTCCAGTGGGTACTGAACCGGGCTGGCCATCCGGGTCAGCGGACTTTTTGGCCTCTCGTTCCCTGAGCCGGCCCAATCTCTTCTCCAGGGTGGCTGCAGGGAAATTTTTACACACCTGGCAGTCTGACAGGAGGTGGTCAGCCCCCAGACAATAGACACAAGTGGTGTGTGGGTCAGCCTTGGCAAAGCGTCCCCACAGACATCACAGATGTTGAAACCCAGTGGGCCGGTTTTTCTTTTGGGTTTCTCAGACATAATGCCAGCTAACCAAAATCTTGCCCTTTTGATGGCAGTGCCAGGCAAGACACCCTTATCGGTTCCTAACCGTGTCACGGGTATTTGAAAAAACGTAATAATTTCTGTTTTTTAGAACCGATAAGAACCGGGAACCGCACTCTAAAACCCACAGTACAGTTTTAAAGGCAGAAAATTAGCCGATCGTTCAAACCGAACCGATAATTAATTTTCCACACAGACTTGAATATTTGTACTTACGGTTACCAGATAGAGCTTTAGAACCAAATGCGGTAAAAATAATGACTTTTGCCGGTTCAATGAACCGAAAACTACTCTCTTGAACCGAGAATGAACCGAGCTGAAGGAGCTGATCTCCGGAGCGACTGTTCAGTGAAGCGGAGTAAAGAATCTGACAGTTTCATTTGAAACTGCCAGATAGAGCTTTGGGCACAGCGCCCTCGCGCTGTAGAACTCCAGATCTTCTGGAGTTAACTCCTTCCTCTCCGGGGCAGTTCAGCTGCAGTGGCTGACTGCTATTGTTATAATATAGCAAGACTTCATGGTGTTTGAAGACCAAGAATTACGGCAAGTATGTAATTTCCATATCTTCCTGGACTAAAAGTCTCCACCACTCATTCACACTAATGGGAGAGCACTAAGCTGAAAATCAAACCCACAAGTAGGGCTGTAGGAAACAGAGTTCACTCAGGACAGAAGTCCATAAGGTCTGTTCTGCTGAAGAAAGTGAACTGTCTGGCATGGACATCCAGAACATAGTGCTTTTACGAAGGTATGCACTGAGCTCCAACTCGCTGCCTTGCTGAAGGCTGCATTGGGTACATTACGAATCCCCATTAGGAAAGCTGCAATCATTCCGGTAGAGTGGTGTGAACCCAGGCCGGCCCATTGGCACAGCAGTTGGATATACGCTTGCGACACTGGTGACCTGGGTTCGGGAACGGACTCAGGTCATCAGAGGGCTGGCCGGGGGGAGAAGGATTGAGCATCCCATGACTGCTCTCCTTCTCCAGGGGGGAGGGTGGTGGAGTGATCGGCACTGTGGGGACACCCAGTGGTGGCTGGATTGCACCACAAGCACCAATGCCTAAGCAAGCTCGGGGGTGGAGCGGACACAGGTCATCATTGCATGGCCCCGCCCACTCCTAAAAGGGGAATAAATCACGCTGCTGGCCGCCAGTATGATGCCTGCCCCTTCACTCTAATGAGCTCCCAGGCCGGCTCCCGCACCTATCCCGTTGTCTGCGGCACTTGAGCTGGTACTGCAACCTCACCGGGGGGGGATCCAGGAGGTATCCGGGAGTCGTGGCTACATGTGGGAGTTGGAGCAGAGGGGGCTGGGACCTGGGTGGAGGGCTCAGCGGTAGGGAGCAGATAAAGAGAGAATTAAAAAAAAAAAAGAGAGTGGTGTGAACCTGGCCTTCCAACTTGACCTGTGCCATGGATTAGCAGTGTCGAAGACATGCAACTAACCAAGCCGAAATACATCTCTTGGCAACAGGCTTACCCACCCGAGGCATGCTGAAAGATATAATAGTTGCTCAGATGCATATCTCTTCATTCTGTCAATGTCGAATCGCAGCACCCGGTAGGCCCAGTGGCACTGAGGGTTGAGGCGCTGGATGCCACACCTCGCGTTACGCTGGTGACCCAGGTTTGGGAATGAGCCTGGTCTGCTGGGGGTCAGCAGGGGACAGAGAGGATCAAGCATCCAGAGGACTGCTCTCCTCTCCTCTCTCGGGGAGGGATTCAGGAGTAGCCAGAGGCACTGCAGCACACAAGGGCTCTTGAACAGGGTAGACGCTGGGCGGCTGTCTTGCGGACGTGGGTGGGAGCACTCACATCGCAGGCTGTACAGCATTGCACGTTCCATATCTGGGGCGTAACTAAGAAACCACCTGCCTCGTGGATAGGTGATGGCACCTCTACTCTCCTGACCACACTCTACCGCCGGTAGCACTCCTCTCCTGGGCCGAGCCCAGCCTGGCCCAAATTCTAGATAGAGTGTCCTGGGTGGATAGGGCAGTCCTACCTCGGGGGGCTCAGAGCTGGGGGGATATCGGGCCTGGTGCCAGGAACCAGGAGTCCCCTCAGGCACAGAGGTAGAGTTGGGGGCATTGGAGAATGCCTGACAGAGTTCCACGAGACAGGGTATAAACAGAGTTTAAAAAAAAAAAAAGAATTGCTGCACCCTCTAAACTTCCAGAGAAATGAAGGGAGTGCTCTCTTTCATTCTGGAACTAACAAAGTAAGTAGGGAGAAGTAAAACTTGACTAACGGAAACTGAACCAGTGACATGCTGTCTCCTGACTCAAGATAGACCAAAAATGCTGAGTAATGCAGACCTGCACTCGACAGGTTCAAGAGGCACCCTAACACCTTACTAGGTGGGCAACCAGAGGGTCCAGATGGGACTTGCACCCCAGAAGGAGAAGGGTTTCCACTTAGCCACGTAAGCCTTCATGGTGGAAGGCCTATGCATGGCTTAGGAGATGTATGCAAAGGTTTGGGAAACCTGAAACTTACCCACTTCCATTTCCTAAGGTGCTTGTATAGGGAGCCGCCTCAGGGTAACTTCTGACAGACTGCTGATCAGTGCAATCATATCTGCCAAGGCCAGTCTAGGACGATGAGAATCATCCTGCCCCCCGTGCCTACAACTTGTGCAGCACCCTCTGAATTAAGGAAGAGGAGGAAAACATACAGGGAGCATCTTGTCTCCTGCAGTGAATACATTCTGACTGGAAACACCAGAGTCTGGTTTTCTGAAGCAGGATACAGGCAGTTTCGTGTTGAAATGGGATGCAATAAGGAGCAGATCTGTATTGCCCCACTCGCCTAAAGCGACTGCAAGAAATCTGAACTGTGCAGAGAAGGTGGGAGGGTGCCCCACCCTGCTTGCTGATGTAATACATCACAGCTCTGTCATCTGTCTGAAGTAGGATCACTTCGTGGCAGAGGACATCCTTCAGGACTTTATTTATAAGATAGCTCTCATCTCTAAGAAATTTATGAAAAGAGGAGGTTTCTCCTGGCTCTACACCTGAGTGTGGAGGTCTTCACAATGAGCTCCCCATGAAAGATTTTGTCCGAGGCTCCATCATTTTGAACAGAGGATTGCGGATGCATGATGGGAGACCACTGCTTGCTGAGGGGGACGCTCTGAATCCCTGCATCCGCTCAACTGAAAAGGGCCCGAAAGGGTAGTTGTCCATGAAGATGTAATTTCTTCTGTCCTCTGGAAAAAAAAAAAAAAACGAAGCCCTGGAGGTATCCAGGAGGGCTCCTAAGAAGAGGAGCTACTGGGAAGATGAAAGTGGCACCATCCCTGAATTGGAAAACCCCCTGAAGAGAACAACTAAGAAGCAGTGGCAACTGCCTCCTGTGTGTCTCTTGTCCGGATGTGCTAGCTAGGAGCCAAATGTCCAGGAAGTGAATACTTAAACACAGAGGTTTTAGTGAACCCCTCCCTCAACAGGTACATATTTAACATTCCAAGGTCGGCAGATGGTGCATGCCACCTATTAGCTTGGAACCAGAAGCAACGGAAATAGGAAGGTGTGCTCTGTTCCACTGTGAAACAACTTCTACTGCCCAGTTCCCACAGAGGCACTGTGTCTCAGAAGCAAGAGAGTGTGACTGAAAGGTGGACAGACTGGGCTGCCGTCTGGGTGGAAGGTCTGGGGAAATCTGTGAAATTGGGAGAGTATTCCTCTCGGACAATCCTGATGACCCATATGTCCTCTGTAATGGACTGCCACTGACTGTAAAACCGAATTAGATGCCCCTCCTACCACCAAGAGGCGTCTCCCTCAGACAGCTGAGATGGGACCTGGGCTGGATCCACAGAAGTTGGTACAGGGCACTTTGAGGCCCGGAGTCCTCTATTGGGTTGATTCCTGAAAAAGGAACTTAGGCCTTTACCTTGAAAGAACTGCCTGTACGAGAATGTCGAAGGTCCTGTCCCACTGAGAGTCAGCTGTATTGTTCTTAGTGATCCCAAAAACTAAACCTGAGGGCCAAACAGATAAGCAGTGTCAAGAAGACATTAACCACCTGTTGCCAGCAGCAGCTGCCCTAGAGGCAGAATCACAGGTGTCCATAAAAGCATTCAGCTGATTACTAGGCTACATACCCCTAGCAATGGAGCGTTACATTCCGGGAGGCTCTCGACCATTGCACTGAGTGTGTTCCACAGGATGTAGTCGTACTGAGGAATGTAGGAACTCAAGACGGAGAAGTCTACTTTGGTCCACAGATGAAGACCGAAATCTTATGGTGGACCCCATATCCCTGAGGAAGAAGAACTGGAAAGAAGATCTTCCATCACACTTATACAGAAGGCTTGCATTCCAGCCCATAAAATGAGTCAACTGCTGTATCTTCAACAAAGTAGACTAGGGAAAGACTCGTCCAGATCCACTTCTACCCCAGAATTACCTCCAAAAGGCAGGTCTAGACCAGAAACACTGGAGATGCCACCACCTGGATCAGCGAAGAGTTCAGTGCCATCCGCCAGACCCGGCGCCAGATGTGGCACCAGAACCAGCACCAGACCTGGCACCAGATGCGGTGCCAGACCCGGTGCCACATGTGGCGTCAGACATGGTGCCAGATGCAGTGCCAGACCTGGTGCCAGATGCAGCACCACACATGATGTGAGACCCAGCACCAGATCTGGTGCTAGCACCACACCCAGCACTGGCACCACACATGGCAATGGCACCAAACATGGTGCCGGCACCAAACATGATGACGGCACCACACACGATGCCAGAACCGCTGCTAGACCTGAAGAAAAGGGGGAGATTCTTCTCTCACCGACAGGAGGAAGAAGAGCTTGAGGTTAAGCAGAGCCGGGTCCCAGAATCGCTACTTTTGTGCTTCGAGCGGACTGTTCTCCCCACCCCCGAGCACTGGACTGCCTGTGGTTGGACCTCCCTCCGCAAAGGGTGGCAGACTGGACACAGCCCCACGGCCATGACTGCTTTCAAACAAAGTCTCCCTACTGTCACCACTGCCATCTAAGGTCGACTCCATTGATGGCAGGCTGAGAATTTCTTCTTCTTCATTATCTTCTTTTTTTTTTTTTAAATAAGAAAAGAACACTAAAATGGTAAGTTAAATGAATACTGAATGTCTATAGCTGCTGTTGTATAGACAAAGACTTGACTCCTGGCAGGTGAGCGACATCATCATCTAAGTGCACTCGATGGCAGGAGAAAAGGAACTGAGGCGGTTGGAGGGTCGATGCCAAGACAGCCTACATGGTGCAAACTAGTCTCATGGTGAAACACATGCGCAGTCCTATCCTGGCACCGGCTCTCCAGAAGATTCTTGGCTCCCGCAGGTCCTAGCACCTTCGGCGTAGTCCCATTGGTGTGAATGAGTGGAGACCTTTAGTCCAGGAAGGTCTGGCGCCACTTTATACAAGAGGGCATGTCATGTGTGCAGGGCCTACTCGCACCACCAACCCTCCAGAAAAGTTCTGGTTCCTGTGGGGTCCCAGCACCTCTAGTTCAGAACCTTTAGTGGGCATCTATGGAGAAGATTGACTCTTAGAAGATTTTTTCTTTTCTCTTGCGGTTTGTATATCTCAAGTTTTATAACAAAAAAGAGATCTGTGTTAGCAATTTACATTTGTTGTTTTGATCCATGCTGTATAAACAGATGACTATAAACTTTAATATTGAAAATGAAAAAGAGAAAGATACTTTACAGAAGCAATTGCAACTGCATTCGATGCGCAGACCGTGCCTTTTGAAGCCACACCGACCTTTGAGTTAGACATGGGGGAACCCCTACAGAAGAGAAATAACAATGGTTGATTAATGAGGTAGCTGGTTTGATTAAAAAACAACCTACTATATAGGTGTCCATTCAGTTCATATACTGTATATTGGTTCATACTGTTGTCATCAAGAGACAAAGCTGCTCACCTATAAAGATCAGTTACAGTATTTGCCATATTGAGATCTTCAAGAATGTCTTCTCCATAGAGTACCACTCTTTTAACTTAAAGCTGAAAGAAAAAATACTCACCATAGTAATGTTGTTTCTTCTTAAGGGATCTATCACTAGTATTCAAAAATTGCAGTTATTCTTCAGGAATACGCAGACCCAGAGATTGGAACTTTATGCTAATTATGTAAATGGCAATTACATAATCACCGCAACTCCTAATCT
Source organism: Neoceratodus forsteri (assembly GCA_016271365.2). NCBI lineage: Eukaryota > Metazoa > Chordata > Ceratodontiformes > Ceratodontidae > Neoceratodus > Neoceratodus forsteri. The sequence continues at coordinate 51,830,711 of JADMNL010000026.1, forward strand.
TCCAGAAATATCTTCACCATTGATTCACATTAATGGATCTTAGACAGAGGCGCGAGGACCCTGTGGTAGCCAGAACTCTTCAGGAGGGCTGGCGCCAAAGCAAGTGGCACATGAGCAGCACCATAAGACTGGCTAACACTGCATGACTTACCTTCGCACCAGTCCTCAACTGCCTAAGTACCTTTTTACGGCTGCAAGGCAGAGTTCTGCAGACGTTTTGCTACCACATAGAAAAATGGACCTCAGCAGATAGCTAATGAACGTCATTAAATTGGAGTTTTATAGCAATTCCAATGATCAGCAGTCTGTTTATTGCACTATTTTTTCTCTGTTAGTTAGTGTTTCCCAGTGAGGAATGAGATTTTCAATAACAGTACATGTATTTCAATCTTAATTTGTGCATAACAGGACTTGTGTGATAACATAGCAAGGGCAAGGGAGGGGACAATGGGCCAAGGGAAGGCGGATGGGCATTAACAGGGACAGGCAGTCCTGCAATGAGGATGGACTAAGGTTGGGTCTACCAGGAGGTGAGGGACACAGGGCAGGGGCAGAGAACACATGCCAAAGTGAAAGGGGAACAGGTTTGATGTGCTGTTGACACTGGAGGGAGGAGGAGGGAGGAAGAGGTGCAGGGGGCAGGTGAGGAATGGGGAAATGGGCAGTGGGAGGCTAAAGGGCTAAGGAGTGGGGAAGAGCCATGAGGAGAGAGAGGGCATGGCAGCAGCAGGGCAGGGGTGTGGGGGGGGAGAGAGGGGAGGGCAGCAAGCAGGAGGGGGAAAGGAGGAATGGATAGAGGTGAGGGCACTGGTAGGAATAGCAGAGATACTAGAGAAAGAGAATCCAGGCTTGGCTACACGGGGGGATGGGGCTTAAGTGGAGCAAGGGAAGAAGGGTGTGTGTTAGTGATGGGGACTCTACACTTAAGGGGATCAGATGGGGCAGCAGAGAGGAATGGCATAGTCACAGATGGGTGGAAGCCATACTGAGTCTAAGGGCAGATGGTGCAGACCGAACAACTCTAAGGTGTGTGAGGAGGGGAAGGGGGAGACCACACATAGTGGTACATGTGGGGAGTAATGACCTGGCATGGGAGATTGTGGAGGTGGTAAAGGAAAGGTTCGGGGAATTGGGGAAGCTGTGCAAGGAGGTAGGAGAGACAGTTGCCCTCTCAGAGGTGTTCCCAGTACCCTGTGCGAGCACAATGAAAAAGGAGAGGATTAAAGAATTCAACGTTTGGCTGGAGGAGTGGTGTAGATCAAAAGGGTACAGGTGGGTGGGAGGATGGGGACAGACCTGGGACGATAAGGAACTATATGCAGGGGATAGGCTGCACTTAAGTGGAGAGGGAAAGGGGGCATTAAAAGAGAAGCTGCAGGGGTATATAACAACAAAAGTGAGTTTAAACTAGCTGCAGGGGGGGCAGGTGGTCAGATGGTAGGCAGTGTACCCAGGGACCATGTGAGCCTATCCCCAGACTAGTAAGAAAATACTAGGGAACTTAGTACAAAGGAGCAAGGTGGGAAGGGATCTGGAAAGAAGGAGAGGGCAGCAGGGTGGAGGGTGGTCTCTGTGAATGCAAGAAGCCTTAGCAACAAGACGGCGGAGCTACAGGTGCTCTTGGCTGTAGGGAGGGTGGACATCTCGGCCATCACAGAAACGTGGGCCACAGAACGCCGGGACTGGGATCTGACAATCCCAGGGTTCACACTGTATAGAAAGGACTATGGGGAAGGGGGTGGTGGCTGTCTAAGTGAGGAAGGGGATTAAATGTACAAGAGATGAAAGGGAAGAGAGGGAAATGGAGGCAATGTAATTACAGTTCCCAGACTCCAGAGGAAGGAAGTTGAGATCTGGGGTGGTATATAGGTCGCCATCCCAGACAGTGGATAGGGACAGGGAACTGGCAGATCAAATCAGCAGATATGTAGGAGGGGGAAGGTGGTCATTGTAGGGGATTTCAACCTGGTGGGGGTGGACTGAACCGTGCTGGTCACCTCCAGCGCTAGGGAGAGGGACCTCCTGGATGCATTTCAGGAGGGGTTCCTGACACAGCTGGTTGCTGAACCCACTAGACTAGGGAACACGCTGGACCTGGTACTATGTAACAGTGAGGCAGTGGGGGACATAAGAGTGGAGGATCTGTTGGCTGACAGCGATCATTAAACAGTGTAATTTAATATCACAGTGAGCAGGAAGCCGGAGGGATCAGCAACAAAGCTGGTAGATTCCAGGAAGGCGGACTTTGGGAGAATGAGGGAACTGCTGAAGGGGAGACTTGAATTAATAAAACGGGGGATGGAGACAATGCAGAAATGGGACATAATAAAGCAAGGAATGATGGAGGCGACAGAAATTTGCATCAGGCTACAGAGTAAGAAGAATAGGGTAAAGAGCCCACGTTGGCTGAACAGAGAGGTGATAGAGGGGGTGAGGGCAAAAAGTGCGGTGTACCTGAAGTACGGAAGGACAGGGAAGAAGAAGAAGGAGGACAGGGAGGAGCACTGTACACCAAATGGTCTAAGGAGGTGACCAAGAGGGTAAGGGGCACGAAAGCTACTAGGGAACTCAGATTAGTGCAGGGAATAAAAGGAGGGGAGAAAGACTTTCTTAGGTATGTCAGGGAGAAAAGGAAGTGCAGGGACAGTATAGTGAGGATAAAAAGGGGGGAGGAATGGGTGGAAAAGGGGGAACAAGCAGAAGCACTGAATGAGTACCTCTGCTCAGTGTTTACAAGAGAGGAGGGAAGTCCTTTACCACCCTGGCTGGGAAGATGGGGCATGGGGGGAGTGAGGTAACAAACGGCAAGACAGAGGTAGCAGAGTTTTGGAGGGGCTGAGGACGCCGAAGGTGAACAAAGCACTAGGGCCAGATAGTATCCACTCCAGGGTGCTGCGGGAGATGGCAGAGGTTCTAGCAGAACCACTGGCAGACCTGTTCAGCAGCTTCCTGGAAAACATGCCGCAAGACTGGAGGATGGCCACGTGGTTCTGTTACATAAAAGTGGACCAAGAGATGAGCCAGGGAACTACAGGCCAGTCAGTCTGATGTCCATGGTGGGGAAGCTCATGAAGACGATATTAAAAGAAAGGCTGGTTGTATTTCTGGAAGAAAATGACCTACAGGACAGAAGGCAGCACGGGTTCATTTGGGGGAGATCCTACTGAACAAATCTTATACAGTAGTATGACTGGGTGACTAGGGAGCTGGATGGCGGCCATGCTCTGGATGTGCTGTACCTGGATTTCAGTAAGGCCTTCGATTCATTGCCCCATGGGCAACAAGGGGTGAAGTTGTCCAGGGTGGGAGTAGGGATGAAAATGGCATGTAGGATATCAAACTGGCTACAGAGTAGGCTACAAAGGGTAATGGGGGGGGGAGTCTGAGAGCCTAGAGCTGTGACAAGCAGGGTGCCGCAGGGCTTGGTGCTGGGCCTGACGCTGTTCAGGCTATTCATCTCGGACATTGTGCAGGGGGTGATGAGCAGGATTAGCCTATTTGCTGATGACACAAAAAAGCAGGCAGTAGTAGACGATGAGGGGGGATGGATGCAACTACAGAGGGGCTTGACCAAGCTGGAGGAATGGTCAGGGAAGTGGCAGCTGGGGTTCAATGTGAAAAAATGCAAGGCGTTGAATTTTGGGGCTAGAAACCCAAGGAGGGATTGCTGGCTAGGTGGGATCAAGCTGGGGACCACTGAGGAGGAAAAGGGCCTGGGGGTTGTGATAACAGTGAGCATGAACAATACTGCCCAAGGAGAGTGGCGGTGAAAGCAAACAAGATGCTAGGGTGCATAACACAGGGATTCACGTCCAGGCACAGGGAGGCAATCTTGCCCCTCTACAAGGTGCTGGTCAGGCCATACTTGGAGTGCTGTGTGCAGTTCTGGAGGTTGTACCTGAGGCGGAATGTCAAGCTGCTGGAGTGAGTGCAGCAGAGGATGACAAGGATGATTCAGGGGATGAAGGGAATGGACTATGAAATGAGGCTAAGGGAGCTGAATATGTATGCATTGGAGGAGGGGGGCATGATCAAAACCTTCAAGTACCTGAAGGGTATCAACAAGGGGGGTGGAGGCAGTGCTGAAACTAAGGAGTGGGAGGGAAACTAGGGGGCACGGCCTAAGAATAGAGGAGGAGATTCAGAAGGGAAATGCGGAGGCATTACTTCAGAGAGAGAGTAGTTGTGAAGTGGAACGCACTGCTAAAAGGGGTGATATCGAGCAAAAATGTGGTTGGCTTTAAGAACACATGGGACAGAATGCAGGTGTGAGTGAGGGTTGGTAAGGAAGTCAATGAAGGGAAGGCAAGTGGGACAGGGGAAGGGGCAGCTGCCTGGTAGGGAGCTAGCTGCACAATCGAGCAGACTTTGACAGACCAGTAGGTCTCTTCAGCTGGCACCTCTGTATGTTCATACACAGATGGCACAGAAAGGGCACAGAGAAGGGCCACTAAGATGGTACATGGGCTAAGTGGGGAAGCCATATGAGGAGAGGTTGAGAGTGTTGGATTTGTACCTGCTTGAGACCAGAAGGGAGAGGGAGGACAAGACAGAAAATTTAAATATGTGAAGGGGATCAATAAACTGGCGGGGGGGACTTATTCTGAAGGAAGGTGGATGCAAGAACTAGAGGGCATGGACTGAGGGTAGAGGAGTTAGGTTTAAGGGAAACATTAGGGGGCATTACTTCACTGAGAGGGTGGTGGTGCCCTGGAACAGTCTGCCAGAGGAGGAGGTGGTGGAGGCCGGAACTGTGGAGGGATTCAAGTGGGCATGGGACAAACACAAGAGGTTGTCAAGGGAAGGGAGGGTGGAAACTATGTGGGGGGGTAAGTAAAGAGGGAGGCAAGGGGCAGACTCAATGGGCCAAGAAGGTTCTTTTCTGCCGACATGTCTATGAACATGGTAACTAGTTTCAGCTTGTTTATATGGCTGAAAAAAAAATAAAAATACAAATATACTGAAGTTTCCCTTATTGAAGCTCTGAAGCTCGTAGTGTATCATTCAGCAGATTACAGTGTCAAATTACAGACAGTCCAGCTACAGCTCTGCATGCCCTCCTGCTTTCACAGCTGCTTGAGAGAGGTTTTTATGTTGCTTGCACGCATGTGCAAGAAACACAGTGCCATCATCCGAGTTTTCGGAGGTGTGTCAGCCCGTCTTCCAATGCAGTCAGTGTGTTTGCAGGCGCGGCCCCAGTTCCCCAATGAGTGCTGCAGCTGTCTATGACAGTAGTCCAAAATGCAGTGGCATACAGTTCAAAGGGAGAGCTCCGCTTCAATCAGCAGAGCTCCCCCTCGCACACACACACGCAAATCGCATATTGCGTGCTGATCGCGCTCCCCACGCACATTGTATGGCTGTGACGGGTGCCCAATCCCATTGGCTCCACCCCCCAACAGCTGTCCAGGTGCCGCCGCTGGGAGTCCCCCCCAGTGGCAAAAACTGTTATAGCCCGACAGAGTGCCCAATCCCCGTTGGCTATAAGGCTGCATGCCCCCCCTCCAGCTTTCCCGTGCCACGCTGGAGCCCACACCAGCGTGGCAAATTTTTTTTGGCTGATGGGGGTGCCCAATCCCCGTCGGCTCCAGGTCCCCCCAAACAGCTTTTCCTGCTGCCACGCTAGTTGCCTACCCCAGCGTGGCAAACGTACCATGTCGTCTTCTTAAAAAAAAAACCTGTGAATAAAAAAAATGGTCCCTCGTAGCCTCCCTACCCCCCTCCCACAACCCACACCCACCCACTGCGCACCCTGCCTCCACACACCCACCTCACCCTATACTTACCTCCGGAGCTCAGCGCAATGATCATCGGTGGACCGGGAACACGTCTGCACTCTTCAAAGCTGACCGGGAACTGAGGAAACGCCAGTAAGCTGTATAATGGGATAGATAGGGTTTTTCAGCTTTGTTGCACATCTCAGGCATTTTTGGGAATTTTGGCCCCAAATTTTCAACATGGGGTTTTTGGGACCCTTTCTCATGAATTCTTGCACTGTCATGGTATTAATCGGGCCCGAAGGGTGATTTTCATGCCTGCGCGGAAATCACCTTCGAACCGATTAACAAAACAACACTGCCAGTGTTCATAAGGGTGGGCTCTCAAAGCCTGCGTTGAAAATTTGGTGAAAATTCTAAAAATTACTGTTTTTCGAGCGTGCGTTGCGCAGTTCCTACGCACGCTCGTAAGTTCGCGAATTTTCAATATTTTCACTCCAGATTTTCAATATTGCCATTGTACCACAACTCCTTATGACCAGTACAGCTGTCATTTTTCACATCCTGCCCAAAATGTGTTTCCGCCCATGTAGCGCGCAATGGCGCAGTCGGTGTGTGAACTCAATGTATGGGACACATTAAGAAAATCACAGTGATACTGTTCATGAGCAGAGGTCTTAAAATGGCTGTGTTGAAAATTTGGTGAAAAAATTCCTAAAAATGACTGTTTTACGAGTGTGCATTGCGCAGCTCCCACGCACGCTCGTAAGTTTGTAATTTTCAATATTTTCACTCCAGATTTTCAACATTGCCATTGTACCACAGCTCTAATGAGCAGCGAGCTGTCATTTTCACATCTTGCCCAAAATATGTTTCCGCCAATGTAGCGCACAATAGTGCAGTCGGTGTGAGAAATCAATGTATGGGACACATTAAGAAAATCACAGTGACACTGTTCATGAGCAGAGGTCTTAAAATGGCTATATTGAAAATTTGGTGGAAAAATTCCTAAAAATGACTGTTTTATGAGTGTGCGTTGCGCAGTTCCTACGTACGCTCGTAAGTTCGCAAATTTTCAATATTTGCACTCCAATGACTTCCAAATACCTAAACAGCGCATAGAAGCAAGCAACATTTGGCATTGACAAATGCTTGTTAACTTAGAACTCAACCCCTATAATTCAAAACCAAGACTCTCAAGTACTGTAGAGGAATGCTGTGTATTTTTTAAATTTGCCGTGCATGCACGTGCAGCAAACTTCTTTAAACTAGTTGCTTTTGAATGGTGTGGCACTGTCTGTCCAATGTAAAGTGGTCTGCAAGGGGCACAACCGTGCCACACCAATCATCAGGCAGGCTGATCATGACAGCTGTTTGCCTGAAAGGGTCTGTCCTTGAAAGGAAAAAGCCACACCAATCATGTGGTGGCCTTTTCCTTTCATTTGTAGGACACCGTCTAGCAAACGGCTATTGGCCTTCAGACTGGCTGACGTACTCCCTCCCTCCCCAAGCTGATAACAGTTTCCCTTTGTCTTGTGCTCCTCTGTCCTGTCCCCATCTAACTTGCACTAGTCCCCCCCAAGCAATCTAACTCACTTCCCTGCAACTCCACATCTAAGCTGCCCCTCTGCCCCCCCCCGCCCACTGCATAGCCAGAAAGGTGGACTTGCATCTAGGAGAGGACACTCATGCAGTATTCAATGGAGAAACATGACTGAGGTGCAGGAACTCTCAACACAATTTTCCAGAGAGCCGGCGGAAGCGAGCTCCACTGGGCTCTTGACCCCCACACCCCCTACTTTCCTCCGGGCTCTCTCACCTTCCAACAGTCTCTAGATGATCGGGTCAATGTTCACTTTCTCGGGCTCCGCCATCTGGTGCTGCCACTTCAGTTCTGCCTGGAGAAGAAGGGGGTGATGATCGGGTTCAAAGGCAGTTCAGTTCGGGCCCTGCAGGTTCGGGTCCTGTGGGTGTGCATTTTGGGCTCTGCAGCTGTGTGGTTCGGTGCCTGGGACCTCCATTGCTAGTGTTGTGCAAGCACTTAGTGGTCTGTAAACGCAGTATTACTTCCAGCCTTTCCATTCCATAGGCAAAGCATGGCTGGCATAGAGACAGAATGGCCCTGCTTAGTTGCCTGCAGGCAGCAATACTGATTAGCAGGTACAGACAGTGCAAACAAAAACTTACATCCCCCAGTCATATCAGTTGGTGGTCTTAGGTGCCCTGCGAGTTCCGCAGCTTCACGGTTCGGTTTGGGAACGGTCCCGCGCAGGGTTGCAAGCTGCCAAAACTTTCGTAAAACCTACCTGGGAGGCATGTAGAACTGCAATACCAATGGACGGCTTTCGGTGATTAGACAAATATTGCTCCAAAGCAGTGTCTGAAGGTAAACTAGCACTGTGTGCGGGTAAGCCATAGAATATATTTCCTGGGCCCACAGCAGAGGATTACCTATATTAGCAAAATAGGTCACTTTGGAATAAAGCATTAGTGATGTAATGCTGTTCTGTCTATAATGTTCGGCCTCTGGGCAAAGCAATTTATTCAATCTTTCCTTTGCTTAGAAAGGTGGCAGAGAGCAAAATAATATGACCAGCTTGCCACCAGGACCATGTCTTTGGTTATTAAGACAGAGACAATCATTTGCCTTTGTGGTATTCAATGCCAGGGTCATGCCTCTTCCATAGATTTGGGAGGCAGTATAGCACAGTGGGTTAAGGCTTTGAGCTACAAATCTGGTGACATCCAGCAGACCAGACGTGGGTTTGAATCCCACAGCTTCCACCTGCATACTGTGTGACCTTGAGCAAGTCACTTAACTGCCTGATGCTCCTGTAAAAAAGCTTTCAGCTTAGTGTGCTACTCCTGGTTAAATAAAAAAAATAAATTTATAAAGACTCTGAAAATATCCCCTCCCTTACCTTAAGGGGGAGTACTCATTGTTTAAATTACTATCCTGCAATTAGTTCAGTCGGTGAAACAAAAACGTAGAGATAGTCAAAGAATCTCTGGCAGGTCATGGAAAAGCAGAGAGCTTGAGACGTTATCTCTACTCACTCGATGAGATCACGCTAAGTTAAGATGTACTAAACACAGTGATCATCCCAAAAATTAATCAGTATTCATTTCCTTGTACCATCTGTTTCATTTTATAATTTATTTGGCGTAATTCAATGGGCAGACTGTTTTTTATTTACAAAAAGGAAAAAGTTGCTCACCATAGTTTGAAATGCCAACTTAGTTGGGGCTAAAACAATCAGTGGTGAGTGGGAGCAGCAGCAGAGAAGGAGGCACAAGTAATAAGCATGCATTTGTCAATGCCGAATGTTTGCTTGCAGGCATTGGCATTGGTAGTGTAGAAGTTACAGAGTTGCATAATAGGAATGGCAGTGAAGTACTGAACTGAAGCCAACCCCACCAGCACCCTGCAGAGACTGACAGGCATTGGGGTGTGCCTTTGGGTCGTCAGGCATAACGGCCATGCCATTTCACCACACCCTACCCTGCAGACACTGACAAGTGTCACGGTGTGCCTTGGGGTCTTTGGCCCTTATGCGCACCCCATTCCATCAGGAAATACGGTGAGATGGGTGCGTATAGGAGAATGGGGTGAACTTTGGGGCCGAAGAGTCCAAGGCACACCTCAATGCCTCTCACTGGCTGCAGGGTGTGGAGTGGTATGAGCATTACAGGCAAGAATCCCAAGTCACACCCCTGATGCCTGTCATTCTCTACAGGGTGGGGCGTTATGGTTGGAAACCCTAACACCTCAGGCATTCATTGGTATTTTCACTCCAAATTTTCAACATGGTTTTTTTGTGACCCCCACCTCATGAACAGTGGCAATATCAGTTTGTTAGCCGAAGCTGCTTATGACTAACGACTACGGCATTTAGCACCACAGGTGCAAAAACACATTCTGAACAGGATGTGAAAAAATGAAAATTACGTACCTACCGTAATTCTTGATCTTCTTGGACGAGTCCACCACTCATTCACACTATTGGGATCTGCGCCGGAGGCACTAGGACCATCGGACAAACTTTTGCTGAGATTCGATGCCAGAGATGCGCATGAGCCCCAGCTCGATGTGCAATGACTATCTCGAGTCGACTCCCAACCACCTCAGTACCTTTTTACCAAGGAGGTGCAGTGACCAACCTAGAAGGGTAGCTTCTAACCTAAAAAACGGACATAAGATAGTCCGGACGACCCGTGTAAGAAGGGTCAACAAAGAAGTCTTCAAGGCCTAAAGATTTGAGGGAGTGAAGACCAACAAGAGAGGTGAGCTCGGGGGATGGAGGGTGGGCGTGTGAATGAGTGGTGGAGACTCGTCCAAGAAGATCAAGAATTACGGTAGGTACTTCATTTTCATATCTTCCTGGACATAAGTCTCCACCACTCATTCACACTATTGGGAGAGTACCGAGCTAATAATCCCCCGAGAGGGTGGCAGGAGAAACCAAGAGCTCACGTTTCTTAAGACAGAAGTCCATTGAGGATGGCTCTGCCAAAGGAAGAATGTCGTCTGGCATGGACATCGAGTGCATAATGCTTAACGAAAGTATGCACTGAGCTCCAGGTGGCTGCATTGCAGATGTCTGCAATGGGCATGTTGCGGATTTCTGCTAGGGATGCCGATACCATTCTGGTAGAGTGAGCGTAAACTCTACCCTCCAACTTAACCTGCGCCATGGAATAGCAGTGACGAAGGCACGCCACTAGCCATGCTGAGATACATCTAATAGCGACAGGTTGACCCAGCCGGGCCTCACTGAAGGAAACGAACAGTTGCTGGCCTTTACGAAAATCCTTGGTTCTATCTAAGTAGAAACGCAAGGCCCTCCTAACATCCAGAGAATGAAGAGAGCGTTCCCCTACATTTTGGAAGTCCGCAAAATAAGAGAGAAGGACCAAAGGTTGGTTAAGATGAAATTCTTAGGAAGAAATTTAGGATGAGTACGAAGGACTACTTTGTCCTGATGGAACACAGTATATGGAGGGTCTGTGACCAGGGCATGTATCTCAGAGACCCTACGGCCTGAGGTAATGGCCACTAGGAAGGCAGTCTTCCAGGTGAGGAACTTTAGTTCACAGGTAGCTAGAGGCTCAAAAGGTTTCCGGGTGAGCATGTCTAGCACAAGATTAATGTCCCAGGCTGCAACCGGACGTCTTGTAAGGGATCTGGTGTGCAGAATGCCCTTAAGAAATCTCTTAACCATAGGTAACTGAGCCAGTGAAAGAGAAAAAACCGGCTCATGACACGCTGAAATGGCACTAAAGTGAACCTTAACTGTAGAGTACAGGAGACCTGAATCTGAGAGGTCCAAAAGGTACTCTAAAACTTTATCTGGAGGGCAGGAAAAGGGATTCAAAAAGGACTTTGCACACCAGAGGGAAAAATGCTTCCACTTAGCCATGTAAGTTTTCCGAGTGGCTGGCTTCCGCGCAGCCAGAAGGATATCAGAAACTCTTCGAGAGACATTGAACCGATTTACTTCTACCTCTTCAGGAGCCAAGCGTGAAGGTGAAGAGATCTTAGATTGGGATGGACCACCGGTCCCTGAGTTAAAAGGTTCATCTGCAGGGGAAGTGGTCTCGGAGGAACTGCCAACATACTGTTGAGAAGTGGAAACCACAGTTGTCGAGGCCAAAAGGAGCAATGAGAATCATCTTGTCTCCTGAGACTCGAACTTGAGGAGTACTTCTGAATTAGAGGAAGAGGCGTAAAGGCGTAAGCGTTTGTCCACTGCAGCCTGAACGCATCCTGACAAAAAATGCCAGGCCCTGGACTTCTGGAGCAGAAGTGAAGCAGTTTTGCGCTGAAAGGGGACGCAAAAAGGTCCAGGACCGGAGTTCCCCACTCTTCGAATAATGACTGAACTATGGTTGAGTTGAGAGACCACTCGTGAGGATCTGTCTCTGTTCTGCTGAGACGGTCTGCCAAGTCGTTCTGTACACCTGGCAGGTAGATTGTTTGAATTAGAGCCTTGTGCTCCAAGCACCATTCCCAGACCCTCATCGCTTCTCTGCATAAGGGGTAAGAATGAGCACCAACCCTGCTTGTTGATGTAATACATCACTGCTTTGTTGTCCGTTTGGAGGAGAATATTCTTGTGACAGAGAATGTCCTTCAAAGCTCGGACCGCATAAAGGACAGCTCTCATTTCTAGGACATTTATGTGAAGCTGGGACTCGAGTTGAGTCCACACACCCTGAGTGTGGAGAGCCAGGCAGTGAGCTCCCCACCCCATTAGAGAAGCGTCTGTGGTAATGGAGATCTGATGGCCCAGAGGGGCAAAGGGGTATCCTTGCAGGAGATTGTCCTCTTGAGACCACCAGGTGAGAGACCTCTTTAAGGGTTCTGTCACATTGATGAGATAGGACTGCGGGTGAGTGGTTGGAGACCACTGAGTACTGAGCATCCACTGGATGGTTCTCATGTGCAGACGGGCCAGAGGTACAGTGAACACTGAGGATGCCATGAGGCCCAGCATCCATTGCATCGAGAGCGCTGTAACTGACGTGTTCTCTCCGATGTAACAGGCCATCTGAAGGATATCGTTCCTTCTGTCCTCTGGGAGAAAAGCCTTCGCACAGGATGTGTCCAGAAGGGTCCCTATGAAAAGGAGCCTCTGGGAGGGCTGCAGCTGCGATTTCTTGAGGTTTAGTAGGACTCCCATGGACGTAAGGAGGCGAGAGGTCATCTCTACGGCATCCAGCTTCCCTTGCCTGGAAGGACTTGCCAGAAGCCAATCATCCAGATAAGGGAACAGCTGTATTCCGAGTTTTCTGAGGTGTTCTACGAGAACTGCACAACACTTTGAAAAATCTGGCGGCGCCGAGGATAGCCCAAAAGGCAGGACTCTGAACTGCTAATGTTGTCCCAGAGCCACAAACCTCAGGAATTTGTGATGCCTAGGGTGAATGAGAATGTGCTGGTAAGCATCCTGCATGTCTAGGGAGGCTAACCAGTCGTGCTGATGAAGCAAGGGTAACAGGGTTCCTAGAGAAATCATTTTGAATTTCTCCTTGGGGAGAAATTTGTTTAGCTTTCTGAGATCTAGAAAGGGGTGCATTCCCCCAGACTTCTTTGGAACCAGAAAGTAATGAGAGTAGAACCCCGTGTTTCGTTGATGCAGTGGCACAAGTTCTACTGCCCTGTTGTTTAGAAGGCCCTGAATCTCGGCGGTGAGAAGGTCTGACTGTAAGGCAGACAGCCTGGGCTGCCGTTTGGGAGGACGATCCGGAGGGGTTTTAACAAAATTGAGTGAGTACCCCTCGTGGATTATCTGAAGGACCCATTTGTCTGAGGTTATGGACTTCCACTGGCTGTAGAAGTGCATCAGACGACCTCCCACCGGAGAGAAAAAGTCCACCTCGGGCAGCTGAGGTGGGACTTGGGCCAGCAATTCATAAGGTAGCGCTGGGCGCCTTGGACCCTAACGCTTTCTGTTGCGCCTTCTTTTGAGGCTGGGCAGGTTGGTTCTTATGGAAACTTCCTCTGCCTCTGCCTCGAAAAGACTGACGGTTATGAAACTGATGTTTACTGGCATGCCCTTGAGAGGGGGCAGGAGGGGCTCTAGCCAACTTAATGGCTGACCTTGTCTTTTGTGTAGCTTCTAGAGCTTGCTCGACCTGAGGACCAAAAAGATATGCACCATCAAAGGGCCATGCCATTACCTGTTGTTACGCATCATTGGTGAAGCCTGAAGTGCACAACCAGGAATGGCGGCAGGTGCAAATACCAGCAGCTGCTGAACGGGAAGCGGAGTCGAAAGCGTCCATGGCTGCTTTAACCTGTTGGTTGTTAGATTCAATACCCCCGGTAATGGTTTGAAGAAGCTCTGGTTTTGAATCCGACTCTGGAAGAGCTTCAACCATTTGCTTGAGAGAGTGCCACAGGATATACGTATACTGAGAAAAATAGCCTTGGTAACTGGCAATACGCATACTTAGGGTAGAAGCAGCAAAGACTCTCTTACCTAAGGTGTCTATCTTACGAGATTCCTTGTTAATAGGTCGAGCTGTGGTGGTTTGAGGAAGGACGAACTTATCATTCTCTGCCAGGACTACAATAGGATCCGCAAAGGCTTGAGATGCCAAAATGGGACGATCCTTGGGGGCTGAATATTTTCTATCAATGGATTTAGGCACCGATGAAGAGAGAGCAGGATTATTCCATACCATTTGAGACAGCGTCTCGAAGGAAGGCTGAATCAGAGGAGTCAAATCCGTAGGGATCTCCGATGCGTGAAGGTATTGGAGTCTTAACAATTTCCCAGGATCGATGTCTGTAGTCTGGAGAGAAAGTGTGGCAATCATATTCTTCAGCAGAGACTTAAAAGACAGGTCCTCGACCACAGGCTCTGCAGCAGTAAAAGATCCTGCTTTGTCCACCTCATCGCTCAGCCGAAGGTCTGGGTCAGGCTCAACGTCATCTCCTGACAGTCCAGGAGGGACTGTATGGACAAGAAAGGGATGAAAGCCAGAAGAGGAAGGAGGAAAAGAGACAAAAGGGAAGTCCCCGAGAGCCCCCAGCGCCGAGGAGGCACACGGCGCGGAAAATTACGCCGAGGAACCACGTGGCGCCGAAAACGGCGCCGAGAAGCTGCACGGTGCTGAGGATGGTGCCGAACAGCCGCACGGCACTGCAGGCGACACCGAGAAGCTGCACACCGTCACATGCGATGCCGAGAAGCTGCGCTGCACTGCGGGCGACGCCGAGACGGCGCCGCAAGGCTAATGTCAAGGTACTCCCGAGACAGAAAAAACGGCTTTTGAAGGAAAAAAGAGCTAAAGCGCACTCGACGGCGGGAAAAAAGGAACTGAGGCGGTGGGGAGTCGACGCCGCAGATAGTCATTGCCGCGCGAGCTGGGGCTCGTGGCACCGTCCCTCACGGTGCCATCTCTGGCATCGACTCCCCAGCAAAAAGTTTGCTCCCGATGGGTCCTAGTGCCTACGGCGCAGATCCCAATAGTGTAAATGAGTGGTGGAGACTTATGTCCAGGAAGATTGACAGCTGTACTGTTCATGGGGAGGTGTAAAAAATGGCAATGTTGCAAATCTGCAGTCAAAATACTAAAAAAACTGGTGAAGTCACGAGCGTGCATAAAAACTGTGCAATGCACACCCGTAATGTAATTAGGTTGGGGATTTTTTACAGCAGATTGTCAACACAGGCATTTTGGGACCTCCGATCATGAACAGTGTCACTGTGATTTTCTTTATCTGTCCCGAACAATGACTTCCCACAGCAACCACGCATCTCTGCGCTGAAAGTGTGAAAACACATTTCAGCCATGTTGTGAAAAATGACAGCTGTACTGTTCATAAGGAAGTGTGGAAAAATGCCACTGGGGAAAATCTGGACTGAAAATATTACGTTGATGAACTTACTTAGTGTGCGTGGAACTGCACAATGCTCACTGTAACACAGTCATTTTATGGACTTTGTCACCAAATTTTCAACATAGCCATTTTAAGACCTCTACTTATGAACAGTGTCACTGTGATTTCCTTAATCTGTCCCAAACATTGCTTTTGCACACCGACTGCACCATTGTGCTAACATGTCGGAAACACATTTGGGGTGACATGTGAAAAATGGCAGCTGTACTGTTCATAAGGAAGTGTAATAAATGGCAATGTGGAAAATCTGGAGTGAAAATATAGAAAATTCGCAAACTTACAAGAGTGCGTAGGAACTGTGCAATGCACGCTCGTAAAACAGTCATTTTAAGGAATTTTTTCACCAAATTTTCAACACAGCCATTTTAAGGCCTCTGCTCATGAACAGTGTCACTGTGATTTTCTTAATGTGTCCCATACATTGATTTCGCACATCAATTGCGCCATTGTGAGCTACATGGGCGGAAACACGTTTTGGGCAAGATGTGAAAAATGACAGCTGTACTGCTCATAAGGAAGTGTAATAAAATGGCAAAGTTGAAAATTTGGAGTGAAAATATTGAAAATTCACAAACTTACGAGCATGAGTAGGAACTGTGCAAAGCACTCGTAAAACAGTCATTTTTAGAAATGTTTTCACCAAATCTTCAACGTAGCCATTTTAAGACCTCTGCTTATGAACAGTGTCACTGTGATTTTCTTAATGTGTCCCATACATTGATTTCGCACACTGACTGCGCCATTGTGCGCTACATGGGTGGAAACACGTTTTGGGCAAGATGTGAAAAATGACAGCTGTACTGCTCATAAGGAGGTGTGTTAAAATGGCAATGTTGAAAATCTGGAGTGAAAATATTGAAAATTCGTGAACTTACGAGCGTGCATAGGAACTGCGCAAGGCACGTTCATAAAACAGTCATTTTTAGGAATTTTTACACCAAATTTTCAAAATAGGCTTTTTGAGAGCCCACCTTATGAACCATGGCAGTGTTGTTTCATTACTTGGTCCCGAAAGAAAAAACTACTCTCCTTAGTAATGTTGTTTCTTCTAATGGAGTCTTACTGTATTCTGACAAATTGCAGTGAGGTCCAACCTTCGAACTGCCCCGGAGATGAAAGAGTTAACTTTCCATGCCAGGCATGGAACGCTGAGCTCGAGCTCGGTTGAGACTCTGTCTGTTGCTATTTGAACTCAAACTGTCAGATCTTTTCGAGCTAAACTCACTGAGTGTCCTGTGTGGAAGCTGTAAACCTACACTAGCCAACTGGCTACTAAATATAATGAACAAATTTTTTGGTCCCAAAACAAAGACTCAAGTCAGGAAACCCAAAAAATGAAATAAACACAACACCCACTCACCCAAAGTAAAGGGGTGATAATAAAAAGGTGAGGCACCTCTTGAGTGCCAACACTGCTACTGCCCACCCACATCCCAAAACAAAGGTTCTAAGAGGGGAAGGCAGGGGGGAAGGTCAGAATACAGCAAGACTCCATTAGAAGAAACAACATTACTAAAGTGAGTAATTTTTTCTTCAAACAACATGATGTCTTGCTGTATTCTGACAAACTGCAGACTAGCAAGCAGTACCTCCATGGAGGAGGGACAGAATCTACCTCGGAAATAGGCTCTGAAGCACTGCTGTGCCAAACCAAGAATAACTCCTAGCCTGGATATCCAGAGAGTAATGCTTGGTAAAAGTGTGAACTGTTTTCCAGGTAGCTGCTTGACATATCTCTAAGATAGGAATATCCCTGGCAGCTGCCAGTGAAGCAGCTGTACCTCCGGTAGAGTGAGCCCTCAGGCCTGAGGGCGGAATCCTGCCTAGTTTTTCATAGCAAAATTGAATGCAAGAGACAATCCACCTGGCAATGGATCTCTTAGTGGCAGGTTTTCCCTTACCAACCTCCCCATAAGTGAGGAACAGTTGGAGGGAGTCAAATCTGTGACCTATGTAGTAGCTAAGGGCCCTTTTTCACATCCAAACTGTACAGCTTCCTCTCACCAGAGGAGGATTGGTCAGTGAAGAACACAGGAAGAGACATAGACTGGTTAAGGTGGAAGTGTGAAACCACCTTAGGTAAAAACTTCCTGTTAGTCCTGAGGACCACCTTATCTCTATGTAAAGAGATAAAATCAGGTTCCACTGACAGGGCTTGTAACTCACGTATGCACCTGGCAAAAGTGATGGCCTCCAAGAAAACAGTTTCCCAAGTCAAGAACTTAAGCTCTGCTGAGGACAAAGGCTCAAAAGGGGGTTGCATAAGCTGAGCTATGCAAACATTAAGGTACCAAACAGGGGCAGGGTCCCTGAATGGTGGATTGGTATGAAGCAATCCCTTGAAAAACGTAGAGAATACAGGATGAGCTGAAAGGGAAGAAGGCTTACCTGCTGAAAGAAAAGCAGAGACAGCTGCCAGATGCACTCTTAGTGTACAGTAGCTGGTCTGAGTCCCAAGCTATTAAGATGAACCATATAGTCAAGGACTGTGGGCAGACCAGCAGACTCTGGAGAAATATGCTTCCCAGAGCACCATATGGAGAATCTTTTCCATTTGGAGTTGTAAGTGCTTGTAGTGGAAGGCTTCCAAGAAGCCTTTAGAATATCCATAACACCTTGAGAGAGGTGTAAATCAGCAAACTCTAACTTTTCAAGAGCCAGGCCTTGAGATTGAGAGATTTGAGATTCGGATACCAAATCCTCCCCTGAGCACAGGTTAACAGGTTGTAATTCCTGGGAAGAAACAGGGGAAGGTGGACTGCTAAGGACAACAGAAGAGGGTACCAGGGCTGTCTGGCGCAGTCTGGAGCAATCAGAATCACCTTGCAGGGTTGAGACCTGATTTTGACCTAGCACCTTGAACAGGAGAGGGAAGGGGGGAAAAGCATACAGGAACATCCCTTCCCAATTGAGAACTAGGGCATCCAGGGGGACTGAGCCCAACACTGGGGGCCTGCAGCAAAAGAGTGGAAGTTGGTGATTGGGGCTGCAAAAAGATCTATCTGAGGGGTGCTCCATTTGGAGAAGATCACCTTCAAAACCAGGGGATCCAGTGACCATTCATGATGGCCCTGAGATATCCTGCTGAGAGCATCTGCCAGGACATTGTCCTTGCCTGGGAGGTATACTGCTGTAAGAGAGGTGTCCAGGGAATAGGCCAGAGACCATAACTTCATTGCTTCTGTGCACAAGGTCGCAGACCGAGTGCGCCCTTGCTTGTTGATATACCACATTGTGGTGGTATTGTCTGTCCTGATCTGAACTACTTTGTTCTGAACAGACTTGGAAAAAGCCTGAAGTGCTAGAAACACTGCTCTGAGTTCTAATAGATTGATGTGAAGCAGAGATTCCTGAGGAGACCACAACCCTTGGGTGGTCAGGTCTCTCAAGTGGGCTCCCCACCCCAAGAGGGAGACACCTGTCGTAAGGATTAGAGAGTGAGACTGAGTGACAAAAGGAACTCCCTGTCTTAGATTGTCCTGATCCTGTCACCACTGCAATGCCAGGATCAGGGTTCGAGTCACTGGGATCAGTTTGGTCAGAGGATCCTTTTTCAGAGACCAAAAGACTCTCAAGTGGAACTAAATGTCCCTCATCTGAAATCTTGCTCCCTGCACCACTGCTGTAGAAGCAGCCATGTGGCCCAGGAGCTGCAAAAAATGCCTTGCTGGTCGAGACACCTGGAGGGTGAATGAAGAGGCCAGTGTAATAAGGGCCCTTGCCCTGTCAGGGGAAGGAAGGCTCTTGCCTTTACTGTATCTAGCTCTGCACCTATGAAGGTGAGGAGCTGTACAGGCTCTAGAACTGACTTTGAAAGATTCAGAAGGAAACCTAGAGAAGTAAGCAGTTGCTGAGTTATCTGTAGGTGTAACTTGACTTGGTCTGGGGACTGGCCCACTATGAGCCAGTCGTCCAGGTATGGGAAGATAGAAATACTTTTCCTTCTTAGGAAGGCAACTACTACTGCCATGCATTTTGTGAACACCCTTGGAGCAGAGGCTAGGCCGAAGGGCATTGCTCTGAATTGGTAATGGACTGAGGGCAGCTCGAACCTGAGGTATTTTCGATGGGAGCTTCTAATGAGAATATGGAAATAGGCATCCTTGAGGTCCAGGGAGACTAGCCAGTCCCCTGGCCTTAGAGAGGGTAGAATTATTCCCAGAGTCACCATTTTGAACTTTGGCTTTAAAAGGTGCTTGTTTAAATATCTGAGATCCAGGATGGGCCCCCATTCTCCTGTCTTTTTGGGGGTGAGGAAGTACCTGGAGTACAATCCTTTCCCTTTGTGTAGGGGTGGAACCCTTTCTATAGCTCTGAGAACCAAAAGGGAAGAGACCTCTGCCTCTAGGGCAAGTGTCTCTGAAGGATTTGCAGGTGGAAAGGATCTGGTTCTCATCTTTGGAAATTTTTTTGAAGCTGAGAACCAGTCCCTGGCTTACTACTTCCAGGACCCATTTGTCTGATGTTAAAGACAAAGTAAGCCAGCGTGCCCCCTGCAAGTGGTAGAGAATCGGCCCAGGCAAACCCATCAGGGTGCCTGTTTGGCAGGGGCTTTAGGCTGAGGGGTGGAAGCAGGCCTGCTTGTACCCCGTCTGCCTCTCCCTCTAAAGAACCCCCTCTGAGCATAAGCAGAAGAGGAGGCCTAGGCTTGGTAGAAAAGCCTATGAAAAGGCCTGCCCCTGCCCCTGGGATGCTGCCTCTGAGGAGTGGGTTGCCTTTCCATGGCCTGAGCACTCCTACAGGTGGTCCTGTATTCATCCATTTTCTTCATGTAGTTCTCTGTTTGCTCCCCAAACAGAGAATTACCCACAACAGGAAAATCCATGGCCTTAGTCTGGGTATCCTGAGACAGGCTAGTACATCTAAGCCAAGCCATCCTACGAAGGGCCACAGATGTATCCATGACTCTAGATGAAACATCGTTGGAGTCCACTGCAGCATGGAATTGCACCTTGAATGCCTCAATACCATCCGCAGCTACCTGCTCCAGCTCCTTGGCAAGCTGGCCAGGGACCTGTTTAGCTAAAGGCATTACAGTGTCCCATCTATATTTCTGATATCTAGCTGTATAGGCCACATAATTGGCCTGCCTGAGTCCCAATGATGCTGCCATGTACTGTTTCTTTGCCATGGCATCCATCCTCCTGGAGTCCTTATCTGGGGGGGGGTGAAGCCAAGGGTATATTTGCCTTATCACAGGCAGCAGCCTGCACTACTCCAACATGGCTGCATTGCTGGGTAAGGAACTCCGTATCTGAGCCTGAAAGAGTATACCTCTTGTCCATTCTCTTATCCACAGGAGTTATAGAATTAGGAGTCTTTAAAATTTTTATTGTCTGTTTCCCAAAAGACTTATGAAGGGGAATAGACAGCCTCCTGGACTCTGGGATATCCATCATTTCAACATAGTCAGGCTCCTCCTGGTCATCCACAGCTTCTTCCATAGGAAGCTGAAGGGTTTCAGCCACTTTCTTGTAAAACATGAAATGGGAGGGGGACTCAGAAAGCCTAGGAGGAGACACTCCTGAAGGTCTGTCTGGGGAGATGTCCAGGTCAATGGGCACATCCAGACTTTCATAATCACATTCACTTTCCTCAAACACTCCGTCCTCCTCCTCCGGTACATAAAATTCCTCTAAATCATAATCCGGAACCAGTGGAACCGTCCGAACCGAGCGCCTTCCTAATGGTGCCGGTTCGGTCAGAACCAGGAATAGCGACTGAACAATTTTTATCGCTTTGGCTATTTCATCAGCGGTCGGAGAAAGAACTTTTGGATCCGCACAGGCTGATTTATCCCTTCTTGATCTCTTAACCAGAATCAACTCCTCGGAATCGGTTCTCCTTTTGCCCGAAGAAGTTTTGCCCTGGTCAGAGGGCACTCCTTCTGGTTCGGTTGGAACCGAACCGGGCTGGCCATCCGGGTCAGCGGACTTTTTGGCCTCCTTTTCCCTGAGCCTACCAACTCTTTTTTCCAGGGTAGCTGCAGGAAAATTTTTACAAATCTGGCAGTCTGAATCGAGGTGGTCAAACCCCAGACAATAAACACAGGTGGTGTGGGGATCAGCCTTAGCAAGACTTCCCCACACACACTACAGTGTTGAAACCCAGTGGGCCCGGTTTTTCTTTTGGGTTTCTCAACATGGCCAGTCCTAACCAAAAACTTACCCTTTTTTTCGGCAATCTGCCAGGCAAGACACTCTTATTGGTTCCTGACCGTGTTACGGGTCATGGAAAAAAATGTAATAAAATCCTTTTTTTAGAACCAATAAGAACCGGTAACCACACTCTAAAAGTAGAAGTAAAGATTTTTAAACAACCTGATTGGTTCAAACCGAACCGATGACACGTTTACAAGTTCCACACAGAATAAAAAACAAATATAAACCCATCTAGTACTCATGATTACCACAGACAGAGACTGAACCGATAGGTTGCGGTTTAAATTCGGTCGAAAACCGAGGAAAACGGTACTTTAACCGACAAACTGAACCGAGCAAAGGAGAAATCTCCGGAGCGACTGTTCAGTGAGGCGGAGTAAAGAATCTGACGGTTTGAGTTCAAACAGCAACAGACAGAGTCTCAACCGAGCTCGAGCTCAGCGTTCCATACCTGGCATGGAAAGTTAACTCTTTCATCTCCGGGGCAGTTCGAAGGTTGGACCTCACTGCAATTTGTCAGAATACACAAAGACTTCATGTTGTTTGAAGGTGATTTTGCACAGTGACTGCAAAATCACCTTTCGGGCCCGATGAACGCCATGACAGTGAGAGCATTCAAGAGAAGGGGTCCCAAAAATCCCAAGTTGAAAATTTGGTACAAAAATTCCGAAAAATGGCTGAGATGTGCAGCAAAGTTGAAAAAAACATATTCATTACATTATACAGCTTATCGGCATTTCCTCAGTTCGAGGTCAGCTTTGAAGAGTGCAGACGTGTTCACGGTGCACCGAAGATCGTCGCACCAGAGTGCGGAAGGCAGTGGGGTGGGGGTGGGGAGGCAGGGTGCAGTGGTGGGTGCGGGTGGGGGGCAAGACTGCGTAGGGAACCATTTTACATTTCTAGTTTTTTTCCTTTACATGATGACGTTGGACATTTGCCACGCTGGGGTGAGCTCCCAGTGTGGCACAAGGATGGCTGGTGGGGGGTGGGGTGTGGAGCCGACAGGGGATTGGGCACCCCTATCAGCAATAGCATCTGCTGCCACACTGAGGTGTGCTCCCAGCGTTGCACCCTGTACTGGGGGGGGAACAGTGGAGCCGATGGGGGATTGGGTACCCCCGTCAGCTATACAATGTGTGGCCACGCTGGGGTGGGCACCCAGCATGGCATATGTAACTCTGCTTGAGGGGGGCGCAGCACAGCCAACGGGGGATTGGGCACCCCCGTTGGCTACACAGTGTGTAAATGGGGGGAGCACACAGTATGCATGCCTGTGTGTGTGTCTGTGTGTGCATGTGTGTAGGGGTAGCACGCATGAGCAGGTGATATCTTATCGCTGCTCACTGAAGCGTAGCTCCCCCTTTCAACTGTACTCCACTGCATTTTGGAGCTGTCATAGACAGCTTCAGCAGGCATTGGAGAACTGCGGATGTGCCTGAAAACACACTGACTGAATTGGAAGAGGGCTGCCACACCTCCGAAATCTCGGATGATGGCACTATGTTTCTTGCACATGCGTGCAAGCAAACATAATAACACGGGAACTAATCATGAAGCTGAATTTACAACTATCATAAAAGTTATCCAGCCGGCCCGGTGGCGCAGAGGGCTGAGGCACTGGCGCCTTACCTCACACCACGCCAGCGATCTGGTTTCAGGAACAGACTCAGGTCACTATGGGCTGGCAGGGAAAGGAGAGGATTGAGCGTCCGGATGACAGCGGCCCACCTCTCTGCGTCTCTCAGCTGAGAAACATCCAGGCTGCATTTCTGTGTCTCAGTGATGATGCAAGGGAGCGCTCCGTATGCTCCAGTCTCTCCTCCCGATGGCCCAGATGGGATATGGGAGAGGAAAAAATTACTCACCTTAGTAATGTTGTTTCTTCTAATGGAGTCTTGCTATATTATGACATATGCAGTGAGTCCCAACCTTCGAACTGCTCCGGAGGTGAAAGAGTTAACTTTCCATGCCAGGCATGGAATGCTGAGCTCGAGCTCGGTGGAAACTCTGTCTGCTGTTCTTCAAACTCAAACCGTCAGATCTTTAAGAGCTAAACTCACTGAGGTTCTGTGTGGTAGCTGTAAACCTACACTAGCCAACTGGCTACTAAACATAAGAACACATTTTTTGGTCCCAAAACAAAGACTCAAGTCAGGAGACCCAAAAAATTAAAAACACAACACCAAGTCACCCCAAAAAAGGAGGGGTGAAACAACAAGGTGGGCATCTACTAAGTGCCAACACTGCACTGCCCACCCACATCCCAAAAACAAAGGTTCTGACAGGGGCAGGCAGGGTGGGAGGTCATAATATAGCAAGACTCCATTAGAAGAAACAACATTACTAAGGTGAGTAATTTTTTCTTCAAACAACATGAAGTCTTGCTATATTATGACATATGCAGACTACACAGCAGTACTCCATGGAGGAGGACAGAACCTACTTAGGAAATAGGCTCTGAAGCAAAGTTGTACAAACCGAGCATCACTCCTAGCCTGGATGTCCAGGAATAATGCTTTGTAAAAGTGGAACTGTTTTCCAGGTAGCTGCTTGACACAGCTCTCAGGATAGGATGTCCCTGGCAGCAGCCAGGAAGCAGCTGTACCTCTGGTAGAGTGAGCCCTCAGGCCTGAGGGAGGAACCTTACCCAGTTTTTCATAACAAAATTGGATACAAGAGACAATCCACCTGGCAATGGATCTTTTAGTGGCAGGTTTCCCTTTGCCAACCTCACCATAAGTGAGAAAAAGTTGGAGGGAGTCAAACTGTGACCCTTGGTACGCTCTATGTAGTAGCTAAGGGCTCTCTTCACAGCTAAGCTGTGCAGCCTCCTCTCGCCAGAGGAGGAATGGTCAGTGAAGTACACTGGAAGAGACATAAATTGATTAAGGTGGAAATCTAAAACCACCTTAGGCAAGAACTTCCTGTTAGTCCTGAGGACCACCTTATCTCTATGAAAGGAGATAAAATCAGGCTCCACTGACAAAGCTCGTATTCACTTATGCGTCTGGCGAAGTGATGACTACCAGAAACACAGTCTCCAAGTCAAGTACTTAAGCTCTACCGAAGACAAAGGCTCAAAGGGGGGTTGCATAAGCTGAGCAATGCAAATATTAAGATCCCAGGCAGGGGCAGGGTCCCTGAATGGAGGGTTAGTGTGAAGCAATCCCTTAAAAAACTTGGAGAATACAGGATGAGCTGAAAGAGATGAAGGTTTACCTGCTGAAATAAAAGCAGACACAGCTGCCAAATGTACTTTTAGGGTAGCTGGTCTCAGCCACAAGGTATTTAAATGGACCATATAATCCAGGACTGTGGGTAAATCAGCAGATTCTGGGGAAATATGCTTCCCAGAGCACCATATGGAAAACCTCTTCCATTTGGAGTTATAGGTAGCCCTGGTGGAAGGTTCCTAGAAGCCTTCAGTATATCCATTACACCTTGGGAAAGGTGTAGATCAGCAAACTCTAACTCTTCAAGAGCCAGGCCTTGAGATTGAGAGATTTGAGGTTCGGGTACCAAACCCTCCCCTGGGCACAGGTTAACAGGTTGTGATTCCTAGGAAGACACAGGGGAAGATGGACTGCTAAGGACAGTAGGAGTGAATACCAGGGCTGTCTGGCCCAATCTGGAGCAATCAGGATCATCTTGCAGGGTTGAGATCTGATTTTGACTAGCACTTTGAACAGGAGAGGGAAGGGGAAAGCATAGAGAAACTTCCCTTCCCAATTGAGAACTAAGGCATCCAGGAGGACTGAGCCCAACACTGGGGACCTGCAGCAAAAAGGGAAGTTGGTGATTGTCTGGGGCTGCAAAAGATCTATCTGTGGGTGCCCCATCTGGCAAATATCACCTCCAAGACCAGGGGGTCCAGAGACCATTTGTGATGGCCCTTGGAAATCCTGCTGAGAGCATCTGCCAGGACATTGTCCTTGCCTGGGAGGTGAACTGCAGTAAGGGAGGTGTTCAGGGAGTAAGCCAGAGACCACAACTTCATTGCTTCTGTGCACAAGGCTATAGACCGAGTGCCCCCTTGCTTGTTGATGTACCACATTGTGGTGGTGTTGTCTGTTCTGACCTGTACTACTTTGTTCTGAACAGATTGGGAAAAAACTTGAAGTTCTAGAAAAACTGCTCTGAGTTCCAACAGATTGATGTGGAGCAGAGATTCCTGAGGGGACCACAATCCCTGGGTGGTGAGGTCGCCCATGTGAGCTTCCCACCCCAAGAGGGATGCATCTGTAGTAAGGATTAAGGAGTGAGACTGGGTGACAAAGGGAACCCCTTGTCTCAGATTGCTCTGGTCCTGCCACCACTGTAGGGCCTGGATCAGGGTTCGAGTTACTGGGATCAATTTGGTTAGAGGGTCTTTCCATTGAGACCAAAAGGCTCTCAAATGGAACTGGATGTCCCTCATCTGAAATCTTGCTCCTTGCAAGACTGCTGTAGAGGCAGCCATGTGCCCCATAAGCTGTAGAAAATGCCTTGCTGGTCGAGAGACTTGCAGGGTGAAAGAGGAGGCCAGAGAGACCAGGGTCCTTGCCCTGTCCAAAGGAAGGAAGGCTCTGGCTTTCTCTGTGTTCAGCTCTGCGCCTATGAAGGTGAGGAGCTGGACAGGCTCTAGAACTGACTTTGAAAGATTCAGAAGGAAACCTAGAGAGGTGAGCAGTTGCTGAGTTATCTGTAGATGTAACTGGCTTGGTCTGGAGACTGGCCACTATGAGCCAGTCGTCCAGGTAAGGGAAGATGGCAATTTTGCCTTCTTAGGAAGCAACTGCTACTGCCAGGCATTTTGTGAATACCTTGGAGCAGATGTGAGGCCAAAGGCATTGCTCTGAACTGGTAATGGCCTGAGGGCAGCTCGAACCTGAGGTACTTTCGATGGGAGCTTCTGATGAGAATATGGAAGTAGCCATCCTTGAGGTCCAGAGACGCTAGCCAGTCCTCTGGCCTTAGAGAGGGCAGAATAATTCCCAGAGTCACCATTTTGAATTTTGGTTTTAAAAGGTGCTTGTTTAAATATCTGAGATCCAGGATGGGCCGCCATTCTCCTGTCTTTTTGGGGTAAGGAAGTACCTGAGTACAACCTTGCCCTGGTGTAGGGGTGGAACCTTTCCACTGCTCTGAGAGCCAGGAGGAAGAGACCTCTGCCTCTAGGGCAAGTGCCTCTGGTGGATTTGCAGGTGGAAAGGATCTGGTTCTCATCTTTGGAAATTTTTTGAAGCTCAGAACCAGTCCCTGGCTTACTACCTCCAGGACCCACTTGTCTGATGTCAGAGACTTCCAGTCCTGGAGAAAGTAAGCCAGCCTGCCCCCTACAGGTAGTGGAGAATCGGCCCTGGCAACCCCATCAGGGTGCCTGCTTGGCAGGGGCTTTGGGCTGAGGGGTGGAAGCAGGCCTGCTTGTACCCCATCTGCCTCTCCCTCTAAAGAACCCCTCTGGGCATAAGCAGAAGAGGAGGCCTGGGCTTGGTAAAAAGGCCTATGAAAAGGCCTGCCGCTGCCCCTGGAAAACTGCCTTTGAGGAGTGGCCTGCCTTTCCTTGGCCTGTGCACTCCTATAGGTGGTCCCATACTCATCCATTTTCTTCATGTAATTCTCTGTCTGCTCCCCAAACAGAGAATTACCCACAACAGGAAAATCCATGGCCTTAGTCTGGGTATCCCAGACAGGCTAGTACATCTGAGCCAAGCCATTCTTGGGTGCCACAGATGTAGCCATGACTCTTGATGACACATCATTAGAGTCCACTGCAGCATGGAATTGCACCTTGGATGCCTCAATACCATCAGCAGCCACCT
This sequence comes from Neoceratodus forsteri, assembly GCA_016271365.2. Classification (NCBI taxonomy): domain Eukaryota; kingdom Metazoa; phylum Chordata; order Ceratodontiformes; family Ceratodontidae; genus Neoceratodus; species Neoceratodus forsteri. Next base: position 51,857,802 of record JADMNL010000026.1, read on the forward strand.
GCTCCAGCTCCTCGGCAGGCTGGCCAGGGACCTGTTTTGCTAGAGCCATAACAGTATCCCATCTGGATTTCTGATATCTAGCAACATAAGCCATATAATTTGCCTGTCTGAGCCCCAAGGATGCTGCCATGTACTGTTTCTTTGCCATGGCATCACTCCTCCTGGAGTCCTTGTCAGGGGGGTGTGAAGCCAAGGGAATATTTGCCTTGTCACAGGTTGCAGCCTGCACTACCCCAACGTGGCTGCATTGTTGTGTAAGGAACTCCATATCAGAGCCTGACAATGTGTACCTCTTGTCCATTCTCTTATCCACAGGAGGTATAGTGTGAGGAGTTTTTAGAATTTTAACTGTTTCCCAAAAGATTTATGCAAAGGAATAGACAGCCTCCTTGACTCTGGGATATCCATCATTTCCACATAGTCAGGCTCCTCTTTATCATCCACAGCTTCCTCCATAGGGAGCTGGAGGGTTTCAGCCACTTTTTTATAAAACATAAAATGAGAAGGGGACTCAGAAAGCTTAGGAGGAGACAGTCCTGAAGGTCTGTCTGGGGAGATGTCCGGGTCAATGGGCACATCCAGACTTTCAAATCCACATTCACTCTCCTCATACTCCTCATCCCCCTCCTCCGGTTCATAATATTCCTCTATATCATAATCCTGAACCGGTGGAACTGGCCGAACCAGACACTTACCTGATGGTGCCGGTTCGGTCGGAACCGGGGAAAGCGACTGGACAATTTTAATCGCTTTGGCTATTTCTTCAGTGGTTGGAGAGGAAAGTTTTGGCTCCACACTAGCTGATTCCCTAGTCCTTTTTGCTGGAACCGACTCCTCGGAGTCGGATCTCCTTTTGCCCGAGGAAGTTTCGCCCTGGTCAGAGGGCACTCCCTCCAGTTCGGTTGGAACCGAACCGGGCTGGCCACCCGGTTCAGCGGACTTTTTGGCCTCCCTTTCCCTGAGCCTACCAACTCTCTTTTCCAGGGTAGCTGCAGGAAAATTTTTACAAATCTGGCAGACTGCATTGAGGTGGTCAAACCCCAGACAATAAACACAGGTGGTGTGGGGGTCAGCCTTGGCAAAGACTTCCCCACAGACACTGCAGTGTAGAAACCCAGTGGGCCCGATTTTTCTTTTGGGTTTCTCAGACATAGTGCCAGTCCTAACCAAACTTACCCATTTATGGCAATCCGCCAGGTAAGACCCTCTTATCGGTTCCCAGTCGTGTCACGGGTCGTGGAAAAAACCGTAATAAAATCTGTTTTTTTTAGAACCGATAAGAACCAGTAACCACACTCTAAATGACAGATTAATATATTTTAAACAACCTGATCGGTTCAAACCGAACCGATAAACTGTTTACAAGTTCCACACAGAATAGAAATCAAAGTAAAACCTATCTAGTACTCACAAATACCACAGACAGAGTCTGAACCGACCGGCTGCAGTTTAATTTCGGTCGAAAACCGAGAAAAACAATACTTTAACCGATAAAATGAACCGAGCAGAAGGAGAAATCTCTGGAGTGACTGTTCAGTGAGGCGGAGTAAAGATCTGACGGTTTGAGTTTGAAGAACAACAGACAGAGTTTCAACTGAGCTCGAGCTCAGCGTTCCATGCCTGGCATGGAAAGTTAACTCTTTCACCTCCGGAGCAGTTCGAAGGTTGGGACTCACTGCGTATGTCATAATATAGCAAGACTTCATGTTGTTTGAACCCCCTGGTGAAGGGATATGTCCGGTACAATCGGGCATCAGAGCAGCTGGCTGGTGGATCGGTCTGAGGAGGCAGTGGTAGGACTTGGCCGCCCGAAGGAGAGGACGACAGCGGGCATGGAGGAGGTATAAAGGAATGTTGCAGAAAAAAAAAAAAGTTATCCAACTTACATTTTGAAATGCCAGTCCTTAAAAATAACAATGGGCAGAATGAGCAATAAGCTGTCTCACACTATAGATATAGTAGAAGAGACTGAGGGCAGAATTGTAAGGCATGAGGATATGATATTTATCTTTAAGAAGCTGTCTCCAGTTATTCAGAAAAATGTTACATTATTTAAAAAAAACAAATGACGATCTAGAAAATGGGGTGCAGGAATAATATCCTTGTGTTGGTGGCCCCTGAAGGAGCAGAAAGGGGAGCAGGATACAAAATCTGCACAGCTTTGTACCTGATTTACTAGGTTTTAGTGGCCTGGCCTTCTCGAAATAGAGTGCACATCCTGTCCTCCAAACCCAAAGAGGGAAGTAAGCCCTAGATCTATTATTGCATATATTTTATGCTATTCTGTGAAAGAGGATGTACTCAGAATGGCAAGGTACAGGCGATCACTACTGTGGCAAAGGTGAACAATTCATATATTCCAAGACTATGCTCCTGAAATTGAAGATAAGCACAGTTCACAGTAATCAGACACTGTTTACAAAGGCAAGGTGTAGAATATCAGATTCAATACCCTGCAATACTACAAATCAAAGGAACAATAAATTCTACAACCTTGAAAATGCAGAGAAAGCCTGATAATTTATACACAGATCCAGTCAGGATCTGCACATGCCCTCCAGTGCAGGATCCAGGTGCCATTGAGGGATACTGCAATCCCCATAAACATACTGTACAAATGTTGCAAGATGAAAAAGTACTGTTATGTAGGAACTTACCGTAACAGTAGATTTTCGAGAGAGGTTCCTTCAGTAGGTCATCACATATAGGACTGGCGCCACCTGGCGTTGGGCTGCATGGCAGACTTTTCTAGAAATACCTGACAGGGGACCACCCACCTGGCATCACGTGACCGACATCAGCGTGACTGTATATAGTGGGCGGTCCCCACGCCCACCCTCCAGTTCTCCCACCGGAGCCAGGAAGAGGCCATACAGCAGGAGAGAACAGGAATTGGAGTCCCTGTAAAACATAAATGAGGGGAAGGAGGGAGGTAAAAATATGACCTACTGAAGGAACCTCTCTCAAAGATCTACTGTTACAGTAAGTTCCTACATAACTGTACCATCTTACTTTGAGAGGGTTCCTTCAGTAGGTCATCACATATAGGACAGAGTCCCAAGCAGTCCCTCCAGAGAGAGACCGAGAGAAACTAGGGAGGCGGAAACTAGCTCCAGCAGAACAACTGAAGTCCAGCATGGACCCAGCCTAGGACAAAAGGCCTTGCAGGATGGCTAAACCAAAGCCAGCCCTCCACCTAGAAGCAATGTCCAGACTGTAATGTTTGGTAAAGGTGTGAACAGAACTCCAAGTAACAGCAGCACAAATGTCCGCTGCAGAAACATTCCGAAGGAAGGCCACTGAGGCAGCCATGCCCCTAGTAGAATGACCTCTTATGGAACCCGGAAGAGGTTTGTCATACTTTGGTAACAGTACCGAATGCAGTTTCCCAACCATTTGGAAAGGCCCTGCTTAGAAACTGGTTTGCCCCTTGACCTGGGGCAAAGGAGATGAACAACTGATCACAAGAGCGGAGCTCTTTAGTCCAGTGAGTATAGCACTGGAGGATCCGATGGACATCTATCGTGTGAAGGAGTGCCTCACCCTTGTTGGAAGGGGATGGGTAGTAAACCGGAAGCTCTATTGATTGGTTCAGTGTGGATTCCGACACCACCTTGGGAAGGAACCTTGGGTATGTCCTAAGGACTGCCTGGTCCCTGTGGAAAATCAAGTAAGGCTCCTTGCAGACTAGAGCGTGAAGCTCTGAAATCCTTCAGACTGAGGTGATAGCAACCAGAAAAAGTGTCTTCCATGAAAGGAAGTGCAGATCACAGCTCATAGCTGGTTCAAAAGGAGGGAGGGTGAGCTTTTCCAGGATGAAGTTCAAGTCCCAAGGGGGAGCTGGGCAACAGATGGGGGTGTTTCAGATGGAGGATGCCTTTCAAAAAGGTCTCTGAGACCTTCAACTGAGCCACGGGTTTACCATCCACTAGCTCGTGGTACATGGAAATGGCCGAGATATGGATCTTCAACGAAGAATAGGACAGACCGGAGTCTGATTAATGAAGGAGGTATTCCATGACTTGAGGGGCTGAACAAAAGAAAGGGTTCCAACCCTGAGCAGATGCCCAGACTGCAAACTGCTTCCACTTCATAGCATAAGTGGAACGGATGGACGGTTTCCTGGCCTCGATGAGGACCTGAGCCACTTCAGAGGAGACCCCAAAGCGAGAAATCGCTATGTCTGAAGGAGCCACGCATGAAGATGCAGGGTCCTGAGCCCCGGATGAACCAGCCTGCTCTGATCCTAGGTCAGGAGGTCGTGGGTCAGTGGAAGTGGAACTGGTGGTTCCCTGAAACAGCGGGAACCAAATTTGTCTCGGCCAGACGGGAGCAACAAGGATCATTTTTGCTCCTTCGGCCTGAAGTTTGAGAACTCTCTGTAGAATGGGAAATGGAGGGAAAGTGTACAAGAATTTCCCTGTCCAGGATAGAAACAATGCATTGGTCCAAAATGCATGTGGCTCTGGAACGAGCAAGTAAAACTTGGGAAGTTTTGCGTTGGATTGGGAGGCGAAGAGGTCTATTTCCGGACGCCCCCAATTTCGGAAGATGTAGTCTGCCACTTCCTGATGTAATTCCCATTCATGGGTGAGGGTACAAGTTCTGCTGAGACTGTCTGCCAAGACGTTTAGAACACCTGGAATGTCCACGGCCACCAGGACCAGAAGGTGCTGGACTGCCCAGTTCCACACCCAAGTCGCTTCCCTGCAAAGGGGGTACGAACGGGTTCCTCCTTGTTTGTTGATGTACCAAACTACTGACATGTTGTCCATTCGGATTAGCAGAGTTCCCTTGGGTAGCAAGGTCTGAATAGTCTAGAGGGCATATAGGACCGCCCTGAGCTCCAGGACATTGATGTGGAGAGAAGCCTCCAGGCCTGTCCAAAGGCCTTGGGCTTGATGATTCCTCAGATGGGCCCCCCCACCCCATGTTCGAGGCATCCGTGGTGAAGGTAGCTGTCAGGTTTCGGAACAGAAATCCCAGGGAAAGATTTTGGGGATTCTCCCACCACTGTAAATCCCTCTGGACCGCTGAAGAGTCCAAGACCGGATGGTCCAGGTCTCTAGGAGCTGATCCCACTGCACCCTTAATGGCCACTGAGTGATTCTCATGTGTAGCCTTGCTAGGGGAACTGTCATAATGGAAGCTGACATCAGCTCTAAAAGTCGCAGGACCTCCCAGACAGGAATGGCCCTGAGAGAGGCTACTTTGCAAGCCTGACTGAGTAAGGTCTCTACCCTGTCCGGAGGAAGGATAGCTCTGCACTGGACTGTATACAGAACCGCCCCAATAAACTGCAGTCTCTGGGATGGTACTAGAGATGACTTGGGGACGTTGACAGTTATGCCCAGTCAATTGAAGAGGTCCAGTGTGAAAGTCAGAGATTCCAATAACAGATCCCTGGATGGAGCTGAGATCAGCCAGTCGTCCAGGTAAGGGAACACCGCAATACCCTTGCAGTGTAGAAAGGCTGCCACCACCGCTAGGCACTTGATAAAAACATGAGGTGCCGAACACAGACCAAAAGGGAGCACATGGAACTGGAAATGCTCCCCTTGGAAACATAAACGCAGGAAACGGCGGTGGCTGCGGAAGTTAAGGATGTGCAGGTAGGTATCCTACATGTCCAGAGCACAGAGCCAATGATTCTCCAACAACAGGAGAGGAAGTAGACTCTGGAGCGTCAGCATGCGGAACTTCTTGTACTCTACATACTGGTTCAGGTGACTCAAATCAAGAATGGGTCTGTAGTCCACAGTCTATTTTGGAACCAGGAAGAAATGGGAGTAAAACCCCTTTTCCCTTTGCCCGAAGGGGACTGGCTCAATTGCTTCTTTGAGCAAGAGCACACTGACCTCCTTGCGAATAAGGAGGGCCTGGTCCCGGGAGTAAGAGTACTTCCACGGAGGAGTATCCGGACGGATCTCCAGAAACTTGATGGTGTGTCCGACAGACACTAGTTGCAGGACTCACTCATCTGAAGTGATCACCCTCCACTCCTGCGCATGACGGGTGAACCTTCCCCCCACCTGCTCCCCGTCGAGAGACTGAAGGTGCAGTGGGGCTGGAGAGTCAAGAAGTGGTGGGGCGCTTGGGAGGAGGTCCCTCTGAATGTCGTTAATTCTTGGGAGCGGAGGGGGTAGCGGTACCCATGGCCTTATGCTTAGCTTGGCGTCTCACCTGAGCGTTCTTCCAGTGCCTCCCGGTCCTTTTCCAAAAGGGCTGCTGTTGTTGTTGAGTGCCCAATTGGTACATGGACCTGACGGATTTAAGGTCCACGCCTTTGTCCTGTAAATCCGTTATGAAGTCCTCGGTATCTCCACCAAAAAGGACTGAGCCCCTGAATGGGGCATCCTGAATCGCTGACTGGACTTCATTGGCAAGTCCAAAGAGACAAAGCCAGGAGTTCTGTCTAAGGGCAACGGCAGTTGCTGAGGTACGGGCCACCGAATTGATGGAGTTGTAGGTGGCTCGAAGAGCATGCCTACAGGAGATCTTGGAGAGGTGGAGATCCTTAGCAAGTTCCTCCTTAAGGGGTGATGGGTCCATGGCCTGGACCCTTGCCTTCAATCTGGCCATAGCCTGTTTTTGGTGAGATACCATGTGGGCCACGTAACTAAGGGAACGATGGGCACACTTGGCTGTTGAGTAAACCTTCTTACCAAACTGGTCCATCAACCTCGACTCTTTGTCCGGAAGTGTTGTGCTCATGTGCTTGGGAGAGCTGTGAAGCAGTCATGAGCAGCCGAGATGACCACAGAGTCTGCCTTAGGATGAGCCTTTAAAAACGTGCATCCTTAGGCACCCGGTAAAGCCTGTCCACCCTCTTGGGGACAAACAGGATCAAATGAGGCATCTGCCAGACAGTGGTGGTGAGGTCTTGATGAGGACCCATCCATAGGGGCACCAGAATAGATGGCAGAGACTCTAAATCAAGATGTTCCGTGAGTCTTTGCCGCATCGGATCCTGATCAAGGCCCCTAGAATTCTGCGGCCGCAGAATTTTTCGCAGAACTTGCAATCTACCACAGAACTTCTGCGGTGCCGCAGAATTCAGTCTTCTTGGTGAGTTTTTATTAATATTTCTGTTTATCCATAGGCTCTGGTTCCCATCCCCTCTTTTTATATCTAAACCCCCTATATGCTCAGAATGTGATGTTATCATGCTATAACTTCATACATTAGCTAATGAAATGGCCGCAATCTGCAACAGAAATGAATAGTCACTTATCTACCACACCTCCCACTGCCAGAGACAGTGGCACAGCACATCATGCATGGTGATATTTGCTCAACCTGCACTACAGCCTAATACAATTTTCAGTCTTAAATTATTGCACTAGGGCCAACTTAAACAAAACCTTTGTCAATAGCACAGACCTGTTTAGTCCATACCTCACTTTGCACAAACCTATTTGTGCCTTTAAGGTATAGAGACGCCATCTGAAATGAATAACTGGTAAAGTGAATTTAACTGTCATTTTTAAGAAAAATAAAGTAATTATGCCCCGAAAAGTGGAATATAATAATGTGCAGACCTGTTGAAAGAATAGACCTGTTAAATAAATAATTGCCCTGTACGCATTTTTCCCAAGGTTATTGATTACATATTGTCATTGGTTGATAGAATCACCTAAAGGTTATGGAGAAATGTTGTGTGCAGGGACAGCTGTTGGGCCAGAGGGTAGCATGCTGTGTTTACGTGCCTGCAACTCAGGTTCAGAGATTAGCTCTGGGAGCTGGCTGGGCAGCACAAGGACTGGTGGAACACATCACTGCTCGGAGCCTGGAAAGGTATGGTGCAGTGTTCTGTCACATGGTGGACACATTGTGATGGGTTGGAGAGCTCTATCCCACAATCGGTTAACATGCAAGTCATGGCCTGATGGTGTTACACAGTGTGTCAGGGAAAGCAGGTTGACATCAAAAATGAGTTTTGCAATAACTCCTCTATTCCATTTCCAATGGGATCTGTATGAATAAGAATGCAAGTTCATGGAAATAAAAAAAATTAAAAATACACACACACACATATACAGTATCTCTGTCTCTCTCACCACACACACACACACACATATATATATTTGTATGTATGTTACAGACTGCACATAAATATAAAACTGATTCACAGTGGGAACCTCATGAGTGGTGTAGAAAGCACATAATAATATATAAGTGATAGACAGTGGAAACCTCATTAGTGGGATAGATAGCATGCATATAGAAATACCTTATTTATCACATAAGATCCCCTCTGCATATGTCATTTATGCAACAGGCTAGGACCTTAAGGGAGAGACATTTGTTTTGCCTTTTTGGGCATAAAATTATTTTTATAAGTCTGTTATTTTTTCAACTAGTGTTACTGTGCTTTCCACCATCCTGATTGCTATAACCACTGCCATGAAGGTGAAGTCAGGAAGACAAGCTAACACGGTGATGTGGTAGTTTGTTAGTGCCGCAGAACTTTCGCAGAAATTACAAACCGCCGCCGCAGAAGTTCTGTGGCAAATGGTAGTCTTGCAGCAGAACTTAGTCCCACTGTGCCTCAGAAAAGTGGGGGCCCTGATCCTGATCCTCCGACTCCCAGTCGAAATGATCTCTTAAGGTCTTCAAGAGGTCTGAAAAGGAAGGATCCTCCAGAGGTGATTTAGGTGAGCTCCTACCTTTCGCATCCTCAGGGTCCTCCACAGGTTTCTCCTCCTCAGAGTCCTCCCTCCCCTCGGAACTGTCTTCCACCTCCTCAACAGGACCACAATGGAAGTCCCGCATGGGAACATCCTGTTGAGTCTTCCCCGAGATGTGGACAGTTGAAACAGAACTGCTCGGGGAAGGGGATCTAGGAAGCTGCGGCTGCGGGAGTCTGGCCTCTAGAACTGTGACAAGCTCAGACCTGGCCCCCTGCCTCCAAGATTGAATTACAGTCTTGAAATCCAGGACCACCGGAGGAGGGTGGGTGGAGCCAGTTGAGGCTTGGGAGGGAGGAGGAGGTGGAGAAGGAGGGGAGACCAGAGGGGGATAATACCCCTGGAAATCCATATAAGGGGAATATGGGTTGTAACCATGGTGGAACTGCCCCAAATGGCTCCAATCAGGAGTGGAACCCCCCCGGGGAGGGGTCCTCAGGATACCCAAAGAGGTAATGGGGGACAGTTCGGGGCCTAGAATAGATTCTTGATGACGGATCAGGGGTCGGGAGAACCCACATTGGACCCGCCATAGTATAAATGTGAGGAGGGTCCGGCGTCGGGACAGCCCACGTCAAAGGAACCTATGTCGGCACTGAGCAGCCTGATCCAGCACTGGAAGAGGGGCTGGCGTCGGAACCAGATGAGGGAGCTCTGGCATTGGGTTTGGGGCCGGCGTCGGGGCCAGAGGTAAGGGCTTGTCGGCCGGTCCCAGCAAAGGGACTGTTGTCGGGATCACTGGCATCAGGGGAGGTGCTCATGTCCCGCCGGAAGGTGGAGGGGCCTCCACAAGAAGGTTGGACGGCCGTGAAGGAGCCTTCTGGTCCGGGTCCCCCGTGGGGGAATGTGGAGAAGTTCCCACTAAATTGAGAGGCTTGATGGGGTCTCCGAGACTGCTGACAGATGCTTCTGAGGAAGACTGCGAGGACGAGGGCGCAGTAGTACAAGAGAGAGGGTCTTTCTCCCTCTGATCCAGCTGGACATTGGGTGAGGCGCTGTTAGGCCCCAGCCGGAAACGAACTAGGCCTGTGCGGTGGGTGGAAGGCAGCCACCTTGGCAGGCAAGGTCGGGTGGTCAGGGAAGCCCTTGACCGGCTTATCGACCGTGGCCAGGCGACTTCCCCCAGCCGGGGGAGTCGACTTAGTGGCCACCGCGCAGGAGCGGTGCGGTCGCTGGAAGAGCAGATGACCGACTTAGCCGCTGGAGTTTTGTCCGACTTACCATCTGTCTTCAGTGGTAATGGGGGCCTTGCTTGTGGATGGCCTGGCGTCATCCGCGGAGCGAGACCACTCCCTAGTCTTCTCTTTATGCTTTTTTGAAGGGGGAAGACTTTTCAGACGAAACCCTAAGATGCTCCATCCTTTTCTCCAGGGAGGCCAGTCATGATTTAAGAAGGTGGACCTCCAATGCCTGTTGCCTCCATTTTTTAGTGGCCTGGTTGAATGACTGGCAGCCAGGGCATGAGGAGATAGGATGGTTAGGGCCTAGGCAGAAAACGCACTTCTGATGACCGTCTTTGTGCGGGATCTGGGTTCCACAAGGGAGCCCTTTTTCTTTGGAGAAGACATCAAAGCTAGAGTTAAATTGTAAGAGATCTGCAAGGGAAAAACCCGACGCGAAAGAACTTTCTTGACGATCGCTACTGGAAGTCTGCGATGCGACTGACACGAGGCGATGGTGGGAAAGAACTGAAGGGCGGGCATGGGGACCGCCCACTATATACAGTCATGCTGACGTTGGTCACATGATGCCGGGTGGGCGGTCCCCCGTCAGGTATTGCTAGAAAAGTCTGCCGTGCGGCCCGATGCCAGGTGGCGCCAGTCCTATATGTGATGACCTACTGAAGGAACCCTCTTGAAGTAAGATCATCACTTGCCATAGTAATCTTGTTTCTTCCAAGGGAATCTTACTGCATTCTGACAAATGCAGTATGGTCTCACCATAACACTGCCCCGAAGCCGAAATGGTTAATAGAACTTATGTTAATAGTGGAATGTTAGGCTTGAGCTCAGTTTTCAAATCACTGTCCCTGGCTGCACTTCTTGCAACCGTCAGATTCTTACGAAGAATGCAGAAGCTAAACAAACTAGCTAACTAATCTATGTTAACAAAACAAAAACAATCCCCCTTAATAGGGGCAAACACCTCGTAACTCACTCAGCCCCACAGCACATAGTGTGTCATCAGGAAATTCCTCTAGTCCCCATAGCGCATATGTGCACCAGGTATTCACTTCCTCTCATCCCCAGCGTGCATATGTGAGTCCTGAACTTCTTATGCACTTTCTGGATCAACCAATCAGGGATAAGGTTATTGGAAAGTGCAGGTCAATAAGAAACATTCCTACCTACCAGAATACCGACTTTATATTGGACACATTTGCTACCTTTCATATTTTTTTAGGTTTTAATTTGGGTTAAAAAGTGAAGAAAATGCAATTTTTCTCCATTGCTGGTACTGTTAAAAAAAAACTGTAAATGCTAGAAGCGTGTGATCCCTGATTTGAAAGCTCTTTTCAGTGTGAAAAATTAGTATGCTGGTGTCTGGGAGTTAGGAGGTGGGTGTACTTTTGTTTAGTGTTTTGGGGATAAAAAAAGTGTAAAAATTTGATTTTCCTCCATTTTAGGTACTGTAAAAAAAACAAAAAATGGTAAATGCTAGAAACATGTGTGACCCATCATTTGAAAGGTCTCTTTAATGTAGGCAATTATCATGCTGGTGTCTGGGGTCTAGGAGGAGTACTTTTTATGATGCAGGTTTTTATTTTGGAACAAACTATAAAAAAAATGCTCTTTTTTATCATTTCAGGAACTGTAAAAAAAATATCTGCAAATGCCACTAACATGAATGACCCATCATTTTAAAGCTCTTGTTATTGTGAACATTTTCCGTGCAGTTGTCTAGGGGCTAGGAGGCATACTTTTTTCGTTATTGTGGTTTGTGCGTCATCTGTGCAGTTGTGCAGAGCATTTTTCCGAATTCAGTCTGTTTACTGGTGTTATGTGTTGGCACATGCCTTACTTTATGGTCTGTTTTATTATGTAAAACAGCTCAGAAATACTCTAAACTGTGGCAGTGTAATGCACAGATGTTGGTGTGATGGAAAACCATCATACAACAGACCTTTGCCACTGCTATGGTGTTTTTTTTATTTTTTGAGTATTAAAAAAAAGAAATAAATTTACATTTTCATTGTTACATGCTCTGTAAAAAAGGAAAAAAATATTCACCTTAGTAATTATGTTTCTTCTAGTGGAGTCTTGCTGTAGTCTGACAAGTGCAGTTAGCCCCAGCCTTTCAACTGCACTGGAGAACAATGGGTTAACTTTTCTATGCAGGGCATAGAATGCTGATCTCGAGCTTGGTTGATGTCTCTGCTTGTTGTATTTTGAACTGCAACTGTCAGATCTTTACAACCAAAACTCACTAGGTGTTCTGTGTGGAAACTGTACATTTTTTACTAGCCAACTGGCAGAAAAAAAATCATTTGACTCAAGTCAGGAAACACAAAACACAAAAAAACAATTAAAACTGAAATAACATTTCACCCCATGGGTAACAGAGGGTGCCAACACTGCGCCTGCCCACCCACATCCCAAAAAATCCAGGTTCTGAGAGGGGAGACGGGGGGGGGGAGGTCAGAATACAGCAAGACTCCACTAGAAGAAACATAATTACTAAGGTGAGTAATTTTTTCTTCAAACAACATGCAGTCTTGCTGTATTCTGACAAGTGCAGACTACCAAGCAGTACCTCCATGGAGGAAAGACAGAACCTACTTTGGGAATAGGCTCTGAAGTACTGCTGTGCCAAACCGAGCATCACTCCTAGCCTGGATATCCAGAGAGTAATGCCTGGTAAAGGTATGTACTGTTTTCCAGGTGGCTGCTTGACAGATACCTGAGAGAGGAATATCCCTGGCAGCAGCCAGGGAAGCAGCTGTACCTCTTGTAGAGTGAGCCCTCAGGCCTGAGGGTGGAATCTTTCCCAGTTTCTCATAACAGAATTATATACAAGACACAATCCACCTAGCAATAGTTCTCTGGGTGACAGGTTTGCCTTTTCCTACCTCTCCATAAGTGAGGAACAACTGGAGGGAATCAAACCTGTGACCCTTGGTATGCTCTATGTAGTAGCTAAGGGCTCTCTCAACATCCAAACTGTGTAGCCTCCTCTCTCCTGATGAAGAATTATCAGTGAAGTAAACAGGGAGAGACATGGGCTGATTCAGGTGGAAATCTGAAATCACTTTAGACAAGAGCTTTCTGTTAGTTCTAAGGACCACTTTATCTTTGTGAAAAGAGATGAAATCAGGTTCCACTGACAGGGCTTGCAATTCACTGATACGTCTAGCAGACGTAATGGCTACCAAAAACACAGTTTTCCAAGTCAAGTACTTAAGCTCTGCTGAGGACAAAGGCCCAAAAGGGGGTTGCATAAGCTGAGCAATGCAAACATTCAGATCCCAAGCAGGAGCAGGATCCCTAAAGAGGGGATTGGTATGAAGCAATCCCTTGAAAAACTTACAGAACACAGGGTGGGATGACAGTGAGGAAGACTTACATACTAACAGGAAAGCAGAAATAGCAGACAAGTGTACCCTGAGAGTAGCTGTTCTGAGGCCCAGGCTATTAAGATGGACCATATAATCCAGAACTGTAGGCAATTCAGCAGTATCTGGGAGATATGCCTCTTGGAACACCAAATGCTGAATCTCTTCCATTTGGAGTTAAAAGTCTTTCTGGTGGAAGGCTTTCGAGAAGCTTTGAGAATATCCAGAACTCACAGAGACAGATGCAAATCTGCAAACTCTAACTCTTCAAAAGCCATGCCTTGAGATTGAGAGACTGAAGATTGGGGTACCAAATCCTCCCCCGAGAGGAGGTAAATAGGTTGTAATTCCTGGGAAGAGACAGTGGAAGATGGACTACTAGGGACAGCAACAAGGGGTACCATGGCTGCCTGGCCCAGTCTGAAGCAATCAGAATAACTTTGCAAGGTTGTGACCTTATTTTGACTAGAACTTTGAACAGGAGAGGGAAGGGGGGGGAAGCATACAGAAATTTCCCTTCCCAGTTCAGAATCAGAGCATCCAGGGGGACTGAGCCCAAGACTGGGGGTCTGCAACAAAATAGAGGAAGTCGGTGATTGTCTGGGGCTGCAAAAAGATCTATCTGTGGAGTGCCCCATCTTGAAAAAAATCACCTTCGGTACCAGAGGATCCAGGGCCCATTCGTGATGGCCCTGAGATATTCTGCTCAGTGCATCTGCTAGGACATTGTCCTTCCCTGGAAGGTGAACTGCTATCAAAAAGGTTTGTAGGGAATAAGCCAGGGACCACAACTTCATTGCTTCTGTGCACAAGGCCTTAGACCGAGTGCCTCCTTGCTTGTTGATGTACCACATGGTGGTGGTGTTGTCTGTTCTGACCTGAACCACCTTGTTCTGTACTGACTGGGAAAAAGCTTGCAGTGCCAGAAACACTGCCCTGAGTTCCAGGAGATTGATGTGTAGAACAGATTCCTGAGGAGACCACAGTCCCTGAGTGGTGAGGTCCCCCAAATGGGCTCCCCAGCCCATCAGGGAAGCATCTGTGGTAAGGACCACTTAATGAGAGTGAGTGGCAAATGGAACTCCTTGCCTCAAATTGTCCTGATCCTGCCACCGTTGCAGGGCTTGGATCAGAGTTCGAGTCACTGGAATTAGTTTTGTAAGGGAATCCTTTCTTTGGGACCAAAAAAGCTCTCAAGTGGGACTGAATGTCTCTCATCTGGAATCTTGCACCTTGGACCACTGCTGTAGAAGCTGCCATGTGGCCGAAGAGCAGAAGGAAATGCCTTTCTGGTCGAGACACTTCAAGGCTGAATGAAGAAGCCAGCTCCATGAGAGCTCTTGCCCTTTCCAGGGGAAGGAAGGCTTTTGCTTTTACCATATCCAGCTCTGCCCATATGAAGGTAAGGAGCTGCACTGGTTCGAGAACTGACTTTGGTAGGCTGAGAAGAAATCCTAAAGAAGTGAGCACTTGCTGGGTCACTTGCAGGTCTGACTTGACTTGGTCTGGAGACTGGCCCACTATGAGCCAGTCATCCAAATATGGAAAAATGGAAATCTTTTGTCTTCTTAGGAAGGCAACAACTACTGCCAGGCACTTTGTGAAAACCCTTGGAGCTGAGGTTAGGCCAAAGGGCATTGCACTGAACTGATAGTGGCCTGAGGGTAACTCGAACCTGAAGTACTTTCTGTGGGAACACCTGATGGGAATGTGAAAGTAGGCATCTTTGAGGTCCAGGGAGGCTAGCCAGTCCACTGGCCTTAGAGAGGAAAGGATTATTCCCAGAGTCACCATTTTGAACTTTGGTTTTAAAAGGTGTTTGTTCAGATATCTTAGGACCAGGATGGGCCGCCATTCTCCTGTCTTTTTGGGGGTTAGGAAGTACCTGGACTACAACCCTTTGCCCTTGTGTAGGGTGGGAACCCTCTCTATAGCTCTGAGAGCTAGGAGGGAAGAAACCTCTGCCTCTAAGGCAAGGGTCTCTGATGGATTTGCAGATGGAAAGGATCTGGTTCTCATCTTGGGAAGTTTTTTGAAGCTAAGAAAACAGTCCCTGGCTTACTACTTCCAGGACCCAGTTGTCTGATGTTAGAGACGTCCAGTCCTGGACAAAGTAAGCCAGCCTGCCCCCTACTGGTATTGGAGAATCGGCCCAGGCAGACCCATCAGGGTGTCTGCTTGGCAGGGGTTTTAGGCTGAGGGGTGGATGCAGGTCTGCTCATCCCCCATCTGCCTCTCCCTCTAAAGAACCCTCTCTGAGAGTAAGAAGAGGAGGCCTGAGCTTGGTAAAAAGGCCTTCCCCTGCCCCCGGACTGCTGCCTTTGAGGAGTAGCTAGCCTTTCTTTGGCCTGAGCACTCCTGTAAGTGGTCCTGTACTCGTCCATCTTTTTCATGTAGTTCTCTGTCTGCTCCCCAAACAGAGAATTACCAATAACAGGGAAATCCATGACCTTAGCCTGGGTATCCTGTGATAGGCTAGCACATCTGAGTCAAGCCATCCTCCGAAGAGCCACAGATGTAGCCATGACTCTTGATGAAACATCATTGGAGTCCACAGCAGCATGAAATTGCACTTCGGATGCCTCAATCCCATCTGCAGCCACCTGCTCCAGCTCCTTGGCAAGCTGGTCAGGGGGCTGTTTAGCTAGAGCCAGCACAGTGTCCCACCTGGACATCTGGTATCTAGCTGTGTAGGCCATATAGTTAGCCTGCCTGAGTCCCAAGGATGCTGCCTTGTACTGTTTCTTTGCCATGGCATCAGTCTTCCTGGAGTCCTTATCTGGGAGTGGGGGTGATGCCAAGGGGATATTTGCCTTATCACAGGCAGCAGCCTGCACTACCCCAACATGGCTGCATTGCTGGGAAAGGAACTCTGTGTCTGAGCCTGAAAGAATATACCTCTTGTCCATTCGTCTGTCCACAAGAGGTATGCAATTAGGAGTCTTAAGAATTTTATGTGTCTGTTTCCCAAAGGATTTGTGGAGGGGAATAGACAGTCTCCTGGACTCTGGGATGTCCATCATTTCAACAAAATCAGGCTCCTCCTGATCCTCTACTGCTTCTTCCAAAGGAAACTGGAGGGTTTCATCCACTTTTTTGTTAAACATAAAGTGAAAAGGGGGCTCAGAAAGCCTAGGAGGAGAAACACCTGAAGGTCTGTCTGGGAAGATGTCCGGGTCAATAGGCACATCCAGACTTTCATAATCACCATCATCATCCTTATACTCTCCTTCCTCCTCATCCGGTTCATAAAATTCTTCCAAGGTGTAATCCGGAACCGGGGGAACCGACCGAACCGAATCCCTGCCAGATGGTGCCGGTTCGGCTGGAACCAAAGTAAGCGATTGCACTATTCTTATCACCTTGGCTATCTCATCGGCGGTCGGAGTATGAATTTCTGGGTCCAAACCAGACGATTTATCTTTTCTTTTTCTTTTAACCGGAACCGACTCCCCAGAATCGGCTCTCCTTTTGCCCGAAGAAGTATCGCCCTGGTCAGAGGGCACTCCTTCTGGTTCGGTCGGAACTGAACCGGGCTGGCCATCCGGGTTAGTGGACTTCTCGGCCTCCCTTTCCCTCAGTCTACTTAGTCTCTTTTCCAGGGTAGATTTGGGAACATTCTTACAAATTTGGCAGTCTGAATCGAGGTGGTCAAACCCCAGACAATAAACACAGGAGGTGTGGGGATCAGCCTTGGCAAAGACTTCCCCACACACACTGCAGTGCTGAAACCCAGTGGGCCTGTTTTTTTTCTTGGGTTTCTCAGACATGGCCAATCCTAACCAAAACTTGCCCTTTTTCCGGCAATCCATCAGGCAAGACTCACCTATCGGTTCCTGACCATGTCATGGGTCTTGGAAAAAAATGTAATAAAATCCGTTTTTTTTAGAACCGATACCACACTCTAAGTAAATCACAAACTTTCTTACCTCAAACTGATCGGTTCAGCTGAACCAATCCACAATTTACAAGTTCCACATAGAAACTATAAAGAAAACCTGTCTAGTACTCATGGTACCACAGACAGAGACTTAAACCAACAGATCAGTAACAGCAATTCGGTAGAAACCGCCAAAAAAATGACACTTTAACCGACTTTTTTGAACCGAGCAAAGGAGAAATTTCTGGAGCTACTGTTCAGTTAGGCGGAGAAAAGAATCTGACAGTTGGAGTTTAAACAACAGCAGACAGGGGCTTCAACCGAGCTCGCAGTGATCATTCCATGCTGGCAATGGAAAGTTTAACTCTTTGTTCTCCAGGGCAGTTGAAAAGCAGGACCTAACTGCATATGTCAGACTACAGCAAGACTTCATGTTGTTTGAAGAGATCTATCTCTGGGGTGCCCCACCTCCTGAAAATCACTTGCACCACCTGTCTGTTCAAGGTCCTTTCATGACAGGTGTGGTTTATCTGACTCAGGGTATCTACTAGAGTATTGTCCTTGCCTGGCAGATGAATGTGCTCATGAGAAACTCTTTCGGAGTAGGCCAGAGTCCAAATTCTCATAGCTTCTGTGCAGGGAGGATCCAACCTTATTCCTCCCTGCTTGTGTATGTAATAGATAACAGTGGTATTGTCTGTTCTGACCTACACCACCTTTCCCTGAACTAGTAGTGTGAAGGCTTGGAGTGCTAGGAACACTGCCCTGAGCTCCAGCAGGTTTATGTGTTGGAGAGATTTTGCACTGGACCAAGTGCCATGAGTAGTGTGATCTGCTAGGTGGGGACCCCATCCTAGAAGTGGTGCATCTGTTGTGAAACATAGAAACATAAACTTTGACGGCAGATAAGTACCGCTTGGCCCACCTAGTCTGCCCATTTCCCTACCTACAGGATAAGCTGCAGATCCTAATTAACCAACAGCCTATTTCTTCCTACCCCCCTACAAAAATTGCCTTATGTCTGTCCTATGCATTCTTGAATTCTCCCACAGTTTTAGACCCCACAACCTCCTCAGGAAGGCTGTTCCATGCATCCACCACTTATCTGTGAAAAATTACTTTCTCACATTTCCCCTGAGCTGTCCCCCCTCTATCTTCAAATTGTGTCCCCTTGTTCTTGCACATCTCTTTTCTGAAAGATGCTACCCTCTTGGACTTTGTTGATTCCACTGAGGTACTTAAACATTTCTATCATGTCCCCCCTCTCCCTCCTTTCCTCAAGGGCATACATATTAAGCTCCTTTAGTCTCGCCTCATATGGTTTCTGTTACAGACGCTGCACCATTTTAGTTGCCCTCCTCTGAACTGCCTACATCCTGTCTATGTCCTTTCGGAGATGGGGTCTCCAGAACTGGATGCAGTATTCCAGATGGGGTCTCACCAACTGTCTGTACAGGGGCATAACAACTTCCTGTTTTCTCTTGGTGATTCCTCTCCCTATATATCCCAGTATTCCCCCCAACCCTCCCTACTGCCTTCTCACATTGTTTGCCAACCTTACGGTCATCTGATATGATTACCCCCCCGGTCCCTTTCCATTTTTGTTGCTGTTACTACCTCCCCCCACAATGTGTAATCCTCCCCTGGGTTTTTGTTTCCCAGGTGCTGCTAGGCCTACCCTATCTCTACCTGTAGCCCTGAGTGTGTTTCACTGTTTCATATGTAACATTATTTGTTTAATCTAACACTATAGTCATATGTGAGCCCTGCTCTTGAGCAGGAAGAGGGCGAGTAGTTCATTGATTTTTACTTAACTGCAAACTTGCCAGTTCCTACTTGTTATTGGATCCAAACATTTGGGGGAATAGATCTTGTATTGAGAAACGCCTATTTAAGACTTCACTACACTTTGCACACTTTGGGCTCTTGAATATTTTTGCCTTGCAACGTGAAAGTACAGTTACGTAAGGACTTACCGTAACAGTAGATCTTCGAGAGAGGCTTTTGCAGTAGGTAATTACATATAGGACTGATGCCGGCAGGACCCCATGGAAAAATTTCTAGCTAGCAGTCCCTGGCGAGGGACCGCCCCCTAGTCAGGTGACCGGAGTCAGGAGACGTCGATATAAAGGGGCGGTCCCAGATGCCCACCTTCCAGTTCTTTCCCACCACAGGCCAAAAGAGGCTGGACGAGAGAGAAGTGGATATTTCTCTATATGGAAAAGAAGCTGAAAAAAGCCTAGGGGGATGGAGGACGGGAAGGTATTACCTACTGCAAGAGCCTCTCTCGAAGTCCTACTGTTACGGTAAGTCCTTACATAACTGTACTGTCTTACTTCGAGAGGGCTCTTGCAGTAGGTAATTACATATAGGACTGAATCCCAAGCAGTCTGGAATAAAGAAAAGGCACCGGGAGGAGGAAACTATTCCAAGAAATAGCTCTAGCCGTGCAAGCCTCAAGACAGGAGGCCTTGGAAAACAGCTAGCCCGAAGCCTGCTCTATGGCGAGAGGCAATATCCAAACTGTAGTGTTTCATTAAGGTATGGACAAAAGTCCAGGTGACGGCAGCACATATGTCTGCCTCAGACACATTCTTGAAACAAGCTGCAGATGCAGTTTCTCCCCTTGTGGAGTGGCCTCTGACTTGACCTGGGAGCATCTTGTGGTACTTGTCATAACAGAAAGTGATGCAATGAGCCAACCACTTAGACAGCATTGCTTGGAAACAGCATTGCCTTCCCTTTTGTGAGCAAAAGAGACAAACAACTGATCAGTCTTTCTGAGATCCTTCATCCTGTTGGTGTAGTATCTCAGAATCCGGTGAACATCCATAGTATGGAGTAAATATTCCCCTTGGTTAGAGTACTGCGTAAAAAAGGCAGGTACCTCTATCGATTGATTTAAGGTAGACTCTGCAACTACTTTAGGTAGAAACTTAGGATTCGTGCGAAGAGGACTTCAGCAAGGCCTTTGACACTGTGCCACATAGAAGACTATTACACAAACTGGGGAATATGGGTGTGGGCAGGACAGTAGTGTGGTGGGTAGGTAACTGGCTGGGTGGCAGGACACAGAGGGTGGTGGTAAATGGCTGTCACTCCACAGAGAGAAGAGTGACCAGTGGGGTACCACAGGGATCAGTGCTGGGACCGGTCCTATTCAACATCTTCATCAGTGACATTGCACAGGACCTAGAAGGCAGAATTTCACTGTTCGCTGATGACACAAAGCTCTGTAACAGAGTAGACACACCAGAGGGTGTAGACAGAATGAGAAGGGACCTGCAGAAACTTGAAGAATGGTCAAGGGTTTGGCAGTTGAAATTCAATGCAAAGAAGTGCAAGATAATGCATATGGGCACAAAAACCCTGGCACAATATATCAGTTGGGGGTGAGGATATAGCATGCACCAAGCAGGAAGGGATCTTGGGGTTGTCATCTCTGATGACCTCAGGTAGGAAACAGTGTGACAAGGCATCAGGTAAAGCAATAGGATGCTGGGATGTATAGGCAGGGGCATCACCAGCAGGAAAGGGAGGTCATAATTCCGCTATACAAGACACTAGTGAGGCCCACCTGGAGTACAGTGTACAGTTCTGGAGACCATAGCTACGTAAGGACATAGACAGGGTAGAGAAGGTTCAGAGGAGGGCAACAAAGATGGTGCATGGGTTGCATCACAAGTCCTATGAAGACAGGTTGAAGGAACTGAACATGTACTCCTGGAGGAGAGGAGGGAGACAGGGATATGATAGAGACATACAAGTATCTTACAGGGAGGAACAGGGTGCAGGAAAACACTATTTTTAAGCGAAAAAGATGTTTCAGGACTAGAGGGCATGGGATGAAGTTGGAGGGAGGACGATTCAGAGGAAACATGAGAAAGAATTTGTTCACAGAACGGGTGGTGGACAAGGGAACACCCTGCCAGAGGAAGTGGTGGGGGCTGAAACAATCACGGGATTTAAGAATGCATGGGATAGACATAAAGGAATTCTAGAGGTCAGGGGTAAGGGGAAATAGACTTCTAGGAAAACAAACTGAACTTACAAGCTCAAATGGGCAGACTAGGTGGGCCATAGGCCCTTATCTGCCGACACTGTCTATGTATCTATGTATCTATGTAACTCGTTCCTTGTGAAAAATCAAGTAGGGGATTTTACACATCAGGGCCTGGAGCTCGGAGATTCTTCGAGCCTAACTAACGGCCACCAAGAAGAGTGTCTTCCTCGAAAGAAACTTCAAATCTGCAGAAGCTGCAGGTTCGAAGGGAGGAAGGGTAAGTTTCTCGAGAACAAAATTCAAGTCCCAAGGGGGGGCAGGAGTACAGATGAGGGGCCTCAGATGGAAGACCCCTCTGAGAAAGGTCTTAGAGACCTCCAGTTGAGCGAAAGCTTTGTCTGCAAAGGGAACATGATAGGCTGAGATAGCCGCCATGTGTACCTTCAAAGAGGAATGGCTGAGACCCAGGTCGAACAGATGACGTAAATACTCCAGCAGAAACCCCGCTGAACAGGAGAAAGACTCCACGTTCTTGGAGGTGGCCCAAATAGTGAATCTCTTCCACTTCGTGGCATAAGTGGACCTGGTGGAGGGTTTTCTGGCCTCCACTTAAATCTCTGCCACTTTGGGAGACACATCAAAACGGGATTGGGCTATATCTGCAGGAGCCATGCATGCAGTTGAAGGGATTTGAGGCCTGGATGGACCAGGGTCCCCTGATCCTGGGTCAACAAACCTCAAGATAGAGGAAGAGGAAGAGGAGGATCCTCTGAATATTGTTGTAGAAGAGAGAACCAGATTTGCCTGGGCTAGAAAGAAGCAATCAGAATCATTCTCGCTCCTTCTGAAGCTAGTTTCTGCAAGACTCGTAGGATAAGAGGAATTGGGGGAAAGGCGTAGATGAATCTGTCCTTCCAGTCTAGAGACAGAGAGTCATTCCAGAAAGTGCCTCGCTCTGGAACGAGCGAGCAGAAGGTGGGAAGTTTTGCGTTTTGGCGGGATGCGAACAGGTCGACCTGTGGTGTTCCCCAAAGTTGGAAGATATCGTCTAGGACCCCTTGGTCCAGTTCCCACTCGTGAGCCAGAGCAGAAGAGTGACCTAGCCTGTCTGCCAGGGTGTTGTCGACTCCTGGAACATGAATCGCCGTGAGGTGAAGGTCATGTTGTGTTGCCCAATCCCAACCCCTCATTGCTTCCCTGCATAGAGGGTAGGACCGAGTTCCTCACTGTTTGTTGATGTACCACACTACGCATATGTTGTCCGTCTGGATGGCTAGGTGGCCAGAATGGATGTATTAGTAAAGGGCTTGGAGAGCGTACAACACTGCCCGAAGCTCGAGCACATTGTTGTGAAGAGCTTGTTCTAACCTGGACCAAGAGCCCTGGGTCCGATGAGGGCCTAGATGGGCTCCCCAACCTTCGCCTGAGATGTCTGTGGTTAGAGTCTAGGAGGGGGGAGGATGAAAGAAAGGGACCCCCCGAAACAGGTTCTCTTGAACCATCCACCATTGCAAGTCTTGCATCATCGGTGATAAGATCAGAACTGAGTGATCTAGGTCGTCCACTAGTTGATCCCACTGAGAGCGTAGAGTCCACTGAGAGATCCTCATGTGGAGTCGAGTGCGGGGGACCGTCGGCATAGCAGCCGCCATGAGCCCGAGAAGGCCAAGGACCGACCTCGCCGAGACCATCTTGCGGTCGGATAACACACATATCTGGGTCTGAAGGGAGGCCTGTCCGGAGGCAGGAAGGCCCTGCCCATGGTCATATTGAGGATCGCCTCGATGAACTGTAGCCTCTGGGAAGGGTCCAGAAGAGACTTGGAATGGTTGATGGTAATACCCAGGCAAGCAAAAACCTGCTGGGTGAGGGACAGGAAATGCAGGAGTTCCTCCCTGGACGAGGCCGCCAGGAGCCAGTCGTCCAGGTAAGGGAACACCTGTACTCCCTTGGTACGCAGGTGGGCCGCCACCACTGCCAGGCATTTGGTAAATACTTGGGGTCCGAGGATAGACCAAACAGGAGTGCTCTGAACTGGTAGTGGTCCCCCTGGAATGCAAAACGAAGGTATTTGTGATGGGAGAGGCAAATGAGAATGTGCAGATAGGCATCCTGCATATCCAGGGCACAAAGCCATTGACCCGGCCGGAGGAGGGGCAGAAGGCTCTGCAGAGAGAGCATCCTGAACCTTTTGTACTCTGCATAAAGATTCAGGGAACTGAGATCTAAAATCGGTCTGAGATCTCCCATCTTCTTTGGGACCAGAAAGAAATGGGAATAGTAACCCATCCCCTGAAGATGAAGGGGGACGGGCTCTATCGCTTGCTTCATGAGAAGAGCCAACGTTTCCTCCTGGACCAAAGGAAGGTGTTCCCGTGAATACTACAACTTCAGAGAGGGGTGGCGGGGTGGTTTCTGAAGAAACTCTATGGAGTGTCCTTCTGCTATAAGCTGGAGCACCCCAGAATCCGTGATTATCCTCTCCCATCCCGGAAGGTGGAGGGAAAACCTCCCTCCTACCGGTTCCTCTGGGGAGTCCAGAGGCAGTGGGAGAGGAAAGGAGTCAAGTGGTGTGGGGCAGCGCCGCAGCTGAAGCACTCGCTGCTTTTTTGGGTGGAGGGGGCTTAGCACCCGCAGGGGCCCGATGTTTTGTGGCCCGCCTTCCTTGGGGTTTCACCTTTGGCCGATTCCGTCTGCGAAAGGGACAGTGCTGCTGCTGATGGGGACGGTACATGGAATCAATGGGATTTCAGAGCCGTCCCCTTCTCTTGCAAATCGGTAATGATGTCCTTGACATCACCCCTGAAAAGCACCGACCCCCAGAAAGGTGCTTCCTGGATCGCAGATTGCACCTCCGGGACCAGACCTGACATGCGGAGCCAAGCATGACACTGTAGGCCTACAGCGAAAGCAGAGCTCCGTCCAGCAGTGTCCACTGCGTCGTATGTCACACATAGCATGTGGCGACTGGCCGAGCGAGCAGAGCGGACTAGATCAGTCAACTTCTGTTTGACTTGGGAGTCAGGCAAGGAGTCCAGCTTGGCTTCCACCTGAGTAAGGATGGCCTTCTGGTAGTCCCCCATGTGACCGACATAGTTCAGGGCATGAATCCCCAGTGTGGAGGAAGTGTAAATCTTTTCTCCCGTACTGGTCCAGAAGGCGAGATTCCTTACCAGGAGGTGATGAGCTAAGATACTTTGAGTTCGCCAACCGGCCATGAGCGGCGCTAATCACGACCGAGTTGGCACGAGGGTGAGAATCTAGGAAATCAACACCCTCTGGAGCCTGATATAGCCTGTTCGACTTCCTGGGAAGTGGGGCTAAGGCCAACGGCTGTTTCCATATCGTGGTGACAAGGTCGGCGTGAGGCTCTATCCAGGGTGGCACTATTGCAGGAGCTGTCACGGGCAGATCCAGATGTTCAGCAAGTTTCAGACACTGAGGATCTGGTTCCAAAGAGCGCCACTGATGGACCTCCCGGATTTTTCTAAGCAACTCCGTAAAAGAAGGATCCTCCGGAGGAGACTAGCGAGGAGTCTTCGGCCGGGGCTTAGACGGAGAGCGGGACTCGTCGTCTCTCTCGGAGCAGCCATCGGAAGAGTCTGAGGAGTCCGAGAGTGAAGAGGAGGAAGAAGAAGAGTAAGACTCCCTTTCCCGACCCGAGGGAGGAATGGGTCCCTTGGGTAGTCCCCGGGGACGCGTGTCCTGCCCCTCTCTGGATCCAGATGGAAGAACCCTAGAGTCCGGAGGTGGTGAGGGAGTGTGCCGCCTGGGGCATACAGGAACCTGGGACAGCACTGTTGCTGGGAGGTGGCTCTCTACCTCTTTGGTGAGTTGAGCCTTGACCTCAGCCCAACAGGAGGCCAGAGTCTCCTGCAGGTCCACCGGCGGCCCCGAGGGCAGCGGGGGAGGAGGAGGCGGGGATAAGAATATGGGCTATACCCATATGGAGCGTATCCAAAACCCAGCTCCGGGTAACCCAAGGCCAGGTATTGAGACGCCGAGTACTGCGAAGGCTGGAAGCCCGGCCGGGTACTGGCGGCATCGATACGGGCGCTCCCGGCACACCAGTACGTGATAAGACGGTGGGCACCGGAAGCCGGGGGTTGCCGCGCAAACAGCCCGGCTGTGAACCTCGTGGGCAGGTCTGTAGTGGAGAGCCCGGATGGAGGGCCCGATGGGAGCAGGAACTCTTCCTGAGTCGGTAAGGACGACGTCAGGGCCGACAGTGGAGGCCCTGACGCCGGAGGTACCGACGTCAGAGGAGCCGGCATCCGGGCAGCTGACATCAGGTCCGTCGCTCCAGATGGAGAAGGGACTAAGGGTGGCAAAAGATCCCCAACTGCACCCAGGGACGGGGGGGAAGTCCCCGGGGTCAGGATGGGGGGACTCTGGTTCCCCAGATGGCAGCGAAGACTGCAGTGAACCGGGAACAACAGACATTGGAGGGGTCCGTCGTCAGTTCCCTTGCCGGCCGGACGTCAGACGAGCCGACGTGAGGCATAGAGGCAAGCTCTCGGCGGGCGCCGGAGGAGCCGACGTCCAACTTACGAGAGCATTCACTGGAGGCAGGTCGAGTGGAAGGGTCAGCCTGGTCCAGTGGGGAAGAAGCCGTGCGTCGCCCTGAAGGGTCAGACGTCTTACCAGCCCTCTCCGGGCGGACGTCAGAGGAGCTGACGCCAGGCTTCCCGGAGTCACCCACGATGGTAGGCCGCAAGCCTGCGGCCGAACCAGAGGCGGAGGCCTCAACTGCCCGGAGGCGCCTGCATGCCCGAGCGTGAGCCAGACGGGTAGCCAACGCCGCCTCAAAACCCACGCCGAGGCGGTCAGAGGAGTGATCTCAGAGGGATGTTATTTGTATGCCTGCGACTCCCGAGGGAGACGCGGTGGAGGAGCCTTTGTCCGGTGCCTCCCTCGTCCTTCTTCTTTCGATGGCCTCGGGGAATTGATGCCTGCCTTAGCTTTTTAAGCACCTTCTCCATAGAGCTCATTTTCTTTTTAAGAATATGGGCCTCCAGGGATTGCTGCCATCTTTTTCGGGGGGCCGCATTAAAGCTAAGGCAATGCTGGCACTTCTCAACTTGATGATCCGGGCCTAGGCAGAAGAGGCACAGGGAGTGGCCGTCCTTGTGCGGTAGTTGGGAGCCGCACAACTCGCACTTGTTCTTGTGCTTGGAGGGTGTTGGGGACGACATATACCGACGTTAGTACTGACGTTGTCGAAAAAATAAGATTTGTTCGGTAAAAAAACGATGAAGGTAGGCCTGACGAAGCACGAACTTTTCCGCGAGGCACTGCACGAGCTAACAGCGGGAAAAAACTGGAATGCAGGTGTCCAGGACCACCCCTTTATACCGACGTCTCCTGACGCCGGTCACCTGACGTGGGGGCGGTCCCTCGCCAGGGACTGCTAGCTAGAAATTTTTCCATGGGGTCCTGCCGCCTGCTGGCATCAGTCCTATATGTAATTACCTACTGCAAGAGCCCTCTCGAAGTAAGATCTGTGCTTACATCCAGGTCACGGACTTGTATTTAAGTCCGCCCGGTGGCGAGCGGGGCGAGCGTGCACGGAGACACACGCAGAGACACGTGCATCTGCTGTGTCTGCTTGGACAGCGGGGAAAAGGGCATGTAGTTTCAGCTTCTTTCTTCAGTAAGTTCTATTGTTTTCACTTGATCCTATGTAGATATTTCAAAATATGGATAAACCTAATAATGATTGTTCATCCTGCCAGATGTTTGGTATGGGCTTCCACATTGTTGATTTTGTATGCAGTAGATGTTTATTGATTGAAACACTGCAAGAGGAAATCGGCCGCTTACTGGCAGCTAGAGCGGTTAGCCCCGAGACTAGGGCACTCGAGGACTACGTTGACTTGACGTTAGGTCATACTACATCCCTAAGACCCCCTCGTCCCCATAGTCCCTCTTACTCTTAAGACAAATACCCCCAGTGCTTCCTCGTCTTCTGCTTTGCTCCCAGAGGAATTAGAACAATGGTCAGTAGTTACCAAATGTAAAACAAAATGCAGGGGAGGGCAAATATTCCTTGACAAAATGATGAAATTGATGAAACTGGGATTTTCACAGTCTATAATTAATTGGGTTTCTGGTTGGCTGTCCAACAGACAACAGCAAGTTAAAATAAATTGCTCTCTTTCCGAAGTTCGGAGTGTGACCAGTAGAGTTCCACAGGCTTCAGTTCTTGGACCAACTTTGTTTAATATTTTTATCAGTGATCTACAGGTTAGTTCAGATAATCTTCTCTCAAAATTTGCTGAGGACACCAAGTTAGAAAGGTCTGTATAACAACATTAAACAGGACAGCCACTAGCAATAACTTAAACATTATTGAAGAATGGGCGGACTCTAATAGGATGTTACATAATCCAGATAAGTGTCGTGTATTACACTTTGGTAGGAATAATCCCAAACAGATCTATTTTTTAAATAATATCCCCCTTAGAGTGTCTCTAGCAGAGAGGGATCTTGGAATCCTTGTCAACAATAAATTATCCTTTACCGACCACTACACTAGGGTAGCCAAAATATCTAATGCATTGTTTATTAGAATTAAACTATCTTTTGTTTCCAGGACTGAGGAATGTATTATTCCCCTGTATAGAGCTCATGTAAGGCCATATTCTGACTACGGTTCCCCGTTTTGGAGTCCTTATTTAAGACAGGACAGGGACAGAACAGAAAAAATTCAGAGAAGAGCTACCAAAATAGTCCCACATTTGTCCGAAATGAATTATTGGGGTAGACTTCAGGAAACCAGGTTACACTCACTTCAATCAAGATGAATCAAAAGTGAACTGCTTCTATTATATAAAATTCAGAACTCTCAGGACCTAATGAACCAATGTAGTCTAAACTTTTCTAGTAGAAGGATTACTCCACGGCTCCATAATAAATTGATGTGGCTAAATCTAAAACGAATAAAAGGTTAAATTATTTTACGGTAAGAACCCCCAGAGTCTGGAACGGACTTCCTCAAGATCTGGTAGAAAGTAACTCCACTTCTTCCTTTAAAAAAGGTTTGGATTTTTGGATGGAGTCGAACAGCTCCAGGGTATAATTTTTCCCACCATGGTGGTAGGCGACAATCCCGATGGGCTACAGACTTCTTTTGTCCTTTAAAACCAAGTAAACCAAGGTGCATTATTTTCCATTTCTTTGCACTGAATCCAAGCTGCCATACTTCGGACCATTCTTCCAACCTTGCCAAGTCCCTTCTCATCCTTTCTACGCCTCCTTGTGTATCAACCCTGTTGTAGATCTTTTGTGTCATCTGCAAAGAGGCATACTTTTCCTTCCAGTCCCTCTGCAATGTCACTTATAAAGACATTAAAAAGGACTGGACCCAGTACTGAACCCTGTGGTACCCCACTAGTAACTCCTCTTTCTTCAGAGTGGACTCCATTTACAATTACTTCTGTGTCCTGTTATCCAGCCCACTCCCAGGCTGGTTAATTTGACTATTAATCTTTTATGTGGGACTGTGTCAAATGCCTTGCTAAAATCTAGGTAGGCCATGTCCACAGCCCCTCCCTGGTCTACTACTTTGGTCACCCAGTCAAACAAATCGATTAGATTTGCCTGACATGACATTCCTTCTGTGAACCTATGCTGCCTTCGGTCCTGTGCCCCACTGGCCTCTAGGTACTCAACAGTTCTTTCCTTCAGAAGCAATTCCATCACTTTCCCTACCACAAAGGTCAAACTGACAGTTCTGTAGTTTCCTGCCTCTGTCTTGGTCCCACTTTTGTGAAGAGGAAGAAAAAATTTCTCACCTTAGTAATGTTGTTTCTTCTAATAGATTCTTGCTGTATTCTGACATATGCAGTTAGGTCCTGCCTTTCAACTGCCCCGGAGAACAAAGTGTTAAACTTTCCATGGCCAGCATGGAATGTTCACCATGAGCTCGGTTGAAGCCCCTGTCTGCTGTTGTTTAAACTGCAACCGTCAGATCTTTACGAGCAATACTCACTACAAGTTCTGTGTGGAAACTGTAAAACTCATACTAGCCAACTGGCAACTATATCTATATAAAAGGGTTTTTGGTTTCAAAAGGAAGACTCAAGTCAGGAAACCCAAAAACAAAACACATCCAAAACACAACCACTCACCCAACTAAAAGACGGTGAAAAAAGTACACCCCTAGGGTGCAACACTGCTCCTGCCCACCCACATCCCAAAATCTAGGTTCTGAGAGGGGAGGCGGGGGGGAGGTCAGAATACAGCAAGACACCATTAGAAGAAACAACATTACTAAGGTGAGTATTTTTTCCTTCAAAGAACATGAAGTCTTGCTGTATTCTAACATATGCAGACTACCAAGCAGTACCTCCATGGAGGAAGAACAGAACCTACTTTGGAAACAGGCTCTGAAGTACTGCTGTGTCAAACCGAGCATCACTCCTAGCCTGGATATCGAGAGAGTAATGCTTGGTGAAAATATGGACTGTTCTCCAGGTGGCTGCCTGACAAATTTCTAAGAGAGGAATATCCCTGGCAGCAGCCAGGGAAGCAGCTGTACCTCTAATGGAATGAGCGCTCAGGCCTGAGGGTGGAGTTCTACCCAGTTTTTCATAGCAGAATTGTATACAAGAAACAATCCACCTGGCAATAAATCTCTTAGTGGCACGGTTGCCCTTACCAACTTCCCCATACGTAAGGAACAACTGGAGGGATTCAAACCTGTGACCCTTGGTACGCTCTATGTAGTAGCTAACGGCTCTTTTAATATCCAAGCTGTGTATCCTCCTCTCTCCAGAGCAGGAATGATCAGTGAAGAAAACAGGGAGAGATATAGACTGGTTGAGGTGGAAATCTGAAACCAGTTTAGGTAAGAACTTTCTGTTAGTTCTTAGGACCACTTTATCTCTATGGAAAGAGATGAAATCAGATTCCACTGACAGGGCTTGCAATTCACTGATACACCCGGCAGAAGTAATGGCTACCAAAAACACAGTTTTCCAAGTCAAGTACTTAAGCTCTGCTGAGGACAAAGGCTCAAAGGGAGGTTGCATAAGCTGAGCAATACAAATATTAAGGTCCCAAGCAGGTGTGAAGCAACCCCTTGAAAAGCTTGCAAAACACAGGATGGGATGATAGAGAGAAAGGCTTGCCTACTGACAAGAAAGCAGGAAAGAAAGCAGAAACAGCTGCCAAATGTACTTTAAGGGTAGCAGGTCTGAGGTCTAGGCCATTAAGATGCACCATATAGTCCAGAAATGAAAATTACGTACCTACCGTAATTCTTGATCTTCTTGGACGAGTCTCCACCACTCATTCACACTAGTGGGATTAGCGCCGGAGGCACTAGGACCCATCGGGAGCAAACTCTTTGCTGGAGGGTCGGCGCGAGAGATGGCGCCACGAGGCATGGCACCGCGAGTGGTGGCTCGCGCGGTAATGACTATCTCGGCGATGACCCTCCAACCGCCTCAGTACCTTTTTACCAAGGAGGTGCAGCGAACTAACGTAAGAGTAAATCTAACTCTTAAAACGGACATAAGATAGTCCGGACGACCCGTGTAAGAAGGGTCAGCAAAGAAGTCTTCACGGCCTAAAGATTTGAGGGAGTGAAGACCAACACAGTGGTGAGCTCGGGGATGATGGAAGATAGGAATGAGTGGTGGAGACTCCAAGAAGATCAAGAATTACGGTAGGTACATAATTTTTATATCTTCCTGACATAAGTCTCCACCACTCATTCACACTAGTGGAGAGTACTGTGCTGATAATCCCCAAAAGGGCGTGCAGGGAGCCAGAGCTCATACGCCTAGGACAGAAGTCCATTAAGGATAGTTCTGTCAAGGCGGAATGACACCTGGCATGAACATCCAGTGCATAATGCTTAACGAAGGTATGCACTGAGCTCCAGGTGGCGGCGTTGCAGATATCCGCAATTGGAACATTGCGAATTTCCACTAGGGATGCCGCAACCGCCCTAGTAGAGTGAGCGTACACTCTACCTTCTAATTTAACTTGAGCCATGAAATAGCAATGTCGAAGACATGCCACTAACCAAGATGAGATGCATCTCATAGCGACAGGCTGACCCAGCTGGGTCTCACTGAAGGAAACAAACAGTTGCTGAGTCTTGTGAAAATTCTTGGTTCTATCTAGGTAGAACCGTAAGGCTCTCTTAACATCCAAGGAATGAAGAGACCGTTCCCCTTCATTTTGGAAGTTCGCGATGTAAGAGGGAAGCACCAGAGGTTGGTTTAGATGGAATTCTGACACAACCTTGGGAAGAAATTTAGGATGAGTACGAGAACTACTTTGTCCTTATGGAACACAGTATAATGGAGGGTCCGTAACTAGGCATGTATCTCAGAGACCCTGCGGGTTGAGGTAATGGCCACTAGGAAGGCTGTCTTCCAGGTAAGAAATTTTAGCTCACAGGTAGCTACGGGTTCGAAAGGCTTCCGAGTGAGCATGTCCAGCACAAGGTTAATGTCCCAGGCTGCAACCGGACGCTTAACAGGGGGTCTGGTATGCAGAATTCCCTTAAGAAATCTCTTCACCATATGTAACTGAGCCAGAGTCAAGGAAGAAACTGGCTCATGGAACGCTGAAATGGCACTAAGGTGAACTTTAACCGTGGAGTACTGGAGACCTGAATTTGATAGGTCCAAAAGGTACTCTAGAACCTTGTCAGGAGGACAGGAAAAGGGATTCCAAGAGGACTTTGCACACCAGAGAGAAAAACATTTCCACTTGGAAGCGTAAGTTTTTCGGGTAGCTGGCTTCCGAGCAGCCAGAAGGATGTCTGAGACTCTACGAGAGACGTTGAACCGATTCACTTCTACCTCTTCAGGAGCCAAGCATGAAGGTGAAGTGACCTCAGGTTGGGATGGACCAACGAACCCTGAGTCAAAAGATTGATTTGCAAGGGAAGTGGTCTCGGAGAGGCTGCCGACATACTGTTGAGTAGAGGAAACCATAGTTGCCGAGGCCAGGAGGGAGCAATGAGAATCATCTTGGTCCCTGAGACTCGAATTTGAGGAGTACTCTCTGAATTAGAGGAAGCGTGGAAAGGCGTAAGAAAGCGCTTGTCCACCGCAGCCTGAATGCATCCTGGACAGAAAATGCCAGGCCCTGATTTCTGGAGCAGAAGAGAGGCAGTTTTGTGTTGAGTGGGGATGCAAAAAGGTCCAGGTCTGGAGTCCCCCACTCTTCGAACAGTGACCGAGCTACGGCTGGATCGAGAGACCACTCGTGAGGGTCTGCCTCCGTTCTGCTGAGGAGATCTGCTAAGTCGTTTAGTACACCTGGCAGATATACCGCTTGAATTAGAGATTTGTTCTCCAAGCACCACTCCCACACTCTTATTGCTTCCCTGCAAAGGGGATAAGAATGAGCACCGCCTTGCTTGTTGATGTAATACATCACAGCTTTGTTGTCCGTTTGAAGGAGAATGTCCTTGTGGCAAAGAATATCCTTCAACGCTCTGATCGCATAGAGGACTGCTCTCATCTCCAGGACATTTATGTGGAGCTGAGCTTCGAGCTGAGTCCATACACCTTGAGTGAGGAGAGAGCGACAGTGAGCTCCCCATCCCATTAGCGATGCGTCTGTGGTGATGGAGATCTGACGATCCGGAGGAGCAAAAGGGAATCTTTCCAGAAGATTGCTCTCTTGAGACCACCAGGTGAGAGACCTTCGTAGGGGCTCCGTCACTTTGATGGGATAAGACTGGGGGTGAGAGGTCGGTGACCACTGGGTGGAGAGCATCCATTGGGTGGTCCTCATGTGTAACCGAGCTAGGGTACAGTGAACACTGAGGACGCCATGAGACCTAATACACGCTGCATCGGAGAGCTGTGACCGATTGGTTCTCCCCATGTAATGGACCATCTGAAGGATGTCGTCTTCTGTCCTCTGGAAGGAAAGCCTTCATGAAGAGGTGTCCAGAAGAGTCCCTATGAAAAGGAGCTTTTGGGAGGGCTGCAGTTGTGACTTCTTCAGATTCAGCAGAACTCCCATGGACGAAGAAGGGAAGCAGTTTACACGGCTTCCAGAGTCCCTTGGCTGGAAGGGCTTGCTAGAAGCCAATCGTCCAGGTAGGGAAACACTCGGAGTCCGAGCTTCCTGAGATGCGCTGCGAGAACTGCACAACACTTTGTAAAAACTTGAGGCGCCGAGGATAGCCCAAAAGGCAGGACTCTGAACTGATAATGCTGACCCAGAGCTACAAACCTCAGAAATTTGCTATGGGTCGTGGATGGGGATATGCTGGTGTTGGCCCGCATATCCAGGGAGGCCAGCCAGTCGTGTTGATGCAGCAAAGGTAACAGGGTACCTAGGAAATCCATTTTGAATTTCTCCTTGGGAGGAATTTGTTTAACTTTCTGAGGTCTCGAATGGGGCGATCCCCAAAGATTTCTTTGGAACCAGAAAGTAATGGGAGTAGAAACCTGTGTTTGCTGGATGGGGCACCAGTCTCTATTGCCCTGTTGTTTAGAAGGCCCTGATCTCGGCGGTGAGGAGGTCTGACTGAGAGGTCGACAACCTGGGTTGTCGCCTGGGAGGACAATTCGGGGATTTCCAAGAAATTGAGAGAATAACCTCGACTAATTATCCGGCGACCCATTTGTCCGAGGTTATGGACTTCCACTGGTTGTAGAAGTACATCAGACGACCTCCCACTGGAGGAGAAAGTTCCACCTCGGCAGTGTGGATGGAACTTGGGCCAGCATTCATAGGTAGTGCTGGGGGCTTTAGGCCCCACGCTTCTTCTCGCCTTCTTTGAGGTTGGGCAGGTTGGCTTTATGGAAGCTTCCTCTGCCTCTGCCTCGAAAGGACTGACGACTCATGAACTGACGCTTGCTCACATGCCCCGAGAGTGGGTAGGCGAGGTCTAGCCAACTTAATGGCCGATCTAGTCTTCTGAGTGGCCTCTAAGGCTTGGTTTCTACCTGAGGACCGAAAAGATAGGAGCCATCAAAGGGCAGCGCCATTACCTGCTGCTGAGCATCATTCGTAAAGCCGGAAGTACGCAGCCAGGAATGGCGTCGAGTACAAACATCTGTGGCTGCTGAGCGAGAAGCAGTGTCGAAAGCGTCCATGGCGGCTTTGACCTGTTGGTTATTGGACTCAATACCTCTGGTAACGGTTAGAAGAAGCTCTGACTTGGAGTCGGAATCTGGAAGAGCTTCAACCATCTCTTTCATAGACTGCCACAGGATATACTTATACTGAGAAAAATAGCCTGATAGCTGGCAATACGACACTTAAAGTGGAGGCAGCAAAGACTCTCTTACCTAATGTATCAATCTTATGAGACTCTTTGTTAATAGGTCGAGCCAGGTGTAGTTTGAGGAAGAACGACCTTGTCATTCTCTGCCAGGACTACAATAGGATCCGCGAAAGGCTTGGGATGCCAAAATGGGATGATCCTTGGGAGCTGAATATTTTTATCAATGGATTTAGCTACTCGAGGGAATAAGAGCAGGATTATTCCATACCATTTGAGACAGCGCCTCGAAGGAAGGTTGAATCGAGGAGTCAAACTGAGGGATCTCCGAAGCATGAAGATACTGGAGTCTTAATATCTTCCCAGGATCGATGTCTGTAGTCTGGAGAGAAAGAGTGGATCTCAGGTTCTTCAACAGAGACTTAAAGGACAGGTCCTCGACCACAGGCTCTGTAGCAATGAAAGATCCTGTTTCCTCCACTTCATCACCCAACCGAAGGTCTGGGTCAGGCTCAACATCATCTCCTGATGGTCCAGGAAGGACTGTTTGGACAGGAAAGGAGTGAAAAATAGGAGAGGAGGAAAGAGCAGATAGAAAAGGAGAGTCCCCGAGGGCCCCCGGCGCCGAGGAGGCCAAACGAGTCGAAAACGGTGCCGTGGAGGAGCACGGCACCGAGCGGCGCACGGCATCGCGACACCGCTACGCTTCGGCGGTGCCACGGGCGCTGGCTGGCATTTCTGGCGCCTGCTGGGCGGTGCCGCGGCATTCAGCCGGCGCCATGGTAGGCGCCAGAAGACTCCAGCGGCGCGACGGCCAGTGTCATGAGGCCGGCCAGGCACCGCTGGATGGTGCCGCAGGGCCCAGCGGCACCGAAACAGCAACGGCACAAGCACAAAGACCCCAAGGAAGGCACCGAGGATACCCTGGAACCTGAAAAGCAAGAGAAGGGAAAAAACCAGGAGATAAGGGCATCGGTGTGGCCCCCTGCGCCACAGCCATGTGAGAGGGGGAGACACCTAAGCGCGGAGTTGCTGGCACCGAAGAAGGCGCTGTGTGACTAGGAAGGTCCAACCGCCCTACCTGATCGCCCGACAAGCCCGAAGGCTCCGGGGCAACCGAGCCAGGCAGAAGAACCAACCTCCGAGCCCATCGCTCCATAAGAGCGGCCCACTGATGAAACTGATCATCTGGAGCCCTACCTATAGGCGGGTTGGGGCTCCGATGTCGAGGACGGCGGTAACCGGAAATTGGCAACTCCGAAGAAGGAGACCGGCAACTAGCTACGATAACCGACCGTCGACGCGCAGACGAATCAGAGGGTGACCTCGAGTGATGCCTTCTCTTTTTTGACCTGTGGGCCGAAGAAGAGCTTGAGGCCGAACGGTGCCGAGAATGCGACTGTTTATTTTTATGCCGCCGGGGGGACCGCCCATCCCCCCGGGCATCGGACTGACCGTTGTCGGAACCCCACTGAGGAGAAGGAGGCTGACCGGACCCACCCTGACTGACTGAACAGCTTTCATATGAAGTCTCCCTACCGTCACCTGACCTGCTCATGGTCGACTCCGTCCAGTAGGCCGAGACTTCTTTAAAGTAAGTTAAATTTAAAATTAAACGATACTACTATCGTGATAATGTTACAAAAAAATAAACTGAAAACTATGTTAGTTTGAAGTTTGACTCCCACAGGCGAGCGACGCTGTCACCCAAGCACTACGCGGCGGGAAAAAAGGACTGGAGGCGTTTGAGGGTCGCGAGATAGTCATTACCGCGTCGAGCCACTGCTCGTGGCGCCATGCCTCGCGGCACCATCTCTCGCGCCGACCCTCCAGCAAAAAGTTTGCTCCCGATGGGTCCTAGTGCCTCCGGTGTTATTCCCACTAGTGTGAATGAGTGGTGGAGACTTATGTCCAGGAAGATTCCTGGGCAACTCAGCAGAGTCTGCAGAAATGATTTTCTTAGAACACCAAATGCTGAATCTTTTCCATTTGGAGTTGTAAGTCTTTCTGGTGGAAGGCTTTCGAGAAGCCTTGAGGATATCCAGAACCCCTTGGGAAAGATGCAGATCTGCAAAGTCTAACTCTTCAAGAGCCATGCCTTGAGATTGAGAAACTGAAGATTCGGGTACCCTGAGAGGATGTCAACAGGTTGTAATTCCTGGGAAGAGACAGGGGAAGGTGGACTGGTAAGGACAGCAACAGGGGGTACCAGGGCTGTCTGCCCCAATCTGGAGCAATCAGAATTACTTTGCATGGTTGTGACCTTATCTTGACTAACACTTTGAACAGGAGAGGGAAGGGGGGAAAGCATACAGAAATTTCCCTTCCCAGTTCAGAATCAGAGCATCCAGGGGGACTGAGCCCAAGACTGGGGGTCTGCAACAAAAGAGAGGAAGTTGGTGATTGTCTGGGGCTGCAAAAAGATCTATCTCTGGTGCGCCCCATCTTGAGAAAATCACCTTCAAAACTAGAGGATCTAGAGCCCATTTGTGATGGCCCCGGGATATTCTGCTCAGTGCATCTGCTAGGACATTGTCCTTCCCTGGGAGGTGAACTTCTATCAGAGAAGTTTGCAGGGAATAGGCCAGGGACCACAACTTCATTGCTTCTGTGCACAAGGCCGTAGACCGAGTGCCTCCTTGCTTGTTGATGTACCACATGGTGGTGGTGTTGTCTGTTCTGACCTGGACCACCTTGTTCTGTACAGATTTGGAAAAAGCTTGCAGTGCTGGAAACACTGCCCTGAGTTCCAAGAGATTGATGTGAAGCAGAGATTCCTGAAGTGACCACAGTCCTTGGGTGGTAAGATCCCCCAAATGGGCTCCCCAGCCCAGCAGGGAAGCATCTGTGGTGAGTATCACTGAATGAGACTGAGTGACAAAAGGAACCCCTTGTCTCAAACTGTCCAGATCCTGTCACCTTTGCAAGGCTTGGATCAGGGTTTGAGTCACTGGGACTGGTTTGGTAAGGGAATCCTTTCTTTGGGACTAGAAAGCTCTTAAGTGGAACTGAATGTCCCTCATCTGGAATCTTGCCCCTTGGACCAGTGCTGTGGAAGCTGCTATGTGACCCAGTAGCTGAATGAAATGCCTTGCTGGTCAAGAAACCTGAAGGCTGAATGAAGAGGCCAGTTCCATGAGGGTCCTTGCCCTTTCCAGGGGAAGGAAGGCTCTTGCCTTCACTGTATCCAGTTCTGCACCTATGAAGGTGAGGAGCTGTACTGGTTCAAGAACTGACTTTGGAAGGTTGAGAAGGAATCCTAAGGAAGTGAGCAGTTGCTGGGTCACTTGCAAATGTGACTTGACTTGGTCTGGAGACTGACCTACTATGAGCCAGTCATCCAAGTATGGGAAGATGGAGATCTTTTTTCTTCTTAGGAAAGCAACAACTACTGCCAGGCACTTTGTGAAAACCCTTGGTGCTGATGTTAGGCCAAAGGGCATTGCTCTGAATTGATAGTGGCATGAGGGCAACTCGAACCTGAGGTACTTTTTGTGAGAGCACCTGATGGGAATGTGAAAGTAGGCATCTTTGAGGTCCAGGGAGGCTAACCAGTCCCCTGGCCTTAGAGAGGGAAGGATAATTCCCAGAGTCACCATTTTGAACTTTGGCTTTAAAAGGTGTTTGTTCAGATATCTTAGGTCCAGGATAGGCTGCCATTCTCCTGTCTTTTTGGGGGTTAGGAAGTACCTGGAGTACAATCCTTTGCCCTTGTGTAGGGTGGGAACCCTCTCTATAGCTCTGAGAGCTAGGAGAGAAGAAACCTCTGCCTCTAGGGCAAGGGTTTCTGAGAGATTTGTAGGTGGAAAGGATCTGGTTTTCAACTTGGGAAATTTTTTGAAGCTGAGAATCACTCCCTGGCTTGCTACTTCCAGGACCCACTTGTCTGATGTTAGAGACTTCCAGTCCTGGACAAAGTAAGCCAGCCTGCCCCCTACTGGTATGGGAGAATTGGCCCAGGCAGACCCATCAGGGTGTCTGTTTGGCAGGGGCTTTAGGCTGAGGGGTGGATGCAGGCCTGCTCATCCCCCATCTGTCTCTCCCTCTAAAGAACCCCCTCTGTGAAAAAGAAGAGGAGGCCTGAGCTTGGTAAAAATGCCTTTGGAAAGGCCTGTTCTGCCCCTCGATTGCTGCCTTTGAGGAGTTGCTTGCCTTTCTTTGGCCTGAGCACTCCTGTAAGTGGTCTTATACTCATCCATCTTTTTCATGTAATTCTCTGTCTGCTCCCCAAACAGAGAATTACCAATTACAGGAAAATCCATGGTCTTAGCCTGGGTATCCTGTGAGAGGCTAGTACATCTGAGCCAAGCCATCTTCCGAAGAGCCACAGATGTAGCCATGACTCTTGATGAACCATCATTGGAGTCCACAGCAGCATGAAAATGAAAATTACGTACCTACCGTAATTCTTGATCTTCTTTGTATCTTCACCATTCATTACTGCTTGGTTAGTGCCGAGGCGCACTCATTCATGGGAGGTTTTTCTTTTTTTTGAGTCAGCTCCCACGGCGCGCCGCCTCGAGCACGACGTACTGCATCATGCGCGAGGGGTGCTGTTAGGTGCCAGTAGACCTCCTCTATCTCAGTTCTGTAATGGAGAGGCGAAAATAAAGGGTAAGAAAAAGGAAAGCGAGGCAAGAGAGTCGAGGACAGAAAAGGAAAGGATATAAACTGAAAAAGGTATAAGCCGGTAGAGGATAGACAGAGGAGAGAGAATTCCTACCCTAAGGGACCGCAGGGCCTCCTTTCCGGGGTGGCTCTAAGGGAGGAACAGAGAAAGGAATGAGAAAGAAGAAGAAGAAGAAAAAGGAGGCATGTTGAGAGGGAGAACAGTGCCCATCGAGCATTGGTTGAGAGGCTTATAAGCTCGAGACTAACAAAGGAGCAAGAATCCCTGTTGCTAGAACTGAGGGGAGGTTCAACCGAACCACCTGAACAGATCTGAATAAGGGCAGAGTCTCTGATCTCTCAACATGCCAAGTCCCTACATCCCAGCTGAGGGATCATAGACTGCCCGGGCAGAACCTGTTCCGGGAAGAGCGCCCACCCAGAAGGGGACGATGTCCCTTAGCACACTGTTAAGTGCTAACACAGCAGTGTATGGGGAAAGATTATGCCTTACCGAAGGCAGCTTTGTATGAAGGATAGAGTGGGAACTCAATCAGACTCCCTAAGGCAAGGCAATAGCAGACGCTCAAGGCTGACAAGTGCAAAGCAGCAGCTAGAATGAGCTCAAAGATAATACCTGCCAGGGGGATTCTAAATTTTTGTTGAGGCCGAGTCAGGGCACGGTCTCTAAGCTGTGAAACTGCATAACCTGATCAAGGTACTTAGAAGCGCAATCTCAAGGGCAGCCAGAAAGAGTTCTCTCAGAATAAAAACAGTACAGACTGCGTGCTCGCCTTCACCTTGAGGAAAAAGGAACCATTCACTAAGAATGGAAAACATAAAGTTTTTTTTTTTGGGGGTAAAGGCCAAAGGAGGAGAGGAACGAGATGGGATGGGAGACACCACAGTAGGAGGCCACTGAGGGAAGGTGGTAGAGTATGTAATGAATGGTGAAGATACAAGAGAAGATCAAGAATTACGGTAGGTACGTAATTTTCATATCTTCCCTTGTCAATCTTCACCATTCATTACTGCTTGGGTGAGTACCACCCCCCCCAAAAGAGGGGGTAGAAACCCCGAGGGAACAAGACCTCCAGCCTCCTGTTGGTGAGAAACAGAAGGGGAAGACCCTGGGCTAATCTAGAGAGAAGCCTATGGGGGAGAAGAGCTAGGAGGTGCCCCCTGAGGACGCGGAGATGGAGGAAGCCCCTGCAGTTGTCTCCTAGCTCTGGAGGAAAAGAGACGGATTCCCCCGGAAAGCGGAGCGAATCACCCTACGCCGGGCCAGGGGTGACAACCTTGATAGATGAAGCCATGCCATCCGTCTAATGCAGATCGCTGTCCCCGCAAGCCTGGAAGCCACCTCATTGGCGTCATAAGATGCCCTTGCTTGGTGTCTTGCCAGCTCCAGGCCTATAGCAGAGAGGGCAATAGCTTGTCTGGTCTGCTCCGTATCAGGCATTGATGCTAAGATCTGAGAGAGCATCAACCACAGATGCCTACTGTAGGCAGCGTGATGAGCCTGATGAGATGCAATGCAAGAGATCGCACGAGAGGAAGAGAACACTCTTCGCCCCCACCGGTCAAACTGCAGGGAATCCGAGTCCGGTGGACGGTCGTGCACCAGGCGGCGCTCAGAGGGAGTCTCTAGGTATACCAAACCCGAGGGCGGGTTGGGGAGAGTACCCAGGGATTCCGAAGGTACAATACCTATGTCAGCAGTCTGCCGGCGCTGGAGAAGGGGCGGCTGGCAACTGCCAGGAACGGATAGATGCCTCCTGGAAAGGAATAGGCCAGGAAGGTACCACCAAGTGTTGGGCACTGAATTCACCAAGGAATTCACGCGTCTCCCGTTCGGAATTGTCTCACCTAGCGTAGGAGATTCGAAGATCCCTCACCATCCTCGAAAAGAATGCTGATATTCAGTGAAATCAGCATCGGAGGAGAGATGAGCAGAGGGTTCCTCTCCCTCAGAGGAGGGAGACGAGGATGATGGAGAGCTTGAGTGTCCAGAGGATTCCTGTGGCAGTGGGGATATGCGAAGGACCTGCTCATTCATGTACCTGACATATGAGGGGAAGGCCACCGCAGAACCTCTGCACTGCTCCCAGGATAACAGGCTTGTAGGACCGACATGGCCCGGGAGCATGGGGGTGGCTGCAGAGGAATGGGAGATTGGCACCTATGAAGAGGCAACTGCCCTCTGCTAGGGCTCTGAAATCCGGGGAACGGAACCCGAGCTGGCGGGATCCTGGACAACAGACCAGGTCACAAAATGGAACCCTGGGGGTGCAAAGCCTGGAAGAGCCCAGAAGGGGAACCTCTCCTGTGATGAACCTGGGACTGCATGTTTCCAGAGGGGCAGCCCACAGCAACACCACCGAAGGGGACCCTGGGGTCCAAGAGGGAAAGGTGGGGCCCAGCACTGCGGCTCTTAGCCACCCCCGAGGTGTGGCCGACAGAGACCGAGACGCCTGCACCCTGCCCCTCAGCCACTCGGACTCCGAGAGCGCCCTCTCCTCGACCCCAGTGATCTCCCACCCTGAGGGTCCGCAGCAGCACCAGGTTCGGTAGCTGCCATGAGCCCCCCGGGAGGAAGAGATCCTCCCTCCGCCCCCTCTCTATCGCTCCCCAGGGACACTGGACCACCCATAGCTCGGGGAAGGCCAGGGGAGGACGGAAGCGGGAACAGAGGAAGAGGCCCACTAGGCCACCTAGCACCTCGTGCCACCGAGGACCCTGACTCCGAAGAATCAGGTTGCCAGGATGGGTCCACGTCCGAATCATCAGCCTCTGAAGAGGAAGAGATCAGCTGGACCACAATACTAGCAACCCCGGGGGTTCCCGGTGAAACGGCGCTGTGAACGGCACCGGTGCCGGAGGTGGCACCGGACGACCTCGGCCCACTTGCACCGCTAAGCCCGGCCCTGGCTCCCCGCCGGCGCCGGGAAGGACCACGGCGCTGCCTTTGGTGCTGGAACCCAACCCGGCGCTGCCAGGAGAGCGAACTGGGCCTGCAGCACCGCGAGCGGCGCCAAAGGCCATAACGGCACTGCCAGCAGCGCCATCTCGATCACTGGCACCGCTGGCGTGCCGGGATCTGAAATGGCACCAGGAGGTGGCGTCAAGGGTCCACGGTGCTGGGCCCAGCAGACGGGACTGACACTGGGGAGCCTGGCACCTCCGAGGAGGTCACTGCCGATAGTGTCTCTGCCGTGGCCCGGAGGGACCTCGACATTCTCTGACGACCGCAAAGAAGAAAAATTACTCACCTTAGTAATGTTGTTTTCAATGGAGTTTTGCTATATTATGACAAGTGCAGTTTGTCCCACCACTAGAACTGCTCCGGAGGTGAAAGAGTTAACTTCCATGCAGAGCATGGAGCTTAGAGCGAGAGCTCGGTTAAGAAGCTCTGTTAGGGTGGTTTCAAACCGAAACCGTCAGATCTTTACGAGCAAAAACTCACTAAGGTTCTGTGTGGAAGCTGTAACCTACACTAGCCAACTGGCTACTAACATATTCACACATTTTCCTGGTCCTAACACCAAGACTTAAGTCAGTGGACCAGAAAAATAAGATAAAATAACTAAATAAACACAACACCCAAACATGAAAGAGGGCATCAATAAATGCCAACAGAGGACTGCCCACCCCATACCCAAAGTAGAAGTTCTGAGAGGGGCAGGCTGGGGGGGAGGTCATAATATAGCAAGACTCCATTAGAAGAAACAACATTACTAAGGTGAATAATTTTTTCTTCAAACAACATGAAGTCTTGCTATATTATGACAAGTGCAGACTACACAGCAGTACCTCCATGGAGGAGGGACAGAACCTACTTAGGAATAGGCTCTGAAGCACGGTTGTGTTAAACCGAGCATCCCTCCTGGCCTGAATATCCAGGGAGTAATGCTTGGTGAAAGTGTGTACTGTTTTCCAAGTAGCTGCCTGACATATCTCCAAGATAGGGATGTCTCTAGCAGCAGCTAGAGATGCAGCTGTACCTCTGGTAGAGTGAGCCCTCAGACCTGAGGGAGGAACCTTACCCAGCTTTTGATAGCAAAATTGGATACAAGAAATGATCCACCTGGCAATGGATCTCTTAGTGGCAGGTCTCCCTTTCCCAACCTCACCATAAGTGAGAAACAGTTGGAGGGAGTCAAACCTGTGACCCTTGGTACACTCTATGTAGTAACTTAGGGCCCTCTTAACATCTAGGCTGTGCAGCCTCCTCTCACCAGAGGAGGAATGGTCAGTGAAGAACACTGGAAGTGAAATAGATTGGTTAAGGTGGAAATCTGAAACCACCTTAGGCAAAAACTTCCTGTTAGTCCTGAGGACTACTTATCCCTGTGAAAGGAAATATATTGGTCTCTACTGATAAAGCCTGTAACTCACTTATGCGCCTGGCAGAAGTGATGGCTACTAGAAATACAGTTTTCCAAGTCAAATACTTAAGCTCTGCCGAACACAGAGGCTCAAAGGGGGGTTGCATCAGCTGAGCAATGCATACATTAAGATCCCAAGCCGGGGCAGGCTCCCTGAATGGAGGATTGGTATGAAGCAATCCTTTAAAAAACTTGGAAAATACAGGGTGAGCAGAAAGAGAAGAGGGCTTCCCTGCTGAAATGAAGGCAGAGACAGCTGCCAAGTGCACTTTCAGGGTAGCTGGTCTCAGTCCCAAAGAATTAAGATGGACCATATAGTCCAATACAGTGGGTAGATCAGCAGATTCCGGGGAAACATGCTTCCCAGAACACCATATGGAAAACCTTTTCCACTTGGAGTTATAGGTAGCCCTGGTGGAAAGCTTCCTAGCAGCCTTCAGGATTTCGAGAACACTTTGAGAAAGTTGTAGATCAGCAAACTCTAACTGCTCAGGAGCCAAGCCTTGAGGTTGAGGGATTTGAGATTTGGATACCAAACTCTCCCCTGAGCACAGGTTAACAGATTGTGGTTCCTGGGGAGACACAGGGAAGATGGACTGCTAAGGACAGAAGGAGTGGGTACCAGGGCTGCCTGGCCCAGTCTGGAGCAATCAGGATCATTTTGCAGGGCTGAGACCTGATTTTGACTAGTACTTTGAACAGGAGAGGGAAGGGGGGAAAGGCATAAAGAAACTTCCTTCCCAATCGAGAAGAAAGGCATCCAGGGGGACTGAGCCCAACACTGGGGGCCTGCAACAAAACAGTGGAAGTTGATGAATGTCTGGGGCTGCAAAAAGATCTATCTGAGGAGTGCCCCATCTGCAAACACTAGCCCCAGTACTAGGGGATCCAGTGACCATTCGTGATGGCCCTGGGAAATTCTGCTGAGAGCATCTGCCAGGACATTGTCCTTGCCTGGGAGGTGAACTGCTATGAGGGAAGTGTTCAAGGAATAAGCCAGAGACCACAACTTCATCGCCTCGGTGCACAAGGCCGAAGACCGAGTGCCCCCTTGTTTGTTGATGTACCATATTGTAGTGGTGTTGTCTGTTCTGACCTGTACCACCTTGTTCTGAGCAGATGCAGAAAAAACCTGAAGTGCTAGAAAAACAGCTCTGAGTTCCAACAGATTGATGTGGAGCAGAGATTCCTGAGGGGACCATAACCGCTGGGTGGAGAGGTCACCCATGTGAGCTCCCCATACCAAGAGGGATGCATCTGTAGTAAGGATCAAGGAGTGGGGACAGAGGGATGAAAGGCACCCCCTTGTCTCAGGTTGCTCTGATCCTGCCACCACTGAAGGGCCTGGATCAGGGTTTGAGTCACTGGGATTAACTTGCATAGGGAATCTCTTCTTTGAGACCAGAAAGCTCTCAAATGGAACTGAATGTCCCTCATCTGAAATCTTGCTGCTTGC
The DNA here is from genome assembly GCA_016271365.2 of Neoceratodus forsteri. NCBI lineage: Eukaryota > Metazoa > Chordata > Ceratodontiformes > Ceratodontidae > Neoceratodus > Neoceratodus forsteri. The sequence goes on from JADMNL010000026.1 coordinate 51,902,589, forward strand.
ACTACAGCTGTGGAGGCAGCCATGTGTCCTAGGAGCTGCAGGAAATGCCTTGCTGGTCGAGAGACCTGCAGAGTGAAGGACGAGGCCAGGGCCACTAAGGTCCTTACCCTTTCCAAGGGAAGGAAGGCTCTGGCCTGCTTTGTGTCCAGTTCTACGCCTATAAAGGTGAGTACCTGGACAGGTTCCAAAATTGACTTTGGAAGATTGAGAAGAAAACCCAGAGAGGTAAGCAGCTGCTTGGTAACTAGCAGGTGTGATTTGACCTGGTCTGGAGACTGATCCACAATGAGCCAGTCATCCAGGTAGGGGAAAATGGCAATCTTTTGCCTTCTTAGATGAGCAGCTGCTACTGCCAGACGTTTTGTGAACACCCTTGGGGCAGAAGTGAGGCTGAAGGGCATTGCTCTGAACTGATAATGGCCTGAGGGCAGTTCGAATCTGAGGTACTTTCGATGGGAGCTTCTGATAAGAACATGGAAGTAGGCATCCTTGAGGTCCAGGGAGGCTAGCCAGTCCCCTGGCCTTAGGGAGGGTAAAATCATTCCCAGTGTCACCATTTTGAACTTTGGTTTTAAAAGGTGCTTGTTTAGATATCTTAGATCCAGGATAGGCCGCCACTCTCCTGTCTTTTTTGGGGTAAGGAAGTACCTGGAGTACAGACCCTTGCCCTGGTGTGGGGGAGAAACCCTTTCTACAGCTCTGAGAGCCAGGAGGGTTGAGACTTCTGTTTCCAAAGCAAGAGTCTCTAAATGGTTTGCAGGTGAAAAAGATCTGGTTCTCATCTTTGGAAATTTTTTGAAGCTGAGAACCAGACCCTGGCTCACTACTTCCAGGACCCACCTGTCTGAAGTTAAAGACTCCCAGTCCTGGACGAAGTAAGCCAGCCTGCCCCCTACAGGTAATGGAGAGCCGACCCTGGGCATCCCATCAGGGTGCCTGTTTGGCAGGGGCTTTAGGCTGAGGGGTGGGAGCAGGCTGCTCGCACTCCCCGCCTGCCTCCCTCTGGAGAACCCTCTGTGCATAGGCTGAAGAGGAGGAGGCCTGGGTCTGGTAAAAGGCTCGTGAAAAGGCTCTGCCCCTACCCCTGGGGCTGCCTCTGAGGAGTGGCTTGCCGTCCTTGGCTTGTGCACTCCTGTAAGTGGTTCTATATTCATCCATTTTCTTCATATAATTCTCTGTCTGCTCCCCAAGCAGAGAATTTCCCACCACAGGAAAATCCATAGCCTTAGAGTGGGTATCCTATGACAAAGTAGTACACCTGAGCCAGGCCAATCTCCGAAAAGCCACAGATGTAGCCATGACTCTAGAGGATACATCGTTAGAATCCACTGCAGCATGGAATTGCACCTTAGATGCCTCAATACCATCAAGAGCCACCTGCTCCAGCTCCTTTACAAGCTGGCCAGGGACCTGTTTGGCTAAGGCCATGACAGTATCCCATCTAGATTTCTGGTATCTCGCAACATAAGCCATATAGTTTGCATGTCTGAGTCCCAAGAATGCTGCCATGTATTGTTTTTTGGCCATGGCATCAATCTTCCTGGAGTCCTTGTCAGGAGGATGTAAAGCCAGGGGAATATTAGCTTTATCACAGGCTGCAGCCTGAACTACCCCGACATGACTGCATTGCTGTGAAAGAAAATCTGTATCAGGACCTGACAAAGTGTACCTCCTGTCCATCTTTTTATCTACAGGAGGCACAGAATTAGGAGCTTTTAAAATTTTTGTTTGTTTCCTAAAAGATTTATGCAAAGGGATGGACAATCTCCTGGACTCTGGGATATCCATCATCTCTACATAGTCAGGCTCCTCTTGCTCATCCAAAGCCTCCTCTAAGGGAAGCTGGAGGGTCTCAGCAACTTTTTTATAAAACAAAAAATGAGAAGGGGACTCAGAAAGCCTAGGGGGAGATTCACCTGAAGATCTGTCTGGGGAGATGTCCGGTTCAATGGACACAACCAGACTTTCAAAGTCACATTCACACTGATCATAATCCTCCTCCCCCTCCTCTGGTTCATAAAACTCTTCTATATCATATTCCTGAACCATTGGAACCGACTGAACTGACCTTTTGCCAGACAGTGGCGGTTCGGAGGGAACCGGGGACAGAGACTGGACAATCTGTATTGCCCTGGTATCTCTGCAGCAGTTGGAGAAGGAATTTTGGACTCCAAACCTGCTGATTTTTAGTTTTCTTTGCTGGAACTGGCTCCTCAGAGCCAGCTTTCGCTTGCCGAGGAAGTCTCATCCTGGTCAGAGGGCACTCCCTCCGTTCGGATGGCACCGAACCGGCTGGCCATCTGGGTCACGGACTTTTGGCCTCTCGTCTCCTGAGCCTGCCCACCTCTTGTCCAGGGTGGCTGCAGGAAATTTTATAAATCTGGCAGTCTGAATTGAGGTTGTCAAACCCCAGACAAGACACATGTAGTGTGGGTCAGCCTGGCAAGGCTTCCCACAGACACTAGAGTGCTGAAACCCAGTGGGCCCGGTTTTTCTTTTGGGGTTTCAGACATGATGCCAGCCTAACCAACAAACTTTCCTTTAATGGCCGCGTACAGGTAAGACACCTTATCGGTTCCAAACCGTGTCACGGGTCGGAAAACCGTAATGAAATCCGCTTTTTAGAAACCGATAAGAACCGGAACTCGAGACTCAACAAGCCTTTAAAAGGTTTTAAAACTAAGTTTTAGTACAATTCGATCAGTTCAAACTGAACCGATAACAATTTACAAGTTCCACACAGAAAAAACCTATTACTTACAATACCATAGACAGAGCTTGAACCGATCGGTTTTGCGGTTAAAATAATTAAATTGCGGTTAAATTCAACCGAGAAATAGCGTTTTAAACCGAAGAAATGAACCGAGCAACAGGAGGAATCTCCGGAGTGACTGTTCAGTGAGGCGGAGTAAAGAATCTGACAGTTTCGGTTTGAAACCACCCTAACAGAGCTTCTTAACTGAGCTCGCGCTCTAAGCTCCATGCTCTGCATGGAAATTAACTCTTTCACCTCCGGAGCAGTTCTAGTGGTGGGACAAACTGCACTTGTCATAATATAGCAAGACTTCATGTTGTTTGAAGCTTCCTCTTCAGCAAGAGAAGATGAGGAAGCCTCCTCCTCTACAGACCGTATAGGCCCGAGAGGGAACCCGGAGGAAAGGCCTAGAGACCTTACCTGGGAATCCCTGGAGCGATGCCGTACCCCGAAGGTCAGCGTGGCCTTGCCGATCTTGAATGCGCGGACTTCGAGGACCCGACGGTCCATGGAGAAACAAGCGTCGCACGCATCCATATCGTGGTTGGGTCCCAGGCAATGGAGACAAACATCATGCCGATCCATGATGGAGAAATGCTGGCCACAGGAGCACCGACGCATAGGGGCATGGCCCACCTTCGACTTACGTTTCGAACCTGACATGATGCGAACTAAATAAGAGACAAAATCAACAACAAAGCACTCGGCGCCGTCAACAGAAATAAAAGAAACGGTCTTACCGGGAGACGACGTCAAGCGAATCTTAAATCTGAGAATACGAGGACTGTTGAGTGACGCAGAAAATCTTCTACTACCGTGCAGCAGGTGCATCCTCGACGGTGGGAGAAACAGAACTGAGATAGAGGAAGAGTCTGCAGCACATAACGGCTGCCCTCACGCATGATGCAGCACGTCAGACTCGAGGGCGCCTGCTGGAGCAGAGACTCCAAAACTCCTATGGCAGCTGCGCACTCTGGCACTAACCCAAGCAGTAATGAATGGTGAAGATTGACAAGGGAAGATCTATACTTTAGATGACTCAATCCCATCTGCAGCCACCTGCTCCAGCTCCTAGGCAAGCTGGTCAGGGGCCTGTTTAGCCTGATCCAGCACAGTGTCCCACCTGGACTTCTGGTATCTAGCTGTATAGGCCATATAGTTAGCCTGCCTGAATCCCAAAGATGCTGCCATGTATTGTTTCTTTCCCGTGGCATCAATATTCCTGGAGTCCTTGTTGGGGGGGTGATGCCAAGAGAATATTTGCCTTATCACAGGCAGCAGCCTGCACTACCCCAACATGGCTGAATTGCTGGAAAAGGAACTCCGTGTCTGAGCCTGAAAGAGTGTACCTCTTGTCCATTCATCTGTCCACTGGAGGTATAGAATTAGAAGACTTAAGAATTTTATGTGTCTGTTTCCCAAAGGATTTGTGGAGGGGAATAGACAGTCTCCTGGACTCTGGAATGTCCATCATCTCAACATAATCAGGCTCCTCCTGATCCTCTACTGCTTCCTCCACAGAAAGCTGGAAGGGTCTCAACCACATTTTTGTAAAACATATAGTGAGAAGGGGACTCAGAAAGCCTAGGAGGAGAAACACTTGAAGGTCTGTCTGGGGAGATGTCCGGGTCAGTAGGCACATCCAGACTTTCATAATCACCATAATCATCCTCATACTCTCCTTCCTCCTCCTCCGGTTCAAAAAATTCTTCCAAAGTATAATCCGTAACCGGGGAAACCGACTGAACCAAACCCCTGCCAGATGGTGCCGGTTCAGTCAGAACCGTACTAAGCGATTGCACTATCCTTATCACCTTGGCTATCTCATTGGCAGTCGGAGTATGAATTTCTGGGTCCGAACCGGACGATTTATCTTTTCTCTTTCTTTTCACCAGAACCGACTCCTCAGAATTGGCTCTCCTTTTGCCCGAAGAAGTATCACCCTGGTCAGAGGGCATTCCTTCTGGTTCAGTTGGAACCAAACCAGGCTGGCCATCCAGGTTAGCGGACTTCTCGGCCTCCCTTTCCCTCAGTTTACCTAATCTCTTTTCCAGGGTAGATTTGGGAAAATTCTTGCAAATTTGGCAGTCTGAATCGAGGTGGCCAAACCCCAGACAATAAACACAGGTGGTGTGGGGATCAGCCTTGGCAAAGACTTCCTCACACACACTGCAATGTTGAAACCCCATGGGCCCGTTTTTTTTGCTTGCGTTTCTCAGACATGGCCAATCCTATCCAAAACTTACCCTTTTCTTGGCATTCCGCCAGGCAAGACTCCCCTATCAGTTCCTGACCGTGTCATGGGTCTTTGAAAAAAACGTAATAAAATCCATTTTTTTTAGAACCGATACAGACCAGTTACCACACTCTAAATCAAGCACAAGCTTTTTTACCTCAAACTGATCAGTTCAGCCGAACCAATCCACAATTTACAAGTTCCACACAGAAACTAAACAAAAAACCTATCTAGTACTCACGGTACCACAGACAGAGACTTGAACCGACTAAGCGGTAACAGCAGTTCGGTAGAAACCGACCGAAAAAACGACACTTCAACTGACTTTTTTGAACCAAGCAACAGGAGAAATCTCTGGAACGACTGTTAAGTGAGGCGGAGTAAAGAATCTGATGGTTGGAGTTTAAACAACAGCAGACAGGGGCTTCAACTGAGCTCGTGGTGAACTTTCCATGCTGGCCATGGAAAGTTTAACTCTTTGTTCTCCGGGGCAGTTGAAAGGCAGGACCTAACTGCATATGTCAGAATACAGCAAGACTTCATGTTGTTTGAATCACATCAGCCTTCTTCCAGTCCTCAGGTACCACACTATCCTCCCATGATTTGTTAAAAAGGGTAGTCAGTGGTGTTACTAGTTCTCTGCTTAAATCTTTTATAATTCTGGGGTGAATTCCATCTGGCCCCATTGCTTTGTACATCTTCAGTTTTAGGAGTTCTTTCAGAACCCTTTCTTCTGTGAAAGGACTGGGATCAACCTCCCTATACAGAGTCCGTCTGTTAATTGGATTAGGCACCTCCCCCACCTCCTCTTTTGTGAATACTGAACAAAAGTATTCATTCAGTAGCCCTGCTTTTTCTCTGTCGCTCTGTGCCCACCCACCGTCCATTCTATTCAGCCTCACTATCCCTCCCTTTGTCTTTCTACGCTCCCTGATATACCTGTAAAAGGTTTTATCCCCACTCTTAACCGAGTGGGCTATCTTTCCCTCAGTTTGGGCCTTGGCTATTCTGACTACCCTCCCTGCTTCCTTCTGCCTTAACTGGTACAGTTCTCTGTCCTGCTCCTTCTGTGTTTCCTTATACTTCCTAAATGCTATCTTTTTATTTATGTATTTATTTATTTATTTATTTACGAGTTTTACCAGAAAGGCACACTGAGCAACATGCTCGATTCCAGATGCGACCTGGGGGCCAAGACCCAATTGCAACATGAGATTTACATCAAAAACAGCTTTTTTACATACATGGTACAAAGTGGAACAATAATCAATGTACTCCAACATTTTGAGAGTGATTTTAGATAGTGGTAGACATACAATTGAGTAGAAAAAAGTTGTAAGACCTGTTTTCTCTCTAACCTTCACCGCTACCTCTTTTGAGAACCATAGTGGCTTCATCTTTCGTTTTGATTTGTTTATTTGCTTCACACAAAGGCTTGTTGCCTCTGTGATGGCAGTTTTGATATTTCCCCACTGTTGCTCCACCCCTCCTTCTAGTCTGTTTGCTAGTGCTTTTCTAAGGCACGCTCCTATCTTGCCAAAGTCAGCCCTCCTGAAGTCTAGAACCCTCACTTTTGTATGGCTTGACTCTGTAGCTGAGTTTATCAAGAACCACAGACTGATCATAAATATCAAAAAAACAAAAACGATGCTCTTTGCCCACCCCCAAAACAAAGCCAGCAATTTCCCTCTCCATATCCTCCCCTGCTCCACACAGCCTCTAGAGCAAGTACACTCCTACAAGTACCTTGGGGTCACCCTTGACTCAGCCCTCACCTTCCACGCCCACATTGATGCTCTTGCCTCAGCAACCAATGTGCGGCTAGGTATCTTATACTGCTACAAAAACTGTCTCCCCCCCCCGCTGCCCTCTGGCTTGCGGTGACATCCTCTATATTATCCCTTGTTGACTATGGACTTCCAGTCTACGGTGCTGCCAACTCAACAGCCCTCAACAAAATCCGCCTCATCCTAAATAAGGCGTGCAGGCTAATCACTGGGGCCCCTAGGCTTACACATTCATGCCAGCTCTATGGCTTGGCAACATTGCTGAACCTAGATGAACGACTGCAATATCAAACATGCTTAATAGCAAAAAAAAACTCTTCTAGGGTTATCCCCACCAGGGCTGACAGCCTCCCTCCACCTAGCTCAGCCCTTGGTCTGTACTCAGACCTCCTGCAAAACCACCTTCCTGGTACCAAGATCTAGGACTTCCCATGGACAGAGGTCATTCCACCATAGAGCCCCTTCCTGGTACAACTCGCTCCCGATCCCCATCGTAGATGCCCCCACGATTTCCAAATTCAAAACTGCACTCAGAAGCAAACTACACAACACGCGTAACTGCACTTGTACTACTTGAGGCGCAACCCTCTGTGCCCTGACAATGCCCGCTGGGCAGCACCCTTTCTGCACCTCCTTAATTCCATACCACTGCTGCTTGAACTGACAGTATTCCTGTTACCTGCCCTTTCTCTGTGCAAGTATATACCTCTTCTGATTAAACTGCTTCTGCTATGTTGACTATTCACATTGTCGTTCTACTATGTGCCAATGTAACCAATCTGGCCTCTCTGTAAAATTGTTTCATCACTTGTCCCTGCTATCAATGTAACCCATATCCTCGAACTAAAATGCTTGTATATGTATTTTGTCATGTTCTTCATCACATGTGTCTGGAAACTATGAAACTATATCCTGGAACCATGAATGCTGTATTTGTATTTGTCCTCTATGTGATGAAGTACCTTTGGAAATGAGTCTCTGGCTCAAAGGTTGTAAACTGATGTTTCAAATAAATAAACCACACTGTTTGGTGGTCACTTGTTCCCAAATGGCTACCCACTTCTAGATCTGAGATCCTCTCACTGTCCCCATTTGAGAGTACGAGATCCAAGATTGCTCCCTCACGAGTAGGTTCCAAAACTAGCTGTCTGAGACATGCCACCTGAAAGGCATCAAGAATGGCCCTGCTTTTGGATGTGGCTGCAGCAAAGGTGCTCCAGTTAACATCTGGCATATTAAGGTCCCCCATCAACAGTATCTCCCCTTTCTCTGCCATCCTAAGTATGCCTTCTATCATATCCTTGTCCATTCCCTCCCCCTGACATGGGGGTCTGTATACAACCCCTGTGCGGACTGTGGTGCCATTTCAGTCTCTAAGGTGACCCACAGTGCCTCCTCTTCTCCCTGTTTACTCTTTTGTTCAGTTGCTTTTATCCCTTCCCTTACATAGAGAGCTACTCCCCCCTCTTCTCCCCTCCCTGTCTCTCCTGTAGGTTGTGTACCCTGGTATGTTAACATCCTAGTCATGGTTCTCTGTGTACCAGGTTTCTGTGACTGCTATGATATCCAGGCATCTCTCTTCCATCAAGGCCACCAGTTCAGGGAGCTTGTTGCCCAGACTATGGGTGTTGGTACTCATTACCCTCCATTTCTTGATGGCCTTACCTCTTTTTGCTCCATCCCTGTCCTTACTGAGTTTGTCACTTTCTCCATTTACCCCTGCGCTTCTCCCTATCAACATCTCTATGTTGGTGTCTACCTCACTTAGTACCCTGATTTTTTGGGGCAGCTAGGAGTTCCCTGCTCCTCTCCAGTGCCTCCCCCCCTTGGCTAGTTTGAATGCTTGCCAATGAAGCATTTAAACCTATCACCTAGGATCCTGGTTCCCCTCCTTGACAGATGCAGACCATCATGCCAGTATTGGCCTGCATTCCTCCAGGTGGACCCCAGTCCCTAATGAAGCCAAATTTGTGAGTGCTGCACCAGTGTTTCAACCACTGATTGAATCCCATGGTGTGGAGCACCCCAGCCTCACCCGTGCCATAGACAGGCAACACCTCAGAGAAGGTTACCGTGCGTGTGATTCGTCTAAGGCCCCTCCCCATCTCCATAAATGCTTCTTGCACTGCTCTGATCCCTTTCTTAGCCAGGTCATTTGTCCCTAGGTGGACAATGACATCCAGCTTCCTCCCCTGTGCAACTGCTCCTGCGATCCTGAGGATTCACTCACTGTCCCTCCAAGCCATGGCACCAGGCAGGCACCTTAGCTCCTTCTCCCCTTCCTCCCCCAGTTCTACCTTCCTAACAATGGAGTAACCCACCAGGAGTTGTTTACTTCCCCTGCTCCACCGCTGCACGATCCATGGCCATCAGGCAGTCGGCGCTCCAGAAGCCAACACCTGAGACCACAAGCTCGGATCCAAAGACCCAGAGAGCTGAGACCCTTCTAGGGCTCCCTGCTCCACCGCTGCACGATCTGTGGCCACTGGGCGGTCGGCACTCCAGAAGCCAGTGCCCGAGACCACAAGCTCAGATCCAAAGACCCAGAGAGCTGAGACCCTTCTAGGGCTCCATGCTCCATTGCCGCACGATCCGCGGCCACCGGGCAGTCGGTGCTCCAGAAACCGACGCCTGAGACCTCAAGCTTGGATCCAAAGACCCAGAGAGCCGAGACCCTTCTAGGGCTACCTGCTCCACTGCCACACAATCTGCGGCTACCGGGCAGTCTGCGCTCCAGAAGCCGACGCCCGAGACCACAAGCTCGGATCCAAAGACCCAGAGAGGTACGGCAAAGCTGCAAACCAATCGAAGCTTGAGCACCTTTTGCCAGGCTCACTCCGATTCGTCCTTTTGCTTCTCCATTCTTTCCCTTGTAAACAGAACGAAAAAGGCGCTACTTTTACTGAACTCTGACTAAATTCTAATGCCTATACTGCTTTATTTGTAAAAACTGCATAGAAAACTGTGTAAAACTGTTAAATCTGCCTAGAAAAGCTATTTTTACTTGTAAAAAAAACTGGCTAGTGTTTAAGCGATTACAGCCCTTTCCTTGACTCTGTAACTGTAGCCCAGACTCCCAGGCACCAAGGAAATTGCCCCTATTCAATTGCAAATTTACCTCCTCATTGGCTAGTGAGACCCTTTGTCCTCCACCAGCATTAATTGGCTTCTTCTCTCCTTCCCTCTTCAGCCAAGACCCTTTTAGGGCTCCCTGCTCCATCACCGCACGATCCGCAGCCACCGGGCGGTCAGCGCTCCAGAAGCCGATGCCCGAGACCACAATCTCAGATCCAAAGACCCAGAGAGGTACAGCAAAGCCGCAAATTTTCACCCACCTGCCCATCCCCCCTCCCTGCACATTTTTATATAGACCCCCTCGCTCCCCCCCTTGCTACCATTGGCCCTCACTGTATACTTTTTTTTTCTTTTTTGGGGTGCTGACCAACGTATCAGACCAGCTCTCTAAATTTAACTAAGGAACAGTACCTCATCTCATGCTCTTTACCAGACCAGTTACACTATAACCATGGCTAAGTGGCTCCAGCTCTTTAGCGCCTTATGTATTTTACCTTTATTAGGGGAACTCCAAGGTTGGACCTACATAACAAGAGAAATTCATCCTTCTTCCACCGAATGTGCACACATCAGGCCCTTACTTAACCCTTGCAACACCTCTGCACCCCTTCACCCTCACAAAATTGGGTGGCATATTCGGTGCGCCTCAGGAAGTCAGATGCCAGTGGGAAAGATTCAGCCACTCTCCCCTGGTGATTATACCCCGTGGTACTTCTCAGCAAGGGTTCTATGCTATGTAATGCTAGGACAACATAATATTAACAACAAGCTGCCGCATACACATCCAGATGCTACCTCTATTCAGAGAAGGAGAAAAATCTCCAATATATCCCTTGTTGCCCTAAGGAAGCTCATATTCCTCCTATTACTATGCTCAGGCAATGTCAAGCTCAATTCCGGGCCCACAAAAGACATCACTTCACCCCCTGAGCTCGCTAGGTTAAAAGGAATTAGCTTCATGCATGTTAATACATGTAGCCTTTTAAAAAAATTCTCCTCCATACAGGCTTCGATATCACATACCGAACCTGACTTGCTTGTCATCTCAGAATCCTGGCTCTGGCCATTCACCCCTGATAAGGAGATCACTATACCCAACTATCTACTATTCAGAACTGACAGACAAACTAGGGGTGATGGAGTCGTCATCTACATGAAGGACAAACTTACAGTCTCTATACTTGACTCCTCTTCACTTGCAAATGCATACGAATGCCTGTCCCTAAAAATTGAAACCTCCCCTGTGTCAGCCATCCAAATTATCGCCTACTACAGACCACCTTCTGCTGGACCACAGCTTCTGACTCATCTATCATCTATGTTGGACTCCAGTAACCTAGAAACTATAATAATGGGAGACCTTAACTATGACTGGCTGACCAGTGCCTCGTTACCTCTCAAATCCTTCTTCGACTCCCATGGTCTTTCACAACTCATCAATGAACCAACACATATTAACAAGAAGAAACAATTACTCACCTTAGTAATGTTGTTTCTTCTAATGGAGTCTTGCTGTATTCTGACAAATTGCAGTGAGGTCCAACCTTCAAACTGCCCCAGAGATGAAAGAGTTAACTTTCCATGCCAGGCATGGAACGCTGAGCTCGAGCTCGGTTGAGACTCTGTCTGTTGCTGTTTGAACTCAAACCGTCAGATCTTTACGAGCTAAACTCACTGAGTGTCCTGTGTAAACCTACACTAACCAACTGGCTACTAAATATTATAAACAGATTTTTTGGTCCCAAAACAAAGACTCAAGTCAGGAAACCCAAAAAATGAAACAAACACGACACCCACTCACCCAAAGTAAAGGGGTGATAAATAAAAGGTGGGGCACCTCTTGAGTGCCGACACTGCTACTGCCCACCCACATCTCAAAAACAAAGGTTCAGAGAGGGGAAGGCGGGGGGGAGATCAGAATACAGCAAGACTCCATTAGAACAAACAACATTACTAAGGTGAGTAATTTTTTCTTCAAACAACATGAAGTCTTGCTGTATTCTGACAAACTGCAGACTACCAAGCAGTACCTTCATGGAGGAGGGACAGAACCTACCTCGGAAATAGGCTCTGAAGCACTGCTGTGCCAAACCAAGCATCACTCCTAGCCTGGATATCCAGAGAGTAATGCTTAGTAAAAGTGTGAACTGTTTTCCAGGTGGCTGCTTGACATATCTCTAAGATAGGAATATCCCTGGCAGCAGCCAGGGAAGAAGCTGTACCTCTGGTAGAATGAGCCCTCAGGCCTGAGGGTGGAGTCCTGCCTAGTTTTTCATAGCAAAATTGAATGCAAGAGACAATCCACCTGGCAATGGATCCCTTAGTGGCAGGCTTTCCCTTACCAACCTCACCATAAGTGAGGAACAGCTGGAGGGAGTCAAATCTGTGACCCTTGGTACGTTCTATGTAGTAGCTAAAAGCTCTTTTCACATCCAAACCGTGCAGCCTCCTCTCACCAGAGGAGGAACGGTCAGTAAAGAAAACAGGAAGAGACATAGACTGGTTAAGGTGGAAGTCTGAAACCACCTTAGGTAAAAACTTCCTGTTAGTCCTGAGGACCACCTTATCTCTATGGAAAGAGATAAAATCAGGATCCACTGACAGGGCTTGTAACTCGCTTAAGCGCCTGGCAGAAGTGATGGCCACCAAGAAAAACAGTTTTCCAAGTCAAGTACTTAAGCTCTGCTGAGGACAAAGGCTCAAAAGGGGGTTGCATGAGCTGAGCAATGCAATCATTAAGGTCCCAAACAGGGGCAGGGTCCCTGAATGGCGGATTGGTATGAAGCAATCCCTTGAAAAACTTAGAGAATACAGGAAGAGCTGAAAGGGAAGAAGGCTTACCTGCTGAAAGGAAAGCAGAGACAGCTGCCAGATGCACTCTTAGTGTAGCTGGTCTGAGTCCCAAGCTATTAAGATGAACCATATAGTCAAGGACCGTGGGCAGGCCAGCAGACTCTGGAGAAATATGCTTCCCAGAGCACCATATGGAGAATCTTTTCCATTTGGAGTTGCAAGTGCTTCTGGTAGAAGGCTTTCGAGAAGCCTTTAGGATATCCATAACACGTTGAGAGAGGTGCAGATCAGCAAACTCTAACTCTTCAAGAGCCAGGCCTTGAGATTAAGAGATTTGAGATTCGGATACCAAACCCTCCCCTGAGCACAAGTTAACAGGTTGTAATTCCTGGGAAGAAACAGGGGAAGGTGGACTGCTAAGAACAACAGGAGAGGGTACCAGGGCTGTCTGGTCCAATCTGGAGCAATCAGAATCACCTTGCAGGGTTGAGACCTGATTTTGACTAACACCTTGAACAGGAGAGGGAAGGGGGGAAAAGCATACAGGAACTTCCCTTCCCAATTGAGAACTAGGGCATCCAGGGGGACTGAGCCCAACACTGGGGGCCTGCAGCAAAAGAGGGGAAATTGGTGATTGTCTGGGGCTGCAAAAGGATCTATCTGTGGGTGCCCCATCTGGAGAAGATCACCTTCAAAACCAGGGGATCCAGTGACCATTCGTGATGGCCTGGAGATATCCTGCTGAGAGCATCTGCCAGGACATTGTCCTTGCCTGGGAGGTGTACTGCTGTAAGAGAGGTGTTCAGGGAATAGGCCAGAGACCATAACTTCATTGCTTCTGTGCACAAGGCCGTAGACTGAGTGCCCCCTTGCTTGTTGAGATACCACATTGTGGTGGTATTGTCTGTCCTGATCTGAACTACTTTGTTCTGAACAGACTTGGAAAAAACCTGAAGTGCTAGAAACACTGCTCTAAGTTCTAATAGATTGATGTGAAGCAGAGATTCCTGAGGGGACCACAACCCTTGGGTGGTCAGGTCTCCCAAGTGGGATCCCCACCCCAAGAGGGAGGCATCTGTAGTAAGGATTAGAGAGTGAGACTGAGTGACAAAAGGAACTCCCTGTCTTAGATTGTCCTGATCCTGCCACCACTGCAATGCCTGGATCAGGGTTTGCGTCACTGGAATCAGTTTGGTCAGAGGGTCCTTTTTCTGAGACCAAAAGGCTCTCAAGTGGAACTGAATGTCCCTCATCTGAAATCTTGCTCCCTGCACCACCACTGTAGAAGGAGCCATGTGCCCCAGGAGCTGTAGAAAATGCCTTGCTGGTCGAGACACCTGGAGGGTGAATGAAGAGGCCAGTGAAATAAGGGTCCTTGCCCTGCCCAGGGGAAGGAAGGCTCTTGCCTTTACTGTATCTAGCTCTGTGCCTATGAAGGTGAGGAGCTGTACAGGCTCTAGAACTGACTTTGAAAGATTCAGAAGGAAACCTAGAGAAGTAAGCAGTTGCTGAGTTATCTGTAGGTGTAACTTGACTTGGTCTGGGGACTGGCCTACTATGAGCCAGTCGTCCAGGTATGGGAAGATGGAAATCCTTTTCCTTCTTAGGAAGGCAACTACTACTGCCAGGCATTTTGTGACCACCCTTGAAGCAGAGGTTAGAACGAAGGGTATTGCTCTGAATTGGTAGTGGCCTGAGGGCAGCTCAAGCCTGAGGTATTTTCGATAGGAGCTTCTGATGAGAACATGGAAATAGGCATCTTTGAGGTCCAGGGAGACTAGCCAGTCCCCTGACCTTGGAGAGGGTAGAATTATTCCCAGAGTCATCATTTTGAACTTTGGCTTTAAAAGGTGCTTGTTTAAATATCTGAGATCCAGGATGGGCCGCCATTCTCCTGTCTTTTTGGGGGTGAGGAAGTACCTGGAGTACAATCCTTTCCCTTTGTGTAGGGGTGGAACCCTTTCTATAGCTCTGAGAGCCAAGAGGGAAGAGACCTCTGCCTCTAGGGCAAGTGTCTCTGAAGGATTTGCAGGTGGAAAGGATCTGGTTCTCATCTTTGGAAACTTTTTGAAGCTGAGAATCAGTCCCTGACTTACTACTTCCAGGACCCATTTGTCTGATGTTAAAGACATCCAGTCCTGGACAAAGTAAGCCAGCCTGCCCCCTACAGGTAGTGGAGAATCGGCCCTGGCAAACCCATCAGGGTGCCTGTTTGGCAGGGGCTTTAGGCTGAGGGGTGGAAACAGGCCTGCTTGTACCCCGTCTGCCTCTCCCTCTAAAGAACCCCGTCTGAGCATAAGCAGAAGAGGAGGCCTGGGCTTGGCAGAAAGGCCTATGAAAAGGTCTGCCCCTGCCCCTGGGATGCTGCCTCTGAGGAGTGGCTTGCCTTTCCTTGGCCTGAGCACTCCTATAGGTGGTCCTGTACTCATCCATTTTCTTCATGTAGTTCTCTGTTTGCTCCCCAAACAGAAAATTACCCACAACAGGAAAAGCCATGGCCTTAGTCTGGGTATCCTGAGACAGGCTAGTACATCTGAGCCAAGCCATCCTATGAAGGGCCACAGATGTAGCCATGACTCTAGATGAAACATCGTTGGAGTCCACTGCAGCATGGAATTGCACCTTGGATGCCTCAATACCATCCGCAGCTACCTGCTCCAGCTCCTTGGCAAGCTGGCCAGGGACCTGTTTAGCTAAAGCCATTACAGTGTCCCATCTATATTTCTGATATCTAGCTGTATAGGCCATATAATTAGCCTGCCTGAGTCCCAAGGATGCTGCCATGTACTGTTTCTTTGCCATGGCATCAATCCTCCTGGAGTCCTTATCTGGGGGGTGTGAAGCCAGGGGTATATTTGCCTTATCACAGGCTGCAGCCTGCACTACCCCAACATGGCTGCATTGCTGTGTAAGGAACTCTGTATCTGAGCCTGAGAGAGTATACCTCTTGTCCATTCTCTTATCCACAGGAGGTATAGAATTAGGAGTCTTTAAAATTTTTATTGTCTGTTTCCCAAAGGACTTATGAAGAGGAATAGACAGTCCATCATTTCAACATAGTCAGGCACCTCCTGGTCATCCACAGCTTCTTCCATAGGAAGCTGAAGAGTTTCAGCCACTTTCTTGTAAAACATGAAATGGGAAGGGGACTCAGAAAGCCTAGGAGGAGACACCCCTGAAGGTCTGTCTGGGGAGATGTCCGGGTCAATGGGCACATCCAGACTTTCATAATCACACTCACTTTCCTCATACTCTCCTTCCTCCTCCTCCGGTTCATAAAACTCATCTAAATCATAATCCGGAACCGGTGGAACTGACCGAACCGAGCGCCTTCCTAATGGTGCCAGTTCGGTCTGAACTGGGGATAGCGACTGAACAATTTTTATCACTTTGGCTATTTCATCAACGGTAGGAGAAAGAACTTTTGGATCCGCACCGGTTGATTTATCCCTTCTTGTTCTCTTAACCGGAACAGACTCCTTCGAATCGGTTCTCCTTTTGCCCGAAGAAGTTTCGCCCTGGTCAGAGGGCACTCCTTCTGGTTCGGTTGGAACCGAACCGGGCTGGCCATCCGGGTCAGCGGACTTCTTGGCCTCCCTTTCCCTGAGCCTACCAACTCTTTTTCCAGGGTAGCTGCAGGAAAATTTTTACAAATCTGGCAGTCTGAATCGAGGTGGTCAAACCCCAGACAATAAACACAGGTGGTGTGGGGATCAGCCTTAGCAAAGACTTCCCCACACACACTACAGTGTTGAAACCCAGTGGGCCCGGTTTTTCTTTTGGGTTTCTCAGACATGGCCAGTCCTAACAAAAACTTACCCTTTTTTCGGCAATCCGCCAGGCAAGACACCCTTATCGGTTCCTGACCGTGTTATGGGTCATGGAAAAAAATGTAATAAAGTCCGTTTTTTTTAGAACCGATAAGAACCGGTAACCACACTCTAAAAGTAGAAATAAAGTTTTTAAAAGAACCTGATCGGTTCAAACCGAACCGATCCCGCGTTTACAAGTTCCATGCAGAATAATAACAAAAATAAACCTATCTAGTACTCACGAAACCACAGACAGAGACTGAACCGATAGGTTATGGTTTAAATTTGGTCGAAAACCAATAAAAACGGTACTTTAACCGACAAATTGAACCGAGCAAAGGAGAAATCTCCGGAGCGACTGTTCAGTAAGGCGGAGTAAAGAATCTGACGGTTTGAGTTCAAACAGCAACAGACAAAGTCTCAACCGAGCTCAAGCTCAGCGTTCCATGCCTGGCATGGAAAGTTAACTCTTTCATTTCCAGGGCAGTTCGAAGGTTGGACCTCACTGCAATTTGTCAGAATACAGCAAGACTTCATGTTGTTTCAAAAGCCCATCAAGAAGCACCCTTCTAGATGTCCTACTAGTAAACAAACCGCACTTTTTCTCCCATGCAGGTATCTTCCATGCTGATGTTAGCAATCACTGCTTTATTGCTGGTGTGAGAACTAGCCATATGTTCAAACCCACCTCGAAATTCTCTACTAGAGATCAAAATGGAATTTCGACCCATTAGCCTATATCAATGACCTTATGGCCTCTCCACTATGGCAGAATTTCTTCCTCGCAAAATCAGTGAATAATGCTTATACCATCTTCCAAAAAAATTTAACAAATGCCCTAAATACCCATGTTCCTCTGGTCAAAACTGGCATAAAGCCCAGAATATATTGCTGGTTTACTGCAGATCTCAAAACCGCACTACTAAATAGGGCCAAGCTTTGGAAAAGTGCTTGTAAATCACAACTTGACAAAGACTGGTGTCTTTTCAGAACCACCAGGAACTCCTGCACAAAGCTGATCAGGGAAGCCAAGTCCAAATTCCATTACACAGAGCTAGACGTCACCTCCAAATGCCCAACAAAATTCTGGACCGCAATAAAAGACCTTTCTGGACATACGACAGGAAACGCACTCCCTCCTTAAATCTCCTCTAACAATGCCATTATCAGTGACAAAAAAGAAATATTACAGGCATTCAACAATCACTTTGCCTCAGCTGGCCTGTCTTTTGATAACTCGTCTGCTTGTAACCTGCACCCTCTGATGAATGCACTGCCCCCTGAGACAAATCTAACAAATGCCACCTTTTCCTTCTCACCAGCTACCCTAAAAGAAGTTGAAGATCAGCTTCTTCATTTGGATACCAAGAAAAGTGCCGGCGTGGATTCTCTAGATCCCTACTTCATAAAGGTTGTTTGGCATATTCTGGCAGTGCCCATTACTCATCTGTTCAATTTATCACTATCCCAGGGGTCTCTTCCTAATTTATGGAAAACTGACCACATTATACTGCTCTTTAAATCTGGGGATCCTTGTGACCTAAATAATTACAGGCCAATTTCATTACTCCGGATACTATCAAAAATTCTTGAAAAAATAGTAAATGCCCAGCTATAAGCCTTCCTGGAAAAGACAGACTTTCTAAATCCTATGCAATCAGGCTTCCACATGAACCACAGTATGGTTACGGCACTGGCGAAGGTAACGAACGATTGGCAAAATGACCTTGATAACAAAAAAAATTAGTTTGCACTGTCTTTCTGGACCTCAGCAAGGCTTTCGACACTGTCGACCACTCCTTACTTCTTTCCTCTCTAAAAGCTTTAGGTCTAGACACCACCTCTCTGAGCTGGTTCTAGGACTACTTAACAGACAGGCAACAGCAGGTGAAGGCAGAAGGGGAGCTCTCCCCCCAAACCGCTACTAAGAGGTGTCCCTCAAGGCTCCATCTTGAGACCAATACTCTTCACCATATATATTAACAATATCGACTTTGGCATTAAGAAAGCCA
Source organism: Neoceratodus forsteri (assembly GCA_016271365.2). Taxonomy (NCBI): domain Eukaryota; kingdom Metazoa; phylum Chordata; order Ceratodontiformes; family Ceratodontidae; genus Neoceratodus; species Neoceratodus forsteri. Next base: position 51,921,059 of record JADMNL010000026.1, read on the forward strand.
ATATCCACCTGTTTGCAGACGAAACGGTATTGTATCTAAGCCGCTCTACACCTGAAGCTGCCTGTAAAGATCTGTAATTTGACTTCGATACCCTTCAATACCAGCTTCTTAGCAAAAAATTGCTCCTCAATGCCAAAAAAACTAAGGCAATGATTCCCTCACCTGGCAACCAACCATCTTATCCTGCTACTGGTACTCTTCCTCCAATCACCACCTTATTGGGGGAAAACTTGTCCTTTGTCCCTAAGTTTAAATACCTGGGAATTTGGCTAGACCACAAACTCTTCTTCGGGGAACACTTGGAGGATTTGGTGAAAAAACTGAGACAGAGACTGGGGCTCTTCTACCGGATAAACCGCCTTCTGACCGCAGAGGAAAAAAGACAGCTTGTACAGTCCACCTTCATCTCCCTATTAGATTATGCTGACTTCATCTATAGTCACTGCAAAGCTCCATACCTAGGTAAGCTGGATGTCTTATACCACAGAGCGCTGTGCTTCATCACTGGCCTCCCTTCCTCTACCTATCACTGTTCCCTATATACTGCGGTGGGATGGACATCTTTACAATTCAGAAGCAACAGAAACGCTGCCATATGGACATTGAAAGCTATTACTGGCAAATTACCACGCTATATCTCTGATCTTCTGCCTCTAAACGAACTTCAAAACTATGTCCTAAGGAGCTGCTCCCTTATCTCTCTGAGAATCCCAAGGGTACGCATGTGCTCCGGGAAGCTGACCATCAACTATTAACTTCCTACCCTCTGGAACGAGACACTGAAAATTTTGAAGCTAAGATCTCCAGTAAGCAATGTAGTGTTCAAGTCACTATACGTAAAATCAATCAGAGAAATATGTCACTGCTTCCACCGACTTTGATCTACTGCCTCTCTGAGTAACATCTTCTCCTGCCCCGCACACTTCAAAAACTTTACACTGCTTTACCATTGCCATGCCATCCCTTCCACTTCCCCACCCTTTGCTCCAATTCTGATCCCCAAGTGTCTATGGCCCCTTAGAACCTCCAGGGCAGCCGCCACAGGACTCAGGTACACTGATGGCGGAGCCTCTGAAGTTGCTCTCTGAGAACCCATGACCGGCTTATGATCCCCTAGTCCTAAGAACTTCCACGGTCCAAGCTGGGATGCAGCTTGCACCTGCAGACTCCAGGTTGCCGGCGTTATTGAAGCCATAGCCGGCATCCGCTAAACATACTCCATTTAAGGAGAGCGATGAACCCTTCTCAGTCTCCACAAGTAACTAAGGTTTACAAGCAGACGGCGACCCTATAGTACTCAACCCTCATTAATTTTTTTCTTTTTGTTTTACCCTATATCCATAAACGAGTATTAGCACTGTACCACGTATAGGACATTGTCCCTGCCCCCCTTCACCAATGTAAATCTTACCTACTCAAGTTACCATTCAAAAGGTTCCATTCAAAAACCCTTTTCTCTCATCCCCTCATTGACTATACCTTGTACATAGTTTAGATATACTCAATGCTTGCCTAACTCAACCTCATATATTACGATTATTTAATTTGATTTCTTTTTAAGTGTGTTTTACTGCCTGTACTTATGTCTGTTATGTTTACTGTTCCTGACCTTGTGTGATGCAGGTCCACCTTGTAAATGAGCTTGCTCAACGGTGTCCACCTGGATAAATAAATATTTGATTGATTGATTGATCGATCGATAGAGGAATCACACTTTTCCAGAACGGCATAGAAATTGTGGAGAGGTACAACTGGAGGGATGCGCCACTGTTCCACCACCCTCACCCTCCTTGAGCCCACTGTGGTCCAACCGCTCCTCTTTCTTGGCAACCTCTGAGGCAACGGCAGTGACCCTGGTGGTCCCTGGGTGGGAGAGGAGGTCCCACAAATCCTGGCCAACTCAGCCTGGAGATGAGCAACCTCCTCCCTCAGCCCAGAGAGGTGCCTGCAGACGGGACAACACCACATCCTCCAGAACATCTCCCGGAAGACTGCTGCTCCACAGCCACTGCACTGCACCACTCCCATCATGTCTTATTTCTGGCCCCCTAACTGTTGTTTGGAATACTTACTCTTTCCTCTGTTTGTTTATTTCTTTTTCTCTCTCCCTACTTACTTACTGCATCTGTGCCCTTTTAGCTCTTGATCTTCCTATTCTGAGACAAGAAGTTCCTATATTTCTCAGTGAGAATCACTGACGGAGGCTACTTTTAAGGGGGAATCCCTTCTCCGAGGTTTGCTTCCTCTTTGTACCACTGAAGGACCAGGAGTAACTTTTTTGTTACTGGGAAGGAGAATAATTTCTTTGACACCAATGAGCCCTTAGGTGGAACTGGATGTCTCTCATTTGGAACCTGGAACCCAGGACTGTGCCAGTGGTGGCTGCCATGTAGCCCAGTAACTGTAGAAACTGTGTTGCAGTTTTTGGTTTGTTCAAGCTGAAGGAGCCTGCCATCTGCAGGATACATTTTACCCTGTCCAGAGGTAGGGAAGCCCTGCCCTCCTGGGTTTTTAGTTCTGCTCCTATGAACTGCAGTACTTGTGCAGGGAGAAGGACTGACTTTTTGAGATTTACCAGGAATCCCAGACACTCCAAGAGTCCTTGGGTTTGCTGTAGATGTTCCTCTACCTGTTGAGGTGATTTTCCCACTACCAATCAGTTGTCCAGATAGGGGAACACTGTGACACCTTGCCTTAACAAGTGTGCCACAACCAATGCCAGGCACTTTGTGAACACTCTTGGAGTTGAAGTGAAGCCGAAAGACAAGGTTGAAAACTGGTAATGACCTAAGGGGAGTCTGAACCTGAGGTACTTTCTGTGAGACTCCCTTATGGGAATGTGGAAAAAAGCATCTTTTAGGTCCAGAGATGCCAGTAAATCTCCTTTTTGGAGAGCTAGCAGAATTAGTGACAAGGTTACCATTTTGAATCTTGGCTTTATTAAATGCCCATTTAGCACCCTTAGATCCAGGATAGGCTGGCACTTTCCATTTCTCTTTGTTGTGAGGCAGTATCTTCAGTAACAACTCTTTACCTTTTGCTGTGGAGGCACAGGTTCCACCGCTTTTGCCAACAATAGGTTTTGAATCTCCTTTTCCAACAGCTTTCTTTCTGCATTGGAAGCTGGTTTGAACACGCTGGTTCTTAGAGAGGGAAGGGATTTGAAGCTTAGGGAGAAACGTTGACTCACTACTTCCAAGACCAACTTGTATGTGGTGATCTGTTTCCAAGACTGGAAATAGTGAATCAGTCTGCCCCCTACTGGAAGTGGGGAGGCGGCCTGGGAAAACAAGTCAGGTGTCCTGCATCACCTGGGGCTGAGAGTGGGAACCAAGCCTGGAACCCATTCTGCCCCTGCCCCTGAAGTACCCTTACTGAGGGTACTGTTGCACTTGGGGTACAGCCATGGTCTGATAAAAAGGCCTGGAATAAAATTGTCTGCCCCTGCCTCCCCTTCCATAAAGTCTAGTGGATGGGGAAGCCTTTTCCTTGGTTGAGTTGCTTCTATAAGTGTCCTTGTACTTACATAGATACATAGACAGTGTCGGCAGATAAGGGCCTATGGCCCACCCAGTCTGCCCATTTGAGCTTGTAAGTTCAGTTTATGTTTTCCTAGAAGTCTGTTGCCCCTTACGCCTGACCTCCAGAATTCCTTTATGTCTATCCCATGCATTCTTAAATCCCATGATTGTTTCAGCCCCCACCACTTTCTCTGGCAGGGTGTTCCACTTGTCCACCACCCGTTCTGTGAAGAAATTCTTCCTCACGTTTCCTCTGAATCGTCCTAACTCCAACTTCATCCCATGCCCTCTAGTCCTGGAACATCTTTTTCATTTAAAAATACTGTATTCCTGCACCCTGTTCCTCCCTGTAAGATACTTGCATGTCTCTAACACATCCCCTCTCTCCCTCCTCTCCTCCAGGGAGTACATGTTCAGTTCCTACAACCTGTCCTCATAGGACTTGTGATGCAAGCCATGCATCATCTTTGTTGCCCTCCTCTGAACCTTCTCTACCCTGTCTATGTCCTTACGTAGGTAAGGTCTCCAGAACTGTACACTGTACTCCAGGTGGGGCCTCACTAGTGTCTTGTATAGTGGAATTATGACCTCCCTTTTCCTGCTGGTGATGCCCCTGCCTATGTATCCCAGCATCCTATTTGCTTTACCTGCTGCCTTGTCACACTGTTTCCCTACCTTGAGGTCGTCAGAGATGATAACCCCAAGATCCTTTCCTGCTTGGTGCATGCTATATCCTCACCCTCCAACTGATATATTGTGCCAGAGGTTTTTGTGCCCCATATGCATTATCTTGCACTTCTTTGCATTGAATTTCAACTGCCAAACCCTGACCATTCTTCAAGTTTCTGCAGGTCCTTCTCATTCTGTCTACACCCTCTGGTGTGTCTACTCTGTTACAGAGCTTTGTGTCATCAGCGAAAAGGGAAATTCTGCCTTCTAGGTCCTGCGCAATGTCACTGATGAAGATGTTGAATAGAACCGATCCCAGCACTGATCCCTGTGGTACCCCACTGGTCACTCTTCCCTCTGTGGAGTGACAGCCATTTACCACCACCCTCTGTGTCCTGCCGCCCAGCCAGTTACCTACCCACCACACTACTGTCCTGCCCACACCCATATCCCCCAGTTTGTGTAATAGTCTTCTATGTTGCACAGTGTCAAAGGCCTTGCTGAAGTCCAGATAGGCCATGTCCACTGCCTTCCCCTAATCCACCTCCCTAGTCACCCAGTAAAAAAATTCAATGAGGTTGGTCTGACATGACCTCCCCCCTGGTGAAACCATGCTGCCTTGGGTCCTGTAGTCCATTGACAACTAGATGTTCCACCAATCTCTCCTTCAGTAGTGCTTCCATGATCTTCCCCACTACTGAGGTGAGGTTGACTGGCCTGTAGTTCCCCACTTCCTCTTTGTTCCCACTTTTGTATAAGGGGACTACATCTGCTATCCTCCAGTCTTTGGGTACCTCCCCTGTTTCCAGTGACTTGTCCACTTTTTTCATATAGGCTTTTGTGTGTGTTCCAAAGAGAGAATTACCCTCAACTGGAAAATCCAGAGCCTTATTTTGTGTGTCCTGAGTAAGGTTTGTGGCTCTTAACTGGCAAACTTTCTCTGGGCAATTGCATTGGCCATCCACCTGGCAGCAGTGTCGTTGGTGTCTGCTGCCATCTGAAATTGGTATTTGACAGTTCCTAAGCCAAATCTGGCAGTCTCAGCAAGGTCATCTGAAAGACTGGAGGGGAGCCTTATCTGCCATAGCCGTGACTGATTGCTAGAAGGATTTTGGATAGTGAGCTGCATAAGCCTGGAAATTTGATTGTCTTATGGCTAAAGAAGCTGATAAATAGCCCTTTTTGGCCATTCTGTCTATTTTTCTGGAATCCTTCTCAGATGGATGGGAAGTCAGAGGAACTTTTGCCTTGTCACAGGCAGCAGCTTGTACCACCCCCTGGTGGTCAGGAAGGGAGAATAAAAATGCAGCCTCTTCCCTATCTAGCTGGTACTTCTTTTCTAACTTTTAATCCAAAAGAGGGACAAACCCAGGTGGCTACAGGAGTTTTATGACATCTTTTTTAAAGAATTTATTCATGGGAAGCAGAAACTTTTTGGTGGGTGTTAACCCAATCATTTCCAGAAATTTCGTTCCCTCCTCATTGTCTATTACCTCGGTGGCTCAGTGGTAGAGCTGTCCAGAGCATCCACCATTTTTCGGACAAAAGTAAAATGGGATGAATAATCCTCTGATGTTCTGGGAGCTGAGCCACACTCTGGCTCAGGAGAGACTTCAGGCTCTATAGGCTACCCCTCACCGTCCTCTTCACATTCTCAATAATCTTCCCTGACATTGTGCAGGAAGGACTGGGTTGAGTCAATAGGGGTCTGAACTGTTGACTGCTGTCCAGCAGGCAGCATTCCCTGTAAGGCCTGCAAGCCCTTCAAAGCCTGAGTAATCTCCAGTGGAGTAGGCATATTCATAGCCACACCAGAAGTCCTTAGGCGCTGATCTGCTGGGGGTTCTGTGTGCTTAGTTTTCTTTGTCTTATTCAAAGGAGCCAGAGAGCTAGCCGGTTCAGTAGGCCTTTTTGTAATGGCCTTTGCACCCATATCAGGGGTAGAAGTTGTGGTTTCTGTGGTTTCACCCATAGCCACTGAGGGTGTCAGCTGCTCAAAGCCAGAAGGACCCTTAGGTGGAGGCAATTTCTTTTTAAGCCTTTCCAAATGATTTTGATGCATTTTTTCAGGAAAGGTCTTGCAAATATCACAGTCAGTTTTCAGATGATCATAGCCAAGGCAGGCAACACAAGAAGTGTGTTTATCTGTCTTGGCAAACACTTCTCCACAGTTTTTGAAACCGGGTTCACCGGTCTTTTCCTTAGGTTTTTTGGACATTTTAAGAAAACAATCGAAAGACCACAACGGCAAACAACTTTAACTATTTTAAAATAAAACTATCGGTTGCGGTTGGTTCAGGAACCAATCGGGGAACCAATCTGAACAAAGAACCAAAGGAGAAAGGAACAGGGATTAGCGGTTCAGTAACTGATGTTAACGATTACAAGAAACAGTTTTTAATAAAATTATTCACTTTAAAATAAAGCAGTTTTAGTCAGAAAAAACTCCGCTAAGGCTAAAAGGAAAAAATTACTCACCTTAGTAATGTTGTTTCTTCTAATGGAGTCTTGCTGTATTCCGACTATCTCAGTTAGGTCCTGCCTTTCAACTGCCCTGAAGAACAAAGAGTTAACTTTCCATGGCCAGCATGGAACGTTCAGCGCGAGCTCGGTTGAAGCCCCTGTCTGCTGTTGTTTAAACTCCAACCATCAGATCTTTAAGCAATACTCACTAGAAGTTCTGTGTGGAAACGGTAAAACTCACACTAGCCAACTGGCAACTAAATTTATTAAAAAGGGGTTTTGGTTTCAAAGCAAAGACTCAAGTCAGGAAACCCAAAAAACAAAACACAACACACACCCAAAGTAAAGGAGGGTGAAAAGGGGCACCCCTAGGGTGCCAACACTGCTCCTGCCCACCCACATCCCAAAAACCAGGTTCTGAGAGGGGAGGGGAGGTCAGAATACAGCAAGACTCCATTAGAAGAAACAACATTACTAAGGTGAGTAATTTTTTCTTCAAACAACATGAAGTCTTGCTGTATTCTGACTACTGCAGAATACCAAGCAGTACCTCCCTGGAGGAGGACAGAACCTACTTTGGGAATAGGCTCTGAAGTACTGCTGTGCCAAACCGAGCATCACTCTAGCCTGGATATCCAGAGAGTAATGCTTGGTGAATGTATGGACTGTATTCAGGTGGCTGCTTGACAAATTTCTAAGATAGGAATATCCTGGCAGCAGCCAGGGAAGCAGCTGTACCTCTAGTAGAGTGAGCCCTCAGGCCTGAGGTGGGGTTCAGCCAGTTTTTCATAGCAGAATTGTATACAAGAGACAATCCACCTGGCAATAGATCTCTTAGTGGAAGGTTTGCCCTTACAGACCTCTCCATATGTGAGGAACAACTGGAGGGACTCAAACCTGTGACCCTTGGTGCACTCTATATAGTAACTGAGGGCCCTTTTAACATCCAAGCTGTGCAGCCTCCTCTCTCCAGAGGAGGAATGGTCAGTGAAGAAAACAGGGAGAGACATAGACTGATTAAGGTGGAAATCTGAAACCACCGTAGGCAAAAACTTCCTGTTAGTTCTTAGGACCACTTTATCTCTATGGAAAGAGATGAAATCAGGCTCCAATGACAGGGCTTGCAATTCACTGATACGCCTGGCAGAGGTAATGGCTACCAAAAGAAAAAATGACTCACCTTAGTAATGTAGCTTCTTCTAATGGAATCTTGCTATATTATGACATATGCAGTGAGTCCCAACCTTCGAACTGCTCCGGAGGTGAAAGAGTTAACTTTCCATGCCAGGCATGGAACTTTGAGCTCGAGCTCGGTTGAAAACTCTGTCTATTGTTCTTCAAACTCAAACTGTCAGATCTTTACGAGAAAAAACTCACTAAGGTTCTGTGTGGAAGCTGTAAACCTACACTAGCCAACTGGCTACTAAATATGAGAACACATTTTTTGGTCCCAAAACAAAGACTCAAGTCAGGGGACCCAAAAAATGAAAAACTCAACACCCAATCACCCCAAAAAGGAGGGGCGAAAAAACAAGGTGGGCATCTACTAAGTGCCAACACTGCACTGCCCACCCACATCCCAAAAACAGAGGTTCTGAGAGGGACAGGCAGGGGGGAGGTCATAATATGGCAAGACTCCATTAGAAGAAACAACATTACTAAGGTGAGTAATTTTTTCTTCAAACAACATGAAGTCTTGCTATATTATGACATATGCAGACTACACAGCAGTACCTCCATGGAGGAGGGACAGAACCTACTTAGGAAATAGGCTGTGAAGCACAGCTAAGCCAAACCGAGCATCACTCCTAGCCTGGATGTCCAGGGAGTCATGCTTGGTAAAAGTGTGAACTGTTTTCCAGGTAGCTGCTTGACATATCTCTAGGATAGGGATGTCCCTGGCAGCAGCCAGAGACGCAGCTGTACCTCTGGTAGAGTGAGCCCTCAGGCCTGAGGAGGAACCTTACCCAGTTTTCATAGCAAAATTGGATACAAGAGACAATCCACCTGGCAATGGATCCTTTAGTGGCAGGTTCCCTTTACCAACCTCACCATAAATGAGGAACAGTTGGAGAAGTCAAACCTGTGACCCTTGAGTACGTTCTATGTAGTAACTAAGGGCTCTTTTGACATCTAAACTGTGCAATCTCCTCTGCCAGAGGAGGAATGGTCAGTGAAGTACACAGGAGACATAGATTGATTAAGGTGGAAAGTCTGAAACCACCTAGGCAAGAACTTTCTGTTAGTCCTGAGGACCACCTTATCTCTATGAAAGGAGATAAAATCAGGCTCCACTGACAATGCTTGTAATTCACTTATGCTCCTGGCAGAAGTGATGGCTATAAAAACACAGTTTTCAAGTCAAGTACTTAAGCTCTGCTGAAGACAAAGGCTCAAAGGGGTTGCATAAGCTGGGCAATGCAAATATTAAGATCCCAGGCAGGGCAGGATCCCTGAATGGAGGTTGGTGTGAAGCAACCTTGAAAACTGAGAATACAGGATGAGCTGAAAGAAGAGGTTTACCTGCTGATAAAAAGCAGACATGGCTGCCAGGTGCACTTTGGGTAGCTGGTCTCAGCCAAGTATTCAAATGCCCATATAATCAGGACTGTGGGTAAGTCAAGCAGATTCTGGGGAAATATGCTTACCAGAGCACCATATGGAAAATCTCTTCCATTTGGAATTATAAGTAGCCCTGGTGTAAGGCTTCCTAGAAGCCTCAAGATATCAATACACCTTGGGAGAGGTGTAGGTCAGCAAACTCTAACTCTTCAAGAGCCAGGCCTTGAGATTGAGAGATTTGAGGTTCGGGTACCAAACCCTCCCCTGAGCACAGGTTAACAGGTTGTGATTCCTGGGAAGACACAAGGGAAGGTGGACTGCTAAGGACATAAGGAGTGGGTACCAGGGCTGTCTGGCCCAATCTGGAGCAATCAGGATCATCTTGCAGGGTTGAGATCTGATTTTGACTAGCACCTTGAACAGAAGAGGGAAGGGGGAAAAGCATAGAGAAACTTCCCTTCCCAACGGAGAAGGAAGGCATCCAGAGGGACTGAGCCCAACACTGGGGGCCTGCAGCAAAAAAGGGGAAGTTGGTGATTCTCTGCGGCTGCAAAAAGATCTATCTGTGGGGTGCCCCATCTGGCAAATACTACCTCCAGTACTAGGGGATCCAGTGACCATTCGTGATGGCCCTGGGAAATCCTGCTGAGAGCATCTGCCAGGACATTGTCCTTGCCTGGAGGTGAACTGCAATAAGGAAGGTGTTTAGAGAGTAAGCCAGAGACCACAATTTCATTGCTTCGGTGCACAAGGCTGTAGACCGAGTGCCCCCTTGCTTGTTGATGTACCACATTGTGGTAGTACTGTCTATTCTGACCTGAATAACTTTGTTCTGAACAGATTTGGAAAAAACTTGAAGTGCTAGAAAAACTGCTCTGAGTTCCAACAGATTGATGTGGAGCAGAGATTCCTGAGGGGACCATAATCCCTGGGCAGTGAGGTCGCCCATGTGAGCTCCCCACCCCAAGAGGGATGCATCTGTAGTAAGGATTCAGGATGAGACTGAGGGTGAAGGGACCCCTGTCTCAGATTGCTCTGGTCCTGCCACCACTGAAGGGCTTGGATCAGGGTTCGAGTCACTGGGATCAATTTGGTTAGAGGGTCTCTCCTTTGAGACCAAAAGGCTCTCAAATGGAACTGGATGTCCCTCATCAGAAATCTTGCTCCCTGCACTACTGCTGTAGAAGCAGACATGTGCCCCAGGAGCTGCAGAAAATGCCTTGCTGGTCGAGAAACCTGCAGGGTGAAAGAGGAGGCCAGAGAGACCAGGGTCCTTGCTCTTTCCAGAGGAAGGAAGGCTCTGGCCTCTTTTGTGCTCAGTTCTGCACCTATGAAGGTGAGAAGCTGGACAGGCTCTAGAACTGACTTTGGAAGATTGAGAAGGAAACCTAGAGATGTGAGCAGTTGCTGAGTTACCTGAAGATGTAATTAGACTTGGTCTGAAGACTGGCCTACTATGAGCCAGTCGTCCAGGTAAGGAAAGATGGCAATTTTTTGCCTTCTTAAGTGGGCAACTGCTACTGCCAGGCATTTTGTGAATACCCTCGGGGCAGAGGTGAGGCCGAAGGGCATTGCTCTGAACTGGCAATGGCCTGAGGGCAGTTCGAATCTGAGGTACTTTCGATGGGAGCTTCTGATAAGAACATGGAAGTAGGCATCCTTGAGGTCCAGAGACGCTAGCCAGTCCCCTGGCCTTAGAGAGGGTAAAATAATTCCCAGAGTCACCGTTTTGAATTTTGGTTTTAAAAGGTGCTTGTGTAGGTATCTGAGATCCAGGATGGGCTGCCATTCTCCTGTCTTTTTTGGGGTACGGAAGTACCTGGAGTACAACCCTTTGCCCTGGTGTAGGGGTGGAACCCTTTCCACAGTTCTGATAGCCAGGAGGGTAGAAACTTCTGTCTCTAGGGTAAGTGCCTCTGATGGATTTGCAGGTCGAAAGGACCTGGTTCTCATCTTTGGAAATTTTTTGAAGCTGAGAACCCGTCCCTGGCTTACTACTTCCAGGACCCACTTGTCTGATGTTAAAGACTTCCTGTCCTGGACAAAGTAAGCCAGCCTGCCCCCTACAGGTAGTGGAGAATCGACCCTGGCCACTCCATCAGGGTGCCTGATTGGCAGGGGCTTTAGGCTGAGGGGTGGGAGCAGGTCTGCTTGTACCCCATCTGCCTCTCCTCTAAGAACCCCTCTGGGCATCAGCTGAAGAGGCCTGGGCTTGGTAAAGGCCTATGAAAGGACTGCCCTGCCCTGAAGGCTGCCTTTGAGGTGGCCTGCCTTTCCTTGGCCTGTGCACTCCTATAGGTGGTCCTATACTCATCCATTTTCTTCATGTAATTCTCTGTCTGCTCCCCGAACAGAGAGTTACCCACAAGAGGAAAATCCATGGCCTTAGTCTGGGTATCCTGCGACAGGATAGTACATCTGAGCCAAGCCATCCTGAAGAAGAGCCACAGATGTAGCCATGACTCTTGATGACACATCATTAGAGTCCACTGCAGCATGAAATTGCACCTTGGATGCCTCAATACCATCAGCAGCCACCTGCTCCAGCTCCTTGGCAAGCTGGCCAGGGACCTGCTTTGCTAGAGCCAAAACAGTGTCCCATCTGGATTTCTGGTATCTAGCAACATAAGCCATATAATTTGCCTGTCTGAGTCCGAACGATGCTGCCATGTACTGTTTCTTTGCCATGGTATTAATCCTCCTGGAGTCCTTGTCAGGGGGGTGTGAAGCCAAGAGAATATTTGCCTTGTCACAGGCTGCAGCCTGCACTACTCCAACATGGCTGCATTGTTGTGTAAGGAACTCTGTATCAGAGCCTGACAATGTGTACCTCTTGTCCATTCTTTTATCCACAGGAGGTATAGTGTGAGGAGTTTTTACAATTTTTACTGTCTGTTTCCCAAAAGGTTTATGCAAAGGAATAGACAGTCTCCTAGACTCTGAGATATCCATCATGTCTACAAAGTCAAGCTCCTCTTGATCATCCACAGCTTCCTCCATAGGGAGCTGGAGGGTTTCAGCCACTTTTTTATAAAACATAAAATGAGAGGGGACTCAGAAAGCCTAGGGGGAGACACTCCTGAAGGTCAGTTTGGGGAGATGTCGGTTCAATGGGCACATCCAGACTTTCAAATCCACATTCACTCTCCTCATACTCCTCTTCCCCCTCCTCCGGTTCATAAAATTCCTCTAAATCATATTCTTGAACCGGTGGAATCGACCGAACCGTACGCTTACCTGATGGTGCCGGTTCAGTCGGAACCGGGGAAAGTGACTGGACAATTTTAATCGCTTTGGCTATTTCTTCAGCGGTTGGAGAGGGAAATTTTGGCTCCACACCTGCTGATTTTCTAGTCCTTTTTGCTGGGACTGACTCCTCCCAGTCGGCTCTCCTTTTGCCCGAGGAAGTCTTGCCCTGGTCAGAGGACACTCCCTCCGGTTCGGTTTCAACCGAACCGGGCTGGCCATCCGGGTCAGCGGACTTCTTGGCCTCCCTTTCCCTGAGCTTACCAACTCTCTTATCCAGGGTAGCTGCAGGAAAGTTTTTGCAAATCTGGCAGTCTGCATTGAGGTGGTCAAACCCCAGACAATAAACACAAGTGGTGTGGGGGTCAGCCTTGGCAAAGGCTTCCCCACAAACACTGCAGTGTTGAAACCCAGTGGGCCCAGTTTTTCTTTTGGGTTTCTCAGTCATAGTGTCAGCCAAACCAAAACTTGCCCGTTTATGGCAATCAGCCAAGCAAGACTCTCTTATCAGTTCCCAACCGGGTCGTGGAAAAAAACGTAATGAAATCCGTATTTTTTAGAACCGATAAGAACCGGGAACCGCACTCTAAAAGACAGATTAATGTATTTTACAACAACGTGATCGGTTCAAACCGAACCGATAATACCGTTTACAAGTTCCACACAGAAAGTAAATGTAAAACCTATCTAGTACTTACAATACCACAGACAGAGCTTGAACCGACCGGTTGCGGTTTAAATTCGGTTAAGAAACCGAAAAAATAATACTTTAACCGACAAAATGAACCGAGCAGAAGGAGAAATCTCTGGAGCGACTGTTCAGTGAGGCGGAGTAAAGAATCTGACAGTTTGAGTTTGAAGAACAACAGACACAGTTTTCAACCGAGCTCGAGCTCAAAGTTCCATGCCTGGCATGGAAAGTTAACATTTTCCCCTCCGGGGCAGTTCGAAGGTTGGGACTCACTGCATATGTCATAATATAGCAAGACTTCAAGTTGTTTGAAACACAGTTTTCCAAGTCAAGTACTTAAGCTCTGCAGAGGACAAAGGCTCAAAGGGTGGTTGCATAAGCTGAGCAATGCAAACATTAAGGTCCCAAGCAGGAGCAGGGTCCCTAAAGGGGGGATTAGTGTGCAGCAATCCCTTGAAGAACTTACAAAACACAGGATGGGCTGACAGGAGAGAGGGCTTGCCTACTGACAAAAAGGCAGAAACAGCTGCCAAATGCACTTTAAGTGTAGCTGGCCTAATTCCTAAGCCATTAAGATGGACCATATAGTCCAGAACTGTAGGCAACCCAGCAGATTCTGGAGAAATATGCTTATTAGAGCACCAAATAGTGAACCTTTTCCATTTGGAGTTGTAAGTCTTTCTGATAGAAGGCTTTCGAGAAGCCTTAAGGATATCCAGAACCCCTTGAGAAAGGTGCAGATCAGCAAACTCTAATGTTTCAAGAGCCATGCCTTTAGATTGAGAGACTTGAAATTTGGATACCAAATCCTCCCCTGAGAGGATGTCAACAGGTTGTAATTCCTGGGAAGAGACAGGGGAAGGTGGACTGCTAAGGACAGCAACAGTGGGTACCAGGGCTGTCTGGCCCAGTCTGGAGCAATCAGAATCACTTTGCATGGTTGTGACCTGATCTTGACTAACACTTTGAACAGGAGAGGGAAGGGGTGAAAAGCATACAGAAATTTCCCTTCCCAATTCAGAATCAGAGCATCCAGGGGGACTGAGCCCAAGACTGGGGGTCTGCAACAAAAGAGAGGAAGTTGGTGATTGTCTGGGGCTGCAAAAAGATCTATCTGTGGAGTGCCCCATCTCCAGAAAATCACTTTCAAAACTAGGGGATCTAGGGTCCATTCGTGATCGCCCTGGGATATCCTGCTGAGCATCTGCTAGGATACTGTTCTTCCCTGGGAGGTGAACTGCTATCAGAGAGGTATGCAGGGAATAGGCCAGGACCACAATTTCATTGCCTTTGTGCACAAGGCCGTAGACCGAGTGCCTCCCTGCTTGTTGATGTACCACATGGTGGTGGTGTTGTCTGTTCTCACCTGGACCACCTTGTTCTGTACAGATTTGGAAAAGGCTTGCAGTGCCAGAAACACTGCTCTGAGTTCCAAGAGATTGATGTGAAGCAGAGATTCTTGAGGTGACCACAGTCCCTGGGTGGTAAGATCCCCCAGGTGGGCTCCCCAGCCCAGCAGAGAAGCATCTGTGGTGAGTATCACTGAATGAGACTGAGTGACAAAAGGAACTCCTTGTCTCAAATTGTCCTGATCCTGCCACCATTGCAAAGCCTGGATCAGAGTTTGGTTCACTGGGACTAGTTAGGTAAGGGGAATCCTTTCTTTGGGACCAGAAGGTTCTTAAGTGGAACTGAATGTCCCTCATCTGGAATCTTGCTCCCTGGGCCACTGCTGTGGAAGCTGCCATGTGGCCCAGAAGCTGAAGGAAATGCCTTGCTGGTCGAGACACCTGTAGGGTGAATGAAGAGGGTCAGTTCCATAAGGGTCCTTGCCCTGTCCAGGAGAAGAAAGGCTCTTGCCCTTACTGTATCCAGCTCCACCCCTGTGAAGGTGAGGAGCTGTACTGGCTTGAGAACTGACTTTGGAAGGTTGAGGAGGAATCCTAAGGAAGTGAGCACTTGCTGAGCTACTTGCAGATGTGACTTGACTTGGTCTAGAGACTGACCCACTATGAGCCAGTCGTCCATATATGGAAAGATGGAAATCTTTTTTCTCCTTAGGAAAGCAACCACTACTGCCTGGCACTTTGTGAACACCCTTGGGGCTGATGTTAGGCCAAAGGGCATTGCTCTGAATTGATAATGGCCTGAGGGCAGCTCGAACCTTAGGTACTTTCTGTGGGAGCACCTGATGGGAATGTGAAAGTAGGCATCTTTGAGGTCCAGGGAGGCTAGCCAGTCCCCTGACCTTAGAGAGGGTAGAATTATTCCCAGAGTCACCATTTTGAACTTTGGTTTTAAAAGGTGCTTGTTCAGATATCTTAGATCTAGGATGGACCACCATTGTCCTGTTTTTTGGGGGGTTAGGAAGTACCTGGAGTACAATACTTTGCCCTTGTGTAGGGTAGGAACCCTTTCTATGGCTCTGAGAGCCAAGAGGCAAGAAACCTCTGTCTCTAGGGCAAGGGTCTCTGATGGATTTGCAGGTGGAAAGGATCTGGTTCTCATCTTGGGAAATTTTTTGAAGCTGAGAACCAGTCCCTGGCTTACTACTTCCAGGACCCACTTGTCTGATGTCAGAGACTTCCAGTCCTGGACAAAGTAAGCCAGCCTGCCCCTACAGGTATTGGAGAATCGGCCGGGCAGACCCATCAGGGTGTCTGCTTGGCAGGGCTTTAGGCTGAGGGGTGGAAGCAGGCCTGCTCATTCCCCATCTGCCTCTCCCTCTGAAGAATCCCCTCTGAGCATAAGCAGAAGAGGAGGCCTGGGCTTGGTAAAAAGGCCTTTGAAAGGGCCTGCCCCTGTCCCTGGAGTGCTGTCTTTGAGGAGTTGCTTGCCTTTCTTTGGCCTGAGCACTCCTGTAAGTGGTCCTGTACTCCTCCATCTTTTTCACGTAGTTCTCTGTCTGCTCCCCAAACAGAGAATTACCAATGACAGGGAAATCCATGGCCTTAGCCTGGGTATCCTGTGACAGGCTAGTACATCTGAGCCAAGCCATCCTACGAAGGGCCACAGATGTAGCCATAACTCTAGATGAAACATCATTGGAGTCCACAGCAGCATGAAATTGCACCTTGGATGCCTCAATCCCATCCGCAGCCACCTGCTCCAGCTCCTTGGCAAGCTGGTCAGGGGCCTGTTTAGCCAGAGCCAGCACAGTGTCCCAACTGGACTTCTGGTATCTAGCTGTGTAGGCCATATAGTTAGCCTGCCTGAGTCCAAAAGATGCTGCCATGTACTGCTTCTTTGCCATGGCATCAATCCTCCTGGAGTCCTTGTCTGGGGTGGGTGATGCCAAGGGAATATTTGCGTTATCACAGGCAGCAGCCTGCACTACCTCAACATGGCTGCATTGTTGAGAAAGGAACTCCATGTCCGAGCCTGAAAGGGTATACCTCTTGTCCATTCGTCTGTCCACAGAAGGTATGGAGTTAGGAGTCTTTAGAATTTTATGTGTCTGTTTCCCAAAGGATTTGTGGAGGGGAATAGACAATCTCCTGGGCTCTGGGATGTCCATCATTTCAACAAAATCAGGCTCCTCCTGATCCTCTATTGCCACTTCCATTGGAAGCTGGAGTGTTTCTGCCACTTTCTTGTAAAACAGAAAGTGGGAAGGGGAATCAGAAAGCCTAGGAGGAGAAACACCTGAAGGTCTGTCTGGGGAGATGTCCAGGTCAATAGGCAAATCCAGACTTTCATAATCACCATCATCATCATCCTCATACTCGCTCTCCTCCTCCTCCGGTTCATAAAATTCTTCTAAAGTATAATCCGGAACCGGGGGAACCGACCAAACCGAGCCCCTGCCAGACGGTGCTGGTTCAGCCGGAACCGCAGTTAGCGATTGCACTTTCCCAATCGCTTTGGCTATCTCATCAGCGGTCAGAGAAAGAATTTGTGGATCTGAACCGGATGATTTTTCTCTTGTCTTTCTTTTAACTGGAACCGACTCCTCAGAATAGGCTCTCCTTTTGCCCGAAGAAGTTTCGCCCTGGTCAGAGGGCACTCCTTCTGGTTCGGTCGGAACCAAACCGGGCTGGCCATCCGGGTCAGCGGACTTCTCAGCCTCCCTTTCCCTCAGTCTACCTACTCTCATATCAAGGGTAGCTTTGGGAAAACTCTTACAAATTTGGCAGTCTGAATCGAGGTGGTCAAACCCCAGACAATAAACACAGGTGGTGTGGGGATCAGCCTTAGCAAAGGCTTCCCCACACACACTACAGTGTTGAAACCCAGTGGGCCCAGTTTTTTTCTTGGGTTTCTCAGACATGGCCAATCCTATCCAAAACTTACCCTTTTTCAGCAATCCACCAGGCAAGACTCCCCTATCGGTTCCTGACCGTGTTATGGGTCTTGGAAAAAATTGTAATTAAATCTGGTTTTTTTAGAACCGATACGGACCGGTTACCACACTCTAAATAGATTCACAACGTTTTTAAGACTAAACTGATCGGTTCAAACCGAATAGATCCGAAATTTACACGTTCCACACAGAAACTAAATGTAAAACCTATCTAGTACTCACGGTACCACAGAGAGAGACTTAAACCGACAGATTCGGTAACAGAAATTCGGTAGAAACCGAGCGAAAAACGACAGTTTAACCGACTTTTTTGAACCGAGCAAAGGAGAAATCTCCGGAGCGACTGTTCAGTGAGGCGGAGTAAAGAATCTGACAGTTGGAGTTTAAACAACAGCAGACAGGGGCTTCAACCAAGCTCGCGCTGAACGTTCCATGCTGGCCATGGAAAGTTAACTCTTTGTTCTCCAGGGCAGTTGAAAGGCAGGACCTAACTGCGATAGTCAGAATACAGCAAGACTTCATGTTGTTTGAAACCTTGGTTCCCCACTGGTTATCCCAAACCAGGAGAAACCGAGAAAAATAAGCAAATTAACTAAAATAAAGCTAATGGTTTGACTCCAAACAAAAGATAAGGGCAGCAAATGAAAATAAAATAATACTTATATACATTTTATAAGTTTCACAGCGAAATGATGAGGAGAGGATCTCCGAGCATCTAGTCTTGACAGGCGGAGAGAGAGAGAGAGAACTCTGAGGGTTAAAATGTAGGCAGTTGATAGGTGGCAGCATTTGAAAAAGTGGCACTAGCCAATGATTCCATCATTAACATAACATTCCATCTCCGAGCAGATCTGGTTTAAATTCATACTGCATAAGAGTTAGGAATATTGGAGCATTCCTGGGGTGAGAAAATGGAAAAATGTACAATGAAATGCACTAAGACAGTTAGCTAATCTACCTGAGGTATGAAGATTTCAAAGTCCAGAGAATTGCTGGTCTGCAAAACATTCCAGCATTTCTGTAGCAGCCTTTAGCTCTTAGGCAGTCTCTGCTAGCAGGGGTTCTCTATGGTCAGGAAAGGGTCCAAACAAAATGTCAAAATGGCTCTGAGTGTCTGTGCTGTAGAGTTTATATAGAAGCCCACCCCCCCCAGTCTGTGAATAAAGACTGACCCTTCCAGGTTAGTGAATAAAGGGTGGCCTTTCTCTTTAGGCCACCGGATGTCACTCTTGCGCTTCTCAAAAATCTTATTTTCCTGATAATCTTAGATGTGTCAGATTTCCACCATTAACACAAGGTTTATAATCATTCTAACAGATTACATCATTACTACATATCGTTCCCCACAGTTGGAAACCCTCTTAGAGGAACTAGAGAACAGAAATCGGAGGAACAATCTCTGAATACATGGTTTCCCAGAGGGCACTGAGACCGGCGCAATGGTTAATTTTATTGACTCATTCTTACATGAGATCCTGAATCTCCCAGAAAAAAAAACCCTCAACATTATTAGGGCTCACAGATCTCTGATCCCGAAACCTCAGGACCCTAAGGCCAAGTCACGCTCAGCTGTCCTTGCATTTTTGGATTACAGGGTGAAAGAAGAATTATTACAACTAGCATGGTCAAAAAAAGTAATCCATTTTGGGGATACTCGCTTATATTTCGACCATGATTTTACACCACAATTGCTGTCCCAAAGGAGAAAGGTACTCACAGTAGTTACACAACTGCAACAGAAAAATATGAAGGTGTTTTCCTGAAGGTACAGATGGCTGAGGGCTTGAGGCGTTTCCCTGATCTACAAGCGGCAGAGGATTTCTTAAACTAATTGGGCATACAACTCCTGAGGGGGGAGGCTACTTATCACCAGCACAGACAGAATCCAGAGACTGGTCGTTAGGTGGAAATAAAAGACAAGGCACTAAAGGCAACACGGCCACTTACGCTATGTGGGACTCTCTCTGAAACAAGAAATGCTCGAGAGACTTGAACAATGAGCCAGTAAAGACAGAACCTGAAATGGCACGAGGAGATTCTCCAGATGAACCGCAAAGCTCTCAAAGTACTTGAACAGTGCCAGGTGCAGTATCCTTACAAAAAATTTTTTTTTTCTTGATCTTTCCCCTTTCTGACTTTGCGAGGTCACATGCTGTGACCTAATCAGGGTGTACATTGGGATTGAGAAAACTGTCCCACCTGAAGCAGACAGCAGACTTTTCATTTACCATTAGGAGCACAATAATGGACATCTAATATGTTTCTTTCAATGCAGGATACTAGACAGGATGTATACTGTATTATTTTACTTAAAGTAACCTTGTAGCCTATGGGTTGATGGCTGAGGGGGGGCTCTGGGGCCGCCTTGCCGTGGGGTGGGAGGGGTCCTGGGGGGCCCCTGGTGCCTCCGCACTCAGAAGGGAGAAGCCATTCCAATTTCAATTTGGGCCTCCACATACTTTGGAAATGCCTGCTAGGGGGTCTGGGCCAAGCCATGGCCGAGTGGGGCACACTCTATTTTTGGTCAAACAGCAGAACATAAGGGACTTATCTGGCCTTCATTGGGGGTCCCTCGAGGGGTGTCTATTGGGCTGTGCTCCTTTCTGGGCAGACCTTCTGATCCATTTGGGGGCCCAGCTGTGGGCACATCCGGGAGTTGCTGCTGAGGTCGGTCCTTCAATAATCACTAAATGCGCCCTTGACCATGCTCGACTGGACTTCCCATGCAAGCCTATGAACCAGGTACCATGATAAGAGTGGAGGTCTGTTTTGTGGCACTACAGTAGTTAACTTTTCTCTTGGCTTGTCTGCTTGGGAGGGGATGGTGCTCGGGGGCCTGGAATGGGGCCTGACTCCAGTTCTCTGTTGGGGGGGCAGCCTCATCCCTTTCTCTACCTTGCTATCGGCCTGGAGTTGGAAGGCTATTTCAGCATTTTTATGTTTGCTTGCACGCATGTGCAAGAAACATAGTGCCATCATCGGAGATTTCGGAGGTGTGTCACCTCCTCCTCCAGTTCAGTCAGTGTGTTGGCAGGCGTGGCCCCTGTAAGCCAATGCATTCTGGAGCTGTCTATGACAAGCTCCAAAATGCAGTGGCATACAGTTCAAAGGGAGCTACACTTGAGTGAAGCAGCTGATAAGACCGCCTGCTCGCGCAACTCCCCACACACACACATATGCCCGCATGAGCATGCGCACCCCCATGCACGAAACACACACTGTATAGCAGCGGGGAGTGCCTAATCCCGTCGGCTGTGCTGCGCTACCCCGCCCCCACAAAGCCTTACAAATGCCACGCTGGGTGCCCACTCCAGCATGGCAACTAATGATATAGCCGACGGGGAGTGCCCAATCCCCCATAGGCTCCACTGTGCTCACCCCCCCCGAGTACTGGGTGCAATGCTGGGAGCCCACCCCAGCGTGGCAATCGAAGCTTTGGCCGAGGGGGGGTGCCCAATCCCCCGTCGGCTGAATGCCCCCCCAACCGTCCTTGTGCCATGCTGGGAGCCCACTCCAGCGTGGCAAACGTCCCGCATAGTAAAAAAAAAAAAAAAACCTGTAAAGAAAAAACGGTCCCACGTGGTCTCCCTCCCACAACCCGCACCCACCCACTGCGCACCTGCCTCCCCACCCCTCCACCCCATACTTACCTCCGGGCTGGGCGCGACAATCTTCAGTGGACCTGGAACACGTCTGCACTCTTCAAAGCCGACCGCGAACTGAGGAAATGCCGGTAAGCTGTATAATGGGCTAGAAAGGGGGTTTTCAACTTTATTGCATATCTCAGGCATTTTTGGAAATTTTGCACCAAATTTTCAACATGGGGTTTTTGGGACCCTTTCTCATGAATGATGTCACTGTCATGGAGTTATTCGGGCCCGAAGGGTGATTTCACAGTCACTGTGCAGTCACTATGCGAAATCACCCTTTGGGCCTGAATAACACCATGACAGTGGCATAATTCATGAGAAGGGGTCCCAAAACCCCATGTTGAAAATTTGGTGCCAAAATTCCAAAAAGTGACTGTTTTACGAGCGTGCGTTGCGCAGTTCCTACGCAGGCTCATAAGTTCGCGAATTTTCAATATTTTCACTCCAGATTTTCAACATTTCCATTTTACCACACCTTCTTATGAGCAGTACAGCTGTCATTTTTCACATCTCACCCAAAATGTGTTTCCGTCCATGTAGCGCACAATGGCGCAGTCGATTGTCTTGAAATCAATGTCTGAGGATAAATTAAGAAAAATCACAGTGACACTGTTCATGAGCAAAGGCTTAAAATGGCTATGTTGAAAATTTGTGAAAAATTCCTAAAATGACTGTTTTACAGTGCGTTGCACAGTTCTATGCATGCTCGTAAGTTTACGAATTTAATATTTTCACTTCAGATTTTCAACATTGCCATTTTATTACACTTCCTTATGAACAGTACAGCTGCAATTTTTCATATGTTGCCCAAAATGTGTTTTCGCACATGTAGCGCACAATGATGCTGTTGGTGTGCGAAAGCAATGTTTAGGACAGATTAAGAAAATCACAGTTACACTGTTCATGAGCAGAGGTCTTAAAATGGCTATGTTGAAAATTTGGTGACAAAAGTCCATAAAATGACTGTGTTATGAGTGAGCATTGCGAGTTTCCACTCACCCTCGTAAGTTCATGACTTTGTAATATTTTCAGTCCAGATTTTCACCAGTGGCATTTTCCACTTCCTTATGAACAGTACAGCTGTCATTTTCACAACATGGCTGAAGTGTGTTTTCACACTTTCAGTGCAGAGATGCGTGGTCGCTGTGGGAAATCATTGTTCGCACACATAAAGAAAATCACAGTGACACTGTTCATGATCGGAGGCACCAAAATGCCTGAGTTGACAATCTGCGGTAAAAAATCCCCAACCTAATTATATTACGGGTGTGGGTTGCACAGTTTCTATGTACGCACGTGACTTCACCATTTTTTTTAATAGTTTTACTACAGATTTGCAACATTGTCATTTTTTACACCTCCCCATGAACAGTACAGCTGTCATTTTTTACATCCTGTTTGGAATGTTTTTGCACCTGTGGTGCTAAATGCCGTAGTCACTGTGCATAAGCAGCTTTCGGCTAACAAACTGATATTCCCCCTGTTCATGAGGTAGGGTCACACAAAAAACATGTTGAAAATTTGGAGTGAAAATACCAACGAATGCCTGAGGTATTAGGGTTTCCAACCATAACAACCCTGTAGAGAATGACAGGCATCAGGGGTGTGACTTGGGATTCTTGCCTGTGATGCTCATACCATTCCACACCCTGCAGCCAGTGAGAGGCATCGAGGTATGCCTTGGACTCTTCGGCCTCAAAGTTCACCCCATTCTCCTATATCGCACCCATCTCACTGTATTTCCTAATGGAATGGGGTGCGCATAAGGGCCAAAGACCCCAAGGAACACCGTGACACTTGTCAGTGTCTGCATGGTGAGGTGTGGTGAAATGGCGTGGCCGTTATGCCTGACGACCCAAAAGCGCACCCTGATGCCTGTCACTCTCTGCAGGGTGGTGGTGGAGTTGGCTTCAGTTCATTACTTCACTGCCATTCCTATTACGCAGCTCTGTAACTTCTACACTACCACTGCCAATGCCAGCAAGCAAACATTCGGCATTGACAAATGCTTGTTTCATATAAACATTGAGTCGATTGGCTAGCTATTCGGAATGCCAGTGAAGGAAATAACCTGACTAAACTGAGGACTGTGTTTTCTTTTTTCTTAAGGGTTTCCTGCTAACAGGAGTGTCAGGGGCGGTTCTGGCTCCGGGTTGTTTGAGCTGATCCATCTGCAAGCACTCACTGCAAGGAGCTAATAGTATTTAACATCACTGAAGCTCTAGGGGGGAGCCTTCCAGTAGGAAAGCAAGAATATTCCCATTCTACTCTCTCCCCACAGTGGGGAGGAGGGTTCAGATAGAGATCCTTTATCTTGGATCTTCTAACTAGGAAGTCAAATATGTTCAATCAGTTATGTCGTTGCCCTGTTGGCATCTGTTTAATTGTACAGTTAACTTGTTGTTCTAGGATGGAGAACTGCTGCACTGCTCAGGTGGTGGGGGGCAGGATGTTCCTGGATGGGGGAATGGGGGACATATGCTACAGTTGGCTCTTATTTTTTCTAAAGCAAGATGGCTAACTTAGGTATGGTAATATGCACATACAGTGTAAACGGACTTACAAGTCCAGTTAAATGCAGTAAGATTCTTGCCTCGATTAAGAAGTCTGCAGCAGATGATGTGTTTCTACAAGAAACCCACCTCTCTGAGAGGGAACATGGTAAATTTCTCAAAATGGGATTTAAGGAGGTGGCTGCCTCCTCGTATAAAAAGGGTAGATGTAGAGGCACTATGGTGCTCATACTGCATAAGTCACATTTTGAAAAACTGGATGTA
Source organism: Neoceratodus forsteri (assembly GCA_016271365.2). Classification (NCBI taxonomy): domain Eukaryota; kingdom Metazoa; phylum Chordata; order Ceratodontiformes; family Ceratodontidae; genus Neoceratodus; species Neoceratodus forsteri. The sequence goes on from JADMNL010000026.1 coordinate 51,944,941, forward strand.
AAGGTGGATAAGGAAGGCAGATATGCCCTCATGAAGGGCAAGCTGAAGGGGCACTTACTTACTCTGGTATCAGTGTATTTTCCACCCGACACCCCCTACCAGGATTATAGATCCTTTTTCCTCCTCCTACAGGAGTGGGCGGAGGGGATCATAATTTGTGGAGGGGACTTGAACCTCTCCAATAACCCCACTTTAGATATGATCTCCCAGATCCCAAGAAAATCACACCAGGTGACTAGGAAGGTCCATAAGTTGATGGGGAAACTGGGTATATTGGATGTCTGGCAACACCAACATGCTAGGCAGAGGGATTACATTTATTTTTCTGCCACACATAATATTTACTCTAGATTAGATTATTTCTTGGTTCCAAGGGACGCGGTCTCTAGGGTCCAGGAGACCTGGATTGGGGACTTCGTTCTCTCGGACCACGACCCTCTTTATATTTGCCTGGATATAGGGGGATTCCACAGAAACACCTTTTGGAGACTTAACATTTCCTTGCTCAAAGACAAGGAAGTTAAGGATCAGACAGTAGATACCTCTCAACGATTTTTATCGGAGAATGAGGGACAACGTACATCATGCGCTACCCTTTGGGATACAGCCAAAGCTGTTCTCCAGGGGAAGTTTATTCAGTTATCGGCTCAGAAAAAAGGGAAAGAGAGGGGAGGGAGAAAGAAAACACTCACTGAACAAATTCAGCAAATGGAGGAAACACAGAAAAGTACAGTTACAGAACTTACCGTAACAGTAGATCTTCGAGAGAGGCTCTTGCAGTAGGTAATTACATATAGGACTGAAGCCGGCAGGTGTCAGGACCCCACGGAAAAATTTTCTAGCTAGCGGTCTCCAGCAGGGGACTGTCCCCATGTCAGGTGACCGGCGTTGGACGTCATCAGTATAAAGGGGCGGTTCTCCACGCCTGCCTTCCAGTTCATTCCAGCCAAAGGCCAAAAAAGGCAAGACGAGAGAGAAGCGAATATTTCCCTTCCTGAAAAAGGAGCTGAAGAACCTAAGGGGGATAGAAGGCAGGAAGGTATTACCTACTGCAAGAGCCTCTCTCGAAGATCTACTGTAATGGTAAGTTCTTACATAACTGTACTATCTTACTTCAAGAGGGCTCTTGCAGTAGGGAATTACATATAAGACTGAGTCACAAGCAGTCTGGAACAAGGAGAAGCACATGGGAGGAGGAAAACTACCCAACCATAGAAGCTCCAGCTGTGAGGGTCTCAAGAAAGGAGACCTTGCAGAACAGCCAACCCGAAGGCTGCTATACGGGGAGAGGCAATGTCCAAACAGTAGTGTTTCGTAAAAGTATGGACAGAAGTCCAAGTTGCGGCTGCACAAATGCCAGCTGCAGACACATTCTTAAAACAAGCTGCAGAGGCAGAAACACCCCTGGTGGAGTGGTTGCTGACGTGACCTGGTCTTGTGATACTTGTCGTAACAGAAAGTGATACAATGAGCCAACCATTTAGATAGGCATTGCTTGGAAATGGCATTGCCTTCTCTTTTGTGAGCAAAAGAGACAAATGACTGATCAGACTTTCTGAGATCCTTCATCCTGGTGGTGTAGTATCTCAGAATTCTATGAACATCCAAAGTATGCAAGAGGTACTCCCCTTGCTTGGAGTGTTGCGTAAAGAAAGCAGGTAGCTCAATGGATTGGTTCAGCATAGATTCCGCTAACATCTTAGGGAGAAACTTATGGTTGGTATGCAGAGCCACACGCTCCTTGTGAAAAATCAAATATGGGATTTTGCACATCAAGGCCTGAAGCTCAGAAATACTTTGAGCTGAAGTAATGGCCACTAGGAAGAGAGTCTTCCAGGATAGGAACTTTAGGTCTGCTGAGGCTGCCGGCTCAAAGGGAGGCAGGCTAACCTTCTTAAGAATGAAATTCAGATCCCAAGGAGGGGCAGGAACATTAATGGGATGTCTCAAGTGGAGAACCCCTCTAAGAAAGGTCTCAGAGACATCCAACTACACAAATGTTCTGTCCCCAGAGGGAACATGACAAGTGGAGATGGCCGCCATGTGAACCTTTAGAGAGAAATGACTGAGACCCAGATCAAAGAAATTGTGCATATAGTCCAGAATTCTCCCAACAAGGCACGAGAATGCCTCAAAATCCTTGGAAGAGGCCCAAATAGAGAACCGCTTGCATTTCATGGCGTAGGTAGATCTAGTGCAAGGCTTTCGGGCCTCCACCAGAATCTCAGCCACAAGCGGGGAAACATCGAAAAAGGCTTGAGCTATGTCTGCAGGAGCCATGCATGTAACTGAAGGGATTTGAGACCTGGATGAACCAGGGTCCACTAGTACTGGGTCAGCAAAAGTTGCGACACAGGACGAGGAAGAGGAGGTTCCTCTGAATACTGTTGCAGAAGAGAGAACCAAACTTGCCTGGGCCAGAAAGGAGCGACTCAGATCATGTGAGCTCCTTCTGAGCTGAGTTTGTGTAAGACCCACGGAATAAAAGGAATCGGGGGGGAAGGCATAGACGAATCTGCCCTTCCAACCTAGAGACAGAGCGTCTTTCCAAAAACTGTCTTGCCCTGCAGAGAGCGAGCAGAAGGCAGGAAGTTTTGCGTTGTGAGAAGACATGAACAGGTCTACCTGAGGTGTTCCCCAGTGCAGGAAGATATCGTCTACCACCCCCTGATCCAGTTCCCACTCATGAGCGTGTGCCGACGACCGACTGAGGTGGACTGATAACGTGTTTTCAACCACCAGAAATGGAAATTACGTACTTACCGTAATTATTGATCTTCTTGGACAGCCTCCATCACTCATTTACACTAGTGGGATAGCGCCGGAGGTGCTAGGACCAAGCAGGAGCCAAAAATTTTCTGAAGGGCCGGCGCCGAGATAGGACCACCCACGCGCGGCACCGCGAGACTGACTCGCGCCTGTGTAGGCTATCTCGGTGTCGACCCTCCAACCACCTCAGTACCTTTTCGACCGAGGAGGTGCAGCGTAACTAATGAGAATAACTCATTCTGAGTTTCTCGGCCTGAGAGGGCCCAGATGGCCTTTGTAAGAAAGATCAAAGAACAATGTCTTCACAGTCCGAACCATAGGCCATGAAGACCAGGAAAGAAAAACGAATGAACTCAGGGGATGGTGGGTGGGCGTGTGAATGAGTGATGGAGACTGTCCAAGAAGATCAACAATTCCGGTAAGTACGTAATTTCCATATCTTCCTGGACTAAGTCTCCATCACTCATTCACACTAGTGGGAGAGTACCAAGCTAAAATCAACAACCCTGAGTAGGGTGGTAGGAGATAGGGTTCACTCAGAAAGGACAGCCAAGGACTGTCCTGTTAATAAAAAGAGCTGTCTTGTAAGAGCATCTATAACATAGTGCCTACAAGATAAACGCTCGAGTTGTAACTCGTCACCTTGCCGACGACTACAATGGGCAAAAAGAAAAAATTACTCACCTTAGTAATGTTGTTTCTTCTAATGGAGTCTTGCTATATTATGACTATTGCAGTTTGTCCCACCACTAGAACTGCTCCGGAGGTGAAAGAGTTAACTTCCATGCAGGCATGGAGCTTAAGCCTTGAGCTCGGTTCAGAACTCTGTTAGGGTGGTTTCAAACCGAAACCGTCAGATCTTCTGAGCAAAACTTACTAAGGTTCTGTGTGGAAGCTGTAACCTACACTAGCCAACTGGCCACTAATATATTAACACATTTTCCTGGTCCCAACACCAAGACTCAAGTCAGTGGACCAGAAAAATAAGATAAAATAACTAAATAAACACAACACTCAAACATGAAAGAGGGCATCAATAAATGCCAACAGAGGACTGCCCACTCCATACCCAAAGTAGGAGTTCTGAGAGGGGCAGGCTGGGGGGGAGGTCATAAAATAGCAAGACTCCATTAGAAGAAACAACATTACTAAGGTGAGTAATTTTTTCTTCAGACAACATGAAGTCTTGCTATATTATGACTATTGCAGACTACACAGCAGTACCTCCATGGAGGAGTGACAGAACCTACTTAGGGAATAGGCTCTGAAGCACGGCTGTGCCAAACCGAGCATCCCTCCTGGCCTGAATATCCAGGGAGTAACGCTTGGTGAAAGTGTGTACTGTCTTCCAAGTAGCTGCCTGACATATCTCTAAGATAGGGATGTCTCTAGAAGCAGCTAGAGATGCGGCTGTACCTCTGGTAGAGTGAGCCCACAGGCCTGAGGGGGAACCTTACCCAGCTTTAGATAGCAAAATTGGATACAAGAAACGATCCACCTGGCAATGGATCTCTTAGTGGCAGGTCTCCCTTTCCCAGCCTCACCATAAGTGAGAAACAGTTGGAGGGAGTCAAACCTGTGACACTTAGTGCAGTCTATGTAGTAACTAGGGCCATCTTAACATCTAAGCTGTGCAGCCTCCTCTCACGAGGAGGAATGGTCAGTGACGAACACTGGAAGTGAAATAGATTGGTTAAGGTGGAAATCTGAAACCACCTTAGGCAAAAACTTCCTGTTAGTCCTGAGGACTACTTTATCCCTGTGAAAGGAAATAAAGTCAGTCTCTACTGATAAAGCCTGTAACTCACTTATACGCCTGGCAGAAGTGATGGCTACCAGAAATACAGTTTTCCAAGTCAAATACTTAAGCTCTGCCGAAGACAGAGGCTCAAAGGGGGGTTGCATCAGCTGAGCAATGCATACATTAAGATCCCAAGTCGGGACAGGGTCCCTGAATGGAGGATTGGTGTGAAGTAATCCTTTAAAAAACTTGGAAAATACAGGATGAGCAGAAAGAGAAGAGGGCTTCCCTGCTGAAATGAAGGCAGAGACAGCTGCCAAGAGCACTTTCAGGGTAGCTGGTCTCAGTCCCAAAGAATTAAGATGGACCATGTAGTCCAATACAGTGGGTAGATCAGCAGATTCTGGAAACATGCTTCCCAGAACACCATATGGAAAACCTTTTCCACTTGGAGTTATAGGTAGCCCTGGTGGAAGGCTTCTAGCAGCCTTCAGGATTTCGAGAACACTTTGAGAAAGTTGTAAATCAGCAAACTCTAACTGCTCTAGAGCCAAGCCTTGAGGTTGAGGGATTTGAGATTTGGATACCAAACTCTCCCCTGAGCACAGGTTAACAGATTGTGGTTCCTGGGGAGACACAGGGGAAGATGGACTGCTAAGGACAGAAGGAGTGGGTACCAGGGCTGCCTGGCCCAGTCTGGAGCAATCAGGATCATTTTGCAGTGCTGAGACCTGATTTTGACTAGTACTTTGAGCGGAGAGGGAAGGGGGAAGGCATAAAGAAACTTCCTTCCCAATCAAGGAGAAAGGCATCCAGTGGAACTGAGCCCAACACTGGGGCCTGCAACAAAACAGTGGAGGTTGATGATTGTCTGGGGCTGCGAAAGATCTATCTGAGGTGCTCCATCTAGGCAAACACTATCCCAGTACTAGGGGATCCAGTGACCATTCGTGATGGCCCTGGAAATCCTGCTGAGGCATCTGCCAGGACATTGTCCTTGCCTGGGAGGTGAACTGCTATGAGGGAAGTGTTCAGGGAATAAGCCAGAGACCACAACTTCATCGCCTTGGTGCACAAGGCCGAAGACCGAGTGCCCCCTTGTTTGTTGATGTACCACATTGTAGTGGTGTTGTCTGTTCTGACCTGTACCACCTTGTTCTGAACAGATGCAGAGAAAACCTGAAGTGCTAGAAAAACAGCTCTGAGTTCCAACAGATTGATGTGGAGCAGAGATTCCTGAGGGACCATAACCCCTGGGTGGAGAGGTCGCCCATGTGAGCTCCCCATCCCAAGAGGGATGCATCTGTAGTAAGGGTCAAGGAATGGGACATAGGGATGAAAGGCACCCCCTGTCTCAGATTGCTCTGATCCTGCCACCACTGAAGGGCCTGGATCAGAGTTCAAGTCACTGGGATTAACTTGGATAGAGAATCTCTTCTTTGAGACCAGAAAGCTCTCAAATAGAACTGAATGTCCCTCATCTGAAATCTTGCTCCTTGCACTACAGCTGTGGAGGCAGCCATGTGTCCTAGGAGCTGCAGAAAATGCCTTGCTGGTCGAGAGACCTGCAGAGTGAAGGACGAGGCCAGGGCCACTAAGGTCCTTACCCTTTCCAAGGGAAGGAAGGAAGGCTCTGGCCTGCTTTGTGTCCTGTTCTGTGCCTATAAAGGTGAGTACCTGGACAGGTTCCAAAATTGACTTTGGAAGATTGAGAAGAAATCCCAGAGAGGTAAGCAGCTGCTGGGTGACTAGCAGGTGTGATTTGACCTGGTCTGGAGACTGACCCACAATGAGCCAGTCGTCCAGGTAGGGAAAATGGCAATCTTTGCCTTCTTAGATGACGACTGCTACTGCCAGACATTTTGTGAACACCCTTGGGGCAGAAGTGAGGCCGAAGGGCATTGCTCTGAACTGATAATGGCCTGAGGGCAGTTGAATCTGAGGTACTTCGATGGGAGCTTCTGATAAGAACATGGAAGTAGGCATCCTTGAGGTCAGGGAGGCTAGCCAGTCCCCTGGCCTTAGGGAGGCAAAATCATTCCCAGTGTCACCATTTTGAACTTTGGCTTTAAAAGGTGCTTGTTTAGATATCTTAGATCCAGGATAGGCCGCCACTCTCCTGTCTTTTTTGGGGTAAGGAAGTAGCTGGAGTACAGACCCTTGCCCTGGTGATGGGGAGAAACCCTTTCTACAGCTCTGAGAGCCAAGAGGTTGAGACTTCTGTTTCCAAAGCAAGAGTCTCTAAAGGGTTTGTAGGTGGAAAGATCTGGCTCTCATCTTTGGAAATTTTTTGAAGCTGAGAACCAGACCCTGTCACTGCTTCCAGGACCCACCTGTCTGAAGTTAAAGACTCCCAGTCCTGGACAAGTGAGCCAACCTGCCCCCTACAGGTAGTGGAGAGCCGACCCTGGGCATCCCATCAGGGTGCCTGTTTGGCAGGGGCTTTAGGCTGAGGGATGGGAGCAGGCCTGCTCGAACCCCGTCTGCCTCTCCCTCTGAAGAAGCCCCTCTGTGCATAGGCTGAAGAGGAGGAGGCCTGGGTCTGGTAAAAAGGCCTGTGAAAAGGCCTACCCCTACCCTTGGGGGACTGCCTCTGAGGAGTGGCTTGCCGTTCCTTGGCTTGTGCACTCCTATAAGTGGTTCTATATTCGTCCATTTTCTTCATATAATTCTCTGTCTGCTCCCCAAACAGAGAATTTCCCCCCAGGAAAATCCATAGCCTTGACTGGGTATCCTGTGACAAGTAGTACACCTGAGCCAGGCCAATCTCTGAAAAGCCACAGATGTAGCCATGACTCTAGAGGATACATCGTTAGAATCCACTGCAGCATGGAATTTCACCTTAGATGCCTCAATACCATCAAGAGCCACCTGTTCCAACTCCTTTGCAAGCTGGCCAGGGACCTGTTTGGCTAAGGCCATGACAGTATCCCATCTAGATTTCTGGTATCTCGCAACATAAGCCATATAGTTTGCTTGTCTGAGTCCCAAGGATGCTGCCATGTATTGTTTTTGGCCATGGCATCAATCTTCCTGGAATCCTTGTCAGGAGGATGTGAAGCCAGGGAATATTAGCTTTATCACAGCTGCAGCCTGAACTACTAACATGACTGCATTGCTGTGAAAGAAAATCTGTATCAGGACCTGACAAAGTGTACCTCCTGTCCATCTTTTATCCACAGGAGGCAGAGAATTAGGAGCTTTTAAAATTTTTATTGTTTGTTTCTAAAAGATTTATGTAAAGGGATGGACAATCTCCTGGACTCTGGGATATCCATCATCTCCACATAGTCAGGCTCCTCTTGCTCATCCAAAGCATCCTCTAAGGAAGCTGGAGGTCTCAGCAACTTTTATAAAACAAAAAATGAGAAGGGGACTCAGAAAGCCTAGGGGGAGACTCACCTGAAGATCTATCTGGGGAGATGTCCGGTTCAATGGGCACATCCAGACTTTCAAAGTCACATTCACACTGATCATAATCCTCATACCCCTCCTCTGGTTCATAAAACTCTTCTATATCATATTCCTGAACCATTGGAACCGACCGAACCAACCTTTTGCCAGACAGTGGCGGTTCGGAGGGAACCGGGGACAGGGACTGGACAATCTGTATTGCCCTGGCTATCTCTGCAGCAGTTGGAGAAGGAATTTTGGACTCCACACCTGCTGATTTTTTAGTTTTCTTTGCTGGAACTGGCTCCTCAGAGCCAGCTTTCGTTGCCGAGGAAGTCTCGCCCTGGTCAGAGGCACTCCCTCCATTCGGTTGGCACCGAACCGGGCTGGCCATCTGGGTCAGCGGACTTTTTGGCCTCTCGTTCCCTGAGCCTGCCCACTCTCTTGTCCAGGGTGGCTGCAGGGAAATTTTTACAAATCTGGCAGTCTGAATTGAGGTGGTCAAATCCCAGACAATAGACACATGTAGTGTGTGGGTCAGCCTTGGCAAAGGCTTCCCCACAGACACTACAGTGTTGAAACCCAGTGGGCCCGGTTTTTCTTTTGGGTTTCTCCGACATGATGCCAGCCTAACCAACAAACTTGCCCTTTTAATGGCAGTGCCAGGCAAGACACCCTTATCGGTTCCAAACCGTGTCACAGGTCGTGGAAAAAACAGTAATGAAATCCGTTTTTTTTTGAACCGATAAGAACCGGGAACCACACTCTAACAAGCCTTAAAACTTAAGTTTTAATACAATTCGATCGGTTCAACCGAACCGATAACAATTTTACAAGTTCCACACAGAAAAAACCTATCTAGTACTTACAATACCATAGACAGAGCTTGAACCGATCGGTTTTGCGGTTAAAATAATTAAATCGCGGTTAAAGTCAACCGAGAAATAGCGCTTTAAACCGAAGAAATGAACCGAGCAACAGGAGGAATCTCCGGAGCAACTGTTCAGTAAGGCGGAGTAAAGAATCTGACGGTTTCGGTTTGAAACCACCCTAACAGAGCTTCTGAACCGAGCTCGCGCTCTAAGCTCCATGTTCTGCATGGAAGTTAACTCTTTCACCTCCGGAGCAGTTCTAGTGGTGGGACAAACTGCAATAGTCATAATATAGCAAGACTTCATGTTGTTTGAAAAGAAAGTCTGCCAGGCAGCTGCAACTACTCTAGGAGAGCGGCAAGAACCTGGCCTCACGATTTGATCTAGGACCAAAATTAATAGTGTCAAAGACATGCACTAATCTAATGTAAAGGAAGTCAGGAACTGCAAGAGCCGGAGGTAAAGTGTACAGGTTCAGGGTAGACCGAAAAGCGGAGACGGAACCCCCACTACCAAGTATGGCTGACCTGCAAACAACAGGTCCAGTAGCACTTGAACCCCTTACTTGGTGAGCAAAAGAAGGTCCAGGTGGGGTTAGCTCATCAAGAAAAAAGGTTTGTACTAAGTCACTGAAAACTTCCTGATGGAAGGCAAAGCACAATTTAGAAGCCTCTTGTAGTGGCCTAGTAGAATCAAATCCTAGTCACTGCATAATCCAAAAGGGATCATCCTGCCCCATGTGTATGACTGTATGTGAATATTTGCGAAGCTACCTCAGAAAAGATCTACTTGACCAATGGTCAAGAAAGGAGCATGTCATCTGTTAAGTTGAAGCAAACATGGAAGTAGGAATCTAAGTTCCGACTTGCTGAAGAGTCACTTCTGTTGCTGCAAGGCTCTGATCAAGAAGAAAGCCTGATTAAAAACAAAAGGACTAACAGACTGGTTAGACGCCTAGGTTTTGGAAATATCTCGGAATAAGAGACATTCTCTAGAGAAAAGAGGTGAGCTATACCACCGCCGGATCGGACTGCCCCCTAGGGGTAGAAGAAAACAGGTACTCTTTACTGAGGTTTAGAGACGACCGCCTCAGGGTTGAGGAGGAAACTGATCAGATCCAAGTGTGGCATCGGGAAATTAGGCCCTGTGCTGTGATAATTCTGACCCCCCCCTTTTTTTTTTAAATATCATTAGTCCGAGCCTGACAAGGTTGCTGGCTGCTATTTGGCAAGTATTGCCTGATACAGAAATGACAAGAATGTCATCCCTCTGAGGAGCAGGAGGAGCCTGAGGATCCATAACCGAACCCCTGACTGGACTAATAATAGCTAGACAGATGTTAACTACCTGTGACGAAGCAGCCACCAGAGGGGTAGCATCAAAAGAGGGCTGTATACCCCATCAAAGGAGTGGAACAGTCTGTGCGGCTCCCGAACATTGAATTAAAATGTTCCAAAGAGTGTAATTGTCTTGACCACTGAAAAAGTCTAGATGCAGAGGTATATAGTCCACAGATCCAGTCTGAACGCTATGATGGACCCCATAAATGAGGAACTACTAAAAGAGCTTGCATCACAGACTCTGATGATAGAGAGGGCGTGTCTTTCAGTATATAAAATGAGTCATCCGCTGTATCACTGACCAGAAGGACAGGGAGAGACTCATCTAGATGCCTTTCTACCACAGAAGGACCCCAAAAAGAGGTCTAGGTTAGAGCCACTAGAGACTCCGCCACCAGGAAGGGTGTCGAGGAGCTTGACACCATGTAGGGGGCTGAGAAAGTGCTGAGCAGAATGAGAGATTCCACTGACAGAACAGAACAGAAGAGTCCCATCAGTGGAAAACCGCTGGATGAGGAGATCCGATGCAGACCGCCACCCACTAAAATGTGTGGAAAATAATCCGCAGAATAGGACTTCATTCCATGGAAACATCCCAACACAAGTCCTGCAGAAGAGAGGTCTGCAAAAGAGATCTTTCCCTAGTTCTGTCAGACAGCACCAACTGGCACCCCTGTGGCACCAGCATCACTCGTGGCACAGGAGGGCACCAAGCAGTACCCATGCCAACCTGAGAGACACCAGAGGGCACTACAGCGGAACCTGCAGGTATCCTCGGTACCAACAGCAGCAATGGCATGCAAGGGCACCCCACACGCCCATGGCACCCATGGTACCATGGCACCCAAGAAAACCATGGCACCCATGGTACCATGGCACCCAAGAAACCCATGGCACCCATGGCTCCATGTCACCCGTGGGTGCCAGGCACCACCCGTGGGTGCCCGGCACCATCCACGGTGCCACCCGCGGGTGCACAGCACTGCCAGTGGCACCCACGGGTGCACAGCACCACCCGCGGTTGCACGGCATTGCCCGCAGCACCTGCTGGTGCACGGCGTCGCCCACAGCACCCGCGGGTGCCCGGCACCACCTGCAGCACCCGCAGGTGCCCGCGGGCATCAGTGGCACCGTAGAACACCCACAGCACCACTAGAGGCACCGGCAATGAAGCACTGCAGGCCAAGCATGGCACCCGAATGCAGCGTTAATCCGCAGGCGCCGATCCACAGTGCCGAGCATGGCACGGCGCAGCGAGAGCCGCAGTGCCGACTGCGGCACCAAGTGCAATCCGACTGCGGCACCGACTATGGTGCCGACCATGGCACCGAGCCACGGCGCCGATCCACGGCACCGACCCAAACACCAGCGGCGCTGCCTATGGTACCAATGCCAAACCAGTGGCACGGCACCGGACCTGTGGTGGCACCAAGGTGTCGGGCACAGTGCCAGGAAAAACACCAATGGAAAAGATGGAGAAAGGTGGTGCCCGTGCTGGCCCCAGCATGGAAAAGGAAGAGGGGGGTAGGCATGAGGGGCTGACACGATGGTGAAGGCACCAAGAGGGCACCGCGCTCATTCAGATCCAATTGACCCGGCTCCGGTCCAATGGCTCCGAGGCCCGGAGGCCCGAAACAGGAAAACAACCAGGAAAAAGAGGTCAAACCCCTGCTCCACAGGAGCAGCCAAGTGAAACTGCTCACGGAACTCCAACGAGGACAGAGATGGAGTCAGAGTCGAGTATGCAGCTGATAGGAGGCGGGGCCAAGGGAAACCCACAGTCGGGTTCAAGTCCTCGCCCTACCAACGAACAATCCTCGTGCAGACATACCAACGAGAGCAACCTCGGCGGCACCAATTCTTCTTCCCCAAGCGAAGAAGAAGAGCTCGAGAGCTAAGCGAAACCAGATTCAGCGCCCTCAGATTCGTGCTTCAGTGGACTGTCCTCCCCGCCAAGCACAGGACTGTCCGTAGTCAGACCCCCCCCCGTTACTTAAGGGTGGCGGACCGAACACAGCCCCTCTGCCATAACAACTTTCAAATGAAGTCTTCCTACCGTCACCGCTACCGTCTAAGGACGACTCCGTGGATGGCAGGAAAGAATTTCTTCATAATCTTCTTGTTCTAAATAGTTAAATTAAAACGTTTAAATTAAACACTAAAAGCTGCTGTCATACAGACGAAAAATTTGACTCCGGCAGACGAGCGATGTCGACATTCAAGCGCACTCGTCGGCGGGAGAAAAGGAACTGAGGTGTTTGGAGGGTCAACGCCGAGATAGCCTACACAGGCACAAGTCAGTCTCGCGGTACCGCGCGTGCGTGGTCCTACCTCGGCGCCGGACTTTCAGAAAATTTTTGGCTCCCGCTAGGTCCTAGCGCCTCCGGCGCTATCCCACTAGTGTGAATGAGTGATGGAGTCTTAGTCCAGGAAGATCATGAACTGCTGTGATGTGAAGGTTGTGTTGCACTGCCCAATCCCAAATTCGCATTGCCTCCCTACAAAGAGGGTAGGAATGGGTTCCTCCCTGTTTGTTGATGTACCAGACTACTCACATATTGTCCATCTGGACAGCCAGATGACCGGGAAGCACATACAGATGCAGAGCTTGAAGAGCATAGAACACCGACCTGAGCTCGAGCACACTGATGTGAAGAGTCTGCTCGACCCTGGACCAGGAGCATTGACTCCTGTGAGACCCCAGGTGGGCTCCCCAACCCTTTCCCGAGGCGTCTGTTGTCAATGCTTGGGAGGGAGGCATGAGACAGAAGGGAACTCCCCGGCAAAGGTTCTCCTGAACCATCCACCATTGCAAGTCCAGAACCATAGGGTTGGAGACCAAGACTTCTTGGTCTAGGTCATCCACCAACTCATCCCACTGAGACAGAAGTGTCCACTGAGAGTTCCTAATGTTGAGCCAAGCGCGAGGCACTGTTGGAACAGTAGCTGCTATGAGTCCGAGGAGGTGAAGGACTGACCTGGTGCCAACCTGCCTACAACTGGACAGCATACTGGCATGAGACCGGAGGGTGTCCACCCTGTCCAGCAGCAGGAATGCCATGCCAGTGGTCATGTCCAAGATTGCCCCAATGAACTGGAGCCTCTGGGATGAGATCAAATGGGACTTGGGCTGGTTGATGGTAAAACCCAGGCAGGTAAAGACATGTAGGGTAAGGGTAAGGGAGCGCAGGAGCTCTTCCCTGGATGTGGCTGCCAGGAGCCAGTCGTCCAGGTATGGGAAAACCTGCACTTCCTGGGTACTTCAAGCTCCTCCTCCTGGGGCTGTGTGGGTGGCTGTTTGTGCTTGTCTGTGTCTGTAGGTTAGTTTTTGTTCATTTACATGTTTTTCTGCTGGGAATACCTGTGCCATTCTTGCACACAACATTGGTGAAAGTCTCCTGGACTGAATTTCTGCAAATCGCCATCATCAGGTGTCAGCTTTTTAATTTTAAATCAACTTTCTTGAAGCCTCCCAAGGAAGCATATGCCTTACAACTAGTCTTACAAACATGGTGATGCTGGGTCCTGCAACTAAATCAACATTTTCAACATTCTCATCTGACCACTCTTAAAGCAACTGCACTTGTGGACTTTAAAGAACAAAGGAATTTTAACACATTTTGTGACTGAATCAACATTTTGTCTGACCTTTTCCAAAGGTATTGTACTTGTCTCTGAGGACTTTGAAGATCAAAGGAAACATACAGACAAAAGGATTTCACATTGCATATGCCCAGGCCACAGTTTATCACCTTTCAGGAACTTTAACATATTATGTGATCCTGGATCTCAACAGTACTATAGTACTTCTCCTAAACCCTCTGGCACCAAACCCTCCCAGTCTTTTTTTTTCATTTTCTCTGTGCTCGCCATAGTGTAGCTATCCACCTTAGCCACTAAAATCCATGCCCCATCACCCTCCTATTGCTCGCCACCCCCACTGCCTAGCCCACACTACTTCTCGGCTCTCTCCTGCCTCGCTAAAAAATGCTTTGTAGTCCCCACCACCTGTTCCTGCTCACCCTCACCCTCCTTTCCCTTTATGCCAACTCCCCTCCGCCTACCCTACCCCTCCACCACGCTCACCTTTCTATACTACTACCCGAAACATTGTACCATGGCTTTTACTCTGGAAGTCTTAAACAAACATCACCCAATTAATACCTGGGTGCAAAGAGCCATATTTCCTAATTGGAAACTGCCACATCATTATAACTCACTAACGATCACCCTCTACTGGAACTCCAGAAAACAATCCAAGCATCTTAAAAAGTACAAGCAGAAACTCACTCCAACCTATTATGAACTACGAATGGCATCGCTGAAACTCCTGCTCCTCCTACTTTTAATATCTGGTGGGATACACCCAAACCCTGGTCCTGTTGCACTGAAGCCAACAAAAACAGGGAAAGTTGGTAGTGGTCTCTCCATTATCACTCTAAATATCTGCAGCCTCCTTCCCAAATTGGCATCTCTTCAAACTCTCGCTGGACAAAAAAACCCTGATATACTAGCCATTGTGGAAACCTGGCTATTTCCCAGCACCCCGGATCATGCGGTCTCACTTGAAGGCTACAATCTTTTCAGACTCGACCGGGCAAGCAAGAAAGGTGGGGGCTGTGCTATCTACATAAAGTACAACCTCTCCTGTCAACGTGGCAGCTTCACCCCCACAAATACGCAGATGCAACTCCTCCCTATCAAACTACTTCTTGGTGCACAAAACAAAGTTCTCACAGTGGCCTCAGTCTATATCCCTCCAAAAGACCACCGTGCCAGTATTAAGTCTGTACTTGATTTTGTTAGTCTGCAGCCCTCTGAAAATGAGCTCCTCCTCCTTGGGGATTTTAACATAAACTGGCTCGCCTCTGACACTGGCTCTTACAAAGATGACATCCTAGCAGCAAACCTGACTCAGATGGTAACCTCCCCCACCCGGAAAAATTACAAAACTGGTACAAGCACCCTTATTGACTGGGTTCTCACAAATCACCCTGACCGGATAAAAAACATTAAAGTCTCCCTGACTCCTCAGTGACCACTCCCCAGTGTCCTGTACCTGGTCTAATAAATTTCTCAAGCCACCCCCAAAGTTATAACAAGCAGAGTATTGCCTTATGGGAATCTTATCAAGTTGAAAACCCATCTCCTACAACAGGATTGGGCATAATCCTTGAATCAACTGATATTAATACTGCACTAGAATACTTCATTAAATCTTTCAACTCTGCATGCAACTTACTCGCCCCAGTAAAAAGCGTAAAATCAAAGCGCTATCAAATCCATGGATTACTGCCAAACTACTTGCCGAGCTCAAGGTTCGGGACCACCTCTGGGCAGTTTCCAGAGACACAGGCTCACCTAATGATACCCTACAATACAAGCAGGCACGAAATAGATGTACCTCACAAATTAGGCAAATGAAGAGCGCCTATTTCAAAAATGCCCTTGAATCCACCTGGGGTGATGAAAGAGCTTTTTGGGACAACATCCGAAACATAATGGCTAAACAATCAAAATCGTCACCTACCATTATGAAAGTTGATGGTTCCACCACTCTTGACCCAAAGTCTATTGCAGATGCGCTTAATAAGACATTCACAGACCTTAGTAGGGTCCTCCCCCCAGATTTCTTCTCGGACTTACCTGTGCCTAGCCTAGTATCACAAAATACCCCTCGTGATAAACCACAATTTTACTTCAAGAAAATCAAAGTGCACGAAGCACACAAGTACATAAGAAAGGCCTGCTCCAAATCCAGAACAAGTAGTGACACGCTAGATCTAAAAATCCTGTCTCTCACCCTGGATGAAGTAATTCACCCCCTTGCAAAAATTCTTAATCTGTCACTTTGCCAAAGTCAATTTCCCAACAAATGGAAATCTGCCATAGTTACGCCAGTGCACAAAGGGGACAAAACCTCAACAGAAACTATCGACCAATATCAATACTCCCTCCCTCTCCAAAGCACTTGAGCGAATAGTGGCAGACCAACTCTCTGATTACCTGGACAAATACAATCTACTCTGTAATCAACAGCACGGCTTTAGGAAAGGACATAGTACAACAACAGCCTTACTTGATTTCTCTGGAGAAGTCCACTCAGCCCTGGACAAGGGTGCCAAACAGGTGCAGTCTTTGATCGATCTTACAAAAGCTTTCTGACACAGTCCATCTGGCCTACTTACCTCCCTACTTTCTCGCCTAGAGCCTGGCGAAGGTCCTTGTGCTTGGGTAAAAGTTACCTGTCCAATCGGTCACAGGCTGTAAAATCTCTAATGAACTCTCCGACTTCAAACCAGTTCTCTCGGTGTACCACAGGGATCAATTCTTGAACCGCTCCTCTTTAGCCTGTTCCTTAACTCCCTCCCAGATATCTGCCAGGAGAAAATAATCTTATCGCTGATGATGCTGTAATTCTCTCTTCCCACAAGGATCCAAACTCCCTACGAAAAGCCTGCAACTTGCTTTCTCTAGTGTTGAAAGGTGGTTCCTGGATAGTAAACGTGTGCTAAACCACAATAAAACAAAAGCCATGCTCTTCTCCAATCACCAAAACAAAAATAGGCATACTCCACTCACCATACAAACCTCTGCAGGAATTACACTGGGCCAAGTAAATACTTTCAAATACCTTGGCATCACTTTTGACCAAGGGCTCACCTTTGCAACCCACGTGACAACACTGCGAAAACAGTGAACCAGCGCCGCGGAATACTATTCCGTAACCGTCAATTTCTAAATCAAGCGGCATTGAGAATAGCTATACAGAGTTCCATAATCTCAATCATTGACTATGGCCTTATTATTTATGGCTCAGCTACCTCCACTGCTCTAAAGTATCTCAATCACACTAAATAAGGCCTGCCAGCTCCTCACGGGGCTCAAGGACGACTCACACGTGTGATCTGTACTATGAATCAGGCTGGTTGAACCTATCAAATCGTCTTATTTATCTCACCTGCACAATGGCAAAAAATCTATCTTGGGGACTGACTCCATTATGTATTCAAAGCTACTCCAACTGAATCCTGGCTCACGACCCTCCACCAGATCTGAGCGCAACCTTTCCTGGTTCGAGATGCCGGTTTGCACAGGGACAAAGATCTTTCGCATACAGGGCCCGACATGGTTCAATGCGCTTAGTCCACCTACTCTATCCTCAACCTCGCTTGAAGCTTTCAAATCCATGCTCTATGCCACCTCACCACCACTAGCAACTGTGATTGCGCTAGATAAAGACTACTACTCCTCATGTCCATCCTCACATCTGAGGCCTCTTCCTCCCTGACTAATGAACCCTCTGGTACCTCTACTACTTCCTGTCTTCCACCCAAACTCACTCCCCCTTTTTCCTGTCCCCTCTCACTTACTCTCCCGCTCACCACCTTTCCCTCCTCTCTAGCCTCCTTTTGGCGCCTAATGATCACCCCTCTCTCGAAGTTTCCTTAACCTCGAAATTGTCTACTGCTTGAACCTGTTATAGCTTGTTTTTCTATGAAACTTAAAAACGTTACTGCCTTAAACTGTTAATAGCAAATTTATGATGTAACTTTCCTGTCTGGTTTTACCTGTAATGTGTATCATGCTTTGTTAAATGTTCTTTGTGACGTGGAACCTTTGTAAAAGAGCCCTGGCTCAAAGGTATTAATTCCTAGACTAATAAACTAAACTAAACTAAACTACACAGGTGAGCCACTACCACAGAAAGGCATTTGGTGAACGCTCGGGGCACCAAGGAAAGACCAAATGGGAGGGCCGTGAATTGGTAGTGGTCACCCTGAAATGAAAACCAGAGGTATTTGCTGTGGGAAGAGCGGATAGGGATATGCAGGCAGGCATCCTGCATGTCCAGTGTGCACAGCCACTGTCCCTGCTGAAGTAAGGGCAGAAGGCTCCGCAGGGAGAGTGTTCTGAACCGTTTGTATTCCACGAATGAGCTCAGGGAGCTGAGGTCTAGGATAGGCCTCATATCTCCCGATTTCTTCGGAACCAGGAAGAAATGGGAATAGTAACCTGTCCCCCGAAGGTGGGTTGGGACAGGCTCAATGGCTGCCTTCAGCAGAAGGGAGGATATTTCTTCCCGAACCAGAAGGGGGGGGGTTCTGGGTGGTTTCTGAAGAAACTCTATTGAGTGTCCTTCTGCTATTAGTTGGAGCACCCAAGAATCTGAAGTAATCCTCTCCCAGCCCGGTAGATGGAAGGAGAACCTTCCTTCTACTGGTTCCTCTGGAAGGACCAGAGGCTGTGGGACAGTAGAGAAGAGGAGTCAGGTGGTGAGCAACGCCCATGAGCTGAAGACTCCCGCGCTTTTTGGGTGGGGCCAGAGGCTTGCAGCGGAGGGCCCGATGTTTGCTGGCCCGCTTGCCCTGAGGTTTCGCCTTGGGCGAGAATGTCTGCAAAAAGGGCGACGCTGACCCTGAGTGGGCCTGTACATAGAGTCTACAGACTTAAGTGCAGTGCCCTTCTCTTGCAGATCGGTGATGATGTCCTTGACATCTCCACCGAACAGCACCGAACCCCTGAACCTACAAACTGGTAATGGGCAGTTATGGGGTCTTAATAACCCACCTCTGATTGCACAGTTACGGAAGGGCATTGAGAGGTGGGCCCTCCTTCTGTTGTCTATCTACTCTAAGACACAAGCATTGAAGATGAATGCTTTGCCCAGATTACTCTACTTATTTCAATGTGTTCTCCATCCTTTACCATGGAAGAAAAAATAACTCACCTTAGTAATTATGTTTACTCTAATGGAGTCTTGCTGTATTCTGACAATTGCAGTGATTCCCAACCTTTGAATTTCCCCGGAGAACAAAGAGCTAACTTTCTATGCAGGGCATAGACTGCTGAGCTCGAACTCGGTTGAAGTCTCTGTCTGGAGTATTTTGAACTTAAACCGTCCGATTCTTACGAGCCCAAGTAACTAAAAATTCTCTGTGGAAATTGTAAAAATTCCTACTAGCTAACTGGCTGAAAAAAGTTTTGGATTCCCAGGGAAGACTCAAGTCAGGAAACCCAAAAAACAAAAACCAACCTACTACAAATAACAATAATAAATCAGCACCCAAACAAAAAGGAGCAGGGTGCAAGCAAAAAACACTCCTGGGGTGCAACACTGCACCTGTCCACCCACTTCCCAAAAACAGGTTCTGAGAGGAGAGGCAGGGAGAGAGGGAGGTCAGAATACACCAAGACTCCATTAGAAGAAACATAATTAGTAAGGTGAGTAATTTTTTCTTCAAACAACATGAAGTCTTGCTGTATTCTGACATATGCAGACTACCCAGCAGTACCTCAAGGAGGAGGACAGAACCTACTTTAAGAATAGGCTCTGAAGTACTGCTGTGCCAAACCAAGCATCACTCCTAGCCTAGATATCCAGAGAGTAATGCTTGGTAAAGGTATGGACTGTTTACAGGTGGCTGTGACAAATTTTAAGAGAGGATATATCCTGGCAGCAGCCAGGGAAGCAGCTATACCTCTTGTGGAATGAGCCCTCAGGCCTGAGGGTGGAGTATTTCCCAGTTTTTCATAACAGAATTGTATGCACAACACAATCCACCTGGCAACAGATCTTTTGGTGGCAGGTTTGCCCTTTGCCACTTCTCTATAAGTGAGGAACAACTGGAGGGAGTCAAACCTGTGACCATTGGTACGCTCTATGTAGTAACTAAGGGCTCTTTTAACATCAAAACTGTGTAGCCTCCTCTCTCCTGAGGAAGAATGATCAGTGAAGAAAACAGGAAGAGACATAGACTGGTTTAAGTGGAAGTCTAAAACCACTTTGGGCAAGAACCTTCTATTGGTTCTAAGGACCACTTTATCCCTGTGAAATGAGATAAAATCAGGTTCCACTGACAGGGCTTGTTATTCACTGATACGCCTGGCAGAGGTAATGGCTACCAGGAACACAATTTTCCAAGTCAAGTACTTAAGCTCTGCTGAAGACATAGGCTCAAAGGGGGGTTGCATAAGTTGAGCAATGCAAACATTGAAATCCCAGGCAGGGACGGGGTCTCTAAAAGAAGGATTGGTGTGAAGCAATCCTTTAAAAAATGTACAGAACACAGGATGGGAAGATAGTGAGGAAGACTTCCCCACAGACAAAAACCCCAGAAACAGCTGACAAGTGTACCTTGAGAGTAGCTGGTCTGAGGCCTAGGCCATTAAGATGGACAATATAATCCAGAACCGTAGGCAATTCGGCAGTGTCTGGAGAAAGTACAGTTACGTAAGAACTTACCGTAACAGTAGATCTTCGAGAGAGGCTCTTGCAGTAGGTAATTACATATAGGACTGACGTCAGCAGGTGGCAGGACCCCACGGAAAAATTTCTAGCTAGCAGTCCCTGGCGAGGGACCTCCCCCACGTCAGGTGACCGTCGTCAGACGATGTCGGTATAAAGGGGCGGTCCCGGACGCCCGCCTTCCAGTTCTTTCCTGCCACAGGCCCAGAAGGCCCGGACGAGAGAGAAGCAGACATTTCCCTCAATGGAAAAGGAGCTGAAAAAGCCTAGGGGGATGGAGGGCGGGAAGGTATTACCTACTGCAAGAGCCTCTCTCGAAGATCTAATGTTACGGTAAGTTCTTACATAACTGTACTATCATACTTCGAGAGGGCTCTTGCAGTAAGTAATTATAAAGGACAGAATCCCAAGCAGTCTGGAAAAATGAAAAGCACCGGGAGGAACTACTCCAAGTAGCAAACAACCTTGCAAACCTCAAGATAGGAGGCCTTGCAAGACCGCTAACCTGAAGCCTGCTCTACGACGAGAGGCAATGTCCAAACTAATGTTTCGTAAAGGTATGGATGGAAGTCCAGGTGGCGGCAGCACAGATGTCTGCCTCGGACACATTCTTGAAACAAGCCACAGAGGCAGCTACTTCCCGAGTGGAGTGACCTCTGACTTGACCCGGTAGGGTCTTGTTGTACTTGTCATAACAGAAAGTGATGCAATGAGCCAACCACTTTGATAGGCATTGCTTGGAGGCAGCATTGCCTTCCCTTTTGTGAGCAAAAGTGACGAACAACTGATCAGTCTTTCTGAGATCCTTTGTCCTATCGGTGTAATATCTCAGAATCCTGTGGACATCCATGGTATGGAGCAAGTATTCTCCTTGGTTGGAGTACTGCGTAAAAAAGGCAAGTAACTCAATAGACTGATTTAAGGTAGACTCCGCTACCACTTTAGGAAGAAACTTATGATTTGTGCAAAGAGCTACTCGTTCTTTGTGAAAAATCAGATAAGGGATTTTACACATAAGGGCCTGGAGCTCGGAAATTCTGCGAGCCGAAGTAATGGCCACCAAGAAGAGTGTCTTCCACGATAAGAACTTCAAGTCTGCGGAAGCCGCAGGCTCAAAAGGAGGAAGGGTAAGTTTCTCGAGAACGAAGTTCAAGTCCCAAGGGGGAGCTGGGGTCCGAACAGTGGGTCTGAGATGAAGGAACCCTCTGAGAAAGGTCTTGGATACCTCTAATTGGGCAAATGCTTTATCAGAGAAAGGAACATGGTAGGCTGAAATAGCGGCCATGTGAACCTTCAAAGAGGAGTGACTGAGACCCAGGTAGAAAAGATTATGCAAATAATCAAGCAGAACGGCCACAGGACAGGAGAAAGGCTCCACGTTCCTGGAGGCAGCCCAAATGGAAAATCTCTTCCATTTCATAGCGTAGGTGGACCTAGTGGAGGGTTTTCTAGCCTCCACCAGACACCGAAACGAGATTGGGCTAGGTCTGCAGGAGCCATGCATGAAGTTGAAGAGACTTGAGTCCCGGATGGACCAGGGTCCCCTGATCCCGGGTCAGCAATCCTCGAGATAAAGAAAGAGGAAGAGGAGGAACCTCTGAGTATTGTTGTAGAAGAGAGAACCAGATTTGCCTGGGCCAGAAAGGAGCGATCAGAATCATTCTCACTCCTTCCAATGCAAGTTTCTGTAGCACACGAGGGACCAGAGGAACTGGGGGAAAAGCACAGACGAATCTGTCCTTCCAGTTTAGAGACACAGCATCGCTCCAGAAAGCGCCTCGCTCCGGAGTGAGCGAGCAAAAGGTGGGAAGTTTTGCAGTTTTGCGTTTTGGGAAGAGGCGAACAGGTCTACCTGTGGAGTCCCTCAAAGCTGGAAGATGTCGTTTAGAACCTTTTGGTCCAGTTCCCACTTATGTGGCAGAGCCGAGGAATGACTTCGCTTGTCTGCCAGGACATTGTCGACTCCTGGAACATGGATCGCCGTGAGGTGAAGGTTGTGGAGCGTCGCCCATTCCCAAACCCTCATTGCTTCCCTGCACAGCGGGTAGGACTGAGTCCCTCCCTGCTTGTTGATGTACCACACCACGCACATGTTGTCCATTTGGACAGCTAGGTGACCGGGAAGGATGTAGTGGTGAAGGGCTTGGAGAGCATATAGTACTGCTCGTAGTTCGAGCACATTGATACTTCCAAACTGGACCATAAACCCTGGGTTCGGTGAGGACCCAGATGGGCTCTCCAACCTTCGCCTGAAGCGTCCGTGGTCAGAATCTGGGAGGGGGGAGGATGAAAGAAGGGGGCCCCCCGGAACAGGTTCTCTCGAACCATCCACCATTGCAAGTCTCTTGTCATCAGCGAGGAGATCAGCACCAGGTGATCTAGGTCATCTACAAGTTGATCCCACTAAGAGCGGAGAGTCCACTGAGAGATCCTCATGTGGAGGCGCACACGCAGAACCGTTGGGATGGCAGCCACCATAAGCCCCAGAAGATGGAGCACCGACCTCATCGGAACCTTCCTGCATTCCGAAAGTAGGGAAATCTGGGACTGGAGGGAGGCTCCCCTGTCCGAAGGCAGGAAGGCCCTGCATACTATCATATCGAGGATTGCCCCGATGAACTGGAGTCTCTGGGAAGGGTCCAGATGAGACTTGGAATGGTTGATGGTGATACCCAGACCAGTGAAAACCTGCTGGGTGAGGGAGAGAAAATGCAGGAGTTCCTCCCTGGATGAGGCCGCCAGGAGCCAGTTGTCCAGGTAGGGAAAAACCTGAACTCCCAAAGTACGCAGCTGGGCAGCTACCACCGCCAGGCATTTGGTAAAAACTCGGGGAGCTGAGGAAAGACCAAAAGGGAGAGCCCAGAATTGGTAATGGTCCCCCTGAAAAGCAAACCGGAGGTACTTGCGGTGCGAGAGGCGGATGGGGATGTGCAGGTATGCATCCTGCATATCCAGTGCACAAAGCCATTGGCCCAGCCGGAGAAGGGGCAAGAGAGTTTGAAGGGAGAGCATCCTGAACTTCTTGTATTCTACATAGAAGTTCAGGAAGCTGAGATCGAGAATGGATCTGAGATCTCCCGTCTTCTTTGGTACAAGGAAGAAATGGGAAAAGTAACCCGTCCCATGAAGGTGAGGGGGGACAGGTTCTATGGCCTGCTTCGCAAGGAGAGCTGATATTTCTTCCCTGACCAGAGGAAGATGGTCCCTTGAGTAAGAGGAGTTCAGAGGGGGGTGGCGTGGAGGTTTCTGCAGAAACTCTATAGAGTGCCCCTCTGCAATGATCTGAAGCACCCATGAATCCGATGTTATCCTCCCAACCCGGAGGTGGAGGAGAACCTCCCTCCTACCAGTTCCTCAAGGAGTCCGGAGGCGGAGGAGAGGAAGGGTCAGGTGGTGTGGGGCAGTGCACGCAGTTGGGGCACCGCTGCTTTTGGCGGTGGGGGCAGCAGCTGTGAGGCCCGGCGTTTAGTGGCCCACCTTCCTTGAGGGTTTAAAGCAGGGCTGGCTGCATCTGCAAAGGACAGCGCTGCAGGGGATGGGGCGGTGCATGGAATCCCGCAGTTCCAGGCCGTCCCCTTCTCCTGCAAGTCAGTGATGATGTCCTTGACATCACCACCGAAAAGCACCGAACCCCTGAAAGGTGCTTCTTGAATTGCTGACTGCACCTCCGGGACCAAACCTGACACTCGGAGCCAGGCGTGATGCCGAAGACTTATGGCGAACGCAGAGCTCCGCCCTGCGGTGTCCACTGCATCGTAGGTCATCCTCAGAAAGTGATGACTGGCCAAACGAGCAGAACCGGACAAGGTCAGCTAACTCCTGCTTGACTTGGGAGTCAGGCAAGGAGTCAGTCTTAGATTCTGCCTGGGTAAGGACAGCCTTCTGGTAATCCCCCATGTGTGCTACATAGTTTAGGGCCCTGATCCCCAGTGTGGAAGAAGCATAGATCTTCCTTCCATACTGATCCAGAAGGCGAGATTCCTTATCCGGAGGAGACAAGCTCAAATGTTCCGGGTGTGCTGACCGGCCGTGAGCGGTGCTAATCACAACCGAGTCTGCACGGGGGTGAGAATCTAGAAAGTCTACACCCTCAGACCTGGTATAGCCTGTTGAACTTCCAGAAGTGGGGCTAAAGCCAGGGTTGTTTCAAATAGTGGAAACAAAGGTGGGCATCGAGGCTCGATCAGGGTGGCACTGGGTAGGAGCCATAAAGGGCAGGTCAGATGTTCGGCGGGTTAACCCGCTGGGATCAAGCTCTAAAGACGCCACTGATGCACTTCCTGGATCTTCCTGAGCAACTCAGTGAAGGAAGGATCCTCAGAGAGACACGGAGGAGTCCTTGGCCGGGCTTGGATGGGAGCCGAGGCTCGTCGGTCTTTCTCGGGCATCCGTCAGGAGGAATCCGAGGAGTCTGAGATAGAAGAAGAAGAAGAATTTGAAGCAGAGTAAGACTCCCTGACTCGTCTAGGGGGAGGAACGGGTTCCTTAGGGGGGATCCCCAGATGCATGTCCTGCCTCTCTCTGGATCCCGAGGGGAGAGCTCGGGAATCCGGAGGCAGAGAGGGAGTGTGCCGTCTGGGGCGTACAGGAGCCTGAGGTGGCACCATCGCCGTGAGGCGGCTCTCGACTTCCTTGGTGAGCTGAGCCTTGGCCTCAGCCCACCAGGAGGCCAGAGTCTCCTGAAGATCCACCGGCGACCTAGGGGTCGGTGGAGGAGGAGGAGGAGGTGGATAGTTGTACAGATTATATCCATAAGGTTAGTATCCATAACCCGGCTGCGGGAATACCAGAGCTGGGTATTGCGGCGTCGAGTACTGCGGCGTTGATGGAGTCGGCGCCGGGTACTGCGGCGCAGGATACTGCGGACCCGGGTAAACCAGTATCAGATAGGACAGCAGATACCCAGGTACCAGAGGAGCTGCGTGAGCAGACGGACCAGAAGGGAACTCCACGGGCAGATCAACCGTGATAGGCCCATGGGGTGGAGGGCCCGATGGGAAAGGAATATCCCCAGCCGGCATCGGCAGGGCCAGTGTCGGGGCCGGTGTCAGATCCGGTTCCATGAGAGGAGGGTCTGACAGCGGAAAAGCATCCTGAGCATCGCCTGGGGACGGGGGAGAGAAGTCCCGGGGTCAGGCAGAGGGACTCGGGCTCCCGGAGCTGACAGGCTGCAGGAGACCTGGGATGACAGGCGTTGGAGGGGTCTGCCGTGGCTCCAATGCCCAGTGCATAGTCGGAGGGCCGATGTGCGACTTAGGGGCGAATCCCGGCAGGCGCCAGAGGAATCCAGCATCTGACTTGAGGGGTCCCTCGTCGGAGGCGGGCAGGTGGGAAGCGGCCCGGTCGAGAGACACTGCCGTACTGCCCGAAGGCCGAGGCGTCTTAAGCGCCTTCTCGGCGGGCGTCAGAGGATCCGACGTCCGGCTTATGGGAGGCGCCCGTGCCAGTAGGCCGCAAGCCTGCGGCAGTACTGGGGGCAGAAGCCTCCTTTTGCCTGGAGGCACCCGAAGGGCTCAAACGCGAACCCGATGGGCAGGCCGATGCCTCCTCCAAAGCCTTGGAGGCTGCCGTCGGGTGATCCCCCAGAGGGGACGTTACCTTAGCCGAGGCTCCAGCCGGAGTCACAGAAGAGGAGGCCTTCTCCCTGTGCCTTTTTTTGTCCCGCTTCTTGTGTCCTTCTGGGGAGGTCAACGCCTGCCTATGCTTCTTCAATTCCTTCTCCATTGCAGACATCTTCTTTTTAAGGAGATGGGCTTCCAAAGACTGCTGGCGTCGTCTGCGGGTGGCCGCGTTGAAATGCAGGCAATGCGGGCACTTGTCAACCGCATTGTCGGGCCTAAAACAAAAAGGCAGAGGAGTGACCGCCCTGTGAGGCAGTTAGCCGCACGAGTCGCACTTATTTTTGAAGAGGACGACATAAACCGCGTTCACCTGAGATAAATTGCAAAATACTGATACTTTCGGTGAAAAGATCAAACAGGGCTGAGTACTCTAACTTCACCGCGAGGCACTGCACGAGCTGACGAAAGAACGGAAGGCGTGGCCCAGGACCGCCTTTATACCGACGATGCCTGACGCCGGTCACCTGACGCGCGGCGGTCCCCACCAGGGACTGCTAGCTAGAAATTTTTCTGTGGGGTCCTGTCACCTGCCGATGTCAGTTCTATATGTAATTACCTACTGCAAGAGCCCTCTCGAAGTAAGATATATGCTTCTTAGAAACCCAAATGCTGAATCTCTTCCTTTTGGAGTTATAAGTCTTTCTGGTGGAGGGCTTTCGAGAAGCCTTGAGGATATCCAGAACCTCTTGGGAAAGGTGCAGATCTGAAAACTCTAACTCTTCAAGAGCCATGCCTTGAGATTGAGAGACTGAAGATTGGGGTACCAAATCCTTCCCTGAGAAGATGTTAACAGGTTGTAATTCCTGGGATGAGACAGGGGAAGATGGACTGCTAGGGACAGCAACAGGGGGTACCAGGGCTGTCTGGCCCAATCTAGAGCAATCAGAATCATCTTGCAAGGCTGAGACCTTATTTTGACCAAAACTTTGAACAGGAGTGGGAAGGGGGGAGAGCGTACAGAAACTTCCCTTCCCAATTCAGAATCAGGGCGTCCAGTGGGACTGAGCCCAAGACTGGAGGTCTGCAACAAAAGAGAGGGAGTTGGTGATTGTCTGGGGCTGCAAAGAGATCTATCTCTGGAGTGCCCCACCTTGAAAAATTCACTTTCAACACCTGAGGGTCCAGGGACCATTCGTGATGGCCCTGAAAGATCCTGCTTAGTGCATCTGCTAGCACATTGTCCTTGCCTAGAAGGTGAACTGCTACAAGAGAGGTTTGCATGGAATTAGCCAGGGACCACAACTTCATGGCTTCTGTGCACAAGGCCGTGGACCGAGTGCCTCCCTGCTTGTTGATGTACCACATGGTGGTGGTGTTGTCCGTTCTGACTTGAACCACCTTGTTCTGTACTGACTGAGAGAAAGCTTTTAGGGCCAGAAAAACTGCCCTGAGCTCTAGGAGACTGATGTGGAGAAGGGACTCTTGGGGGGACCACAGATGGGCTCCCCAGCCCAGAAGAGAAGCATCCGTGGTAAGGACCACTGAACAAGGCTGAGTAACAAAAGGAACACCTTGTCTTAAATTGTCCTGATCCTGCCACCACTGGAGGGCTTGGATCAAGGTCAGAGACACTGGGATCAGTTTGGTAAGGGAATCCTTCCTCTGAGACCAAAAAGCTCTCAGGTGGAACTGGATATCGCTCATCTGGAATCTTGCCCCTTGGACCACTGCTGTTGAAGTTGCCATGTGGCCCAAGAGCTGGAGGAAATGCCTTGCTGGTCGAGACACCTGAAGGCTGAAGGAAGAAGCCAGTTCTATAAGAACTCTTGCCCTTTCCTGGGGAAGAAAGGCTCTTGCTTTGACAGTATCCAGCTCTGCCCCTATAAAGGTAAGAAGCTGGACTGGTTCGAGAACTGACTTGGGAAGGTTGAGAAGAAATCCTAGAGAAGTGAGCACTTGCTGGGTCACTTGCAGGTGAGATTTGACTTGGTCTGGAGACTGACCCACTATTAGCCAATCATCCAGATATGGAAAAATAGAAATCTTTTGCTTTCTTAGAAAGGCAACTACTACTGCCAGGCACTTTGTGAAAACCCTTGGAAATGAGGTTAGGTCAAAGGGCATTGCTCTGAACTGATAGTGGCCTGAGGGCAACGCGAACCTGACGTACTTTCTGTGGGAACACCTGATGGGAATGTGAAAGTAGGCATCTTTGAGGTCCAGGGAGGCTAACCAGTCCCCTGGCCTCAGAGAGGGAAGGATTATTCCCAGAGTTACCATCTTGAACTTTGGTTTTAAGGCTTCCAGGGACTGCTGCCCCCTTTTCCGGGTAGCCGCGTTAAAACTGAGGCAGTGTTGGCACTTCTCGACCGGGTGATCGGGGCCTAGACAGAACAGGCACAGGGAATGGCCATCCTTGTGTGGGAGCTGGGCGCCGCATGAGTCACATTTATTTTTGTGCTCAGAGGGTGTAGGGGATGACATACACTGATGGATGTACTGACGAATGAAGCAAAAAGCGAAAATACTCTGTAAAAAAATGACGAAGGGAGGCTGATGAGCGAAGAAGTTTTCCGCGAGATGCTGCATGAGCTAACGGCGGGAAAGAACTGGAAGACGGGCATCAAGAACCGCCCCTTTATACCAACGTTTCCTGATGCCGGTCACCTGACATGGGGCGGTCCCTCACAGGGGACTGCTAGCTAGAAATTTTTCCGTGGGGTCCTGCCGCCTGCCGACATCAGTCCTATATGTAATTACCTACTGCAAAAGCCCTCTCGAAGTAAGATCTCCGTGTCTGAGCCTGAAAGTGTATACCTCTTGTCCATTCTTCTATCCACAGGAGGTATAGTGTTAGGAGACGTTAGGATTTTTTGTGTCTGTTTCCCAAAAGATTTGTGAAGGGGAATAGACAGTCTCCTGGACTCTGGGATGTCCATCATCTCTACATAATCAGGCTCCTCTTGATCTTCCACAGCCTCCTCCATAGGAAGCTGGAGGGTTACAGCCACCTTTCTGTAGAACATAAAGTGAGAAGGGGACTCAGAAAGCCTAGGAGGGGAAACACCTGAAGGTCTGTCTGGGGAGATGTCCGGTTCCACAGGCACATCCAGACCCTCACTTCCATCATCATCCTCAAATTCCCTTCCTCTTCAAATTCAGTTCATAAAAATCTTGAGGTATAATCTTGAACTGGGGAACCAACGAACCAAACCCTCCAGAAGAGCGGATCGGTAGGAACCGGACGGAGCGATTCCACAATCTGAATCACTCTGGCTATCTCTTCGGCAGTCGGAACACGAACCTCTGGATCAGAACCGGTCGATTTGTCTTTGCGTTTTCTTTTTGTCGGAACCAATCCCTTGGAATCGGCTCTCCTTTTGCCCGAAGAAGTATCACCCTAGTCAGAGGGCACTCCTTCTGGTTCGGTCGAAACCGAATCGGGCTGGCCATCCGGGTCAGTGGACTTCTCAGCCTCCTTTTCCCTCAGTCTACCTAATCTCTTCTCAAGGGTAGATTTGGGAAACTTTTTACATATTTGGCAGTCTGAATCATGGTGGTCAAACCCCAGACAATAAACACAGGTGGTGTGGGGATCGGCCTTAGCAAAGACCTCCCCACACTCACTGCAGTGTTGAAACCCAGTGGGCCCGTTTTTTTTTCTTGGGTTTCTCAGACATGGCCAACCTAACCAGCTTACCCTTTTTATGGCAACCACCAGGCAAGACTCCCTTATCGGTTGCTAACCGTGTCACGGGTATTGGAAAACAACACACTAAAACACGTTTTTTTTAGAACCGATAAGAACCAGTAACCACACTCTAAGTAAAACACACAAAACACAATACTTCACCATCAAATGGCCAGTTCAGCCAAACCGAGCCACACTTTTACAAGTTCCACACAGAAAAAAAAAGAACAATTCCTATCTATTACTCACGGCACCACAGACAGAGACTGAACCAACTATGCGGATAACTTTTTCGGTTTAAAAAACTGACAAAACTGAAACTTTAACCAGCTTTCGAACCGAGCTGAAGGAGAAATCAATGGAGCGACCGTTCAGTGAGGCGGAGTAAAGAATCTGACGATTTAAGTTCAAAACACTCCAGAGAGAGACTTCAACCGAGCTCGAGCTCAGCATTCTATGCCCTGCATAGAAAGTTAACTCTTTGTTCTCCGGGGCAGTTCAAACGTTGGGAATCGCTGCAATTGATACAGCAAGACTTCATGTTGTTTGAAGCATTGAAGATGAATGCTTTGCCCAGATTACTCTACTTATTACAATGTGTTCCCTGTCTTGTACCACAGAAAGACCTAACCACATGGAAGAAAGTACAGTTACATAAGAACTTACTGTAAAAGTAGATCTTCGAGAGAGGCTCTTGCAATAGGTAGGTAGGCAGGCGTCAGGGCCCCATGGAAAAGTTTCTAGCTAGCAGTCTTTGGCGGGACCGTCCCACATCAGTTGACCAGCGTCAGATGATGTCAGTATAATTGGGCAGTCCCCCACACCCGCCTTCCAGTTCTTTCCCACCAAAGGCCAAAAAAGGCAAGACAAGAGAGAAGCGGATAGTTCCCTTTCTGGAAAAGGAGTTGAAAAAGCTAAGGGGGATGGAGGGCGGAAAGGCAGAAAAAATTACTCACCTTAGTAATGTTGTTTCTTCTAATGGAGTCTTGCTGTATTCTGACTATATGCAGTAAGCCCCGGCACTTGAACTGCCCTGAAGAGTAAAGAGTTAACTCTATGCAGAAGCATAGATCGTTGAGCTTGAGCTCGGTTTTCAAACCTCTGTCTCTAGCACTCTGAAGTGTAACCATCAGATTATTACGAGCACTAACTAATCAAATTAACAGGATGGAAATTATTTCAGTTTTTGTAAGCCAAATGGCCACCACAAATTGTTTTTAGGGTCAAAAAGACTCAAGTCGAGAACCCCAAAAAGAAAGCTAAAGATAAGACAAAAACAAAGTCCAAGTAGGTAGTGAAATTAAAACATTAATAAACCCATAAGATAGGGCAAGCCAAGTACACCTCTGGGGTGCAGAACTGTGTCTGCCCACCCACATCTCAAAACAACTAGGTTCCAGGAGGGGAGGCAGGGAGGGAGGTCAGAATAAAGCAAGACTCCATTAGAAGAAACAACATTACTAAGGTGAGTAATTTTTTCTTCAAACAACATGAAGTCTTGCTGTATTCTGACATTATGCAGACTACCAAGCAGTACCCCCTAGGAGGAGGGAGTCACAGAACCTATTTTGGGAACAAGTTCTACAGCATGGCTGTGCAAAACCTAGAGTCACTTCTAGGCTGAATGTCCAGCGAGTAATGCTTGGTAAATGCGTGAACAGTTTTCCAGGTGGCTGTTTCACAGATTTCCACTAAAGGGATATCTCTAGCTGCTGCGAGCGAAGCAGCTGTACCTCTGGTAGAATGAGCACTCAGGCCTGAGGGAAGTTCATTTCCAAGCTCTGAATAGCAGAATTGGATACAGGAGACAATCCACCTTGCAATAGTTCTCCTGGTGGCTGATTTGCCCTTTCCCACCTCACCACAGGTGAGAAATATCCGAGAACAGCCATTCCTATAGGCCTTAGTATGCTCTACATAGTAACTAAGGGCCCTCTTCACATCAAGACTGTGTAATCTTCTCTCCCCAGAGGAAGAATGGTCAGTGAAAAACACAGGCAAAGACATAGTTTGGTTCAGATGAAAGTCTGACACTACTTTGGGAAGAAACTTTATGTTAGTTCGAAGGACCACCTTAACCCTGTCAAAAGAAATGAAATCAGGTCCCACAGACAAAACCTGTAACTCACTGATTCTCCTGGCAGAGGTAATAGCTACCAGGAATACAGTTTTCCATGTCCAGTATTTCCGCTCTGCTGAAGACAGAGGCTCGAAGGGAGGCTGCATAAGCTGTGCTATACAGATGTTCAGATCCCAAAAAAGAGTAGGGTCTCGAAAGGGAGGATTATCATTTTATTTATTTATTTAAGAGATTTTCCAGATAAGCATTCTGAGCGGGGACCGCTCGTTTCCAGATGCGACCTGGGGTTTCATAGGTCAGACAACAGATACAGTAATCAGTAAAACACAGTACATTCGATACAGTAAAGCAGTAAAACACAGTACATCAGTGTTACATAGGTCTAGAGTGGCTAACAGTAGTCATAGTCATAGTTAAAGTGCACAGCGTGGGAAGACAACAGACAGCGGTTCAGAGGCAACATTATTATTTGGCAACTAGGTCTTCGGTAGCAATTACAAGCAGCAGAGTAGTAGGACCTCAGGAGTGGTTTGAGAGCCCAGTGGGAGTCTGAATGCCTGATGTCTGCAGGTAGCTCATTCCATAGTTTTGTGCAGCCAGTTGCATGAAGGTCATTTGGCCCTTAGAGGTGCACATGAAAGGTACATGGAGCTTTTCTGATCCTAAGCTCTGGGCGGGTAGGCCGGGGAGATTGGGCAGATAGAGCACTGCTGAGGTAGAGGGGAGGTATTTGACCAGTACTGTAGATAAGGTTAGTGCAATGTTGTTTACGCCGAGACTCTAAGGATGGGAAGGCCAAGAGCTGTACAGGTCGCAGTGATGGGTGGTGGGAGGCGGTCAAGGTAATGGCAGAACGAGTGATAGAGGGGTCCAGTCCAGCCAATGTGGATGGGGGCACCGCTGTAGAACCACGTCCCGGTGAGTCAAAGATGGAAGGATCATTTGAGGACTATCTCCCATCTAACATAGGTGGGAAGGGAGCCTTTGTGACGGTACAGAGCTCCTAACCTAGGGTGAAGTTTTCTCTGCAGTGATTCGATGTGGGCGTGAAAATCGAGGTGTTGATCTAGCCATATCCCTAGGTACCTGAAAGAGGTGCAGGAATCTAGGTTTGAGCCATCCAGGGTGTGGAAGATAGGGGGGGCTGCTGGGTGGGATAACTTGGGATGGGTGCCGAAGGTTATGGAGATGGTTTTCTTGGCATTTAGGATAAGCTGGTTGGACCTGAGCCATGTTTGTATGGCATCAAAATCCCGTTGTAGAGATGCAAATGTGACATCGGTAGGGGGGACAGAGGTGTACAGTACTGTATCATCCACATACATTTGTAGCGCTGAGTTAGAACAGACTTGAGGCAGATCGTTTAAGAGTATAGAGAAAAGTAGGGGACCCAGGACTGAACCCTGGGGGACCCCCATGTTCACTGGTAGTTGGGAGGAGATGTGAGGGCCAATTTTTCGGCCTGCACTCTGCCTGACAGAGTGGCTTGGAACCAGTTAGAGGCTGGTTGGAGAGGCCTGCTTGTTGCAATTTTGAGAGGAGTTTAGTGTGGACATGGCATCAAAGGCTTTGGCCAGGTCAATAAAAATAGCAGAGGTGACAAGGCCTTTGTCCATGCCCAAGGAGATATCATTAGTGAGCCTTAGCAAGGCTGTGATGGTGGAGTGGTTTTTGCGAAAACCCAACTGGAAAGGAGTGAAGAAAGAGGTGGAGTCGAGGAACTGTGTTATTTGGGTGAGTACGAGCTGCTCTTGCAGCTTGGCCAGGGCCGGTAAGAGGGAGATAGGACGGTAGTTTCCCGGTTCAGATGGGTCGCCCCCTTTCGGTAGGGGGCTGATTACTGCTTCCTTCCAGGCACCTGGAATTTTCGCCATAGCGAAGGAGAGGTTTAGTAGGTCTGCAAGGGGGGAGACAATGGCAGGGGCAGATAGGAAGAGGAGTTTGGTGTCCAGGCCTTGTGGGCACTTGCCTTTGTTTGGGTCGAGGGAGCGTAGAGCAGCGAAGACTTCTGCGGGGGAGACCGGCCGGAAGGAGAGGGTGGGCATGCTTGGGGCAGCTGGGGTATGAGGGTGTGGTTGTTGGTGGCCGTGCAAGGCTGTAAGTTGGTTCAGGAAGAGATTTGGCACTTGTGGTAGCTTAAGAAGGAGTTGAAAGCAGATGCAACTCGCTGGGGTTGATAAGATGTTGTCCTGAAGGTTTAGGGTAGGGAGGGAGTCTGGGCCGGGGAGAGAACAGGGCTTTAACGGTTTTCAGAATTTGGAGGATGGCTAAGATTTTTGGTGAGGGTGTCAGCGAAATAGTAGTTTTGCCTGTCTTATGGCTTTTGTGCAATTGTTTGGAGGGTGCTGTAGTGTTGCAGAGATGTGGGATTGAAGTCTCCTGTGATTTTCCAGGCCTGATCCCTAGCTAGGCATTTGCCAATTATGTCTGCTGATATCCAGGGAGGTGAAATCCTTGACTCTTTCTTTCTCAGGAGGCATGATAGTCCCATATGTTGAGGAACTGCTTTCTAAACCTATCAAAGCATGGTCAATTGAGGACTAGATTGATAAAGGACCGTTGGCAAAGACGAAATCATCTAGGAGTGATTGGAGACGAAGGGATTTGAAGGCTCTGGTGAGGATCAGCCTAGGAGGGAGGTGGTTAGTAGGTCTGTGCACTTTCCTTGACATATAGATCATGTGGTGATCACTCAAGGAGTCTGGGAGGATGCCAGCCCTGATTATTCTGTGTGGGTGGGAGGTGAGAGCCCAGTCCAGGAGGGAGTGGTTGCTTGTTGCGGGATTGAGGCGCGTGGGTTGTTCAATTAGTTGGCAGAGGTTAAGGGCTTTGACACTGTTGTGTATTTTCATACATGCAGGTGCGAGCCAGTTATGATTTGTGTCACCTAGGATGTGGAGTTCGCCTGTGGCAGCCAGAATTTTTAGGGCGGCTAGATGACTGATGATGGTATCACCAGGAGTAGCCGGAGGAAGTAGATGCCCGCAACGTATACTGGGGAGGAGTGTGGCAGCAGGAGTTTAATCATTGTAGATTCAGTCTGGGGAGATGGGCTGCTGATTTGGACAGGGGTGAAATTAAGACTGGTAGCCATATACATGGCTATGCCTCCGCCTTTTTTAGGGCCTAGGCGGTCCTGTCTGATTGCAGTATACCCCGGGATGGCTATTGAGGCATCTGTATGATGAGGGGAAATAGACTTCTAGGAAAACAAACTGAACTTACAAGCTCAAATGGGCAGACTAGGTGGGCCATAGGCCCTTATCTGCCTACACTGTCTATGTATCTATGTATCTATGAGGTTTGAGCCAAGTCTCAGATATGATGCAGATGTCTGGCTTGAGTGTTTGGATGGTGACTTGCAGCTCAGATATTTTTTTTAGTAGGCTGCGGATATTCAGATGGAGTATGCTAATTCCCTTTCTAGGGAGCTCGTGGTTGTGCTGGGATATTGGGCCTGGGTTAGTTTCTATGTCACCTGACATGAGGAGTAGCAAGGTGAGATATCTAGAGGCGTATTGCAATGTAAGTCTTGGCTTGCATCTGGATCTGGGCAGGTGTGTCGCTTGGGAGGGCACCAGCACTTAGGTTCTTAGGACAGGTAACCTCATGGAAAGGACAGTGGTATAATTGAGGGGCTTATGCACCACGATGGGGTGGTTGTGGAATAGCCAGCCCATGGGGGTTGGCAGGGGGTGGGGAGAGGGAGAAGTGGAGAGACAAATGCTAGGAGCAGGGTTGCAAGAAGGCAGGTTTGCCTGGGGTAGTGAGGAGGGGCATAACCGTGGCAAGCACTGCTACTACAAGAAAATGCATGTTTGAAATAGGAGAATGCTAGAGCAGAGGCGGTAGGATTGGGCTGGCGGCCTCTGCTGGTGAGAGGTGATAACCTGCAGACCTGAAAGTCGGCTGATAGGTTTGGCAGCATCACCTGACCTGCCAGCAGCCTATAAATCTGAGAGCCGACCAAGGGTGGTGGTGGGAGGCGGTGGGGAGCCAGGCGCACAGCGCCCGGTGGGGCAGAACACGGCAGAGCAGAGCAGCGCTGGCCTTCGTCTCGGGCACTCCGCTGAAAGAAGCCAAAATTCAAAAGGATGGACAAAGGAGCTGAGTCCAGGCTCCCAGCAGACCGTACCTTCCAGCTCGGGGTGGGGTGGGGGTTCTGATGTTCAAGTCTTCCTGTCCTGGGAGGTGCAGCAGGCTCTCTCGACCATCAAGGAGGCTCAGGGGAAGCGAAGTCCGTAGCCCTCGCGACCCACTTCTGGAAGGAGAAAGGAGAGGTTAGGAAATATATGTGCAGCAGGAGGCGGGAACAGTTTACAGGTAAGAGCAGTGTGCAGGGTGGTAATGGGTTGCAATGCTACAGAAATACATAGAGTGTGCATTAGCAGGTAAAAAGCGAGATGTAAATTCAGCTGTTAAAATGGCCCCCGAGTAGACTGAGTGCTTTGACCTGAGACACGAGACTCAGTTTAGCGGCAAGCTCTCAGTACCCTAAGTTGGATATATTTCCCTAGCTTTATCTCCCCTGCTATGTGCATCAGCCTATCGCTGACTTGTCCCAGGTCTAGAGACTGATATAAGAGAACCTTAGCCTTCACTAGACACTCAGTTTAGCAGCTTCCATACAATGTTCAGTCAAAATCCAGCAGTAGGCATTAAAAGGGAGGGCTCCACTCGACCAACAAGCAGCTAATTACTCGTTCAAATAGACGCAGCAGATGCAGAAAAATAATACAAAAAACAAAAACTATCTATAGTGCTATCACTGCACTGCCTTTAAGAACCACTGCAGAGCAGAGCAGCCCGGCGCTCGCCTCAGGGCCTCCGCTGAAAAGGCGCCAAAATTCAAAAGGATGGACAAAGGAGCTAAGTCCAGGCTCCCAGCGACGCCCGTACCTTCTGGCTTCGGGGTGGGGTGGGGGTTCCGATGTTCAAGTCTTCCTGTCCTGGGAGGCGCAGCAGGCTCTCGACCATCAAGGAGGCTCAGGGGAGGCGAGAAGTCAGTAGCCCTCGCTGACCCACTTCTTCTGGCTTCAGGGGTGGGGGGTTCCGATGTTCAAGTCTTCCTGTCCTGGGAGAGCGCAGCAGGCTCTCGCGACCAACAAGGAGGTTCAGGGGGAGAGCGAGAAGTCCGTAGCCCTCGTGACCCGCTTCTTCTGGCTTCGGGGGTGGGGTGGGGTGGTTCCGATGTTCAAGTCTTCCTGTCCTGGGAGAGCACAGCAGGCTCTCTCGACCATCAAGGAGGCTCAGGGGGAGAGCGAGAAGTCCGTAGCCCTCGCGACCCGCTTCTTCTGGCTTCAGGGGTGGGGTGGGGGTTCCGATGTTCAAGTCTTCCTGTCCTGGGAGAGCGCAAAAGGCTCTCTCGACCATCTGGATGAGAGGCTAGAGAAGAGCCCTTACCAGCGGAAAGCAAGGCATACACAGCTGCCAAATGTACATTGAGAGCAGTACGCCGGAGGTCTAAGCTATTGAGATGCACCAGATAGTCCAATACAGTAGCAATGTCAGCCATCTCTGGCTGAACAGGTTTTTGGGCACACCAAAAACCAAATCTTTCCACTTGGAATTGCAAGTCTTTCTAGTAGCAGGTTTCCTGCTAACCTTTAGGATATCCAAGACTGATTGAGAAAGGCTTAGATTTGCATATTCTAACTCTTCAAGAGCCAGGCCTTGAGCCTGAGAGGCTGAAGATTGGGGTAGATAATCCTCTCTTGGGAGGATGTCAGAAGATTGAACTGTCTTGGAAGACACAGAGGCATTGTCACTGACAGTGACAGTAGTAGAGGGTATCAATGCTGTCTGGCCCAGTCTGGTGCCACTAGAATCACCCTGCAAGGCTGAGATCGGATTTTGATCAGGACCCTGAATATCGAAGGGAAAGTAGGAAATGCATAGAGGAACCTGCTTGTCCAATCCAATAGTAGAGCCTCCTGGTGTACAGAGCCTAGGAGAGGAGGCCTGCAACAAAAGAGAGGGAGTTGATGATTGTCCGGGGCTGCAAAGAGATCTATCTCTGGAGTGCCCCACCTCTTGAAGATAACCTGAAGGACCAGGGGATTCAGTCGACTCGTGATGACCCTGAGAAATTCTGCTGAGAGCATCTGCTAAAATGTTGACCTTCCCCTGGGAGATGCACAGCCACCAGGGAAGCCTTAAAGGAATAAGCCAGAGACCATATCTTCATGGCCTCTGTGCACAAGGCCGAGGACCGAGTGCCTCCCTGCTTGTTGATGTAGCACATGGTTGTGGTATTGTCTGTCCTGATTTGTACTACTTTCCCCCTGAACCACAGCTAAGAATGTCTGCAGAGCTAGAAAGACAGCCCTCAGCTCTAGAAGATTTATGTGAAGGAGATACTCCTGCTGAGACCAGGTTCCCTAAGGTGTAAGCTGATCCAGGTGAGCCCCCCCAGCCTAGGAGAGAGGCGTCTGTGGTGAGAATCACTGAGGGAGCCTGACTGATGAATGGAACACTATGATGAAGGTTGTCCTCCTCCAGCCACCACTGGAGTGCCTGAACTAGAGTTTGAGATACTGGAACCAGTTGGGAGAGAGGGTCCTTTTTCTGAGACCAGTAAGATCTGAGATGAAACTGAATATCTCTCATCTGAAACCTTGCTCCCTGGACCACAGCTGTAGAGGTTGCCATGTGGCCCAGTAACTGCAGAAAATGTCTGGCTGGATGAGAAGAAACAATTACTCACCATAGTAATGTTGTTTCTTCTAATGGAGTCTTGCTGTATTCAGACATAATGCAGTTAGCCCGAGCACTTGAACTGCCCTGGAGAGGAAAGAGTTAACTCTATGCAGAAGCATAGAACATTGAGCTCGAGCTCGGTATTCAAACCTCTGTCTGTGGCACTTCCCAGTGTAACCATCAGATTCTTACGAGCAAACTAACTAATATACTATAGTATGGAAATTGTTCAACATATAGCCAAAGGGCAAAAGATTCTTTTTGGGCTCAAAAGACTCAAGTCGAGAACCCAAGAAGGAAAGGTAGTGACAATATTTAAGTATAAAACACCAGAAAAAATAACAAAAACATCTACCCCACCCAAGAGAGGGGGATACAAGGTACACCCCTGAGGTGTAACACTGTACCTGCCAGCCCACTTCCCAAAAACCAGGTTCCAAAAGGGGACGCTGGGGGGAGGTCTGAATACAGCAAGACTCCAATAGAAAAAACAACATTACTATGGTGAGTAATTTTTTTCTTCAGACAACATGAAGTCTTGCTGTATTCAGACATAATGCAGACTACCAAGCAATTCCTTATGGAGGAGGGAATGCAGAACTTACTTTGGGAAGAGGCTCTGCAGTACTGCTGTGCCAAACCTAGCATCACTCCTAGCCTGGATGCCCAGGGAGTAATGCTTGGTGAAAGTATGTACTGTTTTCCAGGTGGCTGCTTTACAGATCTCTAACAAAGGTATGTCTCTGGCCGCAGCTAGAGAAGCAACTGTACCCCTAGTCGAGTAAGCTCTCAGGCCTGAAGGAGGCTTTTCTACCCAACTTGTCATAACAGAATTGTATACAAGAAACAATCCACCTGGCAATAGTTCTTTTAGTGGCAGGCTTACCTTTCCCTACTTCACCATAAGTGAGAAACAATTGAAGACAGTCATTTATATGTGCCTTAGTATGCTCAATGTAGTAGCTAAGAACTCTCTTAACATCCAGACTTTGTAACCTTCTGTCATCTGAAGAAGAATGGTCAGTGAAAAACACAGGGAGAGATATAGACTGGTTCAGATGAAAATCCAATACCACTTTGGGCAAGAACCTCCTACTGGTTCTTAGGACCACTTTGTCCCTGTGGAAGGAGATGAAGTCAGGTTCAACTGACAGAGCCTGTAACTCACTAATCCACCTGGCAGAAATAATAGCTACCAGAAACATAGTTTTCTAGGTCAAGTACTTCAAATCAGCCAAAGCCAGAGGTTCAAAGGGTGGTTGCATAAGCTGAGCTATGCAGATATTAAGATCCCAAGGTGGAGTGGGCTCCCTAAAGGGAGGGTTAATGTGAACCAGACCTTTGAAAAACTTTCTGAAAACAGGATGAGATGCCAGGGAAGAGCCCTTCTCTGCTGAGAGGAATGCAGAGACAGCTGCCAGATGAACCTTCAGAGTGGCAGGCCTAAGGCCTAGACCATTCAGATGAACTAGATAGAGTAACGTTGTGGAAATGTCTGCAAAATCAGGCAGGATGCCTTTCTGAGAGCACCAAATACTAAACCTTTTCCATTTGGAGTTGTAAGTTTTTCTAGTGGAAGGTTTCCTGGAGACCTTCAGAATATCCACAACTCCCTGAGAAAGATGTAGTGCTGCATATTCTAACTCTTCAAGAGTCAGGCCTTGAGATTAAGAGACTGGAAATTGGGGTACCAGATCTGCCCCTGGGAGAAGGACAGGAGATTGTATGTCCTGGGCAGAGACAGGGGACGTGACACTGACAAGGACAGCAGCAGAGGATACCAAGGCTGTCTGGCCCAGCCTGGAGCCACCAGTATCACTGTGCAAGGTTGAGTCCTGATCTTGATCAGAACTCTGAACAGCAGAGGGAAAGGAGGGAAGGCATAGAGAAACCTGCCATTCCAATCCAAAATGAAAGCATCTTGGGGAACCATCCCCAGGACTGGAGGTCTGCAACAAAACAGAGGAAGCTGATGATTGTCCGGTACTGCAAAGAGATCTATCTCTGGAGTGCCCCACCTGGAGAAAATGACCTTCAGGATGTGAGGATCCAGGGACCATTCGTGATGTCCCTGTGAAATTCTGCTCAGAGCATCTGCTAGTATGTTGTCCTTCCCTGGAAGGTGAACTGCTACCAGAGAAGTCTGAAGAGAATAGGCCAGAGAACACAGCTTCATGGCTTCTGTGCACAAGGTCGAGGACCGAGTGCCTCCTTGCTTGTTGATGTACCACATTGCGGTTGTGGTGTCCATTCTGACTTTTACCATCTTGCCCTTGACTGAATCTGAGAAGCTCTGCTGGCTAGGAAAACTGCTCTGAGTTCCAGGAGATTGATATCAAGGAGAGACTCCTGTGGAGAACAGACCCCTTGAGCTGTCAGGACTGACAGGTGGGATCCCCACCCTAGGAGAAAAACATCTGTAGTTAGAACTACTGATGGGACTTGAGGGAGAAATGGAACCCCTTGTCTGAGGTTGTCCCAGTCCAGCCACCACTGGAGAGCTTGGAACAGAGTCTGAGTCACTGGAATCAGTTTGGTAAGTGAATCCTTCTTTTGAGATCAAAAAGACCTTATATGAAACTGAATGTCCCTCATCTGGAACCTTGCTCCCTGCACCACTGCCGTAGAAGCTGTCATGTGGCCCAGGAGCTGGAGGAACTGTCTTGCTGGGCGGGAGACCTGAGGTCGAAAGGAGGAAGCGAGATCCACTAAGGCCTTCACCCTTGCCAGGGGAAGGAAGGTTTTTGCTTGTACAGTATCCAACTCTATGCCAATAAAGGTGAGAAGTTGAACTGGTTCAAGGACAGACTTTGGAAGATTGAGAAGAAACCCCAGGGAGCCGAGTAGGTCCTGGGTAGCCT
Source organism: Neoceratodus forsteri (assembly GCA_016271365.2). Lineage (NCBI taxonomy): Eukaryota > Metazoa > Chordata > Ceratodontiformes > Ceratodontidae > Neoceratodus > Neoceratodus forsteri. Next base: position 51,986,197 of record JADMNL010000026.1, read on the forward strand.
GTAAAGGCGACTGACCCACTAACAGTCAGTCATCTAGATATGGGAAGATGGTGATACCCTGTCTTCTGAGGTAAGCCACCACTACTGCAAGGCACTTTGTGAACACCCTTGGAGCTGATGCTAGGCTGAATGGCATGGTTCTGAATTGGTAATGGCCTGAAGGCAACTCGAACCTGAGGTATTTTCTCTGGGAGCACCTGATAGGAATATGGAAGTAGGCATCCTTGAGGTGCAGGGATTCTAGCCAATCCCCTGGCCTTAGGGAGGGAAGAAAAAATTACTCACCTTAGTAATGTTGTTTCTTCTAATGGAGTCTTGCTATATTATGACAAGTGCAGTTTGTCCCACCACTAGAACTGCTCCGGAGGTGAAAGAGTTAACTTCCATGCAGAGCATGGAGCTTAGAGCTCGAGCTCGGTTAAGAATCTGTTAGGGTGGTTTCAAACCGAAACGTCAGATCTTCTGAGCAAAAACTCACTAAGGTTCTGTGTGAAGCTGTAACCTACACTAGCCAACTGGCTACTAACATATTCACACATTTTCCTGGTCCCAACACCAAGACTCAAGTCAGTGGACCAGAAAAATAAGATAAAATAACAAAATAAACACAACACCCAAACATGAAAGAGGGCATCAATAAATGCCAACAAAGGACTGCCCACCCCATACCCAAAGTAGAAGTTCTGAGAGGGGCAGGCTGGGGGGGAAGTCATAATATAGCAAGACTCCATTAGAAGAAACAACATTACTAAGGTGAGTAATTTTTTCTTCAAACAACATGAAGTCTTGCTATATTATGACAAGTGCAGACTACACAGCAGTACCTCCATGGAGGAGGGACAGAACCTACTTAGGAATAGGCTCTGAAGCACGGCTAAGCTAAACCGAGCATCCTCCTGGCCTGAATATCCAGGGAGTAATGCTTGGTGAAAGTGTGTACTGTTTTCCAAGTAGCTGCTTGACATATCTCCAAGATAGGGATGTCTCTAGCAGCAGCTAGAGATGCAGCTGTACCTCTGGTAGAGTGAGCCCTCAGGCCTGAGGGGGGAGCCTTAGCCAGCATTTGATAGCAAAACTGGATACAAGAAACGATCCACCTGGCAATGGGTCTCTTAGTGGCAGGTCTCCCTTTCCCAACCTCACCATAAGTGAGAAACAGTTGGAGAGAGTCAAACCTGTGACCCTTGGTACGCTCTATGTAGTAACTTAGGGCCCTCTTAACATCTAGGCTGTGCAGCCTCCTCTCACCAGAGGAGGAATGGTCAGTGAAGAACACTGGAAGTGAAATAGATTGTTTAAGGTGGAAATCTGAAACCACCTTAGGCAAAAACTCCTGTTAGTCCTGAGGACTACTTTATCCCTGTGAAAGGAAAAAGTCAGTCTCTACTGATAAAGCCTGTAACTCACTTATCGCCTGGCAGAAGTGATGGCTACCAGAAATACAGTTTTCCAAGTCAAATACTTAAGCTCTGCCGAAGACAGAGGCTCAAAGGGGGGTTGCATCAGCTGAGCAATGCATACATTAAGATCCCAAGCCGGGGCAGGCTCCCTGAATGGAGGATTGGTATGAAGCAATCCTTTAAAAAACTTGGAAAATACAGGGTGAGCAGAAAGAGAAGAGGGCTTCACTGCTGAAATGAAGGCAGAGACAACTGCCAAGTGCACTTTCAGGGTAGCTGGTCTCAGTCCCAAAGAATTAAGATGGACCATATAGTCCAATACAGTGGGTAGATCAGCAGATTCCGGGGAAACATGCTTCCCAGAGCACCATATGGAAAATCTTTTCCACTTGGAGTTATAGGTAGCCCTGGTGGAAGGCTTCCTAGCAGCCTTCAGGATTTCGAGAACACTTTGAGAAAGTTGTAGATCAACAAACTCTAACTGCTCAAGAGCCAAGCCTTGAGGTTGAGGGATTTGAGATTCGGATACCAAACTCTCCCCTGAGCACAGGTTAACAGATTGTGGTTCCTGGGGAGACACAGGGGAAGATGGACTGCTAAGGACAGAAGGAGTGGGTACCAGGGCTGCCTGGCCCAGTCTGGAGCAATCAGGATCATTTTGCAGGGCTGAGACCTGATTTTGACTAGTACTTTGAACAGGAGAGGGAAGGGGAAGGCATAAAGAAACTTCCCTTCCCAATCGAGGAGAAAGGCATCCAGGGGACTGAGCCCAACACTGGGGGCCTGCAACAAAACAGTGGAAGTTGATGATTGTCTGGGGCTGCAAAAAGATCTATCTGAGGAGTGCCCCATCTGGCAAACACTATCCCCAGTACTAGGGGATCCAGTGACCATTCGTGATGGCCCTGGGAAATCCTGCTGAGAGCATCTGCCAGGACATTGTCCGTGCCTGGGAGGTGAACTGCTATGAGGGAAGTGTTCAGAGAATAAGCCAGAGACCACAACTTCATCGCCTCGGTGCACAAGGCTGAAGACTGAGTGCCCCCTTGTTTGTTGATGTACCACATTGTAGTGGTGTTGTCTGTTCTGACCTGCACCACCTTGTTCTGAACAGATGCAGAAAAAACCTGAAGTGCTAGAAAAACAGCTCTGAGTTCCAACAGATTGATGTGGAGCAGAGATTCCTGAGGGACCATAACCCTGGGTGGAGAGGCCATGTGGAGCTCCCCATCCCAAGAGGGATGCATCTGTAGTAAGGGCCAAGGAGTGGGACAGAGGGATGAAAGGCACCCCTTGTCTCAGATTGCTCTGATCCTGCCACCACTGAAGGGCCTGGATCAGGGTTCGAGTCACTGGGATTAACTTGGAAAGGGAATCTCTTCTTTGAGACCAGAAAAATCTCAAATGGAACTGAATGTCCCTCATCTGAAATCTTGCTCCTTACACTACAGATGTGGAGGCAGCCATGTGTCCTAGGAGCTGCAGGAAATGCCTTGCTGGTTGAGAGACCTGCAGAGTGAAGGACGAGGCCAGGGCCACTAAGGTCCTTACCCTTTCCAAGGGAAGGAAGGCTCTGGCCCGCTTTGTGTCCAGTTCTGTACCTATAAAGGTGAGTACCTGGACAGGTTCCAAAATTGACTTTGGAAGATTGAGAAGAAAACCCAGAGAGGTAAGCAGCTGCTGGGTAACTAGCAGGTGTGATTTGACCTGGTCTGGAGACTGACCCACAATGAGCCAGTCATCCAGGTAGGGAAAATGGCAATCTTTGCCTTCTTAGATGAGCAACTGCTACTGCCAGACATTTTGTGAACACCCTTGGGGGCAGAAGTGAGGCGAAGGGCATTGCTCTGAACTGATAGGCCTGAGGGCAGTTCGAATCTGAGGTACTTCGATAGAGCTTCTGATAAGAACATGGAAGTAGGCATCCTTGAGGTCCAGGAGGCTAGCCAGTCCCCTGGCCTTAGGGAGGTAAAATCATTCCCAATGTCTCCATTTTGAACTTTGGTTTTAAAGGTGCTTGTTTAGATATCTTAGATCCAGGAGAGGCCTCACTCTCCTGTCTTTTTAGTAAGGAAGTACCTGGAGTACAGACCCTTGCCCTGGTGTGGGGGAAAAACCCTTTCTACAGCTCTGAGAGCCAGGAGGGTTGAGACTTCTGCTTCTAAAGCAAGAGTCTCTAAATGGTTTGCAGGTGGAAAAGATCTGGTTCTCATCTTTGGAAAATTTTTGAAGCTGAGAACCAGACCCTGGCTCACTGCTTCCAGGACCCACCTGTCTGAAGTTAAAGACTCCCAGTCCTGGATGAAGTAAGCCAGCCTGCCCCCTACAGGTAATGGAGAGCCGACCCTGGGCATCCCATCAGGGTGCCTGTTTGGAAGGGGCTTTAGGCTGAGGGGTGGGAGCAGGCCTGCTCATACCCCGTCTGCCTCTCCCTCTGAAGAACCCCCACTGTGCATAGGCTGAAGAGGAGGAGGCCTGGGTCTGGTAAAAAGGCCTGTGAAAAGGCCTGCCCCTACCCATGGGGGGCTGCCTCTGAGGAGTGGCTTGCCGTTCCTTGGCTTGTGCCTCCTATAAGTGGTTCTATATTCATCCATTTTCTTCATATAATTCTCTGTCTGCTCTCCAAACAAAAGAATTCCCACCACAGGAAAATCCATAGCCTTAGACTGGGTATCCTGTGACAAAGTAGTACACCTGAGCCAGGCCAATCTCTGAAAAGCCACAGATGTAGCCATGACTCTAGAGGATACATCGTTAGAATCCACTGCAGCATGGAATTGCACCTTAGATGCCTCAATACCATCAAGAGCCACCTGCTCCAGCTCCTTTGCAAGCTGGCCAGGGACCTGTTTGGCTAAGGCCATGACAGTATCCCATCTAGATTTCTGGTATCTCGCAACATAAGCCATATAGTTTGCTTGTCTGAGTCCCAGGGATGCTGCCATGTATAGTTTTTTGGCCATGGCATCAATCTTCCTGGAATCCTTGTCAGGAGGATGTGAAGCCAGGGGAATATTAGCTTTATCACAAGCTGCAGCCTGAACTACCCCAACATGACTGCATTGCTGTGAAAGAAAATCTGTATCAGGACCTGACAAAGTGTACCTCCTGTCCATCTTTTTATCTACAGGAGGCACAGAATTAGGAGCCTAAAAGATTTATGCAAAGGGATGGACAATCTCCTGGACTCTGGGATATCCATCATATCTACATAGTCAGGCTCCTCTTGCTCATCCAAAGCCTCCTCTAAGGGAAGTTGGAGGGTCTCAGCAACGTTTTCATAAAACAAAAAATGAGAAGGGGACTCAGAAAGCCTAGGGGGAGATTCACCTGAAGGTCTGTCTGGGGAGATGTCCGGTTCAATGGGCACATCCAGACTTTCAAAGTCACATTCACACTGATCATAATCCTCTTCCCCCTCCTCTGGTTCATAAGAAAAAATTACTCACCTCAGTAATGTTGTTTCTTCTAATGGAGTCTTGCTATATTATAGACATTAGCAGTTTGATCCAGCTCTAGAACTGCCCCGGAGTGAAATGGTTAAAACCATTCCAAAATAGAATTTTGGCACGAGAGCAGCTCTATCTGTGTCATTTCAAACTTGAACTGTCAGATCTTTATGAGCCAAACTCACTAAGGTCTGTGTAGAAGCTGCAACCTACACTAGCCAAATGGCTACCTAAATAATAAGAACCATTGATGGTCCCAACACCCAAGACTCAAGTCAGGGGACCAGAAATACTAACACCATTCTAATAATATGAAAATGGAAAATAAGTATAATAAAAACACACACGCGTACACATACACACCCCAAAGTCCCAAAGGGACAAAATGCTAACAGGACATAAGTAGTGCCCACAAAGTTGCCCACACCCAAGTTGAGGTTCTGAGAGGGGCAGGTTTGGGGAGGTTCTAATATAGCAAGACTCCATTAGAAGAAACAACATTACTAAGGTGAGTAATTTTTCTTCAAACAACATGAAGTCTTGCTATATTATAGACATTAACAGAATACACAGCAGTACCTCCATGGAGGAGGGCAGAACCTACTTAGGAATAGGCTCTGAAGAACAGCTGTGCCAAACCGGCATCTCTCCTGGCCTGGACATCCAGGAGTAATGCTTGGTAAAAGTGTGTACCGTTTTCAAGTAGCAGCCTGGCAAATCTCTAATAAAGGGATATCTCTGGCAGCAGCTAGAGACAGCTGTTACCCTGGTAGAATGAGCCCTCAAACCGGGAGGCTCTGCCCACTTCTGATAACAAAATGGATACAAGAGACAATCCACCTGGCTATTGATCTCTTAGTGGCAGGTTTGCCTTTCCCAACTTCACCATAGGTAAGGAAAAGTTGGAGGGATTCGAACCTGTGACCTTTGGTACGCTCTATATAATAACTAAGAGCTCTCTTAACATCCAGGCTGTGCAACCTCCTCTCACCCGAAGAGGAGTGATCAGTTAAAAATACTGGAAGGGAGATAGATTGATTAAGATGGAAATCTGAAACCACCTTAGGCAAAAACTTCCTATTAGTCCTAAGGACTACCTTATCCCTGTGGAAGAAATAAAGTCAGTCTCCACTGACAAGACTTGCAATTCACTTATCGTCTGGCAGAAGTGATAGCCACTAGAAAAACAGTTTTCCAAGTTAGGTACTTAAGCTCTGCAGAAGACAGAGGTTCAAAGGGGTTGCATTAACTGGGCAATGCAAACATTAAGGTCCCAAGCAGGGCCAGTTCCGAAAGGGAGGTTTAGTATGGAGTAATCTCTTAAAAACTTGGAAAACACAGGATGAGAGGAAAGAGGGATGACTTTCCTGCTGACACAAAAGCAGACAGCTGCCAAATGAACTCTCAGGGTAGCTGGTCTGAGACCCAAGGAATTAAGATGTACCATGTAATCTAACAAATGGGCAATTCAGCAGATTCTGGGGAAATATTTTTCCAGCACACCAAATGGAAAAACCTTTTCCATTTAGAACTATAAGTAGCCCTAGTGGAAGGCTTCTGGAAGCCTTTAGGATCTCAAGAACACCCTGAGAGAGGTGTAAATCAGCAACTCTAACTCCTCAAGAGCCAGGCCTTGAGGTTGAGGATTAGAGGTCCGGATACCAAACCCTTCCCTGGGCACAAGTCAACAGATTGTGATTCCTGGGGAGGCACAGGGAAGATGGACTGTCAGAGACAGAAGGAGGGGTACCAGGGCTGCCTGGCCCAATCCGGGGCAATCAGAATTACCCTGCAAGGCTGAGATCTGATTTTCACTAATACTTTGAATAGGAGAGGAAAGGGGAAGCATAGAGGAACTTCCTCCCAATCCAGAAGAAGGGCATCCAGGGAACTGAGCCCAGCACTGGAAGCCTGCAGCAGAACAGAGGAAGTTTGTGATTGTCTGGGGCTGCAAAGATCTATCTGAGGATGCCCCACCTGGCAAAACTATCCCCAGCACTTGAGGATCCAGGGACCATTCGGATGGCCCTGGAAATCCTGCTGAGGGCATCCGCTGGACATTGTCCTTCCCTGGAAGATGAACTGCTATGAGGGAAGTGTTCAGGGAATAGGCCAGAGACCACAACTTCATTGCCTCGGTGCACAAGGTCAAGACCGAGTGCCCCCTGTTTGTTGATGTACCACATTGTTGTGGTGTTGTCTGTTCTGACTTGTATCACCTGTCGTTGTCAGATGCAGAAAAGCTTGAAAAGCTAAAAGACAGCTCTGAGTTCCAGCAAATTGATGTGCAGCAGAGATTCCTGGGGACCAAACTCCTGAGGGAAAGGTCGCCCATGTGGGCCCCCAACCCAGAAGGAAGCATCTGTAGTGAGAGTCAAGTCGTGAGAAGGGGAAATGAAGGGACCCCGCTCTTAAATTGCTCTGATCCTGCCACCACTGGAGAGCTAGGATCAAGGTTGAGTCACTGGGACCAACTGGAAAGGGGTCTTTCTCTGAGACCAAAGGTTCTCAAGTGAAACTGAATGTCTCTCATCTGAAATCTGGCTCCCTGCACAACAGCTGTGGATGCAGCCATGTGCCCCAGGAGCTGCAGAAAGTGTCTTGCTGGTCGAGAGACCTGCAGAGTGAAGGAATAGGCCAGGGCCACTAAATTCCTTACCCTTTCTGGGGGAAGAAAGGCTCTGGCTAGCTTTGTGTCAAATTCTGCCCCTATAAAGGTGAGCACCTGGAATGGTCCCAGAACTGACTTTGGTAGGTTTAGCAGAAAACCTAGGGAAGTGAGAAGCTGCTGGGTGACCTGCAGGTGAGATTTTACCTGTTCTGGGGACTGGCCTACAATGAGCCAGTCATCTAGATAGGGAAAAACAGCAATCCTCTGCCTCCTTAAGTGGGCCACTGCCACTGCTAGACACTTTGTGAATACCCTTGGAGCAGAGTAAGGCCGAAGGGCATTGCTCTGAACTGGTAATGACCTGAGGCAGTTAATCTGAGGTACGCTCTGATGGGATCTTCTGATTAGGACATGAAATAGGCATCCTTGAGGTCCAGGGAGGCTAGCCAGTCCCTGGCCTTAGGGAAGGTAAAATCATTGCCAGAGTTACCATTTTGAACTTTGGTTTCAAAAGATGCTTGTTCAGATATCTGAGATCTAAAATGGGCGCCACTCTCCTACCTTTTTTGGGGTAAGGAAGTATCTGAATACAGACCCCTGCCCTGATGCAGGGAGGAACCTTCTACTGCTCTGAGAGCTAACAGGATGAGACCTCTGTTTCCAGAGCGGGGTCTCTGAAGCACTGTAGAAAAAAGTCTGCTTCTCAACTTGGGAAACTTTTGAAGCTGAGAACCAGACCCTGGCTTACTACCTCAGAACCCACTTGTCTGAGGTTAAAGAAGCCCAATTCTGACTGAAGTAAGCCAGCCCACCCCCACTGGTACAGGAGAATCGGCCCTGGGCACCCCATCAGGGTGCCTGTTTTGCAGGAGCTTTAGGCTGGGGGTGGGAGCAGGTCCCACCCCTCGTCTGCCCTGTCTCTGAAGAAGCCCTCTGAGCATAGGCAGAGGAGGCCTGAGTCTGGTCGAAAGGCCTGTGAAAAGGCTCACCCCTACCCCCTGGGGCATGCCTGAGGAGTGGCTCGCTCTAGCCTGGGCACTCTTGTAAGTAGTCCATATTCATCCATCTTCTTCATGTAGTTCTCTGTCTGCTCTCCAAACAGAGAATTTCCACCAGAGGAAAATCCATAGCCTTAGTCTGGGTATCCTGTGACAAACTAGTACACCTGAGCCAGGCCAACCTACGAAAGCTACAGATGTGGGCCATGACCCTAGAGGAAACATCATTAACATCCACAGCAGCATGAACTGAACCTTAGAGGCTTCAATGCCATCAGCAGCCACCTGTTCTAGTTCACTAGCCAGCTGGCCATGGGCCTGCTTAAGCCAATTGCATAACAGTATCCCATCTAGATTTCTGATACCTAGCTACATAAGCCATATAATTTGCTTGCCTGAGTCCCAGAGAGGCTGCCATATACTGTTTTTGCCATGGCATCAATCTTCCTGGAATCCTTGTCAGAGGATGTGAAGCCAAGGAATATTACTTTATCACAGGCAGCAGCCTGAACTACCCCAACATGACTGCATTGCTGAGAAAGGAATTCTGTATCAGGGCCTGACAATGTATACCTTCTGTCCATCTTTTTATCTACAGGAGGCAAAGAATTAGGAGCTTTTAAAATTTTAATTGTTTGTTTCCTAAAAGACTTATGTAAAGGAATAGACAATATCCTAGACTCTGGAATATCCATCATTTCTACAAAATCAGGCTCCTCTTGCTCATCCACAGCCTCTTCTAAAGGAAGCTGGAGGTTTCAGCAACTTTTTATAAAACATAAAATGAGATGGGGACTCAGGCAGCATAGGGGAGATTCTAAAGGTCTGTCTGGGAGATGTCCAGTTCAATGGGCACACCCAGACCTTCCCAGCCACATTCATACTGTTCATAATCCTCCTCCCTCCTCTGGTTCATAAAATTCTCAATATCATAATCCTGAACCACTGGGACCGGACGAACCGACCTTTTACCAGATAGTGGTGGTTCGGACGGACCCTGGACAATGACTGGACAATTTGTATGGCTTTTGTTATCTCTGCAGCAGTTGGAGAAGGAATTTTAGACTCCAGACCTGCTGATTTTCTTGTTTTCTTTACTGGAATTGGTTCCTCAGAACCAGCTTTTCTTTTGCCGAGGAAGTCTGGCCCTGGTCAGAGGCACTCCTCTGGTTCGGTTGGCACCGAACCAGGCTGGCCATCCGGTCCAGCGGACTTTGGCCTCTCGTTCCCTGAGCCTGCCCAATCTTTTTCCAGGGTGGCTGCAGGAAATTCTTACATACCTGGCAGTCTGACTAGGTGGTCAAACCCCAGACAATAAACACATGTGGTGTGGGGTCATGCTTAGCAAAGACTTCCCACAAACATCAAGTGTTGAAACCAACAGGCCGGCAGTTTTCTTTTGGTTTCTCAGACATAATGCCAACCCTAACCAAAAACTTGCCCTTTACTAAGAAGTGCCAGGCAAGACACCCTTATCGCTCCCTAACCCTAACATTGGTATTGGGAAAAACGAATAAATCCGCTTTTTTTAGAACCGATAAGAACCGGGAACCGCACTCTAAAATAGTAACTTTTAGTTTTAAATGAGGTTTAAACCCACTGATCGGTTCAAAACCGAACCGATAACTCTATAAGTTCCACACAGACAAAACCTTCATTTATTTAATGTTACCACAGATAGAGCTTGAACCGAACGGTTTTGTTGTTAAAATAAAACTATTCTCGGTTAAATCCAACTGAGAAAACACTTTTAAACCGAGAAATGAACCAAGCAGAAGGAGAAATCTCCGGAGCGACTGTTCACTGAGGCGGAGTAAAGAATCTGACAGTTCAAGTTTGAAATGACACAGATAGAGCTGCTCTCGTGCCAAAATTCTATTTTGGAATGGTTTTAACCATTTCACTCCGGGGCAGTTCTAGAGCTGGATCAGACTGCTAATGTCTATAGTATAGCAAGACTTCATGTTGTTTGAAAACTCTTCTATATCATATTCCTGAACCATTGGAACCGACCGAACCGACCTTTTGCCAGACAGTGGCGGTTCGGAGGGAACCGGAGACAGAGACTGGACAATCTGTATTGCCCTGACTATCTCTGCAGCAGTTGGAGAAGGAATTTTGGACTCCAAACCTGCTGATTTTTTAGTTTTCTTTGCTGGAACTGGCTCCTCAGAGCCAGCTTTTCGTTTGCCCGAGGAAGTCTCGTCCTGGTCAGAGGGCACTCCCTCCGGGCTGGCCATCCGGGTCAGCGGACTTTTTGGCCTATCGTTCCCTGAGCCTGCCCACTCTCTTGTCCAGGGTGGCTGCAGGGAAATTTTTACAAATCTGGCAGTCTGAATTGAGGTGGTCAAACCCCAGACAACAGACACATGTAGTGTGTGGGTCAGCCTTGGCAAAGGCTTCCCCACAGACACTACAGTGCTGAAACCCAGTGGGCCCGGTTTTTCTTTTGGGTTTCTCAGACATGATGCCAGCCTAACCAACAAACTTGCCCTTTTAATGGCCGTGCCAGGCAAGACACCCTTATCGGTTCCAAACCGTGTCACGGGTCGTGGAAAAAACCGTAATGAAATCCGTTTTTTTTAGAACCGATAAGAACCGGGAACCGCACTCTAACAAGCCTTAAAAGGCTTTAAAACTAAGTTTTAGTACAATTCGATCGGTTCAAACCGAACCGATAACAATTTACAAGTTCCACACAGAAAAAACCTATCTATTACTTACAATACCATAGACAGAGCTTGAACCAATCGGTTTTGCGGTTAAAATAATTAAATCGCGGTTAAATTCAACCGAGAAATAGCGTTTTTAAACCGAACAAATGAACCGAACAACAGGAGGAATCTCCGGAGCGACTGTTCAGTGAGGCGGAGTAAAGAATCTGACGGTTTCGGTTTGAAACCACCCTAACAGAGCTTCTTAACCGAGCTCGCGCTCTAAGCTCCATGCTCTGCATGGAAGTTAACTCTTTCACCTCCAGAGCAGTTCTAGTGGTGGGACAAACTGCACTTGTCATAATATAGCAAGACTTCATGTTGTTTGAAAGATTATTCCCAGAGTTACCATTTTGAATTTGGGCTTTGAAATGTGTTTGTTCAAATACCATAGGTCTAGGATGGGTTGCCACTCCCCTGTTTTCTTTGTGGTAAGGAAGTACCTAGAGTACAGTCCTTTTCCCTTGTGCTGAGTAGGAACCTTCTCTATAGCTCTGAGAGCTAGGAGAGAGGAAATCTCTGCCTCTAGGGTAAGGGTTTCTGAGATTGATGCAGGTGGAAAAGACTTGGCCCTCTTTTTTGGAAATTTTTTTGACGCGAGGGCCAGTCCCTGCCTTACTACTTCTAGGACCCACTTGTCTGAGGTCACAGACTTCCAGGCCTGGAAGCAGTAAGCCAGCCTGCCTTCTACTGGAGATGGGGAGTCGACCCGGGCTGATACATCAGGGTGTCTGCTTGACAGGAGCCTTAGACTGAGAGGAGGAGGGAGCAGCCCTGCTCATCCCCCTCCTGCCCCTCCCTCTGAAGAACCCCCTCTGTGGGAAGGGAGAGGAGGCCTGAGCTTGGTAAAAAGGAATTTGAAAGGGCCTGCCCCTGCCCCTAGACTGCTGTTGTGTGGAGTGGCTTGCCTTTCTTTGGCCTGTGCACTCCTGTACATGGTCCTGTATTCATCCATTTTCTTCATGTAAGCCTCTGTCTGCTCCCCAAACAGAGAGTTACCTACTACAGTAAAATCCATAGCCTTAGTCTGAGTATCCTGTGAAAGGCTAGTACATCTGAGCCAAGCATGTCTTCTGAGAGACACAGATGTAGCCATGACTCTAGATGCCACATCACTGGAGTCCACAACAGCATGAAATTGCATTTTAGATGCCTCAATTCTGTCAGCAGCCACCTCCTCCAGCTCCTTGGCTAGCTGGGGAAAAACCTGTTTAGCCAGTTTCAGAACCGTATCCCATCTGGATTTCTGGTACCTGGCTGTGTAGGCCATATAAGTAGCCTGCCTGAGTCCCAAAGAGGATGCCAAATACTGTTTTTTGGCCATGGCGTCCACTTTCCTGGAGTCCTTATCCGGGGGTTGTGAAGCCAAAGGCATGTTAGCCCTGTCACAGGCTGCAGCCTGCACTACCCCAACATGGCTGCAATGACTAAAGGAACTCCGCAGCTGAGCCTGATAACAAATACCTCCTGTCCATTCTCTTATCCATAGGAGGTATTGAAATAGGTGTTTGTAAAATTTTGTGTCTGTTTCCTCAAGGATTTATGAAGAGGGATAGACAGCCTTTTGGACTCTGGGATGTCCATCATTTCCACAAAATCAGACTCTTCATCCTCCTCTGCAGCTTCAACCAAGGGAAGCTGCAGGGTTTCTGTCACCTTTTTGTAGAACAAAAAATGTGACGGGGACTCAGAGAGCCTGGGAGGAGAGACACCTAAGGGCCTGTCTGAGGAGATGTCCGGTTCAATGTTCACATCCAGACCCCCCGGTCATCGTCATCATCACCGGGATAGTCTTTGTCTCCTTCCCACTCCTCATAATAAGTGTCTGGATCATAATCTGGAGGAGACGGATCCAACCGAACTGACCACCTAATCGGCGGTACCAGTTCAGACGGAACCGGTCTAAGAGATTGAACAATGCTAATCGCTTTGGCTATTTTGTCCGCGGTTGGAAAGTGCGATACAGGATCCGAACCGGCAGACTTACTCTTCTTCTTTGATGGAAATGACCCATCAGGGTCGTCTCCCCTTTTGCCTGAGGAGGTATCGCCTAGGTCAGTAGGCACCTCCTCACGTTCAGCCGCAACCAAACTGGGCTAGCCATCCGGATCTACGGACTTCTCGGCCTCCCTTCCCTTCAGCCTACTCAGTCTTTTGTCTAGAGTGGATTTAGGAAAGTTTTTATAGATTTGGCAGTCTGACTTGAGGTGGTCAAACCCCAGACAATAAACACATATGAGGTGGGGGTCAGCCTTAGCAAAGGCCTCCCCACACTCAGTACAGTGTTGAAACCTAGTGGGACTGGTTTCTTCTTGGGTTTCCCAGACATGGCCAACCTAACAAATTACCCTATTGCAGCTTTCAAGATAGGTAATACAACAACCAATCGGTTACAAACCGTATCACAGGCTTTTTAAAAGAGTCGACAAAAAGGTCTGGTTCTTTTGAAACCGATCGGTACTGGAACACCACTCTAATCCCAGAAATAAAATTAAAATTAAACAGAATGTTACAAGGTCGGTTCCAAAAAGGACCGACCGGAAAGAAACCGAGGAAAATAACAATTTCCACTTTTTCAGGAAAATAAAACACAGTCACTACCTATCTACACACTACCTGTACCGTACACAGAGGCTGGAAATCCGAAAATAACAAAAAGAATTTGTGGTTTAAACCGAACACTTTACTTTTAATGACCCGAGCAGAGGACATCTCCAGAGCGATTTCACTGTTAGGAGGAGTAAAGAATCTGATGGTTACACTGGGAAGTACCACAGACAGAGGTTTGAAAACCAAGCTTGAGCTCAAAGTTCTATGCTTCTGCATAGTTAACTCTTTCCTCACCGGGGCAGTTCAAGTGCTGGGGCTAACTGCATTATGTCTGAATAAAGCAAGACTTCATGTTGTTTGAAACTAGATGATAAAAACAGGAAGCCAGCATGACTAGAGACTGGACTCTTGAAAAAGGAAGGAATGCTGTTGCCTGGGTAGTGTCTCTATGTCCACCCCTATGAAGGTGAGCAGCTGAGCTGGTTCCAGAACTGACTTTTCTAGGTTTAGAATGAAACCCAAGGACTCCAGGAGCCTTTGGGTGACCTCTAAGGCTGACTTGACTTGGTCTGAGGACTGACCTACCAGGAGCCAGTCCAGTAGTCCAGATACGGGAACAGAAGGATACCATGTCTCCTCAGGAATGCCACCACTACTGCCAGGCACTTGGTGAACACCCTTGAAGCAGATGTTAGGCTGAAAGGCATTGCTCTGAACTGATAATGGCCTGAGGGCAGCTTGAACCAGAGGTACTTTCTGTGGGACTGCCTGATAGGCATGTGGGAACAGGCATCCTTGAGATCCAGAGAGACTAGCCAGTCTCCTGGTCTCAGAGCGGGAAGAATTATCCCCAGAGTCACCATCCTGAAATTTGGCTTTAATATATGTTTGTTCAGGTATCGTAGATCTAGGATGGGTCGCCACTCCCCTATCTTTTTTAGGGTAAGGAAGTACCTGGAGTACAATCCCTTTCTCTGTGAATGAGAGGTACCTTTTCCACTGCTCACAGGAGCAGTAGAGAGGAGACCTCTGCTTCTAAAGCCTGTGTTTCCCCTGAAGAGGGAGGACAGAAAGACTTTGCTCTCACCTGTGGGAACCTGCTGAGGCTGAGGGCAAGTGCCTGGTTCACTACTTCCAGCACCCATTTGTCTGCAGTGATAGACTTCCAGACCTGGAAAAAGTGAGCCAGTTTGCCCCTACTGGGACTGGGGAGGTGACCCTGACACATCAGGGTGTCTGTTTGGCAGGGGGCTTAGACTGAGTGGAGGATGTAGCCCTTGTCATCCCCCTTCTGCCTCTTCCCCTAAAGAACCCCCTCTACTGAAAAGAAGAGGAGGCCTGGGCCAGGTAAAAAGGCCTTTGAAAAGACCTGCCCCTGCCAACCCTAGATTGCTGCCTTTGAAGAATGGTCTGCTTTTCTTTGGCTGCAGCACTCTTATATGTGGTTCTGTATTCGTTCATCTTTTTCATGTATGTCTCTGTCTGCTCCCCAAACAGAGAGTTACTGGTGACGGGAAAATCCATGGCCTTGGTCTGGGTATCCTGAGATAAATTGGTACGCCTGAGCCAGGTAAATCTCCTCATGGAAACAGATGTAGCCATCACCCTAGAATGAACCAACCTTGTTTATCAATCTTCTATATGGAACAGTGTCGAAAGCTTTGCTGAAGTCAAAGTTGGTGACATCAACTGCTCCCCCTTGGTCCACCGCTCTGGTTACCCTGTCAAAGAAATCTATGAGATTAGTTTGACAGGACCTTCTTTTTGTAAACCCATGCTGTCTTGGATCTTGTGCTCCTATGGATTCCAGGTGTTGCACTATCCTTTCCTTAAGGAGTGTCTCCATAATCTTGCCCACTACTGAGGTAAGACTGACTGGTCTGTAGTTCCCTGCTTCCTCCTGCTACCACTCTTGTGGAGCGGGATCACATAAACCCTTCTCCAATCTTCTGGGACCTCTCTGTGCTAGAGACTCACTAAACGGTTCTGCTAATGGCTCTGCTAGTTCCACCCTTAGCTCCTTTAGTACCCTGGGATGCATGCCATCAGGTCCCATTGCCTTGTCCACCCTGAGCTTAGCGAGCTCTTGTAGGACCCTTTCTTTCATGAAGGGAGTAGTGTTCACCTCCCTCCCCCCTGTGTCCATGATGCTGAGCTGTGGGCCCTGCCCTGCATTCTCTTCAGTAAATACTGAGCAAAAGTATCTATTTAGGATAGATGCTTTTAGAGGGTCCTCCTCCTCACACAAACCCTTTTCACCTCTGAGCTTAGCAATACCCCCTCTGGACATTCTCCTTTCACTAATGTATCTATAGAAAGTCTTGTCACCTTCTTTTACCATTTGTGCTAGTGTTTCCTCAGTTTGGGACTTTGCCTGCCTTACTGCCTTCCCTGCTTCCCTTAGGGCAGTTTGGTATGCCTCCCTATCTTCATCCCGCTGTGTGCCCTTATATTTCCTGAAGGCCAGCCTTTTGGCTCTGACCTTTTCTGCTACTGTCTTTGAGAACCAAAGCAGTTTCCTTCTTCTTTTGCATTTCCTTTTCTGTCTAACACAATGGGATGTTGCTTCAAGTATTGCATCCTTAATGCTTGCCCACTTTGCCTGTACCCCCTCACCTGTGTTTCTTTTGCTAGGGCTAACTTAACTCTGTTGGCCATCTTATCAAAGTCAGCTCCTCTGAAGTCCCATATTTTTGCCTTGGAATAGGATGATTTAGTTGTAGTGGCCAAATTGAACCATACCATGTGATGGTCACTGGCCCCCAGGTGACCTTCTACCTGGAGATCTATGATTCATTCCCTGTTAGTCAGCACTAGATCTAGGATAGCCCTGTCTCTTGTGGGTTGTTGTACCAGTTGTTTGAGGCCCCCCCTCCTGCAGGGAATCCACCATGTGTCTAGTTCCAGCAGATGTTCCTGCTGGTATTGATCAATCTGTATCTGGCATGTTGAAGTCTCCCATTATCAGAACCTCCCCTTTAGCTGTCATGTTTTATATATCTTCTAACACTAATTGTCTATGTCCTCCCCTGGTCTGGGGCCAGTAGACAACCCCAGTTCTTATGGCTGTCCCATTTCCTGTTTCAGGGTGACCCCACAGTTCTTCTGGCTCCTTATGTGTATTCTGAATTTCTGTAGCTTTGATATTTTCATTGATGACAGGGCCACTCCACCCCCCTTTTGCACCTCGGTCTCTTCTGAACAGTACATAGCCAGGTACTGAAGCCTCCTCAAGTGTGGTTACTGGTAAACCACATCTCACTAATTGCTACTATGTCCAGTTTAGCTCTGACATTATTGCCTGCAGGTCTGGGATCTTATTTCCCAGGCTGTGAGCATTTGTGTCCATGATTTTCCATTGGCCAGATTTCTGTGTGTTAGTTGTTGGGTGAGATCTGGCATTTCCCCTGTGCGTCATATGGGGAGACAGACCTTTTTTCTTACCTGGTGATGCAAATGAACTGCAAACATGCTGAATCCCTGTCTGACCACTAACTGGGGGGGGTGTTCTTCCCATTTGACGTATGGGGGTGCTACACCCCCTCCCCATTTGTTAGTTTACATATTCTGCAAAGACATCAAACTTCTGCCCCAATGCACTGACTCTCTCCTTAGATGCAGTCCATCAAAATTAAAGAACTTTCGCTCCCAAACCTGTTGCCAGTTCCCTACAAATTTGTGTCCTTTTTCCTGGCACCAGCCTTTGAGCCACATATTTAGCTCCCCTATCTCCCCTTCTCTGACCTTCCGTCCATCTTCCCCCCCTCAACCTGTTCCACCCTTGATAGCTTTGGTCGGATGGAACAGGCTGGACTGCTTTTAACAGTAGTAAGTGTTTTACCTTCTGCTCCAGCAGCTCTCTTTGCTGAGGGAGGAACTGATACAAAACATTTTACTTTTAGAGGGGGAAGGGACTTGAAACAAAGGAAGAGGCCCTGACCCACTATTTCCAGGACCCACCTGTCTGATGTTATTTTTTACCAGTCCTGGAGATAGTGAGAAATTCTACTGGATGTGGAAAGGCAGCCTGAAGGGAAGAGTCAGGGATTCTGCTTTTGCTGTTGCTGAGGTTGGGTAGCATGGGACCCTCTGCGGGAGCCCCTTCTGCCCCTGGCCCTGTAGAAACCCCTCTGCTGGGTTGGTACTGTATCTGCGGAGCAGCCTATACCTGAAAGAGAGGTCTTCTAAATGTAGACCTGCCCCTGCCTCCCACAGAATAAGATGTAGAGGGAAAAGGTTTGTCCATGGTGAATTACTTCTGAAAGCAGTCTTGTATTCGTCTACTTTCTTCATGTAGGCTTCAGTTTGTGCACCAAAAAGTAAATGGCCCTCAACTGGGAAATCCATTGCTTTGGTTTGAGTGTTCTGGGTGAGGTTAGTAGCCCTCAGCCAGGCAAACCTTCTCATGACTATAGTACCAGCCAACCATCTGGCAGCGGTGTCATTTGTATCTGCTGCCATCTGGAATTGGTATTTGGAAGCCTCCAAACCCAATTTGGCTGTCTCAAGCAATTCAGAAATAGTGAAAGAAGAATTTGCTTCTGCATTATCCATCACACACTGCCATAAAGCCTTTTGGTAAAGAGCAGCATAGGCCTGATAAGAGGCTTGCCTGATAGCAAGGGATGCTGATAGGTACCCCCTCTTAGCCATACTGTCCACCTTTCTGGAATCTTTTTCAGGTGGATGAGAAGACAAGGGGATTTTGGCCTTCTCACAGGCTGCCTGCTGCATAATGCCCTGATGATCAGGATGGCTGAATAAAAAGTCAGCACCAGATCTTTCCAGTTGGTGCTTGTGTCACATTTTGTATCAATAGGTGTGACAGTTTGAGGAGCTTTTAATATTTCCAGAATATCTTTTCTGAAAAATGTATAAAGAGTAAGGAGAAGTTGTTCTGAGGGTGTTAGCCCCATTAGTTCCATATATTGAACCTCTTCTTCATCCTGTACCTCCTCAATTGTCTGGAGGTCCAGAGTTTCTACCATTTTCTTAATGAAAGAAAAATGGGAGGAAAAATCCTCTGAAGGCCTGGGGGGGAACCAAAGTCTTGCTCTGGTGACACCTCAGGCTCTATCCCCCCCCCCGTTTTGGCCCCTTGCCCCTCTATCCTTCCCTCTATCCTTTCCTCACCTCCTCACCTTCCCCCTTTTGTCATTTTCCATCTTGTTTCTGGCTTACTCCTACACCTATCCTCTCCTCTTTTCCTAGGTCCTTCAATGCACTTAATGTATCGCTCAATGGAAAATGTCCTTGAAATGTATTTTGCCTTGTATTTTCCTTTGTCATGCATTGTATCCTGCCATATGTATCTTCCTGTATTTCTGTGCATCATGTATTTAATTATCCTTACTGTATCGTTATGTTCTGTAATTTTACCTCCCGGGTCGTGCCTGAAAACAGTCACTTGCTGGCTAGTGCACTTACCCGGTTAACAAAAACTAAATAAATAAATAAATAAATTCCTTCCTCCTCCTCATCATCATCATCATCATCCTCACCAACCATAGTGGAAACAGACACCAGAGGGGTGGCAGTAGCTTTATCAGGTGGAGCAGTTACAGGTTGCTGGGCAGGGAGCAGGCCCTGCAGTACCTGTAACAAAGCCAAGGCTTGTGAAATATCAGCAGGCGAGGAAGTATGTAATGTCACCTGAGGGACCCCTTGAGTCGTTTCAGCTGGGGTGTCAGTGTGCTTACTTTTTTTAAGTCTCTTGGCAGGCACTGGAGAGTCAGCTGGCTGATTGCCTCTCTTACTAGAGCCCTCACCCGTATCAGGGTGGATTTTGAGGCTCTAGAAGGAATTGCCACATTTTTTGAGGGGGGTGGACTGGTCAGAGCCCAGGGACCCCTCTTCAAGCCTTCTTTTCAGTCTCTCCCTGTGCTTCTCCACAGTTTTTTCAGGAAAAGACTTGCAAATCTCACAATCTTCACTGAAATGCTTTACACCAAGACAGAGCAGAAACAGATCATGTTTGTCAGCTGTAGCAAAAACCTCTGCACATTTAACACAATTCTTAAAACCTGTAGGTCCTGTGTTCTTTTTAGGTTTATCCGACATTGTAAGAAAACAGGACTCAAAACCACTATAATATGAAAATATTAAAGATTTAGCGGTCGGTTTCAGTAATAAAGTGGTCGGTTCAGAAACCGACAATTTTTAAACAGAACCGCGGTTCCGATCGGTTCAGGAACCGAGAACCGCTATTAGAACCGGAAACCTCGGTTCAAAATTAGAAGATTTAAATATTTTTAAAATGAAAAAACACTTGGAAACTTACCTAGAGTTTAATTTTAAAATTTACCAAGCAATAGGTTGCCCGACGGTTCAAAGGAACAGCAAAGTACCGATAAGAAAAACTAATTAACTTAAAAATTAGGTAAAATTGCTAAAACGCAATAAGAATAAGACAGTAATGACAAAATAAAACAAATACTTAAGTTTCTTTTGTTCTTATGCACAATTTAGATGATCTTGATAGAGAGATCTCCAGGGTGTCTGAACTTTGCAGCGGAGACAGAAAATCTGAGGTAGAATCCAGGCAGTTAGAACAGGGCAGTTTGAAAATGAATGCACGAGCTAAACATTCCATAATTAGCATAGCATTCTACTTGGCTCCGGGGCAGTGCTGATTTAAAGGAGCACTGCAAAGAGTAATAATATTAGTGGATTCCTGGAGTTATGGGGTTATAACAGAGTACAGAGAGCGAAGCAGAAGATACTCCTTTTATAAAAAAAGAAAATATGTTAACCAGGATAATCAACATAATAAAGAAAAAATATTTAAAATAAGAAAAGGATCATGCTGGCTTGACAGCGCATGTCGAACTGCAAAACGAAAACTAAATAAATATTTAAGAGAACCAAAGCAGAACCCCAATAAAAACAATAGAAAGATGATTAATAATCAAATGAAAGAATATAATTAAAGATAAGAGAATGAAGTACAGAGATAAAATCTGGAGAGAATTTGAACAAACTGTAATAGAAAATATAACATCAAATTTTGGAGAATGGTGTCAAAAGGTATATATAATTTTACAGAAGAAGTAGAGAAATGGAAATTACGTACTTACCGTAATTATTGATCTTCTTGGACAGTCTCCATCACTCATTCACACTAGTGGGATAGCGCCGGAGGCGCTAGGACCAAGCGGAAGCCAAAAATTTTTGAAGGGCTGGCGCCGAGGTAGGACCACGCACGCGGGGCACCGCGAGACTGACTCGCGCCTGTATAGGCTATCTCGGCATCGACCCTCCAACCACCTCAGTACCTTTTCGACCAAGGAGGTGCAGCGTAACTAATGAGAATAACTCATTCTGAGTGTCTGGGCCTGAGAGGGCCCAGATGGCCTTTGTAAGAAAGGTCAAAGAACAATGTCTTCACAGTCCAAACCATAGGCCATGAAGAACAGGAAAGAAAAACGAGTGAACTCAGGGGATGGTGGGTGGGCATGTGAATGAGTGATGGAGACTGTCCAAGAAGATCAATAATTACGGTAAGTACGTAATTTCCATATCTTCCTGGACTAAGTCTCCATCACTCATTCACACTAGTGGGTGAGTACCAAGCTAAAATCAACAACCCTGAGTAGGGTGGTAGGAGATAGGGTTCACTCGGAAAGGACAGCCAAGGACTGTCCTGTTAACAAAAAGAGCTGTCTTGTAAGAGCATCTCCAACATAGTGCCTACAAGATAAGCAACTCGAGTTGTAACTCGTCACCTTGCCGACAACTACAATGGGCAAAAATTAAAGTCTGCCAGGCAGCCGCAGCACTACTCTAGGAGGCGGCAAGAACCTGGCCTCATGATTTGATCTAGGACCAAAATTAATAGTGTCAAAGACATGCACTAATCTAATGTAAAGGACCTCAGGAACTGCAAGAGCCGGAGGTAAAGTGTACAGGTTCAGGGTAGTATGACTGTATGTGAATATTTCATGAAGCTACCTTAGAAAGAACCTACTTGACCAATGGTCAAGAAAGAAGCATGTCATCTGTTAAGTTGAAGCAAACATGGAAGTAGGAATCTAAGTTCCGACTTGCTAAAGAGTCACTTCTGTTGCTGCAAGGCTCTGATCAGGAGAAGAAAGCCTGATTAAAAAACAAAAAGGGGACTAACAGACTGGTTAGATGCCTAGATTTTGGAAATATCTCAGAATAAGAGAAATTCTCTAGAGAAAAGAGGTGAGCTATACCACCGCTGGATCAGACTGCCCCCTAGGGGTAGAAGAAAACAGGTACTCTTTACTGAGGTTTAGAGACGACCGCCTCAGGGTTGAGGCGGAACCTGATCAGATCCAAGTGTGGTATCAGGAAATTCCAACTAGGCCCTGTGCTGTGATAATTCTGAGCCCCTTTTTTTTCTAAATATCATTAGTCCGAGCCTGACAAGGATGCTGGCTGCTATTTGGCAAGGATTGCCTGATACAGAAATGACAAGGATGTCATCCCTCTGAGGAGCAGGAGGAGCCTGAAGATCCATAACTGAACCCCTGACTGGACTAATAATAGCTAGACAGATGTTAAATAGAAATTACGTACTTACCATAATTATGATCTTTCTGTGTATCTTCACCATTCATCACAGATGGGTACTGGCCGGTGGTCAGGACCCCGCGGGCTCTTTTTTTTTTTTTTTTTAAAGGATAGGTGGAGCCGACGCAGCATCGGGCGCCGCCCGAGGCCACGCATTGCGTGGTGCTCCGAGGATTAGCCGTTAAGCTGTGTCGACTCCGCCTGACTACCAGTTCTGAGTCGCCGGAGAGGTAAGAGGAAGGGATGGAGGGTGGGACAAGAGAGTTCAAGGGACAGAAAAAGGAAGGAAGAACTGAACCAAAAGGAGAAATAATGACTGAGAGGACAGCAGAGGAGAGATGAGACTAAGGGGATTGGGTAGGGGCCCCAATCTCTGGAAGCAGAAGAAGGGAGGGGAGAAAATTTAGGAGAGAGTGAGAGGTAACAAGGATCCAGGACCCTTGTCCGTCACCAGACTGTATAGTAACTGCAAGGAGTAGCAAAGCTTTCTTGCCAGAATTCAAGGCACAAAATATGTGGCAATACCCCAAAAGCAGAGTCGGCTATACTGGAGAAGGACAGGGTACAGGGATTAGTACTCTCTCTGTAACGAGATTTGGTGAAAAAAAGGGGATTCCCTTTTTTTTTTTTTGAAAGAGTTGGATGACAGGAAGAGGGCAACTAACAACTCCCACCCTGATAGGGTGGAGATATGCAGTAGAGAAGGAATGCCACTCGAGCTGTACCCTTTAAAGGGGAAGAAATTACATCCCCCTGTGTGTCCCTACTTTACCCTGCTCTAAAGAGAGGGAGAGGCACAGAGGGAGGGGGACCCAGAGACTGAGGCCCCAGGGGGACGGTGGGCGAGATTGTGATGAATGGTGAAGATACACAGAAAGATCATAATTACGGTAAGTACGTAATTTCTATATCTTATCTGTCTCAGTCTTCACCATTCATCACAGATGGGTGAGTACCAAGCCCCCGGAAGGGGGGTTGACTAATTGCACCCTAAGGGACAGTGTCCCTTAGCCCTCAGTGGGTGACACACTAAGGGGGGGAACCTTCTGGGCCTGGGGAGGCCCGAGAGTGGGGAGAGCAAGACGGGGTCCACCTGGAGGGGGAAGGAAGTTGCCCCAACAAACGCCGTCTCGCCCTATGGGAAAAAAGATAGGTTCCCTGGTGGGCGGAGCAAATCACCCTACGCCGGGCCAAGGGTGACAACTGAGAAAGGCGAAGCCACGCCGATCTTCTGGTGCAGATCGTTGTCCCTACCACTCTGGTAGCTACCTCGTTGGCGTCATAAGACGCCCTTGATTGGTGCCTTGCTAGCTCCAGGCCAAGTGCAGAGAGAGCGATGGCTTGCCTGGTCTGCTCCGAGTCAGGCAAAGCAGCTAGGAACTGACCCAGCGCTGACCACAAGAACCTGTTGTAGGCTGCATAGTGGGCCTGATGAGCGGAGATGGAGAGAAGCAACCTTGCCGAGTAGAAAGTCCTCCTCCCCCAGAAATCAAAATCTGAAGAGTCCTGATCTGGGGGCCGGTCACGTGGAGGGCGTAGTCTGCGGGAGTGTCCAGGTGCGTCAATCTGCACTGCGGATGAGGCATGGAGCCTGGAGACTCCGGGGGTGCGCAATACCTCTGGCTGAGGTCCCTAGGGGCAGGAACTCCGGAGAAGGGCCTCTGCCAGAAACGCATGGACACCTCCCGAAAGGGAGCAGGCCAGGGGGGCACCACAAGGGTGGCCGCCCCGAAATCGCCTAGAAAGGCGTGCGCCGCATGCTCTGGATTGCTCGCGGATGGGGGAAAGGTGAAGGTCCTCCAACATCCTCGCGAGGAAACGCTGATACTCCACGAGATCAGCGGCAGGAGAGATGTGGACAGATGGTTCCTCACCCCCAGAAGAGGGGGATGAGGAGCTGGAGGTCACCATATGCTCCGAGGGTGGCTGCTCGGGGGGAGGTTGAAAAACCTGACTGTCCAAGGCCCTAACGTAAGCAGGGAACCGAGAAGCCACCGCTCTGAACTGCTCCCAGGTGAGAGGCCCGGTAGGACCAAGAATGCCCAGGAGCGCTGGAGAATGCGGCAGAGGGGTAGGGGCAGAGCCAAGGGAAGGAATTGGCTGGCCTCTGCCAGGGCTAGGGAGCGGACTATGGACACCCGGGGGAAGATGTCCCAGAAGACTCCACAGCCGACAGCTGTACAACCACATTGGTACTGCCTAGGCTGCGCCCAGAAGAATCCCCCCAGTGAGGCGACCGGGGCCGTATAGGTCCAGAAGGACGGTCCCCTGCCTCCAAAGAATAGGACCCTCTCAAGGAACCAGAAGGGGAAGGGCGGAAGTCCACACTTCAGCTTTGTCCAGGGCCCGGGTGGACCCCAGAGAAAGGCTGACGTGCCGACCCCACACCCCTTGACCCCTCAGAGTCCGAGAAGGTCCTGGTCCTCGGAAGGGTCAGCCTAGGTAGCTGGCAGCTCTGGGATGTCCCCGAGGGGGAAATCCAGGGCGCAGAACCCTCCCCAGCCGTAGGCTTCCCGATGGGCCCCAAAGTTGGGTGATCGAGACACACCATGGGAGGGGGTACCTCCGCTGAAGGGTCAAGGAACCCCCCCAGA
The DNA here is from genome assembly GCA_016271365.2 of Neoceratodus forsteri. Classification (NCBI taxonomy): domain Eukaryota; kingdom Metazoa; phylum Chordata; order Ceratodontiformes; family Ceratodontidae; genus Neoceratodus; species Neoceratodus forsteri. Next base: position 52,011,051 of record JADMNL010000026.1, read on the forward strand.
GAAGGGCTGCATTGCTATGGTGGCACGCACCACAGCCTACTGGTCAGTGCCACTGATCCCGATCTGGAGGGGAACCCAACGCTCCTCAGTAGGGGGCTAACTCTGACTCATCGAAGAGACCACTAGCTCACTCTCCTGTGCAGGCAACCCCAAAGGGTGTGACTGCCCATCGGACTCTGAGCTGGACTCCGACTCCGAAGAGGTGGAATCCGAGGCCCTAAGCCAGACAGTAGGAGGGCGAGGAAACGCAACCTTCGCGAAGGGCCCAGAAATCGTGGCAGTGGTCAAAGCCGCCCCCGCGCCCTCCACGGCCCCGCGGGTGGAGCTGGCAGAAGGCGGCAGGGCAGCCGAGACCAAAGGTCTGGAGATAGGGCCAGCCACGGCGCCGTCAAGCCCACCGGCACTGGGAGTGGCACTGGGAACAGAGACGGCACCGGCGGCAACCCCAACAGCGGCCCCGGAGACGCAAACTCCGCCAGGCCCCGTGGCGCCACGAGCGGCACTGAGAGTCGGGCAGCCGAGCGCCCTGAGAGCAGGTACCGGCACGACGACGCCGCTTAGGCTGGCATGGCACCGCGCGAAAGGCCACCGAGAACCAAGGCGGCATTGACGGCCCGAATGGACCCGCGCCAACAGTGGCACGAGAGCAAGGCGCCACGGCGACGCCGACCAGCGACTGAGGGACCCACGGCACTGCTCAACCTCGCGCCGACATAGCAAAAGGCGAGCCGGATCCAGGGGTCATGGCGCCACGAGCAGAGCCGACGCGCAAGTGGCACCGAAGGCCCATGGCACCAGAGACGAGTCGGCGGCGCCTTGTGTCTCTTTGGCATCGCGAACGGCGCCAAGGCCTCGACGACACCGACCGACAACGCCGAGACAGCGCCAACCCGGGCCCCTCCAGACTGCGGGAGCGACACCAGGGGGACATACCGGCGGGTGATTACACAGTGCATTCTCCCGCCCGCTTCCCGGGGAAGCGGACGGGCCTCGCGCCATGGGAGGAGCCCAACCAAGGCTAGGCTACGGAGGTCAAGGCTCCCTCCTCCACGGTCTGCATAGAACCAGGAGGGGACCCGGAGGGAAGGCCGAGAGAGCACGGCTTGGCCCGACGAGTGCGAATCCGTCCCCCGAAAGTCGGCGGAGCTCGTCCAACTTTCCACGCGTGCTGCTCGAGGACGCGTTGGTCCATGGAGAAGCAAGCATCGCAAGAATCCATGTCGTGAAGTGGGCCAAGACACACAAGACACCGGTCATGCTGGTCGGTCACGGAGAAATCGCGGCCGCACGGGCACCGACGCATAGGGGGCCGCCCTGCCTTAGAGAATTTCTTCCCCTCCGACCGCGGCATGACCTACGGAAAAATCAACACCAAAAAAGACTCAACGTCGCTTAAATGTTAATAAAAAGGAAAGATCTTACCGGCGACGTCGAGTGGAGGCAGTACCCAGAATTAGTAGACTGCAGACTGGTGACGAAAATATCGCAGGCTTAAGGCCTAAAAACTGTGAAGACTTCTTCAGGCTTCCCACGAGGCGACCTCGACGGCGGGAGACGAAGAACTGGTAGTCAGGCGGAGTCGACACAGCTTAACGGCTAATCCTCGAGCGCCACGTAGTACATCGGCCTCGAGGGCGGCGCCGATGCTGCGTCGGCTCCTCCTATCCTTTAAAAAAAAAAAAGGCTCCCGCGGGGTCCTGACCTCCGGCTAGTACCCATCTGTGATGAATGGTGAAAATTGACACAGATAAGATCTACCTGTGGCGAAGCAGCCACCAGAGGGGCAGCATCAAAAATGGGCTGTATACCCCTATCAAAGGAGCAGGACAGACTGTGCAGCTCCCGACCATGGAATTAAAATGTTCCAAAGAGTGTAATTGTCTTGACCACTGAAAAAGTCTAGACGCAGAGGTATATAGTCCACAGATCCAGTCTGAACACTATGGTGGACCCCATAAATGAGGAACTACTAAAAGAGCTTGCATCACAGACTCTGATGATAGAGAGGGCGTGTCGTTCAGTATATAAAATGAGTCATCCGTTGTATCACTGACCAGAAGGACAGGGAGAGACTCATCCAGATGCCTTTCTACCACAGAAGGACCCCAAAAGAGGTCTCGGTTAGAGCCACTAGAGACTCCGCCACCAGGAAGGGTGTCGAGGAGCTGGGCACCACGTAGGGGGCTGAGAAAGTGCTGAGCGGAATGAGAGATTCCACTGACAGAAACAGAACAGAAGAGTCCCATCAGCGGAAAATCGCTGGATGAGGAGATCTGATGCAGACCGCCACCCACTAAAATGTGTGGAAATAATCCGCAGAATAGGAATTCATTCCATGGAAACATCCCAACACACGTCCTGCAGAAGAGAGGTCTGCAAACACAGATCTTTCCCTAGTTCTGTCAGACAGCACCAACTGGCACCCCTGCAGCACTAGCATCACTCGTGGCACAGGAGGGCACCAAGCAGTAACCATGCCAACCTGAGAGACACCAGAGGGCACCCACGGCAGAACCTGCAGGTATCCTTGGTATCAACGGCAGCAATGGCACGCAAGGGCACCCCCGACGCCCATGGCACCCAAGAAACCCATGGCACCCATGCCACCCGCGGTTGCCAGGCGCCATCCGCAGGTGCCAAGCACCACCCACGAGTGCCCGGCACCGCCCACGGTGCCCGGGCGCCACTCAAGTGCACCTGTGGGTGCTCGGTGACCACCCGCTGGTGCCCGCGTTGCCCACGGGCACCGCGGTGCCCGCACCACCCACAGCACCCGCGGTGCCCGCGGGCATCAGTGGCACCGTGAGACACCCACAGCACCGCTAGTGGCGCCAACAATGAAGCACCCATGGCACCAAGTACGGGGGCCGAGCACAGCGTGAGCCACGGAGCCGAGCCACGGCACCGAGCCACGGCGCCGACTGCAGCACAGAGTATGGAGCCGACCACGACACTGAGCATGGTAATCGGAGCAAGCCACGGCGCCCGACTGCGCACCCAGCACGGTGCTCCACCACGGCACCGAGCGCAGCAGCACCGAGCCACGGCGCCTGACTACAGCATCTCCCAGTAACGGTGCCAAACATGGCACCGAGCCACGGCGCCAAGTCCCGGCACCAACCCAAACACCAGCGGCGCCGCCTATGGCACCCATGCCAAACCAGAGGCACGGCACCGGACCTGCAGCGCCACCAAGGTGTCGGGCACAATGCCAGGAAAAACACCATGGAAAGCCAATGGAAAAGAAGAGAAAGGTGGTGCCCGTGCTGGCCCCTGCATGGAAAAGGAAGAGGGGGGTAGGCACGAGGGGCTGACAAGATGGCAAAGGCACCAAGAGGGCACCGCGCTCATTCAGATCCAATTGACCCGGCTCCTATCCAACGGCTCCGAGGCCCGGAGGCCCCGAAACCAGGAACACAACCAGGAAAAAAGGAGTCAAACCCCCTGCTCCACAGGAGCAGCCCAGAGGTGAAACTGCTCACCGGAACTCCAACGAGGACAGAGATGGAGTCCGGAGTCAAGAATGCAGCCGTTAGGAGCGGGGCCAAGGGGGAACCCACGAAAGTCGTTCAGGCCTATCGCCTACCAAAGAACAATCCTCATGCAGACATACCAACGGGCAACCTCGAAAGGCAATCATTCTTCTTCCGCAAACAAAGAAGAAGAGTTTCGAGGCTAAGCGGGAGTCGGATCCCCAGCACCGCCCAGACTGCTTCTCGTGGACTGTCCTCCCACGAGCATAGGACTGTCCGTAGTCAGACCCCCCCCATTACTTAAGGGTGGCGGACCGGGCACAGCCCCTCTGCCATAACAACTTTCAAACGAAGTCTTGCTACCGTCACCGCTACCGTCTAAGGAGAACTCCGTGGATGGCAGGAAAGAATTTCTTCATAATCTTCTTATTCGTAAAATAAAAAATTACTACTAAATAGTTAAATTAAAACACTTAAATTAAACACTAAAAGCTGCTGTCATATAGACGAAAACTTTGACTCCAGCAGACGAGCGACGTCGACATCCAAGTGCACTCGACAGCGGGAGAAAAGGAACTGAGGCAGATGGAGGGTCGACACCGAGATAGCCTATACAGGCACAACAAGCTGTCCGCTGGTGTTATCGCATGCGTGGGTCCTACCGCTACCGCCCTCAGAAAATTTTTGGCTCCCGCTTGGTCCTAGCATCTCCGGCGCTATCCCACTAGTGTGAATGAGTGATGGAGACTTAGTCCAGGAAGATTTACACATAGTAAAAACAGGAAAAAATCCCCAAATCATGGCGGGAAAATATAATAGTACCATTATATAAAAAGGGAGATAAAAGTAATCCCAGTTGTTACAGATCAATAAGCTTATTAGATAATACACAAAAGATCTTTACAAGGATTGTAAACAATAGGATTATGAAATGGGCTCAAGAACACAAAATTATTGATGAAGCGCAGGTGGGCTTCAAGATAGCACACTCTACAATAGATCAGTGTATCACGTTAGCACGTATATTACATAAAAATAATAAGATTCAAAAATTGCAGTTACGTAAGAACTTACAGTAACAGTAGATCTTCAAGAGAGGTTCTTGCAGTAGGAGGGGCAGTCCTATATGTGAAGGCCTACTGCAGGAACCCTCTCAAAGTAAGATCAGAAAATATTCTGTATATTTGTCGATCTCAAATCAGCTTTCGACAAGGTAAGCAGGAATACATTATGGAAAGTATTAAAATCTTACAGATTAAAGGAAGCATTGATCAACATTATAATGACATGCAGTATCAGAACAACATGACTAGTGTAAAATATAATAAGGATGGTAATAAAAGTAATAAATTTGGCACAGAGGTGTGAAACAAGGATGTGCATTGTCCTCACTATTATTTAACTTATTCATAAATCAGATACTTGAGAAACTTTATAATACAGAATTTCATATGCCAAGGGTGGGATCAAGGAGTTGTCTGTACCTTGTATAAGTGGATGATACTGTGCTTATATCAACTAGCTTTTTGGGAACAAAAAGAAGTTTCTATTTTTTAGAAAAAGAAATGGAAAATATGGACTTAGAAATAAAACTGTGATAAGACAAAACGTATGCCCTGTGGCAACAGTGGGAAAAAATGCTAGGAGAATGTAAAATAAAAATCTATAAACTAATTGAGACAGTAACACATTATTGTTACCTAGGAATACAGTTTAATAGTAGATTAAAATGGGGTAAACAGAAGAAAGAAGTAGAGACAAAGGTTAGAAAGTTTTCAGCTGCAGAAAGAGGTTTTGTACATAAAATGGGGGAAGATCAATAAAAGGATCTATCAAGATAATAAACAGAAAAACAAGGAATCAAGTTTTATATGCAGCTGAGATCTGGGGTCGGAGAATAAAGAGAGGCTTTGGAACCCTTGGTTAATACATATTATAAAAATATTTTGGGACTTCCAAAGGGTGCACCAACTGCCCTTGTGAGGACGGAAATTGGTCAGTTACCCATTCAATATAACACAGAAGTAAGAATGACAAAATATTGGCTGAAGGCATACAAGATGGAGGGAACATGACAAGTATGAGTCAATTAGTTATGCAAAACAGTCAGAAATATTCCCCAGCATGCAGATAGCTGAGAAGATTATAAAACCCATGGGTTTATTGCACTGTATTGCAGATATAAACATAAAAGTGCAGGAAGAAATATACAGTGCAATGAAAGAAAGGATAAAAGATACATATATACAAAGAGATATGAGGTTAAGCAAAAATTACAAAATTAGCAAATGGCTTGCAACTAATAAAAAGAAATTTGGACTGGAAAGATACCGGAATGTTATAAAAGATTTAAGAAGAAGGAAGATACTTGTGAAATATAGATTTGAGTATTGCGATATCCAAAGATTAAGAATAGTTTACGGCTTGGCTGGGGGGAGCAACTGTAAATGCCAGCTGGGGGGAACATGATATAGTACATTTGTTAATACTATGCCCACTTTATAAAAAAGATAAAGATAGGATATTGGGTGAAATTTTGGCTACATTACAAACAGAGCCAAAACAGATGGCTTTGTATGTACTAAGACCAGGTTCAGTAGACATACTGGGGAATGTAGTCAAGTTTTGCAAAATAACCGAAGATAAAAAAATTGCACGTTATTGAAAAAGAAGATTCAAGTGCAATATAAGCATGTAAGCATTTTAGTAGGACATTTCAAAAATGTTATCTATTTATATTGATATTTTACATGTCTATTGTGTTTCTTTTTTATATTGTGAATATTGTAAGAAACTGAAATTACATAAATTGTCAACCAATAAATGATAAACTGAACTGAACAGTCGGTTTAAGCGCCTATCCAGTGTCAACTAAGGAACAGTTTTGCAAATATCACAATTCGCCTTTAAGTGATCGAATCCTAGGCAGAGAACACAAATTAAGTGAGGATCCGCTTTAGCAAATGGTTCCCCACACTCTGCACAATGCTGCAAACCCGATGGGCCAGTTCTTTTCCTGGGCAGTGACATACCAACAAAAAAACTTTTACTAGTGAGGTCTGGTGAGTCTAAGGTCACCACACAAATAAAATGTTTTTTTATTTTAAACGGTCAGTTTAGTGACCGAAGAAATAAACAAGAGTTACCCCGGTTTCTCGCTAAAATAATCAACCAGACCCAAAAGGGTTAAAAATTAAAACCAAGTGTTAAAAATATAAACAAACAGTCGGTTCCCTCCCAGTTAAAAGAACCGAGAAGAAACCAAGAAAACTTACCGGAATAGCACTAAATCTAGACTAATCTACCTGTAAACTCAAGGACAGTGCTTTAAAATCAAACAGAAATAAAGTTTTACTTCAGAAAACTGACAAAATAAAATATTCAACAAAGATGAAGGAGGACTCTCCAAGGCGTCTGTACTAGGCAAGTGGGTAGCCTGTGATGATGGCAACCGTGATTGAGCACTTTCAAAATGAGTGACTTAATCATGGTGCCTGTGCACAGGGCTACTGGACAGGGAGGGCGACAGGATGGGGGGTCAGTGAATATAGCGACAGGAAGTCAATATCTGTACACGTGGTGGGGGGAACGAGCACGGCGTGTGACAGGTGGAAGGGGAGGGAGTGTTTGTGAGGCTTAGCACGGCGGTGGGCTGCCAAGCTGGCAGTGTGGCGTGCTGGGTTGATGGCAGGCGAGGGCTGGGAGGGTGCCGGGTTTGGATCTGGGTGCGTTTGATTTTTTGCACCGGTCCAGGATTTTCTTTTTTTGTTTTGCACCCCCCTGACATGCACCCCCCTGGAGTTGAGATTCCTTCAGTAGGGGGTGTGGAGGCAAAGCACACGCATAAACAAAAAAAAAAGAGTCTCTGGCACCCTTTTGCTGTGTGCCGCAAATCTACATCGCCAAACCTGATTTTCGGCTATGTACACTCGCCCTAACGGTGATCGCCTTTCCACGATCGCCGTTATGACATGGAACCAGCAAGCGGAGTAAAGAATCTGATGGTTGTAGAATGTTTACAAAGAACAGTGGTTTGAAAACTGAGCTTGAGCCTAACATTTCATGATTAACATAGGTTCTATTAACCATTTCAGCTCTGGGGCAGTCTTATGGTGAGACCATACTGCAGAAGTCAGAATATAGTAAGATTTCCTGGGGTTTGAAATAAGGGCTAGCAGCTGGGCTGCTTGCCACAGTCGGGATCAGACTCATCTCCCTCAACATCCTCCTTGCAAGGAAGAAAAGAGTGCGGCTGAAGGGCCAACAATGCAGTGCGTGGCTATGGCAATACCAGTCCAGTCACCAAAGACAAAGGAGTGGCACTGGAACTGACACCATGGATGGCACCAGGAGGATTTTCAGCATCATGGGCCCCTGCAATGCTGTACCCGACATCGGGCCAAGCCCCAAGGGGTCCGAACTCAGAACCGGAAGTGACATCTGAACTGGCATCGATGATCCAGTCAGCACCAGAGTGAGCAAGGGTGGCACTGTAACTGGCCCCATCTCCTGAAATGACGGAGTCAACACCACAAGTGTGGCAGACATTGGTGATGCTGGTCTTGCAAGCACCCAGAGGCTGTTGCTGCAAGCAAACACTCTACCGGGCCCAGTGACACTGCTGAGGGCACCAGCTCTGCCAACCCTGACAGGTCAGGGGCCTGCACTGCTAGTGGTGTCACATGGGCAGATGCTGCATCCACTGCTCCATAACAGCTGCCCAATGGTGTCACTGCCCACCAAAGCCCTCACTTAAAGACAGAGGGGAGCTCTGGGCCCGAGACACCAATCTCCCAGGTATAGCAGTCCCTGGTGTCATCGGTGATAACAGTGAGGATCTCTGACCCTGGGAAGTCAAATATCTCATGGCAGACCTGACAGAGGGGGACCTCAATGGTACTGTGTCTTCCCCTTCTTACTAGAAGAGGAGGAGACTGACATCAAGCACTGCCTCCACCCTGATGCTGAGTGTGTTCAGGATTGGTACAGCTTCTTTTTGTACTTCAAGAAAGACTGCATTTCCTCACGAGTACTGCCATTCACATGTAGTGGGGCTCAAAGAAAGTGAAGTTATTTATGTAAAACAGAATAAACTGACATAAAAACAATGTTTTAAACTCTAAGTTTAAACACTAAAACTCTGAAGAAGTGAATGCTGCCATTGAATAGATGGGAACTTCTTACTCCCAGTAGACTAGTGACGAAGTCACAGATGTGCAGTCGATGGTGGGAAAAAAAAGAACCGAGGTCGTTGGGGGATGACAAGATTGTAAACCAGTGCCCAAAATTCAATGATGCCTGATGCTACACATGCACGCCACCTGCCACAGAGCCAGCCCTATGAAAAGATTTAACTCCCACTGGATCCTAGCACCTCCAGCTCAGAACCACTAGTGGGACTCAGTGGTGAAGACTGACTCTTGGAAGATTAGAATTGAGCTGTGTGATGGAGCCAGTGACGGCTATTGACTGGCACCACATCAGGTGTGCAAGCGCCATGCTCAATAGTCGACATGGGCTCCCTCTGTGCAAAAGAATTTGCTCCCACTGGGTCTTAGTCCCTCCAGCCCCAACCCCATGACTGGGAATCAGTGGTGAAGACAGAGTCCTGAAAGATCATGCTTATATTTAGAGTTCCACTACAAACCAAATTCATGTTTCAACAGGAAAAAAAAAGGCTGTTGACTTACTGAAACAGTGCAGCGAGATCAAATTTTTGACGGCGTGAGAGTTGTTTTTTTGTATAGCCTAAAAATGACGGATAGCTTCCTTTAAAACCAGTGGAAACTGGTTGTGTACCTGTCCAAACCTCCAAGCCAGTCAGAATTAGTTGTGCATTTAAACTGGTAAATATCTGAAATTAAGCAAAGAGAAATTATGATGGAAAAAAGATAAGCTACTTACAATACAAGCACAATAAATGCTCCACGGTGAAACTCTGTGCCTCAGTAAAGGAAAATTACGTACCTACCGTAATTCTTCATCTTCTCTTGTATCTTCACCATTCATTACTTCCTGGGTGTAAGCCGGAGGCGCGCACCCGTCACGGGAGCTTTTTTTTTTTAAAAGGTTGCCTAACGGCCCGCCCTCGAGAGGACGTCATGCGATGTGCGAGGGCGGCCGTTAGTAGCGATCACTCATCTCCAACTCAGTTCTGTGAGCCGGAGAGGCAAAATGAAAGCAGAAAATATAGATAGCGAGGCAAGATAGCCGAGGGATAGCAAAGCAAGGAAGAATGAACTGAAAAGGAATAAGCCGATGGAGGAAGGACAGAGGAGATAAGAACATCCCTAGCCTAGGAGTGCAGGGCCTCCTTACCTGGCGACTCTAGGAGGAGAGATGAGTAAGGAAATGAGAAAATAGAAGAAGAAGAAGAAAGAGAAGAGAGAGATGGGATGTTGAAGGGACCAGAATGCCCAACGAGCATAGTTAGCTTGTAGCTGAAGGCTCGACTAAAGGGGAAGCAAGAATCCCCGGAGATAGAGCTGAAGAGAAGGTTCACCGAACCCGCTAGACAGACTCAGAAGGGCATAGTCCTCATCTTCAACATGCCATTGTTCTTGACACCCACCTCGGGCTCCTGGCCGTGGAAGGCCTTTAACTGGAGGACAGCCGAGGAGGGAAGAATAAAACCCCCGCAGCATGAGAGCGCTGCTCAGGGGTTTAGAAATGGAAAATGTAAGCCTTTCAGGCGTTCCAAGAAAGAAACGGGACCCAGACTGACTGGCTAAGGCCGGCCAAGGCTTAGGCTGGCTAAGATTGGATATGGTCAGTAGAGCTCTACTGTAAAAATTGTCCAGGAGGACACTTAAAGGGAGAAACCACTTAGCAAAACAGCGAGAAGGATAGCCTACCTTCTCATTTGCCTTCTTGTTTGATTTCTCCTTTTCCTTTTTTTTTTTTTTACAGATAAAAATTTTTTTTTTTTTTACTAGATGCATGACCCAGATACCAAGATGCCTATAGCAGTCGGAGAGAGTTCCCTCAGCATTTTTTTTTTTTTTAGAAGAGAAAGGAACAGACGTACTCGTTCCTCTGCTCTGCAAGGCAAGAATAGAGGGGGATTAGATTTCAGGGCAACTATCTGAACACGGGATTGCAGGATCAAAACTGAATAGCCTGAGCAGGCCAAACAACCCCAGAGGTATCTTGCCATAAGAATAGCAAGAGATACTTGTGCAGTCTGATCGCCAATGCAATCCACGAGATGGCCCATGAATCTTAGAGTAAATAATTTTCTGGATTTTAAACCCCCCAAGAAGATTTTTTTTTTTTTTTTTACTTTTATTTTTTTTTTGGGAAAATGAAGCAATTTTCCCTATATTTTATATAAATGCAGAGAGGAGGAGGAGAGGAGGTGGAGAAGCCACAGGAAGAGGCCACTGAGGGGATGGTGGGCGGGTGTAAGTAATGAATGGTGAAGATACAAGAGAAGATCAAGAATTACGGTGGAGTCGTAATTTCCCTATCTCTCCTTGTCAATCTTCTACCATTCATTACTCCTGGTGATACCTAAGCTCCTCTTCCCTGGAGGGAAGAGGCCATACCCTGAGGGAACAAGACCCCCAGCCTTCTGTTGGTGAGAAACAGAAGAAGACCCTGGCTTATTCAGAAAGCCTAAGTGGGAGAAGAGCTAGGAGGTGCCTCCCGAGGACGAGGAGGCGGAGGAGCCCCTGTAAAAGTCTCCTAGCTCTGGAGAGAAAAGGAGTCCCCGGAAGGCGGGCGAATCACCCCTCGCCGGACCAGGGTGACAACCTGGAAAGACGAAGCCATGCCGTCCGCCTGATGCAGATCGCTGTCCCATGAAGCCTGGAAGCCACCTCATTGGCGTCATAAGATGCCTGCTTGGTGTCTTGCCAGCTCCAGGCCTACACGCGGAAGGCAGCAGGCTTGTCTGGTTTGCTCCGTATCAGGCATAGATGCCAGCAGCTGGGACATCATCGACCACAGATGCCGGTTGTAGGCAGCGTGGTGAGCCTGATGTGATGCAATACATGCACTTTCGCACGAGAAGAAGAGAACACTCTTACGCTAGCGGTCGAACTGAGAGAGTCCGAATCGTGGGCGGTCGTACGACAGGCAACGGCGCCCAGAAGGAGTATCCAGGTATACCAAACCTGAGGACGGGTTGGGAAGGAACCTAGAGACTCAGAGGGGCACAATACCTCGCTGGCAGTCCGCCGGGCTGGGGAAGAAGCGGCAGGGGACTGCCATGACGGATAGACGCCTCCTGGAAGGGATGAGCCAGGAAGGTACCACCAGATGCTGGGCACTGAATTCACCAAGGAATTCTGCGTCTCCGTTCGGTATTGTCTCTTCGAGCGTAGAAATCGGAAGATCCCTCACCATCCTCGAGAGAAAACGCTGATATTCTGTGAAATCAGCATCGGAGGACAGATGAGCAGGGGGTTCCTCTCCCTCGGAGGAGGGAGACGAGGATGATGGGGAACTGGAATGCCCAGAGGATTCCTGCGGTGGTGGGGAGAGTCAAAAGACCCGCTCATGCATGTATCTAACATATGAGGGGAAGGCCGCGCAGAACCCCTAAACTGCCCCCAGGATAACGGACCCGTAGGACCGACATGGCCTGGGAGCGGGGGTGGTGAAGGCAGAGATGGGAGAGGGGCACCTCAGCAGGTAACTGCTCTCTGTGAGGGCTCTGGAATCCGGGGAAAGGGCCCTGGAAAGAGGATCCGGATATCAGACCAGGCACAGAACGGAACTCTGGGGAAGCGGAGCCTGGAAGAGCCCTGGGGAGAACCTCCCTATGACGCGCGGGACTGCATGGATCCAGAAGGGCAGTCCGCGACAAACGCCCGCGAGGACACCTAGAACCCTGGAGGGAGGGGCGAGGCTCTGCACTTGCTCCTGGCCACCCCCTGAGTGGCCAAGAAGACCGAGCAGACCCTGCCCCTCAACCCCTCGGACTCGAGAGGCCCTCCTCCTCGACCACAGCGTCCCCTGTCCCTAGAAGAGCAACAGCACCCCGTAAGGTAGCTGTCACCGGGCCTCAGAGAGGAAGCCTCCCACGTCACCCCCGCCTGCCCCGGGCTCCAGCCACCCCAGCCGGGGAACCCTCAGGAGGCAGCGGAAGGGGGGACAGAGGAGGCCGCTCCGCCCTGGCACCTCTAGCCACGGGGACCCAGACTCCGAGGTGGGGTGCCAGGATGGGTCCACGTCTGAATCAACGCCTCGGAGGAGGCCGAGATCTAGCAGGACCTCAATGCTGGCCACCCAGGGGTCCCTGAGGCCACCAGAGCATGCGAAGCCCAGGTACCAAGGCGCCGCTCGCCTCCTTCACGCCGGTAGCAGCAGGCTAACTCCCACACCCCAGCAGGCGCCCGGCAAACCCGGCACCGCCTGGAGGACAAGGCCCAGGCGCCGGGCGTGGCACGGCAGCGGCGCCGGCGGCATCCCGCCGGCGCCGCGAACAGCACTGAGGCCGGCGGCACGCCAGCGCCGCCCGATCACAGTGCCGCGAGCGGCGCGGGACTCAAACGGCGCGGAAGCGGTGCCCGTATCGATCACCGGCTTTTCTGACACGCGCCAGGATCAGCGGCGCGGGCGGCGTTGAGGTCCACCGAGCCAGGCCCAAAGTCGAGGGCCTCGCCACGGGGAGCCTGCACCTCCAAAGAGGTGACTGCGAGGCGGTGTCGCGCCGCTGCCCCGGGAGGGACTACGACGCCCCGACACCTGAAGGGCCTCCTCCTCGGCAAGAAAAGACGAGGAGACCCCTCCTCCTCAGACCGATAGGCCCGGGAGGGGACCTGGGAAGGGCCTAGAGACCTTACTAGAATCCCTTGAGACGCTTGTCCCCGAAGGTCGGCGGGCTTTGCCGAGCTTGAACGCTCGGACTTCGAGGACACGGCGGTCCATGGAGAAACAGGCGTCGCACGAATCCATGTCATGGTTGGGTCCCAGGCAACGAAGACAAACGTCATGCCGGTCCAAGACGGAGAAATGCCGGCCACAGTAACACCGACGCATAGGGGCGCGGCCCGTCTTCGAAACACGTTTAGCTCCGAACCGGACATAACGCGAAATCAACAAGAAAAAACAGTAGGAAAGCACACCCGGCGCCGCTTTAGAAATAAAAAAGAACGGTCTTACCGATTGGCGTCGAGTGTGCGGGAAAGAGGAGTCGTGAACGCAGTCAAAATATGGACGCTCCGAAACAGGTGCTGCCTCGACGGCGGGAGAAACAGAACTGAGTTGGAGGAGGAGTCGGTCACATGCTGGCCGCCGCTACGCATGACGCCGCTCTCGAGCGGGGCCGCTAGGGCAACTTAAAAAAAAAAAAAAAAGCTCGCGGATCGGTGCGCGCCCGCTTACACCCAGAAGTAATGAATGGTGAAGATTGACAAGGAAGATACCAGAAACAACTCAGAACAAAAGCTGGGCGCCAGAATTCAGCTGCATAAATAGGTTATAATAACTGGTTAATGTTTTTTCCTTAGGAAACGGGTTATAATTCTAGCGTTATAACCAGCTGGTTATAACAACATTCCACATGCCCGTTTCCCTACTTTAGCGCATGCGCTAAGCCGAAACTATTGCCTCTGCGCAGTCTGTCCCCGTTCTTCAGTGCTCTCAACTTCCCTGACAGAAGTCGGCAGTAAGTTCTTTTACTTTAACACAATACTACTGGGCACAAAAAAAAACAAACTGCCTAATCGGCCACAAGTTAGAAAAAAAGCTGCTTCAGTTTTCGAGCCAGCCACTATGGACTGCGCTAAAACTCCAACGGTCCGTGGCTTGACTCCGTACCGAAATAGACTTACTTTGTATAATTGCTGTGGTGAAAAAATGGCCCCCAGCAATGATACAAAATAAAGGAGGGGTAGGTGTGTAAAACTTGGATTTTACATCCCCCCTCGGGGTGGGATGCCTTAATAAATCCATTGAGCTTCGCTCTCAGGGTTTATGTGGCATCCCACCCCGAGGGGGGGTGCAAAATCCGAGTTATAACTACCTACCTATCCGTTATTCTCTATATTAACAATAGTACTCACAAAACCATGAAGTAGCAGCAGCAACACAGTAGCAGGAGAGGAGAAAATGCACCTCTGACCGGTTTCACCATAAGGCTTCCCCAGAGAAGGCGTGTTAGTCAGCTGCTAGGTGCCCCATTTAAATAGTGTAATCAATTAAAGTAACAGTGCACCATTATATTAAATAGACATAATATAAGTGAATCAATACCACACACTAACAAATACAAAACAAATAAAAAACTAGCACCATAATGTAACACTAACCACACACAAAACTGCATTAAAAGCAGGATTAAACTATGCAAACTACACTTCAGATTTCGAAAAAGGAAATAGCAGAAAAAAGTCCATGGAGAAGGAAACTGTGGATCCAAAAAAAGGTGTCCAAGCTTCAACTTCAATTTTGTTTAGGTATAATTTCTGCACATTCATGTTATATCCTGGTGTAGAAGTGGAATGTCTGTAATTAGAGCTGGAGGCACTGGCCCTGTACTGGAATGAGAAAGAAATGTATGAAAGGTATTTTATGACTCCTAACACAACAAAGCATGTCACACTGGGTGGGGGTGGCCTCTGTTAAAGTCATGGAGGGCAAATCAGAAACCCATTTCATATTTCAGTCTTGTCCACTGACTACTCCTTTCCTTGTTCAGGAGGAGGAGGAGCAGTGACATGTTTTTACGACTGTGGGCGAAGCCAACAGGAGTATTGCATGTACAAAAGGAGAGTGATGTCATGTTTTCTGTCTGTGGAACTGACTGAAGGTGTAAATAGTCTCCCTCCAAGAAATGTTTTCTGCCCTCAAATCAATATGCTTTCATGTTAGTCAATGGTTGTAGGGCACTATTTTCTTTCTTAAATGGGTGGTACAAGAACTGGAACCTGAGTAGTGGGAGGCAACATTGTTTTTTGGGGGAAGTAAGATCCAACCCACCTCCACCAAGAAGCTCCTAAAAATCCAGCCCACCATTTTTTTTATTCATGTGGGAGGGGGCATGAGGTGGATCCTATCATGCTGAAATAAGAGTCACTAGTTTGGTATCTGGCCAAGGAACAGAACAAATCTGTGGAGGCAGAACAGATAATACTTAATGCATTCAAACTGACTTAAAAACCCTTGGAACAAATGATTATCAGAGTCACCTGGTGTCTCAAAAGGACAGACACAGCTTTCAGGTATTTCTTAAACATTTATATACTAAAAACAAAGTTCAGCTTTGGGGATTAACAATATTTGTTTACCATATTCTATCTATCTATCTATCTATATATATATATATATCGTTTGTCTTTTTAGTAGTTTCAAACACTGAAAGCATTGGTTAGTAATGCATTTAGAAATACATTTTTAATTGCCTTTACAGATAAATCATGCAGGTTCATGTACTTGGTGTAAACAGTCTGTGATTAAATGTATTTTACTTTTTTCCTGGCTCAGTTTCTATCAGTGAAAAGAAAGACTGGAACAACTATCAGAGCTGCCATTCCCCTAACATTCCTGCTGAGTTTATACTCCTTGGAACCTGTTATTCCAGTTTTTGTGCCTGTGTGTAGTATATAGGAAGCTTTAGAGCACTATATTTTTTCTGGCTTGAGGAGTTAATTGATACCACAGAAAGTTAAAGGAGTAGTCCACCCAGAATGTGCAAAAAAACATAAGTTATGTAGAGTGTTTTAATATGTATGTTAAATCCTAGTGCGTCCTTCCCTCTGTCTGCTATTAGGAGTTTTTCCTAAATTAGCTTGCTAGCTGTATGGTAGTTTCACGACCCCTGGGAATCTCCATAACAAATACGTTTTATTGGATTTCTTTCTCCTACGATGCCCCCGTCTCATGTGACAGTGATGTAGCCATGCCCTTAGATTTAGCATGTGTACTGTTTTAAAATTAGTTTAGCAACAGCAGAGCCTTGTAATTGTTCCTATCCAGGGAGCACAAATGTCAACAGTTAGTTACCTGCTGACCCATTGAAACAGTGATGTTATTACACAGTAACATCACTGTAGCTTTGGATTTGGATCATTCCTTGCATTTTCTCTTAAGAAATATTTTTCCACACTAACAAAAACATCCTTTAAATTCTGTATATAGCAACAAGCCATTGTATAGTTGCAATAAGACACTCCAGGGTGTGTGTTATCATGTAATAACGTCACTCCTGGGGTGGTGGAAGCACTCGGCTTCACCTCTGCTTAAATATGCCCCTTCTCAATGTACTGTACTTTGATTCAGTTAGTGTATGCAACAGCCTTCATGTGAACACTCTGGGCTTCTCTTTGACTCCTGATGTCTATTTGCTTTAGCTATTGTATATTGTTTGAACTGCTTAGGTCTTCTTGATGTGGTGCCTGCGTAAATGAGTATCTAACTCAAAGGTTTGTAAATCTGATATTTTTTAAAGAAAGAAATAAATGTTTATGTTTAAAGAGCTAGTGTACTGCTTGGAATTAATAGTAATTTTTAGATGCAGTCAGCTATCACTTCCAATATCTGAAGCATTTTTTCATTTTCTGTTTGCTAATTAGGAGATTTTCTGCCTGGCAGTACTGGGGTGATGTGCGGAGCAGCACTCTTATAGGAGGCTAAAAAAATTCTGTTCCTCCCACTACATCATCAGAAGTGAGACCAAACATCTTGAGGCACCACAATTCTTGTAGCCTGAGCAGTGACTTTCACAAGCTACCAATCAAAATGCAGGAAATTGTGACATCATTAGTAACCAGGGAGAGCCAGTCCCTGCTGATTCATGTGAAAGTGAAACCTGGCACTGAGAAATGGTTCTCATTAGTTACTAGTGATGTCATAGTCAGTGTGGTCTCAGTGTTGTTGTAATGGGAGGAACAGAACAGACTTTTTTTTTTGCCTACAGAAAGAATGCTGCTCCAAACATCACCCCAGTACTCTCAGGTGGAAAATCTTCTAATTAGCAAACAGAAAAGAAAAAATACTTGAGATATAAGAAGTGATAGCTGACTACATCTGAAAGTTACAATTAATTGCATGCAGTTACCATGCAGTACACTAGCTCTTTAAGCCCATGAAATACAGGTTACTCACCTGTAACAGGAGTTCTAGGAATGGTATATGTTGTTCATCCACACTCATTGGCAGGTATCCTTGCCGCTTTAAATCTTGCCGGAAGGTCTTCAAGCTTGCTCCTCCACCCACCGGGTGGTATAACTCGGCTCCGCCCCATGACGCCAGATCTGCCCGCTGGAAGCTCAGGTTGTGCGTTGAAGCCGGGGAGGTCGGGTGGGTCGTGTGGATGAACAACATATACCATTCCTAGAACTCCTGTTACAGGTGAGTAACCTGTATTTCTAGGGACATGGATATGTTGTTCATCCACACTCATTGGCAGACTCCTAGCAGTTCTCCGGGAGGAGGGAGGCAAGACGCACACCCCAATACTTACTTGGGAAAGAGAGACTGGAGAACCGAGGCCCCAAAACCAGCATCCCGGCGTGACTCAAGGTCGATGTAGTAATGGGTAATGAAGGTGTTTGCTGACTTCCAGGTAGCAGCCCTGCAGATTTCCTGGATAGGGACGTCCCCGGAAGCAGCCACCGTTGCAGCAGTATGGCGGGTAGAATGAGCTCTTATCCCTCTGGGAGGTCCATGCCCACCAACTTATAGCAGAGATCTATGCAGGAAGTGACCCACCTGCTTATCGTCCGCTTGGCTGCAGGTCTGCCAGATGCGGCTTCAGCGTGAGGTGACAAACAGCTGGCGAACATCTCCCGAATTTCAGCCGTCGCTCTTTGTAATAGGCGCAGCCTTCTAGGGTCCAAAGTATGGAGCCTATATTCGCCTCCGAGGTGTGATTGGGGTAGAACACCGCAGAGTCAACACCTGGTTAAGGTGAAACTCCGACACCACCTTCGGAAGGAATTTCGGGTGGGGGCGCGGGACAACCTTGTCCCTGTGGAAGACCAGGTAAGAGACTCTGATGGAAAGCGCCTGGAGCTCTCCATCCTTCTGGCTGACGTGATAGCCACCAAGAAGGGTCTTCCATGACAGGTGAGAGAGCACACCTGTGCATAGGTTCGAATGGCTTGCCCATGAGCTTTGCCAGTACCAGCAGTAGATCCCACGGAGGTGGGGGTTCCCGCACTGGAGGGGAAATGTGATCAAGGCCTTTGAAAAAGCGCCAGACCACCTTCTCCTGCGCCACCGACTGCTTCCCGGCCCGCGCCCGGTAAGCAGAGATGGCTGCCAGGTGCACCCTTAGGGTCGTCGACCTAAGCCCTTGATTAGAAAGGGACCATAAATAGTCCAAGATGCTTGCCAAGGAACAGAAGGAAGGGTCCAAGCCCTTGCTCTGACACCAAATGGAAAACCTTTTCCATTTGAAGGCATAGCATTTTCTGGTCGACTCTCACGGACGCCTCAACTACATTGAGGACCTCGTCGGAAAGACCCAAGGCCTGGAACTCTAGCCGCTCAGGAACCAGGCCGTCAGGTGCAGGGATTGAAGGTCCGGATGGAACACCTTCCCCTGATTGACTGAGAGCAGGTCCGGGTGAGCTGGAAGCTGCCGCGGAGTCCTGGAGCTGAGACTGAGGAGATCTGGTACCAGAACTGGCGAGGCCAGTCTGGGGCTATCAGAATCACCTGCGCTTGTCCCTCCTCGCCTTGAGAAGCACCTTGTGGATCAAGGGAAATGGGGAAAGGCGAAAGAGGCCTGGGGTCCACTGCCTCGAGAAGGCATCCCCCTGCAGCGAGCCCTGCTGAGGGGGGCGGGCATGGAACAGTCTCAGCTTCGCGTTCTCCCTGGAGGCGAACAGGTCCACCTGAGGTGTGCCCCAATGGGAGAACAGATGCTGTACTACCTCCGGCAGGAGAGACCACTCGTGGGATGCAGCCCCTATCCGGCTCAGGGCATCGGCCAGGGTGTTGGAGGCTCCTGCCACATGAATGGCTAGGAGATCCACCTCCAGGCTGCGCACGAGTGACCAAATGCGGAGAGCTTCCTTGCATAGAAGCATGGAGCGCGTCCCGCCCTGGCGGTTTAGATAGAACATGGTCGTGGTATTGTCCGTCTGGACTCGGACCACTTGACCCCGGAGGAACAGAGCAAAGGTGGTGAGAGCTAGGCGGACCGCCGAGCTCCAGCAGGTTGATGTGGCATCGGGACTCCCGTGGGACCAGAGGCCATGAGCCCGTGTTCCCCAGATGGGCACCCCAACCCATCAGAGAGGCATCGGTCGATAGAGAGACCGCCGGCTTGGGCAGGACTAACGGGATGCCCTCCTGCAAATGATCTGGAACGGTCCACCACTGGAGAGCTGCCCACATCCCTGAGTCACCGACACAAGCTGGTCCAAAGGATCGGCGCTGCGACCACTGGCTGGCCAGTCCCCATTGAAGGGGACGCATGTTCCAGCGGGCCCAACGGACCACGCTGGTGCAGGCCGCCATGAGACCCAGGAGGGGCAGGAAGTCCCGGGCAGGGCGCAATTGCCCAACCAGAAATGATCGGGCAAAGGAGGAAAGAACCCCGGCCCTGTCCGCCGGGAGCCGCGCTCTGGCTCGAAGAGAGTCGAGCTGCGCCCCGATGAATAGAATCACCTGCTTTGGCTCGAGTTCCGACTTGGCCTCGTTGATAAGGAGGCCCAGTTGAGAGCAGACCTGGAGGGCCAGATCTCTGGACCACTCCGCCTCCTTCCTGGAGGGAGCTGCTATCAGCCAGTCGTCCAGGCAAGAGTACACCCGGACCCCGGCCCAGGGAATGCTGTCACCACTGCCATGCATTTGGTGAAGACCCTGGGAGCTGGAGACAAGCCGAAGGGCATGGCTTGGAACTCGAAAGGGATCCTTCCGCTCGGAAGTGAAGGAATCTCTGGTGAGACGGACGGATAGGGACGTGAAAAAACACGTCCTGCAAGTCCAGAGAGCAGAACCACACGCCGCGTTCCAAGGATGGTATTATCTGAGCCAGAGTGACCATCCTGAAGGTTCGAGACCTTAGGAACTTGTTTAGGTCGTAGGTCGAGAATGGGGCGCCAGCCCCGCGTCCGTTTCGGAACCAGGAAGTACCTGGACACAAACCCTGGGTCTGAAGGAGGGTCCGCCACCTCTCTTATCACCTCCTTCTGGAGGAGGAGAGCGATGTCGGCTCGACGAGCCGCCAGTGAGGCTGGGGACCCCGAAGCCCCCCGAGGGGCGACGGCTCTGAAGGGTGGTGCCTGCTCGAATTCCAGAGGCAGGCCTCTTCTCACCACCTCCAAGACCCACCTGTCCGTGGTAACAGCGGACCAGGCGGAACGGAAGTGCCGGAGCCGTCCCCCCACGGGGGGACCCAGGGGTAAGGTGATGGGAATGGGGGCGACACCACTCAGCCCGTCACTGGGCAGGCTTGGAGGAGGGACCGGCCGAGGGACCTCCTGGGCCTTTTCCTCCCTGCCTCCTGTTAGAGGAAGCCGGCGGCTTGGGTTTGGGATGCCAAGGCCGAGCCTGCTGGCCCCTGACGCGTGCTGGGCCGGTGGCCCGGGGGCACAGAAGAACGAAAGAGGGCTTAGGCTGCGGTTTCGCGGCCTTTGTCCTTCTGAGCGGAAGAGACCGAGTCCAAGGTAGCATTGGACTTCTCGATCCTCTGCAGGTGACCTTCCACCCCAGGGTCAAGAGGTCAGTCCCCAAAGGGAACATCCGCCAACTTGTGCTGGGTATCCAAGAAAGGTGGATATCCTCAGCCAAGCCCGCCGACACATAGCCACTGCAGCCGCCACTGATCTGAGTACATGAGTCCCCATATCCAAAGCAGTCTGAGCTGCTGTTTGCCACTGCCCTGCCCTGGTCCTGCACCTGCTTAACCGTAGTCTGCAGATCGGCGGGAAGATGAGGATGACCTCATCCAGGGAGCCCAACAGGGCATGAGAAAATGTGCCATGAGGACGGCCGAACTGGCCTGACTAAGGCCGAGAGAGGACGAGCGAGACTTTCAGCCCGGACATAGTCCAATTTCTTGACCTTTGTCAGGAGGTTTGTCCACATCCCATGGCGCGCCGGGCGCGGCGAAAACGCTGTCGGTAACCAACCCCTCAGCAGAGGGGTGTTCCGAAAAACCGGACAAGGAACCGGTAGGGACCGCAGACTTCCTGGCCATCCTGGCCGAAGGCGCAGGGCAGGAAGCAGGGCGCTGCCAAAGCTCCAGTGCCGGACCCACTATGGCCTCGGCCACCGGAAAGGCCTCCGTCGGAGAATTCCCTCGGTCCAGAATCTCCATGAGGGGATACCTGGCCCGTTTGGAAACAGGTTCGAGCTCCATCCCGGTGGACTCCGAGATGAGCCGAAGCAGTCCTAGGAAGGACGACGGGCTATCGTCCATTGACTGACCTCCTGAAGACTCCAAGTCCAGTCGCTTGGAGAAAAAGGAGGAATCATCTTCGGACTCAGAAGAGTCCTCAAAGAGCTGCCTCTGGCCTGAGCCACCCTTCACCTGCCGAGGTCGGTCGGGAGTGAGGGTAACTGACAGCCGATGGGGTAGACCCTTAGCCGACTGAGAATCCTTGGTCGGAGCCCCAATTGGTGGCTGTGGAGGCGGAGGTTCCACCGGAATCGGTGGAGCAGCTGGTTTTGGCCGAACAACCGGCCTGGGTATAGGCTCCTCGGATAAGTCCAGGGGTTGTGTCGGCCGCCTCGGTGACAGTTACTTAATGGCCGGAAGGCGGACGGGTCGGCTTATCTCCCGCCAGGAGGAGCTGTTGCAACATAAGGTCCCTCGCAACTGGCCGACGAATTTACGCTTAAGCCTCTCGGGTCAGAGGGCGGGACGCCGCTTACCGCGGTGCCGAGACCGAGACCGCCTATGACGGTGGGATCGGCTGGACCGCGAAGAGGTCCGAGACCGAGACCGAGAGTCCCGGAATTTCCGAGGTCGGTGCGGGGAGGTGTCGGCCGGAACCGGCACTCCCTTCGGCTCGGATGGTCCATCTGAGGGCTCCGGAACCGGAGGCACAGGCGAGCCCACGGGATCCTCAACTCCTCCCGGGGGAACCGGGGAGAGGGGAATCTCGGCTGCTAAAGGTGACAGCCCGTCCAACGGGTCGAGAAAAATCTCGACTTCGTCGGTGGGAGTCTCGGTCAACTGACCTGACGGGGACACCGTGAGGCCAGTGGCCGAAGCCGAGCGGTCGACCGAAGCCGACGGCCACGACTCGGGAGAGGGACCTTCCCCGCCTCCCAAGAGCTGCCGACGAGGGGGACTTACCCCTGTCCTTCTTTTTGGACCGAGAATAAGGTCCAGCAGACGCAGGCCCTTCTCCCTTAGTGGAGAGGGACAGACAAAGCTCCTTAAAAGAAGCCGTGTAGGAAGAACCCAGAGAGAGCGGGATAAATGCCGCGGCCGAGGAAGATACGGCCCGCGCCGCCTCCTCTTCGAGGGCGACCATCCGCTCGAGCTGATCCGCCGAGCCCGCCGCCGCGGACACCGCCAACCGGGCCTCCTTGGACTTCACCGGAGGGAAACGCTTCTCGGGACGGCCCAGTTGCAATCGGGAAGCACGGTCTTCGAGGACGTAGGCCGAGAAAGATGAGCACAGGTCGCAAGCCTGCGGGTCGTGCTCAAGGCCTAAGCAGTAGACACACGTGGAGTGTGGATCCGTCCGAGACATCTTCTGCCCGCATGGGCATCTCCGAAATCCGGGAGTCGATTTGTCCATCGCAGCCGCGAGGGATCGAAGACTGAAGTCTTTTTCGCAAAATTTATTTTTAAATCCGCAAATGGAGAAATAGGAACCAGTCTCAAATGCAGAGCGTTAAGGAGGGAACCTGAGCTTCCAAGCGGTAAGGAAGATCTGGCGTCATGGGGCGGAGCCGAGAGTTATACCACCCGGGTGGGTGGGAGGAGCAAGCTTGAAGACCTTCCGGCAAGATTTAAAGCGGCAAGGATACCTGCCAATGAGTGTGGATGAACAACATATCCATGTCCCTAGAAACACCCTTATCTAGTTAATGCATTCACAGTCGTAGTGGCTCTGCCAGATCTTGTTCTTTTTGTTTTTTTCTTAGAAGGCACTATCTCCAGTACCTGCTCAGAGGGTGTCTTGTGTTTACTGGTTTCAGAGTTCCCCCTTCAGACACTCTGGACCATAGGTGCCAGAAGATTGTAAAAGGTGTGTGTGTGGGGGTGGACTGAAGATCAGAGGGGCACTTGTTATGGTATAAAGGGCACTTTTTCCCAGATCGGTTTTTAATATACAGAAATTGTGCAATCAGATGAGGAAAGTAAATACATTACATTTATCTACTCTCTGTCTCTCTCTCTCTAGATACAGTATCTGTGTGTGTATATATAGCGTGTATATATATATATATATATATATATATACACACACACACACACATATATATATATATATATATATATATATATATATATATATATATATATATATAAAGACAACCTCTGTGCGTAAACACTGAGGCAAGGTTACCCAAGGGCATTTGGCTGGGAAGCCAAATTTCAAGAAAATACAAAATTACAAATGCCCCCACAATACAAAGCATCATGGGCTGCATATGCAAATCACCACAGAATGTTATGCTGGTCCAACTTAAGCAGAATTGCATGGTGCCGCACCATGCAATTCTGCTAAAGTTGGACCAGCATAACATTCTGTGGTGATTTGCATATGCAGCCCATGATGCTTTTAGAGGGGGCATTGTAATTTTATATATATATATATATATATATATATATATATATATATCTAAATATATCATACACTGAGGCATATCCTGGCCATACGTAGAATGGGGCAGGCGGCAGTTGAGAACGAATCTCTTGGTCTGTGTTCCTGTCCTCTCCTGTGCCATAACATGGCTTTACCACCACAAAATAAAACAAAATTATACTTCTGGTGATGGCTCTGCTAGGGTAAGACGTGTGGTATGCAGCTGCATCGACCAACCTACTAAAAACATAGTTTTTTCCACTAAAGCCCTTGGCTATAACTTCAAAAAACAAACAAACAAACAAAAAATTTGGGATCCTTTCTTACTGCTATTGCGATTCTGCTATGATAAAGTTATTAAACAAATGGACACAGAAATGAGAATGCCAATTATCCCAGGATGGCAAAAAAAATCCATGTAACACAAGATCTCCTACAAGAAGTTCACCAAAGGAGAAGTGACTTCACCCCAATAGTTAATAGACTTATGTCAGCAGTGATAACATTTTGCGTGGCTTATCCGGCAAAACTATCCATCATTAAAAACAGTAAATCTTATGCCTTTGAAACGCCAGACCAAGCCCACCCCCAGCTTTCGGTGATGTTCCCTGATCTGTTTAAAAAAGGCTGAGATCCTGAATATAACCTTCAAAGAGGATAAATTCAGTTAATGGTAAAGGTTCGTATGTGGTCATTTTGCTGACTGTGATCTTCTGATGCATGAACATAGCCTTCCTCCTCACCCATACTTGTGTGCATATTTCAACCATGAGTTGGGTCTTGGACAAAAAAAAGGGGGGGTGGGCTGTTTTGGTACAGAAACTTTCAGCTTTATTTAGATTAGAGTTGTTTATACTTCTTGGTGTTCTGTTAATAGGTTTCTTTAGCATAATATCACTCAGGGGAGTTTCAAGAAGCAGACTCGGGACAAACTATTCTAAGATATTTGAAACTTTGCTTTATAGAGCTTAGGAGGAATACTATGTGGTTAAGCATTAATATTAAATTTCAACATACCTTGGCAGTAGTAATTTTTTTGTTTGTTTGTTTTTAAACTTGCTATTAGAGTAGATCCTTGTTAACTTGCAAAGGTTAAAGTTCCCTTTAATTTCAACTGATCACACCACAAATGGAAATTACGTACCTACCATAATTCTGATCTTTCTGTGTATCTTCACCATTCATCACCTTTGGGTTACTGGCGAGAGGTTATGACCCATGAGGCCTTTTTTTTTTTGGATGGTAGGTGCGCTGACCATCAACCGACGCAGCTCGAGGCCGCGCACTGTGTGGCGCCACAGGTTGGCCATTAGGTGTGTCAACTCCGCCTCCCACCAGTTCTGAGTCACTGTAGAGGTTAGAAAGAGGGTTGGGAGGGTGGGACAAGGAAGTCCAAGGGACAGACAAAGGAAAAGATATAAAACTAAAAGCAGAAATAAATGACTGAGAGGACAGAAGAAGTTCAAAGACCAAGGGGGATGGGGTAGGGCCCCCAATCTCTGGAAGTAGAAAGGAGGAGGGAGGGAGGAAGGGAGGAAGGGAGGAAAAGGTTTTTAGAGGTAAGAAAAAATTTAAGGGGGGAGAAGACAGGAGAAACATACCCAGTACCTTTGACTAGTCTCCAGTTTATATAGGAATTTCGAAGGAGTACCCAAGAGGCAAACTGCCAGAATTGCAGGCACAGACTTACTGGCACAACTCCTATAAGCAGAATCGGCTATTCTGGAAGAAAGGCAGGAAAAAACAGGAATATCTCCACCCTTCAAAGGAGATTTTGGTGCAAGAAACCTAGTTTCTTAAATTAATTGAGGTTATGTCCACAGGACAAGGAAATCAAAGGAAATCAAGGACTGAAGGGGAGAAGGAAAGAAAAGGGGGCATCTGCCAACCCCCACCCCACAGGGGTGGAGCCAAAGCACTGAGGAAGAAGTGCCCCCACTACTGACCACTCCACCCTTAAGGAAAAACTATCCCCCTATGTGCCCCAGTTTACCCACCCTGACCCACAGAAAGGAGGGGAAGAGAGGGGCACAGGAGGAGGACCCAGAGACCGAGGCCCCAGGGGATGGAGGGTGGGATTGTGATGAATGGTGAAGATACACAGAAAGATCAAATTACGGAGGTATATAATTTCCATATCTTATCTTGTCAGTCTTCTGTTCATCACCTATAGATGATCATGGAGGTCCCCCTGAAGAGTTTTAAACCCAAAGGTTGTGTATGACTTAGCTCTCACTGGGTGACACACTAAGAGGGAGAACCTTCAGGGACCTGAGAGGCCGAGTGTGAGAGAGAGAGACAGGGACCCCTGGAGGAGCAGGAAGTTGCCCAACAGGCGCTGCCTCACCTCTACGGGAGAAGAGATAGGTTCTTTGGTGGGCGAAGTTAATCACCCTACGCCGGGCCAAGGGTGACAACCGGGAAAGACGCAGCCATGCTGTCTGCCTAGTGCAGATCGCTGTCCCTATGACCCTGGTAGATACCTCACTGGCATCATACGATGTCCTTGCTTGGTTCCTTGCTAGCTTCAGGCCACGTGCAGAGAGTGCAAGGGCTTGTCTGGTTTGCTCCATGTCAGGCATGGAGGCTAGGAGCTGACCCAGCCTGGACCACAAGAACCTGTCATAGGTTGCATAGCGGGCCTGATGTGCTGCAATAGAGAGCAGCAACCGTGCTAAGTAGAAGGTACTCCTCCCCCAGAAGTCAAAATCTGAAGAATCTTGATCTGGGGGCCAGTCACGGTACAGGGCGCAAAGCCCATCAGGAGTGTCCAGTTGCATCAATCCTGACTGAGGATGAAACATGGAACCTGGAGACTCAAGGGGGCATGCACAATACTGCTGGCAGAGACCCCTAGGGGCAGAAACTCTGGAAAAGGGTCTCTGCCAAGAACGCAACAACACCTCCCAAAAGGGAGCAGGCCAGGGGGCACCACAAGGGTGTCTTTACTGAAATCGAGTAGAAAGGCGTGCGCCGAGTGCTATGGATTGTGTAGAGTGGGAGGGGTAATGTGCAGGTCCTCTAACATCCTCACGAGGAATCACTGATACTCAGTGAGATCAGCAGCTGGAGAGATGTGGACAGATGGCTCCACTGCCCCAGAAGAGGGGGATGAAGAGTCAGAGGACCTCAAAGGTTCAGAAGCTGTCTGCTCAGGGGGAGGTTGAAAAACCTGTTTGTTCATTGCTTTACCATAAGAGGGAAACTGAGCAGCTTGAGCTCTGAACTGCTCCCAGGAGAGAGGCCTGCTAGGACCACGAATGCCTGGGAGCACAGGAGAAGGTGACAGAGGAATAGGAGCAGAACCATCAACGGGGATCGGATGACCTCTGCCTGGGCTAGGGAGTGCACCAGGAGCCCTAGGGAAAGAAGGTGCTCCAGAAGACTCCACAGCCAACAGCTGAACAACCAAGCAGGTACTGTTTAAGTTACGCCCTGAAGAATCCCCCCGTGAGGTGACCGGGGCCGTGTAGATCCAGAAGGATGGTCCCCTACCTCCAAAGAACGGGGCCCTCTCAAGGAAACCCGAGGACAGAGACGACGCTGACGATGGCCCCGACAGCACTCTCTGTGTCGTGAATGGCACTGAGGTCTGAAACCCCTACTGTGCCGTGTCCATGTTCGGAGCTGTGAAAGTCTCCAGAACTGAAAACAGCGCCATGCTCAACTCCGGCGTCGCAAACGTCGCCGGGGTGAGAAACAGATAAGGATGACACCGTAGAGCCTCCCACGGCATCGACAGCCCCATTGGTGCTGCAAACTGCACCAACAGCAGCAACTGTGCCGGTGTGAATGAACCGGCACCATCAGGGCGCAGGCTGCGACGGCGCTGAGGCCCAAAATGGCACTGATGACGGCATCGGCGATGGCGCGGCCAGGCCGTCCCAGGCGCGGGTGCGACACTGGGGAGCTCTCTGCCTGCAGGGCACCTGCCAAAGTGGCACTCTCCTAATTCACTGTGGGGACAGACTGCGCCCTGCAATGCAGGAGGGTCTCTGCCACGCCAGGCTAGAAGAGGCAGAGGCCCTCCTCCTCGGTCCAGCATAGAACTGGGAGGGGACCAGGAGGAAAGGCCGAGTAAACGTGGCTTGGCCCGATGAGTGTGCGCCCGACCCTTGAAAGTCTTTCCATGCACGTTGCTCAATGACCCGGCGGTCCATGGAGAAACAGGCATCACAAGAACCCATGTCCTGAAGCGGGCCAAGACACACGAGGCAACGGTCGTCCTGCTCGCTGACGGAGTACTTACGCCCGCATGGGCACCACAGAATGGAAGATTTCTTGCCCTCCAACCGAGACATGAATCGACCTATGAGAAAAAGAAATGAAAATTACGTACCTACCGTAATTCTTGATCTTCTTGGATGAAGTCTCCACCACTCATTCACACTAATGGGATCTACGCCGGAGGCACTAGGACCTAGCGGGAGCAAACGTTTTTGCAGAAGGGTCAGCACCAGAGATGGCGCTGCGAGGAGCGGTGCCATGCAGCAATGACTATCTCGGAGTCGACCCTCCAACCATCTCAGTACCTTTTTTTCCAAGGAGGTGCAGCGTAACTAACCTAGAAGGATAGCCTAACAAAAAACAGACATAAGATAGTCCAGAGGACCCGTATAAGAAGGGTCAAGAAAGAAGTCTTCACAGCCTAAAGATTGAGGGAGTGAAGACCAACAACAGAGGTGAGCTTGGGGGATGGTGGGAGGGCATGTGAATGAGTGGTGGAGACCTTGTCCAAGAAGAGCAAGAATTACGGTAGGTATCTAATTTCCATATCTTCCTGGACATAAAGTCTCCACCACTCATTCACACTAATGGGAGAGTACCGAGCTAATAATCCTCCGAGAGGGCAGCAGGAGAAACCAAGAGCTCACAAATTTAGGACAGAAGTCCATTAAGGATGGTTCTGCCAAACAAAATATGTCACCTGGCATGGATATCCAGGGCATAGTGCTTGACGAAAGTATGCACTGAGCTCCAGGTAGCCGCATTGCAAATATCTGCAATGGGCATGTTGCAGATTTCCACCAGGGATGCAGCGGCCACTCTAGTAGACTGAGAATACACTCTGCCTTCCAGCTTAACCTGTGCCATGGAACAACAGTGGCGAAGACATGCCATCAGCCATGCTGAAATGCATCTAATAGCGACAGGCTGACCCAGCCGGGTCTCGCTGAAGGAGACAAACAGTTGTTGAGATTTACGAATTTCTTTTGTTCTATCAGAATAGAAATGCAGAGCTCTTTTGATGTCCAAAGAATGAAGGGAATGCTCTCATTCATTTTGGAAGTTCACAAAGTACAGTAAGTAGGAAGGATCAAAGGTTGGTTTAGATGGAACTCTGAAACAACCTTAGGGAGAAACTTAGGATGGGTCCTGAGAACTACTTTGTCTTTATGAAACACAGAATAAGGAGGGTCTGTGACTAAGGCATGTATCTCAGAGACCCTGTGGGCCGAGGTAATGGCCACCAGGAAGGCCGTTTTCCAAGTGAGAAATTTCAGCTCACAGGTAGCTAGAGGCTGGAAAGGCTTTCGAGTGAGCATGTCTAGTACAAGATTAATGTCCCAGGCTGCGACTGGACGTCTGATAAGAGGTCTGGTATGCAGAATTCCCTAAAGAAACCTCTTAACCACAGGTAACTGAGCCAGTGACAAGGAAAGTACTTGCTCATGATAAGCTGAAATGGCACAAAGGTGAACCTTGACTGTAGAGTATTGCAGACCTGAATTTGAGAGGTCTAAAAGGTACTCTAGAACTTTATTGGGTGGACAGGAAAAAGGATTCAAAGAGA
Source organism: Neoceratodus forsteri (assembly GCA_016271365.2). NCBI lineage: Eukaryota > Metazoa > Chordata > Ceratodontiformes > Ceratodontidae > Neoceratodus > Neoceratodus forsteri. The sequence goes on from JADMNL010000026.1 coordinate 52,040,987, forward strand.
ATTTTGTACACCAGAGCGAAAAACACTTCCATTTGGCTGTGTAAGTTTTTCTAGTGGCTGGCTTGCGCGTAGCCAGAAGAATATCTGAAACTCTCCGAGACACATTGAACCTGTTCACCTCTATCTCTTCAGGAGCCAAGCGCGAAGGTGAAGCGATCTCAGATTGGGATGGACCACAGGCCCCTGAGTCAGAGGGTTCATCTGAAGGGGAAGTGCTTTTGGAGGGGTTTTCGACATACTGTTGAGTAACGGAAACCATATTTGTCAAAGCCAGAAGGGATCAATGAGGATCATTTTGTCCCCCCTGGGACTCGAACTTGAGAAGTACCCTCTGAATTAGAGGAAGAGGCGTATAGCCGTACAGAAAGCATTTTGTCCATTGCAGCCTGAAAGCATCCTGACAGAAAATACCAGGCCCTGGATTTCTGGAGCAGAAGAGAGGCAGTTTTGTGTTGAGTGGGGATGCAAAAAGGTCCAGGTTTGGAGATCCCCACTCTGGGAATAGTGACTGAACTACGGTTGAGTCGAGAGACCATTCGTGAGGATCTGTCTCTGTTCTGCTGAGACGGTCTGCCAGTTCGTTCTGCACTCCCGGCAGGTAAGACTGCTTGAATTAGAGCCTTGTGCTCCAAGCACCACTCCCACACTCTCATCGCTTCCCTGCATAAAGGGTAAGAGTGAGAACCACCCTGCTTGTTGATGTAATACATCACTGCTTTGTTGTCCGTTTGAAGGAGAATGTTCTTGTGACAGAGAATGTCCTTCAAAGCCCGGACTGCATAAAGGACGGCTCTCATTTCTAAGACATTTACGTGGAGCTGGGACTCGTCCTGAGACCACGTACCTTGAGTGTGGAGATTCTGACAGTGAGCTCCCCACCCTATCAGGGACGCGTCTGTGGTAATGGAAATCTGATGATCCAGGGAAGCAAAAGGATACCCTTCCTGAAGTTTGTCCTCTTGCGACCACCAGGTGAGTGACTTCAGAGGTTCTGTCACCTTGATGAGAAAGGACTGAGGGTGAGTGGTTGGGGACCACTGAGTACTGAGCATCCATTGAGAGGTTCTCATGTGGAGGCATGCTAGGGGACAGTGAACACCGAGGATGCCATGAGACCCAGCATCGGTTGCATCAAGATAGTTTGAACCAAGCTGTTCTCTCTGATGTATCGGGACATCTGAAGGATGTCGGTCCTTCTGCCCTCGGGGAGAAAAGCTTTCGCACAGGAGGTGTCCAGAAGAGTTCCTATGAAAAGAAGTTTCTGGGAGGGCTGCAATTGTGATTTCTTGAGATTTAGCAGGACTCCCATGGACGTGAGAAAGTCTGAGGCCGTGGCTACGGCATCAAGAGTTCCTTGTCTGGAAGGGCTTGCTAGTAGCCAGTCGTCCAGATATGGGAACACTTGTATTCTGATCTTTCTGAGGTGCATTACGAGAATTGCACAACACTTTGTAAAAACTTGCGGCGCCGAGGACAGCCCAAAGGGCAGGACTCTGAACTGATAATGCTGGCCTAAAGCCATGAACCTTAGGTATTTGCGATGCTTTGGGTGAATAGGAATATGTTGGTAAGCATCCCTGCATGTCCAGGGAGGCTAACCAATCGTGCTGATGAAGCAAAGGTAATAGGGTTCCTAGCGCTATCATTTTGAACTTCTCCTTCAGAAGAAATTTATTCAATTTTCTAGGTCCAAAATGGGGCGCATGCCCCCGGTTTTATTTGGAACTAGAAAGTAATGGGAGTAGAACCCTGTGTTCCATTGATCCACTGGAACTATCTCTACTGCCCTGTTGTTCAGAAGGCCTTGTATCTTGGTGGTGAGAACCTCTGACTGAAGAACTGACAGCCTGGGCTGACGTTTGGGGGGACGATCCGGAGAGGTCCCCGAAAGATTGAGGGAATACTCCAGGCTGATTATCCGGAGGACCCATTTGTCCAAAGTTATGGACTTCCACCAGTTGTAGAATAGAGTCAGATGACCCCCACCGCCAAGAAAGAGCCCCCCTTGGGCAGTTGAGGTGGGACTTGGGCCAGAAACTCAGGAGGTGCCACTGGGCGCTTTGGGCCCTTGTGCTTTCTGTTGTGTTTCCTTTTGAGGCTGGGGGGCTTGATTTTATTAAAACCTCCCCTGCCCTTGCCTCAAAAGGACTGACGGTTGTGAAATTGACGCTTATTAACACCCCCGCCCGAGAAGGGCCGGGAGCAGGCCGAGCCAATTTAATGGCAGACCTAGTCTTTTGAGTGGCCTCTAGAGCTTGAGATACACACCGTCAAAGGGTAACGCCATGACCTGCTGTTGGGCATGATTCGTAAAGCCTGAAGTGTGCAGCCAGGAGTGACAGCGGGTACAAATACCCACCGCTGCCGCTCTGGAGGCAGTATCGAAGGCATCCATAGCTGCTTTAACCTGCTGGTCGTTAGACTCGATACCCCTGGTTATGGTCTGAAGAAGCTCTGAATTACTGTCTGACTCAGGTAGAGCTTCTTCCAAGTGTTTGAGCGAATGCCAAAGAACATACTCGTATTGAGAGAAATAACCCTGCTAGCTGGCAATACACATACCTAGGGTGGATGCAGCAAAGACTCTCTTACCTAAAGTATCTATCTTATAAGATTTTTTGTTTAGAGGTCAGGCTGTAGTAGCCTGAGGAAGGACAACCTTATCATTCTCTGCCAGGACTACAATAGGGTCTGCAAACGCTTGGGAGGCCAAACTAGGTCGATCCTTGGGAGCAGCGTACTTTCTATCTATGGACTTAGCCACAGAAGGAATGAGAGCAGCATTATTCCACACCATTTGAGAAAGAGTCTCAAAGGAGGGCTGTACTGGGGAGCTAGATCAACAGGACTCTCCGGGACATGAAGATATTGGAGCCTTAAAGGCTTCCCAGGATCGATATCTGTAGCATGGAGAGAAAGAGTGGAATTCTAATTCTTTAGCAAAGACTTAAAAGACAGGTCCTCCACCACAGGCTCTGCAACAGGATTAGGTCCTGCTCCTTCTACATCATCACCCAGTCGAAGGTCTTGGTCGGGCTCAATATCATCTCATGACAGCCCAGGAGGGACTGTATGGACAGGAAAGGAATGAGAAGCAGAAGGAAATGAGGAAGGAAAATGATTCAGAGAGGAGAAGCCCTGAAGATTGGCTAACGTAAAACCAGGCCTCAGTGCAGAAGAAGAATACTGCGCAGAAAAGCTGCACAGTGCCGACAAACCCAACGGCGCCAAGGATGGCGCTGACAACTCCAGCAGCGCCGAAAGGCCGCATGGTGCCGACAAACTCAATGGTGCCAAAACACCGCACGGCACAGAGGACAGTGCCAACAGGCACATCGGCTCCGAGGATGGTGCCAAAAGACGCATCGGTGCCGAGGACAGCACCGAGTGAACCATCAATGCCGAAGGCACCGAAACCAGCACAGGGCTCTGAAAATTAGGATGTGAGGAAAAAGAAGGAAGAATACCAGGAGATAGAGGCATCAGTGTGGTCCCCTGCACCGCAGCTATGTGAGGGGGGGGAACACCTGAGTGCGGTGTCAACGGCACCAAGGAAGGCGCCGCATGACTAGGGAGGCCCAACCACCCTGCCCGATGCCCCGAAGTGCCCGAGGGCCCCAGAGTGACCAAGCCAGGCAGCTGGACCAACCTCCAAGCCCATTGCTCCATTAAAGCGGCCCACTGAAGAAACTGCTCATCTGAAGCACTACCAGAAGGAGGGGAAGGGCTCTGATGTCAAAGAGGTCGGTGACCACAACCAGAAGAAAAAATTACTCACCTTAGTAATGTTGTTTCTTCTAATGGAGTCTTGCTGTATTCTGACATATGCAGTTAGGTCCTGCCTTTCAACTGCCCCAGAGAACAAAGAGTTAAACTTTCCATGGCCAGCATGGAATGTTCACCACGAGCTCAGTTGAAGCCCCTGTCTGCTGTTGTTTAAACTCCAACCGTCAGCTCCTTATGAGCAATACTCACTAGAAGTTCTGTGTGGAAACTATAAAACTCATACTAGCCAACTGGCAACTATATCTATATAAAATGTTTTTTGGTTTCAAAACGAAGACTCAAGTCAGAAAACCCAAAAACAAAACACATCCAAAACACAACCACTCACCCAAACAAAAAGAGGGTGAAAAAAGAACACCCCTAGGGTGCCAACACTGCTCCTGCCCAACAACATCCCAAAATATAGGTTCTGAGAGGGGAGGCGGGGGGTGGTCAAAATACAGCAAGACTCCACTAGAAGAAACAACATTACTAAGGTGAGTAATTTTTTCTTCAAACAACATGAAGTCTTGCTGTATTCTGACATATGCAGACTACCAAGCAGTACCTCCATGGAGGAGGGACAGAACCTACTCTGGAAACAGGCTCTGAAGTACAGCTGTACCAAACCGAGCATCACTCCTAGCCTGGATATCCAGAGAGAAATGCTTGGTGAATGTATGGACTGTTTTCCAGGTGGCTGCTTGACAAGTTTCTAAGAGAGGAATATCCATGGCAGCAGCCAGGGAAGCCGCAGTACCTCTAGTGGAATGAGCCCTCAGGCCTGAGGGTGGAGTTCTACCCAGTTTTTCATAGCAGAATTGTATACAAGAAACAATCCACCTGGCAATAGATCTCTTAGTGGCAGGTTTGCCCTTACCAACCTCTCCATACGTGAGGAACAACTGGAGGGATTCAAACCTGTGACCCTTGGTACGCTCTATGTAGTAGCTCAGGGCATTTTAACATCTAAGCTGTGTAGCCTCCTCTCGCCAGAGGAGGAATGGTCAGTGAAGAAAACAGGGAGAGACACAGACTGGCTGAGGTGGAAATCTGAAACCACTTTAGCCAAAACTTTCTGTTAGTTCTTAGGACCACTTTAACTCTATGGAAAGAGATGAAATCAGGTTCCACTGTCAGGGCTTACAGTTCAATGATACGCCTGGCAGAAGTAATGGCCACCAAAAACACAGTTTTCCAAGTCAAGTACTTAAACTCTGCAGAGGACAAAGGCTCAAAGGAGAGTTGCATAAGCTGAGCAATGCTAACATTAAGGTCCCAAGCAGGAGCAGGATCCCTAAAGGAGGGATTGGTGTGAAGCAATCCCTCGAAAAACTTACAAAACACAGGATGGGATGATAGAGGGGAAAGCTTGCCTACTGACAAGAAAGCAGAAACAGCTGCCAAATGTACTTTAAGGGTAGCTGGCCTGAGGCCTAGGCCATTAAGATGGACCATATGAAAAAATTACTCACCTTAGTAATGTTGTTTCTTCTAATGGAGTCTTGCTATATTATGACATATGCAGTGAGTCCCAACCTTCGAACTGCTCCGGAGGTGAAAGAGTTAACGTTCCATGCCAGGCATGGAACGCTGAGCTCGAGCTCGGTTGAAAACTCTGTCTGTTGTTCTTCAAACTCAAACTGTCAGATCTTTACGAGCTAAACTCACTAAGGTCCTGTGTGGAAGCTGTAAACCTACACTAGCCAACTGGCTACTAAACATAAGAACACATTTTTTGGTCCCAAAATAAAGACTCAAGTCAGGAGACCCAAAAAATGAAAAACATAACACCAAGTCACCCCAAAAAAGGAGGGGTGAAACAACAAGGTGGGCATCTACTAAGTGCCAACACTGCACTGCCCACCCACATCCAAAAACAAAGGTACTGAGAGGGGCAGGCAGGGGGGGAGGTCATAATATAGCAAGACTCCATTAGAAGAAACAACATTACTAAGGTGAGTAATTTTTTCTTCAAACAACATGAAGTCTTGCTATATTATGACATATGCAGACTACACAGCAGTACCTCCATGGAGGAGGGTCAGAAACTACTTAGGAAATAGGCTCTGAAGCACAGCTGTGCCAAACCGAGCATCCCTCCTAGCCTGGATGTCCAGGGAGTAATGCTTGGTAAAAGTGTGAACTATTTTCCAGGTAGCTGCTTGACATATCTCTAAAATAGGGATGTCCCTGGCAGCAGCCAGGGAAGCAGCTGTACCTCTGGTAGAGTGAGCCCTCAGGCCTGAGGGAGGAATCTTACCCAGTTTTTCATAACACAATGGATACAAGAGACAATCCACCTGGCAATGGATCTTTAGCGCAGGTTTCCTTTACCAACCTCACCATAAGTGAGGAACAGTTGGAGGGAGTCAAACCTGTGACCCTCGGTACGCTCTATGTAGTAACTAAGGGCTCTCTTCACATCTAAACTGTGCAACCTCCTCTCACCAGAGGAGGAATGGTCAGTGAAGTACACTGGAAGAGATACAGATTGATTAAGGTGGAAATCTGAAACCACCTTAGGCAAGAACTTCCTGTTAGTCCTGAGGACCACCTTATCTCTATGAAAGGAGATAAAATCAGGCTCCACTGACAAAGCTTGTAATTCACTTATGCGTCTGGTAGAAGTGATGGCTACCAGAAACACAGTCTTCCAAGTCAAGTACTTAAGCTCTGCTGAAGACAAGGGCTCAAGGGGTTGCATAAGCTGAGCAATGCAAACATTAAGATCCCAGGCAGGGGCAGGGTCCCTGAATGGAGGGTTGGTGTGAAGCAATCCCTTAAAAAACTTAGAGAATACAGGATGAGCTGAAAGAGAAGAGGGTTTACCTGCTGAAATGAAAGCAGACACCGCTGCCAAATGCACCTATAAGGTAGCTGGTCTGAGCCCCAAAGTGTTTAAATGGACCATATAATCCAGGACTATGGGTAAATCAGTAGATTCTGGGGAAATATGCTTCCCAGAGCACCATATGGAAAATCTTTTCCATTTGGAATTGTAAGTAGCCCTGGTGGAAGGCTTCCTAGAAGCCTTCACTATATCCATTACACCTTGGGAGAGGTGTAGATCAGCAGACTCTAACTCTTCAAGAGCCAGGCATTGAGATTGAGAGATTTGAGGTTCGGGTACCAAACTCTTCCCTGAGCACAGGTTAACAGATTGTGATTCCTGGGAAGACACAGGGGAGATGGACTGCTAAGGACAGTAGGAGTGGATACCAGGGTTGTCTAGCCAAATCTGGAGCAATCAGGATCACTTTGCAGGACTGAGATCTGATTTTGACTAACACTTTGAACAGGAGAGGGAAGGGGGGGAAGCATAGAGAAACTTCCCTTCCCAATTGAGAACTAGGGCATCCAGAGGGACTGAGCCCAACACTGGGGGCCTGCAGCAAATAAGAGGAAGTTGGTGATTGTCTGGGGCTGCAAAAAGATCTATCTGCGTGGTGTCCCATCTGGCAAAGATGACCTCCAGGACCAGGGGATCCAGTGACCATTCGTGATGGCCCTGGGAAATCCTGCTGAGAGCATCTGCCAGGACATTGCCCTTGCCTGGGAGGTGAACTGCCGTAAGGGAGGTGTTCAGGGAGTAAGCCAGAGACCACAACTTCATTGCTTCGGTGCACAAGGCCATAGACCGAGTGCCTCCTTGCTTGTTAATGTACCACATTGTAGTGGTGTTGTCTGTTCTGACCTGTACAACTTTGTTCTGAACAGTTTTGGAAAAGCTAGAAGTGCTAGAAAAACTGCTGTGAGCTCCAACAGGTTGATGTGGAGCAGAGTTTCCTGAGGGGACCACAGTCCCTGGTTAGTGAGATCGCCCATGTGAGCTCCCCACCCCAAGAGGGATGCATCTGTAGTAAGGATTAAAGAATGAGACTGAGTGACAAAGGGAACCCCCTGCCTCAGATTGCTCTGATCCTGCCACCACTGTAGTGCTTGCATCAGGGTTCGAGTCACTGGGATCAACTTGGTTAGAGGGTCCTTTCTTTGAGACCAAAAGGCTCTCAAATGGAACTGGATGTCCCTCATCTGAAATGTTGCTCCTTGCACTACTGCTGTAGAAGCAGCCATGTGCCCCAGGAGCTGTAGAAAATGCCTTGCTGGTCGAGAGACCTGCAGGGTGAATGAGGAGGCCAGAGAGACCAGAGTCCTTGCCCTGTCCAAAGGAAGGAAGGCTCTGGCTTCCTCTGTGTTCAGTTCTGTGCCTATGAAGGTGAGGAGCTGGACAGGCTCTAGAACTGACTTTGGAAGGTTCAGAAGGAAACCTAGAGAGGTAAGCAGTTGCTGAGTTATCTGAAGATGTAACTTGACTTGGTCTGGAGACTGGCCTACTATGAGCCAGTCATCCAGGTAAGGAAAGATGGCAATCTTTTGCATTCTTAGGTGGGCAACTGCTACTGCCAGGCATTTTGTGAATACCCTTGGAGCAGAGGTGAGGCCAAAGGGCATTGCTCTGAACTGGTAATGGCCTGAGGGCAGCTCGAACCTGAGGTACTTTCGATGGGAGCTTCTGATGAGAATATGGAAGTAGGCATCCTTGAGGTCCAGGGACGCTAACCAGGCCCCTGGCCTTAGAGAGGGCAGAATATTTTGGTTTTAAAAGGTGCTTGTTTAGGTATCTGAAATACAGGATGGGCCGCCATTCTCCTGTCTTTTTTGGGGTAAGGATGTACCTGGAGTACAATCCTTGGCCCTGGTGTAGGGGTGGAACCTTTTCCATGGCTCTGAGAGCCAGGAAGGTAGAGACTTCTGCCTCTAGGGCAAGTGCCTCTGATGGATTTGCAGGTGGAAAGGATCTGGTTCTCATCTTTGAAACTTTTTGAAGCTGAGAACCAGTCCTGACTACTACTTCCAGGACCCACTTGTCTGATGTCAGAGACTCCCAGTCCTGGACATATAAGCCTGCCCCTACAGATAGTGGAGATCGTCCTGGCCACCCCATCAGGGTGCCTGCTTGGCAGGGCTTTGAGGCTGGGGGTGGGGCAGGCCTGCTTGCACCCCATCTGCCTCTCCCTCTAAGAACCCCTCTGGGCGTAAGCTGAGAGGAGGCCTGAAGCTTGGTAAAGGCCTATGAAGGACTGCCCCTGCCCCTGGAAGGCTGCCTTTGAGGTGGCCTGCCCTTTCCTCTGCCTGTGCACTCCTATAGGTGGTCCTATACTCATCCATTTTCTTCATGTAATTCTCTGTCTGCTCCCCAGAGAATTACCCACAACAGGAAAATCCATGGCCTTAGTCTGGGTATCCTGTGACAGGCTAGTACATCTGAGCCAAGCCATTCTGCGAAGTGCCACAGATGTAGCCATGACTCTTGATGACACATCATTAGAGTCCACTGCAGCATGGAATTGCACCTTAGATGCCTCAATACCATCAGCAGCCACCTGCTCCAGCTCCTTGGCAAGCTGGCCAGGGACCTGTTTTGCTAGAGCCATAACAGTATCCCATCTGGATTTCTGGTATCTAGCAACATAAGTCGTATAATTTGCCTGTCTGAGTATCAAGGATGCTGCCATGTACTGTTTCTTTGCCATGGCATCAATTCTCCTGGAGTCCTTGTCGGGGGGGTGTGAGGCCAAGGGAATATTTGCCTTGTCACAGGCTGCAGCCTGCACTACCCCAACATGGCTGCATTGTTGTGTAAGAAACTCCGTATCACAGCCTGACAATGTGTACCTCTTCTCCATTCTCTTATCAACAGGAGGTATAGTGTGAGGAGTTTTTAGAATTTTTACTGTCTGTTTCCCAAAAGATTTATGCAACGGAATAGACAGTCTCCTGGACTCTGGGATATCCATCATTTCCAAATAGTCAGGTTCCTCTTGATCATCCCCAGCTTTCTCCATAGGGAGCTGGAGGGCTTCAGCCACTTTCTTATAAAAAATAAAATGAGAAGGGGTCTCAGAAAGCCTAGGAGAGACACTCCTGAAGGTCTGTCTGGGGAGATGTCGGATCAAGGGCACATCAGACTTTCAAATCCACATTCACTCTCCTCATACTCCTCTTCCCCTCCTCCTCCAGTTCATAAAATTCCTCTAAATCATACTCTTGAACTGGTGGAACCGGCGAACCGTAAACACCTGATGGTGCAGTTAAATTCGGAATTCGAAGGCAGCGACTGGACAATTTTATTCGCTTTGGCTATTTCTTCAGCGGTTGGAGAGGAAAATTTTGGTTCCACACCAGCTGATTTCCTTGTCCTTTTTGCTAAAACCGACTCCTCAGAGTTGGTTCTCCTTTGGCCCGAGGAAGTCTTGCCCTGGTCAGAGGGCACTCCCTCCGGTTCGGTTGGAACCGAACGGGCCTGGCCATCCGGGTCAGCGGACTTCTTGGCCTCCCTTTCCCTGAGCCTACCAACTCTCTTATCCAGGGTAGCTGCAGGAAAAATTTTGCAAATCTGGCAGTCTGCACTGAGGTGGTCAAACCCCAGACAATAAACACAGATGGTGTGGGGGTCAGCCTTGGCAAAGGCTTCCCCACAGACACTGCAGTGTTGAAACCCAGTGGGCCCAGTTTTTCTTTTGGGTTTCTCAGACATAGTGCCAGTCCTAACCAAACTTGCCTGTTTATGGCAATCCGCCAAGCAAGACCCTCTTATTGTTTCCCAACCGTGTCACGGGTCATGGAAAAAAACGTAATAAAATCCGTTTTTTTTAGAACCGATAAGAACCGGTAACCACACTCTAAAAGACAGAATAATATAATTCAAAACAACCTGATTGGTTCAAACTGAACCGATAACTGCTTACACGTTCCACACAGAAGAATTAAATGTAAAAGCTATCTAGTACTTACAATACCACAGACAGAGCTTGAACCAACCGGTTGTGGTTTAAATTCGGTCAAAAAACCGAGAAAATAATACTTTAACCAACAAAATGAACCGAGCAGAAGGAGAAAATCTCCGGAGCGACTGTTCAGTGAGTCGGAGTGAAGAATCTGACAGTTTGAGTTTGAAGAACAACAGACAGAGTTTTCAACTGAGCTCGAGCTCAGCGTTCCATGCCTGGCATGGAAAGTTAACTCTTTCACCTCCGGAGCAGTTCGAAGGTTGGAACTCACTGCATATGTCATAATATTTCAAGACTTAATGTTGTTTGAAAGACCAGAACCGTAGGCAATCCAGCAGAATCTGGAGAAATATTTTTCTTAGAACACCAAATGATGAATCTTTTCCATTTGGAGTTGTAAGTCTTTCTGGTGGAAGGCTTTCGAGAAGCCTTAAGGATATCCAGAACCCCCTGGGAAAGATGCAGATCTGCAAACTCTAAGTCTTCAAGAGCCATGCCTTGAGATTGAGAGACCGAAGATTCGGGTACCAAATCCTCCCCTGAGAGGATGTCAACAGGTTGTAATTCCTGGGAAGTGACAGGGGAAGGTGGATTGCTAGGGACAGCAACAGGGGATACCAGGGCTGTCTGGCCCAGTCTGGAGCAATCAGAATCACTTTGCAAGGTAGTGACCTTATCATTACTAGCACTTTGAACAGGAGAGGGAAGGGAGGAAAAGCATACAGAAATTTCCCTTCCCAATTCAGAATCAGAGCATCCAGGGGAACTGAGCCCAAGACTGGGGGTCAACAACAAAAGACAGAAAGTTGGTGATTGTCTGGGGCTGCGAAAAGATTTATCTCTGGAGTGCCACATCTCGAGAAAATCACTTTCAAAACTAGAGGATCCAGGGTCCATTCATGACGGCCCTAGGAAATTCTGCTCAGAGCATCTGCTAGGACATTGTCCTTCCCTGGGAGGTGGGGAGGTGAAATGCTATCAGAGAGGTTTGCAGGGAATAGGCCAGGGACCACAACTTCATTGCTTCTGTGCACAAGGCCGTAGACCGATTGCCTCCTTGCTTGTTGATGTACCACATGGTGGTGGTGTTGTCTGTTCTGACCTGGAACACCTTGTTCTACACAGATCTGGAAAAAGCTTGCAGTGCCAGAAACACTGCTCTGAGTTCCAAGAGACTGATGTGAAGCAGAGATTCCTGAGGTGACCACAGTCCTTGGGTGGTAAGGTCCCCCAGATTGGCTCCCCAGCTAAGCAGGGAAACATCTGTGGTGAGTATCACTGAATGAGACTGAGTGACAAAAGGAACCCCTTGTCTCACATTGTCCTGATTCTGCCACCATTGCTAGGCCTGGATTAGGGTTCAAGTCACTGGGACCAGTTTGGTAAGGGAATCCTTTCTTTGGGACCAGAAAGCCCTTAAGTGGAACTGAATGTCCCTCATCTGGAATCTTGCTCCTTGGACCACTGCTGTGGAAGCTGCCATGTGGCCTAGAAGCTGAAGGAAATGCCTTGCTGGTCGAGACACCTGAAGGGTGAAAGAAGAGGCCACTTCCATGAGGGTCCTTGTCCTTTCCAGGGGAAGGAAGGCTCTTGCCTTTACTGTATCCAGCTCTGCCCCTATGAAGGTGAGGAGCTGTACTGGTTTGAGAACTGACTTTGGAAGGCTGAGAAGGAATCCTAAGGAAGTGAGCACTTGCTGGGTCACTTGCAAATGTGACTTGACTTGGTCTGGAGAATGATCTACTATGAGCCAGTCATCCAAGTATGGGAAGACGGAGATGTTTTTTCTTCTTAGGAAAGCGACCACTACTGCCAGTCACTTTGTGAAAACCCTTTGGGCTGATGTTAGGCCAAAGGGCATTGCTCTGAATTGATAGTGGCCTGAGAGCAACTCGAACCTGAGGAACTTTCTGTGGGAGCACCTGATGAGAATGTGAAAATAGGCATCTTTGAGGTCCAGGGAGGCTAGCCAGTCCCCTGGCCTTAGGGAGGGAAGAATTATTCCCAGAGTCACCATTTTGAACTTTGGCTTTAAAAGGTGTTTGTTCAGATATCTTAGGTCCAGGATGGGCCGCCATTTTCCTGTCTTTTTGGGGGTTAGATGGTACCTGGAGTACAATCCTTTGCCCTTGTGTAGGGTGGGAACCCTCTCTATAGCTCTGAGAGCTAGGAGGGAAGAAACCTCTGCCTCTAAGGCAAGGGTCTCTGATAGATTCGCAGGTGGAAAGGATCTGGTTCTCACCTTGGGAAATTTTTTGAAGCTGAGAACCAGCCCCTGACTTACTACTTCTGGGACCCACTTGTCTGTTGTTAGAGACTTCCAGTCCTGGACAAAAAAAGCCAGCCTGCCCCCTACTGGTATGGGAGAATCGGCCCGGGCAGACCCTTCAGGTTGTCTACTTGGCAGGGGCTTTAGGCTGAGGGGTGGATGCAGGCCTGCTCATCCCCCGTCTGCCTCTCCCTCTAAAGAACCCCCTCTGAGAGTAAGAAGAGGAGGCCTGATCTTGGTAAAAAGGCCTTTGGAAAGGCCTGCCCCTGCCCCTGGACTGCTCCCACTGAGGAGTTGCTTGCCTTTCTTTGGCCTGAGCACTCTTGTAAGTGGTCCTGTACTCCTCCATCTTTTTCATGTAGTTCTCTGTCTGCTCCCAAACAGAGAATTACCAATAACAGGGAAATCCATGGCCTTAGCCTGGGTATCCTGTGACAGGCTAGTACATCTGAGCCAAGCCATCCTCCAAAGAGCCACAGATGTAGCCATGACTCTTGATGAAACATCACTGGAGTCCACAGCAGCATGAAATTTTACTTTAGATGCCTCAAATCCATCTGCCGCCACCTGCTCCAGCTCCCTGGCAAGCTGGTCAGGGGCTTGTTTAGCCAGAGCCAGCACAGTGTCCCACCTGGACTTCTGGTATCTAGCTGTGTAGGCCATATAGTTAGCCTGCCTGAGTCCCAAAGATGCTGCCATGTACTGTTTCTTTGCCATGGCATCAATCTTCCTGGAGTCCTTGTCTGGGGCTTGTGATGCCAAGGGGATATTTGCCTTATCACAGGCAGCAACCTGCACTACCCCAACATGGCTACATTGCTGGAAAAGGAACTCCGTCTCTGAGCCTGAAAGATTATACCTCTTGTCCATTCGTCTGTCCACAGGAGGTATGGAATTAGAAGACTTAAGAATTTTATGTGTCTGTTTCCCAAAAGATTTGTGGAGGGGAAAAGACAGTCTCCTGAACTCTGGGATGTCCATCATCTCAACAAAATCAGGCTCCTCCTGATCCTCTACTGCTTCCTCCACAGGAAGCTGGAGGGTCTCAGCCACTTTTTTGTAAAACATATAGTGAGAAGTGGACTCAGAAAGCCTAGGAAGAGAAACACCTGAAGGTCTGTCTGGGGAGATGTCCAGGTCAATAGGCACATCCAGAATTTCAGAATCACCATCATCATCCTCATACTCTCCTTCCTCCTCCTCCTCCGGTTCATAAAATTCTTCTGAAGTGTAATCCGGAACCGGGGGAATCGACCAAACTGATCCACTGCCAGATGGTGCCGGTTCGGTCGGAACAGAAGTGAGCGATTGCACTATCCTTATCGCCTTGGATATCTCATCGGCGGTCGGAGTATGAATTTCTGGGTCCGAACCGGACGATTTATCTTTTCTTTTCCTTTTTTCTGGAACCGACTCCTCAGAATAGGCTCTTCTTTTGCCCGAAGAAGTATCACCCTGGTTAGAGGGCACTCCTGGTTCGGTCGGAACCGAACCGGGCTGGCCATCCGGGTCAGCGGACTTCTCGGCCTCCCTTTCCCTCAGTCTACCTAATCTATTTTCCAGGGTAGATTTGGGAAAATTCTTACAAATTTTGCAGTCTGAATCGAGGTGGTCAAACCCCAGACAATAAACACAGGTGGTGTGGGGATCAGCCTTAGCAAAGACTTCCCCACACACACTACAGTGTTGAAACCCAGTGGGCCCGGTTTTTTTCTTGAGTTTCTCAGACATGGCCAATCCTAACCAAAACCTTACCCTTTTTTCGGCAATCCGCCAGGCAAGACACCCCTATCAGTTCCTGACCGTGTCACGGGTCTTGGAAAAAAAAGTAATAAAATCCGGGTTTTTTTAGAACCGATACGGACCGGTTACCACACTCTAAATAAACCACAAACTTTTTTTTCCTGAAACTGATCGGTTCAGCCGAACCGATCCACAATTTACAAGTTCCACACAGAAACTATACAGAAAAACTATCTAGTACTCACAGTACCACAGACAGAGACTTGAACCGACTGAGCGGTAACAGCAATTCGGTAGAAACCGAGCGAAAAAACTGACACTTCAACCAACTTATTTTGAACCGAGCAAAGGAGAAATCCCCGGAGCGACTGTTCAGTGAGGCGGAGTAAAGAATCTGACGGATGGAGTTTAAACAGCAGACAGGGGCTTCAACCGAGCTCATGGTGAACATTCCATGCTGGCCATGGAAAGTTTAACTCTTTCTTCTCTGGGGCAGTTGAAAGGCAGAACCTAACTGCATATGTCAGAATACAGCAAGACTTCATGTTGTTTAAAACTGGCGACTCTGAAGAAGGAGACCGGCAACTGACCCCAATGATCGACCATTGATGCGCAGACATACCAGAGGGCGACCTCGAGTGATGTCTTCTCTTTTTTGATCTGCGGGCCGGAGAAGAGCTCGAGGTCAAACGGCGCTGAGAATGCGACCGTTTTCTTTTATGCTTCCGGGGGGACCGCCTTCCCCTCAGGCACTGGACCGTCCATTGTCAGACCCCATCCAGAGAGGGCGGCGGATCGGACCCAGTCTGGCTGACTGAACAGCTTTCATATGAAGTATCCCTACCGTCACCTGACCCACTCATTGTCGACTCTGTCAATGTAGGCAGAGACTTCTTTCTTTAATAAGAATAAATTATCATAAGTGGTACTTATTCGAGAAATACTATAAAATAATAAACTGAAAACTATGCTGCTAGTTTGAAGTTTGACTCTCAGCGGGCGAGCGTCGTCGTCATTGAAGTGCACTTGGCGGGAAAAAAGGAACTGAGGTGGTTGGAGGGTCAACGCCAAGATAGTCATTGCTGCAGAGGCACTGCTCCTCACAGCTCCATCTCTGGCGCCGACCCTCCTGCAAAAAAGTTTGCTCCTGCTGGGTTCTAGCGCCTCCCACATAGATCCCATTAGTGTGAATGGGTGGTGGAGACTTTATGTCCAGAAAGATCACCAAAACAAGGCCCGATGTCGCAAAGCAAAATAAAATAAGGAACAGTCTTACCAGGCGACGTCGAATGGAGTGAACAGAACCGTCAGGATAACTCGGAGTCGATGGACTGTTAACACAAAACGGGTCGAGAAACTACGTAGCGGTTGAAGGCTTCAACAGCAGAGGTAGGCCTCTAGAAAAACTTCTTCTGAGCTTCCCACGAGGTCACCTCGACAGCGGGAGACGAAGAACTGGCGGGAGGGTGGAGTCGACAACACCTAACAGCCAACACACGAGCACCATGCAGTGCGTCGGCCTCGAGGGTGGTGCCAATGGTGCGTCGACTGCTCAAATCAAAACAAAAAAAAAAAGGGTCCCATGGGGTCATGACCTCCGGCCAGCAACCCAAAGGTGATGAATGGTGAAGACTGACACAGATAAGGTCATGGTTTTACCTCCTGAGGACTTCAGATACGCCAGGAGGCAGTATAGCGTAGTGGTTTAAGTCTGCAAATCTGGTGACATCCAGCAGACCTGGGTTTGAATCCCACAGCTTCCACGTGCATACTGTGTGACCCTGAGCAAGTCACTTAACTTCTCTGTGCTCCCAGGTCGCTCCTATAAAAAAGCTTTCAGCTTAGTGGGCTTTTCCTGGTTAAAAAAAAAAAAGATCGGTAGGTACATTTTTATTTTGGTCCCAACACAAAGTCTGAAACTAATCCCTGTACATCTTCTTTTTATATATATATATATATATGTATTTTTTTTTTAATTTGCAACACCTTGCCCCATTTATACCCCTGCTCCCTCAGTGCTTACTCCTTTCGGCATTCTCATGTCCTCCGAGGTTCTGCTACCACTGAGTCTGTCCCTAGAGTGCCCGGTTACTCCTTACCTCCTCCTCCTCCTATTCGTGGGGCACCTGCACAGCGGAGATCTGCCCATGGGTTCTGGACCTGGATGGCTGTTTGGAGCGGCCGTCATCTAGGCTCACTGAGGCTTTTTCCGCTTTTCTGTAGTTCCCAAACCCCCTCCGGGATGCCGGCGTGAGGACGTATGTACAGAGAGGCGACGTGCTGACGCATGCCTTCTCCCAAGCACCTGACAGCATCCCCCCTCCCCGACTTCCAGTGAATGGAGCCGCCAGAACTCTGGAGAGCCTGTGCTTCCACCGGCTCTCTCTGGGATGTGGGTGCACAAGGCACCCCTGGTAACCTTCCCCAGAGGGAGGAGAGCATCCATTGGGATGCTCAATCCTCCCTCCCTCCCCCTGCCGACCCGAGTCCGTTCCTGGTACCGGGTACGCCAGTGCTGCGGAGTGTGGTCCAGCGCTCAACCCTCAAGCGCCACTGGGCTGACTTTCTATATATTTTTATTGGTTTTGGGGTTCATCGGTTGAAAAATGGTTTGCGGTACGTCCCTACATTTTTACTCAGCTTGGGAGACTGCAACCGCGTGGGACCTTTGTAGTTCAAATGATAAGGTATTTATTTGGTGTACATTTTGGAAAACAAAGCGGTTTAGCTGTGATCATTTTGCTCAAGTTTTATAAAGGGCTGTAATTCTGTGGGGGATTCCCTGAGGATTAGTGTTATTGCATACCCAGACATCTTACTATAAATTTGACTATCTAACATTTTCTAGACTCGCTCAAGGATTTAAGGCGGACCGTACAAAATGATAATTGGAAGGAAAATGTATCAGGGGTCTCAATCAAACTCATGGAGAGAGATCATGGTCTGCAATAATTATTTGAGTGGTGCCTCATACCCCTTGAATAGAGTTATATATTATGGGCTTATAGCTTCCAACCCAGGGGCTACTTTAGCTGGCTGATGCATAGTGGAGGTGGCCATCCTATCTAACTAGATGTATGCAGTTGGAACCTGTTAAATAGGGAATTTGTCTACCTTACAACAGTCGCTTAAACTTATGTATCCTGTTAAACAAGGTTTAAGTTGGGACTGGTTGCAAGCATTGCAGCATGAACAGTTTTGATTCGGCAAGTCACTCTTCATCTTGCTGTATTTTAGCAGACGTCTCTCTGGCTCATTATTCCTTTGTTTTTGTTTGTTTTTTGGACCTCTGTTGAAATGATGTGAAAGTTCAGACAGATGAAAAAATTACACACCTTAGTAATGTTGTTTCTTCTAATGGAGTCTTGCTATATTATAGACATTAGCAGTTTGTTCCAGCTCTAGAACTGCCCCGGAGTGAAATGGTTAAAACCATTCCAAAATAGAATTTTGGCACGAGAGCAGCTCTATCTGTGTCATTTCAAACTTGAACTGTCAGATCTTTACGAGCCAAACTCACTAAGGTCTGTGTGGAAGCTGTAACTCACACTAGCCAAATGGCTACCTAAATAATAACCATTGATGGTCCCAACACCCAAGACTCAAGTCAGGGGACCAGAAATAATAACACCATTCTAATAATATGAAAATGGAACATAAGTATAATAAAACACACACACGCATACACATACACACCCCCAAAGTCCCAAAGGGGACAAAATGCTAACAGGACATAAGTAGTGCCCACACTAAGTTGCCCGCACCCCATCAAGTAGAGGTTCTGAGAGGGGCAGGTTGGGGAGGTCTATAATATAGCAAGACTCCATTAGAAGAAACAACATCACTAAGGTGAGTAATTTTTTCTTCAAACAACATGAAGTCTTGCTATATTATAGACATTAGCAGAATACACAGCAGTACCTCCATGGAGGAGGGGCAGAACCTACTTAGGGAATAGGCTCTGAAGAACAGCTGTGCCAAAGCGAGCATCTCTCCTGGCCTGGACATCCAGGGAGTAATGCTTGGTAAAAGTGTGTACCGTTTTCCAAGTAGCAGCCCTGCAATCTCTAATAAAGGGATATCTCTGGCAGCAGCTAGAGACGCAGCTGTACCCCTGGTAGAATGAGCCCCTCAAACTGGGGGCTCTGCCCACTTTCTGATAACAAATTGATACAAGAGACAATCCACCTGGCTATTGATCTCTTAGTGGCAGGTTTGCCTTTCCAACTTCACCATAGGTAAGGAAAAGTTGGAGGGATTCGAACCTGTGACCTTTGGTACGCTCCATATAATAACTAAGAGCCTCTTAACATCCAAGTTGCAACCTCCTCTCACCCAAGAGGAGTGATCAGTGAAAAGTACTGAAGGAGATGAGGATTGATTAAGATGGAAATCTGAAACCACCTTAGGCAAAACTTCCTATTAGTCCTATGACTAACTTATCCTGTGGAAAGAAATAAAGTCAGTCTCCACTGATAAGGCTTGCAATTCACTTATGCGCGCCTGGCAGAAGTGATAGCCACTAGAAAAACAGTTTTCTAAGTTAGGTACTTAAGCTCTGCAGAAGACAGAGGTTCAGAAAGGGGTTGCATTAACTGGGCAATGCAAACATTAAGGTCCCAAGCAGGGGCCGGTTCTTTAAAGGAGGATTAGAATGAGTAATCCTTAAAAACTTGGAAAACACAGGATGAGAGGAAAGAGGGGATGACTTTCCTGATGACACAAAAGCAGACACAGCTGCCAAATGAACTCTCAGGGTAGCTGGTCTGAGACTCAAGGAATTAAGATGTACCATGTAATCTAACAAAAGGGCAATTCAGCGATTCTGGGAAATATTTTTCCAGCACACCAAATGGAAAACCTTTTCCATTTAGAACTATAAGTAGCCCTAGTGGAAGGCTTTCTGGAAGCCTTTAGGATCTCAAGAACACCCTGAGAGAGGTGTAAATCAGCAAACTCTAACTCCTCAAGAGCCAGGCCTTGAGGTTGAGGGATTTGAGGTCCGGATACCAAACCCTTCCCTGGGCACAAATTAACAGATTGTGATTCCTGGGGAGGCACAGGGGAAGATGGACTGTCAGAGACAGAAGGAGTGGGTACCAGGGCTGCCTGGCCCAATCCGGGGCAATCAGAATCACCCTGCAAGGCTGAGATCTGATTTTGACTAGTACTTTGAATAGGAGAGGAAAGGGGGGAAGAGAGAGACTTCCTCCCAATCCAGAAGAAGGGCATCCAGGAACTGAGCCCAGCACTGGAGGCCTGCAACAGAACAGAGAAGTTTGTGATTGTCTGGGGCTGCAAAAGATCTATCTGAGGGATGCTCCACCTGGCAAAACTATCCCCAGCACTTGAGGATCCAGGGACCATCTGTGATGGCCCTGGGAAATCCTGCTGAGGGCATCCGCTAGGACATTGTCCTTCCCTGGAAGATGAACTGCTATGAGGGAAGTGTTCAGGGAATAGCGAACCACAACTTCATTGCCTCGGTGCACAAGGCCGAAGACCGAGTGCCCCCTGTTTGTTGATGTACCACATTGTTGTGGTGTTGTCTGTTCTGACTTGTATCACCTTGTCATGGACAGATGCAGAAAAAGCTTGAAGAGCTAAAAAGACAGCTCTGAGTTCCAGCAAATTGATGTGGAGCAGAGATTTCTGGGGGGACCAAACTCCCTGAGTGGAAAGGTCGCCCATGTGGGCTCCCCAACCCAGAAGGGAAGCATCTGAAGTGAGAGTCAAGTCATGAGAAGGGGAAATAAAGGGGACCCCCGCTCTTAAATTGCTCTGATCCTGCCACCACTGGAGAGCTAGGATCAAGGTTCGAGTCACTGGGACCAACTTGGAAAGGGGGTCTCTTCTCTGAGACCAAAAGGATCTCAAGTGAAACTGAATGTCTCTCATCTGAAATCTGACTCCCTGCACAACAGCTGTGGATGCAGCCATGTGCCTCAGGAGCTGCAGAAAGTGTCTTGCTGGTCGAGAGACCTGCAGAGTGAAGGAAGAGGCCAGAGCCACTAAATTCCTTACTCTTTCTGGGGGAAGAAAGGCTCTGGCTAGCTTTGTGTCCAATTCTGCCCCTATAAAGGTGAGTACCTGGACTGGTTCCAGAACCGACTTTGGTAGGTTTAGCAGAAAACCCAGGGAGGTGAGAAGCTGCTGGGTGACCTGCAGGTGAGATTTTACCTGTTCTGGGGACTGGCCTACAATGAGCCAGTCATCTAGATAGGGAAAAACAGCAATCCTCTGCCTCCTTAAGTGAGCCACTGCCACTGCTAGACACTTTGTGAATACCCTTGGAGCTGAGGTAAGGCCGAAGGGCATTGCTCTGAACTGGTAATGACCTCAGGGCAGTTTGAATCTGAGGTACTTTCGATGGGATCTTCTGATTAGGACATGGAAATAGGCATCCTTGAGGTCCAGGGAGGCTAGCCAGTCCCTGGCCTTAGGAAGGTAAAATCATTGCCAGAGTTACCATTTTGAACTTTGGTTTCAAAAGATGCTTGTTCAGATATCTGAGATCTAAAATGGGCCCATTCTCTGTCTTTTGGGGTAAGGAAGTATCTGAATACAGACCCCTGCCCTGATGCAGGGGAGGAACCCTTTCTACTGCTCTGAGATCTAACAGGATGAGACCTCTGTTTCCAGAGCGAGGGTCTCTGAAGCACTTGGGTAGAAAAGTCTGCTTCTCAACTTGGGAAACTTTTGAAGCTGAGAACCAGACCCTGGCTTACTACTTCCAGAACCCACTTGTCTGAGGTTAAAGAAGCCCACTTCTGACTGAAGAAAGCCAGCCTGCCCCCACTGGTACAGGAGAATCGGCCCTGGGCACCCCATCAGGGTGCCTGTTACGAGGAGCTTTAGGCTGGGGGTGGAAGCAGGTCTGCCCACCCCTCGCCTGCCCTGCTCTCTGAAGAAGCCCTCTGAGCAAAGGCAGAGGAGGCCTGAGTCTGGTAGAAAGGCCTGTGAAAAGGCCTACCCCTACCCCTGGGGGCATGCCTTTGAGGAGTGGCTTGCCACTCCTTAGCCTGGGCACTCTTGTAAGTAGTCCTATATTTATCCATCTTCTTCATGTAATTCTCTGTCTGCTCTCCAGAGATTTTTCCACCACAGGAAAATCCATAGCCTTAGTCTGGGTATCCTGTGACAAACTAGTACACCTGAGCCAGGCCAACCTACGAAAAGCTACAGATGTGGCCATGACCCTAGAGAAAACATCATTAACATCCACAGCAGCATGAAACTGAACCTTAGAGGTGTCAATGCCATCAGCAGCCACCAGTTCTAGTTCACTAGCCAGCTGGCCATGGGTCTGCTTGGCCAATTGCATAACAGTATCCCATCTAGATTTCTGATACCTAGCTACATAAGCCACATAATTTGCTTGCCTGAGTCCCAGAGAGGCTGCCATATACTGTTTTTTTGCCATGGCATCAATCTTCCTGGAATCCTTGTCAGGAGGATGTGAAGCCAAGGAATATTAGTTTTATCACAGGCAGCAGCCTGAACTACCCTAACATGACTGCATTGCTGAGAAAGGAATTCTGTATCAGGGCCTGACAATGTATACCTTCTGTCCATCTTTTATCTACAGGAGGCACAGAATTAGGAGCTTTTAAAATTTTAATTGTTTGTTTCTAGAAGACTTATGTAAAGGAATAGACAATCTCCTAGACTCTGAATATCCATCATTTCTACAAAATCAGGCTCCTCTTGCTCATCCACAGCCTCTTCTAAAGGAAGCTGGAGGGTTTCAGCAACTTTTATAAAACATAAAATGAGATGGGGACTCAGACAGCATAGGGGAGATTCTAAAGGTCTGTCTGGGGAGATGTCCGTTCAATGGGCACACCCAGACCTTCCCAGCCACATTCATACTGTTCATAATCCTCCTCCCTCCTCTGGTTCATATAAATTCTCAATATCATAATCCTGAACCATTGGGACCGATGAACCAACCTTTACTAGATAGTGGTGGTCTGGACGGACCCTGAGACAGTGACTGGACAATTTGTATGGCTTTTGTTATCTCTGCAGCAGTTGAGAAGGAATTTTGACTCAGACCTGCTGATTTTCTTGTTTTCTTTACTGGAATTGGTCCTCAGAACCAGCTTTTCTTTTGCCTGAGGAAGTCTGGCCCTGGTCAGAGGGCATTCCTCTGGTTCGGTTGCACCGAACCGGCTGGCCATCCGGTCAGTGGACTTTTTGCCTCTCGCTCCTGAGCCTGCCCAATCTTTTTTCCAGGGTGGCTGCAGGAAATTTTACATACCTGGTGTCTGACTGGAGGTGGTCAAACCCCAGATAATAAACACATGTGGTGTGGGTCAGCCTTGGCAAAGACTTCCCACAACCATCACAGTGTTGAAATCCAGTGGGCCCGGTTTTTCTTTTGGGTTTCTAGACATAATGCCAGCCTAACCAAAAACTTGCTCCTTTTAACGGCAGTGCCAGGCAAGACACCCTTATTGGTTCCTAACGTTTACGGGTATTGGAAAAAACGTAATAAATCCATTTTTTAGAACCGATAAGAACCGGAACCTACCTAAAATAGTAACTTTTAGTTTTAAATGAGTTTTAAATCACTGATCGGGTTCAAAACCGAATCAATAACTTACAAGTTCCAATTGACTAAAACCTTTCATTTACTTTCGTTACTACAGATAGAGCTTGAACCGAATGGTTTTAGCGTGTTAAAATAAAACTATTCCGGTTAAATCCAACTGAGAAAAACACTTTTTAAACCGAGAAATGAACCGAGCAGAAGAAGAAATCTCCGGAGCGACTGTTCACTGAGGCGGAGTAAAGAATCTGACAGTTCAAGTTTGAAATGACACAGATAGAGCTGCTCTGCTAAAATTCTATTTTGGAATGGTTTTAACCATTTCACTCCGGGGCAGTTCTAGAGCTGGAACAAACTGCTAATGTCTATAATATAGCAAGACTTCATGTTGTTTGAAAATTATAATGATTTATTTTAAATAGTAATTCTTATTAAAATAATTTCCCAGATTGTTGGGTTCGCCTTTGTGTCCTCGAAGCTAATTGCATTATATTCTTGAAAGATAACAGGAAAATTATGGATTCTCGGGGCTTTCCCCTCGCAGAATTTCATAACCCGAAAATGTTCATACTACTGCAAGGGAAAGTATATGACTTTATTAAATTATGATACGGCAAACATTTTTCTTCTGTTTTATCTTACATAATTAAGGGAGTCAGTTCCTAATGGTGTATTTTTACAGTTTAGTTGAGCTCCGGCTTAAGTTCAGGTTGAAGTTACATATTAGAAGTGTAACCCCTAGATGGCGCCTATCCCAGGGGCTACTACCCCGCCTGATCTTGCTACCTGCTAACAGGCTGAGGGCCTGGATCCAATCTGGCGGGTGCCTCCACCCAGAGGGTCAGGGTTTTACAGTTAAACTAACTTGGTCACAGCCTCTGGGACACTGCAACCACCCCTTTCCTCCTAGTGGCCCACACAATATATCAGAATTACTCTTCACAGTATACACTTACCCCAGGTCTGGTTCCGCACTGGGACCTCCTGTGAAATGAGATACAGTGCAACAATCACAGTACAGTACTTTAACATATAGACAAATACCTCAGGCAGATAATCTCTTGCTGAAACAAGCAGCTCTGATTTATTTAGGGGATATAAAGAGACAGGGGGAAATCAGGTTAATTAGCTTATCACTCTAATAATCTATCTATGGCTCTGTGCACAGGCCTATCCCTATCAGTTACTGTCCCTGGACCCAAGCCCTAGTGGCTAGTCCAAACCGTGGCAGCTGGTAGGGCCCTTTCACACAGAGAAAAGGAGAATTAAACAGTCAAGTAGCATAGTAATCCATCTTGGATTTAATGCTGGCAATTCAACAGGGAGCAAACTGAATTAGTACTACCACCTCCAAATAAGATAGGGTCCTTCAATGTCAGTAGGGCTCACTTGAGGTACACAAACCTCTTCACACATCCATATAAAGAAAGACTATACCAGGCAGGCTGCATCTGTATCCGATCGCAATTACTGCACAATACCCGGGAGAACACACAGCAGATTCAGTTCCTGACAGACCGAGTGCAATTTTCAGCAATCCTCTTCCAGTCTTCTACAGGGTGAGCCTGGTTTCTACCTTCAGAGATCCTTTGATTCTTTTCACAGGACGGATTCAGTCCCAATGTTGTCTACACAAGCTGCAGACCGGAACTCTGGGCCTTACACACGCTTTTTTGACTAAAACTGCACACTGAAAAGCACAGGGCCCTTCCTTCTTCACTGCCAAAGCTCAACTGAAGCTCCAACTGACAAAACTGGGTACTTCCTTGAGTTCCTCTCCCAGTTCTTGACTGGATTGGCTGTCACACAATAGACTGCTGCTGTTGGTCCAAAAAGGCACTGAAGTCTAACTACATCTCCCAGAGTCACTGCCCACCATCTCTTCTTGTGGCTGGCTCCAGATTATGAGTCCAAGGCACCATTTTAGAGCTAGCTTACTTCTACACTGATTGGTCCAGTTCAGCAGTTCAAAACTAGAATGGGAACTAGTAGAGACAGTTCTGACTGCAAAGAAAGCAGGTTAGACAAACTGTAATTTCATTATTACTCTAAATAATTTCTGGCAAATGTTACATCTTTCAGATAGGTTCCTTTGCACTTCTAGTGACTGCAAAATGAAGTGAATTGGCAGCAGCTCAAGTGGTACTCAGAGAAGCACACAGTCCCCCTACAACTAAATTATATGTCTGCAAGCAGACAGCTCTTAAAGAGACAGTACCAGAGAGTTCTAAAACACTACTGATAAATGGCTTAAACGCTAAACACCATTCAGGCTTGGAGCATTCACAAGCTCCTGAAGTCTTCAAATAACCCCATTTGCAGGGGGTTACACCTTCCTGGTTTGGGAAAAGCTTGACGTCTGTAAGGCAAGCAAGTACCCCCATAAGTTTCAACTGCAACATATACATTTGCATTAGGCTCTCACATGTAATCATCAATC
Source organism: Neoceratodus forsteri (assembly GCA_016271365.2). Taxonomy (NCBI): domain Eukaryota; kingdom Metazoa; phylum Chordata; order Ceratodontiformes; family Ceratodontidae; genus Neoceratodus; species Neoceratodus forsteri. Next base: position 52,066,552 of record JADMNL010000026.1, read on the forward strand.
AATACATCATTTTACCAAGAACCATTTCTGAAACATTGCAGTATCGCTTCCCTTACACAGTATAACACACACATTGTACCATAACTCAAGTTATTACTCTCTTGTGTACATGAAATCTGAAGAGAGGGGACCCTTCCTATCAGTTACCTTTGGGGCTGACGGGCAAGGCACCCATACTTAGAGGGCAACACAAGTAACTCTGGAGTTAGCACTAACGTTCCAGTTTGGGTGCAATGAGCCTCGGGGACACATACACTCCTTTATGGACAACATTGAGAGGCAAATCCACAGGCCTCCCAAGGGAATCATAACTGAGGTGCACCACAGGCTTTTACAGCTCGACCAGTCTTTCTGGGAACTGTTACAGTCTCTGCACTCTGAGCCTCATTTTCTGCATTGTCCACACTTGTCAGGGGAGTCTCCATGGGGTAGAGGCTAGGAACTTGGGGCACTTTCAGCTCCAGGAGTTGCTGTTTCTGAGTCCACAACACTTGGCTCGCATGGAGAGCTTTGACACTGGCAGTTGGACTGTCAGGGCACTCAAAATACTCTTCTTGTTCGGGTATCACCAGTCTGCCCTAATCTATCATTTTCCTCCCCTGAAAGCTCAAACAGTTCAACCATGCACAATGATTCCATTTCATCTGATCTGATGCTTTGCACTTCACTCTTCTGGGAGCATTGCTCCAGGGATGAAGCTGGGGCTTAAAACAGTCCAGAAGGCTCAGCTGTCTCCAGTATTGACTGCTAGGGATTGCCCCAAACAACTGACTCAGTTCTTAAGAAGGATAGTATTCAAAGTCACTCTCCTTCTTTTCCGATATGGACTGACAGTCATGCTCAATGGAAATCTGTGGAGGGAAACACTTTAACTTGCTTCTGTAGGTGCAGACTTTCTTGATCTTTTCTTAGCAGCAGCTCTAGTCACTGGGTCCAGAGGGCACTTTAGGGCTCAGACTCAATTAAGATTTGTCCAAGGGCAGTAAATGATTTCTATGCATTGTTTTTACATCTTGAATTATTCTCAGGCCTTACTTTGGTACACTGGCAGATCATCTGGTTTGCCCACTACAATGTGAGGGAGATGGTGCTATCTGTCAGCAATCTTGTGCTTGCCATGCAATCCCAATTTCTATAGCCATACCCATCTCCCTCCTGGAGTTCCTGTGCTTTCACCTTTTATCAACCTTTCTTTGTTGGCCAGATTTCTTTTGGCAGCCATGGTTTGAGCCAGTTGGTACGCATGAGTTAGCTGGGCCTTTAACTTTGCACATACTGTAAATAGTTGTCAGCCTGAACCCCATCAGGAGAACCCCAAAACACACATCTACTGAGTGAGTCGAGCTTCTCTTCCAAACATCAGGCGGTGAGGGAGAATCGGCATCACTTTTGGTGCAGTTATAAGCATGTACCAGGTGCTAATTTGTTGGCTCCATCTAAGCTTGTCCTTTGGGTGCAGGGTGCCTAGCATATCTAGTGAAGTGCGGTTGAAACGTTCAGGCTGTGGGGTCCCCCTGGGGTGGTAGGAGTGGTTCTGGACCTTCGCACTCCCCACAGAGAAGCATCTCTTTGATCAGGCGACTCTCAAAGTCTCCTTGATCAGAATGGATTCTTTGTGGGCCCATAGTGAACAAAAGTTTTCTACAAGTACTTTGGCCACAGTGGATGCTTTCTGGTCTTTGGTGGGGAAAGCTTGGGCATATCTCGTGAAATGGTCAGTGACCAGCAGCACATTACTGATATTTCTTTGATCTGACTCCAAACTTAGAAAATCAATACAGACCAGCTCCATGGGTGCACTGGTGGTGATGTTAATAAGGGAGCAGCCCTCTGGGGCAAAAGCTTTCCTCTGTAAGCAGCGACTACAAGTTCGAATGTGTTGCTCCACATCAGCCCCATCTTAGCCAATAGAATCTGGATCTCACCAAGTCAAGTGTTCTGTCTATACTAAGGTGCCCCATGTGGTTGTGCAAGGACCTCAGTACTGAGTCTCGAAGGCAGGGCAGCACTAGTTGTTGTTTGTCTACTTGTCCCCCTCTGTCTACTGTTTCTCTGTATAACAGTTTATTGATCAGTTTCAACTTAGGACCTTCTTTGTATAACAGTGCAGTTCTCAAATCAGTGGAGCGTAATTTGACACATCTTTTCCTGCATAGAGGGCTTCTAAAGCTGCTTTGATCATGGGATCGTGAGTTGAGCCCTGAATACTGTCATTGTCCAGCTGAGGCAGTGCACCAATGTCTATTGCAGAAAAGTGGCAATAAGCAGCAGGTATGCAATTTCAGAGGCTCCCAAGCAATCCACCATGCAGTCCACTGCGTCCGTGGACATTTGTTCCTCCCTGTCAACTTCGGTCAGAGTGCCCGAATGTCAGGTTCTGCCAATCGGACCCAATCATTCTGGGGAACAGGCCTCGGGAGAGAGCATCAGCATCTATGTGGTTCAGACCTGCTCGGTATTCGAGAGCATAGTCATATGTAGATAATGCAGAAAGCCACCTATGGCCAGTGGCATCCAACTTAGCTGAGGTCTGCACATAGGTCAAAGGATTATTGTCTTTTACTAGTATTATAGCCCCATACAAAGTACTCATGGAATTGGTCAACAATAGCCACTTCAAAGCTAGAACTCTAACTTATGTACAGGATAGTTCTTTTCGGATGGGGTCAGGCTTCTACTGGCAAAGGCCACTGGTCTCAGGCCATTCTCGTGCTCTTTGGTACAACACAGCCCCCAACCCTGCAAGCTAGCATCAGTGTGCAGGACGAGGGTTTTTCTTGGATCGGCATAGGCCAGCACTGGAGCATGGGTAGGTTGATATATGATCTCATGAAAGCAGTCTCACAATCAGGAGTCCAAGGGCCCCAAATACTTCACTGGATGAAAATACTCTTTTTCAGTCTTGAGGATGCTGACTTTTGTATTTTTAGTGGGTTGGGATACCCTTGAGTAAGGTTAAGTAGTGGATCACTCTTGAATAGTCCTTGATGAAGCGCCGATAATAACCACAGAATCCCAGGAATCTTTGCAGTTCTTTTTAGATTTTTTGGGCTGTGGCCAGGTAGTCAAGGCCTCCAACTTTACTTGGGTCGGTCTCTATTCCTCGGTGGATACTATGTGTCCTACATACTTTACTGATGTTTGAAAAATTGGCACTTATCAATGGACAGTTTAAGGCCAAAGTCCTCCAGTCGGGTCCAATACCTAAATAATCTGTCTCATGTTCCTCAGTGAGCTGCCAAACACAATACATCATCTAGGTATACCAGGCACCTAGTAAGTTCATGTCCCCACTGCACGCTCCATCAATCGTTGAAAAGTGGCTGGGGCACCTGAAATCCCTTGAGGCATCCTCATGTGAATTCATAGAAGCCAAGCGGACAGATAAAGGCTGTCTTTTCACGGTCCTCTGGGGCCATCGGGATCTGATAGTACCCACTGCGGAGATCCAGCACAGAGAACCACTTGCTCTCGCTTAGGCAGTCCAAAGCATCCTGAATGCGGGGCATTGTGTACTGATCAGGGATAGTCCGCCCGTTTAATGTCGATAATCCACACAATCCTTACTGTTCCATTCTTTTCCTCACTACCACAATGGGGGAAGCATAAGGGCTTCTGGATTCTTGTATTACACCAGCAGCTAACATCTCTGCAGATGCGTCTCACATCATCTATGTCAGCAGGTGCCAGGCGTCGAGACCTCTCACGAAATGGTCTTTCGTCATGCAGCCGGATATTGTGCTCAGCTCCTTGCAGTCCTACATCCCATTCCCTTAAAGAAAACACCTGTCTCTGGGCAAGCTTCTCACTGATCTTCACTTTCCATTCAGCTGGCAGCGGGAGTCTCGAAATCAAACAAGTCAGGCGTTACTCTGTCATTCTCCTTGAACTCTTGCTGCTGGGTAGCACTGCAGTGTCTGACAATGCACATTAGCCAGGATGCAACCTCTGTTTACTGGAATGTCTCTTTCAGACACATTATGAACTTGGACCATTACCCTTCTGGCATAAGCATGGGCTCTAGCGGGCAAAATACTAGGCTTGACCAGCAGTCCCTCTGGTAATTTTCCATCGCCTGGTGCATCCAACATTAATATTTTATTCTTAACATCCTTCTGATAATGGACTCTCCCTGTAAGGTACACTGGGCATTTGCGCCAGGATCAGAGACTCAGGATCCTTCTTCCATACAATTCCGCGGTTCCTCTGGTTCTGTTTTTCAGCATCTCTCTGTGCCTCATAGGCCTTCTTAATTAAAGCCGGAACTCTTAAAGCTCTACTAGTCTTTGATCCCTGTTTTTCATAACACAACTGTGCCAGCCTTCCGAACATATGAGCATTTGTTCCAATCAACAAAGGGACACCATCATACAGTCCAGTGGGGGACACACTAAGGCTAGGGTCTCACTTGTTCGCTACTCCAGCCAATGGAGGTGGGAAAGACAGCCAAATTCGGATATACCGGAATAGGTAGCCTTCTCACTTAACCCCTATACATGCAGTCCTTCTAATGGTTGTAAGGGTACGCCTGACAAATGCTTCTGATACCAATCTTGGAACATAATTGTCACTTGGGAGCCACTGTCTAATATAGTTTTGTAGACACCATTACCTTTTACAGTGGTCTCCATGGAGGGACCCACTATTCTGGACCAGTCTGAGAGGCGGTAGTGGGGCCTGGGCAACTGACCTTGCCACAAAAGGACGTGAATTAGCATTTTGGTGCCCTCACTGGATCATGTAGGCACCTCTTAACTCACTTGATTTCTTCTCCTAAGCTCTCCCTTGTAGCCTATATGCAACTTTGTCAGTGTCTTTGGGACTGGCATTCCTTTCATGTGCCATCTTTCCTACAATTATAGCAAAACATACTTTCTGGAGTTTGAGCTGGCCGAGGCGCCACACTGGGAGCCAGGCGGGGTATTACTAACTGGAAACCTGGTGCCATCTCTGTCTGCGGCGTGATAAGCATTTGGAGACATCTCGTCAGTTTCTCCACTTCCATGGTCAAGGAATCGAGTTCGGAGCTGTTATCAGCAGGAGATACATGGTGGTACCTCACCCCATAGCAGATGCAGTCGGATATAGGTCAGGGTCTGTACTGCAGGCGTGGCCTTCATAAAGGGACTGTTTTGAATTCCTGATCTCTCTCAACAGTTCTTCCCATTGTGACATATCTTTTTCTCTTGTCAGAGCACCTCATTGACTGCCAACCTCTGCCCCTGAACTTCACTTGATGGGTCACCTCAGTCGCACTCGGGTCGTAGCAGCAGCTATTGGTGCAGGTCCCTCCCAGGTCGCCTTTTCTCAACTCTCTGAATTTCTCTCATTAATTCATCATAGGAGGGTGGGGATTCCAGCCGATCTGCCAGGTGTAACTGAAGCAACAGCAGTTCTGAGAGGGGCAGACTTAAGGATCCTGTCCAGCCTGGTTCGGTCCAGTTCAATCGCTGGCAAACTACCTTTCTGAGGCATTCTTGCAACAATTTTTCCAGCTTAGATACATACACAGACAACAACTCCCTTGGTACTGTTGTGCATCTCTTACTCTCCACCATAGGTCCTCATCAGAATCTGGGCTCCCATACACATTCTCCAGGCCTCAAGATAGGCCTCTATGCAGTCGCTTCAGGGTTACTGGCCCGTTTAGCACGGATGGTAGCCAGGGCAGGACCTCGGAGGCTCTCAACTAACCCTCTTTCGCCACCTTCCTACTGCCATTCTAGCACTTGGGGCAAATATAGTCTATCCAGGTCTCCCAGTCATCCTCCCTTGGGGGTGGGAGGGTGCCAGAGAAGATCTTCAACCTCGTAAGAGTCGTGACTAATGGCAGGTGCAGAAATAGGAGTCTGCATTGGTTCAGACACCATTACGGGCACTGGAGCAGAAGAGGGTGTTGGGGGAGGAATCCTCCAGGGTGGCAAGAATAGTTTCTTCAAGTCCTCCACAGTTTTCCCTCTCCCAGCAACCTATTCAGCAAATTCTCCTCAAAAGTTTCAGATAGTGGTGGGGCTGATTCTCTCAGGTCTTTACTGTCCTTAGTTATCACTCTCCAAGCAGTGAGGGCTCCTCTGGGGTAATGGTCTGTGGCACTTTGGAGCTATCTATGGGATCCTTAAACTCTACTAGGGCCAGGAAAGTGTGGGTGAGCAGATTAGCATGCCGACCCACCACCACAGGGTTTTGTAAACCTTCCACCTTGGAAAGTACTCCTGCACAGTGTCCGTATTGATACCCAGGGGATGTCCAGGATAAGCATAGCATTTTGGGGTCGATCTCCTCCCAGTACACCACTCCACCAGCCGGTGCACAGCCACTTCTGTCGGGTACCCATTTTTTTCTTAACAGTGGTTCAGTAAATATGGCCACTAGAGGACACACAATCCCAGCGGTGAGCTTCCAAGATGTAACCCCTAGATGGCGCTATCTCAGGGGCTACTACCCTGCCTGATTTGCCACTAACAGGTTGAGGGGCCTGGGATCCAATGGCGGTGCCTCCACCCAGAGGTCAGGGTTGCAATAGTTAAACTAACTTGGTCACAGCCCTCTGGGACACTGCAACCTCTTTCTTCCCACTAGTGGCCCACACAATATATCAGAATTACCTTCACAGTATACACTTACCCCCAGGTCTGGTTCGGCACTGGGACCTCCTGTGAAATGAGATACAGTGCAACAATCACAGTACAGTACTTTAACATAGACAAATACCTCAGGCAGTATAACTTTGCTGAAACAAGCAGCTCTGATTTATTTAGGGGATATAACAAGGACAGGGGAAATAGGTTAATTAGCTTATCACTCTAATAATCTATTTATGGCTCTGGCACAGGCCTATCCTTATCAGTTACTGTCCCTGGGTACCCAAGCCCTAGTGCTAGTCCAAACCGTGGCAGCTGGTAGGGGCCCTTTCACACAGAGAAAAGGAGAATTAAACAGTCAGCAGTACAGTAATTCCATTTGGATTTAATGTGGCAATTCAACAGGGAGCAACCCTGAATTAGTACTCACGACCTCCAAATAAGATAGGGTCCTTCAATGTCAGCAGGGCTCACTTGAGGTACACAAACCTCTTCACACATCCATATAAAGAAAGTACTATACCAGGCAGGCTGCATCTGTATCCCGACTCAATTACTGCACAATACCGGAGAACACACAGCAGATTCAGTTCCTGACAGACCGAGTGCAATTTCAGCAATTCTTCCAGTCTTCTACAGGGTGAGCCTGGTTTCTACTCTTCAGAGATCCTTTGATTCTTTCACAGACGGATTCAGTCCTAACAAGTTGTTACACAAGCTGCAGACCGAACTCTGGGCCTTACACACGTTTTTTGACTAAAACTGCACACTGAAAAGCACAGGGCTCCTTCCTTCTTCACTGCCAAAGCTCAACTGAAGCTCCAACTGACAAAACTGGGCACTCCTTTGAGTTCCTCCCAGTTCTTGACTGGATTGGTTGTCACCACAATAGACTGCTGCTGTTGGTCCAAAAAGGCACTGAAGTCTAAACTACATCTCCCAGAGTCACTGCCCATACAATCCTCTTGTGGCTGGCTCAGATTATGAGTCCAAGGCACCATTTTAGAGCTAGCTACCCCACACTGATTGGTCCAGTTCAGCAGTTCAAAACTAGAATGGGGAACTAGCAGACACAGTTCTGACTGCAAAGAAAGCAGGTTAGACAAACTGTAATTTCATTATTACTCTAAATAATTCTGGCAAACAGTTACATCTTTCAGATAGGTTCCTTTGCACTCCTAGTGACTGCAAAAATGAAGTGAATTGGCAGCAGCTCAAGTGGTACTCAGAGAAGCACACAGTCCCCATACAAACTAATTATGTCTGCAAGCAGACAGCTCTTAAAGAGACAGTACCAGAGGTTCTAAAAACACTCACTGATAAATGGCTTAAACGCCAAACACCATTCAGGCTTGGAGCATTCAAGCAAGCTCCTGGAAGTCTTTTGGGAACCCCCATTTGCAGGGGGGTTACAGAAGGAATTTAAAAAAATAATTATTTTTGAAACTGTTTAAATAGCTTGTACTAGGTTGGACAGTTAAACAATAGTTTGTAATGCAGCACTATGATACAATCTATTTCTATTCCAGCGGGGCACAGATCTTCACTTAAATCTGTTTCAATGTATTTTACTATTAATAAGAGGATTGTATTACTTTAGTGGTTAAGTAATCTTATTTGTGCTATGCATTGGGAACACAGGGATATGGCAGTGTGTTTCACCACGTTAAGAGAGTGTAGGAGGGCAGTCTTGGGGAATGGGGGGGCAGAGTGCAGCCTATAAAAAGTACAGTTGCATAGGAACTTACCGCAACAGTAGATCTTCGAGAGAGGTTCCTTCAGTAGGTCTTCACATAAAGGATTGGCGCCACCCAGTGTTGGTCCGCACAGCAGACTTTTCCAGCAATAGTTGATGGGGGACCACCCACCCGACATCACGTGACTGACGTCAGTCTGACAGTATATAGTGTGTGGTCCCCACGCCCGCCCTCCAGTTCTCCCGCCGAAGCTGGGAAGAAGCCATGCAGCAGGAGCGAACAGGAACTGGAGTCCCTGTAAAACATAAAATGAGGGGAAGGGGGGACGGAAAAATATGACTTACTGAAGGAACATCTCTCGAAGATAGTACAGTTATGTAAGAACTTACCGTAACAGCAGATCTTCGAGAGAGGCTCTTGCAGTAGGTAAATACATATAAGACTGACGTCGGCAGACGGCAGGACCCCACGGAAAAATTTCTAGCTAGCAGTCCCTGGCGAAGGACTGCCCCCACGTCAGGTGACCAGCGTCAGACGACGTCGGTATAAAGGGGCGGTCCCGGATGCCTGCCTTCCAGTTCTTTCCCTCCACAGACCAGGAAGGCCCGGACAAGTGAGAAGCAGATATTTCCTTCAATGGAAATGGAGCTGAAATAGCCTAGGGGGATGGAGGGCGGGAAGGTATTACCTATTGCAAGAGTCTCTCTCGAACATCTACTGTTATGGTAAGTTCTTACGTAACTGTACTATCTTACTTCGAGAGGGCTCTTGCAGTAGGTAATTACATATAGGATAGAATCCCAAGCAGTCTGGAACAAATGAAAGGCACCGGGAGGAGGAACTACTCCAAGAAGTAGCAAAAACCTTGCAAACCTCAAGACAGGAGGCCTTGCAAGACCGCTAACCCGAAGCCTGCTCTACGGCGAGAGGCAGTGTCCAAACTGTATTGTTTCGTAAAGGTATGGACGGAAGTCCAAGTGGCAGCAGCACAGATGTCTGCCGCAGACACATTCTTGAAACAAGCCGCAGAGGCTGCTAGTCCACGAGTGGAGTGACCTCTGACTTGACCCGGAAGGGTCTTGTTGTACTTGTCATAACAGAAAGTGATGCAATGAGCCAACCACTTTGACAGGCATTGCTTGGAAACAGCATTGCCTTCCCTTTTGTGAGCAAAAGAGACGAACAACTGATCAGTCTTTCTGAGATCCTTTGTCCTATCGGTGTAGTATCTCAGAATCCTGTGAACATCCATGGTACAGAGCAAATATTCTCCCTGGTTGGAGTACTGCGTGAAAAAGGCAGGTAACTCTATAGACTGATTTAAGGTAGACTCCGCTACCACTTTTAGTAGAAACTTAAGGTTCGTGCGAAGAGCTACTCATTCCTTGTGAAAAATCAGATAGGGAATTTTACACATAAGGGCCTGGAGCTCGGAAATTCTTCAAGCAGAAGTAATGGCCACCAAGAAGAGCGTCTTCCACGACAGAAACTTTAAATCTGCGGAGGCCGCAGGCTCGAAGCCAGGAAGGGTAAGTTTCTCGAGAACAAAGTTCAAATCCCAAGTGGGAGCAGGAGTCCGGACAGGGGGCCTGAGATGAAGGACCCCTCTGAGAAAAGTATTGGATACCTCTAATTGGGCAAAGGCTTTTTCAGCGAAAGGAACATAGTAGGCTGAAATAGCGGCCATGTGAACTTTCAAAGAGGAATGACTGAGACCCAGGTCGAAGAAGTGACGTAAATAATCAAGCAGAACGGCCACAGGACAGGAGAAAGGCTCCACCTTCCTGGAGGCAGCTGAAATAGAAAATCTCTTCCATTTCATGGCGTAAGTGGACCTAGTGGAGGGTTTTCTAGCCTCCACCAGAACCTCGGCCACCTTTGGAGAGACGCCAAAGCGAGATTGGGCTAGGTCTGCAGGAGCTATGCATGAAGTTGTAGGGACTTGAGACCCAGATGGACCAGGGTCCACTGATCCTGCGTCAGCAATCCTCGAGATAAAGGAAGAGGAAGAAGAGGAACCTCTGAGTATTGTTGTAGAAAAGAGAACCAGATTTGCCTGGGCCAGAAAGGAGCGATCAGAATCATTCTCGCTCCTTCCGTTGCAAATTTCTGCAGTACACGAGGGACCAGAGGAATTGGGGGAAAAGCATAGACGAATCTGCCCTTCCAGTTTAGAGACAGAGCGTCGCTCCAGAAAGCGCCTCGCTCTGGAGCGAACGAGCAAAAGGTGAGAAGTTTTGCATTTTCGGAAGAGACGAATAGGTCTACCTGTGGAGTCCCCCAAAGCTGGAAGATGTCATCTAGAACCTTTTGGTCCAACTCCCACTCATGTGCCAGAGCCGAGGAGCGACTTAGCTTGTCTGCCAGGGTATTGTCGACTCCTGGAACATGGATCGCCGTGAGGTGAAGGTTGTGAAGTGTTGCCCAGTCCCAAACCCTCATTGCTTCCCTGCACAGCGGGTAGGATCGAGTCCCAACCTGCTTGTTGATGTACCACACCACGCACATGTTGTCCATCTGGACAGCTAGGTGACCAGGAAGGATGTATTGGTGAAGGGCTTGGAGAGCATATAGTACTGCTCATAGCTCGAGAACATTGATAGCTCCAATCTGGACCATAAACCCTGGGTTCGGTGAGGACCCAGATGGGCTCCCCAACCTTCGCCTGATGCGCCCGTGGTCAGAGTTTGGGAGGGGGGAGGATGACAGAAGAGGACCCCCGAAACAGGTTCTCTCGAACCATCCACCATTACAAGTCTCTTATCATCGGCGAGGAGATCAGTACCAGATGATCTAGGTCATTTACGAGTTGATCCCACTGAGAGCGGAGAGTCCACTGAGAAATCCTCATGTGAAGCCACGCTCGGGGAACCGTCAGGATGGCTGCCACCATAAGCCCCAAGAGACGGAGAATTGACCTCGCCGGAACCTTCCTGAGTTCTGATAGCAGGGAAATCTGTGACTGGAGGGAGGCCGTCCTGTCTGGAGGAACGAAGACCTTGCTCACTGTCGTGTCGAGGATAGCCCCGATGAACTGAAGTCTCTGGGAGGGGTCCAGATGAGACTTGGAATGGTTGATGGTGATACCCAGGCAAGTAAAAACCTGCTGGGTGAGGGAGAGAAATTGCAGGAGCTCCTCCCTGGATGAGGCCGCCAGGAGCCAGTCGTCCAGGTAGGGAAACACCTGAACCCCAAAGTATGGGGGGCCGCTACCACCGCCAGGCATTTGGTAAAACTCGGGAGCTGAGGAAAGACCAAACAGTAGTGCCCAGAATTGGTAATGGTCCCCTGAAAGCAAACTGAGGTACTTATGGCGCAGCAGGACGAATGGGATGTGCAGATATGCATCCCTGCATATCCAGCGCACAAAGCCATTGACCCGGCCGAAGAAGGGGCAGAAGGGTTTGAAGGGAGAGCATCCTGTACCTTTTGTATTCCACGTAGAAGTTCAGGGAGCTGAGACTGAGAATGGGTCTGAGATCTCCCGTCTTCTTTGGTACCAGGAAGAAATGGGAATAGTAACCCATCCCCTGAAGGTGAGGAGGAACGGGTTCTATGGCCTGCTTCACGAGAAGGGCAGATATTTCTTCCCTGAACAAAGGAAGATGGTCCCTTGTGTAAGAGGACTTCAGAGGGGGGGTGGCATGGAGGTTTCTGTAGAAACTCTATGGAGTGCCCCTCTGCAATAATCTGAAGCACCCATGAATCCATTATTATCCTCTCCCAACCCGGAAGGTGGAGGGAGAATCTCCCTCCTACCGGTTGCTCTGGGGAGTCCAGAAGCAGTGGGAGAGAGGAGGAGTCAGGTGGTGTGGGGCAGTGCCGCAGCTGGGGCACCCGCTGCTTTTTTGGGCAGCGGGGGACTAGCAGCTGCGGGGGCCCGGCATTTGGTGGCCCGCCTTCCTTGGGGTTCTTGCTGAGGCACGCCGCCTGTGAAAAGGACGGCGCCATGGGGATGGGGACGGCACATGGAATCCACAGATTTCAGAGCCGTTCCCTTCTCCTGCAAATGGGTGATGATGTCCTTGACATCACCGTCGAAAAGCACTGAACCCCTGAAAGGTGCTTCCTGGATTGCTGACTGCACCTCCGGGACCAAACCTGACATGCGGAGCCAGGCATGACGCTGAAGACTTACGGCGAACGTGGAGCTCTGCCCGGCAGTATCCACTGCATCGTAGGTCATTCTCAGGATGTGACGACTGGCCGAACAAGCAGAACGGACTAGGTCAGCTAACTCCTGCTTGACTTGGGAGTCAGGTAAGGAGTCAATCTTAGATTTCGCCAGGGTAAGGACAGCCTTCTGGTAATCCCCCATATGTGCTACATAATTCAGGGCCCGAATTCCCAGTGTGGAAGAAGAAAAAATTACTCACCTTAGTAATGTTGTTTCTTCTAATGGAGTCTTGCTGTATTCTGACAATAGCAGTGAGTCCCAACCTTCGAACTGCCCCGGAGATGAAAGAGTTAACGCTCCATGCCAGGCATGGAACGTTGAGCTCGAGCTCGGTTGAGACTCTGTCTGTTGCAGTTTGAACTCAAACCGTCAGATCTTTATGAGCTAAACTCACTGAGGTCCTGTGTGGAAGCTGTAAACCTACACTAGCCAACTGGCTACTAAATATAATAACAGATTTTTTTGGTCCCAAAATAAAGACTCAAGTCAGAAAACCTAAAAAATGAAATAAAGACAACACCCACTCACCCAAAGAAAAGAGGGTGATAATAAAAAAAGGTGGGGCACCTCCTGAGTGCCAACACTGCTACTGCCCACCCACATCCCAAACACAAGGCTCTGAGAGGGGAAGGCAGGGGAGGAGGTCAGAATACAGCAAGACTCCATTAGAAGAAACAACATTACTAAGGTGAGTAATTTTTTCTTCAAACAACATGAAGTCTTGTTGTATTCTGACAATAGCAGACTACCACGCAGTACCTCCATGGAGGAGGGACAGAACCTACTTAGGAAATAGGCTCTGAAGCACAGCTGTGTTAAACTGAGCATCACTCCTAGCCTGGATATCCAGAGAGTAATGCTTGTAAAGTGTGAACTGTTTTCCAGGTAGCTGCTTGACATATCTCTAAGATAGGAATATCCCGGGCAGCAGCCAGGGAAGCAGCTGTACCTCTGGTAGAGTGAGCCCTCAGGCCTCAGGGTGGAATCTTACCTAGTTTTTCATAGCAAAATTGAATCCAAGAGACAATCCACCTGGCAATGGATCTTTTAGTGGCAGGTTTTCCTTTACCAACCTCACCATAAGTGAGGAACAGTTGGAGTGAGTCAAACCTGTGACCCTTGGTACGTTCTATGTAGTAGCTAAGGGCTCTTTTCACATCCAAACTGTGCAACCTCCTCTCACCAGAGGAGGAATGGTCAGTGAAGTACACAGGAAGAGACACAGATTGGTTAAGGTGGAAGTCTGAAACCACCTTAGTTAAAAACTTCCTGTTAGTCCTGAGGACCACCTTATCTCTATGGAAAGAGATAAAATCAGGCTCCACTGACAGGGCTTGTAACTCACTTATGCGCCTGGCAGAAGTGATGGCCACCAGGAACACAGTTTTCCAAGTCAAGTACTTAAGCTCTGCTGAGGACAAAGGCACAAAAGGGGGTTGCATAAGCTGAGCAATGCAAACATTAAGGTCCCAAGCAGGGGCAGGGTCCCTGTATGGCGGATTGGTATGAAACAATCCCTTGAAAAACTTGGAGAATACAGGGTGAGCTGAAAGAGAAGAGGGCTTACCTGCTGAAAGAAAAGCAGAGACAGCTGCCAGATACACCCTTAGTGTAGCTGGTCTGAGTCCCAAGCTATTCAGATGGACCATATAGTCAAGGACTGTGGGCAGGTCAGCAGACTCTGGGGAAATATGCTTCCCAGAGCACCATATGGAGAATCTTTTCCATTTGGAATTATAAGTAGTTCTGGTGGAAGGCTTCCTAGAAGCCTTTAGAATATCCATAACACCTTGAGAGAGGTGTAAATCAGCAAACTCTAACTCTTCAAGAGCCAGGCATTGAGATTGAGAGATTTGAGATTCGGGTACCAAACCCTCCCTTGAGCACAGGTTAACAGGTTGTAATTCCTGGGAAGAGACAAGGGAAGGTGGACTGCTAAGGACAACAGGAGAGGGTACCAGGGCTGTCTGGACCAGTCTGGAGCATTCAGAATCACCTTGCAGGGTTGAGATCTGATTTTGACTAGCACTTTGAACAGGAGAGGGAAGGGGGGAAAAGCATACAGGAACTTCCCTTCCCAACTGAGAACCAAGGCATCCAGGGGGACTGAGCCCAACACTGGGGGCCTGCAGCAAAAAAGGGGAAGTTGGTGATTGTCTGGGGCTGCAAAAAGATCTATCTGTGGGGTGCCCCATCTGGAGATCGCCTCCAAAACCAGGGGATCCAATGACCATTCATGATGGCCCTGCGATATCCTGCTGAGAGCATCTGCCAGGACATTGCCCTTGCCTGGGAGGTGTACTGCTGTGAGGGAGGTGTTCAGGGAATAGGCCAGAGACCACAATTTCATTGCTTCTGTGCACAAGGCCATAGACCGAGTGCCCCCTTGCTTGTTGATATACCACATTGTGGTGGTATTGTCTGTCCTGATCTGAACAACTTTTTTCTGAACAGACTTGGAAAAAGCTTGAAGTGCTAGAGACACTGCTCTGAGTTCCAACAGATTGATGTGAAGCAGAGATTCCTGAGGGGACCACAACCCATGGGTGGTCAGGTCTCCCAAGTGGGCCCCCCACCCCAAGAGGGAGGCATCTGTAGTATGGATTAAAGAGTGAGACTGAGTGACAAAGGAACTCCCTGTCTTAGATTGCTCTGATCCTGCCACCACTGCAAGGCCTGGATCAGGATTCGAGTCACTGGTATCAGTTTGGTCAGAGAGTCCTTTTTCTGAGACCAAAAGGCTCTCAAGTGGAACTGAATGTCCCACATCTGAAATCTTGCTCCCTGCACCACTGCTGTAGAAGCAGCCATGTGCCACAGGAACTACAGAAAATGCCTTGCTGGTCGAGACACCTGTAGGGTGAATGAAGAGGCCAGTGTGATAAGGGTCCTTGCCCTGTCCAGGGGAAGGAAGGCTCTGGCCTTTTCTGTATCTAGCTCTACGCCTATGAAGGTGAGGAGCTGAACAGGCTCTAGAACTGACTTTGACAGATTCAGAAGGAAACTAGAGAGGTGAGCAGTTGTGGAGTTATCTATAGGTGTAACTTGACTTGGTCTGGGGACTGGCCTACTATGAGCCAGTCATCCAGGTATGGGAAGATGGCAATCCTTTGCCTTCTTAGAGAAGCAACTACTACTGCCAGGCATTTTGTGAACACCCTTGGAGCAGAGGTTAGGCCAAAGGGCATTGCTCTGAATTGGTAATGGCCTGAGGGCAGCTCAAACCTGAGGTTTTTTCGATGGGAGCTTCTGATGAGAATATGGAAATAGGCATCCTTGAGGTCCAGGGAGACTAGCCAGTTCCCTGGCCTTAGAGAGGGTAGAATTATTCCCAGAGTCACCATTTTGAACTTTGGCTTTAAAAGGTGCTTGTTTAAATACCTGAGATCCAGGATGGGCAGCCATTCTCCTGTCTTTTTGGGAGTGAGCAAGTACCTGGAGTACAATCCTTTCCCTTGGTGAAGGGGTGGAACCCTTTCTACAGCTCTGAGAGCCAGGAGGGAAGAGACCTCTGCCTCTAAGGCAAGTGCCTCTGAAGGATTTGCAGGTGGAAAGGATCTGGTTCTCATCTTTGGAAATTTTTTGAAGCTGAGAACCCTGTCCCTGGCTTACTACTTCCAGGACCCATTTGTCTGATGTTAAAGACTTCCAGTCCTGGACAAAGTAAGCCAGCCTGCCCCCTGTAGGTGGTGGAGAATAGGCCCTGGCAAACCCATCAGGGTGCCTGTTTGGCAGGGGGTTTAGGCTGGGGGGATGGAAGCAGGTCTGCTTGTACCCCTTCTGCCTCTCCCCCTAAAGAATCCCCACTGAGCATTGGCAGAAGAGAAGGCCTGGGCTTGGTAGAAAGGCTTATGAAAAGGCCTGCCCCTGCCCCTGGGATGCTGCCTCTGAGGAGTGGCTTGCATTTCCTTGGCCTGAGCACTCCTATAAGTGGTCCTGTACTCATCCATTTTCTTCATGTAGTTCTCTGTTTGCACCCCAAACAGAGAATTACCCACAACAGGAAAATCCATGGCCTTAGTCTGGGTATCCTGAGTCAGGCTAGTACATCTGAGCCAAGCCATCCTACGAAGGGCCACAGATGTAGCCATGACTCTGGATGAAACATCATTAGAGTCCACTGCAGCATGGAATTGCACCTTGGATGCCCCAATACCATCAGCAGACACCTGCTCCAGCTCCTTGGCAAGCTGGCCAGGGACCTGTTTAGCTAAAGCCATGACAGTGTCCCATCTAGATTTCTGATATCTAGCTGTATAGGCCATATAATTGGCCTGCCTGAGTCCCAAGGATGCTGCCATGTACTGCTTTCTTTGCCATGGCATCAACCTCCTGGAGTCCTAATCGGGGTGTGAAGCCAAGGGTATATTAACCTTATCACAGGCTGCAGCCTGCACTACCCCAACATGGCTGCATTGCTGGCTAAGGAACTCCATATCTGAGCCTGACAAAGTATACCTCTTGTCCATTCTTTTATCAACAGGAGGTGTAGAATTAGGAGTCTTTAAAATCTTAAATGTCTGTTTCCCAAAAGACTTGTGTAAGGGAATAGACAGCCTCCTGGACTCTGGGATATCCTTCATTTCCACATAGTCAGGCTCCTCCTGGTCATCCACAGCATCTTCCATAGGAAACTGAAGGGTTTCGGCCACTTTCTTGTAAAACATGAAATGGGAGGGGGACTCAGAAAGCCTAGGAGGAGACACTACTGAAGGTCTGTCTGGGGAGATGTCGGGGTCAATGGGCACATCCAGACTTTCAAAACCACATTCACTTTCCTCATACTCCTCTTCCTCCTCCTCCTCTGGTTCATAATATTCTTCCAAATCATAATCCGAAACCGGTGGAACCGGCCGAACAGAGCGCCTTCCTGATGGTGCCGGTTCGGTCGGAACCGGGGAAAGCGACTGCACAATTTTTATCGCTTAGGCTATTTCATCAGCGGATGGAGAAGAAACTTTTGGATCCACACCAGCTGATTTTTCCATTCTTGTTCTCTTAACCGGAACCAACTCCTCGGAATCGGTTCTCCTTTTGCCCAAAGAAGTTTTGCCCTGGTCAGAGGGCACTCCTGGTTTGGTTTGAACCAAACCAGGCTGGCCATCTGGGTCAGTGGAATTTTTGGCTTCCCTTTCCCTGAGCCTACCAACTCTCTTTTCTAGGGTAGCTGCAGGAAAATTTTTACAAATCTGGCAGTCTGAATTGAGGTGGTCAAACCCAGACACAACACAGGTGGTGTGGGGGTCAGCCTTAGCAAAGACTTCCCCACACACACTACAGTGTTGAAACCCAGTGGGCCCGGTTTTTCTTTTGGGTTTCTCAGACATGCTGCCAGTCCTAACAAAACTTACCCTTTTAATGGCAATCCGCCAGGCAAGACACTCTTACCAGTTCCTGACCGTGTTACGGGTCGTGGAAAAAAACGTAGAAAATTTGTTTTTTTTAGAACCGATAAGAACCGGTAACCACACTCTAAAAGCAGAAATAAAGATTTTTAAACAACTTGATCGATTCAAACCGAACCGATGAACCGTTTACAAGTTCCACACAGAACAGAAAACAATATAAACCTATCTAGTACTCACGAATACCACAGACAGACTGAACCGACAGGTTGCGGTTTAAATTCGGTCGAAAACCGAGAAAAATGGTACTTTAACCAACAAATTGAACCGAGCAAAGGAGAAATCTCCGGAGCAACTGTTCAGTGAGGCGGAGTAAAGAATCTCACGGTTTGAGTTCAAACAGCAACAGACAGAGTCTCAACTAAGCTCGAGCTCAGCGTTCCATGCCTGGCATGGAAACTTAACTCTTTCATCTCCGGGGCAGTTCGAAGGTTGGGACTCACTGCTATTGTCAGAATACAGCAAGACTTCATGTTGTTTGAAGCGTATATTTTTCTTCCGTACTGGTCCAGAAGGCGAGATTCCTTATCTGGGGTAGACGAGCTTAAATGTTTGGGGTGTGCTGACTGGCCGTGAGCAGCGCTAATCACGACCGAGTCTGCACAGGGGTGAGAATCCAAAAAATCTACACCCTCCGGAGCCTGGTATAGCCTATTGGACTTCCGAGGAAGCGGGGCTAAAGCCGACGGTTGTTTCCAAATAGTGGAAACAAGGTGGGCGTGAGGCTCGATCCAGGGTGGCACTAGAGTAGGAGCCGAAAGGGGCAGGTCCAGATGTTCGGTGAGTTTAACCCACTGAGGATCTGGTTCCAGAGAACGCCACTGATGTACTTCCTGGATCTTCTTGAACAACTCCGTGAAGGAATGATCCTCCGGAGGAGACTTCGGAGGAGTCCTCGGCTGGGGCTTGGACGGAGAGCGAGGCTCGTCGTCTCTCTCGGAGCATCCATCGGAGGAATCCGATGAATCCGAGAGGGAGGAAGAAGAAGAATTAGAAGCAGAGTAAGACTCCCTGACCCGTCTAGGGAGAGGAACGGGTTCCTCAGGGGGAATCCCTGGACGCGTGTCCTGCCCCTCTCTGGATCCAGAGGAAAGAGCTCGGGAATCCGGAGGCAGAGAGGGAGTGTGGCTGCCTCGGGCGTACGGGGGCCGGGGTGGCACCATCGGCCAGGCAGTGGTTTTAAACTTCCTTGGTGAGCTGAGCATTGTCCTCAGCCCACCAGGAAGCCAGAGTCTCCTGAAGATCCACCGGCGGCCTGGTGGGCGGTGGAGGAGGAGGAGGGGGATAATTATACGGATTGTATCCGTAAGGTGAGTATCCATAACCCGGCTGTGGGAACACCGCTGCCGGGTATTGCGGCGTCGGGTATTGTGTCGTGGGTGGAGCCGGCGTCGGGTACTGCGGCGCTGGATACTGCGAACCCGGGTAAGACGGCATCGGATAGGACGATGGATACCCGGGTACCGGAGGAGCTGCCAGAGCAGACAGCCCAGTAGGGGCCCCATGGGTGGGTCGATACTGATAGGCCTGTGGGGGTCGGGCCCAATGGAGGGGGATATGCCCCGCCGGGCGCCAGGGCCGTGGTGTCGGAGCTGGCGGGCTGGCATCCGGGGGCAGGCATCATCCGGGTTCTGTAGGAGGAGGATCTGGCGGCGAAGAATATCGCAGACATTGCCCGGGATGGAGGAGAAAAGTCCACGGGTCAGGCTGGGGCGACTCAGGCTCCCCGGACGGCAGCGAAGCTGCTTGGGGAACCTGGGACGACAGATGATGGAGGTCTGTCGAGGTTCCAACCCACGGCGACATTGGAGGAGCCACGCGACTTAGGGGCTGATCCATGGACAGCAGAGGAGCTGGCGCCTGGCTTATGGGGGTCCTCGTCGGAGGCGGGCCGAGGGTGGGAAGCAGCCTAGTCTGGAGTAGGATATGATCGGCGCCGCCTCAAGGGTCGGGCATCTTATCGGTCTTCTCCCGAGGACATCGGAGGAGCCGACGTCCGACTTATTGGAGGTGCTCCGCCAGTAGGGGCAGCAGCTCATGGCGTACTGGGGCAGATGCCTCCTTTAACCGGGAGGCGCAGGGACCGAGCGCGAGCCTGACGGGCAGGCCGACGCCACCTCCGAAACCTTGAGGCTGCGCGGATGATCCCTGAGGACGTTACTGAACCGCTGCCCCGGCCGGAGTCACGGACGAGGAGGCCTTCTCCCTGTGCCTTTCTTTGTCCTGCTTCTTGTGGTGTCCTTCAGGAGAGGTCGATGCCTGCCCAAGTTTCTTCAACTCCTTCTCCATTGAAGACATCTCCTTTTTGAGCAGTTGGGCTTCCAGGGACTGTTGGCGTCATCTGCGGGTAGCCGCGTTGAAGTGCAGGCAATGCGGGCACTTGTCGACCGCGTGGTCGGGGCCTAGACAAAAAAGGCAGAGAGAGTGGCCGTCCTTGTAGGCAGTTGGGCGCCACATGAGTGGAACTTATTTTTGGAAGGGGACGACATACACCGACGTTAACCTGACGATACGATATGAAAATACTGATAATTCTCGGTAAAAACTGACGAAAGAACAGGGCGCTGAGCATGAACTTTACCGCAAGGCGCTGCACGAGCTCACAGCCAGGAAAGAACTGGAAGGCAGGCGTCCGGGACCACCTCTTTATACCGACGTCATCTGACGCCGGTCACCTGACGTGGGGGCGGTCCCTCGCCTGGGATTGTTAGCTAGAAATTTTTCTGTGGGGTCCTGCCATCTGCCGACGTCAGTCCTAAATGTAATTACCTACTGCAAGTGCCCTCTCGAAGTAAGATCTACTGTTACGGTAAGTTCCTATGTAACTGTACTATCTTACTACGAGAGGGTTCCTTCAGTAGGTCCCTCCAGAAAAAGAGACAGAGAGAAACTAGGGAGGAAGAAGCTAACTCCAACACAACAACTGAAGTTCAGCATGGACCCAGCCTAGGACAAAAGACCTTGCAGGATGGCTAAACCAAAGCCAGCCCTCCACCTAGAAGCAATGTCCAGACTGTAATGTTTGGTAAAGGTGTGGACAGAACTCCAAGTAGCGGCAGCACAAATGTCCACTGTGGAAACGTTCCGAAGGAAGGCCGCAGAGGCAGCCATGCCCCTAGTAAAATGACCTCTTATGGAACCCGGAAGAGCCTCATCGTACTTCGGTAACAGTACCAGATGCAGTTTCCTAACCATTTGGAAAGGCCCTGCTTAGAAACCGGTTTGCCCCTTGACCTCGGGGCAAAGGAGGCGAATAACTGATCACAAGAACGTAGCTCTTTAGTCCGGTGAGTATAGCACCGGAGGATCACCCTTATTAGAAGGGGATGGGTAGTAAACCGGAAGCTCTACTGATTGGTTCAGTGTGGATTCTGACACCACCTTGGGAAGGAACCTCGGATGCGTCCTAAGGACCACCCGGTCCGTGTGGAAAATCAAATAGGGCTCCTTGCAGACTAGAGCATAAAGCTCCAAAATCCTTCAGGCAGAGGTGATAGCCACCAGAAAAAGTGTCTTCCATGAAACAAAGCGCAGATCACAGCTCATAGCCAGTTTGAAAGGAGGAAGAGTGAGCTTTTCCAGGACAAAGTTCAAGTCCCAAGGTGCAGTTGGGCTGTGGATGGGGGTTTCAGATGGAGGATGCCTTTCAGAAAGGTCTTTGAGACCTCCAACTGAACCATGGGTTTACTATCCACTAGCTCGTGGTACGCAGAAACGGCAGAGATATGGAACTTCAAAGAAGAATAGGACAGACCGGAGTCTGATAAATGAAGGAGGTATTCCATGACTTGAGGGGCTGAACAGGAGAAAGGGTCCCAACCCTGAGCGGAAGCCCAGATCGAAAACCACTTCCACTTCATGGCATAATAAGTGGAAAGGGTGGACAGTTTCCTGGCCTCGATGAGGACCTAAGCCACTCTAGAGGAGACCCCAAATCGAGAAATTGCTGTGTCTGAAGGAGCCACACATGACGATGCAGGATCCTGAACCCTGGATGAACCAAACTGCCCTGATCCTGAGTCAGGAGGTCGTGAGTCAGTGGAAGTGGAACCGTTGGTTCCCTGGAGAGCTGCTGTAAAAGCGGGAACCAAATTTGTCTCGGCCAGAGAGGAGCAATAAGGATAATTTTTTGCTCCCTCGGCTTGAAGTTTGAGGAGAACCCTCTGCAGAATGGGAAAAAGAGGGAAAGCATACAAAAATTTCCCTGTCCATGATAGAGACAATGTGTCGTTCCAGAAAGCACCACACTCTGGAACGAGCGAGCAAAACTTGAGAAGTTTTGCGTTGGATTGGCAGGCAAAGAGGTCGATTTCCGGACGTCGGCAATTCTGGTAGATGGAGTCCGCCACTTCCTGATGCAATTCCCATTCATGGGCGAAGGTTTGAGTTCTGCTCAGACTGTCCGCCAGGACATAGAAACATAGAATTTGATGGCAGATAAGGACCACTTGGCCCACCCAGTCTGCCCATTTCCCTACCTAATGGATAAGCTGCAGATCCTCGTTAACCAGCAGCCTACTTCTTCCTACCCCAACCCCCTAGAATTGCCTTATGACTGTCCCATGCATGCTTGAATTCCACCACTGTACCACCACTGGACATTTAGAATGCCTGGAATGTTCACGGCCACCAGGACCAGAAGGTGCTGGACTGCCCAGTTCCACACCCGGGTTGCCTCCCTGCAAAGAGGGTATGATCGGGTTCCTCCCTGCTTGTTGATGTACCAAACTACCAACATATTGTCCATTTGGATCAGCAGTGTTCCCTTGGGTAGCAGGGTCTGAAAAGCCTGTAAGGCATATAGGACCGCCCTGAGCTCCAGAACATGGATGTGGAGAAAAGTCTCCAGGCCTGTCCAAAGGCCTTGAGCTTGATGTTCCCCCAGATGGGTCCCCCACCACATATTCGAGGCATCCATGGTGAGGGTAGCTGCAGGTGCAGGGTTTCGGAACAGAGTCCCAGGGAAAGATGGTGAGGATCCTCCCCCCACTGTAAATCCCTTTGAACCAATGAAAAGACCAAGACCGGATGGTCCAGGTCATCTAGGAGCTGATCCCACTGCACCCTTAATGACCACTGAGTGATTCTCATGTGCAGCCTTGCTAGGAGTATGGTCATGATGGAGGCTGCCATCAGTACCAAAAGACAAAGGACCTCCCGGGCAAGTATGGTCCTGAGACAGGCTACTGTGTGATCCTGGCTGATTAAGGTCTCCACCCTGTCTGGAGGAAGGAAGGCTCTGCACTGGACTGTATCCAGAACTGTCCCAATAAACTGCAATCTTTGGGAAGGTATCAGGGACAACTTGGGGATGTTGACCATTATCCCCAGTTGGTTGAAGAGGTCCAGTGTGAAAGACAGAGTTTCCAATTAAAGATCCCTGGATGGAGCTGAGATCAGCCAGTCATCCAGGTAAGGGAACACTGCAAAACCCCTGCAGCGTAGAAACGCCGCCACCACCGCCAGGCACTTGGCAAAAACCCGAGGTGCCAAAGACAAACCAAGGGGAGCGCCCGGAACTGGAAATGCTCTCCCTGGAAACAAAAATGTAGGAAACGGCGGTGGCTGGGGAAGATAGGGATGTGCAGGTAGGCATCCTGCATCTCCAGGGCGCAGAGTCAATGATTCTCCCACAGGAGAGGAAGAAGGCTCTGGAGCATCAGCATGCGGAACATCTTGTACTCTACATACTGACTGAGTTGACTCAAGTCGAGAAAGGGTCTGAAGTCCCCAGTCTTTTTTGGAACCAGGAGGAAAAGGAAGTAAAACCCTTTTCCCCTTTGCCCGAAGGGAACGGACTCGATTGCTTCTTTGAGTAAGAGTGCATTGACCTCCTCGCGATCGAGGAGGGCCTGGTCCCGGGAGTAAGAGGACTTCCTCGGAGGAGTATCCGGAGGGATCTCTAGAAACTCGATGGTGTGTCCGATGGACACTAGTTGCAGGACCCACTCATCTGAGCTGATCGCCCTCCACTCCTGCGCATGGCGGACGAACCTTCCCCCCACCTGCTCTCTGTCATGAGACTGAGGGTGCAGTGGGGCCGGAGAGTCAAGAAGTGGCGGGGCGTTAGGAGGAGGTCCCCAGGAACATCGATGATTCTTGGGAGCGGGGGGGTAGCGGTACCCGTGGCCTTGGTGTTGCACCTGAGTGTTTTTCTGCTGCCTCCCGGACCTTTTCCGAAAGGGCTGCTGCTGTTGTTAAGTGTCCGATCAGTACATGGACCTAACGGATTTAAGGGCCACACCTTTGTCCTGTAAATCAATTATGATGTCCTTGGTATCTCCTCCAAAAAGGACTGAGCCCCTGAAGGGGGCATCCTGAATTGCCGACTGGACTTCGTTGGCAAGCCCAGAGAGACGACGCCAGGAATGCCACCTAAGGGCAACGGCAGTTGCTGAGGTATGGGCCACTGAATCGATGGAGTAGTAGGTGGCTCGAAGAGCATGCCTACAGGAGATCTTGGAGAGGCAGAGATCCTTGGCAAGTTCCTCCTTAATGGGCGAGGGATCCATAGACTGGACCCTCGCCTCTAGCCTGGTCATAGTCTGTTTTTGGTGAGATACCATGTGGGCCACGTAACTAAGGTAGCGAAGGGTGCAGGTGGCCGATGAGTAGACCTTCTTCCCGAACTGGTCCATCAGCCTCGACTCTTTGAACAGAGGTGTCATGCTCATGTGCTTGGGAGCTGAGGAGCGGTCATGAGCAGCTGAGATGACCACATGTCTGCCTTAGGAAGAGCCTTTAAAAAAGGTGCATCCTTTGGCACCTGGTAGAGCCTGTCCGCCCACTTGGGGACAGCTGGGATCGAATGAGGCATCTGCCAGATGGTGGTGGTGAGGTCTTGATGAGGACCCATCCATGGGGGACCAGAACAGATGGCAGAGACTCTAAGTCAAGATGTTCTGCGTGTCTTCCAACTCCCAGTTGAAGTGATCTCTTAAGGTCCTTGAGAGGTCTGAAAAGGAAGGATCCTCCAGAGGGGATTTGGGAGAGGTTCTTCCTTTCGTATCCTCAGGGTCCTCCACAGGTTCCTCCTCGGAGTCCTCTCTCCCATTGGAACAGCCTTCCTCCTCCTCAACAGGATGATGACTGAAATCCCTCAAGCGAACGTCCTGCTGATTCTTCCCCAAGATGTGGACGGTTGAAACAGAACTGCTCGGGCAAGGGGATCTAGGAAGCTGCAGTTGCGGGAGTCTGGCTTCTAGATCTGTAACCAGCTCTGACTTGGCCCCCTGCCACCAAGACTGAATCAAGGTCTTGAAATCTGGGACCACCGGAGGAGGGGAGGAGGAGCCAGTTGAGGCTGGGGGGTAGGAGGAGGAGGAGGAGGAAGGGCAACCGTAGGGGAATAATACCCCTGGAATCCCATCTAAGGGGAATATGGGTTGAATCCATGGTGAAACTGCCCAAAATGGCTCCAATCAGGAGTGAAACCCCCCCCGGGGTAGGGATCCCCAGGATACCCAAAGGGGTAATGGGGGACAGTTAGGGGTCTAGAATAGGTTCCCGATGATGGATCAGGTATCGGGGGAACCCATGTCAGACCCGCCGTTGTGTATATTGGAGGAGGGTCCGGTGTCGGAACAGTCCACGTCGAAGGGACCGACGTCGGCACTGTCGCAGCCCAATCTGGCACTGGAATAGGATCCAGCATTGGAACCGAATGAGGGAGCTCCGGCGTCGGGCCAGGTTGAGCGTTGGGGCCAGAGGAAAGGGCCTGTCAGCCGGTCCCAGCTGAGGGACTGTTGTCGGGATCACTGGCATTGGGGGAGGCGCCGGTGTCCCGCCTTCCACAGGCAGGCCAGACAGCTGTGAAGGAGCCTCCTGATCCAAGACCCCGCAGGGGAATACAGAGATGTGCCCACTATATTGAGAGGCTCAATGGGGTCTCCGATACCATCGCTGGACGTATCTGAGGAGTAATGTGAGGATGCAGGCGAGTAGGAGAAGGAGAGGGCTTCCCTTGGGTCCCTCTTGACGCCAGGTGAGGCGTCAAGTAGCCCCGACGGGGAAATCCAAGCCCGCACGCTCCTTGAAACGGACGCTTTAGTGGGTAAAGTCAGGCAGTCAGGGAGGAGCCCTGGCCGCTTATCGACTCGTGGTCGGGCGGTCCCTCGAGGAGCTGGACCGACTTATCTGCAGAAGCGGCGCGGTCGCTGGAGGAGCCGGCAGCCAAATTATCTGCTGGAGTCTCGTCCGACTTACTGTCTGTCTTTGGTGGTAATTGGGCCTTGCTTGTGGATGGCCTGGCATTGTCTGCAGAGCGAGCCCACTCCCTAGACTTCTCCTTGGGCTTTTTTGAAGGGGAAGATTTTTCGGACGAATCCCTGAGGCACTCCATCTTTTTCTCCAAGGAGGCCAGACGAGATTTAAGAAGGTGGGCCTCCAATGCCTGCTGCCTTCGTTTTTTAGTGGCCTGGTTGAATGACTGGCACTCTGGGCAGGAGGAGATAGGATGGTTTGGGACTAGGCAGAGAACACACTTCTGGTGACCATCTTTGTGCGGCATCAGCATGCCACAAGCTAAGCACTTTTTCCTCGGAGAAGACATCAATGGAATGTAGAAAAAATATATTGAAAATTGTGAGGGAAAACCCGACGCGAAAGAACTTTCTTGACGATCGCTACTGGAAGTCTGCGATTCGACTGACATGAGGTGACGGCATGAAAGAACTGGATCAGAAGTGGGGGACCGCCCACTATATACAGTCATGCTGACGCTCAGTCACATGACATCGGGTGGGCGTCCTCGCTAGGTACTGCTGGAAAAGTTCTGTTGGGCCTGACGCCGGGTGCTGCCAGTCCTATATGTGATGACCTACTGAAGGAACCCTCTCGAAGTAAGAGCCTACTTTTCTATTTCCAAAAATGACACTTATTGTTACATGTTTTGTTATAGTTTACTTTGGGTTTTCCTTTTACTGTTTTGGGGTAACTATGCTGAAGGGTGGAAGTGGGAAGGGGGTAAGTTTATAGGGGAGTTTATATAAGTCCAGGATTAGACGGTGTATACTATGTTATCTTTATATTAAATGTTTATAATTTGAACAATTTTATTGGTGACCCTTAAGACATCTTAACATGGCTTCATGGAATGTAAAGGGAATGAAATCAAAAACTAAAATGTTGTTCATTTTGAATTATATTAGATCTTGGAGTATTAATATAATTTTTCTGCAAGAAACTCATTTATTAAACTCTGAGATAGAATGTCTGAAGAAATACAGGTTACTCACCTGTAACAGGAGTTCTAGGAATGGAATATGTTGTTCATCCACACTGTCTGGCAGGTATCCTTGCCGTTTTAAATCTTGCTGGAAGGTCTTCAAGCTGGCTCCTCCCACCCACCCGGGTGGTAAAACTCTCAGCGCCGCCCCATGACGCCAGATCTGGCCCGCTGGAAGCTCAGGTTGTGCGTTGAAGCCGGGGAGGTCGGGTGGGTCGTGTGGATGAACAACATATACCATTCCTAGAACTCCTGTTACAGGTGAGTAACCTGTATTTCTAGGGACATGGATATGTTGTTCATCCACACTGTCTGGCAGACTCCTAGCAGTTCTCCGGGAGGAAGGGAGGCAAGGTACACACACCCTACTTAGGGAATAGAGACTGGAGAACCGAGGCCCCAAAACCAGCATCCCAGCGTGACTCAAGGTCGATGTGGTAATGGGTGATGAAGGTGTGTGCTGATTTCCAGGTAGCAGCCCTGCAGATATCCTGGATAGGGACGTCCCTGGAAGCAGCCACCGATGCAGCAGTATGGCGGGTAGAATGAGCTCTTATCCCTCTGGGAGGCTCCATGCCCGCCAACTTATAGCAGAGATCTATGCAGGAGGTGACCCACCTGCTTATCGTCCGCTTGGCTGCAGGTCTGCCAGATGCGGCTTCAGCGTGGTGACAAACAGCTGGGCGAACCTCTCCCAATTTCAGCCGGCGCTCCTTATAATAAGCGAGTGCCTCTCTAGGGTCCAAAGTATGGAGCCTGTATTCGCCTCCGAGGTGTGATTGGGGTAGAACACCGAGAGTCAACACCGGGTTAAGGTGAAACTCCGACACCACCTTTGAAGGAATTTTGGTGGGGAAGAGGACAACCTTGTCCCTGTGGAAGACCAGGTAAGGAGACTGATGCAGAGCGCCTGGAGTTCTTCCATCCTTCTGGCTGACGTGATAGCCACCAAGAAGGCGGTCTTCCACGACAGGTGAGAGAGTTCACACCTGTGCATTGGTTCGAATGGCTTGCCCATGAGCTTTGCCAGTACCAGCAGTAAATCCCACGGAGGTGGAGGTTCTCGACCGAGGGAAATGTGATCAAGGCCTTGAAAAGTGCCAGACCACCTTCTCCTGCGCCACCGACTGCCCCCGCCCGCGCTGGTAAGCAGAGATGGCTGCCAGGTGCACCCTTAGGTCGTCGACCTAAGCCCTTGACGAGAAAGGGACCATAAATAGTCCAAGATGCTTGCAAGGAACAGGAGGAAGGGTCCAAACCCTTGCCCTGACACCAAATGGAAAATCTCTTCCATTTGAAGGCATAGCATTTCTGGTCGACTCCTTACGGGACGCCTCAACTACATTGAGGACCTCGTCGGAAAGACCCAAGGCCTGGAACTCTGGCAGTCCAGGAACCAGGCCATCAGGTGCAGGGATTGAAGGTCCGGATGGAACACCTTCCCTGATTGACTGAGAGCAGGTCCGGGCGAGCTGGAAGCTGCCTCGGAGCCTGGAGCTGAGGCTGAGGAGTCTGGTACCAGAACTGGCGGGGCCAGTCTGGGTCTATCAGAATCACCTGCACCTTGTCCCTCCTTGCCTTGAGAAGCACCTTGTATATCAAGGGAAATGGGGGGAAGGCGTAGAAGAGGCCCGGGGTCCACGGCCTCGAGAAGGCATCCCCCTGCAGTGAGCCCTGCTTAGGGGGGCGGCAGGAGCAGCCTCAGATTCGCGTTCTCCCTGGAGGCAAACAGGTCCACCTGAGGTGTGCCCCAATGGGAGAACAGATCTTGTACTACCTCCGGCAGGAGAGACCACTAGTGGGATGCAGCCCTATCCGGCTCAGGGCATCGGCCGAGTGTTGGAGGCTCCTGCCATGAGATAGCTAGGAGATCAGCCTCCAAGCTACGCCTGGTGACCAAATGCGGAGAGCTTCCTTGCATAGAAGCATGGAGCGCGTCCCGCCCTGGCGGTTTAGATAGTACATGGTCGTGGTATTGTCCATCTGGACTCAGACCACTTGACCCCGGAGAAATGGAGCAAAGGCGGTGAGAGCTAGGCGGACCGCTCAGAGCTCCAGCAGGTTGATGTGGCATCGGGACTCCCACGGGGACCAGAGGCCGAGCACACGGTGTTCCCCCAGATGGGCACCCCAACCCATCAGAGAGGCATCGGTCGATAGAGAGACCGTCAGCTCGGGGCGGACAAACGGGATGCCCTCCTGCAGATGAACTGGAACGGTCCACCACCGGAGAGCGTTCCACATCCCCTGGGTCACCATCACTAGCTGGTCCAATGGATCGCAGCGTTGAGACCACTGGCTGGCCAGTCCCCACTGAAGGGGGCGCATGTGCCAGCGTGCCCAATGGACCACGCTGGTACAGGCCGCCATGAGACCCAGGTGGCGCAGGAAGTCCCGGGCAGGGCGCGATTACCCAACCAGAAATGATCGCCAAAGGAGGTAAGAACCTCGGCCCTGTCCGCCGGGAGCCATGCTCTGGCTCGAAGAGAGTCAAGCTCTGCCCCGATGAAAAGAATCACCTGCTTCGGCTCGAGTTCCGACTTGGCCTCGTTGATGAGAAGGCCGATTTGAGAGCAAACCTGGAGGGCCAGATCTCTGGACCGCTCCACCTCCTGTCTGGAGTGGGTCACATTAGCCAATCGTCCGGCAGTGGCACACTGACCCCTCGGTGCCGCAGGAAGGCTGTCACCACTACTATGCATTTGGTGAAGACCCTGGGAGCTGGAGACAGGCCAAGGGCATGGTTGAATCCAAAAGGGATCCTCCACTGAAAGCTGAAGGAATCTCCATGACGGATGGATAGGGACGTGAAAGAACGATCCTGCAGGTCCAGAGAGCAGAACCACACGCCGTGTTCCAGGGATGGTATTATCTGAGCCAGAGTGACCATCCTGAAGGTTCGAGACCTTAGGAACTTGTTTAGGTCGTGTAGGTCGAGAATGGGGCGCCAGCCCCCCGTCCGTTTCGGAACCAGGAAGTACCTGGACACAAACCCTGGGTCTGAGGGAGGGTCCGCCACCTCCCTGATCACCTCCTTTTGGAGGAGGAGAGCGATGTCAGCTCGGTGAGCCGACAGTGAGGCTGCAGACC
The DNA here is from genome assembly GCA_016271365.2 of Neoceratodus forsteri. Classification (NCBI taxonomy): domain Eukaryota; kingdom Metazoa; phylum Chordata; order Ceratodontiformes; family Ceratodontidae; genus Neoceratodus; species Neoceratodus forsteri. Next base: position 52,096,728 of record JADMNL010000026.1, read on the forward strand.
CCGAGGCCCCCAAGGTGCGACGGCTCTGAAGGGCGGGCCTGCTCGAACTCCAGAGGCAGGCCTCTTCCCACCACCTCCAGCACCCACCTGTCTGTGGTAATAATGGACCAGGCGGAAAGGAAGTGCGGAGCCGCTCCCCATGGGGAACCTGGGGTGAGGTGACGGGCTGGGGGCACCCCTCAGCCCGTCACTGGGCGGGCTTGGGAGGACCAGCTGAGGGACCTCCTGGGCCTTTACCTCCCTGCTTCCTGTTGGAGGAAGCCCTGGGCTTGGGTTTGGGATGCCAAGCCCGAGCCTGCTGGCCCTGACATTGCTGGGCTGGACGCGCCGCAGGAGCAGAAGGATGAAAGGGCTTAGGCTGTGGTTTGCGGCCTTTGTCCTTCTGAGCGGAAGAGACCGAGTCCAAGGTAGCATTGGACTTCTCGATCCTCTGCAGGTGACCTTCCACCCCAGGGCTGAAGAGGTCGGTCCCCAAGAAGGGGACATCCGCCAACTTGTGCTGGGTATCCGAAGTGAAGGTGGATATCCTCAGCCAAGCCCGACGACGCATAGCCACTGCAGCCGCCACAGACCTGGCACATGAGTCCCCAATGTCTAAAGCAGTCTGGAGCTGCTGTTTGGCCACTGCCCTGCCCTGGTCCCGCACCTGCCTAACCATGGTCTGCAGATCTGCGGAAGATGAGGGACGACTGCCCAGGGAGCCCAACAGGGCATGAGAGAAATGCCATGAGGACGGCCGAACTGGCCTGAAGTGTAAGGCCGAGGAGGACGCAGCGTGACTTTTCGTCCGGCATAGTCCAATTTCTTGGACTCCTTATTGGGAGGTTTGTCCACATCCCTAGCGTTCCCGGCACGCCGGAAAACGCTGTCGGTAACTAACCCCTCGGCCGAGGGGTGTTCCGAAAAACCAGACAAGGAACCGGTAGGGACCGCATACTTCCTGGCCATTCTGGCCAAAGGCACAGGGCAGGAAGCAGCGCAATGCCAGAGCTCCAAGACCGGGCCCACTATGGCCGCGGCCACCGGAAAGGCCTCGTAGGGGAATCCCCTCGGTCCAGAATCTCCATGAGGAGATACCTGGCCTGCTTAGAAACGGGTTCGAGCTTCATCCCGGTGGACTCCGAGATGAGCCGAAGCAATCCCAGGAAGGACGAATGGCTATCGTCCACCAACTGTCCTCCTGAGGACCCCAAGTCCATTCACTTGGAGAAAAGGGAGGAATCGTCTTCGGACTCGGAAGAGTCCTCAAAGAGCTGCCTCGGGCCTGAGCCACCCTCCACCTGCCGAGGTCGATCGGGAGTGAGGGTGACAGACAACCTATGGGGCAGTCCCTGAGCCGACCGAGAATTTTTGGTCGGAGCCCCAACTAACAGCTGTGGAGGTGGAGGTTCCACCAGAATCGTTGGGGCAGCTGGTTTTGGTAACAACAGGCCTGGGAACAGGCTCGGGATAAAACGAGGTTGTTTCTCGTCAGCTTCCAGTGACAGCTACTTAATGGTCAAAGACGACGCGCCAGCTTATTCCCGGTCAGAAGGAGCTGTTGTCACATGAGTTCTTCATATCTTCAACGCAACTTGCGTCAAAGCCTCCCCTCGTCCGAGGAGGAGGAAGAGGATGAGCGGTGGCGCCGCTTGCCGCGGTGCCGAGACCGCCTATGACAGCGGGATCGGCTGGACCGCGAAGAAGTCCGAGACCGAGACCGAGAACCTCGGCTTTCCCGAGGACGGTGCGGGGAGGTGTCGTGGGGAACCGCACTCCCTCGCCCGGAGGGTTCAACCGAAGGCTCTGGAACTGGAGGCACAGACAAGCCAACGGGGTCCTCAACTCCCACCGGAGGAACCAGGGAGAGGGGATTCTCGGCTTCTCCTGCCGACACCCCGTCCAACGGGTCGAGAAAAATCTCGACCGTGTCGACGGGAGTCTCGGTCAACTGGCCTGATGGGGACACCGTGAGACCAGTCACCGAAGCCGAGCGGTCGACCGAAGTCGACGGCCGACAACTCGGGGAGAGGGATCTTTCCCACTCCCAAGAGCATCGACAGTGAGACTTACCCTTGTCTCTCTTTTTGGACCGAGAAAACGGTCCAGCAGAAGTTGGTCCCTCACCTTTAGTAGAGAGGGTCAGACAAAGCTCCTTAAAAGAAGCTGAATAAGAGGCACCGAGAGAGAGTGGGACAATTGCCGCAGCTGAGGTAGAAGCGGCCCGCGCCACCTCCTCTTCGAGGCGATCATCTGCTCGAGCTGATCCGCCGAGACCACTGCCACGGACACCGCCGACCGGGCCTCTTTTGGCTTCACCGGAGGAAATCGCTTCTCGGGACGCCCCAGTTGTAAATGGGCAGCACGGTCTTTGAGGACGTAGGCCGAAAAGGAAGAGCACAGGTCGCAGGCCTGCGGGTCGTGCTCCAGGCCTAGACAGTAGACGCACGTGGAGTGTGGATCCATCCAAGACATCTTCTTCTCGCAAGGGCATCTCTGGAAACCGGGAGTCGATTTGTCCATCGCAGCCGCGAGGGAGAGAAGACCAAGTCTTTTAGCAAAAACCTTTAAATTCGAAAATTCAAGAATTAGGAACCAGTCTTATACGTAGAGCATTATGAGGGAACCTGAGCCCAAGCGTAAGGAAGATCTGGCGTCATGGGGCGGAGCCGAGAGTTTTACCACCTGGGTGGTTGGGAGGAGCCATCTTGAAGACCTTCCGGCAAGATTTAAAGCGGCAAGGATACCTGCCAGACAGTGTGGATGAACAAATGAAAATTACGTACCTACCGTAATTCTTGATCTTCTCTTGTATCTTCACCATTCATTACTGCTTGGGGTTAAGCCGGAGGCACGCACCCGCTACGGGAGTTTTTTTTTTTTTTAAATTGGCTCCAATGGCGCTGCCCTCGAAGATGACATACCGCGTCATGCGCGAGGGGCGGCCGTTAGGTGCCGTAGATTCCTCCTCCATCTCAGTTCTGTTAGCCGGAGAGGTGAAAATAAAGTGTAAGAAAAAAGAAAGTGAGGCAAGAGAGCCGAGGGATAGAAAAAAGGAAAGGAAATAAACTGAAAAAGGAATAAGCCGAAGGTGAATAGACAGAGGAGAGAGAATTCCTACCCTAAGGGACCGCAGGGCCTCCTTTCCGGGACGGCTCTAGGGGAGGAACAGAGAGAGGAAGAGGAGCAGAAGAAGAAGAAGAAAGAAAGAGGCATGTTGGAGAAGGAGAACAGTGCCCATCGAGCATTGTTGGTTGAGAGGCTTATAGGTTTGAAACTAATAAGGAGCAAGAATCCCAGTTGTTAGGGACTCAGGAGGTTCCACCGAACCTTCCAACAGACCCGAGAGAGGGTAGACTCTCTGAATTCTCAACATGCCAAGTCCCTTCATCCTAGTTGAGGGCTCCAGACTGTTCCGAGTGGAACCTGTTCCGGAAGAGCCCTCATCCAGGAAGAGGACTAAGTTCCTTAGCACCTTGTTAAGTGCTACCACAGAAAATATGGGAAGAAAACATGCCTTCTCGGAGGCAGTTGGTAAAGAAAAATGGAGAGGAACTCGATCCGACTTGCTAAGACAAGGCAGACAGAAGCTTTTGAAAAATAATGTCTGCCAGGGGGATTCCAAACTTTGAGGAGACCAAGACAGGGCATGGCCACCAGGCTGTGAAACTACATGACTTGAAGAAGGTAAGGAATTGCACCATAGGGCAGTCAGAAAGAGTTCCCTCAGAATTAAAGAATTTTACAACTGTACCCGTTCCTCTCCACCTTGAGGAAAAAAGAGAATCCATTCAAGAGAATGGGGGGAAAAAATAGATTTTTTTTTTGGCATAAAGGCCAAGGGGGGGAAGAGAGGAACGAGACGGGAGGTGGAGACGCCACAGAAGGAGGTCACTGAGGGGAAGGTAGTATCAGTAATGAATGGTGAAGATTACAAGAGAAGATCAAGAATTACGTAGGTACGTAATTTCATATCTTTCCTTGTCAATCTTCACCATTCATTTGCTTGGGTGAGTACAAGCCCCTCCCCTTGACAAAAGGTGGGGTAGAACCCTGAGAGAACAAGACCCCCAGCCTCCTGTTGGTGAGGAACAGAAGGAGAAGACCCTGGCTAACACAAGGGAAGCCTAAGTGGGAGAAGAGCTAGGAGGTGTCCCCCGAGGATGGGGAGACGGAGAAAGCCCCTGCAAAAGTCTCCTAGCTCTGGAGGAAAAAGACGGATCCCCAGAAAGCGAGCGATCACCCCACGCCGGGCCAGGGTGACAACCTTTGATAGATGAAGCCATGCTGGCCCGCGCCACGCAGATCTGCTGTCCCCGAAGCCTGGAAGCCACCTCATTGGCGCTATAAGATGCCCTTGCTTGGTGTCTTGCCAGCTTCAGGCCTATAGCTGAGAGGGCAATAGCCTGTCTGGTTTGCTACGTATCAGGCATTGATACTAGGAGCTGGGAGACCATCGACCACAGATGCCGACTGTAGGCAGCGTGGTGAGCCTGATGTGATGCAATGCAAGCCACCGCATGAGAAGAAGAGAACATTCTTCGTCCCCACCGGTCAAATTGTAGGGAATCCAAATCTGGTGGGTGGTCATGCGCCAGGCGGCGGCGCCCGGAAGAAGTCTCTAGGTATACCAAACCCGAAGACGGGTTGGGAAGGGTGCCCAGAGATTCCGAGGGGGCACAATACCTTCGACGACAGTCTGCCGGGGCTGGAGAAAAGGCGGCTGGCAATTGCCAGGAACGGATAGACGCCTCCTGGAAGGGGATAGGCCAGGAAGGTACCACCAGGTGCTGGGCACTAAATTCTCCAAGGAATTCACGCGTCTCCCGTTTGGTATTGTCTCGTCGAACGTAAGAGATTCGAAGATCTGCCACCATCCTCGAGAGGAATCACTGATATTCAGTGAAATCAGCGTCGGAAGAAAGATGAGCAAGGGGTTCCACTTCCTGAGAGGGGGAAGACGAGGATGATGGAGAGCTCGAATGTCCAGAAGATTCCTGCGGCGGTGGGGAGAGTCGAAAGACCCGCTCATGCATGTATCTAACGTATGAGGGGAAGGCCGCCGCAGAACCTCTGAACTGCTCCCAGGATAACGGCCCCATAGGACCGACATGGCCTGGAAGAGCGGGGGGTAGATGCAGAGGTACTGGAAAAGGGCACCTATGAAGAGGTAACTGACCTCTGCCAGGGCTCTGAAATCCGGGGAACGGAGCCCGAGCTGGCGGGATCCCGGACAACAAACCAGGCCGCAAGACGAGACCCTGAGGATGCGATGTCTGGAAGAGCCCAGGAGGGGAACTTCCCCTGTGACGAACCCGGGACTGCATGGGTCCGGAAGGGCAGTCCACAGCAACGCCAACGGAGGGAACCCCGGGGCCCAAGAGGGAAGGACGGGGTTCGGTGCTACGGCTCCTATCCACCCCACGAGGGGTGGCCGCGGGAGACCGGGTAACCCGTCCCCTGCCCCTCGACCCCTCGGACTCCGAGAGAGCCCTCCTCCTCGACTGCAGTGTTCCCCCAACCCGAGAGGAGGCAACAGCACCCGGGAGGGCAGCTGTCACAGGACCCCTAGGAGGGGGAGCTTCCTCCACAGTCCCCACCACATCACCCCCCTGGGACCCAGGGCCACCCCTAGCCTGAGGATCCTCAGGGGGGGACGGGAGTGGGGACAGTGGAAGGGACCCATTGCACCGCCTAGCACCCAGTGCCACCGGGGACCCTGACCCCGAAGACTCAGGGTGCCAGGATGGGTCCACATCCATGTCATCAGCCTCCGAAGAGGATGAGACCAGCAGGACCTCAATGCTGACAACCCCAGGGGTCCCCAGAGCAATGGCGCAGCGAACGGCGCCGGTGCCAGGCATGGCGCCAGATGACCCCCACCCACTCGCGACAGCCAGGCCCAGTCCTGACTCCCCTGCCGCACCAGATCGCTCACGGCACCGCTTCCCGCACGAACTAAACCCGCGCGAGTAGGAGACTGGGCTCGGCGCCGAGCGGCACCGAGGGCCAGGCAGCCGGGCCGATCCAAACGGTGCCGAAGGGCGGGCGTCGAGGGTCCATCGCGCGCAGCTCCAGAAACTGGCGGGCCTCGACACTGGGGAGCCTGCACCTCCGAGGAGGTGACTGCTGGGCGAGTGTCAAGCCGTCATGCCCGGGAGGGACCACGACGCCCCCTGACACCGCTAAAGAAGCTTCCTCTTCGGCAAGGGAAGAGGAGGAAGCCTCCTCCGGACCATAGGCCCAGGAGGGACCCGGGAAGGGCCTAGAGATCTACCTGGGAACTTTGAGCGATACCGCACTCAAGGTCGGCGGGCCCTGCCGAGCTTGAACGCCGGACTTCGAGGGACACGGCGGTCCATGGAGAAACAAGTTGCCGCATGCGCCCATGTCGAGGTTGGGTCCCAGGCAACGTGAGACAGACATCATGCCGGCCGAGACGGAGAAATGCCGCCACAGGAGCACCTGACAAGAGAAGGCAGCTCGTCATATACGCCTTGCTCCTGAACCGGACATGATGCAAACCAAATGAGGAAAAAGATAAAGCACTCTGCGCCACAATATAGAAATAAAAAGAACGGTCTTACCGTGTACAGCGTCGAGTGGATGTCTGAGAGGACACTGCGAGCTTCCATAGAGTGATTCTTCAGTTGTGAGGAAAAACATTATACTATCGCTACTGCAGTAGCAGGTGCAGCCTCGACGGCGGGAGAAACAGAACTGAGATGGAGGAGGAGTTCACGGCATCTGATCGGCCGCCTCGCGATGACGCTGCACGTCATCCTCGAGGGCTGCCTATTGGAGCCGATTTAAAAACTCCCGTAGCGGGTGCGCGCCTCCGGCTTAACCCCAAGCAGTAATGAATGGTGAAGATTGACAAGGGAAGATCATATCCATGTCCCTAGAAATGTAATTTTAAAATAGTATATGGAGTGGGTAAATATACTAGTAAATCAGGTGTAGCCATTTTAATAGATTCTTTTGTGGATTTTCACCTTTCAAAATTGATTACTGACCAAAAGGGTAGTTATGTGTTGGCTGTGGGGGAAATAGGCCAAATGAAATATGTCTTGGGCTCCATTTATGGACCCAATATTAACTCAACCTCCTTGTACATGAGTCTAATTTCAGTTCTAACATCTTATTTTAACTATCACATTATTTTAGGAGGGAACTGGAATTTACCCTTTGACCCACTTATTGATAAATCGAATCCACCAAATCATACTATCTCAATAGACAACAAAGCACTCCTGGACTTAATTAAAATATATGATCTTTCTGACCCTTAGAGAACTTTCTTCCCCACTCAAAAATCTTTCACTTTTTTCTCCCAGGCCCATAATTCTTTATCTAGAATTGACTATTTTCTTGTGTCTAAATATCTTCTTCCCTCAGCTTATGACCCCCAGATTTTCCCACATATTTTATCTGACCACTCGTTAGTCCATGTTACCTTAAAACTGGATGTACCATATCCAAGATACTTTTCATGGAAACTTAATCCTAATGTATTGAGACAAGAGTATATAATTAAATATATTAAATAATCTATTGGGGCCTTTGGAGAGCGAAATTCACATTCAGAAGATAAAATAGATATGATCTGAGCATCATGTCAATGTTTTATAAGGAGAATTCATTAAATTTAGCTAAAAATAAAAAACTGAAAACATTGAAGAAATTACTACAAAACTAAGGAACTGGAAAGTTAAAGACCAAGATTCTCTTACCCGGAAGAAAACAGGATATCCTCATTCTAAAGGACTAATTACACTTATTAACAAAGAACAAGCTGAATTCCTTATTATTAGATCCAAAGCATCTTATGGATCTGAGGGAGAAACCTAGTAAGGTTTTGGCTCACAGAATCAAACAAATGGATCAATCCAGGTATATTGAATCTATAATTTCAGAAAATCATAACAGAGTACTAACGGACTACAAGAAAAAATTACTCACCTTAGTAATTATGTTTCTTCTAATGGAGTCTTGCTGTATTCTGACTATTGCAGTTAGCCCCAGCCTTTAAACTGCCCAAGAGAACAAAGGGTTAACTTTCTATGCAGAGCATAGAATGCTGAGCTCGAGCCCGGTTGAGGTCTCTGTCTGCAGCCCTTTGAAATCCAACAGATTCTTAAGCAAAAAATGAAATTAGGTACCTACCGAATTCTTGATCTTCTTGGACGAGTCTCCACCACTCATTCACACTATTGGGATCTGCGCCGGAGGCACTAGGACCCATCGGGAGCAAACTTTTTGCTGGAGGGTTGGCGCCAGAGATGGCGCCGCGAGGAACGGCGCCGCGAGCCCTGGCTCGTGCGGTAACGACTATCTCGGCGTCGACCCTCCAACCGCCTCAGTACCTTTTTTACCAAAGAGGTACAGCGTAACTAACCTAGAAGGGTAGCCTAACCTAAACACCGGACATAAGATAGTCTGGGCGACCCGTGTAAGAAGGGTCAATAAAGAAGTCTTCACGGCCTAAAGATTTGAGGGGAAGATCAACAAGAAAGGTGAGCTCGGGGGATGGAGGGTGGGCATGTGAATGAGGAAGTGGAGACTCGTCCAAGAAGATCAAGATACGGTAGGTACGTAATTTTCATATCTTCCTGGACATAAGTCTCCACCACTCATTCACACTATTGGGATAGTACCAAGCTAATAACCCCCCGAGAGGGCGGCAGGAAAGACCAAGAGCTCACGTTTCTAGGACAGAAGTCCATTGAGGATGGCTCTGCTAAAGGAGGAATGTCGTCTGGCATGGACATCTAGTGCAAAATGTTTAACGAAAGTATGCACTGAGCTCCAGGTGGCCGGATTGCAGATGTCTGCAATGGGCACGTTGCGGATTTCCGCTAGGGATGCCGTGACCGCTCTGGTAGAGTGAGCGTAAACTCTACCCTCCAACTTAACCTGCACCATGGAATAGCAATGACGAAGGCACGCCAACTAGCCATGATGAGATACATCTGATAGCTGACAGGTTGACCCAGCCGGTCTCACTGAAGGAAACAAATAGTTGCTGAGCTTATGAAAATCTTGGTTCTATCTAGATAGAAACGTAAGGCCCTCTTAACATCCAGAGAATGAAGAGAACGCCCCTTCATTTTGGAAGTCCGCAAAATAAGAGGGAAGGACCAAAGGTTGGTTTAGATGAAATTCTGACACAACCTTAGGAAGAAAATTAGATGAGTACAGGACTACTTTGTCCTTATGGAACACAGTATACGGAGGGTCTGTGATGAGGGCATGTATCTCAGAGACCCTATGGGCTGAGGAAATGGCCACTAGGAAGGCAGTCTTCCAGGTGAGAAATTTTAGCTCACAGGTAGCCAGAGGTTCGAAAGGTTTCCGAGAGAGCATATCTAGCACAAGATTAATGTCCCAGGCTGCAACTGGACATCTTGTAGGAAGTCTGGTATGCAGAATCCCCCTAAGGAATCTCTTAACCATAGGTAACTGAGCCAGAGTTAAGGAAAAACGGGCTCATGATACGCTGAAATGGCACTAAGATGAACTTTGACTGTAGAGTACTGCAGACCTGAATTTGAGAGGTCCAAAGGTACTCCAAAACCTTACCTGGTGGGCAGAAAAGGGATTCAAGAGGACTTTGCACGAAGCCGACAACGCTTCAATTGGCTGTGTAAGTTTTCAGTGGCTGGCTTCCGAGCAGCCAAAAAAATATCTGAAACTCTTCGAGAGACATTGAACCGGTTTACTTCGACCTCTTCAGGAGCCAAGCATGAAGGTGAAGTGATCTCAGGTTGGGATGGACCACCGGTCCCTGAGTCAAAAGGTTCATCTGCAGGGGCAGTGGTCTCGGAGGAACTGCCAACATATTGTTGAGTAGTGGAAACCACAGCTGTCGAGGCCAAAAGGGAGCAATGAGAATCATTTTGTCCCCCTGGGATTCGAACTTGAGGAGTACCCTCTGAATTAGAGGAAGAGGCGGAAAGGCGGAAAGAAAGCGTTTTGTCCACCGCAGCCTGAACGCATCCTGACAGAAAATGCCAGGCCCTGGATTTCTGGAGCAGAAGAGAGGCAGTTTTGCGTTGAGTGGGGATGCAAAAAGGTCCAGGTCTGGAGTTCCCCACTCTTCAAATAGTGACTGAACTATGGCTGAGTCGAGAGACCACTCGTGAGGCTCTGTCTCCGTTCTGCTGAGACGGTCCAGTTAAATTGCTCTGAACACCTGGCAGGTAGACCGCTTTTGAATTAGAGCCTTGTGCTCCAAGCACCATTCCCATACCCTCATTGCTTCCCTGCATAAGGGGTAAGAATGAGCACCGCCCTGCTTGTTGATGTAATACATCACTGCTTTGTTGTCCGTTTGAAGGAGGATGTTCTTGTGACACAGAATGTCCTTCAAAGCTCAGACCGCATAGAGGACGGCTCTCATTTCCAGGACGTTTATGTGGAGCTGGGACTCGACTTGAGTCCACGCACCTTGAGTGTGGAGAGCCTGACAGTGAGCTCCTCACCCCATTAGGGATGCGTCCATGGTAATGGAGATCTGATGGTCCAGAGGAGCAAAGGGATACCACTGCAGGAGATTGCTCTCTTGAAACCACCAGGTGAGTGACCTCCTTAAAGGTTCTGTCACCTTGATGAGATAGGACTGTGGGTGAGTGGTTGGGGACCACTGAGTACTGAGCATCCACTGGGTGGTTCTCATGTGCAGACATGCTAGGGGTACAGTGAACACTGAGGATGCCATGAGGCCTAGCATCCATTGCATCGAGAGAGCTGTGACTGAGCTGTTTTCTCCGATGTGATGGGCCATCTGAAGGATATTGTTCCTCCTATCTTCTGGAAGAAAAGCCTTCGCACAGGAGGTGTCCAGAAGAGTCCCTATAAAAAGGAGCCTCTGGGAGGGCTGCAGTTGCGATTTGTTGAGGTTGAGCAGAACTCCCATGGACGTAAGGAGGCGCGAGGCCATCTCCATGGCGTCCACAGTCCCTTGCCTGGAAGGGCTTGCTAGAAGCCAATCGTCCAGATAAGGAAACACCTGAATTCTGACCTTTCTGAGGTGCACTGCGAGAACTGCACAACATTTTGTAAAATCTGTGGCGCCGAGGATAGCCCAAAGGGCAGGACTCTGAATTGATAATGCTGTCTCAGAGCCACAAACCTCAGGTATTTTGTGATGCCTGGGTGAATAGGAATGTGCTGGTAAGCGTCCTGCATATCTAGGAGGCTAACCAGTCATGTTGATGGAGCAGAGGTAACAGGGTTCCCAGAGAATCATTTTGAATTTCTCCTTGGGGAGAAATTTGTTTAGTTTTCTGAGATCTAGAAAGGGGCGAATACCCCCGGACTTCTTTGGAACCAGAAAGTAATGGGAGTAGAACCCCGTGTTTCGTTGGTGCAGTGGCACCACTTCTACTGCCCTGTTGTTCAGAAGGCCCTGAATCTCGGGGCGAGAAGGTCTGACTGAAGGGTGGACAGCCTGGGCTGTCGTTTGGGGGGACGATCCGGAGGGATCTCCAGAAGATTGAGTGAATACCCCTCGCAAATTATCCGAAGGACCCATTTGTCTGAGGTTATGGACTTTCACTGGTTGTAGAAGTGCATCAGACGACCTCCCACCGGAGAGGAAAAGTCCACCTCGGGCAGCTGAGATGGAACTTGGGACGACAATTCATAAGGTAGCGCTGGGCGCTTTGGGCCCTTGCGCTTTCTGTTGCGCCTTCTTTTGAGGTTGGGCAGGTTGGTTCTTATGGAAACTACTCTGCCTCTGCCTCGAAGGACTGGCCGTTATGAAACTGTCATTTACTGGCATTCCTCGACAGGGGGCAGGAGGGGCTGAGCCAACTTAATGGCTGACCTAGTCTTTGTGTAGCTTCTAGAGCTTGCTCTACCTGAGAACCAAAAGATATGCACCTCAGGACAAGCCATCACCTGCTGCCGCGTGTCGTCAAAGTCTGGCGTACAGCCAGGAATGACGGCGGTGCAAATACCAGCAGCCGCTGAACGGAAGCAGTGTCAAAAGCATCCATGGCTGCTTTAACCTGCTGGTTGTTAGATGCAATACCTCTGGTAATGGTTTGAAGAAGATCTGGCTTTGAATCCGACTCCAGTAGGGCTTCAACCAACTGTTTAATAGAATGCCACAGGATATACTCATACTGAGAAAAATAGCCTTGGTAACTGGCAATACGTATACTTAGAGTAGAAGCAGCAAAGGCTCTCTTACCTAAGGTGTCTATCTTACGAGATTCTTTGTTAATAGGTCGAGCTGTAGTAGTCTGAGGAAGAACAACCTTATCATTCTCTGCCAGGACTACAATAGGATCCGCAAAGGCTTGAGATGCCAAAATGGGACCCATCCTTGGGGCTGAATATTTCCTATCAATAGATTTAGCCACCAAGGGATAAGAGCAGGATTATTCCATACCATTTGAGACAGCGCTCGAAGGAAGGCTGAATCGGAGGAGTCAAATCCGTAGGGATCTCCGAGGCATGAAGATATTGGAGTCTCAACAATTTCCCAGGATCGATGTCTGTAGTCTGGAGAGAAAGTGTGGAACTCAGATTCTTCAACAGAGACTTAAAGGATAGGTCCTCGACCACAGGCTCTGTAGCAGTAATAGAACCTGCTTCGTCGACTTCATCACCCAACCGAAGGTCTGGGTCAGGCTCAACGTCATCTCCTGACAGTCCAGGAGGGACTGCATGAACAGGAAAGGAATTAAATTCAGAAGAGGAGGAAGAAGGAAGGAAGTGAACAGAGGAGTTCCTGAGAGCCGCCGGCGCCAAGTAGGGCGCACGGCGCTGAGAACGGCGCCGAGAAGCCACACAGTGCCGAGGATGGCGCTGAGAAGCCACACGGTGCCAAGGACGGCGCCGAGCGCAGCACTGACGCCGAGAACGGCGCCGATAGGCCACATGACGCCGAGGGCGCTGAAAACACTCCCAGACTCCGAAAAACAGGTTTTGAAGGAAGAAGAGCAGGAGATAAGGGCATCGGTGTGGCCCCCTGCGCCGCAGCCATGTGAGGGGGGAAACATCTAAGCGCGGGATCGACGGCATCGAAGAAGGTGTCGCGCGACCAGGAAGGTCCAACCGCCCTACCTGGTCGCCCAGAGAGCCCGAAGGCCCACGAGCGACTGAGCCAGGTAGCCGAACCAACCTCCGGGCCCATTGCTCCATAAGAGCGGCCCACTGATGAAACTGCTCATCGGAAGACCTACCTGCGGGCGGGGTAGGACTCCGATGTCGAATCCGTCGGCTACCAGAAGCAGAGGTTGGCGACTCCGAAGGAGGAGACCGGCAACTAGCCCCGATAACCGAGCGTCTACGCTCAGACATATCAGAGGGTGACCTCGAGTGATGCCTTCTCTTTTTAGACCTGTGGGCCAAGAAGAGTTTCGCGCCGTAATCTGCTTAGAGTGCGACCGCTTATTTTATAAGCCTGGGACTGCCCATCCCGGCATTGGACTGACTGTTGTCAGACCCCTCCAGAGAAGGCGGACCAGACCCAGCCTGACTGACTAAATAGTTTATCGAAGTCTCCCTACCGTCACCTGACCTGCTCATGGTCAACTCCGCTAAGGTAGGCTGAGACTCTTTATTGTATTTATTTTAAAAATAAGAATAAAATTAGCGATACTGTATCGAGATAATACTACAAAAAATAAAAACTGAAAACTATGCTGCTAGTTTGAAGTTTGACTCCCGACAGGCGAGCGACGTCGTCACTGAAGTGCACTCGATGGCGGGAAAAAAGGAACTGAGGCGGTTGGAGGGTTGACGCCGAGATAGTCATTACCGCACGAGCCAGGGCTCGCGGCTCCGCTCCTCGCGGCGCCATCTCTGGCGCTGACCCTCCAGCAAAAAGTTTGCTCCTGATGGGTCCTAGTGCTCTGGTGCAGATCCCAATAGTGTGAATGAGTGGGGAGACTTATGTCCAGGAAGATACTCATTAATCATCCTATGTGGAAACTGTAAAATTTTTACTAGCCAACTGGCAACAAGAGTACTGGATTCCCAAGGAAGACTGAATTCAGGAAACCAAAACCAAAAATCAATTCAAATAAGAATACAATAAACAAACACCCAAACAAAAAGAGGAGGGTGTAAAAGAAGCACCCCTGAGATGCAACACTGCACCTGCCCACCCACTTCCCAAAAACAGGATCTGAGAGGGGAGGCAGGGAGGGAGGTCAGAATACAGCAAGACTCCATTAGAAGAAACATAATTACTAAGGTGAGTAATTTTTACTTCAAACAACATGAAGTCTTGCTGTATTCTATTGCAGACTACCAAGCAGTACCTCCATGGAGGAGGGACAGAACCTACTTTGGGAATAGGCTCTGAAGTACTGCTGTGCCAAATCGAGCATCACTCCTGGCCTAGATATCCAGGGAGTAATGCTTGGTAAAGGTATGAACTGTTTTCCAGGTGGCTGCTTGACAAATTTCTGAGAGGAATATCCCTGGCAGTAGGCAGGGAGGCAGCTGTACCTCTGGAGGAGTAAGCCCTCAGGCCTGAGGGTGGAATCTTTCCTAGTTTCTCATAGCAGAATTGTATACAAGACACAATCCACCTGGCAATAGTTCTCTTGGTGGCAGGTTTGTCCTTTCCCACTTCTCCATAAGTGAGGAACAACTGGAGGGAATCAAACCTGTGAATCTTGGTACGCTCTATGTAGTAGCCAAGGCCCTTTTAACATCTAAACTGTGAAGCCTCTCTCCTGAAGAAGAATGATCAGTGAAGAAATGAATATATAATTGCTTTTAAATTAAAGGGTCAGGACAGCCTATCTCACCAAGTCCTCTTGGAATAATCAGGTTGACCAGGATATTCGTAGAAACATAGACTTTGATGGCAGATAAGGACAGCTTGGTCCACCTAGTCTGCCCATTTCCTACCTACAGGATAAGCTGCAGATCCTAGTTAACCAACAGCCTATTTCTTCTTACCCCCTACAAGAATTGCCTTTATGTCTGTCCCATGTATTCATGAATTCTTCCACAGTTTTAGACCCCACAACCTCCTTAGGAAGGCTGTTCCATGTATCCACCACTTTCTCTGTGAAAAATACTTACTCACATTGCCCTTGAACCACCCCTCTATCTTTAAATTGTGCCCCCTTGTTCTTGCACATCTCTTTTTTTGAAAGATGCTACCCTCTTGGACTTTGCTGATTCCACTGAGGTACTTAAAAGTTTCTATCATGTCCCCCTTCCCTCCTTTCCTCAAGGGTATACATATTAATCTCCTTTAGTCTCTCCTCGTATGGCTTCTCTTGCAGACCCTGCACCATTGTAGTTGCTCTCCTCTGGACTGCCTCTATCCTGTCTATGTCCTTGTGGAGATGAGGTCTCCAGAACTGGACACAGTACTCCAGATGGGGTCTCACCAACTGTCTGTACAGAGGGATCACAACTTCTTGTTTTCTGCTGGTGATGCCTCTCCCTATACATCCCAGTATACCCCCAGCCCTCCCTACTGCCTTATTACATTGCTTGCTAACCTTAAGATCATCTGATATGATTACCCCAGGCCCTTTCCATTTTTGTTGTTTACTTATGGTAATGTTTATTCATGGTTTCCTCACCTCCATAAAAAATTTTATGAAAATTCTTGTTAGTTCAGAAAAACATTTTTATGATGGAGAACCTAATATGTTTTGGATCACATAGATATCATGGGGCATTGCCATAATTTTTAAGGTATTAATTCTACCCCACAGTGATGGAGACAAATTTCTACAATTGTCTTGCAGGGTAATAATATTAGATTTAGCTTTATTATAATTTATTTTTACATTAGTTTTTTGATCAGCTCTTAAATGAATTCCTAAATATTTCAGTTCCAGAAACAAATGATTTGATACCTTTTATTGGACCAACATGGATGTTACAGAAAAGAACAAAGTGCTTTAGCTTCGAACCAACCAGGTCCTTCTTCAGAAGCTTTGTGGCAGTTTTTCAAATATCCCATACTATTAACACCAGATTATATAGAAAAAGCAGAAATAATTCTCATTGGTTTAACATATACATTTAAAACATAATAGAAGATTATGTCAGAGAAGCTAATTAACACCAGTATGCCTTAAACTGAGGAGCCTCAGAAGGGCAAAGGTTATCAAGAATTCTCTACAGCCAGAGAGTTCTTGTCACATAAATTTTAAAATGTCTCAGTATGCCAAGAAAGCATTCTAGTGATAAAAAAAAAACCTTGGAGTGGCATTCTCTCTAATACATGTAAGATGAGCTTACAACTTACATTCAAATTGTCCTGGTATATTAAAGGACAGATAATGAGAGACAAAATCCTGAAATTAGGTATAACTGCAAGTTGAAATCAAGCCTCAAATTAACCTACACATATAAACATGATGCATGAGAAAGTATCACTTGGAAGTGCAAAAAAAAAAAAAAATTCTTGTCAAGGACCCCCAAGAAAACGAGACCATGAGCCTGATAAATGCAGATTTCAACACAGAGCCTGTGTATAACAACAATGCACAGAATCAGTCTAAGCAATCTAAATGAAAACCCAAAGGAATTACACCTTTAATGAACCCCAAGTAAATGAGATATGCATCTTAATATGAGCAGTTAAAATGTGACGTGTGAAATCCAACCCACTGACAACTAATAGAAGGAAATAAATGCACACTGTATGTGAAAACTAAGTGTTCTAGCCACATAACAACTGCCCCATGCCACGCTCCACCCACACCTCTGTGTGTACATACACCATACCACACCCCCCATACATACACACACACCTGCACACCCCACACAACCACAACACACAACAAATATAGCAAACACATTCTGCACACACCACACCACACCACGCACAACAAACAAAACACACATACACACCATACCCACAACACACAAAAACACAACACACACCAAACACACAAACACACACATACATATATACATCGTCAGTATACACACACACACTCAAACGCACTCACCACAGTGTTAAGGTGAAAAGTCAACAATGTAGATAACCATAAACTTACAAAATCAAAGGCCAGCTGAAGAACTAAACTGTTTATGTCCATCTTTTAAAGTAAAGGTCTGTGTAAGTTTAAGTGGAATAATGTCATGTACCCAACATCAATGTTCAATCCATCCGCCACCATATTGAGAAGTAAAATAAGTCTAATTTCAGAAGCCTGCCTCTGTTGTGTACTGTTGAAATGTCCTTTAAGACCATCACAGACATATCTGAGATTGAGTGGTCATCCTGGGAGAAGTGCTGGGCTACTGGTTTCTCAATCATCTTGTGATTAATAGAATGTCTGTGTGAATTCATTCTAGTGCGGAGTTGTTGGCTTGTCTCCCACATAACCTGTGAGGGACATTTCTTGCATTGGATAAAATAGACCACATTACTTGATGTACATGTATAATTCCCTGTATCCTGAATAGTCTGTTTTGTGATGTAACCACACAGTCTGAAGTGGAAATGAGGTTACATGTCTTACATGTGCGTTGATGACAGGGTACGTGTACCATATGATGTCATGGTATTCTGTTCCGGTTCAAGTTGACTCCTAATAATCAGGTTGGCTAAATTAGGTGGTTGTTTAAAAGATAGTAGTGGTAGTTCTTGAAAAATACAGTTAAGGGTTTCATCCTCACTAATTATTGGATGGAGATCCTTAGTAATCTTAGTTGGAGTTCAAGGTCAGGATGGTATGTGACTACTAAGGGTATTCTGTTGGTAGTCATCCGTTCCTTATATTGCAGTAGCTGTTCTCTTGGGACCTGTGTTGCACGTTCCACTGCTCTGTCAATTTCCTGGATGAGTGTCCCTGCTCAATAAAGGTGTTTTCAACATCGCCAGATGTGTGTCTCTGTCTTCCTCATTTGAACAGAGGCGGTGATACGAAGTGCTTGACTATATATAACAGATTTCTTTGTGTGGCTCGGGTGATTACTTTTCTTGTGTAAGTATCTCTGTCTGTCTGTTGGTTTCCTGTAAAGACAGGTATGTAGGGTACCATCCTTAAGAGTGACAGTGGTATCCAGAAAATGTACACTTGTGGCAGAATATTCTAGGGAAAGCTTTATAGTTGGGTGGAGGTTATTAAGTTCTTGGTGAAAATCTTTAAGTGTGTCAGTGCCCTCTGTCCAAATTATAAACAAATCATCAATGTAATGGAAATAAGCGAGTGGTTTATGTGTACAGTGCCTTAGAAAATCCTCCTCCAAATTTGCCATAAAAAGATTAGCATACTGAGGAGCCATCCTGGTTCCCATTGCGGTTCCCATAGTTTGAACATAATGTTTACCATTAAAACTGAAGTTATGTGTCAAAATGAATTCAGTGAGTTTACCCACAACTCCAGGGTCAATGTTGGGGTCCAATTCTTTGTCATGCAGGTATTTGAGGCAGGCTGAAATGCCATCTGTGTGTGGAATATTAGTGTAGAGGAGGTTACATCCATTGTGGCTAAAAGGATATCGGTGGTAAGTCCTTAAAACCAGAAAGTTTATGTAGGAAGTGAGTAGTGTCCTTGATGTAACTATCCCTTTGTATAACCAGCGGTTTGAAAATAGCTTCTACAAACCTGATATCCCCCTGTCAGGTGCCATTACCAGAGACTATGGGTCTACCAGGATTACCAGGCTTATGTATTTTAGGAAGCATGTAGAATGTCCCTGACTTAGGTTCACTGGGGACGAGGTCCTTTAGTTTGTCTTGGACATGCTCTGGAAATGTTTTAATTAACTTCTGTAGTTCTCTTTTATATTCTGTAGTTGGGTCACTTCCCAGTACTTTGTAGTAGGTAAGGTCACTTAGCTGCCGGTTGGCTTCCGTAATGTAATCTTCCCGATTCAATATCACCACTGGGAGTGTAATGTGGTGTATGTACACACATATGTGTGGGTGGAGCGTGGCATGGGGCAGTTGTTATGTGGCTAGAACACTTAGTTTTCACATATAGTGTGCATTTATTTCCTTCTATTAGTTGTCAGTGGGTGGATTTCACACTGTCACATTTTTAACTGCTCATATTAAGATGCATATCTCATTTACTTGGGTTCATTAAAGGTGTAATTCCTTTGGGTTTTCATTTAGATTGCTTAGACTGATTCTGTGCATTTTGTTATACACAGACTCTGTGTTGAAATCTTCATTTATCAGGCTCATGGTCTCGTTTTTCTTGGGGGTCCTTGACAAGAAATTTCTTTTTTTTGCACTTCCAAGTGATACTTTAATGCATCATGTTTATATGTGTAGGTTAATTTGAGGCTTGATTTCAACTTGCAGTTATACCTAATTTCAGGATTTTGTCTCTCATTATCTGTCCTTTAATATACCAGGACAATTGGAATGTAAGTTGTAAGCTCATCTTACATGTATTAGAGAGAATGCCACTCCAAGTTTTTTTTTTTTAGCACTAGAATGCTTTCTTGGCATACTGAGACATTTTAAAATTTATGTGACAAGAACTCTCTGGCTGTAGAGAATTCTTGATAACCTTTGCCCTTCTGAGGCTCCTCAGTTTAAGGCATACTGGTGTTAATTAGCTTCTCTGACATAATCTTCTATTATGTTTTAAATGTATATGTTAAACCAATGAGAATTATTTCTGCTTTTTCTATATAATCTGGTGTTAATAGTATGGGATATTTGAAAAACTGCCACAAAGCTTCTGAAGAAGGACCTGGTTGGTTTCGAAGCTAAAGCACTTTGTTCTTTTCTGTAACATCCATGTTGGTCCAATAAAAGGTATCAAATCATTTGTTTCTGGATCTGTTTTTTAAAAGGACCAATACGGCACCTACAACATTTTTTTAAATATTTCAGTGAAATGTCTATTCTGAATTCTTTTTCATGTTTTGCCATTGATTGTGTTTTCATTTTGGTTAATTTCATTAACACAGATTAACTTTTGTTTAATTGATATCATGTAATGGAGGAATTTTTTTTAATTATTGAAGAAATACGTTGAGTGAACTATTGAGATTTTTTTATAATAAATTAAATGTCATCTGCGAAGACACTTAATTTTAAATGTTCATGTTTCATTTTGACCCTATCTCGGAATTATTTCTAACTATCTGAAGTAGGGGTTCTAAACCCATAATAAAGATAGAAGGTGATGAAGGCATCCTTGCCTCACTCCATTTAACATATTGAACTGGATATCAGATGGGAATTTATTTGGATTTTTACTAGAGTTTTGTTATATAAGTGTTTTATTAATTCATGCTGAACTTTCCATTCGTCTAGCATCTTAAATATGTATATTCTATTAAGTCAAATGCCTTGGTGGCATCTAGTGCTACTACATAAAATATGTCCTCTTTATACTCATTTCTTGTGTTTTTTTAATTCTATAATTGCTTGGATTTTTCTACTAGCTTATGCTAGGTTGCGTCCTTTAATAAATCCATATTGATTGTGATGGATAACCTATTATTCATTAGTTTTGCTATTAATTTATAATCAGTACTTAATATTGCTATGGGTCTGCAGTTTCCCTGGGTTATCTGTAGGTTTACCTTGTTTATGTATTAAGATTATTTTTGCTCTCTGCATAGATGGGGGATAGGTCTATATTGTGTTCACTGTCTAAAAGTTCTTCAATAATTTGTTGAAACCACGGTGATAAGTCAGATACAAATGCTTGATAAAATTTGTTTGTTAACACATCTAGCCCATGGGATTTTTTCATCTGTGAAAGTTTTGAGTGTTTCCATAATCTTAGTATAACCCCAGGAATTCTTCAATATGATTAACTCTAGCAGTCAACCTCTTGTGTTGAACTGCCCCGGAGATGAACTGAACTTATGCAAATAATGGAACATCTATTGGCTCATGCCACCATTCAAACTGCTGCCCTTACTAACTACTGCATTCTATAATGTTTAGATTTAATTCTAAGCCTGCCTAGTTAGACTGCTCTCAACATGACTACGAAAACATTTATATCTTACTTCGAGTATGAGCTCCTGCAGCAGGTTACACCACAAAGACTATGCCGTCAGGCACTAGGACTCCACGGCAAACTTCTAGTCAGTAGTACCCAGCTGGGGTCTCTCCCTTATATCGGTCTGCCCACTGACGTCACCCTCTGTATAAAGGGGGCAATTCCCTGCACCACCTCAGTTCTTTTCCTGCCACTGACCCACGTGCTTCAGCTACTCAGATGCCTCGTTGCATCTGTCGACCACCATCTTCGTTCTTCTAGTCAAACTTACCCTTTTTTTCTTCAGAACTTGTCTGTTTTTTTTTTTTAACCAGGAGAGAGACAGTAAGCTGAAAGCTTGTTTACAGGTACGACCTGGGAGTACAAGGAAGTTAAGTGACTTGCTCAGGGTCACACAGTAAGAAACTGGGGGCTGTGGGATTCAAACCCAGTTGTCCAGGTTTGTAGCTCAGAGCCTCAAACCACTGCACTATACTGCCTCTATAGAACAGTTTATGTCATCTCCATCTTCCTCTACCAAGCAAAGAAATCTAAGTATCTGTGCAGGGCAGATTCCTGTGAAGGAAGATCATTCGAGCGCCTCTTCTGCTTGGGGCTGATCACAACATGAGCACCTGCCCAGACTGCAGTAAATTGAATTAACGGATCAGGATTCATTGATGCAAGACTCTCCAGAACTACATCATGGAGCAGCAGCTCACCGCCTGTTAAAGGCCGGTTTCTCAGCCTCCCAGTCACCGACTTCCCACAAGGAGAAACATTCAGGAAGGAAGCACCAACAATGGGAAAAGGAGTACAGTAGGTCGGAGTCTCGCTCTAGATCTCCTCACCATACGGAGAAACACTCCAGTTCACACTCTGACAAGAGAACGGACTCTGCCCACCATCAGGCCTAACTTCATCCAGCCTGCCATTGATGAAGGCTCCCCCCTTACCCTCTCTGCTGGCAGCAGTTCTTCAGGGCAAGGGCTTTCAGGTCCCTCCTTGAGCCTTAGGCCCTTCCAGCACTCCTCAGGGTCCAAGGCCTGGACTTCAGCCGATAAGGCTCAGGCGCATCTTCCTCATCTGCTTCCAGGTCATTGTCACCCCCTGACGACCGGCGTAGATACCAGGCCCGGTCCAGGGACCGCTGCCCCCGAAACAGGTCATCAACTGCTACAGCAAAGACCCTGACGCATGCCTAGGACAACTGTCCTTCCGATAAATGGAAGGACCAGCTGCAGACATCACAGGGTAAGGTGTCAAGTGACCAGAGTGTGATTTATCAATGATCATACTCTCTAGATCCAGACAGGAAGTTGTTTCAAGAGGTAATATTTAGTAATAATAGAACCAACACTAAGATTCAGGGCCAGATATTCAAACTTTGCCCTGAGGCTAAATTAGTACTGTGGTGGGCAAGCGTGGCCAGGAAACACAAAGCAAGCTATATTCAAAGGAATGGCCAGGGCAAACAGCTTCTGAATATTTTCTGGGAGTGCAGGGCAACGTAGTCTCTGGAATAAGACAGCACTGAATATAGCAACCAGGAAGTGCAAACCACAACAACAACACAGTGCACAGTGACGTGAAGGTAGGTAGAGGTGAACCATGTGGTCAATGTGTGTGCCAGCAAATGTGTGGACCCAGTACAACTGCAGGCAGCAGCAGATGTGAAAGAACAGTGTTCAAAACTGTATAATATTCCCTGAACCGTTAATGCTGCGCTAACACGTTTGCGTGGCTTTATATCAGAGCTAAGCTCTTTGCCCGGTGCAAACACGTTTGCCTGGTGCTAAACTTTGCCATATTCAAAACTGACATGCAAATTAGCCTACTTAGGTAGTCTCTGGGCAAACATCCAGATTAGCATCTCACTGTACCCTGATTTGCATGCAGTTTGCCCAGTGTTACTACGGTATCCCACAGCTCCTCCTGTAGGTCAGTCTGGAAGTACAGGGGCTGGCCAGGTCTGGCTGCAGCTCCACCTGTAGGTCAGTCTGACAGTGCATGATGGTTGTTGCAGGCTACACGTATGCAGTACAGTATAGCATTGTGTACCACAGGTGACAACACAGAACAGGCACCGGTGGTGGTGGTGATGCATGCAACTGTCACACTGTAGGGCATGCTACAGTGCACAGCAGACACCACAGCAGCAAGGGAGCCAGTAGTGTGAGGGACACAGCAATGCCTATGGTGTGTAGGGTAGTGATGACCACTGCCCTGTACACACAGTGACAAGCCCACCTTGTAGGTGTGTACTGCCAGTGGACACTTCTGTCACACTGTTGTGGACCCACAGATGCTGCACCTCTGGCATGGGATGCTCATAGTGACATAGACATGGCGGTTGTGTGTGCTGTGGTGTATGTACGCTGTGCGATATGTGACTGGAGAGCATGTACGATCGGATAGGCACACCAGTATTGGCATATTCCCAATACTGGCCCATGTGCACTGCGTGCTGTGTCTCAGCCTTGTGACTGCACCCGGTCTGTGGTGAGGCCTGGCCACCCATACACCCTCTCCTCAGCACCAACCATGACCACAGTGCTGCATGTGTGTGCTGGCATCTGTTGGTCACCACAGACATATGGTCTGCAGGTGTGTGCTGTATGGCCATTGAACCATGGTGGCCCTCAGGGGCCGGGTCACCACATACTGCCTGGCATGACTGGGACTGGTGGCAGCAGTTGGCATCATTGTGGTGCCATCAGTAAGCACCATGTTTCCTCCATGTCTGGCTTTATCTCTGTGTCACAGTCATATGTTAGGGTCATGAAAGATCATGCTAAAGCGCACTAATGCCACGCAAGGCCACAATATCACATAAAGCTGTTTGCCAAGAGTTAAGACAGCTTTTCCTGGGTGGTAATTTGTACTGTGCAAAGGGTCACGCTAAGTCGCGCTAAACACCTTAGCCGGCGCTAGCTGCTGAATATTCCATAGCACCTGTATTCATGTTCAGTGTGCCCCTGCATATAATTATGGTGTGCCTGGTGCTAATGTGATTTGTGCGTGCTACAGTATTTGGCATTTTGAATATAGCAGACCGCATAAAACCCATGCAAAGCTTTGAATATCTGTGCCTCAGGATCTATTTTAGATAAAGATATTTTGCAAAAGACAATTTTCTCTCCACATGGTTTCTAGTAATAAACAAACAAATAAAACAAGCATTTGACAATGCCGAATGTTTGCTTGCTGAAATTAGCATTGGAAATGTAGAAGTTAGACAGATGCAGAATAGGAATGGCAGTGAAGTATTGAACTTCATGCCAACCTCACCTCCAACCTGCAGAAACAGACAGGCATTGGGGTATGCGTTTTGGTTGTCGCCCATAACATTCATGCCATTTCACCTCACTCTATCCTGCAGACACTGACAAGTCACCCCACTCCATAAGGACAAACGCTGAAATGGGTGCGATATAGAAGAATGTGGTGAACTCTGAGGCCGAAGAGTCCAAGGTGCACCTCGATGCCTGTCACTGGCTGCAGGGTGGGGTGGAACGGCATGAGCATTACAGTCGGCAGTCCAAAGGCACACCCTGATGCCTGTCAGTCTGTATAGGGTGGGACGTTATAGTTAGAAACCCTAACACCCCGGTGTTTGTTGGTATTTGCACTAAAAATTTTCAACATGGCCTTTTGTAACTCCCACCTCATGAAAGCATTTGGGCCTCTTCATGAACTGTGGCATTGTGAGTTTGCAATGTGTCTCGAACTTTGAGTTTTCAGCTACCATGCCATTGTGTGTCAGATGTACAAAACACAGATCAGGCAGGATGTGAAGAATGACAGCTGCACCATTCATAGGGAGGTGTAGATATGACAATGTTGAAAATCAGTGATGAAAATATTAAAAACTAGAACATCCGAACGTCGTGGAAACTGTGCAGCGCACTGATGCGCTACACAGTCATTTAGTGGTATTATTTCACCAAATTTTCAATATAGGCATTTTGTGACCACTGCTCATGAACACTGTCAGTATGATTTTCTTAATCTGTCCCGAACACTGATTTCCCACAGCAACTGCGTTATTCTGCACCAAATGTGTAAACACATATTTTGGGAGGATGTGAAAATGACAGCTGTACTGTTCATAAGTAGGTCTGAAAAATGCCAATGTTGGAAATCTGGAGTGAAAATCTACATATTGGTTATTTAGGTGCGTGGAAACTGCACAACGATGCTTGTAACACAGTTATTTTATTATTTTATGGACGCTTTGTCACTAAATTTTCAACATAGGCATTTTAGGACCTCTGCTCATGAACAGAGTCACCATGATTTTACATATGAACATACATATGAATCTGCCAGCAGAACAGACCAAACGATCTATCTAAATCTGCCCGAGTGTGCGGCTAGCACTCAAGATTGCAGCTGCCCCAGCCTCCTCCCCCTCAGTTCCTCCCCCGCTTGTCCCAGCCCCCTGCCCCTGACTCTTTCTCTCATGTTATCCTAGTCCGCCTTTAAAGCTATTGACTGCCCTACATGTTAGCACCGCCTCTGGTAGTGCATTCCAACTAGACACCACCCTCTCAGTAAAGTAGTGCCTCCTCATTTCCCTCTTGAAACGTCCCCCTTCCAACCTTAATCCGTGCCCCCTCATCTCTCTCTCTCTCTTCCACTCCTCAGTTTAAACCTACCCTCGGTGCTAGGTTTATTTACCCCCCTCGGGTATTTAAACGCTTGAATCATGTCCCCCCATCCCTCCTCTCCTCCAGTGTGTACATGTTCGGCTCGTTCAGCCTAACTTCATATTCCTTTCCTTCCATCCCCTTTAACATTTTTGTTGCCCTCCTTTGCATCTCCTCCAGTATCTTTACATCTCTCCTCAGGTATGGCCTCCAGTACTGTACACAGTACTCCAGGTGCGGTCTGACAACCAATGATCTGTAGAGAAGTAGGTTCACATCCCTGTGTCTGGATGAGAACCTCGTTGTGATGCACCCCAGCATCCTGTTTGCCTTCGCTGCTGCTCTCCTACACTGGGCTGAGTTGCTCATGCTCCCAGTGACCAACATCCCTAGGTTCTTCTCCTCCTCTGTGATCCCCAACCTCACCTGCCCCAACCAACAGTACCTCTTCTGGTTGTTAGGCTCGAAGTGCATCACCTTACACTTGTTTGCATTGAATCCTAGCTGCCACTCCACCGACCATGTCTCTAGTTTGGTTAGGTCCCCCTGCAGTTTTTCCCATCCGTCCTCTTTGTACACCACTATCCCCAATTTGCTATCATCTGTGAACAGACTAACCCTGAACCCCACTCCATGTGCTATATCGGAGATAAAGAGCTCAAATAGCACCGGGCCCAGCACTGACACCAGCAGGACCCCGCTTGTCACTGCTCTAGGTGCCAAGAGCTTCCCCACTACCACCACCCCCCTCTGCACCCTCCCCTGTAACCAGGTTTCTATCCATTTAGTCAGCTTTTTCCACCCCACTGCCGTCACCTTCCCCCAGTCTCCCATAAGGTACTGTATCAAAGGACTTTCTGAAGTCCAAGTACAGGGCGGTACCGCATGGCGCCTGTCCAACTCCCTTGTCACTCAGTCATAATACTCTATTAGGCTGGTTTGACAAGGCCTCCCTGAGACGAACCTTTGTTGCCACCCATCCTAGAGGTCATTACACTCTAGGAAAGACACCAGCGTCTGTTTCAGTATTGCCTCCATAAGCTTACCCACTATGGACGTGAGACTGATGGTCCAATAATTTCTGGCTCCTCCCTAGGCCCACTCTTGTGTATAGGCACCACATGAGCACCTTCCAGTCCTTGGGCACACAACCCGTTTCCGGAGGTGTTGAACAGATCTGCCAGTGGCTCAGCAAACAGTTCCGCCATCTCCCTCAGCACCCTGGGGTGGATGGCATTGGGACCTGGTGTCTTGTCCACCGTTACTGCCTCAGCCCCTCTAGCTCCCTAGTCCCTGTGATCACTTTCTCTGTTGCCTCCTGCCCCCCCCCCAGTTATGTGGCCCCGTGCACTCCCTTCCCGGTGATATCTGCTTGGACCCCTCCTATCAGAGCTTTCACAATTCCCTGTGGGGCGTCCCGAAACTAGCCTCAGTGTGTGACTGCCCCAAGCCTCCGTAGGTAATTATCAACTGTTGTCAAACCTGACCCAAGCCGCCTTCTACAGAAGCTGCTTGAAACTTCTTGCTGTTCGCATGATTCTATCAATTACCTGGGTACTTGACTGTGGGCATAATTTGTCTACAACTATGTACCCTGGTGTAAACAAACTGTCTACACCTATGTACCTGGTCTTGCTTTTAACTTATATGTCTCAAATGTGTTGATGACTTGTTAAAAGTTGTCTGTGACCTACTCACCTCGGGGTGCCTAACTATAAAGTTATAAGTTATATTATGACCTACCACCCTTTGGACAATGTTACTACTCCTATATGTTATTATATTGTCATGGTGTACTTGCATCCTTTCTGTACAATTTTCTGTATCCCTATGTTGTATTCTCCTGGGTCGTTACTGAAAATAGGCATAATACTTGTCTAGTGTACTTACCGGTCAACAAAAGCTAAAAAATAAATAAATGCTGGTAGTGGACAATCCTCTCCTTAGTGAAAATGGAGCAGAGTACTCATTTAGAATTTCCACTTGCTCCTCCCCCTTTCCACCCATTTGCTCCCTTTATCCTCACAATATGTACCTTGCACTTCCTCTTTTCCTGACATACCTTAAAAGTCCTTTTCCTCCCTTTATGCCCTGTGCTAACCTTAATTCCTGAGGCCTTGGCTTTTTCACCCTCCTAGCCACCTCCTTGACCAACTCCGTAGCCTCCTTATCTTCTCCTTCCTGTTCTCCTGTACTTCAGTATGCAGCCCTCTGTGCCCTCACCCTTGCAGCACTTCCTTGTTCAGCCAGCATGGTTTCTTGGCTCTGCTCTTCTTACTCCTTGCTCTGGTGCAGGCTACTGTGGCCCTCTGTTAGCCCAGTCTTTATGACTCCCCACTTTTGTTCTACATCCATCCCCAGCCTTATATCCTAGAGTCTTCCTCAAAGTATTGCTCCCATCCACCTAAAGTCCACCACCTTGGTGCCTGTGCCTCCTGTCTCCCTGCCCAGTGCGAGAACGAGCCACACTGTTTGGTGGTTGCTACCCGCTAGTGGGTCCTACACCCTTACCTCCCTCACTGCCTCCCCATTTGCCAGTACTAGGTCCAAAGTGCTACCAAGCCTTGTAAGCCCACTTACCAATTGCATCAGAAGACCATCCTGGAATGCATCAATGACCACCTGCTCCCTGGTACTGCTAGTGGCTGGGGTGCTCCAGTCAACCCCTGGTAGGTTAAAATCCCCCACTATCACCACACTCCCCCTTCTACAGACCCTCCTTATCTGCTCTGCCAACTCCCCAGCCAGTTCCCCAGATTGGGCTGGTGGTCTGTACACCATTCCCAGCCTCAGCTTTCTGCCCTTGGAGTCCAGGAGTTACACCCAAAGCGTCTCTGTCCACTCCTCTCCTCCCTCATCCGTTATGCATTTGATCCCCTCCCTCACATAGAGTGCAACCCCCTTCTTTCCAACTCCCCCAGTCCCTGCTGTATATCCTGTATCCCGGGATTGCTGCGTCCCAATCATGGTACTCTGTGGCCCAAGCCTCTGTCACTGCAGCAGTGTCCACCTTCCCCTATGAAAGGAGTGCCTGAAGCTCTGCAATTTTGTTCCCCATGCTTCTTGCGTTGAGAGCGACCACCTTCCACCCGTACCTCTCCTTCTCCTCACTCTTCTCCTCCTTGGCCTGTGTCCATCCTCTCGGTAGTCCACACCCTTTCTCCTCGTTATTCTTATCAGGTGGTGATGCCTTCTGTATTACACTAAGACCACTCTGCCCACCCCCTCCAAGGGTTACTACACCTCTGCCCTTACCTATATCTGGGGGGGGTGAGCTCATCAGGTACCTCTGCCCGGACCTTTCTACCAACCTCAGACTTTTGGCAACCCCCCCACCTGGTTTAAATCTACCTTAGTAGATATACCCTCTAATCCCGCCTTTAATACTCCTGTCCCCTCCCTGCTCAAGTGTAGCCTGTCCACCGTGTACAAGTCACTATTACCCCAGACCCTATCACAGTTAGTCACTAACCCATAATTTTTGGTGTAGCACCAATCTCTCAGCCACTCGTTGAAGTGTTCGATCCTACCCTTCCTGCCCATGCTTGCACATGGTACCAGGAGTACCTCTGAGAATGCCACCGACCCCCCCACACTCTCACACTGCCTGCCCAACTCCTAGAACCTCCCCTCACTACTTCCAGAGTCTCCCCCACCAAGTCGTATGTACCCACATGCAACAGTAAATCAGGTTTCTTCGTCCCTCGCTGCACATTTGAGCAGTGCCTGCCCCTCCTGCAGTCAACTCAGAGATAGCTTCAACCCAAATATGGATGTGCCTTTCCCCCTTCTGCCCCATCTCACCCTTTTCAGTATAGAACTCCCCGGACAAGTATCCCCATCCCTTACCCTCTTTCCTTCTAATGCCCCTTCCACCACCCCAGTATTTGTTCTTCCCTGCCCCTTACCCCTGCCAGCTGCACCCTCTGTAACTTCTGTATCTGTACCCCTACTTCTGCCTCACCCCCTTTCTCTGCCTTATTCTTCCCATCCCCCTTGAACCCCTTCCCAGCCTGACTACTTCCTACTGGACTTCCCATGTTGACCTCCCCTCCTCCCCTGCTAATTTCAAATCCCTCTCCTAACACCGTTGTTGTCAATTTAGAGCCCCAGTTTCCTTCGACCCCGATAGTGATTCTCCTCCCATCCTTTCCCTTCCCATAGCCTTCTCTCCTCCAGGCACCCCTTCCTATCTTACTAGCCCCCTTCTACCTTTTCGTCTTTGCTATCTATTCCACTGCCTGTTGCCATCCCTCTCATACCCGCTTGTCTCCCCTTCAGTATGTTCCTGCTCCCCCCCACTGCTTGGGGGGCTGAATCTATTCCTAGTCCGATGTCCCTCTACATCTCTTCCCCTATCGGTTCTCCTTCCTACTTGTTCAACTCCATGTCCCCCAGTCCCTCCCTACCTGCAGCCATCTGCTCTCTCCCTGGTACCTCGTGGTCTCTTCTTCCCCTATCAGAAGGCCCCTCCCTCAATTCGGGCACCCCTCCCTCTCCTCTCTTTTCTGCTAGTGTCTCTGATACTGGGGTAAGTTTCAGTTCCTAGTTGTTCTTCCCCTGTCCCCATTGCCATCCCTGTTCCCTTCCAGCCAGGATGCATACCATACTCATCTTCCTGCCACTTGACTCCTACCTAACCTCCACAGTTCCTCCCTCAAACTAGCTAACTGTCTACAGAGCATACACCCTTCATCCTTTAAGTCCAGTCCAGGATCATGGTGGACCCACACCCTGTACACCCACCACACTTCCAACGATGCCGGCTCCTATTGACATGCGGCACCTGCCCCATTTTGGCCTCCATCTTATGTTACAGGCTCTACTCCCAGTTTCTGTACTCTTACAACAACTGTTAGGGCCCTATTAACTCATATCCCTGTTTCTCCCCACACTAGTCCCCCTACTGTCCCCTTGCTGACGGGTTAATTCAGTCTTAAATCTCATCCATTAGATACTGTATTACTGTAGCAATCCTAAAGCCTCCTTGTCCATTTTTCACCCCTCAGCTACCATACTTTTTGTCCTCAGCCCTCATAGTTTCCCTTAGCCCAGTTAGAAATCGTATTGCACTCCAAGTATTACTCAACTCAATTAGAGAAATAACCAGAACAAATAAATATGTATTATTACAGCAATCCTAACAGTATAGCTCAGTACTTAGCTCAGGCAGAGAAATAAACAGAACAACTAAATCTGTATTATTACAGCCATCGTAAAAGTATCCAATCATTGCTTTGTCTTCACCCCAGAGATCCTGCTGCAATATAGGACCACACAGGACCCTGGACAGGTGGGTGGGCAACTCTAAAGTCCCGACAGAGCTCCGCTGAGGTCGCTCACTCCCACTCTCTCACTCACTCGTTCTGTTTCTCATGGTGCTGCAGGCTGCCCTTTTGTATTGGGCTCCTGCCTGTGATGGCACTTTTTCTTCCCACAAAGAAATCCGCAGTAGTCCCAACAAAGCTCCATTGAGCTTGCTCACTCCCCGCCTCTCACTTTCTCGTTCTGTTTCTCCCGGCGCTGCAGGCTGCCCTTTTGTATTGCACTCCTACCTGCGTTAGTGCCTTTTTCTGCCCAGAAAGAAATCTGCGGCAGTCCCGGTAGAGCTCAATTGAGCTCACTCACTCCCCCTCTCTCACTCACTCATTCTGTTTCTCCCAGTGCTGCAGGCTGCCCTTTTGTACTGGGCTCCTGCCTGCGTTGGCGCTTTTTTCTGCCAACAAAGAAATCTGTTGTAGCCCGACAGAGCTCTGTTGAGTCGCCACCCCCTCTCTCACTTGCTCGCTCTGTTTCTCATGGTGCTGCAGACTGCCCTTTGTACTGGGACCCTGCTCATGCTGCTAGACCTTTTTCTGCCCACAAAGAAATTTGAAGCAGTCCTGACAGAGCTAAATTGAGCTCACCTGCCCTCTCTCACTGTTCTTGTTAATCTGTCCCAAACACTGATTTCCCACTGCAACCGCTTATTCTGTGCCGAAGTGAAAAACACATTTCAGCCAGGATGTGAAAATGACAGCTGTACTGTTCATAGGAGCTATGAAAAAATGCCAGTTATGAAAATATGCAAATTTGCGGTTACAAGGCGCGTGGAACTGCTTAATGCATGCTTGTAACACAGCCATTTTATGATTCGATCACCAAATTTTCAACATAAGTATTTAAGGACCTCTGCTCATGAATCACTGTCATTTAATTAATCTGTCCCTTAAACTGATTTTCCACAGCGACCGGGCTATTCTGCACCAGAAGTGCGAAACACATTTCGCCATGCTATGTAAAATGACAGCTGTACTTGTTCATAAGGAGGTGTGGAAAAATGCAATGTTTAAAATCTGGAGGAAAATATTACAAATTATGAGATTCTGAAGTGCGTGGAAACTGTAACGTGCTCATAAAACAGTCTTTTTTTTTGTTTCACAGATTTGCAACATAGGTTTTTGAGAGCCCACCTCATGAATAGTGGCACTGTCATTTCATTAATCCGGTCCTACGGTGGATTCCCACGCAGTGACCATGTAATCACCTTTGGGACTGAATAACACAATGACAGTGACTAAATTTATGAGGAGGGGTCCCAATAACTCCATGTTGAAAATTTGGTGCCAAAATTTCCAAAATGCCTGAGATATGCACCAAAGTTGAAAATACCCTATTTATGTCATTATACAGCTTACCGGTATTTCATCAGTTCACGGTTGACTTTGAAGACTGCAGATATGTTCCCGGTCCACTGAAGATCATCGCGCCAGGCTCCAGAGGTAAGTATGGGGCGAGGGGGGTGTGGGGAGGCAAGGTACGCAGAGGGTGGGCGCGGGTTGGGGGAGGGGGCAGGAAAGAACGTGAGGGACCATTCTCTTGTTTACAGGTTAAAAAAAAGACTGAGTGCATCGGTTTTCTTCTTTCGCAGGTGTTGTTTAGTACACTGGGGTGTGCTCCCAGTGAACCACCTGCATTTGTGGGGATGGAGACTGAAGCCGATGGGGTTCGGGCCCCATTCAAACAGAAATGGCTGGGGAGCATGATGCCGAGGGATTGGGCACCTCACACAGCAGAAACTGGGGAGGGAAATTGTGCCGATGGGGAGGGCCCCACGGCAAATTGAACTGGGAAGGGGAGACTGAAACCAACGGATTGGGCCCCTTCGTCAAAGAAAGACTGTTGGGGCATGATGCTGAGGGGATTGGGCACCCGGCACACAACAGAAACTTGGGGTGGGGGACATTATGCTGACGGGGCTGGGCCCCAACAGCAAATGAAGGTCGGGGCATGCTGACATGGGGATTGGGCACCCCATCAGCTCTGGAGGCGGTTGCATAGAGCCGCCATGTTCCTGGTACTGTTACACCAAGCTAGTGGTACCGCTCTGCAATGACAGGTCGCTTCCTCATTGCAACGGAATTACTGACGCTGCAATGACGAGGGGGCCCCTCATTGCAGCGGTCAAATCATTTAAAGTTGGTGACACTTCTGCAGAACCAGTGTCATCAGGACATTGGCCTGCATTGGATGCACACCGCCAAGTCAAATGCAGTGCTGGCATTGGCCTCACACTGTCACACCTCCACAACCCACTTCTCTACTAAGCTGCCGCGTAATGTTTCTTGCGCATGCACGCAAGCAAACATAAAAATGGGTAAAATACAAATCCCCTGGTTATTTTTAAACATGTGAACCAGTAATAGAATTTGGGGATTACACAAATATGGAAATTATGTACTTACTGTAATTACTGATCTTCCCAAATATCTTCACCATTCATTACTGATGGGTCCTACCAGAGGTCAGGACCCTGCACAGAAAGAAAAAAAGCACTGCCTCTTTAATTTTTTCTGAGCTGGAGGAGTCAACATCGGGACAGCGCTGCCCACAAGATCAACAATCTATGTGGCACTTGCGGGTTGGCCAGTAAGCAACACTGACTCCTCCCAACACTCAGTTCTGTCCGCCAGGCAAGAAAGAAAGTGAAGGGAAGGATAGGATTTTCAGCCATGAGGGACAACTAAGGGGGCACTGGTGACCAGAACACTGGGCAGCCCAAGGCAGAATAAAAACAACTGAAAGATGGACGAGGAAGAAGGAAGAAAGACAAAAAAAGGAAGTAACTGACTCCCTCCTGAGGTTATCTCTCTCTCTCTCTCTCTCTCTCCCCGCCCTCCTTCCACAACCTTTCTCCTTTTAATGCTTGAGAATGAGAAGGAACCTAGGGCTCTCCTGACTCAAGGTGAGGGTTAAGAGCTGTCTTGAGTGGAGCTCTAAGAAGTTGGAGGTCCATGGAGAGGCTAAGAAAGGAGGAGAAGTAGAAGAAGAAGAGGGAGGAAAAGAAGATCATAAGTGAGAAGAAGTAGTCAGAGGCCTAGAAGACCACGCTTTCTTCCTAGAATTTAAAGGGAGGGTTTGCAGGAGAATTCCTGAAGAAGCAAAAATGACAATTTTGTACCTACCGTAATTCTTGATCTTTCTATGTATCTTCACTATTCATCACTGGTGGCGTTCTGGCTGGAGATCAGGACCCCATGGGAGCTTTTTTTTTTGCAAAGGGGGAGGAGCCAAAATCGGTGTGGCACTGCCCTCAAGGCCGACGCATTCCATGGTGCTCGCAGGTTGGCTAGTAGCCGACGTCGACCTCTCCCCAGCCCCAATTCTGCATGCCGGAGAGTGACAGGAAGAAGAGGGAGGGTGGGGCAAGGGAGCCCAAGGGACAAAAAAAGGAAAGGATACAAAAACCAAACGAGGAATAAATTCAAGGAGAGAACAGAAAGCGAAGAAACCAAAGGATTTGGGACAGGAAGGCCCCAACCTCTGGGCAAGTCGGGTTAGGGATAATAAGGGAGGGAAAGAAGGTAGGAGGGAAGAGAGAGAGAAGAGAGGGGAGATACCGCACCCAAATGACAGGGGCCCAGAGGACTGCCCTGGGATGCAGGAGGCACCACTACTCTAGGCCAATAACTCTTCTCCCAAGATGGAGAAGAACCCTTAACCAAAGCTATAAGTAGGAGGCTGACACAAGCTCAGGAGGGTAGGCAGACTGGCTATTCCGAGGAGTCTTATACTGGGCAGGGAATGGGTTAGTGTCTCCCCCTCTTGTCAAAGGGTATCATGAAGTGGGGACAGGAACACTTCGGAAAGGTATCTTCCTGAGGAGATACACACACTCACCCAGGAGGGTTTTTGAGAATTTAGAAATTTAGGGATTCTTTAAAGAAGCATCACTTCCGAAGGAGAAGAAGATTGAGAATTTGGAGAATTTTTAGAAAGGTGTCAACTCCAAAGGAGGAGCATTATACATTGGAGGATTGAGTATTCCCTGAATAAGGGGAGGAGAGTTGCCCAAGGGGAACCTCACTGTTGGACCGCTAAAGGAGCGGTTCGAAGGAAGGAGGAATTAACTGAGAGGGGTCACCAGGGTCTCCACCAGCACTGCCTCAAGAAACCAGGGTTTGGTTGAAGCAGAGTGAAGGTCCAGGAAGTCTAGAAGAGAGGTTCCATTGGACAGAGAGGAGGCCCTGGTGATCCCTCAACAGAGGGTTACCCCCTGCCTGTCTTCCCAGGATACCCAACACTCTCAGGGTACAGTGGAGAAGGACCATGGTCCCTAGTTGAGAAAACAAACAGGGAGGAGGATCGCCAGAGACTGAGGCCTCAGAGGGGAAGGTGGGAAGTAGTGATAAATGGTGAAGATACACAGAAAGATCAAGAATTATGGAAGGGATGTAATTTTCATCTTATCTGTGTCAATCTTCACAATTCATCACTGGTGGGTGATTACCAAACCTGCATAAGGGGTCCCAGTACCTCCCTAAGGGACAAAGTCCCTCAGCCTTCAGTGGGGGAGACACCGGTGGAGGAAGCCCCTTCAGGCCTGGTTAGACCTGAGACTGGTCTGGGTGAGACAGGGTTTTCTGAGTAAGAGAGGGAAGTCGCCCCTGCAGTTCCTGTCTCACCCTGCGGGAGAAAAGATGGGTTCCCTGTAATAAGGAGGCAGTCACCCTGCAGCTGGCCATGAGTGATAACCGGGAGAGACGAAGCCATGCTGCCCACCTAGTGCAGATCGCTGTCCCCACAAGCCTGGAAGCCACCTCACTGGCATCATAAGATGCCCTTGCTTGGTTCCTCACAAGCTCCAGGCCTCTTGTGGAGAGGGCAATGGCTTGTCTGGTTGCCTCTGAATCAGGCAGAGAGACTAGGATCTGTCCTAGCAGAGACCATAAGTGCCTGTTGTAGGCAGCATGATGGGCCTGATGAGAAGAGAGAGATAACAGGAGATGTGCCAAAAGGAAAGTCCTCCTCCTCTCCGTAAAATAAAATTCAGCAGAATATGAATCCAAAAGTCATTCATGCCTTGGGCTTCTATGCCCAGATGTTGTGTCCAGGAGAGTCATGCCCAGTTCCA
This sequence comes from Neoceratodus forsteri, assembly GCA_016271365.2. Lineage (NCBI taxonomy): Eukaryota > Metazoa > Chordata > Ceratodontiformes > Ceratodontidae > Neoceratodus > Neoceratodus forsteri. The sequence continues at coordinate 52,132,655 of JADMNL010000026.1, forward strand.
TTTGAGAGCTTTTTGGTCTCAGAAAAAAGATCCTATAACCAAGCTTATTCCAGTGACTCAGACCCTGATCCAGGCTCTCCAATGGTGGTTGAATCAGGACAACCTCAGACAAGGAATCCCATTCATCACTCAGTCTCATTCTGTGGTTCTAACCAAAGATACTTCTCACCTAGTAGCTCTCACAGCTCAGGGAGAGTGGTCCCTTCAGGAGTCTCTTCTCCACATCAATCGTCTAGAGCTCAGGGCAGTCTACCTGGCTCTGCAAGCCTTCTCTGAGTCAGTACAGAACAAGGTGATTCAGGTCAGGACAGACAACACCACCACCATGTGGTACATCAACAAGCAGGGAGGCACTCAGTCTACAGCCTTGTATACGGAAGCAATGAAATTATGGTCCCTGACTTATTCTCTGCAGACCTCTCTGGTAGCAGTCCACCTTCCAGGGAAGGACAATGTCCTAGCAGATGCATTGAGCAGGATTTCCCAGGGCCATCATGAATGGTCCCCTGGATCCCCTAGTGTTAAAAGTGATCTTTTTCAAGGTGGGACACTCCAGAGATAGATCTCTTTGCAGCCCCAGACAATCACCAACTTCCTCTCTTCTGTTGCAGACCTCCAGTCTTGGGCTAAGTCCCTCTGGATACTCTGATTCTAGATTGGGAAGGGAAATTTCTATATGCCTTCCCTCCTTTTCCTCTATTGTTCAAGGTCCTGGTCAAGATAAGGTTACAATCCTGCTAAGTGACACACCTAGAAGCAATAAAATAAATAATAGTAAATCGTAGCCACTGCTATTCACTCATAGCAGTGGTGTTTGCCATGTCACAAACTGGGTGGAATACCCATAGTAATTTGCGCCCGCTCGATTCGGATCCCCAAGGCACTTCCGCGTTTGCTGAAAAGTTTTGGCACAGCCCCAGACTCCCGCAGCACCGTAGAAAGGAATGTGGGATGGGAGAGGGCTGCTACGATTAGCTTGCAGGTCACCTTTAAGAAGAGGAACTGCTGAGAAAATGGAAGTGGCACCTTCCACGAATCAGAGAACTCCCTGGAGAGAACAACTGAGAATCTCTGGTGACTGCTTCCTGCGCCTCTTGCCAAGATGGGCTGGCTAGAATCAAAATATCCAGGAAATGAAGACTCGAACGTCAAGGTTTCAGTGAACTCCATGAACAGCTACTTGTTTAACCTTCCGGTCCATAAACGGGCACATGCCACCTGTTACCTTGGAAGCAGAAGCAATGGAAATAGGAACCTGTGCTCCATTCCACTGTGGAACAATTTCTATTGCCCAGTTCCCACAGAAGCTCCCATAACTCAGAAGCAAGAGAGTGTGACTGAGAGTCTTACACACTGGGCTGCCATCTGGGTGGAAGGTCTGAGGAAATTTGGGAGATTAACTGCCTCAGACAATACTGATGACCTATATGTCCACTGTAATGGACTTCCACTGATTCTAAAACCAAATAAGTTGCCCTTCCTATCACTGAGAGGTGTGCCCCTCATACAGCTGGGGTGGGACCTGGGCTGGATCCACAGAAGTTGGTACAGGGTGCTTTCAGGCCCTGTGCCCTCTACTGCATTCTCTTTGCGGCTGAGGGGTTGGTTCCTGAAAAGGGCACCTAGGCCTCTACCTTGAAAGAAATAGAAATTACGTTCTTACCATAATTATGATCTTTCTGTGTATCTTCACCATTCATCACAGATGGGGTACTGGCCGGAGATCAGGACCGAATATTTTTTTTTAAGGATGGCGGGCCGACCTCAGCGCGCCCATGGCGAATAGCGTGCTCCGTGGCGCTGGAGGATTAGCCGTTGGTTGTGTTGACTCCACCTGCCTACCAGTTCTGAGTCACCGGAGAGATAAGAGGAAGGGATGGAGGGTGGGACAAGAGAGTCCAAGGGACCAAAAGGAAGAGGAAACTGAACTAAAAGGAGAAATAATGACTGAGAGGACAGCATAGAAGAAGTAAAACTAAGGGATTGGTAGGGGCAATCTCTGGAAAAGAAGAAGGGAAGGGGGAGAGAGAATTTAGGAGAGAGTGAGAGGTAACAATGATCCAAACCCTTGTCCGTCACCAGACTGTATAGGAATCGCAGGAGTGGCAGAGCTCATCTGCCAGAATTCAAGGCACAGAATAACTGGCAATACTCCCAGAAGCAGAGTCGGCTATTCTGGAGAAGGACAGGGTACAGGACTCAGTACCTCTCTGTAAAGATTTTGGTGAAAAAGGGTTGTCTTTTTTTTAAATATAAGGATAACAGAAGGAGGGCAACCAGTTCTCACCCCATAGGGGTGAGGATAAATAGAAGAGAGGAAGTGCCACCGAACTGTACCCTTGGGAAAGAAAAATTACCCCCCTGTGTGTCCCAACTGTACCCCGCTCAAAAGAGGGGTAGGCACAGAGGGAGGAGGATCCAGAGACTGGAGCCCCAGGGAGGTGGCGGGTGGTATTGTGATGAATGGTGAAGATACACAGATAGATCATAATTATGGTAAGAACGTAATTTCTATATCTTATCAGTGTCAGTCTTCACCATTCATCACAGATGGGTGAGTACCAAGCCCCCCCGAAGGGGGCTGACTAATTGCACCCTAAGGGACAGCGTCCCTAGCCCTCAGTGGGTGATACACTAAGGGGGGGAACCTTCTGGGCCTGAGGAGGCCCGAGAGTGGGGAGAGCGAGATGGGTTCCCCCCGGAGGGGGAAGGAATTGGCCCCGACAGACGTTGTCTCGCCCTATGGGAAAAGAGATAGGTTCCCTGGTGAGCAGAGCAGATCACCCTGCGCGGGCCAAGGGACAACCAGGAAAGGCGAAGTCACGCCGATCTTCTGGTGCAGATCGTTGTACCTACTACCCTGGTAGCTACCTCATTGGCGTCGTAAGATGCCCTTGCTTGGTGCCTTGCTAGCTCCAGGCCACGTGCAGAGAGTGCGATGGCTTGCCTGGTTTGCTCCGAGTCAGGCAAAGCAGCTAGGAATTGACCCAGCGCTGACCACAAGAACCTGTTGTAGGCTGCATAGTGGGCCTGATGAGCGGAGATGGAGAGAAGCAACTGTGCCGAGTAGAAAGTCCTCCTCCCCCAGAAATCAAAATCCGAAGAGTCCTGATCTGGGGGCCGGTCACGGTAGAGGGCGCGAAGCCCATCAGGAGTGTCCAGGTGTGTCAATCCGGACTGCGGATGAGGCATAGAACCTGGAGACTCTGGAGGAGCGCAATACCTCTGGCTGAGGTCCCTAGGGGCAGGAACTCCGGAGAAGGGCCTCTGCAAGAAACGCATGGACGCCTCCCGAAAGGGAGCAGGCCAGGGGGGCACCACAAGGGTGGCCGCCCCGAAATCACCTAGAAAGGCGTGCGGCGCATGCTCTGGATTGCTCGCAGATAGGGGGGAAAGGTGAAGGTCCTCCAACATCCTCGCGAGGAAACGCTGATACTCGGAGAGATCAGCGGCAGGAGAGATGTGGACAGATGGTTCCTCTCCCCCAGAAGAGGGGGATGAGGAGCTGGAGGTCACCATATGCTCCGAGGGTGGCTGCTCGGGGGAAGGTTGAAAAACCTGACTGTCCAAGGCCCTAACATAGGTAGGGAACCGAGAAGCCACCGCTCTGAACTGCTCCCAGGTGAGAGGCCCGGTAGGACCAAGAATGCCCAGGAGCGCTGGAGAATGCAGCAGAGGGGTAGGGCAGAGCCGAGGGAAGGAATCGGCTGGCCTCTGCCAGGGCTAGGGAGCGGACCATGGACACCCGGGAAAGGTGTCCCGGAAGACTCCGCAGCCAACAGCTGTACAACCACGTTGGTACTGCCTAAGCTGCGCCCAGAAGAATCCCCCCAGTGAGGTGACCGGGGCCGTATGGGTCCAGAAGGACAGTACCCTGCTTCCAAAGAATGGGACCTCTCAAGGACCCGGAAGGGGAAGGACAGAAGTCCGCAATCCGGCTTCTTCCAGGACCCGGGTGGACCCCAGAGAAAGGCCTACGCGGGGACCCCACACCCCTCGACCCCTCAGAGTCCGAGAGAGTCCTGGTCCTCGGAAGGGTCAGCCTAGGTAGCTGGCAGCCCTGGGATGTCCCCGAGGGGGAAATCCAGGAGCAGCACCCTCCCCACTGTAGGCTTCCGATGGGCCCCAAAGTCAGACGATCAAGACACACCACGGGAGGGGTAAACCTGCTGAGGGGTCCAGGAACCCCCAGGCCAGGTTGCATGGCCATAGTGGCACTCACCATAGCCTGCTGGTCAGTGCCACTGACCCCGACCTGGAGGGGAACCCGACGCTCCTCAAGAGGGGGCTGACTCCGACTCATCGAAGAGACCACTGGTTCACCCTCCCGTGCAGGCAACCCCGAAGGGTGTGACTGCTCGTCTGACTCTGAGCCCGACTCCGACCCTGAAGAGGTGGAATCCGAGGCCCTAAGCCAGATGGTAGGAGGGCAAGGAAAAGTGACCTTCGCGAAGGGCCCAGAAGTTGTGGCAGTGGTCGAGGCAGCACCCGCGCCCTCCACGGCCCCGGGGGCAGGGCTGGCAGAAGGTGGCAGGAGGGCCGGGACCAGAGGTCCGAGGCTAGGGCCAGCCACGGCGCCAAGTCCACCGGCACTGGGAGTGGCACCGGGACAGAGAGACGGTGCAGCGCAGCCCCAGCGGCGCCCAGGAGTTGCAGACACTGACTGCTCCGAGAGCAGGCTCGACGCCGACGACACCGCCCTGCCCCGAGCGCGCCGAACCGGCGGGCGCCGACGGCCCAAAACTGACCTGGCATCAAGGCGGCACCGCCAGGCGCCGCGCCGAGCAGACACGGCACCGAAGACGGCGCCGACCAATGACCCCACGGGTCCCGCGCACTGCGTTTCAACCTTGGCGCTGAGGCGCAGACATAGCAAAAGGCGATGCCGGATCCAGGGTTGCGGCACCGCGAGCAGTACCGGCACCGCAAGTGGCGTCGACAGAGCCCACAGCGCCGAGAGACAAGGCGACGCCGACGCCAACAAGGCCCTCGGCACCGTGAACGGCACCGGAAGCCTCGACAGCACCGATCGACGGCGTCGACCCAGGCCTTCTGAACCGTGGAAGCGACACCGGGGGGGCCTTCACCCCTGAAGGGGTGATTGCCATAGCGGCGCCTCCCGCCCGCTCCCAGGAGGAAGCAGGATGGGCATCCTTCGCCGCTGGAGGAGTCTCAACCAAGGCTAGGCTACAGGGGTTTAGACTCTCCTCCATGGTCCGTGAGAGAACCAGGAGGGGACCCAGAGGAAAGGTGAGAGAACGCGCTTGGCCCGGATGGCGCGGATTCTACTCTGAAAGTCGGAGGAGCCTGGTCTAACTTTCCACGCGCTGTTCGAGAACACGGCGGTCCATAGAGAAGCAGGCATCGCATGAATCCATGTCATGAAGTGGGCCAAGACACGAGAGACACCGGTCATGCTGGTCGGTCACGGAGAAATTGCGCCACACAGGCACCGCGACATAGGGGCCGCCTGCCTTAGATGATTTCTTGCCCTCCATCATGACATGACCTGGCGGAAAACACCAAAATAGACTCGACGCCGCCAAAACTATAAATAATGGAAAGATCTTACCAGTGACGCCGAGTAGGGCAGACTAGAACTAGTAGACCGACGAACTATCGATGATAGAAGGCTAAGGCCTAAAATTTCAAAACACTTTTTCAAGGCTTCCCAGAGGCGACCTCGACAGTGGAGAGCGAAGAACTGGTAGGCAGGCGGAGTGTCAGCTTAACGGCTAATCCTCGAGCACCACGTAGTACGTCGGCCTCGAGGGCGCGCCGATGCTGGGTCGGCTCGCTTATCCTTTTAAAAAAAGGTTCATGCGGGGTCCTGATCTCCGGCCAGTACCCCATCTGTGATGAATGGTGAAGATTGACACAGATAAGATCTGCCTGTTACGAAGATGTTGATGGTGCCTGTTCCTCTGAGAGGCAGCAGGCGCCACCTGTTGTTTAAATAGCAGCCCTATTGCTCTGAGTGGCCTCCAGAGAACAATCTAAGGGTCGAACAGATAAGCACCGTCAAGGAGATGTTAACCTCCTGCTGCCAATGGCAGCTGCCCTAGAGGCAGAGTCATAGGTGTCTATAAAGCTTTCAGCTGATTATTTTATTTATTGAAAAGTTTCACCAGGTAAGGTACATGGAACAGCAAGTTGCTTGTCTCCTGGTACGACCCTGGGGGAGCGGGTAGTGGGAGTTACATAGTAATTATAAAATGCATGCAATAGCACAAAGCAGTTTTAACAAAAAAGTAATATAGGCATGGATTATAAGCATAACAAGGCATGGGGTACAAGAGTACACACAATAACACAGAAGCAGTTTTCACAAAGGCATAATAAAGCATGTCTTAACAAGCATAAAAGCATGGATATTTACAAGGTAAGCAAGGATTCAGCCTAATTCAAAAACCTAGAGGGTAAGACAGAATAGTGCCTGAGGTATTCCAAAACTTGTCTTAAGGCAACAATACGAGGACTATAATACGAGGATTATAAGTAAAATAAGACAAAACAAATTTAAGGGAAGCTAATAATGTGCACCAAGGATAGAAAGGCCAGGGTGAGTCCCGCAGGCTGAGGAGAAAAGTTCCAGAGGGAGAGAGATTGATAGCTATATGCCCCTAGCAATGAAGTGTTAGATTTCGGGAGGCTCTTGATCATTGCACTGATTGTATTCCACAGGGTGTACTCGTACTGAGGAATGTAGGAACTCAATACACGCAAGTCTGCTTTGGTCCACAGATGCAGGGCCGGTTCCAGGATGTACTGGGCCCTGGTGCAAGACTTTGTAGTGGGCCCCCCTCCGTCCATGCAGCATGCCCCCCCCACCCCAGGAGGGCCCTCCCATGCCACCACCACCAAAAGAATATTGCTGTTGTTTTTCCATTTTGTGAAGTTAAAGTTGTACACGGCGGGCTTTTGCTGCAGCAAAATGTTTCAATCACATCAGAAAAGTTTACTTCTCTTGCAAGTCTATTTTTAATTGAAAGTACACCCAATGCAGACAGTCTTTCCTGTGACATTGTGGAGCGTAGGTAATTTTTTATCAAGGACAGTTTACTGAAAGAACGCTCAGCACTGGCAACTGCAATTGGAATTGTAAGCAGTACTTGCAGTCCAATTTGGGTGTTTGGAAATCCTCTGCTCAGGTCTCTCTGTACCAGGTACTGTAACACTTCAAATGGACATTTCACATCATCAGGTAACAGTCGAGCCAGCAAGGTAATTTCTCTAGACATGTCAGAACCATCTAAATCCCCAAGAAATCGGGCCAACTCTTTGCATGCTACTTCAAGGTTTTCGTCATGTCCAGATGATTTGATGTTGAACAGAAAACCAAAAAGTGACTGAAAGTCATGCAGAAATTGGAATCGTTCCTCAATTTCCATCAGTACTTTTATCCAATAGGCAATTGAAAAATTCACTTCAAAGCTTTCTTGGCCAGTTATAGTCTCCCATGCAAGCTCCTCCTGGTATGCTACCGCCTGCGCGCTTTTCGGAAAGTCGGGTTCAATGTCCATGGTTTGGGCTAGCAGCTTTGCTTCCTCTACCACTCGCTGAATCCCTGTCTTCGATAATCAGACAGTTGTTCCTTGATGGAGGAAACCAAATCTATGGCGTTTGGAAGATTCAAGCAGGTGACTGTAAATCACAGTCAATTCGATTGATGGCACTAAGCACTTCATTCCACACAAGTAAAGATACAATAAATGGAAATTATTCCAGTGTTTTCACAAGGCCTGTGATGTCAGACAGTGTTTCGCTGTCACAGTTTGAAGTTTCTGAAACTTCCAGCAATGAATCCAACAATTCAGGCAGTTGTTCACAGACTGCCTTTGCAGCATCAGCACGGGCACTCCATCGAGTCTCTGAAAGTGGCTTGAGGGTATATCGTTTCATGTGCTTGACAAGGATGTCCCAACATTTGGTGGACCCAGAGAAGATTCTGTAAACCCGCTGTAGTACTCCAAAGAAATTCTTTGCTTCCAACGATGATTCAGCTGCATGTTCTAACACAAGGTTCCAGTTATGAGGACAGCAAGGAACATATACTGCACGTTCATTGACCTGTCGTATTCTCGCTTGAACTCCTCGATGGATACCTCTCATGTTAGCCCCATTATCGTAACACTGGCCCCTGCAGTCTTCAATGTTAATGCCATGTTCAGTAAGTCGATTTAGCAATAATTCAGCCAAAGCCTCTCCTGTTGTATTTTCAACATGGAGAAACTCCAGGAAGCTCTCCGCATTTCAACTTGATCACCATTGATTTCAACATAACGAATCATTAGTGATAACTGCTCCTTATGAGAAATATCTGGAGTGCAGTCCATCAGCACACTATAGTAGCGAGCAGTGTATATCTTGTTCCTAATCTTATTAGTCACAGCCTTAGCTAACATCTGCATAAACCCGTTCTGGCTATCTTTGCTTAAATAATGAACATTTGCTCCTCTCTGAACACGTTGCAGTGATCAGCCATAATAGGGTCATACCGGGACAACAGTTCCAACAATTTCAGAAAATTACCATTGTTGTTCACATACAGACGATCTACTGAACCCCTAAAGGCTAAGTTTTGGCCTGCTAAATATAAAACACAGTCCAAAATTCGACAAAGCACAGCATGCCATCATTCCTTTTCCTTATCCAGCTTTTCTTGCAAACTCCTGTCTATAGTAGCACATTTCTCTAACCCTAATTCTAAATGTTTCCATTTGTAGTAATTCTCCATGTGTGATGGGTAAGCTTCATGCTGACTCAGCCTTTGTGATCATTTTGCCAGTTGGAGAAACCTTGTGTAAACACGCCACTATCCTCACCAAAAAGCTTACAGCAGAAACAAAATACAGCATCAGCAGACTTGGAGTAAACTAACCAAGGCCTGTGAATCTTTGAGGATCCCACTTTACGCTTATAGTTTGCTGAAGTAAACCGTCGACCAGCTGTTTTAGGGAACTCAGTGTCAGTTTCCTTCAGCTGCAGGGGCTTATGCTGCACAATTTCAACCCTGAGGTGCTCTGACTCTGAACTAAAACTTTCAGGCCAGGTAGCTGGGTCATAAAAATTATAAATGAAAGGTGGTTCACTACTGGGTTCAGGGTTTATGTCACAACCTGATTCCAGTTCAATACATTGTTGTATTTCTTCTTGCTGTATATGTCTTTCATCATCATATATTTCTTCTTGGTCTAGCTGTACATTTCTTTCTGAGTCTGAGTCTGAGTCCGATTCATCATGGTTTCCAACTCCACCCAGTTGTCTCCTCTATTACTGCCTCTACAGCTGTTTTATGTGATGAGGTTGATGGTTTTGCTCACTTGTACTTTCACCAGATTTGGACACTGTTGCCAGCAGACAACTTAACCATTTACAAAATATTTTGTTAGCATTTTCTGCTTCTTTTGAGTCAACTCTAGCTGTCTTTTGTTCTTTACGCTTGTAGAACCAGACTTGTACTTTGGTAGTGCTACAGGATTCACATCATATCAGATTTCTTTTCTTTCCTTTCTGTCATGTAAGGTTTACCTTGCTAGCTAAGGCAAGCTATGTCTATTTATTTATTTTATGAATACAAACTGTACTTTTGACTAGACTAGTTTAAAGTTCAATAATATCTATGAGTTACAGCAGGTGAGTCGGGTGGCTCACTTGGCACTAGCAAACATGCTAATAGCACTGAGCCGCTCATTTGTGTAGAAAATGTATAGATGTGCTGCTCCAGAGTAGTCCTATGCTTGCAGTCTATGCCTAAGTCTAACTTTTAGTTTGAAGCAGCGAGCATGAAAAACAGAGCCAGTCAAGAAAAGAATGTATTGCTGTTCTGTGTTATTACTGATTCTGCAAAATAAAGTATTTTTGCAGTTATAATCTTGATGTGTTGTCTTTTCTTGTCAGAAAAATGAGTCTATCTTGTTATTTTAATGCCAAACAGGGACTCCTACACAGTCAGTACTAGGCTGGCTACAGTGCTTGCTGCTGATGCATCTCGAACAAAACTAGATAGGCCACAGGCACAGCAGAGCCAGAGAATATCTTGTTATTTTAATGCCAAACAGGGACTCCAACACAGTCAGTACTACTAAGCTGGCTACAGTGCTTGCTGCTGGTGTATTCCGAACAAGACTAGGTAGGTCGCAGGCACAGCAGAGCCAGAGAATATCTTGTTATTTTAATGCCAAACAGGGACTCAACACAGTCAGTACTACTAGGCTGGCTACAGTGCTTGCTGCTGGTGTACTCCGAACAAGACTAGTTATGCCGCAGACACAGCAGAGAATATCTTGTTATTTTAATGCCAATACAGTAACTCACTCAGAAAAAATTGATATATTATATTCTTGGTCAGACAGTACAGACCAGATTGAGTGACACACACTAACTTCACTCACGAGTCACGACTTACTGTAACTGACTCAATCAATCACTACACTGATCCCATCCTGGACCTCCTGAGTCCTGTCTGAAGAATTCTTAACTTCACAAATAAAACAAATTCAAGACTGCAGCAGCATTATGCATAAGAAGATAGAATATCTTCTTTTATTTTACTTCCCTCCCAAGACAGTTCTCCCTGACTAGTGACTCCCTGCTTAATCTGCCTGCCTAAAGTTCTTCATGATATCTGAGGGAGAAGTAGTCATCATGACACAGGCAGTCACAACAACACAGACAGTAGAGTTGTAGCCCTACTAGCCCCCCCAGCAGTCAGTGACACAGTGTCACAACACAACTCAAACAACTCTCTGGGTTACATGAATTTTTTTTCATATATATTTAGAATTAAGTTCAAAAAACTGATTGACCCAGGCCAGGCCTGCCGCCACCCACTGGGCCCTACAGGCTAGGGCAGCCACAGTACTCGCTCCTTCCTGTGGCTGCTTGCTGCCAGCTAGCTATTTTTTCCTGAGACCTGAGGCTGTCCTGAGTAATTTCTATTAGCTGCCGCCTCCCCTACCAACTATATGTGTACAGTGTCTGTGACTGTGTCGTGTCCACAAGTTAATTAGTTAACAAAGGGGCTGCTACAGAAAGAACAGTGCAGCGCTGCAAATTCTGCCCGACGATCCCACTCCATCCACTCGTTCTTTACAGTTCACCCGCCAACTCCCAACTGCCACAGATGATCAGATTCTCACGAGATGAGATTGATGCTCGCTCCGCCTCCTCCTCCTCCTCCCCAGTCCTGGCGCCCCACCCACAACAATAGACTATTTAATATATAATTATATTTTCAAACAAATGACACTTACAGCAGCTTTGTTTTCAGCGAGCGCTCCCCCTCCGAGTCCAGCCCAGACACAGGCAGCAAATCACAGACAGCACTGCAGAGGCTAAAGGAGGGACACGGGGAGGGACTGGCCAGGAGGAGGCAGGAGTAAGGGAGGAGTGAGCGAGTCATCTTAGACTTAGGTTGGGCAAATCATGAGCTTAGGGCGGCACGCAGCGCAGCGTCAGGAGGAGCAACGAGCAGCATTTGCCACTGCCAGCATGGAGGAGGAGTTACCGAGGCAGCAGGACATGGATGGTTGGAACTTGGTGCTGGTGGGAGGGATCAGAGGCGGAGCAGCTTGCAGCCTTCTTCTTCCTCAAGGTATTCCAACTCTGTCTCCGGACCGGGATGATGGGATCATGAAAGCCCTTAGGCTTAGCTTAGCCTACAACTGTGCTGTGCAGGGAGGCCCGAGGCGGAGACCAGGGTGGGGTTTAATTTTTAAATGGACGTACTCCAACCACCGCTAGCAGCGCCGCTGTCCCGTGGCACCGTCAAGTGAAAGGGCGTACAGTGGGCACACACACACGTTAAAGTTCAACGGGTCTCCCGGTGCTCTCTGGGCCCTGGTGCAGTCGCTGCCTTGCACCCCCACTGACGCCGGCCCCTGCACAGATGAAGCCTGAAATGTTATGGTGGACCCTCATATCCCTGATGAAAAAAATGGAAATAAGATTATCCGTTACACAGATACAGAAGGCTTGCATTCCAGCCTACAAAATGAGTCATCCATGCTGTCTCTGACAAGGCAGAACAGGAGAGACTCATCCAGATCTACTTCTACCCCAGAATAACCTCCAAAAGGCAGGACTAGGCCAGGAACACCAGGATCAGTGAAGAATTCAGCACTTTCACGATGCCGGCACAACATGTGGTGCCTGCACCACATGCAGCTCCACACATGGCACCAGACACTGCACCACACATGGTGATGTTGCCACCCATGGCACCACATGTGGTGCCAGTGACACACACTGCACCGTCACCACACCTGACGCCAGCATCAACCCAGTGCCGGCACCACACCCGGCACCAGTGCCATCAGCAATTATGGTGCTGGCACCAAATATGGCACCAGAACCACTGCTGGACCCAGACATGAAGAAAAGGGGGGAGAAGAAAGTGGTACCTCTGCCGGCCTCTGCAAGAAAAAAGGGACAGGGGGCAGGCACCCTCTAAAAGAGCAGCCCAGAGGTAAAACTACTCACCAGGACCCCATCGAGGATAGGAATGGGATACAGCGTCGAAGATCGCGGTCATTAAGAGTGGATCCACAGATGAGCATAAAAGAGTTGGTTCAGGCGTTCCGCTCTCCCCCACCGACGACCCCCACACAGACGTACCAGAGGGTGACCTTGTGTGGTATCAATTCATCTTCCACTGACAGGAGGACAAAGAGCTCGAGGTGAAGTGGAGCCAGATCCCCAATCGAGGTCAGGAACAGAACCGCTACTTTTCTGCTGCGGTCGGACAGTCCCCCCCCAGCACCGGATTTCTCATGGTCAGACCCCCCCCCCGCAAAGAGCGGCGGACCAAACATAGCCCCACTGCCACCAAAGCTTTCAAACAAAGTCTCCCTACCATCACTGATACCATCTAGGTCGACTCGTGGATGGCAGGCTGAGAATTTCTTCTTCTTCTTCTTCATTATACTAACATACTATTTGCCAGCAGATTAGGCCTTACGGTCTACTCGAGTCTGCTCGAACCTTAGATCTTTAGTTGGTGCTGAGGCCCTCCATCCCTTGTGCTCCAGAAACCCCTATCATCCATCCCCACCCCCCTGGGACAGGCCATCATCTGATACATCCACTTTCTGTGTCTGTCCCACCCTGTCTTGAAGCCCTCCACTGTAGATCTCTGAACCAGCTCACCAGGCAGTGCATTCCAAGGGTCCACCACCCTCTCAGTGAAAAACCTCCTCCTCTTTTCCCCCCTCACCCTTCCACCTTCCAACTTCAAACCATGCCTCTGGTGATACCTCCTGCTTTAGTCTAAAGATCCCTCCATGTTTACCTATTTATTCCCTTGAGGTACTTGAAGACCTCAATCATGTCCCCCTATCTCTCCTCTCCTCCAATGAAAACAGGCAGAGCTCCTCAAGTCTGTCCTCATATGTCAAATCCCCTAGCCCTCGTATCATCTTAGTTGCCTCCTCTGTACCCTCTCCAGGAGCTGTATGTCCCTCTTCAAGGTGGTCTCCAGTACTGTACACAGTACTCAAGGTGGTCTCACCAGTCCATTGTACAGCGGCAGAATCACTTCCTTGCTCCTAGAGGTGATCCCCTTATGATGCATCCCAACATCCTGTTTGCCTTGCTAGCTGCCTCCTGCACTGCTCAGAGTTATTCATACATGCATCCACCATGACCCCTAGGTCTTTTTCCCTATTGAGGCCTCCAGCGCCCCTCCCAGGGGTGTACCTGTGTTTAGAGCTTCCCACCAAGATGCAACACCTTGTACTTGGTGATATTGAAATTTAATTTCATGTGTGAGCCCAGCTTTCCAGGGTGTCCAGGTCCCCTTGCAGGGCCAACCTCCCCTCTTCTCCCTCAACTACTGCTCCCATCTTGGAGTCATCCACGAAGAGACTCATTTCACACCCTATACCCTCCCTGATGTCCGATATGTATGCATTAAACAGGATCGGACCCAGGACCGAGCCCTGCGGTACCCCACTACCAACCTCTCTAAGGGTCGAGAGCTCCCCACAGACCACTACTCTCTGGGTGCATCTAGCTAGCCAGTTTTCAATCCATCTGACCATCAAAGGGCCTACTCCTAACCCTATCAGTTTCTCCACCAGACCATTGTGGGGGACAGAGTCAAACGCCTTGCTGAAGTCCAAGAATAATACATCCACAGGCTTACCCCTGTCCAGTTCTGATGTTACCCATTCATAGAACTCCACAAGGCTGGTTTGACATGATCTACCTGGCACAAACCCATGTTGCCGACTGTCCAGGCCTCCCACCTCCTCCAAGTACACCCCAATCGTTCCTTTAGTATACTCTCCATTAATTTTCCCACCACCGAGGTCAAACTGATGGGTCTGATTATCTTCTTCTTCTTTTTTTAAATAAGAAAAGAACACTAAAAATGGTAAGTTAATTGAATACTGAACAGCTATAGCTGCTGTCGTACAGATGAAGACCCGACTCCTGGCAGGCGAGCAACGTCATCATCAAGCACACTCAACAGTGGTTGAAAAGGAACTGAGGCGGTTGGAGTGTCGACATTGGAGACAGCCTATGGGCTGATCTTGCAACACCGCGCAGCATGAAGTCCCTATTCCAGCACTTCCAACCCTGCTGATGATTTTTGGCTCCTATGGGTAATGGCGCCTCTGGCGTAATCCAATTATTGTGAATGACTGATGAAGACTTTTAGTCCAGGAAGGTAGATAATTACGATAAGTACGTAATTTCCATATCTATCCCAAATGAATCTTCACCATTCATTGCTGATGGGTCAGAGAGTCAAAATGGTATACCCTGAGAGAAATACGATTTCCCCCAGCCTCCAGGACGGGGGGTAAATACAGGAGGAGGGGATCAATCACAGGCCTGGAAAGGCCCGTGGACTTGGCAGCATCAGCGAGTGCTCACAAGAACTGGGAGAGGGAATGTGCCCCTGTAAAACCTGCCATGTCCTGGGAGAAAAGAAATGAGCCCCCCCGAAAGATGAGGATACTACCCTACGCTGGGCCACAGGTGACAACTTGGATAGGTGCAGCCACAAAGTCCGCCTAATGCAGACTGAGGACCCTATCAGTCTGGAAGCCACCTCATTGTTGTTCTAGACTGCCATAAAGAGCTGTATTGCCAGCTCTAGGCCTTTCGCAGAGAGAAAAAATTACTCACCTTAGTAATTATGTTTCTTCTAGTGGAGTCTTGCTGTATTCTGACAATTGCAGTTAGCCCCAGCCTTTAAACTGTCCTGAAGAACAAAGGTTAACTTTTCTATGCATGGCATAGAATGTTCATCTCGAGCTCGGTTGAAGCCCCTGCCTGTTGTTATTCGAACTGCAACCGTCAGATCTTTCTGAGCAAAACTCACTAGGTGTTCTGTGTGAAACTGTAAAATGTTTAACTAGCTAACTGGCAGAAAAATTATGTTTTGGATCCTCAAAGGAAGACTCAAGTCAGAAACTTCAAAACCAAAAACTAATCAAATGAAATAACCTTTCACCCAAAGAAAACAGAGGATGTAAAAGAGGGCACCTCTAGGGTGCCAACACTGCACCAGCCCACCCACATCCCAAAAATCTAGGATCTGAGAGGGGAGGCGGGGGGGTCAGAATACAGCAAGATTCCACTAGAAGAAACATAATTACTAAGGTGAGTAATTTTTTCTTCAAACAACATGAAGTCTTGCTGTATTCTGACAATTGCAGACTACCAAGCAGTACCTCCATGGAGAAGGGAAAGAAATACAGGTTACTCACCTGTAACAGGAGTTCAAGGAATGGTATATGTTGTTCATCCACACTATCTGGCAGGTTCCTTGCCGCTTTAAATCTTGCCGGAAGGTCTTCAAGCTGGCTCCTCCCACCCACCCGGGTGGTAAAACTCTCAGCTCTGCCCCATGACACCAGATCTAGCCCGCTAGAAGCCAGGTTGTGCCAAGCCGGGAGGTCATAATTGTGGATGAACAACATACACCATTCCAAGAACTCCTGTTACAGGTGAGTAACCTGTATTTCTAAGGACATGGATATGTCGCTCATCCACACTGTCTGGCAGACTCCTAGCAGTTCTCCAGTAGGAGGGAGGCAGTGCACACCCCTACTTAGGAATAAAGACTGAGAACCGAGGCCCCAAAACTAGCATCCCGGGCGTGACTCAAGGTCGATGTGGTAGTGGGTGATGAAGGTGTGTGCTGCTTTCAGGTAGCAACCCTGCAGATTTCCTGGATAGGGACGTCCCTGGAAGCAGCCACTGATGCAGCAGAATGGTGGGTAGAATGAGCTCTTATCCCTCTGGAGGCTCCATGCCCGCCAACCTATAGCAGAGATCTATGCAGGAGGTGACCCACCTGCCTATCGTCTGCTTGGTTGCAGGTCTGCTAGTGCGGCTTAGGCCTAGGTGACAAAACAGCTGGCGAACCTCTCCCTGAACTTCAGCCGTCCGCCTCCTTATGCACAAGCGAGCGCCTTCTAGGGTCCAAAGTATGGAGCCTATAATCACCTCCGATGTGTGATTGGGTAGAACACCGCAGAGTCAACACCTGGTTAAGGTGAAACTCCACACCACTTTCTAGAAGGAATTTCGGTGGGGGCGAGGACAACCTTGTCCCTGTGGAAGACCAGATAAGAAGATTCGATGAAAAGTGCCTGGAGCTCTCCCATCCTTCTGGCTGATGTGATTGCCACCAAGAAGGCAGTCTTCCACGACAGGTGAGAGATATCACACCTGTGCATCAGTTCGAATGGCTTGCCCATGAGCTTAGCCAATACCAGCAGTAGATCCCACGGAGGTAAAGGTTCTCACACCGGAGGGGATATGTGATCAAGGCCTTTGAAAAAGTTCCCGACCACCTTCTTCTGCGCCACCGACTGCTTCCCAACCCAAGCCCGGTAAGCAGAGATAGCTGCCAGGTGCACCTTAAGAGTCGTCAATCGAAGCCCTTGCTGAGAAAGGAACCACAGGTAGTCCAGAATGCTTGCCAAGGAACAGGAGGAAGGGTCCAGGCCCTTGCCCTGACACCAAATGGAGAATCACTTCCATTTGAAGGCGTAGCATTTTCTGGTCGACTCCTTATGGGACGCCTCAACGACGTTGAGGACCTCGTCGGAAAGACCCAAGGCCTGGAACTCTAGCCGCTCAGGAACCAGACCGTCAGGTGCAGGGACTGAAGGACCGGATGGAATATTTTCCCCGGACTGACTGAGATCAGGTCCGGGTGGTCTGGAAGCCGCCTCGGGAGCCTGGAGCTGAGACTGAGGAGATCTGAATACCAGAACTGGTGGGGCCAGTCTGGGGCTACCAGAAGAAAAAATTACTCACCTTAGTAATGTTGTTTCTTCTAATGGAGTCTTGCTATATTATGACATATGCAGTGAGTCACAACCTTCGAACTGCTCCGGAGGTGAAAGAGTTAACTTTCCATGCCAGGCAAGGAACGCTGAGCTCGAGCTCAGTTAAAACTCTCTGTTGTTCTTCAAACTCAAAC
The DNA here is from genome assembly GCA_016271365.2 of Neoceratodus forsteri. NCBI lineage: Eukaryota > Metazoa > Chordata > Ceratodontiformes > Ceratodontidae > Neoceratodus > Neoceratodus forsteri. The sequence goes on from JADMNL010000026.1 coordinate 52,150,104, forward strand.
CATCAGATCATTATGAGCTAAACTTACTGAGGTCCTGTGTGGCAGCTGTAAACCTACACTAGCCAACTGGCTACTAAACATGAGAACACATTTTTGGTCCCAAACAAAGACTCAAGTCAGAAGACCCAAAAATGAAAACACAACACCAAGCCACCACAAAAAGGAGGGGTGAAAACAACTACGTGGGCATCTACTATGCCAACACTGCACTGCCCACCCACATCCCAAAAACAAAGGTTCTGAGGGGGTAGGGGTATCAATATAGCAAGACTCCATTAGAAGAAACAACATTACTAAGGTGAGTAATTTTTCTTCAAATAACATGAAGTCTTGCTATATATGACATATGCAGACTACACAGCAGTACCTCAATGGAGGAGGGACAGAACCTACTTAGGAAATAGGCTCTGAAGGACAGCTGTGCCAAACCGAGCATCACTCCTAGCCTGGATGTCCAGGGAGTAATGCTTGGTAAAAGTGTGAACTGTTTTCCAGGTAGCTGCTTGACATATCTCTAGGATAGGGATGTCCCTGGCAGCAGCCAGGGAAGCAGCTGTACCTCTGGTAGAGTGAGCCCTCAGGCCTGAGGGAGGAACCTTACCAAGTTTTTCATAACAAATTGGATACAAGAGACAATCTACCTGGCAATAGATCTTTTAGTGGCAGGTTTCCTTTACTAACCTCACCATGAGCGAGGAACAGTTGGAGGGAGTCAAACCCGGTGACCCTTGGTACGCTCTATATAGTAACTAAGGTCTCTTCACTTGTTGTGCAGCCTCCTCTCGCCAGAGGAGAAATGGTCAGTGAAGTACACTGGAAGAGATATAGATTGATTAAGGTGGAAATCTGAAACCACCTTAGGCAAGAACTTCCTGTTTGTCCTGAGGACCACCTTATCTCTATGAAAGGAGATAAAATCAGGCTCCACTGATGGAGCTTGTAATTCACTTATGCGTCTGGCAGAAGTGATGGCTACCAGAAACACAGTCTTCCAAGTCAAGTACTTAAGTTCTGCTGAAGACAAGGGCTCAAAGGGGGGTTGCATAAGCTGAGCAATGCAAACATTAAGATCCCAGGCAGGGGCAGGGTCCCTGAATGGAGGGTTGGTGTGAAGCAATCCCTTAAAATACTTGGAGAATACAGGATGAACTGAAAGAGAAGATGGTTTACCTGCTGAAATAAAAGCAGAAACAGCTGCCAAATGTACTTTTAGGGTAGCTGGTCTCAGCCCCAAAGTATTTAAATGGACCATATAATCCAGGACTGCGGGTAAATCAGCAGATTCTGAGGAAATATGCTTCCCAAAGCACCATATGGAAAACCTTTTCCATTTGGAATTATAGGTAGCCCTGGTGAAAGGTTTCCTAGAAGCCTTCAGTATATCCATTACACCTTGGGAGAGGTGTAGATCAGCAAACTCTAACTCTTCAAGAGCCAGGCCTTGAGATTGAGAGATTTGAGGTTCCGGTACCAAACCCTCCCCTGAGCACAGGTTAACAGGTTGTGATTCCTGGGAAGACACAGGGGAAGATGGACTGCCAAGGACAGTAGCAGTGGATACCAGGGTTGTCTGGCCCAATCTGGAGCTACCAGGATCATCTTGCAGGACTGAGATCTGATTTTGACTAACACTTTGAACAGGAGAGGGAAGGGGGGAAAGCATAAAGAAACTTCCCTTCCCAATTGAGAACTAAGGCATCCAGAGGGACTGAGCCCAAAACTGGGCGCCTGCAGCAAAAAAGGGGAAGTTGGTGATTGTCTGGGGCTGCAAAAAGATCTATCTGCGGGGAGTCCCATCTGGCAAATATTACCTCCAGGACCAGGGGTCCAGTGACCATCTGGATAGCCCTGGGTAATTCTGCTGAGAGCATCTGCCAGGACATTGTCCTTGCCTGGGAGGTGAACTGCGTAAGGGAGGTGGTCAGAGTAGGCCAGAGACCACAACTTCATTGCTTTGGTGCACAAGGCCGTAGACCAAGTGCCTCCTTGTTTGTTGATGTACCACATTGTGGTGGTGTTGTCTGTTCTGACCTGTACAACTTTGTTCTGAACAGATTTGGAAAACTAGAAGTGCTAGAAAACTGCTCTGAGTTCCAACAGATTGATGTGGAGCAGAGATTCCTGAGGGACCACAATCCCTGTAGTGAGGTCACCCATGGAGCCTCCCACCCCAAGAGGGATGCATCTGTAGTAAGGATTAAGGAGAGAGACTGAGTAACAAAGAGAACCCCTTGTCTCAGATTGCTCTGATCCTGCCACCACTGTAGGGCTTGGATCAGGATTTGAGTTACTGGGATCAATTTGGTTAGAGGGTCTTTCCTTTGATACCAAAAGGCTCTCAAATGGAACTGGATGTCCCTCACCTGAAATCTTGCTCCCTGCACTACTGCTGTAGAAGCAGCCATGTGCCCTAGGAGCTGTAGAAATGCCTTGCTGGTCGAGAGACCTGCAGGGTGAATGAGGAGGCCAGAGAGACCAGGGTCCTTGCCCTGTCCAAAGGAAGGAAGGCTCTGGCTTTCTCTGTGTTCAGCTCTGCGTCTATGAAGGTGAGGAGCTAGACAGGCTCTAGAACTGACTTTGAAAGATTCAGGAGGAAACCTAGAGAGAGGAGCAGTTGCTGAGTTATCTGTAGATGTGACTTGACTTGGTCTGGAGACTGGCCAACTATGAGCCAGTCGTCCAGGTAAGGGAAGATGGCATTTTTTTGCCTTCTTAGGGAAGCAACTGCTACTGCCAGGCATTTTGTGAATACCCTTGGAGCAGAAGTGAGTCCAAAGGGCATTGCTCTGAACTGGTAATGACCCGAGGGCAGCTCGAACCTGAGGTACTTTTGATGGGAGCTTCTGATGAGAATATGGAAGTAGGCATCCTTGAGGTTCAGGGATGCCAGCCAGTTCCCTGGCCTTAGAGAGGGTAGAATAATTCCCAGAGTCACCATTTTGAATTTTGGTTTTAAAAGGTGCTTGTTTAAATATCTGAGATCCAGGATGGGCCGCCATTCTCCTGTCTTTTTTGTGGTAAGGAAGTACCTGGAGTACAATCCTTTGCCCTGGAGTAGGGTTGGAACCCTTTCCACAGCTCTGAGAGCCAGGAGAGAAGAGACCTCTGCCTCTAGGGCAAGTGCCTCTGCTGGATTTGCAGGTGGAAAGGATCTGGTTCTCATGTTTGGAAATTTTTTGAAGCTGAGAACCAGTCCTTGGCTTACTACTTCCAGGACCCACTTGTCTGATGTCAGAGACTTCCAGTCCTGGACAAAGTAAGTCAGCCTGCCCCCTACAGGTAGCTGAGAATCGGCCCTGGCAACCCCATCAGGGTGCCTGCTTGGCAGGGGTTTTGGGCTGAGGGGTGGAAGCAGGCCTGCTTGTACCCGTCTGCCTCTCCCTCTAAAGAACCCCCTCTGGGCATAAGCAGAAGAGGAGGCCTGGGCTTGGTAAAAGGGCCTATGAAAAGGCCTGCCCCTGGAAAGCTGCCTTTGAGGAGTGGCCTGCCTTTCCTTGGCCTGTGCACTCCTATAGGTGGTCCTATACTCATCCATTTTCTTCATGTAATTCTCTGTCTGCTCCCCAAACAGAGAATTACCCACAACAGGAAAATCCATGGCCTTAGTCTGGGTATCCTGTGACAGGCTAGTACATCTGAGCCAAGCCATTCTGTGAAGTGCCACAGATGTAGCCATGACTCTTGATGACACATCATTAGAGTCCACTGCAGCATGGAATTGCACCTTGGATGCCTCAATACCATCAGCAGCCACCCGCTCCAGCTCCTTGGCAAGCTGGCCAGGGACCTGTTTTGCTAGAGCCATAACAGTATCCCATCTGGATTTCTGATATCTAGCAACATAAGCCATATAATTTGCCTGTCTGAGTCCCAAGGATGCTGCCATGTACTGTTTCTTTGCCATGGCATCAATCCTCCTGGAGTCCTTGTCAGGGGGGTGTGAAGCCAAGGGAATATTTGCCTTGTCACAGGCTGCAGTCTGCACTACCCCAACATGGCTGCATTGTTGTTTAAGGAACTCAGATCAGAGCCTGACAATGTGTAACTTCTTGTCCATTCTCTTATCCACAGGAGATATAGTGTGAGGAGTTTTAGAATTTTAACTGTCTGTTTCCCAAAAGATTTATGCAAAGGAATAGACAGTCTCCTAGACTCTGGGATATCCATCATTTCCCATAGTCAGGCTCCTCTTGATCATCCACAGCTTCCTCCATAGGGAGCTGGAGGGTTTCAGCCACTTTTGTAAAACATAAATGAGAAGGGGACTCAGAAAGCCTACTGAGGAGACACTCCTGAAGGTCTGTCTGGGGAGATGTTCGGTCAATGGGCACATCCAGACTTTCAAATCCACATTCACTCTCCTCATACTCCTCTTCCCTCCTCCAGTTCATAATATTCCTCTAAATCATACTCTTGAACCGTGAACTGGTCGAACCGGACGCTTACCTGATGGTGCCGGTTCAGTTGGAACCGGGGAAAGCGACTGGACAATTTTAATCACTTTGTCTATTTCTTCAGCGGTTGGAGAGGAAAGTTTTGGCTCCACACCAGCTGATTTCCTAGTCCTTTTTGCTGGAACCGACTCCTCAGAGTCGGATCTCCTTTTGCCTGAGGAAGTCTCACCCTGATCAGAGGGCACTCCCTCCGGTTCGGTTGGAACCGAACCGGGCTGGCCATCCGGTTCAGCAGACTTTTTGGCCTCCCTTTCCCTGAGCCTACCAACTATCTTTTCCAGGGTAGCTGCAGGAAATTTTTACAAATCTGGCAGTCTGCATTGAGGTGGTCAAACCCCAGACAATAAACACAGGTGGTGTGGGGGTCAGCCTTGGCAAAGACTTCCCCACAGACACTGCAGTGTTGAAACCCAGTGGGCCCGGTTTTTCTTTTGGGTTTCTCAGACATAGTGCCAGCCTAACCAAACTTACCCGTTTATGGCAATCCACCAGGTTAGATCCTCTTATTGGTTCCCAACCATGTCACGGGTCGTGGAAAAAAACATAATAAAATCCGTTTTTTTTTAGAACCGATAAGAACTGGTAACCACACTCTAAATGACAGATTAATATATTTTAAACAACCTGATCGGTTCAAACTGAACCGATAAACCGTTTACAAGTTCCACACAGAAAAGAAATTCATGTAAAACCTATCTAGTACTCACAATACAACAGACAGAGTCTGAACCGACCGGTTGCGGTTTAAATTTGGTCGAAAACCGAGAAAAACAATACTTTAACCGACAAAATGAACCGAGCAGGAGAAATCTCCGGAGCGACTGTTCAGTGAGGCAGAGTAAAGAATCTGACGGTTTGAGTTTGAAGAACAACAGAGAGAGTTTCAACCAAGCTCGAGTTCAGCGTTCCATGCCTGGCATGGAAAGTTAACTCTTTCACCTCCGGAGCAGTTCGAAGGTTGGGACTCACTGCATATGTCATAATATAGCAAGACTTCATGTTGTTTGAATCACCTGTGCCTTGTCCCTCCTCACCTTGAGAAGCAGCTTGTGGATCAAGGGAAATGGGGGAAAGACGTAGAAGAGGCCCGGGTCCACAGCCTCGAGAATGCATCCCCCTGCAGCGAGCACTGCTGAGGGAGGCAGGCATGAAACACAGTCTCAGCTTTGCATTCTCCCTGGAGGCAAACAGGTCCACCTGAGGCGTGCCCCAGTGGGAGAACAGATCTTGTACTACCTCCGGCAGAAGTGACCACTCGGGGGACGCAGCCCCTATCCGGCTTAGGGCATTGGCCAGGGTGTTGGAGGCTCCTGCCACATGGATGGCAAGGAGATCCACCTCCAGGCTGTGCACGAGTGACCAAATGCAGAGAGCTTCGCTGCATAGAGGCATGAAGTGCATCCCGCCCTGGCGGTTTAGGTAGTACATGGTCGTGGTATTGTCCGTCTGGACCTGAACCACTTGACTCCGTAGAAGCAGAGCAAAGACGGTGAGGGCTAGATGAACCACCCGAAGCTCCAGCAGGTTGATGACATTGGGATTCCTTGGGGGACCAGAGGCCAGGCGTCTGTGCTCCCCCAGATGGGCACCCCAACCCATCAGAGAGGCATCGGTCGATAGAGAGACCGTCGGCTCTAGGCGGACAAACGGGATGGTCTCCTGCAGATGTACTGGAACGTTCCACCACTGGAGAGTGTTCCACATCCTCTGGGTCACTGTCACTAGCTGATCCAGTGGATCGAAGTGCTGTGACCATTGGCTGGCCAGCCCCCATTGAAGGGGACGCATGAACCAACGGGCCCAATGGACCACGCTAGTGCTGGCCGCCATCAGGCCCAGGAGGCGCAGGAAGTGCCGGGCAGGGCGCAGTTGCCCAACCTGAAATGATTGGGCAAAGGAGGAAAGAACCTCAGCCCTGTCTGCCAGGAGCCGTGCTCTGGCTCATAGAGAGTCAAGCTCTGCCCCGATGAATTGGATCACCTGCTTTGGCATGAGTTCTGACTTGGCCTCGTTGATGAGGAGGCCAACCTGAGAGCAAACCTCCAGGGACAGATCTCTGGACTGCTCCACCTCCATTCTGGAGGGGGCTGCAATCAGCCAGTCGTCCAGGTAGGGGTACACCCAGAACCTTCGGCGCTGCAGGAATGCTGTCACCACTGCCATGCATTTGGTGAAGATCCTGGGAGCTAGGGAAAGGCCGCAGGGCATGGCCTGGAACTCGTAGAGGGATCCCTCTGCCCTGAAGTGGAGGAATCTCTGGTGGGACGGACAGATTAGGACACAAAAGAACGCATCCTGGAGGTCCAGAGAACAGAACCACATGCCTCATTCCAAGGATGGGATTATCTGAGCCAGAGTGACCATTCTGAAGGTCCAAGACCTTAGGAATCTGTTCAGGTCGTGCAGGTTGAGAATGGGGCACCAGCACCCCATCCGTTTTGGGACCAGGAAGTGCCTGGACACAAACTCCGGGTCTGGAGGAGGATCCGCCACCTTCCTGATCACCTCTTTTTCGAGGAGCAGGGCGATATCATCTCGGCAAGCCAACAGAGAGGCTGCGGACTCCGTAGCCCCCCGAGGGGCAACGGCTCGGAAGAGCGGGGCCTGCTCGAACTCCAGGGGCAGGCCCTTTCCTACCACCTCCAACACCCAGCGTTCCATGGTGATAGCAGACCAGGCGGAAAGGAAGTGGCAGAGCCATACCCCCATAGGGGGAACACAGGAGGGAGTGACGAGGCTGGGGGTGACACTCCTCAACCCATCACTGGGCAGGCTTGGAGGAGGGACCGGCCGAGGGACCTCCTGGGCCTTTTCCTCCCTGCTTCTTATTAGACAAAGCCGCAGGCTTGGCTTTGGGGTGTCAAGCGTAAGCCGGCTGGCCCTGGTGTTGGTGCTGTTGGGCCGGACGTGTTGCAGGCACAGAAGGGCGAAAGGACTTATGTTGTTGTTGTCGACGGCCCTTGTCCTTCTGGGCGGAGGTGACTGAGTCCAGAGTGGCATTGGACTTTTTGATCCGCTGGAGGTGACCTTCCTCTCCAGGTCCAAAAAGGTCAGTCCCCAGAAAGGGGACATCCACCAGTTTAAGCTGGGTATCCGCCGTGAAGGTGGATATCCTCAGCCATGCTCTGCGGCACATTGCCACTGCAGCCGCAACTGATCTGGCACAGGAGTCTCCAATGTCCAGAGCCATTTGGAGCTGCTGTTTTGCCACTGCCCTTCCCTGGTCCCGTACCTGCCTGACCGTGGTCTGCAGGTCAGCCGGGAGATGAGGAATCATCTCATCCAGGAGCCCATGAGGGCATGGGAGAGTGTGCCATCAGCACGGCCGAGCTGGCCTGGCAGAGGCCAAGGGAGGACGCAGCATACACCTTGTGCCCGGCATAGTCCAGCTTTTTGGACTCCTTGTCGGGGGCTTATCCACATCCCTAGTGTTCCCAGAATGCCGGAAAACGCTATCGGTGACCAACCCCTCGGCAGAGGGGTGTTCTGAAAAACTGGACAAAAAGCCGGTAGGGACCGCATACTTCCTGGCCATCCTGGTCAAAGGCGCAGGACAGGAAGTAGGCCACTGCCAGAGCTCCAAGGCTGGGCCAACAATGGTTTCAGACACCGGAAAGGCCTCTGTGGGTGAATCCCCTCGGTCCAGTATCTCCGTTAGGGGATACTTGGCCCACTTGGATACGGGCTTGAGCTGCATCCCAGTGGACTCTGAGATGAGCCAAAGCAGACCCATAAAGGACGATGGGATTTTGTCCATCGACTGGCCCCCGGAGGACTCCCAAGTCAATGGGTCTGGAGAACAGGGAGGAGTCTTCGTCGGACTCCGAGGAGTCCACGAAGAGCTGCCTGGGGCCTGAGCCACCCTCCACCTGCCGAGGATGGTTGGGAGTGAGGGTGACCGACAACCTGTGGGGCAGGCCCTGACCCGACCGAAAGTCCTTCGTAGGCGCCCCCCGATTTCGGTTGTGGAGGTGAAGGTTCCACCACAATCGGTGGGGCAGCTGGTTTCGGGTGAAGAACTGGCCCAGGCTTGGGCACCTCGACTACAGTGAGGGGTTGTTACGGCCATTCGGGTGACAGCCATTTGATGTCTGGGGAAGGCGATGGCATTGGCTTGTTCCCAGACAGAAGTAACTGCTGCCACATCAGGTCCTCGTAGCATCGACACAATTTACACCAAAGCCTCTTCTCTTCCAAGGAGGAAGACGAGGATGAGCGGCGGTGCCGCTTACTTCGATGCCGAGACCAAGACCGCCAATGTCGGCAGGATCGGCTGGACCGAGACGATGCCCGAGATCGAGATCCTCGGTCTTTCCGAGGACAGGTCTGGGAAGGGGCGGGGGACACCCGCTCTTCCCTTGGCTCGGAAGCCTTGACCAGGGACTCTGGCACAGGAGGCACAGGCAAGTTCTCGGTCTCCACCGGGGGAACCGGTGAAGAAGGGTTGTCAGCTTCACCAGATCGGAACCTGTCCGACGGGTTGAGAAAAATCTCGACCGCGTCGATGGGTGTCTCGGACGGCTGACCTGACGGGAACACTGTGAAGCCAGCGGCCTTAGCCGCAACCTCGACCAAGTCGAGTGTCGACTGTCCGGGAAAGGACCTCCGCTCCCCACAAACGCTGATGGTGGACTTACCTTGAGTCCTTTTCTTTTGGACTGAGAAGAATGTCCGATAGGCCCCTACCTTCTTGAAAGGGATTGGCAAAGCTCCTAAACGAAGCTTAGTAGGAAGAACCCAAAGAGAGCGGGATAAATGCCACAACCGAGGAAGAGGATGATGCTGACTGTGCTGCTCCTCCTCGAGGGTGATGATCTGCTTGGTTGCTCAAGCTGCCAGCCACCATGGTCACTAGCAACGGGCTCCTTCACTTCACCGCGGTAGCGCTCGGGGCACCATGCTGTAACGGGCAGCGCTGTCTTCAGGGCGAGGGCCTAAACGAACAGCATAACTCACAGGTATTCGCGGGTCATGGCCTGAGGCCGAGGCAGTAGACGCACGCGAGTGGTGGATCTGTCCTGACATTTTCTGCCCACATGGGCACGCTGAAATCCAGGAGTTGATTTGTCCATCGCAGCTGCAAGGGAGTAATTTGACCAAAGTTTTGAAAATTTAAGAATAAGTTTCGGGCGAACCAAAGAATTAGGATCCAGTCTACACGCAGAGCGTTAAGGAGGGAACCTGAGATTCCAAGCGGTAAGGAAGATCTGGAATCATGGGGTGGAGCCGAGAGTTTTACCACCCGGTTGGGTGGGAGGAGCCAGCTTGAAGATCTTCTGGCAAGATTTAAAGTGGCAAGGAACCTGCCAGACAGTGTGGATGAACAACATATCCGTGTCCCTAGCACCTACTTTGGGAATAGGCTCTGAAGTTCTGCTGTGCCAAACTGAGCATCACTCCTAACCTGGATATCCAGAGAGTAATGCTTGGTAAAAGTATGAACTCTTTTCCACATGGCTGCTTGTCACATTTCTAAAAGAGGGCAGGGAAGCAACTGTACCTCTTGTGGAATGAGCCCTCAGGCCTGAGGGTGGAGTTTTACCCAGTTTTTCATAGCAGAATTGTATCCAAGAAACAATCCACCTGGTAATAGATCTCTTGGTGGCAGGTTTGCCCTTCCCAACTTCTCCATAAGTGAAGAACAACTGGAGTGAGTTAAACCTGTGACCCTTGGTACGCTCTATGTAGTAGCTAAGGGCTCTTTTAACATCCAAACTGTGTAGCCTCCTCTCTACCGAGGAAGAATGATCAGTGAAGTAAACAGGGAAAGACATAGACTGATTCAGGTGGAAATCTGAAACTCCTTTAGGCAAGAACTTTCTGGTAGTTCTAAAGACCACTTTATCTCTGTAAAAAGAGATGAAATCAGATTCCACTGACAGGGCTTGCAATTCACTAATACGTCTGGCAGAAGTAATGGCTACCAAAACCACAGTTTTCCAAGTCAAGTACTTAAGCTCTGCTGAGGACAAAGGCTCAAAAGGGGGTTGCATAAACTGAGCAAATGCAAACATTAAGATCCCAAGCAGGAGCCCTAAAGGGAGGATTGGTGTGAAGCAATCCCTTGAAAAACTTACAGAATACAGGGTGTGATGACAGTGAGGAAGACCTGCCTACTGACAGGAAAGCAGAAACAGCTGCCAAGTGTACCTTGAGAGCAGCTGGTCTGAGACCTAGGCCATTGAGATGGACCATATAATCCAGAACCGTAGCAATTCAGCAGAGTCTGGAGAAATATTCTTCTTAGAACACCAAATGCTGAATCTTTTCCATTTGGTGGAGGGCTTTCGAGAAGCCTTAAGGATATCCAGAACCCCTTGGGAAAGATGCAGATCTGCAAACTCAAACTCTTCAAGAGCCAAGCCTTGAGATTGAGAGACTGAAGATTGGGGTACCAAATCCTCCCCTGAGAAGATGTTAACAGGTTGTAATTCCTGGGAAGAGACAGGGGAAGATGGACTGCTAGGGACAGCAACAAGGGATACCATGGCTGCCAGGCCCAGTCTGGAGCAATTAGAATCACTTTGTATGAATGTAACCTTATCTTGACTAATACTTTGAACAGGAGAGGGAAAGGGGGAAAGCATACAGAAATTTCCCTTCCCAGTTTAGAATCAGAGCATCTAGGGGGACTGAGCTCAAGACTGGGGGAGTCTGCAGCAAAAAAGAGGAAGTTGGTGATTGTCTGGGGCTGCAAAAAGATCCATCTCTGGAGTGCCCCATCTTGAGACAATCACCTTCTACACCAGAGGATCTAGGGCCCATTCGTGATGGCCCTGGGATATTCTGCTCAGTGCATGTGCTAGAACATTGTCCTTTCCTGGAAGGTGAACTGCTATCAGAGAGGTTTGCAGGGAATAAGCCAGGAACCACAACTTCATTGCTTCTGTGCACAAGAACATAGACCGAGTGCCTTCTTGCTTGTTGATCTACCACATGGTGGTGGTGTTGTCTGTTCTGACCTGAACCACCTTGTTCTGTACTGATTTGGAAAAAGCTTGCAGTGCCAGAAACACTGCCCTGAGTTCAAAGAGATTGATGTGTAGAAGAGATTCCTGAGGCGACCATAGTCATTGGGTGGTAAGTTCCCTCAAATGGGCTCCCCAGTCCAGCAGGGAAGCATTTGTGGTGAGGACAATTGAATGAGATTGAGTGCAAATGGAACCCCTTGCCTCAAATTGTCCTGATCCTGCCACCATTTCAGGGCTTGGATCAGAGTTGAAGTCACTGGAATTAGTTTGGTAAGAGAATCATTTCTTTGGAACCATAAAGCTCTTAAGTGGAACTGAATGTCCTCATTTGAATCTTGCACCTTGGACCACTGCTGTAGAAGCTGCCATGTGGCCCAATTGCTGAAGGAAGTGCCTTGCTGGTCGAGACACCTGGAAGGATGAATAAAGGGCCAGCTCCATGACAGCCCTTGCCTTGTCCAGGGGAGGAAGGAAAGCTCTTGCTTTTACTAAATCCAGCTCTGCCCCATGAAGGTGAGGAGCTGCATTGGTTTGAGAACTGACTTTGGTAGGTTGAGAAGAAATCCTAAAGAAGTGAGCACCTGCTGGGTCACTTGCAGGTGTGACTTGACTTGGTCTGGAGACTGACCTACTATAAGCCAGTCGTTCCAAGTATGGGAAGATGGGGAGCTTTTTTCTCCTTAGAAAAGCAACCACTACTGCCAGGCACTTTGTGAAAACCCTTGGGGCTGATGTTAGGCCAAAGGGCATTGCTCTGAATTGATAGTGGCTTGAGGGCAACTCGAACCTGAGGTACTTTCTGTGGGAGCTAATGGGAATGTGAAAATAGGCATCTTTGAGGTCCAAGGAGGCTAGCCAGTCCCTGGCCTTAGAGAGGAAGGATTATTCCGAGTCACCATTTTGAACTTTGGTTTTAAAGGTGTTTGTTCAGATATCTTAGGTCCAGGATGGGCGCCATTCTCCTGTCTTTTGGGAGGGTTAGGAAGTACCTGGAGTACAATCCTTTGCCCAGTGTAGGGTAGGTACTCTCATAGCTCTTAAAGCTAGGAGAGAAGAAACTGTGCCTCTAGGGCAAGGGATTCCAAAGATTTGCAGGTGGAAAAGACCTGGCTCTCATCTTTGGAAATTTTGAAGCTGAGAATCAGTCCCTGGTTTACTACTTCCAGGACCAACTTGTCTGATGTAACAGACATCCAGTCCTGCACAAAGTAAGCCAGCCTGCATCATACTGGGATAGGAGAGTCAACCCGGGCAGACCCATCAGGGTGTCTGCTTGGCAGGGGCTTTAGGCTGAGGAGTGGATGAATGCCTGCTCATCCCCCTTCTGCCTCTCCCTCTGAAGAGCCCCCTCTGTGAAAAGGAAGAGGAGGCCTGGGCTTGGTAAAAAGGCCTTTGAAAGGGCCTGCCCCTGCCCCTTGACTGCTGTACTCGTCCATTTTCTTCATGTAATTCTCTGTCTCCTCCCCAAACAGAGAATTATCCACTACAGGAAAATCCATGGCCTTAGCCTGGGTATCCTGTGAGAGGCTAGTACATCTGAGCCAAGCCATTCTCCGAAGAGCCACAGATATAACCATGACTCTTGATGACACATCACTGGAGTCCACAGCAAGAAACTGAACTTTGAGGCCTCAATCCCATCTGCAACCACCTCCTCCACCTCCTTGGCAAGCTGGGGAGAAGCCTGTTTAGCCAGTGCCAGTACAGTGTCCCGCCTGGACTTCTAGTATCTGGCTGTATAGGCCATATAATTCAACTGCCTGTGTCCCAAGGAAGATGCCATGAACTGCTTTTTTGCCATGGCATCAATCTTCCTGGAGTCCTTGTCTGGGGGGTGTGATGCCAAGGGAATGTTTGCCTTATCCAGGCAGAAGCCTGTACAACCCCAACATGGCTGCATTGCTGATAAAGGAACTCCATTATCTGAGCCTGAAAGTGTACACTCTTGTCCATTCTTCTATCCACAGGAAGTATGGAATTGGTTGACTTCAAAATTTTTAAGTCTGTTTCCCAAAAGATTTGTGGAGGGAATAGACAGTCTCCTGGACTCTGGGATGTCCATCATCTCTACATAGTCAGGCTCCTCCTGATCCTCCACTGCCTCCTCCATAGGAAGCTAGAGGGTCTCAACCACCTTTCTGTAAAACATAAAATGAGAAGGGACTCAGAAGCCTAGGAGGAGAAACACCTGAAGGTCTGTCTGGGAGATGTCTGGGTCAATAGGCACATCCAGACTTTCACCATCAACATAATCATCTTCCAACTCTCCTTCCTCCTCAAACTCCGGTTCATAAAATTCTTCCAGGGTATAATTGTGAACCGGGGAACAAACCGAACCGAGCCCCTGCCAAATGTGCCGGATCAGTCGAACGGGTGAAGCGATTAACAATGCGAAATCGCTTGGCTATTTCTTCGCAGTCAGAGTATGAGATTCTATATCCAAACCGGATGATTTTTCTTTACGTTTCTTTTTTTCCGGAACCGATCCCTCGGGATCGGATCTCCTTTCGAAGAAGTATCACCCTGGTCAGAGGGCACTCCTTCTGGTTCGATGGGAATCGAACTGGGCTGGCCATCCGGGTCAGCGGACTTCTTGGCCTCCCTTTCCCTCAGTCTACCTAATCTCTTTTTAAGAGTAGATTTGGGAAAATGTTTACAAATTTTGCAGTCTGAATCGAGGTGGTCAAACCCCAGACAATAAACACAGGTGGTGTGGAGATCGGCCTTAACAAAGACCTCCCCACACTCACTGCAGTGTTGAAACCCAGTGGTCCCGTTTTTTTCCTTGGGTTTCTCAGACATGGCTAACCTAACCAAACTTACCCTTTCTTCGGCAACTGCCAGGCAAGACTCCCCTATCAGTTCCTGACCGTGTCACAGGTCTTGGAAAAAGTACTAAAACCAGTTTTTTTCAGAACCGACACGGACTGGTAACCATACACTAAAGTAAGATACCAAAATTACCTAAACGATCGGTTCAGCCGAACTGATCCACGCTTTTTACAAGTTCCACACAGAAAACAGAAAAAAAAAACTATCTAGTACTCACGATACCACAGACAGAGACTTGAACCGACTATGTGGAAACTAAATTTCGGTAGAAAACGGACCGAAAACCGACACTTCAACCAACTTTGAACCGAGCTGCAGGAGAAATCTCCGAGCCGACTGTTCAGTGAGGCGAGTAAAGCATCTGATGGTTGCAGTTCAAAATACAAAAGGCAGAGACATCAACCAAGCTTGAGATCAACATTCTATGCCCTGCATAGGAAAGTTAACCCATTGTTCTCTGGGGTAGTTTAAAGGCTGGGGCTAACTGAACTTGTCAGAATACAGCAAGACTTCATGTTGTTTGAAAGAACTGCTCTCATTTCCAGGATGTTTATGTGGAGATGAGTCTCTTGGGCTGTCCACAGGCCCTCAGACCAGACACCGTTGAGATGTGGTCTCCATCCGAGCCCTGAGGCATCTGTAGAGAGTGTCACAATCGGGAGGCAGGCGCAGAGGGACCCTGCGATAGATTCTTCGCATCTAGCCACCATTGCCAATCCCCATTACGGTCTTTGTGATCTGGATTGAAGCTGCAGATGGTCTTGCTTTTGATCCCACTGGACCTGTAACATCCACTGGGCAACCATATGTGGAGACGAACAAGTGGGACTGTTGCAATGGCCGCAGCCATGTGTCCGAGCAAGCAAAGGACAAATCTGGCAGAAACAGTCTTCTTTGCCGAAATGTCCCTGATGAGGGATCTGATGTGTTCCACTCTGTCCTGGGAAGAAAGGCTTTCCCTTGAACAGGGTCCAGAACTGCGCCTATGAACTGCAGAGTCTGAGACTGAACCAGACGCGACTTCTCTTGATTGATCAAGATGCCCAGCATCTCGAACAGAGACTGAGTATAATGAATGGTGGACATCAAGGCCTCCCGAGCAGGCGCCATGAGAAGCCAGTCATCCAGGTAAGGGAACACATAGTGGCCTTGCCTCCTCAGAGTCGCCGCTGTGACCGCCATACACCTCGTGAATACCCGAGGTGCTGATGACAGTCCGAAAGTGGAAGGCTCGGAACTAATAATGGTGGCCCTGGAACTCAAAGCATGGAAACTTCCTGTGTGCTTGAGCGATGGGTATATGCAGGTAAGCGTCCTGCATGTCCAAGGATGCTAGAAAGGCACCCTGCTTGAGCATGGGAATCAGAGCGGGGAGGGTCACCATGTGGAAGCATTTGTACAGGACCGACTCATTGAGGTCGCTGAGGTCTAGTATCAGACGGAGGTCCCCTGTTTTCTTGGGAACCAGAAAGAAGTGAGAATAATATCCTGCATCCCTCTGGCTCTGTGGAACGTCCTCTATCGCTTCTTTTTCCAGGAGTGTGAGTGTCTCCTGCTGTATAAGCAGGGTGTGCTGACCCAAGTAACGGGAAAGCAGGGGAGGTCTTGCTGGTGGGTGGTCGAGAAATTCTATGAAGTGGCCCTTCTTGACCAACAGGAGAACCCACCGGTCGGTGGTAATCGACTGCCACACTGAAAAGTGGTGAGCGATGTGACCCCCGACCTCTTTTGCGTGCTTTGATTCAGAGGAGGGAGAGGGGCCAGGAAGGAGTCATGCTGTGGCAGCACTGACCCCTGCAGGCTGGGCGGTTTAGTGTAGCGTTGGGCTCTACCTGCATGACGACTTAGCCTGGGCTTTCTGCTGAAAGATGCCCTTTGTTGCTAGCTGGAATGTGGCTGCTGCCTTTGTTACCGGCTGCAAACGGCATGGGTTCTATGAAAGAAACCGGCCTGGGTCTGTATATGGCCTGTACAGACCTGACTGCCTTCCCAGCGTCCTGGAGATGGTGATCACCCTTCTCCCAAGGTTCACCAAAGAGTACTTCGCCATTGTAGGGATGTCAAGAATGTTCTTTGTACTTCGGGTGAAGCCAGAGACACAGAGCCAAGAGTGTTGCGGAGACAGACACCTGAAGCTGCAGCTCTGATGACGAGTCCGCAGAATCATATGGCTCATAATACTTAGGTCCCCACATCAGACCCTGTGTGGAGAAGGTTTAGGAGCTCCGTCTTCTGATCACCATCCAAAAGCTTATCGACCAGGTCCTGGCCCTGTTCCCATAGGGCATTCTGAAACTGTACCATGTGGGTTAGGTAGTTGAGGGACCTGATGGAGCATGTAGTGCCGAGATACATGTGTCTCTCCAGGGTGTCCAGTTGTTTGGATTCCTGGTCTGGTGGCTGTGTGCTCATGTGTTGCAGTCTTTAGGACCAGTCATGTGAGGCCATAATGACCAGGGAGTCTGCCAGAGGTTGTTGAGACAGGTACTGGTCCTCTCTCGGGGCCTTGTACAGGTGGTCAGCCTTCTTCGGCACCACAGGAGTGGAGTGCAGATGCTTCCACGTAGCCTTGGTGACATCTGCAAAGGTGTCCACCAAGGGTGGCACTACCACAGGCTTTGGGTCTTCTGCTGGAAGATAACGGGCAAGGTGCTGCCTTGGGTTCGAGGTCTTCAGCATCCCACCCATGTTGCCCTGGAAGTGCCTCATGATCTCAGAGAAAGAAGGATCATCCGGAGGAGACCTGGGAAGGTCATGTGGGTCAGGTGATGAAATGCTGAGTGGAGAAGGAGATCTGGAGTAATCCAAGGATCCAATCTGGAGTCCAACCCCGATGGAGTATGCCACCGACATCTGAGTCGCTTGGGCCTGGAAGACCCTGATGGAGATCTTGAAGGAGGTCTTCTCCGATCCTGGGATCTACCCCTAGGAGGTGGAGTCTGCTCCTTGACGGTTGGTGGTCATCCTGCTGGCCCCTGTGGTGGAGGAGGGGGTGCAGGAGGTGAAGGAGTAGGAGGAGGGGGAGAGGAGGAGGCTTTACTGGGACTACATCTTTGTGGATGGTGTCCCACCAGAAAGTAAAGAGTTCCTTTATTTCTTGAATATTTATGCCCGACGACAGGCCTGGCGCCAGTGGTCTGTCGCCGGGGTTGGGCATCGGGTCCTCGGTGTCTCCGGGTGGAGAAGGTTCCCTCAGAAGCCCTGCATCCTCTGTGTCATCTGCCTGGTCTTCGGGCAATGCGGTGTCCTCCTCCGTGGAGTTCCTGTGACCAGTGTCTACCGGTGGACTGGGGGCGGTCTTCTGCTTGATCAAGCCGACGTCAGTCCTTGACAACGACTTGGTCCAGTGAGCATGGCCGGCATCTGGTGCTTGGCCAATGTTCTCGGCTCTGCCAATACCTGGCCGACTTTTAGGTGCTTGGCCGATATCGGGTCCGGCGTCCTGCTTGAGGGACGCCAGGTCCTTCTGCCTTCCTGAGTGGAGGATCCAGGCCCCTAGGGGATGGGAGACCAACCTGGAGTCGGGGTCCCAAGTCGGGTGTAAGAGGAAGACTTATGGCATTCAGAGGACTTTGAAGAGGCCGAGAGGGAGTAGAGGAAGCCGAGGGCTTGGAAGTCTTGATGGGCTGAAGAGTCGAAGAACTGCTGGAAGCCCGGACCTTGACCAGAGGGGGCTGAGACCTAGCACTGGAGGGAGAGCGGTCCGATCGGGTAGAGCCTGAGCTCCGTGAATCCGAGGCCTAGTTCAGAGATCTGGACCTTGCCTTCTCCTGGTGCTTGTCCCGGTGTTTGTGGACCTTGGAGGAAGAATCGCCCTGGAGGAAGGTTCTTTGTCCATCCTACTAAGTTTTTCCTCTAGCAGGTAAGCCTGAAGTGCCTTCTGATGGCGGATCCTGGTGCGGCTGTTGAACCCTTGGTAAAAGGTGCAGGCCTTGGTATCGTGGTCCAGCCTAAGCACCGCACGCAGGAAGAATAAGGATCCTTGAAAGGGATCTGTTTTCCACAGGCACACTTTGAAAGGTGACCCTTAAATGACGGAGTTAGAGAGGACAATAGTTAAGTAGAAACTCTTGAAGTTCTAAGTCATCGTGCGCTAGGTAGAGACCGAGAGGCCGATGCTGCTGAGTTGATGCAGGAAAAGAACTAGGGATTCTGGGGGACCGCCTCCTTATGTACTGTGCCTGATGTCGGGGGCGGGACCGACGTCGGGGGCGGTCCCCGCTGAATACTGCTAGCTAGAA
Organism: Neoceratodus forsteri; assembly: GCA_016271365.2. Classification (NCBI taxonomy): domain Eukaryota; kingdom Metazoa; phylum Chordata; order Ceratodontiformes; family Ceratodontidae; genus Neoceratodus; species Neoceratodus forsteri. Next base: position 52,168,602 of record JADMNL010000026.1, read on the forward strand.
AATTTCTGTGGGGTCCTGGCGTCTGCCAGCTTCAGTCCTAATGGCGTAACCTGCTGCAAGAGCTGTTTCTCGAAGTAAGATCAGTTGTTTCATGTCCTGTCTTTGGGCCTTGGTGACTGTCAGATAGTAGCTAAGAGCTATCTTGATATCAAGACTGTGCAGACTACACTCCCAGAGCTTGAATGCTCAATAAAGAAGACAGGTAAGGTGATGGACTGGTTCAAGTGAAAGTCGGAGACCACCTTAGGAAGCAATTTTCTGTCTGTTATGAGGATTGCTTTGTCCCTGTGGAATATGAAATGTAGAGAGCCTGGAGCTCACTGATCCTTTCAACAGAAGTGGTTGCCACTAGGAAAACTGTTTTCCATGTGACATATTTCAAGAGAACTGAAGACATGGGTTCAAAGAAAAAATTACTCACCTTAGTAATGTTGTTTCTTCTAATGGAGTCTTGCTATATTATGACAATTGCAGTATGACCGCAAGTTAGAACTGCTCTGGAGGTGAAATAGTTAACTTTCCATGCAGGCATGGAATCTTGAGCGCGAGCTTGGTTAAGGAAGCTCTGTCTGCTTTCTTTCAAACCCAAACCGTCAGATCTTTACGAGCTAAACTCACTAAGGCTCTGTGTGGAAGCTGTAAACCTACACTAGCCAACTGGCTACTAAACATAAGAACACATTTTTTGGTCCCAAAACAAAGACTCAAGTCAGGAGACCCAAAAAATGAAAAACACAACACCCAGTCACCCCAAAAAAGGAAGGGTGAAAACAACAAGGTGGGCATGTACTAAGTGCCAACACTGGACTGCCCACCCACAGCCCAAAACAAGGTTCTGAGAGGGGCAGGCAGGGAGGGAGGTCATAATATAGCAAGACTCCATTAGAAGAAACAACATTACTAAGGTGAGTAATTTTTTCTTCAAACAACATGAAGTCTTGCTATATTATGACAATTGCAGACTACACAGCAGTACCCCCATGGAGGAGGGACAGAACCTACTTAGGGAATAGGCTCTGAAGGACAGCTGTGCCAAACCGAGCATCACTCCGAGCCTGGATGTCCAGGAATAATGCTTGGTAAAAGTGTGAATTTTTCCATGTTGCTGCTGACATATTTCTAAAATAGGGATGTCTCTGGCAGCAGCCAGAGAAGCAGCTGTACCCCTGGTAGAGTGAGCCCTCAGGCCTGAGGGGGAACCTTACCCAGCTTTTCATAACAGAATTGGATACAAGAGACAATCCACCTGGCAATGGATCTTTTGTGGCAGGTTTCCCTTTCCAACCTCACCATAAGTGAGGAACAGTTGGAGGGAGTCAAACCTGTGACCCTTGGTGCGTTCAATGTAGCGACTAAGGGCCCTTTCACATCTAAGCTGTGCAGCCTCCTCTCACCAGAGGAGGAATGGTCAGTGAAGTAAACTGGGAGAGAAATAGATTGGTTAAGGTGGAAATCTGAAACCACCTTAGGCAGAAACTTTCTATTAGTCCGAAGGACTACCTTATCTCTGTGAAAGAAGATAAAGTCTGGCTCCACTGACAATGCTTATAATTCACTTATGCGTCTGGCAGAGGTGATAGCTACCAGAAACACAGTTTTCCAAGTCAAAAAATTAAGCTCAGCTGAAGACAAGGGCTCAAAGGGAGGTTGCATGAGCTGAGCAATGCAGACATTTATGTCCCAGGCAGGGGTAGGGTCCCTAAATGGAGGGTTGGTGTGAAGCAAACCTTTGAAAAACTTGGAAAACACAGGGTTAGATGAAAGAGGAGAGGGTTTACCTGCTGAAACAAAGGCAGAGACAGCTGCCAAATGTACCTTCAGGGTAGCTGGTCTCAGCCCCAAAGTGTTTAGATGGTCCGTATAATCTAGAACTGTGGGTAGATCAGCAGAGTCTGGGAAATATTCTTTTCCGAGCACCATATGGAAAATCTTTTCCATTTGGAATTGTAAGTAGCCCTGGTAGAAGGCTTCCTAGAAGCCTTGAGTATATCCATTACACCTTGAGAGAGGTGTAGGCCAGCAACTCTAGCTCTTCAAGAACCAGGCCTTGAGATTGAGAGACTTGAGGTTCGGGTACCAAACCCTTCCCTGGGCACAGGTTAACAGATTGTGATTCTTGGAAGGCACAGGGAGGATGGACTGCTAAGGACAGGAGGAGAGGATACCAGGGCTGCCTGGCCCAATCGAGGCAATCAGAATGACCCTGCAGGATTGGGATCTGATTTTGACTAGCACTTTGAACAGGAGAGGGAAGGGGGGAAAGGCATAGAGAAACTTCCCTTCCCAACTGAGGGCTAAGGCGTCCAGAGGGACTGAGCCCAAGACTGGGGGCCTGCAGCAAAAGAGAGGAAGTTGATGATTGTCTGGAGCTGCAAAGAGATCTATTTGCGGGGTGCCCCATTTGGCAAATACCATTCCCAGAACCACGGGATCCAGGGACCACTCGTGATGGCCCTGAGAGATCCTGCTGAGAGCATCCGCCAGGACATTGTCTTTGCCTGGGAGGTGAACTGCTGCAAGGGAAGTGTTCAGGGATTAGGCCAGAGACCACAACTTCATGGCTTCAGTGTACAAGGCCGTAGACCGAGTGCCCCCCTGCTTGTTGATGTACCACATTGTAGTGGTGTCTGTTCTGACCTGCACATTTTGTTCTGAACAGAATTGGAGAAAGCTTGAAGTGCTAGAAAAACTGCTCTGAGCTCCAACAGGTTGATGTGGAGCAGAGATTCCTGTGGGGACCACAGTCCCTGGGTAGTGAGGTCGCCCATGTGGGCCCCCCACCCCAAGAGGGATGCATCTGTAGTAAGGATTAATGAGTGAGGCTGAGTGACGAAGGGAACTCCTTGTCTCAGGTTGCTCTGATCCTGCCACCACTGTAGGGCTTGGATCAGGGTTCGAGTTACTGGGATCAACTTGGTAAGAGGATCCTTTCTTTGGGACCAAAAGGTCCTCAAATGGAACTGAATGTCCCTCATCTGAAATCTTGCTCCTTGCACTACTGCTGTGGAAGCAGCCATGTGTCCCAGGAGCTGCAGAAAATGCCTTGCTGATCGAGAGACTTGCAGGGTGAATGAGGAGGCCAGGGAGACTAGGGTGTTTTCCCTGTCTAAGGGGAGGAAGGCCCTGGCTTCCTGGGTGTTCAGTTCTGCACCTACGAAGGTTAGGAGCTGGACAGGCTGCAGCACTGTCTTTGGGAGATTTAGAAGGCAACCTAGGGAAATAAGCAGTTGCTGAGTTATCTGAAGATGTAGGTTGACCTGATCTGGGATTGGTACTAAGAGCCAATCATCCAGGTAAGGAAAGATGGCAATCCTTTGCCTTCTTAGGCAAGCTACTGCTACTGCCAGGCATTTGGTGAATACCCTTGGCGCCAAGGTGAGACCAAAGGGCATTGCTCTGAACTGGTAATGGCCTGAGGCAGCCTGAACCTGAGGTACTTTCGGTGGAAGCTTCTGATGAGAATATGGAAGTAGGCATCCTTGAGGTCCAGGGATGCTAGCCAGTCCCCTGGCCTTAGGGAGGGTAAATGATCCCTAGAGTCACCATTTTGAACTTTGGTTTAAAAGGTGCTTGTTCAGGTATCTGAGATCCAGGATGGGCCGCCATTCTCCTGTCTTTTTGGGGTAAGGAAGTACCTGGAGTACAAACCTTTGCCCTGGTGTAGGGTGGAACCCTTTCCACGGCTCTGAGGCGGGAGGTAAAACCTCTGACTCTAAGCGAGTGCCTCTGATGGAGATGCAGAGGAAAAGATCTGGCTCTCATCTTCGGAAATTTTTTGAAGCTGAGAACCAGTCCCTGGTTTACTACTTCCAGGACCCACTTGTCTGATGTGAGAGACTTCCAGTCCTGGGCAAAGTAAGCCAGCCTGCCCCCTACAGGTAGAGGAGAAGCGGCCCTGGCTACTCCATCAGGGTGCCTGCTTGGCAGGGGCTTTGGGCTGAGGGGTAGAAGCAGGCCTGCTTGAACCCGTCTGCCCCTCCTAAAGAATCCCCTTTGGGCAAAGGAGGAAGAGGCCTGAACCTGTTAAAAGGCCTATGAAAAGGCCTGCCCCTGCCCTTGGGAAGCTGCTTCTGAGGAGTGGCCTGCCTTTCCTTGGCCTGAGCACTCCTATAGGTGGTCCTGTATTCATCCATTTTCTTCATGTAATTCTCTGTTTGCTCCCCAAACAGAGAATTGCCAACCACAGGAAAATCCATAGCTTTAGACTGGGTATCCTGTGACAAGGTGGTGCATCTGAGCCAAGCCATTCTGCGAAGTGCCACAGATGTAGCCATGACTCTTGAAGATACATCATTAGAGTCCACCGCAGCATGAAATTGCACCTTTGATGCCTCAATACCATCCATAGCCACCTGTTCCAGCTCCCTGGCAAGCTGGTCAGGGACTTGTTTGGCTAGAGCCAGCACAGTATCCCATCTTGGATTTCTGGTATCTGGCAGCATAAGCCATATAATTTGCTTGTCTGAGTCCCAAGGATGCTGCCATGTACTGTTTCTTTGCCATAGCATCAATCTTCCTGGAGTCCTTTTCAGGAGGGTGTGAAGCTAGGGAATATTTGCCTTGTCACAGGCTGCAGCCTGCACTACACCCACATGGCTGCATTGCTGTGTAAGGAATTCTGTGTCAGAAACTGATAAAGTATACCTTCTGTCCATTCTTTTATCTACAGGAGGTATAGAATGAGGAGTTTTTAAAACTTTTACTGTCTGCTTCCTAAAAGATTTGTGAAGAGGAATAGACAGTCTCTTAGATTCTGGAATATCCATCATTTCTACTTAATCAGGATCTTCCTGGTCATCAACAACTTCCTCAACAGGGAGCTGAAGAGTTTCAGCAACCTTTTTATAAAACATAAAGTGAGAAGGGGACTCAGAAAGCCTTGGAGGAGAAATCCCTAAAGGCCTGTCTGGAGAGGTATCCGGTTCAATAGGAGCATCCAGATCCTCCAGACCATATTCACTCTCCTCGTACTCCTCTTCCCCTTCCCATGGTTCATAAAATTCCTCAAAATCATAATCTTGAACCGGTGGGACCGGTTGAACCGAACGTCTCCCAGATGGTGCCGGTTCAGGAACCGGAAAAGAGACTGGACAATTTGGATTGCTTTAGCTATCTCTTGAGCTGTTGGGGAAAGAACTTTTCACAGCAGCAGACTTTCTAGTCCTTTTTGCAGGAACTGGCTCCTCGGAGCCAGCTCTTCGTTTGCCTGAGGAAGTATCGCCCTGGTCAGAGGGCACTCCCTCCGGTTCGGTAGGCACCGAACCGGGCCGGCCATCCGGGTCAGCGGACTTTTTGGCCTCCCTTTCCCTGAGCCTACCAACTCTCTTTTCCACGGTGGCAGCAGGGAAATTCTTACAAATCTGGCAGTCTGCATCGAGGTGGTCAAACCCCAGGCAATAAACACAGGTGGTGTGAGGGTCAGCCTTGGCAAAGGCTTCCCCACAGACACTACAGTGTTGAAACCCAGTGGGCCCGGTTTTTCTTTTGGGTTTCTCAGACATTATGCCAGCCTAACCATACTTGCCTGTTTATGGCAATCCGCCAAGCAAGACTCTCCTATCGGTTCCCAACCGTGTCACGGGTCGTGGAAAAAACTGTAATGAAATTCGTTTTTTTTAGAACCGATAAGAACCGGGAACCGCACACTAAAAAAGGACTAGAGATTTAAAACACAACCTGATCGGTTCAAACCGAACCGATAAATATTTTACAAGTTCCACACAGAATTTTGTATGTAAAACTATCTATTACTTACATTACCACAGACAAGCTTGAACCGAACGGTTGTGGTTAATTTCAGACGAAAACTGAGTATTTTTACACTTTAAAACGGCGAAAATGAACCGAGCAAAAGGAGAAATCTCCGAGCAACTGTTCAGTGAGAGTAAAGAATCTGACGGTTTGGGTTTAAAAAAAGCAGACAGAGCTTCCTTAACTGAGCTCGCGCTCAAGATTCCATGCCTGCATGGAAAGTTAACTATTTCACCTCCGGAGCAGTTCTAACCTGCGGTCATACTGCAATTGTCATAATATAGCAAGACTTCATGTTGTTTGAAGGGGGACCCATGAGCTTGGCAATACACACATTTAGATCCCAGGCTGGTACTGGATCCCTATGAGGGGAGTGCAAAATAAGCTAGACCTTAAAGAACCTTTGATGATAGGGTTTGATGCCATAGAGGCATTCTTCCCAACTGAAGTCTAAGCAGACAATGAAGCTAAGTGAACCTTCAAAGTAGTGAACTGCAGGTCCAGTGAAAGTAAATAAGGTAGTCCAGCACAATAGGAACTCCTGCTTGAGTTGGCACCATATCCCTGGTGAAGCACCACATGGAAAACCTTTTCCGTTTTGAGGCATAGGTTTTCTTGGTGAAAGGTTTCCTGTCCTCTTAAAATATCCAGAACACTTTCAGAGAGATGCAAGCCTGCATACTCTAGGTCCTCAAGAGCCATGCTTTGAGTCTGGTGACTTAAGGTTTGGGTACAGGAGTCTCCTGACTGAAGGTCAGCAGGCTGTGCCTCCAAGGAAGGTGTACTTGTTCGGCTACAGACATGGAGAGCAGTAGAGAGTATCATGGTTGCCTGGCCCAGTTTGGCGCTATCAAGATAATTGAAATTGGCTGGAACCTGAGGTTTTTTTTTTAATCTTTCTATTTATCCACCTTACTATCCCCGTCCTCCACTCAATCAGATCCCCTTCATACCTCGCTGTATCCCCATACATTGCCCCAAGGCTCTGCCCTTAGAGTGCTACCAGTCGTGAGAGACCCTCATTACCCCTGATAACCCCCGAGTAGTGGAGAGAAGGCCTCCTTACCTTCCTTGAACCATGGTTTGAGCGATTGGCGCACAGTGTAGTCTGCCCCCGAAGACAACTGGGGGATGCACTGTCGGCTTTCAGAGGGGTCATCACCTAGGAGTGACAGAGTCCATTTTCTGAGTTCTGGTGCCCCACAGTCGCCGTCACTCGAGAAGAGCCAACTGGTGGAGTGCGTTGAGATGTAACTCCTCCCAGGGCTCTTGGCTGACATCTGCCCCTCCCCATTGATTGTCCCCAACTGCACTGTCAAGCCCAGGTTCACCCAGGAGATGGTAGTACAGCAGCAGGACCAGCCAGAACCCTCTCAGAGAGGAAGAGCCATCTCTGGGTGCTCAATCCCTCTCCCACCCTGCCGACCCCCAGCAGCCCGAGTCTGTTCCCAAACCCGGCTCACCGGCATGTCACAAGGTGTGGCATCCAGCACCTCAACCCTCAGCGCCACTGGGCCGGTCTACTGGAACCTGAATTTGAGTAGCACTCTGTACACCAGAGGGAATGGGGGAATGCATGCAGGTACTTCCCTGACCAGTCCAGAACCAGGGAATCCAGGAGTATTGTTCCCCATGCTGGGGGTCGGCAACAATACTATGGCAGGTGGTGACCCATGGGATACAAAGAGATCTATCTCTGGGGTGCCACACCTCCTGAAAATCACTTCAACCACCTGTCTGTTCAAGGTCCATTCATGATGGGCCTGGTTTATTCGACTCAGAGCATCTGCTAGGGTATTGTCCTTGCCTGGCAGATGAATGGCTGAAGAGAAACTCCTTGGGAGTAGGACAGAGTCCAAATTCTCATAGCTTCTGTGTAGAGAGGATCCGACCTTCTTCCTCCCTGCTTGTTTATGTAATACACTGTGGTGGTATTGTCTGTTCTGACCTGTACCATCTTTCCCTGAATTAGTGGTGTGAAGGCTTGGAGTGCCAGGAACACCACCCTGAGCGCCAGTGGATTTATGTGTTGGAGAGATTCTGCATTGGAACAAGTGCCATGAGTAGTGTTATCTCCAAGGTGGGCACCCCACCCCAGTAGTGATGTATCTGTTGTAAGAATCACTGATGGAGGCTCCTTTTGAAAGGGAACCCGTTCTCTGAGGTTGTCTTCCTCTTTCCACCACTGAAGGGCCAGGAGTAACATTTTTGTTATTGGGACTAGCTTTGAGAGAGAATCCTTTCTTTGACACCAATGAGCCCTTAGGTGGAACTGGTTGTCTCTCATCTGGAACCTGGAACCCAGAACTGTGCCAGTGGTGGCCACCATGTGGCCCAGTAACTGTAGAAACTGTCTTGTAGTTTTTGATTTGTTCAAGCTGAAGGTGTCTGCCATCTGTAGGATACTTTTTACCCTATCCAGAGGATGGTAATCCCTGCCCTCCTGGGAATTTAGTTCTGCTCTTATGAACTGCAGCACTTGTGCAAAGAGAAGAACTGACTTTTTGAGATTTAGCAGGAATCCCAGAGATACCAAGAGTCCTTGGGTCAGCTGCAGATGTTCCTCTAACTATTGTGATGATTTTCATACCACCAACCTTTCATCCAGATAGGAGAAAATTGTAACACCTGCCTTTGTAGGTGTGCCACAACCACTGCCAGGCACTTTGTGAACACTCTTGGAGCTGAAGTGAGACCAAATGGCAGGCCTGAAAACTGGTAATGACCTGAAGGGAGTCTGAGTCTGACATAATTTCGGTGAGACTCCTTTATGGGGATGTGGAAATAAGCATCTTTTAGGTCCAGGGAAGCCAGACAATCTCCTTTTTGGAGAGTGAAACTTGGCTTTCTGAAGTGCCTGTTTAGCATCCTTAGGTCTAGAATAGGCCGTCACTCCCCATTTTTATTTGTTGTCAGGATGTATCTTGAGGAAAAACCCATCCCCCTTTTGCTGTGGAGGCACAGGTTCCACTGCTTTTGTCAATTATAGGCTTTGAACCTCCTTTTCCAACAGCTTTCTTTCTGCATTGGAAGCTGGTTTGAACACTCTGGTTCTTAGAGAGGGAAGGGATTTGAAGCCTAGGGACAAACCCTGACTCACTACTTCCAGGACCCACTTGTCTGTGGTGATCTGTTTCAAAGCCTGGAAGTACTGAGTCAGTCTACCCCCTACTGGAACTGGGGAGGCGGCCTGGGAATACAAGTCAGGGGTCCTGCTTCACCTGGGGCTGAGAATGGGAACCATGTCTGGAACCCCTTCTGCCCCGTGCCCCTGAAGTACCCTTGCTGAAGGTACTGTTGCACTTGGAGTACAGCCATGGTCTGATAAAAAGGCCTGGAATGAAACTGTCTGCCCCGCCTCCCCTTCCATAAGGTCTTGTGGACGGGGAAGCCTTTTCCTTAGCTGAGTTGCTTCTATAAGTGACCTTGTACTCATCCATGTTTTTCATACAGGCTTCTGCGTGTGTTCCAAAGAGGGAATTACCCTCAACTGGGAAGTCCAAAGCCTTATTTTGTGTGTCCTGAGTAAGGTTTGTGGCTCTTAACCAGGCAAACTTTCTCTGAGCAATTGTATTGGCCATCTACCTGGCAGCAGTGTCGCTGATGTCTGCTGCCATCTGAAATTGGTATTTGGCAGCTTCTAAGCCAAATCTGGCAGTCTCAGCAAGGTCAGCTGAAAGACTGGAGGGAGCCTTATCTGCCATATCCATGACAGATTGTCAGAGGAATTTTTGATCCTGGGCTGCATAAGCCTGGAAATGTGCTTGTCTTATGGCTAAAGAAGCTGATAAATAGCCCTTTTTGGCCATACTGTCCATTTTTCTGGAATCCTTCTCTGGTGAATGGGAAGCCAGAGGAACTTTTGCCTTGTCACAGGCTGCAGTTTGTACCAACCCCTGGTGGGCAGGGTGGGAGAATAAAAATTCAGCCCCTTCCCTATCTAGCTGGTACTTCTTGTTCAACCTTTTATCCAAAGGAGAGGCAGACCCAGGTGTCTGGAGGAGTTTTATGACATCTTTTTTAAAGAGTTTATTTATGGGAAGCAGTAACTTTTTGATGGGTGTTAACCCCATCATTTCCAGATATTCTGCTTCCTGCTCATCGTCTATCACCTCAGTGGCAGAGAAGTGCAGAGCATCCACCATTTTTCGGACAAAAGTAAAATGGGATGAATAATCCTCTGATGCTCTGGGAGGAGAGCCAAACTCTTGCTCAGGAGAGACTCCAGGCTCTATAATCTCACCCATCATCCTCCTCTTCATATTCCCCATAATGTTCCCTGACATCATGCAGGGGGGACTGGGTTGATTCAACAGGGGTCTGAACTGTTAACTGCTGTCAAAGCAGGACAGCACCCCCTGCAAGGCCTGCAAGACCTTAACTGCCTGAGCAATCTGCAGTGAAGTAGGCATATTTACAGCCACACCAGAAGTTCCCAGGCAGTGATCAGCGAGGGGGTTCTGTGTGCTTAGTTTTCTTTGTCTTTTCCTTTTTTTTTATACTTTATTTATATTTTTCCAATTAGGCTATACACACCCAAGGGATACATACATACTTATGTTGTTTATCTTAGTTCACATTCAATTAATTATATTTTTTCCCAGTGTTCCATAGTATACCCTTAGTGGAGACATGAGATGCTTATATATATATCTTTCAGGACCTTTCTAGGGGAATGCGAAGGGTCAAAATGCTCTGGGTATTTAACATAGGGGGCCTATTTACTAGAACATAAGGTTGCTGAATTACCAAGAGGGAGCAATACTCCAGCCTCTCTTGAACTGATGGGTCCAAAATCCGTTATGTGGAGTCATCTCCCTCCTTTCCCCTCATTCAGGGGATGAAATCCGGTCTCTCCTCAGATATATACATTACCCAACGTCTCCACAGAATCTCAAATTGTGTTACCCTCTTATTTATAGCTGCTGTTAGGGCTTCCATTCTATATATAGAAATCATAAGGTCATGCCATAGTTGTAGCGAGATAGGCAAAGGGGAGAGCCAATGTTTGGTTATCACCTTTTGAGCTGCCATAAAAGAAATCTTTAAAAATTTGCTTATGCTACGACTCCTATATTCCTTTGGCAGATCCAAAAAGAAATAACCTGTGGGGGTAATCTGAAATCCAGAATCTATAATCTTTTTTAGGGCATGTTGTAGTTCCTGAAAGAAGGAGAAAAGCACTGGGCAACTCCACATTATATGACCTAGAGCTGCTGGGGAATGTCCACATTTACTCCAGCATGCCATGTATTCAATCCCCCTATATTTCCCCTGGATTGCTGGTGTCCGAAAGTATCTAATAAAAATCTTCCATGAGAATTCTTTCCAACTATTTGCCAATAGGCCCCATTGCACCCTTCCCTGTGCCCAGGACCACAACCCCTCTGTAATCTGAATCCCCAAGTCATTCTCCCAGGCTTTTTTAATTGAGGTAACTGAGTCCCCTTTCCAGATAAGAAGTGATTGGTACAAAATGGAAATAATATGAGCCGTCGGGGGGGGGGGTCTCTTTCCACTGCTCTTTTAAGGATCCAGGCTATTTGTGGTAAGGAAAGATTATCTGCTCCCGACTGAGACTGTAATTTCTTAATGTAATTTCTAATTTGAAAATATTGAAATCTATCTTGCCACGATATTCCATACCCATTTACCAAAGTTTGAAATTCCTTTATTTCATTGCCTTCCATAGAGTGCCAGATAAGATATAAACCATGCTCCTCACATCTCTTGAATCTTATATCCCACTTAACAGGAGGAAAGGTATCCAGATATGGAACCAAAAACAGGAGATATCTCCAATATTTAGCCTTCTTATCCCCTAACATTCCAAACCACACATTTAAAGTTGATGCTGTGTAGGGATTACCTATAGTATGAGTTGCAGGGCCCTTCCCTTGTCTCAAAAGAACAGAGCCAAGATTTGCCAGTGCCCCTTCCCCCAATTCTAGTGATTTCCATCTGGCTATATATGTCTGGTCTAGTCAATACATTATTGTTCTGAGTTGTGCAGCCTAATGATATATTTTAAAATTTGGGAGAGATAATCCCCATCCTCTCTTAGGTAATTGTAATATCGTAAGGCGCACTCTTGGTCTTTGAGATCCCCATAAAAACCGAGATATTCCTCTGTCAAGCGTGTTAAAGTACGACTCTGGTACTAAAATGGGTATGGTTTGTGCCAAATGTAAGAACCTGGGGAGGATTATCATTTTTATTGCTTCTACCCTCTGAGTCAGCAGAATAGGAACAGGGGCCCATCTATCTAATTCTCTTTTTATATCCTTCAAAATCGGGGTAAAGTTAAGGGTAAAAAGCTGATCTGGTTGCGAGCTCAGCTGAATACCTAAGTATTTAATACTTGTGAGATTCCATTTGAAGGGGAATTTCTTTAAGGTCTCTTCCGAGGGGTTATATTGTAATTTTAATATCTCCGTTTTGGTGAGATTTACTTTGTACCCCGCTAGCCGGCCACATTCTGTCAGATGTGTCCAAAGTGGATCTAATGACTGTTCCAGGTTCTTAAGATAGAGCAACAGATCACATGGGTAGAGAGCTAATTTATATGTTTCTCCTCCCACTTCCCACCCCTGGATTAGGTTATCTTGTCGAATCCCCTGGGCCAGTGGTTCTAGATATAGGGCAAATAGGAGGGGGGAAAGCGGACATCCCTGTATGGTACCTCGATATAGCCGAATTGGGAGGGAGACATTACCATTAATCTTCACATAAGCTTTTGGTTTCGAATATATGTTGGAAATACTTTTAATAAAAAGGTCAGAAAGTCCAAATTTCTTCAACACCATCCCCATGAAGCTCCATGCTACCTGGTCGAAGGGCTTCTCAGCATCTAAGCTTAATAATAAACACGGATTCTTCGACCGGGCAGCATGGTACAACAAGTGTAATGATCTTTTAATATTGTCCTGGGCCTGTCTTCCCAAAACAAATCCAGTTTGGTCCTGATCAACTAGCTTTGAGAGAGCCACCTCCAACCTCTTCGCCAGTATGGAGGTATATATTTTATAATCGATGTTAAGGACTGAAATAGGGTGGTAGGAGCTACAGTACGTTATGTCCTTTCCAGGTTTAGGGATACTAGAAATAACTGCATAGTTCCATGTTTCGGGGAATACCTCCCCTACCTGCACCTCTACACAGGCCTTCAAGAGGGGTTCTTTAAATTCAGGCATAAAAAATTTGAAAAATTCCAGGGTAAATCCATTTGGGCCCGGAAATATTTTAGTTTTCAGTTTCTTAATAGCCCTTTCCAGTTCGTGGGAAGTAATTGGGGCATCCAAAGTGTCTCTGGACTCCCCAGTCAGCTTGGGCAATCATAACTTGTCCAGATAGGATTCTATTTGTGAGTTATCAGGGGTATGGTCTGATTTGTAGAGTTCTGAATAAAATTTCCTAAAGCCCATTCTAATATCCTCTGGTGTTTTCAGCCAGGCTCCGGATTTTGGATCACGAATCCGAGTAACTGTGGACCTAGCTGTCTGTTGCCAGAGACGATGTGCTAGAAGTCGGGATGCTCTGGGGCCTGTCTCATGGTATTTTTGTCTCAAGCGCTGTAATGCCTGTTCTGTTTTGACATCAATTATTTTTTGGATCTTTTGTTTAACTCCCTGTATATCCTTTATTGCTTCTTTGTCCCCATTAGCATGTCTCTTTTGTAAGTCCTGCAATTGGTTTTGCAATTCCTCCAACTGCCTGTTTTGTTGCCGTTTGAAATACGATGCAAATTTAATACATTCTCCCCTGAATACCGTCTTTATAGTATCCCACACTACCACCCTAGTAATTTCAGGTGCATCATTTTCCTGTCTAATTTGTGCTAGTCTTGCCTTGGCTTTTTCCGTAAACTCCTTTATATTTAACATATAATTATTGAATTTCCATAATGTGGGTCCCCTTCTGACTCTCCAAATTAACCTCAAGTGTAATTGCGAGTGATCGGAGATAACAGATGGAATATGGGTACAGCTCTCTACCTGACTCTGATGTTCCCACAAAATCAATAGGTAGTCAATTCTAGCAAATGACCCGTGTGGGTAAGAGTAGTGCGTATATTCCCTAGTCCCCTTATTATGTAACCTCCAGGCATCCACCCCAAAGGCCTCCTTCAGGTGGTCTCTAATAACTCTGCTTGCAGGGTTCTGTCGAAAAGACCGGGCTTTAGAAGTGTCCCCCTGTTCCCAAACCTGGTTAAGATCTCCTCCTATTACCAGTAGACCCTTATGTATCTCAGTGATTTTATTTAGAAGGAATCTTAGGATTTCTTTATTTGAACCTCAGGGGATACATAAAGATGCCAGAGTAATAGGTTCACCTGCTAAATTTCCCATCAAGATGGCTAGATGGCCCTCAGGATCTATATAACTGCCTGTTCTTTGGAACTGAACTCCCCTAGCGACTAAGATGGCGACACCGCTTCTTTTTCCTCTATCAAATGAGGCTGCTGTGACTTGTTCATACCCAAACCTACCTAGCTTCTGATGTTCAACTTTACTGAGGTGCGTTCTCTGTAGCAACACAAAAGAAGGGCTTTGTCTTTTAATATTAGACATGACCTTGTATCTTTTAACCGGATTATTTAGTCCATTAACATTGTGTGAAATTATATTTAAAATATTATTGTTCTTATTCCCCATTATAACATAGAAAGATATGCCTCTGTTTATATGTCACTTTATTTCTACTTGCTTTTCACCTCTCTCCTCCTTCCCTCGACCCCCCTCCTCGTGTCCTTCCCTTCCTCTTAGTTCCACTTTTCCCATGTTGTAGTTCAGCTTTTCGTCTCTGGTATTTAAACTTAATCGCTATGTGAACAGCCATATTTGTCATCGTTTCATACAACCACTCATACCATTCCCAACACTCTTCAAAACATAAACCAATAAACCCTTTTTGGATAGGTGCCAACTGAGCGTTCCTCTCCCAAAAAGAATAACTATTTACATATTGACTCCCAAGGTAGGGGAACCATGAATATAGTTCCCTACAAGTTCGAGTCTCTTGAACTCGACGGGGAGAAAAAGAGGCCAACACATTGACTCGTTCCTCCTGGACCATATTGTTAAGCAGTCCATGCCCCCTTAGGGGGCTATCCGTCTCCTGTGGTGACTCTGAAGGGTGTTTCAACGTCATGGCTAAGACTCCCTTCAAGAGGATCCATGATATAACTATGAGCCCCACAGAACAGCAAAGCTGCAGCATGAAGGTTATAATTAACTCACCCCTCTCACCCAAACAGCAATTTAATAATAAAGCTGTGATCTCAGATAAATCGGGTATATGCATATGCCCTATCCCCATTTGGCTCAGTGGAATATCTTTAACTTTAATCCATTGAGATCTATGCTTAGTAATGTTAAGATCTCTTGTTTGATTTCCTGGGAAAAAATAAACATTTTTTCTTTAGCCACAAGGGGGCGTCTATAATATACAATATCATGACAACAGAGCCCAATCACTAATTGTACGTAGTGGCTACACATAACTGTAACATAACTTTCTAATTTTAAAGGCTCAAATCAGGTAAACATTCCTCACTCCCTGATTAATAACAACTTCCCAGGAAGGAATCTCTGAAAAACTCAGTACATAGAGGCCTATCACAAAGTCATATTCCCAGGCCTAAAGTGGCTCATTCCAAAGTCAGCAATTAGCCACATATGGGGGTAAATCCCAGCAAACCTGTTCCATATCATTCCGGTTTCAGCTTCAAGTATCTCCTTCTTTCTCCAGAACTTCCTCTCCTACAGTCGATACGTGTGTGAGCCTGTTTAGCGTGTTTTTGATGTCCTGTAGAGTTGAGTGTGCAGACTTCCCCTCTCGCATGGTGTTTTGGGTTCCCTCTAATTGCCATGTACTCCGTGGTCTGGTCAGTTGGTCTGCACATCGAGGGATCTCTGGAATATCATGCCCTTTCATTTTCATCGCCTGTAGTGCCTCTTTGGATGTATAGTACAGCTCGACCCCGGATTCCCAGTGGACCCGCAGGCGGGAGGGGTAAGGTGTCTGAAATCTAATCCCCAGCTCTTTCAATTTTCTCATGATAGGGGCATAAGAAAGGCGCTGTTGCTGTATCATAGTGGGGTAATCTTGATCAAAGAACAGTCTAACCCCATTATATTTCACTTGACCCTGCTTCCACGCCGTACGCAGGATTGTCTCTTTCTCACAAAAACTTGCAAACTTAGCAATTATGGATCGAGGCCTAGCCGATTTTGATGTGGGTCTAGGCACTAGTGCTCTGTGCACCCGTTCAATCCTAAAGTTAAACCCTTGTGGTAAATCCAGCACATGGCGTAAAAGATCCTCCAGGAAGTCATGCATTTCGCCAACCTCTGCGGATTCAGGAACACCATATATTCTCAGATTGTCCCTCCGTGATCGTGCTTCCAAATCCAAACATTTAGCTGATGTAGCCTCTTGCTGCTGTGTTAAAATCTCCATGGCTCTGGAAATATGTATGAGGTCATCTTCTACTGTCGAAATACGTTCCTCCGCATTAACCATCCTAGACTCCAGTCCTTTCAGGTCGGAATGGAGCTTGTTAAATTCCGACTTTGTTTCAGATCGAAACTGTTTTATTTCGGACAGCAGAGTTTCAAATCGTGGTCGTGAGAGAGTTTCCATTTCTGCCTCCGTATCTTCTCCCGTCATACTGTCTGGTGATTTTCTTCCACAGATAGGTGAGCTTGCTGAATCCAATCCGAGACAATCTGGATTGTGTTTTAAATTTTTAGTTCGAGATCTTTTCACCTTTGAGGCTCCACTGTTCACTTTATTCATATTTAGGTGAATCTCCCTGTTCTAAATTGAGTGGAGCCGCTGTTTTTGCTGCTTAAGGGGAGAGCTCTTCAATTAGGCAGCCATCAAGCTGGTGACGTCACCGGAAGTCTCTTCTTTGTCTTTTTCAATGGAACTGGTGAGCTAGCCAGTTCAGCAGGCCTTTTTGTAATGGCCTTTGTACCCATATCAGGTGTAGAAGTTGTGGTTTCTGTGCTTTCACCCACAGCCCCTGAGGGTGTTGGCTGGTCAGAGCCAGAGGGACCTTTAGGTGGAGGCAATTTGTTTAAAGCGTTTCCAAACATTCTTCATGTGTTTTTTCAGGAAAGGTCTTACAAATATCACAATCAGTTTTCAGATGATCATAGCCAAGGCAGGCAACACAATGTGTTTATCTGCCTTGGCAAACACTTCTCCACAATCTGTACAGTTTTTGAAACTGGGTTCATCTGTCTTTTTCTTAGATTTTTCAGACATTTTAAGAACACAATCAAAAAACTGCAACTGCAAATAAATTTGAATATTTTAAAATAAAACTATCGGTTGCGATCAGTTCAGGAACCGATCAGGGAACCAATCGGAACCGGGAACCAAAGAAGAAAGAAACTGGGATTTGCGGTTCAGTAATCGATGCTAGCGGTTACAAAAAACTGTTTTAATAAAACAATTTACTTCAAAATAAATGAGTTTTAGTCAGAAAAAACTCCACTAAGACTAAGAAACTTTGGTTCCTCACCGGTTATCCTGAACCGGGAGAAATCGAGAAAAATAAGCAATTTAAAATAAAGCTAACGGTATAACTACAAACAAAAGATAAGGGTAGCAAATGAAAATAAAATAATACTTATATACAGTATACTGTTTAAGTTTCACAGTGAGATAATGAGGACAGGATCTTTGAGTATCTAGTTTCAGAGAGAAATCTGAGGATTAGAATGCAGGCAGTTAATAGGTAGCAGCATTTGAAAAAGTGGCACGAGCCAATGATTCCATCATTAACACATGGTTCCATCTCCCGGCAGATCTAGCTTAAAGGCATACTGCATAAGAGTTAGGAATATTGGAGTATTCCTGGGGTGGGAGTAAACAACACCCAGCACAGAGAGAAAAAAAAATAAAACAACAGAAAACCTCTGGTGCCAAATGGCAGCGATACTCATGGCACCACTACACCTGAGGTATAGGCATGATGCAGTTGAAGCAGTCTTCCTGTGCAAGATCTTTCCTCGACGGAGGAAAAAATAGAACTGAGTGTTTGGAAAAGTCAGCGTTGATTTGCTGGTCAAGCCGCGAGCGCTATGTAGATCGCTGAGCACTGTCCCGACGTCGACGTCACCAACTCAGAAAAAATTAAAGAGGCAGTGCTCTTTTTCTTTCTGTGCAGGGTCCTGACCTCTGATAGGACCATCAGTAATGAATGGTGAACATTAATTTGAGGACAATCCTTCGATTATCATATTTTTGTGGAAAACAGCATAAATTCTTTGTATGATTTGTTAATAAAAGGGAAATGTCCATCCTACAAATAATTTAAAACCAGACTACAAAATTCAAATTGGAATATAATTTATTACTATACGATAAAAAAACAATTTTATAAAATGGAAAACAATTTTGCAAAAAAACTCAACATTTGCTAACAGTATGTAAAAATCAGAAAGCTGTTGTGAAAAAAATACCAAGCTTTTATCCAATGACTGCAACCTTGAGGAGAGATAATATAAGCAAATTGAACAAAAGAAAAAATTACTCACCTTAGTAATGTTGTTTTTTCTAATGGAGTCTTGCTGTATTCTGACTATTGCAGTTAGGTCCTGCCTTTCAACTGCACCAGAGAAATGAAAATTATGTACCTACCGTAATTCTTGATCTTCTAGGACGAGTCTCCACCACTCATTCACACTATTGGGATCTGCGCCGGAGGCACTAGGACCCTTCGGGAGCAAACTTTTTTGCTGGAGGGTCAGCGCCGGAGATGGCGCCGCGAAGGCACGGCACCACGAGCCTCAGCTCGCGCTGTAATGACTATCTCGGCGTCGACCCTCCAACCGCCTCAGTACCTTTTTTACCAAGGAGGTGCAGCGTAACTAACCTAGAAGGGTAGCTTTAACCTAAAAACCGGACATAAGATAGTCTGGACGACCCGTATAAGAAGGGTCAACAAAGAAGTCTTCACAGCCTAAAGATTTGAGGGAGTGAAGACCAACAACAGAGGTGAGCTCGGGGGACGGAGGGTGGGCGTGTGAATGAGTGGTGGAGAGTCGTCCAAGAAGATCAAGAATTACGGTAGGTACGTAATTTTCATATCTTCCTGGACATAAGTCTCCACCACTCATTCACACTATTGGGAGAGTACTGAAGTAATAATCCCCTGACAGGGCGGCAGGAGAGACCAAGAGCTCATGTTTCTAAGACAGAAGTCCATTAAGGATGGCTCTGCCAAAGGAAGAATGTCGTCTGGCATGGACATCTAGTGCATAATGTTTAACAAAAGTATGCACTGAGCTCCAGGTGGCCGCGTTGCAAATATCTGCAAGGGGCACGTTGCGAATTTCCGCTAGGGATGCCGCGACCGCTCTAGTAGAGTGAGCGTAAACCTTGCCCTCCAACTTAACCTGTGCCATGGAATAGCAGTGGCGAAGGCATACCACTAGCCATGCTGAGATGCATCTGATAGCGACAGGTTGACCCAGCCGGGTCTCGCTGAAGGAAACGAACAGTTGCTGGGCTTTGCGAAAGTCCTTGGTTCTATCCAGATAGAAACGCAAGGCCCTCTTAACGTCCAAAGAATGAAGAGAATGCTCTCCTTCATTTTGGAAGTTCGCAAAGTAAGACAGAAGGACCAAAGGTTGGTTTAGATGAAATTCTGACACAACCTTAGGAAGAAATTTGGGGTGAGTATGAAGAACTACTTTGTCCCTATAGAACACAGTATACGGAGGGTCTGTGACCAGGGCATGTATCTCAGAGACCCTTCAGGCTGAGGTAATGGCCACTAGGAAGGCAGTCTTCCAAGTGAGAAACTTTAGCTCACAGGTAGCCAGAGGTTCAAAAGGTTTCCGAGTAAGCATATCTAGCACAAGAGTGATGTACCAGGCTGCAACTGGATGTCTTGTAGGAGGTCTGGTGTGCAGAATTCCTTTAAAAGATCTCTTAACCACAGATAACTGAGCCAGTGACAAGGAAAGTACTGGCTCATGATAAGCTAAAATGGCACAAAGGTGAGCTTTGACTGTAGAGTACTGTAGGCCTGAATTTGAGAGGTCTAAGAGGTACTCCAAAACTTTATCTGGTGGGCAGGAAAAAGGATTCAAAGAGGACTTTGTACACCAGAGCGAGAAATGCTTCCATTTGGCTGTGTAAGTTTTCCTAGTGGCTGGTTTCGGCGCAGCCAGAAGAATATCTGAAACTTTTCGAGACACATTGAACGGTTTACTTCTACCTCTTCAGGAGCCAAGCGTGAAGGTTAAGCGATCTCAGGTTGGGGTGGACCACAGGCCCCTGAGTCAAAAGGATCATCTGTAAGGGAAGTGGTCTCGGAGGAACTGCCAACATATTGTTGAGAAGTGGAAACCACAGCTGACGAGGCCAGAAGGGAGCAATGAGGATCATTTTGTCCCCCTATGATTCGAACTTGAGGAGTACCCTCTGAATTAGAGGAAGAGGTGGAAAGGCGAAAAGAAAGCGTTTTGTCCACCACAGCCTGAACGCATCCTGACAGAAAATGCCAGGCCCTGGATTTATGGAGCAGAAGAGAGGCAGTTTTGCTTTGAGTGGGGATGCAAAAAGGTCCAGGTCTGGAGTTCCCCACTCTTCGAATAGTGACTGAACTATGGTTGAGTCGAGAGACCACTCGTGAGGATCTGTCTGTTCTGCTGAGACGGTCTACCAGTTTGTTCTGAATACCTGGCAGGTAGACCGCTTGAATTAGAGCCTCATGCTCCAAGCACCATTCCCATACCCTCATTGCTTCCCTGCATAAGGGTAAGAATGAGCACCGCCTCTGCTTGTATGTAATACATCACTGCTTTGTTGTCCATTTGAAGGAGAATGTTCTGTGACACAGAATGTCCTTCAAAGCTCGGACCAGATAAAGGATGGCTCTCATTTCCAGGATGTTTATGTGGAGCTGGGACTCGACTTGAGTCCACGCACCTTGAGTGTGGAGAGCCTGACAGTGAGCTCCCACCCATTAGGGATGCATCCGTGGTAATGGAGATCTGATGGTCCAGAGGAGCAAAGGATACCTCAGGAGATTGCTCTGTGACCACCAGGTGAGTGACCTCTTTAAAGGTTCTGTCACCTTGATGAGATAGGATCTTGGGTGAGTGGTTGGGGACCACTGAGTACTGAGCATCCATTGAGTGGTTCTCATGTGCAGATGTGCTAGGGGAACAGTGAACACTGAGGAAGCCATGAGGCCTAGCATCTGTTGCATCGAGAGAGCTGTAACTGAGGTGTTCTCCCCGATGTGATGGGCCATTTGAAGGATATCGTTCCTTCTGTCTTCTGGAAGAAAAGCCTTCACACAGGAGGTGTCCAGAAGAGTCCCTATAAAGAGGAGCCTCTGGGAGGGCTGCAGTTACGATTTCTTGAGGTTCAGCAGAACTCCCATGGATGTAAGGAGGCAAGAAGCCATCTCTATGGCATCCAGAGTCCCTTGCCTGGAAGGGCTTGCTAGAAGCCAATCGTCCAGATAAGGGAACACCTGTATCCCGACCTTTCTGAGGTGCGCTGTGAGAACTGCACAACACTTTGTAAAAACCCGCGGCGCTGAGGATAGCCCAAAGGGCAGGACTCTGAACTGATAATGCTGTCCCAGAGCCACAAACCTCAGGAATTTGTGATGCCTCGGGTGAATAGGAATGTGCTGGTAAGCATGCTGCATGTCTAGGGAGGCTAGCCAGTCATGTTGATGAAGCAAAGGTAACAGGGTTCCCAGAGAAATCATTTTGAATTTCTCCTTGGGGAGAAATTTGTTTAGCTTTCTGAGATCCAGAATGGGGCGCATACCCCCAGACTTCTTTGGAACCAGAAAATAATGGGAGTAGAAACCCGTGTTCTGTTGATGCAGCGGCACCACTTCTACTGCCCTGTTGTTCAGAAGGCCCTGAATCTCGGCGGCAAGAAGGTCTGACTGAAGGGTCGACAGCCTGGGCTGCCGTTTGGGAGGACGATCCGGGGGAGTCTCCAGAAAATTGAGTGACTACCCCTTGCAAATTATCCGAAGGACTCCATTTGTCTGAGGTTATGGACTTCCACTGGTTGTAGAAGTGCATCAGACGACCTCCCACCACAGGAAAAGTCCACCTCGGGCAGCTGAGATGGGACTTGGGCCAGACATTCATAAGGTAGCGCTGGGCGCTTTGGGCCCTTGCGCTTTCTGTTGCGTCTTCTTTTGAGGTTGGGCAGGTTGGTTTTTATGGAAACCGCCTCTGCCTCTGCCTCTGCCTCGAAAGGACTAATGATTATGAAACTGATGTTTATTGACATGCCCTCGAGAGGGGGCAGGAGGGGGTCGAGCCAACTTAATGGCTGACCTAGTCTTTTGAGTAGCTTCTAGAGCTTGCTCTACCTGAGGACCAAAAAGATACGCACCATCAAAGGGCAATGCCATTACCTGCTGCTGTGCGTCATTCGTGAAACCCGAAGTGCGCAGCCAGGAATGACGTCGGGTGAAAATACCAGCAGCCACAGAACGGGAAGTAGTGTCGACAGCATCCGTGGCTGCTTTAATCTGCTGATTGTTAGATTCAATACCTCTGGTAATGGTTTGAAGAAGCTCCGGCTTTACATCCGACTCCGGAAGAGCTTCAACCATCTGCTTGATAGAGTGCCACAGGATATACTTATACTGTGAGAAATAGCCCTGGTAGCTGGCAATACGCATACTTAGAGTAGAAGCAGCAAAGACTCTCTTACCTTAGGTGTCTATGTTATGAGATTCTTTGTTAATAGGTCAAGCTGTAGTAGTTTGGGGCAGGACGACCTTATCATTCTCTGCCAGGACTACAACAGGATCCGCAAAGGCTTGAGATGCCAAAATGGGACGATCCTTGGGGGCTGAATATTTCCTATCAATGGACTTAGCCACTGAAGGGGAAGAGCAGGATTATTCCATACCATTTGAGACAGCGCTCGAAGGAAGGCTGAACCAGAGGAGTCAAATCCGTAGGGATCTCCGGAACATGAAGGTATTGGAGTCTTAACAATTTCCCAGGATCAATGTCTGTAGTCTGGAGAGAAAGAGTGGAACTCAGATTTTTTAGCAGAGACTTAAATGACAGGTCCTCGATCACAGTCTCTGCAGCAGAGATAGATCCTGCTTCGTCCACTTCATCACCCAACCGAAGGTCTGGGTCAGGCTCAATGTCATGTCCTGACAGTCCAGGAGGGACTGTATGGACAGGAAAGGAGTGAAAATCAGAAGAGGGGGAAGAAGAAAACGAGTGAAAAGAGTAGTCCTGAAAAGCAGAGGGAGCCCCAAGAGCCCCCGGCGCCGAGGAGGCACACGGCACCGAGAACGATGGCGAGGGACCACGCGGCACCAAAAACGATGCCGAGGGACCACGCAGCGCTGAAAATAGTGCTGAGAAGCCGCATGGCACCAAGGATGGTGCTGAGGAGGGCGCCGAGAAGCCACACGGCACCGAGAACGGCGCTGACAAGTCGCACAGCGCCGAGGATGACGCCAAGCGCACCACCGGCGCCAAAGATGGCGCCGAGGCTCCGCACGGCACCGAGGGTGCCAAAAACACCCCCAGACTCCAAAAAACAGGTTTTGAAGGAAGAAGAGCAGGAGACAAAGGCATCGGTGTGGCCCCCTGTGCCGCAGCCATGTGAGGGGGGAACACCTAAGCGTGGAGTCGACGGCACCGAAGAAGGTGCTGCGTGACCAGGAAAGTCCAACCGCCCTACGTGGTCTCTCAATGAGCCCGAAGGCCCACAAGTGACCGAGCCAGATAGCTGAACTAACCTCCGAGCCCATTGCTCCATAAGAGCGGCCCACTGATGAAACTGCTCATCTGAAGACCTACCTGCGGGCGGAGTAGGACTTCGATGTCGAAGCCGTTGGCTACCAGAAGCAGAGGCTGGTGACTCCGAAGGAGGAGGCCGGCAACTAGGCCCGATAACTGAGCGTCTACGCACAGACATATCAGAGGGCGACCTCGAGTGATGCCTTCTTTAGACCTGTGGGTCGAAGAAGAGCTGAAGTGTAACGGTGCCGAATGCACTGCTTATTTTTATGCTTCCACGGGGACCGCCCATCCCCCCAGACATTGGACTGACCATTGTCAGACCCCCTCTCCGGAGAAGGCGGCGGACCGGACCCAGCCCGACTGACTGAACAGCTTTCATACGAAGTCTCCCTACCGTCACCTGACCTGCTCATGGTCGACTCCATCAAAGAAGGCTGAGACTTCTTTATTTTTTAAATAAAACTAAGCGATACTGTATCGAGATAATACTACAAAACAACAAAACTGAAAACTATGCTTCTAGTTTGAAGTTTGACTCCCGGAGGGCGAGCGATGTCGTCACTGAAGCGCACTCGACAGCGGGAAAAAAGGAACTGAGGCGGTTGGAGGGTCGACGCCGAGATAGTCATTACAGCGTGAGCTGAGGCTCACGGTGCCATGTCTCTTGGCGTCATCTCCAGCGCCGACCCTCTAGCAAAAAAGTTTGCTCCCGATGGGTCGTAGTGCCTCCGGCGCAGATCCCAATAGTGTGAATAAGTGGTGGAGACTTATGTCCAGGAAGATCAAAGAGTTAACTTTCCATGGCCAGCATGGAACGTTCAGTGTGAGCTCGGTTGAAGCCCCTGTCGGCTATTGTTTAAACTCCAACTGTCAGATCTTTACGAGCAACACTCACTAGAAGTTCTGTGTGGAAACTGTAAAAGTCACACTAGCCAACTGGCAACTAAATTTATTAAAAGGGGTTTTTTGGTTTCAATGCAAAAACTCAAGTCAGGAAACCCAAAAAACAAAACACAACACACACACCCAAAGTAAAGGAGGGTGAAAAAGGGGCACCCCTAGGGTGCCAACACTGCTCCTGCCCACCCACATCCCAAAAACCAGGTTCTGAGAGGGGAGGCGGGGGGGAGGTCAGAATACAGCAAGACTCCATTAGAAGAAACATTACTAAGGTGAGTAATCTTTTCTTCAAACAACACAAAATCTTGCTGTATTCTGTCTATTGCAGACTACCAAGCAGTACCTCCATGGAGGAGGGACAGAACCTACTTTGGGAATAGGCTCTGAAGTACAGCTGTGCCAAACCGAGCATCACTCCTAGCCTGGATATCCAGGGAGTAATGCTTGGTGAATGTATGGACTGTTTTCCAGGTGGCTGCTTGACAAATTTCTAAGATAAGAATATCCCTGGCAGCAGCCAGGAAGCAGCTGTACCTCCAGTAGAGTGAGCCCTCAGGCCTGAGGGTGGGTTCTACCCAGTTTTCATAGCAGAATTGTATACAAGACACAATCCACCTGGCAATAGATCTCTTAGTGGCAGGTTTGCCTTACCGACCTCTCCATATGTGAGGAACAACTGGAGGGACTCAAACCTGTGACCCTTGGTGTGCTCTATGTAGTAGCTGAGGGCCCTTTAACATCCAAACTATGAGCCTCCTCTCTCCAGAGGAGAAATGGTCAGTGAAGAAAACAGGGAGAGACATAGATTGATTAAGGTGGAAATCTGAAACCACCTTAGGCAAAACTACTGTTAGTTCTTAGGACCACTTTATCTCTATGGAAAGAGATGAAATCAGGCTCCACTGACAGGGCTTGCAATTCACTGATACGCCTGGCAGAGGTAATGGCTACCAAAAAAGTACAGTTACGTAAGAACTTACCCTAACAGTAGATTTTCGAGAACAGCTCTTGCAGCAGGTTACACCATTAGGACTGAAGCCGGCAGGCGTCAGGACCCCATGGAAATCTTCTAGCTATCAGTCTTCAGCGGTGACCGCCTCCGACGTCGGTCCCGCCCCCGACAACAGGCATAGTACAAAAGGAGGCGGTCCCACCAGAATCCCCAGTTCTCCCGCCGGAGACTCCCGGCCACTGGATGACATCAGAAAGAGAGGCCGAGGACCCATCATCAGAAGGCCAAGACTAAAACAATCTTGCTCAGCGTAGGCTGGAACTTACCTCCTCCAAGGGGAAATGGTGGGCAGGAAGGTACCTGCTGCAAGAGCTGTTCTCGAAGATCTACTCTTACGGTAAGTTCTTACGTAACTGTACTATCTTCTTCGAGGTACAGCTCTTGCAGCAGGTTACACCATTAGGACTGATTCCCAAGCAATGGCGCCTAGAAAAGCCATCGGGAGGAGGCGAAACTGATACCGTAATATGTCCTGAGCCTAGGACAGGAGACCCTGCAGGACAGCAAGTCCGAAACCCGCTCTTCGTCGTGAGGCGATATCAAGGCTGTAATGCCTCATAAAAGTGTGCACTGAACTCTAGGTGGCTGCAGCACTTATGGCTGATGTGGATACGTTTTTTTAGTGCTGCAAAAGAGGTAGCCACTCCCCTTGTCGAATGGCCCTTAACCACCCCTGGTAAGGGTTTTTGTCTACTGTTGTAGCAAAGGGAAATGCACTGGATTAGCCAGCGATAAAGGGTCTGTTTCGAGACTGGGTCTCCCAACATCCTCTCAGAGAAAGAGACGAACAGCTGATCCATTTTGCGGAGCTGTTTGGTCCTGGTGAAGTGGTACCGAAGACACCGGTGAACATCCAGGGTGTGAAGCAGTGCTTCTCCTCGATTAGCGTACTTAGGGAAATACACTGGTAAATCAATGTCCTGGTTAAGCGTGAGGGCTGAGACCACCTTAGGCAGGAATTTGGGATTCGTCCTCAGGGACACCCTGTCCTGGTGAAAAATTAAATAAGGCTTCTTACACATTAGAGTGTGTAGTTCAGAGATTATTCTTGCCGAAGTAACAGCAACCAAAAATAGCGTTTCACGACGGAAAACGTAGCTCGCAATCTATGCAGGTCTAAAAGGTGGCAGCGTAAGCTGCCCAGGATCCAAAGGCAGGTCCCAAGGAGGGACAGGATCCTAATGGGTGGCCTAAGGTGGAGAACCCTCTTAAGAAGGCCTGGGACGTATCCAACTGTGCTACCGTGCGTTGGCCTACCAGGGCGTTGTAGGCTGAGATTGCACAAAGGTGCACCTTGATCGAGGAATAAGCCAAACCTGATTGAAAAAGGGAGAGCAGGTACTCCAGAACTAATTTCTCTGGACAGTCTAAAGGGGAGAAGCCGCGTGCCTGAGACCACAGGCAAAACCTACACCATTTCATGGCATATGTAGCGTGTCTCCGGTTTTGTGGCGGCAGAAAGGACTTCCGCCACCTCCTGCGAGACCCTGTGACACAAAATGGCTATGTCTCTAGGAGCCAAGCGTGCAGGTTCAGTGAATGTAAGTCCGGGTGGACTAGTGAACCCTCCTCCTGAGACAGTAGATGGGAGCTGATTGGCAAAGGAAGCGGAGGTTCCCGGGACAGGTGATTCAGGAGCAGGAACCAAATCTGTCTGGGCCAAAAAGGCGCTATCAAAATCAGCGTTGCGTGCTCCCTGTGAAGTTTGAGAAGGACTCTCTGAATCAACGGGAAGGGAGGAAAAGCATAGAGAAATCTGCCCGCCCTGGAGAGGGACAACACGTCTCACCAGAAAACACCAGGCCCTGGATCTAGCGAGCAAAAATTGGGCAGTTTTGCGTTGGATGGGGACGCGAACAAATCCAATTCTGGAGTGCCCCATCTGTGAAACAGATCCTCTGCCACCTCCTGTAGAAGTTCCCACTCGTGGACCCTGGCCTGGGAACGGCTCAGACTGTCTGTGACGGTGTTGTCCACTCCAGGAACGTGAACTACAGTAAGGTTTGCGCTGTGTCATACTACCCATTCCCATACTCTCATAGCCTCCCTGCAGAGGCGGTAGGAGTGTGTGCCTCCTTGTTTGTTGAGGTAGTACATCACCGCTGTATTGTCTGTTTGTAACAGAAGAGTACTCGGTGGAATGTCTGACTGGAAGGCTTGCAGGGCATAAAGGACTGCTCTCATCTCTAATATGTTGATATGGAGATGAGCTTCCTGAGTAGTCCATGTTCCCTGAGACTTCACCCCGTTCAAGTGCGCTCCCCACCCCAGTCCTGAGGCGTCTGTGGAGAGTGTCATCACCGGGGACGGCGCTGAGAACAGAACCCCCACAGACAGGGTTCCTGGATCTAGCCACCATTGCCAGTCCTGTACCACGGCCTTCGTGATTCTGACTGGCTGCTGCAGATGGTCTTGCCTTTGGTCCCATTGCATTCTGAGCATCCACTGGGTTACTCGCATGTGGAGCCTTGCCATCAGGACTGTTGAAATGGCCGCAGCCATGTGTCCGAGCAAGCGAAGGTCCAATCTGGCTGGGACAGTCTTTTTCGCTGATAGGTCCCTTATGAGGGACTGGATGCATTCCGCCCTGTCTTCGGGAAGAAAAGCTTTCCTTTGGGTGGTGTCCAGAACTGCCCCTATGAATTTCAGTTTCTGGAACAGTACCAGGAGAGACTTCTCATAGTTGATTAGGATGCCCAGAGACTGAAAAAGGATCTGGGTGTGCTGGATAGCTATCAACAGTGCCTCTTCGGAGGAGGCCATGAGAAGCCAATCGTCGAGGTATGGGAACACATAGTGGCCCTGTCTCCTCAGAGACGCTGCCACGACTGCCATGCACTTGGTAAAGACCCTGTGGGCCGATGACAGCCCAAAAGGAAGCACTCGGAACTGATAGTGGTGGCCGAGGAACTCGAAGCGCAGGAACCTCCTGTGCACTTGAACGATGGGGATGTGCAGTTAAGCGTCCTGCATGTCCAAGGATGCCAGGAATGCATCCTTCTTCAGCATGGGGATTAGGTCAGGGAGGGTCACCATGCGGAAGCGTTTGTAGGCAACCGACATATTGAGGTCGCTTAGGTCCAAGATTGGACGGAGGTCCCCTGTTTTCTTTGGAACCAGGAAGAAATGGGAATAATATCCTGCTCCTCTCTGGTTCTCTGGGACGTGCTCCAAAGCTTCTTTCTGCAGCAGCGTGAGCACTTCTTGCCTTATGAGCAGGGCATGCTGACCCGAGTAACAGGAGAGCAAAGGAGGTCTTGTGGGTGGCTTGTCTGAGAATTCTATAAAGTGGCCTTTTTTGACCACTTGTAGCACCCACCTGTCGGTGGTGATCAACTGCCACCCTGGGAGGTGGTCGGCGATGCGACCCCCGACCTTTATTTCCCATTGATCCTGAGGGGCGGGGGCCAGAAAAGGTGTCATGCTGTGGCGGCGGAGGGTCCTGCAGGTTGGGCCGACTTGGTAGGACATTGGCCTCTACCTGAGGATGACTTGCCCTGGGCTTTCCGGGTAAAGGAGCCCCTCTGTTGCAGGCTGGAACGAGGCTGTTGTCTCTGAGTCCAGCTGCGAAAGTGACTCTGGTTCCTACGAAAGGAACTGAGTCTAGATCTGTACATGGCTTGGACAGATCTAATGGCCTTCCCAGCTTCCTGCAGTTTGGTGATGACCTTCTCGGACGCGTCACCAAACAAGACTTCGCCGTGAAAAGGGGCATCCAGAATGTTCTTCTGGACGTCCGGGGTAAATCCGGAGACACAGAGCCATGAGTGTCTCCGGAGGCATACGCCTGAGGCTGCCGCTCTGGCCGAGGAGTCCGCGGAGTCGTACAGGGCTAGAAGCACCTGGGTCCCCACGTCTGAACCCGTGCAGAGGAGATGAAGAAGTTCCTCCTTTGGGCCACCATCTGGCAGTTTCTCGGCCAGGTCCTGTCCCTGTTCCCACAGTGCCTTCTGAAATTGAACCATGTGGGTAAGGTAGTTCAGGGACCTTACGGCGCAGGTAGCAGCTGCGTAAGTGCACCTACCCATTGCGTCCAGTTGCTTGGACTCTGGGTCCAGTGGCTGCATGCTCAGATGTTGCGGTCTCTGGGACCGGTCATGAGAGGCTGTGATGGCCAGGGAGTCGGCCAGAGGATGATTAGCCAAGTACTGGTCCTCCCTTGGGGCCTTGTACAGGTGGTCAGCCTTCTTCGGCATCACCAGAGTGAATGTGGACATTTCCACACTGTCTTGGTGACGTCCACAAAGGTGTCCACCAAGGGTGGTAACACCACAGGCTTAGGATCTTTCTGCCGAAGATAACGAGCTAGGCGTAGCCTTCCGGGGTCAAGTTCTTCTGTGTCCCATCCCATGTTCTCTTGGATATGTCTCATAATCTCAGAGAATGAGGGGTCATCCGGAAGAGACCTAGGAAGTTCACGTGGGTCCGGAGAGGGGACGCTAATGGGAGAAGGAGATCTGGAGCCATCTGAGATGTCCCATCTTGAGTCCTCCGTAGACGGAGAGTAGCAGCGTCTTCTGGGTCTCTTGGGGCTGGGTGAACCAGAAGAGGATCTGGACGGAGGCCTTCTCTTGTCCGTAGGTCTGCCCCTAGGAAGTCCGGCTGGTTCCTGGGGGGGAGGTACTCGGCCTGCTGCCCCACTGGGTGAAGGAGGGGGCACTGGGGCCAGTGGTTCCACAGGTGTGGGAGGAGGCTGCATGGTGACCACATGCTTTTTGATGGTGTCCCACCAGAAAGTGAATAACTCCTTCACTTCCGAGATGTTAATGCCCAACAACAGGCCGGGTGCCGGTGACCTGTCGTCGGGTCCCGGAGTCGGCTCCCCTGGGGTCTCCGGTTCTAGGGAGGGCTCCCGTGGGAGCTCGACAGGTCCAGGGTCGCCTGCCTGGTCCTCGGGCTGAGTGGATTCTTCCTCCGTCAACGCCTCCTGGCCGACGTCGGCGGGTGGCGGTGTGGTTCTTCTCACTTCTGTATCGGACGTCGGTCCCCCAGCCGGTGTCTGGATAGGAGAGTGCCTGACCGGTGATGGGTGTCGGACTGTCGTCGGTTCCCGGGATCTATGGTGTTTGGCCGATGTCGGGGGAGCCGGCGTCGGGTCCGACATCCTCTTAAGGGAGGTCAGCTCCTTAGTCTTCCATTGAGGGGGAGGCGGCAGGGAAACTGACCGGATGTCGGGGGCCGAGTGACGCTTGTGGTGATCCCCAGACTTAGATGAGGCCTTGGAGGAAGAAGAAGGCCTAGAAGTCTTAGCAGGCCACAGGGAGGAAGAACCGCTGGCAGACTTGACCATGACCGTGGGAGGCTGAGAGTGGGCCCGAGACGGAGAGCGGTCGGACCTGGAGCTGGAGCTGCGGGAGTCCAAGGCCCTAGAAGGGAATCTAGGTCTCACCTTCTCCCTGTACTTCTCATGGTGCCTGCGGGATTTTTCCGAAGATTCCCCCTTGGAGGAAGGTTCCATGGCCTTGAGCTTCTCTTCTAAAAGGTAAGCCTGGAGAGCCTTCTGTCGGCGGATCCGGGTCTGGCTGTTGAAGCCCTGACAGAAAGAACAAGCCTGGGTGTCGTGGTCTGGGCCCAGGCACTGGACGCAGGCCGAATGTGGGTCTTTGAATGGAATTTGTTCCCCATAGGCGCACTTGGACGAATGGCCCTCCACAGAGGTTGGGGAGGACATCAGACAGAAGAATGAATCTTGAGGAAGAGATTCTTGAAGAATTCTCGGTTGAAGAAACAGTAGAACGAATTTCCTGATCGTCGCGCACTAGATACTGACCGAAGGGTCGAGACATGCAAGTCGACGGCGGGAAAGAAATGAAAATTACGTACCTACCGTAATTCTTGATATTCTCTTGTATCTTCACCATTCATTACTGCTTGGGTTAGTGCCGGAGGCGCACCCGCTACGAGAGTTTTTGGTTTTTTTTTGGAGTCGGCTCCATCGGCACCACCCTCGAGCACGACCGCACTGTGTCATGTACGGGGCGGCCGTTAGGTGCTGCAGACTCCTCCTCTATCTCAGTTCTGGTAGCTGGAGAGGCGAAAATAAAGGGTAAGAAAAAGGAAAGTGAGGCAAGAGAGCCGAGGATAGAAAAGGAAAGTATATAAACTGAAAAGGTATAAGTCGTAGAGAATAGACAGAGGAGAGAATTCCTACCATAAGGGACAGAGGCCTCCTTCCGGGCGGCTCTAGGGAGGAACAGAGAGAGGGAAAGAAAGAAGAAGAAGAAGAAGAAAAAGAGGCATGTTGAGAGGGAGAACAGTGCCCATCGAGCATTGGTTGAGAGGCTTGTAGGCTCGAGACTAACAAGGGAGTAAGAATCACAGTTGCTAGGACTGAGGGGAGGTTCAACCGAACCACCTGAACAGATTCGAATGAGGGCAACATCTCTGAACTCTCAACATGCCAAGTTCCTACATCCTAGCTGAGGGCTCCTAGACTGCCCGGGCAGAACCTGTTCCGGAAAGAGTGCCCACCCAGGAAGGGGACTAAGTCCCTTAGCACCTTGTTAAGTGCTAACACAGCAGTGTATGGGAAAGACTATGCCTTCTCGAAGGCAGCTTTGTATGAAAGATAGAGTGGAACTCAATCAGACTCCCTAAGGCAAGGCAAGCAGACGCTCAGAGCTGACAAGTTCAATCAGCAGCTAGAAGAGCTCAAAAATAATACCTGCCAGGGGGATTCAAAATTTTGCCGAGGCAGAGTCAGAGCACGGCCTCTTAAGCTGTGAAACTGCATAACCTGAAGAAGGTATTTAGGAATCGCACCCTAAGGGCGGTCAGAAAGAGTTCCCTCAGAATAAGAGAAAAGTACAACCGTGCTCGTTCCTCTTTACCTTGAGGAAAAAAGGAACCATTCATAAAGAATGGGAACAGAAAAAACATTTTTTTTTTCATAAAAGCCAAAGGAAGGAAGAGGAATGAGACGGGAGGGGGGGATGCCACAGAAGGAGGCCACAGAGGACAAGGTGGGCGGGTATCAGTAATGAATGGTGAAGATACAAGAGAAGATCAAGAATTACGGTAGGTACGTAATTTTCACATCTTCCCTTGTCAATCTTCACCATTCATTACTGCTTGGGTGAGTACCAAGCCCCCCCTTAGAAAAAGGGGGGTAGAACCCTGAGGGAACAAGACCCACAGCCTCCTGCTGGTGAGAAACAGAAGGGGAAGACCCTGGGCTAATCGAAAGAGAAGTCTATGGGGCAGAAGAGCTAGGAGGTGCCCCCGAGGATGGGGAGATGGAGGAAGCCCCTGCAGTAATCTCCTAGCTCTGGACGAAAAGAGATGGATCCCCCGGAAAGCGGAGCGAATCACCCTACGCCGGGCCAGGGGTGACAACCTTGATAGACGAAGCCATGCCGTCCGCCTAATGCAGATCGCTGTCCCCTCAAGCCTGGAAGCCACCTCATTGGCATCATAAGATGCCCTTGCTTGGTGTCTTGCCAGCTCCAGGCCTATAGCAGAGAGGGCAATAGCTTGTCTGGTTTGCTCCGTATCAGGCATTGATGCTAAGATCTGAAAGAGCATCGACCACAAATGCCTACTGTAGGCAGCATGATAAGCCTGATGAGATGCAATGCAAGCCATCGCATGAGAGGAAGAGAACACTCTCCGCCCCCACTGGTCAAATTGTAGGGAATCCGAATCCGGTGGACGGTCGTGCGCCAGGTGACGGCACCCAGAGGGAGTCTCCAGGTATACCAAACCCGAGGGTGGGTTGGGGAGAGTACCCAGGGATTCCAAAGGGGCACAATACCTTCGTCGACAGTCTGCCGGGGATGGAGAAGGGGCGTCTGACAACTGCCAGGAACGGATAGACGCTTCCTGGAAGGGGATAGGCCAGGAAGGTACCACCAGGTGCTGGGCACTGAATTCTCCAAGGAATTCACACGTCTCCCATTCGGTATTGTCTCACCTAACGTAGGAGATTCGAAGATCCCTCACCATCCTCGAAAGGAATCGCTGATATTCAGTGAAATCAGCATTGGAGGAGATATGAGCAGAGGGTTCCTCTCCCTCAGAGGAGGGAGACGAGGATGATGGAGAGCTCGAGTGTCAAGAAGATTCTTGCAGCGGTGGGGATAGGCGAAAGACCCACTCATTCATACACCTGGCATATGAGGGGAAGGCTGCCGCAGAACCTCTGAACTGCTCCCAGGATAATGGGCCTGTAGGACCGACATGGCCTGGAAGAGCGAGGGATGGCTGCAGAGGAACGGGAGATGGGCACCTATGAAGAGGCAACTGTCCTCTGCTAGGGCTCTGAAATCCGGGGAACAGAGCCTGAGCTGGCGGGATCCCGGAAAACAGACCAGGTCACAAAACGGAACCCTGAGGATGCGAAACCTGGAAGAGCCAGAAGGGGATCCTCCCGTGACGAACCTGGGACTGCATGTATCCAGAAGGGCAGCCCGCAGCAACGCCACCAGAGGGGACCCCGGAGTCCAAGAGGGAAAGGCGGGGCCCAGCGCTACGGCTCCTAGCCACCCCCGGAGGGGTGGCCGGCAGAGACCGTGATGACTGCACCCTGCCCCTCGACCCCTTGGACTCTGAAAGTGCCCTCCTCCTCGACCCCAGCGTTCTCCCACCCCGAGAGGCCACAACAGCACCAGGGAGGGTAGCTGTCACGAGCCCCCCAGGAAAGAGAGCCCCTTCCTCCGCCCCCACTCCATCGGCCCCAGGAACCCAGAACCACCCCAAGCCCAAGAGCCCTCAGGGGAGGACAGCAGCGGGGACAGCGGAAGAGGCCCGCTGGGCTGCCTAGCACCACGTGCCACTGGAGACCCCGACTCCGAAGAGTCAGGTTGCCAGGATGGGTGCACATCTGAGTCATCGGCCTCCGAAGAGGAAGAGACCAGCTGGACCACAATACTAGCAACCCCGGGGGTCCCCGGTGAAACGGCACCACAAACAGAGCCGGTGCCACAGGCGGCGCCAGACAACCTCGGCCCACCCGCACCCGCTAAGCCCGGTTCTGGCTCCCCATCGGCACTGGCTAGGACCACGGCACCGCCCTCGGTGCTGGAACCCAACCCGGTGCCACCAGGAGACCAAACCGGGCCTGCAGCGCCGCGAGTGGCGGCGAAGGCCAGAGCGGCACCACCAATGGCGCTGTCTCGATCACCAACGCCACTAGCGGTGCCGGGATCCGAAACCGCGCCGGAGGGTGGCGTCGAGGGTCCACCGGTGCTGGGCCCAGCAGGCGTGGGCCTCAACACTGGGGGAGCCTGCACCTCCGAGGAGGTGACTGCCGAGGCGGTGTCTCCGCCACGGCCCCGGGAGGGACCACGACGTTCCTCCGACACCGCAAAAGAAGCTTCCTCTTCTCCAAGAGAAGAGGAGGAAGCCTCCTCCTCCACAGACCATATAGGCCCAAGAGGGGACCCGGAGGAAGGGCCTAGAGACCTTACCTGGGAATCCCTGGAGCAACGCCGTCCCCGGAAGGTCGGTGGGGCCTTGCCGATCTTAAACGCTCGGACTTCGAGGACACGACGGTCCATGGAGAAACAGGCGTCACACACGTCCATATCGTGGTTGGGTCCCAGGCAACGGAGACAGACATCATGCCGATCCATGACGAGAAAATGCCGACAGGAGCACCCGATGCATAGGGGCACGGCCCGCCTTCGATTTACATTTGGCCCCCGAACCTGACATGATGCGAACTAAATAAGGACAAAAAACAGCAACAAAGCACTCGGCGCCATCAATAGAAATAAAGGAACGGTCTTACCGGGAGATGGCGTCGAGCAACTACCACTGGAGAAAACGAGGAGTCTTGTGACGTAGAAAAGATTCAACTACCACGCAACAGGTGCAGCCTCGATGGTGGGAGAAACAGAACTGAGATAGAGGAGGAGTCTGCGGCACCTAACGGCCGCCCCTCGCGCATGACGCAGTGTATCGCGCTCGGGGGCGGCGCCGTTGGAGCCGACTCAAAAAAAAAAAAAATCCCATAGCGGGTGCACGTCTCCGGCACTAACCCAAGCAGTAATGAATGGTGAAGATTGACAAGGGAAGATCTGGGGATTCTGGCGGGACCACCTCCTTATGTACTACACCTGACGTCGGAGGCGGTCCCCGCTGAAGACTGCTAGCTAGAAGATTTCCGTGGGGTCCTGACGCCTGCCAGCTTCAGTCCTAATGGTGTAACCTGCTGTAAGAGCTGTACCTCGAAGAAGATCACAGTTTTCCAAGTCAAGTACTTAAGCTCTGCAGAGGACAAAGGCTCAAAGTGTGGTTGCATAAGCTGAGCAATGCAAACATTAAGGTCCCAAGCAGGAGCAGGGTCCCTAAAGGGGGGATTGGTGTGCAGCAATCCCTTGAAGAACTTACAAAACACAGTATGGGCTGACAGAGGAGAGGGCTTGCCTACGGACAAGAAGGCAGAAACAGCTGCCAAATGCACTTTAAGTGTAGCTGGCCGAAGTCCTAAGCCATTAAGATGGACCATATAGTCCAGAACTGTAGGCAACCCAGCAGATTCTGGAGAAATATGCTTATTAGAGCACCAAATAGTGAACCTTTTCCATTTGGAGTTGTAAGTCTTTCTGGTGGAAGGCTTTCGAGAAGCCTTAAGAATATCCAGAACCCCTTGAGAAAGGTGCCAATCAGCAAACTCTAACTCTTCTAGAGCCATGCCTTGAGATTGAGAGACTTGAGGTTCGGATACCAAATCCTCCCTTGAGAGGATGTCAACAGGTTGTAATTCTGGGAAGAGACAGGGGAAGGTAGACTGCTAAGGACTTCAACAGGG
The DNA here is from genome assembly GCA_016271365.2 of Neoceratodus forsteri. Lineage (NCBI taxonomy): Eukaryota > Metazoa > Chordata > Ceratodontiformes > Ceratodontidae > Neoceratodus > Neoceratodus forsteri. The sequence continues at coordinate 52,204,795 of JADMNL010000026.1, forward strand.
GGTACCAGGGCTGTCTGGCCCAGTCTGGAGCAATCAGAATCACTTTGCGTGGTTGTGACCAGATCTTGACAAATACTTTGAACAGGAGAGGGAAGGGGGGAAAAGCATACAGAAATTTCCCTTCCCAATTCAGAATCAGAGCATCCAGGGGGACTGAGCCCAAGACTGGGGGTCTGCAACAAAAGAGAGGAAGTTGGTGATTGTCTGGGGCTGCAAAAAGGTCTATCTGTGGAGTGCTCCATCTCGAGAAAATCACTTTCAAAACTAGGGGATCTAGGGTCCATTCGTGATGGCCCTGGGATATCCTGCTGAGAGCATCTGCTAGGATATTGTCCTTCCCTGGGAGGTGAACTGCTATCAGAGAGGTTTGCAGGGAATAGGCTAGGGACCACAACTTCATTGCTTCTGAGCACAAGGCCATAGACCGAATGCCTCCTTGCTTGCTGATGTACCACATTGTGGTGGTATTGTGTGTTCTGATCTGGACCACCTTGTTCTGTACAGATTTGGAAAAGGCTTGCAGTGCCAGAAACACTGCTCTGAGCTCCAAGAGATTGATGTGAAGCAGAGATTCTTGAGGTGACCACAGCCCTTGGGTGGTAAGATCTCCCAGGTGGGCTCCCCAGCCCAGCTGGGAGGCATCTGTGGTGAGTATCACTGAATAAGACTGAGTGACAAAAGGAACTCCTTGTCTCAAATTGTCCTGATCCTGCCACCATTGCAAAGCCTGGATCAGGGTTCGAGTCACTGGGACTAGTTTGGTAAGGGAATCCTTTCTTTGGGACCAGAAGGCTCTTAAGTGGAACTGAATGTCCCTCATCTGAAATCTTGCTCCCTGGATCACTGCTGTAGAGGCTGCCATGTGGCCCAGAAGCTGCAGGAAATGCCTTGCTGGTTGAGACACCTGAAGGGTGAATGAAAAGGCCAGTTCCATAAGGGTCCTTACCCTGTCCAGGGGAAGGAGGCACTTGCCCTTATTGTATTCAGCTCCGCCCCTATGAAGGTGAGGAGCTGTACTGGCTCAAGAATTGACTTTGGAAGGTTGAGGAGGAATCCTAAGGAAGTGAGCACTTGCTGAGTTATTTGCAGATGTGACTTGACTTGGTCTGGAGACTGACCCACTATGAGCCAGTTGTCCACATATGGAAAGATGGAGATCTTTTTTCTCCTTAGGAAAGCAACCACTACTGCCAGGCACTTTGTAAACACCCTTGGGGCTGATGTTAGGCCAAAGGGCATTGCTCTGAACTGATAGTGGCCTGAGGGCAACTCGAACCTGAGGTACTTTCTGTGGGAGCACCTGATGGGAATGTGAAAATAGGCATCTTTGGGGTCCAGGGAGGCTAGCCAGTCCCCTGACCTTAGAGAGGGAAGAATTATTCCCAGAGTCACCATTTTGAGCTTTGGTTTTAAAAGGTGCTTGTTCAGATATCTTAGATCCGAGATGGGCCACCATTCTCCTGTTTTTTGGGGGGGTTAGGAAGTACCTGGAGTACAATCCTTTGCCCTTGTGTAGGGTAGGAACCCTCTCTATGGCTCTGAGAGCTAGGAGGGAAGAAACCTCTGCCTCTAGGGCAAGGGTCTCTGATGGATTTGCAGGTGGAAAGGATATGGTTCTCATCTTGGGAAATCTTTTGAAGCTGAGAACCAGTCCCTGGCTTACTACTTCCAGGACCCACTTGTCTGATGTCAGGGACTTCCAGTCCTGGACAAAGTAAGCCAGCCTGCCCCCTACAGGTACTGGAGAATTGGCCCAGGCAGACCCATCAGTGTGTCTGCTTGGTAGGGGCTTTAGGCTGAGGGGTGGAAGCAGGCCTGCTCATTCCCCATCTGCCTTCCCTCTGAAGAACCCCCTCTGAGCAAAGGAAGAAGAGGAAGCCTGGGCTTGGTAAAAGGCCTTTGAAAAGGCCTGCCCCTGCCCCTGAACTGCTGCCTTTGAGGAGTGGCTTGCCTTTCTTTGGCCTGAGCAACCCTGTCACGTGGTCCTGTACTCTCCATCTTTTTCATGTAGTTCTCTGCCTGCTCCCCAAACAGAGAATTACCAATGACAGGAAACCATGGCCTTGCCTGGGTATCCTGTGATAGGCTAGTACATCTGAGCCAAGCCATCCTCCGAAGGGCCACAGATGTAGCCATGACTCTAGATGAAACATCACTGGAGTCCACAGCAGCATGAAATTGCACCTTGGATGCCTCAATCCCATCTGCAGCCACCTGCTCCAGCTCCTTGGCAAGCTGGTCAGGGGCTTGTTTAGCCAGAGCCAGCACAGTGTCTCATCTGGACTTCTGGTATCTAGCTGTGTAGGCCATATAGTTAGCCTGCCTGAGTCCCAAAGATGCTGCCATGTACTGCTTCTTTGCCATGGCATCAATCCTCCTGGAGTCCTTGTCTGGGGCATGTGATGCCAAGGGAATATTTGCCTTATCACAGGCAGCATCCTGCACTACCACAACATGGGTGCACTGCTGAGAAAGGAACTCCATGTAAGAGCCTGAAAGGGTGTACCTCTTGTCCATTCATCTGTCCACAGGAGGTATGGAGTTAGGAGTCTTTAGAATTTTAATTGTCTGTTTCCCAAAAGATTTATGGAGGGGAATGGACAGTCTCCTGGACTCTGGGATGTCCATCATTTCAACAAAATCAGGCTCCTTCTGATCCTCTACTGCTTCTTCCATTGGAAGCTGGAAGGTTCAGCCACTTTTTTGTAAAACATAAAGCGGGAAGGGGACTCAGAAAGCCTAGGAGGGGAAACACCTGAAGGTCTGTCTGGGGAGATGTCCGGGTCAACAGGCACATCCAGACTTTCATAATCACCATCATCATCCTCATAATCTCCCTCCTCCTCCTCCGGTTCATAAAATTCTTCTGAAGTGTAATCCGGAATCGGGGGAACCGACCAAACCGAGCCCCTGCTAGATGGTGCCGGTTCAGCCGGAACTGAAGTTAGCAATTGCACTATTCTTATCACTTTGGCTATCTCATCAGCGGTCGGAGTATGAATTTCTGGATCAGAACCAGATGATTTATCTCTTCTTTTCCTTTTAACCAGAACTGACTCCTCAGAATTGGCTCTCCTTTTGCCCGAAGAAGTTTCACCCTGGTCAGAGGGCACTCCTGGTTCGGTTGGAACCGAACCGGGCTGGCCATCAGGGTCAGCGGACTTCTCGGCCTCCCTTTCCCTCAATCTACCTACTCTCTTATCCAGGGTAGCTTTGGGAAACTTCTTACAAATTTGGCAGGCTGAATCGAGGTGGTCAAACCCCAGACAATAAACATAGGTGGTGTGGGAATCAGCCTTAGCAAAGGCTTCCCCACACACACTGCAGTGTTGAAACCCAGTGGACCCTTTTTTTTCTGGGTTCTCAGACATGGCCAATCCTATCCAAAACTTACCCCTTTCTCGGCAATCTGCCAGGCAAGACTCCCCTATCGGTTCCTGACTGTGTTATGGGTCTTGGAAAAAAACATAATAAAATCCATTTTTTTAGAACCAGTATGGACCGGTTACCACACTCTAAGTAAATTCACAAACTTTTTTAAACTAAACTGATCGGTTCAGCCGAACCGATCCGAAATTTACAAGTTCCTCACAGAAACTAAATGTAAAACCTATCTAGTACTCACGGTACCACAGACAGAGACTTAAACAGACAGATTCGGTAGCAGAAATTTGGCAGAAACCGAGCGAAAAATGACACTTTAACCGACTTTTTTGAACCGAGCAAAGGAGAAATCTCCGGAGCGACTGTTCAGTGAGGCAGAGTAAAGAATCTGACGGTTGGAGTTTAAACAACTGCAGATTGGGGCTTCAACTGAGCTAGTGCTGAACGTTCCATGCTGGCCATGGAAAGTTAACTCTTTGTTCTCCGGAGCAGTTGAAAGGCAGGACCTAACTGCAACAGTCGGAATACAGCAAGACTTCATGTTGTTTGAAAATGGGAAAATGAAACAAAATAAGTTTGAGCTGCCAACATTGGGTACTGTTAAGAATTCAGGTAAAACAATACTATATCTCAGCTATAAACAAATCTATACAGATAAAATTTCAGAGAGACTGTATTTAATGCCAACACAAATCATCAAAATGAATCCTGATTATTCTGAAGCACGTTGGCATGACTGTGGGATTAGGGTAACACTACACCATTGTTTATGGGAAAGTTCCTCAAAAAAAGGTTGGTAGATCAGACTTAAACAGATCCTAAAAGATCTATTTGGAATAGAAATTCCATTCCAACCAGACATATTTTTGTTTAACAATACATTAAGCCTATCCAAAGATAAATTAAAATGTAAAATTATCGCATTGGCAACAATGGCAGTTAAATGACTTACTGTACGCTCGAAAACTGGAAAACAAAAAAATTACCTTCTGTTGAACTTTCTAAATGGTGGACTATATTTAGAGGAACATTAATGTTTGAAAAACTCATTTATGAGATAGAAGAAACTGAAGATGATGTATTTTTAACTAATTGGAAATAGATTTAGGACAGTCTCCCATCACCGATGAGATTATCATTTTATAGAATAGACATTATACAACTGAAATAAAATATAGCATGCTCAAGAAGTAAGAACTAATCTACTGCCTAAGATAAATGATTAAGAAAAATCTGATTTTGTCCATACTTATACAAAATACAGTGCTCCATCGCTATAAAGAACCCCTCTATAACAAACTCCTCATATAGTGAACACCTTTGATAGAAACTTAGAATTTGACGGTAGATAAGGACCGGCTTGGCCCACCTAGTCTGCCCATTTCCCTACCTAACAGATAAGCTGCAGATCCTAGTTAACCAACAGCCTACTTCCTCCTACCCCTCTAGAATTGCCTTATGTCTATCCCATGCATTCTTGAATTCCCCCACTGTTTTTGACTCTACGACCTCCTCAGGAAGGTTGTTCCATGTATCCACAACCCTCTCTGTGAAGAAATACTTCCTAACATTACCTCTGAGCCGTCCTCCCTCTATCTTTAAATTGTGCCCCCTTGTTTTTGCACATCTCTTTTTCTGAAGATGCTACCCTCTTGGACGTTGTTGATTCCCTTGAGGTATTTGAAAGCTTCTGTCATGTCCCCCCCCTCCTCCCTCCTTTCCTCGAGGCTATACATCTTTAATTTGATGGCTACCATAGTTCCCTAAGTAGGCATATTAACACCTTACTATAGTGAACACCTAGCTAAGGTGAACACCTTAGCTGACTCAAGAAGTATTCACTATAGAGAGGGACTACTGTACTATGTTAAAGAGAAAATCAGTATTGTATATGGACAGATACAGAGTAGACAATGTATCATTCTGAATGCATAGGGTTAGGGGAGGAGGGGGATTTAATTATACTAGCCTATACATATATATATTTATTGTGAAGAATATGTAAATATACTATGTGATTTTCTATTACAGTACGCTCTCGATTATCTGACCTCCCTTCATCCGAACTCCCTATCTAACGGACGGTCGGATTGTCCCCCACACACCGTGTTAATTGATGAGTCATTAGCACTGCTTTGCACTTGCTGCTGTATTAAAGTACCAGTTAACACTTGATAGCACATTGATAGCACCTGCTGCTGCTGCTCTTACTTAAGCCCCAGTTAGCAACTGTAGTCAGGTTTTGTATTCACTTACCGAGATGGCTACCAAACGAAAATGAGTTGTCCTCAATGTGTCCCAAAAAATAAGAATTGTTGAGCGCCTGGAGAATGGCGAGAGAGCTGCTGTTCTCGCCGATGAATATGGCATAGGAAAGTCGACTATCAGTGATATAAAGGCTGCCAAACAAAAACTTAGAGACTTTGCTTTGACAATGGACTCAGCAGCAGGGGCAGAGGGACGCAAGAGCATGCGCTGCTGTAAGGACGAGCACTGTGACAACGCTCTCTGTCTCTGGTTCTGCCAGGAGCGTGAAAAGGGGACACCACTGTCCGGACCCCTTCTAAAGGAGAGAGCACTCATTTTCCACTCCAGGATGGGGAACACAGACCCCTTTGTAGCTAGTGAGGGCTGGCTGACACGCTTTAAGCATCATCATGAGATTTTCCAGCTGTGCCTTTGTGGGTAAAAACTTAGCGCTGCTGAGTAGTCTGTTTCTCCCTTTTTAGCAAATTTCCTGGACATTGTAGAAAGCACCAGTCTCGTCCCTGACCAAATCTACAATGCAGATGAGACCGGGCTGTTCTGGCAATGTTTGCCAGATCATACTCTGGCACATGGTGGTGAGCGAGAGGCTACTGGCTTCAAAAAGCCAAAGACAGGGTCACGATCTTGGGCTGTGTTAATGCAGCTGGGACCCATAGACTTAAACTTGTGCTTGTGGGCAAATCCAGGCAGCCTCGGTGCTTTAAGCATGTAAATCTGGGTTCCCTTCCAGTGCACTACAAGACTCAACACAATGCCTGGATGGACAGTTCTATTTTTCTTAGATGGTTTACCAATCACTTTGTGCCCCAAGTAAAAGCTCATATATGGAGTAAATGTCTCCCCCTCCATGTCATCTTACTGGGTGACAATTCTCCAGCACATCCCGAAATTGCCAATGTCAGGGCTCGTGATGGGTACATCAAGTGTATGTTTTTGCCTGTAAATACCTCCAGCAAACTGCAGCCCTGTGACCAGGGCATATTAGAAATACTCAAACGTGGCTATCATAAAAAACTGCTGCAGGCAATTCTGGCAGAAGCAAACCAGCAATTGTCCATCAGTGCAATCATTATGGCAGTCACACTGAAAGATGTTGTGTACACGTGTGCCGAGGCTTGGGATGCTGTAATGCCAGTGACAATTCAGAAAGCAAGGGCGAAGGGAGGGATTCGAATATCCAGAGATGATGTTGCACCAGACCAAGACTCTACAGACTCAGCCGATCTGGCACTGAGTTCTGAGTCAGATGAAATCTGCAGATTGGCATCATTGTTGCCAGAACCCATCCTAGCCGAAGAAATAGAGGAGTGGCAAATGTGTGATTCTGGGGAGAATGGGCAGGAGCTCATGACAGACGATGCGATTATAGAATTTGTCCAGAAGTTGGAATCAGAACCTAATGACGAGGAGGACGATAACTCAGACAGGCCCATTGTGCCTAATCATTCAGAGGCTGTAGAACATTTTACACAGTGCATCTTGTACTTGGAGAGCCAGCCTGACTCAGATCCAGTACAAGTTATGCTTCTACGAGCGATGAAACAACGAGCATGGGGGAAGTCACTTGATAACCGAAAACAAAGGTCTGTGACAGACTACTTCAAATAGTTTAAAGTACTGTACTGAACAGTGTTGTAGTTTGTTGTCACTTATTAATTGATTAAAGATTTTTTTTATTTCTGCCAATAAAGATGATTTAATAACATTTTGATCTAACTTCTCGTTTATCCGACCTCCTGATTATCCAACCATTTCGGATGTCTCTGAAAGCAGTTGGATAAACGGGCGTCTACTGTATATTTAATAAAAATTATTTGTGTAGATATATATATATATATATATTATACTGACGCGGTAGCACCAGTATAGTTAGGATTGAGTAAGCACTTTAATTTTAAACCCCAAATATTGCACATTAATAACTTTGCCACCATATGACAGATTTGCCTGAACTATTGCATGCATGGTCTGTACCATAGTTCTCTGTATCTGGCAAGTTGTGTTACGGTCGGATGAGTGGTTGCAGAGCTGCAGAACAGCAAAAAACTCAAACAGACATTTTGTGCATTTCTTTGCTCATCCCTACAGCCTGCGTGATTTGTCCATTTGGTCTGAAATCTTCAGGGAAGATGCAGTCTGTGTCACTGATGTACCTTTCGAAGATTTGGTGAAAAAATATTAAACCGTTCCAAAGTTATTAAAAAAAAAAATTTCCAATTATAGTCGATGGGGGAAAAAAAATACACTTTACTTTCACAAATGGCCCTTTTACTTTAATGCAGCAGCCATCTTGTTTTCAGTTAGGGAGAGAGAAAAATGCCTGGCATTTAAATTTGGGACCCCCAAAGGTAAACACTGACTGTTGAGTTTACCTAGTTGGGTCCTGAGGATGACTGCCCTGTATTTTTTTGAGGGGAAAACCCCCCAGAAATGCCATTTTAAAACTCGGAGCCCCAGTACTTTTGAAAATTGTGGCAGAAACGGCTGCAAAACTTTCGTAAATCATGAAAGTTGCGTGCCATTTTTGTGAAACTGTCACAATTTGTGATAGTACTTTGCACAAAAATCTGCAAATCTTTGCCACCCCCTCGCAATAAAACGATTCAGGCTTTTGGGCTGAAATTTGCAGGAGGGCAAGCCCTGGTCCCACAGATGTGCCTTTTCATGACTTGGTAACAAAACATTCAATGGGCCCAAAGTTACAGTTCTACAAAGTTGAGAAATTTCCCATAGGCTAACACTGCGGCACCCGTGATGCGTTTTGGCGCCCATATCTTAAATACAAAGCGAGATATTGATTTTTTGCTATCTGCAGCTTAGTTCACTTACAGGTGAACTAAGCTGCAAAAACATGTTTGGAAATCATACACCACATTTCCATGCTTTTGTCACTATGCTATGAACCCTAACTGATGCATTAGCTGTTTTTTTTGCAATGAACAAAATATACACATATATATCCAAACTTCTGATTGTATAAAACACATCACATGACTGTTCGTATATCAGAGCCTGACCGCACACCTGCACTTTTACCCCCTTCCAAAACAATTTTGACATTTTATAAGATAGATAAACCACTCTGAGGTGTGCAGTCACGCTCTGATATATGCACACCTTGGGCAGTTGACGCACATATCAGAGCGTGACCGCACATCCCAGATTGGTTTACCTATTACATATAGATAGACATATATAGATAGATATATCCTGAGAAATTTATACCTTTTTATTTTTAGTTTCCCATGTAAGATGTTAAATATACAAAAAACACAAAAATATATTCATAACATAGTTTTAAATTATACCCATATGGAAAAGAACTATACAGTATTTTGTTAATATGTAGAATATATCCGAATATGCCTAAATATATAGCATATTTCAGATATCTGTGCATTTTTCCAGTTATATTTTAGATAGCTGCAGGAGTGAAGGGGAAATTATTAAACCAGGAAAGGTACACTAAGCTTGTTTCCAGGTACAACCGGGGAGCACACGGAAGTTAAGTGACTTGCTCAGGATCTCACAGTATGCAAGCGGGGGCTGTGGGATTCAAACCAAGGTTTCTAGGTTTGCAGCTCAGACACTTAAACCACTGTGCTATACTGCCTCCGTAGAAGTCAACGAGATATGTGTTACTGGCCTTGATAAACTAAATGTATATGTTTTGTTATAATAATAATAATAATAAACTTTCTTTATCAAGCGCAGTTCATAAATATCAAAGGGCTGTACAATCTTAACATTTTAAAACATTTTCAAACCCTCTAAAACTTGACAAATATCACTAAACATACACATCCAATATTGTGTTGTACTTTTTAATGTTTTTATGGACTCTCTAATGAAAAATTATTATAGTTTTATGGAAGTGTAATTTTACTCTGTAATTTCTAATAAGTGTAACATAGGCAACCCCTTCCGTCTATCCGTGTGCTGGTCCGAGTGCTCCCGTCAATGTTTATGGAATGACCCCAACCTCGTCTCTCTCCAAACTGGACATTCTGCTCAATTCTTTCTGCCGCTTTGCCACTGCCTCAGCCCCCCCACGCACTCACCAATGCACCCTCTACACACCACTCTCCATTGCCCTGCTCTCTCACAGAACCATCCACAGCGTCTCCCTCATAACAAAATTCTGGTCCGGTTCCCTCCCCCCACCTCATATGCCACCTGACTCCAGCAAACTCCCTTGTTTACCCTCTCCAACACAGGGATTTGCACACGTTTCACATCCCTCGCCCACAAAATACTACCAGCTAAGCTGCCTTTTCGTACCGTCTCCCCTTCTTTGGAACAGCCTTCTCTCTGACCTGCGCCTAGCCTCCTCTCTCCCATCCATTAAAAAATTCCTCAGGCTCCTCCCAAGCCCCCTCTGCCCCAACAGTCCTAGTAAGCCTCCCTAAGCCCTACCGCCTACATATAGAAGTCTTGCAGCAGTCCAGTACACCTTGTCCATGTACTGGCCTACTTTATTATGAATGTAACATTTTTGTATGGTATGTAAAAAGGTTGTTTATACTGTGTCCTGGGAATCTCCTTGTGTATCTCTTCTCATTTCAGTGTACGCTCTGTACCCGGGTCGCACCTGGAAATGAGCTTTGGCTCAGTGTGCCTATTCAGGTTATCAATTTTTAATAAATAAATAGGGCACCAAATTTAAAATTCGCTGCCCCTTCCCGGAGTCCCCCCCCCCCGCAGTTAGAAAAGGAAATTACGTACTTACAGTAATTCTTAATCTTGGACAAAGTCTCCGCCACTCATTCACACTAGTGGGACTACGCCAGAGGAGGTAGAACCCCATGGGAGCCAGAAATATTCAGGAGGGCTGGCACCAGGATAGGAGCGCACATGCTTGGCGCTGTGAGACTAGCTCATGCTGCATAGGCTATCTTGGCGTCAACCCTCCAACCACCTCAGTACCTTTTTGACAGAGGAGGTGCAGCATAAACTAATGAAAAAAAACCTAATCCTAACATCCAGGCATCCGAAAGCCCGGATGACCCATGTAAGAAGGGTCAATTCGACAATGACTTCACAGCCCAAACAATAAGGAAGTGAAGACCAAAGCAGAATGAGTAAGCTCAGGGGATGGTGGGTGGGCATGTGAATGAGTGGTGGAGACTTCATCAAAGAAGATCAAGAATTACAGTAAGTACGTAATTTCCATATCTTCCTGGACTAAAAGTCTCCACCACTCATTCACACTAGTGGGAGAGTACCGAGCTAAAAATCAAAACCACCTCGGGTAAGGTGGTAGGAGACAGAGCTCACTCATGACAGAAGCCCATAAGGACTGTCCTGCCAAGGAAAGTGAACTGTCTGGCATGGACATCCAGAAAATAGTGCACTTAGCTCCAACTCGTTGCCTTGCAGATGTCTGCAATGGGTACATTACAAATCTCTGCCAGGAAAGCCGCAACCACAGTGAACCCGGCCAACCTGACCTGTGTCATGGATTAGTAGTGCCAAAGACATGCTGCTAACCAAACAGAAAACATCTCATAGCAACAGGCTGACCCAGCTGAGGCATGCGGAAAGATATGAAAATTACGTACCTACCGTAATTCTTGATCTTCTTGGATGAGTCTCCACCACTCATTCACACTATTGGGATCTGCGCCGGAGGCACTAGGACCCATCGGGAGCAAACTTTTTGCTGGAGGGTCGGCGCCAGAGGAGATGGTGCCGTGAGCCTAGCTTCGTCTGTTGTAATGACTATCTCTCGCGATCGACCCTCCAACCGCCTCAGTAACTTTTTTACCAAGGAAGTGCAGCGTACCTAACCTAGAAGGGTAGCCTAACCTAAAAACCGGACATAAGATAGTCTGGGAGACCCGTATAAGAAGGGTCAATAAAGAAGTCTTCGCGGCCTAAAGATTTGAGGGAGTGAGGACGAACAAGAAAGGTGAGCTCGGGGGATGGAGGGTGGGCGTGTGAATGAGTGGTGGAGACTCGTCCAAGAAGATCAAGAATTACGGTAGGTATGTAATTTTCATATCTTCCTGGACATAACTCTCCACCACTCATTCACACTATTGGGAGAGTACCGAGCTAATAATGCCCCAAGAGGGCGGCAGAAGAGACCAAGAGCTCACGTTTCTATGACAGAAGTCCATTGAGGATGGCTCTGCCAAAGGAAGAATGCCGTCTGGCATGGACATCTAGTGCATAATGTTTAACAAAACTATGCACTGAGCTCCAGGTGGCCACATTGCAGATGTCTGCGATGGGCACGTTGTGGATTTCCGCTAGAGATGCCGCGACCGCTCTGGTAGAGTGAGCATAAACTCTACTCTCCAACTTAACCTGCGCCATGGAATAGCAGTGACGAAGACACACCACTAGCCATGATGAGATACATCTGATAGCGACAGGTTGACCCAGCCGGGTATCACTGAAGGAAACGAACAGTTGCTGAGCTTTGCGAAAATCCTTGGTTCTATCTAGATAAAAACGCAAGGCCCTCTTAACAGCCAAAGAATGAAGAGAACGTTCCCCTTCATTTTGGAAGTCCACAAAATAAGAGGGAAGGACCAAAGGTTGGTTTAGATGAAATTCTGACACAACCTTAGGAAGAAATTTAGGATGAGTACGAAGGATTACTTTGTCCTCATGGAACACAGTATACGGAGGGTCTGTGACCAGGGCATGTATCTCAGAGACCCTGCGGGCTGAGGTAATGGCCACTAGGAAGGCAGTCTTCCAGGTGAGAAATTTTAGCTCACAGGTAGCCAGAGGTTCGAAAGGTTTCCGAGTGAGCATGTCTAGCACAAGATTAATGTCCCAGGCTGCGACTGGACATCTTGTAGGGGGTCTGGTATGCAGAATCCCCTTAAGAAATCTCTTAACCATAGGTAACTGGAGCCAGAGTTAAGGAAAACAGGCTCATGATACGCTGAAATGGCACTAAGATGAACTTTGACTGTAGAGTACTGCAGACCCGAATTTGAGAGGTCAAAAGTACTCCAAAACCTTATCTGGTGGACAGGAAAGGGATTCAAAGAGGACTTTGCACACCAGAGCGGAAAACGCTTCCACTTGGCTGTGTAAGTTTTCCGAGTGGCTGGCTTCCATGCAGCCAGAAGAATATCAGAAACTCTTCGAGAGACATTGAACCGGTTTACTTCGACCTCTTCAGGAGCCAAGCATGAAGGTGAAGTGATCTCAGGTTGAAATGGACCACCGGTCCCTGAGTCAAAAGGCTCATCTGCAGGGGAAATGGTCTCGGAGAAACTGCCAACGTATTGTTGAGTAGTGGAAACCACAGCTGCCGAGGCCAAAAGGGAGCAATGAGAATCATTTTGTCCCCCTGGGATTTGAACTTGAGGAGTACCCTCTGAATTAGAGGAAGAGGCGTAAAGGCGTAAAGAAAGTGTTTTGTCCACCACAGCCTGAACGCATCCTGACAGAAAATGCCAGGCCTTGGATTTATGGAGCAGAAGAGAGGCAGTTTTGCGTTGAGTGGGGATGCAAAAAGGTCCAGGTCTGGAGTTCCCCACTCTTCGAATAGTGACTGAACTATGGTTGAGTCAAGAGATCACTCGTGAGGGTCTGTCTCTGTTCTGCTGAGACGGTCTGCCAGTTCGTTCTGAACACCTGGCAGGTAGACCGCTTGAATTAGAGCCTCGTGCTCCAAGCACCATTCCCATACCCTCATTGCTTCTCTGCATAAGGGGTAAGAGTGAGCACCGCCCTGCTTGTTGATGTAATACATCACTGCTTTGTTGTCGTTTGAAGGAGAATGTTCTTGTGACACAGAATGTCCTTCAAAGCTCGGACCGCATAAAGGAGGCTCTCATTTCTGGGCGTTTATGTGGAGCTGGGACTCGACTTGAGTCCACGCACCTTGAGTGTGGAGAGCCAGACAGTGAGCTCCCACCCCATTAGGGATGCGTCCGTGGTAATGGAGATCTGATGGTCCAGAGGAGCAAAGGGATACCCCTCCAGGAGATTGCTCTCTTGAGACCACCAGGTGAGTGACCTCCTTAAGGGTTCTGTCACCTTGATGAGATAGGACTGCGGGTGAGTGGTTGGGGACCACTGAGTACAGAGCATCCACTTGGTGGTTCATGTGCAGATGTGCTAGGGTACAGTGAACACTGAGGATGCCATGAGGCCTAGCATCCGTTGCATCGAGAGGCTGTGACTGAGCTGTTTTCCCGATGTGATGGGCATCTGAAGGATATCGTTCCTCCTGTCTTCTGGAAGAAAAGCCTTCACACAGGAGGTGTCCAGAAGAGTCCCTATAAAAGGAGCCTCTGGGAGGCTGCAGTTGCGATTTCTTGAGGTTGAGCAGAACTCCCATGGACGTGAGAGCCGAGGCCGTCTCCACTGCGTCCAGAGTCCCTCTGCATGGAAGGGCTTGCTAGCAGCCAATCGTCCAGATAAGGAAACACCTGAATTCTGACATTTCTGAGGTGTGCTGCGAGAACTGCACAACATTTTGTAAAAACTTGCGGCGCCGAGGATAGCCCAAAGGGCAGGACTCTGAATTGATAGAGCTGTCCCAGAACCACAAACCTTAGGAATTTGTGATGCCTCGGGTGAACAGGAATGTGCTGGTAAGCATCCTGCATATCTAGGGAGGCTAACCAGTCATGCTGGTGGAGCAGAGGTAACAGGGTTCCCAGAGAAATCATTTTGAATTTCTCCTTGGGGAGAAATTTGTTTAGCTATCTGAGATCTAGAATGGGGCGCATACCACCGGACTTCTTTGGAACCAGAAAGTAATGGGAGTAGAACCCCGTGTTTCGTTGGTGCAGTGGCACCACTTCTACTGCCCTGTTGTTCAGAAGGCCCTGAATCTCGGCGACGAGAAGGTCTGACTGAAGGGTTGACAGCCTGGGCTGCCATTTGGGGGGATGATCCGGGGGTCTCCACAAGATTGAGTGAATACCCCTCACAAATTATCCGAAGGACCCATTTGTCTGAGGTTATGGACTTCCACTGGTTGTAGAAGTGCATCAGATGACTTCCCACCGGAGAGGAAAAGTCCACCTCGGGCAGCTGAGATGGAACTTGGGCCAGCAATTCATAAGGTAGCGCTGGGCGCTTCGGGCCCTTGCGCTTTCTGTTGCGCCTTCTTTTGAGGTTGGGCAGGTTGATTCTTATGGAACCTTCCTCTGCCTCTGCCTCGAAAGGACTGGCGATTATGAAACTGTCGTTTACTGGCATGCCCTCGAGAGGGGGCAGGAGGGGGCCGATCCAACTTATTGGCTGACCTAGTGTTTTGTGTAGCTTCTAGTGCTTGCTCTACCTGAGGACCAAAAAGATATGCACCGTCAAAGGGCAATGCCATCACCTGCTGCTGCACATCATTCATAAAGCCCGAAGTGCGCAGCCAGGAAGGACGCCGGGTGCAAATACCAGCAGCCGCTGAATGGGAAGCAGTGTCAAAAGCATCCATGACTGCTTTAACCTGCTGGTTATTAGATTCAATACCTCTGGTAATGGTTTGAAGAAGCTCTGGCTTTGAATCTGACTCCGGCAGGGCTTCAACCATCTGTTTAATAGAATGCCAGAGGATATACTCATACTGAGAAAAATATCCTTGGTAGCTGGCAATACGCATACTTAGAGTAGAAGCAGCAAAGACTCTCTTACCTAAGGTGTCTATCTTACAAGATTCTTTATTAATAGGTCGAGCTGTAGTAGCTTGAGGAAGAACGACCTTATCATTCTCTGCCAGGACTACAATAGGATCCGCAAAGGCTTGAGATGCCAAAATGGGACGATCCTTGGGGGCTGAATATTTCCTATCAATGGATTTAGCCACCGAAGGGGTAAGAGCAGGATTATTTCATACCATTTGAGACAGCGTCTCGAAGGAAGGCTGAATCGTGAGGAGTCAAATCCATAGGGATCTCCGAGCATGAAGATATTGGAGTCTCAACAATTTCCCAGGATCGATGTCTGTAGTCTGGAGAGAAAGTGTGGAACTCAGATTTTTCAACAGAGACTTAAAGGATAGGTCCTCGACCACAGGCTCTGCAGCAGTAATAGATCCTGCTTCGTCCACTTCATCACCCAACCGAAGGTCTGGGTCATTCTCAACGTCATCTCCTGACAGTCCAGGAGGGACTGTATGGACAGGAAAGGAATGAAATTCAGAAGAGGAGGAAGAAGGAAGCAAGTGAAAAGAGGTCCCCGAGCCGCCCGGCGCGAGGCGGCCGAGGCACAGACAGCGCGAGAAGCTGCGGCACCGAGGATGGCGCGGCTTCTGAGCACTGGAGGATGGCACCGAGCCTTGCGGCACTGAGGCAGGCGCCGAGAAGCCACACGGCGTCGAGGATGGCGCCGAGCAGAATCGACGCCGAGGATGGCACCGAGAGGCCACATGATGCCGAGGGTGCCGAAAACACTCTCAGACTCCGAAAAACAGGTTTTGAAGGAAGAAGAGCAGGAGATAAGGGCATCGGTGTGGCCCCCTGTGCCGCAGCCATGTGAGGGGGGGAAACACCTAAGCCCGGAGTCGATGGCACCGAAGAAGGTGCCGTGCGACCAGGAAGGTCCAACCACCCTACCTGGTCGCCCAGAGAGCCCGAAGGCCCACGAGCGACCGAGCCAGGTAGCCAAACCAACCTCTGAGCCCATTGCTCCATAAGAGCGGCCCACTGATGAAACTGCTCATCTGAAGACCTACCTGCGGGCGGGATAGGGCTCCGATGTCGAAGCCGTCAGCTACCAGAAGCAGAGGTTGGCGACTCTGAAGGAGGAGACCGGCAGCTAGCCCCGATAACTGAGCGTCTGCGTGCAGACATATCAGAGGGCGACCTCGAGTGATGCCTTCTCTTTTTAGACCTGTGGACCGAAGAAGAGCTCGAGGCCGAACGGTGCCGAGAGTGCAACCGTTTATTTTTATGCTTCCGGGGGGACCGCCCATTCCCTCGGGCATTGGACTGACCGTTGTCAGACCCTCCCTCCGGAGAAGGCGGCGGACCGGACCCAGCCCGACTGATTGAACAGCTTTCATACGAAGTCTCCCTACCGTCACCTGACCTGCTCATGGTCGACTCCATCAAGGTAGGCTAAGACTTCTTTATTGTATTTATTTCAAAAATAAGAATAAATTTAAGCGATACTGTATCAAGATAATACTACAAAATAATAAAAACTGAAAACTATGCTGCTAGTTTGAAGTTTGACTCCCGACAGGCGAGCAATGTCATCACTGAAGTGCACTCGACGGCGGGAAAAAAGGAACTGAGGCGGTTGGAGGGTCGACGCTGAGATAGTCGTTACCGCACGAGCTAGGGCTCGCGATGCCGTTCCTCGTGGCGCCATCTCTGGCGCCGACCCTCCAGCAAAAAGTTTGTTCCCGATGGGTCCTAGTGCCTCCGGCGCAGATCCCAATAGTGTGAATGAGTGTTGGAGACTTATGTCCAGGAAGATACAGTAGTTACTCAGATGCGTCTCTCTTCGCTCTGTTGATGAAGAATCATAGAACCCTCTTAACATCTAGAGAAACAAAAATTGACTAATGGGAACTGAACCAGTGGCTTGTTGTCTACTAGCTCAACACAGACCAAAAACACGCAGAGGTGTACCTTCACTGCCGAGTATTGCAGACCTGCATTCGACAGGTCCAAGAGGCACCCCAACACCTTATTTGGTGGGCAACCAAAGGGCCCAGATGGGACTTGCACACCAGAAGGGTTTCCACTTCACCGCGTAAGCTCTCCTGGTGGAAGGCCAAAGCATGGCTTAGAAGATTTCTGTAATGGTCTGGGAAACCTTAAAACTTGCCCACTTCCATTTCCTCTGGGACCCGGCAAGGAGGTGAAAGGAGTTCAGGCTAGGAAGGACTAAGTCCCTGTGACAGAGGGTCCAGTTATAGAGGGAGTCACCTTGGGGGAACTTCTGACAGACCGTAGATCAATGCAGATCATATCTGCTGAGGCTAGTCTTGGACGATGAGAATCACCCTGTCAAGTATTGAGCAGCACCCACTGAATTAAGGGAAGAGGAGGAAAACATACAGGGAACATCTTGTCTATTGCAGTGAATACATCCTGACAGAAAAAAACACCAGGGTCTGGATTTCTGAAACAAGATAGGGGCAGTTTTGCATTGAAAGGGGACCAGGTCCGAACTGCCCTGCTCATCGAAGGTGACTGCACAAAATCTGAACTGATGAATCGTGCTCGAGGCACCACTCTCACAACCTCATGGTCTTCTGCAGAGAGGGTTGGAGGATGCCCCATCCTGCTTGCTGATGTAATACATTACAGCATTGACATCCGTCTGAAGTAAGATCACTTTGAGGCAGAGGGCATCCTTCAGGACTTTGCTTATAAGATAGCTCTCATCTCTAAGAATTTTAAGACAAGATGAGGTTCCTCCTGGCTCCACACCTGAGTGTGAAGGCCTTGACAGTGAGCCCCCCCCCGAGAGATTTTGTTCGAGGCTCTGTCATCTTGTACAGAGGATTACGGATGCAAGGTTAGAGACCACTGCTTGCTGCGGAGGATGCCCTGCGTCCCCGCATCCGCTCAACCAAAAAGGGCCTGAATAGAGTCATTTTCTGAGATGCAATGAGCCATCTGAGGATGTTGTTTCTCCCATCCTCTGGAATGAAAAACTGACGCACTGGGAGGTATCCAGGAAGGCTCAAAAGAAGAGGAGATGTTGGGCAGATGAAACTGTCATCTTCCTTGAATCAAAAAAGCCCTTAGAAAGAACTGAGACGCAGTGGCGACTGCTTCCTGTGTCTCATGCCCAGATGGGCAGGCTAGGAGCCAAGTGTTCAGGAAGTGAAGAATTGAATGCCGAGGTTTTAGTGAACTCCTCCCTGAACAGGTATTTGTTTAACCTTAGTTTAAGGAATGGGCCTGCACCTGGGACGCCGTGCCTGGCTGACAGTATGAGTGGAAAACAAAGAAAAAATGAACTGCTGGCACTGGCTATGCACAGCTTATAGGTACAATCCACGTATACCTCTGTTGGTTTGGAAATAAAGTAAATTAATTGTTTCTTGAAGAAAGTGCTTAATTATATTTTTGGTGCACACAGTGGAAACTCCAAACAAGTGAACGAACCCCTTCCACATCACCGGGAAATAGCTGCCTTACACGTTTCACACCCCCGGAGCTTAATCATAGGATAACAGGCTAACCTCATACACCACAATAAATAGAGAGACAATTAAAGTGACAGTGCATTTGTGTTTAAAACAGTTGTTGTATAAATATATTCTATAGCAGCAGTCATTCTTGCACGGGTATATTGTATAGCAACAATGGTAATATTAAGAAACGGTACTGGCCAATCATTTATGTGCTGTCATATTAGATTGAATGCAGCACTCAACTATTGCCTTTTTAAAATCTTTTAGTTATATACATGTAAATGTTACCACAACTGGAAGATTCACATAATAGTGTCCTCATTTTTGCACAAGGTTTCCCCCAAGGATCTACTATAGTGACAGGATTCCAGAAAAGGACCTAAATAAATAAATAAAAAATATATACTATCAAACATTCATCTCACTTATTGAATTATATACATTAACCACTATGAATGGGAGTTTTACAGAATTATTAAATAAAGAATCAGATAGTAATGTGGGGCCAGTGAGTATTAAACAAGCCTTTAGTCAATTCAAAAGAGCTGCATTTCGAGCAAAACAGATCCACTGGGAAAGAATGTCACTCCGAGCATATCTGGAGGTGGAATGAATCCCAAGGGGTCCAACAATACTCAAAAAAAACACATTTGGATTACAAAGAAAGGACTTCCTAGAAAACTGGCAAAAAATAAGTCACAGTTCCAGTAAACAATATATAGAACTGATACTGAAAGAAAATGCAGATTCAGAAAGAAACAGAAGAAGAAATAAAAACCAATCAAGCAGCATTAAAACATTTTTGTAATCATCACATGTTCGATGAACTGAGGGACAATTTTAAATCCAACCTGATTAAGTATGATAAAAAAATACAAGAAATAAAACAAACAAAATTTGAAAGAGACATTAATGACCACAAGAATGGCACTATTTTTGGATGGGGCAAGAACATAACCTTTAACACAGGGCTCATTACACAAGGAAACACACCAACCAGATCTATTTTAAGAAATACCACAGAGACATTTGAGGAGAATTAGGGTCAGGAACTGAGCAGCACAGAGGAGATAAACCTAGGGGGGGGAGGAAGGATACCCAGTGTCACCTAGTACCTGAACCACACCAGAAGGCCCAAGATGCAGCCTATGTGTTAACTTCAACCAGCCCCACCAAAAATCAGACATGGAGAGGGGCAGGAGGAGGAGGAGGTGGCAGAGGTTGCAGCAAAGGGAAATGAGGATGGAACGGAATGGGGAACTTGAGGATCGGGTACTAGTAGACAACATGATCAACATTTCTTCATACGCTTTCTCAGTGGTGGAAAGTTCACTACTAAACAGAGAATTATTTTTTGTTTCGACACAGAGGTTCAGCTTATTCAAAACCACAATGGACTGTCGTAAATTTGTACGTAACTTGGGATTACGCTCTTTTTTCACAAGAAAAGAAGAAGAAAGGCAGAAGATGGACACAGGGGTAAGTGACACATCAGAAAATGTGAATAATGACTGAAATTGATCTGAACATTAAAAAGTTTAAACGACTTGGACAAAAATCTATGTGATGACAACAATGCTGGATATTATGTTAATCTGAGTAAGACAGAAAACACGGCACTATATGATTTGGGGTCTAACAAGTCTTTAACCATTAAACCAGCTGATAAGGGGGGTCCATAGTGATAATGGACACCGATCTGTACCACACAGAGATGTGTAGACAGGTTTTGGAGAGTTTTATGAAAAATTACCTAATGACCCTACATTCATGTTTAAAACAAAAGCAGATAAATATTTGTCAGAGGTTAAGAATAAGGGGCAGGTCAGTGAGACTACTTTTGCTTTTTATGTTTGCTTGCACGCATGTGCAAGAAACATAGTGCCATCATCGGAGATTTCGGAGGTGTGTCACCTCCTTCTCCAATTCAGGCAGTGTGCTTGCAGGCGCGGCCCCTGTAAGCCAATGCATTTTGGAGCTGTCTATGACACGCTCCAAAATGCAGTGGCATACAGTTGAAAGGGGGAGCTACGCTTGAGTGAGCAGTGATGAAGCTGCTCACGTTGCGCTCCCAGCCGCAGGCGTCGCGCCCCTACGCGGTGTATAGCCGACGGGGTGCCCAATCCCGTCGGCTGAACTGCGTCGACTCCTCCCCTCCTCCCAATAGTTGATGCCACGCTGGAGCCACCCCAAGCGTATGGCAAGCGATCCTCATGTTTTTGTTTTTGTTTTGCCGTGAGGGGTGCCCAATCCCCGTCGGCTGAAGCCTCAAAGTCCTTGTGCCACGCTGGGGCCCACCCCAGTGTGGCAAGCGTCCTACGACGTCTTTTTTTTTAACCTGTAAGAAAAACGGTCCAGCGATGTGTCTCCCGACCCCCTCCCACAACCGCACCCACCCTGCGCACCCAGCCTCCCCACACCCCCCACCCCTACCTCCGGACTCCAGTGCGGCGATCTTGGTGGACTGGGAACACATCTGCACTCTTCAAAAGCCGGGCCGCGAACTGAGGAAATGCCCGGTAAGCTGTATAATGGGCTAGATAGGGGTTTCAACTTTGTGCATATCTCCAGCCATTTTTGGGAATTTTGCCAAATTTTCAACAAGGGTTTTGGACCACTATGAATGATGTCACGTCATACTAGCCCAGTCTGCATTTCGCGCAGTGACCGCGCAGTGACTGCGAATCACCCTTCGGCCTGAATACCACCGGGCGACAGTGACATCATTCATGGAAGGGGCCCAAACCCCCATGTTGGAAAATTTGGTGCCAAAATCAAAATAATGACTGTTTAACGAGCTGTGCTATGCAGTTCCACGCAGGTCGGAAGTTCACAATTAAATATTTTCAGTCCAGATTTTCAACATTGCCATTTCACCACACCTTCTTATGAGTAGTATAGCTGTCATTTTTCACATCTCACCCAAAATGTGTTTCCACCCATGTAGCACAGAATGGCGCAGTCAGTGTGCGAAATCAATGTATGGGACAAATTAAGAAAATCACAGTGACACTGTTCATGAGCAGAGGTCTTGAAATGGCTATGTTGAAAATTTGGTGAAAAAAAACCTAAAAATGACTGTTTTACGAGCGTGCATTGCGCAGTTCCTACGCACGCTCATAGGTTTGCGAATTTTCAATATTTCCACTCCAAATTTTCAACATTGCCATTTTTCCACACCTTCTTATGAGTAGTACAGCTGTCATTTTCACATCTCACCCAAAGCGTGTTTCCACGATGTAGCGCACAATGGCGCAGATCGTTGTCATGAAACTCAGTGTATGGGACACATTAAGAAAATCACAGTGTCACTGTTCATGAGCAGAGATCTTAAAACAGCAGTGTTGAAATTTGGTGACAGAATTCTAAAAATGACTGTTTCTGGTGTCTGGATTGCACAGTTCCCACGCATGCTTTCGTGGGTTTGCAATTTTCAATATTTCCACTCCAGATTTCCAACATTGCCATTTTCCACACCTCCTTATGAGCAGTACAGCTGTCATTTTTCACATCCTGCCCAAACGTGTTCCGCCCATGTAGCTGACGATGGTGCTGTTGGTGTCTAGAAAGCAATGTTTAGGACAGATTAAGAAAATCACAGTGACACTGTTCATGATTGGAGCACCAAAATGCCTGAGTTGACAATCTGCTATAAAATCCCCAACCTAATTATATAACGGGTGTCGTTACTGTAGTTCTATGTCTTGTCCATTGACTTCACCATTTTTTAAATATTTTTCACACATTTGCAACATAGCCATTTTACACCTCCCCATGAAAGAGTACAGCTGTCATTTTTACATCCTGTTCGAATATTTTTGCACCTGTGGTGCTAAATGCCAAGTCACTGTGCATAAGCAGCTTTTGGCTACCAAACTAATATTCCCCCTGTTCATGAGGTGGGGTCACAAAACAAACATGTTGAAAATTTGGAGTTAACATACTAAGATGCCTGAGGTATAGGCTTTTCAACTAATCGTCCAACCCTATAGAGAATGACAGGAATCAGGGGGTGTGACTTGGGATTCTTGCCTGTGATGCTCATACCATTCCACCTGCAGTCACTGAGAGGCATCGAGGGCTGCCTTGGACTCTTGACCCAAACTTACCCATTCTCCTATATCGCACCCATCTCACCATATTTCCTAATGAAATGGGTGCGCAAGGCGCTAAAGACCCCAAGGAACACGTGACACTTGTCAGTCTCTGCAGAGTGGGTGTGGTGAAATGGCGTGGCCGTTATGCCTGACGACCCAAACACACACCCCAATGCCTGTCACTCTCTGCAGGGTGGTGGTGGGGTTGGCTTCAGTTCAATACTTCACTGCCATTCCTATTACGCAGCTCTGTAACTTCTACACTACCACTGCCAATGCCAGCAAGCAAACATTCGGCATTGACAAATGCTTGTTTTATCTGGGGACAACCCTGTGAGAGCTTGTTTCTATTGGTTGCCTAAGGTGCATAAATGTTTCATAACCCCCCCAGGCCATACCATAGTTTCTGGCAACAATTTCCTCACAGAATCCCTATCCCAGAATGTTGACCACCATATAAAATTACTTGCGCAGCAAATTCCCTCGTACATAAGAGATAGAGGGGATATATTATCTGTTTTACAGGATACAGAAACTGAGGATGGTAGCATGTTTGTCACACAGGATGTTGAATCCCTTTATTCTAATATCCCTCATGAAGGGGGGCTGCAGGCCTTGGATTATTAGCATCAAAAAACGGAACATAATGATCCCCCACAGAAATGCTTGTCACCCTGGCAGAATACGTATTAAAATGCAGTACCTTCTTTTACCTGGTTTGTCAATATGTACAAAAGAAAGGCACTGCAATGGGTGCTACCATGCCCCTAAGTTTGAAAATATGCATTTAGGAAAACAGGAGGAAGAGTTCATTAGGTCACCACAAACAAACCCCTTCTTGGATAAGATTGATTTATACCGTCGATTTATTGATGATGTACTGATGACATGGACTGGCACCGAAGAGGAACTTTTTGACTTTGTGAAATTCTTGGAGAACAGTAACACAAATTTATGATTTTCCCTCTCATTCAGTAAAAAATAAATCTACTTCATAGATCTGATAATAGAGAAGGATGGGGTAGAAGGAATAAAGACTAACCTATTTAGGAAGACGACAGACAGAAATACCTTCCTACAAGCCAAGAGCAGCCATCCACAACATACTATAGTGGGCATCCCCAAGGGCCAGTTCATTAGAATTAAAAGAAATTGTAGTGACCCGGATACATACAGAAAAAGAGCAGATGAACTAAAAATAAAACTGCAAGAAAGAACAAAATACTCACCATTGTAATGTTGTTTCTTCTAATGGAGTCTTGCTGTATTCTGACAATATGCAATATGACCGACTGGTTCGGCTGCCCCGGAGAGTTAAACACCATGCAAAAGCATAGCACCTTGAGCTCGAGCTTGGTTTTCAAACCACTATCCTCGGTACATTTTATGTAACTGACCAGATTCTTACAAAGCTACTAATAAAGAAGTAGATAATACATAAATAAGCATAACCAACACCCAAAAGGGGAAAATACACACTGGAAGAAAGACATGCTGAAGACTCAAGTCACTGATGCCCAAAAAGAAATACCACCCACTGGTGGTTTCTAAGATAAACAACAGGAATGTAGAGACCACGCTCCCTAGGCTCCAGAGGGGAGGGAAGGGTGGGAGGTCAGAATACAGCAAGACCCCATTAGAAGAAACAACATTACTATGGTGAGTAATTTTTTCTTCAAATAACATGAAGTCTTGCTGTATTCTGACAATATGTAGACTACCAAGCAGTGCCCCATGGAAGTGGGTCCAGAACCTATCTAGGGAATAGGCTCTGCAGGACTGCTGTGCCAAACCTGGCATCACTCCTGGCCTGTGTATCCAGGCAGTAGTGCTTAGTGAATGTGTGAACAGTTTTCCAGGTAGCTGCTTTACATATGTCAAGAAGGGGGATATCTCTGGCAGCTGCAATTAAGGCAGCTGTCCCCCTAGTGAAATGAGCTCTCAAGCCTTCTAGTGGCTCCTTACCCAGTTTGCTGTAGCAAAACTGAATGTAGGCCACAATCCATCTGCACTAATCCTCTTACTGGCTGGCCTGCCTTTGCCCACTTCACCATAGGTAAGGAACAGCTGAGTACAGTCCTTCCTGTGCTCCTTTGTTCTGTCCATGTAATAGATGATGGACCTTTTGACATCCAGGCTATGCAGCCTGTGTTCACCTGAACTGGAATGATCAGTGAAGAAGACAGGCAGGCAAAGTTATGGATTGATTCAGATGAAAGTCTGAGACTGCTTTGGGAAGCGACTTTCTGTTACTTCGAAGAACTATCTTGTCCCTGTGAGGGGCAATGTAGTTAGGTTCTGTTGACAAGGTCTGAAGCTCACTAATCCTCCTGGCTGAGGTGATGGCCACCAAAAACAGAGTCTTAAATGTCAGGAATTTGAGCTCTGATGAAGATATAGGCTCAAAAGGGGGCTGCATAAGCTGGGCTATGCAGACATTAAGGTCCCAAGAGGAGGTAGTCTCCCTGTGAGGAGGATGAAGATGGAGCAACCCCTTGAAGAATCTTTTAAAAATAGGATGGGCGGCTAGGGAAGGACCCTTCCCAGCTGACAAATAGGCAGAAACTGCTGCCAAGTGCACCTTCAGGGTGGAGGGCTGCAGGGCCAGGGATTGAAGGTGAACTAAATAATCCAACAGGACTGCCATGCCAGCCTCCTGTGAGACCATGTTCTCCTGAGAATACCAGATGGAAAATCTCTTCCATTTGGAAGAATAAGTTTTTTCTGGTGGAAGCTTTCCTGGAGACCCTAAGGATGTCCAGGACTCCTTCTGAGAGATGCAAGCCTGCATACTCTAAGACTTCAAGAGCCAAGCCGTGAGCCGGAGAGATGTGAGGTTAGGATGTAGTATTCTCCCTTGAGATGACATCAGGTGGTTCTGTCTCCTGGGGAGGCAAACTGGATTGGTCACTGACATGGACAACAGCATCAAGTACCATGGCTGTCTGGCCCAATCTGGCGGCTATCAGAATCATGAAAGCTGCTTGTGCCCTGAGTTTGACCAAACCTCTGGGTATCAGAGGAAATGGAGGGAAGACATACAGGAATCTGTCCGACCAATCCAGGCTCAGAGCATCCATGAGTACTGAGCCCAGTGCCGGGCCCTGCAGCAGAACTGAGGCAACTAATGGTTGTATGGGGCTGCAAAGAGATCTGTCTCTGGAGTGCCCCACCTCCTGAAGACTGTCATCAGAATTTATCTGTTCAAAGACCATTCGTGATGTCCCCGGTTGATCCTGCTGAGAGCATCTGCCAGGACATTGTCCTTCCCTGGCAGGTGAACTGCTGACAGGGAAATGTTTAAGAGGTAGGTCAGACTCCAAACCTTCATGGCCTCTATGCACAGTACTGAGGACCTTGTCCCTCCTTCTTTCTTGCTGTAATACATGGTAGTGGTGTTGTCTGTTCTGACCTGCTCCACTTTCCCCTGTAGTATCTTGGCAAAAGACTGAAGAGCCAAGAATACTGCTCTGAGTTCCAGCAGGTTTATATGTAGCAGGGACTCCTGCTGGAGCCAAGTCCCATGAGCAGTATGAAAAAATTACTCACCTTAGTAATGTTGTTTCTTCTAATGGAGTCTTGCTATATTATAGACATTAGCAGTTTGATCCAGCTCTAGAACTGCCCCGGAGTGAAATGGTTAAAACCATTCCAAAATAGAATTTTGGCACGAGAGCAGCTCTATCTGTGTCATTTCAAACTTGAACTGTCAGATCTTACGAGCCAAACTCACTAAGGTCTGTGTGGAAGCTGTAACCTACACTAGCCAAATGGCTACCTAAATAATAACAACCATTGATGGTCCCAACACCCAAGACTCAAGTCAGGGGACCAGAAATACTAACACCATTCTAATAATATGAAAATGGAACATAAGTATATAAAACACACACAGCGTACACATACACACCCCCAAAGTCCCAAAGGGGACAAAATGCTAACAGGACATAAGTAGTGCCCACACTAAGTTGCCCGCACCCCACCAAGTAAAGGTTCTGAGAGGGGCAGGTTGGGGGGTCTATAATATAGCAAGACTCCATTAGAAGAAACAACATTACTAAGGTGAGTAATTTTTTCTTCAAACAACATGAAGTCTTGCTATATTATAGACATTAGCAGAATACACAGCAGTACCTCCATGGAGGAGGGGCAGAACCTACTTAGGGAATAGGCTCTGAAGAACAGCTGTGCCAAACCGAGCATCTCTCCTGGCCTGGACATCCAGGGAGTAATGCTTGGTAAAAGTCTGTACCGTTTTCCAAGTAGCAGCCTGGCAAATTTCTAATAAAGGATATTTCTGGCAGCAGCTAGAGACGCAGCTGTACCCTGGTAGAATGAGCCCTCAAACTGGGCTCTGCCCACTTTCTGATAACAAAATTGGATACAAGAGACAATCCACTGGCTATTGATCTCTTAGTGGCAGGTTTGCCTTTCCCAACTTCACCATAGGTAAGGAAAAGTTGGAGGGATTCGAACCTGTGACCTTGGCATGCCTATATAATAACTAAGAGCCTCTTAACATCCAGGCTGTGCAACCTCCTCTCACCGAAGAGGGTGATCAGTGAAAAATACTGGAAGGAGATAGATTGATTAAGATGGAAATCTGAAACCACCTTAGGCAAAAACTTCCTATTAGTCCTAAGGACTGCTTGCCCTGTGGAAAGAAATAAAGTCAGTCTCCACTGACAAGGCTTGCAATTCACTTATCGTCTGGCAGAAGTGATAGCCACTAGAAAAACAGTTTTCCAAGTTAGGTACTTAAGCTCTGCAGAAGACAGAGGTTCAAAGGGGTTGCATTAACTGGGCAATGCAAACATTAAGGTCCCAAGCAGGGCCGGTTCCGAAAGGGAGGATTAGTATGGAGTAATCCATTAAAAACTTGGAAAACACAGGATGAGAGGAAGAGGGATGACTTTCCTGCTGACACAAAAGCAGACACAGCTGCCAAATGAGCTCTCAGGGTAGCTGGTCTGAGACCCAAGGAATTAAGATGTACCATGTAATCTAACAAAATGGGCAATTCAGCAGATTCTGGGGGAAATATTTTCCCTAGCACACCAAATGGAAAACCTTTTCCATTTAGAACTATAAGTAGCCCTAGTGGAAGGCTTTCTGGAAGCCCTTAGGATCTCAAGAACACCCTGAGAGAGGTGTAAATCAGCAAACTCTAACTCCTCAAGAGCCAGGCCTTGAGGTTGAGGGATTGAGGTCTGGATACCAAACCCTTCCCTGGGCACAAGTCAACAGATTGTGATTCCTGGGAGGCACAGGGAAGATGGACTGTCAGAGACAGAAGGAGTGGGTACCAGGGCTGCCTGGCCCAATCCGGGGCAATCAGAATCACCCTGCAAGGCTGAGATCTGATTTTGACTAGTACTTTGAATAGGAGAGGAAAGGGGGAAAGCATAGAGGAACTTCCTCCCAATCCAGAAGAAGGGCATCCAGGGAACTGAGCCCAGCACTGGAGGCCTGCAACAGAACAGAGGAAGTTTGTGATTGTCTGGGGCTGCAAAAGATCTATCTGAGGATGCCCCACCGGCAAAAACTATCCCAGCACTTGAGGATCCAGGGACCATTCGTGATGGCCCTGGGAAATCCTCTGAGGGCATCCGCTGAGACATTGTCCTTCCCTGGAAGATGAACTGCTGTGAGGGAAGTGTTCAGGAATAGGCCAGAGACCACAACTTCATTGCCTCGGTGCACAAGGCGAGACCGAGTGCCCCTGTTTGTTGATGTACCACATTGTTGTGGTGTTGTCTGTTCTGACTTGTATCACCTTGTCGTGGACAGATGCAGAAAGCTTGAAGAGCTAAAAGACAGCTCTGAGTTCCAGAAAATTGATGTGGAGCAGAGATTCCTGGGGACCAAACTCCCTGAGTGGAAAGGTCGCCCATGTGGGCTCCCCAACCCAGAAGGGAAGCATCTGTAGTGAGAGTCAAGTCGTGAGAAGGGGAAATGAAGGGACCCCGCTCTTAAGTGCTCTGATCCTGCCACCACTGGAGAGCTAGGATCAAGGTTCGAGTCACTGGGACCAACTTGAAAAGGGGGTCTTCTCTGAGACCAAAAGGTTCTCAAGTGAAACTGAATGTCTCTCATCTGAAATCTGGCTCCTGCACAACAGCTGTGGATGCAGCCATGTGCCCAGGAGCTGCAGAAAGTGTCTTGCTGGTGAGAGACCTGCAGAGTGAAGGAAGAGGCCAGAGCCACTAAATTCCTTACCCTTTCTGGGGAAGAAAGGCTCTGGCTAGCTTTGTTCCAATTCTGCCCCTATAAAGGTGAGTACCTGGACTGGTTCCAGAACCGACTTTGGTAGGTTTAGCAGAAAACCCAGGGAGGTGAGAAGCTGCTGGGTGACCTGCAGGTGAGATTCTACCTGTTCTGGGGACTGGCCTACAATGAGCCAGTCATCTAGATAGGAAAACAGCAATCCTCTGCCTCCTTAAGTGGGCCACTGCCACTGCTAGACACTTTGTGAATACCCTTGGAGCAGAGGTAAGGTCAAGGGCATTGCTCTGAACTGGTAATGACCTGAGGGCAGTTCGAATCTGAGGTACTTTCGATGGGATCTTCTGATTAGGACATGGAAATAGGCATCCTTGAGGTCCAGGAGGCTAGCCAGTCCCCTGGCCTTAGGGAAGGTAAAATCATTGCCAGAGTTACCATTTTGAACTTTGGTTTCAAAAGATGCTTGTTCAGATATCTGAGATCTAAAATGGGCCGCCATTCTCCTGTCTTTTTTGGGGTAAGGAAGTATCTGGAATACAGACCCCTGCCCTGATGCAGGGGAGGAACCCTTTCTACTGCTCTGAGAGCTAACAGGGATGAGACCTCTGTTTCCAGAGCGAGGGTCTCTGAAGCACTTGCAGGTAGAAAAAGTCTGCTTCTCAACTTGGAAACTTTTTGAAGCTGAGAACCAGACCCTGGCTTACTACTTCCAGAACCCACTTGTCTGAGGTTAAAGAAGCCCAATTCTGACTGAAGTAAGCCAGCCTGCCCCCCACTGGTACAAGAGAATCAGCCCTGGGCACCCCATCAGGGTGCCTGTTTAGCAGGAGTTTAGGCTGGGGGGTGGGAGCAGGTCTGCCCACCCCTCGTCTGCCCCTGCCTCTGAAGAAGCCCCTCTGAGCATAGGCAGAGGAGGCCTGAGTCTGGTAGAAAGGCCTGTGAAAAGGCCTACCCCTACCCCTGGGGCATGTCTTGAGGAGTGGCTTGCCGCCCTTAGCCTGGCACTCTTGTAAGTAGTCCCATATTCATCCATCTCTTCATGTAATTCTCTGTCTGCTCTCCAACAGAATTTCCCACCACAGGAAAATCCATAGCCTTAGTCTGGGTATCCTGTGATAAACTAGTACACCTGAGCCAGGCCAGCCTATGAAAAGCTACAGATGTGGCCATGACCCTAGAGGAAACATCATTAACATCCACAGCAGCATGAAACTGAACCTTAGAGGCTTCAATGCCATCAGCAGCCACCTGTTCTAGTTCACTAGCCGCTGGCCATGGGCCTGCTTGGCCAATTGCATAAACAGTATCCCATCTAGATTTCTGATACCTAGCTACATAAGCTATATAATTTGCTTGCCTGAGTCCCACAGAGGCTGCCATATACTGTTTTTTGCCATGGCATCAATCTTCCTGGAATCCTTGTCAGGAGGATGTGAAGCCAAGGAATACTAGCTTTATCACAGGCAGCAGCCTGAACTACCCAACATGACTGCATTGCTTGAGAAAGGAATTCTGTATCAGGGCCTGACAATGTATACCTTCTGTCCATCTTTTATCTACAGGAGGCACAGAATTAGAGCTTTTAAAATTTTAATTGTTTGTTTCTTAAAAGACTTATGTAAAGGAATAGACAATCTCCTAGACTCTGGAATATCCATCATTTCTACAAAATCAGGCTCCTCTTGCTCATCCACAGCCTCTTCTAAAGGAAGCTGGAGGTTTCAGCAACTTTTTATAAAACATAAAATGAGATGGGGACCAGACAGCATAGGGGAGATTCTAAAGGTCTGTCTGGGGAGATGTCCGTTCAATGGGCACACCCAGACCTTCCAGCCACATTCATACTGTTCATAATCCTCCTCCTCCTCTGGTTCATAAAATTCCTCAATATCATAATCCTGAACCACTGGGACCGGACAAACGACCTTTTACCAGATAGTGGTGGTTCGGACGGACCCAGACAGTGACTGGACAATTTGTATGGCTTTTTCTATCTCTGCAGCAGTTGGAGAAGGAATTTTGAACCCAGACCTGCCGATTTTCTTGTTTCTTTACTGGAATTGGTTCCTCAGAACCAGCTTTTCTTTGCCCGAGGAAGTCTGGCCCTGGTCAGAGGGCATCCCTCTGGTTCGGTTGGCACCCAACCGGCTGGCCATCCGGTCAGCGGACTTTAGCCTCGCCCTGAGCCTGCCCAATCTTTTTCCAGGGTGGCTGCAGGGAAATTCTTATACCTGGCAGTCTGACTGGAGGTGGTCAAACCCCAGACAATAAACATGTGGTGTGTGGGTCAGCCTTGGCAAAGACTTCCCCACAAACATCACAGTGTTGAAACCAGTGGGCCGGTTTTTTTTTGGGTTTCTCAGACATAATGCCAGCCTAACCAAAACTTGCCCTTTTAACGGCAGTGCTAGGCAAGAACACCTTATCGGTTCCTAACCGTGTCACGGTATTGGAAAAACCGTAATAAACTGCTTTTTTAGAACCGATAAGAACCGGGAACCGTACTTCTAAAATAGTAACTTTTAGTTTTAAATGAGTTTTAAACCCACTGATCAGTTCAAAACCGAACCGATAACTCAAGTTCCACACAGACAAAACCTTCCATTTACTTACGGTTACACAGATAGAGCTTGAACCGAACGGTTTTATGTTAAAATAAAACTATTCTCGGTTAAATCCAACCGAAAACACTTTTAAACCGAGAAATGAACCGAGCAGAAGGAGAAATCTCCAGAGCGACTGTTCACTGAGGCGGAGTAAAGAATCTGACAGTTCAAGTTTGAAATGACACAGATAGAGCTGCTCTTGTGCCAAAATTCTATTTTGGAATGGTTTTAACCATTTCACTCTGGGGCAGTTCTAGAGCTGGATCAAACTGCTAATGTCTATAATATAGCAAGACTTCATGTTGTTTGAAGCTCCCCTAGGTGTGCTCCCCAACCAGTAGTTAGGCATCCATGGTCAGCACTACTGAGGGAACTTGCTGCACAAATGGAAAGTACAGTTACATAAGAACTAACTGTAACAGTAGACCTTTGAGAGAGGCTCTTACAGTAGGTAATTACATATAGGACTGAAGCTGGCAGGCGTCAAGACCCCACGGAAACATTTCTAGCTAGCAGTCTCTGGTGGGGGACTGCCCCTAAGTCAGGTGACTGGAGTCAGGCGATGTCAGTATAAAGGGGCGGTCCCCCATGCCTGCCTTCCAGTTCTTTCCCACCACGGGCCAAAAAGGCAAGACGAGAGAGAAGCGGATATTTCCCTTCCTGGAAAAAGAGCTAAAAAAGCTAAGGGGGATGGAGGGTGGGAAGGCATTACCTACTTCAAGAGACTCTGTCGAAGATCTACTGTTACATTAAATTCTTACGCAACTGTACTATCTTACTTTGAGAGGGCTCCTGCAGTAGGTAATTACATACAGTATAAGACTGAGTCCCAAGCAGTGTGGAACAAGGAAAAGCTCTCAGGAGGAGAAAAACTACCAACAAATAAACCTCCGGCTATAAGGGTCTCAAGAAAGAAGACCTTGCAAAACAGCCAACGCTACGGCGACAGCCAATGTCCAAACTGTAGTGTTTCATAAAGGTGTGGAAGGAAGTCCAAGTTGCAGCTGCGCAGATGTCTGCCACTGACACATTCTTGAAACAAACTGCAGAGACGGTTACCCCTCTGTTGGAGTGACCGTTGACCTGACCCAGCAGGGTCTTGTACTTGTCGTAACAGAAAGTGATACAATGAGCCAACCATTTCATCAGGCATTGCTTAGAAACAGCACTGCCTTCCCTTTTGTGAGCAAAAGAGACAGAAAGCTGATCAGACTTCCTGACAGTATCTCAGTATTCTGTGAACATCCAAAGTATGCAAGAGGTACTCCTCTTGATTGGAGTGTTGCGTAAAGAAGGCAGGTAGCTCGAGGGATTGATTCAGCTTAGATTCTGCCACTACTTTAGTAAGATACTAGGATTAGTGCACAGAGCCACTCGTTTCTTGTGGAAAATCAAATGCAGGATTTTATACGTCAAGGCCTGAAGCTCAGAAATCCTTCGAGCTGAAGTAAAAGCCACTAGGAAGAGAGTCTTCCATGAGAGGAACTTCAAGTCTGCTGAGGCTGCCGGCTCAAAAGGAGGCAGGATAAGCTTCTTGGGAATAAAGTTCAGATCCCAAGGAGGGGCAGGAAGGCAGATGGGGGTCTCAAATGGAGAACCCCTCTAAGGAACGTCTTAGAGACTTCCAACTGTGCGAAAGTCCTGTCCCCAAAAGGGACATGATAGGCAGACATATCCACCATATGAACCTTCAAGAAGGAATGGCTGAGACCCAGGTCAAAGAGATGATGCATGTAGTCCAGGATTCTCCCGACAGGGCAAGAGAACAGCTCAAAATACTTGGAAGAGACCCAAATCGAGGTGGATCTAGTGGAAGTCTTTCTTGCCTCTATCAGAATATCGGCCACTAGAGGAAAAACTCTGACTCGGGTCTGTGCTAGGTCTGTAGGAGCCACGCATGCAACTGAAGGGGTTTGAGACCTGGATGAATTAGGGTTCCCTGATCCTGGGTCAGCATACGCTGTGAAAGAGGAAGCAGAAGCGAAGGTTCCTCTGAAAATTGTTGCAGAAGAGAGAACTGAAGTTGCCTGGGCCAGAATGGAGCGATGAGGATCATCCAAGCTCCTTCTAAGCTGAGTTTGTGTAAGACCCTCAGAATCAAGGGAATCAACTAGAAGGCATAGATGAATCTGCCCTTCCAGTCGAGAGACAGAGCATACTGCCAAAAATAATGCCTCGCCCTGGAGCGAGCAAGCAGAAGGCTGGAAGCTTTGTGTTTTAAGGGGACATGAAAAGGTCTACCTGAGGGGTTCCCCAGCGCAGGAAGATGTTGTCTGCCAACCCTTGATCCAGTTCCTATTTGTGAGCCTTTGCTGAGGACCTGCTGAAGTGGTCTGCCAGCATGTTTTCGATTGCTGTCAGGTGAAGACTGTGCTGAACAGCCCAGTTCCAAACTCTCATTGCTTCCCTGCACAGAGGGTAGGAAAGCATTCCTCCCTGCTTGTTGATGTACCAGACTATGCACATGTTGTCCATCTGGATGGTCAGATAACCGGAAAGGATGTAAGAGTTTAGAGCCTGGAGAGCATACAGAACGACTGTGAACTCAAGCACATTTATATGAAGAGTCTGCTTGACTCTGGACCAGGAGCCCTGAGTTCTGTGAGACCCTAGATGGGATACCCAGCCTTCCCCTGAGGCATCTGTTGTCAGTGTTTTGGATGGGAGTTCAAAGCAGAAGGGAACTCCCTGGCAAAGGTTCTCTTGCACCATCCACCATTGCAAGTCCCGGACCATGGTATCGGAGACCAGAATGTCCTTGCCTAGCTCGTCCAATGTCTGGTCCAAGTGAGACCAAAACGTCCATTGAGAAATCCTCATATTGAGTTGAACGCGAGGGACTTTAGGAATAGCAGCCGCCATGAGCCTAAGAAGGTGAAGGACTGACCTGGCACTGACCCTTCTGTGACTGGACAACAGACCTGCATGAGTCTGGAGGGTGTCAGCTCTGTCCGGAGGCAGAAAGGCCTTGCCAACAGTCGTGTCCAGGATCACCCCTGTAAACCGGAGCCTTTGGCAAGGGACCAGACTGGACTTGGCCTGGTTGATGGTGATACCCAGACTGATGAAAACCTGCAGGGTAAGGGAAAGGAAGCGCAGAAGTTTCTCCCTGGAGGGGGCCACCAGGAGCCAATCGTCCAAGTCTGGGAATACCTGCACCAACTGGGTACACAAGTGGGCTGCGACCATAGACAGACATTTGGTGAACACTCGGGGAGCCGAGAAAAGACCAAATGGGAGAGCCCTGAATTGGTAGTGGTCCCACTGGAATGAAAAATGAAGAAATTTGCAGTGGAAAGGGCGGATGGGGATATGCAGATAGGCATCCTGCATATCCAGCGCGCACAATCACTGACCCTGCTGAAGGAGCAGCAGAAGGCTCTGCAGGGAGAGCATTCTGAAATGCCTATACTGCACAAACATGTTCAGGGAGATGAGGTCTAAAATAGGCCTCACGTCTCCCATTTTCTTTGGAACTAGGAAGAAATGTGAATAGTAACCTGTCCTCCAAAGGTGGGTCAAGACAGGCTCTATCACCGCCTTCGAGAGAAGGGAGGAAATTTCTTCTAGGACCAGAGGAAGATGTTCCGGGGAGTAAGACAACCTGGGGGTGGTTTTTCTGGGTGGTTTCTGGAGAAACGCAACTGGGTGTCCTGCTGCTATCAGTTGGAGCACCAAAGCATCTGATGTAATCCTCTTCCAACCTGGTAGATGGAAGGAGAACTCCCTCCTACTGGTTCCTCTAGGAGGTCCAGAGGCTGTGCGAGAGATATGGAGTCAGGAGGTGTGAGGCAATGTCACAGCTGAAGCTCCCGACGTTTTTTTGGGCGGGGGCTGGGCAGCCAGAGGGGCCTGACATTTGTTTGCCCGCTTGCCCTGAGATTTCGCTTTAGGCAGAGAATGTCTGCAAAAAGGGCAACACTGTCCCTGAGGGGGCCTGTACAAAGAGTCACCAGACTTAAGTGCAATGCCCTTCTCTTACAGGTTGGTGATGATGTCCTTGACATCTCCACCGAACAGCACAGAACCCCTGAAGGGCGCATTCTGGATAGCGGATTGCACCTCTGGGACCAATCCTGACACCCACAGCCAGGCATGATGCTGAAGACCTATGGCAAACATCGGGCTCTGACCTGCTGTGTCCTCTGCATCGTACGTGGCACAGAGCATGTGCCAACTGGTCGAATGAGCAGAATAGACGAGATCAGTCACTTCCTGCTTGGTCTGAGACTCAGGAAGGGAGTCCAATTTGGATTCCACCTGACTCAGCATAGTCTTCTGGTAGTCCCCCCTATGTGTAACATAGTTGAGGACCGTGATCCCCAGAGTGGAAGAAGCATACACCTTCTTCCTGTACTGGTCCAGAAGACGGGATTCCTTGTCAGGCGAAGACGAGCTGAGATGTTTTGGTTTTGCCGACCATCCGTGAGCGGCGCTAATCACAATTGAGTCGGCCTTCGGGTGTGTGTGTTCAAGGAATCCACACCCTCAGGAGCCTGGTATAGCCTATCCACCTTCCTAAGAAGGGGGGGCATACGCGGACGGTTGTTTCCAAATGATGGAAGCAAGGTCAGTGTGAGGTTCGATCCAGGGTGGAATTAATGTTGGAGCAGTTTCAGGCAGATCCAAATGGGCAGTGAGCTTCTTCCGCTGTGGATTTGGCTCCAGAGACTGCCACTGGTGGACTTCCTGGATTTTCCTCAGCAACTCCAGAAAGAAAGGATCTTCCGGAGCAGACTTTGGAGGAGTCCTGGGCCTGGGACGGTCTGGAGTGTGTGGCTCATTGTCAGTATCGGAGCACCCCTCAGCATCTGAGTCAGAGGTCTCCAACGAAGAGGATGAAGACCCCTCCCGGCGCGGGAGAGGAACGGACCCCTTGGGCAACCCTCGGGGAAGCGTGTCATCACCGGCCCTGGCACCCGAGGGCTCACCTCAGGTGTCGGGTAAGGGGGAGGGTGTCTCTCATCTCTGGCAATGGGGATCCAATACTGGGTCCAGCGTCAGCAGATGGCTCCTCACCTCCCTGGTGAGCTGAGCCTTAGCCTCAGCCCACCAAGCAGCCAGAGTCTCTTTCAAGTCCACTGGTGGCTGGTGGGGTGGTGGAGGAGGAGAGGGATATGGATACTGAGGATATCCATAGGGCAAGTATCCATAGCCCGACAGTGGGAAGCCTGGCATCGGGTATTGAGGCGTCGGGTACTGCGGCATTGGCTAGGCCGGTGTCGGGTACTGCGGCGCAGGATACTGTGGTCCTGGGTAGGACGGCGTTGGATAGGATGGAGTTGGATACCTGGTAACCAGGGGCTCTGTCACAGCAGAAGGCCCTGGAAGATGCCCAGAGGGCGGGCCAAGAACAGATGGCCCCGTGGTTGTCGGGTCCGGCGTTGGGACAGCATCCATTAATGGGATGTTGCCCGGCATTGGGTAGGCCAGCATCGGAGTCGGCGTCCCAGGGTCCAGCATCAGGGGATCCGGCCCTATGGGAGGGAGACCTGATGGGAGCGTACCGGCGTCCTCTGTGTCACCCAGGGAAGAAGGACTGAAATCCCCGGGGTCCAACAGGGGAGACACTGGAGCCTTGGTTGTCAGCGGCGATCCAGAGATGATGGACCGGTTGGCAGGGTCCAGCGTCAGCTCTAACACCGTGCAGGCATCGGAGGGGCCAATGTTCGCCTTACCGGTGAGATCCGGACGGACATTGGAGGAGCCGGCTTCCAACTTGTCAGATCCAACGTCCGACGAAGGCCGCATGGAAGAAGCAGCATTGGCGGGCATCTTTGGGACCGCACGCTCCCCTGAAGGGGCAGGCGTCTTACTGGCCCTGTCCGGGCAGACGTCGGTGGCACCAGCGTCTGACTTACCGGACCCGCTCGAACCAGAGGGCCACACGGTGGCGGCCTTCCTGGAAGCGGTAACCTCCTTTGTCCTGGAGGCTCCGAGGGGCCTGAGCGCGAGCTCTGATGGGATGGCCGGCCACCGCTTTGACACTTCCAAGACAGCCGCTGAAGGTTGTGGCATCACACTCTGGCCGAGTCATGTGGCCGGAAGTGGAGTCCTGGTGTTTCTCCTTCTTCTTGTGGTGACCCTCAGGGAAGTTGAGGCCTGCCTAAGCTTCTTCAGCTCCTTTTCCATGGAGGACATATTTTTCTTTAAAATGTGGGCTTCCAGGGACTACTGCCTCCATTTGTGGGTGGCGGTGTTGAATTCTTGTCAATGCTGGCACTTCTCTACTGGGTGATCAGGGCTTAGAGAGAAGAGGCACTGGGAATGACCGTCCTTATGCTGGAGCTGAGCGCCGCACGAGTCACACTTGTTTTTATGCAAATCGGAGGGAGTAGGGGATGACATACACAGCAATCTGGAAGAAATGAATGAGAGATGTGAAAAAATTTGGTAAATAAAACCGACGACAGACTGACGCAGCAGTAAGAACTTAACCGCGAAGCACCTTCACAAGCGAACGTTAGGAAAGAACTGGAAGGCGGATGTGGAGGACTGCCTCTTTATACTGACACTGCCTGACGTCAGTCACCTGACGTGGGGGTGGTCACCCACCAGAGACTGCTAGCTAGAAATTTATCCGTGGGGTCCTGATGCCAGCCGGCTTCAGTCCTACATGTAATTACCTACTGCAAGAGCCCTCTTGAAATAAGATCTCCTGCTCTGAGGTTGTCCCTGTCCTGCCACCACTGAAGGGTTTGTAACAATGTTGTCAATACTGGAATCAGTTTGGACAGGGAAGCCTTCTTCTTGGACCAGAAGCACTTCAAGTGGAACTGGATGTCCCTCATATGAAATCTGGTGCCTGGAACCACAGCTGTGGGAGCAGCCATGTGGCCCAGAAGCTGAAGGAAGCACCTCGCTAGTCAAGGAACATGCAGGTGAAAGGACTCTGCCAACTGAATGACAGCATCCACCCTTCCTGTGGGCAGGAAGGATCTTTCTAGAACTGTGTTCAACTCTGCCCCTATGAAGTCCAGGACCTGGACAGGATTCAGAACTGACTTCTTTCAGTTTATCAGAAATCTCAAGGACTGGAGGATATCCTGAGTGAGGGCTAGGGCCTCCAGTACCTGTTGTGGGGAATGACCCACTACCAGCCAGTCATCCAGGTATGGGTAAACTGAGACTCCTTGCCTTCTTAGGTGTGCCACGACCACTGCTAGGCACTTTGTACAGGCCCTTGGAGCAGATGTCAGTCCAAAAGGCATGACCCTGAACTGATAATGGCCTGAAGGCAGTCTGAATCTAAGGTACTTTTTGTGGGACTGTCTTATGGGGATGTGAAAGTAAGCATCCTTTAGATCTAGGGATGCCAAACAATCCTTTTGTCTGAGTGTAGGAAGAATGACAGCCAGAGTGACCACTTTGAACTTTGGCTTTGTGAGATGCTTGCTTAGCTATTTCAGGTCTAGAATGGGTCACCACTCCCCATTTTTCTAAAAGGTTAGGAAGTACCTTGAGTACAATCCTTTCCCTTTGTGCTGAAGTGGAACATGTTCCACTGCTCTGGATTGAAACAGAGTGGAAACCTCTGCTTCCAGCAGGGCTGTTTCTGATGAGGTGGCAGATCTGAATGATCTTTCTTCTGGTTTTGGGAACAGTTTGAAACTGAGAGCAAGACTCTGGCCTACTACCTCCAGGACCCGCTTGTCTGAGGTGATAGATTGCCAAGCCTGGAGGAAGTAGGCCAGCCTGCCTAGTACCAGTGGTGGGGAGGCAGCCCAAACACACTTCTCAGGGTGTCTGCTTTGAGTGTGTAATAGACTGAGAGATGGAACCAGCACAGTCAGTGCCTCTTCTACCCCTGAAGTAACCCCTAGACTGCTGGTAGGAGGGGAAGGCTTGAGCCTGATGTAAGGTCTACCTCTACCTCCCATAGCTTGTTGTCTCTCAAGGGTGGCAGCTTTCTCTTTGGCAGCGCATTCTTGTAGGCTACCCTATACTTATTCATCTTTTTCATGTATGCCTCTGTTTGTTCCCCAAACAAGGAATTTTGTCTAAGGGGAAAATCAATGGCATTGTTCTGTGTGTCCAGGGAAAGGTTAGTACACCTCAGCCAGGAGAACCTCCTGAGATAAAAATGGCAGAAGCCATGGAATGAGAGACTTCATCATTAGCATCCACTGCCATGTGGAACTGGTATTTGGATGACTGAACCCCTTTACTGACTAGCTCCTGAAGGTCTGCTGCCAGCTCAGGGAAAGCCTTCCTAGCTAGCTGTTCCACTAACTCCCAGAGATACTTCTGGTACCTAGATGCATAGGCCATATAGGATGCCTGCCTGATGTCCAAGAAGGCAGATAGGTACACCTTCTTAGCTAGGGAAATGGAAATTATGTACTTAACCGTAATTATTGATCTTCTTGGACAGTCTGTATCACTCATTCACACTAGTGGGATAGCGCCGGAGGCGCTAGGACCAAGCGGAAGCCTAACATTTTCAAAAGGGTCAGCGCTGAGAGAGGACCACGCATGCGCGGCACCGCAAGACTAGCTTGCACCTGTGTAGGCCATCTCAGTGTCGACTCTCTAACCGCCTCAGTCCTTTTTGATCAAGGAGGTGCAGCGTAACTAATGAGAATAACTCATCCTGAGTTTCTGAGCCTGAGAGGGCCCAGATGGCCTTTGCAAGAAAGGTCAAAGAACAATGTCTTCACAGTCGTAACCATAGGACCATGAACACCAGGAAAGAAAACAAGTGAACCCAGGGGATGGTGGGTGGGCGTGTGAATGCGTGAAGGAGACTGTCCAAGAAGATCAATAATTACGGTAAGTACGTAATTTCCATATCTTCCTGGACTAAGTCTTCATCACTCATTCACACTAGTGGGAGAGTACCGAGCTAAAACCAACAACCCTGAGTAGGGTGGTAGGAGACAGGGTTCACTCAGAAGGGACGGCCAAGGACTGTCCTGCTAATAAAAAGAGCTATCTTGTAAAGAGCATCTAGAACATAGTACTTACAAGATAAGCGTTCAATTTGTAACTCACCACATTGCAGACGACTGCAATGAGCGCAAAATGAAAGTCTGCCAGGAAGCCGCAACCACTCTAGGAGAGCGGCAAGAACCTGGCCTCACAGTTTGGTCTAGAACCAAAATTAATAGTGTCAAAGACATGTACTAATGTAACATAAAGGGACCTCAGGAACTGAAAGAGTTGGAGGTAAAGTCTACTGGTTCAGGGTAGACCAGAAAGTGCAGATGGAAAACCCCACTATCAAGTATGGCTGACCTGTGAACAACAGGTCCAGGAGCACTTGAACTCCTTACTTGGTGAGCAAAGGGGGTCCAGGTGGGGTTAGCCCATCAAGGAGAATGGTCTCCACTTAGTCACTGGAACCTTCCTGATGGAAGGCCAAGTACAACTTAGAAGACTCTTGTGGTGATCTAGTAGAACCAGATCCTATCCACTGCATATTCCGAAAAGGAATCATCCTGCCCCTGTGTGTACAACTGTAGTAGCAGTCTCTGAACTCAGGGAAGAAAGGAAAAGTGTACAGGAGGACATGTCCACTGCGGAAAAAAAAACATTCCAACAGAAAAAAACAGGGGCTGGATTTCTAAGGCAGATGTGCGTCGAGGAGGGATACAGCAGGACCAAGGTAGGGCTAACCCATTCGTTGAAAGTGACTGAAAGTGGCAGTGACTCAATGCGGTGAGGCACTACTCACTCACTCTGGCCTCCCTGAAGGGAGTAGGAAAGGATTCTAGTTTGTTTGCTGAAAAACAAACATCACAACTCCGTCACGCACTTGGAGAGGATAGCTTCGTGAGCGACTGGCATGGAAACAGTGCGCAGGAACCGAAGGTGTGAATATTTGAGAAGCTACCTCAGAAGAAGGACCTACTTGACCTTCGGTCAAGAAGGAGTTTATCACCTGTTAAGTTAAAGCAAGCAAGGAAGTAGGAACCTGAGTTCCGACTCGGTGGAGAGTTGCTTCTGCTGCTGCAAGGCTCTGCTCAACAGAAGAAAGCCTGATTAAAAAAAAGGGGAATTAACAGACTAGGCAGTCGCCTAGGTCTAGAAAATGTCTCTGAATGAGAGACATCTCTCTTGGAGAAAGGGATGACCCATACAGCCGCTGGATCAGGACTCCCCCTAGGGAAAGAAGAAGTCCGGTACTCTTTACCGTACTCTGGGGACGAGTGCCTCAGAGACTGAGGTGGAACCTGACCAGATCCAAAAAGGGGAGTTGGGTAATTTTGGCTAGGCCCTGTGCTGTGATAAAAAATTTTATTTTTTTTATTTATAGTCCAAACCTAACAAGGCTTTCAGGCTGCTATTTCGCAAGGATTGTCTTGATACAAAATGATGAAGATGTTCTCCATCTGAGTGCAGAAGGAGCCTGAGCGTCCATACTGAAATCATGACCAGACTAATAATCACAACTGGAGAGATGTTAACCACCTGTGCCGAAGCAGCCACAGAAGTGGCAATATCACAAGGGGGCTATATACCCCTATCAAAGGAGAAGAAGAGCCTGAGTGGCTCACGACCATTAAATTAGAATGTTCCACAGAGTGCAATTGTCTTGACGACTGAAAAAGTCTAGACACAGAAGTGTATGGTCCACGGATGCAGTCTGAAATACTATATAAATAGTAGACCCCATTACTGAGGAACTACTGAAAAGATCTTCCATCACGGACTCTGATGATAGAGAGGACGTGCCCTTCAGTATATAAAATGAGTCGTCTGCTGTATTACTGACCAGAAGGACAGGGAAAGACCCATCTAGATGCACTTTTACCCCAGAAGGACCTCTAAGGGAGGTCTAGGTCAGAGCCACTAGAAACTCTGCTATCAGGAAGGTTGTCGAGGACCACGTAGGGAGCTGAGAAAGTGCTGAGCGGAATGAGAGATTCTGCTGGCAGGACAGTACAGCAGAGTTCCATCAGTAGAAAACCACTGGATGACACAAGATCCCACATAGACCACCACTCACTAAGATGTG
This sequence comes from Neoceratodus forsteri, assembly GCA_016271365.2. Lineage (NCBI taxonomy): Eukaryota > Metazoa > Chordata > Ceratodontiformes > Ceratodontidae > Neoceratodus > Neoceratodus forsteri. The sequence goes on from JADMNL010000026.1 coordinate 52,247,407, forward strand.
TGGAAAAAATAATCCGCAGAACAGGACTTCATTCTGCGGAAAACATCCTGATTCAAGTTCTGCGGAGAAGAAGTCCGAAAAGGAAAAATGTGTCACTAATTCTGCCAGACAGCACTCACCAGTACCCCCACAGCACCAGCATCACTCGTGGCACAGGAGGGCACCAAGCAGTGCCTATGCCAACCTGGGCGATACTCAAGGGCACCCATGGCAGTATCCATAGGCATCCCCAGCACCCATACAGCAATGGCACCCCCAACACCCATGGCACAATGGCCCCCATGGCACCAGGGTACCCATGACACTCATGGCAAGAATGGCACCCATGGGCGCCCCCGCTGTGCCACCGGTGGCACCCATGGGTACCTCCGGTGCCACCTGTAGCACCCATGGGTACCCATGGCACCTGCAGGTGCCCAGCACCATCCGCAGGAGCATGGCACTGCTGGCGGGTTCTCAGTGCCACCCGTGATGCTCGGCGACACCTAGACACCCGTGGCACCACTAGCGGTGCTGACAACCAACGGCAGCAACAACAGCACCCACAGCGCTGCATAGAGTGATAGCGCCGACCCACTGCGCCAACAATGGCGCTGACCTACGGCGCCGACCAAGGCACCGAGGCATGGCGCCAACCAAGGCACCAAGCCATGGCTCCAAGGCATGGAGCCGAGCAAGGAGCCGAGCTACGGTGCCAAACCACGATGCCGAAAGAAAATGCCAATGGAAATCCTGAGGAGAAGGAAAAAGGTGGTGCCCGTGCTGGCCCCTGCATGGAAAAGAGAGAAGAGGGTAGGCACGAGGGGTCAACATGATGGCAAAGGCACCAAGAAGGCACCGTGCTCATCCTGATTTAATCGACCCGGCTCCGGTCCAGCAGCTCCGAGGCCCCAAAATCAGGAGCACAGCCAGGAAAACTGGAGAAGTCAAACCCTCTGCTCCACAGGAGCGGCCCAGAGGTGAAACTGCTCACCGGAGCTCCAACGAGGACAGAGATGGAGTTCGGAGGCAAGAATGCAGTCATTAGGTATGGGGCCAAGGGGAACCCACCAAAGTCGGTTCAGGCCTATCGTCCCTCCAGACGAACAATCCTCGTGCAACCGTACCAAAGGGCAACCTCGAGGTTAAGTGGAGCCGGATCCCCGGAACCACTAGAATTGTGCTTCACTGGACTGCCCTCCCCCCCTTGCACAGGACTGTCCGTAGTCAGACCCCCCCTGGTCATTAAGGGTGGCGGACCGGAATCAGCCCCTCTACCACAAAAACTTTCAAACTAATTCCTCCTACCATCACCGCTACCGTCTAAGGATAACTCCGTTGATGGCAGGAGAGAATTTATTTTTCTTCTTCTTTATAATCTTCTTTTCTTATTCATAAAATAAGAAATTACTACTAAAATATTAAATTAAATGCTAAAAGCTGCTGTCGTATAGACGAAAACGTTGACTCTGGCAGACGAGCGACGTCAACATCCAAGTGCACTCGATGGAGGGAGAAAAGGAACTGAGGCGGTTGGTGGGTCGATGCCGAGATAGCCTACACAGGCGCAAGCTAGTCTCGTGGTGCCGGGCATTCGTGGTCCTGTCTCGTCGCCGACCCTTCTGAAAATTTTAAGCTCCCTAGAGCCTCCAGCACTATCCCACTAGTGTGAATGAGTGATGGAGACTTAGTCCAGGAAAATTCAGGTTTTTTTTTGAGTCCTTATCAGAAGGCTGAGAGACGAGAGGGATGCCAGATTTTTCACAAGTTGCAGCTTGAACAACTCCCTCATGACTGCAGTGACTACTCAGAAACTCAGTGCCATTGCCAGCCAAAACATATTTTCTGTTCATTTGCTTATGCACTGAGAGGACAGAGCTTGGGATCTGGAGATTCTAGAAGTCTGTTTCTCTTTTTTTTTATACTTTTTTTTCCTCCTGGTTTTTCCTACCCTCTTGATCCTCTCCTTCAGGCCTCTCAATGTTCGCTGCCAGATCCCGGATCCATGATCTGCCCCTACAGTGCCTCCTTCTCTTCTCTGCACAGTGGGGTCTGTCTGGTGCGAGTGGAGAGGTCGTCATCCAGGACCGCGAGGGTGATTTTTCCTTGTTTCTGTTTTTGTCCCCCTGTCCCATCCCCCTGGGGACGCTGGCGGTTGGGACTCAGTCCCGAGAGGTGACATGCAGATGCACGTCTAACCTTTCATGCGCCGTACGACGTCCCCCCCCGAACCCTAGTATCGCAGCCACCCATCCCTTCAAGGACCAGTGCTTCCACCAACTCTCTACAGGAGTGTCGGACACTGGTGCTTCCCAGGTATCCCACCTCTGAAGGAGGAAAGCATCCAGAGGGATGCTCGATCCTCCCTCCCCTGCCAGCACCAGGCTACCCGGGTCCAGATCGCTAGAAGTCTGTTTCTTAAGGGACTTGTGGATAGAAATCAGTAGTCCCTTGGATCAGGGCAATCCATCATTTCCGTTCAGCCATCCTCTTCCTCCTCCTCCTGTCTGATCTCCTGGATCGACAGCTGCAAAGTCTCTGCTGTCTCATAAAAGAAAAATGAGAGGTAGCTTCTCTTGTAGGATGAGGGGGAGACTCGTACTGAGGATCTTCAGGAGAAACCTCAGGCTCAGTAGGTTCTCCTTCATCCTCTTCTTCATTGTAATCCTCATGCTCAGAATCATAACGTTCCTCTGGATCCAGGGGGCCTGAAGGAACCGAACCAACAGGTGCCTGAACCGATGTATGCACAACTGGCCACTGAGTCGGCTCTCCCCAACCGGGTTGAAGAGACTGAACAATGCATATCGCTTTCACAATTTCCTCAGCGGCTGGGACCACAACCACTTGTTTACACAGTTCTGAACCGCTTTTTCTGGTTTTCTTAGCAGGGCCCATTTTGGGGACAGATTCAGCTTGCCTCTTCCTAGAAGAGGACTCACCTCGATCCAAGTATTCGGTCGCCGGTTCAATGGGTTCCTTTGAACTGGACCGGACCTCGTCGGAGGATTTCTCCATCCTATCCCTCAGTTAACCCAAACGTCTATCTAGGGTAGATTGAAGGACATTTTTGACAAATGTCGCAGTCTGATTGCAAATGGTCAAAGCCAAGGCAATACAGACACACCAAGTGCAGATCAGCCTTAGCAAATTGCTCCCTGTTCTCAGTGCAGAGTTGAAACCCAGTGGGAATGGTTTTTCTCTTGTGTTTCAGTGACATAACCCTTACTAAATTTAGAGCTTAACGCACAGGCTTAGGCCAGTTAAGCGAATCCAATTAGAAATATTTTATCTGAAAATGGCTTAGTCAGGCTCAGATAAAGAAAATTACAATACAATAATGTATTTACCCCGATGGCTTTAGTTAGGCCAGGTAAAAACAAGCATTTGTCAATGCCGAATGTTTGCTTGCTGGCAGTGGCAGTGGTAGTGTAGAAGTTATAGAGCTGCGTAATAGGAATGGCAGTGAAGTATTGAACTGAAGCCAACCCAACCACCACCCTGCAGAGAGTGACAGGCATTGGGGTGTGCGTTTGGGTCGTCAGGCATAACGGCCACGCCATTTCACCACCCCCACCCTGCAGACACTGACAAGTGTCACGGTGTTCCTTGGGGTCTTTGGTCTTATGCGCACCCATTTCATTAGGAAACACGGTGAGATGGGTGCGATAGGAAATGGGGTGAACTTTGGGGCCGAAGAGTCCAAGGCATACCTCAATGCCTCTCACTGACTGCAGGGTGTGGAATGGTATGAGCATCACAGGCAAGAATCCCAAGTCACACCCTGATGCCTGTCATTCTCTACAGGGTTGGGCATTATGGTTGGAAACCCTAATACCTCAGGAATTCGTTGGTATTTTCACTCCAAATTTTCAACATGTTTTTGACCCCACCTCATGAACAGGGGAATATCAGTTTGTTAGCCAAAGCTGCTTATGCACAGTGATTATGGCATTTGCACCACAGGTGCAAAAACATTCGAACAGGATGTAAAAATGACAGCTGTACTGTTCATGGGAGGTGTGAAAAATGGCAATGTTGCAAATCTGTAGTAAAATATTTAAAAATGGTGAAGTCACAGCGTACATAGAAACTGTGCAACGCACACCCGTAATATAATTAGGTTGGGCATTTTTTACAGCAGATTGTCAACTCAGGCATTTTGGTGCCTCCGATCATGAACAGTGTCACTGTGATTTTCTTTATCTGTGCCAAACAATGATTTCCCACAGTGACCATGCATCTCTGCGCTGAAAGTGTGAAAACACACTTCAGCCATGTTGTGAAAAATGACAGCTGTACTGTTCATAAGGAAGTGTGGAAAAATGCCACTAGTGAAAATCTGGACTGAAAATATTACAAAGTCATGAACTTACGAGGGTGCGTGGAAACTGTGCAATGCTCACTCGTAACACAAACATTTTATGGACTTTTGTCACCAAATTTTCAACATAGCCATTTTAAGACCTCTGCTCATGAACAGTGTAACTGTGATTTTCTTAATCTGTCCTAAACATTGCTTTAGCACACCAACAGCACCATTGTAGCTACGTAATCGCGACAACACATTTGGGCGACATATGAAAATTGTTACTGTTCATAAGGAAGAGTAATAATATAATGTTGAAAATCTGAGGAAAAAAGAAGAATTCCTGCAAACTTACGAGCATGCATAGAACTGGCAGTAACGCACTGTAAAACAGTCATTTTTAGGAATTTTTTCACCAAATTTTCAACATAGTCATTTTAAGACCTTTGCTCATGAACAGTGTCACTGTGATTTTCTTAATTTATCCCATACATTGATTTCACACACCGACTGCGCCATTGTGCGCTACATGGGCAGAAACACGTTTTAAGAGAGATGTGAAAAATGACAGCTGTACTACTCATAAGAAGGTGTGGTAAAATTGCAGCGTTGGAAATCTGGAGTGAAAATATTGAAAATTCACGAACTTACGATCGTGCATAGGAACTGTACAACGCACGCTCGTAAAACAGTCATTTTTTGGAATTTTTTCACCAAATTTTCAACATAGCCATTTTAAGACCTCAGCTCATGAACAGTGTCACTGTGATTTTCTTAATTTGTTCCGTACATTGATCTCACACACCAACTGCGCCATTGTGCGCTTCATGGGCGGAAACACGTTTTGGGTGAGATGTGAAAAATGACAGCTGTACTACTCAAAAGAAGGTGTGGTAAAATGGCAATGTTGAAAATCTGGAGTGAAAATATTGAAAATTCGCGAACTTATGAGCCTGCGTAGGAACTGCGCAACGCACGCTCGTAAAACAGTCATTTTTTGGAATTTTTTGCACCATTTTCAACATGAGGACTTCTTTCATGAATGATGTCATATCATGGCGTTATTCAGGTCCAAAGGGTGATTTCGCACAGTGACTGCGAAATCACACTTCGGGCCCGAATAACACCATGACAGTGACATCATTCATGAGAAGGGGTCCCAAAAAGTGAAAATTACGTACCTACCATAATTCTTGATCTTCTCTTGTATCTTCACTATTCATTACTGCTTGGGTTAAGCCGGAGGCGCACACCCGCTACAGGAGGTTTTTTTTTTTTTTTTGAGTTGGCTCTAACGGCGCTGTCCTCGAGGGGCTAACGCACCGCGCGCTATGCACTCCAGGGACGGCTATTAGGAGCCGTGGACTCCTCCTCCATCTCAGTTCTGTTAGCCGGAGAGGCGAAATAAAGTGTGAGAAAAAAGAAAGTGAGGCAAGAGAGCCGAGGGATAGAAAAAGGAAAGGAAATAAACTGAAAAAGGAATAAGCCAATGGAGAATAGACAGAGGAGAGAGAATTCCTACCCTTAGGGACCACAGGGCCTCCTTTCCGGGGCGGCTCTAGGGGAGGAACAGAGAGAGAGAGAGAGAGAGAGGAAGTAGAAGGAGAAAGAGAGGAATGAAGGAAGAAGAAAGAAAGAGTGGCATGTTGAGAAGGAGAACAGTGCCCGTCGAGCATTGTTGGTTGAGAGGCTTATAGGCTCGAAATTAATGAGGGAGCAAGAATCCCCGTTGGTAGGACTGAGGAGAGGTTCCACCGAACCTGCTAAACAGACCAAGAGAGGGCAGAGTCTCTGGACTCTCAACATGCCAAGTCTCTTCATCCTAGTTGAGGGCTCCTGGACTGACTGAGCAGAACCTATTCCGGAAGAGCGCCCATCCAGGAAGAGGACTCAGTTCCTAGCACCTTGATAAGTGCTACCATAGAAGAGTATGGGAAAAACGAAGCCTTCTCGAAGGCAGTTTGTAAGAAAAATAGAGAGGGACTCAATCAGACTTGCTATGACAAGGCAGACAGAGGCTTGAAGCTGACAAGCTCGGCCAGCAGCTGTAAAAGCTTTTTGAAAAATAATGCCTGCCAAGAGGATCCTAAGTTGAGGGTGCCGAGACAGGGCATGGCCACCAGGCTGTGGAACAGCGTGACCTGAGGAGGCAAGGAATCGCACCGTAAGGCAGTCAGAAAGAGTTCCCTCAGAATTAAAGAAATTTGTAACCCTACTCGTTCCTTTTTACCTTGAGAAAAAAAGGGGGTCCAGGGTTTTAAATAATTGATTTGCAGTTTTTTTTTTTTTCTTCTTGGGACTATACTAACTGTACAGACAGTATTTACACAGAGTCCCTAGAAGTGCTGCACCAGCCAAACACAGCGAGGCAAGAGCCATGCATCTCCAAAACGACTCAGCACTTTTATGAGCAAAACACCAATCAATCTTAGAGTGAAGTAAATCCCTGGGCTCCATTCACCAAGAATGGGAAAAACAGAAAAGTTTTTGGTTTTTTTTTGGCATAAAGGCCAAGGGAGTAAGAGGAATGAGGCGGAAGGGGGAGACGCCACAGAAGGAGGCCACTGAGGGGAAGGTGGGTGGGTATCAGTAATGAATGGTGAAGATACAAGAGAAGATCAAGAATTACGGTAGGTACGTAATTTTCATATCTTCCCTTGTCAATCTTCACCATTCATTACTGCTTGGGTGAGTACCAAGCCCCCCCCCTTAAAAAAGGGGGAGGGGTAGAACCCTGAGGGAACAAGACCCCCAGCCTCCTGTTGGTGAGAAACAGAAGGGGAAGACCCTGGCTAGTACAGAGAGAAGCCTATGTGGGAGAAGAGCTAGGAGGTGTCTCCCGAGGATGGGGAGACGGAGGAAGCCCCTGCAAAAGTCTCCTAGCTCTGGAGGAAAAAAGACGGGTCCCCCGGAAAGCGGAGCGCATCACCCTACGCCGGGCCAGGGTGACAACCTTGATAGATGGAGCCATGCCGTCCGCCTAATGCAGATCGCTGTCCCCGCAAGCCTGGAAGCCACCTCATTGGCGTCATAAGATGCCCTTACTTGGTGTCTTGCCAGCTTCAGGCCTATAGCGGAGAGGGCAATAGCTTGTCTGGTTTGCTCCGTATCAGGCATTGATGCTAGGAGCTGGGAGAGCATCGACCACAGATGCCGATTGTAGGCAGCGTGGTGAGCCTGATGTGATGCAATACAAGCCACCGCACGAGAAGAAGAGAACTCTCTTCGCCCCCACCGGTCGAACTGTAGAGAATCCGAATCTGGTGGGCGGTCGTGCGCCAGGAACCTCAATGCTGGCAACTCCGGGAATCCCCGGGGCAATGGCACCGCGAACTGTGCCGGTGCCAGGGGCGGCGCCGGACGACCCTCGCGCACCCGCGACAGCCAGGCCCGGCCCAACTTCCCCTGCCATACCAGCCAGGCCCATGGCGCCGCCACCAGTGTCGGAACCTGACCCGGCGCCGCCGGGAGAAAAGACCGGGCCCACAGCACCTCGAGCGGCACCGGGGGTCAGGGCGGCGCCGCCTATGGCGCCATCTCGATCACCGGCGCCACAAGCGGCGCCAGGATCTGAAACAGCGCCGGAGGGCGTCGTCGAGGGTCCACCGGTGCCAGGCCCAGAAATCATGGGCCTCGACACTGAGGGAGCCTGCACCTCCGAGGAGGTGACTGCCAAAGCGGTGTCACCATCACTGCCCCGGAGGGGACCACGACGCTCCCCTGACACCGTGAGAGAAGCTTCCTCTTCGGCAAGAGAAGAGGAGGAAGCTCCCTCCTCCGCGGACCGGAGCAGGCCCGGGAGGAGACCCGGGGAAGGGCCTAGGGAGACCTTGGTACCTGGGAATCCCTGAAGCGACGCCCGCCCCTCAAGGTCGGTGGAGCCCCTGCCGAGCTTGAACGCTGCTGGACTCTCGAGGACACGACGGTCCATGGAGAAACAAGCGCCACACGCCCATGTCGTGGTTGGGTCCCAGGCAACGGAGACAGACATCATGCCGGTCCGAGACGGAAAAATGCCGGCCACAGGAGCACCGACGCATTAGCGTGGCCCGGCCGATTTACGCCTGTTCTCAACCGACATGATGCAAAACTAACTGAGGGAAAAAAGTAAGAAAACACTCGGCGCCGCAGATAGAAATAAAAAGGAACGGTCTTACCTGTATACGGCGTCGAGTGGATGTCTGAGAACACGAGATGAGGAGTCGGGAAAAATCCGAAGAACCGAAAACTATACACTACTGCGCAGCAGGTGCAGCCTCGACGGCGGGAGAAACAAAACTGAGATGGAGGAGGAGTCCGCGGCTCCTAACCGACGCCCCTCACAAGATGCACGCAGTGCGCCGCCTCAAGGACGGGCGCCTGCTAGAGCCAACTCAAAAAACTCCGCAGCGGGTGCGCCGCCCGCTTAACCCAAGCAGTAATGAATGGTGAAGATTAACAAGGGAAGATCCCCATGTTGAAAATTTGGTGCAAAAATTCCAAAAATGCTTGAGATATGCAATAAAGTTGAAAACCCCCTATCTAGCCCATTATACAGCTTACCGGCATTTCCTCAGTTCGCGGTCGGCTTTGAAGAGTGCAGACGTGTTACCGGTCCACCGAAGATCGTGCGCCGAGCTCTGGAGGTAAGTATGGGGTGAGGGGTGGGGAGGCAGGGTGCGCAGTGGGTGGGTGCGGGTTGTGGAGGGGGCCAGGAGACTACGTGGGACCATTTTTCTTTACAGGCTTTTTTTCTATGACTACGCTGGGACGCTTGCCACGCTTGGGTGGGCTCCCAGCGCCGCACAAGGACTGTTGGGGGTGTTCAGCCGACGGGGATTGGGCACCCCATCAGCCAAAGATCACTTGCCACGCTGGGGTGGGCTCCCAGCGTGGCACCTTGTACTGGGGGTGAAGCCGATGGGGATTGGGCACCCCCATCGGCGCTAGCAGGGGGGAGGAGACAGGAAGCCGACGGGGATTGCACTTTGGCCGGCTATACTATCGCAGTTGCGCCGGGCCTGGGGTGGGCACCCTGTGCATGCATTTGGGAGGCTTGAGGGGAGTGCAGCACAGCCGACAAGGGATTGGGCACCCCGCTGGCTATAGAGTGTGTGCATGGGGGCACGCAGTATGCATGCGCGTGTGTGTGTGTGTGTAGGGGAGCTGCACATGAGCAGGCAATATCTTATCGCTGCTCACTGAAGCATAGCTCCCCCTTTCAACTGTATGCCACTGCATTTTGGAGCTTATCATAGACAGCTCCAGCATGCATTGGCTTACAGGGGCCGCGCCTGGCAACACACTGACTGAATTGGAGGAGGAGGTGACACACCTCCGAAATCTCGGATAATGGCACTATGTTTCTTGCACATGCGTGCAAGCAAACATAAAAAGACACAAAGTTTCAGGCAGCAAACGGTTCCACGCCTGCATTAAAAACCGAGAAAAAATCTCGGTTTTTACTCCAAAACTTTGAACCAGATCCCCAAACACAATAAAAAAAGAATTTAAATAACACTTTACTACAAATAAAGTAAGAAAGCTATTTGGTTTTCTGCTGGTCATGGAGAACCATTTAGAAACCAAAAACTTACCAAAAACAAGCATTTGTCAATGCCGAATGTTTGCTTGCTGGTGTTAGCATTGGAAGTGCATGAGTTAGACCGATGCAGAATACGAAGTGCAGTGAAGTACCATAGTGTCAGTAATGGTTATCACCCCAAGTACCTGGTGTGGGGCTACAACCCACAACCTTCCAATCTTCTGGCCCCAGAGGCAAGTGCGTTACCTACTGAGTCACTAACCCTGCATGTACAAGTGAAGCTGGGTGTCTTATTTCACACAGCCATTGGGGGGGGGAGCTGCAGAGGTATCACTGCAAGTTGTGGGAATCAACAAAGAAAATTCCATGAGAAGGGCAAACCTCAGTTCTCAAAAGTAACTGATTTCAGGTCCAGCTAGGAAGGCAATGTGATTGTGTTGTTCAAGCTGTAGTGGGAACCAATGCAATCTCGTACTAAACAGTGCTGGAAAGCTCCACAGACAAGCACCTCTCCACTCCTGCTTTACACATTCCCACACTTATTTTCAGAGTTAGTCCATTACATTTCTCCCCTTTTAACATGAGTGCTTTGCTGAGCTCACCTCTCGCTGGCCTGTCAACTACACCACATGTTGTGGGGAACAAGGCAACCTCATATACAACAGTGGTGGGAGGCTCCAGGCAAACATCTCGCCGTTCCAGCTGCTTTCATCTATCTCCCCCCTCCGCGTTATTTTCTGAAGTGGAGGTACTGGGAATCGAAACGGGGGTGCAAAGAGAAGCCACAGCCATCGGCACACAAACCTAACTCTTAAAGCATACAGTTAAAGGAGACCCACTCCCCTAGCTACAGTTACAAATAGGGCTTTTCAATTTTCCCAAGTTCCATGCCCTCGGCAGCTGCATGTGTTTTACTCTGTTACAGAGATAAACACTAGCACAAACTCCCTTTTTGTTAGAAATTATTCGATAGAAAAGTAGAAAATGAGAAAAGGAAAAATGTTTTGCATAGAAAAACAAGATTTGAAAGTTGAACAGCCACAAGCTCAAATCCTCCCAGAGCCATTTAAAACTAAAGAAAGTGTTGTAATAATGTTCATACAATTGTGGCTACTTAGAGGATAAGTTGAATGAACTCCACCCCTGAGGAAGACCACACCCCTCGTCGAAGCACTGGGGAGTGCGTTTGGGGAATGGAGACTGATTCCACAAGGAGAAAGACGCTGTATGGAAATCCTACAACAAACCGAGTATTGTTTAAAAGTAACTGGCGACTTCTCATTTCTTGCACCAAGATAGTGCAGAGCCACTCTGGATTCTGTTACAGAGCATGAGCAGTAACTCTGAATTAAAATTACTTATGCGATTTGAACCAATCAGCACTCAGAGAAGCAGAGCCTCTTATACTGTATACAGCTGTCATCTCGTGTGGCAATGTTAGCAGCTTTCCACTTCAGAGGCAGGAGCATTTCATCCATTTTATTTAATTAAAATAACAGAACACAAAGAAGGTTCCCAGTCTTTCCACACGTGCACAGCACCAGGACAAGCTGCAGAGTGCCCCTGTATGCAGGATGTTCACCACCATGGCATCTGCAAGGGATGTGTGCCCCCTCCACATACAATCTGTCTGCGTGTGTGGCTGCAGGGTGAGTAGGACAGGCCAGATCTGGAGGCGTGGGCAAGCATGCGCCTGCTACCCAACTCAATTTCCACAGCATGGAGGGCCAACCAGTACGTCTGACTAGAGGCATTAGTGACTACATACCCCATTCCAACTAGTGACAAATACGGATTTTGGGCCTGATCGGTCCTCCCTCCTCCGGCTAGGAGCCTCCACAGTGGGCTTGGGGTACCACCAGCACTGGCCAGTTTCCAGTGGAGATAAGGCAGTCCTGAAGGACTGCCGAATCCCAATATGCCCTGCTCCCTGTCCTGGTAGGGATCCACTTTCGGACCAGCGCAGGCATCCAGCTGGATGCCCATTGTCTGGACACACCTCCTCTCACCCCGCGTGGCTCCACACCAGCAGAGCACAGATGCCTGGGGTTGAGGATGCTGTCCAGTGTGGATGGGAATCAGGGGTACAGGGTCATGGCACTCTCAATTCGAGTGTATCCTGGTCACCTGTGTGGATCAGGCCCTTAGTTTGTTTCACACACAGCACTCCTGCTGTTGTACGCGGTGCTGTTGTGCTCTGGCAGACTGAAAGGAATGACTTGGCCAGTGGCAGAGAACACAACGTACGACAGCAAGGGTGCTTTTTGAGAAAAGAAAAAAAAAAAAAGACAGAGAAATGAATATAGTTGCAGGATTCACCAGAAAAATGTTTAAGTAAAATAAAGTACGGAAGGGTTAATCAAAATGATTGAGGGTGTTGTTTTGATGGAAGTATTATGGACTGAAGTTATTTTCTTTAAAAAGTAATTCCTATAATACACAGCTGTAACGTCTGAGATGTCTATAGCATAAACATCAGCTTTACTTCATGGACCTCTCACCCAAAGTACACGAGATGACACCCTTATACAATAAGAGCCATCTTGCGTAGCACATATAAACTTGTTTATTCCATGGGAGGGATGAAAACCAGAGCTGAATAAAAAAAAAAAAAGCATTTAGCCTCGTTACACTAGGTGGATGTTTTCACCGTTAGTGCACCTGCTCTATCAATCTGGGTCACGGCACATGGTATACACAGGACATCCATACAGCATCCAGAAGAAAAAATTACTCACTTAGTAATGTTGTTTCTTCTAGTGGAGTCTCGCTGTATTCTGACAAATTGCAGTGAGGTCCAACCTTCAAACTGCCCCGGAGATGAAAGAGTTAACTTTGCATGCCAGGCATGGAACGGTGAGCTCGAGCTCGGTTGAGACTCTGTCTGTTGCTGTTTGAACTCAAACCGTCAGATCTTTACGAGCTAAACTCACTGAGTGTCCTGTGTGGAAGCTGTAAACCTACACTAGCCAACTGGCTACTAAATATAATAAACAGATTTTTTGGTCCCAAAACAAAGACTCAAGTCAGGAAACCCAAAAAATGAAATAAACACAACACCCACTCACCCAAAGAAAAGGGGTGATAATAAAAAGGTGGGGCACCTCCTGAGTGCCAACACTGCTACTGCCCACCCACATCCCAAAAACAAAGGTTTTGAGAGGGGAAGGCAGGGGAGGTCAGAATACAGCAAGACTCCAGTAGAAGAAACAACATTACTAAGGTGAGTAATTTTTTCTTCAAATAATATGAAGTCTTGCTGTATTCTGACAAATTGCAGACTACCAAGCAGTACCTCCATGGAGGAGGGACAGAACCTACTTAGGAAATAGGCTCTGAAGCACTGCTGTGCCAAACTGAGCATCACTCCTAGCCTGGATATCCAGAGAGTAATGCTTGGTGAAAGTGTGAACTGTTTTCCAGGTAGCTGCTTGACATATCTCTAAGATAGGAATATCCCTGGCAGCAGCCAGGGAAGCAGCTGTACCTCTGGTAGAGTGAGCCCTCAGGCCTGAGGGTGGAATCCTACCTAGTTTTTCATAGAAAAAATTGAATGCAAGAGACAATCCATCTGGCAATGGATCTTTTAGTGGCAGGTTTTCCCTTACCAACCTCACCATAAGTGAGGAACAGTTGGAGGGAGTCAAATCTGTGACCCTTGGTGCGCTCTATGTAGTAGCTAAGGGCTCTTTTCATATCCAAACTGTGCAGCCTCCTCTCACCAGAGGAATGGTCAGTGAAGAACACAGGAATAGACATAGACTGGTTAAGGTGGAAGTCTGAAACCACCTTAGGTAAAAACTTCCTGTTAGTCCTGAGGACCACCTTATCTCTATGGAAAGAGATAAAATCAGGCTCCAGTGACAGGGCTTGTAACTCACTTATGCTTCTGGGCAGAAGTGATGGGCACCAAGAAAACAGTTTTCCAAGTCAAGTACTTAAGCTCTGCTGAGGACAAGGGCTCAAAAGGGGGTCGCATAAGCTGAGCAATGCAAACATTAAGGTCCCAGGCAGGGGCAGGGTCTCTGAATGGCGGATTGGTATGAAGCAATACCTTGAAAAACTTGGAGAATACAGGATGAGCTGAAAGGGAAGAAGGCTTTCCTGCTGAAAGAAAAGCAGAGACAGCTGTCAGATGCACTCTTAGTGTAGCTGGTCTGAGTCCCAAGCTATTCAGATGAACCATATAGTCAATGACTGTGGGCAGGCCAGCAGACTCTGGAGAAATATGCTTCCCAGAGCACCATATGGAGAATCTTTTCCATTTGGAATTATAAGTGGTTCTGGTGGAAGGCTTCCGAGAAGCCTTTAGGATATCCATAACACCTTGAGAGAGGTGTAAATCAGCAAACTCTAACTCTTCAAGAGCCAGGCCTTGGGATTGAGAGATTTGAGATTCGGATACTAAACCCTCCCCTGGTCACAGGTTAACAGGTTGTAATTCCTGGGAAGAAACAGGGGAAGATGGACTGCTAAGAACAACAGGAGAGAGTACCAGGGCTGTCTGGCCCAGTCTGGAGCAATCAGAATCACCTTGCAGGGTTGAGACCTGATTTTGACTAGCACCTTGAACAGAAGAGGGAAGGGGGGAAAAGCATACAGGAACTTCCCTTCCCAACTGAGAACCAGGGCATCCAAGGGGACTGAGCCCAACACTGGGGGCCTGCAGCAAAAGAGGGGAAGTTGGTGATTGTCTGGGGCTGCAAAAAGATCTATCTGTGGGGTGCCCCATCTGGAGAAGATCACCTTCAAAACCAGGGGATCCAGTGACCATTCGTGATGGCCCTGAGATATCCTGCTGAGAGCATCTGCCAGGACATTGTCCTTGCCTGGGAGGTGTACTGCTGTAAGAGAGGTGTTCAGGGAATAGGCCAGAGACCACAACTTCATTGCTTCTGTGCACAAGGCCATAGGCCGAGTGCCCCCTTGCTTGTTGATATACCACATTGTGGTGGTATTGTCTGTCCTGATCTGAACTACTTTGTTCTGAACAGACTTGGAAAAAGCTTGATGTGCTAGAAACACTGCTCTGAGTTCCAACAGATTGATGTGAAGCAGAGATTTCTGAGGGGGCCACAACCCCTGGGTGGTCAGGTTGCTCAAGGGAGCCCCCCACCCCAAGAGGAAGGCATCTGTAGTAAGGATTAGAGAGTGAGACTGAGTGACAAAAGGAACTCCCTGTCTTAGATTGTCCTGATCCTGCCACCACTGCAATGCTTGGATCAGGGTTCGAGTCACTGCGATCAGTTTAGTCAGAGGATCCTTTTTCTGAGACCAAAAGGCCCTCAAGTGGAACTGAATGTCCCTCATCTGAAATCTTGCTCCCTGCACCACTGCTGTAGAAGCAGCCATGTGCCCCAGGAGCTGCAGAAAATGCCTTGCTGGTCGAGACACCTGTAGAGTGAATGAAGAGGCCAGTGTAATAAGGGTCCTTGCCCTGTCCAGGGGAAGGAAGGCTCTTGCCTTTACTGTATCTAGCTCCGCTCCTATGAAGGTGAGGAGCTGTACAGGCTCTAGAACTGACTTTGAAAGATTCAGAAGGAAACCTAGAGAAGTGAGCGGTTGCTGAGTTATCTGTAGGTGTAACTTGACTTGGTCTGGGGACTGGCTTACTATGAGCCAGTCGTCCAGGTATGGGAAGATGGAAATTTTTTTTCTTCTTAGGAAGGCAACTACTACTGCCAGGCATTTTGTGAACGCCCTTGGAGCAGAGGTTAGGCTGAAGGGCATTGCCCTGAATTGGTAATGGCCTCAGGGCAGCTCGAACCTGAGGTATTTTCGATGGGAGCTTCTGATGATAATATGGAAATAGGCATCCTTGAGGTCCAGGGAGACTAGCCAGTCCCCAGGCCTTAGAGAGGGTAGAATTATTCCCAGAGTCACCATTTTGAACTTTGGCTTTAAAAGGTGCTTGTTTAAATATCTGAGATCCAGGATGGGCCGCCATTCTCCTGTCTTTTTGGGGGTGAGGAAGTACCTGGAGTACAATCATTTCCCTTTGTGTAGGGTTGGAACCCTTTCTACAGCTCTGAGAGCCAAAAGGGAAGAGACCTCTGCCTCTAGGGCAAGTGCCTCTGAAGAATTTGCAGGTGGAAAGGATCTGGTTCTCATCTTTGGAAATTTTTTGAAGCTGAGAACCAGTCCCTGGCTTACTACTTCCAGGACCCATTTGTCTGATGTTAAAGATATCCAGTCCTGGACAAAGTAAGCCGGCCTGCCCCCTACAGGTGGTGGAGAATCGGCCCTGGCAAACCCATCAGGGTGCCTGTTTGGCAGGGGCTTTAGGCTGAGGGGTGGAAGCAGGCATGCTTGTACTCAGTCTACCTCTCCCTCTAAAGAACCCCCTCTGAGCATAAGCAGAAGAGGAGGCCGGGACTTGGTAGAAAGGCCTATGAAAAGGCCTGCCCCTGCCCCTGGGATGCTGCCTCTGGGGAGTGGCCTGCCTTTCCTTGGCCTGAGCACTCCTATAGGTGGTCCTGTATTCATCCATTTTCTTCATGTAGTTCTCTGTTTGCTCCCCAAACAGAGAATTACCCACAACAGGAAAATCCATGGCCTTAGTCTGGGTATCCTGAGACAGGCTGGTACATCTGAGCCAAGCCATCCTACGAAGGGCCACAGATGTAGCCATGACTCTAGATGAAACATCGTTGGAGTCCACTGCAGCATGGAATTACACCTTGGATGCCTCAATACCATCCGCAGCTACCTGCTCCAACTCCTTGGCAAGCTGGCCAGGAACCTGTTTAGCTAAAGCCATTACAGTGTCCCATCTAGATTTCTGATATCTAGCTGTATAGGCCATATAATTAGCCTGCCTGAGTCCCAAGGATGCTGCCATGTACTGTTTCTTTGTCATGGCATCAATCCTCCTAGAGTCCTTATCTGGGGGGGGCACTTTCTTGTAAAACATGAAATGGGAGGGGGACTCAGAAAGCCTAGGAGGTCAAACCCCAGACAATAAACACGGGTGGTGTGGGGGTCAGTCTTAGCAAAGACTTTCCTACACACACTACAGTGTTGAAACCCAGTGGGCCCGATTTTTCTTTTGGGTTTCTCAGACATGGCCATTCCTAAACCAAACTTAACCTTTTTTAGGCAATCCACCAGGCAAGACACTCTTATCGGTTCCTGACCGTGTTACGGGTCGTGGAAAAAGACGTAATAAAATCCATTTTTTTAGAACCGATAAGAACCGGTAACCACACTCTAAAAGTAGAAGTAAAGATTTTAAACAACCTGATCGGTTCAAACCGAACCGATGACACATTTACAAGTTCCACACAGAATAGAAAAACAATATAAACCTATCTAGTACTCATGAATACCACAGACAGAGACTGAACCGATAGGTTGTGGTTTAAATTCAGTCGGAAAATGAGAAAACGGTACTTTAACCAACAAATTGAACTGAGCAAAGGAGAAATCTCCGGAGCGACTGTTCAGTGAGGCGGAGTAAAGAATCTGACGGTTTGAGTTCAAACAGCAACAGACAGAGTCTCAACCGAGCTCGAGCTCAGCGTTCCATGCCTGGCATGGAAAGTTAACTCTTTCATCTCCGGGGCAGTTCGAAGGTTGGACCTCACTGCAATTTGTCAGAATACAGCAAGACTTCATGTTGTTTGAAATAATATTTTTATTCATTCTGGCATATTGTCAACACTGCTGCCCCAGCACATATGGTGAAAGTGGAACACTCCGCCATATGGTGTTTCAGAGTATCAAATGCAAGGGACATGGCAGTCTACAACACTAGCCACTCTGTGAGAAGCTGTACAACTGAAAACATTGGGGGAGGGGTGAAGCCACCCACACAAATGCCTAAATAGCTGGTTTTGTTAAGAATGGGGAGCTTTGCCCCCCACTCACCCCTTTATTTTTTCTATCTATACTTTTGTCCTCCAGCTCCACAGAGCTGGCAGGTGGCTCCGGCCCTCCCTAGGAGGGGCTCATCCTCTGAGCCCAGCCATCCCCACCATGCCCTGTAGTACCCCTACGGATTGACCCCCGCAGTGGGGCCAGGGTGAGGAGTGTCGATTTTCTCTCCCCTGGAGCACAGTCCATAAGTTGGGGTGGCTCATTGCCGGGGCACGTCTGGGTCATCATGTAGCCTGCCAGCTTCCATTTTCCACTTTGCTTTACTCCCTGGGGCCATGAACATGCAATGGATGGAGTGGCTGGGCTCTGCTTCAGCGGAGGCAGCCTACACCCCGGACATGGGGTCCCTCCTTATTCTGGCGGTGTGCATGTGCTGACACCCAGCCACCACTGGGTATCAGGCAAACAGCATGCTGCAGCATCCCACCTCCCCGAGGAAGGACAGCGGACTATGGATGCTCAATCTTTCCTCTCCCCAATGGTCCCCGGCCAACCAAAGTCTGTTCCCAACTGTGGGTCGTTGTTGTGGCATGAGGTGTGGCATCCAGCGCCACCAGGCTAGCCCCCCCCCCTTTTAAGTTGGTTTGTTTATGCCATCTCAGTACTGCTATTGTAGTTCAGAGAAGCACAGCACCTGCAACTGTCCCACACAACAGCAGAGTACTGTAGAATGCATAGTGTTAATTTTCATAACAAATGGGGGGGTGTGTCCTTAGTCCTCCACTTACACGGTAGCTGTGACTCCGCTTCCCTGCTAATCAGCACTGGTGGCACGATTCCAGAATGAATAAAAACCTCATTCCTACATGCCTTATAGGTCACAGGTTCAATTCCCACCAACCACTGATCCACTGAGTGCCCTTCCCATGTACTGCCTGTGCTTCAGTCCTGCATGCTGTAAGAGAAGGACCCAAGTTAAAGTTTATCAACAGGAATTACTCCACTGAGCAGTCTCATTTACAAGGAGGTTCTGAACAAAAATATAGTAGACACAATATGAGCAAAAACATGATACATGTATATTACACTACGCATAAGGACAATAATAGCAACAATTCTTATTGGATCCCCACTAAAAGTAGATTACATCTCAGTCAGGCTGGGCTGGGGAGGGACTGGAGATAGGCTGTGAAAATATACACTAGACGTGAGGTCGCTGTGCCCTCCTTGTGGGTGGTGAAGGGTATGGCCTGCTTTATTACATCCAGCAGCGAGGGAGCAGCCAGAGTAGGGAAGTGCACAGCCCCAGCACCAGCTCCGCCCCTGCCCGAACCCTTAGGAAACCTGCCTGCCAGCAGCCTGGAGCCCCCGCAGGGCACTAACGACCCCAGGATCCCCTTCAGAGCCATTGCCATGGCAGCCATCCATCCCACCGCCCTCCGCAGTGCTCAAGGGACCATCCACAATACTTGTATGTAATCCGTTTGGGAGAAGGAGCCCTGGCAAGTGACCATAAATGCCACAGTACTACAACATGGAGCGAGTCCAGTTCATGGGTCCTGTCCACGCGAAGAAAGTACAGGCGGCAGTGAGGGAATTCTCTAGTCCTGTTTCCTAGTCACGCCTTTATATGCACCAGGAAATAGCTGGGTGATGGGCGATGCTCCCTAAGCTGCATCCCTCCGCGCTCCGCCCACCTTCGGACGGAACTCTCTGTGGGACAAACCACTCCTCCAGCGGGGGTGTCGCAGTCCAAAACTGAGGGCTCCATACGCCAACCCCATGAGTCATTCATAGTGATCGTTTCGCAATCATGAAAGCTAGAGGGGGCTTTGCATCATTTCTAGTGGGGGTAACTAACCAGGATGCACAATCGGGAGTTAAAATCGAGGCGTTTGTGGAGAATGTTGGATGGCCCATGCGCTTTTTTGAAAACTCCACATACTACGGTGGGGCCGCGATCGCGCAGGCAGGAAGGCTACCGTCCTCCACAGAGTTGCAGTTAAAAACAAGTTAACTCTCCAGATGGAAGGATCTTGGTAGTGATTACATATCCGACGAAACAGGCTCCCTTACTCATCTTCTCTTGCTCTTAAAAAATAATATGTGTTATTCTGGATTTTGGGAAGCAAACAGAGACCTGCAGCTGAGAAGCAGTTAGAAAAGATTGCCAAGCTGTGTGCCTGCGTATGTATTTTGTAAGGTTTTGCATTTGATTCAAGAAAGTTTTTTGTTAGTTTTTTATCAGGATAATTATTTAGGTGTGTATATGGGACTTGCTAACACCAAGACAGTGCTTTTACTGGACATTTCCAATGGCGAGGCACCTGGAAGGAAGGGGGGGGGCGTGGAGAGAGCGCTTCAGTTATCTAATCGTGCTCACTAAAGCAGCTCTCTCCCTTTCAACTGTTTGGCACTGCATTTTCAACTGCTGTCACAGACAACTGCAGCATTCATTGGCGAACTGTGGCTGCGCCTGCAAACACAGTGAGGGAATTGGAAGAGAGGGTGCCACACCTTCAGAAACTTGGATGATGGCACTATGTTTCTTGCACATGCGTGCAAACAAACATAATGAAGTTAAACCTAGACTAGTCTAACCTGTAACTGCAGGACAGAGGTTTGAAAAACAAAAGAAATAAATGGTAGTTTAAAAACCATTGAAATTCAAAATTCGACCAAAGAAGTTGAGGAGTAGTCTCCGAGGCGTCTTCACAGGCTAGTGAAGAAAAGAATTTGGTCAGTTACACAGAATGTACCAAGGACAGTAGCTTGAAAACCAAGCTCGAGTTCAATGTTCTATGCTTTTGTATAGTGTTTAACTCTTTGTTCTTCAGGGCAGCTGAACTGGTCAGTCATACTGCATATTGCCAGAATACAGCAAGACTTTATGTTGTTTGAAGAGGCTATTTCAGAAAAATAATAGAAAAAGCAAAAGATGAGGTTGACAGACTAGGAAGGTCAGAAGTCATGACACCAAAAACAGACAAAAGAGAGAAAGGGGATCTGAGGATTAACTTTGAAAGTACCTATAACGCACAATCAAATGATATTAGTACAATAATCAAAAAACACTGGCATATGGTAGGTCTAGAGCCAGGTCTTAAGGATTTAAAGAATACCATACCCAGAATGGTACACAGAAGGGGGAAAACTCTGACTGATAACTTAGTTCATTCTGTACAACCAAGAAAGGACAACCCCAGGATGTGGTTACACAGCAGACAGGATGGATGCCACAAATGTGGTAATTGTAAATTTTGCCCTGTTATTCATAACACTAGAAACTTTGAGAACCCAAAAACAAAAAGGGAAACCAAAGTGAGAGGGTTCATCACGTGTGCCACAGAGGGGGTGGTGTACATGGCCACCTGCTCTTGTGGGAGCTTCTATGTTGGAAAAACAAAAAGAAAATGTAAGGAATGAATAGGAGAACACCTTAGAGCAATAGAACACAAAGACTCTAAGAATGCATTAGCAGCATGTATGAAGAGGGTGACCAATTCTAAAGACCACACATGGACCTTTGTGGGCATAGAAAAACCCATCAAGAGCCCTAGGGGAGTGATTACAACAATGTTCTTTTAAAAAGAGAACAGTACTGGATATTCTCTTTGGGGGGATTTGAGAAACCAGGATTAAATGAAAAAATGTAATTAAAACCTTTTCTTAGGAAATAGCTTTCTTCCCCCCACCAATACATTCTTTAGAAAATCATGGGTCCATTTATAAATCTTGTATTCAGGTCCAGGGCAAAAGCAGGTGTTCAGGTTCAGTATCCATTGAGAGTCTAGAACCCCATTGTTCATTGTTTCAAATGTTAAAACAATGTTGCACTAGTTGCCCCTTCTACAGGATGTTGCAGTTTTTGTATAGTGGTTAATGTATATAATTCAACAAGTGAGATGAATGTTTGATAATATTTATTTTTATGTTGGCCCGCGCTTGCTCTCCAGCCAACATCTTGTGGTAGTAGTAGCAGATTTGGAGGTGCAGTCACTGTAGGTGAATGCAGGGCATGCATCAGTAGGTGCGTCCCTCATTCCCCAATAAGCCAGCATGCAGGCGCTGACACCAGCAATATGTAAAGTGGTCACCACATCTAACAAAAGTGCCGCTTGCAATGAGAGGCAAGCTCATCATGCAGCAGCACAATACACACCTCCCGGCGTGCCTTTACTGGTGAGTATTTCAATAAACATGGCGGCACTTACTGCCGCCGCACACAATGCCGACTTCAGGGGTGCCCAATCCCCCTGTTGGCATGCCCTAGAAACATAGAATTTGACATTAGATAAGGACCGCTTGGCCCACCTAGTCTGCCCATTTTCCTACCTAACAGATAAGCTGCAGATCCTAGTTAACCAACAGCTTACTTCCTCCTACCCCCCTACTAGGACTGCCTTATGCCTGTCCCATGCATTCTTGAAGTCCCCCACTGTTCTTGACTCCACGACCTCCTCAGGGAGGCTGTTCCATGCATCCACAACCCTCTCAGTGAAAAAATACTTCCTCACATTACCTCTGAGCCGTCCCCCCTCTATCTTCAAATTGTGTCCCCTTTTTCTTGCATATCTCTTTTTCTGAAAGATGCTACCCTCTTGGACTTTGTTGATTCCCTTGAGGTACTTAAAAGTTTCTATCATGTCCCCTCTCTCCCTCCTTTCCTCAAGAGTACACATATTAAGCTCCTTTAGTCTTTCTTCGTATGTCTTCTGGTGCAGACCCTGCACCATTTTGGTTGCCCTCCTCTGGACAGCCTCCACTCTGTCTATGTATTTGTGGAGATGGGGTCTCCAGAACTGCACACAGTACTCCAGATGGGGTCTCACCAACAGTCTGTACAGAGGGATAACAACTTCTTGTTTTCTACTATTGATGCCTCTTCCTATGCATCCCAGTATCCCCCCAGCCTTCCTTACTGCCTTCTCACATTGCTTGCCCACCTTTAGGTCATCTGATATAATTACCCCCAGGTCCCTTTCTATTTTTACTGTTGTCAGTATCTCACCCCCCATTGTGTACGCTTCCCCTGGGTTTTTGTTTCCCATGTGCATTACCTTGCACTTCTTTGCATTGAATCTAAGCTGCCATACATTTGACCATTCCTCCAACCTTGCCAAGTCCCTTCTCATCCTTTCCACGCCATCTTGTGTATCAACCCTGTTGCAGATCTTTGTGCCATCTGCAAAGAGACACATAGAAACATGCCCTGATCCAGTTCATTTGCTGACGGGGCAGCCCATTTTCCGCTGGCATAATGACCCCCCTCATTTCAATTGTGTGTCGAGGGGGTGCCCAATCCCTCTTGGCATCATGCGCCCCCCCCACATTTCTATGCCGATGGGAGGCCCAATCCCCGTCGGCTTCGGTCCCCCTCCCCACAAATGCAGGTGGTACACAAGAAAACCAACCCGTATTGTAATTTTTTCCTTTTTTTCCTTGTAAAACGAGAAAATGTTCCCTCGAAGTGTTTCAGTGCCCCTCCCCAGCCCGCCCACCCTCCTGCGTGCTCTACCTCCCCACCCCATACTTACCTCTGGCGTGACAATCTTCAGTGGACCAAGAACCCATCTGCACTCTTCAAAGCTGACCACGAACTGAAGAAATGGTGGAAAGCTGTATAATGGCATAAATTGGGTTTTTTAAACTTTGGTGCATATCTCGGGCACTTTTGGGAATTTGTGGCACCAAATTTTCAACGTGGGGTTACTGGGACCCCTCTTCATGCATTCAGTCACTATCATGCGTTATTCAGTCCCGAAAGGTGATTTTGCGGTCACTGCATGGAATCACCTTTCGGGACCAATTAACGAAATGACAGTGCCTCTGTTCATGAGGTGGGCTCTCAAATAGCCTATGCTGCAAATATGGTAAAAAAAATCCCAAAATGACTGTTTTATGAGCTTGTGCTGTGCAGTTTCCATGCATGCTCGTAACTTTGCGAATCTGTAATATTTTCACTCCAGATTTTCAGCATTGGCATTTTCCCACACCTCCTCATGAACAGTACAGCTGTCATTTTACACATCCTCGCCAAAATGTGTTTCCGTGCATGTGGCGCACAATGGCACGGTCGCTGTACGAAATCAGTGTTCTGGACACATTAACAAAATTACAGTGAGACTGTTCATGAGTGGAAGTGCTAAAATGCCTATGTTGAAAATCTGGTAAAACAAATGCCCAAAATAATTTCATTACAGGTGTGCATTGCGCAGTTTCTATGCAAGCTCGTGACGTCACCAATTTTTCATATTTTCACTCCAGATTTTCACCACTGTCATTTTTGTACACCTCCTTATGAACAGTATGGCTGTCATTTTTCACATCCTGCCCGAAATGTGTTTTCGCACGTGTCACACAATGGCGTGATTGCTGTAGAAAATCAATGTTCGGGCCAGATTAACAAAATCACAGTGACACTGTTCATGACCAGAGTTCCAAAAAAGCCTACGCTGAAAATTTGGTTAAACAAATTCCTCAAATAATTGTGTTATGGCTGCGCATTGCGCAGTTTCTATGCAAGCTCGTGATGTCACCAATTTTCTATATTTTCAACGATGCCATTTTTTTACAGATCCTCATGAACAGTGCAGCTGTCATTTTTCATATCCTGCCTGAACTGTGTTTTTGCATCTATGCCACCAAAATGCACAGTCGCTGTACAAAATCACCTTTTGGCAAACAAACTCATAGTGCCACTGTATATGAGGTGGGGTCACAAATGGCCCATGCTGAAAATTTGGAGTGAAAATACCAAAAAATGCTCTCGGCATTAGGGCTTCCAACTGCAGTGTCCCATCCTGTACAGACTGACAGGCATAAGGGGTGTGAGTTAGCATTGTCAGTTGAAATGCTCATGCCATTCCACCCCCCCACTCTGCAGCCAGTGACAGGTGTTGAGATGTGCCTTAGACTCTTCGGCCCCAACGTTCACCCCATTCCCCTACACTGTGCCCATGTCAGTATATTCCCTTATGGACTGGGGTGAGCGCAAGGCTCGAAGACCCCAATGCACATCGTGGCACTTGTCGGTCTCTGTGGGGTAGGGTGAGGTGAAATGGCATGAGTGTTATGACCAACAACCCAAAGGCACACCCCAGTGCCTGTCACTCTCTGCATGGAGGGGCTGGGGTCAGCGTCAGTGCATTACTTCACTGCCAATCCTATTGTGCATCTCTCTAACTCCTACACTACCAATGCCAGTGCCAGCAAGCCAACATTCAGCATTGACAAATGCTTGTTTATTTTTTTAGGTTCTGTCACTATAATGGATCCTTGGGGGAAACCTTGTGCAAAAATGAGGACACTATTATGTGAATCTCCCAGTTGTGGTAACATTTATGTGTATTTAAATAAAAGATTTTAAAAAGGCAAAAGCGGAGTGCTGCATTAAATCTAATATGACAGCACATAAATGATTGGCCAGTACCGTTTCTCAATATTACCTTTGTTGCTATACAATATATCCATGCAAGAATGACTGTTTGCTGCTGTAGAATATGTTTATACAACTGTTTTAAACGCAAATGCACTGTCACTTTGTCACTCTATTTATTGTGGTGTATGAGGTTAGCCTCTTATCCTATGATTAAGCGCCAGGGGGCGTGACATGCGTAAAGGCAGCTATTTCCCGGTGATGTGGAAGGGGTTCGTTCACTTGTTTGGAGCTTCCACTGTGTGCACCAAAAATACAGGTTACTCACCTGTAACAGGAGTTCTAGGAATGGTATATGTTGTTCATCCACACTTATTGGCAGGTTCCTTGCCACTTTAAATCTTGCCAGAAGGTCTTCAAGCTGGCTCCTCCCACCCTCCCGGGTGGTAAAACTCTCGGCTCTGCCCCATGACGCCAGATCTAGCCCGCTGGAAGCAGGTTGTGCGTCAAGCCAGGAGGTCGGTTGTTTGTGGATGAACAACATATACCATTCCTAGAACTCCTGTTACAGGTGAGTAACTTGTATTTCTAGGGACATGGATATGTTGTTCATCCACACTTATTGGCAGACTCCTAGCAGTTCTCCGGGAGAAGGGAGGCAAGGCGCACACCCCTTCTTAGAGAGAAAGACTGGAGAACCGAGGCCCCAGCCAACATCCCGGCATGACCCAAGGTCAATGTGGAAGGGGAAACGGTAAGCCTGCTTCCGGGCAGAAGCCCTGCAGATATGCTGGGCCGGAGTATCCTCGGAAGCAGCCACTGATGCAGCGGAAGGGTGGGTAAAATGAGCATTTATCCCTCTGGGAGGCTCCATGCCCACCCACCTATAGCGGAGACCTATGCAGGAGGTGACCCACCCACTCGTCGCCCGCTAGGCTTCAGGTCTGCCAGGTGCGGCTCCAGCGTAGATGACAAACAGCTGGCAAACCTTTCCCGAACTTCAGCCATACGCTCCCTGGGTAGGTGAGCGATAAATAGGGTCCCATGGAACCTATATACGGCCTCCGAGGTGTGAATGGGGATGAACCCCAGCAGAGACAATACCCGGTTAGGGAAGACTCCACCGCTGCCTTCGGAAGGAACTTCGGGTGTGGTACGGCACAACCTTGTCCCTGTGGAAGACCAGATAGGGAGATTCAAAGAAGCGCCTGGAACTCTCCCCTCCTTCCGGGTGGCAGAGTAGCCCCAAGAAGGTGTTCTTCCACAACAGGTGGGGGAAATTCACAACTGTGCAACGGTTCGAACGGCTTGCCCGTGAGCTAAGCCCATACCAGCGCAGGTCCCCAGAATAGGGATACTCTCCCTCAAAGGGGAGGTATGATCAAGGCCTAGAAAGGGGCCAGACCACCTTATCTTCGCCACCGACTGCCTTCCGGCTCACGCCCGGAAGACAGGGGTGATCAACAGAAGCGCCTAGAGGGTCATCGGCCGAAGCCCTAGTTCAAAGAACGGACCACAGATGGTCCGGAATGCTCACCCGGGGACGGGAGAGGGCCAGGCCATGTCCCCTCATCAAATGGAGAACTCTACCCATTGAAGGCGAGCATGTTTGGCCGACCTCTAGCAGGATGCCTCGAAACGTCGAGGACCTTGCCGAAGGACCCAAGGCCTGGCCCCTAGCCGCACAGGGACCAGGCCTTCAGGTGCAGGGATTGAAGGTCCAGATGGAAAACCTTACCCTGAAAACAGAGAACAGGACCGGGCGGACCGGAAACCACCTCAGGAGCCTGGGGCTGAGACTGAGGAGAGCTGGATACCAGAGCTGGAAATCCAGTCTGGGCTACCAGCATCACATGTGCCTAGTCCCTCCTTGCCTTGCCCGTGGGTCAAGGGAAATGGGGGAGAGGCGTAGAAGAGGCCCGGGGTCCGCGACTTCGATGGCATCCCCTACAGCAACCTAGCTGAGGGGCCGGGCATGAGACAGTCTCAGCCTCGTATTCTCCCTGGAGGGAGGAGGGAGAAGATCCTGTGCTACCTCCGGCAGGGAAGACCACTCATGAGGCGCAGTTTATGTCTGGCTTAGGGCAGCAGCCAGGGAGTTGGAGGCTCCTGCCATCAAATGGCTGGGAAACCGCCTCCGACTGCGCGAAAAACCCAATGCGGAGAACCTCCTTACGCCGAGGCAAGGGGTTCGACCGAACCTGGCGGGGTAGGTAGCACATGGTTGTGGTGCTGTCCGCATGGACTTAAACCACTAGACCCCGCACAAATGGAGCGAGCGGTGCAAGCTAAGCGGACTGCCTGGAGCTCCAGCGGGTAGGAAGGACATCGGGACTCCCGAGAGGACCAGAGGCAAAGCACTCTGTATTCCCCTAGATGGGCACCCCCACCCATCCGAGAAGCATCGGTCGGAGAAGACCGTCGGCTCAGGGTGGACGAACAGGATGTTCTCCTGCAGGAGTTGGAACGGTCCGATGGGGAGCGTTCCCCTAACTCCTGGGCTTTAGTCATGAACTGGTCCGAGGAACGCAGCACTGTGACCGCTGGCTGGCCCGTCTCCACTAGGGGAACGCATGAACCAGCGGGTCCAACAGACCATGCTGGAGCCGGCCGCCGTGAGGCCCAAGAGGTGCAGGAGGTCCCGGCAGGGCACAATTGCCCAGTCAGACCTGACTGGGTAAGGGAGGAAGAACCTCAGCCCTGTCGGCCCGGAGCTGAGCTCGGACTCAAGAGTCGAGCCTAGTCCCAAAGAAGCATCACCCGCTAAGGCACGAGTTCCAACGTGGTTCCGGTAAAGGGAGACCAGTCTGAGCCTGGAAGGGTTGTAATCAGGCCACCATCCGGGTGGGGTTACGCCTGGACCCCTCAATGCTGCAGAAACTGTGGAGCAGAAAATGAAGGGCCTGGCCAGGAACTCGTAAGGAGATCTCTCGCTTAGGAAAGGGAGGGGTCTCCCAAGAAACGGACGGAACGAGGAGTAAGTACGTCCTGGAATCCCAGGAAGAAGCTGCACACCTCGATCTGAGGATGGGATATCTGCAGAGGGACCATCCGGGCGTGCAGAAGGATGGGCACAAGCCCCCCATCTGATTGAGACCAGGAATACCTGGACACGAACCCAGGGTCAGAAGGAGGGCCCACCACCTCCCTGATCACCTCTAATTAGAGGGTCAGGCAACTCGGCTCAGCTGGCCGACAAAGAGTCTGTGACCCAAGATCCCGTGGGCAACGGCTCAAAAGGGGAAACCTGCTCTCAACCCGCGACAGGACCTACCCTTAGCACCACCCAAGAGGAAGAGGTGTGGAGCCATCCCCCCACGGGGAAACCCGGGCAGGGGCGACGGGCCCGGGGACAGCGCCCCTTAGTCCGTCACTGAGCAGACTTGGTGGAGGAAGAGGCCGAGGGGGCTCTTGGATCCCTACCTCCCTGCTTCCTTTTGGAGGAAGACGCTGGTCTGGCGACAGGCCACCCAGCGCATGCCTGCTGGCCCTCGTGTTGGGCCAGTCGAGCCGCAGGGGCCGGGGGGCAACGGGGCTCACGCAACGGCTGACGGCTGCCCTTGTCGCTTCGGGCAGGAGTGACAGAGTCCGGAGTGGCATCGGACTTCTCGGGCCCCTGGAGGTGTCCCTCCACTCCACGGCTGAAAAGGTCAGTCCCCAAGAAGGGGATGTCCGCCAACTCGTGCTGGGTTTCCAAGGAGAAGGAGAATAACCTCAGCCACGCCCCGCGGCACATGGCCACTGCGGCCGCCACCGATCTGGCACAGGAGTCACCCAGATCCAGAGCCGTCTGGAGCTTCTGTTTCACCACCGCCCTACCCTGGTCCCGCACCCACCGGACCATGGTCCGCAGGTCGGCCGGGAGATGAGGGAGGACCTCGTCCAGGGAGCCCAAAAGGGCGTGGGAAAAGTGTGCCATCAGTGCCGCCAAGCTGGCCTGACGGAGGCCTAGGGAGGACACGGCATAAACCTTGCGCCCGACATAGTCCATCCTTTTGGACTCCTTGTCAGGGGGCCTATCCACATCCCTAGCATTTCCAAAACTTTGGAAAACATTGTCGGTGACTACCCCTTCAGCCGAGGGGTGCTCCGAGAAACCGGGCAGAGAACCGACAGGGACAGGGTACTTCCTGGCCACCCTGGCCGAAGGCGCAGGGCTGGAAGTAGGCCACTGCCAGAGCTCCAAGGCTGGGCCCACGATTGCCTCAGCCACCGGGAAGGCCTCTGAGGGAGAGCCCTCTCGGTCCAGAATCTCCGGAAGGGGGTAGGGTGCCTGTTTAGAAATGGGCTCGAGCTGCATCCCGGTGAATTCCGAGATGAGCTGGAGCAGACCCATAAAGGACGATGGTTTGTCGTCCACGGAATGTTCCGGGGAAGACCATGGGTCCTCCCTGCTAGGAAACATAACGGAGCCGACTTCAGGCTCCGAGGGGTCTGCAAAAAGCTGCAGCAGGCCTGAGATCTTCGTTCGCGAGGGCGGACGGGAGTGAGGGACCAGTAATCTGTGGGACAGGTCATGGTTCGGCCCGGGTTCCGCCGAGGACGGCGGGGCAGCAAGGATCGGACGAGCAACTGGCCCTGAAGAAGGCTCCTCGACTGCCTCGAGCGGCTGCGTCGGCTGACCGGATGGTGGCTGCTTACTAGCCGGAGAATGAACCGGGGTCGATTGATTCCCGGACAACAACAGCTGCTGCCACATAAATTCCTCATAACATCGATGTCAATGGCATTGAAGCCACTCCTCATCCGAGGAGGGGGACAAGGAAGAACGGCAATGCCACTTGACTCGGTGCCCCGACCAAGAACGCCGAGGTCGGTGTGAGCGGCTAGACCGAGAGGAGAACCGACCGAGACCCGAATGGGGAACTGAGGTCTGGCTTGGGAGGGAGCGAGCACGCCCGCCCTTCGGGTTAAGAGAAATGGCCGAGGACTGCTGACCAAGGTACTGGCAGAACCTCAGCCCCTCGCCGGGAAATGGCAAAGGGATTGCGGCACTAGCAGGAGACAGCCCAGATGACGGGCCGAGGCCTCGGCCACGCCGACAGGGTCCTGGTTGCTGACCCACGGGACACCGTGAGGCCAGTAGCTGAAGTCGCATCCTCGACTAAAGCCGAGAGTCGGCCGGAGGGGAGGGATTTTTCCGCCCGCCGGGGCCGACGAAGGGACCCCGCCTGCGGCACCTTGGACTTGGGCCGAGGGGGAGGTCCCCAGGGTCCCTCTCCCTTCGAGGAAAGGGACTGGCGAAGCTCCTTGAACAAAGCTGCATGAGTAGAGCCCAAGGACAGCAGGATAAGCGCCGCGACCGAGGAAGAGGGAGGTGGAGCCACCCCCTCTCCAGCAGGAGGAAGATCGAGCTGCTCAGAAACAGCTGAAGCGGATGCTGCCCGACGATCCGAGGGATTCTCCGAATCGGGAAAAACTACCGGGTGCCCGAGCCCCGAACGGGCCGTGCAATCCTCCAGAGAGCTGGCCGAAAGGGCACAACAAAACTCGCAAAGCTGAGGATCATGATCCAGGTCAAGGCAGTAAACGCACGTGGAGTGCGGGTCTCTCCTGGAAGAATTAACCAGGCGCCTCCCGGGAACGGAAAAAGAATGAGCCATCGCCGCAGCGAAGAAGAAAGGATTGAAGTTTCAGAAAACTTCCAATTGATTTCGAAGACCGAAAATTTTCAGGAACCAGTCGAAAATGCAGAGCGCTAAGGAGGGAACCTGAGCTTCCAAGCGGTAAGGAAGATCTGGCGTCATGGGGCCGAGCCGAGAGTTTTACCACCCGGGTGGGTGGGAGGAGCCAGCTTGAAGACCTTCCGGCAAGATTTAAAGTGGCAAGGAACCTGTCAATAAGTGTGGATGAACAACATATCCATGTCCCTAGAAAGTAAAATTAAGCACTTTCTTCAAGAAGAAAAAATGACTCACCTTAGTAATTGTGTTTCTTCTAATGGAGTATTGCTGTATTCTGACATGTGCAGTGAGCCCCAGCACTTGAACTGCTCTGAAGAGGAAAGAGTTAACTCTATGCAGGAAACATAGAACATTGAGCTTGAGCTTGGTTTCAAACCTCTGTCTGCAGCACTTCAAAGTATAACCGTCAGATTCTTACGAGCTATTACTAACTATACTTCTAAAGTGGAAATTGTAAAGGAACATAAGCCAACAGGCAACAACTTGGGTTCCCCAAGACTCAAGTTGAGAACGCAAAATAAATAACCAGGTAGTGAACCAACATATAACCACAAAAAAACAACATAACAATAACCCACCTGCCCCTTCTAGAAAGGAGGGGTGCCAAGTATACCCGTGAGGTGCAACACTGTACCTACCAACCCACTTCCAAAAAACAGGTTCTGAGAGGGGAGGCAGGTCAGAATACAGCAAGACTCCATTAGAAGAAACACAATTACTGAGGCGAGTAATTTTTTCTTCAAACAACATGAAGTCTTGCTGTATTCTGACATATGCAGACTACCAAGCAGTACTGCCATGGGGGGGAGGGGTACTGAACCTATTTTGGGAATAGGCTCTGTAGTACTGCTGTTCCAAACCGAGCATCACTCCTATCCTGGACATCCAGAGAGTAATGCTTGGTGAAAGTATGGACAGTTTTCCAGGTGGCTGATTTGCATATCTCTAGTAAAGGTATATCCCTGGTAGCAGCCAGGGAAGCAGCTGTACCTCTAGTCGAATGAGCCCTCATGCCTGAGAGGGGTATTTTGCCTAGCTTGTCATAGCAGAATTGTATACAAGAGACAATCCATCTGGCAATAGTTCTCTTAGTAGCAGGCCTAACTTTCCCCACTTCACCATAAGTGAGAAACAATTGGAGACATTCATTCCTACGTGCCCTAGTATGCTCAATATAGTAACTAAGTACTCTCTTAACATCCAAACTATGTAATCTTCTTTCTCCTGAAGAAGAATGATCAGTGAAAAACACAGGAAGAGACATGGACTGGTTCACATGAAAATCTGAGACCACTTTGGGTAAGAACCTCCTGTTGGTTCTGAGGACCACCATATCTCTATGGAATGAGACAAAATCTGTCTCCACTGACAGGGCTTGTAATTCATTAATACACATGGCAGAAGTGATAGCTACCAGGAACACAGTTTTCCAAGTCAAATACTTGAGTTCGGCTGAAGTCAGAGGCTCAAAAAGGGGTTGCATGAGCTGAGCAATGCAAACATTAAGATCCCAAGCAGGAGTAGGGTCCCTAAAGGGAGGGTTGGTATGAGTCAAACCTTTAAATAACTTACAGAAGACAGGGTGAGATGCCAGAGAAGGAGCATTCCCTGCTGACAGGAATGCAGATACAGCTGCTAAATGAACTTTTAAAGTGGCTGGCCTGAGGCCTAGGCCATTAAGATGAACCATGTAATCCAGAACTGTAGCCAGATCAGCAGTATCCGGTAAAATATCCACACTGGAACACCAAATACTGAATCTTTTCCATTTGGAATTATAAGTTTTTCTGGTGGCAGGTTTTTGAGAGGCTTTGAGAATATCCAGCACCCCCTGAGACAGGTGCAGACTTGCATACTCTAATTCTTCAAGAGCCAAGCCTTGAGATTGAGAGACTGAAGGCTGGAGTACCAGATTCTTCCCTGAGAGGAGGTTAGCAGATTGTGCCTCTTGGGGAGAGAGAAGGGAAAATGGCCTGCTAGGGAATATAACACAGTATACCAAGGCTGTCTGGACTAGTCTGGGGCAATCAGGATCACCCTGCACAGTTGCAACCTGATCTTGACCAGGACAATGAATAACAAAGGAAAGGGAGGAAAGGCATAAAGGAATTTGCCCCCCCCCCAATCCAGCACCATAGCATCCAGGGGAACTGTGTCCAGGACTGGAGGCCTGCAACAGAAAAGAGGAAGTTGATGATTGTCTGGGGTTGCAAAGAGATCTGTCTCTGGAGTGCCCCACCAGAAGAAGACTACTTTCAGTATGAAGAGGTCCGGGGCACATTCATGGTGGCCCTGAGATATTCTGCTCAGGGCAGCTGCTGCACATTGTCCTTCACTGGTAGATGTCCTGCTACTAGGGATGTTTGCAGGGCATAAGCCAGAGAACATATCTTCATGGCTTCCATGCACAAGGCCGTAGACTGAGTGCCTCCCTGCTTGCTGATGTACCATGTGGGGGTGTCGTCTGTCCTGACCTGAACCACTTTGTTCCTCACTGAGTCCGAGAAAGCTTGGAGGGCCAGGAATACTGCCCTGAGTTCCACAAGATTGATATGAAGTAAAGACTTCTGAGGAGACCAGGCATCTTGTGCTGTAAGGGCTCCCAGGTGGGCTCCCCAGCCCAGGAGAGAGGCATCTATGGTTAGTACCACTGAATGAGTCTGACTGATGAATGGGACTCCTTGTCTGAGATTCTCCTGAATCAACCACCACTGGAGAGCTTGGATCAGAGTCTGAGTCACTGGAATCAATTTGGTTAAAGGATTTTTTTCTGGGACCAAAGGAACCTCATGTGGAACTGACTGTCCCTCATTTGAAATCTGGCTCCCTGTACCACTGCAGTGGAAGCTGCCATGTGGCCCAGGAACGGAAGAAAATGTCTTGCTGGTCGAGATACCAGAAGGCAGAAGGAACAAGCGAGATCTGTAAGGGCCTTCACCCTTGCCAAGGGGAGAAAAGCCTTTGCCTGCACAGTATCCAACTCTACCCCCATGAAGGTGAGGAGTTGCACTGGTTTGAGAACTGACTTTGACAGACTGAGAAGAAAACCTAGAGAAGTGTGCAGCTGTTGAGTAACTTGTAGGCCTGACTTGACTTGGTCTGGAGACTGCCCCACGATGACCCAGTCATCCAGGTATGGGAATATGGAGATCCCCTGTCACCTGAGGAAGACCACTACTACTGTTAGGCACTTTGTGAACACCCTTGGAGCTGATGTTAGGCCGATCGGCATTGCTCTGAACTGATAATGGCCTGAAGCCAATTCGAACCTGAGGTACTTTCTGTAGGAGTACCTGATTGGGATGTGAAAGTAGGCATCCTTGAGGTCCAGAGAAGCTAGCCAATCCCCTGGCCTTAGAGAGGGAAGAATTACTCCCAGAGTCACCATTTTGAATTTTGGTTTTAAGATGTGCTTGATTAGATGTCTTAGGTCTAGGATGGACCGCCACTCCCCTGTCTATTTTTGGGGTAAAGAAATATCTGGAATACAGACCTTTACCCCTGTACTGAGCAGGAACTCCTATTTACAGCCCTGAGGGTTAGCAGAGAGGAAACCTCTGCTTCTAAAGCAGTGGTCTCAAAAAGGTTTGCAGGTGGAAAGAATCTGGCCCTCAATTTTGAGAACTTTGCAAAACTGAGGGACAATCCCTGAATTACTACCTCCAGGACCCACCTGTGTGAGGTAACAGACTTCCAGGCCTGGAAGTAGTAAGCCAGCCTGCCTCCTACTGGGGTTGGGGAGTCGACCCGGGCTGACACATCAGGGTGTCTGCTTGACAGGAGCCTTGGACTGAAAGGAGGAAGCAGCCCTGCTCATCCCCCTCCTACCTCTCCCTCTGAAGAACCCCCTCTGTAGAAAGGAAGAAAAGGCATGCACTTGGTAGAAAGGCCTATGAAAAGGCCTACCCCTGCCCCTACACTGCTGCATCTGAAGAGCTGCCTGCCTTTCCTTGGCCTGTGCACTCCTGTAGGTGGTCCGATACGCATCCATTTTCTTCATGTAATTCTCTGTCTGCTCCCCAAACAGAGAATTACCCACCACAGGGAAATCCATGGCCTTAGCCTGGGTGTCCTGTGAGAGGCTAGTACATCTGAGCCAAGCAAACCTCCTAAGAGACACAGATGTAGCCATGACTCATGATACCACATCATTCGCATCCACAGCAGCATGGAATTGTATTTTGGATGCCTCAATCCTATCAGCAGCAACCTCCTCCAGCTTCTTGGCTAGCTGGGGAGAGCCCTGTTTAGCCAGCTCCGAACAGTATCCCATCTAGACTTTTGGTATCTGGCTGTGTAGGCCATATAATTTGCCTAACTGAGTCCCATGGAGGATGCTAAGTACTGGTTTTTGGCCACAGCATCCACCTTCCTAATCTTTATCTGGGGGGTGTGAAGCCAAGGGTATGTTAGCCTTGACACAGACTGCAGCCTGCACTACCTCAACATGGCTGCACTGGTGGAACAAGAACTCTGTACCTGAGCCTGAAAGCATATACCTCCTGTTCATTCTTTTATCTACAGGAGGTAAAGAATTTGGGATTTGAACAATTTTCCGTGTCTGTTTCCCAAAAGATTTATGGAAGGGAATAGACAATCTCTCGGATTCTGGGATGTCCATCATTTCCATAAAATCAGGCTCCTCTTGTTCCTCAACAGCTTCGACCAAGGGAAGCTGGAGGGTATCAGCCACTTTCTTGTAGAACAAATAGTGGGATGAGGACTCAGAAAGCCTGGGAGAGGAAACATTAGAAGGCCTGTCTGGGGATATGTCTGGTTCAGTGGGCTCATCCAGACCTTCATCACCATTGTCTTGTTCTTCCTCCCCCTCCCCCTCCCACTCCGGTTCATAAAACTTATCTGGAACATATTCTGGAACCGGAGGGAACAGACTGAACCGAACGCCTACCGAGAGGCGCCGGATTGGACGGAATCGGTGAAGTGATTCCACAGTACTAATCACCCTGGCTATTTCTTCGGCAGTTGGATGATGCAGTTCTGGATCTGAACCAGCCAATTTCCTTTTGCGCTTTGATGGAACCGACCCCTCAGGGTCGGATCTCCTCTTGCCCGAGGGAGTATCGCCCAGGTCAGTGGGTACTCCCTCAGATTCGGTAGTAACCGAACCGGGCTGGCCATCTGATCCTACCCAAAGTAAAGTTACGTAAGAACTTACCGTAACAGTAGATCTTCGAGAGAGGTTCCTGCAATAGGTCATCACATATGGGACTGGCGCCACCTGGCGTCGGGCTGCACGGCAGACTTTTCTAGCAATCACTGATGGAGGATCGCCCACCCGATGTCAGCGTGCCCGTTTATAGTGGGCGGTCCCCACGCCCGCCCCTCGCCCAGTTCTTTCCCGCCGTCACCTCGTGTCAGTCGCACTGCAGACTTCCATTAGCGATCGTCGGGAAAGTTCATTGCGTCGGTTAGCCCTAGCTGCTTTATTCTCTCAGAATTTGTATTTTTTATTAATGTCTTCACCTAAGAAGAAATGCTCGTCCTGTGGCACGCAGATCTCGCACAAAGACGGTCACCCAAAGTGCATTCTCTGTCTAGGCCTGTCTAGACCATCCAGTCTCCTCCTGTCCTGAGTGCCGATCTTTCAATCAGGTCATGAAGAAGAGGAGACTGCAGGCTTTGGAGGCCCACCAACTAAAAGCCCACCTAGCTAAGAAGATGGATCGTCTTTGGGACTCGTCCGAAAAATCTTCCCCTTCCAAAAAACATAAGAAGAAGTCTAGGGAGCGGGCCCGCATCACAGACAACGACAGGCCCTCAATGAGTAAGGCCCAGCTACCGCCCAGGAAACCAGAGTTTAAGTCGGACAAAACTTCTGTGGATAAGTTGACAGTCAGCCCCTCTGGCGACCGCGCTGCCTAGGCCAATAAGTTTTCCCCTGGCTCCACTGGGGACCGTGTGACGACTGGTAAGTTGGCTCCCTCGGCTGGGGGCAGTTGCCGGGCTCCGGTCAATAAGTCGGACGGGGGTTTCACCCCTGACCGCCTGATCCCACTCACTAAGTCGGCCATCCCTGACGACCGCATGGGCTCAGTTTCCCCATTGGGGCCTAATGGCACCTCACCTGATGTCCGCCGGGACCAGAGGGAGAAAGCTCCTCTCCTTCCTCCTCCTTCCTTGCCTGTGTCCTCTCATTCTCCTGCAGACATGTCCGGCGATGGCAACAGAGAGCCCACCGATCCTGTCGATGTTATGGGTGCCTCTCCGCATGCCCCTACTGGGGTACAGGAAAACTAGGCTCCTCCTCGGCCTACTGGCCTTTCAGTGGAGGCCCATCCTCCACCTTACGGCAGGCTCATGGCACCTTCTGTGACGCCAGTGATCCCAACGACAGTCCCTCAGCCGACCGGCCTTTACATTTGGCCCCGACGCTGGATCCGGCCTGACGTCAGGGCCCCTTCATCCAGTTCCAACACCGGCCCCTCCAATGCCGGATCCCCTTCTGGCGCTGGATAGGGTAGCTCCGGTGCCGACGTCGGTCCCTCTGACGTGGGCGCTTTCCCGATGCCGGACCCTCCTCTGATTTACACAGTGGCGGGTCCGATGTGGGTTACCCCGACACCAGATCTGACAACGGGAATTTATACCCAACCTCGAACTGTCCCCGGTTACCCATTTGGGTATCCTGGACACTCTTACCCGGGGGGTCCTACTCAAGACTGGAGCCAGCTGGGACAGTTCTACCCAGGATTTAACCCTTACTCCCATTATATGGGTCCCCAGGGTTATTATTCCCCCAACGGTCACTTCTCCTCCCTCCCAGCCTCAACCGGCTCCACCTCCCCCTCCTCTGGTTGTACTGAATTTCAAGATCCTGATACAGTCCTGGTGGCAGGGGGATAGGTCGGAGCTGGTCTCGGACCTGGAAACTAGACTCTCTCAACCACAGCTTCCTAGGTCCCCTTCCCCAAGCAGCTCGCTTACTACTGTCCCCGTCTACAGGTGAGGCACCGTTAGGCCCCGAGGGGGAGCCGAGCCCGTACAGTCATCAGGGACGGATGGCTTAGCGGGCAGGGTTGGGTGGTCAGGGGTGGAGCCAGGAGCCAACTTATCGGCCGAGATGGCACGGTCACCGGAGGAGCTGATGGCCAGCTTATCCGT
This sequence comes from Neoceratodus forsteri, assembly GCA_016271365.2. NCBI lineage: Eukaryota > Metazoa > Chordata > Ceratodontiformes > Ceratodontidae > Neoceratodus > Neoceratodus forsteri. The sequence goes on from JADMNL010000026.1 coordinate 52,285,221, forward strand.
GGAAGTTTTTTCTGACTTACCATCAGGTTTCCTGGGCAGTAGCTGGGCCTTACTCGTCAAGGGCTTGTCGTCGTCTGCAGAGCAGGCCCGCTCCCTAGACTTCTCCTTATGTTTTTTGAAAGGGGAAGATTTTTTGGACGAGTCCCGAAGATGATCCATTTTCTTCTCAAAAGAAGCCAGGTGGGCTTTTAGTAGATGGGCCTCCAAAACCTGCTGTCTCCTCTTCTTCGTGGCCTGATTGAAAGACTGGCACTCAGGACAGGAGGAGACTGGATGGTCTGGGCCTAGACAGAGAACGCACTTTGGGTGACCGTCTTTGTGCAGGATCTGCGTGCCACAGGATGAACACTTCTTCTTAGGTGAAGACATTAATAAAAAACACAAATTCTGAGAGAATAAAGCAGCGAGGGCTAACCAACGCGATGAACTTTCACGACGATCGCTAAAGGAAGTCTGCAATGCGACTGACACAAGGCGACGGCGGGAAATAACTGGGGGGGTAGGCGTGGGGATCACCCAATATACACGGGCACGCTGAAGTCAGTCACATGATGATGGGAGGGCAGTCCCCCGTCAGGGATTGCAAGAAAAGTCTGCCATGCGGCCCGATGCCAGGTGGCACCAGTCCCATGTGTGATGACCTACTGAAGGAACCCTCTTGAAGTAAGATCCTCTTTTCTAGGATGGCCTTTGGGAAATTTTTACAAATTTGGCAGTCTGAATCGAGGTTGTCAAACCCCAGACAATAAACACAAGAGGTGTGAGGGTCTGCCTAAGCAAAGGCATCCCCACACTCACCACAGTGTTGAAACCCAGTGGGCCCATCTTTTTTCTTGGGTTTCTCAGACATGGCCAGGCTACAGACTTACCCTTTACAGCTTATTAGGCAGGTAAGACCCTCCTATCGGTTACCAACCGTGTTACGGGTCATGGAAGAAAACATGTAAAATCACGTTTTTTTGAAACCGATAGGAACCGGTACCTCACACTAAACAGAAAGAATAAGAAAACCCTAAAATAATCGGTTCCGAACCAGACTGATCCACAGATTTTACAATTTCCACAGAATATAATAATTCTAACCCTAAGGTCTACTACCTACAACACTTACTCTACCGCAGACAGGGATCTGAAGCCAAAATTAATGAAAAATCGGTGATTAAACCAACAGATTCTTAACCGAACTGACCGTAGCGAAAGAGCAATCTCCGGAGCGACTAAACAGTTAGGCAGAGTAAAGAATCTGACGGTTACACTTTGAAGTGCTGCAGATAGAGATTTGAAACCAAGCTCGAGCTCAATGTTCTATGCTTCCTGCATAGAGTTAACTCTTTCCTCTCCGGAGCAGTTCAAGTGCTGGGGCTAACTGTACGTCAGAATACAGCAAGACTTCATGCTGTTTGAAACAGTGGATTTGCTTTATTTCCAAACCAACAAAGGCATACATGGATTGTACCTATAAGCTGTGAGAAGCCAGTGCTGGCAGTTCATTTTTTCTTTGTTCTCCACTTGTTTAACCTACCAAGGTCGACAAATGGGCTCATGCCGCTTGTTACCTTGGAACCAGAAGCAATGTAAATAGGAAGCTATGCTCCATTCTGCTGTGCAACAACTTCTACTGCCCAGTTCTCACAGAGGCTCTGTATCCCAGAAGCAAGAGAGGGTGACTGGAGGGTGGATAGACTGGGCTGCCGCCTGGATGGAAAGTTTGGGGAAATGTGCGAAATTGGGAAACTATCCCTCTCGGACAATCCTGATGACCCTTATGTCCACTGTAATGGACTTCCATTACTTGTAGAACCGAATTAAATGGCCCTCCTACTGCCAAGAGGCGTCTCCCTCAGAAAGCTGAAGTGGGACCTAGGCTGAATCCGCAGAGGTTGGTACAGGGCGATTCCAAGCACTGTGCTATCAGCTGCATTCTCTTCATGGCTGAGGGGCTGGCTCCTGATAAAGGACCTAGGCCTCTACCTAGTAAGCATTGCCTGTTACGAGAACATCAGTGGTTCTCGTTCCTCTGAGAGGCAGCAGTCGCTGCCTGTTGTTTAAATGGCAGCCCTATTATTCTGAATGGCCTCCAGAGCTCAACCTGAGGGTCAAACAGATAAACACCGTCAAGGAAACGTTAACAATCTGTTGCCAGAGACATTTCTTTAGAGGCAAAGTCGTAGGCGCCCATAAAAGCTTTCAGCTGATTACTGAACTATATGCCCATAGCAGTGGAGCGTTTGGTAATGGGAGGTTCTCAACCATTGCATTGAGCGTGTTCCACAAGGTGTACTTGTACTGAGAAATGTGGGAACTCAAGACGTAGAAGTCTGCTTTGGTCCACAGATGGAGACTGAAATGTTATGGTGGACCTCATATCCCTGAGGTAAAAACTGGAAAGAAGATCTTCAATCACACTGATACAGAAGGCTTGCATCTAAGCCCATACAATGAGTCATCCACTGCGTCTTTGACAAAGCAGACTAGGGAGAGACTCATCCAGATCCACTTCTACCCCAGAATAACCTCCAAAAGGCAGGTCTATGCCAGGAACACAGAAGACACCACCACCCGGAGCGGCGAAGAGTTCAGCACCATCTGCAGCATCGGCACCACATTCAGTGGCTACACCACACATGATGCCAGACCCTGCGCCGGTACCACACACGGCACCAGCACCACACATGGTGCTGGCACCATACATGATGTTGGCACCATACACAGCACTGGTATAATACATGGCGTCGGCACCAAGCACAGTGCAAGAACTGCTGCTGGGACCAGACCTGAAAGGGTAGAAGGTTAGTGGTACCCTTGTCAGCCCCTGCAAGGAAAAGGAGAGGAGGGTAGGCACGAAGAGTCAGCATGGAAGGCACTGGCACCGGAGAGGGCACCACGCACATCCTGTCCCGCCCAACCCGGCCATGGTCCAGTGGCTCTGAGGCCCCGGAACCAGGTCCACTGGCCAGAATAATTGGGCAGATGCTGTACCCCCTGTTCTAAAAGAGCACCTGCTCACCAGGACCCCATCGAGGACAAGGACAGGATCCGGTGTTGAGGTGCGTGGGCGTTAAGAGGATAGCCACAAAGGCACCCACTGGAGTCAGTTCAGGCCAACCGCTCTCCACGACTAAAGACCTCCGTGCAGACATACCAGAGGGCGACCTCGAGCAGTACCAATTCTTCTTCCACCGGCAGGAGGAAGAAGAGCTTGAGGTCAAGTGGAGTTAGGTCCCCAATCGAGGTCGGGAATGGAACTGATACTTTTGTGCTTCGTGCAGACTGTCCTCCACCCGAGTACTGGACTGCCCATGGTTGAACCCCACCCCTTTGCAAAGGGCGGTGGAGCAGACACAGCCCCACTGCCATCACAGCTTTCAGACGAAGTCTCCCTACAATCACTGTTACCATCTAAGGTCAACCCTGTAGATGGCAGGCTGAGAAGTTCTTCTTCTTCATCTTTTTTTTTAAATAAGAAAAGAACACTGAGAATGGTAAGTTAATCGAATACTGAGCGGCTATAGCTGCTGTTGTATAGACGAAGACTTGACTCCCGGCAGGCAAGTGACATCGTCATCGAAGCTCACTTGACAGCAGGAGAAAAGGAACTGAGGCAGTTGGAGAGTTGATGCCAAGAGCCTATATGGTGTGAGCTAGTCTCGCGGCATCACGTATGCGTGGTCCTATCCGGGTGCCAGCCCTCCTGAAGATTTTTGGCTCCCACAGGGTCCTTGCACCTGTGGCATAGTCCCAATAGTGTAAATGAGTGGTGGAGACTTTTAGTTCAGGAAGATTATGTAGTTAGGGGTTGCGTGGGGCGCAGCCCCCTGCATATAATCCGGGGGGAAAATAAAAATCTTGGCACTCTAAATGTTAAAATGGGTTTGGCCTGATATACTGTACATGAAGGAAAGTATCTGTAATAACCACATTTTAGATATATGGACAGGGAAACACAGTGCAAAAGCACTGAGGAAAAGGTTACCCCAAAAGGCATAGGCAATAAAGCCAAGTTTCAAAGAAATACAAAATCACACATACCCTCATAATGCAAAACATATGGGGATGTATGAAAAAATTACTCACCTTAGTAATATTGTTTCTTCTAATGGAGTCTTGCTGTATTCTGACTATTGCAGTTAGGTCCTGCCTTTCAACTGCCCCGGAGAACAAAGAGTTAAACTTTCCATGGCCAGCATAGAATGTTCACCGCGAGCTCGGTTGAAGCCCCTGTCTGCTGTTGTTTAAACTCCAACCGTCAGATCTTTACGAGCAATACTCACTAGAAGTTCTGTGTGGAAACTGTAAAACTCACACTAGCCAACTGGCAACTAAATTTATTAAAAAGGGTTTTTTGGTTTCAAAGCAAAGAGTCAGGTCAGGAAACTCAAAAAACAAAACACAACATACACCCAAAAAACAGGTTCTGAGACAGGAGGCGGGGAGGAGGTCAGAATACAGCAAGACTCCATTAGAAGAAACAACATTACTAAGGTGAGTAATTTTTTCTTCAAACAACATGAAGTCTTGCTGTATTCTGACTATTGCAGACTACCAAGCAGTACCTCCATGGAGGAGGGACAGAACCTATTTTGGGAATAGGCTCTGAAGTACTGCTGTGCCAAACCAAGCATCACTCCTAGCCTGGATATCCAGAGAGTAATGCTTGGTGAAAGTATGGATTGTTTTCCAGGTGGCTGCTTGACAAATTTCTAAGATAGGAATATCCCTGGCAGCAGCCAAGAAAGCAGCTGTACCTCTAGTAGAGTGAGCCCTCAGGCCTGAGGGTGGAGTTCTACCCAGTTTTTCATAGCAGAATTGTATACAAGAGACAATCCACCTGACAATAGATCTCTTAGTGGCAGGTTTGCCCTTACCGACCTCTCCATATGTGAGAAACAACTGGAGGGAGTCAAACCTGTGACCCTTGGTGCACTCTATCTGGTAGCTGAGGGCCCTTTTAACATCCAAACTGTGTAGCCTCCTCTCTCCAGAGGAGGAATGGTCAGTGAAGAAAACAGGGAGAGACATAGACTGGTTAAGGTGGAAATCTGAAACCAACTTAGGCAAAAACTTCCTGTTAGTTCTTAGGACCACTTTATCTCTATGGAAAGAGATGAAATCAGGCTCCACTAACAGGGCTTGCAATTCACTGATACGCCTGGCAGAGGTAATGGCTACCAAAAACACAGTTTTCCAAGTCAAGTACTTAAGTCCTGCAGAGGACAAAGGCTCAAAGGGTGGTTGCATAAGCTGAGCAATGCAAACATTAAGGTCCCAAGCAGGAGCAGGGTCCCGAAAGGGGAGGGGTTGGTGTGCAGCAATCCCTTGAAGAAAGTACTAAACACAGGATGGGCTGACAGAGGAGAGGTTTTACCTACTGACAAGAAAGCAGAAACAGCTGTCAGATGCACTTTAAGTGTTGCTGGCCTAAGGCCTAAGCCATTAAGATGAACCATATAGTCCAGGACTGTAGGCAACCCAGCAGATTCTGGAGAAATATCCTTATTAGAGCACCAAATAGTGAACCTTTTCCATTTGGAGTTGTAAGTCTTTCTGGTGGAAGGCTTTCGAGAAGCCTTAAGGATATCCAGAATCCCTTGAGAAAGCTGCAGATCAGCAAACTCTAACTCTTCAAGAGCCATGTCTTGAGATTCAGACACTTGAGGTTTGGGTACCAAATCTTCCCCTGAGAGGATGTCAACAGGTTCTAATTCCTGGGAAGAGACAGGGGAAGGTGGACTGCTCAGGACAGCAACAGGGGGTAGCAGGGCTGACTGGCCCAGTCTGGAGCAATCAGAATCACTTTGCATGGTTGTGACCATATCTTGACTAACACCTTGAACAGGAGAGGGAAGGGGGGACAAGCATACAGAAATTTCCCTTCCCAATTCAGAATCAGAGCATCCAGTGGGACTGAGCCCAAGACTGGGGGTCTGCAACAAAAGAGAGGAAGTTGGTGATTGTCCGGGACTGCAAAAAGATCTATCTGTGGAGTGCCCCATCTCGAGAAAATCACTTTCAAAACTAGGGGACCTAGGGTCCATTAGTGATGGCCCTGGGATATCCTGCTGAGAGCATCTGCTAGGATATTGTCCTTCCCTGGGAGGTGAACTGCTATCAGAGAGGTTTACAGGGAATAGGCCAGGGACCACAACTTCATTGCTTCTGTGCACAAGGCCGTAGACCGACTGCTTCCTTGCTTGTTGATCTACCACACTGTGGTGGTATTGTCTGTTCTGATCTGGACCACCTTGTTCTGTACAGATTGGGAAAAGGCTTGCAGTGCCAGAAACACCGCTCTGAGTTCCAAGAGATTGATGTGAAGCAGAGATTCTTGAGGTGACCACAGCCCTTGGGTGGTAAGATCCCCCAGGTGGGCTCCCCAGCCCAGCTGGGAGGCATCTGTGGTGACTATTACTGAATGAGACTGAGTGACAAAAGGAACTCCTTGTCTCAAATTGTCCTGATCCTGCCACCATTGCAGAGTCTGGATCAGGGTTCGAGTCGCTGGAACTAGTTTGGTAAGGGAATCCTTTCTTTGGGACCAGAAGGCTCTTAAGTAGAACTGAATGTCCCTCACCTGAAATCTTGCTACCTGGACCACTGCTGTAGAGACTGCCATGTGGCTCAGAAGCTGCAGGAAATGCCTTACTGGTCGAGACACCTGAAGTGTGAATGAAGAGGCCAGTTCCATAAGGGTCCTTGCCCTGTCCAGGGGAAGGAAGGCTCTTGCCCTTATTGTATCCAGCTCTGCCCCTATGAAGGTGAGGAGCTGTACTGGCTCGAGAACTGACTTTGGAAGGTTAAGAAGGAATCCTAAGGAAGTGAGCACTTGCTGAGTTATTTGCAGATGTGACTTGACTTGGTCTGGAGACTGACCCACTATGAGCCAGTCGTCCAAGAATGGAAAGATGGAAATCTTTTTTCTCCTTAGGAAAGCGACCACTACTGCCAGGCACTTTGTGAACACCCTTGGGGCTGATGTTAGGCCAAAGGGCATTGCTCTGAACTGACAGTGGCCTGAGGTCAGCTTGAACCTGAGGTACTTTCTGTGGGAGCACCGGATGGGAATGTGAAAGTAGACATCTTTGAGGTCCAGGGAGGCTAGCCAGTCCCCTGGCCTTATAGAGGGCAGGATTATTTCCAGAGTCACCATTGCATAGGGTAGGAACCCTCTCTATGGCTCTGAGAGCCAGGAGGGAAGAAACCTCTGCCTCTAGGGCAAGGGTCTCTGATGGATTTGCAAGTGGAAAGGATATGGTTCTCATATTGGGAAATTTTTTGAAGCTGAGAACCAGTCCCTGACATACTACTTCCAGGACCCATTTGTCTGATGTCAGAGACTTCCAGTCCTGGACAAAGCAAGCCAGCCTGCCCCCTACAGGTACTGGAGAATCGGCCCGGGCAGACCCATCAGGGTGTCTGCTTGGCAGGAGCTTTAGGCTGAGGGGTGGAAGCAGGCCTGCTCATTCCCTGTCTGCCTCTCCCTCTGAAGAACCTCCCCTGAGCATAAGAAGAAGAGGAGGAGGCCTGGGTTTGGTAAAAAGGCATTTGAAAAGGCCTGCCCCTGCCCCTGGACTGCTGCCTTTGAGGAGTGGCTTGCCTTTCTTTGGCCTGAGCACTCCTGTATGTGGTCCAGTACTCGTCCATCTTTTCCATGTAGTTCTCTGACTGCTCCCCAAACACAGAATTACCAATAACAGGGAAATCCATGGCCTTAGCCTGGATATCCTGTGATAGGCTAGTACAACTGAGCCAAGCCATCCTCTGAAGGGACACAAATGTAGCCATGACTCTTGATGAAACATCATTGGAGTCCACAGCAGCATGAAATTGCACCTTGGATGCCTCTATCCCATCTGCAGCCACCTGCTCCAGCTCCTTGGCAAGTTGCTCAGAGGCCTGTTTAGCAAGAGCCAGCACAGTGTCCCATCTGGACTTCTGGTATCTAGCTGTGTAGGCCATATAGTTAGCCTGCCTGAGTCCCAAAGATGCTGCCATGTACTGCTTCTTTGCCATGGCATCAATCCTCCCGGAGTCCTTATCTGGGGGGGGTGTGATGTCAAGGGGATATTTGCCTTATCACAGGCAGCAGCCTGCACTATCCCAACATGGCTGCATCGCTGAGAAAGGAACTCCATGTCCGAGCCTGAAAGGGTGTACCTCTTGTTCATTCGTCTGTCCACAGGAGGTATGGAGTTAGGAGTCTTAAGAATTTTATTTGTCTGTTTCCCAAAAGATTTATGGAGGGGAATAGACAGTCTCCTGGACTCTGGGATGTCCATCATTTCAACAAAATCAGGCTCCTCCTGATTTTCTACTGCTTCTTCCATTGGAAGCTTGAGGGTTTCAGCCACTTTTTTGTAAAACATAAAGTGGGAAGAGGACTCAGAAAGCCTAGGAGGAGAAACACCTGAAGGTCTGTCTGGGGAGATGTCCGGGTCAATGGACACATCCAGACTTTCATAATCACCATCATCATCCTCATACTCTCCCATCTCCTCTTCCAGTTCGTAAAATTCTTCTGAAGTGTAATCCGAAACTGGGGGAACTGACTGAACCGAGCCCCTGACAGATGGTGCCGGTTCGGCCGGAACCGAAGTTAGCGATTGCACTATTCTTATCGCTTTGGCTATCTCATCAGCGGTCGGAGTATGAATCTCTGGATCCGAACGGGACGATTTATCTTTTCTCTTCCTTTTAACCGGAACCGACTCCTCAGAATCAGCTCTCCTTTTGCCCGAAGAAGTATCGCCCTAGTCAGAGGGCACTCCTGGTTTGTCGGGAACCAAACCGGGCTTGCCATCCGGGTCAGCGGACTTCTCGGCCTCCCTTTCCCTCAGTATACCTACTCTGTTATCCAGGGTAGCTTTGGGAAAATTCTTACAAATTTAGCAGTCTGAATCGAGGTGGTCAACCCCCAGACAATAAACACAGATGGTGTGGGGATCAGCCTTAGCAAAAGACTTCCCCACACACACTGCAGTGTTGAAACTCAGTGGGCCTGGTTTTTTTTCTTGGGTTTCTCAGACATGGCCAATCCTATCCCAAACTTACCCTTTTTTTGGCAATCCGCCAGGCAAGACTCCCCTATTGGTTCCTGACTGTGTTACGGGTCTTGGAAAAAAGCGTAATAAAATCAGTTTTTTTTAGAACTGATATGGACCGGTTACCACACTCTAAATAAATTCAGAAACTTTTTTAAACTAAACTCATCGGTTCAGCCGAACTGATCCGAAAATTTACAAGTTCCACACAGAAACTAAAAGTAAAACCCATCTAGTACTCACAGTACCACAGACAGAGACTTAAACCGACAGATTCAGTTGCAGAAATTCGGTAGAAACCGAGCGAAAAAACGACACTTTGACTTTTTTGAACTGAGCAAAGGAGAACTCTCCGGAGCGACTGTTCAGTGAGGCGGAGTGATGGTTGGAGTTTAAACAACAGCAAACAGGGGCTTCAACCAAGCTCACGGTGAACATTCCATGCTGGCCATGGAAAGTTTAATTCTTTGTTCTCCGGGGCAGTTGAAGGGCAGGACCTAACTGCAATAGTCAGAATACAGCAAGACTTCATGTTGTTTGAAATGCAAAATACCATGACATTTTCAGCCAGTTCAGCTTTAAGCAGGAACGCATGGTACCAAAGGGCCTCTCACACAAAATGTAAAGAGTGCAAAAAGAAGAAAAAGGCACATGTTTCAGCCTACTCAGCATTCATCACTGTGCCTTGTCTATATCACATCCCAGGAAAAATGAACTGGTCCTATATTGGTCTTACAGGTTTGGGTCATGATGAGCCCCCCCCCCAAAAAAAAAACAAGCTAAAAGGACAAAGAAGTGCAGTGCAAAAGCACTGACACAAGGGTTACCCCAAAAGGCAGTGACAATAAAGCCAAGTTTTAAAGAAATACAAAATCATACATACCCCAATAATGCAAAGCATCATGGCAAGTATATGCAAATCATCATTACATTTTAGGCCAGTTCAGCTTTTAAGCAAGAATGTATGGTGCCAAAGGGCCTCCACACAAAATTTAAATATATGTTTTACATAGGTATATGTGTGTATATTTATATATATATATATATATATATATATATATATATATATATATATTTTTTTTCCCAATGGGGTGGGGATAAATGTCCACTGATAAATCCTGTTACCATGTGATAAATAGCTGATGATGTGTCTACTATATGTATAAATGTGAACTTCACATTTATACACATAGTAGGCACGTCATCAACCGAATATTTACACAGTAGACACGTCATTGCCACACCCCTCGCCTGCCTGCTGGTACTACTTCTCAGTCACCCCTCTCACCCCACCAGTACACAAAATGACAATCCAATGTTTCTATACTTCCCATTGTACCTAAGTACAGCAACAAATGCAACTGTTCTCCAAAATAAAATAGCAGATTCATTTTTTTCTCCAAGCCATCTTCTGAGTCGTGCACAAACAGCTCAACTGCAAGGCTTCCACTTTTGCGCTCGCTACTTCTCCAACGGTAGGAAAAAATGTACCTCCGTTGTAAAAAACTAAAACTTTGCCTTTCCACAGCTGAACACCCAGTGCTGTCTCTCCCTCTCAGTCTGCCCTCTTCTCTTACACTCCTCACAAGTCTGCTCACACAAGACACAAAAATGAGCTTCTTCTGATTCCACTAAACCGCCAGAAACATACCTTAACTTGCAGCCTGTGGCCACTTGTGCCAAGCCATTTTCTGATGCCGGTAAACTCCGCGATGCTTTCAGCCCCACACACGTACGCCGGCCTGCCACCCACCCAGAACAGTTTTACAGCTCCTTCTTTTAGGCACCATATTTCAGCTACACTAGCCACAGTCCTCATTCTTCTGCCCTCTCACCATCTCCTGTTTTCAACATATGAGGATAGCAGTGACTGGACACTCACTCTTCCCTCACATTCTGTAACTGCTGTTTAGAAAATGCAAGCATCGCTTAATTTAAAAAAATAAAAAATATCAGTCCGATCTTCCCCTGGTAAATGTCCGCCACTGACATAATGCACTGCCTTCCACACAGGCAGAATGTGTTGACTGGCCCTCGCTAACTGCTCTCGCCATCTTGGTTCAAATGTTTTTCAAAATCCGCAGTCTCCACCAATCAGCACTGATGTTTCGTACTAAACGTTGGTGCTGATTGGTGGAGACATCTGAACCACCTTGACAAAGGTGCTCTCACAAGGCAAAGCACCAAATAAACCCACAAAAAATATAATAAATAAGACTATTTAAAGCATTTAAACTTTTCTGAAATAAGCACAAAATGTCTGTCCCTAATGCATAAATGCTACATGCGACGGGGAGCTTATGTGATACATGATTTATTTGCACTCGAGCAGTTTAACCACAGGCACATCGCTCGTGGCTTACGCCATTCGTGAGGTTACCTGAGGTCAAACTGCCTTGTGCAGATAAATCATGTATCACACAGCTCACCAATGCATGTCACATATATATATATATATTGCCAAAAAATGAAAATTACGTACCTACCGTAATTCTTGATCTTCTTGGACGAGTCTCCACCACTCATTCACACTATTGGGATCTGTGCCAGAGGCACTAGGACCCATCGGGAGCAAACTTTTTGCTGGAGGGTTGGCGCCAGAGATAGCACAGCGAGGAACGGTGCCGTGAGCCCTGGCTCGTGCAATAACGACTATCTCGGCGTCGACCCTCCAACCGCCTCAGTACCTTTTTTACCAAGGAGGTGCAGCGTAACTAACCTAGAAGGGTAGCCTAACCTAAAAATCGGACATAAGATAGTCCGGGCGACCCATGTAAGAAGGGACAACAAAGAAGTCTTCACGGCCTAAAGATTTGAGGGAGTGAAGACCAACAAGAAAGGTGAGCGCGAGGGATGGAGGGTGGGCGTGTGAATGAGTGGTGGAGACTCGTCCAAGAAGATCAAGAATTACGGTAGGTACGTAACTTTCATATCTTTCTGGACATAAGTCTCCACCACTCATTCACACCATTGGGAGAGTACCGAGCTAATAATCTCCCGAGAGGGCGGCAGAAAAGACCAAGAGCTCACGTTTCTAGGACAGAAGTCCATTGAGGATGGCTCTGCCAAAGGAAGAATGTCGTCTGGCATGGACATCTAGTGCATAATGTTTAACGAAAGTATGCACTGAGCTCCAGGTGGCCGCATTGCAGATGTTCGCAATGGGCACGTTGCGGATTTCTGCTAGGGATGCCGCGACCGCTCTGGTAAAGTGAGCGTAAACTCTACTCTCCAACTTAACCTGCGCCATGGAATAGCAGTGACGAAGGCACTCCACTAGCCATGATGAGATACATCTGATAGCGACAGGTTGACCCAGCCGGGTCTCACTGAAGGAAACAAATAGTTGCTGAGCTTTGCAAAAATCCTTGGTTCTATCTAGATAGAAACGTAAGGCCCTCTTAACATCCAAAGAATGAAGAGAACGTTCCCCTTCATTTTGGAAGTCCGCAAAATAAGAGGGAAGGACCAAAGGTTGGTTAAGATGAAATTCTGACACAACCATAGGAAGAAATTTAGGATGAGTACGAAGGACTACTTTGTCCTTATGGAACACAGTATACGGAGGGTCTGTGACCAGGGCATGTATCTCAAAGACCCTACGGGCTGAGGTAATGGCCACAAGGAAGGCAGTCTTCCAGGTGAGAAATTTTAGTTCACATGTAGCCAGAGGTTCGAAAGGTTTCCGAGTGAGCATATCTAGTACAAGATTAATGTCCCAGGCTGCAACTGGACGTCTTGTAGGAGGTCTGGTATGCAGAATCCCCCTAAGGAATCTCTTAACCATAGGTAACTGAGCCAGAGTTAAGGAAAAAATGGGCTCATGATACGCTGAAATGGCACTAAGATGAACTTTGACTGTAGAGTACTGCAGACCTGAATTGGAGAGGTCCAAAAGGTACTCTAAAACCTTATCTGGTGGGCAGGAAAAGGGATTCAGAGGACTTTGCACACCAGAGCGAAAAACGCTTCCACTTGGCTGTGTAAGTTTTCCAAGTGGCTGGCTCCCGTGCAGCCAGAAGAATATCTGAAACTCTTCGAGAGACATTGAACTGGTTTACTTCGACCTCTTCAGGAGCCAAGCATGAAGGTGAAGTGATATCAGGTTGGGATGGACCACCGGTCCCTGAGTCAAAAGGTTCATCTGCTGGGGCAGTGGTCTCGGAAACTGCCAACATATTGTTGAGTAGTGGAAACCACAGCTGTCGAGGCCAAAAGGGAGCAATGAGAATCATTTTGTCCACCTGGGATTCGAACTTGAGGAGTACCCTCTGAATTAGAGGAAGAGGCGGAAAGGCGTAAAGAAAGCGTTTTGTCCACCGCAGCCTGAACACATCCTGACAGAAAATGCCAGGCCCTGGATTTCTGGAACAGAAGAGAGGCAGTTTTGCGTTGAGTGGGGATGCAAAAAGGTCCAGGTCTGGAGTTCCCCACTCTTCGAATAGTGACTGAACTATGGCTGAGTCGAGAGACCACTTGTGAGGGTCTGCCTCCGTTCTGCTGAGATGGTTTGCTAGTTCGTTCTGAACACCTGGCAGGTAGACCGCTTGAATTAGAGCCTCGTGCTCCAAGCACCATTCCCATACTCTCATTGCTTCCCTGCATAAGGGGTAAGAATGAGCACTGCCCTGCTTGTTGATGTAATACATCACTGCATTGTTGTCCATTTGAAGGAGGATGTTCTTGTGACACAGAATGTCCTTCAAAGCTCGGACCGCATAGAGGATGGCTCTCAGCTCCAGGACGTTTATGTGGAGTTGGGACTCGACTAGAGTCCTCACACCTTGAGTGTGGAGAGCCTGACAGTGAGCTCCCCACCCCATTAGGGATGCGTCCGTGGTAATGGAGATCTGATGGTAGAGAGGAGCAAAGGGATACCCCTCCAGGAGATTGCTCTCTTGAGACCACCAGGTGAGTGATCTCCTTAAAGGTTCTGTCACCTTGATGAGATAGGACTGCGGGTGAGTGGTTGGGACCACTGAGTACTGAGCATCCACTGGTGGTTCTCATGTGCAGACGTGCTAGGGGTACAGTGAACACTGAGGATGCCATGAGGCCTAGCATCCGTTGCATCGAGAGAGCTGTGACTGAGCTGTTTTCTGTGATGTGGCGGGCCATCTGAAGGATATCGTTCCTCCTGTCTTCTGGAAGAAAAGCCTTCGCACAGGAGGTGTCCAGAAGAGTCCCTAAAAAAAGGAGTCTCTGGGAGGGCTGCATTTGCGATTTCTTGAGGTTGAGCAGAACTCCCATGGACGTAAGGAGGCGCGAGGCCGACTCCACAGCATCCAGAATCCCTTGTCTAGAAGGGCTTGCCAGAAGCCAATTGTCCAGATAAGGAAACACCTGAATTCCGACCTTTCTGAGGTGCGCTGCGAGAACTGCACAACATTTTGTAAAAACTCGCGGCGCCGAGGATAGCCCAAAGGGCAGGACTCTGAACTGATAATGGTGTCCCAGAGCCACAAACCTCAGGAATTTGTGATGCCTTGGGTGAGTAGGAATGTGCTGGTGAGCGTCCTGCATGTCCAGGGAGGCTAACCAGTCGTATTGATGGAGCAGAGGTAACAGGGTTCCCAGAGAATTCATTCTGAATTTCTCCTTGGGGAGAAATTTGTTTAGCTTTCTGAGATCTAGAACGGGGTGCATTCCAATGGACTTCTTTGGAACCAGAAAGTAATGGGAGTAGAACCCCGTGTTTGGTTGGTGCAGGGGCACCACTTCTACCGCCCTGTTGTTCAGAAGGCCCTGAATCTCGGCGGCAAGAAGGTCTGACTGAAGGGTTGACAGCCTGGGCTGTCGTTTGGGAGGACGATCCGGAGGGGTCTCCACAAGATTGAATGAATACCCCTCTCTAATTATCCGAAGGACCCATTTGTCTGAGGTTATGGACTTCCACTGGTTGTAGAAGTGCATCAGACGACCTCCCACCGGAGAGGAAAAGTCCACCTCGGGCAGCTGAGATGGAACTTGGGCCAGCAATTCATAAAGTAGCGCTGGGCGCTTTGGGCCCTTGCGCTTTCTGTTGCGCCTTCTTTTGAGGTTGGGCAGGTTGGTTCTTATGGAAACTACCTCTGCCTCAAAAGGACTGGCGGTTATGAAACTGCCGTTTACTGGCATGCCCTTGAGAGGGGGCAGGAGGGGGCTGAGCCAACTTAATGGCTGACCTAGTCTTTTGTTTAGCTTCTAGAGCTTGCTCTACCTGAGGACCAAAAAGATATTCACCATCAAAGGGCAAAGCCTTCACTTGCTGCTGCGCGTCATTCGTAAAGCCCGAAGTGCGCAGCCAGGAATGACGGCGGGTGCAAATACCAGCAGCCGCTGAACGGGAAGCAGTGTCAAAAGCATCCATGGCTGCTTTAACCTGCTGGTTGTTAGATTCAATACCTCTGGTAATGGTTTGAAGAAGCTCTGGCTTTGAATCCGACTCTGGTAGGGCTTCAACCATCTGTTTAATAGAATGCCACAGGGTATACTCATACTGAGAAAAATAGCCTTGGTAACTGGCAATACACATACTTAGAGTAGAAGCAGCAAAGACTCTCTTATCTAAGGTAACTATCTTACGAGATTCTTTGTTAATAGGTCGAGCTGTAGTAGTTTGAGGAAGAACGACCTTATCATTCTCTGCCAGGACTACAATAGGATCCGCAAAGGCTTGGGATGCCAAAATGGGACGATCCTTAGGGGCTGAATATTTCCTATCGATGGATTTAGCCACCAAAGGGGTAAGAGCAGGATTATTCCATACCATTTGAGACAGCGTCTTGAAGGAAGGCTGAATCGGAGGAGTCAAATCCGTAGGGATCTCCGAGGCATGAAGGTACTGGAGTCTCAACAATTTCCCAGGATCGATGTCTGTATTCTGGAGAGAAAGGGTGGAACTCAAATTCTTCAACAGAGACTCAAAGGATAGGTCCTCGACCACAGGCTCTGTAGCAGTAATAGAACCTGCTTCGTCCACTTCATCACCCAACCGAAGGTCTGGATCAGACTCAATGTCATCTCCTGACAGTCCAGGGGGGGACTGCAAGAACAGAAAAGGAATGAAATTCAGAAGATGAAGAAGGAAGGAAGTGAAAAGAGGAGTCTCCGAGAGCCGCCGGCGCCGAGACGGCACACGGCACCGAGAACGATGCCGCGAGGCCACGAAAACGGCGCCGAGAAGCCACACGGCACCAGGCGAGCGCTTGAGAAGTCGACGGTGCCAGGATGGGGCCGGAAGTCGACAGTGCCGAGGACGGTGCCGAGTGCCGCACGCGCCGAGGGCACCGAAAACACTCCCAGACTCTGAAAACAGGTTTTGAAGGAAGAAGGGCAGGAGATAAGGGCATCGGTGTGGCCCCTTGCGCCGCAGCCATATGAGGGGGGGGAAACACCTGAGCGCGGGGTCAACGGCACTGAAGAAGGTGCCGCGCAACCAGGAAGGTCCAACCGCCCTACCCGGTCGCCCAGAGAGCCCGAAGGCCCATGGGCCACCGGGCCAGGCAGCCGAACCAACCTCCGAGCCCACTGCTCCATAAGAGCGGCCCACTGATGAAACTGCTCATCAGAAGACCTACCTTCGGGCGGGGTAGGACTCCGATGTCGAAGCCGTCGGCTACCAGAAGCAGAGGTTGGCGACTGCGAAGGAGGAGACCGGCAACTAGCCCCGATAACCGAGCGTCTACACGCAGACATATCAGAGGGCGACCTCGAGTGATGCCTTCTCTTTTTAGACCTGTGGGCTGAAGAAGAGTTCGAGGCCGAACGGTGCAGAGAGTGCGACCGTTTACTTTTATGCGTCCCGGGGGACCGCCCATCCCCCCGGGCATTGGACTGACCATTGTCAGACCCTCCGAGAAGGCGGCGGACCGGACCCAGCCCGACTGACTGAACAGCTATCAAGTCTCCCTACCGCCACCTGACCTGTTTCATGGTCGACCACAAGGTAGGCTGAGACTTTTATTGTATTTATTTCAAAATAAGAATAAATTTAAGCGATACTGTATCGAGATAATACTACAAAATAATAAAAACTGAAAACTATGCTGCTAGTTTGAAGTTTGACTCCGACAGGCGAGCGACGCCGCACTGGAGTGCACTCGATGGTGGGAAAAAGGAACTGAGGCGTTGGAAGGTCGACGCTGAGATAGTCGCTATCAGACGAGCCAGGCTTGGCGGGGCGCCGTTCCTTGTGGCGCCATCTCTGGCGCCGACCCTCCAGCAAAAAGTTTGCTCCCGATGGGTCCTAGTGCCTCCGGCGCAGATCCCAATAGTATGAATGAGTGGTGGAGACTTATGTCCAGGAAGATCTTTGTTAATGCATCAATTAGGGTTAAAGTGACAAAAGTGAGGAAATGAGATGTTAGGGTTAAGACCCTCACCCCCACCCCCTATCCTCCACAGACCGACAGATGCTGGTAGCATGGGGTCGTGGAGGCTCCAACCTCACTCCATCCATGTAAACAGGGTGACATGCTACAGTAATGGAGAATGGGGTGAGAGTTAGGCCTCATGACCCCATGGCACACCCCGGCATCTGTCGGTCTGTGGAGGATGGGGGCGTGGGGGTGGTGGAAGGGGTTAGGGGTTCAATCCTAACATCTAATTTCCCCACTTTTTCTGCTTTAACCTTAACTGATGCATTAACGCAGTTTTTTTGTGATGAATTTCCTTACTTTTTTAAAAAGTGTAATATAACTAGCAAATGGTATGTGTTGGTGGGGCGGTGCACCCTCCAAACTGCCCATTTGTGCATAATGATATGCATCTGTGGGAGCATGGGCCCTCCGGCCCTGTGCTCCCACTTGCACATAACTATGTAGCCACACAGCAGCTCTATAGGGCAAGGAACACTTGTAACACTATTTTGCCAATATCTCAGCAACCGTAGCAGCTATGAAAAAAATTCAAGTGTCATAATCATGACAGTGAGACCTCCACACAAGATAAGTCAACGAAATCCATATCTCGCATCGTTTACAAGATACAGGCACCGAACACGTTTTTGCCAATATCTCCATAACCATAGCAAGTAAGAAAACAATTCCACTGCTGGTGTAATCTATGAGTTCCAAACTTGTTTCAGCAGCTAACATCTAAGTTGTGGGTAGCGAAAAATCTGTATCTCTCTTTGTTTTTGAAATATGGGTGCTGAAAGGCATCATGGGCGCTGCAATGTTATCCTATGGGAAATTTCTCAACTTTGGAATGTCACAACTATGTAACCAATACAATTTTTTACACCAAACCAGTATACGTCACATCTATGGGACACCCCATTTGCACCCTGCAAATTTCAAGCCAAGAGTCTTTACCATTTCTTAGCTGTAAACTGGCAAAGTTTTACAAGTCCTTGTTCGTGAGCTGTCAAAATATTTGTTCGTGAGCCGAATCCCTGTTTGTGAGGTAACAAACCCCCCCCCCCCCGTTCGTGAGGCTATCCATGTTCGTGAGATAGGGCCATCTGGTCTTCATCTCACGAACGGGGATTTTGACAGCCCACGAACAAGGATTTTTGTTTTATGATCCCCATTCGTGGGGTGTCAAAATCCCCATTCGCGAGCCGATCCATTTTCGTGAGAGATGGCAATCTGGTCCTTATCTCACGAATGGGTATTTTGACAGCTCATGAACAGGGATCGGCTCATGAACTGGGATTTGGACACCTCACAAACAGGGATCAAAAGCGAGTCACGAATGGGGATTTTCAAATTAAAAAAATGGCCTTTTTTTTAATAAAATGATGGAAACCAAACACAAGGTTTTGTACACAGCAATGCCCTGAACAAAACCCATACATTTGTTTTCAGAAAATGCATCTATGGGGCAAGTAACAACATTTTGTTTTGGGCTAAAAGTGAAAACAAGATGACTCACGAATGGGGATTTTTTCTCATGAATGGGGATTTAATGAACCCCTGTTCGTCAGCTGTAAGAAAAAATTACTCACCTTAGTAACTGTATGTCCTCTAATGGAGTCTTGCTGTATTCTGACAATCTGCAGTTAGCTCCAGTCTTTAAACTGCCCTGGAGAGTAGAGGGTTAATTTTCTATGCAGTGCATAGAACGTTGAGCTTGAGCTCGGTTGAGGTCTCTGTTTGCAGCATTTTGAAACCCAACCGTCAGATTCTTACGAGCAAACACTCACTGACTAACTATGTGGAAACTGTAAACTTTTTTAACTAGCCAACTGGCAACAAAAAGTTTTGGATTCCCAAAGGAAGACTCAAGTCAGGAAACCCAAAAACCAAAACCTATCCAAAATAAAGATTATAATACAAGCACCCAGGTAAAAAAGAAGGGTGTGCTGAAGACACCTCTGGGGTGCAACACTGCACCTGCCCACCCACTTCCCAAAAACAGGTTCTGAGAGGGGAGGCAGGGAGGAACCGGACAAAGTGATTCAACAATCTGAATCGCTCTGGCTATTTCTTCGGCGGTCAGAACATGAACCTCTGGATCTGAACCGGTCAATTTCTCTTTGCGTTTTCTTTTTGTAGGAACTGATCCCTCAGGATCGGCTCTCCTTTTGCCTGAAGAAGTATCGCTCTGGTCATAGGGCACTCCTTCTGGTTCAGTTGGAATTGAACCAGGCTGGCCATCCGGGTCAGCGGACTTCTCAGCTTCCTTTTCCCTAAGTCTACCTAATCTCTTCTCAAGGGTAGACTTAGGAAAGTTTTTTCATAATTGGCAGTCTGTATCGAGGTGGTCAAACCCCAGACAATAAACACAGGTGGTGTGGGGATCAGCCTTAGCAAATACCTCCCCACACTCACTGCAGTGTTGAAACCCAGTGGGCCTGTTTTTCTTCTTGGGTTTCTCAGACATGGCCAACCTTACCAAACTTACCCTTTTTTTGGCAACTGCCAGGCAAGACTCCCTTATCGGTTTCTAACCATGTTACAGGTATTGGAAAAAAAAAACGTTGAAACACGTTTTTTTTTAAACCGATAAGGACCAGTAACCACACCGTAAGGAAAAAACACATGAGTTCAAGTATGTTGGATCGGTTCAGCCGAACCGATATAGAATACAAGTTTTACAATTTCCACAAAATAACAGAGAAACTATCTAAAGTACTCACGGTACCGCAGACAGAGCCTGAACTGACAATGCAGAAATAAATTCAGAATGAAACCGACAACTTTAACTGACTTTGAACCGAGCGGAAGGAGAAATCTCTGGAGCGACTGTTCAGAGAGGCAGAGTAAAGAATCTGACGGTTGGGTTTCAAAGTGTTGCAGACAGAGACCTCAACCGAGCTCGAGCTCAATGTTCTATGCACTGCATAGAAAATTAACCCTCTACTCTCCGGGGCAGTTTAAAGGCTGGAGCTAACTGCAGACTGTCAGAATACAGCAAGACTTCATGTTGTTTGAAAAATCCCCGTTCATGAGCTGAAATCCTTGTTTGCAGCTGTGCATCTATCCAAAAGAATGAAATGAGCATGCTCAGAACCTGAATTGTCAAAACTGAATAACTTTGGATCAGAATAATAGTTTTTCACCAAACTAATGCTGGCTTGTTCTTTAGGGTAAGCTCTTTCTACCCTGAAAATGTCAGGCCAAAATCCAAACTGGTGTGGGTGCAGGATGATGAGAAAACTTGGCGAAAAAAACGAAAAACACTCTTATTTCCCTATGCACTGCACAAAATCCGCACATTCAATCAAAACAAAACTTGGCAAGTTAAGAGCTCTACCGCACGGGACAGCACATACCAAATTTCATGCACATCCATTGAATGGTTGCAAAGTTATTAGGTGGAAATATGGGGTTTAACACTAAACTGCCTACTCAACCCTAACTATACAGGTGCGACTGCGCCTATATGAAATAGATAACCCAGTCTTATGTGTGCGGTCACACTCTGATATATGCATGCTTGGTGTGCATTGTATGCACAAGGCCGCAGGCCGTATGTGTCAACCACCCAAGGCATGCATATATCAGAGCAGGACCGCACACCATAGAGTGGGTTATCTATCTTATAAAATGGCAAAATTGTTTTGGATGGGGGTGTAAAAGTGCAGGTGTGTGGTCACGCTCTGATATATGCATGGTCATGTGATGTGTTTTATACAATTAGGAATGCCATTATTGATTTGTCCTACCTATGTTATAAATATATAGATGTATTAGGGTTGAGTGCAGACTTGTATGTTAACACAAAACTTTGAACCTTAATAGATTTGGAACCACTCAAAGGATTTGCACGACATTTGGTACGCATAATCTCCAGGGGTAGGTCCCTTGACATGCAGAATATTGTGCAAATCCGTTATGTGGTTTGGGAGATGGAAACTGTCACAAAATCCTAAATTTACAATTCTTTTCACATTTTTTTGTCCACCTGTATCTGAGAAATGCCTTTATGTTGTGGTCTGACATTTTCAAGGTAGAAAACCATTGGATCACAGATGTGTCTTGTGAAGGTTTGGTGAAAAATATTTATCCATTCTAACGTTATTACATTTTTAATGTCCCATTATTTCCTATGTCAAAATGTATATGTATAGTGAAAGTACTTTTTGCACACTGTCATCCAGTTTTGCATTCTTTGTACCTTAATAACTTTGCAGCCCTTCAATGGATTTGCATGACATTTGGCATGCCTAAGCTCTGGAGGAAGAGCTCGTGATGCGGTAAATTTCATACGAATCTGTTGTGTGTTTTCTGAGGTACTGTGTCTCAATCATCCTTAAACTTACATGTTTTATTCCCATTTCCCAGTCTTTCAGTTTTGCATATTTGCACCATAATAACTTTAGAACCCTTGAACAGATGTGCATGAAAGTTTGCATGCATAATCTCACAGGGCAATGTCTGTAAATGTGATAAATTTCATTTGAGCCTCTTGTGTGATTTGTGAGATATTGTGTCTCAAACATCACAAACATCACTAAACTTACATGTTTTTTTTTCATTACTAACAGTCTTCAAGTTTTGCATACTTTGTACTTTAATAACTCTGGAGCCCTACAACATTTGTGCATAAAATGTTGCTTGCATCATTTCGCAGGGTTAGTCTGTTGATGTCTTTAATTCCATTTGAATCGCTTTTGTGGTTTTGAATATACTGGCCCAGATATTCAGACTGTGCCCAAAAAGTGCGCAATAGCAGGAGCAAGCGCAAGTCTATTGCGCCCACGCGCTGCAGACGCGATATTCAAAAAAGGAGCAGGCCAAATTGTGCCTACAACCAACGCCTGAATATCGCACAACCTGTGCCATAGCGCAACTAGGAGGAAGTTGAGCAGATATGATGCGCTATGGCTCAACAAGGGACATTCAGCTGAGCAGTCCAGAGGCACCATAGCTCAAGCAGGGAGTCCCCCAGCTGCAGAGCAATGTAACTGCACAACCAGGGAGGTAGGGGCCCACCACCCATGCCACAGATGGGCACAGGAACACACAGCAGAACAGACATCGTCCCCCCACACCCCAAGCACAGCACAACTGGGGGAGGGCTGGAATAACCACTGGCCCATGGAGACAAGCAAACAACCCACAGCCAGGCCATGGTGCCCCATCACACCCACTGGCAAGCTGAGACTGCCACACAAGGAGGGTGGACCACCCTGTGCCACACCATCCCCCCCAGTGCACAGCACACCCTGCACCGTGACCCCCAGACACCACCCCATGAGCAGTGACCACCACTGCAGGAAACCCTGTGCATACCACCACCCCCACTGTGACACTGCAACCTTGTGCACCACAGAACCATGCAAGCCAGCCACACCATGAGCACCCATCAGTGGGTGGCAGCACACGGCAACGCAACAACGGCAGACACAGTGCCACCCCGCACATTCTCCCCCCGAGGTACAGCTGAGAGACCGACCATGTGTCGGCACAAGAGGTACCCCACACAGGACAGGGCGTGCCCCTGACATCACCACCAGTGATACAGCACCCTGCACAGTAGTCCAGTGACACACCCCGACCCACCACTGGCCACAACAGCCAGCACAGACACCCACAGTGGTGCGGGGAAAGCATGCACCACACCAGATGCAACACAGTGCATGGACAAACACCCACCCATACCCAAGGGCACAACAACACAGGGACGCAGTAGCGGGGCAACCAAGCCCCCAGCATGGGCCCATGGAAGCTGTGTACACACGGCCTGCAGTCCTCCATGGCACAGGAGTGCCAGCCACCCTGCGCAGGCACTGTGGACCTGTAAGCCACCATCATTTGCCTGGAGCACAAGTCACAGACAGTGGTGCACATCCCCTGCAACACACACAAGCCACAGCATGGAGGTGAGACAACCACGGAGGTGACAGTGTCACCCAAGGCAGACATGCACCACACCAGTGACAGGAGGCAACCCACCATTGTGATGGGTACAGTGGCTGCCCTGCATGGACAGCCACCACTGACATGCCAGCAGACCCTGCAGGTCACAGACATGCATGTGTGTCAGCTGCACAGGCCATGGATGGGCTGACAGGTGTGCCATGGACACAGAGCATGCACCATGGACCACTGAACACAGTCATCCAGTGCACCGGCACAACACACACACCACAGACACTGACTGATATCTACCCCCACACCATAGTCACTTCCCCATGGACACACACACACATACCCATGACTGCACCACACCTGACACCATACACACCACTGCAGCTGAGCACCTATAGCCCGATGCAAATCAGAGACCACCACAGCATTCATATCAAACGATCTGTATTCAACAAAAATATAAATGTTAACTATATACAATAAAATATACAAAGTTGGGGAAGGGCAACAAACAAGGTGGGGGTGGGTAAGGGCAGGGGTGAACAAATGGAAGAGGAAAGAGGGGTGTGAGGGTGGGTCCGGGGGTAGAGATATCAGGGCAGAGGGACTTCAATGTGAGCGCCGCTCCCCGCCTGGCTCCTTCTCTGCCTGTGCCGCCTCAAGACCCCTGTCTCATCAATCCTGCGAAGAATGTCTAGGGACGCCCTCGCCACCTGCAGGATCTCATGCAGTGCCTCCCAGATGCCTTGGAGCTGGCGTGTACCTAGGACAAGGGAGCACAGTCAATAGGTGTGAATGCACAGCCCCATACAGCCCACCCACTGTGCATGGCATATGGCCGTGGGACATACCTCTGTGATGGTGTGTGACCACCCACATTGATCACGTCCACATGACCTGCCCACCCAGGCACATACAGCCATGCGGAACACTGCACACACCCACCAGCCCAGTCATGCACAGCACCACTGTGGCCGTTTAGTGACATGGCAATGTGGTGCAAAGGCAGTGGCACAGCCATGTACCCGGTGCACGCATGGACCACCATCGATGCACTCCCAGACATGCATTGCCACTGGACAGTGCTGACTGTAACAAGTTGCATGCATGGCAGTGGTGTCGATGGATGGTGGCCATGCCCCGCTGCCCACCCTGTTACACAGCATGCAATAGTAATCATGGAGTTATGGCAATCACCCTCATCGGGTCGGTCAGGTTGGCAGTGATGGCCCTCGTCCCGCCTGGCTGCTCTGTCCTCCTCCCTCCGCCGCTCCTCCTTCAGTCTGTGCCATTTATCCAGGCCTGTGGGGGAAACAAGGAGAGAAGAACATCAGTACAATCCTGAAGCAAAGTCCCCCTGCCCCAAGGTGTGTGCCCACCCACTCAGCCAGACCCACCCACCCCACACCCTGTGAACACCGCCACAGCCAACCCTAGACTATCCCTCCCCTATGTACTGGATACATACAACACTGTTATCCATATGGACAATAAAAGTGCGTTGACGGAACCCCTACCTGGATGTGGCACCGTGCCCCACCTGGCACGTGACTGCAGTCGGGCCAGTAGCTCCGGCTCCCTCCTCCTCCTGAGGTCCCCATAGTGGTGTCTGCATTGCTCCATGCTCCTCCCCATCCGGTGGCCTCCTCCAGGGCAGTGGACACCTCCTGCCACACTTGGGTCCTGGCCCTCTCCAGTGGCGCCTCCCCAAACAGAGGCCCATGGTGTGGCTCAACAATAGCCACCAGATTTGCCAACTCGATGGCTGTCCACTGAGGGGCTCGTCTGCATACCATCCCAACAGCTACAGTAGGCAATATGGTGCTCTGCACTGCGGTACCCCACGTGCAGATGCTGCGCGGTACAACGCTGTCATTCCCTATCGCGCTGTTACAAACAGCACGATAGAGGTGCACCCATGCCTGACACATGGCGCCAAGGGGCAAAGGTCTGGCACAGGATCAAGGGACTCTGGCGCAAGGCCACGCACAGCGCCATCGGATGACTATGCGTGTAGTGCGATTGGTTGCCTGTGTGCCAGCGCCACAGCGGACTATCGCGCAGTTGTGCCATTGCACCTATGAAGGCCTGTTGTCACAGCGCCATGTAGTGACCCTCGCTATAGCACCACTGGCACAATGGTGGCCATGCCCTGCATTGCCTACCACGCACAGCATGTCATCAGGGTGGCAGACACCAGCGTCAGCACCCTGGGCATGCGCAGTGAGGTGTACTACGCATGCCACGGAACTGCGCCATTGGCTCAGCATGTTCCACACAATTGAGCAAAGCACAACAGCACGATATTCAGCTGTCATATGCTAATCATCCGATCAGCCATTCAATGGCTCAGTACCGCAATTTGCATCTAATTAAAGGTGCTCCTCACCTAATTTGCATGGATTGCGCTATAAAGGTGCGACAAAGTGCTGCAGTGGCCATAGTCAGTTACTGCAGTTTATTGGTGAGTTGCATGCTGTGTGGGAGTGGGGACTGTGGATTCAGAGACATGCATGGGACTGCACAGTCACAGTGAACAACTGCCATTGTTACAGGCTAAATAATGACCAAGCACGTTCTGGGAGAGGAGGACAACAGTGGTGGGAGGAGGAGGAGGCCGAACTTCACAAAGGCCGAGACCCATGCCCTTTTCAAGGCCTACCTGGATCAGGAGCCACTGCTCAGTGGATGGTGAGGCACCCCTCAGGCCCATGCAGCTGCATGGCAGGAGGTGGCACATGCTATGAACCTATATGGCAGCCACCAGCGCTCCGTGCAGGAGTGTAAGAAGAAGATGGGTACTGACAGGAGGAGGGTAAAGGAGAAGGGGGCTGCCATCAGGGGGGCACGTGCTGCAACAGGTGGGGGACAGCCGTCGGTGGTACATCTCACCCCAGCAGAGGACAGGCTTGCTGCAAGCATGTACCGCAGTGCCATAGAGGGAGTTCTGGGTGGTGGCTTCCAGACGGATGGTGGTCCATCTCTGCAAGGTAAGCCATGGTCTGCCTCGGGGGGGCCGGGTAGGTAACATGCAGTAATGTGACTTTGCTTTACCTTACAGATTCTGAGCGTCTGCATGGGTCAGCGGTGGTGGGCCTGTCCACTGCGGACAGTCGGACGGAGTCAGAGTTTGAACCATCCACCTCCACAGGTTTCTGTGGATCAGTACGACAGTGGGGCCACCTGGCTGTCCACACTGATGTCGTTGAGACAGGTGTGGGGGAAGCCCTGCCTGTGTCTCAGCGTGCTGGCGTCCATGGATGCCAGCACAACGTGGCTGTGGCTGGGGCAGAGACCTGCACCAGTGATGATGACATGACCATCATGGGCAGTGACACGTGTGTGCCACAGGATGGACACACAGCAGGGCAACTCGCACCCATGACTGTGGCTGGTGCCGCCGTGGGCGCCAGCGTGTTAGCACAGTCCCAGGCTGTGCCTGTCAGCACCAGTGGGGCAGCACCGCTGTCTGATCAGGACAGTGGGACTGTTGCGGCCACTGTGGTGGCACCACTGAGCCCTGGGGCATGGCAGCCGGAGGGGCGGCAGCAGCAGTCTCCCACCAAGCCTGGGGGTACAGGGTTCAGCAGCAGTGTCTGTGCACCGCCTGTGGACATGCCCATACCTGGTTCTGGTGCGCAGCACCCACCCTCAAGGGGTGCTGAACTTCAGGCCCTTGCACACCCTGAGGGACAGGATGCCGAGGGAGAGGATGACCTCTTGGATGAGCACACTCGCCTACTGCGAGCATTGGTCCAGCAGCAGATGCGGCTTGCAACATCCGTGAAAGCACTGTGTGTGGCTCTGGAGTGGGCAGAGGAGCCTCACAGCAGGGACACCGAACGGATCCTGTCACAGATGGACCGTTTGCAGGAGGATGTGACCGCTGCCATTGACAGGCATGCACAGGTGTTCATTGCTGTCATGGCCACAATGGGCACACAGTCAGGTGCCCATGCGTCATTCACACCACGCAGTGCGCTCTCCACTCCCCATTCACGGCATCATGCAACTCCCACCCTGTCGATGCCGGGTTCAGCTGTGGGCATCCCGAGCACTCCTGGTGCAGGCATGTTCGGTGTGCTGCAGACCCCTGCACGGGCATGGTCGCGTTCATGCAGTGGAACCCCTGGGGATCATCGGTGCCACCCCATGAGGCCAGTGGTCATCCTGCCAGTGCTGGCAGGTCTCAGCGGGGCCATCCACGCATCCGAGGCGGCCGTGGCACTGTGCTGTGAGACTGACCTGTCTCCCAGCGCGGGCACTGTCTGGTGCTGCCCTGTGTTCATTGTGTGTTTCGGTGGGCAGTGCACGGGTGGGTACCCGGCCCTGCACACGGACACACGGTCCACCTGCACACCCTCCTGGCTGCTGTCCGCAGTTACATGTGCATGATGATGCCTGCATTGCACTGTACACCGAAGTGCAATGGTGCCCAGCATCTGACACACACACATGGACAGGCAGTGGACGTGGTGGCCTGTGGACATGTGTGTTGCTAGGGTTGGCATTCTGGGTCGGTGTGCCTCCTGCCCTCTGTGCACATTTGGTGCATCATGTGTGTGTGCATGTGTGTGTGTCCATCCGTGTGGCGTGTTGATCCTCACCCATCCCTGGTTGTGTGTGTGTGTGCTTCTGTGCCCTGCCACATCCCTTGCCGGCATGCACCCCTGGTGTGTGTCCATGCGTGTTTGTGGGTTGTGCCTTAGCCACTGGTCGTTGCACATGGCCCCATGACTTACCTGCGTTGGCTGGAAGTGCTCCTCTGTGATGTGTCCCAGTGCACTAAAGCCAGCCGGACGTCGGGGGTCCCGCTGGCCAAGGGGGGCTGCCCATCACCATCGTCACTGGCATCCCCATCGCTGTCCCCCTCTTCGACCTGTACAGCTATCCACATTTTTTGGCCATATTGTGCAGGATGCAACAGGCCAGAAATATCCCACAGGCCTTTGAGGGGCTGTACTGAAGGGCACCGCCAGAGGTGTCCCGGCAATGGAATAGTGCCTTCAGCATCCTGAACACCTGCCCAATGACATTGCGTGTGGTGGCGTGTGCCTCATTGTAGTGTTGCTGTGATGGGGTTGTGGGCCGCCAGTAGAGTGTGAGCAGCCAGGGACGGAGTGGGTATCCACTGTCACCTGTGTGCAGAGGGTGGAGGTTAGTTTAGAGATCAGCTCCGGCGTGCCCCAAGCCATGTAGGCCACTATCCATGGCACCTCTGGCCATGCCCCCTCAGGCCCTCGATATGTCTATTTGGTTTTCATACTCACCCACTAGGTGTCCTGTGGCGATGTCCCCACTCTCAAATCAGTGGCACAGTGCCGACTGGTGCCAAATGTATGAATTGTGTGCTCCCCAAGGGTGCGTGGCACAGACATTGATGATGCACCCCCTGGCATCACACACCACCTGGCAGTTAATGCTGGAATAGCCCTTGTGGTTCATGTATGCGGCCCCCTCCTGGCCAGGTGGTGTGCGTATGGCCACATGGGTGCAGTCTATTGCCTCTAGCATGCCAGGCATATGTGCTACCCTGTAGAACTCCTGAATGTTTGCTGTGCGCTCTGCCGCAGTGCTGGGGAAATGGATGTACTCTTCAGCATGTGGCAGCAGTGCGCTGAGGAATTGGGTGAGGTGGCATGACGTGGCCGACTGGGTTATGCCTGTGGTGTCCCCAGTTGGTCTCAGGAAGGTATCCGTGGCAAGCAAGAACATGCAGGCTGTTACCTTTGTCTCCACTGACAGGGCATGACTCCATCGTTTGGGTGCCTGCATCACATCACTGCACAGCTCACAGAGCCGCCTCAGTATTGCCCTGTTCAGGTGGTACCGGCTCACAATCTCAGTATCTGTATACAGCTCAAAGCTGGTGCGGGCTTGGTACTGTCTGTTGGGGGCATACCACCGACGGGCCCTTCCACGGCCACGTCCCCCGGCCGCCCGCCTTCTCACCCCCCTCATTACAGCCTTCATGTAGAAGGTGGCACTGGCCATGTCCCTGGCTTGCTTTCCCCCCCAGCAGCTGTTGCTTTGTTCTCCCCCGTCCTGGCTGCTACCTCCCCTGCACTGGGTACACCTGTCTGTGCTGGCCTCTGGATTGTGTGGCTCCACACGCCTTCCCTGTGCCTCTCTGATGCTGTGGTGTTTTCCTGGCCTGCCCTCTTTCTGCCACTTTCCCTGTCCATGCCTCTGCCTCATGTGGCTTCCCTGTAGCGTTCTTGCGCCTCTTCCTTGCTCCCTTTTATTTTGGCTCATTTCTGCGATTGCGCAACTTCCGCTTGCTCCACTGTTGCACACTGCGCAAGTCTTTGAATATCACACTGCGCCATTTATGCATGGTTCCTCCCCCTTCGGTTGCGCATGCCTTCATTATCATTGCGCTGTTGCTCAGCATGTTTTCGGGGGCGCAACTGCCACCTGCTGAATATCGCAGAATGGCGCAATTTCGGACTTGCGCAGGGCGCAACCCTATTGCACATGGCTCAACTCTTTGGAATATCTGGCCCACTGTGTCTCAAATATCCTTAAATGTATGTTTTCCCAATTTTTGAAGTCATCCAGTTTTGCATACTTTGTACTTTATTAACTTTGTAACCATTCAACGGATATGCATAAATGTTTTCATGCATACTTTTGTGGGATAGATCTGTTATTTTTGCTAATTTCATTTGAATTGTTTTTCTGGTTTCTGAGATATTGTTTCTTAACCATTGTTACATTTACATGTTTTTTTCAATTTTCGCAGTTTTCCAGGTTTGCATACTTTGCACCTTAATAAGTTAGCAATCCTTCAACAGATTCGTATGAAATTTTGCCTGTAAAATCTTGTGGGGTGGTTCTGTTGATGTGGCTAACTTACTTTGAACTGCTTTATTGTGACATTGTTTGTCAAAAGAACTAGGGTGCTGTTGCAGTTTGCGACACTGCTTTTCCAGATATGTCTGTTTCTTTGTCACTTCATAACCAACAAGCATTTGTCAATGCCGAATGTTTGCTTGCTGGCATTGGCAGTGGTAGTGTAGGAGTGACAGAGCTGCGTAATAGGAATGGCAATGAAGTATTGAACTGAAGCCAACCCCACCACCACCCTGCAGAGAGTGACAGGCATTGGGATGAGCGTTTGGGTCATCAGGCATAACGGCCACGCCATTTCACCACACCCCACCCTGCGGACACTGACAAGTGTCACGGTGTGCCTTGGGGTCTTTGGTCCTTATGCGCACCCCATTCCATTAGGAAACACGGTGAGATGGGTGCGTTATAGGAGAATGGGGTGAACTTTGGGCAAAGTCCAAGGCATACCTCGATGCCTCCTCACTGGCTGCAGGGTGTGGAATGGTATGAGCATTACAGGCAAGAATCCCAAGTCACACCCCTGATGCCTGTCATTCTCTACAGGGTTGGGCGTATGGTTGGAAACCCTAATACCTCAGGCATTCGTTGGTATTTTCTACCCAAATTTTCAACATGTTTTTTTTGTGACCCCACCTCATGAACAGGGGGAATATCAGTTTGTTAGCCGAAAGCTGCTTATGCACAGTGACTATGCATTTAGCAGCACGGTGCAAAACCATTCCGAACAGGATATGAAAAATAACAGCTGTACTGTTCATGGGGAGGTGTAAAAAATGGCAATGTTGCAAATCTGCAGTAAAAATATTTAAAAAAATGGTGAAGTCACGAGCGTACATAGAAACTGTGCAATGCACACATGTAATATAATTAGGTTGGGCATTTTTTACAGCAGATTGTCAACTCAGGCATTTTGGTGCCTCCGATCAGGAACAGTGTCACTGTGATTTTCTTTATCTGTGCCGAACAATGATTTCCCACAGTGACCACGCATCTCTGCGCTGAAAGTGTGAAAACACACTTCAGCCATGTTGTGAAAAATGACAGCTGTACTGTTCATAAGGAAGTGTGGAAAAAAGCCATTGGTGAAAATCTGACCTGAAAATATTACAAAGTCATGAACTTACGAGGGTGCGTGAAACCGCGCAATGCTCACTCTGTAACACAGTCAATTTATGGACTTTGTCACCAAATTTTCAACATAGCCATTTTAAGACCTCTGCTCATGAACAGTGTAACTGTGATTTTCTTATCTGTCCCAAACATTGCTTTCAACACCAACAGCACCATTATGCGACTACTATGTATGAAACACATTTTGGGCGACATATGAAAAATGGTGAGCTGTACTGTCTATAAGGAAGTGTAATAAAATGGCAATGTTGAAAATCTGGAGTGAAAATATTAAATTCACAGACTCTAATAGCATGCATAGGAACTGCGCTTATGCACTGTGAAACAGTCATTTTAGAATTTTTTCACCAAATTTTCAACATAGCCATTTTTAGACCTCTGCTCATGAACATTGTCACTGTGATATTCTTAATTTGTCCCATACATTGATTTCGCACACCAACTGCGCCATTGTGCGCTACATGGGCAGAAACACGTTTTGGGTGAGATGTGAAAAATGACAGCTGTACTGCTCATAAGAAGGTGTGGTAAAATGGCAATGTTGAAAATCTGGAGTGAAAATATTGAAAATTCGTGAACTTATGATCGTGCGTAGGAACTGTACAAAGCACACTTGTAAAACAGTCATTTTTTGGAATTTTTTCACCAAATTTTCAACATAGCCATTTTAAGACCTCAGCTCATGAACAGTGTCACTGTGATTTTCTTAATTTGTCCCATATATTGATCTCGCACACCGACTGCGCCATTGTGCGCTACTTGGGCGGAAACACGTTTTGGGTGAGATGTGAAAAATGACAGCTGTACTACTCATAAGAAGGTGTGGTAAAAGGCAATGTTGAAAATCTGGAGTGAAAATATTGAAAATCACGAACTTACAAGCGCATGAACTCTGCAACGCCACCGTAGAAACAGTCATTTTTAGGAATTTTTCACCAAATTTTCAACATAGCCATTTTAAGACCTCTGCTCATGAACAGTGTCACTGTGATTTTCTTAATTTGTCCTGTACATTGATTTCACACACCAACTGCGCCATTGTGCGCTACATGGGCAGAAACACATTTTGATTGAGATGTGAAAAATAACAGCTGTACTACTCATAAGAAGGTGTGGTAAAATGGCAATGTTGAAAATCTGGAGTGAAAATATTGAAAATTCACAAACTTACGAGCCTGCGAGAACTGCACAACGCACGCTGAAAACAGTAATTTTAGATTTTACGACCACTACATCTTATTTGCGGACTCTTCATGATTTAATATCGTCATGAGCAATGAGCGTTATCTCAAGGGTGATTTCGCGCAGTGACTGCTAAATCACTCTTCGGGCCTGAATAACGCCATGACAGTGACATCATTCATGAGAAGGGGTCCCAAAACCCCATGTTGAAAATTTGTGCAAAATTCCAAAAATGCCTGAGATTGCAATAAAGTTGAAAACCCCTATCTAGCCCATTATACAGCTACCGGGCATTTCCTCAGTTCGGCGGGTCGGCTTTGAAGAGTGCAGACGGTTCCCAGTCCATCAAGATCGTCGCACTGAGCTCCGGAGGTAAGTATGGTGAGGGGGGCTGTGGGAGGCAGGGTGCGAGTGGGTGGGTGCGGGTTGTGGGGGGGCTAGGAGAAGCGCCTGGGGACCGCTTTTTATTTTGCAGGTTAAAAGAAAAAGACTAATGTGGGACATTTGCTATGCTGGGGTGGGCTCAGCATGGCACAAGGACGGCTGGGGGAGCTGGAGCCGACGGGGATTGGGCAATCTTGGCCAGCCATATGATTGGCTGCCTGGGGTGGGCTCCCAGCGTGGCACCCAGCAATTGGGGGTGAGGGACAGTGGAGCCGATGGTGAGATTGGGCACCTCCGCCGGCTATTCTGATGAGTTGCCACGCTGGGGTGGCACCCAGCATGGCATGTGGAAGGCTTTGGGGAGCACAGCACGTCGACGGGATTGGGCACCCTGCCGGCTATACGTGTAAAGGGGCAGGCACGCAGTATGCGTATGCCAGGTGTGTGTGTGGTGGTGTGTAGGGGGAGCTGCACATGAACAGGCGATATCTTACCGTTGCTCACTGAAGCTGCAGAAGCTCCCTTTCAACAAAGGTTACTGCATTTTGAGCCTTGTCATAGACAGTCTACGCACTGGCTTACAGGCCGCCTATGCCAACACACTGACTGAATTGGAGGAGGAGGTGACACACCTCCGAAATCTCGGATGATGGCACTATGTTTCTTGCACATGTGTGCAAGCAAACATAAAAACGGTTTGGGCTTTTAGGTTTGGTGGAAAAATGTTACTGTGCGGCAGAGTTATAACACTTTAAAGTTTCAGAATTTCCCTTACGGTAACATTGTGATGGTTGGGGCACTTTTCAGATGGCTATATCTCAAAAATGCTTCAAGATACAGCTTCAGCGCTATGGGTAGTGGTGTACTAAATTTTTGTTCATATTACCAGACCCTGTTTCAAACTGTTGGTGAATTATAACAAATGGGGCACATATGACCTATACTGTGGCATGCATTATTAACATGGCAGCAGTATTGTTTTGCAGGGCACAGTGGTATCACAACACACTATGCACTAATGGGAGTCCCACATGCACATAAGGGACAATTACATATAGTAGGCATGGATGGGAGCATAGGGCCTGGAGGGCCCTGTGCCCCCACTGCTCACTATGGACTGATGGGAGTGAAGGGCCCAGAGGGCTCTACAGTTCCACATAGAAATGAGGGACAAGTACAATAGGCATGTATAAGAGCATAGGGCCATCCCACTCACTAATAGGAGCACAGGGCTTGGAGGTCCATGCGCTTGCACATGGAGATGAGGGACAATTACAATAGGCACGGATGGAAGCACATCACCTTCCTACTGCTCCCATAATCAAATAAGGCTATGATTATACTTTCTCAAAAAGTAAGGAAATTCATTGCAAAAAAAACTTTGTTAATGCATCATTAGGGGTGAAACATCAAAAGTAGGGAAATACGACTTTAGGGCTCACAAGTCTAAGATCCAGCCCCCACTGTGCATGCAGGAACAGGCATGAGGGGTGTATTTTGGGGTTAGGAACCCAATGCTCACCCTACCTCCTAAGTGCAGCATCCATCTTACTTTACTCATGGAATGGGGTGAGCATTAGAACTCACAACCCCAAAACACATCCCTCATGCCTGTTCCTGCATGAAAACAGGAAGTTGTTGTCCCTATGAACAGACAGTTGGTAAGCCCACATCTGGAGTACTGTGTACAGCTCTGGAGACCCCATCTCCGCAAAGACATAGACAGGGTAGAGGCTGTCCAGAGGAGGGCAACCAAAATGGTGCAGGGTCTGCACTGGAAGACATATGAAGAAAGAACAAAATAGCTTAAGATGTATAGCCTCATGGAAAGGAGGGAGGGGGGCATGATAGAAACTTTCAAATACCTCAAGGGGATTAACAAAGTCCAAGAGAGTAGCATCTTTCAGAAAAAGAGATGTGCAAGAACAAGGGGGCACAATTTGAAGATAATGGGGGGATGGCTCAGAGGTAATGTGAAGAAGTATTTCTTCACAGAGGGGGTTGTAGATGCAAGGAACAGCCTTCCTGAGGAGGTTGTAGAGTCAAAAACAGTGGGGGAATTCAAGAATGCATGGGACAAACATAAGGCAGTTCTAGTGGCGGGTAGGAGGAAGTAGGCTGTTGATTAACAAGGATCTGCAGCTTATCCATTGGGTAGGAAAATGTGCAGACATGGTGGGCCATGCGGTCCTTATCTGCCATCAGATTCTATGCCTGTTCCTGCATACACAGTGGGGGTAGGGTCTTAGGCTTCTGAGCCCTAAAGTCATGGATTTCCCTACTTTTGATGCCTCACCCTAATGATGCATTAACAATGTTTTTTGTAAAGCATACACACACACACACACACACACACACACACCGCACACACATAATATATATAGTATATATACTGTATACCCACACATACATATTTATATATCTATATATATATATATATATATATATATATATATATACACACACACACATATGTCACAACCCCACTCAGCAGGTCAGGCCCTCTGCTCCCACAGTGCCAACCTCTGAGCCCAGAAAAAACTGTTCTAACAAAATCACATTTTCAATTTTATCAACAGAGTTTGCTTCAATTCCTTCCCACCAATGTTTTAAAAACTGACCTTGTTTCATGGATAGCTCCTTGTAGCTTATATCAGAGCTTCTCCTGAGCTTACGGAATTTAGCTCTGTATGATTCAGCAGTTAATTCAAACTCTTTTAACAGTGCAGCTTTAAGTTTGCTGTAATCATTACTGTCCTCATTGTCCATTTGACCCAATGCATCCTGAGCTTTCCCGGTAAGTAGCGGGGACAGCTGGAAGCTCCAAGACTCTCTAGGAATTTTAGCCTGAATACAAACTTTTTCAAAAGAATTTAAAAAGGCATCCATATCCTCCCGCTCTTTAAATCTGGCTATCAATTTGGAATTCAATTTGTAACCCAGTCCTGTATTCCCAGTTAAACCCAAGCCACTTACCTGCTCTGGTGCCGCTGGTTGGAGTCATAACTTCTCCAGTTCATGCTGCCTCTGGCACTCTTGCTCCTCTCGGTCTGCCTCCCACTGTTCATGCTCTGCCTCTTGGCATTCTCACTCTACCTCTTGCTGTTCACGGTCTGCCTCTCGCCATTCTTGCTCCTTCTTCTCCTCTGCAGCTTGTTGTTCTCTCTCCCACTTCTCCTCTGCAGCTTGCTGTTCTCGTTTCTCTTCTCTCTGGAACTCCAGCTCCATTCTGCACAACTCAATCTGCAGCCTGAGAACTTCTGGATCCAGAATTCTGGTGATCTTCCCCTGCTGCTGTGGCCTTTCGCTAGCACTGGCCCCACTGCTCTCCTCATCGGATCTGGACACTGCACTGGCCACCAGCCCTTCCACACTCAAGGTTCGGTCCCTTACAGTCACTGTCTGTGACTCAATGCTCTGGGTATCTGCTACCATCAGGGCATCCACGAGGTTCTGCTTGGTGGCTTTCGCCTCATACTGGACTCCTCTATCCTCAAGAACTGCTTTAAGTAGTCTACAGTGTGCCCGCTGTAGTTGGAAGCCATCTTCTTCCCTAACTACGGCTACTCTGACTTGCACTTTAGAAAAAAAAATAAAGCAGGTAGCAACTTGACTGTAAGCCAAGTGATATAGTTCTGTTTCCTTTTAAAAATAAATCACTGCCTTTTTCTTATTTTGCAAGTGAGCTGAAAGTATCAGGTCAACACAATGAACAATAAAAGTTTGTAATACCAAACTTATGCCACCGCAGCCAACCAATCTGTCACAACCCCACTCAGCAGGACAGGCCCTCTGTTCCCACAGTGCAAACCTCAGAGCGCAGAATTGTGAACAGAAACAAGGTAACCCTCCTGTCTGTTTTGTGGGTTTGAATCAACCTTTGGTCTCAAGTTCTGGAGGGATTCAAACTGTGAACCTCTTGCTAGCGTACCCAATGTACAGGCTCAGATAATTCTGCTCTTCGGGGAAATGCCAGATATATTTTGCCTATGGGCACCTAACCAGCTGTACAAAATGAACCCTTAACAACTCTATTAAAGACCTCACATAAGCTCTTACCTTTTCCCAGTTTGGTAAACCAGTACACTTTTGCACAGTGTCAACTTTAACCATATACTGTATGCTTCACTTGTCAAATAAAGAATTTTGAAGGCACACCAAGTAGTCTCTTATAATAGACGTTTACTTTAAAATAGAAAAAAATATGTAAACTGTAAATACAGAACAATATATCACAAAATCATACAATCACTTAAAAGAACAAGGTTTAAAAGTGTAAATTCCTACCAACCATACACTTAGATTGGTCTGTCTAATGTATATCTTCTAATAGTGCTGATAGATGTTTCTTCTTCAGAGTCCAAACATGTAAATCACTCTAAAGGTCAGTCACAGCATAAGTAAAACACGGTCTTGAACCTGCCTTCTCCATGATGTCATGCAGCTCCTTCTCTGCTTATTAAAAATCATACAACCAGGATGTCTCATCATTCAGAAGGTAAATTAACTAAGGTGACATCAGCAAAAACTTGTTTCCCCATATGACCCTTCTGATCTAGTGTGTCTTCCTGCCCTTCACAGACATCAAAGGAGCATTTATGACTTAGCACCTTAGTGACATAACCTGTATTCTTCCTCTAAATGTCATAAAAGAAAAAATTACTCACCTTAGTAATGTTGTTTCTTCTAATGGAGTCTTGCTATATTCTGACAGTAGCAGTGAGTCCCAACCTTCGAACTGCCCCGGAGATGAAAGAGTTAACTTTCCATGCCAGGCATGAAACGCTGAGCTCGAGCTCAGTTGAGACTCTGTCTGTTGCTGTTTAAACTCAAACCATCAGATCTTTACGAGCTAAACTCACTAAGGTCCTATGTGGAAGCTGTAAACCTACACTAGCCAACTGGCTACTAAACATAAAAACACATTTTTTGGTCCCAAAACAAAGACTCAAGTCAGGAGACCCCAAAAATGAAAAACACAACACCCACTCACCCAAGAAAAGGGGTGAAAACAACAAGGTGGGCACCTGCTCAGGTGACAGCACTGCCACTGCCCACCCACATCCCAAAAACAGAGGTTCTGAGAGGGGCAGGTGGGAGGTCAGAATACAGCAAGACTCCATTAGAAGAAACAACATTACTAAGGTGAGTAATTTTTTCTTCAAACAACATGAAGTCTTGCTGTATTCTGACAGTAGCAGACTACCAAGCAGTACCTCCATGGAGGAGGGACAGAACCTACTTAGGGAATAGGCTCTGAAGCACAGCTGTGCCAAACCAAGCATCACTCCTAGCCTGGATATCCAGGGAGTAATGCCTGGTAAAAGTATGAACTGTTTTCCAGGTAGCTGCTTGACATATCTCTAGACTAGGGATGTCCCTGGCAGCAGCCAGGGAAGCAGTTGTACATCTGGTAGAGTGAGCCCTCAGGCCTGAGGGTGGAACCTTACCCAGTTTTTCATAACAAAATTGGATACAAGAGACAATCCACTTGGCAATGGATCTTTTAGTAGCAGGTTTCCCTTTACCAACCTCACCATAAGTGAGGAACAGTTGGAGGGAGTCAAACTTGTGACCCTTGGTACGCTCTATGTAGTAGCTAAGGGCTCTTTTCACATCTAAACTGTGCAGCCTCCTCTCCAGAGGAGGAAATGGTCAGTGAAGTATACAGAAGAGACATAGATTGATTAAGGTGGAAATCTGAGACCACCTTAGCAAAACTTCCTGTTAGTCCTGAGGACCACCTTATCTCTATGAAAGGAGATAAAATCAGGCTCCACTGACAAACCTTGTAACTCACGTATGCGTCTGGCAGAAGTGATGGCCACCAGAAACACAGTTTTCCAAGTCAAGTACTTAAGCTCTGCTGAAGACAAAGGCTCAAAAGAGGGTTGCCTAAGCTGAGCAATGCAAACATTACGGTCCCAAGCAGGGGCAGGGTCCCTGAATGGAGGGTTGGTGTGAAGCAATCCCTTGAAAAACTTTCAGAATACAAGGTGAGCTGAAAGAGGAGAGGGCTTACCTGCTGAAATAAAAGCAGAAACAGCTGCCAGATGCACCTTCAGTGTAGCTGGTCTCAGCCCCAAGCTATTTAAATGGACCATATAATCCAGGACTGTGGGTAGATCAGCAGACTCTGGGGAAATATGCTTCCCAGAGCACCATATGGAAAATCTTTTCCACTTGGAATTATAAGTAGCCCTGGTGGAAGGTTTCCTAGAAGCCTTCAGAATATCCATTACACCTTGGGAGAGGTGTAAATCAGCAAACTCTAACTCTTCAAGAGCCAGGCCTTGAGATTGAGAGATTTGAGGTTCGGGTACCAAACCCTCCCCTGAGCACAGGTTAACAGACTGTAATTCCTGGGAAGACACAGGGGAAGATGGACTGCTAAGGACAGTAGGAGTGGATACCAGGGTGGTCTGGCCCAGTCTGGAGCAATCAGGATCATCTTGCACGGTTGAGATCTGATTTTGACTAGCACTTTGAACAGGAGAGGGAAGGGGGAAAAAGCATACAGGAATTTCCCTTCCCAAATGAGAACTAAGGCATCCAGGGGGACTGAGCCCAACACTGGGGGCCTGCAGCAAAAGAGGGGAAGTTGGTGATTGTCTGGAGCTGCAAAAAGATCTATCTGTGGGGTGCCCCATCTGGAAAATATCACCTCCAAGACCAGGGGATCCAGTGACCATTCGTGATGGCCCTGGGATATCCTGCTGAGAGCATCTGCCAGGACATTGTCCTTGCCTGGGAGGTGAACTGCCATGAGGGAGGTGTTCAGGGAATAAGCCAGCGACCACAACTTCATTGCTTCTGTGCACAAGGCCGTAGACCGAGTGCCTCCTTGCTTGTTGATGTACCACATTGTGGTGGTGTTGTCTGTTCTGACCTGGATAACTTTGTTCCTGAACAGACTTGGAAAAGCTTGAAGTGCTAGAAATACTGCTCTGAGTTCCAACAGATTGATGTGAAGCAGAGATTCCTGAGGGGACCACAACCCCTGGGGTCAGGTTGCCCAAATGAGCCCCCCACCCCAAGAGGGAGGCATCTGTAGTAAGGATTAAAGAGTGAGACTGAGTGACAAAGGGAACCCCCTGTCTCAGATTGCACTGATACTGCCACCACTGTAGGCCTGGATCAGGGTTCGAGTCACTGGGATCAGTTTGGTCAGAGGGTCCTTCCTTTGAGACCAAAAGGCTCTCAAATGGAACTGAATGTCCCTCATCTGAAATCTTGCTCCCTGCACTACTGCTGTGGAAGCAGCCATGTGCCGCAGGAGCTGTAGAAAATGCCTTGCTGGTCAAGACACCTGCAGGGCGAATGAGGAGGCCAGAGAGACAAGGGTCCTTGCCCTGTCCATGGGAAGGAAAGCTCTGGCCTTTTCTGTGTCTAGCTCTGCACCTATGAAGGTGAGGAGTTGGACAGGCTCTAGAACTGACTTTGAAAGATTCAGAAGGAAACCAAAGGGTGAGCAGTTGTTGAGTTATTTGGGTGTAACTTGACTTGGTCTGGGACTGGCCTACTATGAGCCAGTCATCCAGGTAAGGGAAGATGGCAATCCTTTGCCTTCTTAGAGAAGCAACTACCACTGCCAGGCATTTTGTGAATACCCTTGGAGCAGAGGTCAGACCAAAGGGCATTGCCCTGAACTGGTAATGGCCTGAGGGCAGCTCGAACCTGAGGTACTTTCGATGGGAGCTTCTGATGAGAATATGGAAGTAGGCATCCTTGAGGTCCAGGGACACTAGCCAGTCCCCTGGCCTGAGAGAGGGTAGAATAATTCCCAGAGTCACCATTTTGAATTTTAGTTTTAAAAGGTGCTTGTTTAAGTATCTGAGATCCAGGATGGTCCGCCATTCTCCTGTCTTTTTTGGGGTAAGAAAGTACCTGGAGTACAACCCTTTGCCCTGGTGTAGGGGAGGAACCCTTTCCACAGCTCTGAGAGCTAGGAGGGAAGAGACCTCTGCCTCTAGGGCAAGTGTCTCTGAGGGATTTGCAGGTGGAAAGGATCTGGTTCTCATCTTGGAAACTTTTGAAGCTGAGAACTAGTCCTGGCTTACTACTTCCAGGACCCATTTGTCTGATGTCAGAGACTCCCAGTCCTGGACAAAGTAAGCCAGCCTGCCCCCTACAGGTAGTGGAGAACCGGCACTGGCCAACCCATCAGGGTGCCTGTTTGGCAGGGGGTTTTGGCTGAGGGGTGGAAGCAGGTCTGCTTGTACCCCGTCTGCCTCTCCCTCTAAAGAACCCTCTCTGGGCATAAGTGGAAGAGGAGGCCTGGGCTTGGTAGAAAGGCCTATGAAAAGGCTTGCCCCTGTCCCTGGAATGCTGCCTCTGAGGAGTGGCCTGCCTTTCCTTGGCCTGTGCACTCCTATAGGTGGTCCTATATTCGTCCAATTTTTTCATGTAATTCTCTTTCTGCTCCCCAAACAGAGAATTACCCACAACAGGAAAATACATGGTCTTAGTCTGGGTATCCTGTGACAGGCTAGTACATCTGAGCCAAGCCATTCTACGAAGTGCCACAGATGTAGCCATGACTCTATATGGCACATCATTGGAGTCCACTGCAGCATGGAATTGCACCTTGGATGCCTCAATACCATCAGCAGCCACCTGCTCCAGCTCCTTGGCAAGCTGGCCAGGGACCTGTTTTGCTAAAGCCGTAACAATGTCCCATCTGGATTTTTGATACCTAACAGTATAGGCCATATAATTGGCCTGTCTGAGTCCCAAGGATGCTACCATGTACTGTTTCTTTGCCATGGCATCAGTCCTCCTGGAGTCCTTGTCTTGGGGGTGTGAAGCCAAGGGAATATTTGCCTTATCACAGGCTGCAGTCTGCACTACCCCAACATGGCTGCATTGTTGTGTAAGGAACTCCGTATCTGAGCCTGACAATGTATATCTCTTGTCCATTCTCTTATCCACAGGAGGTATAGTATTAGGAGTCTTTAAAATCTTAAATGTCTGTTTCCCAAAAGATTTGTGTAAGGGAATAGACAGCCTCCTAGACTCTGGGATAGCCATCATTTCCACATAGTCAGGCTCCTCCTGGTCATCCACAGCTTCTTCCATAGGAAGCTGGGGGGTTTCAGCCACTTTTTTATAAAACATGAAATGGAGGGGACTCAGAAAGCCTAGGAGGAGACACTCCTGAA
This sequence comes from Neoceratodus forsteri, assembly GCA_016271365.2. Taxonomy (NCBI): domain Eukaryota; kingdom Metazoa; phylum Chordata; order Ceratodontiformes; family Ceratodontidae; genus Neoceratodus; species Neoceratodus forsteri. The sequence continues at coordinate 52,327,215 of JADMNL010000026.1, forward strand.
GGTCTGTCTGGGGAGATGTCCGGGTCAATAGGCACATCCAGACTTTCAAAACCACATTCACTTTCCTCATACTCCTCTTCCTCCTCCTCCGGTTCATAAATTCCTCTAAATCATACTCTTGAACCAGTGGAACCCGGCTGAACCGGCGCCTGCCTGATGGTGCTGATTCCGGTTGGAACTAGGGAAAGCGACTGCACAATTTTGATCACTTTGGCTATTTCTTCAGCGGTTGGAGAGGAAAGTTTTGGCTCCACACCAGCTGATTTTCCTTTTCTAGTTCTCTTAGCTGGAACCGACTCCTCAGAATCGGCTCTCCTTTTGCCCGAAGAAGTCTCGTCCTGGTCAGAGGGCACTCCTTCCGGTTCGGTTTGAACCAAACCGGGCTGGCCATCCAGTTCAAGCGGACTTTTTAGCCTCCCTTCCTGAGCCTACCAACTCTCTTTTCCAGGGTAGCTGCAGGGAAATTTTTACAAATCTGGCAGTCTGCATTGAGGTGGTCAAACCCCAGACAATAAACACAGGTGGTGTGGGGGTCAGCCTTAGCAAAGACTTCCCCACACACGCTACAGTGTTGAAACCCAGTGGGCCCGGTTTTTCTTTTGGGTTTCTCAGACATTGTGCCAGTCCTAACCAAACTTACCCTTTTAATGGCAATCCGCCAGGCAAGACCCTCTTATCGGTTCCTGACCGTGTCACGGGTCATGGAAAAAAACGTAATAAAATCCGTTTTTTTTTAGAACCAAGAAGAACCGGTAACCACACTCTAAAAGTACAAATTAAGATTCTCTAACAACTTGATCGGTTCAAACCGAACCGATGAACCGTTTACAAGTTCCACACAGAAAGAATAAAATATAACCTATCTAGTACTCACAAATACCACAGGCAGAGACTGAACCGACAGGTTACAGTTTAAATTCGGTCGAAAACCGAGAAAAGCTGTACTTTAACCTACAAACTGAACCAAGCAGAAGGAGAAATCTCCGGAGCGACTGTTCAATGAGGCAGAGTAAAGAATCTGACGGTTTGAGTTTAAACAGCAACAGACAGAGTCTCAACCAAGCTCGAGCTCAGCGTTTCATGCCTGGCATGGAAAGTTAACTCTTTCCTCTCCGGGGCAGTTCAAAGGTTGGGACTCACTGCTACTGTCAGAATACAGCAAGACTTCATGTTGTTTGAAGTTTATGATTTCCATCCTAGCAGCTGGCAGCTACAATTAAGCCAGATAAATAGGAGATCCTTAATTTGTGTCTCTTCTAGCCTGTAATTATCTCCTGGCTTTTAGGTTAACAGCTTGTAGTTGAAACCTGGGGGGGGGGGTCATCCCAGGATCACAGCATGTCTCAAGAGAGACATTCAATAACACATTTTTATATTACAAAAAGCATAGATTAGTCAGAAGCAGCTGTCTGTCACTGTATATATAATTATATTTATACACACACACATATGTATATAGTTATATATATAACAATTGTGTGGTAGCACCACTATAGTTAGGGTTGAGTAGGCAGTTAAATGCTAAACCTTCAAATCTTGCACTTTAATACCTTTGCAATCATTCAACGGATTTGCATGAAATTTGATAGGCCTCTTGACGTATCAAGTTTTGTTTTGAACGGGTTTGTAGATTTCGTGCTGCATACAGTGAAAAAACAATCAAAGTCACTTTTCTTCGCCTGCTTTGGCTGTTTTTTCCTCATCGCACTGCAGCCACACCATTTGGAATTTTGGTCTGAAATTTTTAGGGTAAAAGGAGCTTGCCCAAAGAACAAGCTATCATTAGTTTGGTGAATAAAATATGAATCTGTTCCAAAGTTATTCAATTTTGAAATTTCTGGTTCTGAGCATGCTTAGTTTAGTCTTTTGGACAGCTGCACAGCGAGAAAAATGATTTAGGGCTCATGAAAAGGAATTTTGACACCTCGCAAAAAGGGAATTGGCTCAAGAAAAGGGATTCTGACACCTCACGTAAAGGGATTATTAAAGTTTACAGTTTCTTTTTCACTTCAATGCAAAGAAAGGGTTAAGGCTTTCGGGCTGAAATTTTCAGGGTACAAAGGGCTTGACCCACAGATGTGACTTTTGCTGGTTTGGTGATAAAATTTATATTACTTCCATACTTATAACATTTTGAAGTTTGGACGTTTCCCATAGGATAACACTGTGGTGGGAGCTGTACCTTTCAACGCCTATATCTTGGAAATGGATCGAGATACAGATTTTTAGCTAAACACAAATTAGTACACCTTTGGGTGTACTTAGCAATACTGCAGGTTGCCAGTTCTTGATTACAACTGCAAGAGAATGTTTTCAAATGTTCCTATGGTTACTGAGATATTGCGCCATTTGCAGTACAAGGGTTACTTGGAACGCCTCTAGACCTGCGCTGCATCTCCACAATTACAGCTAGATGGGAGTGCAGGGATGCAGTAATGGGACTGCAGGGCCCTTCATTATGCAACAGTGGGAGTGCAGGGCCTCCACAGGGATATGACAGTTCATTACAATGTCTCTACACTTACAGATAGATGGAAGTGCAGGGCACACAGGGCCCTGCGCTCCCACAAAGTGATACTATTCTGGAGTGATGGGAGTGAGATGGGGCATTCTACACTCCCACAGGGAGAGGAAGGTTAACTACAATGTCTATAAACTTATGATTACATAGGAATGAGCCCTGTGCAACCACAACACACTATAGACTGACTGGAGTGTTGGGCCCAGAGGGCCCTATGCTCCCACAAACATATAAGGGTAAGATTACACTTTCTCAAAATGTAAGGAAATTCACTGCAAAAAACTTAATTAGTCAGGGTTGAAGCAACAAAATAAGGGAAATGAGGCATTAAAGTTTTGAATCCTAACACCTCCCGCCCTTACCACACCACCTCACCCTCCACACACCAACAGGCATTGGGAGGGTGCACCTTAGAGATCACTCAGACTAACTCTCACCCCATTCTCCTATACTGTACCATCTCACCTTACTTAAACATGGAATGAGTGGAGAGTAAGGGCCGATGACCCCAAGGCACACCCAACACCTTTTGGCGTGTGTTTGAGGAGGGTAGGGTGGGTTGGGGCAGTGGGGGCTAGGCTCAAAACCCTAACACCTTATTTACCTAGTTTTGTTGCTTCAGCCATAACTGATGCATTAACAAAAGTATATATATATATATTTAAAAGTTTTACCAGGTAGGCATACTGAGCAGACTACTGCTCGATTCCAGCTGTGCCCTGGGGAGTAGAGATAAACAGCAAAATACACATATCAAATGTACAACAAATAAGCATCACATACAAGGTCAATAGACATGACACATGCAGCATAGTATAAACAAATTACAGAGACCAGAAGAGTTCAACAGTGAACAGCATAATGAATTAAGTACAGGGCAAAAGTACAAGACAAGTATTAGTGATTAAGCATTGTTAGTGAGTTAAACCAGTCATAAGCAAGCAAGCCTGAGAACTTCTAGAAGTTCAGTGACTATACCTTGGTGCAAGAACATGGGCACACGAGCAGTTGGAGGAGAAGTAAGGTTTGAGAAGGGAGTTGAGGTGCCTACTCGTGGAGGCAGACTGAACGGGCATAGGGAGGGAGTTCCATACTTTAGGCATGTGATAACGAAATGCAGCCTGGCCTGGCATAGTGGACATTTGTGGTACAAACAGTAAGCGAGAATCCTTGTTCCTTTTTTTTTAATTTAATCTTTATTCAAGGGTTTTGACACATACTTTTCAATACAATCAGCCCTTTGTACAATATTGAACTTGTATCATTTCATGAGTGATATAAGCATTTTACAGAGGAATAAATAACATCGATTGTTAAATTTTACCCAAGATATTACATAACAATTTGTATCCTTTGGTCACTAAAATAATTATTTTATAGTCTGCTTTGATGGAAGAGACATATTTCCTTAACTCCAAGAATGCAAAACCCAAGATATTCTTTTAAGGAACATTTCGTCTCCCTTTCTTATTTCTTTCTGTCTCCTTTTTACAAGAGAACTGTGGAATAAGCCAGATATATTTTCAGTCCCCAACTGGCCAGTGTCAGTTAAGGAGAGAAATTGGGGTTCATAGAGGCTTGATAGAGTGACCATACCCTCCACTTCCCCATATGATTCGGTCCCTTGCCTTGGATTCTGGAATGAAGGTTTTCAGTGTGATATATTTGTTTCATTATTAATCTCCAGTCATTAACTGTAGGAATAATGATTGTCATCCATCATCATGTTAAGGCCTTTTCAGCAGCCAGAAGAAACACTGGGAGGAGAGTGTTCCTCCAGGGAGGGGAGTGATCAGGGTAGATCATCAGCAACACCTGTTCTGCTGTAAATTCTACATTTTCTGATAAGCATTGTGAAAGTTCCCTTTGAAGTGATAGCCAAAATGGCATCAAAAGTGGACATAGCCAAAGGATATGACCAAGCGCCGCACGTTGACAGTCACATTTGCACCACACCTGCCATATCTCTCCGGTAGATAGTGACTGAGAATTTTGGGGAAACGAAAGTATCTCATCTAACACTTCCACAAAATTCCGCCACAGAGGCGAAGAAGTAATTTTAATAGCCAATATATTGGTCTCCTGCCAGGATTCTCATGAGATCTCTAGTTTAAGGTCTTTGTTCCACTCATTCGGAAAGGATGCTGCAGTATCTGAGGATCCCTCTCTGAGGGCTTTATATAAATTCCCTATTAAATGACTTTCCACCCTCCCCTTACTGCTGTCATGAAAAATTGTAGTATCCCAGGTGCTGGAGTTGGTAAAATCGGTTGTATATAAGCATTTCCAAGAACATGAATCCAAATTTGAAAAAATCAAAATTGATCTGAAGTACGCAATCTAAATTGTGATCTTAGTGTGTCAAAGGGATAAATACCGAGGGGATAAAAATTGGAAAAAATAGGTTAATCCTGTTCGTTTCCATTTTTTGAAAGAGTGATCAGATAGCATCGGAAGGAAGGAAGGATTCCTCTTCTGAAATCAGTTTACAATTTTCATAAGTCAAGTGGATAGCTTCGGTTCATCTCAGTTTCTTCCATAATTGGTATGTATTGGCCGTAATTGTAGAGAATGCCCTAGGAGGTAGAAAGCATCCCGCAGAGGAAAAAAGTATTTTGTTTATGTCATATAGGTCATTTATTTTAAATTCTAAAGTTTTCAAGGGAGCTTGATAATATTCTGCTTTCCACATAAGGACAGTACAAAAAAAAGTTGCTTTGGCATATAATGCAAAGTCTTGGAATCCCACTCCGCTCTGTGCCATAGACAACTTTAGTATTGGTGACCTTATTCGGGGTTGTTCAGTGCCCCAAATAAAGGTTGATATTATTTTGTCCCAGGATTTGAAGTAAAAAAGCGAGGGAAAACTTGGTATGTTCAGGATAAGATAAAGAAGTCTGGGGAGTATACTCATCTTGATTGTTGTTATTTTTTGGTGAAATGTAAAAAGTAAAGGGGACCATCTGGTAAGATCAGATTGAATATTAAGAGTCAATGGTTCATAATTGGTACAGTAAGTTCTAAAACTTCTGGGTTAAGTGGGATGTTAACACCAAGGTATTTGATTTTAGTTGTTACCCATTTGAACGAGTACATCCTTTTTAAATTTTGAGATGGGGTGAAATTATAAATAAGGACTTCCATTTTACAGTCATTTAATTTGAAACTGGATATCCTCTCAAATTGTTTTAAAATTTTCCAGGTACAGGGTATCGAAGTATTCAGGGAGGTCAGTGACAGAAGTACATCATCTGAGAATAAACTAATTTTATAGTTCTGTTGGGCTATTGGTATGCCTTCTATTTCTTCACTCTCTCTTAATGTCTGTGCTAATGTTTCCGTGTAAAGAGTGAATAAACATGGGGAGAGGGGGCATCCCTGTTGGGTGCCTCAATTTATCTGAATTGGGGGTAATATATTGCCATTTATACTTAAATAAGCCTTAGGAGAAGTATATAACATTTGTAGGCAAGATACTAATGAAGAAGGAAAACTGAATGTTTGTAGGGTGTCCCAAAGGAAGGGTCAGGTTACCCTGTCAAAAGCCTTTTCGGCATCTAGACTGATAAAAACAGTGGGAATTTGTCGTTTTATAGCATATTCTTGAAGGATTAATGTTTTATGTATGTTATCAGAGGTGGTTCTACCTTGGATAAATCCTGATTGATCTGGATTAATAATTTTCGGGAGAAAGGATTCTATTCTATTGGCCCATATACTAGCGAATAATTTATAATCATTATTTAAAATAGAAATAGGGCGATATGCCTTGGGGTTCGATGGGTCTTTATTCAGTTTCAGAGTTGGAGATAGTGTTGCAAAGTTCCTGAGGGAGGAGGCCACTTCATTATATAATGAGTGTAGGCTAGGGAGAAGAACAGTAGAGAATTTCTGATACCATTCTGCAATAAAGCTGTCCAGGCCTCGGCATCGACCTGGTTTTAGTTTTTGAATGGCTTCTAATATCCTGGTGCATGAGATCTGAGCCTCCACAGACTGCTTCTGGGTATCATCTAACTGGAGAAGATTTAGTAGGGAAAGAAAGTTTGTTCGGTCTATATCTGTGGGTTTCTGTACTTCGGAATATAATTTCCCAAAAAATTCAATAAATATCTTATTTATATGGGATTTGGTATGGTCCATCTGTCATGTAGTTGAATTTCTTATCTTTAGTATTGTAGAAGTTCTTTTCCTAGAAAAAAGTTTATAGGCTAATTTCTTTGCTCCCCATGGGCCCCCTTCATGAGTGGAATGGCGTAAATAAGTTAATGCATGTTGTCTTTTGTTGTCTAGAAGTTTTTGTAATGCAGCCTTTGCTTCTCTGATTTTATTGAATACTATCTGATCTCCATCCCTGTGTAACGATTGGTAATTTAGCAGTTCTTCAGTGAATTGTTGATATTTTATTTCTCGTTCTCTATATTATTTAGTTGTATAAACTATTATTTCACCTTGAAAAGTAGCTTTTAGAGCATCCCATAAAATTGTTTGTGTTGTTATGGTGTGAGTATTCTCGTCAAAAATTGTGGGATTTGTGTTTTCATATAGTCTTGGAATTCCTTATCTTGTAAATCATTGTTCCTGAGTGAGTACATCGGGGGAGGGCTGGGGCAATTAGGACAGAAGCAAGATAAGGGAGGAGGGACTGGGCCCAGAATTTGGCCATGAAACTTGTACAGTGGGAGTGACGCCAGTCCTGGAGCTATGGTTGGTCAAGTGCCCAGTAGAGGGCATAGTGATGGGTGTTGGAAGGACAGTCGAGGGCAAAGTGGCAGGAGGAATGAAAGAGGGGATCCAGTCTGGCTAAGGTGGACTTAGGGGCGGCACTATAGACTACATCCCCATAGTCAAAAATAGGGAGAATCATTTTCTTCACAACTGCATTGCGAGCCGGCAGAGGGATGTAACCATGATTGCGGTACAGGGCACCCAGCTTGGGGTGGAGCTTTTTGTGGACTGCATCAATAGGTACAGAGAAATCGAGATACTGGTCGAGTGAGATCCCAAGATATCTGAAGGAGGTGCAAGCCTCCAGCAAAGTCCAGTCCAGTGTGTAGAAGAAGGGAGTGATAGGAAGCCGAGAAAGTTTCTGCCTAGTGCCAAAGGTCATGGAGACAGTTTTCTTGGCATTGAGAAAGAGCTGATTTGAGTGAAACCAGAGCCAAACATTATTGAAGTCATGCTGAAGTCTGGTCACAACATTGGCAGATGAGGGGCCGGAAGAAAAAATTACTCACCAGTAGTAATTTTGTTTCTTCCAAAGGATCCACCAATCTTATTACTCTTGCAGTGCTCCCTTAAGCCAGCACTGCCCCAGAGAGAATAGAATGCTATGTTGATCATGGAATGTTTAACTGGTGCATCTATTTTCAAACTGCTCAGTGTCAACTGCCTACATTCTACCTCAGATTTCTTAGAAGCCTGCAAAGAGGCCATAACAACATGTGAATCACTATTTAAATAATTATAGAGAAATAATGCCCAACTGGGCAAATAACATTAACCAAAGGACTAGTATAAACAAATGTCCCCTTTTTTCCTGAAGTCAGATATGCCTTTAGAAAAGAACCTACAAGTTAAGACATTACTAGAAGGTGCCAGCAGGTGTCACGCTACTCCAACTATACATCTTATCAGCTGTGGAGAGGATGTTTCTTTTTACTGATTCTGAAAGGGGATGCAAGGGTGGGGAGTAATAATATTAGAGGATCCCTTTGGAAAAAACAAGGTTACTACAGGCGAGTAATTTTTTCTTCTAACCCTAGGAATCCACTAATATTATTACTCTTTTAAACTATGCAGCAGTACCTCAAGGAGGTGGGCCAGAATCTATTTAGGAAAAAGATCCTGCAAGACTGCTGTGCCAAATCTGGCATCACTCCTGGACTGTGTGTCCAGGCTATAATGCTTAGTGAAGATGTGGACTGACCTCCAGGTAGCTCTTTATATATTTCCATTAGAGGTACCTCTCGAGCAGCTGCAATAGTGGCTGCTGTGCCCCTTGTAGAGTGGGCCCTAAGACCAGAGGAAGGAACCTTGCCTGCCTTTGAGTAGCAAAACTGAATACACTGGACTATCCATCGAGAGATAGTCCTCTTTGAAGCAGGAGTATCTTTACCTACTTCCTCATAGGTGAGTAACAGTTGTTGTCTGTCCTGCCTATGATCTTTGGTACAAGTAATGTAATAATCCAGTGCTCTTTTTATATCCAAGCTGTGCAATCTACGCTCACCTGAGCTAGAGTGTTCAGTAAAGAAAACTGGCAATGTTATAGACTGGTTCACATGGAAGTCAGAAACTACCTTGGGGAAGAACTTCCTATTAGCTCTCAACACTACCTTGTCCCTATGGAAAGAAACATAGTCCATTTCCACACATAGGGCCTGTAGCTCAATTATCCTTCTAGCAGAAGTAATTGCTATCAGAAAAACTACCTTCCAGGTAAGAAATTTAAGCTCTGCAGATGCCAGAGGCTCAAAGGGCAGAAGCATAAGCTGGACAATGCAAATATTAAGGTCCCATGCCGGCACTGGTTCCCTGTGAGGGGGAAACAAATGAGAGAGCCCATTAAATAATCTTTTGAATATAGGGTTTGATGCCAGGGAGGTATCTTTCTAGCTGAAAGGTATGCTGAAACTGAAGCCAGGTGCATCTTCAGAGTTGAGTGCTGCAACCCTGGGGAGTGCACGTGAGACAAATAATCAAGAAGGGTCAGGATCCCTGCCTGGGCTGGAACTAGACCCCTGTCACTGCACCAAATGAAAAATCCTTTCCATTTTGAGGCATAGGTTTTCTTGGTGGAAAGCTTCCTGTAACCCTTAAGGACTTTTAAAACTGCTTCAGAGAATTGGCAATCTGCATATTCTAAGTCCTCAAGAGCCAGGCCTTGAGCTTGAGAGACTTGAGACTGGGGTACACTACCCTCCCCTGAAAGGAAGTCAGTAGACTGTACCTCTGAGGGAGGTGAATCGGTTTGCTCACAGACATTGAGAAAAGCAGGGATTACCAAGGCTATCTTACCCAATCTGAGGCTACCAGAATCATCGAAGCTGGTTGTGACCTGAGCTTGAAGAGCACCCTGGGTATCAGCGGAAAAGTAGGAAAGGCACAGAGGTATCTGCCTGTTCAATCCAGAATCAGGGCATCCACTGGAACTGTCCCCTTCACTGGAGCCCTGCAGCAATAAAGAGGTAAGTGGTGATTTTGGTGAGCAGCAAAATGGTCTATTTCTGGGGTCCCCCACCTTCTTAATGGAGCATTCACTACTTGCTTGTTCAACGCCCATTCACGATGGGCATGGGTTATCCTGCTCAAGGCATCTGCCAAGGTGTTGTCCTTGCTTGGCAGATGAATTGACTGTAGAGAGGCATTTAGAGAGTAAGCAAGGCTCCATATCTTCATTGCCTCTGTACACAGAGAAGTGAACCTTGTCCCTCCTTGTTTGTTGATGTAATACACTGCTGTGGTATTGTCTGTTCTGACTTGTATCACCTTTCCATGCATGAGATGCGAGAAACCCTGAAGGGCCAGATAAACAGCTCTTAACTCCAGCAGGTTTATGTGCAGAAGTGAGTCTGCACTCTCCCAAGTACCGTGGATGGTGTGATCCCCTAGGTGAGCACCCATACCAAGCAGAGAAGCATCAGTTGTGAGAACCAGAGAGGGAGGCTCCTGCAGAAATGGAACCCCTCCCCTTAAATTTTATGGTTCCCCTCCTTCATTGGAGGGCCTGTAGCAACGTTTGTGTGACTGGTACTGGCTTTGAGAGGGGGGTCCCGCCTTTGGCACCACTGTGCTCTGAGGTGGAACTGAACATCTCTTATCTGAAATCTGGCACTTATGACTGTGCATATTGCTACAGCCTAGTGCCCTAACAGTTGAAGAAACTGTTTTGCTGGCTTTGGCCTGCCCATGGCAAATGATCATGCCAGAAGCTAAATGCTTTCTTGCCCTCTCCTGAGGGAAAAAAGCTCTTCCCATTACTGTATTCAGTTCTGTACCTATAAACTGCAGAACCTGCACAGGTGTCAGGACTGACTTTTTGGTATTGAGAAGGAATCCCAGGGAGACCAGCACATCCTGGGTTACCTGAAGGTGGTCTGACACCTGTTGGTGGGATTTCCCTACGATTAGCCAATCATCCAGATAAGGAAAAATTGTGACACCCAGTCTTCTGAGGTGTGCCACTGCTACTGCTATGCACTTGGTAAAGACCCTTGGTGCAGAGGGAAGGCCAAAGGGAAGTGTTGAGAACTGATAGTGGCCTGAGGGGAGTCTGAATCTGAGATACTTTCTGTGTGACTCCCTTATGGGAATAAGGAAATATGCATCCTTTAGATCCAAGAAGGCTAGTCTGTCCCCTTTTTGCAGAGTTGGCAAAATCATGGCCATTGTGACTATTTTTAACCTGGGGTCTGAGGTCTAGTATAGGCCACCATTCTCCATTCTTTTTTGTTGCTAGGAAATATCTGGAATAGAACCTTTGCCCTCTTTGGTTGTGGGGGACAGGCCCCACTGTTTTTGCCAGCAGTAGGGCCTGTACCTCCTGCTCCAGTAGTTTTCTATCTGAGAAGGGAGTTGGTGCAATATGTTTTAACCTTGGAGGAGGAAGGGACTTGAAGCAAAGGGAGAGACCAACTCACTATTTCCAGGACCCACTTGTATGTAGTTATTTTTAACCATTCCTGGAAATAGTGGTTGAGTCTGTCCCCTACAGGATTTGGAGAGGCAGCCTGAAGGGAAAAGTCAGGGGTTCTGTTTTGCTTGCTGTTGAGGCTGAGCAGATTGGGGTCCTCTCCGAGAACCGCTTCTATTGCTAGCTCTGTAAAATCCATTCTGCTGTGGTTGGTACTGCAGCTGGGAAACAGCCTGTACCTGAAAGAAAGGCCTCCTAAAAGAGGATCTGCCTCTGCCTCCCCTAGAATAAGATGAAGTTGAAGTAGAGGGCCTGTCTCTGGTCGAGTTGCTCCTAAAAGTAGCTTTATATTCGTCTAATTTTTTCATATATGCCTCAGTCTGGGCAACAAAAAGAGAGTGACCTTGAACAGGAAAGTTCATTGCCTTAGTTTTGGTGTCCAGGGTGAGGCTGGTAGCCCTCAGCCAGGCAAATCATCTCAGAGCAAAGGTACTAGCCATCCACCTTGCAGCTTTATCACTGGTTTCAGCTGCCATCTGAAATTGGTATTTGGAAGCCTCCAAGCCCAATGTTGCTGTGTCTAGCAGCTCTGACATTGTTAAAGAGGGGCTAGCCTCAGCACTGTCCACTACTGACTGCCCGAGAACTTTTTGATAAAGGGCTGCATAGGCCTGGTAGCTGGCTTGACAAATTGCCAGGGATGCCGAAAGGTACCCCTTTTTTGCCATGCTGTCCACCTTTCTAGAATCCTTCTCAGGGGGGTGAGAGGATAAGGGAGTTTTGGCTTTCTCACAGGCAGCCTGCTGCACAATACCCTGGTGGTCTGGGTGACTAAAAATAAACACAGCACCAGGTCTTTCAAACTGATACTTCTTGTCACACTTTTCGTCTGTGGGTGTGACTGTATTGGGAGCTTTTAGGATTTCTAAAACATCCTTCTGAAAGAATTTGTAGATAGGCAGAAGGAGCCTTTTTGACGGTGCCAGCCCCATAAGCTCCATGTATTGTGCCTCCTCTTCATCCTGGATCTCTTCAGCTCTTTGCAGATGCAGGGAGCGCTACCATTTTCCTAACAAAAGAAAAATGGGAACAGAAATCCTCTGAGGGTCTGGGAGGGGAGCCAAATTCCTGTTCTGGTGACACCTCAGGTTCAATTCCCTCTTCATCTTGATCATCCTCCTCATGTGCCACTGTAGTGGTAGGCAAAAGAGGGGTAAAACAGTTGCTTTTTTACCAGTAGTAATCACAGGCTGCTGAGGAGGTAATAAATCCTACAGCACCTGGAGTAAGGCAAAAAGCCTGTGTCAACTCAGCAGGAGAAGTAGCATTAATAAGCACCTGAGGGACCCCTTGAGGCATTTCAGCTGAGGTGTCAGTGTGTTTGGTTTTCTCTAATTTTTTGGCAGGCCCCGGGGGGTCAGCCAGTTGATTACCTCTCTTGCCAGAGCCCTCACCCATATCAAGGGTGGATTTAGAGGCTCTGGAAGGAATTGTCACAGTCTTAGAGGGGTGGATTGGTTAGAGCCCATGGACCCCTCCTCTAGTTTCCTTTTAAGCCTCTCCCTGCAATTTTTCCATGGTCTTAACAGGGAAAGACTTACAAATATCACAGTCTTCACTGAAGTGCTGTTGCCCAAGGTAGATTAAGCAAAGATCATGTTTGTCTGCCTTGGCAAATACCTCTGCACACTTCAAGCAATTATTGAACCCGGGGGGTCCTGTTTTCTTTTTAAGCTTGTCTGACATTATAGAAAACAGGAAACAGAAACCAGTAACTGACCAAAAAATGCACAAAATTTAAATATTTGCAGTTGGTTTCAATAGAATAACGGTCAGTTCAGGAACCGATAAAGTGAAAAAACTATTGGTTCCGATTGGATCTGGAACCGAGAAACAGCTGAGGAAAACCGATAAACCTCAGTTCAAAAGCAGTTAAAATTCAATAAAATTAAAGAATAAAGTAACCGGAACCCTCTAAAAAAGTTCAAATTAAATGAGAAAAGGTTGGTTGCCTCTTGGTTCAAAGGAACCGCAAGGAACCAACAAACAAGTTTAAATTTAAAACTAATGAGGTGTAAAAAACTAAAGAACAATGACACTAGGCAGAAATGAAAAATAAAACAAAAATACTTAATTTTTTTCCTCTATGCACTACAGGAATCTGTCATGACTGAGAGAGATCTCCAGGGCATCTGAACTCTGTAGCAGAGAGAAGAAATCTGAGGTAAAATGTAGACAATTGACACTGGGCAGTTTGAAAATAGATGCACGAGCTAAACATTCCATGATTAGCATAGCATTCTGTTCTCTCTGGGGCAGTGCTGGCTCAAGAGAGCACTGCAAGAGTAATAATATTAGTGGATTCCTGGGGTTAGAAGTATACAGTACCGTATTGTCTGCATACATGTGAATAGATGTGTGTGGGCAGGCAGTTAGCAGATCATTCAAGAAAATGGAGAACAGTAGTGGGCCAAGAACCACGCCTTGGGCTACACCAGAGGTAACTGGGGGGAAGGCAGAGATGGAATTGGTGGTTCTGACAGATTGGGATCTGCCTACCAGGTATGAGTGGAACCAACTGGAGCTTAGGTAGGATGAGGGGGTGTGAGACGGTGTTGAAGGCTTTTGCTGGGTCGACAAAAATGGTGGAGGTAATGTGGCCTATATCCATGCCTGAGAGGATGTAGTCAGTTAGTCTGAGGAGAGATGAAGTCGTGGAGTGGGACTTCCTAAAACCAGACTGGTATGGAGTGAAGAAGGAGGAGGAGGAGTTGAGAAAGGTGGAGAGTTGAGACAGGACAAAGTATACCTGAATTTTGGCCAGGATAGGGAGAAGGGAGATGGGGCGGTAGTTCCCAGAGACATAGCGGTCACTGCCTTTAGGGAGGGGAATAATTGTGGCGTACTTCCACTCTGAGGGGATAGAGGAAAGAGAAAAGGAGAGGTTGTAGAGTGAGGCCAGCGGGATGGTGATGGCAGGGGCAGATAGGTAGAGCATTTTGGCATCCAGGTCAGTGGGGCATTTACCCATGGAGGGGTTTAAGGTGAGCAGGGCATTGTAAACTTCAATCGGAGAGATGTGGCAGAAGGTGAAGGAGGGGGCTGCAGGAGGGTCTAGGACAGAGTGTGTGGGAGGAGGGGTGGAGAGAGGGCTAGGAAGGAGAGTGCCCATCAGAGACGAAGTACAGTTTGTAAAATAGGTATTGAATTCAGTGGCCACTGTGAGAAGGTCGTTGACTGTGATACCTCCTACATTTAAGACAGGGGTGGATGACTGCGAAGGAGGAGAGAATAATGAATTGATTACCTTTCAAAATTTAGTAGGGTGGTTTAAATTTATGTGGAAGGTGTCTCTGAAGTATTTGGATTTTGCCCGTCGGATTTGCCTTGTACAGACATTTCGTAGAACCCTATATATTTGTTGATTCGCAGGTAAGCCAGATACCTTGAGGGACTTCCATGCCTGATCCACGGCTCTGAGGAGGGCCATGAGGTCCGCTGTGATCCATGGCAAGTGGGCACCCCAGACCCGGGTGCATCTGAGTGGGGCATATAAATTCCAGACTGTGAGAAACCTGGTTTTGAAGAAATCCAGAGCGGAGTCTACAGAGGTGGCCTGGGAGATGTAGGACTAGTCCATGTGTGCTAGGTCATGGAGGAGAGATGCGATGTCTACTGATCTGTAGGATCTAGCCAGTAGAGTCCTGGGTGGTGGTGGTGCCTTGGGCCTGAATATTTTACGTACCATGTAGATCACGTGGTGATCACTTAATGAGTCTGGTAAGAGGCCAGAAGCAAGTATTTGTTGCGGGTGATAGGTGAGGAGCCCAGTCAAGGAGGCAGTGATTTAGGAATTTGTGGTTGAATCGTGTGGGGTCAGAGAGATCTGTTGCGATAGGTTGAGGGCGGTCACCTGACTGTGTAATTTGGCGCTAGTATTGGACAGCCAGTTTTGGTTAAAATCACAAAGGATATGAAGCTCACCCCCCAGAGGCCTGAGATGATAGGACACCCAGATGGTCTACGATGGAAGGCACAGTGGAGTCTGGTGGGCAGCAGGCACCTGCAATGAATGCTGGATGTGAGTGGGGGAGTGGGAGCTTGATTAGCAAAGTGTTGATGGTTTGAGTGGGCAATCGCGAAGGCACTGGGGTGAATTGGAGCGAGTCCTCAATGTACATGGCTAGGTCACCTCCTCTTTTGTTGCCCAACCGATCGTGCCGAAGAAGAGTGTAGCCAGAAATTGAGAATTCAGCATCCTTGTTGTGTGGTTTCAACCAGGTCTCAAAAATTATCATTGTCTGGCTTTAGGGTAAGAACAATAGGTTGTAACAGGGTTAGCTTGTGTAGTAGGCTGCAGATATTTAGGTGGGCAAGATTAAGGCCCATTGGACGTTGGAGAGGTGGGACGTTGTCCTGGCTGGGTCCAGGGTTCAGCTCAATGTCACCGGATAAGAGAAGCGGAAGCAATAGCAGAAGTATGGTTTCGGGCTGTGCCCTAGTAAGCTTGCAATGCACTTTCGGGAACTGAGAGGGTGGTGCTGAGATGCCATTGAAAGCTGCTAGACCAATATGGAAGAAAGGTGGTAGGACGGTGGGGCCGAACAGCAGATATGGGAGGTGAACAGCAGGAGGCTGCAGAGAGTGATGGGAGGTTTCTAGAACACCCAAGGTGCAAACCACCATCTGGCATGGCTTCTGCTCAGGGAAGGAGGAGGGCGGGAGGGACAGCAATGGAGCAAGTAGTGAGATTCCCTCTAGGTAGAGAAGCAGCATTGCAAGTAAATTGAATAGTTGTGGGATTAGGTTAGTACCAGCCGCTAGTGGTAAATATTTATAGACTGCAAATGGGAAAGGTGGCTGATCTTATCAGGGTCACATGAACATGCGTATATAACACAAAGTTCACCAAGAGTGGAGGTGGGGGCAGTGAGATAGCAGACGCAAAGTGTCAGTGGGGCCTTCCACACTCCGAAATGCAAGGTGCGTTTTTGTCTGCACATGCCGTTCCTGCTTCACTGACTCAGCTGCAGCTCAGGGAGAGGGCAACAAAGCCTGGCTCTCATGACCACTCCAGGGTCTGTGAAATGAAACAGAGAGACACAGGGATTTAATACAGGTAAAAGGGAGGGAGGAGCTGAAATTAAAAAAAGAGGTGTGCAGTTTAAAATTAGTTCAATGATTAAGGGAATTTCGAGTTGCGCAGCCAGCCTATAAATATATCAGCTACACAGTTCAGAATTTAGCTAAACTGGGAAACAGAGTAAAATCCGCTACATAGCTCTGAATTTTGAGTTAAAATCAGCTACACAGTTCTCAGAGTTAACCTCTGCACAGCAAATTGAGCTACTGAATCAGCTACACAGTTCAGAATTAGTTACACTGAGAATCGAGGTTAATAACATCTAGTTAGACTGAGAATCGAAGTATATAACATCTGCATAGCAAATCAAGTTACAAAAACTGGGCTTAAGTAAATTAACTCTGATTAGCCTTCAGAAAGTATTGATTTCTCAGTAAACAGAATTTAAATCAGATGCACAGCAAAACGAGGCACTAAGCAGGCTACAGAATTTAACTCTGAACTAAAAGCTCACAGTATTATGGGTTACAAAGGCTAAAAGAAATAGCGTAGCTTGGATAAACTGGGGTACAGCCAGCGAAGTTTAAGGGAGTGCTCTCAAAGCAGGCAAAGCTACTTAATACAAGAGACTATAGATCACAAAACAAAATTAAAGCTCAGGCAGAAACGAGCAGCGTGCTGCTAAAGATTAGATAAAGTTACTGCACTAAAAAAACTATCAGCATTGTTCGGCTGAGAGAAATAGGCAGTCCCAGATTTTTTTTTTTTTAAACTTCCACACACCAAAATGCAAGGTCCGTTCTTGTCTGCACAAGCTGTACCTGCTTCACTGACTTGGCTTCAGCTCGGGGCGGGGGCAACACAGCCTGGCCCTCGTGAATACTCCATGGGCTGCTTCACTGACTCAGCTGCAGCTCGGGGGGAGGGTACATACATATATATCTATCTATATATATATATATATTTATATATATATATCATTCCACTGGGGTGTCAAACAGACAAGGCATACTGATGAGTCCTAGTAGGACGAAACACGTGCCTACGTCACCTGTTGGCACCCTTTGCAAACTGTGTGAGAGGCCTTTCAGCACCATGCAATTCTGCTTAAAGTTGAACCAGCATAACATTCTGTGGTGATTTGCATATGCAGCCCATGATGCTTTGCATTGTGTGGGCATGTGTGATTTTGTATTTTCTTGAAACTTGGCTTCCCAGCCAAATGCCCTTTGGGGTAACCCTTGCCTCAGTGTTTGCGCACAGAGGTTCTTTGTCTTTTAAATAGTTTTTTATTTTAATGGGTTCACCACAATATAACCCAGACAGACTGTCTTAGGGTAGCTGGTTCATTCCACTGGGGTGTCAAACAGATGAGGCATACTGATGAGTCCTGGTAGGATGAAACACATGTCTATGTCATCTGTTGGCACCCTTTGCAAACTGTGTGAGAGGCCTTTCGGCACCATGCAATTCTGCTTAAAGATGAACCAGCATAACATTCTGTGGTGATTTGCATATGTAGCCCATGATGCTTTGCATTGTGTAGGCATGTGTGATTTTGTATTTTCTTGAAACTTGGCTTCCCAGTCAAATGCCCTTTGGGGTAACCCTTGCCTCAGTGTTTGCGCACAGAGGTTCTTTGTCTTTTACACACATATATATATATACAGCATACATATATATATATATATATATATAGTAACAAAAGTTTGGAACTTCAGTGTTAGGATTACAAACCCTACAACCCTGCCCCACACCCTCCACACACCAACAGGAGTCAGGGTATGCCTTGCGGTCATCAGCCTAACTCTCATACTAAGGCACACCCTGACACCTGTTGGTGTGTGGAGGGGGTGGGAGTAGTAGGATGTGTAACCCTAACAGAATTTCCAAACTTCTATTGCTGTAATATCAACTGTAGCTGATGCATTAACTGAGTTTTCTTTGCAGTATATACAGTATAAATATATATATATATATATATCTACATATATATATATATATATACAGAGAGCAGTATAGCACAGTGGTTTAAGGCTCCTAGTTTGCACTTGGAAACAAATTTTGGTTTAGTGTGCCTTTCCTGGTTAAACAATTTACCCTTCCTTATATATAATATAATGACACATTTTAAATATCTGTTTTACATAGCTAATAAATATGTTTTATAGTTAATAAATATGACTGGAATATATATTACATATACCTTTATTATAACGGCATGATAGTGCCCCTATAGTTAGGGTTCAACAGTCACTTCTATGTTGAACCCAAAATTTTGCACTTTAATAACTTTACATCTGTTTGACCGGTTCTCATGAAATTTTGCATGCGCCATCGAGGACCATATATTTCTTGATCTGGCCAGTTTTGTTCCACTTGGATGTACAAGTGCAGAGATATGGAATGTCAAAAATTGTATAAATTACCATTTTGCATAAATTATCTGCCACGCCGTTTCTCAGAAATGGCTTGAGGGTTTGATCTGAAATTTTTTATGTATATTGGGCTTGGGTCACAGATGTGCGGTTTAAAGCTTTGGTAAAAAAAAACAGGTTACTCACCTGTAACAGTAGTTCTAAGAGAGGAATATGTTGTTCATCCACACTCTCTGGCATGTCCCTTTCCCCTTTAAATCTTGCCGGAAGTCTTCAAGCTGGCTCCTCCTACCCACCCGGGTGGTAAATACCTCGGGTCCGCCCCATGACGCCAGATCTTAGCCTGCTGGAAGCAAGGTTGTGCGCCTAAAGCCAGGGAGGTCAAGTGAGTGTGTGGATGAACAACATATACCACTCCTAGAACTACTGTTACAGGGGAGTAACCTGGTCTTCTAGGAGCGTGGATATGTTGCTCATCCACACTCTCTGGCAGACTCCAAGCAGTTCTCTGGGAGGAGGGAGGCAAGGCGCACACCCCCTACTTAGGAAACAGAGATTGGGGAACTGAGGCCCAAAACCAGCATCCCAGCGTGACTCCAGAGCAATGTGGTAGTGGGTAATGAAGGTGTTTGATGACTTCCAGGTAGCAGGCAGACAGATTTCCTGGATAGGGATGTCCCTGGAAGCAGCCACCGATGCAGCAGTATGGCAGGATGAACCGGGAAACTACAGACCAGTGAGCCTCACATCCATCGTTGGTAAGCTAATGAAGACTATCCTGAAGGAGAGGATGGTGGCCCTCCTAGAGGACAAAGGACTACAGGACAGCAGACAGCATGGCTTCATACATGGCAGATCCTGCCAATCCAACCTGGTCGAGTTCTATGATTGGGTAACTAGGCAACTGGACAGGGGCCATGCAGTGGATGTCCCGTATCTGGACTTCAGTAAGGCATTCGACTCAGTGCCACATGGAAGGCTGGGAAGGAAGTTAGTAGGCACAGGGGCAGGTGCAAAGCTGGTGAGATGGGTAGGAAACTGGCTTTAGGGAAGGCAACAGAGGTGGTGGTGGGTGAGGAGCTCTCACACCCAAGGGCAGTGACGAGCGGTGTTCTACAGGGCTCGGTGTTGGGACCAGTGTTGTTTGGGATATTCATTGCAGACATATCATGGGACATCAAGAGCAAGATCAGTGTGTTTGCTGATGATACCAAGGTAGGCGCGGTGGTGGATGACCTAGGGGGATGGCAGGGGTTGCAGGATGATCTGGCAAAGCTTGAAACCTGGTCAGACACCTGGCAACTGGGCTTTAATGCCAAAAAGTGCAAGGTGCAGCACTGTGGGATGAAGAACCCAAGGAGGAGTTACCAGCTAGGGGGAGTGCAGCTAGCCCAGACAGAGGAGGAGGAGAAGGATCTGGGTGTGCTCATTACAGGGTCAATGAACAACTCGGCACAATGTAGGAAGGCAACTGCAAAGCCCAACAAAATGCTGGGTTGTATTGCAAGGGGTATATCCTCGAGGAGGGAGGAGGAGGTGATTCTGCCACTGTATAGGTCATTAGTTAGACCACACCTGGAGAACTGTGTGCAGTACTGGCGTCCGTATCTGAAGAGGGACATTAAGTTACTGGAGGGGGTGCAGCGCAAAGCGACAAAGATGATCAAGGGGCTGGGGGACTTATCATACAAGAGGAGGTTGAAGGAGTTGAACATGTACTCACTGGAGGAGAGGAGAGACGGGGTGACATGATTGAAACCTTTAAATACATGAAAGGAATAAACAAGACGGATACAGAGGGGCTGTTCAAAGTAAGGAAGGGGAGGGCCACCAGGGGCCATGATATGAGACTGGAGCGAGGAAGGTTCAGGAGGGAGATGAGGAGACACTTTATTACAGAGAGGATGGTGGCTGGGTGGAATGTGTTACCTGCTGAAGTGGTATGCAGTAGAACAGTGGACTGCTTCAAACAAGGATGGGACAGGACAAGGGGGCGGGTTAATGAAGGGGAAGGGTGGAAGGGAGGGGCAGCTGCAGAATAAGGGGTGCTAGCTGTACATTCGAGCAGACTTGATAGATCTCTAGGCCTTTATCTGCTGGCAAATTACGTATGTTTGTATGGTGGGTAGAAAGAGCTCGTATCGAGCTCCTGTGAGGCTCCTTGCCCACCAACTCAGCACAGACCTATGTATGATGTAATCCATCTTGCTATGGTCCATTTGGTTGCAGGTCTGCCAGAAACAGCTTCAGCGTAGGTGACAAACAGCTGGCGAACCTCTCCATGAATTTCCCTGGTCCCTCCCTTATAATAGGAGAGGCACGCCCCAGGTCCAAAGTATGGAGCCTGCACTCGGCGTTCGAGGTGTAATTAGGGTAGTATACTGGCAGAGTCAGCACCTGGTTAAGGTGAAACTCTGACACCACCTTCTGAAGGAATTTCGGTTGGGGGTGCAGGACAACTTTGTCCCTGTGGAAGACCAGATAAGGGCAGTCCACTGAAAGTGCCTGGAGCTCTCCTGTCCTTCTGGCTGACGAGATAGCCACCAGGAAAGCCGTCTTCCATGACAAGTGTGAAAGCTCACACTTGTGCATTGGTTCAAATGGCTTGCCCATGAGCTTTGCCAGTACCAGCAGTAGAGGGGATATGTGATCCAGGCCTTGGAAAAAGCACCCGACCACTGTCTCCTGCGCCAATGTTGGCTGACTGGCCCACACCCGGTAAGCAGAAATGGCTGCCAGGTGCACCCTAAGGGTCGATGACCGAAGACCTCCTTTGGAGAGAGAGAGATCAAAGGTATTTGAGAATGTTAGCTACAGAACAGGATAAGGGGTCCAGACACTTACCCTGACACCAAATGGAAAATCTTTTCCATTTGAAGGCATAACATTTCCTGGTCGCTTCCTTTTGAGATGCCTCCACAACGGTGTAGACATCGTCGGAAAGACCCAAAGCCTGGAACTCTAGCTGCTCAGGTACCAGGCTGTCATTTGCAGGGATTGAAGGTCTGGATGGAAAACCTTCCCCTTGTTCAGAAATATCAGGTCCGGGCATGTACAAAGACTCTCCGCGGGCCTGCAGCTGAGGCTGAGGAGATCTGGGTACCAGAACTGGCACAGCCAGTCTGGGGCTATCAGGATCACCTTCGCCTTGTCCCCCCTCACCTTGAGTAACACCTTGTGGATCAAGGGAAATGGAGGGAAGGCATAGAGGAGGCCTGGGATCCACGGCCTCGAGAAGGCATCCTGCAGCGAGCTCTGCTGAGGGGGGCGGGCATGATACAGCCTCAGCTTGGTGTTTTCCCAGGAGGTAAACAGGTCCACCGTCGGTTTGCCCCAATGGGAGAACAAGTTGTAAGCTACCTCTGGATGGAGTGACCACTCGTGGGATGTCTGGCCTATGCGGCTGAGAGCATCCGCCAGCTGGTTTGAGACTCCTGCCACATGAATGGCTATGAGATCCGCCTCCAACAGGTCGACGAGGGTCCAGATTCGGAGCACCTCCTTGCATAGCAGACAGGAGGGCGTATCACCCCATTTGTTGAGGTAGTACATGGTCATGGTATTGTCCGTCTGGACTTGAACCACTTTACCCCAGAGCTAAGGAGAGAAAGCTGACAGCGCCAGTGTGACTGCTCTGAGCTCCAACAGGTTGATGTGGCATTGAGATTCCTCGGGGGTCGAGAAGCCGTGGGCTCTGCTGTCCCCCATGTGGGCTCCCCAGCCCACGAGAGAGGCATTGGTCATAAGAGCGAGCATCGGCTCGAGGTGGACAAACAGGATCCTTTCCTGCAACCGGTCTGGGGCGGTCCACCATTGGAGAGTGTCCCACATCTTCTGGGTCACAGTGATCAGCTGGTCGAAATGACCATGGTGCTGAGTCTACTGAGCGTCCAGCTCCCATTGGAGAAGGCGCATGTGCCATCTCGCCCAGCGGACCACTGAGGTGCATGCCGCCATGTAACCCAGAAGGCGCAGGAAGTCCCGGGCAGGGCGCAAGTGCGCAAACAAAAATGATTGGGCAACGGAGGAAAGAACATCTGCCCTGCCCACCGGGAGCCGAACTCTGGCTTGACGAGAGTCGAGCTCTTCCCTGAAGAAGCCCATCACCTGAGATGGCACTTGTTCTGACTTGGCCTCACTGATCAGGAGGCCTAGCTGGGAGCAGGTTTGGAGAGCCAGATCCCTGGATCTCTCCACCTCCTGAAGGGAGGAACCAGCTAAGAGACAGTCATTGAGATAAGGGTGGATTCGAACTCCTCAACGCCGGAGATGGGCTGCCACCACTGTGATGCACTTGGTGAAGATCCTTGGGGCCGATGACAGGTTGAATGGCATGACTCGTAACTCGTACAGGGTCCCCTTGACCCTGAAGTGGAGGAACTGCTGATGGGACGGACGGATTGGGATGTGGAAGAACGTGTCCTGAAGATCCAATGAACAGAAGGAAAAATTACTCACCTTAGTAATTATGTTTCTTCTAGTGGAGTCTTGCTGTATTTTGACAAGTGTAGTTAGCCCCAGCCTTTAAACTGCCCCGGAGAACAATGGGTTAACTTTTCTAAGCATGGCATAGAATGTTCATCTCGAGCTCGGTTGATGTCTCTCCTGATGTAATTCGAACTGCAACCGTCAGATCTTTACAAGCAAAACTCACTAGGAGTTCTGTGTGGAAACTGTAAAATTTTTACTAGCCAACTGGCAGAAAAATAATCTTTTGGGTTCTCAAAGGAAGACTCAAGTCATGAAACCCAAACACAAAAACCAATTAAATGAAATAACATCTCACCCATGAGAAATAGAGGGTGTAAAGGGGGCACCCCTAGGGTGCCAACACTGCACCTGCCCACCCACATCCCAAAAAAGCTTGGTTCTGAGAGTGGAGGCGGGGGGGTAGGTCAGAATACATCAAGACTCCACTAGAAGAAACATAATTACTAACGTGAGTAATTTTTTCTTCAAACAACATGAAGTCTTGCTGTATTTTGACAAGTGCAGACTACCAAGCAGTACCTCCATGGAGGAGGGACAGAACCTCCTTTGGGAATAGGCTCTGAAGTACTGCTGTGCCAAACCGAGCATCACTCCTAGCCTGGATATCCAGAGAGTATTGCTTGGTAAAAGTATGGACTGTTTTCCAGGTGGCTGCTTGACAAATTTCTAAAAGAGAGATATCCCTGGCAGCAGCCAGGGAAGCAGCTGTACCTCTTGTGGAATGAGCCCTCAGGCCTGAGGGTGGAGTTTTACCCAGTTTTTCATAGCAGAATTGTATACAAGACACAATCCACCTGTCAACAGATCTCTTGGTGGCAAGTTTGCCCTTCCCAACTTCTCCATAAGTGAGGAACAACTGGAGGGAGTCAAACCTATGACCCCTGGTATGCTCTATGTAGTAGCTAAGGGCTCTTTTAACATCCAAACTGTGTAGCCTCTTCCTCACTCCAGAGGAAGAATGATCAGTGAAGAAAACAGGGAGAGATATAGACTGATTCAGGTGGTAATCTGAAACCACTTTAGGCAAGAACTTTTTGTTAGTTCTAAGGACCACTTTATCTCTGTGAAAAGAGATGAAATCAGATTCCACTGACAGGGCTTGCAATTCACTGATACGTCTAGCAGAAGTAATGGCTACCAAAAACACAGTTTTCCAAGTCAAGTACTTAAGCTCTGCTGAGGACAAAGGTTCAAAAGGGGGTTGCATAAACTGAGTAATGCAAACATTAAGATCCCAAGCAGGAGCAGGATCCCTAAAGGGGGGACTGGTGTGAAGCAATCCCTTGAAAAACTTACAAAATACAGGGTGGGATGACAGTGAGGAAGACTTGCCTACTGACAAGAAAGCAGAAACAGCTGACAAGTGTACCTTGACAGTAGCTGGTCAGAGGCCTAGGCCATTGAGATGGACCATATAATCCAGAACCGTAGGCAATTCAGCAGTGTCTGGAGAAATATTCTGCTTAGAACACCAAATGCTGAATCTTTTCCATTTGGAGTTGTAAGTCTTTCTGGTGGAGGGCATTCAAGAAGCCTTGAGGATATCTAGAACCCCTTGGGAAAGATGCAGATCTGCAAACTCTAACTCTTCAAGAGCCAAGTCTTGAGATTGAGAGACTGAAGATTGGGGTACCAAATCCTCCCCTGAGAGGATCTTAACAGGTTGTAATTCCTGGGAAGAGACAGGGGAAGATGGACTGCTAGGGACAGCAACCTGGGATACCATGGCTGCCTGGCCCAGCCTGAAGGAATCAGAATCACTTTGCAAGGTCGCAACCTTATCTTGACTAACACTTTGAACAGGAGAGGGAAGGGGGGGAAAGCATACAGAAATTTCCCTTCCCAGTTCAGAATCAGAGCATCCAAGGGGACTGAGCCCAAGACTGGAGGTCTGCAACAAAAGAGAGGAAGTTGGTGATTGTCTGGGGCTGCAAAAAGATATATCTCTGGAGTGCCCCATCTTGAGAAAATCACCTTCAACACCAGAGAATCCAGGGCCCATTTGTGATGGCCCTGAGACATTCTGCTCAGTGCATCTGCTAGAACATTGCCATTCCCTGGAAGGTGAACTGCTTTCAGAGAGGTTTGCAGGGAATAAGCCAGAGACCACAAGAAAAAATTACTCACCTTAGTAATGTTGTTTCTTCTAATGGAGTCTTGCTGTATTCTGACTATTGCAGTGATCTCCAACCTTTGAACTGCCCCAGAGAACAAAGAGTTAACTTTCCATGCAAGGCATGGAATGCTGAGCTCGAGCTCGGTTGAAGCCCCTGTCTGCTTTTGTTTGAACCCCAACCGCCAGATCTTTACGAACTATACTCACTGGGCGTTCTGTGTGGATACTGTAAAACTCAAAACTAGTGAACTGGCAACTAAATTTATATAAAAGGGTTTTTTGGTTTCAAAGCAAAGACTCAAGTCAAGAAACCCAAAGAACAAAACACAAAACACACCCAAAAATAAAAGAGGGTGAGAAAAAGGGGGCACCTCTAGGTGCCAACACTGCTCCTGCCCACCCACATCCCAAAAACCAGGTTCTGAGAGGGGAGGCGGGAGGGGGGAGATCAGAATACAGCAAGACTCCATTAGAAGAAACAACATTACTAAGATGAGTAATTTTTAACAACATGAAGTCTTGCTGTATTCTGACTATTGCAGACTACCAAGCAGTACCTCCATGGAGGAGGGACAGAACCTACTTTGGAAGCAGGCTCTGAAGTACTGCTGTGCCAAACCGAGCATCACTCCTAGCCTGGATGTTCAGAGAGTAATGCTTGGTAAAAGTGCAGACTGTTTTCCAGGTGGCTGCTTGACAAATCTCTAAGATAGGAATATCTCTGGCAGCAGCCAGGGAAGCAGCTGTTCCTCTAGTAGAGTGAGCCCTCAGGCCTGAGGTTGGGATCCTACCCACTTTTTCGTAGCAGAATTGTATGCAAGAGACAATCCACCTGGCAATAGATCTTTTAGTGGCAGGTTTTCCCTTACCAACCTCTCCATAAGTGAGGAACAATTGGAGGGAGTCAAACCTGTGACCCTTGGTGCGCTCTATGTAGTAGCTAAGGGCCCTTTTTACGTCCAGGCTGTGCAGCCTCCTCTCTCCAGAGGAGGAATGGTCAGTGGAGAAAACAGGGAGAGACATACACTGGTTAAGGTGGAAATCTGAGACCCACCTTAGGCAAAAACTTCCTGTTAGTTCTTAGGACCACCTTATCTCTATGAAAAGAGATAAAATCAGGCTCCACTGACAGGGCTTGCAATTCACTGATGCACCTGGTAGAGGTAATGGCTACCAAAAACACAGTTTTCCAAGTCAAGTACTTAAGTTCTGCAGAGGACAAAGGCTCAAAAGGGGGTTGCAGAAGCTGAGCAATGTAAACATTTAGGTCCCAAACAGGAGCAGGGTCCCTGAAGGGAGGATTGGTGTGCAACAATCCCTTGAAGAATTTGCAAAATACAGGTTGAGCTGAAAGAGAAGAGGGCTTGCCTACTGACAAAAAAAGCAGAAACAGCTGCTAAATGTACTTTGAGTGTAGTTGGTCTGAGTCCCAAGCCATTGAGATGAACCATATAGTCCAGGACTGTAGGCAACCCAGCAGATTCTGGAGAAATATGTTTACCAGAGCACCAAATAGTGAATGTTTTCTATTTGGAGTTGTAAGTCTTTCTGGTGGAAGGCTTTCGAGAAGCCTTTAGAATATCCAGAACACCTAGAGAGAGGTGCAGATCAGCAAACTCTAACTCTTCAAGAGCCAGGCCTTGAGATTGAGAGATTTGAGATTCGGATACCAAACCCTCCCCTGAGAGGATGTCAACAGGTTGTAATTCCTGGGAAGACACAGGGGAAGGTGGACTGATAAGGACAGCAACAGTGGGTACCAGGGCTGTCTGGCCCAGTCTGGAGCAATCAGAATCACTTTGCAGGGTTGAGACCTAATTTTGACTAGTACCTTGAACAGGAGAAGGAAGGGGGGGGGGAAGCAGACAGGAAAGTACAGTTACGCAAGAACTTACCGTAACAGTAGCTCTTCGAGAGAGGCTCTTGCAGTAGGTAATTACATATAGGACTGACGCCGGCAGGCGGCAGGACCCCACGGAAAAATGTCTAGCCGCCCCCACGTCAGGTGACTGGCATCAGGTGACATCGGTATAAAGGGGTGGTCCCTGACGCCCGCCTTCCAGTTCTTTCCCGCCACAGGCCAAAAGAGGCCAGACGAGAGAGGAGCGGATATTTCTCTATATAGAAAAGGAGCTGAAAAAAGCCTAGGGGGATGGAGGGCAGGAAGGTATTACCTACTGCAAGAGTCTCTCTCGAAGATCTACTGTTACGGTAAGTTCTTACGTAACTGTACTATCTTACTTCGAGAGGGCTCTTGCAGTAGGTAATTACATATAGGACTGAATCCCAAGCAGTCTGGAATAAGGAAAAAAGGCACCGGGAGGAGGAGACTACTCCATGAAATAGCTCTAGCCGTGCAAGCCTCAAGACAGGAGGCCTTGCAAAAACAGCTAGCCCAAAGCCTGCTCTACGGCGAGAGGCAATATCCAAACTGTAGTGTTTCGTAAAGGTATGGACGGAAGTCCAGATGGCGTCAGTGCATATGTCTGCCGCAGACACATTCTTGAAACAAGCCGCAGAGGCAGCTACTCCCCTTGTGGAGTGGTCTCTGACTTGACCCGGGAGGGTCTTGCAGTATTTTTCATAACAGAAAGTGATGCAATGGGCCAACCACTTAGACAGGCATTGCTTGGAAACAGCATTGCCTTCCCTTTTGTGAGCAAAAGAGATGAACAACTGATCAGTCTTTCTGAGATCCTTCGTCCTGTTGGTGTAGTATCTCAGATTCCGGTGAACATCGATAGTGTGGAGTAAATATTCCCCTTGGTTAGAGTACTGCGTGAAAAAGGCAGGTAGCTCTATGGACTGGTTTAAGGTAGACTCTGCTACTACTTTAGGTAGAAACTTAGGATTCGTCGGAAAAGCAACTCGTTCCTTGAGAAAAATCAAGTAGGGGATTTTGCACATCAGGGCCTGGAGCTCAGAGATTCTTCGAGCTGAAGTAATGGCCACCAAGAAGAGCGTCTTCCACGAAAGAAACTTCAAATCAGCAGAAGCTGCAGGTTCGAAGAGAGGAAGGGTAAATTTCTCGAGAACAAAATTCAAGTCCCAAGGGGAGGCAGGAGTACGGGTGGGGGGCCTCAGATGGAGGACCCCTCTGAGAAAGATCTTAGAGACCTCCAGCTGAGCAAAAGCTTTGTCTGCGAAGGGAACATGATAGGCCGAAATAGCCGCCATGTGTACCTTCAAAGAGGAATGGCTGAGACCCAGGCCTAACAGATGACGAGCTACTCTGTGCAGAAGCCCCGCTGAACAAGAAAAAGGTTCCACATTCTTGGAGGCGGCCCAAATAGTGAATCATTTCCACTTCATGGCATAAGTGGACCTGGTGGAGGGTTTTCTGGCCTCCAATAAAATTTCCGCCACTTTGGGAGACACACCAAAATGGGATAGGGCTAGGTCTGCAGGAGCCATGCATGCAGTTGAAGGGATTTGAGGCCTGGATGGGCCAGCCCCTGATCCTGGGTCAACAAACCTTGAGATAGAGGAAGAGGAAGTGGAGGATCCTCTGAATATTGTTGTAGAAGAGAGAACTAGATTTGCCTGGGCCAGAAAGAAGCGATCAGAATCATTCTCACTCCTTCTGAAGCCAGTTTCTGCAAGACTCATGGGATAAGAGGAATTGGGGGAAAGGCATACATGAATCTGTCCTTCCAGTCTAGAGACAGAGCGTCGTTCCAGAAAGCGCCTTGCCCTGGACCGAGCGAGCAGAAGGTGGGAAGTTCTGCGTTTTGGGGGGATGCGAACAGGTCGACCTGTGGTGTTCTCCAAAGTTGGAAGATATTGTCTAGGACCCCTTGGTCCAGTTCCCACTCGTGAGTCAGAGCAGAAGAGCGACTTAGCCTGTCTGCTAGGGTGTTGTTGACTCCTGGAACGTGAATCGCCGTGAGGTGAAGGTCATGTTGGGTTGCCCAATTCCAAACCCTCATTGCCTCCCTGCATAGAGGGTAGGACTGAGTTCCTCCCTGTTTGTTGATGTACCACACTACGCACATGTTGTCCATCTGGACAGCTAGGTGGCCGGGAAGGATGTATTGGTGAAGGACTTGGAGAGCGTACAACACTGCCCGAAGCTCGAGCACATTGATGTGAAGAGCTTGTTCTAGCCTGGACCAAGAGCCCTGGATCTAATGAGGGCCTAGATGGGCTCCCCAACCTTCACCTGAGGCGTCAGTGGTTAGAGTCTGGGAGGGAGGAGGATGAAAGAAAGGAACCCCCCGAAACAGGTTCTCTCGAACCATCCACCATTGCAAGTCTCGCATCATCGGCGATGAGATCAGAACTGAATGATCTAGGTCGTCCACTAGTTGATCCCACTGAGAGTGGGATCAGTGGGCACCGGAGGAGCCGACGTCCGACTTACGAGAGCCGTCACCAGAGGCAGGCCGAGTAGCGTGATCGGCCTGGTCCAGTGGTGAGGAGGCCGCACATCGCCCCAGAGAGTTGGACGGCTTACCGGCCCTCTCCGGGTGGACATCAGAGGAGCCGACGCCCGGCTCACCAGAGTCGCCCACAGTGGTAGATTGCGAACCTGCGGCCGAATCAGAGGCGGAGGCCTCCAACTGCCCAGAGGTGCCCACAAGGCCCGAGTGCGAGCCAGACAGGTGGGCCGACACCGCCTCAGAAACCTCCGAGCCGTCCGTCATGGAGCGATCCCGCGGAGGGGATGTTACCTGCCCCAGCAACTCCCGAGGGAGACGCCATGGAGGAGCCCTTATCCCGGTGCCTCTCCTTCTCCTTCTGCTTCCGATGGCCTTCGGGGGAAGTGGATGCCTGCCTCAGTTTTTTGAGCTCCTTCTCCATAGAACTCATTTTCTTCTTTAGAAGATGGGCTTCAAGGGATTGCTGCTGCCTTTTCCGGGTAGCCGTGTTAAAACTGAGGCAGTGCTGGCACTTCTCGACCAGGTGATCGGGGCCTAGGCAGAACAGGCACAGGGAGTGGCCGTCCTTGTGCGGTAGTTATGCGCCGCACGAATTGCACTTATTCTTGTGCTCGGAGGGTGTAGGGGACGACATACACTGACATTAATACTGACGTTAATCGAAAAATAAAGAGTTTTTTTCGGTAAAAAACCAAAGAAGGTAGGGCTGACAAGCACAAACTTTTCCGCGAGGCGCTGCATGAGCTTACAGCGGGAAAGAACTGGAAGGTGGGCGTCCGGGACCGCCCCTTTATACCAACATCTCCTGACGCCGCTCACCTGACATGGGGGCGGTCCTTCGCCAGGGACTGCTAGCTAGAAATTTTTCCGTGGGGTCCTGCCGCCTGCCGGCATCAGTTCTATATGTAATTACCTACTGCTAGAGCCCTCTCGAAGTAAGATCTGACTTTGGTAAGTTGAGAAGGAATCCTAAAGAAGTGAGCACCTGCTCAGTCACTTGCAGGTGTGACTTGACTTGGTCTGGAGACAGACCTACTATGAGCCAGTCATCCAAGTATGGGAAAATGAAAATCTTTTGTCTTCTTAGGAAGGCAACAACTACTGCCAGGCACTTTGTGAAGACCCTTGGGGCTAATGTTAGGCCAAAGGGCATTGCTCTGAACTGATAGTGGCCTGAGGGCAACTTGAACCGGAGGTACTTTCTGTGGGAGCACCTGATGAGAATGTGAAAGTAGGCATCTTTGAGGTCCAGGGAGGATAGCCAGTCCCCTGGCCTTAAAGAGGGAAGGATAATTCCCAGAGTTACCATTTTGAACTTTGGCTTTAAAAGATGTTTGTTCAGATATCTTAGGTCCAGGATGGGTCGCCATGCTAATGTCTTTTTTGGGGTTAGGAAGTACCTGGAGTACAATCCTTTGCCCCAGTGTAGGGTAGGAACTCTCTCTATAGCTCTGAGAGCTAGGAGAGAAGAAACTTCTGCCTCTAGGGCAAGGGTCTCTGAGAGATTTGCAGGTGGAAAAGATCAGGCTCTCATCTTGGGAAATTTTTTAAAGCTGAGAACCAGTCCCTGGCTTACTACTTACAGGACCCACTTGTCTGATGCAACAGACATCCAGTCCTGGACAAAGTAAGCCAGCCTGCCCCCTATTGGTATAGGAGAATCGACCCGTGCAGACCCATCAGGGTGTCTGCTTGGCAGGGGCTTTAGGCTGAGCGGTGGATGCAGGCTTGCTCATCCCCCTTCTGCCTCTCCCTCTAAAGAACCCCCTCTGTGAAAAAGAAGAAGAAGAAGAGGCATGTGCTTGGTAAAAAGGCATTTGGAAAGGCCTGCCCCTGCCCCTGGACTGCTGCCTTTGAGGAGTTTCCTGCCTTTCTTTGGCCTAAGCACTCCTGTAAGTGGTCCTGTATTCATCCATTTTCTTCATGTAATTCTCTGTCTGCTCCCCAAACAGAGAATTACCCACTACAGAAAAACCCATGGCCTTAGCCTGGGTATCCTGTGAGAGGGTAGTACACCTGAGCCAAGCCATTCTCCAAAGAGCCACAAATGTAGCCATGACTCTCAATGATACATCATTGGAGTCTACAACAGCATGAAACTGAACTTTCGATGCCTCAGTCCCATCTGCAGCCACCTGCTCCAGCTCCTTGGCAAGCTGGGTAGGAGCCTGTTTAGCCAGTGCCAGTACAGTGTCCCACCTGGACTTCTGGTACCTGGCTGCATAGGCCATATAGTTAGCTTGCCTGAGTCCCAAAGATGCTGCCATGTACTGCTTCTTTGCCCTGGCATCAATCTTCCTGGAGTCCTTGTCTGGGGGGTGTAATGTCAAGGGAATGTTTGCCTTATCACAGGCAGCAGCCTGTACAACCACAACATGGTTGCATTGCTGAAAAAGGAACTCAGTATTTGAGCCTGAAAGAGTGTACCTCTTGTCCATTCTTCTGTCCACAGGAGGTATAGAATTGGGAGACTTAAGAATTTTTTGTGTCTGTTTCCCAAAAGATTTGTGGAGGGGAATAGACAGTCTCCTGGACTCTGGGATGTCCATCATCTTAACATAATCATGCTCTTCCTGATCCTCTACTGCCTCCTCCACAGAAAGCTGAAGGGTATCAGCCACCTTTCTGTACAACATGTAGTGTGAAGGAGACTCAGAAAGCCTAGGAGGAGAAACACCTGAAGGTCTGTCTGGGGAGATGTCCGGGTCAATAGGCACATCCAGACTTTCACCATCACCATAATCATCCTCATACTCTCCCTCCTCCTCAAACTCCTGTTCATAAAATTCTTCCAAGGTATAATCCGGAACCGGGGGAAGCGACCGAACCGAGCCCCTGCTAGATGGTGCCAGTTTAGTCGGAATCGATCGAAGTGATTCCATAATCCTAATCGCACTGGCTATCTCATCGGCGGTTGGGGTATGTGATTCTGGATCCGAACCAGTTGATTTGTCTTTTCTTTTCCTTTTTGTCAGAACCGATTCCTCTGAATCGGCTCTCCTTTTGCCTGAAGAAGTATCACCCTGGTCAGAGGGCACTCCTTCTGGTTCGTTCGGAACCAAACCGGGCTGGCCATCCGTTGTCAGCGGACTTCTCGGCCTCCCTTTCCCTCAGTCTACCTAATCTCTTTTCCAGGGTAGATTTGGGAAAATTCTTTTCAGATTTGGCAGTCTGAATCGAGATGGTCAAACCCCAGACAATAAACACAGGTGGTGTGGGGATCGGCCTAAGCAAAGACCTCCCCACACACACACTGCAGTGTTGAAACCCAGTGGGGCCTTTTTTTCCTTGGGTTTCTCAGACATCGCCAACCTAACCAAACTTACCCTTTTTTTGGCAACCGCCAGGCAAGACTCCCCTATCGGTTCCTGACCGTGTCACGGGTCTTGGAAAAAAACGTACTAAAACCCATTTTTTTTTAGAACGATACAAACCGGTAACCACACACTAAAGTAAAGTACAAATTTTACCTCATAATGATCGGTTCAGCCGAACCGATCCACAGTTTACAAGTTCCACACAGAAAACAGAACAAAAACCTATCTAGTACTCACGGTACCACAGACAGAGACTTGAACCGACGATGCGGAAACAACAATTCGGAAGAAACCGACTGAAAACCGACACTTCAACCAACTTTTTGAACCGAGCAGCAGGAGAAATCTCCGGAGCGACTGTTCAGTGAGGCGGAGTAAAGAATCTGACGGGTGCAGTTCGAATAAGAACAGACAGAGGCTTCAACCGAGCTTGTGATGAACATTCTATACAAGGCATAGAAAAGTTAACGCTTTGTCCTCCAGGGCAGTTGAAAGGCAGGACCTAACTGCAATTGTCAGAATACAGCAAGATTTCATGTTGTTTGAATACAATATTTCAACATCAAATGGCCGGTTCAGCTGAACCGAGCTGCACTTTTACAAGTTCCACACAGAAAAAACAGAACAATTCCTATCTAGTACTCACGGCACCACAGACAGAGACTGAACCAACTATGCGGATAACTTTTTTGGTCTAAAAAAATGGCAAAAACTGAAACTTTAACCGACTTCAAACAGATCTGAAGGAGAAATCCCCGGAGTGACCGTTCAGTGAGGCAGAGTAAAGAATCTGACGGTTTAAAAGTTTGAAACACTCCAGACAGAGACTTCAATCGGGCTTGAGCTCAGCATTCTATGCCCTGCACAGAAAGTTAACTCTTTGTTCTCCGGGGCAGTTCAAAGTTTGGGAATCACTGCAATTGTCAGAATACAGCAAGACTTCATGTTGTTTGAAAATGCATCATTCCAGAAAGCACCGCGCTCTGGAATGAGCGAGCAAAACTTGGAAAGTTTTGTGTTGGACTGGGAGGCGAAGAGGTCGATCTCCGGATGCCCCCAATTCTGGAAGATGCAGTTCGCCACTTCCTGATGCAGTTCCCACTCGTGTGCGAGGGTTCAAGTTCTGCTGAGACTGTCTGCTAGGATCTTTAGAACACCTGGAATGTGCATCGCCACCAGAACCAGAAGGTGCTGGACTGCCCAGTTTCACATCTGGGTCGCTTCCCTGCAAAGAGGTTATGATCAGGTTCCTCCTTGTTTGTTGATGTACCAAACTAAAGACATGTTGTCCGTTTGGATCAGCAGTGTTCCCTTTGGTAGCAGGGTCTGAAAAGCCTGTAAGGCATATAGAACTGCCCTGAGCTCCAGAACACTGATGTGGAGAGAAGTCTCCAGGCCTCTCCAAAGGCCTTGAGCTTGATGATCCCCCAGATGGGCCCCCCACCCCATATTCGAGGCATCCATGGTGACGGTAGCTACTGGTGCAGGGTTTCGGAATGGTAGTCCCAGGGAAAGGTTGTGGGGATCCTCCCACCACTGTAAATCCCTTTGGACCGCTGAAGAGACCAAGACCGGATGGTCCAGGTCATCTAGGAGCTGATCCCACTTCACCCTTAATGACCACTGAGTGATTCTCATGTGTAGCCTTGCTAGGGGAACTGTCATGGTGGAAGCTGCCATGAGTCCCAACAGCTGAAGGACCTCCCGGGAAGGAATGGTCCTGAGAGAAGCTACTTTGCAAGCCTGGCTGGTTAGTCTCCATCCTGTTGGGAGGAAGGAAGGCTCTGCACTGGACTGTATCCAGGACTGCCCCAATGAACTGCAGTCTCTGGGACAGAACTAGGGACGACTTGGGTACATTGTCCATTATCCCCAGTTGGTTGAAGAGGTCCAGTGTGAAAGGCAGAGTTCCAATAGAAGATCCCTGGATGGAGCTGAGATCAGCCAGTCATCCAGGTAAGCGAACACCGCAAAACACCTGCAGCGTAGAAATGCTGAAACCACTGCCAGGCACTTGGTAAAAACCCGAGGTGCCAAACACAGACCAAAGGGGAGCACCCGGAACTGGAAATATTCCCCTTGGAAACAAAAATGTATGAAACGGCAGTGGCTGGAGAAGCTAGGGATGTGCAGGTAGGCA
This sequence comes from Neoceratodus forsteri, assembly GCA_016271365.2. Classification (NCBI taxonomy): domain Eukaryota; kingdom Metazoa; phylum Chordata; order Ceratodontiformes; family Ceratodontidae; genus Neoceratodus; species Neoceratodus forsteri. The sequence continues at coordinate 52,362,278 of JADMNL010000026.1, forward strand.
TCCTGCATGTCCAGGGCACAGAGCCAATGATTTTCCAACAGGAGAGGAAGAAGGCTCTGGAGCATCAGCATGCGGAACTTCTTGTATTCTACAAACTGAATGAGTTGACTCAAGTCGAGAATGGGTCTGAAGTCCCCGGTCTTTTTTGGGACCAGGAAGAAATGGGAATAAAACAATTTTCCCCTTTGCCCGAAGGGAACTGGCTCGATTGCTTCTTTGAGCAACAGAACATTGACCTCCTTGTGAAAGAGGAGGGCCTGGTCCCGGGAATAAGAGGACCTCCGCGGAGGAGTATCTGGAGGAATCTCCAGAAACTCGATGGTGTGTCCGACTGGCACTAGTTGCAGGACCCACTCATCTGAAGTGATTGCCCTCCACTCCTGCACAAGGCGGGCAAACCTTCCCACCACCTGTTCTCCATCGCGAGACTGGGGTGCAGTGGGGCCAGAGAGTCAAGAAGTGGTGGGGTGCTCGGGAGGAGGTCCCTCCGAACTTCACTGGTTCTTGGGAGCAGGAAGGGTAGCGGTATCCGTGGCCTTACGCTTACCTTGGCGTCTTGCCTGAGCGTTTTTACGCTGCCTCCCAGTCCTTTTCCGAAAGGGCTGCTGCTGTTGTTGAGTGCCCGATCGTTACATGGACCTAACAGATTTAAGGGCCACACCTTTGTCCTGTACATCCATTATAATGTCCTTGGTATCTCCTCCAAAAAAGGACTGAGCCCCTGAAGGGGGTGTCCTGAATCGCTGACTGGACTTTGTTAGCGAGCCCAGAGAGACGGAGCCAGGAATGCCGCCTAAGGGCAACGGCAGTTGCTGAGGTATGGGCCACTGAATCGACAGAGTCATAGGTGGCTCGAAGAGCATGCCTACAGGAGATCTTGAAGAGGCGGAGATCCTTGGCAAGTTCCTCCTTAAGGGGCGAAGGGTCCATGGACTGGACCCTAGCCTCCAGCCTGGCCATGGTCTGTTTTTAGTGAGATACCATGTGGGCCACGTAACTAAGGGACCTAAGGGCGCACATGGCCGACGAGTAGACCTTCCTCCCGAACTGGTCCATCAGCCTCAACTCTTTGTCCGGAGGTGTTGTGCTCATGTGCTTGGGAGCTGTGGAGCGATCATGAGCAGCCGAGATGACAACAGAGTCTGCCTTAGGGTGGGGCCTTCAAAAAAGGTGCGTCCTTAGGCACCCGATAGAGTCTGTCTGTCCTCTTGGGGACAGCTGGGATTGAATGAGGCATCTGCCAGATGGTGGTGGTGAGGACCCATCCACGGGGGGGACCTGAATGGATGGCAGAGACTCTAAATCCAGATGCTCTGCAAGTCTTTGCCGCATAGGATCCTGGTCCTCCGACTCCCAGTTGAAGTGATCTCTTAAGGTCCTCAAGAGGTCCGAAAAGGAAGGATCCTCTGGAGGGGATTTTGGAGAGGTTCTTCCTCTCGTATCCTCGGGGTCCTCCACAGGTGCCTCCTCCTCGGAGTCTTCCCTCCCATCGGAACTGTCTTCTGCCTCCTCAAGAGGATGACAATGGAAATCCCACAAGGGAACTTCCTGTTGAATCTTCCCCGAGATGTGGATGGTGGAAACAGAACTGCTCGGGGAAGGAGATCTAGGAAACTGTGGCTGTGGGAGTCTGGCTTCTAGATTGGTAACCAGCTCTGACCTGACCCCTGCCACCATGACTGGATTAAGGTCTTGAAATCCAGGACCAACGGAGGAGGGGGAGCAGGGGCCGGTTGAGGCTGGGGGGAAGGAGGAGGGACAACTGGAGGGGGATAAAACCCCTGGAAATCCATATAAGAGGAACATGGGTTGTATCCTTGAAAATGTCCTAAATGGCTCCAATCAGGAGTGGAACTCCGGGTAGGGCTCCCCAGGATACCCAAAGGGGTAATGGGGACAGTTCGGGGCCTAGTGGCTCAGTTGGTAGCACATCCGCCTCTGGACCAGAAGGTTGTGGGTTCTCGTCCTACATCGGGAGTGGACTTGCACCTAAAAATCGCTGGCCTCTGAGTGCAGTATTGGGGGGTGCTGTACTGCTGGGGTGTGCCGTCCTTCAGATGAGATGTTAAACCGAGGTCCCTTCTGCCCATCCTGGTGTTATCCTGGTTGGTGTCCAGGTGGAAGTAAAAGAACCTTGGGCACTCGTTGCAAAAGAGCAGGGAGCATTCCCGGTGTCCTGGCCAACATTCCCCTTCCCATAAACCAGTTCATGCAATTATCCAGGCTGTGTGTGGGTGATGATGTGCGATATGGCCACCACCACACATTCAGTCACTTCACTACCAGTCTAGCATTGCTTGTAAAGCACTTTGGGATACTGTGTATGAAAAGCGCAATATAAATGCTGCTTCTTCTTCTTCTAGAATAGATTCCCAATGACGGATCAGGTGTCGGGGAAACCCACGTCAGACCCACCATTGTATAAATGGGTGGAGGGTCCAGCGTCGGGACAGTCCACGTCGAAGGGACCGACGTCAGCACTGGCATGACCCGATCCGGCAGTGGAAGAGAATTCGACGTCGGAGGGGCTGGTGTTGGAACCGGACGAGGGAGCTCCGATGTAGGGGTTTGGTCCAGCCTCGGGGCCAGAGGTAAGGGCCTGTCGATCGGGCCCAGATGAGGGACTGTCATCAGGATCAGTGGCGTTGGGGGAGGTGCCAGCATCAGGGGCCACCACAGGAAGGCCGGATGGCTGTGAAGGAGCCTCCTGATCTGGGACCCCCGAGGGGGAGTGCAGAGAGGTACCCACAGTGTCAAGAGGCTCGATGGGTTCTCCGAGACTATCGCCGGACGCGTCCGGAGGGGAATGAGAGGACGCGGGCGTAGTAGGAGGAAGAGGGAGAGGGGCCTTCTCCCTTTGGTCCCACCGGCCATTGTGTGAGGTGCTGTTAGGCCCCGATGGGGGAACCATGCCAGTGCGGTCATCAGGGATGGCCGACTTAGCGGGCAGGGTCATGCGGTCAGGGGAGGAGCCCCTAGCCGGCTTATCGGCCATGGTCGGGTGACTGCCCCCAGCCGGGGGAGTCGACTTAGTGACTGCCGTGTGGTCCCCGGAGGAGCCGGGAGCCAGCTTACCGGCGAAACAACACGATGTGGGAGGAGCCAGCGGCCACTTACCCGCCGAAGTGTTGTTCGACTTACCGTCTGTTTTCAGCGGTAAATGGGCCTTGCTTGTGGATGGCCTGGCGTTGTCCACGGAGCGAGCCCGCTCCCTAGTCTTCTCCTTATGCTTTTTTGATGGGGAAGCTTTCTCTGATGAATCCCTAAGGTGCTACATCTTTTTCTCCAGGGAGGCCAGGCGAGTTTTGGGGAGGTGGGCCTCCACTGCCTGCTGTCTCTGTTTTTTAGTGACCTGGTTGAACGACTGGCAATCAGGGCAGGAGGAGATAAGATGGTTAGGGCCTAAGCAAAGAACGCACTTCTGGTGACTATCTTTGTGTGGGATCTGCGTCCCACAAGCTGAGCACTTTTTCTTCGGAGAAGACATCAAAAATTCGATAGGTTTTGAGAGAATTGTGAGGGATAACACCAAACGTGAACAAACTTTCTCGACGATCGCTACTGGAAGTCTGTGATGCAACTGACACAAGGTGACGGTGAGAAAGAACTGGAGGGTGAGTGTGGGGACCGCCCACTATATACAGTCACGCTGACGTCAGTCACGTGATGTTGGGTGGGCGTTCCCCCGTCAGGTATTGCTAGAAAAGTCTGCCGTGCGGCCCGACGCCAGGTGGCACCAGTCCTATATATGATGTCCTACTGAAGGAGCACTCTTGAAGTAAGATCCAGTGGTTCTCAATAGTCGACCTCCAGAGCGGGTACTAGCAAATCCCAATGGCCCAGGAGGACCATGAAAAAACAGCCTTCATTTGCCCCCTAGGTTTCTATGAGCTTCTACGTATGCCTCAAAGTATTTCGGGTGCACCTGCCAATTTCCAGCAGCTGATGGAATGAGCAGTGGGAGACAGGAACTTATTAGAATGCCTTGTATATCTTGATGACATGATTGTGTTTGGCTGGACCCTGAAGGACCATGAAGCTCGCATGTTCAAGGTTCTTGACAGACTAGAGGACTTTGGCCTATAGCTATCAATAGACAAGTGTCAGTTCTTTCAAACACCTGTGAAATATGTGGGTCACATAGTGTCAGCTGATGGGATTCAGACAGACCCGAGCAAAGTGGAGTCTTTGACCACCTGGCCTCAGACTAACAACCTAAAAGAGTTGCAAAGATTCTTGGGGTTCTGCAGTTACTACCGTCAGTTCATAAAAGACTATGTCAAAGTAATTTGCCCGTTGCTCAACCAAACTCAAGGCTATCCCCCTAGAAACAAGAAGTCTAAAAAAAGCACGGTTAAGGAGGAAGACAAGGTTTACTTTCGAACACATGAACTGTTTGGAGCCAGGTGGACTGCTGAGTGTCAAGCTGCTTTCTATGATATCATTCACCAACTCGCCCATGCCCCTGTACTTGCCTATGCTGACCCTACCAGACCCTATGTTCTACACACCGATGCCAGCTTGAAGGGTCTTGGTGCCGTTTTGTATCAAGAGTATGAGGAAGGTTTATGCCCAGTGGCATTTGCCAGTTGAAGCCTAACCCCGTTTGAAAGAAATTATCCGGTACACAACCTTGAATTTCTTGCACTAAAATGGGCTGTGGTGGACCAGTTCCACAAATATCTTTATGGTGCCAAGATTCTGGTCAAAACTGACAATAATTCCCTTACTTGTGTCCAGACCTCAGCTAAACTGAATGCCACACGGCATCACTGATTATCTGCACTTTCCACTTACGACTATTCAGTGGAGTATTGACCGGAATTGAACCACATTGATGTGGATGCCCTTTCCAGATGACCTAACTCTAATACCAATTGGGTGAGAATCTCTGAGTAGTCTGTCAAGGCCCTTTGCCAGAAATTCGACAAAGATGAGCATCCCTCTCCTGATACAGTTGACTGCCTAGTAGACTGTTTAGGTCCTCCTGACACTTGTGTTCCTGTGGCCTACTGCAACCTTACAGCCTTAGACCTTAGCGCCTTGCCTCAACTCAGCCCTGACAATGTACAGTGGGCGCAGACCCAAGACCCCATGATTAAACCTGTGCTTGATGCCCTATGTGCTGGAAAGGATGTATCCAAACTCTGTTCCTCAGATCCCCGGACTGCACTGTTGTTTAAAGAGGGGCCCAGACTTAAATTGTATAACTAGCTACTTTATAGAGAAACCATAAACAGACTAGGTCAACTTGACAAGCAGCAACTGGTATGACCTGCAGCCTTCAAACATTTGATTCTACAGGCCCTCCATGATCAGATGGGACATTTGGGTTGTGACTAAACCACAGATTTGGCCCATGCTCGGTTCTATTGCACAAAGATGGAGGTCTGATGATGAGGCTCATATCAGGACTTGCAGCCGTTGCCTCCAAAGAAAGGCTCTGCCCCAGAGGGCTGCACCCTTGGTCAATAGCTCAACCAGCGTGCCCATGGAGCCAGTGTGTAATGACTTCTTATGTCTTGAACCCGACCAGAAAATGTTGGAAATGTGCTAAAGGTGACTGATCATTTCACAAGTTATGCCCAAACTTACCCAACTAAGGACCAGAAAGCATCTACAGTGGCCAAGGTCTTAGTTGAAAAGTTCTTTGTCCATTATGGTGCATCACAGAGAATTCACTCTGATCGGGGGAAAGAGTTTGAAAGCCACTTGATCAAGGAAATGCTCTTGCTCTGGGGAGTGCGAAGGTCTCGAACTACCCCTTATCACCCCCAGGAGGATCCACAGCTTGAAAGGTTTAACAGGACCCTACTTGACATGTTGGGCATACTTCATCTCGGGGACAAGTCCAGATGGAGCAAACAGATCAGCACCTTGTTACATGCCTATAATTGCACCAAAAGTGATGCCACTGGGTTTTCCCCTCTACCGCCTGATGTTTGGTCGGGAAGCCCAGTTGCCCGTAGACATTTGTCTTGGGTGTCCCTGGATGGAGTCAAAGCTGAGAACTACTTACAATATGTTCAAAAATTAAAGGCCCAGTGGAATCATGCCCACCAAATGGCACAAACCATGGCTGCAAAAAGAAATTTAGCAAATAATGGCATGACTAGGCGTGTCAAAGCTCAGGAACTGCTACCTGGAGATCGGGTTTTGTTGCGAAATTTGGGACTGCATGGAAAGCATAAAATTGCTGATAGATGGTACCACCTTCCTTATGTTGTTGTCAGTAAGTTAGAAGATCTGCCAGTCTATAAAGTGAGCCCTGAAAACAACCCACGAGCCACCAGGACAATGCACCGGAATCATTTGCTGCCTATTGGTCAAGTAATCATAGACTCTGTATCTCAAGACACTGCCCCTCCCAGACCCGTAACTAGAGCTGCAGCCAAAAAGAGGCAGACTACCCCTTCTCAAGTTGTCAAAGATTCAAGGCTTCCCCCCAGGCTGGCCCAAATTGTCAGTGATTGCCAGACTGAGTCTGATGACAGTGAGTGTGAAGCATCCTATGAACTGAGTCAGTTGTTTCAAGATAATCCCATGTACAATTCTGAAGATGAAGCTGGACCTTCAGGACTTACTAACCCTCCAGCCTTCTCCACAAACCCTGTACCCCCTAGAAGTGAGGTGCAAAGTGTAACTTCTGTGTCTGGTAGAGTTATTTGAATTGCAAGAAAGAAAGTCTGCAACTGAAAGCCTCCCTGGTGACATACCAGAAAATGCAGAGTTGTGTGAAAGTAATGATCCAGAGCCTGCTACAGTAATAGCCACAGACATAGTCAGAGATTTCCAGATATTTTGCGAAATTTCTAAAGAGTTTCTCTCTGCTGCCCCTACTGTGGAAATGCGGAAAGCAGGAGATTTCTCTAGAAATACCACTAAATTTCAGGAAATATCTGACAATGTCTCCGGCTGTGACCGTATCACAAATGGCACTAATGGAGTGAATGATGTTGAGAGTGCTGATCAAGTGTTACAGGACATAAATTCCATGGAATCCCCTCTGGATGATGAATCTGTGCTTCCTTCATATCCCAGTACTGAGAGCCATGTTGCTGAACCAGAGTTTACAGAACAAGGAGCCGAAAGTGCTCCTAATATAGAACCAACAACCAGTGCAGAGGTACCCTCGCTTAAGGAGCAGACTCCAATGCAAATGTCGAAAACACTGAGCCTGTGTCTGTTCCTCCAAGAAAGTCTGGAAGCGCCACCAAACCAGTGATATGCCTCAGTTACAACTCCCCAGGGAAGTCTGTGGATCTTCCCTTACATGTCGGGCATAAAGGAGTCTGTATTTCTGAAAGCTCTCTTCCCAAATTGAGCTATTCTGCTACTTCTAAGCTAATAGTGGAACCCTCCAATCAGTGTACTGACATCCTTGCCCCATGCAACCCTAGTGTAGCTAATAGGGATGGGCCCTGAGCCAAGTGTTGGTGTACAGCGGGTAGTACAAACAAGAGGTATAAGTGTAATGTGTTTGACTGTTTCAATTTGCTAACATGTTTAGGGAAATGTATGCATATGTGATACTGTGGAAATGCCATTATGAAACATGCCTGTATGTTACACATAATGTCTTCACTTAGAATGTTTTAGTACATATAGACTTGATGCGGGCACCACGTTTTTCCAGGCAGGGAAGAGTGTAACCCCCCTACAAATAGGGGTTCCTATAATGTCTTCCTGGGCTGCCTAATGCCCACTGTCAGGATGGTGTCCTGTGTCTGTAGTAGCTCTAATTGTCTGCATGAGAGTGCTTTAGTCAGACTCCGTGCCTGTCTCTTTAAAAGAATGTTAGCCTGTGATAAAAAATTAGTCTGCGCTGGGCACAAGTGATTTAAGGCTCGTGACCAGCCAGACAGTTCATAATTTTGCTTCATTCTGCAGTCACTATTTGCACAGAGGGAGCTCTGTTAGGGAAAGTCATTATTTGCTGTATCTGCAGTAATAATAATAATATAGGAGTTTGTCTACCCTGCCTTCCATTGCAGCTTGAACTTTTGTATAACAGCTACCATCTTGGTTCTGGACTGCCAGTGTTGGACCAATCAAACCTTAGGGGACCTAAAATGGAGACTGTCTTCAGAGGTCTTGTGGGATTGAAATTTTGTAGAAATTGTAGTTTTTAAGGTTTGGTGCCTAAATGGTCCTGGAGAGGGAGCCCTTTCTGTGACAGACAGTTTCCTCAGCCAACCAAATCTTTTGGATTACTGGGAAATCCCCAGATCTGCCTGAAGCAGTATGTCAGTCGTGTGTTGGAGTTTGGAGAGTGAACAGCTCGAGCCACCTAGCAGCTGCTCCTGCTAGGAGCCTAGGGAGAATTGCCGAGAAGGTTCTGCTGGCCTGCCTTTCACATCTTCCAGGCTAAAGTATTGCCTTTAGTGCTAAAGTCAGACTTATCCGATTACTAGATGGAGACCTAGATCTGAAGAGAGAAATTGTGTTAGTGCTACTCAAGAGTGGACCGAAGACTTGCTCCAAAAGCGACTGGCCCGCCTGGTACTAAAGTGAGCTTCAGATCGAAAGATTTGCACAGAGAAGCTGTGATTGGCAAACAGACTTTATCCGAACTGTGGCAAACTACTTTAAGTGCTATAGATGTGCTGAATGTGTCTCGTGGGTCGTGATTTGGTTCCCCACGGCTAGTTCTGTTACGCCAGCTGAAGGCTGCTCCAACACTTCATCAAGGACTTTATCTGAACTGTTTGCTCTGCTTGACCCTGGCATTTCGGCCTAGGCCGCTGCTCCCGATTCAGAGATATTCTCGACGAAAGACCCACTTGGGGACTCGGCCCCCTGCTCAACACCAACGAACAGGTAGCGACCACCACAGTGAGTCATATAGGCCCTGCTTCCCCTAGCAATCTAGTACAACACCACATGGTCTTCATTTCGCCTGTCCTACATCCTGGTCTGGGTAGCGAAAGTACAAAATAGGGCAGCTCCCTGCAGCCAAAGCTACAATCATTTGTGTGTTATCTGATTTTCTTGTTTTTGGGTTTATTTCAATGGACTGAGCCAACCGGCTCCAGATTACAAATATTTGGGTTGAGTGCATGTTCATTGTTTCTTTCCTAAGGACCCCAACAACAACTGCAACTCCGTCCAACTACGGTTAATGCTTCAGGCTAGCCTGTTCAACAACTGGGTATACAGGATTGTGGGACACTGTCAAAGGGATTTACAGTGCAATGCTTAATCAGCCAGGTTTTAATCAGCATTATTAATCACTTGCTAAATTTACGCCCCACCCTTGTTCACATCCCCCTGCAGTGTTCCCCATTCATTACTTTAGCAAGGTGGGCAACCACCCTATATTTTTTACCATTACCCTATATTTTTTTGCCATCACCCTATAATTTTAGCCGTAACTGATTGTTTTATTTATAAAATCCTCCCAAATTGACTTTTATTGCCATCCTTTATTGCACTACCACCCTGTTTTGATACCAGCACACATTATTTTACTTAAAATATGTTTATGCACATATACAGTGCATACAGGAAGTACAGAAAACTAATGTACCTTTTGACAGATCACCACTGTCATTGCCCTATATTTTCAGACAGTGGGAAACCCTGCCCTGAATAAATCAGATTGTTGGTTTTTACCATGTTTAACCTGGCTAATGTGTACCTTCTTGGTGGGGATACAGTACTGTTATTGTATTATTGCATCACTGGCCTTATTTTCATGGGGTCTCCAGGGCAGTTACAGAAGATTCAGCCCTGGTGGTAAGTGCAAGGGGTTGGAGCATATTATTACTGTCGTATGGTATTTGTGAATGTTCTGTTGCTGAATTGTTTAGGTCGCACGAAGGGCTGGTCAGGGGTTATAGCATCCCAGAGGGCTATACCAACAGCAGCTAAGTTACCACAAAACCATTCCTCCGGGTGAAGGCACCCATTCATTGAGCTCAGGCCCCTCAACCTGTGCCTAGTCATGCAGGCAGGAGTAGTAACCCATAGGATGGCGCCACCTAGGGGTACACCTATCCCATGCATGTTTTAATCCCCCCACTGTGCTTGCCTCCACCGCCCCCTGTGGCAGGCTATTTCAGGTATCCACCACCCCTTCAGTGAAGAAAAACTTCATCATGTTCTCCCTCAATCTCAACTCAACTCAACTCAGCATTATTTATAAGAAGTGCAATTCAACAGAGTATCAAAGCACTTATACAAACAATTAAAACATTAAAGTAAAAAATATCAACAAATAGTAAGATATATATCTATAAAACAGTTAATCCGAACTCTGGAAAAGTGAGATTATGCAAATGTGCCTTTTAAATGCAGACATGAAACTCTCCACAGTCAGGCACTCCCTTATCCAGCGATGTAGAGAGTTCCACAGGGTTGGGCCACAAATGAAAATACCCTGGCACTCGAGCTCTTCAATCAAACCAAGGGAACTTCAATCAATCCCTCGTTGGTGGAGCTGAGTGGGCGAAGGCAGTGGTAGGGGTGCAGAACATCTTGCAGGTAGCGCAGTCCCTGCCCATATAGGGCTTTATAGGTTAGTAAACTGACCCTGAAGGTGATCTGCCACTGAATAAGCAGCCAGTGCAAATTGCGGAGCACAGGCGTGACATGGCATGATTTTAGTAAACCTGTCAACAGCCTGGCTGCTGCATTCTGCACCAGCTGCAAGTGGCAGATATCAACCCCTGGTAGCCCTAGGTAAAGGCAATTGCAATAGTCAAGGCAGGAGGTCACAAAAGCATGGACCAATGTTGATAGGTCACCAGGCGGGACCAGGTGCTTAATCTGGGCCAATATTCCTCAGATGGTAGAATGAGGTCTTGACGATGGATGACACTTGAAATTTAAGGATCACTCCACCATCACAAATAATGCCCAGGTTTCGCACCTGGTCAGAGGTCATCAGCTGGCTGCCTCCAAGCCAAAGCCCAGAAGGCCACTTAGCCGAAAGCCCCTCTGCCTGATGACCAGGGTCCACAACCAACACCTCGGTTTTATCAGGATTCGACCTTAGACAGTTGACACTCATCCAGCCCTGGATTTCAGCGAGGCAGTTGTTAAAAGTCGAGACAGCGCTACCCTGCTCGGGCACAAAAGACATGTACAGCTGAGTGTCATCTGCATAGCAGTAAAAAAACAGCCGATACCGCCTTACAATGTCTCCCAATGGCAACATATACACCATGAACAACATGGGTGATAAAACAGTCCTGCGGCACCCCGCAATGCAGGGAGACCAGGTAAGAGGAATAGTCACTGACACCATTATCTGAGACCTGCCAGTGAGAAAAGAGTGGAACCACCTGAGGACTGTAACAGACAGTTTACAGATCAGTCACAGGCGCTCTAATAACACAGCATGGTCCACAGCATCAAATGCTGCAGACAGATCAAGGAGAACCAAGATGGAACGGCTCTTCTGAGCTCTCGCTATCAAGAGATCATTGAGTACTCAAACAAGGGCCGTCGCTGTACTGTGCCTCTTCTGAAATCCAAACTGGAGAGGATCGTAGACATTGCAGATGGTATGACTGTACTCCAGCTGCAGCGTGACCACCTTCTCAATAACCTTACCCACAAAGGGAAGGTTAGAGACAGGTCTGTAGTTGGCGAGACAATATGGGTCAAGAGAGGATTTCTTAAGGAGAGGTATTACTACCGCCTCCTTCAGGGTGTCAGGAAACACGCCTGTCTCTAATGAACATCAGACTTTCTCAGCTAGTACTGGGCCAATAACATCAACGCACCCACTATGAGGTGGGTTGGGCCCTGGTTCAAACTACAGCAGGTCGGCCGCATACTCTGGATGATCCTCACAATATCCGCAATCGCCAACCGTTCAAAGTAAGACCAGGCAAACCGAGAAACTGCAACCTCCCACCGACCGTCGCCGCACCCATTGGAACACGCTATGCAGATCTCAGACCTGATGTCGACAACCTTATCCGCAAAGAATCAAGCAAACTCGTCACTCTTCTCCTGTGACAACGCTCTCCGAGACTACAGACAGGCTAGATTACACAGTCTGTTGTCAGTTCGAAACAGCTGAGCTGGTCGATTCTGAGTGTCGGCGACCTCCCTGGACAGGAACTCTGCCTTCTTATGGGAGATAGCCGATCAATACTCAGTATTATAAGCCATCAATCTAAGTTTGTCAGCATCAAGGCCCGATTTCTGCCAGTGCCATTCCAACCTTCGTTCCACTCACCTCAACTCCCTCAAAGTCCCATCAAACCAAGGGGACCAAGGGTATACGGTGAGGGGGCGAACATGGACAGGAGCACCAGAATCCAGATCCTTGACCACAGTTCCATTTTATGCCTGAAGCAGATTCTCAGGATTCATGCTTGCACTCGAAAAGCCTGATAGGTCAAGCACCGCCATCAGGCCATCTGGGGTCAAACCCCTTAAAGGGCAGTACTGGACCATCTCTGAATGGTCAGGCCTATAGGGGGAGCCTGGAACTTGAACCTTATAGTGTAATGGTCAGACCGGCTCTACGATGCCGGTTCAACAACAATTCCGCCAACCGGCATCACAGAGACAGATTTATCGCGACCACAAGTTGTGGTTGACATAAATCCCGATGGTCTCCTGGTCTGTTTTTCTAACTTTAGCCCTGAACCCCCCCATGTGGGGGGCTCTGCCTCCAGCACCCCCTACTAATTATAATCAATTTAGAGTCGGAGGTGATTCGGGAAGGGAGTGCAGGACCGGATACAGTGTGCCCTTGTCTCAGGTGCACCAATACTGCGACCTGTCGACAAACTGTCGATTTTGTCAACAGCAACGTAGGTCACTGTGTTGGTGTCGCTGTCAGGGGTGTACACTGGTAAGACCAACCGACCTGCTCCACCTCCAGGTTGGAGGCCTCCAAACTCAGTAGGAAAACCCAAGTCCAATGAGTGACCATGAATATGGGTCGCAGAGGTAATAACCTGTCTGAATCCCAACAAATTCATAAGTTGGCAGAAGTCCTGCCCAAATTGCGAGAGTTCGTCGATCCAGGCACTGAAGTACACCAGCACCATCAATCTGGGGGACTCCAAAACCACATCGACGATGAAGTCTGAGACTTCCTGCAGGTATTACTTCTAGCCCCCAGGTGGATAGTAGACAAGAAGAATCCTGCACCCCACATCGTACAGTGGCATCACCACCTCCTTTCTCCTGCTTGTGATGCCCGTTCCTATACACCCTAACATGCTATTGGCTTTCCCTACGGCCTTTGTACATTGTTTGTCCGCTTTATGTTCATTTGTGATGATAATCCCCAAGTCTCTTTCTTCCTTGGTGTTTGCTAGCAGTCCGGCCCCCCTAATCATGTAGCTCTCTGCAGAGTTATTTTACCCCAGGTGCATGATTTTGCACTTTTTTGCATTGCACTTTAGTTGCCACACCCCGAACCACTCTTTCAGCTTTTCCAGGTCCCTCATATTATCTACCCCATCTGGTGCATCTACCCATTGCAAATCTTGGTGTCATCTGCAAATAGGCAAACCTTTCCTGCCAGCCCTTCTGCAATGTTGCTAATGAAGACAGAAAAGGACTGGCAGCAGGACTGATCCCTGAGGTACCCCACTGGTCACCCCCCTTTCCTTGGATTGGATTCCATTTACCACTACCCTCTGTTTTCTATCCTCCAGCCAGTTCCTTACCCAGTTCTCTACCTTTCGTCCCACCCCCAGGCTGGCCAGCTTGTTCATCAACCTTCTATGTGGTATAGTGTTGAAAGCCTTTCTGAAACAAGGTAGCCAACATCCACTGCTCCCCCACAACCTTTGTTACCCAGTCAAAAAAATCTATCAGATTTGTTTGACATGACCTTCCTACTGTGAACCCACGTTGTCCAGGATCTTCGGCTTGGCTTTCAAGTGGTCCACAATTCTGTCCTTAAGCATTCTCTCCATAATCTTACCTACCATTGAGGTGAGGTGAACTGGCCTGTACTTTCCTGCCTCCTCCTCCCTGTTCCCACTCTTGTGCAGCAGCACCACATATGTCCTCCTCCAGTCCTGTCAGTCAGAAGAGAGAGATGGACTGCTTCAATTGAACTCATACACCACCACAGAGAGGAATTTTCTGTTAGTCCTAAGGACTTCCTTGTCCCTGTGGAAAATGATGTAATTTGGGTCAGTGCAAAGAGCTTGCAGCTCGCACACCCTTCTGGCAGAGTTAATTGCCACCAGAAAAACAGTCTTCCAAGTGACTTACTTTAAATCTACAGTAGCCATGGGCTCAAATGGGGGCTCAATAAGCATGGCTATGCACAAATTCAGATCCCAAGGAGGGAGTGGTTCCCTGACAGGTGGATACAGGTGTAGTAGGCCCTTAAAAATGTTTTGAAAATGGTGTGGAAAGCCACCTTTTTCTCATTACCGGAAACATATATGCAGAGACAGCTGCCAGGTGAACCTTAAGGGTTGAGGGTCTGAGACTCAGAGCCTGAAGGTGAAGCACATAGTCCAGGAGTACGGGTTGGAGGAGCTGGCATATGACTTATTGGACTCCTTGCCTGAGGAAGGCTACAAAGGAGAAGTGGTCTTGTCGGGAGGAGTTTTGGCTGGGTGATCCCCCGAAGGAGTAAGCGACTTGGCAGCCTTGTCCGGGCGAACGTCGGTGGGACGGCGTCTGACTTACTGAACCCACTCTGACCGGAGGGCCGCGTGGAAGAAGCGGCCTTCACGGGAGCGGAGGCCTTCTTTGCCCTGGAGGCTCCCGAAGGGCCTGAGCGCAAGAGAGACGGGAGGGGCGACGCCTTCTTGGTAATCACCAAGGCGACCATTGTGGAGCGATCCCCCGGAGGAGATGTTACCTCGCGTGCCGCATCTCTGGCCAAAGTCGCGGCTGCTGTGGAAGCTGGTTCCCGCTCTTGGTGCTTCTCCTTGTCACGCTTTTTCTTGTGACCTTCGGGGAAAGTAGACGCCAGCCTAAGCTTTTTTAACTCTTTTTCCATGGAGACCATTTTCTTCTTAAGGATATGGGCTTCCAGGGACTGCTGCTTTCTCTTGCGGATAGCGGAGCTGAACTTCTGGCAGTGCTGGCACTTCTCCATGGGGTGGTCTGGGCCCAGACAGAAGAGGCACACAAGGAGTGGCCATCCTTGTGTGGAAGCTGGGAACCACATGAGTCACACTTGTTTTTATGTGATTCGGAGGGTGCCAGGGACAACATACTGTGCGAATTGTTTGAAAAAATCAAAAGTTAGAGAAAATGGGTCAAAAAGTTTGAAAATGTAGAGACTGATGAATGACTGATGAGCGCTGTTCTGCCACGAGGAACTTTCACAAGCCGATGGTGGGAAAGAACTGAAAGGTGGGTATGGGGGACTGCCCCTTTATACCAATGTCGTATGACGTCGGTCACCTGACATGGGGGCGGTTCCCCGCCAGAGACTGCTAGCTAGAAATTTTTCTGTGGGGTCCTGATGCCTGTCGGCTTAGTTCTATATGTGAATACCTACTGCAATATCCCTCTCAAAGTAAGATCTGAGATGATAAATGTTCAAAAAAAAGCAACCAAATGTAAATGGAGGGCTTTTCTGACGGGAAAATATAAATGATTAATGCAAAATTAAAAAAAATGCCAAAACAAAACAAGGAACTTCTCTGTTTCCCAGGAACCGCTAAGGAACCAGAGAAATAGTGCTAAAATAACAAATGACTAACTAGGCTAAAATAAACTAAGAGGCAGAGAAATAAAAAAATAAATAACGATACTTGGATTTCCAAGGAAAACAACCATCTTGAAGCAAAGTTGTTGAAGACAGCTCTTCAGGGCGACTTGTTAGTTCAGGTGGAGAAATTAATTAGACATTAGGCTGTGGAACATAGCAGAATCAACAGGCACGGATCTGAAATGCGTTCTAAGTTCCACTTCTGAGTTCCATAATTTACATGAATTCCACTGTCTGGGGCAGTTTAAGCTAGCAGAATAACTGCATTAGTTAAGCATAGTGAGGGATTCTTGGGGTTTGAATTCTAAGCTCCAGGGCACCTCATTCCAAGTGACTGACTGCAGTTGTTAAACAGCAACTCTCTGTTATAATAAATTGCTTAAAAACAATAGGTACACACCAATTATATTTTAACTTTATTTTTTTTCTAGTTTTTTCTTTTACTTTCCCATTTGGTTGGTCTACTAAATATTTTAGATAATGCAGCAGTTCTTTCACTCAAGTCTTTCAAAATGTACATGACTCTCCCCTGCTAACTACACAATTCCTGTTTGTGACATCACAGGCTGTTGTCATGATGAGCGCTACGATGTCATAAGCAAAGGCTTTGTGAGGTTAACAGGGGAGAGGCAAGTGTTTTCCATACAGACTTCATAGCTGGATTACCAAGACATGTGGTAAATCTTGGAAAGAAACATTGAAAATGAAAAAATGTAAGCTCTGGTACATTGCAACAGCTAAAACATCTAATTTTCGAAAGCACATGCTGAAGTGTAGAGTTCCTGTTTAAGCATACATGAGGGGTTCCTGGTGTTTAAATCAATGGTGAACACTGTTTCCTAAAAGATCTAATTATTCTCTTTGTAAGCCTTCTCTACATGTCCATATTAGATTAGGACAACATAAAAAGAAAACTTACTCCGTTCGTTAATATGAAAATATTTTCCACATCAGCTTTTACAGCACTTTCATCACTCTGTAGTTTAACATACTGTGGAAAAAGAACATACTGTAGTCAGTACAAGAAGAGGAAGAAAAAAAACAATCAGCACAGGGGCGTAGCCAGGGGGGGTTTCCTGGGTGCTCAGAACCCTCCCGCCCGTCTGCCGCCTGCTTGCCATGAGAAGTGACAAAAAAAAAAAAAAACTGAAATATTTTAAATTCAGCCACAGAGTTAAGTGGAGTGGAGTGGGAGTCAAGTGTCACAGACACTAGAGGCAGCGCCAGATTCCTGCACCGTGCACCACCCATTGCCAAATTTCTTCTCCACCAGCAAAGTAGTCCATTTAAAGTTTAAAACCCACGGTCTGCTGGATGGCATGTGGGGCGGGGCTCCGGGAGTCAGCTGATGAATATGCACCCTGTCTCCCTCGGTGCTCGGCTGAGACATGAAGAGGCCTCGGCTCTGCATCACATGATTGCAGACTGGAGCAGTCACATGATGCATAGCTGCCGAAGCGCACTGCCCACTGGCAGAGAAAGAAAAATTCCTGCGTGGAGGGCAGCAGCAGCGTGTCTTGGCTAGGCAGCCTAGTGGTGTGCGTCTCGAATCAGGCAGATTGCCGGTTTATTTGGCATGGCAGCATGTTAAGGGAGACAGGGGGACTCAGAAGGGTCTCAGGTAGGCTTCAGCATTAAAATCAGATCAGCCGGGAAGGCTGACTAGCGAGGGGACAGGTGACAAATCTAGAGGCCTGAGTGTCTAGTCAGACTCAGAAGGCAGACTCAAGTGTGCACAGTGATCAGGGATTTTGCAAGGTGGTAGCGCTGCAGCACTGGCAGCAAGGAATAGTAATGGGGCAAACATGATTTAAAAATGAAAAGGTGGGGTATTAAGGAAAAATTACCTGGGGGGTCCTGGAATTTTGACAAACTAACTGGCCTGGAGGTGGGGATTTCTGTTGAATTCTGTGCTTACTCACACACCGAATGGGGGCTGATGTGACCAGGGGGAATAGGAATGAAAGTGTGGCTGGCTCAAATATGAGGTGGCTTATCTGGTCACATGAACAACAGAAAATGGGGCTAAATAAAAATAATGATATGAGTGGGGGGTGGAAAAATGACCATGGGGGTGGTTCTCGACTTCTGGCTCAGTATTAAGGAGAATCTTCTGCTCTCATCTCACACTGAAAGGGGCTGTGATGACATGAGGGGCTGGGGGAATGAAAGTGTGGCTGGCTCAAATACAACTTGCAAAATAGACACAATGCAATGAAGTGACTTATCTGGTCACAAGTGAGACAAAAAACATAAGGAGCTATGAAATAAAAAATGATTGTGGTGGAATTTTGATGCATTTTGTGACTCAACATTTATTGCCTAAAATGCATGAAACTGCACCATTTAACTCCTAAATTTTCAAAATTTTCTAGGGGGGCATGCCCCCAGACCCGCCCAGAAGTGTTTGGGAACCCCCCACCCCACCAAATCCTGGCTACGCCCCTGCAGCATTTATACAGCGCTTTTCATACACACTGTATCCAAAAAAGAGAGGTATAAACAGTACACCTTCCTCTGTTATAGAATGCTCTATACTGATATACACTACTTCCATTATGTAGGTTCCATATTTGTGTGCAGCAGAGAGCAGACTACTTATTTTACAGTTTATTCACATATTATAGCCCCAATGAGATGGAACATTTCAGTTTAAGTGGGACCTGTCTCTAATAAATTTATAGCTTGGAGGAGCAGAAACATTGGGAGCTTAGGACAGCAGAGTCATTGCTGGCAGAGACAAAAAAATTACTTACCACAGTCATTTTGTTATGTTGATTGTGTGCATGCGCAAGAAACATGTTGCAGCAGGCTTCTCCACAAGCAGGTTGTGGAGGCGTGGCACTGTTGTGGCCAATGCCCCCACAGCCTGTAAAGGCTTGTCCCACTTCCCCCAATGCTGTGGCACGCTGCTGCTGACAATAGTTCAGTCAGCGTGCCACCAACTTGGGAAAATTTAACTGCTGCAATCAGGGGTTGCTTCGTCATTGCAGCGTCAGCCATCCGCTGCAATGAAGGAGTGACCCGTCATTGCAGAGCGGGATCTAGAAACACTAATATTGTTTATGAACATGGCGGCGGCTTGCCGCCTTGTTAACAAAAAATATAACCCCCCCACCGTGTTTATTTGCTGACAGGGGGCCCCAATCCCCATCAGCTTCAGTGCCCCAATGTTTATTTTGCCGATGGGGGAGCCCACTCCCTGCAGGCATTATGTAATGAACCCTGCTTTTATTGTCTGTCGATGGGGTACCCAATCTCCATCGGCATAATGTGATAACCACCCCCTTTTGATGTGTGCCGACAGGGATGCCCAATCCCCCGTTGGCTACTGCTGGCCCCCCCAAAAGAAAGACCCCGGTGGCATGATGTGAGCCCACCCCAGCATGCCACATGCCCCTGTAAAATAAAGAACGGTCCCACAACGCTCTTTTTTTTTTTAACCTGTAAAAGGAACTGTCCCTAGTCGGTCTCCCTGCCCCCCACCTGCAACCCACACCACCAACTGAGCACCCTGCCTCCTCACACCCCCCCCTCACCCCATACTTACCTCTGGAGCTTGGTGCGATGATCTTCGGTGGACTGGGAACACATCTGCACTCTTCAAAGCCGACCGCGAACTGAGGAAATGCCGGTAAGTTGTATAATGGAATAAATGAGGGTTTTTCCAACTTTAATGCATATCTTAGTCATTTTTTGAATTTTGGCACCACATTTTCAACATGGGGTTTTTGGGACCCCTCCTCATGGATTCTGGAACTGTCATGGTGTTAATCGGCCCCGAAGAGTGATTTTGGGGTCACTGCACGGAAATTAAAATTACGTACCTACCGTAATTCTTGATCTTCTTGGACGACTCTCCACCACTCATTCACACTATTGGGATCTGCGCCGGAGGCACTAGGACCCATCGGGAGCAAACATTTTGCTGGAGGGTCGGCGCTGCGAGCCCTAGCTTGTGCGGTAACGACTATCTCGGCGTCGACCCTCCAACCACCTCAGTACCTTTTTTACCAAGGAGGTGCAGCATAACTAACCTAGAAGGGTAGCCTAACCTAAAAACGGACATAAGATAGTCCGGGTGACCCGTGTAAGAAGGGTCAACAAAGAAGTCTTCACGGCCTAAAGATTTGAGGGAGTGAAGACCGACAAGAAAGGTGAGCTCGGGGGATGGAGGGTGTGTGTCTGAATGAGTGGTGGAGACTCGTCCAAGAAAATCAAGAATTAGGGTAGGTACGTAATTTTCATATCTTCCTGGACATAAGTCTCCACCACTCATTCACACTATTGGGAGAGTACCGAGCTAATAATCCCCCGAGAGGGCGGCAGGAGAGACCAAAAGCTCACGTTTCTTAGGACAGAACTCTATCGAGGATGGCTCTGCCAAAGGAAAAATGTCATCTGGCATGGACATCTAGAGCTCATGAAGTGGGCTCTCAAAAAGCCTATGTTGCAAGTTTGGTGGAATAAATCCCCAAAATGGCTGTTTTACAAGCGTGCGTAGCGCAGTTGCTACGCACACTCGTGACTTCGTGAATTTGCAATATTTTCATGCCAGATTTTCAACACTGGCATTTTTTCACACCTCCTTCTGAACAGTATAGCTGTCATTGTTCACATCCTGGCCAAAATGTGTTTTCGCACTTTCGGCGCAGAATAGCTCGGTTGCTGTGGGGAATCAATATTCGGGACAGATTAAGAACATGACAGTGACACTGTTCATGAGTAGAGGTCCAAAATGCCTATGTTGAAAATTTGGTAACGATATCTACAATGATTGTACATGAAGCGCAGTGCTATGCAGTGCTTCATGCACACCGTAACTTCGCAAATTTATAATATTTTCACTCCAGGTTTTCAACATTGCCATTTTCCCACACCGACTTATAAGCAGTACAGCTGCCATTTTTCCCATCCTGGCCAAAAATGTGTTTTCGCACTTCGGGGCAGAATAGAGCGGTCACGGTGGAAAATCACTGTTAGGGACAGATTAAGAAAATGGCAGTAATACTGTTCATGAGCATGGTCCTAAAATGCTTATGTTGAAAATTTGGTGATAACAGCCCATCAAATGCCTTTGTTACAAGTGTGCGTTGCGCACTTTCTACGCACCCTTGTAACTTTGCAGATTTGTAATATTGTCAAGCCAGATTTTCAACAGTGGCTTTTTTTCACACCACCTTATGAGCAGTACAGCTGTCATTTTTCACATCCTGACTGAAATGTGTTTTCACAGTTCCGGTGCAGAATAACGCAGTCGCTGTGGGAAATTAGTGTTCGGGACAGATCAAGAAAATGACAGTGGCACTGTTCATGAGCAGAGGTCCTAAAATCCCTATGTTGAGAATTTGGTGATGAAACTCCATAACATGACTGTGTTACAAGCGTGCGTTGAACTGCTTCTACGCAACCTTGTAACTTCGCAAATTTGTAATATTTTCACATCACATTTTCAACAGTGGCATTTTCCCACACCTTCTTATGAACAGTACAGCTGTCATTTTTCACATCCTGGCTAAAATATGTTTTTGTACTCCTGCCGGAGAATAGCACGGTTGTCGTGGGAAATCAGTGTTTGGGACAGATTATGATCGACCAAGTGAGGGGGGAGTGACCGAGCTCGACTGAGCTCTGTCGAGACCACTGCGGATTTGTTTGTGGGCAGAAAAAGGCCCCAACACAAGAGCCCAGTACAAAAGGGCAGCCTGCAGCCCTGGGAAAAACAGAACAAGAGAGCGAGTGAGAGAGGGGAAGTGAGTGAACTCACCGGAGCGCTGTCAGGACTGCTGCGGATTTCTTTGTGGGCAGAAAAAGGCGTCAATGCAGGCAGGGGCCCCAGTACAAAAGGCCGGCCTGCAGCGGTGGGAGAAACAGTACAAGTGAGTGAAACAGAGGGACTGAAGAGCTCAACGGAGCTCTATGAGGACTGCTGCGGATTTCTTTGTGGGCAGAAAAAGGTGTCAATGCAGGCAGGAGCCCCGTACAAAAGGGAAGCTTGCAGTGCCAGGACAAACAGAATGAGCATGTGAGAGAGGGAGACTGAGCGACCTCAACGGAGCTCTGTCGGGACAGCTGTAGACTTCTTTGTGGACAGACAAAGGTGCCAACGCAGCCAGGAGCCCCATACAAAGGCGCAGCCTGCAGTGCCAAGAGAAACAAAACGAGCGGGTGACAGAGCAGTAGTGAGCAAGCTCAACAGAGCTCTATTGTGACTGCTGTGGATAACTTTGTGGGCAGAAAATGTGGCAACGCAGGCAGGAGCCCAGTACAAAAGGCCAGCTTGCAGCGCCGGCAGAAACGGAATGGGTGAGTGAGAGAGGGGGAGTGAGCGAGCTCAATGGAGCTGTGTCAGGACTGCTTTCTTTGTGGGAAGAAAAAGCGGCCAATGCAGGCAGGAGCCCAGTACAAAAGGGCAGCCTGCAGTGGCGGGAGACACAGAACGAGCGAGTGAGGGAAGGGGAGTGAGTGAGCTCAACAGAGCTCTGTTGGGACTGCTGCAGATTTGTTTGTGGGCAGAAAAAGACAGCAATGCATGCAGGGGCCCAGTACAAAAGGGCAGCCTGCAGTGGCGGGAAAGAAAAAATTGCTCATCTTAGTAATTGTATTTCTTTTATTAGAGTCTTCCTGTATTCTGACAAGAGCAGTTAACCCCAGCCTTTAAACTGCCCCGGAGAACAAAGGGTTAACCTTTCTATGCAGAGCATAGAATGCTGAGCTCGAGCTCGGTTGATGTCTCTGTCTGTTTCCTTTTGAAAGCTAACTGTCAGATTCTTATGAGCAACACTCTAATACTATTCTATGTGGAAATTGTAAATAGCCAACTGGCAACAAAAAGTTTTGGACTACCAAAGAAGACTCAAGTCAGGAAACCCAAAACTCAAAACCCAAACCAAACAGGAACATAACAAAATAAATACCCACACAAGAAGAGGGTGTAAAAAGAGCACCCCTGAGATGCAACACTGCACCTGCCCACCCATTTCCCAAAAACAGGTTCTGAGAGGGGAGGCAGGTCAGAACAAAGCAAGACTCCAATAGAAGAAACATAGTTACTAAAGTGAGTAGTTTTTTCTTCAAACAACTTGGTCTTGCTGTATTCTGACAAGTGCAGACTACCAAGCAGTACCTCCATGGAAGAGGGACAGAACCAACTTTGGCAATAGGCTCTGAAGTACTGCTGTGCCAAACCGAGCATCACTCCTAGCCTGGATATCCTGAGAGTAATGCTTGGTAAAGGTATGGACTGTTTTCCAGGTGGCTGCTTGACAAATTTCTAAGAGTGGGATATCCCTGGCAGCAGTCAGGGAAGCAGCTGTACCTCTTGTGGAATGAGCCCTCAGGCCTGAGGGTGGAGTTTTTCCCAGTTTTTCATAGCAGAATTGTATACAATACACAATACACCTGGCAACAGATCTCTTGGTGGGAGGTTTGCCCTTCCCACTTCTCCATAAGTGAAGAACAACTGGAGGGAGTCAAACCTGTGATGCTTTGCATGCTCTATGTAGTAACTAAGGGCTCTTTTAACAACTAAACTGTGTAGCCTCCTCTCTCCTGAGGAAGAATGATCAGTGAAGAAGACAGGAAGAGACAGACTGGTTTAAATAGAAGTCTGAAACCACTTTGGCCAAGAACCTTCTATTGGTTCTAAGGACCACTTTATCTCCATGAAAGGAGATAAAATCAGGTTCCACTGATAGGGCTTGCAGTTCACTGATACGCCTGGCTACCAATAACACAGTTTTCCAAGTCAAGTACTTAAGCTCTGCTGAGGACATAGGCTCAAAAGGAGGTTGCATAAGTTGAGCAATGCAAACATTCAAATCCCAGGCAGGGGCAGTGTCTCTGAAAGGAGGATTGGTGTGAAGCAATCCTTTAAAAATTTTACAGAACACAGAATGAGGAGATAGTGAGGAAGACTTCCCCACAGACAGAAACGCAGAAAAAGCTGACAAGTGTACCTTGAGAGTAGCTGGTCAGAGGCCTAGGCCATTAAGATAGACCATATAATCCAGAACCGTAGTCAATTCAGCAGTACCTGGGGAAATATGCTCCTTAAAACACCAAATGCTGAATCTCTTCAATTTGGAGTTATAAGCCTTTCTGGTGGAGGGCTTTCAAGAAGCTTTGAGAATATCCAGAACCCCTTGAGAAAGATGCAGATATGCAAACTCTAACTCTTCAAAAGCCATGCCTTGAGATTGAGAGACTGAAGATTGGGGTACCAAATCCTCCCCCGAGATGATGTTAACAGGTCGGAATTCCTGGGAAGAGACAGGGGAAGATGGACCGCTAGGGACAACAACACAGGGTACCAGGGCTGTCAGGCCCAATCTGGAGTAATCAGAATCACTTTGCAAGGTTGAGACCTTATCATGACTAAAACTTTGAACAGGAGTGGGAAGGGAGGGAAGGCATACAGACATTTCCCTTCCCAATTCAGAATCAGGGCATCCAGAGTGACTGAGCCCAAGACTGGGGATCTGCAACAAAAAAGAGAAAGTTGGTCATTGTCTGGGGCTGCAAAGAGATCTATCTGTGGGGTGCCCCACCTTGAAAAAATCACTTTCAGCACCTGAGGGTCCAGGGACCATTTGTGATGACCATGAGAAATCCTGCTCAGTGCATCTGCTAACACATTGTCCTTCCCTGGAAGGTGCACTGCTACCAGAGAGGTTTGCAGGGAATAAGCCAGGGACCACAATTTCATGGTTTCCATGCACAAGGCCGTGGACCAAGTGCCTCCCTGCTTGCTGATGTACCACATGGTGGTGGTGGTGTTGTCCGTTCTGACCTGGACCACCTTGTTCTGTACTGACTGAGAGACAGCTTTCAGGGCCAGAAAAGCTACCCTGAGTTCTAGGAGACTGATATGGAGAAGGGATTCATGGGGGGGACAACAGTCCCTGGGCAGGGAGGGCCCACAGATGGGCTCCCCAGCCCAGAAGAGAAGCGTCCATGGTAAGGATCACTGAACAAGGCTGAATGGCAAAAGGAACCCCTTGTCTTATCTCATTCAGGCCTAGATACACCTGTAGGTGGCATCTGAAAGCATAGCCACTCAGGCCAATAACGCCTGTAGACGTACTCAGCAGACTTTCACTCAGGCCAGGAAACATCTGAGGAAGTCAGCAGTTTTTACCTAAATATTAAACAAACCAAATTGCTTAGAATTGATTGCATAGCACCGTTAGAAAGGTAATTTCGTGCTGAACAATTCTGCTGGTAATACTTTGTGTCTGTCATGTATACTTTAGGAGTTAGTCGCATTTGTTTAAGGTATGGTGTGCATGGCTGACATTTGTCTCTCAAGTCTCACCTAAGCACCTTGTACAAATCTGAAAAAAAAAACAGTTGTTTGGTATTTCAGCTAGTATAAAATAAAAACTAAATGGATTACAATTGATTGCATAGCACCGTTAGAAAGCTAATTTTGTGCTGAACAATTTTGCCACTGATACTTCATGTCTACCACGTATACTTTAGGAGTTATTTGCATTTGTTTAAGGTATGGTGTGCATGGCTGACATTTGTCTCTGAAGGCTCACCTAAGCACTTTGAAAAAATCGAAAAAAAAACACAGTTTGGTATTTTAGCTAGTATAAAATAAAAACCAAATTGTTTACAATTGATTGCAAAGCACCATTTCAAAGGTAATGTTGTGCTGAACAACTGTGCCATTCGTACTTTGTGTGAAGCACTTATGGTTCAAGAGGTATTCACATTTGTTTGTTAGCCAATCGTCCAGATATGGAAAAATGGAAAGGCAACTACTACTGCCAGGCACTTTATGAAAACCCTTGAAGCAGAGGTTAGGCCAAAGGACATTGCTCTGAACTGATAGATATCTTAGGTCTAAAATGGGTCGCCACTCCCCTGTCTTTTTTGGGGGAAAGGAAGTACCTGGAGTACAGCCCTTTGCCCCAGTGTAGGGTAGGTACTCTCTATAGCTCTTAAGACCAGAAGAGATGAAACCTCTGCCTCTAAGGCAAGGGTTTCCGAGAGATTTGCAGGTGGAAAAGATCTGGCTCCCATCTTTGGAAATTTTCTGAAGCTGAGAACCAGTCTCTAGCTTACTACTTCCAGGACCCACTTGTCTGATGTAACAGACATCCAGTCCTGGACAAAGAAAACCAGCCTGCCCCTTACTCGAATAGGAGAGTCGAACCGGGCAAGCCCATCAGGGTGTCTGCTTGGCAGGGGCCTTAGGCTGAGGAGTGGATGCAGCCCTGCTCATCCCCCTTCTGCCTCTCCCTCTGAAGAACCCCCTCTGTGAAAAGGAAGAAGAGGCCTGTGCTTGGTAAAAAGGCCTATGAAAAGGCCTGCCCCTGCCCCTAGACTGCTGCCTTTGAGGAGTTGCCTGCCTTCCTTGGCCTGAGTACTCCTGTAGGTGGTCCTGTACTCATCCATTTTTTCATGTAATTCTCTGTTTGCTCCCCAAACAGAGAATTACCCAGTACAGGAAAATCCATGGCCTTAGCCTGGGCATCCTGTGATAGGCTAGTACATCTGAGCCAAGCCATTCTCCGAAGAGCCACAGATTTAGCCATGACTCTTGATGAGACATCATTAGAGTCCACAGCAGCATGAAACTGAACTTCAGATGCCTCAGACCCATCTGTAGCCACCGCCTCCAGCTCCTTGCCTACCTGGGGGGAGGCCTGTCTAGCCAGTGCCAGTACAGTGTCCCACCTCTACTTTTGGTACCTAGCTGTATAGACCATATAATTCGCCTGAGTCCCAGGGAAGATACCATGTACAGCTTTTTTGCCAGGGCATCAATCTTCCTAGAGTCTTTGTGTTGGGGGTGTGAAGCCAAGAGAATGCTTGCCTTATCTCAGGCAGCAGCCTGCACAACCCTGCACAACATGCACAACATGGCTGCATTGATGATATAAAAATGCTGCTTCTGAGCCTGAGACTGTATACCTCTTGTCCATTCTTCTGTCCACAGGAGGTATAGAACGGGGAGACTTCAGAATTTTTTGTGCCTGTTTCCCAAAAGATTTGTGGAGGGGAATAGACAGTCTCCTGGACTCTGGGATGTCCATCATTTCAACAAAATCAGGCTCCTCGTGATCCTCCATTGCCTCTTCCATAGGAAGCTGGAGGGTCTTAGCCACCTTTCTGTAGAATATAAGTGGGAAGGGGACTCAGAAAGCCTAGGAGGAGATGCACCTGAAGGTCTGTCTGCAGAGATGTCCGGTTCCACAAGCACATCTAGACTTTCACCATCACAATCCTCATCTTCAAACTCCCATTCCTCCTCAAACTCCGGTTCATCAAATTCTTCCAAAGTATAATTGTGAACCAGGGGAACTGACCGAACCGAGCCCCTGCCAAAAGGTGCCGGATCGGTCGGAACTGGGTGAAGTAATTCCACAATTCGAATCACTCTGGCTATTTCTTTGGCGGTCGGAACATGGACTTCTGGATCCAAACCGGATGATTTTTCTTTGCGTTTTCTTTTAGTCAGAACTGACCCCTTGGGATCGGATCTCCTTTTGCCCGAAGATGTATCGCCCTGGTCAGAGGGCACTCCTTCTGATTCGGTCGGAACCGAACCGGGCTGGCCATCCGGGTCAGCGGACTTCTCGGCCTCCTTTTCCCTCAGTCTACCTAATCTCTTTTCAAGGGTAGATTTGGGAAATGTTTTGCAAATTTGGCAGTCTGAATCAAGGTGTTCAAACCCCAGACAATAAACACAGGTGGTGTGGGGTTCGGCCTTAGCAAAAACCTCCCCACACTCACAGCAGTGTTGAAACCCAGTGGGCCCGGTTTTTTTCTTGGGTTTCTCAGACATGGCCAACCTAACCAAACTTACCCTTTTTTTGGCAACCGCCAGGCAAGACTTCCTTATCGGTTCCTAACCGTGTCACGGGTCTTGTAAAAAAACATTTTGAAACACATTTTTTTTTAGAATTGATAGGGACTGGTAATCACACACTAAAGTTACACAAGAATTAAGCAAATGATCGGTTCAGCCGAACTGATCCACACTTTTTACAAGTTCCACACAGAAAACACAGTACAAAACCTATCTAGTACTCACGGTACCACAGACAGAGACTGAACTGACTATGCAGAAAACTTTTTCGGTTACAAACTGACAAAAAAAACAAACTTCAACCGACTTTCGAACCGAGTTGCAGGAGAAATCTCCCAAGTGACTGTTCAGTGAGGTGGAGTAAAGAATCTGATGGTTAGCTTTCAAAGGGAAACAGACAGAGACATCAACCAAGCTCGAGCACAGCATTCTATGCTCTGCATAGAAAGGTTAACCCTTTGTTCTCCAGGGAAGTGTAAAGGCTGGGGCAAACTGCACTTTTCAGAATACAGCAAGACTTCAAGTTGTTTTAAACAGGTCTACCTGTGGAGTTCCCCAGTGCAGGAAAATGTCATCTATGACCCCTTGATCCAGTTCCCTAGAGCAGATGACTGGCTTATCCTGTCTGCCAGCATGTTCTCGACCCCTGGGACATGAGATGCCGTGAGGTGAAGGTTGTGCTGCACTACCAAATCCCAGACTTTCATCGCCTCTCTGCAAAGGGGGTAAGAATGATTTCCTCCCTGTTTGTTGATGTACCAGACCACACACACATATTGTCCGTCTGTACAGCTAGGTGATCGGGAGACAGATACAGATGCAGAGGCTGAAGAGCATACAGTACTGCCCTTAGTTTGAGCACACTGATGTGAAGAGACTTCTTGACCTTGGACCAGGAGCCCTGGGTCCTGTGAGGACCGCGAAGGGCTCCCAAACCCTCGCCGGAGGCGTCCATAGTCAAAGTCTGCGAGGGGGGAGGAAGACCGATGGGAACTCCCCGGTAGAGGTTCTCCTGAACCATCCACCACTGCAAGTCCTGAGCCATGGGAGTGGAGACCAGGACAAGTTGATCTAGGTCATCCACCAGCTGATCCCATTGAGACCAAAGTGTCCACTGAGAGATTCTCATGTGGAGCCGAGCATGAGGGACTGTCGGAATCACAGCCACCATTAGCCCGAGGAGGCAAAGGACTGACCTGGCACTGACCCACCTGCGACTGGATAACAGGCTGACCTAGGCCTGGAGAGTGGCCGCCCTGTCCGGTGGCAGGAAGGCCACACCAGAGGTCGAGTCCAGGATCACTCCGATAGACTGGAGCCTCTGGGACGGGATCAGATGGGACTTGGCCTGGTTGATGGTAGTACCCAGGCAGGCAAAGACCTACTGGGTAAGGGAAAGAAAGTGCAGGAGTTCCTCCCTGGATGGGGCCGCCAGGAGCCGATCGTCCAGGTATGGGAAAACCTGCACCTCCTGGGTACACAGGTAAGCTGCTACCACCAAAAGGCATTTGGTGAACACCCAGGGCACTGAGGAAAGACTAAATGGGAGGGCATTAAACTGGTAGTCGTCCCCCTGAAATGCAAAACGCAGGTATTTGAGGTGGGAAGGGCGGATAGGGATCTGCAGGTAGGCATCCTGCATATCCAAAGCACACAGCCACTGTCCCGGCCGGAGAAGGGGCAGGAAGATCTGCAGCAAGAGCATCCTAAACCTCTTCTACTCCACGAACAAGTTCAGGGAGTTGAGGTCGAGAATTGGCCTCACGTCCCCTGTTTTCTTCAGGACCAGGAAGAAATGGGAATAGTACCCCATTCCCTGAAGAGGAATGGGGACGGGTTCTATCGCCTCCTTCAGCAAAAGTGCTGAAATCTCTTTCTGGACAAGAAGAAAAAATTACTCACCTTAGTAATATTGTTTCTTCTAATGGAGTCTTGCTGTATTCTGACAATAGCAGTGAGTCCCAACCTTCGAACTGCCCCGGAGATGAAAGAGTTAACATTCCATGCCAGGCATGGAATGCTGAGCTCCAGCTCGGTTGAGACTCTGTCTGTTGCTGTTTGAACTCAAACCGTCAGACCTTTATGAGCTAAACTCACTGAGGTCCTGTTTGGAAGCTGTAAACCTACACTAGCCAACTGGCTACTAAATATAATAACAGATTTTTTGGTCCCAAAACAAAGACTCAAGTCAGGAAACCCAAAAAATGAAATAAACACAACACCCACTCACCCAAAGAAAAAAGGGTGATAATATAAAAGGGTGGGGCACCTCTTGAGTGCCAACACTGCTACTGCCCACCCACATCCCAAAAAAAAATTACCTTAGTAATGTTGTTTCTTCTAATGGAGTCTTGCTATATTATGACTATTGCAGTTTGTCCCACCATTAGAACTGCTCCGGAGGTGAAAGAGTTAACTCCATTCTAAGAATGGAACTTAGAACTCGAGCTCTATTAGAGAAGCTCTGTCTTGGTTAATTCAAACTCAAACTGTCAGATCTTCACGAGCAAAAACTCACTAAGGTCTGTGTGGAAGCTGTAACCTACACTAGCCAACTGGCTACCTAAATATTAACACCCAATGCTGGTCCCAACACAAAGACTCAAGTCAAGGGACCAAAAGAAATAGTATAATATAATAATATGAGAAGTAATATAAGATAAAATAAAAACACCATCACCCAAAACCCCAAGAGGGTGGAAAATATATAATGGGCATAAATCCAGTGCCCACACTCAGGCTGCCCACCCCCACCCAAGTAGAAGTCTTGAGAGGGGCAGTGTGGTGGAGGTCATAATATAGCAAGACTCATTAGAAGAAATAACATTACTAAGGTGAGTAATTTTTCTTCAAACAACATGAAGTCTTGCTATATTATGACTATTGCAGACTACACAGCAGTACCTCCATGGAGGAGGGACAGAACCTACTTAGGGAATAGGCTCTGAAACACAGCTGTGCCAAACCGACCATTTCTCCTGGCCTGGACATCCAGGGAGTAATGCTTGGTGAAAGTGTGTACCGTTTTCCAGGTAGCTGCTTGACATATTTCTAAAATAGGGATGTCTCTAGCAGCAGCTATAGATGCCGCCTCTGGTAGAGTGAGCCCTCAGGCCTGAAGGGGGGAACCCTCCCAGTTTTGATAACAAAATTGGATACAAGAGACAATCCACCTGGCAATTGATCTCTAGTGGCAGGTCACCTTTCCCCCACCTCACCATAAGTGAGAAAAAGTTGGAGGATTTGAACCCTGTGACCTTGGTACGCTTCTATATAGTAACTTGGGCCCCTCTTAACATCTAACTGTGAAATCTCCTCGCCAGAGGAGAAATGATCAGTGAAAACACTGGAAGGGAAATAGATTGGTTAAGATGGAAATCTGAAACCACCTTAGGCAAAACTTCCTGTTAGTCTTGAGGACTACCTTATCCTTGTGGAAAGAAATAAAGTCAGTTTCTACTGACAAGGCTTGTAACTCACTTTATGCGCCTGGCAGAAGTGATAGCCACTAGAAAAACAGTTTTCCAAGTTATACTCTAAGCTCTGCAGAAGACAGAGGTTCAAAGGAGTTGCATTAACTGAGCAATGCAAACATTAAGATCTACAGGCAGGGCGGATCCCTAAAAGGTGGATTAGTATGAAGTAATCTTTAAAAACTTGGAAAATACAGGGTGAGCAGAAAGAGAGAGGGCTTTCCTGCTGAAACAAAAACAGAGACAGCTGCCAAATGTACTTTCAGGGTAGCTGGTCTCAGGCCCAAAGAATTAAGATGGACCATGTAGTCCAAAACAATGGGCAAATCAGCAGATTCCGGGAAATATGTTTCCAGAACACCAGATGGAAAACGTTTCCACTTAGAAATATAAGTAGCCCTAGTGGAAGGCTTCCTAGCTCTTTAGGATTTCAAGAACACCTTGAGAAAGGTGTAGGTCAGCAATTCTAGCTCTCAAGAGCCGGGCTTTGAGGTTGAGGGATTTGAGGTTCGGATACCAAACTCTCCCTGGGCACAGGTTAACAGGTTGTGATTCCTGGGAGACACAGGGAAGATGGACTGCTAGGGACAGAAGGAGTGGGTACCATGGCTGCCTGGCGCAATCTGGGGCAATCAGAATCACCCTGCAAGGCTGGGATCTGATTTTGACTAGCACCTTGAATAGGAGACGGAAGGGGGGAAAGGCGTAAAGAAACTTCCCTTCCCAATCTAGGAGAAAGGCATCCAGGGGGACTCAAGCCCAACACTGGGGACCTGCAACAGAACAGTGGAAGTTGGTGATTGTCTGGGGCTGCAAAAGATCTATCTGAGGGGTGCCCCATCTAGCAGAAACTATCCCTAGTATTTGAGGATCCAGAGACCATTCGTGATGGCCCTGGGAAATCCTGCTGAGAGCATCTGCCCGGACATTGTCCTTCCTGGAAGGTGAACTGCTATGCAGGAAGTGTCTAGGGATAGGCCAGGAGACCACAACTTAGTGCCTCGGCACAAGGTCAAGACCGAGTGCCCCTTGCTTGTTGATGTACCACATTGTTGTGGTGTTGTCTGTTCTGACTTGTACCACTTTGTTCTGAACAGACACAGAAAACACTTGAAGTGCTAGAAAGACAGCTCTGAGCTCCAGCAAATTGATGTGGAGCAGAGATTCCTGAGGGGAACACACTCCCTGAGTGGAGAGGTCGCCCATGTGGGCTCCCCACCCCAGGAGGGATGCATCCGTAGTGAGGGTCAAGGAGTGAGACAGAGGAATGAAAGGGACCCCCAGCCTTAAATTGCTCTGATCCTGCCACCACTGGAGGGCCTGGATCAGGGTTCGGGTCACTGGGACCAACTTGGAAAGGGGGTCTGTTCTCTGAGACCAAAAGGCTCTCAAGTGAAACTGAATGTCCCTCATTTGAAATCTTGCTCCTTGCACTACAGCTGTGGATGCAGCCATGTGCCTCAGGAGCTGCAAGAAGTATCTTGCTGGTCGAGAGACCTGCAGAGTGAAGGAGGAGGCCAGAGCCACCAGGTTCCTTACCCTCTCTAAGGGTAGGAAGGCTCTGGCCTGCTTTGTGTACAATTCTGCACCTATGAAGGTGAGCACCTGAACAGGTTCCAGAACTGACTTTGGAAGATTGAGCAATAAGCCCAGAGAGGTGAGCAGCTGCTGGGTAACTTGCAGGTGAGATTTGACTGTTCTGGGGACTGGCCTACAATGAGCCAGCCGTCCAGGTAGGGAAAGACAGCAATCCTTTGTCTTCTTAGATGAGCAACTGCTACTGCCAGACATTTTGTGAATACCCTTGAGGCAGAGGAGAGGCCGAAGGGCATTGCTCTGAACTGGTAGTGACCTGAGGGCAGTTCGAATCTGAGGTACTTTCGGTGGAAACTTCTGATTAGGACATGAAAAATAGGCATCCTTGAGGTCCATGGAGGCTAGCCAGTCCCCTGGCCTAGAAAGGGTAAAATTATTGCCAGAGTTACCATTTTGAACTTTGGTTTCAAAAGGTGCTTGTTCAGATATCTCAGGCCTAAAATGGGCCACCATTCTCCTGTCTTTTTTGGGATAAGGAAATATCTGGCGACAGACCTTGCCCTGATGTAGGGAGAAATCTTTCTACAGCTCTGAGAGCCAGGAGGGATGAGACTTCTGTTTCTAAAGAAAAGGTCTCTAAAGGGTTTGCAGGTGGGAAAGATCAGTTCTCATCTTTGGAAATTTTTGGAAGCTGAGAACCAGACCTGACCTACTACTTCCAGGACCCACTTGTCAGAAGTTAGAGACTCCCAGTTCCGAACGAAGTAAGCCAACCTGCCCTCTACAGGTAAAGGAGAATCGTCCCTGGCACCCCAACAGGGTGCCTGTTTGGCAGGTGCTTTAGGCTGAGGTCTGCCTCTCCCTCTGAAGAACCCCCTCGAACATAAGCAGAGGAGGCCTGGGTTTGGTAAAAAGGCCTGTGAAAAGGCCTCTACCCTCACGCCTTGGGGGTCTGGCTCTGAGGAGTGGCTTGCCGCCCTTGGCCTGGAGCACCTTATAGGTAGTCCATATTCATCCATTTCCTTTATACAATTCTGTCCTGCTCCCCAAACAGAGAATTCCTACCACAGGAAATCCATAGCCTTAGTCTGGGTATCCTGTGACAAGCTATACACCTGAGCCAGGCCAACCTGCGAAAAGCTACAGATGTAGCCATGACTCTAGAGGATACATCATTAAATTCCACAGCAGCATTGGATGCCTCAATGCCATCAGCAGCCACCTGCTCCAGCTCATTAGTAAGCTGGCCAGAGGATTGTTTGGCCAAAGCCATGACAGTGTCCCATCTAGATTTTTGAAACCTTGCTACATAAGCCATGTAATTTGCTTGCCTGAGTCCCAAGGACGCTGACATGTATTGTTTTTTTTTGTTTTTTTTTTGCCATGGCATCCATCCTCCTGGAATCCTTGTCAGGAGGATGTGAAGCCAAGGGAATATTAGCTTTATCACAGGCTGCAGCCTGAACCACACCAACATGACTGCAATGCTGTGAAAGGAATTCTGTACCAGGACCTGACAGAGTGTACCTCCTGTCCATCTTTTTGTCCACAGGAGGCACAGAATTAGGAGCTTTTAAAAATTTTTATTGTTTGTTTCCTAAATGAATTATGCAAGGGAATAGACAATCTCCTAGACTCTGGAATATCCATCCTTTCTACAAAATCAGGTTCCTCTTGCTCATCCACTGCTTCTCCAATGGGAGCTGGAGGGATTCAGCAACCTTTTATAAAACAAAAATGAGAAGGGACTCAGAAAGCATAGGGAGATTCTAAGGGTCAGTCTGGGGAGATGTCCGTTCAATGGGCACATCCAGACTCTCAAAGTCACATTCACACTGTTCACTAATCCTCCTCCCCTCCTCTGGTTCATAAAATCTCCAATATCATATTCTTGAACCGGTGGAACGGCTGAACCAACTCTTTTACCAGACAGCGGTGTTCGGCGGAACCGGAGAAAGTGACTGTACAATTTGTGTAGCTTTTGCTATTTCTGCAGCAGTTGGGAAGGAATTTGGACTCCTACCTGCTGATTTTTTAGTTTTCTTAGCTGGAACTCGCTCCTAGAGCCAGCTTTCGTTGCCAAGGAAGTCTCGTCCTGGTCAGAGAGCTCCCTCCAGTCGGTTGGCACGAACCGGGCTATCATCGGGTCAGCGGACTTTTGGCCTCGTTCCTAGGCCTGCCCTCTCTCATATCCAAGGGTGGCTGCAGGGATTTTACCAATCTGGCAGTCTGAATTGAGGTGGTCAACCCCAGACAAAACACATGTAGTGTGTGGGTCAGCCTTGGCAAGGCTTCCCCACAGACACTACAGTGTTGAAACCAATCAGGCCCGGTTTTTCTTTTGGGTTTCTCAGACATGATGCCAGCCTAACCGAAACTTGCCTTTGAGCGCAGTACCAGGCAAGACACACCTTACTCGGTTCCCAACCGTATCACGAGTCATGGAAAAAACCGTAATGAAATCCTTTTTTAGAACCCGATAAGAACGGAACCGCACTCTAAAAGCTTTAAAATGCTTACTCTTTAAAGTTTAACCAACCTGATCCAGTTCGAACCCGAACCGATAAACATTCTAAGTTCCACACAGAAATAAAACCTGTCTATTACTTACAATACCAGAGCAGAGCTTGAACCGTACGGTTTGAGTTAAAATAATAATAATACTCGCGGTTGAATTTAACTGAGAAAATACTGTTAAAACCGAGAAATGAACCGAGCAGTAAGAAATCTCCGGAGCGACTGTTCAGTGAGGCGGAGTAAAGCATCTGACAGTTTGAGTTTGAAATAACCAAGACAGAGCTTCTCTAATAGAGCTCGAGTTCTAAGTTCCATTCTTAGAATGGAGTTAACTCTTTCACCTCCGGAGCAGTTCTAATGGTGGGACAAACTACAATAGTCATAATATAGCAAGACTTCATGTTGTTTGAAACAAAGGTTCTGAGAGGGGAAGGCAGGAGGGGAGGTCAGAATACAGCAAGGCTCCATTAGAAGAAACAACATTACTAAGGTGAGTAATTTTTCTTCAAACAACATGAAGTCTTGCTGTATTCTGACTAATAACAGACACTAAGCAGTACCTCCATGGAGGAGGGACAGAACCTACTTGAAATAGGCTCTGAAGCACAGCTGTGCCAAGCCGAGCATCACTCCTAGCCTGGATATCAGAGGTAATGCTTGGTAAAAAGTGTGAACTGTTTTCCGGGTAGCTGCTTGACATATCTCTAAGATAGGAATATCCTGGCAGCAGCCAGGGAAGCAGCTACTACCTCTGGTAGAGTGAGTCTCTCAGGCCTGAGGTGGAATCTTACCTAGTTTTCATAGCAAAATTGAATGCAAGAGACAATCCACCTGGCAATGGATCTTTTAGTGGCAGGTTTTCCTTTACCAACCTCACCATAAGTGAGGAACAGTTGGAGGGAGTCAAACCTGTGACTCTTGGTACATTCTATGTAGTAGCTAAGGGCTCTTTTCACATCCAAACTGTGCAACCTCCTCTCACCAGAGGAGGAATGGTCAGTGAAGTACACAGGAAGAGACACAGATTGGTTAAGGTGGAAGTCTGAAACCACCTTAGGTAAAAACTTCCTGTTAGTCCTGAGGACCACCTCATCTCTATGGAAAGAGATAAAATCAGGCTCCACTGACAGGGCTTGTAACTCACTTATCGCCTGGCAGAAGTGATGGCCTGGGAACACAGTTTTCCAAGTCAAGTACTTAAGCTCTGCTGAGGACAAAGGCTCAAAGGGGTTGTATAAGCTGAGCAATGCAAACATTAAGGTCCCAGGCAGGGGCAGGGTCCCTGAATGGTGGATTGGTATGAAGCAATCCCTTGAAAAACTTGGAGAATACAGGGTGAGTTGAAAGAGAAGAGGGCTTACCTGCTGAAAGAAAAGCAGAGACAGCTGCCAGATGCACCTTTAGTGTAGCTGGTCTAAGTCCCAAGGTATTCAAATGGACCATATAGTCAAGGACTGTGGGCAGGTCAGCAGACTCTGCGGAAATATGCTTCCCAGAGCACCATATGGAGAATCTTTTCCATTTGGAATTATAAGTAGTTCTGGTGGAAGGCTTCCTAAAAGCTTTTAGAATATACATAACACCTTGAGAGAGATGTAAATCAGCAAACTCTAACTCTTCAACAGCCAGGCTTTGAGATTGAGAGATTTGAGATTCGGGTACCAAACCCTCCCCTGAGCACAGGTTAACAGGTTGTAATTCCTGGGAAGAGACAAGGGAAGGTGGACTGCTAAGGACAACAGGAGAGGGTACCAGGGCTGTCTGGCCCAGTCCAGAGCAATCACAATCACCTTGCAGGGTTGAGACCTGATTTTGACTAGCACTTTGAACAGGAGAGGGAATGGGGGAAAGCATACAGGAACTTCCCTTCCCAACTGAGAAATAAGGCATCCAGGGGGACTGAGACCAACACTGGGGGCCTGCAGCAAAAAAGGGGAAGGTGGTGATTGTCTGGGGCTCCAAAAAGATCTATCTGTGGGATGCCCCATCTGGAGAAGAACACCTCCAAAACCAGAGGATCCAGTGACCATTCGTGATGGCCCTGAGATATCCTGCTGAGAGCATCTGCCAGGACATTGTCCTTGCCTGGGAGGTGAACTGCTGTAAGGAAGGTGTTCAGGGAATAGGCCAGAGACCACAACTTCATTGCTTCTGTGCTCAAGGCCGTAAACTGAGTGCCCCCTTGCTTGTTGATATATCACATTGTGGTGGTATTGTCTGTCCTGATCTGAACAACTTTGTTCTGAACAGACTTGGAAAAAGCTTGAAGTGCTAGAAACACTGCTCTGAGTTCCAACAGATTGATGTGAAGCAGAGATTCCTGAGGGGAGCACAACCCTTGGGTAGTAAGGTCTCCCAACTGGGCCCCCCCACCCCAAGAGGGAGGCATCTGTAGTAAGGATTAAAGAGAGAGAGACTGAGTGACAAAAGGAACTCCCTGTCTTAGATTGTCCTGATCCTGCCACCACTGTAAGGCCTGGATCAGGGTTCGAGTCACTGGTATCAGTTTGGTCAGAGGGTCCTTTTTCTGAGACCAAAAGGCTCTCAAGTGGAACTGAATGTCCCTCATCTGAAATCTTGCTCCCTGCACCACTGCTGTAGAAGCAGCCATGTGCCCCAGGAGCTGCAGAAAATGTCTTGCTGGTCGAGACACCTGTGGGAGTGAATGAAGAGGCCAGTGTGATAAAGGGTCCTTGTCCTGTCCAGGGAAGGAAGGCTCTGGCCTTTTCTGTATCTAGCTCTGCGCCTATGAAGGTGAGGAGCTTAACAAGCTTGAGAACTGACTTTGAAAGATTCAGAAGGAAACCTAGAGAGGTGAGCAGTTGCTGAGTTATCTGTAGGTGTAACTTGACTTGGTCTGGGGACTGGCCCACTATGAGCCAATCATCCAGGTATGGGAAGATGGCAATTCTTTGCCTTCTTAGGGAAGCAACCATTACTGCCAGGCATTTTGTGAACACCCTTGAAGCAGAGGTTAGGCCGAAGGGCATTGCTCTGAATTGGTAATGACCTGAGGGCAGCTAGAACCTGAGGTATTTTCGATGGGAGCATCTGATGAGAATCTGGAAGTAGGCATCCTTGAGGTCCAGGGAGACTAGCCAGTCCCCTGGCCTTAGAGAGGGTAGAATTATTCCCAGAGTCACCATTTCGAACTTTGGCTTTAAAAAATGCTTGTTTAAATATCTGAGATCCAGGATGGGCCGCCATCTCCTGTCATTTTGGGGGTAAGGAAGTACCTGGAGTACAATCCTTTCCCTTGGTGTAGGGGTGGAACCCTTTCCACAGCTCTGAGAGCCAGGAGGGAAGAGACCTCTGCCTCTAGGGCAAGTGCCTCTGAGGGCTTTGCAGGTGAAAAGGCTCTGGTTCTCATCTTTGGAAATTTTTTGAAGCTGAGAACCAGTCCCTGGCTTACTACTTCCAGGACCCATTTGTCTGATGTTAATGACTTCCAGTCCTGGACAAAGTAAGCCAGCCCGTCCCCACAGATGGTGGAGAATTGGCCCTGGCAATCCCATCAGGGTGTCTGTTTGGCAGGGGGTTTAGGCTGAGGGGTGGAAGCAGGTCTGCTTGTACCCCTTCTGTCTCTCCCTCTAAAGAACCCCCTCTGAGCATAGGCAGAAGAGGAGGCCTGGGCTTGGTAGAAAGGCCTATGAAAAGACCTGCCCCTGCCCCTGGGATGCTACCTCTGAGGAGTGGCTTGTCTTTCCTTGGCCTGAGCACTCCTATAGGTGGTCCTGTACTCATCCATTTTCTTCATGTAGTTCTCTGTTTGCTCCCCAAACAGAGAATTACCCTCAACAGGAAAATCCATGGCCTTAGTCTGGGTATCCTGTGACAGGCTAGTACATCTGAGCCAAGCCATCCTACAAAGTGCCACAGATGCAGCCATTACTCTAGATGAAACATCATTGGAGTCCACTGCAGCATGGAATTGCACCTTGGATGCTTCAATACCATCAGTAGCCACCTGCTCCAGCTCCTTGGCAAGCTGGCCAGGGACCGGTTTAGCTAAAGCCATTACAGTGTCCCATCTAGATTTCTGATATCTAGCTGTTTAGGCCATGTAACTGGCCTGCCTGAGTCCCAAGGATGCTGCCATGTACTGTTTCTTTGCCATGGCATCAATCCTCCTGGAGTCCTTATCTGGGGTGTGTGAAGCCAAGGGTATATTAGCCTTATCACAGGCTGCAGCCTGCACTACCCCAACATGGCTGCATTGCTGGGTAAGGAACTCCATATCTGAGCCTGACAGAGTATACCTCTTGTCCATTCTTTTATCCACAGGAGGTATAGAATTAGGAGTCCTTAAAATCTTAAATGTCTGCTTCCCAAAGGACTTGTGTAAGGGAATATACTGCCTCCTGGACTCTGAGATATCCATCATTTCCACATAGTCAGGCTCCTCCTGGTCATCCACAGCTTCTTCCATAGCAAGCTGAAGGGTTTCGGCCACTTTCTTGTAAAACATGAAATGGGAGGGGGACTCAGAAAGCCTAGGAGGAGACACTCCTGAAGGTCTGTCTGGGGAGATGTCCGGGTCAATGGGCACATCCAGACTTTCAAAACCACATTCACTTCCTCATACTCCTCTTCCTCCTCCTCCAGTTCATAGTATTCTTCCAAATCATAATCCGAACTGGTGGGAACCAGCAGGATCCAGCGCCTTCCTGATGGTGCAGTTCGGTCAGATTCAGCAAGCGACTGCACAATTTTTATCATTCTGGCTATTTCATCAGCGGTTGGAGAAGAAAGTTTTGGATCCACACCGGCTGATTTTTCCCTTCTTATTCTCTTAGCTGGAACCGACTCCTCAGAATCGGTTCTCCTTTTGCCCGAAGAAGTTTCGCCCTGGTCAGAGGGCACTCCTTCTGGTTCGGTTTGAACTGAACCGGGCTGGCCATCTGCGTCAGCGGACTTTTTGGCCCTCCTTTCCCTGAGCCTACCAACTCTCTTTTCTAGGGTAGCTGCAGGAAAATTTTTACAAATCTGGCAGTCTGAATTGAGGTGGTCAAACCCCAGACAATAAACACAGGTGGTGTGGGGGTCAGCCTTAGCAAAGACTTCCCCACACACACACTACAGTGTTGAAACCCAGTGGGCCCAGTTTTTCTTTAGGTTTCTCAGACATGGTGCCAGTCCTAACAAAACTTACCCTTTTAATGGCAATCCGCCAGGCAAGACAGTCTTATCGGTTCCTGACCGTGTTACGGGTCGTGGAAAAAAACGTAGTAAAATCTGTTTTTTTAAGAACCGATAATAACCAGTAACCACACTCTAAAAGTAGAAATAAAGATTTTTAAACAACCTGATCGGTTCAAACCGAACCGATGAAACGTTTACAAGTTCCACACAGAATAGAAAATAAATATAAACCTATCTAGTACTCACGAATACCACAGACAGAGACTGAACTGACAGGTTTGCGGTTTAAATTCGATTGGAAACCAAGAAAAACGGACTTTAACCGACAAATTGAACCGAGCAAAGGAGAAATCTCCGGAGCGACTGTTCAGTGAGAGGGAGTAAAGAATCTGATGGCTTGAGTTCAAACAGCAACAGACAGAGTCTCAACCGAGCTCGAGCTCAGCTTTCCATGCCTGGCATGGAAAGTTAACTCTTTCATCTCCGGGGCAGTTCGAAGGTTGGGACTCACTGCTATTGTCAGAATACAGCAAGACTTCATATTGTTTGAAGATGATGTTCCCGATAGTATGATGACCATGGGGGAGGGTTTTGAGGGGGTTTCTGAAGAAACTCTACTGAGTGTCCTTCTGCGATCAGCTGGAGCACCCAGGAATCTGAAGTTATCCTCTCCCAACCCAGGAGGTGGAGGGAAAAACTCCTTCCTACCAGTTCCTCTGGAAGGCCCAGAGGCTGTGGGGGAGGAACGGAGTCAGGTGTTGTGGGACAGCGTCACGGCTGAAGCACCCGCTGCTTTTTTTGGTGGAGGTGGCTTGGCAGCCAGAGTGGCCTGGCGTTTATTGGCCGGCTTTCACTGGGGTTTCGCCTTTTGCCGATTCCGCCTGCGAAAGGGATGGTGCTGCGTTTGATGGGGCTGGTACATGGAGTCCACAGACTTCAGTGCAATCCCCTTCTCCTGCAGATCGGTGATAATGTCCTTGACATCACCACTGAACAGCTCCAAACCCCGGAAGTGCACTTCCTGAATAGCGGACTGCACTTCCGGGACCAACCCTGGCACACGGAGCCAGGCATGATGCCGCAAGTCTACGGTGAAAGCGGAGTTCCTACCAGCAGTGTCCACTGCATCGTATGTAGCACAAAGCATGTGCCGACTGGCTGAACGTGCAGAGCGGACTAGGTCACCCACTTCCAGTTTGATTTGAGAGTCCGGAAGGAAGTCCAATTTGGATTCCACCTCAATAAGAACTGCTTTCTGGTAATCCCCCATGTGACCGACATAATTTAGGGCCCTAATTCCCACAGTAGAAGAAGTAAAGATCTTCTTCCCATACTGGTCTAGAAGACAGGATTCTTTATCAGGTGGAGATGAGCTCAGATGTTTCGGGTTAGCTGTCCAGCCATGAGCGGCGCTAATCACGACCGAATCAG
Source organism: Neoceratodus forsteri (assembly GCA_016271365.2). Classification (NCBI taxonomy): domain Eukaryota; kingdom Metazoa; phylum Chordata; order Ceratodontiformes; family Ceratodontidae; genus Neoceratodus; species Neoceratodus forsteri. Next base: position 52,403,862 of record JADMNL010000026.1, read on the forward strand.
CTTGAGGGTGAGAATCTAGAAAGCCAGCACCCTCGGAAGCCTGATACAGCCTGTTCGACTTCCGAGGAAGTGAGGCTAAAGCCGATGGTTGCTTCCAAATAGTGGAAGCAAGATCGGCATGAGGGTCAATCCAGGGTGGCACCAAGGTAGAAGCTGCCTCGGGCAGATCCAGATGTTCAGCGAGTTTCTTACGCTGTGGATCCGGCTCCAAGGAATGACACTTGTGAACCTTCTGGATTTTGCGCAGCAGCTCCGTAAAGGAAGGATCCTCCGGAGGAGACTTCAGAGGAGTCCTAGGCCTGGGCATAGACGGAGAGCGTGACTCGTCCTTCAGCTTGCAGTAACCGTTGGAGTCGTCCGAGGAGGAAGAAGATAAAGAGGAAGACTCCCTCTCCCAGCATAGGGGAGGAACGGACCCCTTGGAAGGTCCTCGGGGAAGCGTATCCTGCCCTGCCCTGGAACCAGAGGGCTTTCCCCTAGTGTCCAGAGCTGGGGAGGGAGTCTGTCATCGCGGACGTATGGGAGCCAGAATCACACTGTCATCGTGAGACGACCCTCCACCTCTCTGGTGAGCTGAGCCTTGGCCTCAGCCCATCAGGAGGCCAGAGTTTCCTTCAAGTCCACCGGCGGCTGAGGGCGTGGTGGAGGAGGAGGACGGGGGGGGATATGGGTATTGGTTGTACCCATAAGGCACGTATCAATAACCCAGACAGCGGGAAACCCAGCATCGGGTATTGAGGCACTGGGTACTGCTGCGTCGGATAGGCCTGCGTCTGGTACTGGGTCATCAGATACTGCTGAGCCGGGTAAGACGGTGTTAGATACGATGGGGCTGGATACCCGGGAACTGGGGGATCTGCTGGAGATGGCCCGGCCAGAGGGCCCACGGATGGGCCAGGAGCAGAAGGCCCAGTGGGCGAAGGCCCGGCATTGGAGCGGCATCCGGGAGCGGGATGTCGCCCGGCATCGGCAAGTCTAGTGTCAGAGCCGGCATCTGGGGAACCGACTTTAGGTCAGTCAGCCCAGGGGCAGACAGCCTGACAAGGGTGCAGGAGAAACCTCAGCATCGCCCGGGGATGGAGGAGAAAAATCCCCGGGGTCAGGGTGAGGATACCCACGGTCCCCAGAGGGCAGCAAAGGCTGTGGGGAGCCAGGAACAGCGGACATGAGAGGGTCTGGTGTCGGCTCAGCCACCGTGCGGCTGTCGGGCAGGCCAACGTCTGACTTATCAGCGGAGTCCGGGCGGACACCAGAGTAGCCAACATCTGACTTATTGGACCCATCGCCTAAGGCAGAAAGCCTAGGAGGAGAAACACCTGAAGGTCTGTCTGGGGAGATGTCCAGATCAATAGGCACATCCAGACTTTCACCATCACCATATTCATCTTCAAACTCTCCTTCCTCCTCAAACTCCAGTTCATAAAATTCTTCCAGGGTATAATCGTGAACTGGGGGAACCGACTGAACCAAGTCCCTGCCTAAAGGTGCCAGATCAGTCGGAACTGGGCGAAGCGATTCCACAATACGAATCACTTTGGCTATTTCTTCGGCAGTCGGAATATGAGATTCTGGATCCGAACTGAACGATTTTTCTTTGCATTTCTTTTTTGCTGAAACCAAGCCCTCGGGATCGGATCTCCTTTTGCCCAAAGAAGTATCGCCCTGGTCAGAGGGCACTCCTTGTGGTTCGGTCGGAACCGAACCGGGCTGGCCATCCGTGTCAGTGGGCTTCTCGGCCTCCCTTTCCTCAGTCTACCTAATCTCTTTTCAAGAGTAGATTTGGGAAAATGTTTTACAAATTTGGCAGTCTGAATCGAGGTGGTCATACCCCAGACAATAAACACAGGTGGTGTGGGGATCGGCCTTAGCAAAGACCTCCCGACAATCACTGCAATGTTGAAACCCAGTGGACCCAGTTTTTTTCTTGTGTTTCTCAGACATGGCCAACCTAACCAAATTTTACCCTTTTTTCTGCAACCGCCAGGCAAGACTCCCCTATCGGTTCCTGACTGTGTCACGGGTCTTGGAAAAAAATGTACTAAAACCCATTTTTTTTAGAACTGATACGGACCAGTAACCACACACTAAAGTAAGATACAAAAATTACCTGAACGATCGGTTCAGCTGAACCGATCCACACTTTTTACAAGTTCCTCACAGAAAACAGAACAAAACCTATCTAGTACTCACGGTACCACAGACAGAGACTTGAACCGACTATGCGGAAACTAAATTTCGGTAGAAAACGGACCGAAAACAGACACTTTAACCGACTTCGAACCAAGCTGCAGAAGAAATCTCCGGAGCGAATGTTCAGTGAGGCGGAGTAAAGAATCTGACGGTTGCAGTTCAAAATATAGCAGGCAGAGACATCAACCGAGTTCAAGAGCAACATTCTATGCCCTGCATAGAAAAGTTAACCCATTGTTCTCCGGCGCAGTTTAAAGGCTGGGGCTGACTGCACTTGTCAGAATACAGCAAGACTTCATGTTGTTTGAAGCTAATTATAGACTAGAACAGGCCTTAATCAAGAATCTCCCATTTTTCTAAGTTAATTCTTGCTTTAACTGCTAAGAGGGAAATCAGTGTCCATTTTATGACGTTTCAAGGAGGAAACCAGGTTTGGCACACTGGTTTGAAATCATAAATGCTTTGATGTCTGTGTGAGAGGGGATACTGCTTATAGATGAAAGGAAATTTACAGACTTGATTGGGGAAGTCACATGGGGAAAGGAGTTTCTGCTGATGTAACCTTAATTAATGTGCCTTCTAAAATGATAAAACTTCCTGGGTGTATGATTTTTAATAAACAGAGGAGGAGCCAGGTAACCTCACACAAAGGGGTTGGCAAATACAGCTTTTTTAAAGAGTATTCTGTTTTCCTTCAGAGACTTTTATCTCGACTCTGACAAAGAAACATCTTTGAGCACTTTAAGTAGGTATTTAGAGAGAGAGAGAGACAAATCTAAGTACTGTAGTTCGAAGTGCACTGTTCAAACCTTGTTCTTTTAAAAGATTTGTATGGTTCTTTTGATATATAGTTCTGTATTTTATGTTTTACATATTTTTTTATCTATTTTATATACTCCACCAGATCAGTGGCTGGGGAGATGTGGACAGAAGGCTCCTCTCCCCCAGAATTGGGGATGAGGAGTTAGAGGACCTCAACTGTTCAGAGGGTGGCTGCTCGGGGGAAGGTTGAAAAAACTGTCTGTCCAACACGCTGACGTAAGTGGGAAAACAAGCAGCCACAGCCCTAAACAGCTCCTAGGAAAGAGGCCCCCTAGGACCAAGGATGCCTGGAAGCACAGGAGAGTGCGGCAGAGAGATGGGGACAGAGCCGAGAAGTCAGCTGACCTCTGCCTGGGCTAGGGAGCAAACCAGGAGTGCCAGAGGATGAAGGTGCTCTGGAAGACTCCACAGCCAACAGCTGAACAACCATTTTGGAACTGCCTTGGCTGCGCCTAGAAGAATCCCCCCTGTGAGGAGACCAGGGCCATACAGGTCAAGAAGGACGGTCCCCTACCTCAAAAGAACGGGGCTCTCTCAAAGACAACGAAGGGGAAGAGTGGAGATCTGCACTGCAGCTTCTTCCAGAGCCCAGATGGGGCCCCAAAAAGGCCTCCATGCAGACCCCATGCCCCTCGATCCCTCGGAATCTAAGAGTGCCCTCCTCCTTGAGATGGTCAGCCAAGGTAACTGACAGCCCTGGTCAGCACCCGAAGGAGCTATCCAAGGCACAGTACCCTCCTCTCTTGTACGTGCTCTGGTCGGCCCCAAAGTTGGACGGTCCAGGCACACCACCTGAGGGGGTACCACCACTGAGGAGTCAGCAAATCCTCCAAGGCTGGGCTGCAGTGCAATGGTGGCCTGCACCACTGCCCGCTGATCAAACCCCCTGACCTCAGCCTCAGAAGTCGCTGGCCGCTCCTCGGGGGGGCTAACTCCAGTCTGTCGAGGACACCACTAGGCTACCCACGCTAGCAGCTACTTCCAAGGAGCCAGACTGCTCGTCTGACCCAGAGCCCGACTCCTCCTCTGAAGAAGTGGAGTTCGAGGCCCTGTGCCAAACCGTAGGTGGGCGTCTTTCACCATCCTTGCCAAACAGGGTGCCAGAAATGGAGACCACACTCGAGCCAGTGCCTGCACCCTCCCCAGCACCGCAAACGGTGGCTGAAGAAGAGACGGCCCCGGCCCGGACAGCAGTCTCGGAGTTGGAACCTGTTACGACACCGTCACGCCACATGGCACTGCAAGAGGCGCCGAGGGCAGAGAGGGTGCCGACAATGACTCTAACCATGCTTTCAGGGCTGCAGACAGTGCCAAAGCTAGAAACCCCCTCGGCATTGACCCGCTCCATGGCACCGCGAACACCACTGACAGGAAAGACGGCCCCGATGACAGCTCCGACTGCGCTTTCTGAATCCCTCACAGTGCCATGCCCCTATTCGGCACCGCGAACAGCTCCAGAACTGGACATGGAGCCGAGCTCAACCTCGGCATCGCAAATGGTGCTGAGGAGAGAAGAAAAGGACGGCACAGACAGCAGTATCGGTGCCGCGCTGACACTGCCAGGGCCCCAGCACCACGACCTGGGCTTCACGCACCTTGATCCAACACTGGGGGCCTTCAGCCCAAGGGGCAATTTCCATAGCGTTGCCTCCCGCCCACCCCCAAAGGGAACGAATGGGCCTCCTGCACTCGCGGAGGAGCATCGGCCACGGTTAGGCTACTAGAAGCCGAGGTTCCCTCCTCCTAGGTCCATATAGAACCAGGAGGGGACCCAGAGGAAAGGCAGAGAGAGCGTGGTTTGGCCCAACGAGTGCGTACCCAACCCCCGAAAGTCGGCAGAGCTTGCCCCTCTTTCCACGCGCACTGTTTGATGACCTGGCAGTCCATGGAGAAGCAGGCTTCGCACGAATCCATGTCATGAAGCGGGCCAAGACATAAAAGGCAACGGTCGTACTAGTCAGTGATGGAAAATTTTATCGCGATGGACACCGTCGACAATGACCCGCCTTTGGGAAGTCTTCTGCCTCCGACCTAGACATGACCTGTGGAAAGAAAAACAAACAAGACTCGATGTTGCTGGAAAATAGTAAATGGAATGATCTTATCAGCAATGTCGAGTGGCTAGCAGAACCGGCAGGAGAACCCGACGGACTTGTCGTTGAAAATTTTTTTTCAAAACGAACGGACTACAAGTAAGCCCAAACTCCAGCTGAGAGGAAGCTTCCCACGAGGTGACCTCGATGGCAGAAGATGAAGAACTGGCAGGCAGGCGGAGTTGACGGTGCCTAACGGCCAACCTGCGTGCACCACGTAGAACATCGGCCTTGAGGGTGGCACTGAGGGCGCGTCGGCTCCACCTACCAAAAAAAAAAGCTCCCGCGGGGTCCTAGCCTCCAGCTGAGTACCCATATGTGATGAATGGTGAAGACTGACACAGATAAGATCATAGGTTACCCCAAAGGGCATTGACTATAAGCCAAGTTTCAAAGAAACACATCACACATACTTCCATGAAGCAAAGCGTCATGGGATATATGCAAATCACCATGAAATGTCAGACTTGTTCAGTTTACAGCAATTTACGTGCATTTTAAATAGCACAACTAACTTAATTTTTAAAATAGTCACCTAGTTCTTTTTACCATTATCAAAACCACCTGTGTCATGGCATTTTCAACATTTACATGTTTCTAAACATAAGGTACATCATGGTATTTTATGACATAGTACTATTACATACTAAATCCAACAACGATAAGCACAAACTGTTTTACATATGCTTGGAGGTCACCACATTAACCTCCCTGTACGAGGACCTGAGAGGGAAAAGGAAAATGAAAGAGGACACTATAGCATAGTCAAGAAAGGGAAGGGGGGGGGCCCATAGGTGGCCAACCTTATGGAACAGAAATTGTAAAGGACAGATTAGGCTAAGAAATACAAGAACTGTTGCAACAGATTTAAGAAAAGGTCAGTCCTCAAGAGTGCCAGTAACAGGCATCATCTGGGTTGTCTTTGAATTTCAATCTGACAGCATTTCTACATTTTGCTGGTGTTACATTTTTCCTTATTCTTTCAGGAAACAGCTGCTTAGCTGTATTTGGCCCCGAGGCTCCAGTCGGTTTATCCTTTGTATTTTATTCTGTCTCCCTAGTTTCTTTATCTTTTTGTATTGGCTCCTCTCCCCGTGTCCATTTCTGAATCAGCCTTTGAGTCTTCATTACCTTCAATCAAGTTGTTGTTTACTTTCCCCACTTTCTCAGTTACATTATTTTCTTCTATGCTTATATTGTTTTCGGTAGTATTACACTGACCTGATGGTTTTACAGCTTCTTGATGGTTTGGGTCCCAGCCCTTGCCGTCTGGCATTCGCTTCCAACTCACTTCCTTTAGAGCTTCTTTCACCCAGTCTGGTGTGTCCTTTGGAATATTGTCCACAATTTGTTCCCCAAGAGGGAGGTAACTAGGCTCTTGTTCACTGCGTGCACTCCTTTCTCTGTCTTTTTGCCTGTTTCCGCCTTCTTTCTGTTTTACCGTTTTCTCCTTAACGCCGCTTTCTTTTTTTACTGTTTTTCTCATGCCCAATCTTTTATTAATTTTTTTACTTTCTCTTTCAGGTTCTTCTTTTGACGTGTTTTCATCTTCAGTCTTAATAATGTATTTTCAGCCACACACTGTCTCAGGTGTGTTTGACAGGGGGTGACCTCACCCTCTCTCTCCTTTGATGACACTGCATCATTCTCTGCCTGACTCATCAGTTTGGACATTGTCTCGTCTGTCGGGGTTTGACAGTATCTGCTTTTAGCTGCATGGATCATGCTGGTGAGTTGCTTTTTTTACAATTGTGGGAGTAGCCCAGCAGGCGTTTTGCATTCAGAAAAGGGCTGATGTCATTTTTCCTACCAAACAACATGATAGTGTGTTAAAAATCAATTCCTCCGCTGAAGCCTCATTACTGCACTGCCTGTTTGTGTAAAGGAAGCTGTAGAACACTATTTTTCCTCCGGCCTAAGGAGTTAATTGAGCCCACAGAAAGTTAACTCATTATCTTCTGGCAGTCATTCTGTGTCAGATTACCAATGGATGATACATACATCATAGAAAGCTACTGGAATTAGAATGGGTGAAACAGTTCCTGGAGCTTTCTGCATAACAAGTAAGTGCTGCTGTTCCCCAAGTCATTTAACACCACCATCCTAAGAGCAGTCATTCTGTTGCAGGACATTCTACAGCAAGAGTCTAGTGTTGTCTGTTTCCAAATAATACACCAACTTCATTTTCTCAGGCAGGCATTTCTGGGCTACTGTTTATAATCTACTGAATGTTCTTAACCCGCAGTTTGTAATTATAGGTGTTTACAACTGAACGATAGGAACCACATTTGCAAATAGGTAGGAATGGTGTGTGTCTAATTTTTTGTTTCACTTAGGATACACATGGAATCTGATCAGTTCATAACATGCTGTATTGTGAATAAATGAACTGATAAATGGGGGCTTTGGTTTCTTTTACAAATTCATTTTTCCTGACCATGGATATACTAAAACAAAAAATTCTCAATAAAATGTTTAAAAATAAAGAGTTTAGCAGTAATTTAGTTAATGTGGTGTGAAGAGCTGCTACCAGGAAAATTACCTGGTTTGGTGGTGGTAGTGGGGGGGGGATGGGGGGGCTGACACAAGCAGAATGGGACTTCATGGATGGAGGAGCTCATGGCAGCTGAAGAGGCATGATGGCACTAAAAGCTTAATGGTGTGGATGTAGAAGCACCAATATTTAAGCATGACTTTTGTAGAGGACTAAGTGTGAGTTGGAGGTGGGGGAGTGAGTCTTGGTATTTTTAGCATAATGATTTTCTGAAATTTCAGCCTTCAATGGGTTACACTCTGCAGTCTGCTTCCATCTGTACAATATGCCACTAAGCCACTGAAGTGGGATATGGGTAAAAACCAGATCACCAGACCCGGACCAGAGCTGTAAAATCAAGACTGGGCAAAGCTTGCGCAAATATTGCTGATCCACTCACTCCAGATGATCTGGTCTGGCGTTTACCTATCTGGTCTGATCCTGATGGTTCCATTTTCAATCATGTCAAGGAAGGGTTGAAAGGAAAAAATTATTCACTTCAGTAATGTTGTTTCTTCTAATGGAGTCTTGCTATATTATGACAATTGCAGTATGACCGCAGGTTAGAACTGCTCCGGAGGTGAAATAGTTAACTTTCCATGCAGGCATGGAACTTAGAGCGTGAGCTCAGCTGAAAACCCTGTCTGCTGTGCTTCAAACGCAAACTGTCAGATCTTTACGAGCTAAAACTCACTAAGGTTCTGTGTGGAAGCTGTAAACCTAAACTAGCCAACTGGCTACTAACATAAACACTCATTTTTTTGACCTAAAACAAAGACTCAAGTCAGGAGACCCAAAAATGCAAAACACAACACCAATTCACCCAAAAATGTAGGTGAAAAACAACAAGGTGGGCATCAAAAAGTGCCAACCCTGTACCACCCACCCACATCCCCAAAACAGAGGTTCTGAGAGGGGCAGGCAGGGAGAGAGGTCATAATATAGCAAGACTCCATTAGAAGAAACAACATTACTAAGGTGAGTAATTTTTCTTCAAACAACATGAAGTCTTGCTATATTATGTTTCAATTACAAAACTACACAGCAGTACCCCCATGGAGGAGGGACAGAACCTACCTAGGAAATAGGCTCTGAAGCACGGCTGTGCCAGACAAAGCATCACTCCTAGCCTGGATGTCAGGAGTAATGCTTGGTAAAGTAGACAGTTTTCCAGGTAGCTGCTTGACATATTTCTAGATAGGAATGTCTCTGGCAGCAGCCAGAGAAGCAGCTGTACCTCTGGTAGAGTGAGCCCTCAGGCCTGAGGGGGGAACTTACCCAATCTCTCATAGCAGAATTGGATACAAGAGACAATTCCACCTGGCAATGGATCTTTTAGTGACTGGTTCCCTTTTCCAACCGCCATAGGTGAGGAACAGTTGGAGGAGTCAAACCTATGACCCTTATGCGCTCTATGTAGTAACTAAGGGCTCTCTTCACATCTAGGCTGTGTAGCCTCTCTCTCCAGAGGAGGAGTGGTCAGTGAAGTACACTGGAAGTGAAATAGATTGATTAAGGTGGAAATCTGAAACCACCTTAGGCAGGAACTTTCTGTTAGTCCGAAGGACCACCTTATCTCTGTGAAAAGAGATAAACTCCTGCTCCACTGACAATGCCTAATTCACTTATGCATCTGGCAGAGGTGATGCTACTAAAACCACAGTTTTCCAAGTCAAGTACTTGAGCTCAGCTGAAGACAAGGGCTCGAAGGGGGTTGCATAAGCTGAGCAATGTAAATATTAAGATCCCAGGCAGGGGCAGGATCCCTGAATGGAGGGTTAGTGTGAAACAACCCCTTAAAAATTGGAAAATACAGGATGAGCTGAAAGAAGAGGATTTAACTGCTGAAATAAAAGCAGACACAGCTGCCAAGTGCACCTTCAGGGTAGCTGGTCTCAGCCCAAAATTCAGGTGGACCATATAATCCAGGACTGTGGGTAGATCAGCAGAGACTGGGAAATATGCTTTTCGAGCACCACATGGAAAACCTTTCCATTTGGAATTGTAAGTAGCCCTGGTGGAAGGCTTCCTGCAGGCCTTCAATATATCCATTACACCTTGGGAAAGGTGTAAATCACAAACTCTAACTCTTCAAGAACTAAGCCTTGAGATTGAGAGATTTGAGATTAGGTACCAGACCCTTCCCTGGGCACAGGTTAACAGATTGTGATTCCTGGGAAGGGACAGGGAGAGATGGACTGCTAAGGACAACAGGAGTGGATACCAGGAGCTGTCTAGCCCAATCCAAACTATCAGAATGACTTTGCATGATTGGGATCTGATTTTGACTAGCACTTTGAACAGGAGAGGAGAGGAAGGGAGGGAAGGCATAGAAACTTCCCTCCCAACTGAGGGCTAAGGCATCCAGGGGAGTGAGCCCAACACTGGGGCCTGCAGCAAAAAGAGGAAGTTGGTGATTGTCTGGGGCTGCAAAAAGATCTATCTGCGAGGTGCCCCATCTGGCAAATACTACTCCCAATACCAGGGGATCCAGTGACCATTCGTGGTGGCCCTGGGAAATCCTGCTGAGAGCATCTGCCAGGACATTGTCCTTGCCTGGGAGGTGAACTGCTGTAAGGGAGGTGTTCAGGGAGTAAGCCAGAGACCACAACTTCATCGCTTTGGTGCACAAGGCCGTAGACAGGGTGCCCCCTTGCTTATTGATGTACCACATTGTAGTGGTGTTGTCTGTTCTGACCTGAATACTCTTGTTCTGAACAGATTTGGAAAAAGATTGAAGTGCTAGAAAAACTGCACTGAGCTCCAACAGGTTGATGTGGAGCAGAGATTCCTGGGGAAACCACAGACCCTGGGTGGTGAGGTCACCCATGTGAGCTCCCCAGCCCAAGAGGGACACATCTGTAGTAAGGATTAGAGAATGAGACAGAGTGACAAAAGGAACCCCTTGTCTCAGGTTGCTCTGATCCTGCCACCACTGTAGGGCTTGGATCAGGGTTCAAGTTACTGGGATCAACTTGGTAAGAGGATCCTTTCTTTGAGACCAAAAAGCTCTCAAATGGAACTGGATGTCCCTCATCTGAAATCTTGCTCCTTAAACAACTGCTGTGGAAGCAGCCATGTGTCCTAGGAGCTGCAGAAAATGCCTTGCTGGCCGGGAGACCTGCAGGGTAAATGAGGAGGCCAGCGAGACCAGGGTCTTTGCCCTGTCCAGGGGGAGGAAGGCCCTGGCTTCCTGTGTGTTCACTTCTGCGCCTATGAAGGCAAGAAGCTGGACAGGCTCTAGAACTGATTTTGAGAGATTCAGAAGGAAACCTAGAGAGGTAAGCAGTTGTTGCGTTATCTGAAGGTGTAAATTGACCTGGTCTGGGGACTGGCCTACTGTGGGCCAATCGTCCAGGTAAGGAAAGATGGCAATCTTTTGCCTTCTTAGGTAGGCAACTGCTACTGCCAGGCATTTGGTGAATACCCTTGGGGCAGAAGTGAGGCCGAAGGGCATTGCCCTGAACTGGTAGTGGCCTGAGGGCAGCACGAACCTGAGGT